>CM067083.1:96953879-101753879 GCA_034008185.1 Gorsachius magnificus
GCCTGGCATAGAAGAAAAACAAACTAAAAAAGAAGAAATTCACTTCGTACAGTAACACCAGATGCCCAAGGAAGAACAAAAGGACCAAGGAAGTTACAAAAACTATAAGCAGGGAAAACTTAACCAATTCCATGTGTACAGTAGGTCACCATCTGGAGATCTGTATTAATCTGGTAACCTCACTATTCTGTCTTCTTGGATGCTGCACAGCAGCACTACCAGAAGTTATTTTTGGAAATAAGGTGGGGGAGGGAAGAGGGGTTAGGAAAGCTACAAGATATCCAAGAAGAAAAACACATGAGAACATTAAGCAGAACACACTAGCAAGAAATGCCTTACCCCCCTTACCCTCCCCCCCCCCCGCCCTGTTCAGCATTTATTACTGCAAGATATCCATTAGTACAAGTTTATAAGCTTCAAGAGCAGATCTATGTTCTGGAAGTGGCAGTAAAGAACGTTAGGATCCTCCTTTCAGTGGGCACTTTACTAAACGGGGGGGCTGTACCAGTACTGCTAAGCCTGCTGGGAGGAGCGCATGTTGCTAAGTTCACCCACATGACATATCAGTGCAGAAGTACAAGAAAGTTTAGAATAAAAAGTGGGAAGTGCGTATGTTTCATGACCTTAGAACATTTCCTCTAGTGCTCTCGTACTCAACAAACAGAGCATGAATTCTCACCAACACCACTACTAGATCTTAAATAAAATGCAACAACTTAAATGAATCCAACATTTTCAGAGAAGCCAGGAAACCTGTATACACTATAGTATACCTACTAAAATATCCAGAAGTTCTAATTCTGTAGGAGTGTACATGTCTTTCAGAAGCAATACAACATATGTGCATGCATTTACACTTACATCTGATTTTTAGCCGCTTGTCTCTGAGCTTTCCGTTCTTTCCTTTTTTGATCTGGTGGCTTAGCAAAAACAATTTCAATGTTTTCTCCCTCTAAATCTTTGCCATTCATTTCTTCCATTGCCTGAAGGAATTAACCAGACTTTAAATATATTTCTAAGCATATCTGAAGTTATTATTTTATCTATCTTTTAGAGCATGCATTTTAAAATTTTTTTATCCAGAGCTAAAATAACAATATAAAGCTAAAGTAATTTTTAAAGTAATCAGACAGCATAGTATCATGGCTTCCAGAGTTATGCATTCCCTCTTAACTTGGCTCTCAAACCCAGGACTGCATGTATCAGTTTAGAAATCCTCCACTCAGAACTGTAAACAGGCTTCAATCTTTGCAAGCTGTTTCAATTAATGAAGTGACGGAACTGTCCTCTAGAAGTACAGATTTTGCAATAAGGGATAAATTCCTAATGTCAGCACACATGCAAACACTACTAAAGCTAGAGATCAGTATGTGTGTTTTTATTCCTTCATTTTACTTGTAATAAATGTAACTTTCTTTTTAAACCAGAAGCCAAAAATTAGAATTTAACAGTCTCATTCTGACCACAAAAAAGCCCAAAACAAACCACCACCACCACCACAAAAAAAAAAACAAAAAAAGAAACCCACCACCAAAAAAAAATCCACCAACACACACACATATGTACAATTCCCATGGATAACAGTGATTGCTGCAAGTTAAACTCAAGCAGGGGAATCCTGAAGATTCTACCACTTTTAGGGACTCTACATAGATAAGCCTTGATAGGACACATGTCCTATGAAAAGACCCTTTCCATCATCTCCCAAAGCATCTGCTTTAAGGCACCTGGATGAGTAAGAAAAACTGAATCACCTTGTATCCTGCATCCTCCCACAGGACATAAATATAGATACACTACAGGCAGGAGAGGAATTAAACTTTCCCTTCCTAACGACAGATGAGAGGAGAAAAAACACCAAGACCATGCTAGCAAAATCCAGGAATGACAATTACTCAATTGTCCAGCACCTCTCATCAAAAAGAAAAAGGTGCTTATTCCACACCATCCCTCGAAAATAAAAAGATTACCTAAGCTTTTATCACCTGGCCTAGAGAAACTGCTTTAGATTCTACAATAATTTGGTGAGAAGAGTCATTCAACTTCTGGCACTTCAGTTTCAAATGATAACACACGATTATCTTAGATACTCATCAGCAGAATCACTTGGGATAGGTGCATCTAAAATCCACTTTTCAAGCTAGCAACCGTGTCTTCCTAGGAGACACCCAGAGAGCGCAAAGTTATCAGTGACAATGTGTTACCATTTCGCCAGACAGAGCTTTTTCTCAAGTTAAAGTACAGAGCTTCTAAACGTTTAGTCACTACTTACACACACAGAGTTACAGTCCTCTTCACTTACCTTTACAGCACCATCCCGCTCATCAAAATGAATGAAAGCATAGTCTTTTAGCTTCTTCACTCGCTCTAGCTTTCCAAATTGACTGAAGGCCTTTTCTAGTATCTCTTCTGTTACAGTATTGGCAAGATTGCGTACAAACAAAACTTTTACCTATTAAAAAAAAAAAAAGACTTAAGAAGTATGATCTAAATTCCAAAACCTGAAGTTTCGCAAGTCATTACTATTGGCAGGACTGAAAACAACATTACATACAACTTTTTATATACATATACATGAATACATATATTTATTTATTCATACAGCATGAGTTAGCTCCTAAAGTACCTAATAGAAGTATTAAATCTGTTTGCAAACATGATTATGTAAGTATTAGTATCCTCAAAGTCAATCCAATTTGTGTTAATGTTTACAAGAATCCTAGCAGCAGTAATTTTCAACTCAAAACACTTTCAAACTTGAAAGAAGGCAACCAGGATTGATTACACACAAAATAATTAACTTATCAAAACATTTCATTGTTTAGACAGGTTTTTGCAGAACAGTCATCACTATAATATCTAGGTCAGAGGTGACAGGCCCGCAGCTCTCAAGCTGCTTAACTTGTTGCTCCCAAGCTATAGCTACACCAAATACCTAGCATCAGGACTGTGCTTGCCTGAGGAGTGTTCAGTGACCTGAATCCACAGCTAGAAGAGAACACAGACAGAAGGGGATCCTAAGGCTGACACTGCCAAGTCACCCCTGGACTTTCTTACAAGCCAAACTGTGTCCTTCCCTTGAGAAGCAGCCACCTCCAAGCAACTCAAAGTCTATTCCCTCCCCCAGCTCTCTAAAGCATGCAATATGGCTCTTAAGCTACACAAAGACCACTACTCAGCTTACAAGATCAGAGAGGTTGATTATCTTTCAACTATTGAGATATGCCCTGTTAACTGCCCAACAGTGACTAAATCATCAACATGTAGTTTCATCAATCACCAACTGCTTACAAAAGAAAACACAGACCATTCTGACAAAGGCTTAAACTAGACTCTTATTTAATATAACAAACAACGTACACTGGCCACCAGGAACCAGGTATGTTAGTAGCCCGTTAGCATTCAAAGACTTGTCCTTGTGTCCACACTGAGGTTGCACTAAATGACTGTACTTTAGCACATTTGCATGATGTCATCCATGAGTTCTCACATTGTACAAGCCTCTGACTTGTTGGGGAAAGTCCCTTCCATATGCTGCCACTGTGCCCTGACAGTCTACTCGCCTCCTACTGCCAAAGAATGCTCAGTCTTGCCTTCCTACGATGCAGTTGCACATCAGCTGCAAAGCCCTGCAACTTCTGTTGACATCCCCTCCGCTACCAGTGGTTTCAAACTAGCTGATGACAAAAAGTAAAGTGAACACTGTAGATGGCAGCACTGACCTCCTGCTCCTAACCCTGAAGGTCAACGCAAGTAACACATGGTGTGAAGGAACCAAAGAAAGCATGCTTTGATTTTTGAAGCAGAGCTATAATCTCTACTCCCACCACATGCAGGAACTCAATAGACCCATACACCTTTTTTGTAAGAATTGCTACATAATGAAGTTACAAACAAACAGGACAGACTTCCATAAATATTTGTCTCACTCGCTAGCCAAACCAGGATGGGATGCAGAGTTTGGAAGACGGGATACGACAGATCTTAAATCTGACCCAGTGTATCAACGCTTGTCTTTGGCATAGTTAACTCACGCTCATTCTCAGGACATAAAAGTCATAGCCAGCTCCATCAGGAAGGCTGCTTCCTAACCCGTGTTAAGCTTCTCCTACCTGCCTTGATGGCAAAAGCAACCTTTATTTCTTGTAACCCATACGTAATAACCATTTTTAGTAAACTGTCCTAACTGATACCTTAACCTTATTTCATGAAAATTAATTACAGGAAGTTTTGTGATGTAATCAATGGTTTTAAAACCCAGTAACTTTCAAACAAGTTTTCCTTATTCTTGCACTCCAGAAAAGGATGAAAACTATAATCTCATGTGGAACCCTAAGTAGCCTTCACTGATAAATTCACAATGACTGTCAGACATGATTAAAAACTTCAAAAATCATCACTTTTTTGTTACAAGATGCACTGACTTACACATTTTTTAAAGAAGTGAAAAACAACTAATTTATACGTTTTCCAGTACAGACAAATCCATTAATCTCTAACAGCTGAAATTTATTAACGCCTTTGGTATGTTACAAGTTAAAAGCATAGCTGAACCAGTCAAAGAAGATGTCAAAGCTAGGAGGCAGGTTAGAGCATAGGTTAAGAGAAGATGAACCCATTTTTACTTCGCTTAATCTATCTGAAGAGGGAAGGAAGAAAAAAAAAGTCCTCTTCATTAAGGCTCACAGATTCTAACAGCAAGGGTCCATAAATACATACCTAACAAGCACTATGCTCAGCAGCAGCATTTTGTCATAAAGGCAGAACCCACTTTTAAATCTGCTTAACATCAGACTAAACCCAAAAGTTCTGGGATCTGCTCCTTCAGACTTTATTACCACATTCTCCAAGGGTTACTAGCTCTGTCTCCTGTCCTGTAATCTACCGGGCAGCCACAAGCTTAAGTCTTTATTCAGCTGCTCCAGAATGTCCTCTGCAGCCAGCCTCAGCCACATTACAGAAATCAAGTAAAACATTAAGAAATTTATCTGCGCTACAGATATAAGAGGCACCAAAATAATACTTAGGAGAAATTATGCTATCAACGCAGCTACTGGAAGTTAGAAAAAACTTCACTTTGTACCAGAAATAAATTATTTAACCAATTATACTCTGATCTGTCAGTACAAGCACTCATCTCTTGTAGCACCTATCAGAATCCAGCTTTCTACCTCATCACGCTCAAGGTACTTCATATTTAAGGTATCAGCCCATTTAAATTTTACAGTACTCTCCACGACATTTAAGCAAAAGTCTGGAGGAGAAAGGAAAAAAGGTTCAAGTAAACATCTCAGAAGTTTAAACTATTAGGTGTCCATATATTGATGAAGTTACATGCTGCTTCTGTGAGGTATTTAGGAACACCTTGTGGCTACAAAGGCGAATTTGTCTTCCCGGTGTTTGCTCTTACAGATTTGCTTTCCTAGCAGTCTTGACAAGAAAACCGCAGATCAGATGGTTACTCTGATAAAAGCAACCTCCTACTCCTACTCAGTGTTTCCTCCAGAGCCTTCTACTATGGGAATATGTAACATGACAAGGGTCAATAGCTCTCCCTTCGCTCCCGACTGACAGTACTCAGAAGCAATGACAGCCAACCCACAGCTCACATCTGGGACATTACTGACTGCAGCAACAGCTCAGCTGCTCTTTCTCTTAGGAGAAGGACTGCAGTAAACAACAGAAAGTAAACCTAACGCTTCCAGAAGTAGCAGATGTGGTCAGAGTTTCTCCAAATGTGCAGTAAGTGGGCAAGAAAGACTAGAGACGAGACCTTCCTTGTTGCAACAATAAACTAAGGGACGCAGCCAGCAAGAAAGGTCAGACACCAATGCTTGTCTTAACTTCTGCCCTCGGACACAAGCTGTATGTTCTCTACTTTTTCAGTATTCTCATTCACATAGTCTCATTTTTCCATACATCCTCAACCCAAGCTCCATGCTCTATCTTCAGCATATGGCACTAGAAGTACACAAGTTTATTTTCTGCACATTTTCCATATTTACGTTTCTTCCCTTTTAATGTCTTATTTCAAATATAAAACAACACAAGGCATTAACACATTCAAAAAAATTAATATTAAATGGAGCAAACCACTATCAAGTGGTTTAATTTCTTTAGCCTTTCATTCCCCACATCTGTAAACTCACTTAGGAAAGAAACCTGATTATGTCCCCTATCATTTCCTGCTCATCTATTCAGTCATATTTTAACAGTTTGCTGGATTAGGTCTCTTCTCTTTTGAGCCAAGAGCCTGAACAGATAAATAGGCTGCCATATTTAGGAAGCGCCACCTTCGACAAATTTTACGTGCCAGCCTCTTCCCCGCTGCCGACAGTCTATGATGCCAGGCAAGAAAAATAAAGTCTGCAGACAGGCCCGTCAAAAAGCTTCTGTAATACCAGTATTACAAAAGCAGCTTTTTCTCTAAAATAAGCCCCCACCCCAACCCCTTTTCCCTTATGGCTCACCAAAGAGGAGATCCCAGCCAAGCTATCTTACTAGGTCCATCAAAGTAGGACTCCAGCAAGTGACGTGTCTCAGATGAGAGTAAAAGCACAGACGAAAAGCAAGCAAAGAAAAAGAGATAAGGATATGGGCTAGCTAGTTTTCATTAAACAACTCAGCTACACAACATTAACTGAAAAAAGACAGGGTTGGGCGTTATCTGATGGAAAAAAAAATCAGGTAATTAGTTTCTAGCAAAATATCACACACACACACATATAGAACAACTGGTACAGCATACATCAAAATGTTAACAGTCAAGACTTCAGTTTCACTGAAATACTTTAAATCCAAAATATTACTAGTCTTAGTATCTTAAGAAATTAACCCCACCCCCCAAATTAAAAATAAAGATACGGCGTTCCAAATACAAAGTAATTGCCTAACTTCTCAGAAGTAACTGCTAAAGGCAACTTTGAAAATACATTTGCGCATCTTACTGACATGTTCAAATTCTGAATTGATACATAAAGCCAAGTTAAATCGAATTAAGGCTTGTTCTGTGATAATTTCTAGATTTCTGACCCTCCAAATATGCTACAAAACCATTTTAACTTTTGGAGTCACCACCACTGCTTCCAGGTGAATAAGTAAGTACATCACCCTATGTGCCATTTTGGAAAGAATTATGTTCAACATTCAGCCTTGGGAGCACAAAAATCACACCAGTCAATACAGTTTTTAAATTCACATCAATTCTAGAGTGCATTCATATTTTTATCATCTCACCTACAACATCTCTGTCAAGAAGGCTGAAAGATGCTATTTAAACTTAGGCTAATGTCAGGAAGTACTTACTTTGGAACAAGGCACTTTAAATGTATTGTGGTTCCCTTATAGCTTTATTACCTTTGCCATGACTTCAGGATCTGGGTCTTCTATAGGGTCAGCCCATTCAACTGTAACAACATTTCCCCAGACTTTCACTTTGCCGCTCATTAACCTACGCCTGGCCTGAGCGGCAGTTTTGTGATCTTCATATTCAAGGAAACAGAAACCCCGGTTCTTCTTCTTGTCATCAGGCTGATGATACAATATGACATCTGTAAGACCCTCTGAAATTAAGCAAAGTATTTATTTGTTATGGCTTCCATTCATGAATTTGTATTCTGAAGTACGGATTATCTTTCTAGTAAGTATGCATCTAACAAGTGGTTCCAAAAAGACATGAACACACTAGACTTTGGAGACCATGTACATAATCAGATTTCCCTAACTTCTAGGCCAACATTTTCAAAGAGAGACATTAGACCATCACAACTCATGTTCCATTTTTATTAAGTGAAAAAAAGCTTATTAGCTATGGAAGAGTACCTTTCCTCTAACTGAATGGAGAAGAGATAAGGGCAGCCAAAAGTTGTGCTTTGTCAGTTCTCCTCAAACCCTTAAGTCACACCACTTATCAGCATGTGTTTTTTCCATGGATGTCTAAACAACAAGAGATCAAACTTGCATGACTTTAAGACATCTAAAAAGTTTCAGTGTTGCTCCAAGGAACCTGAAGTACGTCACTCAGTAACAGAGAAAGCCATCAAACGTTACCTTTGCCAGTTCATATGTCTCTAACATAAAGAGATCCTTATCAAATCACTAAGAATTCTGAAGCACAGAACTAGTTATGTTCTTCAACTTGCTTCAGTTTTGTCTTGAAAAGTTTTAAAACATCCGTTTGTATTGAAATAATTAAACCACCTATTCCTTTGAATGGCTTTTTAAAACATTACACACATTCTCTAGGTAAAACTTGGAACCACACATCTAATCTAATCACAAATATTTCAGCCCTCAGCAAAAGTTTAAAAAAAAAAAAAAACCAAACAAAACACACACCTAAAATTTGGGACAAATGCTGAGTGGTCTTTGTTTGGATTAATCATCATTCAACCATAAGCCAAGAGTTCATCACTCATCATGTTTGACATCTCTCCAGCTCTACAAAACATAGTTACTGACTTACCTGTTACCTTGCTAAATTCTTCAACAATTTGCTCCTTGGTTTTACTCTTAGGAATAGAGCCAACAAAAAGCCTATTATTGGCAACAGAGATGCACACACCAATGTGTTTTCCAGAACGAATTTCATGGTTATTGTACTGAAAGAAAAGTAATTGGACAATCATCAGTTACAGATAATTTTTAGTCCCTTCCAACAGCAGCATACCAAATATTTTACTTTTGCAGACATAGCATTTAGTAATATATTAAATTCTTTGGAGCTGAACACATTCTTATGATGCATATTCAACTGTTCTGAAGTATACCCATGTTCTCTAAGGTATCTCCACAATTTCAGCCAACAATTATTCTTTCCTTCTTCTTCAAGCCTTTTTCTTAATAAATGTTTCTTTAGAGACTTTCCATGTGGAACCATGAAAGGTAAAGCTTATGTCCAAGTCATGAAGGTCAAGGCTTCTCCCGTCACAACAGTGCAGAAAAAAATGCAAATTCCTCAAGTACCTATGAATTCTTGAATTGTATGTAATACAAGACAGGAGTCAGATTCCCTTCTAAAATTCCAAGTTAACAAAAGAAAGAGAGCTGTAATCAGGTCTTCTCCAAAAAATGTGCAAGAGCAATTGGCAAATACTTTCCAAAGCATATAGATGACACGTGTAAAGACAGTAAGTGGCAAGAACAACCTTCTACTGACTCAAAATCCTAAGACTTCTGTTTCAAATTCTTCTCCCATAACAAACTGTTTAGAAGACACCCTGAACAAGTCAGCAGTTTTAAGGGAAAAAAAAAAACACCAAACATTACTCCCAGTAGACATCTGTTGCCAAAAAATGCCTTTCATTGAGATGCAGACACAGACATGCATCATCCAAACAAGCAGCAGGGAGGTCAACTGGTGGTACATCAACCCCTTTCCAACTGGAAGCCCTGCAATAGACAGTTCTTTAGCTAGGAAAATGTATTTTGTGGTCAACATCTTATTGACAAGTAGCAGGACAGCTTTTTAAAATTTAATCTAGCTATTTATTCTATGAGTTGTTTTGTGTTGGGTGGTAAACCTTCCTGAACAAGACAGTTCTCCCACACCCTTTCTTGCTTTGTACACTAAAATCAGGGTAAAGACCTTTATATATTTATCTTGTGTAAACAGAAACTACATCACTGAAAATTTTCAAAGCTAAATAACTGCACCAGAAGTGAGCTAAAAGGAGAACTGTACATGTGAAAAGGATCTGGAGTGGCATCTTCCCAACTAATTATGTCTCAAAGCATAGTAGGATACAGTAAAAGACTTCTATGCCCATATCTGTTGCCCACGTGGCAAAGGAATAGTTGACTTTAAAGTAGGAAACAGCTGCATAGGAAGACTGCACATATATTATTATGATCACTAATAGACAGGCTTATACACATTAATGAAGGTACAGATTATAGTAGCTCAAAATACTTTAAAAAAACACCTTTAAAAAAAGCTGAGAGTTTATTAGTCTGGAAAAGACACAAATTGATTCTTGATTAACTGAAGCATACATTAGGAAACATTTCTTTACATTAGGAAGCTTTTGTTGGTTTGTTTTTTTTTTTAATTGAGAGGGTGGTCAAACACCAGAACAAGCTTCCTAGAGAAGCGGTCAATGCCCCATGTTTAAAAGAGGCATTTGGACAACGCCTTTAATAGTAATGCTTTAACTTCTGGTCAGCCCTGAAGTGGTCAGGCAGTTGGACTAGATGATTGCTGTAGGTCCCTTCCAACTGAAATAATCTATTCTAGGCGGGTAATAGAAGATATTATCCAACTGTTCCTGTTAAAGTCTAAGATCAAAGTTTGGCTACCCATTTAATCCAAAAAGAGCCTCTCATACAAGTCATGGCAACAAAATAACAACTTAAAAAAAATTAAAATATTCTACCATATTGCAGTTCTACATTGACAGTAGTTTCTAGTAGTTTTTTTCCACACTACGATACATTAACTACTACTTTTCGTTATATGTTTCTCTTAACACAGAGAAGACAGTCTTGAATTAGGTGCTCTTGAATATAAAGTTGGTGGGTTTTAGGTAGTTTGCAACACCATCTGTAAACTTAGATTAGACGTGAACAGGCCCAAATCATGATCTAAGTGAAGTGCCAAAACAGTCAGGCTACCAAATTAGCTCTGTCAGCACACTGCTTCCCCCTCCTGTCACCACTGAATCAATGCCTGAAGTTAGTAACAGAGATATTACTACCCTCTAGACACTGTGATAGATTTTTTTTTTTTTTTTTGCTAAGTTCTGTAAGAACCTACTCACAAACAGGTCAAAGTATGCAGAAGATCTGTCTTGTCTTTTTATCCACTTAAACTTTCACTAGCAATTTTAGTTTATTTCCAGCACCAAATGGCAAGTTGTACTGCTATGCATAGCTGGCAAACTGCTTAAGGGGGGTATTCGCATAATTCACCTGTACCTGCACTTTGATCAAGCTTACACTTGCTCTAGTCGAAAATACACCGCATGCTACTATAGCTTTCAGTATGTTTTCCTACAAGCTTCACCTCACAAGTATTTATCCTGTACATGTCTACAGTAACCTTAATCACTCAGAAGGCTTTTGAAAAACTGAAATCTAACAACTTCTTATGGAACAGGAGGGAGAAATGGAACATGTGTGCAAAAGAACACAACTGGAGTTATAATTGTTGACTCAACCAATATCAAACAGAAGGTAAACACAAACAAGGGAAAAAAATGCCTGGGGTTAAAAAAAAAAAAAAAATTAGACTTCTGACAGTCAGTGCTTGGGTGAACATTTGAGATACCATTTCTACTTAAGGGTTAACCACACTGGATTAAGTACTGGACATAAAATTAACTACTGTTCATATCTTCTCAGTATCAGGCCATGGCGTCACTCCATTTTTGTCTCAAGCACAGGTCCAAAGGTATTTCAAACAAATTTAGGCAATTCTCCCCTTTAAGTGGTTTAAAAATGCATATGCATATACAAAATCAAGGCTTCAACCTTTTAAATTGCAAGATTTCTTCTGGTTAACAAAGAGGGTAATTTAACATTAAGTTTATAAAAAAAATTTAGTTCAGTTTTACATTAAGTTGTAATAAAGACTGTGGATGATACAACAGTCATGCAAATATGAATTATATGCAAAATAGGTTACACCAACTGCAAGAGCCTGAAGACAGGTCAGTTTATTCTCTGCTGCAGTTTGGGTATTGACAAAACCTCATAGCTGTCTCTTATTACTCAGAAGCCTACAGGCAATGCAGAGATTTCTATTCTCATTTTTGCTATACTTCAGAGTCCTGAATGGAAAAAAAGAAAAAAAGCGACTGGGAAGAAGATGGGAAATAATAAAAGAAACCCTATCCCAGGGAGTCCAGAAAGCTGGTAAGTTGTATACACATCAGAAGATTATAGGTAGTATCAAAAAGAACACCACCTGTTAAAATACTAGGATATTAAAACAGCTAGGACCAAGGGTTCAGCATTTCTAAGAGGTCTGTCAGCAGCCTCTCCCATGCATGTTCAACTAATGCAAGTGACAGACCCATGATTTTCAGCCGAGCTCTACAGCCATGTTTTGCTAGTACCCCTACAAATCACTCCCAGACAACTTAGGAAACTTATAACATACCAGGAAATTTATAACATACCAAACTAGCCAGCCAACTATCGTTGGAACCATTCAAAAGCTGACAAATGCCACAGGATCCAATTTAAAACTCACCCTGCCCTCAAAGAAGTTAGCATGAAGGCTGAAAAACTGCCCCATCAATGACACCACTTTTCAGTAGCTATTTAACTGAAAAAAACAGAACAACACTTTTTTTCCTCTGCATATCAAAGATCAGATATAAAGGGACACCAAGTACCTCCTTCCCTTGTATCATTCAGTGGAAGACTGGGGCTAGGATCTGATGTCACTTTTATTAAAACACAACCTGAACGACTTTTCAGAGCATGCTGCCCTTAAGCAAAATCCAGCTAAAGGAAGAAAAATTCCTTTTTCTTCGTTTACTAGGTGCCTCTGCGAACATATTTGACTTGATTCACTGTTTGCTAAGCCATGTGCGTAACTCTTGAAGAGTTCACACACAATATGATTAGCTAGGTTGACAATGAAAGTACAAAGAGGTATAGAGAGTTACCCTCAGTATATCTGGATTGCGCACAGGAACGCCAACCATTTTAATTTAAAAGCTAAACATTATATACCAGGTACTCTTGTGCTGCCACTTTTGTAGACATTTATACACTTTTTCAAAACACATTCCCATCTCTTCAGCTTGATTTGTCTCCACCAACTGACTTACATTATTAGTATGTCAACAGGGTACCTTAATGGTTTAAGATGTACCTTACTGCAAAAAAGAGATTTTGACCCTACTATATTAAAGTGACTTGAGGGTCATACCACACACTGATCTTGGCCATACCAATGCGGTAGTAGCTAGCTCAAAAAATTAAAATTCAACTTAACTAGAAAAACAAAGGGGCAGCGTGAGGATCAGGGTTGTGTTTCTTAGCCATCACTTAAAAAAAAGGGGAAACTTCATGCCTAAAACCTGGAAAGCTTAAGAGGGGCCTATTCCTCATATTAAACTATTTCACACCTCTGTGTAAAACAGGAAATGTTTTTTTTAACCTGGCAGGATTTATGACCTTTCCCAGTCAGCTGCAGCAAACAGAACAGACCTTAACACTCAAGAGTGATTATTTCCCATCTGAAGTATCTTATGAAATTCTATGACTTCAGAAGCATTTTTCCAGCATGGGTCCCCCTGCTGGTGCACAAGCAAATCAGACCAATGCTTTCCTTGCACCACAGCAACCCAAAACACCACTTCTTTCCAAAACTCATCCAGATGCAGACAGCTCAGAAGTCACTATTGCTAAGACAACTTCTGTTAATAATAAAGGCTCATCTACCTTGACAAAACAGCATTTCACTGGCTTCCCCCACACACACACCCCGTCCCTAATATGGCCAGTAAAAATTCACATACAATGTAGAAATAACTAAAAACATGTAGTGGACATTTATGAAATTATCTAACAATGACAGTTTCATCTTAAGCATTTAAGCATTATGATCAGGACAACTGCTTGTAAGCCCTGAGTGTTCTTAAAAAAAAAAAAAAAAAAAACCACACCAAGAAAACTTACCAGTTTAACAGCTTCCTGAGCTGCCTCTTTAGTACAAAAAGTGACAAAAGCATATCCTCTATTTAGACCAGTTAGTGGATCCATCATTAAGCGGAGATCCCATATAGGGCCAGCTTTCTCAAATAATGGAACAAGTTCATCTTCAAACAAGTCTCTTGGAATCTTGCCCACGAATATCTACAGCAGACATAAGAGTCTTGTTTATAAAAAAATACTTCCAATGAATAAGAATACGTCTACATAAACATCTCCTTCTCCTTACCTCTGTACCAACAGAAGGTTGTTGTCCTGAATATACAGACTCTGGAGGAGGTCCACCATACTTCCTCTGTCCAGTAGTCACATCAAGAGTGTAGCCGGTTCTCTCCAAGAGTGCCTTCAAGTAAGAAACTTAAAATTTTAAAATCACATACAAATTGAGCTCATTTAGATGCATTTCATTCACAGACATGTTTATCTTTTCCTCTTAAACTGTACTGCTTTGAAACTCCCACAGGCAAACAAGCCTACTGCTAGTACTTCCAATAAGAAACTTGCCAAACAATTATTAGAATTACCAGGTAAAGAAACACTGCTAGAAAATTAGACATGTACGTAAGAGTTTTCCCAATTCCTTCATTTTCATACAAAAAAAAAGCGCCAAGTAATAGAATAACGAGCTTCCCTTTAATTACAAAGATCTTAGTCTGAGCCACTTCTTGTTTTGGCACGTCCAATCCTGCAAACATTTATGCACAGGAGTTCCCTTCACTTAACGAGATTACTCATTAAGTGTGAAGTTAAAGAACACATGTCTAAGTGCTTACACCCCTGGAACACTACACTGACTGCTTCAGGTACCCCATCACTGAAGTGGTAGTACTATTTCCTTTCTCCTATCCCCCTCCATGGGCACATACAGCATCCCAGCACAACTGATCCTCACTAGAATCCCTGCATGCATCCCAGATATACTACCAATTTAAAACGTTAGCTGAAATTCAGTATGCAAAATATATAGCGAGAAACTCCTCTGAAATTAGTTGTTCTTAATAATTTTGTACAAAGACAAATCTATTCCATGCACAAAGAAACAGCATATTAAACAAGCCTAATTATAATCAAGAGTTAGTAATTCTGCAACTGGAAAATTGCAAAGTTATTTTAAATGCTATAGCCATCAGCAGTAAAAGCTATGCTACTTTACATTAGTTAACTAAGTCCTCACATTATTGCTTTTTTATGTGTATCAGGTTTTTTTAATTTATAATTACGGCATCCCAGCCTCAAAGTCAGGAGAAAAAAAAAAAAAGATTTTCTAGTTTCGCAAGCTATATAGTTACTTCTAATACATAACACATTCATTTTGCAGTTTACACACAGAAAGCTAAAGATGAAAGAATCTTGCTTTTTAAGACATCAACTAAGCATTGCTTAGATGGTTTTCCTTAACCTTTGGTAAAGTTGCTCATCACGGAATTTTAAAGTAACTCATAGTATGCCTAGCTGTCAGGACAGGAGTCTCTTGCTACTAGAAGACTCGGTCCAAGAAATAACGTGTCCATTACTAAGACAGTTTGGGGTACAGTTTATGAAAACAGTGATTATATCATAAGAAGTGGGCTAAATCCATTACAATCTGTCTTTTCAGACACATATGGTATCTCCTCCTTAATGTGGAGTTGCTTTAAAATTGAACTGAAGGAAAAAAAACAAAACCCACACCCACAAAAACAACCACCAGTAGCTGAAGTTACACATTTTGAACTCAAAGGTCTATGCTGACAAGTTTCTGAAAACTTTTAACTGTGAAATAGTAGAACTGTCTCAACTAGACATGAAGCAAACTGTCAAATCTTTTTCACTTTTATATACATTCAGTTCCAGTAATTAACAGTATATTGTTTCCTCTTCAATAGGACGAAGTGTAAGATAGAAATGCAAGTGACTGCTTTCAAATAATGACAAATAATCTAAAATAGACTTTTTAAGAAAAGCACGGTTCCAGAAGAATCAAGGTATCTGTCACAACAGCTTTGAAAAACCACAGACACACCACGTAACTTTTATCTTTTAGGCACATACCTTAATTTTTGCCTCATCTGGTCCTTTGCTAGAATCTGCCACCTTGGTCCCCTGTTTTTCCCTCTGCCTGTATGTCTTCATGACTCCACACAAGAAGGCACTTTTGTTCTGCAAAAGATATATTAATCTTCAGTTCTGAAAAAGTTACAAGCCAGAATCTAATTCTACTTTGAACTAATACAGTGCCCATTTTACGTATCACATATGGACCACTGAAAAGACTTAAGCAAACCTCTTGCCAGTCAACTAGCATTTATCCCTCAACAATTGTATTCTAAATCACTTGACATTACCTGAACATGTGAGAGATCACTGTCTTTGAACTGCTGAAGCACTGCCAATGCACCTTCTTCATTAAATTCCTTTAAAGCTTCAATAGCTCTTTCATCTAGATCACTATGTGCAACTAGCCCTAGAGAAAAGAAAAAAATTACTAATTATATTTGGGCAGCAATCCTTGTTTAACCACATTTAACACATGTAACGCATTTCAGTGACCCCTAAATCAATCACTGATTAACATAAGTTACTATACCTAAGAAGTCACTTAGTCTTCTTAAAGGTAAATATTTACATGTATTTAACCTTCTGTTAATCAAAAAGTGTCAAAAAAAGTTAAGATTCAGAGCAACGGTTACTGCATTTGTGTTATTATTTGACTTCTGTGGAAACCAGATGTTACATAGGCCAAGTTTATTTTCAATATCCTGAAACTGAATTCAGACGGATCTATCAAAACCTGACTTAGCTTCCCTAGCAATGGTACCTTGGTACATTTTTGAGAAAGACTATAAAGCCAAATAAACTGCAGCACTAAAAGTGACCACCACAATCCAAAAATCAAGCTTAAAAATGCTATTACCATGTCTGAGAGAACCAATACAATAACCTTTGCATCCATGAGCCCAAATACTATGTCACGAAGCATCATTTACATGAGAAGGTGAATACCAAGGCTTCAGTTACTTACAGTTACCTACAACTACTGTAAAAAAATGCACAAAGACCACATCACCTACTCCTGCTAAAAATCATCTGTTGCCTATTCCAGCTGTTGCTATGGTCACCTGCATACTTTTTCTCCTCCCCACCCCTCAGCCCAAGTAGCCTGGGCCAAGACTTTTCTCTGAAAAATACTACAACAAATTAAAGCACTGATTGGAAAACATCCACAGATTTTGGTAAGACTGCAGTTCCCATACTTTTGGAAACCACAAAAAGTTGCTATTTTAGCCCAAAGACAGCAGAATCCAATAAAATATTGTAAGCATGGTTTTGCAAGTTTTACATCTTACCTGCAACGTAAATTTCATCTAGTTTTTCAGCAACTTTCTGTGGTAAACCAGCATCAAGCAATGTCTGGAAATGCTCAGAATGGGTAACTGCAGCAGAAGTATCCATGGGCTCTTCAGTGCCATTCCCATTAACATGTTCAGTAGCCATGTTTCCAGATATCTGTTCAAATGCAATAAGCATTATAATTAAGCTAAAATTATCTTCAAGCACAACAATTCAAGCGGCAACACATGCAACAGACTGCCCTATTCTCGCAAAAAAAAAGAAAATAAGATCGTAGACCACTTCCCTGATACTTTCTAATTTTGGAAGACGCACAAAATTCCTCAAAAGAAGCCCTAACACAAAGGAAAGCCCTAGCACCACTGCCTAGCGGGGGTGGGGTAGCTTTCACTGCAGGTTTTACACAACCCAGCCAGACACTCTGACTCACCTCCCTCTCTCCGTCTCTTTAACACACTCCCTAAGAGGCTCCGAACAAGTTAGAAATGGAGCAAGAAGCCAGTGGCGGGGGTGGGAGGAAGAGCAAACCTGCCACATGCAGCCACCGCTACCACCGCGATACCCGTCACTGACACCCGCTGCTGCCTCCACCTCCCGTCGCAAACTCGCTGCCCCCCGGAACGAGCCGCCTCTCCAGGCCCCAGGCGCGGCCGGGATCCCTTCCCGCCTCCACTCCGGTGTCGGCCGGGCAAGCGAGAGGAACAAAGCGCTCTTCCCAGTCCGCACCCACCCACGGCGGCGGCCGCAGCGGCAGCCGCCATGAGCCCGACAGAAACACGTGCTCTGCGCGTTCAGATGTCCTACAACTTCCTCCAGTGACCGACTTCCCCCCCTCTCCGCCACACTCCCGCAGGAGGAGCGGCTCCCCCCCACCCCGAGCCCCAGCCATTCCCCACCTCTCACCCTGGTCCCCCTGGAGAGCGGTTGCAACACCCCGGGCCCGATTTCACCACTCGGCCGGGAGCTCGCGGCGCCTCCCGGCCCCGTCGCCACCCCCCGACCACACTTCTCCCCGAAACAAGGGGGGCCCCCCCGGGGGAAACCCCCCCGCCCACCGCCTCAAGACGTGACCCGAGCGGCCACCCTCCCCGCACACACGCCGGGCATCGAGGCCGCGGCTCCCCCCAGCCCCCCCCGCCCCGCCCCCCGCCCCGCCCGCCGGCTCCCTCCGCCGCCTCGACCCCCTCCGCCGACCGGCCCGGCCCGGCCCTGCCCCGGCCCGCTCCCACCCCGCTCCGCGGGCGGCTGCCGCCGCTCCGAGCCGCGGCGAACCCGAGCCCGCCGGCCTGCCCGCCGGCGCCCAGCGCCTGACCTGTCGCTGCGGGGGCGAAACGCCGTGCGAAGGGGCTCGGGGCGCGGCTAGCGGCTCGGCGTGCTGAGGAGCTGCCCCCCTTCTCCGCTCCCTCAGTGTGTCCGGACAGTGTGCTGGAGCTGGCGTAAAATGGCGGCCGCTCGAGCGCTCACGCCGCTGCTGGCACCAGCCCCAGCCCCTTCCACTCAGCTCGGGGGGGGGGGGGGGGGGGGGGGGGGGGGGGCGCCGCGCGCGCTGGCGCAGCCCCAAACCCGGGGTCTCCCAGGCAGCTCCGCAGGGTTATCGCCTCGCCCGCCCCGCCCGCGGGCTGCCCGCGCGCGCCCGCCCGCCCCGCCCTCGCGCGCGCGGTCCCCTGCCCTCCCCTCCGTCCCGCACGCGCTCCGCGTTCCATGGGGAGCGGCGCGCGCCGCCCCCTCCCTCCTGGCCGGGCGGAGCGACGGCCGGCAGGGGCGCGCGGCCCCGCGCACGCGCCCCGGCGCGCAGCCGAGAGGGGAGGCGGCGGCGGGACGAGCCCCGCTGGGGGACGGGACGGGAGGGCGAGGGGCGCGCCCGGCCTGCCCGGCGCCTGCCGCGCCGCCCCTGCACCTGTGCGGGCGCCGCGCGAAGAACGGCGCTGTGGCGGAGGGGCTGGCCGGGGATTGGGCGAGCGGCCGTTCCCACGGCGCGCAGGGGCAAAAGGGGACCGCCGCGGCCGGGGCGGGGGTCCCTGCCCGCGGCGGGGGGGGGGGGGGGGGGGACGGAGGAGACAAAGCCACGCAGACAAAGGGAGGGGAGAGCGGCGCTTTGTGTGGCTGCCGGCCAGCCGGGAGCCCGGCAGCGCTCCGCTCCCGCCGCAGCCGCGCTCAGCGTTCCCGCTTCGGCGAAGGGAGGCGCCTCGCCCCCTTCCCCGAGGGGCGCCCGGGGCTCTCCCCCTCAGGCGGGCCCCGGGGGGGTTTTCCGGGGGGGGTTTCCCCGGGAACCGCGGAAGCGGCGGCGTTAAACGGCCCCGGGCGGCGCGGCGGGGAGGAGCTGGCGGCGGCGGCAGCGCGGGCTCGGGGGGCGCGCAGCCCAACCGAAGTTCCACAGCGCGGCCGGAGGAGCGAGGCCTTTGCCCCGTTGCCGCCCTTTGAGCGGCCGCTCAGTTCGGATTCAACTTTCTCCGTGCTGGCCCCCGTGGAAGGTGGGTCGAACCGCAGAACGTTGCCAGACGCGGGTCCCTTGCTGGCGACCCTCCCCTGCACGCCTCTGACCGCCAGTTCCGAACACGTCTCACTCGCGCACCTCCCCCGAGAAACTTGGAAACCGACCTACTGAGCTCTGCCAGACCTGCAACTCCCAGATAAAGACAGCGAACCGAAGGCAGGAAGGCACACACAATGTTACTCACTTCCTCTGAGGCAGCTCGGCAACAAGCTGACCGACCGCTGCTGCCCCTTAGTCCATCCAAACACCTTGGGTGTACCTCCAGTGTTTTAAAAATACTTAAACCGGCACAGCAGAGCAAGCACAGTCAAATACAGGGTTAGTTCACTGTCAACAAATAGATGCTGGAGTGTAAGTATATGAAACACACAGCTAGTATTCAGTTGGACAGGAAGAAAAAAATCTCTTCAAGTACTTGATGCAGTTAAGACTCGATTAAAAACTGAACCGCTCCACGGGTTAGTCTGAATAGCAACAAGAACAAGGCAGCTGTACACTATTAAATATTCCAGCTAATTTATAATTCAGAAGTGTCATTAAAAATGTTATTTTTACTCAAACTTTTCCCCATGTTAAGAAAACTGAAAAAAATAATCTTAGTAAAACAAAAGCCAATTTCTTACTGCAAACTTGAGTGCTATTTTTAATCATATTCTTTATAAAAATGTGAATGTCTTGCTCCTTGCAAAAATTCACTTTCTCAAAAAATACAGCTATCAGCTGGGCAATGAGAAGAATATCCTCAAAAACACACTTGGAGAGCATTTTTCAGTGAAAATACCGCACCAAAACATGTTATTTTCAGACGTCTGCAGGTGTTTCAGCGAGGTATTTGCAATACAGATGTGAGCCAAAGTAATATCTGAATTTCACAAACGGATTTGTCCTCTGGAACTAATGAAAACAGTGGAAAAACATTTCATTAAAATTCTGTCAGTGGATTTGACTAACTACAGGTAGCAAGCTCCTGAGAAAGTAATTCCCACTTTCAGGCTCATTTTTAGAGGGAAAACTTTTTATGCACATGCCTTTTCCTCCATAAAATGGAAGTAAAAATGATTAAAAAGACTAGGATAAGTGCAGCGAACAGATTTGCACCCTTATTTAAAAATCACAGCTGACCCAAGGTCAGAGTTGCAGTTATCTGATCCTTTGAAATTTTATGTAGAAAGGAGGAAGCAGAGAGTGTGACATGCAGTTCCTCTAAATATAGCTCGGTTATTAGCCCTAATATCAGTAGGACAAAGAAAAAGTAGCATGCCCAGGAAAAGATCCATGAAATCATAAAATGAATTTTCTGTTTCTTTTGAATCGTGTAGAACATCTACTGAAAAAATACCCTGCCAAGAACATTTGCAGGCACTTACCTGCTGACTTGGATTTACACGAGGAGTTTGACTGCACATGCTAAAAGTTTGACAACTTCTCACCATGGTGAAAGTTGTGTTAATTCCTAAATTTTCCTAGAATATGAAACCCCTGCCTGCTTCTAGACCAACTGTAAGCACTGCAGAGCCCAGCTGAAGCCACAGCTGGGTATCTGAGCCCCCCCCCCCCAGCACATCCACAGTAAAACCAGTGATTAGAGCAGGACCAACTACAGAGTTGCACGGGTAAAGTGGTGAAAAATAAATTTAATTTGACTATGGGATTAAAAGTCTAATTTTTGCTTTTGAGCTACTTAAGTACAGCTAAAGAATTCTACCCTAAACAAAAAATGAAAATCTAGGAGACTCAACTACCTTCAGTTTCTATGATGCCTAAGATCGCAGGGCATTAGCGTGTCCCAAGCATGCACGTATTGGAAATTTAGGCTCAGCTGTAGAATTGGCTGTACTTGAGCTATGAAACGCCCCAGCAACAGCATTAGAGGGGCAGATGACTCCGGTCCTACAGCAAATGTCACTGCTCGTAAAAATGAAACAAGCCCCCCGTGCTACGCTTGCCACAGCACAATCCTGAAGTGACTCAGCCAACTCTTGGAGTTTCTCAGCAATAGGCTTCCCAACCCCTTCCCAGCCCTTAGGCTCCTTGGTAAAGACCACCAAATATTAATTTATCTGTGTATTGCAAGGATATCCAACTTCAGGAAGGGACTGCAGTCTGCAGTTTATTCGTTGTAGTGCACAGCTGGCCAATGGCCTACTGCCCTGAGATCCTTGGTAAAATGAGGCAATTTGGGGAAATACCTGTTTAATTAGAATTCTGTTAAATTTGTTCATTCTATCAGCCAGAGGCTCTGTGTCTTAAGAGGGTTGAGTTACAAAATACAAGGCCTCTGCCTATTAAGAGAAAAATGCAGGTCAGAAATTAACCAACAGGAGACAAATCAGACACATGAAATTTTCTTCAGGAGAAAGCTTTTCACATGTGACTGAATGGCTCAGTCCTATACTTCAGCACGCAGATTTGAGAGTTCTTCCGTTCTAAAAAGTAACTTAAAATCTAAAATTGTCACATGATTTCAAAGAAAAACTAAACTTAAGTAATGGTAATATTTTCTTTTAACAGTCTTTCCTTTGTGCATCTTCTGGCTTTTACAAAACTAGGCAGGGGTTAAACTAATTAAAATAAAATCAAGGTTATTCCCCCATTTATTTTAACTATTTCTAAGGCTTTAACTTTGACCCTGCTAACTCTTCAAACACTTCACTTCTTTAAACTAAGTCAGGAAAACAAAAGCAGCAAAGAAAGTGTTTGCAAATCCAGTGATAATGGTTCACAGGACCAGAGGCAATGGGCACAAACTGAAACACAGGAGGTTCCCTCTGAACATCAGGAAGCACCTTTTCACTGCGAGAGTGACCAGGACCAGCACAGGTTGCCCCGGGAGGCTGTGGCGTCTCCATCCTCTGAGATGTTCAAAAGAACGTAGTTGAGTTCACATTTCATTAATGCCTTTAGCTTTTTTCTAATTTAAGTTAGAGGATTTTAACAGTTTATCAGCCACGGGTTCAGAGCAATCATTGTAGAATTTAAAATATTTTGCAGTACACTAGAGGTTAACGTGTAAGTATTGAAAGAGGTGTGGAGGAGAGCACCATTTTTGCAAGCATGCATAACAGTGAAGTCGCTTCCATGGGTATGTGGAAATGCCAGCCCAAAGCCATCCCAAACTATTACCACTTAGAATCCAGAAGCCCAGCCTTGTAACAGATAACTACAAACACCATATGCTTACTGGCAAAAAGGCAGTGTTAGGAGTTATTCAGAAGCTGCACCTTCAACATGGACAAGAGACAAATGAGGGAACATACATAATGCCGGCCTACAAACTCAGAAGCAGCATGGAGAAAACTAGAGAATAAGTGATCACTCTCTCTTCCAGTAGAAGAACGAGGGGGCACCAAACCAAACTGGCAGATAGCAAAGCAAAAAGAAAAAGAGCTACTTTTACACACATGCAACTAAGCTGGGGAATTCATTGTCACATGAAGCTGTAGGTATTTCCATAACTAGCCTAATTAATGGAAGAAACTCCCATCTACAATTATTAAATGCAGAGATATCAGCCCCTTTTTAAGTCTGCAGCAAAAATTAGCATAGGCTGGGAGAGCATGCCAGGAAGTACTATCATATCTATGCTTGCCCTATCTTTGCATTTTCCCCTTAGCTAATACCCGCTACTGGAGATGGAATGTTCGTCATAACTTCAGTCTGATGGTACAAATACCCTGTCATTGCAGCAAGCAGAACATGCAATCACCAATCCCTTCCTTTCATCCCAAACCCTTCCCACTTCCTACAGAAGTATAAGTGCAAGTGTTCCTCTTCCTCCAGATTCCCTCTAATCACATATTCCTCATACCACTACAGACCTATAAAACACAGGCGTCCTATACAAATGGCTCACAAGCTTATTAAGGGTGAGGGAACTACGGGAACAGGCTTCCCAAGCTGAAGGGGGAAAAAAAAAAAAAGTGCTGCTTTACTATTGCTGTGGGTACAAAAGCAAGAGTTCAGACACAACTACTACTGCCTTTTCTGTGCCTGTCCCCTTCGCATCTGATGATTTAAAGCTCTTCAACAGAGGAGTGATACCATTAGGTCAGCACCTGGCAAAGTTCCATGGGAAGAGGAGACAATATATTCAGCAAAGAAGTGACAAGAGTCATCGTCCTCCTCCTAAGTTTTCTTCAAATTAGCATGGAGAGGCTGGAGAAAAGAGATTCCTCCACTTCCTAGTGCATTCTGCCTTACAAGGAGGACTCAGGCAAGATAACTGCAGAACGCATTGCTCATTGGTATCCATCTTTGAAACATCTCGAAGTCATCTCAGGACAGCAGCACTATCCCGTCCACTTGCGCAGTGCAAGGCAGCCAAGTGCTGAAGCTGCAGCTCACTGAGTATAGCCACAAGTGAAAGTGTCAATGCAGAGCTGACTGCTCTATTTAGATCTTCCTTTGCTCTAGGTACCCATCCAGCCCTGCCCTTACATCCCTGTACAGCAGTCCCCAAACATCTCCCTGTCCTGACTAGCAGCCATCAGGATTCCAGTACTTGGCATGCTTATAAAAGCCAACTGAAGGGTGGGGACGAAAGGACCCTTGGGATCATCTCACCCCACGAGTTACTTTGTGCATTAAGCCCATCTCCAAAGGCAGACAGCACATCATTAGGTCACAGAATATTCTCCCCCAGGTCTGGGCATCTTTCCCAGGAGAGCACAGCACACTGCGGACACAGCAGCCAGCGCCTGGGCTGTTCTCCAGCCGCAAGGCAAACATGGACAGCACAGCTTGCATCGCCATAGCAAAGCTCTCATCCACCTTAACCTCTAAACCATGCCCAAATATTACATGTGAGACTGCACTAGCCAGCCCAGGCATCAGTTGTCAGAGACTGTATTAACCCTTAACAGCATGGATGATCAGTTGTCAGTGACTGGGCTCATGTCCTGGGCCTACTGAGTTGACTAGTAATGACACTGCTGATTACTCAAGGGGGAAAGTGCCTGATGCAGCAGTTGCAATACAGAGTTTTCAGGATAAGTGTTACTACTTAAACATGTAACCAACCGACATAAAAATCCTTTCAAGCATGGGTGAACCCAAATAACCTTGTGTCTTCAAGGTCCTTGTAAGAACAGAACAATCTTCCCTCCCCCCGTCCTTTTACAGCCCTTGCCAGCTACAAGGCAGAAGTGGCAACATAAATGCAGCATTTCTGCAGAACCCTGGAGCAGACAGTACAACTATTTTTTTTTTTTACTTTTTTTTTTTTAAAGATGCCTGGAGTATGCCGCACTAAGTGAGTTCTCATTTACAGCACAAACTCCAAGCTAGAGCACAAGGATGAGGAACTATTACAGTAAGTACCTCAGGCTCTGCTTGCTGCTTTTCAATAGGCTTCTTCTGCAAGACTTACTCTGTACTTTTATACGGGCCTTGAGAGATACTAGAATTCAATCTTAAGCTAACCGCTTCAGCACATGTGCTTAAGTTTACCCTTTCCAGCTTGTGTAGCAGTAACCAGGTATCTCTTCATTGTTTTGCACAGGGCAGTGCGGGCAACATAACCTGTTCTCAAACCTGAAAAATTTGTAATTTAATACGGAATGACTAATACAGCTGCATTATGCTGCTAGAAGCAATAATTTAGTTCTTCTGGGAAGCAAAGTTTTAATTTTACCTAGTAACTGGGCACTAGGAAAAATAAATTGCTATTCTGTGATCTGCAGGGGACATATGAAGAACTTTATGCTTTCAATCTGCCTTCAGAAAATAAACTTAGAAGTGTCTCTGATCCTGTAAAAATATACAGGGTTAGTTTTTCTTTTTTAAAGTTTCAAGATCTTAAAAGTAGCAGCAAGTAATAATTAGAGGGAAACTTCATTTTGAAGACTTAAATCTATCAGGGCCAATTTTTAAAAATTCTTTTATCAGTTTATGACTAGTTACATCATGGCTGATAAACCTGTGAACTTGTTCGTAGATGCCACATTCAAATTAAGAACACTCCTAGTAGCTCTTGTGTTCTCCAACTGGAGTTAGGTACCAAGGAATAGGAATGTTTAGAGGCATGTATAAGGCAGTAAGAGAAGTCAATGCAACTGTGTGAGAATAAACATTTTTACTGCCAATACATCAATTCTTAGTTCCAGCAGGATCAATATAGATGTCTGAGCGTGTCCATAAAAAAAGTTAAAATCACTGATGACAGTTAACTGCAGGAGTTTCTAAATTCTTTCATACCCTTCCAGTTTTGCTGCTTTTCAATTTTTACAGCCACATCCACAGCAATAGCTTGTCTCTCAAGAAAAATTAAAAGAAGCCTTACTCAAGAGATCTTCTCATGTATACTAAAAGGTAAATGTTTGTAATTTAGTGCCAACATTTATTTTTACCCCTTTAAATTTCTATTAAAAGATCAGTCCTGATTAGTAAATTTGATGCATGAAAACTGTTAACCAGTTTCAGATCAACGGTATTGAGATACAGATCTGCTGCAGCCAAAAGAGGCGGTAAGCAGCGTGCAGCAGAATCTTTTAGTCTGAAAATGCTACGAGCTCCTCCAGTCTAAGCACACAGTAGAAAAAAATTAGAACCAGAAATGAGAAATGAGGGCTATTAAGGTGGAAACTTTTGTAAGCTATGCACACTTGATGCTAATACCTTTCAAAAACAACCATGAGACATTCCCAGCTTAGCAGTTCACCTGCTTTCTATAGCTCAGCAGAGGTAACACAGGTGGGTTCTTCCACCTCAGGCTGATGGCAATAGTGCTGATAAGACATTAGCATTTCCTCTCAGGCTCTTTCCAACTCCCCAGTTGCTAGTCAGATTTCATAGCAATCAGTCCATGCTCCCCAGCAAAGACCACTAAATCCATATTAAGCTTAAATCCCAGTAAAAGGGAGACTGTCTCAGCCAACCACAGAAAGCAGGTATCTCACAGATAACTTACTGTAGCTCGGCCCAAGACAGAACATTTTCTGTATCATTTATCTTAATCACCAGATTTCTGAGAGGTAGGATTAGGCCATGTATGAAATAAAGACAGCCCAGGAATTTTTTAAAACCTCTTTGTCACACTTCTACTGGAAGCTCTAGCAGAAGCTCACAATGTTTGGTTCCCAGGCCAGATGCCAATTCTGCTGATGCTTCTTTTTGCTGCTTCTATAGAAAAGGCTATCATCTTCACAGAAGTTCGTTTCTGCCTTTTTAATGAATCTGAGGTGCCCGTTTCCTAAGCAGACTTCAAAATAGTCCAGTAGAGAAGAGGCAGTTCAACACAGCCTATTTCTGCAGAATTGAGATATTAGTGAACAAGAAAAATGGTTATGGTTCTTCTGAGAATATTAGACAAAGAAGTGCATTTGATTATTTGTCATGTTATATTAATTGTGAGTAGGAAAGAGCTTTGCTTAAAATACTACTCAACTTCTACCTTTTTCTAACTCGTATTTTATTGCCTGGAACTTTCCAGCACAGAGAGCCCAGTATCAACACAGAAGTGGGGAAAGAAATATTTCCCTTCCACATCTGAAACAACCTGAAGCCCAGCCAGCTATCAGTCATGATAGATTTGCAATTTAGCTAATCAGTGACTCTTACTTGCAGGCTCTGTCCCTGATTTCTGAAGAGCAAATCACAGCTGTCAAATCACATCCATGACCAGAATTGGTCTTGTTTTTACAACTCAACAGGTGTTTGAACTTTATTACAACATCCTTGAATCCCAGGCAGAGAAAAATTTCCCAGAGGCCTTTTCTTCCTTCCCTTCACTGAAGTTTCACATACCAGTGCTCTTATAGCTCTTCTGGGATTAATACTGAGTGGATACGTAGTAGTCTTTTGTAAATTTGTATTTTTGCCTTAGTTCTTGGGGCATTTAATTCATAACTCTTCTGGGGAAAGCAATATAGGACTAGTACAGAAGAGGAATAGGATCTTTAGGAAACTGGGACAGAGCTGAGGGCTACGCAATAGTTTTGTACACTAAGGTCCCAACATTGGCCCAGGGTAAGAAAGCTCATGCTAGGAGATAGCCCAAGCTTCCACAGATGATCTGCTCCATCTATAGAAATTATAACTTCAGGAAAGACCAAATACACATAGCCCTTTTGTCAATTTAAAAGCTAATTTTCCTAATTGAGAATCAACAATATGTTAAATTTTCCTGGTCAGACTTCAGTGGAAAAATCACAACTGGAAACCCCAAAGTAGCCCTTAGGGAAAAGCAGGAAGACCAAGAGGCAAAATACCTCCAGGAGTGCTACCTCAGAGTAACAGAACACCTCTTCTTGGTACAGTGTTTTCTTCTCTTACAGTTAGGTAAGAATACAACACAGTGTGATTACAGGCAACCATCCTGATCCCTGTGAAGTTTCTTCAACCCAAAGCAGAAGCTAAGTGGTTTCTACCTTTAGTGCGCTCAGGTAATGGCCATCACAAAGACAATGGTCCTTACACCACAGCTCACTAATGACACAGCTCACACCACCCTCTGCATAACCACAGTAGAACTTAAAATTTGAAATCAAAAGGGCCAAAATATGACATCACCCACAGTACATCACAGCCTCAGAACTGCTGTCCTGAGGCCAGAGGCTGGGAGCGCTACAGGGAGTCTCATTTCTGAGGGTAGGAAGTTAGGCTAGTGTCGCTGCAGAAGGACACAGTAGCATTGATTTAGAGCACAAAAATCTTTATTCTCAACAACTTTTTTGATTCCTTTGGTGAAAGATATTTCATTTATTAAGTATTTGACTAAGACTTGATTCACACTTAAAAAGTCTAATATCCAGACACTGCTATGCAAAGGCTACCCTTTTCTTACAAGACTATCTCCTCTCCCTACGGTAAGTCATAGGGACCATAGGCTGGCACACCCCGACAACCCCAAGAGGTTTATGTGTTCTTTAAGAAACATACCCTCAGAAACAGGGGGAGAACATCTAAAAGGATGTTTCTCCTCCTGCCATCTTATCAGGCAGTAGCACTGGTGGTCTTCAGTTCTTGGTAATTTTGGATGCTCACAATAACAAGTGAGTTATCTCTCCAAATTTGTGTAACTCCTGGCAAACCATCTTTCTCCATATTTGTAAGCTAAAAAACTTTGTACTTTCCCATATCCAGCATGGCTCATAATGGGGCTGCATTTCTATAGAAAATATATCTAGCAGTTGCTACAATTGTTCTGTCTTACTTTTCTAATTAAAAAACTAAATGAAACTCCAAGGAGAAAGTATTCATACTACTTCCAGTCATCTTATAGCAGTTAAAGACAACAAAAGCAAAACACCTTGCAGTCAATCCCGCAAACGGGTCATCATGTAAAGATCCTTTTACATGGAAAAGGTTTTCAGCAGCCTTACAGCCTGTACGTCAAATTAGCAGAAACTATTTTGAATGACTTTGCACTGGCAACATAACTTTTTAAGTTCAAATACACATAAATGAGGACAGTCAATTTGGCAACTGCAATAGTACTTCTTCAAAAACATGTTTTCAAAAACCCAGACGCTGTTCCCACCCCATGAATTTTTTTGGGGGGAACATTCTCAGCACTGTGATACCATTTATTTTAAAACACTGTTTTAAGATGTTCTGAAGGTAACTCCTGTTCCTGCCGTTAAACTTATTTTATATTATGTGGTTTATAATCTGTAAAACAGGAAGAGGGGGGAGCATTAATTCTCACAAACCAAACTGCCTTTTTGTTTGCAATAGCAAATAGGTAACTTAATAAAATTTTCAGAATCAGAAACTAAACAATCCATTTTCAGAAAATGTTTATTCTAAGATACACTGGGGAATGAATAAGCATGCTCTGAACATGAAATCCAAATTACATTAAGAACTGCCACTCACTATGTTTCAACATTGCATTTTTCTGATGGAGTGCAAGAAATTAAACTAAGACAGTAAAACAACTTGCTAGACAGAGCTAACACAGAGTTTAAGTCTCAAGCGTTTCTTTCAGGACTCTGTATCTTCTGCAACTTTCCTCATTCTGACTGAAAAAACAACCAACTAAAGCTAGGGCAAATTATTTCCTATTTTGTGAAGGTAACATGAAGTACACAGATTTAATGGTAGCTGTATATTCCTCCTCTTCAATGCTCTTATGATTTAAAAATACAAATTTTACTTTTCAATCAACTTACCAGTTTCAATATAAGCTCTAAGCATTTGTTTTGTTTCAGTCCGTTCATCTTTCTAGCTTCTTTCCACATACATAAAATGACTGAACTTTATTTTAGGACAAATTTTAATCATCCCTTCCTTACCTGCAACCTTAAAACAACCATACTGTCATTTCTGGGAGAATGTCCCTGCAGTTATTGAGAACTCAAATCACAGGGGAAAAAAAAAAGTAGTTATTGGTCTGGTGAGAAGCCTGAAGAGTAGCTCAGGGTGCCGAAGGTAAGAGTGTGCAGCAATACTTCAAATTTTCACCAACATGGCTCAATTAAACAGTAAAGTTGGCCTGGCACTGGGGCCTTAACAGGACTCCACCTATTACTGTTTTCATTAATGTGAGAGTTGAAAGCAACATCAGCTTCAAAGAGGAAAAAAAGCTTTTACTTCAGCTCCCTCCTAAGCCTGCCCCCCCCCCCCCCCCAGTTACTAACATCCACACTACGTCATGTATTTTATAGCCTTCCTAACATTCATGTTTCACATCTTTTTAAACGGAGATAGGCCGTAATTGCCAAGTAGTATTCAAATACAAATGAAAATCTCCTCAGGAAATTCCCAAGCAAACTGCTGGAAAGGCTCTCTATACTTCTCCTGTTTCTTATACTGGTCATCCTCAGGCAGAATACTGAGCGAGGCAGACTTTGTCCCACTCAATACAGCCATTCTTCTGAGCATCAAACACCACTTTGTCCTCCGGAGCCTGCAGGAAGCTTGAGACACCGGCAGGGAAGTACTGTCTTCATAGCCCTGATAGCTCAACTGGACTATCAACTAAAAAGCCACATGATGTTTGGAAGAAAAATGGAATTCGTAGGTTTAATTTTACTTTTCCAGTTTACAGCCTCCAAGGGAAACAGAGGGCAGACAAGCAAAAATGCTTGTAGTACTGGTTCTAGGAACAGAGTACAGAGAATGTAAATCACTGACACCTGCATTTACATAGCATACGAAGGCCTCCATCTGTACTCACCTGAAATTACCATTTATCTGTTAAATTGAGACTCCAGATGATAACTCAGATTTTGTCCTCTGAACTGTGGGAGGGGATGGGCAGAAAAACCACTGACCCAAAGTTGGGGTTAAACACTCTCCAATACAGAGTACCTTTCCTTGGGCAAAGTCTAACACTACACTCACTCTGCTGTGTCCCTGTTTGTCTCTTAAGGAGTCCCTCTTGCAACTGTTACTTCATTTCAGTGCCTGTTTTCGATCAGTAAATCTCATACCCCAGCTTTGTATGGCAAGTTTATACAACCAAGAGCCCGCCAGCACCAGAAGGGAGCCACCTCACTGAACCTGGCACAGGATTTAACTGCAGCCAGGGCAGCAGGCTCCTCTGGAGGCCCCCTGGTACAACCTTACACCCAAACATCTGTTCCTGGGATCTGTTACTTCAAGCAGGCTTCACACCAGCAAATGCACTCAGAGACAGTGGGGGTGCTGTGGTGAGATAACCAGCCACTGCTAGCTTGGTTTCGCTCACTTGCAACTGTTTATAGATCTACAGCCTCCACCGGCAGGACAAGTTCTTCAGCAACAGACAAAACCTCCCACCTTAACAGGGACCTCATTACTTAAACAGTAGCAAAGCATTTATGCAGACCTACTCTTGTATCTTCCTTGTGGTTGCAAGGCACTCCTCCCTCTTGTTTCTAAGCCCACCACTCATGTAACTCAAAAAAAGGCTCTGCTTTTTCTGCCTGGTTGCTAAAACAGATACATAGCAATATTCCAGAACAAAAGTTTGTCTAACCATTGATTTTTTGGACCACAGCCCAACAGCCATGTGACGCTTCTAAGCTGAACACTAATGACAGTACAAGATTTCACCAGACTACTTAAAGCACGAAAAAGCAAAGTGCTTTCATGCTGTTTACTGCAGTCTTAAGTCAAAGCTTTGCATCTAGCAAGCTATTTTGTAAAACCGAAGCTTAATGAAGTTTTGTGGAGAAATCTCATGCTATGTGTTCCAAACATGTCACAGCACTCTTCACATCTTATCTCAATCATTTGTATAAAATACCAAAACCATACCAGAACTAAATCCACAACTGGCTTGCAAACACATTATCCCCCGCTCCGAGAAAAAAAAGCCATTACTATTCTTTCCATCTTAAATACTACTAATACACATTTTTTGTTGGTTACCCATCTCCTGCAGCCCTAAAGCACAGGAGCATCCATACAGAAAGGTTTGCAGCTAACAGCCAATACGTCTTACCACTGGCCACGTCTACCTTTTTCTATGCCAAGTGAGAGGTTCATCTTTTTCATGATTGAACACTGTTCCTGGGGGTGGGCCTCCACCACCTAATACACAGGATAACAGGATTCTCTGGCACCCCGATAGCCAATACTGTCAATCCCAGATCAAAAACCATCCCCAAGGAACGTTTTAGAACATACAGAACAAGACAGATATGAAGTACTTTGGGTACCTTAAGTGCCACCCACAATCCTTACACTTTACCTCTAATATTTTATTTTATCCCAGAAATCACAAGAGCAACTCATTCTCACCAATTTTACTGCATATACACATCGCAGTATCTCCTCAGCTTCTTCCATATTTCACATTAGCATCAGCCCAAAGGATAAAAAGACGGTACCTTCACACTCCAAAACACGTGCCATAAACATACGCTTCTGACCCTGTAATGCAAGTCATATACAGATGCTTTCACAGTATCTAACAAAACTTACCAAATACTGCTGCTGCATTACCCATGTCTCCAACATGTTTTTTCGTCCAGAAGAGACTGACCTAGCTATAGCTAGGACTGGCAGCTTTTTGACTTACCATGCAAGTAGCTTCACTAGATGCTGTCAACAGCACCCAGACTTTTCATAGAACTGCAGTGAGTGAAAGATGGGAGACGGGTCCCTTCCCACTTCTGAAGTCCATCATCACCAAGAGTTTACATTTTCCACAAGTCACTCAAACGCAGCATGGATATCACATGTGGAATATCACAACATGCCCAACAAGCACTGTACCAGCCAGTGCAACAAAGCCACATTGCCTTTGTAGCTCTCACAAAGTACAAGCTGTCAAGGAACATCATGGTGCAACTACAGACCTGATGTGCAACAGCTGGGTTTTTCACATCCTCATCTTTATTCAAGAACGAGCATGTACAAAACATGGCACATGGAAACACCTACCCTTGCCAGTAACATTCGTTAACAGAAATAATAAATTCCTCTTGAAAGCAATTTCTGTAGTAAATTTCTGCAGATTCTGATACATTCGATACTGACTTAGAGAGTTGCTTCCTTTAAAGAAACAGCCTTTAGCCAAAGTAGCTGGTTACAAAAACCAAAGCACAGGAGATGCTCAGTGAGCCAACACACTCCAAGTTCAGTCAGATCCTCAATGTACATTTTAGTAGTCAGATGGAGATTTATTTTTGGCATTCTCATGCTTTAGGCACTGCTACTGGTAGCATTTTGAAATTCATGATGCTGCTTAGACAGAAAATTTGGCTTTTAATTGAATTTGTCATTTAGAAATAGGCACATTCCATGAGCTATAGGAATTACTCCCAACTCTCTAAAGGAAGAGAGCCGCTGGCATACGATGCTGTTGGTTTTGGCTGCAGGCTATAAGGATTCACTAACTGTAGTTCCATCAGTTTTTAGGTATCATGCCATTCTTGCATTTCTTCCTTTAGAAAGCATTCCTGACAATTAGGTCCGAGAGTCATGTTTTAAGGCAGACTGCGTCTTACGTACATAATGATTTGTCTTTAGAATCCAATTTACTTGGTGTCCAATTAATGATCCCTCACCCCTCTGTGGAACACTGCCAATTTGCTGAATACAGCAAATATGATGCGAGTGTGACACAGCACCATCCTTTTTCAAGTGACTGCTCAAACTACACATTCCAACACATGTGCTCCCTTCTCCTGCCACTGCCCTCTCTTCCCCACGCAGCAAGTGGGTAACATTGCCAGTGTATTCCTCAAAGGGCAGTTCCACTGTTGTGGTCTTTTCAAGCTAAAGTGGCAGTCCACAAAACCCTAATTCCCCTCTCGCTCACTACATAGAGATGGCAATGAAAGCTTTAGCGCTTGGCTTTTCTGTAACCACTTTGTTCCTGATCACACCTAAATTTCTTTCTTAAAAATGTTTCATGTTTACGCTTCCATACCACCATCACCTCATCTACTTCCTCCTATGTCCTGGATGACACCACCCTCAAAAAGCAGACTCACTGGTTTGAATTGGTGTGATTTGTGTGGTTTGAATTTTTCTTTCTCCCCATCTTTATAGGGCCTACCTATGAGTTCCATTGTTTTGAGTCATTACAGATCTTCAGTATCAACAAGTCTGCATACCCTTATGACATTTTAAAAAGGCAAATACTCCCAGGGGTTTTTCCATGTACTGAAGCTCAACACACACTTCCCTAATATCGCTGCTACACTTCCTAGAGGGCAGCTCAATGTTTTGGGAAAAGTGCTATTTTAAATATGGAGACACAGTGATTTTGGTTCACATGCAGTTTCTGAAAACAGTATCTGCTAAACAAACTGCAGCAGCTGTTTCAGCAGGTTTTTAAAAGCATGGTATCCCACTCCAAGCCACAAAAACTCTTCAGGTGTTACACTTCCTTCCAGTTACAGACCATGCAGGCAGCACTGACAAAGTGCTCCAACTCCTCACTGGAAAAAGAGAACAAGGTTTAAGTAAAACTGTTCATTTGAGGGAGAAATTTAGATTTGCAAGTAAGCACACAATACTTTGTGTACGTTAAAGTGCTACCATCTCTGTGAAAAATACTAAAACCCCATAGAAATTATAGTACTTCTCCAAAAGTTTAAATCAAGTCTTTTGGTCTCATCTCAGATTCCGGATCCGTATTATGTTTTTCAGCAAGGAATTCAGGTTCGGGATAGGATCATCACAGATGAGACAAAAGCAATAAAGAATATGTAAATTTAATAGGAAATGTACTGTTTTTCTGTAGGGTTTCTGATTGCAATACAAAAATTAAACATTCTCTAGTCCTTTGACATATTTCAATAATAATGTACAATTATTTAAAACTTTGCGTGTAGGTTTGAAAGCTAACCAAGGTTAGGCACAGCTGTCAGCACACATTGTGCCTTGGGGAACAAATGTTCTTAAATTCTGACTATGTACAGAATTAATTACTATACCAACTTACCATATCGATTAATTACTGTATTAAGTATATCAACAGTCATAATATAAAAAATTCCTGAACTGTAAGTACAGAGTTACTGTATACCTAAAATGAGAGAATGTTTAGAAGCTTCTCAGTTACATACCTGAATAAGCTAAAAGCATTTGTTCCTACATTTTTGACCACTTCCCTGTCCAAAAAAAATAAGACATTTATTAGTTCAGATTTTTTTTCCTTCACTCAAAATACAACTTGCCATCTCTCATACAGACCAAACTGCATTACTGAACATGTGCTGGATTAGTATCAGTACTCCACAAGCTCTGTGAAACTTAACTTAGAAGCGTAGTCATGCCACAGTTCAGATTCATTTTGCTTCTCTTGTTGTCAACTTGGCTATGAACTTATAGGCAACTAAACAATCTCCTATCAGAATCAGAAAGTTAATTTCATTAGCTAATACTTGGTTCTCAGCTTCTATCAAAACATTAAAAACTCCAGAAGCTAAAATCCACCAGCAAACAAGCACTAAATAAAAAACTGCATGCAGTCCACATTCTTCTATGCACAAGTCTCCTGCAAGCAACAGGAAAATGGAGACTACCTCTGAACTAGAACTGAAAGTTCAAAAAAAGGCCAAGATAGTTCATTGAATGTTTCACCCTGTTTTCTGTAAGATACACAAACCCCACTCCACTTCAAATATGCCATTTGTAATACAATGGTTTACATGTCACTTCCTGCTTATAAATGGGGTTGACAACAATGCAGTTTTTAAAGCAGTCATTTAAAAACTATCATTAGTTACTTAAACCAGTTTTGCTGAGTTTCAAGGCTTGTACAAACTATGAAGCCTATCATCTTCAAACACTTCACCTGTTCTGGTGTTGAGAGTAGTCTAAACTCAGATTCACACATGTTTTTCATCAGCAATCAATCAGATTTGGGATAGGTTCTTCACTGGTCAGACATACCAATGGTTTTAAGCATTACTCCCCCACCAAGCTTTTAATCATAAGATGTATTGGAATTCATACCTTCAACTGAGAAGCAGCCTTCAAGCATCTCTGCAAAGACATAAAATGTACTGGTTAGTTACACTAACAAGGCTTGCTACTTCCAACTTTTCTCTACATCAGCCATGCAATTCACTCCACTTCCTACTTGGAATAGCCTGTCTAAACAATACCGCATTTTATAGGTAGCACTGCTGCACAAGAAGTTTCACTCACACATTTCAACTCCACATGCTGGCACAAAGCCCATTCATCAAAAGAAACTGCTGGTAGTTAGCAAGGTATTTAAAGGTACCTTTCTTTAATAGGAGTGGAATTAAAGATGTTGTTGTAAGATAGGAAAATTAGAATGTCCTCATGTTTTAGATTGTAACTTCTTAAATAAAAACAAACTGTGGATAGTGAAGAACCAGTGCAATTGTAAGTTTCACTGAAAAAGATTAAACTCAGACACTTAGGTAAGAACGAAGTACTTGGAGAAACCACTACCAATACTCTTGATGCACAGTAAGCATTCATAAGCATGCTTTTTGCCTGCTGCAAGTATAACATTATACTAGCCCTTCCGAATTAGTTTAGCTCTCGAGCTGAAACAGCTTTAATATAATTAGAATTCATTACAATTCACCACCAAATTTCACCTTCGATCATTAACATTACTTTTCCTAAATGCTCACATCTGAGTGAGCCATAAGTTAACAGTCCTAAAGAGGGTCAAAGCACAAACATCATGACTAGCTTTCAAACACCAGCAACACTTCCTTACCAGGGCACTTTTAATACCTGGCTAATGTTATTTACCCACTACAAGACAGGATAACTCAAATTATAGGGGTCTAACACTTCCCTTTCTCTCTCTGCTCTTTAAAGATGCTAGCTTTTCCAACAGCACATATCCATGTCAACACGGACCGGAGGTGAATTTCAATAACGCACCAACATCCTTATTCACTACCTGGAGCATGGTAGCATCTAGCTTGTACATGGGGACAGAAATAGAAGTAAAAACAACTGGGATAATGACTGAAAGAATAAGCAATTTTTAAAGATTTAAGTGGTTTAATCTCAGTAGCCAGATCCGTATGAAGTTTCTCATCAACATATCAGGTTTGGCAGTTTCATCATGATTCACCACTTTAGTATCAGTGACCGGGAATTGCAAAGCAATGCATACATTCATATATTCCAAAAAATAGGCTTTGTGTCTTCCATATGCAGATGTACTGAAAAGGGAATATATTACAATTAATATTACCTCTATCTGTTGTACTACAGTTGCCAGGAAGTCTTTCATCAGGATGCCTGACATTCCCATTATTAGAAACTGTTCATGCCATTCTAGAAATTAGAGTAGAATAATCAATTACAACATGTTCATGCATAATATAGGACAACTTATTAGTTTACTCTTGTGGATCCCCCTTCCTCCCAAACACTGGTTGTAAGCATTTAAGTCAAATTAAATTTAACACAGATCCTTAAGTTATTTCTTAACATTTCCAAAAGGTGAGAATATCAACTACACTCCTTAAAAAATGAACTCACATTTATTAAAAAATTGGAACATTTGCCTGTTTGTATTAAAAAGTCTCTAGATGTCCCCTTTTTCTTTGCCTAAACACTCTTACACTTATCTCCTGATAAAGTGCAAATTCACAATTAAAAGCCATCCTGAGGTAATCTTCATCAGATTTAGTATGAACAGTTCAGGTAAGCATTTTACCAGCTCCCCCAACAGTGACCCAAATAAACTATTCACCACCTAATTCACAGTTCTAGAACACATCAAACATGCCTGAAATACGATACTTTTGATTTTAAAGCTAGTGACACACCTACTAATTTGATCACACATATATTTTGCTAATCTATGCATCATACCATTTTATCCACACTGACCATTCAAAACATACATAGCTTTCAGGAAAATCCACTTGTGTGTACCAAGTGTTCTTCTACTTGTGACGGTGCTTCCATGAAAGACTAAAATAGAAATTAAACAAAAATTATATTTCAAAGTAGAAATGTCTTGCTGTGGCCTAGCATCACCTCTCATGTTACTGTGTCAGAAACATAATCACCAAGCACTAAAAATTAACTTTTTCTTACAATAATTCAATATTGGTCTGGAACAGCCTTCAATACCTGAAAAAATGAATTTTGTATGCAGTAGGAAAAAAATAATATTTATATATTTTAGCAGGAGTAGGGAAGTGATCGTGCCCCTGTATTTGGCGCTGCTGAGGCCACACCTCGAATACCATATTCGGTTTTGGGCCCCTTACTACAAGACAGACATTGCATTACTGGAACAGGCCCAGAGGAGAGCGACAAAGCTGGTCAGGGGTCTGGAGCACAAGCCTGATGAGGAGCAGCTGAGGGAACTGGGGTTTTTTAGGCTGGAGGAGGCTGAGGGGAGACATTATCACCCTCTACAACTGCCTGACAGGAGGTTGTAGCCAGGTGGGTGTTGGTCTCTTCTCCCAGGTGATGGGGCAATAGGACAAGAAGAAATGGCCTCAAGTTGCGCCAGGGGAGGTTTAGGTTGGATATTAGGAAAAATCTTTTCACCGAAAGGGTTGTCAAGCACTGGAATGGGCTGCCCAAGGAAGTGGTTGAGTCCCCATCCCTGGAGGTATTTAGAAGACAGGCAGACTTAGGGACATGGTTTAGTGGTGAGATGTCAGTGTTAGGTTAACGGTTGGCCTTGATGATCTTAAAGGTCTTTTCCAACTTAAATGATTCTATGATTCTCTCTCTCTCTATATATATGAGCGGCCATGTATTTATTCACAATGCAATACCGTCTGTCCATAGTTTGCAGGATCATTACCTCAATAATTACAACAACCACATTAACTCCACACACACCCAAAGCCAGAAAGCCAAGTCACACCATCTCCAAAATGAGTATAATTTAGTACAAGTTAACAAAGTGATTAATCATGTGGGTCTTAATGCTTATTTAAAGGCCACAGCAAAAGAAATGAAACTAACAACTGACCTAAGGGCTGACCTTAACTTAGTGAAGAGCACAAAAAAGTCATCAAGTCATGAAACTCATCAGATTGTTGGCAACTATGAAAATGTACCATACTGTAACTGGTTTTGCTCTTTGTCCCACTCAGTAGCCGTACAAAGATGACAACCCTCTGGCAATTAACACATTCCGTACTTTTGACAGACAAAAATATGGAAACAGAGTAAGAAATGGAAGCATTTTATTATCTTGATAAACAGAAATGTAGTGTTACTCCTACAGCAACAAAATTAAAAATCCAGAGCCGTTACCTTGATGATTCTGTACAGTGTACTGGACACCAATGAAAACTTCCTCTCCATCATACCTAAAAACAAACAGTAAACAAAATTAACACTTGAAATCAGCAGATTCTTATTACCAGGCCACTAAGTCACACACATTACAAGACAATAATCATCAACAATCTCTGAAGTTTCAGAAGCAATAGTATGTTAAGTACTTAAGTTTGCAGGAGGCCTTTTAGAAAGCAGCAAGAAATGCAGCCAGTTTTCAGTAACAAAGGAGTTATGAGTCACATGGACTTGAAACACCATATTAAAAGCATTGCAGAAATAACTGCGTGTACCCACTATTAAACTTCAGTCCAAAGGATTTTTAACGAAAATTGATCATCAAGGTTTCAGTCCTTTAAGCATTGATTTCAATTGGTTTAGAGAATTCAGTTTTAACCATGTAGCAAGTATTTAAATCCACCAATTCAACCAGCCAAAGCAACACATGTCAAGGTTATTTGTTTTGTCATATATGCTACTTCAAATACACCACTTCCAACAATGTTTCTCATGCTGCACTACATAAATCAAATAAATGTAGCAATCCATTAAAGATAACTTTATTAAACACATTTTATTTCAGATCACAAAAAAACTTTAAGCCATGGAAAATCTTGAGTTAAGCCTGCCTATTACACCCGGTAACCAAAGGTTACTAACGGCCTGTAAAGATTCAAAAATTTTATTGTGCAGTAATCTAACGTGTGACTCAGGCTATCATTAGACAAGCTCATTTAACACAGAATGAATGCACCCGACAACTTCCTATGTGAACACGGCCATCTCCTTATCTTTGCTTGCAGATTAGAGCCTAGAATCCTAGCTATCTTTTTTTATTATATTGCTGTTCTTGCAGAAGGACTACGGCTCAGTGACATTAGGATTGCAAGAGGGAGATAAAAAAAAGCATCTTAAGGCCACAGGAAGTTTGTTGTGGGGTTTTGTATTTTTTTAAAGCGTATCTCCCTTTATTCTTCAGTCTCATTGCCTAGCAAAAATAAAAGGAAATGTCAACAGTTAAAACATTAATCTCATGATTTACTTTAAGAACCACGCAAGGACTCTGCTGTTTGGTTTTCACTTGGCACGGTATGCGAATTACACAGTAACTGTGTTCTTAAGTCTTCTGTGGAAGGCCGATTCCAGGATGCCGCAGAGCTCAGCCCCCCAAAACACGCACAGGCAGTGCAAATGCATGCACCAGCCCTATGTCAAATGCGCAGGGCAGCTCCACCTCGCTCAGGGAGCCCTGCCCTCTCACTAAACACCTCGTCCCTCATCATCTTCAGGCCGACTTCGTTCACCCCCATTCAGGCACTGGAACAGGCTGCCCAGGGACAAGGTCGAGTCCCCACCCCTGGAGGGTTTAGAAGACGGGCGGACGAGGTGCTTAGGGACCTGGCTTAGTGGTGGACAGGTACGGCTGGACTCGATGACCTTAAAGGTCTTTTCCAACCAAATGACTCTGATTCTATGAAGTACCGACTCAGGCGACAGCCGAGCGAGGCGTCAGGCGGCACCGCCCTGGCACGGGGCTGCTCCCAGCCCCAGCAGCGAAGGGCTGGGGCCACCGGCGGGCGGTCTTCCTTCACCAGCCCCCGAAGGCGCCCGACGCCGGCCGGGCCGGCCAGCGATCAAAATGGCGTAGGCCGGGCAGGGCGCTGCGGTAACCAGGGCAAAATGGTACCGCACCGCCCCCCGCCCCCCGCCCATCCCAGAGCGCCCCGCGCCGCCGCTGCCGGCGGGGAACCAGCCCCCCCGCGCTCCCGCCGCCCTCCCCGCGGAGGCTGCAGCGGCGCGGCGTCCGTACACCCGGCCGCCCCCCCCCAACCCCCCCAACCGCCGAGCACGGAGGCGGCCCGGCCCCCCTCCAGCCCCGCGCGGGCGGCAGCGCGCGCCGCAGCCCCCACTGTACCCACCGCCACCGGCGCGCCGCAGGGAAAAGGTGGGTGCGAGCGCGCTCGCCAGCTTTATAGGTACGCGGCGGGTGGAAACGAGGCTGGCCCCGCCCCCTCGCCGCGAGCCGAGGGGCGTGGAGCCGGAGGAGCTCGGGTGGGGCCGCGCCTTCCTCGCTTGGAGGGGCCGGGCCTGGTCCTAGCCCGGGCCTCGGCCCTTTGCCCTGCCCTTCCTTTCCCCTCCCCTCCCCTCCCTTCTCGGGCGGTGGCGGGCCCGTGGCTGCTGAGTCCTCCCCGCAGGTCCCGACTGCGGCCCCTGGCGGTGCGCCGGCGGGGGCCCCCCGGGGGGGTGGCCTGAGGCGGGGACGCGCTCGCGTCTGGCGTTGGGTGCGGGTTCTTTTCATCCATTTCGCCTTGCAGGGGTTTTGCATAAAACTCAGAGCTAGCAAGCGAAGGCAGGAGCCTGCTACAGCTCCACCTCCCAAACTTAGAAACAATATTTTTCATTTAGTCCTTGTTTCTTAACATCTATCTTCTGTTACTGATCCCTAGGGTTCCAGTGGGTTAACCTTCTGTAGCTGTGCCTGAATGCTTCAACTTCCCATGTCTCTAATTAGATGTTTCTGAAACCTTAACCACATGCACACCCTTTCCCTTTTTGGAAATGGCACGCAATGCTTTATCCCTGTATGACATTACAAGTCATCAGGGTTGAAAAAATCTCTTGCCCACAACAGACAGAAATCTTCCTGCAGTTTTGCTCTCTAGAAAGTCTTAAGGGTGCTGTTCTGCAGTGAACCGAATAGCGGGCTGCCCCAGTCCCAGCGCGGCTGTAGCAGCTGGAACAGTTGCACCTCAGTCAGAAAGCGGCTCAGCTTCCAGCTGAACCAGCCGCTGCTGTGGGAGGGCTCGTGAAAGATGCAGGAGCAGGTATCTGGGCTACAGTGGGGATGGCAGGAGCACGACCACCTAGACGATGTTTAAACTGATGTGAAACCACACCCTGAATTCTCATAGTATTTACGGAGGTTCTCCCTAACTGTTTACAACTAGTCTAACTTTTTTTGTCTGCCTGTTTATTGAGAGGTTTAATGTATCAATCAGCTTAGCTGAGGAAATCCAGAAAAACAAGGAAGGGTGAAGAAAAGCTCGAAAAATTGTTTGGTGTGTTGACAAGTTGTTAAGAATACTACAAAAACCGATGGTCCACAAGATGCCTCTCAATAGAAGGGTCTAACTATTGGGAGCGGATAAGGGAAGTCTAGAAATATGAGTTGTAAAGTGCTAAAATATCCAGCAATTTTATTCCTAAAATTATTGAGATTAATACTACCAAGAAAACTAAATAGTTGACAAATTTTAAACATGTTTTCTTCTACAGCCTGTGGCAGGAGATGACACTCGCTTTCTCTCTGCTTCTTCCACATCCTATTTTACCTGTCTGAAATCTTCCTCTTGACTGCAAGCACGGCGACCCAAATGTCAGACTGCAAACTGCAGCCAGCCCACCCCCTTTTCTGCTGCAGAGGCATGAGGAAAAACATCTACGTGCTGCTTTTTTCAGGTAGGTGTGCCTCCTACCTGCGTTTGTTGCAGCTGCTTTTTCTGTAGGAGAGAAAGCACAAAGCTATAAGCATCAGGGAATAGCCGCTAGTGTGTCAGGCAGGATCAGCGGCAGAACTTGGGCACAGGCAAGCAGTTTATGCCATTGTTATCTATCCATGTGACCTATTCAAAAGGCCCCAAAACTGGTGTTTGCCACATGGCACTGAAAATGTTAACTCACCCTTCCTTAGTGACATCAGGGTTAAAGATAAGCAAAGTAATCACAGCCGTTAATCATGACTGGAGCAGCCCTGAAGAAAGAAGGCAAGTCCTTACCATTCCTTTCCTATGTGCCAAATAAGTGTGTCTTTTCTACAGCACGCTGTGGAGGGCTTTTACGTATGTTACGCTCTTGAAGAACAAAATTTCTTTTCAGGAGGAAAAATAGGATCATAATTTAAGCCCAAAGTATATTACATAAAGCATGAATGAGTACTATTTTAGTTTGCAATTGATAATAAAAAGGCTATAAATAACGAGGTGACTAAGGGCCTGTTCAGGGCTGCGGGGTGCTGCTCTGTATTGTGAGCTTTGCAGGAGAAGAAACACTTACTGTGGGGAACTTTGCATCTTGCGATGTTACCGCACACTATAGCTGTTGTAATTTGGCAGAATAAACTCTTCATCTCTCTGTTAGATTGTAGGGTACAGGTTTACTAGCAGTGCCTGAATGCACATTGTATACAAACTTTTTATCCCTGAAGAAATGTGCTCGTATTTCTCGGCATCACCTAAGTCTGCCAGCACTGGACAAGGTTGTGGGTCAGGTGAAGTACATCTTTCCTGTAGGTAGGCAACAATTACAATTACAAGGCTGAAAAAAGTTAACCAAGACAAAAACATACACCACAATTGCGGATTATATTTAAAACTAAGGTTCCTTCTTTGCCTTTCTTTCCCCTCCTTCAGGCTTCCGCATCTTTAACCCCAGGTGTCTGCATGAGGGTGCAAGATGTAGAGCAACACCTGATCCTCAAACTTCGCTCGCCAGAGAGATCCCAAGGCTAGTCTGAACCATAAGCATGGCTGCCTTAAAGTGCTAGTTTATAGACGAGTTGCTTCCGAATTTAGCTGACCACACAGCTGCACATTTATGCACATTGTAAGCACTGGCGGAAGGGAGTGCTGGTTATGAGGTACTGGGGGTGTACTGGATTGCCTCTTTTGAGGCCTGTGCAAATGGATGTTGTGTGGCTACCTCCAGGGCTTTTCAGCTCCAGGCAACTCTCCCCAAGTTCTCTTTTTCTTGTTCTAAATGTTGTCTTTCTCTTCTTGTTCTTTCTCTTTATTTCTGCCTCCCCCCACTTCCCTTCTGTTCCTATTTTAAGGCTGGCTTCCTGGATTTTCTCCAGTAGCTTTGCAGCTTTGATGACTCATGTCTCTCCGTTTGGTTTGGGGTTGTTACCAGTGCATCCTTTGGGATGCTGAGTTCCCCTCCCCTCTCACCTTCTCAGCAGGAAGTCTATTGTGTGCAGCTTTAATTTCTTCCTTCTCAGCACAGATAGTGCACATTGTAAAATCCTGAGCTGACTTTACCATATTTCACATTATGCATCACAAAATACATGAGCTGGGAAACAATTTAACTTAGCTTATGATTTTGGCCCTGGTTTTGATGTTTTACAGAGACCAGAATTCTTTATCTAAACTTCTTCTCAACTCTCTCGCTTTGAACTTTTAGTCACTTCAGTGTCACAGAAAGATGAGCGCTTTTTTTAATGACAAATGAGAGCGTAAAAACATGAGAACAGATGTACAGAGTCAGACCAGAGGTCCACCCACCCCAACCTCCCAGTAGCCCAAAGGAAATGCCTAGGGAGGGGAGTAGGGATAGAAAAAGCATGTAGGGATCCTTCCCTGAATATTTGCCCAGCTTCTGGGAATATAAAACTCAGAGAGCTCCTAGAGGGTGAGTTTTCTGTGTGTGTGTGTGTGTGCACAAATTTAACAGTCCTCCGTTAATTTGCTACCCATAAATTTTTCCAATCTTCCCCAGAGCCTTTATAAAATTTTAGCATTCACAGTAACAATGGCAAGGAGTATCAGAGCTTAATTAGCATTACAGGAAAATGCACCTCCTTTGGTTTGCTTTGCACCTGCTGTCCATTAGGTCATTGCACAGTTTTAGAAGAAGCAGTGGGCAATCCATCCCCGTGCAGTTATCCCCTCATTAAGCCCCCCTCCATATTCTTCCATGTTCTCCATATTCTTAGTTCCCTAGCTCTTCCTAAACTTTGGTTTCCTTTTTTGGACTATCGGTGTGCATGGAGCTGATGTTTCCACAGAACTGTCTTGTCATAACTGCAGGATCTCACGTCTGTGCAATAAAGGTCAGAGCCCATCATTTTACATTTGTGGTTGTGTTTGCTTTTCTCAATGAGCAGTGCTTTTATTGACTGTTGTTGAATTTCTTGTGTTGCTGTTATACCCACTCAGTTTTTTAAGTTCCCACAGCTATTTATACATCAGCAATGAATGATTACTAATTTTTTTACCCCTCTGCATACCACCTTTTTCAGAGCAGTTCAGTAAGTTCACCAGTATGGGTCATGCAGATTGCTGTGCTGGTTTTCTGCCACTGTGAAAATGAACCGTTTACTTCTACCTTCTTTTGCCTATCTTTTACCTTGTATCCCATGTCTGCTTAGTTTGTTTAAAATCATTTACTAAAGGGCTTTAGGGAATCCGTGCACTAGATCATATTATCACATGCTTGCTGATGAGAAACATGATGTGAGTTTACCAAGCGTTCTGACCTTCACCTTACAGATCATGTTTATCTAATATATATATGCATGCTGATTCTACTTTTTATATGAAGTTTTTACTTGTTTGCCTGGTACAGATGTCAGGCTTAGTGGGCTATAGTTTCCTGGATTTTCCTAGAACCTTTTCAAAACATTGTAATCCTGTTTGCTACTTGCCCTTCTTCAGCACCAGAGCAATTTCAAGTGAGAATTCAAACACGACAATTAGCAGTTCACATGTTTCATTGTGTTCCTCCAGAGCATCATCCGATCCTGTTGAATCTGCAGCATCTTCAAGAAGTTGGAAGCAACTTCCCCTGATGAATGCTTCAAAAGGGTCAGTGGTGTGGGGAATTTCGCCAGATCTCCCACACTGAGCACAGGAGCAAAAAATTATTGCAATTGCATGGCCTAATTTTCTCTGAACAGACTTCCTGTGCCTCATTAATTTGAAAAGGGTTATTTTACCAGTTTCGATAAGATTAAACACTGTTATACTGGCATGCACTGTTGCAGGCTTCCTTTTGCCCTTTTTCAAGTCTTTCTTGAATGGTGATTTTGTGCCTTCAAGATAGTGTTCTCGGTTTGTCTTCATATCACTTGCAAGGATTTAATGCTCGTAGCTGTTCCTTTTAGTTTTGTTTTTAACAAGCATCCTAATTTTTATGTATTCCCACTTTTTGAAGTTGAGTGCAGTTGTGGGTATTTGGGGTTTCTGGTGCAAAGATAGAGTATGTAAATGTACAACGGTTGCTTATATTGACACATTTGATTTATTGTCATAATCTAATCAGTTTAGATATGGATAAAATTAATGGTAAAGCATAACTAAGCTTTATACAAGAAAAAAACCAAACTCTATGCACTTAGTTACTTAAAAGAAGCAATAAACTTGGTGTATTAAGACAGCCAAACTAAATAATATAAATAATTTAAAGTTAAATTAGCTATTTTTTCTCTGTTTACTGACATAAGTCTGTGTGCTGTCTCCAAGAGTACGCAATTGTAACTATTTTATGGTTTCACAGAAGCATTCATTATCTTGAACTACAGCAGCATTTCAGTATGCCCAAAAATACTTGAGGGAAGTTTCAGTCTGAGTCTTTGTTAGTGCTTGGGAACATCATCTTTCTCTCAGTGCTCAAATCTCTTCTATCTTATCCTGTATAAACAGCATATCACTAAAAGATAATATGCTTCATTTAATTGCTGTATAGTTGCTGCTTATCTTACTGGCTTTTGCTCACCCTTAAGAGCTCGGATGAGATGAAAGCATTGAAGTGGAAGTACTGTGGAAAAATAGGAGAAGAGCAACCTCCCTTTATATATACACATATATAACCTTTATATAGCCTGTAATATTTTTCTCATATTTGTAGGACCCACCTATTAATGTCACTTGCAGTCACTTCATTCATTAACAAGGCATAGGGAAAAAAGGCTTTTCTGTCGTATTTATACAGCCTTGACAAATTGAACGTCAGATTCACTTTTAAATAGGAGATATATCTTCACAATCCTTAACAAGAGGCTGCCTCTGGTTCTTAGAGAAGACAAGGCTGCTGAGCTATTTGATTTCTTTAACCAAAAATGTTCTTAATATTGCCATCTTCCGTAGGCTTGCTTACAATTAAAATATCCTATAATCACACCCTATACAGAATCAGGAAAAACAACGCATACTCAGCTTGCTCTTTCTAAAACAAAGCATCACGTGAACTATTACAACAAAATAGAAGTTGTAAAACTGCACGCCAACATCTGGAATTGAATCTAGGTATGATAAGTACAGATTTCTGGGTAAAAAAGAGGCACTCCCTTTGAAGTGGAGATTTCTTGGAAACTTCTTTAACTGCTTGGAATGTTTCATTTGATAAAATAAGACAATAAAATATGCATGCATATTATTTTACTCATAGTATGCATCTTAAAACAAATATTTTTTAAAAATAGTAAAGATGTAAGGAAATGTAACTGCATTATCTACAGTGTTAATATACTAATTTTAATAGATTTAATTTTTCATCAAGGCTTCACTTTGGATGGTGCATAAGTCTTCTGTGAAACACAGGTATTTCTCAAATCTTCTACTGTAGAATTTTGTTTCTGTGTTGTCTTGTTCTTAAAAATAGCAAGCTTTCCAGGACAGGATAGTGTGTTAGTAGGCTTTATAAGTGCATCTTGCTCTTAGTGGCTCAGTTCTTCTCATACAGGGAGAGATCAAACAGCACCTTCTATAGGTGTGTTTCAACTTAATAGCTGCTGCCGAAAGGGACGACTTTGTTCTTCCCTCCTCCCCTGTCACCACTGCAGGCCAATCATCATGCTGCTACAAGCAACTCCCTGGTGCAATAGAAAACTTTTTTTTTTTTTTTTTTTTTTTTTTTTTTTACAGCTTTAGTTTTCTAGCAAATCAGCCACGCTCACACTCTGACCACCTAACCACCAGATTTAGCAGAAGGGAAGTAGTGGGAGCACACACCCTGGGCTGGGGAAGAGTTGAGCTGGGTGATGTCCTCTGACAGCAGCTAATACTTAGGCAGCTATAAATATGATGTGAAACCTCATGCTTGATCCCTCCAAAATGCAGTGTATCACCTATTTAACTATGCCTGAATGCAAGAATTCTACCATTAAAATAAACAGTATTTGAGGTTTAAGAAGTCTGTTGTTCTACTGTTTGCTGCTATTTACTCTTGTACTGTAAGGAAGAAATTGTATCTATCTAGATGCAATTGAATTATATGGACAGTTGATATCCAGAGCAGTACAGCTTGTGGCTGGCCTTGCTAAAGAGCAAGACAATTGTGATGCTCTGCCCTAGGATACGTAAGATTAACCTGTCTGCTTTTTGGAGATGGGGGGACTGTATTTGTAAAGAACAGAAAGAGGAGGGCAGCATAGTTAATCCTATAACCGTGATAGTATTCCTTAAAAAATACAAGTCAGCCATTTCAGTTGTGTAAATAACTTATAAACTTGAAGAAAAGGTAAACTAATGTATTGCTGACTTCCTAAGAGGGAACTCACAGCATTGCCAATTCTTACTGTGTACACAAGCACACGTTCCCTATCCTGATATTCCTGACTGGAGCTGGTAGCTGGGCTCCTGATGCTGGTGGGGCTGCGTACTTCTGTTACCAGGAAAGTGCCCAGACTGGGTGCCTCCTGCTGAAGGCTCTCCTACACTGTAACCTGCTTTGCCTGGTTGTGCGGTCTTGGATATTCCCCATGACTCAAAGGAGCTCACCCAGGGTCTTCAGGCTAGAGAGGGAAAAACCTGAGCATTTCAGAAGTTGCATGTTCTCTCTGCCTGGTCAGCAGCAGACAGTAGAATAAGACAGGGCCATCCTGTTTCCTGGTCCTCAGTTTAACATATGCTGTATAGGGAAAGTATGGGACAAGGCTGCCACTCCTTGTCAGCACCGGGAACATGCTCTGCCTGGCTGCAGAACATGCAGCTGATAGGCAGATGATATTTACTTATGTGGTTCACGTGACCAGAAGCAATTGCCCTGTGAGAGGTAATGAGCACTCAGTGTTTATAAACACAGGGCCCTTGCAGGGCAGAGAAGTTGTGGTGTGAAGCTTGAGCTAGGGGCCTATTAGACATGAATCTCCTGGCGCCCCTTAGGCTCCAGTTGCTGCCCGAGTCTGAGGGTGCGCTCCCACTAGCATCCTTTGGGATCACTGAGCCAGGCCCTTTTGGGAGCTAGGAATGGATGACCAGGAGATGCACTTGCTGAGATTCTCTATTCCTTCTTGAAAAACAATGCTGAGGGAGTTTTCAGAGAGGCCAGTGATCAGATCTGAGAGCAGGCCACCAGGGAAGAGCAGCTGACCCTCAACCTCATCTGGAGCAGCTCTTGGGTGGAAGCCTGTGGTATTGTGCAAGACATAAAAAGGTCTGGCCACTACCTGGTCTTGGGAGAGACAAGCAGCCCACTGCCCACCGGCAGCCTGGTGTTGCATAGGGGTGGTCGGAATGCTGGATGGGGAGGTTTAAAGGCTGGTGAGTGGCCCTGGTAGCTGCATGCACAGTGCAAACCATTAACACTTGCAGCAGTGTCGCAAGTGTCAGATAATCCACTAGAAATTATGCTAGTTCATTGTGCCAACACTGCATTTAAAACAACTGTTTTGTCACATTTATTTCATTTTTCTTTCCTTCTTTTTCTTTCTCTTCTTTATTTGGGTTACTCGTGCATGCCTTTGCCTAAGTAGATATAAAGAGAGGAGTGGATCTCACTTCAGGAAATGCTGCTGTGTTTCATTTCTCTTGAAGATCTTGCAGTTTATTGGCATGTTTAAGTAGTTCCCATGGCCTGCAGTGGGAGTTCATGGCTCAGATTGATTGGAGGGTTTCTCTCTTACATGCAAGTAAGGGATAAAACAAGATAGCTCTAGCATAATGAATACATATTATACTAGGAGTGTTCAAGCATTAGAAAACCTTATCCAGCCTACCAGACTGGTTGTAGGCAGAAGCAGACTAAGTAATTACATGTGTCCTCTCCTTCCAGGAGTCCTGTGGGTCCAGCTCAGTACGTCCCTCTCCTCCTGTCTCCCCACTTCAAGTTACCACAGACCATGCTAGGACCTGCAATAACTTGTTCTTACTTTATACCCACATTTCTGCAACAGAGGTGAGACTCACCTCGCAAGCACTGAGAGGGAACAGCGTGCAGAGGGGCAGCCTGTGGCTCCTGCCCGTGTTCTTCCACACCCTGCGTAGGACGGGGCTGTGGGCCTGGGCACAGTGAGAGATTTCTGAAGGTTGCAGCAGAAGAGCTGGTGAAGCAGAAATGCGCTGTAGGATGCTGCATGACAAGACAAGAGGCTGAAACCTTGTTTGAACTCGTAAGCAATCTGTTTTGCAGTGCTGATCAGACATGCACACCTGACCCGCAGCCAGTCTGGGAGACCAGTGCTTGGTACAGGAGTGGTTAAATTTTCCCCACTTTGTGATTTCAAACGGCATGACCATCAAGATCATTCTGCTGCAAACACAAGAGGGCACTCCCACCTCACTTCTACTTGACTTACAGCACTTGTAAAAAGAAATTCTTAATCCAACAACACAGAATTGCAGCAACTCCTTTGCACATGCTTTGATAACCCAAGAATCACTATGCTTTTATAAGCATTTATAGACCATGCATTTTCTCCAAAATAGTATGTATGAAGAAAAAATTGATTTTAATCCTTGATCTCAATGAAACCAAAACTCTTATGTCCTTGTAACCAGAATTGCACTGAAACTGGGGGACTACAGACTACTTTTGGGGATTTCAGGCACGTTACCTCATGGAAACAGAGACTACTACTTTTGTCTACAATAGCAAATTCACTAAGAGCAACCACAGAAAGGGGGAATGAGATTTAAAGTTGTTACGCTTGCCAACACTCATATGTTTTGAAGTAAAATGCCGGTGCTCCATTCATATAAGTTTCCCTTACCCACTCGCTCTTGTCTGCCTGGTGTGTTATGCTGTCAGTGCTTTGCACACTCTAGTCACACAAGTATAAATGTATTTTGATCTTACACAAGGGCCTCTCAGCTGTTGGGATCAAAGTCTCACTAGATCACTCAGAACAGGAGTTTCTGAGGTAATAGGAACCAACAGGGAAACACCAGTGAAATACCGCAAGGGAATTAAAGGGTGTTCCTCTAAGAAGGTGACATGGCCAACAGCCCAGCTGAAGTGCCTCTACACCATTGCACGCAGCATGGGCAACAAACAGGAAGAGCTGGAAGCCACCGTGCTGCTAGAAAGCTACGACCTAGTTACCATTGCTGAAACTTGGTGGGACGAATCCCATGGCTGGAGTGCAGCTATCAACGGCTACAGGCTGTTCAGAAGGGACAGGTGAGGAAGGACTGGTGGAGGAGTTGCCCTCTTCATGAAGAAATGGGTAGAGTGTGAAGAGCTGTCTCTAAAGAATAGCCATGAGCAGGCTGAAATGAAAGCTTATGGGTAAGAGTCAGAGACCGAGGCAAAACCACCTTGTGGCTGCTGGATCAAGGGGAGCTTATTGATGAAGCCTTCTTACTCCAGCTGCAGGAAGCATCATGCTTGCGGGCTCTTGTTCTTCTGGGGGACTTCAACCACCCTGACATCTGCTGGAAAAGTAACACAGCGAGGTATAGGCAATCCAGGAAACAGGACAACTAAAGCTGGACAGGACAACTAAAAGTATTTTAGTAACTTTTAATCTCTCTTTTTCATAGTAGAGTTTTTATCTTCTGTTACTCTAAGGGTCTCAAAGGGAAATGAAATTCATCTCTCATTCTCTTTGCAACTCTGAAACAGTGGATACAGTCATTCTGAAACTGCCGTGTCAGGTCCATCATGTGGTCTAGCGCAGCCAGTGGAACTACGGAATGACCAGTAAAATATGCAGCCACTGTGGATGCAACCATTTTCACATCAGCTTTAAGGTGTAATTACACCTTTAAGGTGTAATGAGAATAAAATAAAACAGCATTACAACCAGAAATGCTGTGTGGAATCTTTTTTACTGTCTTTGGGCTGTATATGGAAAACCTTGCATTTCATGCAGGCAGCTTCTGATGCACAGGGCATGCTACAACGCAGGGGGAGAGGACTTATGGTGGTGCCAGAGGCAGCGTGGGCACAGGCCGAGGCCAATGCTGTCCAGGGATAGCCAGCCTCAACAACTTAGACTCAGCAGCTTCCATTTCTCAACTGAGCTGTAGCAATGAAGAGTTAAACTACTTTCTATGGTTAGGCTTCAGTTTTGGATGTGTTTAAACAGCATGGGAAACTATCATCGCCAATGAGAAATCTTGTGAAACACTGAACACCAAAAATGTTTTTTTAAATCATATTTGCAAGTAAAACAACATTGGTAGATGGTACCTTAAAAAAGTCCTGAAACTGGATCCTGAGAAGGATAGTCCTGAATCTCTTCCACACTCAAGAACATGCAACAAATTTAATTCCAGACTCTTCCGTGGCTGCCTGCCGGGAGAAATCTGCCACTGTTAGTGAGAGAGCAGCTTCCTTCAAATGGCATGGAAACCATCCAGCAGGCAAAGAAGACTGAGGATGGATTGGTTTGAAAGAGAATTCAAATAATGATGATTATTAGTATACTTGATTGTCTGTACAGAAGTTCAAGGAGCAATTCAAGGAGGAAAATGAGCAAGAATAATTAAATGGAAGTTTGTGAAGGAATGGGCGTAGGCAAAACCTTCAACAATAATTCTCATTAATGGAATGAAAACTTGATTCATGTGATTTGTGTAGTAAGAGAATGGGACAGAAAGAGAAGACATAAAGATGGTCCAGTTTACAAGCGTATTAAATTCAACGTCTACTGACACCAGAAGTCCTTCAACTGACTTTAGTAGACCTTTACTCAAAACTTATGTCATTGAGAAATACCGGAATGGAGGCAACAGAATAAATTGGGTGAGCATATCTAATCTGAAAAAATAGAGGCAGTGCTAGAGCCATATGCTAGAGATGATCAGCAGCAAAGGAAAAAGTTCCTGAAATTACAAATAAAGCATCCCCAAAACACTGCTGAACAGAAATTTCTCTTGAAAAGTAGGACTGTACAACGGGATGGTCTTTAAGCATCTTGGCCATTTATTCTGTACAGATTCTCACCCTTTAAGGATTTCAGTGCTTTTAAAATCTGTCTTCAACAAGAAAACAAATAGATTTGGACTTCAAGGGGTAAAAAAATGGACTTTAAAATATAAGTGTTAGTTAAAAATTCGTAAAAGTAAAAAATATTTTAACTGTTGATGTTATTGTACAGCATTCACATATATCTGTCTTAATAAGAATATGTATAATATAATTCAAATAAAAATATATGCATCAAAGATACGATTTTCATAGGAGAAAAACACCTACAGGTGTCAGTGGAACTTACTGGCAGAACAGACTGGTTAGCTTGAAAAAGATCTGTTCAATCCCATGCTGAGTAATGCGCAGTACTGGGATTCTAGTGAACACACAGCATGCTGGCTGACTGGTCAGGTTTTGCACGCAAAGCTACAAAGTTGGCTGATGAAGCCAACAGAAGAGGTGCAGCTCTTGGTCGTACGATGTGCTTAGCACATTCCCATGGGACCCTGCAGAAGCTGCCTTGATCGGGAGCATTGTTCTAAGAATGAAAGCAAGCCTGATAAACCAAATTAAATAGTGGGCAGAGAAAGAGAGTGACATTGATTTGGGGACAAGGTGTAATAAAGGTTTGTAAGTTTTTGCGTCTTAATATTCTCGGTCTCACCCAAGAAAAGGGCTTTCAATGGATAACAAGTGGTGGAGTGTTGTAGGCACTCAAAGAGACCTGGAGTATTTTTATACTGAGGTCAGGATTCAGAGCTCTCATTACATTGATTAGCATAATATAATGTATAATTTATGCTATATTATATACAGTGTATTGTGTCATATATTTATAGACTGCAAAATACATAGCTTTTTATACATATGCGTGTGTGTGCATATCTATCTATATATATACACAGAATATATACATATGCTATGTAAGTTTGTGCTATACGATGTATATCCAGCTCACTTTAGGTTACTGCTTCACAGAGACCTTCTGTTCGTTGCTGGCATTTGCTGTGGACTGGCGGATCCTCACTGTCTTTCCTCGCCGCACCGCTCTGTGCCAGGGCTATGGGGAAGGCAGCACAGGATGAAACCATCACCCAGGGTCTCCCTGTGGACAATGTTAGGGTTTGTTGATGGGGATTATAGGCAATTTCAGCTCCCCAAGCACCCAGAGCAGTACAAAGGATATGGAGTGGAAGTTAAATGGCCTTTATTGCCTGTCATAACATTTGCTTTACCCGTTCAGAAGATAAGGGAGAGGTACTTGATTAAGCAGATTCAGCTTAGTCTGAGGTGATTCAGAGAAGCTCCAGGTTTTAGCAGTTACTCCAGAATAAGCAATATAGAAGAGGCCTGGCTCACTATAATTTTTTGTTATATCTCATCATTAAAATATTTTGTTGCTCTTAATGGGGCAGTCAACATTCAAAGTGCATATAACAGGCTTTCTGTCATTCTCTGTTACCATCAGAAATGACAAAGATTAAAATTTTGGGTGTAAATAATTATGGCTACAATCTTTACTCAGTTGTTACTCAGCCAAAACTCCTATTAACTTCAATAGATCCATAACATAGATAATACAATTTTTAATGCCGGGGGGATTTTAGTACATTGTGTTTGTCCCTTCTTATGTTTCAAATGCGAGGCATTTTAACTGCAGTACTTATCGAGCTTGTTGAATGATTAGCATGCATTAAAATGCATTACAGTTTATAGCTTTTTTTTATAGATACCATTACTGCAATCTTAAAATATACTTGGAAAGGTTAGGCATTTCTGCTTAACAGAAAAATAAAACATTTGCAGAAAAATATTCTCCTATCAACTGAATTAATTCAGTTAAGTTTTTAACCTGGCCCGCAAGTTTCCCATGGCAGGGCTCTTAATCTGTCTTTATTGACGTATCCCCTTTCTCAGGCCAAAGTTATCAGACAGCTGGCAGTACCTGCCAGGTCTTCTCTGATAGCCAGTGGTCTGCTACTCATGCAGAGAAATGCATGTGCCTTGAGGTCCCGGATGGCAGAAGGTATTTGCAAAGGGGAGATCCCCTCTGTGGGCAAGAGGATGTAGGGGTTAAGGCAGCCAAACACCAGGGCTTGTTCATGCAATGGAGTCTTCCCTAGACTTGCCATTAGCTGCACAAATATATTGGTGTGATCCTTTAGTGGCTATTAATCTGAAGTGAAAGCATGTAGATGAGCTGGGGAGGTAAGCCTTGCTCCTTTAAGCCTTATTCTCTTCCTCTGGGACTCTGTTGGTCTGTCATTCAATTTTATTGTACCATCTTCCATGTCCTTGTCCCAACCCAAGAAGTTTTCTACATCAAAAAGTCTCTAGTCCAAGCCTTTTCCACATGGGCTGAAAAGGGAGCAAGGACATTTATCCCTCTTCTTATGTAGAAGTCTTGCCACAGAAAACAGTTTAAGAGAAAGACACTGTTTTCCACACTATCCCCCTAATATCTGGGTGCAGAGATAAACTCAGTCTGGTTGGTTTCATCAGCGACCCCAACATACCAGTGTTGGCCCTGGTTGCTGAAGTGGCAGCACTTCAGAAACAAAAATATGGAAGTGCTTGCATTGCTAAGTCAGGTATTGCTGCAATGCCTACAAACCTGCGCCTTTTCTCACAGTCTCTTTGTGATATTGACTTCTAATATGAATGGATGGGATCCACCCATCTCCAGCATCCACATGCAGTGCTTTGGATGTAAGCAAACTGAGAAACCCAACAGGTAAACACTGCAGTTTGGGTTATTATGTTAGGCTGTTGAGCCAGCAAGAGCAGCTCAGTGTTATTAGTTAGCGTGCCTAGACGTGACACAGTTATTAAAGTGAGTGGATAATTTCTTCTTTGGCAAAACAACGGTAACTGGGGCACGATGGGAAGGAAAGAGGTGAGTCATCCAAGGGCAGAAACAGTCACAAGTTTGCATACATTTTGCCATTTTAGATGTACATTTTTAATGGCTTTTCTTATACTTGAATCAAAACAGAAAACCTGTGGCTTCAAATCTCAGACGTCGAAGAGAGAAGTTGTATTGCTCAAACCCCCCCTCCACTTCCTCTTTACTTCCTTAGATCTATGTGGGGTACGGAGGATTCACATGAAGAGTTCAGATTTGAACTCTTTTCATTTCATGAATGAACCTCATTTCAGAGGTGCTGGGTTTGTGCCCAGCCAATGTGTGGGCAACGAGGATGAACCCACAGGAGCTCATTCCCTTTCTGGGCACTGACAAGGGGACCAGAAAACTGCCCTTCAGATCTGGTTGTAAATTCAAACATGATTCAAAGAATTCAAATAGTGATTATCTGAAGGTAGAATTGCAAGTAAAAATTCCAGCTGTAGATGAACAAAAGGATTTTTAACAGTTCTCACATCTGTAATAAGTTCAGTTGTCATTAGTCTCAGTGAAGCTGTGCTGATTAATATTGAATGACAATCTGACCCTCTTCTTTCATTCTGCCTGTCAGGAATGGAGTCTGTGTGGAGGGACACTGGCTTGTCCTAGAAGCCTCTGTGTGGCTACAGACTGGTGGTGAGCCCATCGTGATCATTCTCTAAATGGTGGGACTAGCTGGGTAAGGTATCAGCAGGCTTGGGGCAAGTGAGTTACTCCCAGAAAAGAAGTTAAATGCTGGTGACTTGATCTGCTCAGCTAGAGAAAGAAGATTTTTTTTTTTTTTTTTTTTTTAGAGGAAAGGGAGAAAAGCAGGATTTGGCATGTACGGATCTAGGAATGAGAGCCTAGTCCTTGTGGCACAGGATTGCTGTTCTTGAGTAGCGGACCATAAGCTTTGTACTGAATTTGCAAGGCAGCAGCAGAGCTGCGGTTTGTCAGGCTTGCTCCGTCTCAGCTTTTCTTGACATGCCGGTAGCTTTGTTTTACTTGGTCTAGCTGTGACAGCAATTTGTCTAATTGACCAGGTGTCTGTGGTTAATTTGTTTTGCTTTTGTTTATCTTTGTGCGGTAAAACCATAGTTCTGTATAGATATTGTGACAGGCAGTTATTCTATATGTAGAACGAGATATTTATGGCTCTAACACACTGATGTAGTGTAGAGAAATACAGCCCTGGTACAATAGCAGGGGCCTTGAGAAGTGGAAAAATAAGAGATAGCATGGAGGAATGCAGGCATGGAATGATAAGAGATATGGCACTGGCCTGGCACCGGAGACCCCAACGGCTATAAACAGTTCTCTGATGGTCTGATAAAGAAGCACAGACCTGGACAAAACCGGTTTTAGAGGTAACAAAGAAAATAACTAGTATATTCTTTTGCTATGAAAGGTAGGTCTGAGGTCCAGGGAGCCTCTCACAGTGCTCTGGGCATCATCAGTGTAGAGCTGCCCTAGAAGCAAGGCTTTTGATACTGTCTCCCATAACATGCTCATAGGGAAGCCCAAGAAGTGTGGGCTGGATGAGTGGACAGTGAGGTGGATTGGGAACAGGCTGAATGACAGGGCTCAGAGGGTTCTGGTCGGCGGGGCAGAGTCCAGTTGGAGGCTGGTAGTTAGTGGAGTTCCCCAGGGCTCAGTACTCAGCCCAGTCTTGTTCAACTTGTTCATCAATGACCTGGACGAGGGGACAGAGTGTACCCTCAGCAAGTTCGCTGATGACACAAAACTGGGAGAAGTGGCTGATATGCTGGAAGGCTGCGCTGCCATTCAGCGGGACCTGGACAGGCTGGAGAGTTGGGCAGAGAGGAACCTGATGAAGTTCAATAAGGGCAAGTGTCAAGTGCTGACCTGGGGAGGTTGAACTCCATGCACCAGTACAGGCTGGGGGCTGACCTGCTGGAAAACAGCTCTGACAAGGGGGACCTGGGAGTCCTGGTGGATGACAAGCTGACCATGAGCCAGCAGTGTGCCCTTGTTGCCAAGAAGGCCAATGGTATCCTGGGGTGCATTAAGAGGAGTGTGGCCAGCAGGTCGAGGGAGGTTATCCTCCCCCACTACTCTGCCCTGGTGAGACCCCACCTGGAGTACTGTGTCCAGCTCTGGGCTCCCCAGTTCAAGAAAGATGAGGAAATCCTAGAAAGAGTCCAGAGGAGAGCAACTAGGATGATAAAGGGACTGGAGCATCTCCCCTATGAGGAAAGGCTGAGAGAGTTGGGCTTGTTTAGTCTGAAGAAGAGAAGGCTGAGCGGGGACCTCATCAACACATACAAATATCTTAAGGGTGGATGTTACGAGGACAGAGCCAGACTCTTTGCAGTGGTGTCCAGCGACAGGACAAGGGGCAATGGGCACAAACTGAAACATAAGAGGTTTCAGTTGAATATGTGGAAGAACTTCTTTACGTTGAGGGTGACGGAGCATTGGAACAGGCTTCCCAGGGGGGTTGTGGAGTCTCCTTCTCTGGAGATATTCAAAACTCGCCTGGACGATGTCCTGTGTAACATGCTCTAGGAGAACCTGCTTTAGCAGGGGGGTTGGACTAGATGATTTCCCGAGGTCCCTTCCAGTCCTTGCGATTCTGTGATTCTGTGATTCTGTGAAATGGGAGGACAACTGCATAGCCCGCCTCCATGGACCTCCAGTCGGACACAGGGAGCGGACATCTGTGAAGGGGCAACCCAGTTTTACTTGGAACTGACAGGTGGTACAGACTTAGAGGAAAAATCTCAACACCTCAAGGTCATTTCACACTTTACTGTGAAGACATGTAAAGATAAGGACATACTATCAGTAGCATCAGCATAGCGCAGTAGCATATAGCATAGTATTTACATTCCTGCCACCCAGAGAATGCAGTGGGTGTAAGCTGAAGTTGAGAAGAATGCACTCAGTAATTCACACTTACTCTGTGTAAGCTAAGTGTATGCATAGGTTTACAAGCTATGATGTGTTAGTTTCTTATGCGATTCTATAGATTGTTTACAAAATGCTCTGCAAATATCTGTTATCAGAAGAACATCTGTTTCAGAGGTGTTTCTGTAAATGAATATTTCCTGTTATTGCCCTTTCTGATTTCCCTTGGTGAAGGGGAAAGATGATGAAATGTGGCTTATCACTGACATCAAAAGAGATTTACTCTGCTGATCTAGAACTGCCCAGCACTCCTGAGCTACTGCTGCTGGCTGGCTTGTAAGTGTGTGTGATTTCCATCAGACCCGCTGTACCGCAGTAACAAATGTGTGTTGCCCCTTTCAAGACACATTCTCTCATGTTGCTGATGAACAGTCTGTGCTGATTCCTCCCTGGATCTGACTGTCTCCCAAAAAAGGAATGATATGTACGACAAATCTCGGATCTTGATTTCGCATGTGCTTGCATTACATGTTGCTCTAGGGGTGTCCCCTCACTGTAGTGGTATTGTCCTTAGATGGATGTCAGGAACAGGTTGGCACATAGTTAATTTGGGTGGGTCCTTTTCTTTTCACAGTTATATTATTGTCATGCCTGGTTGTTGCAGCGATCTGTATTTATTTCAAGAAACAAGCCAAACTTCACTTTGGTGCTTGGCTCAGAGCAAGGCAGGACCCATGGTGTTGTAATTCAGAGAGTTCCTCCTTGTGGGGAGATCCGAAGGATGAGAATCAGATGTGGATGTGAGCGTCCATGGCTGAGGAGTGGAAATCCTTGCCTGTAACCCCTGAAGGAGAGCAATGCAGCTCTTCAGTGCTTAGAGCTGATTTTTTTCTCTGTGTACATTAGTCCTGCAGTTTCATGGTGGACTACAGTCAGTCGAATTGCAGGCTGTTATCCTGCTATCTTGGCGCATGTTCCCATCACCTCTCTTGTCACCACTTACGTGCTAGAGTGTCAGCTCTACCACTGGCTCAGGTATGCCTCAAGTAAGTTTTCTCTTTGCTAGGATTAGTTTCTACTCAGATCAGCAAGCAAACCCTGCGAACCCCCCAAGGTGGTGATTGCTGAACCTGATGTGGTAGAAGAGCATGGGTGGCGCAAGGGGCACCCATTCAGCGGCATTGTGCTCTTTGACCACCTTGCCATGGTCATGGGGCTTCACCAACAGACCCACGTGCCTCTTGTGTCTGTATTTTCAAGGTTGACAGAAAACAACAGGAGATAGAAACACAGAATGAGATTCTTTATCACAGCCAGTGGAGTGATTGAAGCCCAATTTCCTGCAAATATCTACCCCACAAAGCCTGTTCCCTCTCATTACAATAAATGATCTCTGAGCACCTGGTGGGAGCCTGGAGGGTGGCAATGAGTTGCTGTGCTACAACTGCTTCCACTCTAGCCCATTGAAAGAACCAGTAGCGTTTCACACTGTATTTTGTGAAAGATTTTGAAGGGTGCTCATGTTACAGGATGGTAAGCACCAACAAATGTGTTCCTAAAAGGATAAAGTTGGATAGAATGTCTCAAATAAAGCTCAGCTCCAGTTTTGCAATATGATGTTCTTACTCAAATTAGCCTGTGTGGAAACGTGAGATAACTTCACAGCAAAGACATGGGCAAACCTGAATTGATCGCATTCCTACTATGCACTTTCTACAGTAGCTCACATTGATTTTATATTATGGTTCTATTTTAATGCTTTGTAAAATGTATGCCTTAACTCATTTTTCTCATTCCCATAATAATACACTGCCCCTATCTCTAATGTGTAGAGGCAACAGAGAGATACTATATACAATTCTAGAAATGCACCCACCAGATTACCATGCAGTTCTCATGCATCATAAGAATGATGATAATGTCTTCTGCATCAGATTTGTGGGATTACATTCTTTGTTACATTTCTCTTTCTGTATTGTTCATATCCTCTCAAGCATTTATAAAAACTTGGGTACAGTTATGAAGGATGTCAACTGCCCTTTGTTACCGGGGGTCTCAGAACTGAAGTAATTACAAAAATAAGTTTCTTTAGGAATACACCGTGGGTTCTAGGGTTACATTTAGAATTATTGTTTTAAGTTTCAAGGTGATATATTCCTCTCCTCCTATATATGGACTGTGGGGGAGGCAATTTAGAACAGGTCTTTGTTCACAAATAAAGGGACAGCATAGCTTAGTTGCAACTAATCCCAGGCTGCAGAGATCAGGGGGTAAGTCTGGAGCAAGGACATCTTATCCTTGGTGGAAGACGATCAGGTTGGAAAATACTTAAGCAAACTGGACGTACATAAGTTTATTGACCCTGATGGGATGCATCCATGAAGTTTGAGGCAGTTGGCTGATATGTGCACACAGAAGTAAATACTGTAATTAACATTGTAATGTTAATTTTTAATATTCAACACAGAGGATACTTTTAAAATTTATATCAGTCTCATTCTAGATGGTTTTCCATGCCTGTACAAAGGATATCCAATCAATTAATGAAGTTTTTCCTGGAATGCCAGGTCTTTCAGCCCATTATGGTAAGGTATATTGAAAGAGGAATCACCTTACCCAAATAGGGAAACTTACAGAAATTTGAAAACTAATTAACAGCGCATCAGATTTCCCTGCCTTGGGGACAGCAGCATCCATCAGAGAGGCAGGGCAGGTGCCTGGGGAAGGTATCAAGGTTAGCCAGTTAATTTCTTATGTTGTTATATCATATCAGAGACTGTAGGTTCTCCAGGTTCATCTCATTTTTCAGTCTGGTCATTTGCAATTTACAGTAATGTTGCTGCTTTTATTTTGCTAAAACAACCATGGGTTGCACATCTTGACAGCTGCAGCAACCAGAATTTTTTTTTTTTTTTCCCAGAATACTGCATTAACAGGATTAACACGTTTCCTAACCTCATATAAGAAATTATGATTAATGCATAGTTTTAGTTTATGTGACAATATAACTCTTTATGGTTTCCCCAAAAAGGAGTCGAGTTAATCTCTGATACAAATTCATATCAATAAGCTTTCAGTAGGGATGCATTTTCCCCCAGACGCTTGGCCATTTAAATTTTCTTCTTTATTTCTTCTACCTCCCAAATTCTTGCTCTTACGTGTTGCATTTTCACTCAGCTAGTGTTACAGAAGGCAAAAATGCTTTGATCTCCTACTTATCTTTTAAAATGAAACCAGATGGCCCTTATCACAACTGATAACTCACATTCTACCCCTAGGATATATAATACTGTTAGTTTCTTTTTTACATTGGTAGGCAGGCTTGGTAAGTGCGAAAAGGTTTATTTAAGGGGTATAGCCATTATTTCAAATTTAAATACAACTGTTCATCAAATGGAAAACTTAAAGAAATCTGATCAAATTCCTGTTGCAAGAGCAAAATGGTGTAACAGTTAATGAGTTGTTTTTTTCCAGGGCATTCTTTTTATGAAAGCTGCCTATCAATTAAGCATGGTAAGAGGACACATTAAAGCTTAAAAGTGCCATCCCAGAATTGAATGGATGTGAAACAACAGAAGGGGTTGACTCTGATCAGTAGCAATCCATTTCTAATCAAAAACTCATCCTGCTCTCCTTCAAGCTAATTGCAAGTGAAGAGTGCAGCTCCCTGTCTGAAAAGCAGAACTCCACCTTTGATCAATAAAGATTTGCCTCCTCATCTTGAAGCTACAACATAATTTTATTTTGTAATACATGATTTTTATGCCCTTGAAGCAAAATGGAACAAAGGATGACTGGACAATGAGATTTCCTTCCTGATTTATTGAAAGAACAGCATGGCACTACTGCGGTGTTATTGCTGCTCTTTCAAAAAAAATGTTAAAATCTGCTTTCATCTCCTCATTCTGTTGTATCTGTGTTGCCTCCTCTAGGGGGCAATTTAACACAGGCTATAAGCTTGTGAGACTTACAGGCTGGCAAGAAAGGATGCTCTACCATTGATAACAGAGATTGAAGAATTTATTTCCATTTAAAAGGCCTGAACAAACGAAAATTTGTTTGTGTGGCTGCCTGTCCATAAATGTTTTATAAGGGGCTGCTGAGACTGTTAAAGTGCAGAAGGGTCTCTGTGCTCCCAGGGACACATCAGCTTTTTCCAGTCCTGTAGAAGGTCAGAAGGAGCTTTCTGAATTTCCTCCTTTTCCAGAAGAGAGTCCTTTCAGCACAGGCTTGGGGACATCATCTGGCTTTTTTCTGTATTGCTTTTTTCCCCCTTTTACCTGAAAGATACAATAAATGCATTACCATGAACAAATCACTGTTTGCACTACTGCTGCTTAACTACTGGCATGAGGGCCTTAAAGTCAAGCCTGAGCTCATGGCTAGGCCACTGGGTGGGCGCTTGGGCTGCTCAGGGACATTTCTCCTTGCCTAGGCCAGTGGACTCCCAGGCCAGTGCAGCAGGAGGGCAGGAGGTGCTGCAGGCGCCGGAGCAGAGATTCCCCCGCAGCCCCGGGTGCAGCCCATCCCCGGGGGCCCGGGGGAGCAGATTCCCACCCCTGGGGAGGACCCCCACTGGAGCAGGGGGGTGCCCAAAGGAGGCTGGGACCCCGTGGGAAGCCCGTGCTGGAGCAGGCTCCTAGCAAGATCTGTGGCCCTGTGGGGAGAGGAGCCCAGGCTGGAGCAGGTTTGCTGGCCAGGCTGGTGCCCGTGGGGACCCAGGCTGGAGCGTCTGCTCCTGAGGGACTGCAGCCCGTGGGCCCCCCCCCCCGGGGGGGGAGGGCGGGCAGGTGTGTGGACTGACCCAACCCCCATTCCCTGTCCCCCTGTGCTGCTGGGCAGGAGGAGGGAGAGAAAATCAGAAGTGAAGTTGAGCACAGGAAAAAGGGAGGGGTGGAGGAAAGGTGTTTTAAGATTTGGCTTTATTTCTCATTACCCTAATCTGATTTGATTGCTAATAAATTAAATTAATTCCCTTGAGTTAAGTCTGTTTTGCCTGTGACAGCCTGTAATTGCTGAGTGATCTTCTTGTCCTTATCTAGACCCACGAGCCTTTCCTTGTGTTTTCTCTCCCCTGTCCAGCTGAATAGAGGAATGATAGAGCGGCTTGGTGGGCACCTGGTGTCCAGCCAAGGTCAACCAACCATACCTTGGGAAACTGTGTCATCTCCATGCATCAGTTTCCGTGAGCAAAAAGAGGACAACAAACAGCAACATCTGATTAAAATTTCATAGGCCTCACCAGGCTCCCTGGAAAAGGAGTTCTGTAGGGACCATTGTCATGGGCCCTACAATAGAAGAGCCCATTCCATTCTCTTAATGGAAGAAAATCCATAAATGCAAGTTAATGACCCTGCTCTCAGACACAATTTTCAAAAGAAGAATTAATAACCTTGTAGTGTCTTTGTGTTAACTGGGTTCAGCCCTATTAATTTTTTTTCTCACCCTTTTAACCATAAGTGTTTTGTACTTCCATACTTCTTTAACCTTGAGCGCCTTGTATGTTTGAAGAGGTAATATATTTTTCTTATCTGATAAGTGGCATAAAAATCATGTAAGAAAATAAACTCATAACGATATACTTACCCAGAGATCAGATTTTGCAGAATTGAGGAGTTTGTTTTTAAAAAGAAAATAACAACATTCACTAGAGGTTACTCTGAATAGCGGTGCAATTAATATTTTGGAAACTTAGGCATACCATGCTTGAGAAGGCAGCTGGATGCACCATCCTTCCCTGTGAAATCCCATGTAGGAGTTTTCAAAGCTCATGTGAAATGCCCGTCTGTTCCATAACTCCAGTCATGAAGCCACCAGGGTGGGAGAGTCCTTGTGCTCTCAGCAGGGAGAGTTGGAAAGATTCCTGAAAGCAATCGGTAGCCAGCAAATAAAGGCTGAAGTAGTCTGAAGTGCATTTTGACTCAGGTAGTACAAGCTACAGAAATATGCAGCCCTTCGTACTGCCAAACATACTTGGCACTGTAGAAAATCTCTTGAAAAAACCTGACTCTTCTTATTAAATATCGTGCAAGATTGTCTAGAGCATTAAAATCCGTAGATTGCATTTGAACCTCATCTTTCATTTTTACTTCCTATAATTTAAAATAATTAATACACCATTTACATTAATGAAAGAAGAAGAAGGGGAGTAGGGGCAGATATTATCTGTAATACTGTGCAAAGTGGAACTTCTGTAAATGGAAACAGCTTAAGAACTGTATTCACACAGCTTTTCTGGATGCAGTCTTTTAAAGAGGACCGATACAGAAAACTAAAGTTTGCATCCTAATTTGTAATGGCACATATTCGTTACCTCTGTACTACTAAAGCCTTTGTTCCTCTTCATAGATCAGGCCAACCTGAATGTTTGATGGGGGTCCATCCTACCCTATTCATCACCACTTGCACCACCATCAAGACAAAGGATACCAGTGTCTCATCCTGCAGGGACAATGAACTCTTCATGAGGATGATCCTCATCCACTGCCTAAAGCAGATGAGGCTCCAGACTTGCAAACATCACTCAGCAAGTCCTTCCTTGGAGCCTTTCACATAAAGAAGGGAGGAAGAGCTGCTGGTGTATCCTTGGAGATATTCAAAAGTTGTCTGGATGTGGTCTTGGGCAACTGGCTCTAGGTGGCCCTGCTTGAGTAGGTGGTTGGACAAGATGACCTCCAGAGGTCCCTTCCAACCTCAACAATTCTGTGATTTTATGATTCTGTGTCTGGTCACCAAAGGTTCTTCTGGTTTGACACAGCTGTGAGGCAGAGCCTGTTGCTTGATCTCCTGTCTGTCACCAAGGAACTGGTAAACTGGATGTGCATGCATGTGGAGCAGAGCATGATGGTGTAATTAGCATTTCCTTGTTGGTTGTGCTGCCAGCATGTTTATCCTACCACATCTGGTTCCATTGGCAAGAAATAGCACTACTACCTGCCCTTTCTACCCTCCTCCTTACTTTCTCCTTCTTACGGTGTAAGGGTCATGAGTCTGAAAGAACTTAGGAGAGTATCTTGAACTCTTCCCTGTTAGTTTCCTGGAGGCGGGTAGTATTGCTATCCCAGCAGCAGCATACAGAACAGAGACGTACTTCATGGTGAAACAGAACTCCAGAATAGAAAATTTCCAACAAAAAGAAAGGAATTAAGACCATATAACAAGGCTTCGAGTAGTAACTCCCTGACATTTTAAAATGTGTGCTAAAAGAGGTGAGTGCTCATGGGAAAGTGGGCAGGCTGTACAAATTGGCATTTGGAAGCAAGGCAGAAAAATGTCGAAACTGCAGATTATACAGCTGAAGAGGATGGATACTCAATCAAAGAGAGGATTTTAATTAACATAGAAGCACCATTAATTGTACAAATAACACATTTATTCCAAATGTTACTCATTATTTGACATGAATACCCTTACTTTGTAATATTTGGAGGTGGACCAACTTTTCCAGCAGTGCAGGCAATATTGAACTTTGCTGCCCCAAGAGACAGGGCTCAACTGCCGTAGCCCCAAATGGGAAGAGGCTGGAAGTGAGGAGAATGGGGGAACATACCTGAAAATCTGGGTTTGGTAAATCTGAGTGACCAGCAACAATGGGAGAGTGATCAGTGCCTTCAGGAGAGGTCTGCCCTCCTGAAGTTGCCACCACCATACACACTCTCAAGCCTGGCAGCAGTAGCACAACTAAGCTTGACCCTGGAATGGGCAAAAAGAGGAAGAGGACCTGCTTCTTTCATTGTCTGAGCAGCAGCTGCCATAGAGTGCTACCTATTTTGCTTCTGCCTAGGATGAATCCCAGTAATAGCAATGCTAATTATTTTTCTGAGTATCCAGAGATCAATAATCAGTCAAGAGGCATAGGCTCTGGTAACATCTGTAAAATGCAGTTGGGGAAAATGAGAGGAAAGGCAAAGTGTGCTGCTTAAAACAGAGAAACTTAATGTTGAAGTCTAAGGAGTTTCTGGTGTTAGTGTATTAAGCTTGGTTCACTGGCAGGTTGATGCTCAGCATGACTGCTGAGTTGACTACATGGGCCTGCGCAAGATAAATGCACATCTGGTATGTGACAATTTAATGCTAGACTCAAATGGAAAATTGTATTTAGATATTAGGTCAAGAATTAGCTTTTCACATACTAATTTTGTTCACTTTAACAGTTCCTTTTGAAGCCATTATGCAGCCTATGAAGAAAACAATATTTCAGAAAGGCTTCTATGTTGGAATGTATCGGCGAGTGATGCCTTTCAGAGATTTACTGGATTACTATTGCAGGTTATATGGGATCTTTAAACTCAGGACTGCTAGGACCTGAATCTGTCTATCACACAGGCCTGTTACGACAGCATGGGTTTCTGCAAGGTGGCTCCAAGTGCAGACTGGAGCTCATCAGGCAGAGGATACAGTGGAGGTGAAGAAACAACATAGTGTCTTGAGCTAACCTTTCATTTTGGGGTTGTGTTAGAGGTCTCCAGTGCAATTTAGATAAACAGGGATTTGTTTAATTTACAACAGTTAACCTAATCTGCAGAGATCTGTCCTCTCCAGGGCTGTTAGTGCTCCTTTTGGTCACTCTGGTTCTTCTAGCTACTATATGGGGGATCAAGTCAAGATTTCTTTAACTGGAGGGACCTCCATGTAGTGGACAGGCAGGGTTATTGGGGCTTTTTTATGCTCTTAAAACTCTGCTTTTAGAATATGTTGTTACAATACAAGGGTGATGTTTAAAAGCCTTGGACCATTATAGCCCCCACTGGTCATGCAGTCAGTAGTCTTCAGAGATAAAGTTTTACATCACTGAAATAGGAACCAACTGACGGTGAAACTGGCACTTTGGAACAATGCCGGCTGCGAAAACCCAGGCACATCAGCATGAATTATGGAGGTAGTTTGGGACTTTGAGCTCTTTGGCTTTTAATTAAATGCCTCATATCAGGAATAACCAGTTTACAAGAACTGTTGTATTAAAATCAAACTATTAATCTGTGTAAATTGCTATATTAGGTTGGATGGCTGATCTGGCTTTGGCATTGGCGAATATTTGATGCTGCAGAAGGAGATAGGCCTTCTGTAATGCCGATTGTATATAGTTCTTTATTTTGGAAATGATGAATTTTTTTTCCCCACACGCTTCACAACTGACTGGTTTATACCCTTGAAAGAGGAAGCTAGATTTTCTTTCTGTATTTGAATTTCTGTCCCATTACACAACAGCTCTTGAAGACAGTAGGTTTTCAGAGGTTACTCAATCAGTTCATAACTGAAACCATTAGTGCTTCACATACAGAGCTCAGACTTGGCAATGCTTTTGTGCATGATTAACTTTCTTCATGAGAGGTGCTATATGTAAGTATTTGGAGGCTCCTAAGTACTGTAATCCCTTGAAAATCCAGCCAGAATGAATTCCTGCAGAAATGGATGGCATAATAAACTGCTCTGCACATCTTCACAGGATCCAATTGAATCCAATCTCTACAGTTTCATGGAGAGCCACACTGGGTAAATTCAACTCAGTAACAGAAGTAAGCATGGTGGTAATGAAATGGAATCCATTAATGACTGCTTAATAACGTGGTAAATGGCATACAAAACGCAATGCAACACTTTGGATGTATCAAACAAGTGTGGGAAAGCAGCAACACAGGCAAGGTAATAAGTGGCCTCCTGGCATTATGTTATGCTCTCAAGAAACCATGTTTTGGGAAAAAAGGCTGAGTTATATGGTTTCCTGTCTTCTGTATGTGATGAGATGTCATCGACTTTCAGAGTTATGGAAGTCGCCCAGAAGCAGAATTCCACATGTGGGTGAGCTGAAATTTTTATTTGGGTTTCTAAAAGCACAAACTTAGTGGTCTTTTTGATCTATAAACCAAGTTGATTCTAAAGCTGAGACCCTCACTATATTTGTCAAAATTTGTAGTCTATGACTGCAAGTATGAATTTATTAAACCACACTTTCCTGTCTATCAGGTAGTCTTAGCTACGGAGTGAGAACTGGCATATTGAACATTTGAAAGTTAATGTGGTCCTTTCACTGTCAGATTTCACCTTACCATCTGAGAAAGAAATCACGGAGAGAGAGTAGGCAAGAAGGCTGAGTGCTCTGCATAATGCTGGATCTCTGTAGAGCTGTGTGCTCTTATTTGAAGTAACATAATTTTTTTACGTGAAACCCTGCATCAGGGTTTTGTTCATACTCAGAATGGTTACGAACATACCAGTTGAAGGCAAAGTATTGTCAATATTGGTTAATCTTTTATATTTATGTGGTTTTTTAAGTAGATACATTTATCGATAACTAGATGATAAGGTCTTAAACTTCCTCAGGGCAATTCCCTACTCCGGTTCAGTAGTTTTTCACACAGTGTCAGTGATGCATAGATACAAAAGATGGAGAATAAACAAACAGTCATCTGGAGATGTAGGGATATTGCGACTTTTTCTACTGCTATTTGTATTTCAGAAGCTGACAGAGATTGCAATTGCATAAAACCACTTTTGTTTACAGGCACTGCTCACATACCTATTTTCCTAAGGTAAAACGAAGCCTCCACCTCAGCAAGCTTAACACATGGAATGGGAAAGAGGAGAGAAAAAGAAGGTAGTGTTGGAAAGATGGCACAGAAGTTTTGGCTAGACTAGTAGGCTCAGGAGTGTTTCTGAGGTGGTGCATCCTCCATCTTACCATCTCCAGCTTTGACAGGTAACATAAATCACAGGGCATTTGCAGTACAGGTACAGTTGGACTCGATGATCTTAAAAGTCTTTTCCAACCAAATGATTCTATGGCTCTATGATTCTTCCCACTCCCACCAAATATCATGGCGGTTGTGTGGGCAAGTCATCTACCCCCATGAGAGCACCAGGCATGCAGCAGATGCTGTTTCAGCACAGCCTTTTACAGGAGTTGTGGCTGATGGTGTTTGCTATCAAAGCTCTTCACCCTGTTCCCTGCATCATATGTGCCAGGGCTGGAGGGGCAGGTGGGCTCCCCACTGCACCCATGTTGCGGGGGAAGCAGCTCTATCAATGCAGCCAACGTCATGAAATACATGAAGAGTCATGCATGGTGTGGGGGTGCTGGGTGGCTGAGAGGGGTGTACTGGGCTGTGCTGACTTAGGGGGGGTACATTTGGCAGTCTGGGGCTTTGGAGGCTGGCATGGTTTTGAGACCTCTGAGCAGGCTGGGTTTTGTGATGCTCCTGAACATATTTAAGTCCAAGGCTGTGCAGATTTTGAAGGTGTTTGGCATTGAATTTGCTATAATAAACTTAGGCTGTGTCGTGTCTATACCAATAAACTGAAGTGCTAAGGTCTGTTCTCTGCCCCTGCAGGGGAACTAAGGGCATGTCCATGCTGTTAAATTCACTTGGCCACCGATGCTCACAGGGTGGCCACATCTGAGCTGCCTGGTGGTGGAACCCCAGCCCATGCTAGTTTCTGAGCTGTGCCTGAAATGTGTCTAAGGAAATTAGCCCAGGCCAAAAGCATGCTAGCAACTATGCAAAATTTTAGCAGTGCAGGCAGAGCCCCACTGGGCCCTGGCATGGTTTAATGAACCAGAACAGATGTGCTCAGAGCGGTGTGCGTAGGCACAGCTTTAGGGTCTGGGAAGGGGGTGCTGCAGAATAAGTAGGGCCAGGCTGCTCATTCCTGGCCCAGACTAGGGTTGGTTGTTACTGGTTTCCTCGAGAAAGATTAAAGATGATTTTAGAAGAGAAGCTCCAAGTGTGCTCCAAGAGAGTTGCTGGAAAGAAAACTTCAGGTAGGCATCAACTAGGAAGAGACTGAATTTGAGAGGAGTAATGGTGTGTGAGAGGAGATGTGCCTGATTCAAAGCATACGGGCGCTCTGGAAAAAAAATTGAATAAATCACACCACATAAGAGATTTATTTGTCAGAACTTCTTCAGTGATTGTTCTCAAAAGTCAGACAAAACGTGAAGCATGCCATTACTTCAAGCTGCAAGGACATTGCACATTGGACTAGGTGATCTCCCGAGGTCCTTTCCAACCCTTGCTATTCTGTGATTCTGTGATTCTGTCTTTGTTGTGCCCTAATGACACAAAGGAAAACAAATGCAAATACATAACTAAAAGCCTGGCAGATGTTCTGGTCTTGAAACCTCTCCTTTGTACTCAGGGGCACTTTGGTGGGAGCAGTTTCATACATCGGTTTTCCCAAAATTCAGGGTTGGGGGTTTTTTGGCATTTTTTTTTTTTTCCACATCAATTTGCCATGGACTATTAAGCTGTCTCTTCTCTCAAATGGTTTTAGAGGTGCACTGTAGACTTGGGTTCAATGTCAAACTTTTAACAAAATATATAGGTAGCTGAAGCCTTGCCTGTCGGAATGCAAATGTTTTATGAGCTTAATAGTATGAATCTACTTTTGAATATCAGCCTATAACAGAAGATGCTGTGAGTTTCACAATGTGTCAGCTTGCAAACGTTGCTATGCTAAATAAAGCTTGTGCTTTTTTTGTAGAAAATAGCAAGAATTCAGTGTTGCAGAGCTAATTTTCTCTAACAATAGCCTTGTACTCTTAGAAATAAAACTGGGTTAATTTTGACTCAATAAAAGCATCCGGACGTCTATATCGCAGGCAATCTGCAACACAATTGCAAACTTTTTATTTTGCTATGTTTGCAGTCATCAGCAGACACCTACTAAGTTTTATGAGACAGCTCTCTTTTGTATTAGCTACCGCGGCACGCGCCTGCCTTCAATACGCTGCGCTATTGCTCCACAGGCAGGGGAACAAAGTACCTCCTACCGCTATATGCCCTGCAGCTCTTCTAGGGGTCATTGCTTGAGGTGCCTGGATCACAGATACTTTGAAATTTTTTTTGCAATGAGTGGGGAAAAACCATCATTGTATTGATGTCCTTGAAGAGAAACTGCTGCCGTATTTTTCTGTGAGTCACTCTGGCACTCATGTGAAGCAACACAATTCCACTGAATTTAAATGAGTTTCATTAATAGCAATTTAATGGGTAGCATTTTAACACTGATGTACTCCATAAATGCTTTACGTTTTGTTTTATTTAATTCCTTTCCTAATTTGTAAAATACCAGAATTCTAGGACTGGAGTTACAAACTGTGAGCTTGAGGTATGTGTGCGCTATTGCATGCATGACATCCACGATTTACCCATTTACATGCACACATTACCTATTAGTCCTATCATTGCTTTGTCACTTAATTAAATAATGGGAGCTTTTCCCAGGTCTCTAATAAATTAATACATCCTTTCTGAAGTACCCTGACTGATGTCTGTATCCAGCACTATTTGCTTATTTGAAAATGAAATATTTCTAAGTCCAACATGACTAATAAGACAATGCTATCTATTTATCATATTAATGAGTGTTTCTTGATTTTTCTGACGCAAAGCCAGGAAGTGAATCTTAAGGTGTCAGTTCAATAATTTATTCCTTTTCACTGAACCACTCTGGTCTGTACTTTACTTAAAGCACAGCTAATTTGGAGGCAGAATAAGCTGAAGCTGGTTCCACCTGTAAGCTGAGCAACAATATTAGCTGCGATTGTATACATTCACTTTCCAGCATATTTTTCTATACAAAATCATCTTTGGCTTCAGATCAAGGAATGAGATAGGTAAGCAAATATTTAAGTGCTCTGCTGAATTAGTGCCTAAAAAGCATAGCCGCTGCTAACGCTGACTTCAGTGGGACTATGGCATTATATTGGTCCAAATGAGCCAAACCGTATGGGCTACTTTGGGTATTCCTTGCATATATTGGGGAAAGATGCCAGTTGTCAATATTCTGTCAAATGTGTCATCACTTTCACATATTCCGTCATTGCCTGATATAAATAGCACCTGCAGTTTGGTGCCTCTGAAACATGAATCCAGAACCTGCAAATTGATGAAAGAGCCTGACTTTGTGAAAAGATGACATGTCAAAAGGAAGAGGGGATGTGAGAACAAATATCCTCAAAGCCACACTGGGTGGATTAGATAGCTTTTCATCTTCCTTGAATTGAATGACTAGCACCTGAAAGGATGGATGTGCCTTTCATTTTCTAGGTTCTCCAAATAAAGGGCTGGTTTAAAAACTCCACATCTTGACTGCTGCCATTGTGCGGAGCAATCTCTCCCACATTGACAGGAACAGCTTGAAGGGGACAGGCCAAGGTTTTGTGGCTTGGTTAGCAGCAATGCAGCCACTTGAACAGCGTGAAGTGTTGAAAAAAGCTATGTAGTGCTGCATAAGTAGGGATTACTGCAACTTTAGTCAGGGTTGGAACATAAGGTGCTGAATATTATTGTAGCTAAGAGGCTGCACTGTTAGACAAAGTAACTGGAAGCATCATCAGTTAGCCAAGCTGCCCAGACCTTGGCTTTCATCTCTGTATAGCACTGCCTTGAGCTGAGTGCTTTTGGACAGTTAAAGTCAGTTTGTCTTTGCAACAACACTGGAAAAAAGGAGGTGATTTTCTACAAACAAGAGTTGATTACTTTTCTTTGAAAAGCTCTGGTGCCTTTTTATTCTGAGGCATAGGCATCAAATCTGCAAAGGGATACCCTTTATGCCAGATGTGAACTTTTCACTTTCCCATTAATACATGTCCAAATTTGACTACATTTTTGCCATTCGCTCATGCTCATTAAATGTTAATCACACTTGAGACTTCCATAAATCTTTGCAGTTTCCATGTACGCTAAACAGCGCAGCTGCCCTGCCTCTTTCCCTTCTTAGTCCCTCCCTTAGACAGTGGTGGGAAATTGGAGGAGGGCTGCCTTTCCCATATCCTTACAGATCCCGTCGGGATTTTTTCTCCAATGTGCATGGAGGAGCTGCCTTATTTAAATGCAGAAGGAACAGAAACTGGCTTGGTTTTAGGAAAAGGGAGACAAGCAGGTGAGGAAGACTGATTTCAGAGACAGAAAGAGAAAATCTATGATTAGGATTTGAAGAAGAGAGAGAAGAAATAGAGAACAATAATGAAAAACAGTGAGTGGAGAGGAAGGAGAGAAAGGAGGTTGATCTGATGTAGAACTGGAGCGTGGAGAGGAGGACTTAATGCTGGACGGGAACAGCAGGTCTCTGAGGGTGTTGAAACCTTGAGCAAGATTCAATGCGAAATAAAGATACTTAATTTAGGTATCTACATGTAGATATTTACACAGGTAACAGGTTTTTAAGCCCTCATTATAGTCAACAGCACCTAGAGAGCAGCTCAGCTCACCCTAAAGTACACACGTAGGACTCAACTCAGTTGCCCCAAATGATCTACAGCTATTTGAGATGCTGTATGCTATCTCACCTAGCTTCTGGTAAGACATGAATTTACTGTGAACCCCATGAATACATATATGGTGTTGTATGGCATCTTAAAAAGTGCTAGATACCTTGGTTTGAGCAAACAAATTGAGCCCTAGTGATGGTCAGCTGAATCTTGCCCTAACCTCCCATGTCTAGAGCTGCACTAACTCTAACTGGAAGCTTATGTGGCTCTTTGGGAGTCTCCTGAAGGCTGGCACATACATTCAAGTGTACAGCACAGTTACTTAAACATAGGTATCAGATGCCAGTGAAGGTGCTCTAGAGTATCTGGGACATCCTGATGGAGCTGGTGGATCTGTACCCTTCTGCCACAGCAGCTGGGACCACACACACGGCACTCATAGGGCTCTCGATGCCCATGAGAGGAGCAGCTGAACTGACCCCTGCTTGTGTCAGTCTGGTGTCAGCTTGTAAAATTCCTCTAAGGAATCACCATGTAGCTACCTCTAGCTCCAGAAACTGACCCTGGAGCTCCTTTCCAGTCCAACATTCATGAATTCTTGATCCAAAATGTTAAACAAATCCCTTCTGTGTGGAAAAGTCCTCAGTACTTTTATACACTTTCTTATAGAAAATACATTTGACCTCTGTCTTGATCAGTACATTTGTCTTTACATCAGATGTACAGCACTCCCATATAGCATTGTAGTACAAATTAGAAAATGGGATAAATGTTTTGTGGTGTATGACTTTCATAATGGTATTAGGACAGGAAGAATAGCATTAATTTTCAAAGATTCCTGTTGCATAGACAGTCAATGAAAATTTTTGGCCAGCAAGTACAAAACTGTAAATAAAGTATTTAATAACAGCAATGAGCATTTTAGGGGACAGCATGTTATATGTTTATGTAAGCACATATATTCTCCAGACACTTCAAAGAATATCTAATTTCCTTAATGATTCCTCTAGGTTAGCATGTACAAACTGCTGGCTATCAGTGAAATCAACCGTGATCGTTGGATTGTCATTTTTGGATACCAACTTGTACCTAAACTAAATTTAATTTTTCTTCATTACTTTGTCATAGTTTTTTTTTTTTTAATAAGAAAAAGCCGATACTGATCTAATGTATACCTCCATTTAGACTGTAGTTTAAAGGTTATCAGAGCTGTACCTAAAACACCAAACAATTTGGAACCAATGAACTGGGTATGTTGCTGTTTGCTGATTGAAGGGGTAACTCTGAATTTGAGATCTTTCTGACACAAGGAATTTATTTGAGCTGCTCACTCTCAAGCTAAGCACTAAGCCCTCGGAAGGCACCATCGTCTGAATTCGCTGAGTTTCCGTGCTTACTGTTGCTATGGAAACAATGAATGATTTCATTCCCCAAGCTGTTAGATGGATGCGTTTGGCATGGAACCCTACGATAGCACTTGGGGCACTCTAGGAAAAGAGAAGACAATGTTTCCTGACAATTTTCTACAGGAAAAAAAGTTAAATAACTTTTCTAGATGTCAGCATTCAGATCTTATCTGTGTTCATTGTAAGAGAAGGAATGACATGAGAATAAGCAACGTGGGAAGTACTTTGCTGCCTGCTTTGACATATGGGGTTTTATTTGTCCCTTTGAGATTGTCTTGACCATTCATTTCTGTGCACACAGGTCACTTAGCTTTCAAATCCAAATCTTGAGAAATGCTTAGTGCAATGAAAGTAGTGAATACCACCCATACCAGAAGGCTGGGCTTGTCACTGGTATGCATTAGAATGTTTCTGTTCTTCCCTATGCTAGCTGTGCCAGCTGGAGTCCCCAGGGCACACGTAAAGTATCCTTGTCCAAGGCATTGAGGTGAGAAGTAGGAGCAAATACGGAGACACCCTGCAGGGAATAAGCCTGGAAATAAATCAGAAGCTGCCAGGAGCTTCCACAGCTCAGCCTCAGTGCAAAGCTCTCCTCTCTGGGTTCATCCTAGGCCTTCTACCTCTTCAGTTGGAGATGCAGCTGCTGTACAGCAATGTCCTCCCTGCCACTCGAGATCTTAAAGATGCCTGTAATATCCTCCTCAGTCATCTCTTCTCCAAGCAGAAGGGTCCGCATGTATTTGACAGTTTCTTATACAGAAACATGGTCAGCCCTTGATCATCTGTGGTGGTGTTCTCTGCATCTTTCCCTGTTCACATTTTGAGTTGAGTTGACCAACAAAAATTACAATAATGAAGGTATGGATGCAGAAGGACTCTCACAGTGTCTTTGTTCTGTTCTCTGTTCTTTTGCTAATAGTCACTGTCACCTAATTTATACCAAGACTGTGTGGGGAAACGATGTTTTAATGGTACCTACTATAACCATGAGATCTTCTTTCTAAGAGATAACAGTCAAGTCACAGCCCATCACTTTGCACACAAAGCTGGGTTTGTTCAAAATCTTCTCCATTCCTTTACATGTGCCTTTACTGAATTTGACCTGCCCATTTTTATTGCCCATTCTACAAGGTCCGTCTGCAATTTTTCACAGTCAGCTTTTACCTTAACTCTCCTGAAAGCTCACCACCAGCAAATGCTTTTACTTTCCTATTCATCCTCTTTGCAAGATCATTAAAGAAGATATTGAGCAGCACAGGCCACAGCAGAGATTCCTGTGGGGCTTAATTAAGAATCACCCCCCACTATGAAACCTGACTGCTCATTTCAACCACATTCCCTTTCTTTTAATCAGTTTTTAATCTACATGGCAGTGTTTCTCCTTATACAAGAGTAATTTTGTTTACTTGAGAGTTATTGGGGAAAAACTTGTTGGCTGATTATTGAATAATTTTCCACGCATCTTTGTCTCTGAATGTAGCCGGCTTTCCACATTTTCAGAAGCATTCATCTGTCTCTCACTGCTTTGTTAGTATTTTTCCAGTTCTCATTTTCAAATGTCTTATATTCACAGACCTTATAATGATCCTCATAAATCTTTGGAGTTGTTGGGAGCCAGAAGGATTTCTCTCTTCATCAAGCTAGTAATAGTAGCGAATGCTGTTAAGGGCTTGCACTGCCCATCTTGCATATATTTATGCCTATTAACTGCTAGATAAGCTTATATTGGTCTTCTCATCAGTATACAAACATGTCATTGGATTTACCTTTGTTCATCTGAAGTCTCAGGACTGCTGTTGGTTTCTCAGTACCAAATTTGCTACGCTTTTTACATTAATTTGAGGCAGATTGTTTTATATTTGCCATATTCCAGGGATTAATATCCAATGGTATTACCACTGAAACTCACCCATTTTCTATAACCGCATTCAAGAATTATAAATGCCCATCTCTGGTTTAATCTAACCAAGCTTGGATTTCATACCCCCTCCCCATTTTCATATCCTCTTTTAAAAACTCAAATGCACAGTTAAACCACCCTAACTGGTGTAATGGAGATTTCAAATATGTCTAAGACAGAGAAGCTGGGTCTGGGGTGAGGGGAGCAAGGGGAAGGTTTCTCCTTCCCTGGGGAGTAGTGGGACATGCTCAAGGAGAGCAGGACCCAAGAGAAGGGTCCTTCCAAGAGAAGGGAAAGAAGGACATGAAGAGGCTGAGGCTGTGAGGGGCATAGCAGATGCAAGGAGTCAGGGGACTAAAGGACCAAGGGTACCATTCCCTATTAGGCAATTTGGATATGGATACCCAACTTAGAAAGAGCAGAGGAGTGTTTTGCCCCATGGATGTGATCTGTATGGTAACAATTGAGTTTAAGAGCAAAGATAGGTCCATGCCTGCCCCTATGTGCTACGCCAGGTGTTGCCTGTCTCAACTGGTGACAGAAAGAGAAAATGCCCTAATTTGGGTAGTTTGCTGCAATTCAGAAAATCCCTGAATTGGCTTAAAAAAATAAACTGGGAACAGGGGCTTGCCCTAGAAAGACATACTGGATGAGAGGAAGAGTGTTTTTTAAGCTTTTAAAATTTCTGTTCAGCCTGATGTAGGACTATGGGTTTTATCTGCAGAAGAAGTTGAGAATTAGAGCTTATATTCTAATGAAACCTGACTTTTCCAAGTTTAAAATCTTCGTACTCTCAGTTGGAGTGTTTATTCTGGGAAGATCTGCTTCAAAGCTCTGGCTAACCTGCATTCCTGTTGCAAGAAGTTATGCATCCATTTGAACATCTGAGTTTCTCTCCCTACAGCATTGCTTTCCATAATCAGCTTAGTCTGCGTTTGTAGCTTCTTTTTCAATGACAGCATTTCAAACTTTAATTTCTTAGTCTAGATTTTAATTAATTGAGCTCTGAGTATTTCTTACACCAATACGTGATACGCAGTTTTTCACTACTTATGCAAGTATCCGCTGTTCTGCACCATACTTGTTTTGATATAAATATGAATTACACAGCAGTTGACCTTGGTCTCTGCTTAGTCTGTCTATCAACTGTGCAGACTGCCAGGCCGGTGTTTTGTCCTCTGCGTGAACAATGAATCACCTCACTTCTTCTCTGGCTCTTTGTAAAAAATCCATACTTTCCCAGGGGACCCATTTGCATCAGTTACAACAGTCATGGTACTTTTCACTTTTCTGTGCTGCTCACATCCCCTTTGCTCTCCTCGTAGATTGTACAGTGACCTCCAGTGCCTTCCAGCCTGCTCCCTGCATGTTATCTGAGTGCCTTCTGCTTTCTGTACCGTGCCACTGCTTGAAAATTTGGCAGCTCTGGAACCTTTTCTGCCTAATTCTCCTCTCCCAGAGCTGCTGATTCAGCAGGTTTAACTTGTTGCATTGCTCAAAAGCTGTAGGGACGGATTTAGAGGTGTGCAACTTTGAGACATGGCGTTAGGCTGAAAGTAGAGTGCTAAGGGACCTACGCTGGCTGAAAACATTATCTGTGCCCTCCTGCAATTCAGCTGCCCTTGCAGCCCAAAGGTGGCCGTGACAATCTTTTCAAAGTGACCCTTGCAGCTGCCCCGGCGATTGCCTATACCACACCTGGGGTGTGCGTGCACGAGTACTGCCCTCGTTTTAGGCTTGAGCACTGGATGTACTACTGGGGCCAATGTAGGCAGCACGGCACCGTGCCACTGCGCGTTCCCAATAGAAGGAGCCAGTGACTCCCATCAGCCCGACAAGAAAGTGAGCAGCCGCAAGCCCCACCACAGTGTAGCGTGAAACCCCCCAAACCACCTTCACTAGTAACAGAGGGAGACACAGAGGCAACTACCAGCTCTAAGGGGAAACAGAGGAGCAATCCAGAGCATCCTGGCTGGAGCTGAGCATGTCTCTGCTCCTCCGCTGGCTCGGAGCCGCCTGGCTAGCTGCACCACTGGCTCCTAGGTGCCAGGTTATTTACTGTTGTTCCTTTGCCAGGCTCAGGACCCAAACAGACAGATGCTAATGGCTGAGACCGTATCATTGCAGCAAAGGCGGTCACTTGAAAGGCCGTGCCATGACGCTGACAAGTGCAGTGCACAGAAGGGAGCAGCAGCTGAAGGGAGACTATAGCCAAATCGACTGAAGCTGTAGCCCCAATTATTCCATCTCTCCCTCTGTGGTTTGCAAAGGCTGCTTTCTGTGACAGGGGCTGATAAGTTCTTCAGCTTCAGTCCAACATAAATCCCTTCTGAGCTAAAGCTGCTGAGTTTTGACAAATTTGTGATCAGAACTGAGATTAACTCGCTGTAGCCGTGCATATCTTTCTAATCAAGGGTGGTTTTGCTTTGCTTTGGATGGAGTTATGTGACCCCGAAGCAAAATGCTGCAGATGAGTCCCATGCTCTGCTGAAACCTTGTAGATTCATGTTTATTCATTTAAAATTTCTCTTCTCAAAAGTCATTTTCTTCTAAAATTGTTAATGTATTCTGATAGCTGTTGGGAATTTAATGCTGTCATTTTGCTCGGCTTGCTGGGAGGGTTATGTGTCACTTATAATTTACACAATATGTTGTTTAAAAGGTGTAAGTGCTGTTTCATTATTACAGGGAGCTTGGAGAAACAACACAGCTGAGCAAATTAGCTGTAGATAACCTCTGGAGATTTATGCAACTCAAGGATTTTGTGATCTCCTTTTGATGAGATTCATTAATAGTGTTGCATGCTTAGTTACACCTCCACCTCTGCCTGCCGATCCTGAACCATGATACTGGAGAAAGGCTACAGTGCTCAGAGCTGGAAAAGCCAATGAATACGATTCTGCAAGGGCCAAGCCGGCTCAAGGAGTCCTCTGTCACTGCAGGTTTGCTGGTGTACGGCATGAAGGAAAGCGCTCACAATGAGTGTAGTTCAAAGATACTCAGGTGCTGTTTAGTTTATGCCAGACACTGCTTTTTCCAAAGAGGGCAGTGCCGTTCCAATATAACCACATCTGTACCAGCAGCTGAACCTGGAGAGACTTCGGTGCTCTCTCAGGGAGATGGTATGATATATGTTGTACCAGTAAAGCATGCAATATATGCAGCAAGTATTTTTGCCTGCAACCATACCACTTAAAAATGCAGAAGACCTCTTTAGAAAAACAATGAAATACGGACCATTTGGTGGAAGCAAAAAGACAAGACAAATTTAAGCAGAATTCATGGAAAATCAGGCCAAAAAAAAGGGAGGAGGTGAAAAGATACCATCTTTTAAAAATATGGTGGCTAAATGAACAGGTAAACCACACATTTCCATTGATATCTGTCCAGTTTAATGGTTTTCTAGTCTGTTACTTCCCAGCTACTTCCAAGAAAACTGCGATCTACTGTTGTTGCTTTGAGCTACTGGATGTCTCAGCGGGATAAGACCGCTTTTCTAGAGAGGACATTCATTAGTATCCTCATGCAACTTACTCTGATTTCAGAGCCCTTTTTTTTTCTTAGTATCTGCGTGCTTTCATGTTTGGAAGAACAAGGATGTGATTGCATTTTTGGGGAATAAGTGCTAGAGACTGGGTCCTTCCACAGTTATGCTGTGTGAAGACCATTCAGCTAAAAGCACACGCAACTTATGGACATCTGCAGGGCTCACTCTGAATTCCCCAGTCGCTTTTAACAGCACCCTTTCCACTACCTGATTAAAGACAGTGTTTGCAGAAATAACATTCAAAGCCTTTAATAATACTATTGAACAATATGAACTTGCTGTTTGAACTTCCATCCGGATTTCTAGCAAACAGCTCTTCTGAGAGCAGGATGTTTGCATTTAGCTCATAATACAGGTGAAATGTTCAGAAATTTGAAGCAAATTCAGACAATTAAAATTGAAAAACAATAAAACTGTTCTAGCAGTACATCATTTCATAGGTAAAAGCCCACTCTTAACATATTGCTATAACATTAATTCAACCAGACACACTACAGGAAAAGCTCATTTAGCTCTGGAGTCAGCAATAATAAAGTATTAGGTTTTTTCAGCTTAAGGCAAATAGGAGAACTGAGATGAAAGGCCTAGTATTCAGAGTAGACTTGTCAGGAGAACAAGAAGAAACATGTCAGTAGGACCAGCTGAGAGCTTGCCAAGGCTTGGGACACTCCGTTGTGCAATGCACGTGGGCAACTTCTGTAATATTGCAATTATATTGCAATAGACAATCTGAAGGTGCTGAACTGCCCATATAACCTGGTTTAAAGTTAGAAGAAATCTGTGTTCCAGCCACATGGTCAGTTTTTACTGCTGTCACTGGTAAGCTCTGCTCAGCACTGGTGAGGCCGCAGCTGGAGTTTTGTGTCCAGTTCTGGGCTCCCCAGTATAAGAGAGACATTGACATACTGGAGAGTCTAATGAAGGGCCATGAAGATGACAAAGGGATTGGAGCACCTCACATATGAAGAAAGGCTGAGAGAGCTGGGAGTGTTCAGCCTGGAGGATCAGGGAGCTCAGGGGGATCTCAGCAATGTCTGTAAATGGAGGCCCGTGGTCATGCCGCTCCTTGATGCTGATCTCAACCCACAGACTGATTTCCTTGGCCTTGCCTCATCACTATGGTGATCACCAGTCCTGATCCTAACACTGACTGACTTCCCAGTTTGATTTTGTGTCTGCCTCATCCCCATGATACTTCTTTATGATCTGCACTCTTGGTTGGACTGGCCAACATCTCAAGGTCTGTCCTGCTTACCTCACTCAGGTACTGTGGCATGGGGTCTGTCCTACCCACCCTGGGGTTCCCCATGGCTCCCGGCCCCAGGAGCAGCTCTTGCTGCTCCCTGATGTGCATTCAGCTTCTTGTAATACCCTCGGCCGCGTACCCTGGGAGTCTGTGCTGTACAGAGAAGACAAGCTGCCTGCAGATCAGCTGTCTCCAATTTCCCCACTGGCAGAAGTTGCCAAATCTGCTCTTAGCAGAGGGAAGAACATGCATATGTGGCAAATTAATGTTTTGCAATTGCAGCCTGAGTGTTCACCAGGCACATGGAGGACAATCAGGGGATGAGGCACAGCCAGCATGGGTTCATGAAAGGCAGGTCTTGCCTAAACAACCTGATTTCTTTCTACGACCAGGTGACCCGCCTGGTGGATGAGGGAAAGGCTGTGGATGTTGTCTACCTGGACTTCAGCAAAGCCTTCGACAGTCTCCCACAGCATTCTCCTGGAGAAGCTGGTGGTTCATGGGTGTACTCTTCACTGGGTTAAAAACTGGCTGGATGGCCAAGCCCAGAGAGTCGTGGTGAATGGAGCTAAATCCAGTTGGCAGCTGGTCACAAGTGGTGTCCCCTCAGGGCTCAGTATTAGGGCCGGTCTTGTTTAATATCTTTATCAATGACCTGGATGAGGGGATTGAGTGTGCCCTCAGTAAATTTGCAGACGACACCAAACTGGGTGGGAGTGTTGATCTGCTGGAGGGGAGGAGGACTCTGCGGAGGGACCTGGACAGGCTGGATCGATGGGCCGAGGCCAATTATATGAGGTTCAACAAGGCCAAGTGCCGGGTCCTGCACTTGGGTCACAACAACCCCATGCAGCGCTACAGGCTTGGGGAAGAGTGGCTGGAAAGCTGCCTGGTGGAAAAAGACCTGGGGGTACTGGTTGACAGCCGGCTGAATATGAGCCAGCAGTGTGCCCAGGTGCCAAGAAGGCCAATGGCATCCTGGCTTGTATCAGGAATAGTGTGGCCAGCAGGAGTAGGGAAGTGATTGTGCCCCTGTACTCTGCACTGGTGAGGCCGCACCTTGAATACTATGTTCAGTTTTGGGCCCCTCACTACAAGAAAGGTGTTGCCTTGCTGGAACAGGTCCAGAGGAGAGCAACCAAGCTGGTGAGGGGTCTGGAACACAAGTCATACGAGGAGCGGCTGAGGGAACTGGGGTGGTTTAGTCTGGAGAAGAGGAGGCTGAGGGGAGACCTGATCGCCCTCTACAGCTGCCTGACAGGAGGCTGTAGTGAGGTGGGGGTCGGCCTCTTCTCCCTGGTAACAGACTATAGGACGAGGGGAAATGGTCTGAAGTTGCACCAGGGCAGGTTTAGGCTAGACATTAGGAAAAACTTCTTCACTGAGAAGGTTGTCAGGCTCTGGAATGGGCTGCCCAGGGAGGTGGTCGAGTCCCCATCCCTGGAGGTATTTAAAAGAAGGATAGATGAGGTGCTTAGGGACATGGTTTAGTGGTGGGAGGGCAGGGTTAGGTTAACGGTTGGACTCGATGATCTTAAAGTTCTTTTCAAACCAAAGTGATTCTATGATTCTATGATAATTAAGTGGTGTAGTAGAGGGAGGAGTCTGAGATAACATCTCACTATCAGTAAAACATACTGGAAATTATAGATAAATTTTCCTAGATCAGGCTAGCGCATTATTTAATCATTTTACACCAAAGACCTGATCCCAGCCCACTGCATTTGATGAAAAGACTTGTACTAACTTCAAGGGGCTTTGGACAGGCTTCTTACAAATATCCCATTTGGTTTTGAATGTCCTGAAATGTTTTAAAACATATAGAATTTGGATTATTTTTTTTCAGTTAAGTAACTATGTGGTTTAGTTTTTCAAAATTCGTGTAAGTCAACAATAAAACTTTTGAGTGATATACAAAGAACTCATGAAAAGGTCTACTTGTGTCAGTCTAAAATAATTAGTAAGGCTTGGAGTACAAAATCAGTTTTCTTTATCTCTTGCCAACAGATAGATATTGCCTGCACGGAGGTTTTCTTCTTTTGCATTAATAGTCTGAGAACTTCACCAGTTTGTTCATAGTCAAAAGTATCTGAACTCTGTTGTGCCCTGCAGTGAAATGAAATAACATGTCCAGAGTTTCAAATTGCCAACTGATGTGAAGCTGCGGTTGGGACATAAAGCAATTCCGTGATTTGAAAACATCCCTCTCCCTCTCTCTCTGTCTTTTTTTTTTTTTTTTAAATTTAAAGAAATCACATCAGTCAGGAGGAACAGAAAGTTCTTTCAGTGGGCTTTTTGTCATCTGATAGTGAATTACTGTTTGCAGGATGCCATTTACTGAGAACTGCTTTGTACTGATACGTCACTCACAACTGCTTCTACCCTATACTCATGCTTCATAAAAAGTAGGAATCTGGTAGTGCTAGACATCCAGATCTCACATTGTCATTAGAATTACATGTGGAATAGATCTGACTGACCCTTTGTGTTTCAAATTTCTGAGTTGTCATGGTCATATTTCCCCATAAAGACAAGCATCACTGCTGTATCAGAAGAAATTTCTTTCAAGCAGAGCAACATTTCACAACCGAAAATTATATAGGCCAAAAGATGTCTCCTTATATATAGCAGAGCATCTCTGTAATTTATTGGCACGGGTCCCAGCAAGGGCAGTTTTGCCCTACTTGGAACACAGCCCTTTTAGCTGAGCAGAATACAGATCATCTTTGCTCATCACATTATTTTCTACCTATTTTCAGTGCTTCCTGCAGTCAGCTGACTGACTGAAATATTGCTGTAAAACCCCCCAGAATCTTTATATATCTCCAAGAATTTGTGTTATGAAATTTAACCATACACTTTTGTAACATAATGCTCCCACGAAACAGCCAAGGAAGTTCATTCAGTGGGAGAGAATTTACTCCTTTCTGCTCCCTCTGAGCTGTTCAGATCTCATAAATATTTTCCAAAGATTTAACTCTAGCTCAGGAGGAAAGGGGTTTCTGGTTTAGTGGCGTGAGGCTCCCTGTGCACTGGATTGCTGTGAAGCTGTCATGGTATTTGCTCTCAAGCACTCACTGAGATCGACGGATCTAGCAGAGGTCCCTCACTGGACTCCCTCAGTGTCTGTGCTCCAGCAAACCCTTCCCTGCATACCATAAGCCTCTGTGCAAGGTAAAAACTTCTTCCACTCAGCTTAAGAAAGACTTGTTTAAAATGCCATTCTCAAAGTACTAGCTGTTCTTTTTGTAAGCAAATAAAAATGATTGTGGTAGCAGGTTGTTCATATTTGAAGAAGTTGTTATAAGAATTTGGGAAAATATGTTGGACCTACTGAAGAGGCAATTATTGCTCTGCATATCTCTAAGCACAAAAGATCTCCTGTGGGTTGTTTGAGGCAGTTTTTGGTACTGAATTATACTTCAAAGCAGGAACAACAAAGAGAGAGAGAGTGTGTAATTTGGTGATGATTTCATGTGGCTCTGTTTGATCCATATTTGTTGCATGTATACACCTGCACTTTGCCATACTTGCCAATGGGAACTTGCATTTCATATGTACTGATCATGGAAAGGTGATCACACGGCCAAAGATAAGGCTGGAGAGTTGGGCAGAAAGGAACCTGATGAAGTTCAACAAGGGCAAGTGTCAAGTGCTGCACCTGGGGAGGTTGAACTCCATGCACCAGTACAGGCTGGGGGCTGACCTGCTGGAAAACAGCTCTGACAAGGGGGACCTGGGAGTCCTGGTGGATGACAAGCTGACCATGAGCCAGCAGTGTGCCCTTGTTGCCAAGAAGGCCAATGGTATCCTGGGGTGCATTAAGAGGAGTGTGGCCAGCAGGTCGAGGGAGGTTATCCTCCCCCTCTACTCTGCCCTGGTGAGACCCCACCTGGAGTACTGTGTCCAGCTCTGGGCTCCCCAGTTCAAGAAAGATGAGGAAATCCTAGAAAGAGTCCAGAGGAGAGCAACTAGGATGATAAAGGGACTGGAGCATCTCCCCTATGAGGAAAGGCTGAGAGAGTTGGGCTTGTTTAGTCTGAAGAAGAGAAGGCTGAGCGGGGACCTCATCAACACATACAAATATCTTAAGGGTGGATGTTACGAGGAGAGAGCCAGACTCTTTGCAGTGGTGTCCAGCGACAGGACAAGGGGCAATGGGCACAAACTGAAACATAAGAGGTTTCAGTTGAATATGTGGAAGAACTTCTTTACTTTGAGGGTGACGGAGCACTGGAACAGGCTTCCCAGGGGGGTTGTGGAGTCTCCTTCTCTGGAGATATTCAAAGCCCGCCTGGACGATGTCCTGTGTAACATGCTCTAGGAGAACCTGCTTTAGCAGGGGGGTTGGACTAGATGATCTCCCGGGGTCCCTTCCAACCCTTGCCATTCTGTGATTCTGTGATTATTAATGGCATTTTTGTAGGTGAATTTGTCAGAAGACCACAAGGTGTATAGCCTATGGGAACATTGGGCTTTGCTCTATAAAATATATTACTGTATATAACAAGGCAGGTACTTTCCAGAGCAATGAGGAATCTACAGAAACATTATGGTAATGGTGGTTGAGAAAGGACATCGCTTTTTCACTTTGCTTATTTTTTCCATTCTTTGTACACCTTGAGTTTCTGACCTCCTTATATAATTACTCCTTTAGCCTTATCTGCTGGAAAGGCCTGCTGAAGTCTAGGGCAGTGCGGTGAAATTAGGAATTGCTTTGAGACCTATTTTACTTGCTGCAGCACGTTACCATCTCTGAATATAGGAAGGGATGTCCCTATGATGGACCTTCTGAGTGCCCTATGATGGAACACATAGTACGAACTCACAAAAGCTTTTTGCTATAATGTATACTTGAGAGTACAGAGATGTGAGAACTAGATATTGAGAAATCAGTGCTTTGAAAATGCTACCTCATGTTTTTTCTCAGGTGTAAACATTATTTCAGGTTTTGGCTGTGATCACTGCTCTCTTCAAAGGCAGGATATTTCCTTAATGCTTGAAGAAAACTGTGTCTGTGTTTCTAGGAACTCTTGAAAATGCTTGAGGAGGTGATGACTCTCTGCTTCACCCAGGAGATGTAGATCAATCACAAATGTGAGTGAGCTCATACTTGTAGCATCGGGTGATCTAAACAGCAGCATCCTTCAGCACAGAAAAGGAGTGCTGCTTGGGTGGGAATGACAATGGAGATAAGCAATTCTCAAATACAAAACCTCCTATTGAAGAAAAAGATTTTGGGCTGCAATATGGTTAAAGGAGGTCACTGAGCTCAGCCTGGGTTGGCAACCTGAAGAAGGCAAAATTAATTCCTTTCCATGACATTCATGACCATGAGAAGGTTGAGGATGATCATGACTGCAGTGACCATGAGATGGTGGAATTCAGGATCCTGAGAGGAGGGAGCAAAGCAACTAGGAGGATCACAGCCCTAGATGTCAGGAGAGCAGACTGTGGCCTGTTCATTGAATTGGCTTGTAGGAATTCCATGGGATACCACCCTGGAGAGAAGACGGGTTCAGGAAAGCTTGGTTGATTTTCAAGGGTCCCCCCTCTAACCTCAAGAATGGTCTATCTCAAAGTGCAGGAAATCAAGCCAAAAAGGCAGGAGGTCTGCATGGGTAAACAAGGGGCTACTGACAAAACTTAGACATAAAAAGAAAGCATACAGGAAGTGGAACCAGGGGCAAGTGAGCCAGGAGGAATATAGCATGTAACATTGGGGTTAGGAAAACAAAAAATCCATCTGGAGATGAATCTGGCAAGGGATGTGAAGGGCATCAAGGAAGGCTTCTACAGGTACATTGAAAGCAAAAGGAAGACTAGGAAAAATGTGGGACAGCTGCTGAAGAGTCAGGGAACGTGGTGACAAAAGACATGGGAAAGGCTGAAGTACCGAATCCCTTCTCCATCTTGGTCTTTACTGGCAAGACTGACCTTCAGGCAATCCAGGTCCCTGAGACCTGGGGGAAAGTCTGGAGCAAGACCTACCCTTGGTGGAGAAAGATCGAGTTAGGGAACGTTTAAACAGACTGGAGATATGTAGCTCCATGTGGCTCGATGGGATATATCCGTAGGTGCAGAGGGAGCTGACTGACGTTTTTGAAAGGGCAACACTCTTGATTACCTTTGAAAGCTGATGGTGATCTGAGAAGGTTCCTGAGGTCTGGAAGAAAGCAAATATCTTTAATAAGGGCAAGAAGGAGGTCTCAGGGAACTATAGGCTGGTCAGCCTCACCTTGATCCTTGGGAACATGATGGAGCAACTAATTTCTGGAAACCATTTCCAAACATATTGGGGACAAGAATGTGACTGGGAGGAGTCAACATGGATTTATTAGGGGGAATCATGCTTGGCCAACTTGCTAGCCCTTACTAGGGTCTTTGGAGGAATTCCATGAAAAATACTAGATCTTTGCAATTTGACTCGTGTGTTTGCTATTGTTGCTTACTAACCTGAAACAAGGGGCCTCGATTCTCTTAGTTTTATACTTCACAAGTTTCAGTGGAGTCAAAGTCACAAAAATAATACATAGTGTTAAGATTCAGTTCTCACTAATTTATGTCACGTATCTAATTCTCCATCTATGCCACATGTGGTCAGTTCAGATTGTAAACTCTTCAAGGCAGGGAGCGTGTTCATTAATTTGGCTGCAAAAAGACATTACATGTTTTATGCTAAGTAGTGGCTCTGGAAGGTATTCTCAGAACAACAGTCACATTAAATGGCTTTGCACTTTGCGAAAATATACTCTGTATGAACAATCCCTTCCTGCTTCTTTTTTTTTTTTCTTTTCTGGTTCATCTGCAAATGTGCAGATAGCCAAGTTGCAGATTCCCAGCGGACTTCCTAGGACACGCTTGGCTACCGTGTGCAGTAATCCACAAACACCATGCCATGCAGTTCAGCCTGCTCCACCCACTCCTTTGGGCTCCAGGAAATCTGACAGCCAACAGGACATCCCCAGGGAGGAAGGCATGTCATTCAGGATCTTTCTCACTACTTCCAAGAAAAGGGATTAAAAATAAGTCATTTCTCACCCCCCCCATCCCCCAACCCAGTTAAGTGAATAATTTAGGTTGGTTTTTGACCCTTTTGCTGGCACACCATTTCACATGTGCGCACCTGTGTGTGTCTAATTAAGTAGGAACCATACCGAAATAAAATTGCCAAGGCAGTAATCTTTCGATTCTAGGAAAAAATAAAACCTCCAAGGCAAAAAGCACTTGATAATTAAGACCCAAACCTTAACTTTCACAGATTATGCTGACCCAGTAGTAAGTGAGGGGTGCCTGGACATTGTTTTCCTCCTGCCTAAGGCTACCAGCTGCCTTTGAAGCCTTTTGTTTCACAAGCTTCTTATTCTGCAATTTTGCTTTCATCTGCCCCCTATGTTCTCCCTTTGGTTTTTTGCACTTGTTTGCTTTTCTTGGAAAAACCTCTCAGTTTTTTTCTCTTTTTGGCACTTTTCCTGTGTGCTCCTGCCTACTTCCTCCCCCCCTTCCACCTTCCTTTGTTTTCTCCCGTGGTCAGTGCTGGTTTTCTCCTCAGCATCTCATACCTCTCCCCTTTTGTTGGGTCCCTGTGACAGGATTGCCGTTCACGGCTGCAGCTTTCTTTTGATAGGAACCTGTTCACCCCGAGAATGTAACTGAGGGCTTAGGAAGACTGAGAAGTCACCCTGAAAACCTGAGTTCCGTTCTCAGCCCCATTGCTGTCTTGCACTGATGGGATACCCACCTATGTGAAACAGCGTGATCTTCTATGGGCTCTCAGTTTGCTGCCAAGCAGTTCCATCACGTATTCCTTGGTTTTGGATCAAGAAAAAGGGGAATAATATTAATTGCTGAAAAACTAACTGCAGGAGGAAGAAACTTTCAGCCCAACAGAATTGGTCTTACAAAGAGAAAAAAACCCTAAAAAAGGTATTATGTTGTCTTTTAGACACACTGGCCAAAAAATAGTATAATTTGTACAGGTTTGTGAAGAATGGCATCTTTTTGAACTATTTTTAGGGGAAGGCCTCCCTGGCATGCAAATATTATTATGTAATAACAGCATTGTTCTAAGCTTTGAATAGCTGAGTGGTAAAAAATGCTGATTTTAGCAAAGTAGGAAAAACAGATTGGAAGGCATCAGGAAAAGAAAGGAGAAGGTCCTTTCTCTGGGAAAATTACCATACTGCAAGGAGGCGATATTGTGACATTAACTCCAGAAGTCTTGTTTTCAGAGCACTGTGGGATTTAGAGAACCCTGCTGCTGCTGGAAGATGGAATAAAAAATCACTATTTCACCAAGGGAAGTTCTTGGCAAAGTTCAGCATAGCTGTAGATAACATATTTGTCAAAGGTGGGAACACATTTTATTTGAAGTCTATTTTTTGCTACAAGTGCTGAGCTTAATCCAGAGCAATGCTATCTCTTGCCAGTGAGGTAGCAACATTGACTCAGAGCAGAAACTGGCCCTGAGTAGTTTTACTTTTTTTGTCATCTTTCTTCATTACTGAGTGAATTTTATGTAGGTCTTTCATATCTAAAAAGTCAAATGTGAAATTTCTCATTGTATTGAAAATCACTTATAATTCAAAAGAAGTAGTAAGTAGTTGTACATTATTTGTATTGCACAAGCAATGTTTTTTGTAGATGTTAAACTACACCAAATGTTCAGGTATTTTTCTGAAAGAATCAGTATCCTGGAAGCAGAAATTACCTCCCAAAGTCATTTCACTCCTGCAAATGAGCGTCTGTTAAAACATATTAATCAGAATTGCATTTTCTGTCTTTGGCTGTGAAAGATGAAAAGTATTTGCTACTCCTGCCCTTCCTCTCTCCACTTGTACTCAAACGTTGTCTCTTCAGCAGCTGAGCAGGGTCGCTTCAAGTTGCGCCAGGGCAGGTTTAGGTTGGACATTAGAAAAAATTTTTTCAATGAAAGGGTTGTTAAGCATTGGAACGGGCTGCCCAGGGAAGTGGTTGAGTCCCCATCCCTGGAGGTATTTAAAAGATGGGTAGACGTGGTGCTTAGGGACATGGTTTAGTGGTGGGATGGCAGGGTTAAGTTAAGCCACTGAGGCGAAGGGTTCGGGAGCAGAGGATCGCGCCGAGGGACCCTTTCTGAAGCGGCAAAACCGCGGCAAAACCCGCGGAGGCAAAAAAGGCGAAAAAGCACAGGGAGAGAGAGGGGACCCCAACCCCCCCCCCCCCCCGCCCCCCCCCCCCCCCCGGGCGCGAAAGAGCGGGCTCCTGACGAGCGGGCAGCTCTGACTCAGCGGGGGCGGAGTCAGGGGTGGCGGCGGCCGGACCCTCCTGGCGTACAAAAGCAGCCCCCAGGGAGCGCGGCGAACAGGACGGGCAAAAAGGGCGTGGCGCGGCGCGGGCCGGGCGCGCGGGCAGGCGCGTTCTCCCCTCCTGGCTCGGAGGCTCACTCGACAGGCACCCATAGACACCCAAACGAGGAGAGAGCAATGGTTTCTACTCGTCCGAAAGCTGTTGCCAGACGGAACGTGGCGACTCAGACGGAGTCCCTGCCTAAACAGAAACATGCGGCTGTCCAGGTCGCTGGCTGTAAGGAATGCCTCAGCCTGTCAGCTGTACCAGAGATTGGTAAGGACAGTGGCTGTCTCAGGTGTGAGCAGGTGGATGATCTGCTCTGCCTGGTGGCAGAGCTGAAAGAGGAGTTGGAGAGATTAAGCAGTATTAGAGAATGCGAGATGGAGATAGACTGGTGGAGCCGCACTCTACCATCCCTCAGGCCACGGCAACAGATAGAGGCTCCACAGGAAGCAGAGGATCCCCTGTCCTCTTGCCGGCAGGCAGAAGCTAGAGACCCAAGAGATGATGAGGGATGGAAAAAGGTTTCTGCTTGGGGCAGGAGGAGAATCCCCTCCCGGGCTCCCTCACCTTCCCAGCTGCCCTTGCGTAACAGCTATGGGGCTCTGGAAGTTGAGGGCCAGGCAACTGAAGGTGGGGATGAAGGCCCAACCAGGGGGTTGACTAGGGAGAGACGGTCACCCCTACCTATCAAGACCGACTGTACAAAGAAAAAAAGAAGGGTAATTGTTGTGGGCCATTCCCTTCTGAAGGGAACGGAGGGCCCGATATGCCGCCCAGACCCATCCCATAGGGAAGTCTGCTGCCTCCCTGGGGCCCGGATCAGGGACATTGCCAAGAGACTCCGTGGTCTGGTACGGCCCTCTGACTACTATCTGCTCTTGATTATACAGGCAGGCAGCGATGAAATGCCAGAGAGAAGCCCCAAATCGATCAAAAGGGACTTCAGGGCACTAGGGAAAATGGTTGAAGGATCAGGAGCGCAGGTAGTGCTCTCCTCGATCCCATTAGTGTCAGGAGGGAACACGGAAAGGAATAGGAAAGCTAGAGCGGTTAACGTGTGGCTCAAAGGTTGGTGCCATCGGAGGGGCTTGGGCTTCTTTGACCATGGGGAGGTTTTCATGGCACCGGGCCTGTCGAGAACAGATGGTGCCCAGCTCTCTCGGAAGGGAAATAGGATCCTTGCTCATGAACTGGTGGGGCTTGTGGAGAGGGCTTTAAACTAGGCCTGAAGGGGGGAGGGGATATAAACAGCCTCACTAGAGAGAAGCCTGGAGGCGTCACCCCATTGCTGGGGGTGAAACCGACAGCCCAGCTCAAGTGCATCTATACTAATACACGCAGCATGGGCAACAAACGGGAGGAGCTGGAAGCCATTGTAAGGCAGGATGGTTATGATGTAGTCACCATCACAGAAACGTGGTGGGATGCCTCCCATGACTGGAGTACTGCGATGGATGGCTACAAACTCTTCAGAAGGGACAGGCAAGGAAGGAGAGGTGGCGGGGTGGCTCTGTGTGTTAGGGAGTGTTTTGATTGTACAGAGCTTGACCCTGGTGGTGAGGCCAAGTGCCTATGGGTGAGGATGAGGGGGGAGGCCAACAGAAAAGATATCCTGTTGGGAGTCTGTTACAGACCATCCGACCAGGATGAGGACGTTGACGAAGAATTCTACAAGCGGCTGGCAAGAGTCTCTCAGTCACGAGCTCTTGTTCTTGTGGGGGACTTCAACTTCCCAGACATCTGCTGGAAATACAATACAGCAGAAAGGAAACAGTCCAGAAGGTTCCTGCAGTGTGTGGAAGATAACTTCCTGACACAGCTGGTAAGTGAGCCTACCAGGGGAAGTGCCCTGCTTGACCTCCTGTTCACTAACAGAGAAGGACTGGTGGGAGAGGTGGTGGTTGGAAATCATCTAGGCCTTAGTGATCATGAAATGGTAGAGTTTTCGATCTTTGGTGAGGTAAGGAAGGGGGTCAGCAACACCGCCACCATGGATTTCCGGAGGGCAGACTTTGACCTGCTCAGAACGCTGGCTGGGAGAGTCCCTTGGGAGATAGTCCTGAAGGGAAAAGGGGTCCAAGAAGGCTGGGTGTTTTTCAAGGAAGAAGTCTTAAAGGCACAGGACCAGGCTGTCCCCATGTGCCGTAAGATAAATCGGCGGGGAAGACAACCGGCCTGGCTGGACAGAGGTCTACTACTGCGACTAAGGGAAAAAAGGAGAGCTTACCAGCTCTGGAAGAAGGGGCAGGTAACCCAAGAAGAGTACAGGGATCTTGTCAGGTTATGCAGAGAGGAGATTAGGAAGGCAAAAGCCCAGCTGGAATTTAACCTGGCCACTGTTGTAAGGTATAATAAGAAAAGTTTTTATAAATAAGTTAACAGCAAAAAGAGAGCCAGGGAGAACCTCCATTCTCTAGTGGATGCAAGGGGGAACATTGCCACTAAAGAGGAGGAAAAGGCTGAGATACTCAACGCCTTCTTTGCCTCGGTCTTTAATGGCCCGACGAGTTATCCCCAGGGTACCCAGCCTCCTGAGCTGGAAGATGGGGACAGTGAGTGGAATGAACCCCCCATAATCCAGGAGGAAGCAGTCTTTGACCTGCTATGCCACCTGGACATCCACAAGTCTATGGGGCCGGATGGGATCCACCCAAGAGTGCTGAAGGAGTTGGCAGAGGAGCTTGCCAAGCCACTCTCTATCATTTATCAGCAGTCCTGGAGAGCAGGGGAGGTCCCAGATGACTGGAGGTTGGCAAATGTGACACCTCTCTTCAAGAAGGGCTGGAAGGAAGATCCGGGGAACTACAGACCAGTCATTTTGAGCGTGCTCACCAGGCACATGGAGGACAATCAGGGGATCAGGCCCAGTCAGCATGGGTTCACAAAAGGCAGGTCTTGCCTAAACAACCTGATTTCCTTCTACGACCAGGTGACCCGCCTGGTAGATGAGGGAAAGGCTGTGGATGTTGTCTACCTGGACTTCAGCAAAGCCTTCGACACAGTCTCCCATAGCATTCTGCTGGAGAAGCTGGCAGTTCATGGCCTAGATGGATGTACTCTTTGCTGGGTTAAAAACTGGCTGGGTGGCTGAGCCCAGAGAGTCGTGGTGAATGGAGCTAAATTCAGTTGGCGGCCGGTCACAAGCGGTGTCCCCCAGGGCTCAGTATTAGGGCCGGTCTTGTTTAATATCTTTATCAATGACCTGGATGAGGGGATTGAGTGTGCCCTCAGTAAATTTGCAGCTGACACCAAACTGGGTGGGAGTGTTGATCTGCTGGAGGGGAGGAGGGCTCTGCAAAGGGACCTGGACAGGCTGGATCGATGGGCCGAGGCCAATTATATGAGGTTCAACAAGGCCAAGTGCCGGGTCCTGCACTTGGGTCACAACAACCCCATGCAGCACTACAGGCTTGGGGAAGAGTGGCTGGAAAGCTGCCTGGTGGAAAAAGACCTGGGGGTACTGGCTGACAGCCGTCTGAATATGAGCCAGCAGTGTGCCCAGGTGGCCAGGAAGGCCAATGGCATCCTGGCCTGTATCAGGAATAGTGTGGCCAGCAGGAGTAGGGAAGTGATCGTGCCCCTGTACTCGGTGCTGGTGAGGCAGCACCTCGAATACTGTGTTCAGTTTTGGGCCCCTCACTACAAGAAAGATGTTGCCTTGCTGGAACAGGTCCAGAGGAGAGCAACCAAGCTGGTGAGGGGTCTGGAGCACAAGTCATACGAGGAGCGGCTGAGGGAACTGGGGTTGTTTAGTCTGGAGAAGAGGAGGCTGAGGGGAGACCTGATCGCCCTCTACAACTGCCTGAAAGGAGGCTGTAGTGAGGTGGGGGTCGGCCTCTTCTCCCTGGTAACAGACTATAGGACGAGGGGAAATGGTCTGAAATTGCACCAGGGCAGGTTTAGGCTAGACATTAGGAAAAACTTCTTCACTGAGAAGGTTGTCAGGCTCTGGAATGGGCTGCCCAGGGAGGTGGTCGAGTCCCCATCCCTGGAGGTATTTAAAAGAAGGATAGATGAGGTGCTTAGGGACATGGTTTAGTGGTGGGAGGGCAGGGTTAGGTTAAAGGTTGGACTCGATGATCTTAAAGGTCTTTTCCAACCGAGGTGATTCTATGATTCTAATGGTTGGGCTTGACGATCTTAAAGGTCTTTTCCAACCTAAACAATTCTATGAATCTATGATTGTCCACCGGTAGTTAAGACACTGCAAGCTTCAGTCCAACACCATGCTTAACCTACCAGCGTAGCTGTCCTGCATGCGGCTGGCTTGGGGGCTCTGGCTGTTCTGGTGGTGGTTTTGTCTCTCCTGCAACCTTTGCCTCTGAGGAGCTGCTTCCATTTTCAGGGGAGGTAAAGGGGCCGGGCTGGAGGTAAGTTATCAGTGTCCTCTGCGACTGGGTTTATGAACTGCTGCTGCTTTCACATAACTTGTGTACAACAATCTAGAAACTGCTGTCTGGTTCCCCCAGTAAAACACTGGACCATCGTGATGACAGAGGCATTTAGTAGAAGGCATCGGTGGTTATTAAACACTGAGATGCTACGCAACAAAGGACTGGTTTTCAAAATAATACCCTGTGTATACAGATAATTTATAGTATTTATCAAGACTGACCCATGACCCAGCAGGTGAGTCAGGAATAGCGTTTGGGAGTCTTTCTGTTCCTGGGGTGATCATATCCTCCAGATTATTGAAAAGACTGTAATAAATCCCTGTCCTCCCAAAAAAAGGCTGGGGCTGGTCCCAGCAAGGCTATCTTAAATTTCACATTTAACTCAGTACACATGGTCTGTGGGGGTTCTCACCAGGGATGGAGGTATTTAGTGAATTTTGTGTGCCTGTTCCGCAGGAGAGGTACTGCCACTCATCCAGATGTGACATCTTTTCTGTGCCAGGCAAAGTGTCGGTGCTTAGAGCCGGGCTTGTAAAGCAAGACAGGCTGAGCTTTTTGGCATGTCTATATTCCGTGTCCATCTGTCTGTCTTATACTACGTTAACCCTTTTTAAAAGTCAGTGCTTGGCTTTTAAAAAAGTCACATCACGTGTCTGTAGATACATTTGTAGTTTCTGGATGCAAATATTAGAGCAACCATCTATTCTTGAGCAGATATTACTGCAACGTCAGTGCCAGTGATGTGTGATGAATGGCCATGGGTTGTTAATGGCTCACTTCTTTCTGGAATGTTGGTTGCACTGCCGGATTTCAGTAAGCATCAGGCTTCTACGAACACTTAATTTTGATCATTCAACTAGTGAGCATAGAACTGTTTTTCTTAATCTTGTAAGTTATGTCAAGGAACATACTGTAGAATGACATTAGTGAATACTTGGAAGAATCCCCTGCTAAATAATACCTATTACCACTGAAATAAGAGATCATTTATGCTCCATTTGGGCCATTAATTTTGTTTTGCCACAAAGCGGAAATTTGCTTAGGACTGGTAGAAAAAAATTGGAAGATTAATTGATGTGGCTGTGTGTGCAAAGCTTCACAGTGGTAATATACTTGTAGTGCAATCAGTAATAAAGCATTTCTGTCCTGATGTTTATTAAAACAATTAGCTTATTTGCATAGAAATGGCTAAACAAACAATTAAGCACTCCTTAGAAGCAGAGTGGATGAGGATAAACTTTTCTCTGTGTTGGAAAAACGAACATGTGATCATGTTTTTAGCTGCAGTGAAAGTTAGTACAACTTAATGCCCTACCAATCTGTTCCAGGGTAAGCACAGCTGATAAATGTTCCACTTCATATTAGTGGTTCGAGTCTCTGACTTATCCCAGATGAATATTACTTCTTCAAATAACCTTTCTTCCTATCCAGTAGTTCTTATCTTACAAATTTTCTTTTCAACTGTTAAGATGCTGACTTTTTGACAAGGTAACTTTCCTTCCAGTTGAGTTATTTCTGAGAATTCCATCATACTGTGCAAAAAGAAATTATCTCCAGATAAATAATGGATATTGAGACTCCGCCAGGCAATCCGTCGAGATCAGGAGGTCTGTGGCCTGACAACAGAGCTCAGTGGTGAGTGTTATTAATTTCTCTGGGTTGTTAAATTGCTTATTGATGTCATCCAAATTGAAGAACCCAGGGTTTTAAATAGTCATAATAAATAAGAAAATTGCATATATATATTTAAAATGCCAGTTACATCAAAATAGACTTAGTATTGATGAAGTGTCAGAAATATGAGGTCAAAGGGTTTGCTAGCAACAGCTGGCAGAGTCTCACTGACTTCCACAGAGTTACTCTAGCAGAGAATTTGCACAATGATTTATCTCTAAGAAATGCCTGAAGCACAAAACATGAACTGTTGTTGCTTGCAATGAGAATGCTATAGCCTAAACAGGAATATGAACAATTTAGGCATTGTAATGCAGAAAATCCTTTTAGGAGGAAAAGGAATAAAATAGGCTGGAGAATTGGTGGGAGAGGAAATAGTGGAATGAGAGCTGGCAGAAAAAAAATATTTCTCTAAACTCATTTTTTGCTGTCTCCTGGAATAGTTTCAAATTAAGTCTAGGAACACTGGAAAAGAATTCAAAACCTGAGTAAATGATTGTACAGAGGTGGAGTAACCTGCAGCTAAGCAAAAGGATCTTCTGGTAGGGAAAAAAAGGGTTCTTGTGGATTTATGGTGAATTTAAATGTTTGCTGAAGAATGACGTGCAGAGAGCTGAAGCGCAAAGATAAAGGACAAATCTTGTCTCCCCAGGGTGATAAAGAAATCTGCTGGTAGCGATGCATAAAGGCAAGGCCATTGCTTGAACTAAATCCTGATGCATAAAGAGCATTTCACATGCTGCCGGGCTTTGTTTGTCTCCTGAGGCTTTGTATCAGTAAGTGTGGTGATTTCTGCAAAAGAAAGAACTTCTCAAAAGATAGGCTCTGGTCCTGACAGCCGTGAGGTGCTGGGCCACATCAAGCTAGGTTTCTTTGTGAAGAGCGCAAAGATCTTGATTGGATGGCATTAATGTAATTAAGAACTTGGCCCATGGCATGAAGAATTGAAGTTGGATTTTGTGTTCAGCTGTCCTGTTGGACAACATAAAAAAAATCTATGTGCTTGTATAGAATCATAGAATGTTTTGGGTTGGAAGGGACCCCTAGAGGTCATCTAGTCCAACCCCCGATGGGTATGAGCCAGGCACTTGCAGGAATTGACCACATACATCTGTTTGTAGGTAAAGCCACTCACATGTGCACTCTAAAGTTTTTTTTTTTCAGTGTTGTTGTCATGGCTTTGCTACTCATGCCCTATAGACTGATAGCAGTATAACTACTGTCAGTTTTCAAAAGGATGGTCTGCGTGTGAATAACAAGGGACCCTGGCAATAAATTTCGCTCCCCCCCAGCTATTCATCAGCTCCCATATTGCTCTTTCTGACCTTAAGGACACCCTGGAGAGGCTCAGGGCCAGCATCTCAGCAGACACATAAGTACTGTGTAACAGGGGTGCAACTAGGAGTTTAAACTGTACCTCAGCTGAGGTACTTGAAACAAGATAAAAGAGAAGACTATTTCTTTAGCTTGTGGTGCTGAAGCATCATATGAAAGTCCCTTTAAGTTCTCATCTGCGTTGCTGAGCTGAAACCTCTCCATCCACCTGTGGTTTGCAAGCTTCATCCCCAGCAAACCACATCTGGGAGAAGGATGTCCACTCGGGCAGCAGAGATGGATGCAGCCTGCCCTGGCTACGTTGCCTCTGGGAAGGAAGGGAAAGGAGGGAAGGGATGGATCTGTGCCTGCGGGATGCTGTGCTCAAGCCTGCTCTGCTCCTGCCCGACCCTGGCTGCTCTCCCAGAACAGCCTGTCAGAGGCACCCAGTCAATCCTCCTCGCACCCATGTAAGCAAGAAGTTTCATGCTCTGCCCCACAGCAAGCAGCCACATGCCCTTGCACACCAACCCCAGTCCTGGTGCTTCCCATGGAGAGGTGCAGGCAGGACATACTCTGACTTAAAAGTGGGGTCACTTGGGATAGGTGCAGCAGTGGGCTAACTTACCAAAATTCAGGACACCTGTGGGGAGGAGGCTCTGGAGTCTGTTTTCATTTCATCATGTTAGTGGTTGAAAGCTCAGTAAAGGAATCTCTTTTTTTTTTTTTTTTTTTTTTTTCTTTCCCCCTTTTGGGAAGTAGTTCATAGATTCATAGAATCACAGAATCATTTAGGTTGGAAAAGACCTTCAAGATCATCAAGTCCAACCATTAACCTAGCACTGCCATGTCCCTAGGCACCTCATCTACCCATCTTTTTAATACCTCCAGGGATGGGGACTCAGCCACTTCCCTGGGCAGCCCATTCCAATGCTTGACAACCCTTTTGGTGAAGAAATTTTTCCTAACATCCAATGTAAATCTCCCCTGGTGCAAATTGAGGCCGTTTCCTCTTGTCCTATTGCTTGTTACTTGGCAGAAGAGACCAACACCCACCTGGCTTGTCGTGGTTTAACCCGGCTGGCAACTAAGCACCACGCAGCCGCTCGCTCACTCCCCCCCTCCCTCAGTGGGATGGGGGAGAGAATTGGGAAGGAGAAAAAGGTTAGAGCCGAGGGCTGAGATAAAGACAGTTTAATAAGAGAAAATAATAATAGCAATAATGAGAATGATAACAAAATATACAGAATATACAAAACGAATGATGCACAATGCAATTGCTCACCACCCGCTGACCGATACCCAGCCCGTCCCGAGCAGCGATCGGTACCCGAGCAGCGACCGACCGACCCACCAACCCCCCCCCCGAGCATGACGTTATATATTATGGAATAGCTCTTTGGACAGTTTGGGTCCTAGCTGTGCTGTACTCCCAGCTTGTTATGCACCTGGCCGAGCAGGAGAAGCTCAAAAAGTCCTTGAACAGTCTGAGCACTACTTGGCAACAACTAAAAACATCAGCGTGTTATCAACATTCTTCTAGCACTAAATCCAAAGCGCAGCACTATGCTAGCTTCTGTGAAGAAAATTAACTCTATCCCAGCCGAAACCAGGACATGGCTACAACCTCCTTTCGGGCAGTTGTAGAGGGTGATAAGGTGTCCCCTTGGTCTCTTTTTTTTCCAGGCTAAACAATCTCAGTTCCCTCAGTTTATTCACCAAACCTGCAGTTAAGGACATCTTAATATTTGACCTGAATATAACATGTGCTGTGGGTTTTGGTTTTGAAGCTAGATCCAGGACTTCACTCAAGCTTTTAGTTATTAAGGAATTCCCTGAGGATGCTGCAGGTGGGGGTTCATTCCTTTCTTTTATTCATGGGATTTTAATGCAGAACGATGACTGGCCATCCTGCAGGTACAGACTCAGTCTGTGCAGCCAACACCATCCTGATTCTCACAGAATAGCTGAGCAGGAGCTGAACCAAAAAGAAAGCATGAGGCAAAGTACTTAGAACGGTTAGGCTGAGGGACACAGGGTCCGGAGGGCATTGCCGCATGCTGACCCTCACCCTCTAATGGGGGATCTGCACGGCAGGAGCAGGGGGCTGAGCCAGGCTCCTCCATGTGCTGGGTAAGCACATTGACCATTAAGTTACCAGACAAAAAAGCCCACGGACTACTGTTCTGGTTTTGTGAAGTGTGTCTGGCTTTTGTTTCACTTTCCGTTATTGTGTCTTTGAAAAACTGGAGCCTTTCTTTGGAGCCACATTTTTAGTTTGGTGAGAAAAGAAATCAAACAAGTCTGTGTTAAAAGGTAAGGCGTATTCTGGGGCAGACTCAGAATTTGCTGTTTCCACAGCTCTGACTGCAGGCAGCTCTACTCGCTGGCTGGCTGCTCCTGAAGGTAATAGCTCTAACTGAAACTAGGATTTATGTACAGAGAAAAAACAATTTAAGAAGTAAGCTAGTTTTAAGAAAAATCCATTTAAAATAATCATATTAGTTACAGATCAAGCATAGACCTTGACTTGAATTTGGTGAAGCTTTGCATATGGACATTCCCATGTTGTTTTGGAATAAACAAATACCTATAACTAGTCCAATGTGATTAAAATAATTTCCTCCCGGGTTTTGCACCAGTTTAATTAAACCAGTTTGTAGGTCGACACGCTTGTATGTTTGGAAAGCGTTTAATTAGGTAGTTTCGTCTGGCATGTAATGTGACATGCTGTCCATTTTGTCCCGGCCTCCTTGGGGTGTCGGGCACAGAGCCTTGCACTTTGGGTGTCCCTTGTTGTCTCTTACCCCTTGCCCCTTCCCCACCCAGTGCTCTCTTTCCTGCTATACTCCTAAGGCATCTGTATTGTGCTTTTCTTCCCACGGCAACCACCCCTGTTCGTCCTCATCTAAAATGCTAGCATCCTCCCGAGGCTTCTTTTACCTTACTCATTCACAGCCAGGTTCGCTGCTGTAAATGAGCACTTCTAGTTACAGGTTTCCCCGTTCCACCTTTGCCTCTTGTGACTTCAGGTATGTGTCCCAGTCTGCTCCAAGCTGTCCTCTCTCTGTCCTACCCCACGGCTGCGCCTTCCTCTACTCATTTTCTTGACTGGAATTGTTCACTCAAATAAAACCCTGTCTGATTTTCGGAAGCATATATCATTCCTCAAATATAAGATATACCTCAAATGTGTATTAGGAGTCAATAAGCTAAACTTTTGCTGTATGGATAAGTCACTCAAGTGTTTTGAACGTTCAAGATGTCTTAAGCAACTGCAGAGTGGCAAGAAATATGTAAATGGATGTTGATTTTTCAAGCAGCAATTGAATTCTTCTGGCTAAATTTGGGTTATGCAGGCTAAGTGGTGGTATGGATTCAGGATAGCCCAGTTCCTTCCTTTAAAAACAAGACTCATACTAAGGGGCCATCTCAATAATCCAACTGTGCAGTCCTGCTTCTTTGCACCATTGTTCTAGGGGCAGCAGCATCCTCCTGGTGGTGGAAGGGACAAGTCCCCACTGGGGCAGCAGGAGGGAAAAGGGGCAGATTTAGATGCTCACAGCTAGAAGCTGGCAACATTGGTCTGAGTTGGTTTATGCTCTGAAAAAGACAGAACATGTCTATATTATTTTTATGGCAGAGAAGAAGAGTTTGTCTTCAGCATTCTTGTTTTAACATGATTTTCAAAGATTTTAATAAATATTTTAACAAGGACTAATACCATTCTTTTCCAAATAGCAGCAACAAGATTTGGAGGGAGGCGTAATACCTCCTCTTAGACCAACTGATCTAACTGGGAATTTAGCAACAGTCTACCTTCACAAGGCACTGTCTTTTGGGGCAATATCTTGAGGATTTCCTGGTCTTCGCCGTATTACCACCTGATTACTGCTTCTTCCCTCTGCTATATTTCACTTCTCCACTCCTGGTTGGGGCTGTTTATTGGATCACACTCTAAACCAAAATACTGAATTAATCAGGATTTACGAAAATTCCCTTCTCCTTCTCATTCAAAGAGGCTTGACACAAAACAATGGCTCATGTAAAATGCAGTAAGCAAAAAATCAAATGTCAATACTTCAGGAACCTGAGCCTGTGCTACCCACAGTAAGTGGGCAGCGCCAGTGTGCCATGCCATACGTCCCAGTAAAAGCACTGGGGAGTCTTCCAGGAGCTCATGGGTTTGGAGTAAATGTGTCTGCTACCTGCATGGCTGGCAAGCCAGGCATGAATAATCCCCAGGGTTTGCTTAGAGATTGTTCTTAGGAGAATGCTCACAGACATTTTGAAGTCCCAAGGGCAAATGAATTAAAGCAAAACAGAAAAATAAAATGCAAAAGGAAAACACTAGACAGTCTCATTAAAGGCACAAAGATGAAAATAGGATTTCAGGCTCTGCATCCACACTTTGCAACTGAGTTGGAATAATACCTTTGTTTGAGAGCAGAAATAGGTGATAAAATGTGGTAGCTGGGGCTTATTCAGTGTGTGAGCTTCTGTCAGGGCTACCAAATTAATCTGATTCCTTAGAATAACATGAGTCACCCTTGTTCTCCCAAATGGCCTTTGATTGCCTGCCTGGATAGGAGACCTGAGCACCGCTTTGTTAGGAAGCAGGTTTCTAGGGCAGACAGCCCTCATGTAACTTCAGAGCCTGGCAGGCAACGCTGAGCACGGCCAGCTATTACTGCGAGCTGCTCAGATGCCATGGCAATGAGGGCCATGCAAGACACCTACCTGAGGATCCATTTTCAAAGCAAACCAGATGGTGGTAAGTCACTGAATGCTCAATCATCACCTTTCCCAGCTTGGCCAGGCACTCATGCTTCTACTGAAGGCTTAGCTACCTCCTACAGTACCACACGTAGCCCTTACATAGTCCGCCACATGGGTTTGCTTTCTTCTCGCTCGTAAATACCTGTCTTTTCCCATTTCTCTGGCTTCACTCTTGGCCAGGCACTCATGCTTCTACTGAAGGCTTAGCTACCTCCTACAGTACCACACGTAGCCCTTACATAGTCCGCCACATGGGTTTGCTTTCTTCTCGCTCGTAAATACCTGTCTTTTCCCATTTCTCTGGCTTCACTCTATACTATTAATCTTCCCTGCAAGCTTTATCCCAGGAACACATAACCAAAGTGATGAGGCCAAGCAGTTGAGAAGTCAAATACTTTTGATATCTCTGGTGGGGATGGAAAAGCTCTGCATGCTCTCACTAATGTTCTCAAAACAAGAGCAACCATGTAAGATGGTAAATATTCTTTATTAATAGATATTTTGAAAAGCTTGGGTAGGGAATTTGTAGTTTTTTCTGGTTGAAGAAGGATGCCGGTCCTGCAATGTTTAAAGGAATCTTTGAAACAAAGATGTTCATTCTCAGAAAGGAAAGATAGGAAAAAATCTAGGCCCTGATGAAAATGATGAAGGGGTCTTTTGCGATCAGAGCCAGAATTTGCCAAGAGAAGTTGTGGTGAATACAGAGAAATAAACTTCACCATCACAGCTGACACCAATTTGTGCACATTTCCATTACATCTAAGAAAACAGAGAGAGAAATTGCATTGAATTGGTATTTGAACGTGCTCTGCATTCAGCCAAGAGCCTTTCCTTCCAATCCTGCCTAAGCTGGTTTTATTTATAACTCTTTGAGTTAGGACATTGGTAGGAAAAGTTGCTCTAAGATGATAATCTGCAACTTGATTAGCAATCCTCTGTAGCTAATTCATTTCTAATGAAAAATACCATTGCTATGTGTTCACTTTGTTCTCTGCACATTTTCTGATCTGTTGAACAAACAGCATTTTAAAAGGATTTGTGATAATTGCAGCTATGTAAATAGTTTTGATTGACTTGGTTAAAATAATATGATTGGGTTTTATGATCACTAAGCCTGGGATTCAGCAGGCATAGGCATCTAAAAATGAGATATTTAAGCTTGAGCGAGTTGTCCTAATGGAGCAGTATTTAGGGTCAGAGCGGCGGTGGAGCTCCAAAGCAAATCTCACCCTCATGTCTGTTTATGGCTTGGTTCTCAGAGCAGTTGGTCTGCTAAGCTGAATTCCTGTTGGACGAAACTTAAACAAAAGCTCTGTTCCAGGTGTGCATCAAATGTGCTTTTACCTCTAGGAAAGCATAATGATCTGAACAGATCTTTCAGGCAACTTTGAAAAGTGTATGTGGTAGAATGGCTGTTTTAAGTGGGATAGCTGGTCTAGGGGAGCCAGTCTAAACCTAGTCCAAAGCAAACCCCCAAACTGCATATAGTGTGTATGTTGGGACCTCAGCACCAGCTGCTTTGCTCTTCTGTTGTGCCAAAGCAAGAATAGCCTTAGTGTCCCACCATAGTCAACAGAGGGAAACAGACCCCTTCAGAGCATGTTGTCTGACCTATCTTAGACACTTGGTTTAGAGTATCTGGAGTTACCTGTTTCTCTCCATTTTTAAGGGGGTATACAGTGGCTATCCCAGGCTCAGACGATCTGTCTTTTAAACACCTAAGTTAAGGCAGGTGAATCTCCCACATCTATTACCTTGATTTCTTGCTCATGGCTCTGTACTGAAGCATGCTCAGATGGTTCATTCTTCCAGCTATATAAGGATGATTCCATATGGAGATAGCAGATTGCACATGCTGTATTTTTAAATGCCCATCTTTTCTTCCCGTCTTCCTCTGTGCTTCCTGCTCAAATGCAGGTCTGGAAGGTAATGCAGGAGTTGATCTGAATTTGGCCCTGCTGAAATCAACAGCAGAATTGCCCTTGGTTCTCCTGGCGCACCTCTGCCCGATTTAGCTTATCTTTCAATGTGATTGGTACTTCAGTGCATCAGACCCCAGGCACCACAAACTGAGGACCCACTCAGCTGGTGACAGCCGCTGAGAAGGGAGGTTGTATACCTCACCCGGCACTGCTGGGGAATGCCAGGAGGGATGAGATAAGAGCACATCTTCAGTCAGTATCCAGCGTGCTCTGACCACAGCAGTGTCCTTCATCCTGCTCCTGTAACAGAGGAAGGAGAGTGCTGATAGGCAACTGCCCATGGCTGGCGGTCCCCAGTTCAGTCCTAAAATGGTCTGTCTGATAAGGGTCTTGTGAAGGACTGCTGTAGGATGTATTATAAATAAGAAAATTTCTGATGACTATAGTCTTGCCAGTTCCTAAATTCTCTTTGCTTGGCTTCCCAGCCTTAACAGTACTCTTTAACTTACTTCTGTTATGATGAGCTTTCTAAGCTCATAAAAACCAGTACGGATTCACTGAAATGAGTTGTGTGGCAAAGTACTGATGCTTCAGATGGCCTTACAGCCATCTCAGTTGTCCATTTAGCTCCTTCAATCCATCCTGTCTCTTTCAATTTTGTATTATACAACCTATCCAATCCTGTGCTGCTCTGTAGGCCTTTCTTATCCCTGCATCACATACAAAAAATATTCCTTTGCTTGATTTTCTATACAAATTAGCAGTTGATTTCCAAGAAGGATTATTATGCATGCTCTATGTCTTGATTTAATAAATCTGTGCAAGTGAAATGTCTGGGAGCGAGAGACAAATGCATCATTGCACAGGTGCCTTCAGTTGTTTTGCTGGCAATGTATTAGACTAATTGGGCGTCACTAGCACTGTGATTATCCAAAATTAGAAGCATTGTTTTATTTATTTAGAATTTGCAAGTATTAGAGTGGCAATACGTGAGCTGCTAGCTGCTGTTATTTTTTACTCCCCTTTTGATGTTTTCAGATGCATTGCTATTTATGGTACCACAACAAACCACTGTGGAAGATCTGTTTGCAAAGCACTTCAGCTTTCTGTTGAAACTGTAATTGATGTTCCCCATCAGTGCCATTTCCAACAAACATTAAAAAAATTTCAGCATCTTTTAACATCCATCCTTGTCCACAAAGCAACCGAGAAACTCAGCCATGTATGAGAAATTGTCCTAATCCATCTCAGAGTGCGTGCTGCAACTCCAGGAAAAGCTGAACAAATTGAGCATGGACTTTCAGAAAAGCTTTATGGCAGGGGGATGCCTGATTCCTGATGGTTTGTTTGCAGGCAGTGGTGGGAAGGGCTTGCCTTCAAGATGAAGGTGTTCTCTATGCCAACTGGTTTGCAGCCTGTTGGTAACTAGAGGCCCATGCGTCTGTGGAGCTGGGAAGGGTAATGTCAAGATTTCTTTGATTTTGTTGAGGAGTTGCACCCTGCTAAACTATAGTGAGGCACAATCAGTGCTTACCTGCTTAGTAGCAACTTTGCGATCACAAAAATGCATAGACACCCCCTCTTTTTCCTTAATGAAGTGTGACCCTCTTCCCACCACCCAGCTTTTTGTTCAAAGGCAGTGGGAGTGGCACAAAACATGTGAGCATCGGCACATCAGTCATGGTGACTCCAGGTGGCAAAGCAATGGCATCTGATTTTTCACCTGCACTTGGGTACTTTAACACCCCTCTGCCTCAGCCCGGCTCCGAGCGCTCCCTCTGCAAGCGCTGAGCTGGCTCAGGGGCATCACCCTGGCCAGGTCTCGGCCCCTAGCAGAGCCTGCAGGCAGATGAGCAAAGGTCTTGGCTGGGGTTCACCCTCCTTGCTAGGCTGGGCTCAGTGCCCTGCTAGGCTAGGCTAAGTGCCCTTGGCATCCACAGGGAGCAATGACCATGCATAAATTCTCTCTGCCAGATAGGCATGCCCAGCCTGGGCTAAGGAAGCTGCTGTTTTCTTTTAAATGCATGCTTTGTTTCTCAAAGGAAAACTGTGTCTTCCTTTTTTTTTGTTTTGTTTTTTTATGCAGTCATCTGATATTTTTCCCCCAAAACTTGTGATTATGTCAGACAGCTTCAGCCAAATTTAAAGGGGGCTTTTATTTGTTCTGAATCTGTTTTTTACCACCTGCTGTTTTCATCTGCTGCCACCTGATTCTTGTATCAGGAGAGACTGTGAACTCTCATTGCCCATGCGCCTTTTCTCCATGTTTCCCCCCCCCCCCCCCCCCGAACATCTGTGTACAAACAGCAGTCAGCAGAGAAACCAGAATGCCAAAGAATTATCAAAATGAAGTGAGACCCTTGATCTCCCACACTCTAAAGTTTGGCACAGATTTGTTTTGTTTAAACCTGGCTCAGATTGAGCACCTGGTAGATGTTTGAAGCAGCCGCTGCATGGTGTGCTGTGGACTGCTGCACTCAGCTCACAGGGCGGCCATCCAGGAACAACTCATTTCTGGCAAGATGATGTAAAATTACAGCTCTGCCAGTTTAATTCTTACTACTCATTGTTAAAGTGAACAGCATAAAAATAGTACACACCTGAATACAAAAGAGGCAAACCTTGCTGTGTTCAAAGAACAAAATTAGATGATTGTATTTAAAATATATGTATTAAAATGGGCCACTGAGAGAGGAAAGGCACAAGGAAGAAAAGCACAGTTTGGCTGGTGCTGGGGAAAGAAGTAGGGATCCCTGCAGCTGAACTGCACAAGGGTGAGAAGTGAGTCTGTTCTTACAGAATACAGAGGCTTCTGAACAGTTTACACCAAAAGATGGTCACATCCTTAATTAATTTTTGAAATAGATACCAGAAATTTACATCAGAAGAAATGGGGCACCAAATGCTTTCATGGCATGTAACTGAGGTTAGGACAGATAACCTGACCTGCAAAACATCCTGTGCCATACCCCTATCTGTGCCTTTCCCATGAGCTGCTGCGCACTGACATACAATGGGTTTGAGCCTGAACTGAAACAGGAGGTTTTGAGCTGCACTGGGGCTCAGTCAAGGTGATTTTTATTAATACAAGTAAGGAAAGTTTAAAATGGGTGCCTTTCATTAAAACCAAAATTAACAGCTATCACTACCTATTTCTGTATAAATAAATAAATAAATATCTCATTAAAGCTTGCTCTTAATATAAGAGTAGCTCTTTGTAAAAGACCGTGCTTAGTGACACAATATACTTTGCCAGTTTTTTGAGTATGAGTTTGAGGAAGGAAAAACATGAGACTCATTCCAGCGTACATTTGCCAGTCATCCTTGCAGTGCCGGTGATTTAGATTTGTAACCTAAAGCTGGTAGAATTAGGACATAATTAGATATGAAGGATTTAAAAAGTAAAAGATTGAATTAGGAACACTGAAGAGATCAGGAAGAAAATGTCTGTTCTGGAGACAGGGTCTGGACTCTTTTCTTTACCAAGTGCATCTTCAATTTTGTATCAATTACAAACTGTAATAAAGTGCCTGAAATACAGATAAAAGGTCAGCTCTAATGTTAAATAAGACATCCTTTACCTCATAAGGCCCAATCTAATCATATGACACAAATGATTAAATGAAGGAAGCTGTGCATAATGAGCCTGGGCAAATGATAACAGCTATTACTTCATCAACTTCTTGTATTTAATACAACAGAAAGTGGGTTTGAACTAATTTAAAAAAAAAAATATTCTTATGAGACCTGTTTTTTTTCCTGGTGTTCCCTATGCTTCCAACATGACCATCTCAGGACCATGTTCTTCTTTTCTCCTCCACCTCCCAACGCTATCTGTACCATGGGATCCTGGCCCCCCAACCCCAGACAAACCTGTCCCCAGCCCACAGCACCTCTGTTGCCCTTCCCTCTCTTGCAGATTGGCCACAGTATTTTCAGCTTCTTCCCAGCTCCTCCTTTCACTGCAATACAGTGTTTTTCTTCATGCCCCTACTTCTTCTCCATTTCTTTTGACCTGGAAATCAAGGAGCGGGCAACACATAGTGCAAGTGGTGTGGAGTGATGTGGATGGTGATTTCCTGACCTATACTTCTGCTTGCAGGTCAGATGGCTGCTGCCAGGCAGAAGAAGGGACGACTCCTTTGCGAGGAGAAGCTTACAGCAGCTTAATTCCTTTGAGACCTGTAATGGGATGGACTAAGGATTAAAAAATTGTTAAAGGCTATTTAGCCAGGGGCTGGCTGACAATCAGGATAGCAGCAAGAGCCTCATCTACTTGGGAAATGTTTCCACTTTTTCCCCTTTATCCCCCATCCCTGCTTACAAGTCCTGAAGCTCCTTAGATGTCCCTGGTGGCTGTACAGCATGTGAGTTTACCTTCCAAAGGATTAGTGATGCTGGCCTTACAGAAGCTGGCTGTGTCCTTGGCAGAGGACATCTTTTCAGGCTTCTGAGTGTGTCTCATAGGATGAAGAGTCCCCTGTGGCAGCCAGAAAAGGTGTCGTGATAATTTATGTACTGATGAGCTGGGATGTGAACTGAGAGCACCCCAGTCCCATCACCAGACCGTGGGAACCTTCACTCACTGCTGCTCCAGGCTGAGCTCAGGTGAAAGCACCATTGAAGCTAAATTGCAGTTGAAGGCAGGGATCATCTTTTCAGCCTGCATTCACCTAAAAGCTGTCAGAGGGCTCTGATTCATCTTTGGGCTTCCTATGAACTACAGTCACATATAAATAATAGTATCCTGGCTTGGTTCTGCCCTCCAGCCTGCCCTGAACAACAGCAAAGTAATGCAAGCAATGTAATAATTGGTCCTCCGACTCCTGTAGTAATATAGAAGCCAGTGTCTGAAATAATTTAGACAAAGAATTTTTAAAGCAGTCCTGTGAATAACGGTGTGGACACTCTCATAAACCAAACTGGATAGATGTATGGCCAGCCCACTTGCACGGTGGAGTGTCCTGATTTAATTACATTACTATTTCCCTATTCATTTTCAGGTATTTATAAAATGCCTCTTTGCATGTTGCAACATTTTAGCTGTGCTATGGAAATTATGGGTTGTCAGCTCATTTGCATCTTTACAAAGAAATGCTAAAATAAGGCTAAAGCTCATCCTGTGCTCAAAAGAACTTTTCTTTAAAATTCCCTTTCTGGTCCACACATCCACATTTTTTGCCTGAGTTGGTGAGCCTTTTCTACCATGTGATGCTGTTTGTTTCAGATATACTCTCTTTTTTTAAAGAGAGATTTTTGTTTCAGCTTGTAGAGGAAGCTTGTCGAGGCGCCTGCCCAGGGTTAGCCTCTGTGTAGACCACCGGCTCCTCCATGTGCAGTGGCCTCCTGGCCAGGATCACTATGCACTGCCCCTTCCCAAGTACATAACTCAAATTCGGTATTTGAAAGAAGATGTAAAGAATAAGACCAGCTATCTGAAAGTGTAAGCAGTTTCAAACTCTGTTGAAATCCCAGTGCAGATGATGGTAGTAAAGTGGGCAACCTCTCCCCAGCTCACCCCCAGATGTCGCCAAGCAAGTAATGAAAATTAAATCCAAGCCGAAGCCCATCTCTCTCCAAACTAGCAAACCTCCTCATGCTCTCCCTTCACCCCAGGGAAAAGGATGAGCTGGTGTCATTGCTGCTGGCAGACGTGCCTGGGTCAGGGCAGGGGTCAAATTCCTGTGTGTGTGTCTTTGGCCCCCCACGCGTCCTTCTGTCAGTTCCCTATCAGATTCTGCCCTCAGATTATCTGCCTCCAGCTCCCACTGGGAAACGTCAGAAAGACACACAGGCAGGTAGCCAAGGGCAGAATTTGGCTGTGATAATTAAAAAGCTCCCAATTAGCATCAGATGAAGACGACAGACTCGATGTGTCTTTGAGGAAGCGGAAACCTTTCATGTGCCATGCTGTTCCTGTGTTGTGCTCTCAGGTGCCTTTCACTTGCCTTGACTTACAACAGCTGTGATAAAACAAAATTGCTGAGGCAAAGTAATTACACCAGAAAGCGCTTGTTCTGGCTCGGCCCTCTCCTGTTATGTTAGTGAGGGCTGAACCTTCTCGTGACACAGATGAATGTGGTCTTTCTGTACCTCTCCTTCCCAGGAAATAAAAGTGAAATATGAAACATATTCAAGGAAATAAGATGACAAAGCTTGACTTGTCTGATTTTATATTCATGAAGCCTAGGATATTTAATTTTTTTATGAACCCAGCTGGCTTTCACAGCTTTTTCAGTTCTGTTTATGGTCAGGCCTCTGTCATACCCGTAGGAAATGCCACTTTCTCCAGAAGGAGGGTGGGGAAAATGGCATAGAGCTCCTCTTTACTGTTACCTCAGAGCTGTGCTGGTCCACACAGCTCAATGCCGTTCTTGAAGGCAAAAAACTTGAGGGTGAAATCTGATAGGGACCTGGCAGGGCACGTTAGGGGTGAGAGATCTGGGCCTTTAGGCTAGACTGTCCTGCAGAGAAATAAGCCACCACACTGACAAGCTTGGAGGGTCTTCATGGCTATTGTGCAAATCTCTAATGCCATGGATTGAAATATCTAATATCTAGTATATCTGGGACCTTGACAGGCTGAAGAAATGGGCTGACAGGAGCCTTATGGAGTTTAATAAGAAGTATGAAGTCCTGCATCTGGGGAGGAACAACCAGTATATGCTGGGGGCACCCAAGTGGAAAGCAGCTTGGCAGAAAAGGACCTGGGGGTCCTGGTGGGCACCAAGTTGACCATGAGCCAGCAATGGGCCCTTGTGGTGGCGAATGGTCTCCTGGGCTGCATTAGGAGGAGTGCTGCTGGCTGGTCAAGGGAAGTGATCCTTCCCCTCCACTCGGTGCTGGTGAGGCCACACCTGGAGTGCTGTGTCCAGGTCTGGGCTCCCCAGTACAAGAAAGACATGGACACACTGGAGAGACTCCAGTGAAGGATCACAAAGATGGTGAAGGCACAGGAGCATCTCTCCTATGAGAAGAGGTTGAGAGAGCTGGGAGTGTTCAGCCTGGACAAGAGAAAGCTCAGGGGGATCTATCAATACATGTAAGTACCTAAGAAAGAGTACAAAGAGGATGGAGTCAGGGTCTTTGCAGTGGTGCCCAGCACTAGGACCAGAGGCAATAGGCACAAACTGAAACATGGGAGGTTCCCTCTGAATGTCAGGAAACATGTTTTCACTGTGAGGGTGATTGAGCATTGTCACAGGTTGCTCAGGGAGGCTGTGGAGTCTCCATCCTTGGAGGTGTTGAGAAGCCATTGGGGCATGGTGCTGGGTAGTCAGCTCTAGGCGGCCCTGCTTGAGCAGGGATTTGGACTAGATGATCTTCAAAGGTCCCTTCCAACATCAGCCAGTATATGATTCTGTGATCTTCTCATCTCTACCTATCTTTTGTGCGGAGTAAGAACTGGCAATATTAAGCTGAAGAGGAAATTGTACAGCCTTAGGAGCCTTTTTCACAAGTCTCACCCATTAACATCTTCCTTTATGTCTCACCTCTGTTGTCCTGCTATACTCACCCACTGCTGGCCCCTTTTCTTCACCTGGCTGCTCTGCTATTTGCAGCAAATATCCTTGTACTACCCTGTTCACTGCTGGGTAAAATCCCAGCCCAGGAAAGCATTAGTTACCTACTTCTCATAAGTCATGAGTGATCCTAAGTCAGAAGCAGTTTTCCTGCTGGTTGCGTGGAAATTTGGATTCAGCCCAAATGATTTCCCTGTGATCACAGTTTTCCACGTTGGTTTGCAGTGTTATTTTGTGTGCTTTTTCATACCTTTGATTCTCTTTCAGGAACTTTGTTCTGAAGGCTTCCCATGTGAGGATCTGCAATGGGGCAGAAGAGCAATCTAAACCAGGGGACAGATTGCCACAGACTGTGGTTGGCCTTGACCCCAATCACTGCAAAACAAACATCTCCGTCTCTGAGGTAGGTTTTTCCTGCTCTCCCCTCCTGGGATGTGCTGTGTTTTACAGCTACATTTGTCAGATAAAGCTATATTGTAATGTGCACCTGTTTTTTATTTAAACAAAACACAGCATGGGCTGACAGTAGCTGTTCACTTATTTCAATCTATTCCAATACTTAATTCACATTTCCATCTTGTTTATTAGTCTTGCTCCCTCACCCTGCCTCTTTGCTTCCTAAAAGAATGTTTTTCTTCATTGAATTATTTAATTTCATGAGATTTTCCAAGAGACTTGGCACAGACACTCTTCAAATCTCTTGGGATGTAAGTGTCTGCATCACATTTGTTCTGTCTCTTCTTTCTTCCCATTATGTGCGGACTATCAGGCACAGACCTTGCAAACATCACATCCTCCCAGCCTCTCTTGAAATTTCATCACATTTCCTTAAAGCAGCATTAATGTTCATGTGTTGGAAAGAATTTATCTTAGCGCTCAATTCCATAGGCACAATTTATGTTTTATATCCTTGATTTCCAGATTTTACTCTGTGTGGTTGTGGCCCTGGAAAGTCGAGCAGTGGCCCTGGTAGCAGGGGCCATGCTGGGCTGTTGATCCCATGGATCAATTATTTCTTTACACTGTAATCTTTATTTGCAAAACACAACCACAAAGTCTTTTTTTATTCCCTTTTGGCCAACTGCCTCTGATACTTTCTGCCTCTGGCATCCACAAACCCCTTTGCTTCTGTGTTTGTTGGTGCTCCCCTAAATTCACTCTGCTGCTGGAAACAGGGGTGACTGGCCCCCCACTCCCTTGTGCTCCTGTGGGGTTTGGTCCCTCATTTGGGAGAGCTCTTTTTTAATGTTAGTCGCTCTGGTCCCGGCTCTTTGGGCGGCCGGGAGCAGGAGCGAGCAGAAGCCATGCTGTGAGCTGCCCTCCCTCCCTCTCCCTTCCAGCCTCCCCTGCCGCTGGCTAAAGCCCGTGCCCTGCTGGATTGAGGGAACTTAAATCTATCTGGGGCAAGTGTCCTAGTGATGGGGAAGTCTTCAAATTACTCCATTTGCAGAATTTCTGTTAAAGCAAAGTACAGCAAAACCAAGGAGTAATCACTCTTCACACATTTAAATTCCTGTCAAAATAGGCTCCAAATGCTCTAAGTTTGTGGCAGAATACATTCTTGTTACTGACTTATGTGAGCACATGAGCCGAAGCAAAAAAACCAAAACACAGCACAACAAACCTCCCCAGGGGGAAAGCCAGGCATGCAAGAAATCTGTGGGGAGAGGGATATTACCCACATGGGAACGTTTGACTCTTCCCCTGACTTGCACCGCGCTGCTGGGCAGGGTGGGAGCATGGCCCTGCCAGGGGCTGGAAATGGGGCAGTGGGATGGGATGACATCCCCTTTCTGCCCCCCAGAGCTGCCCGCGCCCTGACGTGGTGCCTTGTCGGGCTGGCCATGGGGCTCTCAGCTGCTCCCCGGTCCTCGGTCCCTGGCTGGGCGTCCCAATCCTTCCCCGCTCTCCCTGCTGGCACAGGTACCAGAGCGTGCCATACTCCCCCAAGATCCTTCCCTTTTTTTTGTTTTTTTGTGGCAACTGTCTGAACTTAATCGATTCATCTTCTGCCCATTGCAGTTTGCTCTTTGATGATACTGATCAAGTGGTGGGAGGATTCATTATGGCTGTCAGTGATATTTTGATAAAGGCAAGCTCATTCGGCAGGAGGAAATGCAGTACGATCTAATTTTGGTTTTGTAAGGAATAGACTGGAGGCCATCTTACTGGCAGGATGTCCCTGATGTCATTAAGACAACAGCATGATGTAATCATGGACACGTAACGAGAGGTTTCCATTCAGTATTGCCAGGACCCTAAATAATGAGAATTTTCCCATAACAAGGAATGCGCAAGTAGGATTTCCAGTTAGCAGTGGGGACTGTGTTTTCCAACTGACCTTGCATACAAGCTTTTTTATTTTCTTTTCATGTGGGCTGAAATACAGACATACAAGCAGCAAATTAAAAAATCCTATAGAAACTAATTAGGGTTATATTTAATGTGAAAAACCACGCCGTGGTTGTATTTGTATCCTGTGCAAGTGAAATCTGGTGCTCTGCACTGCCAGTGACTCCCAATTCCTTGTCCTGCAGGGGTAGTCTGCTCACAGGTAGTACACTAATTTAAATCAGATCGTTTAAAATGTTCCTAAATTGGATAAAGTAGGACAAATCTACTTCATTAGAATTAAATTGGTTGGATTTTCAGCTTCTCCTGCAAATTAAGCAAACATAAACCAGGATAAAACCAGTTGAAAAACACCCACCAGCAAGGCCTATCTTGGCATTTAAAGCAGCTAAAATTACTGTTTCCATTAAACAGCTTCAAATTCAGATTGCAGGTGGTTTAAAAGGGTAACAAATGCAATGAAGCAGTCCTGCTAATGGAGAAGAGGGAGTGGAGGAGGAGGCTGAGAAGCATGGTGGGGCAGTCACACAGCTGGGTAGTCACTGCCTGTCTTGGGCTGCTCTCAGCATCGGGTCACCGGGTGGGCCAAGAGCTGCTGAAGGTGGGCACCCCCTTGCCCTTGTAGCCCCACAGGTGAGAAGGATGGCCATGGGGGTGATGCCTGAGGTTGTGGACACCCCTTAGGGGAAGGGGCCACTTCCCCGCCTCTGGGGGAAGAGCTCGGTGATGAAGTCAGGTATGGTCCTCAGTGCTGCCCTTTAATTTACAAAGTGTGTAAGTGTGTGTCTTGCTGAGCGTAGTTGCTATGAATGCCTGTGGGCCATTCATCTCCTTCTTCCATTTTTCAAACCTCTGTTTCCAACCAGCACTGTACCCCCCCAGCACATCCTTTCAGCTTTTTCTGACAGTTCACTGTTCTTGGGTTGACCTTGTGGGTTTTTTCCTGCCTTTACTGCCTACTTCTAAACTCCATCTAGCTGTGAGAGCTCACACACATGCACACACGCTCAAAGCTCTTCAAATAGCACAAGCCCCTTTTGCATGCGCATCGAGTCCTCAACAAAACGTTCTCTAACATGCTCTTGGGGCAGCTCCTACCTGGCCTGAGGGGCTCCTCCCATGCCAGCTCCCTTGCTCAGAAAAAGAGCAGAATTGCTTCATCCACCAATTCTGGTTGAAGAGCAGCTGCTAAAATCACCAGTGCGCTCCAAAATAATTTCTTAAAGACAAAAGAGAAAAAAACGGGAACAGAAAGCGCAGCATTTTGTGACGAGATTTTTGAGTGAGAAGGGAAAAAAGTCATTGCCAGCTCCAGTCTGCCCTGTGTCTCTGACTTGGGAAAGTACCAGTGGGACACCTTTCCCTCCTTCTGTCTGGAGTTATTTGTCTTCCCTTTGTGGTTCTGGTGGTAACGATGGACTGAGAAGCAGGTGTTGGAGGTATTGCAGAGAGCCCGGTATCTCAGCCCGCTGCCCTCCAGGGGCCTGGGCAGGGTTTGGATTCTGCCGTTGACTCTGGATACAAAGTGTGATGTTGTTGTGACCTGGCAGATTGGGCAGTGCCTTTGCCCGTTTTCAGCACAATGCAAATAGCATCATGACACATGTGGAAAATTGCCCAAAACTGCACCAACATGCCCAAATAGATGTGAAATGTCTCCACACCATCACAAGGAAACAGCCTCTTCAAGTATCTCAAAATAAGGGACATAATGTATGTGACAAATCACCACTGCCCTGACAAATCGGGAAGGCTATGCCTCTTAAGGTTAGGGGAATACAAACAAGTTAATTTTCTGAGCTACAGCACGTTGCTCTTCTCTGCAAGCAGAAAGCGCTGCTGCCTTCAGGGATGGACGGGTGCTGCTGCCCGTGCCCGCTCTGCCCCACCAGAAGCAGCGGGGTTGTCCGGGGCTAGCGGCAAGCTTGAGCCCAGTCTGTCTGGTTCCGATGGGACTTTCCTCGTGGTCTCAATGAAGCATGAGACCTTCCCAAATCAGGACTTGCATCTTTAAAAACGATAATATGAAACCCTAAGTGCGTGACTTGTATGCTGCCCTCAGGGAGGCAACAATTGCAGTATTTCTTATCAAGTAAAATATATTTTTGACATGATGTGTACAATTCTCTGGAGAGGCCTACTGCCGGAGCTGTGATGTTGCTCTTGCATTTACAACTCTGCATTACCGCACACAGTAATTATCTTTGTCGAGAGCATCGTTTCCTAATGCCCCCATAAAAGACACTTAGCAGCAGGAAGGTCAGGCATGCCTGTTAACTTATACAAGGAGGAAAGGGGCACTGGATAGTGAATGAAGACTGCGAGGACTGAAGCTCACGGAACGTCCAGCCCTCATGCTGGGCAGAAATATTCAGAGGGAAATGTCTTCCACTGGAAAATGCTAATTTGACAACATTAAATGGGCTCTGAGAATGGGCTGGCAGCCAGGCAAGCGGGCAGCCCTCCCAGCTTTCTGCACGCCTGGTTCCTCCCGTCCTGTCCAGATCCCCCAGATCCCACCTCGAAGGGTGCGAACGGACACAGCTGAACGTACGTAGTTATCTGCTGTTAATGACAGCTTGATTCCATTAATAATAACAGCTTAATTAGTAAAATTTTTTCTAATGAATACTGGATGTGATCTGTTTCTTTTCCAACTCTGTTTTCAACCAGGAAAAAGGGAATTTTCCCCAGATTTTCATTGCTGCACATTCCCTTCCAGCTGCTGTACAAGGCAGGCATGATGAGGACTTTAAAAGAAGTACAAAAATCTAAATTAATTGGAAACTGTGTTAATTTTAATTATTGCCAAAGAATTAAGAAAAGGCATCTTGCCTCTCCCCAGCAGCATTTAAGCAATAAAGATAAATACTGTAATAATTATTTTCCTTGTACAATTGCCAAAGACAATGATTAAGATGGTTTAAACGTCACTAGAGACGCTATGGGAAATCAGCTGGGAAGGGAAGACACAGATGTTTAGATTAACACCTCCTTTGGCAGGGAAGGCAGGGAATTCAGTACAAGTCTCTCGTAGACCGTCATGTTGTTTAAATTAATTGGATGAATTTTAATAAATAATAACTTGCTGAAGGTGCCCACAAGTGGAATTGGTACCTGTTTCTTTGCAAAGTCTTGCTATGATGAAGGATATTTTGGCTTCTTGAAGAGTAGATAGAGCTGCCAGGAAGAGAAGGCTTTGGTGATCAAATTTTGAGGCACAAAGAGATTTAGCATCATGATCATTTATCCTGTTTACATCTATGCCAACTAACAGGAGGATAATTACAGCCCTGCTTCAGGATCAGCACAGCTCCCTTCAAAGACCAGCACACCCTTCATTTGGGGAAAGATTTTTTTCTGTTGTTGGGGATGTGCCCTGATTTTTGCTTGGCTGTTTCCTGCAGCGTCAGACCTGGGAGGCTCTAGGCTGTGGTTTGACCCACCAGTAGTGCTCTGGAAAAGGCTCAGGTAAACTGGAGCCTCAGCTGCTGGATGGTGCTGCCACCTGGGTCAAAAAAGCAAGGGACAGGGTTCAGATTAGAAATGCAAAAGCCTAAAGCTATGGTTTTTTTCCCATTTTAAAGAGGACGAGGGGCCTGATTTTCAAAGATGTTCTGCCATCCAAAGAGGCAGAAAGGTCCTGGGCAGCATTTTTGAGACACCCAAAGGGCTTCTCCTCTGTTTGAGATCATTAGAAACTTTGTAAATAATTTTCGTCAAGTTGCAGGAGAACAAAATCACTCAAAAAGTTGCAAAGTCCAAACCTGCAGGTTTAAAAAAAAATAAGACGTGCATGACATGCATATATTCTGGAAAATGTGAAATAAAGCAGAGGGAAGACAATAAAGGAACACCGTGGAGTTTGCCTTCCTGTAGCACTGTGCAATTCTAAGAAACTGCCGTATAAACACCCAGATGCATCTGGCATTACTGTATGCAAGATAGACTTCAAATGGATGTGATATTTCATTGCTGTAACCCGCTTTCATTTTTTATGGTAACTATTAGAGCCAGTTTTGGCTTTAGGAGGCATTGAAGGTGAGAAAGTGTTAGCACTGAGCTGAATCTGTAAAACAGGGAGCCTGTCGTGGCACCTTTCCAACAAAAAAGCAAGAAGAGCACCTATTGCATTGTTGGGATTTTATTGGTGTATTAAACGAAACGAAGTGATTCTCAACACATAGGAAGGAGCCTGATTAAAAATGTTTTTCACGATCTACGTACAAATTCACACATCACTTCAGAACTGATGACTCAGTACTTAATGTGTCGTCGTCTTGTGAAAGGTGCCAAATTTCTTCTTAAAATGACACCATGAAAATCCGGGGGTAATGCCACCTCTGGGCACCCATGTGTGCAAAGTAGTACGCCAAAAGGTACTTGCAGTGACCAGCTAACTTTCTGCATGATAGCTCAGAACTGGGGTTTCCAAGCTCCCCTGGAGGCTGCTGGTGAGTGGGATGCGAAGTGCTGACCCCCACCTCGGGGTGCGTGGTGGCAAAAGAGCCAAACAAAGGGACAGCCAGGGGTGAGTGATTTTGCGTGTCCTGTGTGTTGCAGTATTTCACTCACAGCCATGTCTGTAGCTGGACATACCAAAAGAGGTGGGTTGGTGAATAAAAGTGAACAATTGGTGAGTGCCAGCAGTGCCCCACCTCTCTGCTATATAAATTAGGGCTGCATATAGATTAACCTTGCCTAATAGTAACTAAAGTAACTCCTTGCCCTTCCTCCACCGTTGTGGGAAGGAAGGGAAATGTAGAAATGTAGCCTGAACACATGGTTAAGGACATATATATCCAGTTGGTGGAAATGCATGAGAGTACATCAAGCAGTGGGACTGAATGAATCTCTGCTTTCAGGTTCAAACAAATAGAGCCCTCTAGCTTTGCTTTGCTTCTGAATCCTGCTCCGTCTTGAGATGCATCCCCAAGGTATCATTTGCAAACAGTTTGAAATTAACTGGGGAACCAGCCAAAGGTGGTCCCTTAATTTTCAAACTGAAAAGTCCTTTGTGCTTTGACACCACAAAAAAGCAGGTGTCATCGCTGTGCTCTGTGTCCAGAAAAATGACATCTCCTCCCTCACACAGTCATGAGCTTACCTCTAGTCCCATAAAACAAAGGGTTGGCATCAAATTTAGAGAGCAAATGAGCTCGTTGTGGCTAAAGAGCGCTATAATCCGGCTCAGGCTACAGGGAAGGGCTGGGGGTCTGCAGTGCTCTTGGTAATGCACTCTCAGTGATACTGTGTGGGTTCAGAGACAGAAGATAAAATAGGCTTAACACCCTTCACCTTACGAGTGTGTGCAGTGTATGTGTTCATCAGCAGGTGTCACCATGCTATCGATTGCAGAAGTGTCACACCATCAATGTGAAATCACTAGGTTTTGAGCTGTACCTGAGGTTGTTTTGTTGTGCACTCCAGGGGTGTTTATTGAACAGGGAACACCCCTGGATGGATCTTCCTTTCTTTTTCTTTTAACTTACAAAAGAAGTTACCTTTCTATGTGCTGCTGAGATACTGCCCTTGAAACGTCTCCTTGGGATTTGATGATATGTTGGAGTCTTCTTGCAAGGGTTTGGTTCTTCCAGACAAAAACACCGGTAGATAGGACATGATTCAAAGCCCCAGAGCCTGTGATAATTAATTCTCCTTGTTGTCTGATGTTGGCTTGCTGTGTGCTAGATACTACAATGTAACAGTGTGAGCGCAGTGGAAAGCAAGGCAGTGAGTGAAAAGATGCCATCTGATGTCTGGCTGTGAGCTCACTATTAACTGAGAGCTCCAAAACATTCCCTGTTGTTATGGCAAAAGTGTTAGGGACGAGAACAAGTTACAGAGGGTTGTGTAGAAATGCCGTCTGAAAAATGCCTTGAAGACTGATTCCCACTGGGGCATTAAATGACCCCGGAGGCTAATGTGTGGATTAGCACTGAGTTAACTCTTCCCCAGATGGGAGCCAGCTGAAGATGTGGCTCTTGTGGATAGTGGACGTATTTAAATTTTCTGAATACCCAAGCCAATTCACAGATGGAGCATTAGCATAAAGTACTTTCTATGCTAGGCTGTGTTTAGCTTGGGAAAAGGGACCCATACCTGCTACTTTCTGGAAAGAGGCAACATTTTTTCAATCACCTGTACTTCAGTGGAGTAAAGATAACTTGCAGATTGCCATCTCTCATCGTCATCATTATCTGGCATTATTATTCTCCCCATTCATTCAAATTCCACTCTTAGGGACTGGCACTTCCAAAATTTCTTTCCATCCTGCTTCTCTGCCAAATATCGACTCCTTTGGACCCATACTGTTTATGCCACTGATTTTTTTGTGGGTGATGAGTCTTGACGCACAGGTCCCAATAAGTTTATAGATTCTGACTTTCTTGTGCGCATGTTGTACAGGGGCAGACAGCCACTGACAACATGCAATTTCAAAAATAATAATAGCACCAACAAAAGGAACAACAATAATGACATTTAATCATGCTGCAGTAACATGTAGGAGTCTTATATGAGTCTCCTTGAAACAGGTTATGTGTATGCAAGGAAATATTTCAACAAATATTTTATGGAAGGACCTTTAAAAGCTTGCACAAAGAATTTCATTATACGCTAGCATCTTTCTGTGCCATGCATATAGGTTTGTAAGGATTTCATTTAACACTAGGGGCAACTTTGTTGTGGTATTGATAAATTTATACTCTTGATACAGGATAGTACAAACCTTTTATTTGTAGGTATTTCCAGTATAGGTGATCAACCTTGCCTTGATATTTAAGGTCAATTCCCAAAAATTTATTTTAAGAATAGGAATTCTGAGAAATTTTAATGAAGAATTCTGTCCTGAATGATTTTATTTTATATTTTCTCTCCTAGAGGCTGACTATTTTCACTTATAAGAGCAACCCTGAATGCTGTGGAAAGCGAATGCCCATCAACGTAAGAACGGGAAACATTGACCAGTTTGTTCCTTCCTTTCCAATGTGACTTGTGGCCATGCTTTGCATTGACCACTGCTGAAGGTGTCAGAGACCTGCACACAGGGGTGTTTTAGCTCCCCGGTCTCTTACTGGCATGGGTGTCTTTACTCAGAGAGCAAATTTACTCATGCCCATTTTGAGTAATGGTGCTGGCCTAAGACCATTGAGTTTTCAAATGCTGGATGTTAAAAAGGGCTCAGCTGAGAATGCTTCTAATCTCAAATCAATGAAGGATGAAATGCCGATACCTTCTTACAAGTCCACAAAACATCTCTGACTTTACAGCTTGCTCCTCTTCTATTTCTGAAGGTTGCTCATAGGGAGTTCAGTGCTTTTTCAAACTTTTCTTTGCATCTTTTCAGTGAAAGACTCTCTTTTGGTTAACTTTCGAACACAGAATTTTTTCTTCCTTCCCTTATTTATCTTTGTTCCAATTTTTTGAGACATTTTGCATTTACATTATCTGCAGCACTTTGGTAACACTGCACCAACCTCATTTGCTTCAGGAAGAACTGCCTGCCGAGCTCTTAAAAGATGCAAGAGTGCAGATTATAATTGCTGGTAGAGTTTTCCAGTTCTTAAAAATCATGTGGTATTTGCAATGTTTCATTCTTTAAAGTTTAGTAAAGAGCTAACTGTCTGCTTTCCTGCTACCATAGCAAGGATCCATGTTTTCCTGCTTTCCTGCTAGCACTTCCACGGCCGAGTCTCTTCAGGAAAATCAGATGCTGAAGTACTGGAAATTTCAAGAGCATCAAAAGCTCACCTGCTGCTTCTCAAATGCCTTGATTTCTACCACTGAGAGCGAAAATCCCAAACAAGCACTCTACTTTTTCCCATTTTCTGTACCCTACTTCTCAAGGTTGAGAGCCTGAAAGCAGTTTTGTAGTTTGATTTTAATGTAGAGTGTGTATTTCTTTCAGCTCCAAGACCTCAACATATTAATGTTTGCTTGTTGTTTTTTGTTTTTTGTTTTTTTCTTTTTTTTAAGCCTCATCAACAGTGGCCATTTTCTAAATTTCAAACCTGTTCTGTCATCTCACTCCTCTTGGGTGGGATGTATACAAAAAGCCAGACTTTCCAAAAACTCCAGAAATTCTTGCCTCTGGAGGAACAAAATTCAGTGACATCTCAGATCATGGGCTGCACAGGCTGGCTGTAATCCAGATCTTTGCATCTGTACCTGCATAGGCATGAGGGTCTGTCATGGTTTTACCCCAGTCAACAACTAAGCACGACACAGCCACTCGTTCACCCTTGCCCCCTGCCCCGGTGGGATGAGGGAGAGGATTGGGGAAAAAAAAAAGTAAAACCCATGGGTTGAGAAAAAGACAATGTAATAGAACATCAAAGGAAGATAAAATAATAATAATGATAAAAGAATATACAAAGCACGTAATGCATGATGTAATTGCTCACCACTCACCGACTGATGCCCAGACTGTCCCTGAGCAGCAGTCACTGCCCCCCAGCCAACTCCCCCCAGTTTCTATACTGAGCATGATGTCATATGGTCTGGAATAGCCCTTTGGCCAGTTTGGGTCAGCTGTCCTGGCTGTGCCACCTCCCAGCTTCTTGTGCACCTGGCAGAGCAGGGGAAGCTGAAAAAGTCCTTGACATGGAGTAAGCACTGCTCAGCAACAACTAAACCATCAGTGTGTTATCAACACTCTTCTCATCCTGAATCCAAAACACAGCACTATGCCAACTACTAGGAAGAAAATTAACTCTATCCCAGCTGAAAACAGGACAGGATCCTGTCATACAGGGATGTCTGCAGGAGTAGGACCTTTATAATACACTTGCTAAATTTTTATGTTCATGTGCAGATGAAAGTGTGTCTGTATATATATGGATCTGTCCATACACAGATATACACAGCAGATACAAATATGCTTGCAATCACAGGCACCACACTGGAGTTGCTCTCCACTTGATTGTTTGCAGCTGGAACCAAGAGATCTTGGGAATGAGAGTTGAAGGGGGCCAGGGTAAAAATTTATGCAGCTCTTTTTGAAAAGTTTAAAATATTTCTGGAGGCAGTCGAAAACGCAGGCCATCAGGCTTGCATGATCCTTCATTAGGTAGTGGAGGGGACTGAGGAGATTGCTTGCAGGTATAGATGAGTGAGAAGCTGGCAGCAGCAGGATGTTAATGTCGTAGAGCTGTGGAAGAGGAGGGAAAAGGTTCCCAAATGCATTGAATATGATCCAAATGAATATGGATGATGATCTTAGCAGGTGTGTGTGGAATGGGTTGAAGGAGAGTTTAGAAGCCCTAGGTATTAAGATAGCTGTTTAGCACCTCTGTCATGGTGTTTATTCAGAAACCTGTCGCTGTTGAGAGGTGGGGTTCATCTCATCTAATACTTTACTTAAATGCATGTATCTGAACTAAACTTGTCTCTAAACCCGTTTCTGCAGTCAGTGGGAGAGAGCACTTTCAGAGGGTGATTGATTCATGTAGCCTCTCTTGACCCACAGTTATAAGGTCAGTTGAATTCATGTTTACTGGTATCTATTTATCCCCATTAGATATCAAAGAAGCTATTGAAGTGACTTAGCGACCTGAGACAGCTGGAGCTAGGTGGACGGAACCCCATCCTTAGAACATAAGTAAAAATGTAGGCTGATCCATCGGGACTCTCAGCTTTGGCTACAGGAACTATGATATTCAACTATGGATATTAAACTATGCTTCATGAGCTGTTATTTTTAGTCTGGCACCTATTTTTCTCCTTCATATTTTAATTTCCAGGATCTGCCATAGAGCATGAATCAATTCAAAGCAAATGAAGAGTGAAGGAAAAGTGGAAGAAATATCTAGAATAATTCCTCCTGCATTAAGTTGTTCAATGGATTGAGGAAGGACAAACAGCTCCTGTAAAAAGGACAAGAAAGCTTTCGGAGTATTATAGCAGTATTACATTGTCACATGCTTAGAAGTACGTGACTCACTTCTATTTTCATACAATTAGTTCATTACCCTGTTTTTAAAGTGTCCCACATGTCCCTAAGCCAGGCAATGTGGAAACCTCTCCCATTTTCTGCTGTGAACATCCAAAGGAGGTAAAGGCGGGTTCATTCACTTAGTGCTTTGAGATCTTTCAATTAGAAGCCTTCACCTGTTCACCGAAACTCTCAAAGCCATTTTTAGGCAGTGATTTGGATTCTTCCAAACCTGCTATGAATGCAAATTATTTCCATTTAAACCAATAGAGCCCCACCAGGATAGAGAAGTCTTAGTGCTTTTGAGTGTATGCTGTATGATTTATGTTCGATGCTTTGGCATCTTGGGGCTTTCAAAGCTGACAATGAAAGTTGAGGGTATGCTGCTGTTTTGGAATTCACAGTTGAATAAATAAAGAAATCTTGGTCTACTCACATCGTCAAAACACTAAGGTTTTCTCTTTGTAACTCCAACTTTTCACAGAATATCTCACTACTTTTTTTATTCTCTTATCACTTCTCAGGGTATCCTAGAGCTTACGCATTTAAATTGTTTCCTCAAAAGCATTTTAAATGCTTCCCAAACCATTAATTGCAGTGACCTGACCCTTGCAGAATAATTTTGGACCCAGAAACTCTCCTAAATCCTTCATCTCAGAGAATAGGAGTGCCACTTTAGTGGAGAGAAAGTGAAGTTTCTAGGTGGTGCCAGTGTGAAATTATTAACAAAAACCATCCTAATCCATTGTTTCCCAACAGAAATATTACCCACCTGCCTTGTTCTGGCTCGTCAGCCTCACTTTATCACTTGTAAACCAAATGGTGTTTCATTCACATGGCAAATCACTGCTGATACCAAATGCTGTGTTGGAATTTAAGAACTAGATCCAGAGCTTTCTATTTCATCTCTAAATCCCGTGGCTTATGCTGATGGTTAGTTTCTTACATCACATGGGTTGTAGAGGGTTTTGCATCACCTATTAACATAGAAACATCATCTCAGCCTTGTTCTGGTATCCATCAAAAATTTTACCACCTTTTAAAAATTCCATTAATCTGGGACCCAATGGGACTGGGTACATCTGATGAAAACTGCTCCCAGAATTTCTTTGGGGATGGATCTTTCATCTCTATTCCCGTAAGGTAAGCTTTGAGGGTATTTTTCTATGCTCATGGAATATCTCTCTCCCAAGCCTGTTTGTGGCCATTTTCCCCCGCAGATGTCAGGCTGGGTGCGCACAGATGGCCGTGCAGTGCCCATGGCAGGCGAAGGGCGCTCCTGTAGTAGGTGGTGCCATCCCGTGTTTGAAGTTGCCTGAGGACACCTGGCTTGTTTAGACTTTCCTAGGGGATGGCTATTAAATTTTAAGCAGCCTCAGGCTGTCTGGACTTGACAGACCTTCAGGTTCCCAGTTAATACTGAACACATAGTGCCTCCATAGTTTCTTTTTGCAGCTGACATCTTTGTAACCTGCAATGAGCTATTATCCCCTCTCATACTGGTTATTGAAGGAAACTGTCTTTTACCATATTTTAATATTTGCATATCTGCAATTACATGGCATACATTTGCAGTGCAAAAGACTTTAAATGAGTAGATGTCATGATTCATAACACGCTGTTAGTCCATCATAATCCTTTTCTCTCAGAAATTAATTGGGAAAAATTTTTTGATGCAGTGTAACTCAATAAATTTTGTGCAATCCATCGGCAGGTTGGAAAGCACAAAATATTTACTTTCAATTGGACCCTGTTATTACAGTATTGGGCAAAATGGAAAAATGTGCAAATGAAATTATCTGGCTCCTTCATGCTTTCTTGTTTATAACAGACAAGGTTATTGCCTCACAGATTTCTGCTGACTAAAATGCCAAAGCTGTCATGGTATTTCCAGCGAAATTGTTATGTAAAGCTTAAAAGACCCATAAGGAGAAAATACAGAGGGAAAAGCAGTGAAGGCTGAAAGGGGAAAAAGCAGAAGAAATGGAGGAGAGTAATGAAGAGGAGCAAGGAAATAACTATGGAGTTTCATCCTGGGCATAACTTCACATCAAAAGGCTCCCAGATTGCCTGTGGGGATCTCACAGCCTCCAGCACATCCAAGAAGGGGCCGCTGCTGCCGTCTGGAGCAGCACAGGGGATGTCTCTGAGCCCCAGCCCTGAGAGGCAAGGAGGGAGAGGAGTTGTTCCTCCTGCTGAGTAAAGGCTGTCGCTGGACCCTGCCTAGCCCTCCTTAGGTTAAAGTGTGGCCTTGTGAGTTAGGAACTGCACAAGAAATAGGAGACTGGCATTTCAATAACAAACTCTTTTTGCATGTCCATCGCCATGCGATGTTTCATCTTGCTCAGCAATATGACATTTGATCTAAATGCAAAGCACCACTGCCTTCAGTTTCTTGTCATGGTAACTTGACTGTGAAATTTCCCTTTAAAAGAATAATCTATCTTGTTTTAATTTACATTTGCAGAATGGCGCTAGGTAAATTAGTAATAAAAATACAATATAATTATCAGCAAATGCAGACGAATCCCTCTCTAAATCAGTCCACACTTAATTGCAGCAAAAAGTAAGGAGTACTTGGCGAAAGTTATCGTCAAGGTACATCTGCAGAAGGGTCTCCAACTTTAGAAGATCAATGACAGTTTGTGTGGATTTTAATGGACCTTACGTAGGCATTTTTGAAAATCCAAGCTCCAGGTCCTCCCCTGAAGCAGGTGATGATGTAAAAGAGCAAGTAAGTGTCTGCCACTCTTGTGTTTCACCAGTCCAACCTCTCCCTCAAACCATATTAATTCTGGCTGACTGTACTGAGCTGGTCCAGGAAAAAACCTGAAACAGAGTGTCCCTAGCTGCTAGTAACACAGCGTTACAGATCTTCTTGTCCTTTCCCTATATGATCTTGCACAGAAAGGTGACAAAACATAGCACTTCTTTCTGGCAGCCTTAGGAAGATTTGAGCAGCCATCTACTGTTGTGTTATTATTGTATCAGCAAGAGTGGGCAGAGCCCCTTAAAAGCAGCTTTATTCATTCTAGCTATGGTCAATAAATAATATCGCCTTGTTGCTGGTAATAACATCGCTTGTCAAGGAAGATTACCATGTAGCTTCTCTTGCTATTTTTCTTCCAAAGTCAGTGATTAGAGAACAAAATAACAATAGATGTTCCCTAATCTTTTTCCTTTTGGGTGTTTCTGATTTTTGGCATGTGCAGATGGTGATCAAAATGCATCCTGAATCAGGGTCTTTTGCTGTCCAGAACCAGTCACAGAGAAACAACCCAGTCCTTTTCTTGGAAAAATATCACCTACGGTATCAGAGAGGCGTATCAATGTTTATCAAAAGCAAGCAACTGAACTTGCCCAAATCAGGGGTCAATTTGAAAACTTCTGTCATAAGTCTTCATACACAATCAATTTTGATGCAAAAATGAGCTATCTTAGAGAGAGCGCTGTTACGCCGCATCTGACGGGAATTTACGGGCGCACATCAGCACAACCATTGAGGCAGCGGCTTCCTTCTCCCGTGCTGCTCACAACATTACACTTCATTGACAATCATTCTTATCTGTCCTCTTGGTAGACAGTGGGAGATAGAGCGGTGAAAATGTATATCCACAGGGAAATAAAGGAAAACATAATTTCTCTAAAGATTTCTCAGCAAGTCCAAATCCAATTTAGCTTGCTGGGCTTGCTGCAGATGGGGGATGTGATTTGCAAATCTCTCAAGCAGGAGCCTATTTGTTTCTCTATCCAACTATTTTACCTGCAATTGCATTCCCAAACTTGGCCGTACCTTGTAAATGGGGTCTATTTCTCAACTCAGGCACTCAGCTGACTTGAGATGTATTTTTCCTGGCTCTTTGGTGCACTTTTATTACCTGCTTTGCACTGCTCTTTGGAGCCTTGCCTGCAGTGCCGTCGTATCCACCCCTTCCCCATTTGGAGCTGAACATGAGATGCTCCACTGCATCTGAGAGCAAGAATTGCCTGCGAGACTTTACATAGTTTTCAGTTTCTCTGAATTACCCTGTGATTTGATTTGGTAAACTCACTGCAAATATGAGACGTGGCTTTTGGGCTCAGCAGGGAGTTCTTCACCTACTGTGTTTTCTTCTTAGCAAACGCAATGCTGTTGGTCTTTAAGGACTTTTACACTAACAGTTCAAAACGGTATGAGCCACAGAGGTTATCTCGTTCCTCAAAGAGGGCAGAGGGCCTTTAGAAACCCCCCTCTGAACTTTAGCCTTTCTGTCATACCTCTATGGATGTGGGCAGCGGTGAGGTGCAGAGCGCCGCTCTCTGTTCACCCATACTCCTGATGACAGAACGGGGATTACCAGGAGGTCACCTCGTTCTCCGCAACAGACCATGACATTTCAGCATTTCTACCAATGGGCACTGATAGGTTCAGTGCTCCCTGTAAAGAGCCTGAGGAGGGAGGGTTTTTCTGCCTGGTGGCAATCTCTCTCCTGGAGCCACATCAAGTGGTACCATAGAACTTTCCCAATAAGCAGGGACAGGAGAAAGACCAGCTGATGTTACTGAACAAGGTAGATCTCCACAGAGATGCTCCCGGCAGAGGTGGGACAGCTGGCTCACAGGGTTCAGCGCTTGGCATGGATCGTAGGCGAGGGGCTGGTGACATTTTGCAGCAGGCAAGCTGAACCCATTTCTTAAAGACATTTTGAAACTCAGCTTAGAATGAAATAAGAGTTGGTATTTAGGGATGGTTGAAAAAGTTGCCAGACATGGTCCTTTGTAATAATCGCTCTTCTTAAAGAAATCACTGACACCGTTGCCTGCTGTGGGTGTGCAGAGCTATTCCTGCCCAAACGCTCTGCTGCCCAGAGATAGCACAACAGTGTTCCCAACTCTCCTTATGTTATCATGAAGCTTGAGCGGCATGCAGCATTTCCCCCGAAGTCCTGGTTCACCCAATCTAATAATTATGCGGTCAAATTCTGGTCACACAATTAACTTCTCCATCCCCAAGATGTGACTGCGAGAGGAGTTATGTGACATGCAATAGAATTGCAGAATGCTGCTCAGTAATATGTGTTGGGAAGGGACAGGAGAGAGAGAAAAAGAATCAAATATTGTTTACTTTGATAATTTTTTAAGGATTGCCTTCTGATTTTGGGGGTTTGGATCCTGACGTGGAGCTGGCAAACTTCTCAGGAGTTCTTGGTGGGTTTGACTACTCAGTCACTGCTAGCTCCATGCTTGGTTCAAAAAATGACCTGCCTGGAGCATACAGGGATGGGGGTGAACTGCAAGGCCAAAAAGCAATCCTTTAGGACACTTATTTATTCCAAGGATGCTGAGGTATTTTCCCTTCAGTTCCTGATTTTCGTATAATGCTTCTCTAAAATTTGATGCAGGTGTATGAATGATCCATTTGCTCTTTGAAGACTGTGAGGAACCAAGATGGGAGGGTAAGGTCTCAAAGCTCCCCCCAGGTTCATGGAGGGAAGGATGCCTTAGCACCACATACCAGGGGCTGCAGATGCTGCTGAACCTTCTGGCAGCGGGTTCACTTGCTCTGTTTTCTTCCCGCCTAGATGTGCCACTTCCCTACATAAAGTATTGCACTCCCACGGTTGTTATGCTCGCATCTGCTGCCTCATCTGTTATGCCTGGGTGGTGGGAAACATTTTTCTTGTCTTACCATGGCCTCCTGATGCTCAGAGCTTTTCATCTGATATTAGCAGAAGGATTTTATTGACAGTTTTACCACAGCCCCATTTTCATTCAGTGTTCCCATGAACCCTGGCTTGCCAGATGAACCTGCTTCACTAATACTGGAAAATTTTCATCTGGCCAAGTACAGCTAACCCATAAGCAGCCAAATACTAACAAGAGGAGAGGAAGCCTGAGCTATACCTGCATTACACACCCCTGCTCCCTCTGCACAGGGGACTGAAAGCAGTGGCCCCACTGCCCTGCCAGTGGCAGTGTTATTCTTCCTGCACAGCCAGACAGCAAAGCACAGATTGGCATTTCTCCCTTGGAAACAAGTGCTCTGTGAGATGTTTCCTTATCACTCACCGACGTGATGATTAGTTAGGTTCGCGTGAAGATCAAGGGTTGAACAGACCTCGACTGTATGAGCTCTACCAGCATTAGTGCAGCCGAGAGGTATTTCCATCCCAATACCTGGCATTGCACCACAGCCCTGAGGTACAGAACAGTGCAAAAACCTTCTCTTCTGCAGGGAAAGCTGAGGACTAAAATAATCTTTCTGCTGGAAAGATACTTTTTCTTTGGTCTTATTAAAATTGGTAAATTGGTTGTACATTTTCTGGCAGACCTTTATTTACTGTTGGGAAATTCCCACTCAGAGAAATTGGAACACTCCATAGGACATCTCTGGTAGCAAAAAAAGGAGGGAAAGTAACGAGCATAAGATTTTTTGTTAGGGTCCCGTTGCTCAAGAAAACTCAACCTCAGCTGAATATTTTTCAGGACACTTGATTATTTTTTTTTCTTTTAAATGTCAGAACTACCCACCATATCAAAATTATGAATTTTGACCAGCTAGAAGAACCATAGCTGGGTGTTTTGTGGAAAAGCAGTTGTGGGTCTCAGCTGAAATGTGAGTTTTCTGCTCTCTTCATCTTTTTCTGTGTTCAAAAAGAGAATCATAGAATCGTAGAGTGTTTTGGGTTGGAAGGGACCCCCAGAGGTCATCGAGTCCAACCCCCCTGCAGTGAGCAGGGACACTGCTAACTTGATCAGGTTGCTCAGAGCCCCATCCAACCTGGCCTGAATGTTTCCAGGGATGGGGCCTCCACTGCCTCTCTGGGCAACCCATTCCAGTGTTTCACAACCCTCATTGTAAAGAAATGGTCAGCCCTAACTCTTTTCAGGTTTCACTGAAATAAAATATGTATTTCTCAAGAACGCTTATTCTGACATTCTCCTGGGCTACGCAGGAAGGGGTGTTGTGGTTTAACCCAGCTGGCAACTAAGCACCACGCAGCCGCTTGCTCACTCCCCCCCCCGCCTCAGTGGGATGGAGGAGAGAATTGGAAAAAAAAAGGTAAGACCTGTGGGTTGAGATAGAGACAGTTGTATTGCGTTTGTGTGGCAAGAGAAAAGAATAACAATAGTAATAATAATAATGGTAAGACAATATACAGAATATACGAAACAAGTGATGCACAATGCAGTTGCTCACCACTTGCTGACCAATGCTCAGCCCGTTACGAGCAGCGATCACTCCCCGAGCTGCGATCGCTCCCCGAGCCGCAACCGACTGACTAACTCCCCCCAAGCATGACTTTATATGGTATGGAATAGCTCTTTGGTCAGTTTGGGTTAGCTGTCCTAGCTGTGCTATACTCCCAGCTTGTTATGCACCTGGCCAAGCAGGGGAAGCTCAGAAAGTCCTTGAGTTGTCTATAAGCACTTCTTAGCAACAACTAAAAACATCAGTGTGTTACCAACATTCTTCTAGTACTAAATCCAAAACACAGCACTACGCTAGCTACTATGAAGAAAATTAACTCTATCCCGGCTGAAATCAGGACAAGGGGTTACTATAACCTTTTCCCATATTTGCTTTATCCCACATGGGGATGTGAGCTGGGGGGTTTGCATCCCTTTGAACTACCAGAGCTGTGGGCAGTTGTGGGGGGATGAGGAACAGCAAGCCCAAGGAGCAAGGCGATGTATGGAGCAGGTGCTGCAGCCACAGGGAGGCAGCCTGCCAGGAGGCAGCATCTGCATCAGCCCAATCTTTGAGGTTGGGATTGTAGATGTAAGCCTGAAAAAAGAGCTTAGTAATAACCAGGACCAAGCCTTACTTACATGGTAACCTACTATGTGTTGTTTAATTTTGCACCTGCGGTTTTCATGTGCCTTAGGTAGGCAACAACCAAATGAAAAGAATGTTTGCGCTTTGTGTTCCCTGGCTGGACATGAATGATGAAATTGCTAAATCAGGTCTGGCCTGACAGGACAGATTTTCTGTTTTCTTAATGAGCTAATTATATTTTTTCTTCCCAGCCATTTGCATTATGACATGATTAGAGGATCAACACTCTCTGTAACATGTGGCCAGCATTGCACTGTGCGCTTGGAAAATGGCCATATTCCCATTGTCCATTTTAATTTGGAAAGCAGACAAATTACAGTTTGACAGGCTAAAGCTATATGCAAATGGTAATAAGCACCTCTGCACACAATGAAGATAAACAGAAGCCAGAAAACATCTTGAGGGTGCCTACTATATATTTCAGAGCAGCTTTTTTTCTTTAAGACTTGTCCAGACTGGCCATTCATGTTAACAATAGCCAGTATTTATGTCATTTCTGCAGAAGATTTTTGGTGCTACAGGCTGCCTTTTGAATACTCACGCACCTCTAGGAGCGGTTTGGTACTCTGCACTGATGGATACAAAATGCAAAGCCCCATTTGCCCTTTGGGGCATTTGACCCTGACCTGTATTGCTTTTAAAGAAAGATATAGCCTTGCTGCCCTCAAATCCAAGGGATCTGCAGCAGAAAATCCTGCCCAAATCTTCTCTGATTGACAGGTTCAAAACAGCATCTTCTGAGGGGAGCGTGGTCTCCTGGTTGTAGCTTTTCTTCCATTAGCCTGATCAATGTTAACGTCCCCTTTGTTGGGCTTAGTAAGCCCTTGTGAGTCGGTCTGGGACATCCTTCTGGGATGACCAGAACCGTTCAATGCAGGTGTCATTAAATGTACTCCAGGCTCAGCCTTCAGCAGGTCTGGCCCCCACTGAACTTGGGTAAATTAGGACCAGCCAAACCCAGTGATGTTAACAGTGCTACAGCATAGGAAAACAGGACAAAACGATGCCAGAAAAGGCCCTCCTTAGTCTTTTTGTGGGGGAAAAAAAGAGCCTTTTCTCTTTGTTTTTTAAGAACAACAAATTACATACATACTTAGCTGAGAAGAGAGGTAATTTTAGAGCAGATTCTCCCATTAAATGGGCAGATGGGCTTTCTATTGCAGCAATAATTTTAGTAGGATGAACACACATAAATTCTGCTCGTTCCCTGTGTAATTTCTGAGATAGCTGTGTGTTGGTGTTAAAGGTTGTAACGAGCAGGTAACGGGTAGCTTTTCAGACACTGCAATAAATTGCCAAGGAGCCTGCAAATTTTTCTTGCCACAGCAGACTCAATTATTAGAGGATTTGGCAGCAGAAAACATTGGGGAATGGCAGGCTTTATTTTTTCAAGGAGAGTATTTATACTTTTTATAGCAGCTAATCCATCAGGTTCCTTTCATTGTGCAGGCAGGAAAGCAGGCAGCAGACTATCTTATGAGGGCAAGTGGCAGTCCCCTAGAACAGGATCCCGCAGACCCAATTTTTGCAGATAAGCTTTTAATTGTCTCCACGCTCTTGCTGGATGCGTGCAAAGCCCTTTAGCCTGTCACGTAGCTGACTCAAATCCAATGAAACGGAAAGAAACGTTCCCCTTGATTTCAGTGAGCTTTGGATCAGGCTTTATGAATCACTGTTCATTCATAAAAATGACCCGTTTCCAAAATGAATGCCAGTGAGGTGGGTGGTTGCATGCTATTTTGAAGGGCTCCATTTCTCCTAAATACGGCTGCAACTGTTTTACACTGTAATATATGTCACTTTCTCACTCAAGGTTCCTTGAAGGATAGTCCAGGCTGAAGAGGGACAGGTACCAGAGCTATGTACACAGGGCTGGCGACATGGCCATGTTCCTTGCGCAACCAGGGCTAAGAAAACCCTCCTGCCATCCTCTGTCCCTAACACCAAGTCAGGATGAAAATGCCACCTAATGAATCTGTTCCTCCCACACGCATTTTTTTTTAAATCTTCTTTAATCCAGGAGATTCAATAACATTCATGCTTAGAGCAGCAGTATATCTTATATGATGGGAAGTAGGACTTTGCATGTAGCACTGATAATCAAAATGTCAGTCTCCGCCTAGCTCCACAGGGTGTTGTTTTAATCCTCACAGCCGCCTGTACGGGAATGTTCCTGCCTGGCCTTTTGCTGTTGCATTGTTGGGTCTCATAATTTGAGAACTAGAAAGAAGGTAACTCTTGGCAAAAAGTACCTGTTTCCAAAGAGAATGACCTTTTAGACCATCTTTATATGTATGAGATTCTTGACCTACTTAAATTTCATTCTGATAAGATATTACAAATGGTGCAATACCATTAGTAATCTTTATGCACAGATGAATGGTATTTTTGGTATTTTTTTTGGCTACCAGAAGCACAATGAGCTGGAACAGATTGTGAGTACTTATTGTCCTTCCAGTCAAAAAAAAAAAAAAAAAAAATTGAATTCAATAGAGTATCCTTGGAAGGAAACACTGCAGGCAGATGAACAGCTTCCTAAAATCCAAAGGCAGTTCAGTGATTCACCACCCGCCCTGAATACTGTACATTTCACGCTAGACCCCTCCTATGCCACTAACAACTGTAATTTAACTCTTGAGCATTAAAAGTAGATGGATTTTTAATCCTGATCTGCTCCTGATATGACCAAGACCTCGCCATCGGGGGTTACAGACCAGCGTAGTGTGGCAGTGGAGGCCGGTAGGACTGCTGTGGCAGTGCTGGCTGATGTCTCATCATTGGAAGTTTAAGTGGGAGAGGCTCTCAGTGCAGTACCCCTCATACCTCCGCTGTGGTGGTGACGGAGCCTTCGTTGCTCATTCACCCCCACTTCCTATAAAGGAGGTACAATAATCCTGGGGTTACTTAGCCCACTTTCCCAGGTATATTTCTGGATACTTACAAGGTTATTACTCCTTTTCCAGGAGCTGATATTTTATGTTTTGAGAGTTTTCTGCTGAAGGCTCACTTCAGCCCCCAGCAAGATCATGAGGCAAATCCTCCTGAAAGTAATTTCTGATCACGTGAAGGGCAAGGAGGTGACTGGGCAAATGATGCCTGATCACGCCTGGTTTCTATGGTGAGATGACCATCTTGGTGGAGAAAGGGCTGCTGTTTACCTTGATAGCTATTACCTTGGTTGCTATCCACCACAATATCCATAGAATCATAGAATTGTTTAGGTTGGAAAAGACCTTTAAGATCATCAAGTCCAACCGTTAACCTAACACTGCCATCCCACCACTAAACCATGGCCCTAAGCACCACGTCTACACGTCTTTTGAATACCTCCAGGGATTGGGACTTGACCACTTCCCTGGGCAGCCCGTTCCAATGCTTGACAACCCTTTTGGTGAAGAAATTTTTCCTGATGTCCAATCTAAACCTCCCCTGGCACAACTTGAGGCCTGAAGACATTTCCTCTTGTCCTATAGCCATCCATGAAGCCAAACTGGTGAGATATGGACTAGATCAGTGGACAGAGAGTGGAAAACTGGCTGGACAAGAGGGCTGAAAGGATGTGACCAATGGTGCTAAGTCCAGCTAGTGACAACCCTCAGGGACCATCGCTGGGGCTAACACTTAGTGTCTTTACAGAGTGGATTGGACAGAGTGCGCTCTTGGCAATTTTGTGGACTATATCAAACTGAGAGAAGTAGTCAATTTGCTGGAGGGAAGGCTGCTGTGCAGGGGGACCTGGACAGGCTGGAAAAATGGGCAGACAGGAATTCCATGACTTTCAGCACTGGGAAATGCAAAGTCTTATACCTGGGGAGGAACAATCCCATACACCAGTGCAGGCCGGGGGCTCTGAAGAAAAGGATCTGGGGTCCTGGTGGACAACAAGTGGGACATGAGCCAGCAGCATGCTGGGCTGTATCAGCAGGTGGTGCCAGCAGGTCAGGAAGTGTGTCTTCCCCTCTGCTCAGCACTGGGGGAGCACATCCAGAGTACTGGCTTCATTTTCAGGCTTCGCAGTAGAGGAAAGACATGGACATGCTGGTGTGAGCCCAGCAAAGGGCCATCAGATGAGAAGGTATAGAGAAGGTGGTGCCAAACTCTTCTTAGCAGTGTGATGGACAGGTCTACAACAAGGTGCAGTGGACACAAGCTGGAGCCAGAGAAATTATTATCAGATATAAAGAAAACATTTTCATTGTGAGAGCAGTCAAACAGTGGAGCGGACTGTTGTAGCCCAGAGAGGCTGCTCAATCTTCATCCTCGGAGGCTTTGAAGCTCTGCTGAGCAGCCTGCTCTCACTGGCCCAGCTTTAAGCAGGGGTAGCGGCAGGCAGCCACTGGAGACCCCTTTCAGCCTATGGTCGTCTGTGATTCTGCGATAACGAACCGCTGAATAAATCTTGTTCAACGCTGCTGCCAGTTTCCTCATCTTCACATCCTGAAAAGCCTTGGCAGCGGAAGAGGCCAAGGCAGCTGTCATCAGGAGAAGGTACAGCTCCCTCCAAGGGCCAGGCCTGCCAAATGACGCTGGCACAAAATTCTGACAGTAGCTGAGGGAAAATCGGGGAGCTAGTAGACTAGAAAAATCAGGAGCAAGTGTTCAGGCTCAGAAGTCATTGTAATGGAAACAGACACAAAAGCTGCAAACCTTTTCCAAGAAGTCTTCTGGGTTTTTTTCCAAGTAGCTTCTAAGGTTTGGGTAAATCTGCCTTTTGCATTCCATCTTTGCATGCTGCCATGCAGAAAGAGTGGTGGGAAGCAGACCCCTCACCCCTCTGTGTTCCCGTCCCACTTACAGGAGCTGAACTGTGGGCAAAGTAATCTGCAGGTGTGGAAGCATTTCTGCTTGTATTTACAGCTCTGCTGTAACACAGATGCTTAAAAAATCTCCCGCTTGGCTAAAGATGTTTCTATCTTCACAGCTAAAAGGAAACACTTTACTATTACATCTTTTACTGACTTGCCCCACGGCATGGCTGAAAGGTATAATTGGCTTGTCCTTGGGGCACAGAGAAGTCCTGGCACTGACCTGGAGTCATGGCTGCCTTCCCTCCCTCCACCCTGTGCTGCTCCGAGCCAACATCGCAGTGATAAGGAAAATCATCTGAGCAGCAACAACCTTAAAAAGGAAAAAAAGCATTTAAAAAATAGCTTTCCAAGCAGAGTTTCTTTTAAAGTGCTGGTTGGAAATGAGGTACAGTGGGGTGAATTGGAGATGAAAAAATGAAATCAGCCCGGGGAAGGGAAGATGCTCTGCCTCAGTAAAAGTGCTTTACTTTGTTTTTCACAAAAAACATCAGCAGTGACTGTAAAAGCATCTGAGGTGCGGGAGGGGGCATTGCAAAGGGACATATGGGAGGCAGGAACTGAAATCATATACATGCATAGAAAGCACGTGAGGGTAAGACAGCAGGCCGTATTTATCTCAGTGCCCTGGAAGAAGCATATAGTTGCTTCACCTCCAATTATGCAGCATGTTTTGGGGTGTGAAGTCTCCTTCCCTCAGCCACGCTTGTTAAAAGCATTTAAGCACATGCTAAACTCCAAGTGTGTGAATAATGCTGTGTTCATTTAGCAAAGACCCTAATGACTTAATCTCCTTATTAATTCTTAGGACACTTATTTCCTACTGTGGGAAGTGCCATGACAAACAAGATTACAACACAGTGGACAAAACTCCCTGGCACAGAGTATAGGAGATGGAAAGATTTCTAAAGAAAGCCTCTGCCTTACTACATTAATTATTTGAGCATGCGATATTCAGTTTTACTTTCATGTCATTGCCACACAGCTTCTAGGTAGGTGCCCATATACAAAAGATGGGACAATAAATGTCATTACAGGAAACCCCGTGCAAAATTCTTTCATCTAATTGGAAACATGAAAGGAAAATGACGGGAGCAGCAGTTCAGCCAGAAAAATGTTCGGCACAGAAACGTGTTCAGGAGATTTGTCTTGATCACAGGGTTGAAAAGAAGAAGCTGTCGGGCTCCTGAAATGCCTGGTGCTTCTCGCCATTCAAAATAAACTGCTGACTCTGATGACTGCCCTTTCAGAGATGGTCTATTTTAAGACAACGGAGCTATGCCTGAAGGAGCAATCACAGGAATGACAGCGTGTGGAAAGCAAGGCAAACCAGGATGGATTTTTGAAAGGGATTCCTTTCATGCTCACGCTTTATCACTGGGCTTTGCATGAAGTCCTGTGGACCCTGGGGATGGAGAAGAAAGAGCTGGCAGCCGGAGGCACAACAGCTGTATTTGTGCTGCTGAGAGGGGAGTGCCTTGTGGCACGGTCCAGAGCAGGTTTAGCCATCCTGTGCAGCACTGGGTGCTTGATTTGTCTGTTTACCATTGAGTATCTGTTGAAGTAAGTGCTTTACTGAAGTGGATTCTTAACTGTAAAGCAATATCCTGCCTCGGGGAGCCCATGGTGAAACACTTGGATGTTTCAGTGACAGGGGAATTGTACCCTGCCATCTACTGCTCATGACGGAACCATCACTGACTCACTGCAAGATCCTGAAAATCATGGTATGTTTGTCCCAGCCAAAGTCCAGAGTGCCTGCGCGGCTTGTCTGGAGCACAAAGGAGCCCTGAGGTTCCTCCCTTTAGTGCATTTCTAGTGGAGGTGGGTTCTTCCACACCCTCATGGAGCATTTCTGGGTCAGTTAGTAAGCATTTGCCAATTTTGCCTGGTTTCCCTCAGTCGTTCTTCATTGCTTGGAGCATGTCCCACACTTCAGCACAACTGCTTTCTGTCACTGTAGTGTTCATTAGCATTTATTTTTGTTCCTGCATGCCCTGGCACAGCTATTGATGAAATGGAGTAAGTAATGTGTAAGCCTAAACAATAATAAATGTGGTCTTTCTCGCAACGATGTAACTAGAATATTTCTTAGGTTTCACTTTTTCAAAGAGAATTTGACCAAGTTAAAAAGACAAATGATAGTTAGACCTGTAAAACATCATAGGAATCGGTAGGTAGAGTTGCTGTGGGTCTTGCTTTGCTGTCTTTTTTATGGCTCCTTCCCAAACTACATCTTCTTCCTACAACACTGGGACTCCAGGAGCGAAATGCAGGTTACCTCGTTTCTGAAATGTGTGAAGGAGTGAGGACTGCAGATTTGTTGGCACTCATGATGATGTATAATGCATAATAAATACAAATATATAATAAGACCTGGACTGTGAAAAGAAGTGCTGCCTCCCGTAACCACTAAGGCTCCTCAGAGTTACTTCAATCAGTCAAACCTCCATCGTTTTGTAAGAGCCATGATTGCAAGTGGGCTCACCCCACCTTTGCAGGGTCCACCCTGCTATTGAACACTCACCCTACACGATTATAGCAAGCTGCTAGAAACTGGCCCCCGGGGCTAAAGTTAAGGTACAACACCTATGTGTTCTAGGGAAATAATAAACATGTTATTTACAGTATAGCATTTATAGTATACATAATATTACATGGTACAGAATAGATTTATCCTGTTTAAACAAACAATAACTGCAATTATATCCTGCTTCAGTAAATAGAAAATGAACGTAGGAAGCATTTGCATGAAAAGGAGAACTGCAGACAACACCTAAAATCTCTTCTCTTCCTTTCAAGAAAGTTATAAGGCAAAAAAGCAACACATTTCAAAGAAGGGAGCTAAGAACATGGAGACTTTCCCTTTTTTTCTAAACAGACAAACAAGGCGTATTTCCTTTCTTTACCAATGATTGTTTTTAAGCTTTACGTGGTCTTTTTTAACAAGCTGGTATAAAGCCTGACACTTCCTCTCTAAAAGACACGGAGAAAGCTGGGATTCCAGCTTTAAAAATGCTGTCAGATGAACATCAGTGTGCAGTGTGTAGGATTTATGAACAAATGGGCAAGCCCCCAGCGTGGCCCGAGTGAGTGGGGCAGTGGCCATTCCCAATCTTCTGAGGGCCTCGGAGCCTTCAGGCTTATAGGGTGCTTCCTTCCGGCAATCATGCCCATGGCCTCAGCTGATTGCTCTGCCACCTTGATTGCCTAATTTTCTATTCTGGACATTTTGCTTGCTGATATACTCCCTAGCTTTCTTGCTATTTTCCTGTTTTTGAAGTTGTCCTTTCACCTTGATTATTCTGCCTGAGCAGCATTCTTGGTTTTTTTGATCTTGCTTTTGTAAGGACATCATTTTCAAGAGAGGCGCATGTAGCTGCCATACCTGGGTGGCAGATGGATCCTGCCTGAGGCTGCTGCCCTGCATGCCAGCTGCCCCTTGCTGGTCAGAATTGCAGAAAGCCACGGACAGCCAAAGCGATGGGAGCCTCTGCCCCAAACATGGGTCTTTTGGAAAGGCAAAGGAGGGTGTGTGGATCTGTTTCAAGACTAGATGTGGCAGCGGTGTGAAGGGGGGATGCACCCACCATCCCTGTCATACAATCATAGAATCGTCTAGGTTGGAAAAGACCTTTAAGATCATCAAGTCCAACTGTTAACATAACCCTGCCATCCCACCACTAAACCATGTCCCTAAGCACCTCATCTATCCTTCTTTTAAATACCTCCAGGGATGGGGACTCGACCACTTCCCTGGGCAGCCCATTCCAAAGCCTGACAACCAAGACCCTGCACCGAGAGAGCACTGGACGGCCCGGGGAAGGGTCAGTGCTGCCTTCGCCTTCTCCTCCCCCTCTCCAGTAACCCACCCACTGCAATCCAGTGGCTCTCTTAGTATATCTAATAGAAAAACAGGTAATCGGAGCTCTCAGGTATGCAGGGAAGCAGGACCTCTGTGCCTATTCTTCATAATTAGACAGCACTGTAGCAAATAAATGCCTTGTCAGGTCACCCTTCCAAGGGAGACACCCCCAGAGTCCAAAATGCTGACTGACTCCTCAGACTGACTTAGAGCATCATCTTGTTATGAGAGATGATTACGAGGGTGACATGTCTCTAACTCATGTGCACACAGATCTGCTTTTATCTTATGTGTTTATATGGGTTTTCCTCTGATTAGTCTGGACTTACAGTCCCTTCTAAAATGTCATTTTACTTGAAGAAAACCTTGAAGAAAGTCTGTGTGGTAAGTTCAGTCATATTCTTCAGAGGACTTCAATGCAGTGTGATATTTTTCATTGAACAGTAGACTTAGCCAACAGCTGTGTTTCATTTACATACAGAGCCTGAATTTAACAGTGATCTTTATGTGGGGAAGCCTTTTCTGGCTATTAGTTTTCAGCAGCTCTAGTATCTGCAGCTGCTATTTGTGTCGCAGTTGGCTTTCCAGAAATGTTTCCATGTGGAAGCTTTGTCTGGATGAAAAGAGGACTGGACCAGTTGTCTGAGCCATTGCCCTTGTTACTGATGTGCTGGCATATCTAGAAACCTTGTGGTCCTGGGCCAAATCACTGCTGCCTGTGGACAGATGCAGGAGGAGATGGATCTGTTTGGCAGGTGCGGTCCAGAACCAGCAGATCCACAGCCTGCATATTTTGGACTCACCATAAGTGGGCTTCAGAGAGCATGGCCTTGATTTCCATTTGGGATTTCCCGAAAATCCTTCTTAGCTGTCACATTTGGGAACATAACCCTGAACAAGGGTAGGAATGAAACCATTACTGGAAAAATTGGCTTAAGCTGGTAGGCAGGTGATTTCGCCAGCCTTGACCTTTTCTAATGGCAAAACCTTCATGTCACTTCACCAGGCCTTTCTGGCTGTTTTTGTTTGTTTGATTTTATAGATGGGGAACTATGTGGGGCAATGCATGTGCTGTGTTTGCTCCCTATCTGTCAAGACACAAATTTTTGTGAGTCAAACAGTGTCTTCATTTGCATTCATGCTTTGCTGTGGGTCTCAGCAGCTTTGCTGGGGTGGAAATGGAGGCAGGATTTGATCCAGAGACTACAGTTCTACGTGAGTGCTTGAATATACGTGTGTGACTTTTGTCCAGTAATAATTGCCTTGGGCACCCAAGGCTGGGGAAGAGATGAAAGATTCCAGTAGTATATACAGGGTGGCGCTGACCCAAGCTGACAGTGAGTGTCAGGCATCAGTGCATCAGCCTCTGAAAGGGCATAACTTGGGGCAGCGCTCATTCAGTTGTGCCGTGATGGGGCAGCGGTGAGAAATAGAGGAAAAATGGCGGCTGCTCAGTCTTGAAAGCCAGCCTCCACTGTGATTAAGTGGTCCCAGAAGCCAGCCAGGTGGGAGGCACTCGCAAGGCCTGGAAAAGGGCGCACAGGGACCTGCTCGTGCCTGAGAGATGGCATGACAAGGTGCCATGGGGGCTGCAGGAATAGGCAGGTTTTTACCCCTCGTGGGAAGAAGGTCCTTCCATGTTGAACATGGGATGTTATTAATGGCTGGACCGCAGATGCACACTTGCCATGGAGATAACAGCAGGAACTAATTAAAAATAGGTAGAGAACAAGTGACAGAAGTTCATAAATAATGGGAATTTGTGTGATAAGTATTGCAGTACGCATGTGAAGGAAGCCAAGCCTTACAGGTATTGGGCTCGAGCTTTAATATACCTTGGCCCTGCTATGTCAGTAACCCTTTGGCACCTACTGTGTGGATGAATGAAAGCTGCTCCTGGCCTCTTTCATCAGCTCATTCTTGGTCTGATACCCTGAATCCATCTTTGAGAGTACAGTCAGCTTCAACTAGCTGAGAGTCATGTTTTAGTATTATGGTAGCTGAATCCACAAATAACTCTCTTGTCTTTTGTAGGACTTGAGGCAGCATGGGATGCCTCACACAAGCTCCCTGGGTATGCACAAGGAAGCCTCTGCAATGCCTTATGGCTAATCTCTCTCTCACAGTGCGTGCCTTACCCTCATCAGGGCACCCTGCATCTGATGGGGAGAAAAATACCCTTCTGGAGTGGGCAAGGAAGGGCTGATCGCCCTTCAGCAAGGAGGTAGCAGGAACGCTGCAAATGGATTAATTTGATTGTTCCCAACACAAACATTCCTTTGAAAGTGCTCCTGCACAGTCACAGCACGGCAAAGCTGCAGGTGAAGTGAGTGCTAAATAAAATTCATGACTTTTCTCACATGGCCATGAGAAAAGGCGTGGTTATACTGAAAAATGCAACAACCGTCGGCTACTGTAGAGATGAAGGGCTGATTTACACCCTCTCTCATCCTTACATGGCCTCAGCAACAGCACTGGAGCCACATAAGCAACATTTGGCCACTCTCATAGTTTATTAGTTGTGGATATAATTAGTAATAATTCTTTGACGGTTTATCCAGAGAATAATGGTAAGAAAAGCATGAACAGGAGTCAGGGTGTATTTAAAAGGAAAAGGTTGGGTTACTGGCTTCTGTAACAACAAGCTAGTGGAAAAATTGCCTCTGTCTATAGACACTTTGCATTTACCAGATGCTCTGTATTTGAGACTCCTGCAGGTAGCTTTTGAAGAGGTAAATTAGACATCATAAGTTTCAGAGTTAATCATTACTGTTACATATTTGAAAAACCACCTGGTATTTGCAGCGTAAGTAATGATGCTATCATTCTTGCACAGTGATTTTAAATAGTCTTGAGCAATGTCTATCATTTGAACTCGTTAGGAAGGATAATCTTGCCCCCATAAAACAAATGCTTTGGCTGTGCTTTGCATCATCCATTCATAAACTCTCTCCATTTCTATCTTTGCAAGACATCCGCCAGGGTGAAGCTGAAAAAACGCTTCAAGAAATGGGAATTGGAAACTTTTCAACAGATCTAAGATGAACTCATTTTACTATCCATCACAGGCAAACAAACCTGCTATTGATATCTCTTACAGAAAGTGTGTAATTCACAGTAATATAACTCATGTTGTGTCCAACAGCAACTCAATATTTCCATGAGGCTGCTCTATTCTTAGTAAATAGGTAACTATGCAAATTGATGAACACTTATGTGTAATCAAGAAAGAAAACGAGTGGGGAAATCAAAGTTTGGTTTTCTCATTTGCACGCTTAGGATATGCTTATATGTGGAACTTTTCATTAGCTTAAGCACACACCCAAGCCAGATCTAAAATCTTCTACAAATCCCATCTCCGAGAATTTTTGGGAGAAGAAATTAAAGCCACTGTAATGCTAAAATCTCAGTTAACTTCATCCAGAGGATGCATTTATATTTTGTGCTTATTATTCTCCAGTATATATGGGAAGGGAAAATTATATGGCTCTTGAGCTTAACATCCACTGCATCACTGCTGAGTGAAACACAGAGAAGATCAGTGCTTGAGAGCAGCTTCCATCATGTGCTTCTGCTGGTCCACCCAGCTCAGAGGCCTGAGGAGGGGTCATCAGTGAGTATATTTACTTTTGTATCCATGAGTTGTTTCACATTCAGTGGGAGCAGTGAATATGTGCTGTACCCATAGAGCTCTGCTGATGTCAATGGCGTAAACGTACAGAAATCAGCTACACTAACGTAGTCCCTTTTGTACTGCTGTCACCAGTCAAGAACAAAAGCTTGAGCAGGCAGACCCTAAGCTATCAAGTATGATTACTGCACCTGAAAACTAAATGAGTAAATTTTGCAGCATCTGAAAATTCATCTGCTGAGCGTAAGGTCTCCTGGGTCACCTCTCGGCTGCTCTGAGTTGTGTGTGCAAGTGGGTAGGTATGGCACACTGATCCCATGGGTTTGTGCTGGTGGGCGCTTGAGTCGGGTCTCCATGTACTTTTGGGGATAAATAACTAGTCATGCTTATCCATGATAATGAGCCTGAAAGGGATTCAAGGGGAGAAGAGTTTACCAATAATCCTGAGAGAGGGCTGAGATCTAGTGGTGGGATCCTACAAGCCAGAGGGATGCACAGATATGCCTTATCTTCTACCTCAAGCTGACTAAAACCTTTTCCTTAAGCTTTAACCCCTGTACCTTCAGGCGAACACAAATACAAAGAGAACGTGACAGCACGCCTGGGATGGGCCACCTCACTCCAGCTAGGTTTTTTTCCCATAGAAACTGTGCCTCTGGAGCTCTGTGTCTTATCCCACACCTCAGTGAGCTCCATCTTCACAGCAGCTCAGCGAAAGCAGTGTTGTCATAGGTGTTTCATTGGAAATTACTCACCCTGTTCACACTCAAGTGCACTTATCAGATTTTTTGGAAGCTCTCCCCTCAAGACATGCAAGTCCAAGCTAGTTTTCTAGACCCTTTGTGGCTGTTGGGGTGAAACTGGCACACGTACGGGTGACTCGTTGCTCTACTGGGTACATTGACTTGGGCAAGCCAATCTCTGTTTCTCACTGCTGACATTTGAGTCAGAAAACACAAGAATTTCTGTTGCAGCCATGCATGCTTGATCAGATGATCCCCAGCCTTTGAACCTGCATAGGTCTTTCTCCTAAGGCTGTGTTTAATATGTCTGCAGCCTCAGACTGTTTCCGTGTTCATTTACACAGTAGGAGAAAACAAGAAGGTAAGTCACACGGTAAATTCTATAGTTTTCTACCTGAAATTCTCCTCATTATCAGGATTTGTTCCTTGGTCAGAAAAATTGTTCACCAAGTCCTTTCCACTTGCACAATTCGATGTACAGTCTCCCTCCAGAGATTTTGCAGCAGGTCCTCTTCATTAATTATATATATATACAGCCTCAGCATCATTAGGAGTGGCATCTAGCTAGAGGTCATCCCAAATTCTTACTTTCATGAAACAGCTATCCTCAACGGAAGCTCATTCTGTGTACCTCTGGTATTAATTTTTTAATGGCTTCACATAATTAAGTAATATAGGCCACAAGGGTTAGTCTTGGACCCTAGTTTCCATAATTTCCTGTATATGTATTTCAAAAGTGTTATTTATATATATACATATACTATTATATATGTATATATATAATTATTGTATAAAAAAAATAATATGTTTAACTATATATATTACATTTCAGTGTGTGTGTATAAATATAAGGAACCAGCTGTATCAGCTGAATGTTCACAAGTCCATGGAGCCTGATGAGATTCATCCCAGAGTACTGAAGGAGCTGGCAGATATTATGGCAGGAACCCTCTTGATTATCTCCCAAAGGTCTTGGGACTCTGGGGAGGTCCCTGCTGAGTGGAAGTTAGCCAATGTTATTCTAATTTACAAGAAGGGTGTGAGGGAAGACCCAGGATACTACAGACCTGTGAGTCTAATGTCAGTTCCTGGAAAAACTATGGAGAAGGTCATACTGGGTGCTGTTGAAAGGCATTTAAAGAATAATGCAATCATCGAGCACAGTCAGCCTGAGTTCACAAAGAGACAGTCCTGTTTAACTAATTTTATATCCTTCTGTGATAAGATCCCCACCTAGAGGATGAAGGGAAGGCAGTGGATGTGGTTCTTTCAGATTTTAGTAAGTTTTTGATACTATTCCTCACAGCATCTTTCTGGACAAGTTGTCCAACTGTAGGATGAGCAGGTTCACAGTGCACTGGGTGAAGAACTGTCTGAAGGGCAGAGCTCAAAGGGTTGTAGTGAATGGGACTACATCCAGCTGGTGACCAGTCCCAGCAATGTTTCTCAGGTCTCAATCCTAGGGCCAGTTCTGTTCAATATTTTTATCAATGATCTGGATGCAGGAGTTGAATGCACCATTAGCAAGTTTGCTGATGATATCAAACTAGGAAGTGATGTTGACTCTCTTGAGGGGCAAGAGATGGCTCAAAACTGCATCAGGGGAGGCTCAAAATTGACATTAGGAAACATTTCTTTACTGAGAGGGTGGTCAAACACTGGAACAGGCTTCCTAGAGAGGTGGTCAATGCCCCATGCCTATTAGTGTTTAAGAGGCACTTGTATAATGCCCATAGTAATATGTTTTAACTTTTGGTCAGCCCTGCAGTGGCCAGGCAGTTGGATTACATGATCTTGTAGGTCCCTTCCACCGAACTTTTCCCTTCCCTTCCCTTCCCTTCCCTTCCCTTCCCTTCCCTTCCCTTCCCTCCCTCTTTCCCTTTCCTTTTCTGTTCATTCCATTCCATTCCATTCCATTCCATTCCATTCCATTCCATTCCATTCCATTCCATTCATCAGTAATGCTTTGGAAGGGTTATAATGTTTGGAAAAGCTCTACTCTACAGAGCATAACCTTGGCAACACACACATACAAATTTGGCAAGAGACCTGACTACGCTTTGTTTTAATTACCTGCTCTCACAGACAGCAAAGTTTTCAGGAATGGAGCATTTAGCCATGAAGCTGCCTCCCCACCGTCTGTCAGGGTGTAAAGCTTGGTAAAGAAGGAGTAACTGTGCTCCCTCTGTGGGGACCTCTGCTGAGCAACTGCTCTGATGTCTTTATTTCTCCTTTCAGACCTGTATTGTTGTGGAGGCTTATTCCTTAGTTTTATAAATTACTGCTGTGATCCGCTGCTCTCAAAATTGGGCTCTCGGCAGAAGCCAAGTGAAATACCGTCAAGCCTATCACCACTTGCAGTGATGAGGCCATTTGATTGTGGAAGTTATGAAGGACACCCTGGTTGCACACTTCCCTGGCAGTTGCTCCTGTGACACTGGGGGGTACCCTAGGGTGCTGGATGCAATTCACATCATCCCCCTTCCTATAGGGAATATGCCTTATGGATCCAAAAGGAAGCCTTAAGTCTTAAGGACCATTAACTTCTTCACACTCTCTCCAGCTTCTCACCCTCTCACATGCATGTGCATGCCAGCCTTCATATCCAGCCCCACCAGTTACCCGAGGATGCAGTTATGCGAGTTCTGTCCACCTTTACTTCATTCCTATACAGAAGAGGTGAAGATCTGCATAAGAGCACAAAATTCCCCCAAGATCTTACCTGGATGTCCAAAACAGCAAAGTGGCAACAGAAACTCAGTTTCAGATGGATTTCTCTAAACTCTGGCCCTGGGACAAGAATAGTTCAAGCTAAGCTGTTTGAAAAGGAGTTTGTTGCACTATCCTAACTGGGAAGCAATTTTCATCAGTAAAAGGGTGAACCAGATGGAATTTAATTTCATGGCTATGCCCTCATCAGAGCTCTTCCAGTGGGTGGATGACTTCTATGTTGTAACTGCAGACTTCAGTGAAGGCCTCCTGCATACTATGTCTACCTTTGAGGCTGCCTTTCTTATTTCTCAGCATAATTTGTGTTTCTCCTGGCCCCACACTTGTTTCCAGGCTGGCACCCCATTGATATTTCCATGGGATGCAGTACGCCCTTCTTCCTTTCCTCTTCTTTATTTTTCATACTTTATTTTGGCCACTTGCCTCTTAATTTTTCTGTTACCAACTTACAGGATGGAACAACTTCTCTCACCCTTACATGCATTTTCTCCTCACAAACTCTTTAAATCAGGAGTAAGCCCATGGGATACCTTGGTTTTGCTGCTGTGTAAGTCTGTTATAGCTGGGAAAAAGGTAAATGCTATGAATTAGTCTTAGGTATTCTTCAAGAAATATAAAAAAAAATTATGAGTTCATATCCTAGCAGGGAACATATTCTTTTGGTTTTGTTCTAGTGTTTCACCTTAGATTTGTAAGTTGAATACAACATACACAAAAATCTATCCAGACTGCAAGAGGTGCTAGAAAAGGAGGGAAAAGTAATTACAAAAAATCAATTTTACAGGCAGCCTGTTATGGGGCTGCATTTCACACTTCTCTCCTGTGGGCAGTTAAAAAAAGCCACAGAAAAACTGTAGTATGAATGTGTTGGTCTGTAGTGAATACTTTGCTGCCCTTTGTTTCAAGCAATTAAAGGCAGATATTTGAACTGATGCTTCTCTGATCTACAGACACCAACATGCCACTTAACTCCTCTGTTTATCCCCCCATCCCATGCATCCCTCCTGGAGAAGAGGACACAAGATGCTGCACAAGAAAGGGGAAGAAATGGGCAAGTTAAGGCCAAGGGCAGCTTTTGCAAAGACACAGCCCATTCCCCTTTCATGGCCATATCCCCTGGGACATTTACACATCCCTGTTCAGGCTGCCAAGAAGCACAGGGGACATGGCGACAGGCGGCTGCCAGGGACTCCATGGGTGGGAAGCAACCGGCACCCCTTCGGCAGCACTGCTGGGGCAGGCACAGCGAGCGGGTACAGCTCTGAAAGGTCGCCCTTGCAGAGCTCTGGAGCTTTGATCTGTGTAAAAAGGTGCTCCCAGAACTGCTGTGATGTGAATTATGTGGAAAAGGGAAATTTCACTTGGATGTCATAAGGATGAATTTGGCAAGGGCTGCATGAAATGGCATCTGTGCAGCTTGGCCAAATAGCCTGTCGCTCTTAGCAAGTGCAAGAGGAGCTGGGGGGAGGCAGTGGAGGTGAAGTGCGATATTTCACTTCAACACTGCATCAAGCTGAGCTCCCAAGTACAAACTTGGGGCTACCCAGTGCTGTGTTTAGATAAAAGCTGCTCCAAAGGAGCTGGGGAGGAGAGGAGCTGCCCGGGCTCACTCTGCCTCAGCTCTTGCAGATTAGCCTGGGTAATGACCACTCTTTGCTCTGTGCCCCCACTGAGCCTAGCTTAGCTCCCACGGCCTCTCCTTTCTGCCAAATACAGAATCATAGAATCATAGAGTTGTTTAGGTTGGAAAAGACCTTTAAGACCATCAAGTCCAACTGTTAACCTAACCCTGACATCCCACCACTGAACCATGGCCCCTAAGCACATTGTCTACCCATCTTTTAAACACCTCCAGGGATGGGTACTCGACCACTTCCCTGGGCAGCCCGTTCAAATGGCTGACAAGCCTTTCAGGGAAGAAATTTTTCCTAATGTCCAATCTAAACCTGCTCTGGTGCAACTTCAGACCATTTCCTCTTGTCCTATCACCCCATCACCTGGGAGAAGAGACTGACCCCCACCTTGCTACAGCCTCCTTTCAAGCAGTTGTAGAGGGCGATCAGGTCTCCCCTCAGCCTCTTCTTCTCCAGACTAAACAACCCCAGTGCCCTCAACCGCTCATCAGAAGACTTGTGGTCCAGACCCCTCACCAGCTTTGTTGCTCTCCTCTGGACATGTTCCAAGAACGCAATGTCTTTCTTGTAGCAAGGAGTCCAAAACTGAACACAGTATTCGAGGTGCGGCCTCTCCAGTGCTGAGTACAGGGGCACGATCACTTCCCTGCTCCTGATGGCCACACTATTCCTGATACAAGCCAGGATGTCATTAGCCTTCTTGGCCACCTGAGCACACTGCTGGCTCACATTCAGCTGGCTGTCAACCAGCACCCTCAGGTCCTTTTCTGCTGGGCAGCTTTCCAGCCACTCTTCCCCAAGCCTGTAGCGTTGCGTGGGGTTGTTGTGACCCAAGTGCAGGACCCAGCACTTGGCCTTGTTAAAGATTTGCTTTTAGCTGTAGGCAGAAGACACCTCAGCCCAATGTCCAAATTCAAGTGGCAAATGCTCTTTTGCATAGTCTGTGCTGGTGAAAGAGTTATTTTCCCAGTGGAGTTTATAGGGGTTAGAGGAACGACATAAGCTCTCCTGGCAAACTGCCAGGAAGAAGATTGCTGCATCTCTCCAAGGCCATCTCCTGGCACAGCTCTGTCAGCTGAACATGCAATTTCTTTAACCCTCAGGCTGACATAATTATGTATGCAATACTCCTTAAATGTGAACTAAGGCAGCGTGTATTCGAGGTGTCCCTGTGCTTCCCTGCTCAGACAGTATCTGCCACAAACTCTTGCCTGTTAGCCACCTGGCAAAAAGAGTTGGAAAAGTCAAATTTGTGCAGAATATAACTCTGCAAATGAAGCCCAGGCAGGAGCAGATAGAGAGCTGGGATGACAAGAAAGTAATTATTTTGTGGTTAATTCGGTGGCGGCTAAACCGTACAGCTCAGAGGAGGCAGAAATGCAATTGCAGCAGTAAGGGGAACAACACAAAAGGTGTCTGGGGATGTGTGCTTGTTTAAGGTTAGTCCACGGATTATGGGACTTTGCGTCTAAAACTAGCAAGGATCGACTGGCTCACCACAGAGCAAAGATCTGACAATCGTAGCAAATGCAGGATTTTAAAATAGGGCAGATTTGCTAAGTCTTGTATCATATCAGAGCAAGTTTTAACTCTTTTCAGTCATACTGCTAATTCAAGGAACAACTTTGCTGTATCTACACCAATGGCTTTCACGGGATAAATTATTTTCATGCCTGCTAAATGTCCTGTGCACACAAGGGCATTTGGACATTCGCTCCCTCTTCTGGCCACTGATCTCTAAACATGACACCTAAATTTCTGACCTTATATCCCTACAATTTTATCTGTTCTGGATTTCCCCTCCTTCACCACAGTGCAAAACTGTTCCACAGTTCAGTTAAACATTGCATAAAAAAGCACTTCCATTTGTTTGCTTAAAACCTACTGTTCACTAATTTTATTAGATGTCCACAGTCCTTGTATTGTGAGAAAAATCAATTGGTTTTCCCTATTAATTTTCACTGGAGCACCTATTCTTGTGCATGTTTCTAGCAGAGTCCCATGTCTAATCTTTTTTTTCCATGCTGAAGAATCTAAAACTACATTTTTCTGCTCTCAAAAGAAGCTGTTCCATATCTATTATCTCTGTAATTTTGAAATTTATTGTATTTTTAAGCTGGGATGAATGCTGCTGCAAGCAATATTGAAGATGCATTTGTATGCTTTTATATGGCGGCATAATGATGTTTCCCATTGTGCTTTCTCTTCCTGAGATGCAGAAAAGGGTTTGCATGCCTAAACACTTGTCTACTCTTTCCAGCTACACTACCTAGACTGATAAACGTACAAAATCCAAATATCCAAACATTTTGTACCCTAGTGTAGCAGTCATACTACTGACCACGTGCGTAATAGTCTACTTGCCTTTCTGGGCATCTCCAAACAGTGAGTGCTATTTCCAGGCAACTAATCACATTGACATCAGGAGCTCTTCCCTGGCTCATAAGGGATAAATCAGAGGCTGTGAATGGGTATGCATAGCCAAGATCATTTTCCCCTTGTGCTTGACTATGCTTTTATTTGCACTCAATTTGACCTGCAAGCTTATTGCCCACTTATTTAGTGTTCTGGTGACAATTTTTGCAGTCAGCTTTAGATTTGACTATCCTGATTTATGTTGTGTTATCTTCAGGCTGTGTAGCACACATTGCTGCTTACCTCTTTTCCATCAGTACATTGAACCAAGTGTGTCATGCTCATACCAAATGTCCTATGTGTGTACATACAGGACGCATTGAATGGTCCCAGTACAGAACCTCACGCACTCTGCCAGCAACCTGATCCTTAATACCTAATCTTTGGCTTCTTGCTATTAATTATCATAGAATCATAGAATCATAGAATCACTTTGGTTGGAAAAGACCTTTAAGATCATCGAGTCCAACCGTTAACCTAGCACTGCCATCCCGCCACTAAACCATGTCCCTAAGCACCTCATCTATCCTTCTTTTAAATACCTCCAGGGATCAGGACTCGACCACCTCCCTGGGCAGTCCATTCCAGAGCCTGACAAACCTCTTGGTGAAGAAGTTGTTCCCAATGTCTAGCCTAAACCTGCCCTGGTGTAGCTTCAAGCCATTCCCCCTCGTCCTATCATCTGTTACCAGGGAGAAGAGACCGACTCCCTCCTCACTACAGCCTCCTTTCAGGCAGTTGTAGAGGGCGATCAGGTCTCCCCTCAGCCTCCTCTTCTCCAGACTAAATAACCCCAGTTCCCTCAGCTGCTCCTTGCATGACTTGTGTTCCAGACCTCTCACCAGCTTTGTGGCTCTACTCTGGACCTGTTCCAGCAATGCAACATCTTTCTTGTAGTGAGGGGCCCAAAACTGAACACAGTATTCAAGGTAAAGCCTCACCAGTGTAGAGTACAGGGGCACAATCACTTCCCTACTCCTGCTGGCCACACTATTCCTGATACAAGCCAGGATGTCATTAGCCTTCTTCGCCACCTGAGCACACTGCTGGCTCACATTCAGCTGGCTGTCAACCAGCACCCTCAGGTCCTTTTCTGCTGGGCAGCTTTCCAGCCACTCTTCCCCAAGCCTGTAGCGTTGCATGGGGTTATTGTGACCCAAGTGCAGGACCTGGCACTTGGCTTTATTGAACCTCATACAGTTGGCCTCGGCCCATCGATCCGGCCTGTCCAGGTCCCTCTGCAGAGTCCTCCTCCCCTCCAGCAGATCAACACTCCCACCCAGTTTGGTGTCATCTGCAAATTTACTGAGGGAACACTCAATCCCCTCATCCAGGTCATTGATAAAGATATTAAACAAGACTGGCCCTAGAACTGAGCCCTGGGGGACACTGCTTGTGACCGGCCGCCAACTGGATTTAACTCCGTTGACCACGACTCTCTGGGCTCGGCCATCCAGCCAGTTTTTAACCCAGCAAAGATTACATCCATCTAGGCCATGAACTGCCAGCTTCTCCAGGAGAATGCTATGGGAGACTGTATCAAAGGCTTTGCTGAAGTCTAGGTATACAACATCCACAGCCTTTCCCTCATCTACCAGGCGGGTCACCTGGTCGTAGAAGGAAATCAGGTTGTTTAGGTAAGACCTGCCTTTCGTGAACCCATGCTGACTGGGCCTGATCCCCTGATTGTCCTCCATGTGCCTGGTGAGCACACTCAGGATGAACCTCTCCATAATCTTCCCCGGTACCGAGGTTAGGCTGACTGGTCTGTAGTTCCCCGGATCTTCCTTCCGGCCCTTCTTGAAGATAGGCGTCACATTTGCCAACCTCCAGTCATCTGGGACCTCCCCTGTTCTCCAGGACTGCTGATAAATGATAGAGAGTGGTTTGGCAAGCTCCTCTGCCAGCTCCTTCAGCACTCTTGGGTGGATCCCATCCAGCCCCATAGACTTGTGGATGTCCAGGTGGCATAGCAGGTGAAAGACTGCTTCCTCCTGGATTATGGGGGGTTTATTCCACTCACTGTCCCCATCTTCCAGCTCAGGAGGCTGGGTACCCTGGGGATAACTCGTCGGGCCATTAAAGACCGAGGCAAAGAAGGCGTTGAGTATCTCAGCCTTTTCCTCCTCTTTAGTGGCAGTGTTCCCCCTTGCATCCACTAGAGGATGGAGGTTCTCCCTGGCTCTCTTTTTGCTGTTAACATATTTCTAAAAACTTTTCTTATTATACCTTACAACAGTGGCCAGGTTAAATTCCAGCTGGGCTTTTGCCTTTCTAATTTCCTCTCTGCATGACCTGACAAGATCCCTGTACTCTTCTTGGGTTGCCTACCCCTTCTTCCAGAGCTGGTAAGCTCTCCTTTTTTCCCTTAGTCGCAGTAGTAGACCTCTGTCCAGCCAGGCCGGTTGTCTTCCCCGCCGATTTGTCTTACGGCACATGGGGACAGCCTGGTCCTGTGCCTTTAAGACTTCTTCCTTGAAAAATACCCAGCCTTCTTGGACCCCTTTTCCCTTCAGGACTATCTCCCAAGGGACTCTCCCAGCCAGCGTTCTGAGCAGGTCAAAGTCTGCCCTCCGGAAATCCATGGTGGCGGTGTTGCTGACCCCCTTCCTTACCTCACCAAAGATCGAAAACTCTACCATTTCATGATCACTAAGGCCTAGATGATTTCCAACCACCACCTCTCCCACCAGTCCTTCTCTGTTAGTGAACAGGAGGTCAAGCAGGGCACTTCCCCTGGTAGGCTCACTTACCAGCTGTGTCAGGAAGTTATCTTCCACACACTGCAGGAACCTTCTGGACTGTTTCCTTTCTGCTGTATTGTATTTCCAGCAGATGTCTGGGAAGTTGAAGTCCCCCATGAGAACAAGAGCTCGTGACTGAGAGACTCTTGCCAGCTGCTTGTAGAATACTTCATCATCATCCTCATCCTGGTCGGGTGGTCTGTAACAGACTCCCAACAGGATATCTTTTCTGTTGGCCTCCCCCCTCATCCTCACCCATAGGCACTTGGCCTCACCACCAGGGTCAAGCTCTGTACAATCAAAACACTCCCTAACACACAGAGCCACCCCGCCACCTCTCCTTCCTTGCCTGTCCCTTCTGAAGAGTTTGTAGCCATCCATTGCAGCGCTCCAGTCATGGGAGGCATCCCACCACGTTTCTGTGATGGTGACTACATCATAGCCATCCTGCCTTACAATGGCTTCCAGCTCCTCCCGTTTGTTGCCCATGCTGCGTGTATTAGTATAGATGCACTTGAGCTGGGCTGTCGGTTTCACCCCCAGCAATGGGGTGACACCCCCAGGCTCCTCTCTAGTGAGGCTGTTTATATCCCCTCCCCCCTTCAGGCCTAGTTTAAAGCCCTCTCTACAAGCCCCACCAGTTCATGAGCGAAGATCCTTTTTCCCTTCTGGGAGAGCTGGGCACCGTCTGTTCTCGACAGGCCCGGTGCCATGAAAACCTCCCCATGGTCAAAGAAGCCCAAGCCCTTCCGATGGCACCAACCTTTGAGCCACATGTTAACCGCTCTAGCTTTCCTATTCCTTTCCATGTTCCCTCCTGACACTAATGGGATTGAGGAGAACACTACCTGCACTCCTGATCCTTCAACCATTTTCCCTAGTGCCCTGAAGTCCCTTTTGATCGATTTGGGGCTTCTCTCTGGCAATTCCTCACTGCCTGCCTGTACAATCAAGAGTGGATAGTAGTCAGAGGGCCGTACCAGACCACGGAGTCTCTTGGCAATGTCCCTGATCCGGGCCCCAGGAAGGCAGCAGACTTCCCTATGGGATGGGTCTGGGCGGCATATCGGGCCCTCCGTTCCCTTCAGAAGGGAATTGCCCACAACAATTACCCTTCTTTTTTTCTTTGTACAGTAGGGGTGACCTTCTCTCCCTAGTCAAACCCCTGGGTGGGCCTTCATCCCCATCCTCAGTTGCCTGGCCCTCGACTTCCAGAGTCGCATATCTGTTACGCAAGGGCACCTGTGAAGGTGAGGGAGCCCGGGAGGGGATTCTCCTCCTGCCCCAAGCAGAAACCTTTTTCCATCCCTCACCATCTCTTGGGTCTCTAGCTTCTGCCTGCCGGCAAGAGGACAGGGGATCCTCTGCTTCCTGTGGAGCCTCTATCTTTTGCCTTGGCCTGAGGGATGGTAGAGTGCGGCTCCACCAGTCTATCTTCATCTTGCATTCTCTAATACTGCTTAATCTCTCCAACTCCTCTTTCAGCTCTGCTACCAGGCAGAGCAGATCATCCACCTGCTCACACCTGAGACAGCCACTGTCCTTACCATTCTCTGGTACAGCTGACAGGCTGAGGCATTCCTTACAGCCAGCGACGTGGACAGCCGCATGTTTCTGTTTAGGTGGGGACTCCGTCTGAGTCACCACGTTCCTTCTGGCAACGGCTTTCAGATGAGTGGAAGCAATTATGTATTAGCCCAAGAAAGAACTTCCCTTCTACCCATGGCAGCCTCATTTCTTTAAGAGCTATTGGTGAGAACCTCTGTGCTATATATCAACTGGATCACCTTTTCACAATGTGCTTGACTCCTGCAGAAGTGCTCCAATAACAGCTCGAGAGACTCGAGTGTTGAACTGGATGTGTATGAGAGAGGCAAGAGAAGGATATACGCTCAGCATGACAGCTAACAACACTGAGGAATGGTGGTTGATAAAATGGCAAAAATACTAGAATTACTCTAAGCAGAGTAGGCCACTGCAATAATGCAAGAGTATATGAAATAGATTTTATTAGAGAAAACACCAAGCTTGCCATCTTCAGTTTGCGCAAATTCTATGATTTATGGGGAGGAGAACAGAGAAGAAATTAAAAGAATTAACAAGAAAGATAAGATGGTTGAAGAATGCATAAATATTTGGAGACCAATATCTGAGGGCCAAGTTCTGCTGTTTTCATTGGGACTCACGCAAACTTTTGCTCACTGTGCAGTCCAGCTGGGCAACTCAGGTAACTCGAATGTGGGACTGACATGAGCTGATGAGCTGCAAACCCCATGGCTGTGTAAGGGTATCTTCCTGCATGGGTACCCACAAAAGATTCAATCCTTCCAGCACGTATAGAGCTGTCTGCAGATGAAAATTGTGTGTACACCCAAACGTGTTGCTGATACTTACACATTTGAAATCTGGGCTCTGAAAACATCCCCTATAATCTCCTCCTATGAAACAGAAGGGTTGAATGGCAGTGGCTGCCTTTCACAGCCAGAGGAGAAGTTACCTCCTTCATACTGGATCCGGGAAATGAGGCAGATTTAGGCAGATGCCACCACATCAGAGCCTTATATATTGGTGGTTGCAAGGCATTTGCACGGTGGGCAGCAGCAGGTTGGCTACAGTGATGGGAAACTTCAACACAGCCAGATTTATGATAGGCAGTAAAAATTCAGACAGTTACTAAGTTTTAGATAGGCTTTGAGAAATGAAGTGAGTTCAATGACTGTTCTACCATTTGGAAAGCCGTAATACATTATTGGATGCACTGGAAGTAACGTTTCAGAGTCTAAAAATAGGCTGCACATACCACTCCTTCTGCTTCCCCTGGAGTGCTGAGAACATTCAGTACTTATTAAAGACGGCATTAAAAATAAGTTGAGGTTTGCATATTCCTTTCTGTGATTTCCCTTTTGAAAAATACCAGAATAACCATTTATAGCTGTTCTTCTTGCGAGGACTCAGACAACAGCAGAAAATGAAAAGGAGGGGATATACCCCTCACTCCGCCACACGACGTAGTGCTACGGTGGGTCCTGGCGGATCCTTTTCTGCACCTGGCCGTGAAACCTCATTCTCAGCTGGACCCTTCCTCAGCAGCTTTCCTTCTACAAACCTAGGAACTGGCAAGCCCTTAAGGCCATGACTCTGCAAAGGTTTTGTTGTCATGCAAAGCCTCCTGTTGAAGTTGAGTTCCCCATCAGACCTGAGGCTGGATGAGGGCTGAACAGAGCAACTTTGACTTCGTGCAGGCTGCTTGCTCCATGATCTCTAAGGAGCATTTTGGGTTTCAAGGGATGCAAACATGTCTCACCAAAGTGCTGATGCTGGGTTTGTTAATGGAGCTGGCTTGGCTTGATCATGTATACCACTGGGGGCTAGGTGAAGCAACAGTGGAAAATTAAAGGAGTAACAAGGAAACTGCTACTGGTTCCTTCCCACTTTGTGGGTCTTTTTTTGAATAAAAAATTAACTTCCCACATGACAAGGGCCTGCTAACTCTTCTAGCATGCACAGCAAATTTGTAGGAACACACAGCTCATATGAACAAAATCTTGCATTGCATAAACATTGGGATATTTCCACAGGCTCATACCTGTATAAGTATTTCTTTAGATATAAAGACACTGCTCTATTTTAAAGTGTGCCACTGAATACAAGGGAAATGGAGTTCACAAAACAGGAGAAAGACCGGTAAAAAGTAAATTACCAGCTAGTTATATCTAGTTGTGGGGGCACCCAAGTGTGGAGTTTTGTATCCTGAAATATTTCTATTTTTATATTCAGGGACAGGATAAAATGAAGTTGATGAAAAGCCCCAGGTTCCCCACCGAGTGCCCTTGCCTACATGCTCACAACTCCCACAGTCCTTGCCCGGCAGCTCCTAGATTCACCTGGCCTCTCATGTTTAGGGCATTTTATTGTGTCGTGGTTTAACCCTGGCTGGCAACTCAGCACCACGCAGCTGCTCGCTCACTCCCCCCACAACGGGACAGGGGAGAGAATCAGAAGGGTCAAAGTGAGAAAACTCATGGGTTGAGATAAAGACAGTTTAATATGGAAAGCAAAAGCCATGCACGCAAGCAAAGCAAAGCAAGGAATTAATTCACCACTTCCCATGGGCAGGCAGGTGTTCAGCCATCTCCAGGAAAGCAGGGCTCCATCACGCATAATGGTTACTTGGGAAGACAAATGCCATCACTCTGAATGCCCACCCCCCCCTTCCTTCTTCTTCCCCCAACTTTATATGCTGAGCATGATGTTATATGGTACAGGATAGCCCTTTGGCCAGTTGGGGTCAGCTGTCCTGGCTGTGTCCCCTCCCAGCTTCTTGTGCACCTGGCCGAGCAGGAGAAGCTCAAAAAGTCCTTGAGTAGGCTAAGCACTACTTAGCAACAACTAAAACCATCAGTGTGTTATCAACATTCTTGTAGTACTAAATCCAAAACACAGAACTATGCCAGCTACTATGAAGAAAATTAACTCTATCCCAGTCGAAACCAGGACATCTTGTTAAGTAGAAATGGGCATTTGAAGCACCTCTGTCTAAAGCTGCTCTCATTCCCAGGTAAGGGTGCCAGGACATTACAGTTATCCTCCTTTAACCATCTTTCATAAGAAGACTGAGCAGCCTTGCGCTTACCCAAGCCAGAAAGCCAAAGAACAAACCAGAGGGATTTAAGCCTCCTCTGGGAACCAGAAGATGAAGTTTAAGCCCATGCCTCTGAAATTCTTTGCGAGAGCTAGATATGAGCAGTTCATTTTTTTTTTATTTTAAAAGGCAAATGCTTTTAAATCTCCTATAGCTTCTGCTTTCACAGCTTTTTAAAATTAAATCAATAACTAAACTGAAAGAGAGGCAGAAAATGCTAAAAGTTCTGCATTTAGTAAAACTGCACCAGTTTTAAGTAAATCCGCAGCATTTCCCTGCAAAGCATCTTTTTACTTTATTCTCTATAAAATTCTGAACAACATAAAAATTCCCCGGATACTACAAGGTCTTGGCATTTGCAAAGGATTTTCAGGCAAGCTGTTAAACAACGATATTTTCCTTTGTAATTGGTACTAAGAAATCTTTCCCTCTATTTGTGTATCAGAGGTAGATGGAAAAGAAAACTTCTGGATCCAAAATTGCGAGGAGCCTGGCAGTATGGATTGAAACTGCCATGATGACAGAGCAGTGTCGTATTTGGGACTGATGGCAGACTTCCCTAAAATGCTCCAAAGCCAGTGGATTTTCAGAGTATAGGGGAAAAGGATTATAAAAATTGGAGTAAATCTTTCCATCCCTCCCTGACACACACTTACTATACTGTATATAATAGCTATGCTGGTACTCTCTTAGCACCTGGCAGTAAATACCATAGGTAAAAGATCAATGTATGTGTGAAAGGAGGGATATATACTTACTTAGTTAGTCTTCCTATTTTTGGCATAAAAATGTTGCTTGCTGTGTGAAAAGTCCCTTGATGTTTGAGTGATGACTCCCTTCAGGGCTATTACTTTGTGCCTTGTATAAACCATATACACGTGCCTCGTGGAAAGATTGGTAAGTTGTATCCATAAAATAAAATGTTATTTGTTTTCTGAGAGGTTTCAAAGCTGCAGAAAAACACTAGCTATGCCACAAATTACACCAGCAGTTTCTAAACTAGTTGGGCCTGTGTAATTGAAGCCACCACTGATGTGGTTACCAGCTCTCTCTGGGTGCTACTTACTGCACCTTGGAGGGTCACCGCTGCAAACCACCACCATAACGCTGGTAGCTATTGAACTATTTTGAAATCTTGAAAATCATGGTCCCTGTTCTTCGTTTGGCCCCCAGCCTCGTAAAGGCCCCTGCTGTAAGCAGTCCCTGTGGTAAGGAAGCTTACAGTGCAGAAAGCCAAGAATATGCCATTGCAGTTTATTAGGGTAACAGCATCAGAATATTTTTTTTTCCTTCTTGTGTTGGAGAAGTACAAAGCAGACTCTGAATTATGTGTGCCTACAGTAATACTTGCATTGAATTAAATCTCTAGGCCCAGTGCAAGCACTCCACCTGAATTAGTTTTTAAATTCAGAGCTTTTTCCCACTGTGTCTTTCTCTTTTGTCCAACTGTAGTTTTAAAATTGGGCCAAGCAAACAAAACAGTGAAAATCATTTTACTAATATGCTATTTGCATAATACCACACTATTAGCTTAAAATCCTGCTTACATAGAAATAGCTGAACATTTTCTCCTCAGCAATTCAGAATACCTGGTTACAAAATGCAGAAACTGCCTGACAGTCATTGCTGCAAAACTGCAAGAGAAGATGCTGCAGGAGGTATCAGCTGCAGGGGGTAATGGCTGCAGGGTGACCCTTCCCTCTCCTCTCCACATGTCCAGCTGGCCTGATGCCCTCGCTTTAACCTAACGGCACCACCCCAAGCACATATCATGCCTTGGGATGAGCTGTGTGTTAGGCCAAAACCTGAGCAGAAGTGCAGCAAACAGCAATTCATAGCATAGCCCTGCCAAAGTCCTGTCCCTGCCCCTGCCCGCATCCATCCCCCAGCCCAGCTATTGCCCCTGTAGGATGCTGCAGCCCCAGGACGAGGCCAGGCTGGATGTCACCCGCAGCTGCTGAGGCAGGAGGATGAGCATACCTGTGGCACAACACGCTATCTTCACATGGCAAATGTGTCCCCATGTGTCTCCATGACACACAACATTTTCTTCAAATCTGGGGTCTTCCTCCATGCTGAGACCATCATCTGACTTTCTCATGCAGGATGTGGCTCTCCGGTCTTGCAGAGACTTTGGTGCCACCATCGTTGCTGGCCTCTGGTGCTGTACCATGGTGGCTGTGGAGGCCCTGCCAGTTGTAGCTGTACCCCATACCTCCCCGCAGCCGCCGGGGAGGAGGCTGGAGAGGCCATCACCCCCCCACCAATGCTGCCAGCCTCAAGGGGAGCACCCAGAGTGGGGATGGGGATGCATAAAGCACAGTGGCTGCGAGTACCACCATGCAAACACCAAGAAAAGGCAAGTGTGGGCTCCCTCTGACACCTGGGTATTTGTTGTCTGCACGTGATTCCCATTACTGCTGCGTTCAGGGGACTCGCTGCAGCAATGTTGTGCGAGTGTTAATTAAACTGATATCAGCTTTTATGTCTCTAGCTGATAAAGCAGGCTGGCGGTGCTCTAAATTTAGTCTCGTTGGGAGAAGACAAACAGGGAAGGTGCCACACTGATGGATCTTGCAGCAGCACCTGCGCTCTCAAAATGGTGTTGGTCCATGGCTAACGGGCCGAATAAATAATGTGGGACGGCCCTGCTAACGGCAGCAGTGTTGTTACATGTCAATAGTATCAACTGGGCAAGCCTTGAGCAGGTCACGCTCACTCCTAACCCCACATGTGGGTTGTGTTCAGAAAAGGGAGACACAGGAGACGGTGCTGCTTTAACTAGGTAGCAATATAAAGGTAGAAACCTCACTCTACACAAACACCACCACCCTCCCCACCAACTGAAAATCTCAATTTTTGACTGAGATTAACTTTTGACTGTGTTTTGACTGAGACTGATTGATTTTGACTTTTTCCTTGAGCAGTTGTATCATTACTTTAAAATATGACCAGAGGCTTTTTTTGTATCTTGTGGTTTTTTTTTTTTCAGAAGGGGTATGATGTTTTACCCCCACCTTTGTGTTTGCATCAGTTTTGTGGAGCACCTGAGGCTGGGTGCCTTGGGTGGCTTCAGCAGGTTGAATTTACTGCATGTGCCTCACATTGGCTGGAGCACCCAATATGTTTGTGCTCCTCAGAGAGGCTGCCTGGAGACAGGGATGGCAAAATACAAATGAATGAAACAAGGAAAGAGCAGTAGAAAGAGAGAACATGTAAGTTGTGATAGGATCTTCAATTTGCAGAGGGCTCGTGCATACTCCTTTGTATGCTTTATTGGAAAGATGAGTAGCTTGGAATTTCCAGAAAGAATCAGGAGATAAGCTTAATAAATGCAGTCAGCTGCCCTTCTAAATCTGGTCTTTGGTGCTCAGTGATATAAAGCCTCTGTAAGATTTGGGTATCTAGCCCCTTTTGCTCCTTTTTGGTGTCCTTTTCATTCTCAGAAGGACAGTATTTGTACCTACAGACTTGTACCAGTACTTCTTTAAGACAGTACCAAAATCCCGACCTTTGATGTTACCTATGCTTTCCCTTTTGTTCAAAAATTACCTGTGTTTGGATGTGAAAGGTTATTTTTTAATCTGATCTGATCTATAGCACTATGCTAATCTGTTACAAACTGAGTTTTTCATACATTTTCACATTTCAGACTTTCTACTAAAGCCTGTAATTATTACAGCTCTAATTATTCTGTCATTTAAAAACTTTTATTTCCATTTCCATATAATTGGCTACTTGATTTTAAAATACTTTCTTTACGTACAGTACCTCCATAGGGTACTCTGACCCTCTACCAAGAAAAAGATGTTTTTCCCTTCCTCATTACTGTAATTACATAAGGAAACAATAGCTCACTGAATGATAGAAATATGGGTGAATATTGTTCTCTAGAAAACCATCTGTCCCTTTTCAATCCATAGGCAAAAGTTAGTAGTTTGCTTGAAGGGGTCTGAATTTTACATCAGTGAAAAGCCCCAATACCATATAATTCTGACATGCAGGACTTACTAACCCGCTTTTGTTGGAGGACTGAACTGCTGTCAGATCACGATATGGGGACATCCATGCAGATCATGACATGGGGATATCCGTGCAGATCACAAAATAGGGGCATCTGTGCCACCAACCCCATTTACAGCAGCTGAGGATCTGACCCACACTGAAGTGCATCAGGAGCGATGGGTCAACAAAGGACCTGGGTTTTGCAAACTGTGTATTTACCAATTGGAAAGCCATTTAGCTCCTCAGGCAGTTATTTTTCTGTTTGTTTTGAAACAGTCTGTGGGAAATAGGAAAGGTTTGAAGCATAGGACAAAGGGTTGGTAAACAGCCTGTGGGGCTGGCAGCTTTGCGTGCACGGGACCTGCAGTGTTTCTCACCCTCTTGTTGTTCACTGGAAAGGATCAAATCCTGACCTACCAGTTCTAGGATATTTCCCTGAAGTCTTCAAGGAAGGATAGGACAGTGAGAAATTTAGGGGAAAAAATGGTCTGGAAAAGCAGTGTAATCCCTTTCCTCAGAGCCTTCTCCCACTGTAGCTGACAGAAGCACTTTTCCAGAGCAAGGAGACAGGATTCATTGCACCATCTCATCATAAAGTAAACATTAAACTGACCACAGAAATTGCACCCTGAAATTGCTTGTTTCTCTTCAGTGATTATAAAAGGCAGCATACAGTTCCTAGCACTAACTCAGACCTCTTTGTTGTAGACATCTCATGTTAGATGGCGAGAATCCCCCCTTGCTATAGACAGGTTGCCCTGTGATGGGCATCCGAGTGAGGATGGTCGCTATGTTTTTCCCCTTCTCCCAAGGATCCCAGTATCTTCAGGTCACCTGGACCAGATTGTGATGTAGCACTGTTTTTTTTTTATAATGCTGGCTGGCATATACATTATTTATGGGAGCAGTAACATACAGTGCATGATTTAAAGGTGGTAACTGCTCATCCATATATTCTAGGGAATCACCCTGTTATTTAAAATAATCTGAAACTCCCAAGCAAAATCTATTTTTTCTCTCAGCTGGAAACAGATTTGGCTGATAAATGTATAATTGCTGCAGCATGCCAAAAGACACTTTAGCTGACAGGAATATTGTGATAGCAGAGGCAGAAATTCAACACTATGTCTTAAATATAGGGCATAAATTCCCATCTAATCTGAGGCCCAGATATAAAAAGGGTAAGATTTGAAATAGCTCATATATTTGCTCGTATGAAGTTGAATCATATAATCATAAAATAGTTTGGGTCAGAAGGGACCTTTAAAGGTCATCTAGTCCAGCCCTCCTGCAATGAGCAGGAACATCTTCAATTGGATCAGGTTCCTCAGAGTCCCCTGCTTGAATGCCTCGTAGTTCTAGAGGTGTTAAAAGCAACATTACCACCCGCTTGAGTAAAGCAAGTGGGGATTTATGGCACCCACTGAGCTCTGAGAAATTTTGGTTGTGATGAGATTTCAGTCTTTCAAGTGGAAGTGCTGGTCATTTTTGGCAGGAGCAGAACTGCTGGGGACTATGATCTGAGACTTTTTGTAGCCTATGGGAGAAACCGGCCCCTATATGTGTGGAAACAAGGACAAGCTGCTAGCTATAGTATTTCTTGGTGCCATGCTGGCTATGGGTTTTGTCACCTGTGCTAACCAGATGGGCCAGTGAAGCGCACAGGGACATTTGACCTCCTGCGATATGATGCAGCTACCCTTTAGCCCAACCACAACACAAACACAACACTGTTTTCAGTTTTGGGCCCTTCACTATAGGAAAGATATCGCGTTGCTGGAACATGTCCAGAGAAGAGCAACAAAGCTGGTGAGGGGTCTGGAGCACAAGTCTTAGGAGGAGCGGCTGAGGGAACTGGGGTTGTTTAGTCTGGAGGAGGCTGAGGGGAGACCTGATCGCCCTCTACACCTACCCAAAAGGATGCTGTAGTGAGGTGGGTGTTGGTCTCTTCTCCCTGGTAACGGACGATAGGACGAGGGGAAATAGCCTCAAGTTGTGCCAGGGCAGGTTTAGGCTGGACATTAGGAAAAATTTCTTCCCTGAAAGGGTTGTCAAGCATTGGAATGGGCTGCCCAAGGAGGTGGTGGAGTCCCCATCCCTGGAGGTATTTAAAAGACGGGTAGACGAGGTGCTTAGGGACATGGTTTAGTGGTGGGATGGTGGTGTTAGGTTAACAGTTGGGCTTGATGATCTTAAAGGTCTTTTCCAACCTAAATCGATTCTATGATTCTATGAAAGCAAGCTCTTGCAGACACTTCAGAAGAAAAAAAAAAAGCATATGAATACATATGAGCATATTCAAATTAGTTTTATTTGTTTGAAACTGAAGGCAGCACTGCTTGCATGAGCCTGCTATGCTAAAAGTGGTTCCAAGTTGCAAAAGCTCCTGGTTTTATCCCCACTGCCTCATGTGGGTTGAGAAGCCGCTTTCCTCAAGCAGCATTAGCCCAGCTCAGGCTGCTCCTGTCCATCCCTTCCTGCTGCTCCAAAGCTCCTGGGCAGTTGGCCCAGGGCAGCAGACACGCAGGAGGAGACTCAAGCGCAAAAGTGGGATGCTCTGCTCCTCGCCAGGGAGGAAGGGAAGAGGCAGGGCAGCGAACACTACACTGAGGGAGGTAACTGAGCCCTAACTTAAAAAGTACATCTGTTCTTTGGACTGAAAAAAAAAATCACAGAATTCCATGGGCAGCTACATGATGGCCTGCCTGCACTGCAACACATCTACCTGGGGCAGGGACTCCTTCCAAAACCCTTGTGGAGTGCATGGCTTTCAGTGAAGGTTTTGGCACATGGGGAGGTGTGTATGCCGTCCCCAAGGGACAGAGCTGGCCAAGCTGTGTTTGCTCACAGGCTGCAGGTCGTGCCTGAGCTCCTGGGTGGATGTGACATTCCAAAGAGGTGCCGACCCCAGGTATCGGTCCATACAGGCATTAGTAGTCTCTCTCACTCATCTGATTTTAGGAAAACACAGGGATACAGCATCTTCGAAATTAAAACTGCTTTGTTAAATCTTCTTAAAATGAATCAGTGGCCTCCAGGGTACTGAGGATGGGACAGACAGGCAGAGAGAGCATGTTTCTGTGCAGGCTAAAAATGATAATTTCTGGTTTTGTTGTTGCTTGTGATGTTTAAAAGATGCTTTCAATCTTTGATCCCAACTCTGATTCCAGCTGCAGCACTGGACAGTGAAATACTTCCACTGGTTTTATTGGAACGAGTCTGGATTTTCACACCAGTAAATGAGATCATGAACTTTTCCTTTCTATTTACTGGTAACTATTTTCTCTATTTTACTGTGGCCTTAAAACAAAATCAACATTTTAAGGTACTTTGAACGATGTTTTTACTGATGTTAAAGTATAATTGTGGTGGGATTTTTTCTGCTTTCATCCTGCAGACATGAGAAGAGTGAGCTATTTTAGTTATCTGGAAATCTTTTACATTAGATGCCTCCTTTGGGGTCAAGATGACATCCATGGGCGTTTGCAATACAGCCAACAGCAATGTGACTTTTATGATAATGAAATTACATTTCTGTTTGGGAATGAAAATAGCAATCTCCCGTTTGCTGGGATCAAATATCAGCTCTCAGGAGGGGTATTTTGCAGACACCAAGCTTAGCAGTAGTTACTTAAAAAAGAAACGAATGCATCAAGACTTCTTTTAAAAAAAACCCCATCGTATCCTTGGCGAGGTGGTATTGGGCTTAGCACCACCACTTTTTGTTTTAAGATTCCAGATCATATTTCTACTAGAGGAACAAAAGGGCTTGGTAATGAGAGCATTACAGATTCTTTAACAATCTAAGGTGTTTGTTAAGTCTCTGAAAGCATTATCATCACATTTAACTGTGCCATGAAATTTCCATGAAAATAAACTATTTGAAGACTGCTTTAGCTAAATGTCTTAAAACAAATCCCTCAGGGATTTAAAAATAGACCCTGTACTAAAGGAAAATGAAAGGTGAATTTTTCATGTATATTTACCAACCCATATTAAAATGTTAATATATACTACTGAAAAATAGTTCTAATCTTTAACAATTGGTCAAGATATATGAAAGCATACTGAAAAGTTTTGCAATTTTGAAAGGTGAAGCATGAAAAATTACTGATGGGTTTTGAACATTTTCCTCCCATATTCAAGGCCTCTCCCGTGTTCAAGCACAACAGATCAAAATATGCTTCATCTGAATTGAAAGGCTGCCAATCACTAGGTACGTCAAAGAGAAACTTTGAGACTTTTCAGACAAAACAAAAAACATTATGTGAATTCACAGCAAGCAAAATTTTTCCTAGATAAGCCATGCACTTCTTTAATAATTCTGGCACCTGTGCTAAGGTCCTTGGATGAGGTAGAGGAATAGGACTTATGTCTGCATTAGGTGACATATCCGTGTCCCTGGCCTTCTGAGAAATCAGGACAACTTCTTGTTTACAGTCTTTTTAAGATAACAGTCATCACCTCAGTCTTGCTGCTTCTCAGGACCTCATTGTTCAAAACCACTGACAAAATAGAAAAAAAGACAGACACCATCATCTTATGTCCTGTTCAATCCGTGTGCAAGATCACTGAGTGCTGTGCCAGGCAGGGACCTGGGTGGACTGATGTGATATTGCAGTGAGCTCATGTAGAACCAGGGACATGTATGTAACCTGCTCCTGACAACCCTCCTCGAAATCTCCACAGGTGGTTCTACCACCTGCCTGCAAGACCTCAGAAAACCGATGGCCATGTGGTTGCTAGCAAACGTGTGGTACTCACAGAACCATGAATGTGTAGATTGCAAGTCTTAATTACCGAGAAACCTTTGGGGGCCGTGCCTACATTAGCAAACGGTTCAACACAGCATGAATGAGTCAGGGGAATGAAGCAGCTGGTGATGAGTCCTCACATCTACGCTGCTGGTGGTTCTGCGTTTTCCCTTTGGACTAGATTGTGTCCGGTCCCTTGGAGGAGAAGTCACCCCCTTGCAGGTGGCTTGAAGTTATTCATAGTGCTGGTCACTGCTTTGGGCCCTCATGGCCCCCACACCAGTGTGAGTACTGCTGGCAGAGCTTCCAGGCTGGTGCCTCTGAAAGAATCTGCTGTGATTGCACCAGAATAGCACCAAGGTGCAGGAAGCTGGACAACTGGAGGAATCCCTTCAAAAAAACGCTATGACTGTAAGAAAAGGCCTCAATGCAAACACAGGTACAGGTGACCTTGAAAACGTTTGTGATGCCACCTAGAAAATATTTATTGGCATGATCTTAAGGTGTTCTAACTAGCTGGAGAACAAGATTGCATATTGAGGGCCTAGTTTATCTTTCTGTATATCGTCCTAGTAGCAAACAGGTTTATTTTTAACATCTTTTTGACCTTGTATAACTAGTTGATGTAATGGCTACACATGGCATAGCTGTCAAACTACACGAAAGTAAAAATTACTTGTGTTGGGCTTTCACAAGGTTTTTAGAATAAGATGGTAAACTTCAGTTAGAGATATCACTAAGGAAAAAAAATCCCTTTTTTTTTTTATATTGCAGGTGTGGACTGCATATTTTGCAGTGCTTTAATGCAGGGGATTGGCTAAGAAAAACAACTACTTGTACAGGTTTCGGTTTATGCCCTTAATGAATCAGTAACTCAGATTGTTTATTTAGAAAAAAAAAGGAAGTTCCCTTCCCCTGCTAGTGGCACAGATTCTGACTCAGCAATATAAACTAGATTGAATGCAGCTATTTCCATTGATTTAACTCAATCTAGCCTAATTTTCTTGGATAACTCTTGGCTGAGATAAGCACTTCCATGAGGTATAAATTGGGCTGACGTAAACCAAACAGACATTAGTGAACTTTACTAGTCACTCTGTCACAGTTAAACAGGTGCAAATTTCTTCAGTGCAGCTCAGAAAGTAAAGTTGTAGAATAGGAGAATTAAGATAACTTATCATTAAAAAGAATAAAAAAGAAAGAGAAAACCAAAAATGACTGATCCTCGATATTGATGCTTGATTCTAACATGTTGAACAAGGGAGGCTAACTTAAACCCATGGCAGGTGAAATGTTTGCATGTTCTCATAAGATTACACAAATATTTATAAATTTAAATTTACTAAACTCATTCAGTAATATTTTATCTGCAGCCAAGTGGCATTCAGTCAAATCCAACATGTTGATTAACATGTTTTTAATCATCTGCTGGAAAATTGGTTGTAAGAGTATTTCTGAGGTTTGGTACCACAACACTGATCCTACCTTCTGGTTTATACATGTTTCCAAAAATAGTAATGCTATTGCCACTGCTTTTTTTTAACTCAGACACAGTCCTGAAAGCTAAACAGGACAGCACAGTAAAGAATTATGAGCACTCTGAAATAATTTTTATAGAAAGCTAAAATTAGATAGTCTATATGTGCCAAAATCTAAATAAATCATCTTAAAGGTCACCAATGAAATACTTCTAGATATTTAGGACCATTTTCCTGTTATCCATTTACATGAACTGTTGAAATATTTAAATTTCAGCTTCCTTTTGATGTGCAGAGGTTGATGTCTACAGGGCTTGATAACCAAGGAGGGACCTGCTGATGCTTGTTTCAGAGACACAGTATCCATTCTTGGAAATGTTCCAAACCAGACCAAACATGGTCCTGGGCAACCTGTGATAGTTGAATCTGCTTGAGCAGGGGGACTGGACTAAAAAACCTCCAGAGATCCCTTCCAGACATTTTTTTTTCCTTTTCAATTCTCTGATTCTGTTTATTACCAGTTCTTACACATCTGCTCAAAGTTTGAGGCTGCTGATCTCTAACTCACAGCTGAAATAGTAATTAATTTCCTTCACAGAAATCTTATGAAAAAATTCCACCACTTTAATCAGTCTATCTTTTTTGTTTTCCCTCTACTGATGCTGCCAATCAGCAGCTTTAAGTGGGAGAATGTTTTTCACAATAGATCTCATCTGGGATATTTCCGTCAGGCAAAGAGCCATTTCAGAAGTAGAGATAGTACTGTTGAAGGTTAGTTTTCTTGTGCTGATATCTAGTAAGGGCAACTGGGGAGAGGATGGTAGAAAATGCAGGTAAATGAAGGCAGTACTGTGGAAACGGAGACCTGCTTTTTGGAAGAGTTGAGATTTTTATTTTGATTTTTGTTTTCATGCTGGTTTGGACTGAACCTTCAAATTTCAGCACTGAGAAGAATATGAAAGAGGAAATTTTTTCAGGTCATTCAAAACATTTCATTTCAGTTTTGTTCTTTTAATTATAACAGTATACATAGCATGTATGTAACCATACTTAAAAAAAAAAACAAACCTCACTCATAACAAAAGGAAGGAAAGGAAAACTCAAAATTCTGCAAGTATTGGAATATCTTGATTCAATATTGCTGAACATTTTCCCCTTTTTCTCCCTTTGAATCAGAATTTTGATGGAATTGTCATTTGTTGTGAAGCATATTCAAGTCAACTAGTTTTGTGTCTTGCAACAGTCTGTCTTCCGAGTGTATCTAAGATTCAGTGTGGATGGAGAACTTGGGAGATGTGGACATCAGGAGTAGCTTGGCTGCAGTTTCACTCAGTAAATTGCCTCACCTCTGATAAACGCTTCCTTATTCACAAAATATGGATAACAGCAACTGCCTCTGAAGGTAGCTCTTGAGCCCTCTGACAGAAACCACCATATCTAAAAGGTGGATGGTGTTCTTCCACCATCACAGTCAGCTTTTGTTTTATATCAGGAGCTCTTTGGAAGCAAATACTTTTCTTAAGAGAACTCCACCTTCAAGAGCAAATAGAGATCAGGCAGTGATTTTAAAAGGAGATACCTGAAGTTATATGTTAAATATCTTTTGAATATGTGTGTACAGATTACTTCCAGAAGAGGTTTTCCCATGAACATCAGTCAGTGCAGCTGAAAATAAACTATTTGTAGAGACTATCTAAATAGTCATGCTTTTAAAAATGAACAAACAGTTAATTAGTTAATTACAAATAACTAGTTAATGTGTAAATGAGAATTGTGCCCGGTGTTTTCAGGCTAAGCTATCTCATAGTGTTCCTGACACTTGAAATAAATGGAACCTCGAATAAGAGCATTCACACGTGCTTTTACAGTGTACTTGTGTGCAAAAAGATGAGTGAGAAAGGATGGGGTTCCCCCATTCCCATCACTAGGCTTGGATGGCCTTGTCCAGGTTTTTGCATTTTGAAATCTTATAAAGCCCTATATGAAGCAAGCTATAGCCAGATAAATGGAATAGGTTCATTACAGTAACACCTATAAACAGTCCAGTAGTTAAAGTTATGTCAAACTTTCATAGCAGAAGCTCAGTTTTTTATCTTATAATTTCATGAAGAAAAACAGCTTTGAACCAAGCTCCATAAAAACAGTGTGAATATTTTTGCATTTATAATTAAAGATGAATTTGTCTTTTTATAAATCATACAGGCAAAAGGAGCAAACCACTGACTGATCTAAAATACAGCTGTATATCTAAAAGACTTTAGATTTGAAAAAAGGGACTGCAGGTAATCAAGTCCAGCATTATAAGGAAAGCCTCACTGATGTAGGGCCCCACTATGACGTGATTTGAAAAAAACCCCAAATTTTTACTGGAATTTAAAGCTAGGTAACGACTCAATCTTGCATCACAGGCAGGCTGCTTCTTGTTTGCTTCTGAGGCAGGCATTTTTCACATCTGTTCAGGTGAGGGACCCCTTCATCTGGATGATTTGGGGCACAGGAGGCAGAAGGGAACACTTTTGGCGTACCAGGCTGACTTGATGCAGCATAAGGACTTTTTAATTCTCCTTCGGCTATGGACAGGCCAAAGAGTTTCTGAGAGTGACTCACCATGGGTTACACTGGGAACCTGAGGTCGGAGCTGGTACCTGTGCCTCTCCAGTTCCCATTTTTGTTAACTGAAAGCCCCAGCTGCTGCCTGCTGTTGTGGTGGTTCCTTGGGGTGGTTCCTCCCATTGCAAGGAGAAGGGGTATCTGCTCAGGGCGGAGATCCCCATGATCTCTCTACAGGTCTAAAATAATCTAAATGTGAGGGCTTTCTGACCATAGCTGTGAGACAGGAGGTGAGTTTGCTGCATGAAGTGTAAGGTTCAGAGGTTCCCGGTGGGGCAAAATGCAGTAGAAAAGGTCATGGTGCTTCTGCATCAAGTGCTGTCCTATTTCCAGTATTGCTGGGAGGTACTGGAGAAGATTGGATAGACTGTCTTTCACTTACAAATTGATGTGCTTATTCCCCAAAGCCCAGCTACAAGAAGCCAAAATAAGTAATTATGTTCATAGAATCATAGAATCGTAGAATGTTTTGGGTTGGAAGGGACCCCTAGAGGTCATCTAGTCCAACCCCCCTGCAGTGAACAGGGACACCACTAACTAGATCAGGTTGCTCAGAGCCCCATCCAACCTGGCCTTGAATGTTCCCAGGGATGGGGCCTCCACCACCTCTCTGGGCAACCCGTTCCAGTGTTTCACCACCCTCGTTGTAAAGAATTTCCTCCTTATATCCAGTCTAAAACTACCCTGTTTCAGTTTAAAACCATTACCCCTTGTCCTGTCACAGCTGTCCCTACTAAAAAGATTTTCCCCATCTTTCCTATAGGCCCCCTTTAGGTACTGAAAGGCCGTAATCAGGTCTCCCTGCAGCCTTCTCTTCTCCAGGCTGAACAAGCCCAACTCTCTCAGCCTGTCCTCATAAGAGGTGCTCCAGCCCTCGGATCATTTTAGTAGCCCTCCTCTGGACCTGCTCCAACACTTCCATGTCCTTCTTGTGCTGAGGGCTCCAGAGCTGGACGCAGTACTCCAGGTGAGGTCTCACCAGAGCAGAGTAGAGGGGCAGAATCACCTCCCTCGACCTGCTGGCCACGCTTCTCCTGATGCAGCCCAGGGTACGGTTGGCCTTCCGGGCTGCCAGCGCACATTGCTGGCTCATGTCCAGCTTTTCATCCACCAGCACGCCCAAGTCCCTCTCGGCAGGGCTGCTCTCGATCCTTTCTTCCCCCAGCCTGTACTGATAGTGGGGGTTACCCCGACCCAGGTGCAGGACCTTGCACTTGGCCTTGTTGAACCTCATGAGATTCACACAGGCCCACCTCTCCAGCCTGTCCAGGTCTCTCTGGATGACATCCCGTCCTTCTGGTGTGTCAACCGCACCACTCAGTTTGGTGTCGTCCGCAAACTTGCTGAGGGTGCATTCGATCTCGCTAAGTCATTGATGAATATATTAAACAGCACCGGTCCCAGTACGGACCCCTGAGGGACACCACTCGTCACCAGTCTCCATCTGGACATCGAGCCATTGACCACTACCCTCTGGATGCGGCCATCCAGCCAGTTCCTTATCCACCGAACAGTCCACCCATCAAATCCATAGCTCTCCAATTTAGAGAGAAGGATGTTGTGGGGGACCGTGTCAAAGGCTTTGCAGAAGTCCAGATAGATGACATCCATTGGTTTTCCCTTGTCCACTGATGCTGTCACACCATCATAGAAAGACACTAGGTTCGTCAGGCAGGACTTGCCCTTGGTGAAGCCATGCTGGCTATCTCGAATTATCTCCCTGGCCTCCATGTGCCTTAGCATAGCTTCTAGGAGGATCTCTTCCATGATCTTCCCAGGCACAGAGGTGAGGCTGACAGGTCGGTAGTTCCCAGGGTCTTCCTTTCTACCCTTTTTGAAAATGGGCACAATGTTTCCCTTTTTCCAGTCACCAGGGACTTCACCTGACTGCCATGACTTTTCAAATATCATGGAGGGTGGCTTGGCGACTACATCGGCCAATTCCCTCAGGACTCTGGGATGCACCTCATCAGGTCCCATGGACTTATGTGCGTTCAGGTTCCTCAGGTGGTCACGAACCTGATCTTCTCCTACAGCAGGAAGGGTTTTGCCCTCCCGGTCCCCCTCATGCCATCCATCAACTCGGGTGGGGTGAGGAGAGAGGTTCCCAGTGAAGACTGAGGCAAAAAATTTGTTGAGTACCTCAGCCTTCTCCTCATCTGCTGTTACCAGCTTGCCAGTCTCGCTCATCAGCAGGGGTACGCTTTCTTTAACCATCCTTTTCCGGTTGATATACCTGTAGAAACCCTTCTTGTTATTCTTTGCATCCCTAGCCAAGTTTAGCTCCAGCTGAGCCTTGGCTTTCCTGACCCCATTCCTACACAACCGGACCGCGTCCCTATACTCTTCCCAGGATGCCTGTCCCTGCTTCCACTGCCTGTGCAGTTCCCTCTTCCTCCTTAGTTTGACCAGCATCTCTCGTCTCACCATGACGGTCTCTTCCCTTCTTTGCCCGATTTCTTACACCTGGGGATCGAGAGCTCTTGCACTCTGTGGATCACTTCCTTAAAGATCTGCCAGCTCTGTTCTGTTCCCCTGTCCCTGAGGACCGTTTCCCAGGGAGCCCTTCCAACTATCTCCTTGAGGAGCTGGAAGTTTGCTTTTCTAAAATTCAGGGTCCTGACTATGCTCTTCATTCTTCCCATTTCCCTCTGGAGCGTGAGCTCTACCAGCGCATGATCACTGCAACCCAAGCTGCCTCCGATCTTGACATTTCCAACGAGCTCACTTGCATTGGTGACCACCAGGTCCAGTATCGCATCCCCTCGGGTAGGGGTGTCTATTACCTGGCTTAAGAAGTTGTCCTCAATGCATTCGAGAAACCTGCTGGATTGCCTACAGCTTGCCGTGTTGGTTTTCCAGCAGATCCAGCAGATTCTTCCTAACACTGAATGTTTGGGGACTTTTTCCTTTAATTTTTATCCTTCTCCTCTTCCATTCCAATCCCAGTTCTCTCTATCCCTCCACATTACTTCTAGATCTCTTCATTAGAAGACCACCAGTCTTTAGTGATTCCCCTTCTGCCTTTTCTGGCTCTTTTCTCCACCCTACATTGCAGGACCCTCTTTCAGGACACTTTATACCCTTAGACTCTCAGGTACAAGGGAGAAGGAAATTTGCGCTCTACTGGGTCATTTTGCCTAGTACCATGTCTCCAGCAGCAGACACCAGCGAATCCTTAGGGAAAGATAACAGAGCAAGGCAGATGTCTTGGAAACTCCCCCGAGGATTTTCTTTGAGCAATATGAATCGAATCATAGAACCATTTAGGTTGGAAAAGACCTTTAAGATCATGAAGTCCAACTGTTAATCTAACACTGCCATCCCACCACTAAACCATGTCCCTATGCACCTCATCCACCTGTCTTTGGAATACCTCCAGGGATGGGGACTCGACCACTTCCCTGGGCAGCCTGTTCCAATGCTTGACAAAAAAAAAATTTTTCCTAATGTCCAACCTAAACCTGCCCTGGTGCAACTTAAGGCCATTTCCCCTCCTCCTATTGCCCGTTGAGCTAATAGGGTATAGATGGTCCAAAATAATGTTTTGAGACTTTTTTTTTCATGAACCCATTTATATCGTTCACCTTTTCAACTAGGATAATGGTATAATCACACAGAATATGAAATAAGTACTCCTTTTGTTGAAATCTGCTGATAGATCAATTCACTGGATGTGCCTGTGTTCTTGTATTAGGAAAAGTTATTCCTGTCCATTTTCCCCATGCTATTGTTGATCTGTCTGAATTTTTAGTTCCTAGCCAGCCTAAGGCTGGGAAACTTCTGGGCTGAGTTGAATCTCATTGGCCATAGAGAAGGACAAAAGGACAAAACTGGAGGTGAACAGCCCTAGAGAGTTGTACTTGTGTCTTTTATCTCCCATCACCCCTCTCCCTCCCAAAACAGAGAGTCCTCCTCTATCTAGCATGACTGCCATTGCCCATCCAGAGACCAGAAACAGGACTATGCAATTTAAGCAGCCTTTATTCTCACTGATAATGAACTCTAAAATGTCAAAGGAAAAAACTGATCGTTAATATAATAAATTTATTTCTGTAATATATTTGAATAATTAGAAATTGTGGCCTAGTAAATCAAAAAAAGAAACTTTCAAATGGTCATTACTCATCTCAGGTTGGTCAAAGCCACGCCTCTTTCACAAGAAAGTTTGAAATTTTCAAATGTTATTTTCATTTTGAAGTTTTCAAGCTTAATTCGTGGACAGTCATTTAGGATATTTTAAATTCAGAATTTCAAAATGTAATTGGAAGTTTTATGGGTTTCTCCTATTTTAATGTTATTCTTTGTCACATAGTGATGCAATATTGTGGTATTGGTGAAGCAGAGTAAGACTTGAAGGACACTACAATTTGTATTTACACCTAATATTAAGGAGAAAAGTGTTAAGGTCAATTATTGTACCTTATTGACTAAAATATTTTTATTCCTTTTCCTAACAGTATTGTACTGAAAAAATTCCTACCCTTGTTAACTTAGGAAAGTGTGCAAGTTAAGGAATGCTTTTTAATTAGAATATCAGTCAATTGTGGGCTTTGGTACAGTAATGTGCTTTGCTTTTCTCAAACAATTATTTTTATCTTTTGATATGTCTTCCCTTCATTTTTTTCCCTTTAAAGTTACCAATGTATTGCATGTTTCTTTGCATTAGGAGTAATCTCTGCCTTCTCTACTAATTTGTCAATTTCTTTTAAAACCCTCTGGAGCCAACTTTCTCTGTGCTAATTATTATTATTATTATTATTATTATTATTATTATTAATTATTACACTGGCTTTCAGTAGCCTTAGTTAGAACTGCAAATTTGTCTTGCAGGTAACCTCAAACGTAGAACTTCAATGCTCAAACCATAGTTATTCTCAAGTAAAAAGTTCAGGATTTGTCTAGAAGAATTTAGTTTTTATATTTACAATAAAATCCAAGCAGTTCACTTCAGCTGTCCTGCAATTCTACAAATGTAAAAGTGCAATAGTCTCACTATGCACCAATGGACAAATTCTTGCTGACATTATATTGAGTGTAAAGAATGTGCAAGGCATTCAAACCCACGTGAAGGGTTATCTATATTTTGCTTTGCCATGTACTATTGATAGCAGAACTGAGCAGAACTTTATTTTAATGATATATGAAATTACCGTCCTTCTCAAGTCAGACATGTCTTCTAAGGGTAGTCATTTGCAATGACAGTGCAGCTGGACTTCTGCACAGGTTGAGTCCCATGCTGGCTCTTCTTGGTGTTCACAGCTGAAGATACCTACTGTGGGGTCCACCTCACTTACCTGGAAGTGAGATATCCGGTTCATTCTAGTATGTAGACTCCCACTATAGTTAAAGATGAGAGAGAGATAGAGATAGAGATATTTCTGGTGGCAAGAATTTGTCCATTTGTTGTAGACATCATTTTTTAATGGGGATAAACTCCAGGTGGAAACTGAGGACAGATGCAAACAATATACCTAACATTTAGAGGCAGAAGTTAGAAGACCTAGTATTTAATAACCTACTACAGACTACATTGACATCATGTCCAAGTATACGTAGCGATATGGAGTGGATGGAGCCCGTGGTACTACCTCCTGCCCTTCTTTGCCAGAAAGTGTCAGAACAGGGACTTGGAATAAATACAATCTACTTGTTTCAAACATATAAGGAAGACACCTTCCTTCTTCTGAGATTTAAGGTATAACCCCACTTTCCATAATACTCCAGACACAGAGAAACATGAACAAACCCACTCTGTGTTTTAAGAAATGTTGTTAGGATAGAAAATGTACCATAAGCTAAGGAAAAGGTGGACGAAACACATTTTGACTTGACAGTATTACCTAATAAGGTCACAAAAGGGAAAAAAAACACCTCATTTGCAGAGGCTGGATTCATCTTACCTGTCTTTGGGGGTTGAATGTAGCTCAGGGTGCAGGGACTGAATTTCAGCCTCTCCACGCAGGTGTCCGGAGGCTTGCTGGCAGTTCAGCTTGTGCTGCAGTCAGTAGCTCAGCTGGGATCTCTTAAACGAATGGGATTGAAAGACTTCTGTATATTCCCGCTAAAAATAAATATTTATCAGCAAAGTATTTGGAGCCTGTGACTTTTTTTTTTCTGAACTTATACCACTATTGTCGCTATTTCTTTCCAATGTACTTGCAGTTAAAGAGGGCAGTCTGGGCAGTCTGGGCATCATCTGATCCTCTGTGGCAGAGAGAATTAGATACAGGGCTCTATATCTTAGATTTTAAACACCTTGGTGGTAGGTCCATGAGTGATCTGTGATTCTATGGTACTACAAGAGAGACAACATAAAGTGTGGAAAGGGGAAAAGTCAGCAGAAAAAAGGAAACAATTATCTGAATCAGCCTATTTTAACTGCACTAACACAGTGCCTGTGACTTCTCTTTTCCTATGGCAATAAAGACATAAAAAGGTATCTATAATGCATTACATTTTGTTGCTATTTGTGGAGAAGAAAGAATCCTTCCTGGGAGCGGAATGCTTTTATTAGCAAAGACATTAAGTAGTTCCTTAGCAGGAAGGCATAGGTGGGGCATGAGCCCTATGCTACAGTATTTGCAAGATAAACTTTCCTGTTTACATTTTTACTGTTATAACCCAACCATGACTGTGGTCATCCATGTAGGTTTAATAAAAATTAGCAATAACTTTTATAACCTGAGGCCTGAAATAACAGTCCGTAAAGTGATACCTTTATTTATTTTCCATGAGTCATAACATTGATGTGGGGTTTAATAGGTTCTTTTCTTTTTAAGTCAAAAAAAGCTGCCAGCAAGTAATCTTTTGTTAACATAGGTTTCAAGATGAAAGAAAAGGACATTCTGCCTGACTTACAGTTTGCCTGTGTCAGGAAAAATAAAAAAGTTCTTTTTTCTTAGGAGTGACAGCAGATGAGATTCATTTAATCATGAGATAAATCTTTTGAACTAAATACAACCTCAAGGCACTCACTCTCTGAGGGAGTGAAACGCAGAAAGCCTTAGGAAATAAATGTAACTGTTCTTTAAAACAGTCACCCTTTCAGCAAGAGACCATGGGCTCTTTTTGGTGCATATCTTTTGCTGAAAGGCTCCATTTGTTTCACCTGAAGGTCAGGTTTTAACTTCCCATGTTCTCTTGCATCTTAAAGCAGCAGTGATGCATACAGCTTGGGACACAGCCCTGCTGGGTGTCAAATGTGAAATCCCACTGCCATCTTCTAGGTGATGGTTCCAGCATGATATACTGATGTCCCAATCTTTAAAAGGGTATGTAGCATCCAGCCCCTCCCATTAACAACAAAGAGGAGCAGGATTTTTAACAACCCTGTCTAGCTCCATCTCCCCCTGCCATGTGCTCACCTTCCTCAATGCTGTCGGGATCTGGAGCTGCTGGCTGGAGTTGCTTATGGACCGATATTGCCGTTACTCCTTCTCTGGACCTTTGTATGGGACAGTAGGGGTGGAGGAGGACATTTGGGTTATAAGACCCTTCACCATATGGTGTAAAATGCACTGCAGAGAGCTTTAAGTCAAAACAAATGCTGTGGCTTGCAATACCTTCATCAGCCTCTGGAAGACTGCAACAAGTACACCAATATACAGAAGTGGTTTGTTTTTTGGTTTTGGTGGGTTTTTTTTTAATAAGGATAGTTCTTAAACTATTATTCAAAGCCTTAACTTCTCTGTCTGTGGTTACTTAGTCATGCTTCTGGATCACCTGTCACAAGCTTTAACCCAGATGTCCTTCAGGCTCCAAGAAGTTTTTGAGCACATGGGGTTTTGACCTAGAAAAAGCAAACCCAAACTTAAGAGACTTTGACCTACCATTCAGTGAATGATTGAAACATAACAGCATACCTGGACCTTGATACTGTGCCTAGTAAAGTCATCAGCAAACATCTTATTGGAGCAAAATCAGGATATTAGCCTGGTTACTCAGAGGGGAAAAAGAAGTTGAAATGCATTTATACCAAGCAATGTAATCTAAGGGTCATATTCACAAACATTTCTCCATTTATGTTCTGCCTGAATAACAAGCACCTGCTCCCACTGACCAAATAACTCATCTTCTGTTAGTGGAAAAGTATCTGCAATTTTAAAATAGATCTTTCAAATAATTAAATAAACATATATTCTTAAAATAATGTCAGATCTCTGTCTTTAGAAGGCAAGTACAGACAGAGCCAAAACTGCTTGTGAAGGATAACAAGGAGGCTTGACTTCAATTAAGACGAAGCAGAACAGACTCCCAAGTAATGCAGATACAAGTTGGACAGTGCTGCATGACACATCCTACCTGCTCCTCCAGGTGTGCAGGCTGGCAGACTTCCCAAGCCAGCACCAAATTAAATGCAGGAGGTGGTGGTGGCGGGTCTGCTCTCCCATGCAAAAGATACGCACAAAACATTTTTTTTTTTTCCCTGCTCTTAGTCTAGAAAGCACAGCCTTCTTTCCAGAAGATAGCTCTGCTTTGCTTATGGGATCAATCGACGCAGCAAAGTGCAGGCAGGTAGCACTGCTGCTGGAAGCTGTGATAGCACCCGTCCCTCTGTTGGATATTGGCACGCTAGGGAACGTAAGCCCTTATCTCAGGTGACTGGTACCTTCATGGAGCAAACGGCATCCCTCCCTGCTCTTACCCCAGGGGAAAGGTGCTGTAGCTGCAGATCGTGGGATTTATTCATTTTTATGTAGAAATTGAATAAAACCACAGCTGATAAAGACCTTCATGGTCTCCTACTAAAGGACTCAACATGGTCAGACAGGCAACCATTTAACACTGCAGAAATATCATCACGGGGACCACCAGCCAATATCAGATGCAAGCATTGCTGTTTCTCCCCAAAATAGTGGGAGTTAAATTTTTTGGTCAGCTTGTATTTATAGGCATAATGATGCTTAGCACCCTTCTGCTCAAATATCCTCGACCCAGCCTCCACACTAGGTCCGCACAATGGGGAGGTTGAGAGAGAAACATTGCATTTACAAACCAGAACACGATCTCTTCATATCTTGACTGATTTGATGACAACCCTGCTATTGCTGCCAGTGTTTTAAAAATCTGTTGTTTTAATTTGTGCAAAAGGTAAGAACCAGAGAAAATAGTACAATTACTGTGAAAATCTTTCCTGACTTCTTGGATTATTTAAACAACAAATAATATAATTATTTCAATTGAGTCTTATAATGAAAATCAGTTTCAGTTAATTTCACCTAGCTTTCTGATTGCTGTTTTTCAACCTAATGTAATTTGGCTAATTCTGCTTCAGATGCATTTTAAATTTGATTGTGAATAGACAAGGTCAAAAGTCTCCTGATATTGCTACTGTTGAAAGCAGTCATTTTGAAAAGCATTTTATTTACAGAAATTATTACCTTGTGACCTTTTTTTCAAGTTTAATTTTTTCCTGTTTTTTCTCTTGACAATATTTTAACTGAAACATTTAATGAAATCCTAGTATTGACCTGCATTTCCCAGAGGTCTTTCAGTAAACAAAAGATTAAAAAAAGTGATTGCAACAAGCTAGAAAGCATCATGAATTTTAAGAAAATCTTGGGAAATGTAAAAATAAATGTTCCATTATGAAATCCCACAAAGTGGAAGCATTCAGAACATTTAATGAAATATTTTATTTTTCAACAGTTACTTATTGCAAATATTCTGTTCTTTGGTTAAGTTTGTATTAAGCATCAAGAGGTTTTTAACGGAAGTCTTTATCTAAGTCAATTATTTGCTCTTGAAAAATGAGCAGAAAATTCCTTTAAAAAGGAAAATAACTCTTCTCTGCTTTCTCTGATGTCCTGCCCAAGGCAATGAAGACCTATTTTCTTCCCACTCCTGCCCAAAGATTTAAATCCGAGAAAGTGAAACTTTTGAGACCTCTCAAAAGGCAGTGGATTTAAATCCACTTAGAGAAAAGGTTATAAATTGCCTTCTCTCCATTAGGGTCTTGTCTCCAGCTACCAAAAGGGAGTTAGGAGACCCCTCTTTACGTAAGGCAGACAGACGGGGAGAGCCTCATTCCCTTGGACAACAACAGTCACTCGTGGGCTTGTCAGGAGGAAAACGGGACATTTCTTCATGCCTCCTCCTTCTCCTCCTGTCAGAGGGCTGAGCAGAGCCATCATTTCCCATTGTTTTGTGGACCATGGAAGAGGCAGAGCTGTATTTCATTAATTATATTAGCCATATAACATTGTTTTTCCCTTGACTTAAGATCACTTTGCTATTTAAAAAGCCTAAGTTATTGACTGAGAAGTGTGGGCTGAAGCATGTGTTTTTTCCTCCTACAGTAGTTAAAGGACATAGTTCTCCAATCTGATAGAGTGCTAAATATATTGAATTGGTGCTGATTTTTTATTTCTTCCAAAAGAATTGTGAATAATTTTATTTTAAGGTCACACAAAACAAACAAATTAAAACAAACATACAAAAAAAGCTTCAAATCCAGCCTCTCTTCATGGAGAGTGTGGTATAAACAGATATTTTTGATGCCAGGGATTCAGTATCTAGTTTTAATGTGTGTGTATTTAATCCAAAGCCCAAGGATAGTTTCACCAAGTAAAACAAGGCTACTTCTGCAGGAAGTTGAACAGGGTGTCTGAATTAAAGAATTGGGACAAAGTCCAGTTCCTATAAGTTTTTGGGTTATGCTGTGGTTCTTCCAATAATCTTCATTACTAATTAGCATATGGGAATAATTCCCTTCCAGAGGTTTGTTGAATTGGTGTTTCACTGCCTTCATGCTATATGAGCTATTACACACTGGGATAAAAGAAGACAGGATCAGGGTTCAGTACCTTCCTTGTTTGATTTAAACTTTATTTTTGGAATTTTAATTCAAAGATTTCACAAAAGGACCCCAAAGGATGCAAGTCTGAGCAACAAGACTAGGACCAGCCTTAGCGGCTTGTACAGGGGAGAAGAAGACAAAGATTATGGTTATATATTATTTCTTGAAACTTGTCCTTGAATGGTAGAATGAGAAGAAGCAACTGAAACTGAAATGGAGGAAGGAAAACATGAGGTGAAGAGACCAAATACGTCGGTGTAAATGATATGTAGGGCCGTATAAAGTGATCGCCAGAGCAGTACACCTAAGGTGAAGCACGCCTTTGTCCGTTAAGTGCGTATGGTACAGTACATGGTATTCAGTCCATCGATGCTCGGTGGTAGGTGCCATCTGAGGCTGTGGCCCTTTGTCTGTAACCAGGGGCTGGGGACCCTCTACCATACCAACGCCCAGGCAGTGCCTGTGCAAAACATGGCAGAACAGTTGAAGGGACTGCAGAGAAATAAGCAGACCTAGTTGCACAGACTTTTGGACCTCAGCCTGTAGCACCCCAAATGGCCCTAAGTGAACCTCAGCATGAGCTTCTTCCCCTGCCAGAGAAGAGTGAAGATGCAACGCAGCACTGCAGGAGGCTTGGTGAACATGCTCCTGAAGGGTAGGCAGAGGGACGCATACCATGAGCTGGGACCTGCATTTGCCAGCACCCCATGCAGGACTTCAGTCCTGAGGGGCCTGAGGGAAATGCATGTGGTTACTTGCTAATCCTCTGTTCCCTGTCATGGCACTTACAGACAAAAGTGAAGCAAAACAGCCTCCACCACTCTTTTTCTAGCTGACCTCTGCCCAGACGCCCAGCCCCACTCTGCCATCCAAGGATTTGGCTCCATATGACTTTCTCTGCAGCATAAATCCCTGCAGATTTTGGCCCCTTGTCTGTGAACAAGGAGTTCATCAGCTGTCAGCTGACGCAGATTTCTTTTACCTTAGGCAATTTTCCAGCCTCCACATTCTGGAGCACAGCTTTAAGGAAGAGACTGAAGTGAACAAACAGTCTGTTCTTCTCATGTGTTCCTTGGAAGGCATGAGTTTCTAATCCTACAGATTTGGGCCGGTCTTGTCCCGTCAGTCTGATCAGCTGTAGAGTACCAGAGCACCACTGGGACCATCCCAGGGCAGGGGAGATGTGCAAACACACAGCAATGGACCGGCATCCGTGTTTGTGGGCCACCTGCGGAGACACTCCACCAAAGTCATTAGTGATATATCTGTCTTTTGCAGTGAAAGAAACAACCCAGCCCTGTATGCGTATCACATACACTGAGTAAGGACACATTTCTGCTGAGGACATTTGTCTAACTATAACACTTGATGGGAGATCCTGACAAAGCTGTGTGCTCCTAAGACTGTATTTTTTGCAAGGAAGATACCGTCCGTTTAGGCGCCTTTCAGCTGGAAGGGCAGGCTGCTGCATCAGGAGGGACTGGGCTGGGGCACATTTTTTGTGTGTCAGTTCATCCCCTGCACCTCCATTCTGTCTGTAATAGTGGATGCTGCCAATCAAGGGGTACACATGGTGCTTTCATACATGACCAAAAACTTGTAAGGAAAAGCCATATAACTAAAAGAAATTTTAAAACCTGACTGTGAATCTAAACAAGACTGAGATTTTATAACTTTTTGAGGCAATAGTTCAGTTTCTGTCATTGTTCTGCTACAGAGCTGGACGGATGTTTATGATAGTCACAAAAAAGGAAACCAGGGCAGGCTGCACCAGAACATTTTAGAAGCCGTTAATAAGATTTTATGTTGTTATTCTGAAGGGCATTTTCTGCTGCTCTCAGCACAATATTGTGACTGGCCTTCACAAGATGGAAAAAATGATGTATTCTTGCTTCATCCTAAATAACAGTGCAGCCGATGTGAGAACAAATCCCGGGGAGGACAAGGCGATTTGCAGTTTCTGTACGTGCAAGGAAATGCTAATGTTAGACCTACAAAGGGACCCAAATGCCACCTAGCTTCAAAATGTCACCTGACTTTGAAATAGCAGCAGCCAAACCTTTCTCAGCACCCCGCAGCAGAGGGACAAGCTGACCCTGGGCTTGCTGAGCGACCACTCTAACCCCTGGGTGGTGGCTGAGGCAGCGAGGACATCTCCTACCCGAGCCATGGCTTTAAAGAAAATGGCAGCTATTGCCTTTGAGAAGGGCAGCCCAGTCTGAGGGCTTGGCCCAAGGCTCAAGCGAGGGAGCAGTCGCATCACTTTCTGCAGTGCCTCCTGAGTACAGCGCTCCCTGGGGCAGCCCATTTTGAAATTGAAAAAATAGTTGCTCTTTAGGGGCAGGGAACATAAAAAAAAAAAAGTACACTTTTTCTTCTAGCAGAGAAAAAGGAGGCATTTATTCCCGGAGGAATTCCTATGTCGGTGAATTTACTTTAATCACCCACTGGGATGAACGTGCTACACACTGACATATTTCAGGAGAGACATTCACCTGTAAGATGTTTTAAAGAACCGCGGTAAAGCCATTTCATTTTGGACTTTTTCATTAAGCCACAACATTGCCACGTTGAAGTGTCTGATACTGAACTGGCTGGAAGCAGTGCCTCAGGTCATCCTGCAAGAGATGGTGTTTCCCTGTCGAGGGTGGTGTATCCCCGGGGGTGGGAACTGGTCCTCTCCAGGGAGCTGGAGATGGGATAACCCCTTCACAGCATCAGTGTTTGACTCCAAGGAGGTTCTGTGCTGCTCCATCAGGGAACGGCTATATCTGACATGGGACTTAAGCTCTTTTAAGAAGCAGAGCTCTGAAAGTGCAGCTCCTGTGAGACAGTGCACCACGATGGAGAAATGTAATACATAGTGTTACATGACTTTAAATAAAATGATTCAGGTCAGTCAGACAAGATGATTCAGCTCAAAGTGATTGCAAATAGAATATTTTCTTCTGGAAAGAAAATAATAATCTGAATAAAAAATTTCTTGAACAAACCACTTCCCATATTTTCTCTACTTTCCATATATGTGTGTGTGTGTCTGCATGTCTGTGTGTACGTAATCGACATTACAGCAAGAAGCTACCTTGTGCACATCATGGATTTCTCTTCTTAATGCAGGCAACCCTGCTAGTTCCTGAACTTTGGCCATCTGCTTGAGCCTAAGGGGCATCAATATTAAATTAACCATAGTCTGACATTTCTTTGTTAACTGACGTTTGCACAAACAAGCCCTCCATGCACATGTGCACATTAGGAAATTAAAGTGTAAAGTAAATAAGATTATTATTGTGTGTTTCTTCTCAAAAACATATTTCAAGTCATTATTTATCCCTCTAATGACTGAAACTCTGTGTGCAAATCCAAGTAATTTAATTTACATATCTCAAATGCATGCCATTTTGTTGTTGCAGGGCCTGTACCAAATGCCTCGTGAATTAAATCTTTTCATCGTCAAGAGTTGGCACAGCTGTGGGAGGGTAGCTCCTCTTGCCACATTGTGTGAGAGAACAGTCACGCACCAGAAAGCGCTGCTCCTCCCGACTGTCCGGAGCAGTCCTGGTGATCCTGGGGGAAGGCTTCTGCCACTGTGCAGCTCTCCGCTTCCTCTGAAAGAAAATCCTGCTCCAGACTGGGCTCAGTTATTGATCTCCTTGCATTCCCACTTAAGCCAATGGGAGTTTTTCTGTCTTTGGTGGTGAGAGCAAGATTAGGTCCACAAGAATTGGATGCTTGGCTAGAAATTGGCAAGAGGCTGAAAATCATAGAATCATAAAATCATTCAGGTTGGAAAAGACCTTTAAGATCATCAAGTCCAACTGTTAACCTAACCCTGCCATCCCACCCCTAAATCATGTCCCTAAGCACCTCGTCTACCCGTCTTTTAAATACCTCCAGGGGTAGGGACTTGACCACCTCCCTGGGCAGTCCATTTCAGTGCCTGACAACCCTTTCTGTGAAGAAATTTTTCCTAATGTCCAACCTAAACCTGCCCTGGTGCAACTTCAGACCATTTCCCCTCATACTATCGCCCGTTACCAGGGAGAACAGGCCGACCCCCACCTCACTACAGCCTCCTTTCAGGCAGTTGTAGAGGGCGATAAGGTCTCCCCTCAGCCTCCTCTTCTCCAGGCTAAACAACCCCAATTCCCTCAGCTGCTCCTTGTAAGACTTGTGCTCCAGACCCCTCACCAGCTTTGTTGCTCTCCTCTGGACATGTTTCAGGACCGCAACGTCTTTCTTGTAGTGAAGGGCCCAAAACTGAACACAGTATTTGAGGTGCAGCCTCACCAGTGCCAAGTATAGGGACACGATCACTTCCCTACTCCTGCTGGCCATTAACAGCTGGTATAAGGCTGCTGGTTTGGTAGCTATCTCTCTCAACCCCCCTATATTCAGATAGATAAAATGAGTTGAATGAAGTAAATAAACTGGAGGGTCAGGGACACTCTGCAGTTGGTGCAGGCATGGCTGGGGTTACCCGCATGGGATGCCACAGATGAGGAGCCCAGTCTGATGTGTTAATTTTTTTAAATACCAGTATCCACACGATGTCCAGGTACACACTGGGAGAGCAACTAGACACTTCTCACAGTTTTCCTACTCAGTGAGTTGATCATAAAGAGTTTATTCTTTTTCTACACATAATGATGCTGAGGCATAAGTTTTAAGTATGGGGAGGAAAAAATATTCAGTAAGCACATACTACACTTTATTCCGTCATAAACTCCAGCAGTAAAGAAAGAGGAATAGTGTCTTTTCCCACACACAGTCTCAAAATCAGAAAAGATTGCATTGTCAAATGTCCATATCATCAAGCATCGCAATGGTGGGAGTTGAGCACTTCAGAAATGAATTTTTCAGCCTGGGCTGACTGTCTCCAAGGAATCCCTCACTGGAGGATTTTTCTATGGTTGTCTCTTTCTACATAGAAGAGAAAAGAATTTGTCTCTCTCTGCTGCAAGTTTCAATCCCTTCACTATCAACTGATAAATGGTGTCAGATTTTATTACGTTTTCTTCTTCTTTTGTTCCTATGATCAGTGCCACCTGTGATTTCTCCGCTCTTTGTAGAACCTTATTTCCTCCGGATTTAATTCCAACTGAGGAAAGTATACACTTATCTTTTCATCACCCAAGCCCATTTATCTCTCCTAGAACAGTAGTTCTTGCTGAAACCTGCTGTGGTTTGAGAGGCTTGCCAGAATTTGGCCCTAGCTTTCTCCCTCCCGTCATCAGAGGGAGCTGCAGGCACTCATGAGGTGATTCTGGATCGGTGCAGACTGCTTGTCCTATATGCTAGTATGCAGGGAAAGGGCTTTGCTTTGATAAAGGTCCAGAGGCCATTAGGAGGGTAAGGATGCAGAATGGGTGCACACGCAGGGCTGTCAGGAGACCAGGAGATGTAGGCAGCAGCACCCACGACAGCCTCGAACCCCTGAGCAATCAAGCACTCATGTCTGTCTATTCCATGTCTTTTAGGGCATGTCATGTAGCAGAGCATAAGACACCCCTCCTTTCTAGGGAAAGGCAAGTTAATGAGATCAATACCCTGACTGTCAGCACTTCATTACTGCTCCCACCACTGCCTCTCTGCTCCCACCGGAAAAGTACAGTGCTCACGGAGTAGGAGAAAGCAGCATTACGAGTGGCAGTGAATAGCTGAAATGCACCCTGATTTTAGGTTCCCTTTTTCAGGGGAACATATATCTGATCCTGTCAGAAAACTGGAGAAGTTCTCAGAAAGTACCTGTCACCTCTGGACTACGCAGCGTCTGAAAACTGACATACTTGGACAAAACAAAAATGTGCCAGAGTTTTACAGCTTTGATACTAGAGTAAAATTACATTTTTCCATTATAAAAGCTCTTTGTTATTCAAATGAATGAAAGAAAGGGAAAATCTGGTCATTTGAAGCCTGAGCAATTAGTAGTGTTCCCATTTCCTTTCCCTGTTCTTTGAGGTGATGCTTAATACGCAAGTTCTGAGTGTTCTTCTGGACTGGAAAAATGACAACTTTGCTACATTAGGTGCAAAAAAGTAATCAAAAACAGTCACAAAGAAAGCTAAGAGTAGATGTTCCTTTCAATGGATAATGTGGTGAGTGACTGACACTTCTCTTCATGTTATGTGACCACAGCCTTTGCAAATAGGCCTTCCAAAATTGTGAGAATCTCAGGTTTTCAACAGCATGTTCTGACATGGGATCTCCTTCGCTAATGAAGACAGCAGAGCTGTCTCTGTTTAATGTTATAAGGAAGGAGATTCAGCGGAGATGCCTTCGCATTATTTGATATGTTTTAACTACCCTTGCAATCGTGCCTTAGCAGTTCCTCACAGTGTGAGCAGGATTAGCTTCTGCAAGCCTGATCAGTAACATCAAACACTTTTTTTTTCTGACATTTGGGCAGGATACACGAGTAGCTGACGACTTTACTATTCAGTGTCTATAAAATATTAATTATTACATCATTTTCACCACGCATTTTTAATTTCCTGTGCTTACTGTGTAAGTTAAGTCCAGATACTTTGCTTCACATTTTTAAACAAATAAAAATAGTATAATGAAAATGCTGTATTTTTCTCTCTATTCTTGCATTCACAGCTACTGCCTTCAGGTTTTACTCTTAGGTAAACATCCTCTTTTTCCTTCAGGTACAAAATATTGTGCTTCCTGGGTATACATGGTGAATAATATGCTCTTGCTTGGAAAGAAATCTGGGCCCTCCACACCAGAACTAGATTACTCCGAAAGCAGAAAAACTTCCAGCAGGTGATGTGCTTGTTTTGAACAGAGAACGGGAAGAAACACAGATTTTATACTGATTACTTAAACCAAGAAAGAAAAACGTTGTTTCAGATTGGACCAGGAAAGGATGTTGTTGGTCACAAGGGCAGGCATCCTGAGGCATTTGGGGTTTGTATCATGCAGGGCAAAGTGGGCACTGACAGCGCAGGGTTGAGATAAGCCTTGTAAAGTCACGCATTTGCTCTAGCAACTTAAGATTGCCTTTGCCTAAACAATGCTGGAAGTAGCTCTTAACTCTGGGAACTCTGACAGCTCTCTGCACTGTACAAGAGATGAATTCAAAGCCAAGTGCAAAACAAAAACATCTGCTTATTCATCAGCCTAGTCTTACAGAAGTGATCCTAATGTGTACCTCTGGGAGAGAATAGCCTCATTATGAGATCAAGCCGGAGAACTTCCCATAAGCAGAAAGCCTTGATTCTCCCAGAGCTTTTCATTTTACCACTTCTTCTCCTGCTGTGCTCATTAAACATTAAGGAAAGAAATGTTCAAGAAACTAATAAATAGGAGCATCTCTTTTAGGTGGCCATCTGGTTCAGGTGGATAATTATCTTCTGACATCTGTTCAATGACACGCACTATATGGCATTATTTAAATCGGTGATCTTAAGCCCTTTTCTAGTGGACACAAATATCTGAAGTTGCAACGCCGTTCTGGGGGTCTGCAGGGTCTTCTCTGGCAAGCACCCAGAACATTTGAATTCTAATGCTGCTAAATGGTAACCAACAAACCAAATCTGCTTATTGGCAGTCCAGCTTGCTGAGACACATGCTCTCTCCACCTATAACTTTGAAAGCGCATAGTGGGGATGTTAAAAGGAAAGATTTCTGCATTCGTATCTCCATCCTATTTCCTGCAGCACTGTCAGTGCCCCTCCAAGAGTCCACAACACTTTCATTTCTCTTCCAAAGGAGGCTGGCAAAAATTTGTACAAAAGCATGTTAGCATCTGCTTGGTTTTTCCAATCTAACGCAATCAAACACACATCAATTGCAAAATTGCAACGGTGACCCCCGTATGGTCTCCTGTTAACTCATCAGCTCCTGTCACTCTCAGGTGTTCGCTCCATTTGAAAAGACTCTTTCTCTGTCAGGACTTTTATGATTAAATGCCAGGTTATTGAGAGTGAAAGTAGGAACAGGAGAGGGTCTTTCCTTGATAAATACAGCCGTTTTAGAACATTTTGGAAGAGAAGTTTCAGCATGTTTAGCTTTAATAGTTTCTAATTTTTCTTCTAGTCCAAACCAGCTTTCAAAATGCAGGTAGTCTATACTAAAAAAAAGGTAAAGATGATCAAAGTTAGAAATGAGAACCTAAACTCTTTGAATGAACTGATCTGAAACCTGATTTTAGGTAACCGTTTCATCCCATTTTACAGCAGTGCTATAAGAGAACTACCTGAGCAACCTAAGCAAATCTGAGATGAGTTTCCAAAGCCATGTGGCCTCTGCCTTGGTGCTGTTCCCTGGGAGGATTTCCCATAAATCCTCTGCAGGAATGTGCTTGGTAACCGCAAGTGCAGCCTTCCCCTTTGGCCAGCCCTGTCAGTACATCTGGGATCACAGAAAATGTCACCACTCTTTCTTAGGTGCTTGCCCAAAACTTACTGCGGGGTCAAGAGTGACAAAGCCTTGCAGTATGTGGAGCTCTGATCCAAAAGACGGCATCTTCGCAGCCTGTCCGGTCACGCTAATCCAGTAGCAGAGATGAAAATATAAGGGACCTGGCTGCCTACTGTGACAGGTAAGAGGTTGCTGCTGCCCAGCCCGAGCACATCACAGCTGCTTTTCCAGTGAACCTGTGCAGGCCAAATGCATGGTTGCTCTTCAGATATAAACAGCTGCTTCTGTATATGAGCTGATGTCCTGGTTTTGGCTGGGATAGAGTTAATTTTCTTCCTAGCAGCTGGCATAGTGCTGTGTTTTGGATTTAGTACTAGAAGAATGTTGAAAACACACTGATGGTTTTAGTTGTTGCTAAGCAGTGCTTACACCAGTCAAGGACTTCTCAGCTCTGCCAGGTGCACAAGAAGCTGGGAGGGGGCACAGCCAGGACAGCTGACACCAAACTGTCCTGAGTGTTGCAATGAGTGGTACTGCACAGCTTCAGCAGCAATCCTCCCATGCACAAGAGGTGACAAATGTAGGGAAGGGAGAGGAAGGACCAGAGGTCCAAATGGAGGATAGAAGACCCCAAAGCAATCTTTACTGCTAGCCATGGGCTGGCGAGGAATGGGAAGCAAATAAATGCATGCTTCAAACATACTGTCCAGGAAATGAAAGCAGGAGGAATACGATTTTAAGGAGGAAAATCTCTAGGTCTCCTTCACCAGATACCAGCTCTCGGAAGCTTAAAATTTCCATTCAGCCTTGAGGAAAGACATTTAACAATTCCACAATGTACACCTATGCCAGGGCCTGAACTCAAGGACTACACCCCTGACACTCCACATCCTCATTACCTTGCTCCTTTGCTTTGACTTGGACGACACAGTGCTTTGAGTTGGACAAAGCTGAGACATGGGCCTGGGAGAGCTCAGTACAGACACCAGTCTCCGAAGGCAACATAGCACCAGGTTTGACTCCCGCCTTACACCTCCTCCAGCACTATCCCAGCAGGATTTGCCCCTTCAAGCACTCCTGCCCTGTGGCATGTAGCATACACCCTCAGCTTCATGCTTTTAAAATTTCTCTCTTTTGGGCTGCAAGGCAGCCCTCATAATATTGTGGACACTGTAATATAAATCTCCTACATGAAAACCAATAATTGTGTCTTGGGGCCACGGGGGTAGCACACACAGCCCAGAGGAGGCACAGGCGAATGCTAGAGATGTGGATGCAGCCTGTCTCCCTGAGCGTGGGTGACAGTCACTGAGCCACAGAGCGGCTGAAACTGGCAGACACCTCTGGTCCATCCCCCTGCTCAAGCAGGGTCAGCTAGAGCCAGTTGCCCAGAACCACGTCCAGGTGGATTTTGAGTGTCCCCAAGGACGGAGACTGCACAACCTCTCCAGGCAACCTGTGCCAATGCTTGGTCACCCTCACAGTAACAACATTTTTTTTTTTATTTTCACATGAAATTTCATGTATTTTGGTTATCGTCCATTGCCTCCGCTCCTGTCACTAGGCATCACTGAAAAGTCTGGCTCTCTCATCTCATTCCCGCCCATCACATACTTATACACATTGGTAAACTCCCCCTGAGTCAGGCCAGGGCCATCTCTGCCCCATGGTCTATGGGCTCTGATCAAGCTTCCTTTGGTGCTTTGCCCTCTGCCAAGTCCTCTGAGAGATGAATGCTGCTGCCAGACTTTGGTCAGCTACTGAGGAATAAGACACCCACTCTATATGCAACCATTTCTTGTTGTATACACCACCTCCTGAGGTCATATTCATGACCTAGATTAAAAATCAGTGAGGATTTTTGATCACGCTCCTCAGATTATAATGGCTTAAGGCAACCTTTGTTCATCTTACCTAGCAGGGTCTTATATGTGAACAGGAGAGGAAGGATTTGTTCCAATGCATTTAAAAAAAGAAATTGCCCTTATTAGATTAGAAATTTTACCGTATTAGATACATGCCCCTTTTCAATTGTTTTGAACTAAAAAAAAAAGAAGAAAAATCCATATTTTAATGTTAGTGTAGAGAGCAGGTTGATATCGCTAGCTGAAAGAACTGGCTAGAAATAATACATACTACTCTCATTTTTGGTGTTATGTGACTCCTTATATTCTCCTTCCTTTTCCTCAGTACCCACCATCTCCTACCCTGTCTGCAACAGGTATTAAGAAAAGTTTCAGAATATATTCCTTTTCTCTGACTGTTCCAGAATGAGGAAATGGAATTTATCAGGTCACCAGTATTTCACCTCCTTGCCAGTGTATTCAGCTCAAGGGGGGAGGAGGGAGAAGACAAGCAGTTTTTAAGAAGATCTAGCTGTGCATAGTCATTAAGATATAAGGCTCATGTAAACCAATTAACTAAAACTTATGCACAACATCACAGCGCTGCAAAACAGTGTTTATTGAAAGAAAATTCAAGGCTTTTGCAAAAGGCTTTTGGCACAGCTTCTTCCTAGAGAAATGTATGCAGCAGCTCTGCCTCCTTTCCCCCTAGTTGTATGTCTAAGAACTACCTTGACAATTTTTTAATGTATATTTCATGGACGTAAGCTCTGTTTGTCTTTAACAGTCTTGAGAGATTTAAATAAATCCAGCATCTCTTCCTTCTTTAAGCTTTATGGAAATCCAATTTTTTTTCCCAGCAGAACAAAATCTATCATGCTAAGTCGATGTAACTCTTGACTGTGAAGTATTGCATTTTAAAGACAGTAATCATGCTATCATAATGTCGTTTCTGTTGACATTGTGCCCAAGGTCCATTTAAGCTTAGAGCGTGACTTTGTGATCTAGCAAGATAATAATACAACAGTTAGTACAAATTACTTATCTGAAAGCAAAAAATGACATTAACGCAACATGCAGGTGTCTCAATTATACTACAGCATATGTGCTTTAATATTTATTACAGAGGTTTTGTAATCCAGTTATCCTCGTAAATGTATTCATAACAGGATCTATGGTTATTGTTTGCTAGGGTAACTTTGGTCCATTTTTACCATGTTACCACAAGTATCTATTGTTTTTTCAAATCAAACCCACAGATTTAAGGTGTCAAATCAGGTTCTATGCAATTAACCAAAATGGATACTTACATAAATGTTATTCTGAGTTATATGCAATAAAACCACTTTTTTTTTTTTTCTTAAATCCCAGGGGTTTTTGTACTGATTTACTTATTGTAGATTGAGAAGGTGTAGGTCATTTTCAAATGGCTAAACATAAACACATGTATTTTCATCACAGTAATAACCTCCTGTCTGAGCCTGGTTACACAAAGCATTTGCCGATTGTGAGATGATGCTTTTCTATCTCACTTTAATTGGAGGCAACTGCTCCAGCTGGACTGGCTGTCTTATATCGAAGATAATGATGTTGTTAACAGGATACAGGTTCTTCCAACCATCTGTCTCTAATGGCAAGATGCGGGGCTATCTTCAATGTCTTCCTATTGGCTGGGTTTTTCAAAGGCAATGAAGAGGATAAAATTTCTGTTCATTCTGTTTCTTTCGGATCTGGTGACCAAACACACTCAGGCTTCCCTGATAATTCTAACTTTCTTGCAGTGAAGTCTAATTAATGGCCTAAATATTCTCAATCTATGAAGCCTGATCAGTATTATATTTCTACAGGGATGTGAAAAGGTTATAAAATAAAAAGCTGTGGTAGCCAATGGTGTTTTTCTGTTCCTCATATAGTAATTGTACCTCTGATCTTGGACCATTGGGTCCTGAAGTCCTGCTTTCCATCTCCTACGCATGTGCAGCTGTGCTTGCCTGGGACCCTGGCGCAAACCTAGCAACAGCCTCAGAGCATCGACTCTCACAACCTCAAAAAACATAGGTCAGAAATCAAAATAATGCAAGGTGGACGTAAAAATAGAATTAGTAACAGCAGATGACACCAGAAGCAATCTTCTACTTCCTTTCTTCTGCCCGCTTTTGATGCATTTTTACAATTTGGGAAGTCAATGTGGGTTGCTTGCAAAAAATTGCAGCCCCAGCTTTTGTGAAGCTGCTTTGAATCTCACCGTTTGTTGCCCTCTTCACACTCCTGTTCCAATGGACACCTCATGCCATCTTTCCCCAGCTGCCAGCATCCCTGCAGATGTCCTCCATTCCCTTTGCATGCTGGCAATGAATTCCCCGTTCTGCGTGTGATTGCTGGAGCTCCTGCCAGCCTTGGAAAGGCATTGCATTGGGCTGCAAACGCTTCTGCCATTTGTTGCGCTGAAGGCCACCAGCCATGCCAGTGCCACCAAGAGAACATCGCAAGTGACTGCAGTAAACTCCCTGAAGTCGATGCTCTTTCTCCTGACAGAAATGCTCCTCTGCTTCCAGGCTGCATTTTTAACAGTACCTGAGGACTGGCAACACTTTACCAGAATTAATAGGGGCTAGTCATGATCTCCTGAAATATGTTCCTTTGTTTCTTCAGGTTAACAAATTTCATGTCCCTAAAACACACAGAGCAACCTTCACAATTATTTAGCCTTACTGTAACCAAGCAAAACAGCTCAACTTTCTTTCAAAGTGATAACTTACCACGACCATGGGAAGAGGAGCAGGTTCCCCATTTCTTTCAGCCTAATCCGCAACTGCTTCAAAATGATCCCTATGCAGCCAGAGGGATGCAAACAGGCAGTCTTACTTCATTGCTCCTGGAGGAGGCTTCCTCCATCAGACCCTTGTACTAGGGAGGACCAGGAGAGCCTTGGCAAAAAGGGAAGCCTGGGAAATGGGGGATTATGGCGAACCCCTAATACCATAATCGTGAGTCTTGAGGGAATATACTATTCACCAGTTTCTTTCGGAAAAAGATAACAAGTGAGGTTTTTATTAGCATATTTGATACATTGCCTGCTTCGCTGGAAATGGAGCGGTGGATGCAATTAACATGTTCTTGGCTGTTGTGTGTTTCTTTCTCTTTATAGTTGTCTCCAAGAGCATCGGAATTAAGAATGAGAAATCATTAAAATGCAAAGCTCCAAAAGCTGTATGTAACTTCAGCTCCCCCACAGACTCCAAATGAAGTAAAAAACAGTTCAAGGGGACTCAACCTCTGATACAAGACACGTAGTACAAACATTACGTTGCTGATGGACTAATCCTCTGTACAGACTTACCAAGAACCTATATTCTGTCTTTTCTTCTGGAGGAAACACTTTATTGTAAAAGCGACAATAAATAAAATAAAATATAGGCATAGCAGCCTAAGTGATAGGTCTGTAAAACACAGCTGTGTAAAGCAGCAGTACTGGGAGGGGAGACTTGGCAGCAGGGAGTGAGAAGCACTGGGGTGGAAATAGATCTGTGGAGTTGGGATGGGGTTGTGTATCAGATAAGAGCTCAGCAGAGGAGTGGCTTCACAAGGAAAGAGAGGGGACCCACGGGGACACACTGAGCTCCCTGAAGGGAGCTGGTGGATGGGCAGTTTGGATTAGGAGACATGGGAGATGATGCCGCAAGGAGGGTGACAATGGGAATCTGGCAAGCACATGGGCAGGTGGCACAGGGAGGCACGAGGGAAGGGCTGAGCAAGGGCGAGCAGCTTTCCATGGGCTGGTGTTGACGTGAAACCTTCTCCCTAGGATGCTGGTTATTTGAGAGTTACTGTCAGCCTTCTGGAAGAGTGGGACATGCTTTTACTTCTAGTAGCTTTTAGTTTAGCTCAGGATAAGAAACAAAAAGGCTTGTTACAGTTACTAACACCAGTGCAGATCCCTGACTTCTGGCCCCCAGAGAATATTTCCTTCTTGGAAATGAAATATCACTACATTTTTTATATGAAATATTAAAAGTGGTACTATGGACAAGACTTGGAAAAAAAGAAAAGGAACAGATAAAGTACCATGAACAAGAACATGAAAGTGTCTAGAAGACCCCAGAGATGCATCAGGACACTTGAGAGGTTCAAGGGAAAATGTGATCTCTCCCTGAAGGCAGGTGAGGGTACAGGGATGGACAGGAACAAAAAAAAGTTATATTTCTGAATAGTTCAGGGTCTGATATGTTCAATGGCCTGCACCTAAGTGGGGAAAAGCACACTGGTTTTCAGAATTTGCTACAGAAATTTGGAAGATGTTGTAATCTTAGAAGGATGAGTTTCATGCTGTTAGGATCAACTCGAATGACATTCTGGGAAGTATAAACACCTTCCTAAAGGAATATGTTTTTTCCAACAAAGGCTGTTTTGCAGGCAGTGGGCATTTAAAGATGCTAATGGCTAAAAAGTATTTGACTTCAGTCCACATACTTCTGAAACTTTGAGAACACTTTGAGAAGCCTGGGGCCAGGAGAGGGAACACCAAAGGCTTGTGGTCCTTGCAAGGCTGCATAACTGTTTTCCATTGCATTTTCAGGCATTCTGGTATCAATTCCTGCAGCTGGAGGATGTGTGAGATATCTGAGAGCTGAAAGCAGTGCATAACCAGCAGCTCAATCATAGCCATCACAAAGGCTTGGCAGAGACCATTGTGTCTCAGTAAAGGCTGGCAGTAAAAGAAGTTGGTATGACAGCAGAAATGAATGGTGAAAGGATAAAATGATGTACTTACCTGTAGAAGCAGTTACTAATTTTTAAATTTTTTTTATAAATCAATGAGTTATTTTCATTCTAAACAAAAGAGAAACTTAAGGGCTTGATTATTTTTCAAAGGTATTGAAGTTGCAGGTGTTAGCACAATTTCTGTCTGTGTGTGTATATGTTTTTAACAAAAGCAAAATCTCACTGCTCTTGAAAGGAAATATGCTTCAATCAGACCATACAGGCACTTTTTAATCCTGTGCAATCAGTTGAAATAATGAACATGTGATCATAAAAGTCAACCAGTTTATGTCATTATCCTATCTAGAACACTGCCTTCTGAAAGTCAAAAAATAAGTATGAAGTACTTTAAAGTGATACCAATTTAGTATAATGTGGAAGTGAGGAATAAGATTGTGGATCAATATATTAATTAAAATTGTTTTGAGGTGGAGATCAATCAGTTTACGTACAGTATTAAACAACTCATTTCCAAGGGAATATCCCAGAGAGCTCCTTCCAGTCCTGAATAATGTTTTGCTTGTATTCTCACCTTTAAGAGGCATATAAAAAAACGTGAATTGTAACATTTATATTTAACACTATATCTGATCTCTGAGACTGTGTCAGGTGCCAAAATTTAAAAAGAAAGAACAAGGCTGATGGACACCTTCTGTCAGAAACAGGGTCCACTGTTTGCCACACAGTTTTGTTAGAATTACAGAATGATTTGGGTTGGAAGGGACCTTCAAAGAACACCTAGTCCAATCCCCCCTGCCATGGTCAGGCACATCTTCTACTAGATCAGGTTGTTCAAAGCCTTATCCAACCTGACCTTGAACACTCCTTGAACAATTCCTTGTTGAAGGAGGACTATGTGGCTATGAGATATGGTGAAGAAAAGCAGCTCCAATACTTAGTGAGGAGACATTGGTCTCTGCCCTGGCTGGGCAGCTTGTAGCTGCTGTACTGAGAGCGGGGCACCATGTGGGAAAGAGACAGACCTTTCTGCTGCCAGGTCCTCCATCCTGGCAGGTGTGCTGTCAAACTGCAGACACCAGCTGAAAGGCACTGGGACTCATTCAGCCCACCAAGCGTTGACTGCCACGGGACAGTACCTGCTCAGAGGGTGGCAAACCACCACATTGGCTCCAAATGCACATGAGCTGACCACTGCCTTGGGGAGTGGGGCTGAAGGAATAGGGCAGGGATCACAACAGTTTTCATCGGTTCTTCTGAGAGAAGCCCCAGTGTCCTGGTTTCGGCTGGGATAGAGTTAATTTTCTTCACAGAAGCTAGCATGGTGCTGTGCTTTGGATTTAGTACTAGAAGAATGTTGATAACACACTGATGTTTTTAGTTGTTGCCAAGTAGTGCTCAGACTGTTCAAGGACTTTTTGAGCTTCTCCTGCTCGGCCAGGTGCATAACAAGCTGGGAGTACCGCATAGCTAGGACAGCTAACCCAAACTGTCCAAAGAGCTATTCCATACCATATAACGTCATGCTTGGGGGGGGTGTCTGTCGGTCGGTCGTGGGCAGAGTGGTCGCAGCTCGGGCTGTGTGATCGCTGCTCAGGGACTGATCGCGGCTCGGGGAGTGATTGCTGCTCGGGACGGGCTGGGCATCGGTCAGCGGGTGGTGAGCAATTGCATTGTGCATCATTTGTTTTGTATATTCTGTATATTCTGTTATCATTCTCATTATTACTATTCCTATTATTTTCTCTTATTAAACTGTCTTTATCTCAGCCCTCAGCTCTAACCTTTTTCTCCTTCCCGATTCTCTCCCCCATCCCACTGAGGGAGGGGGGGGAGTGAGCGAGCGGCTGCGTGGTGCTTAGTTGCCAGCCGGGTTAAACCACGACACCCAAAAAAGTCTACTTCACTGACAGCATCATCCAGAGCTGCCTGGCAACTGGGCTTGTTGGCCACCTCTGGATGAAGATAAATGGAGGAAGTGGGAACAATGTCATCATATGTATCTATCACAAAAGACAATGCTCAGCTGAATGCCTAGCCAAAAATGGCTGCAGGGCAGTCTGCTGCCAGTGGAGGATCTCAGTTTTTTGGTTGGTTCAGTTTAGTTTTGAGCAGGAGGAATTGAGAATAGATGAGAATTTTTGAGAGTGGAAGATAATTTCCATGAAAGTGATTTCACATGATAAATTCATTAGTCTAAGGAATTCGCTGAGAAAAAGCAGCAGAATAAGTTATGGACTCAAAAAGAGAAGACTAAGAAACTCGGAAATTGGTGGGAAGAACTTCCAAACAAGCCGACAGCTTTAAATACAAAGAAGTGCCAAAGACTGACAGCTATTAGAAGAGATTATGTAAAAAGCAAAGTGGCAAGCTGTACCATTGCAAAGGAAAAAATAGGAGAATTAGAAACAGACCAATGCAGTCGCCTCGGGAGTTCTTTAAGGACTTGAAAATCAAACAGATATCCTGAAAAATATGGGAAAAAAGAGCAGAGGGATAGTAAAAGCTGTGGGCAGTTGAAATCAAAGAGGATAAGCTTAAAAGTGAGGTGCAGACTGCAAGGAAATAAAGGGAACCAAGGAAGAGATGTGCTAACTGGATTAAAAGGAAGTCTAGGTCTACCACCAAAAAAAGAAAAGAAGCAAGCTACTTCATGCAAAAATGCAGAAATATTACATGCTTTCTTGGTCTCAGCTTTGTGAAAATGAATTAACTGCAGTCATTGAATTACTGACTTTCATCTAAGGCGGCGATACAGGAACAGGAAAGAAGAGAGAGAAAACTAGTTTTGACAAGAGTGATATTCAAGCTGTCTCATGAAGAGGAGTACAAGAGGGAAAACAACAGGCTTACCTTTAAAAAGCAGAAAAAAGATGAACCCAGAAAATCACATACCCATCAATTCAACTTCGATCCACTGAAAGAATGGATCTAGAGGATAATAGGGAAAAAAACCAGCCAGCACAGACCTGTAAATAATGCATCCCATCAAACCAGCCTACTTCTTTTCTTTGGCAGGGTAGCCAGCATTGTGGCTGAAGGGGGTTGGTATGATTCATTTTGATTTTAGTGAGGCTCTTGGTGCTATTTCATTTGAGGTTCTTGTAACCGCAGTAGACAAATATCCTGCAGATGTAATCACTAAAAGTGGGTGCATGGCTGACTGATGAAGCCCTCTTCATGAAGGTTAATCAAGGATTCACTGTTACTCTTCAAGGGCATTGAAGTGTGGTCGTATGGGGGTCAGAGTCATTAGCAGTTTCAAGATTGTGCTTAATAGCTGAGATGATGGAACAGAGCGCGTGATCATCAGATTTGAGAATGACACCAACCTGAGGAAAGAGAAACTGCAAGGAAGGACAGGAATGTAAAGTGGGTTTCAGTGAGATGGAACTCAGTAAAGTCAAGTACAAAGTGCTAAATTTAGGCAGAAGACTTTCACGTATAATGGGATGTGTCTGGCTGAGTGTCAGTACTGCAGGAAGGAACCATACATAGCTATAGGATGAAATGATGGAAAAAAAATTGATATTTTATTCAGGAATATATTAACAAAAATTATTAGTAAGACTAGGTCATATTTACAGCTGTAGAAGTCTGAAGTGGAGGTCACTGTCTTCTTGGAGTGATACATAGCACATGACATCTGAAGGGTGTTACCTAGTAGAATTATAGGTAAATGAGAAAGAGTCTGGAAGAGACCTCCAAGAACGTAAAGAGGTTTACAAAGGCAATTTATGTGGGAAAGAGGAAGGAAATGAGATCATTTTGTCTGGAAAATGGAAATCTGAGCAGATAGGTGGATGAGAAAACAGTACACAATGATGTTATAATCTGCTGAAGAGGGAAAGGTATGCTCAGGTGTTCTCCTTCACAGCATAGAAGAAATCTGTTTACTGTTCAGAAAGAAGATTTAGATGGGTATTATGAAAAACCTTCTAGCAGGATGGTGTGGGATCAGGTACAAGCTAACTAGAGAAGTTACAGAAAGTTCTGCTCTATAGGTTTTAAGAATGCTTTAGCTAAAATATGTGCTTGGGGTTGGCAAAGGTAAAGTCAATCCTGCCTCAAAGCAGACTGCAGCAGACTTAGGAGTCTTCTGCTGACTGTCTTTTCTACAGCTGCACTCCCTTTCTGGTGCTTTCACTGGGCTATACCTCCATCCAAGCTATCTCCAATGTGTCTCTATCCCTACTGTCTTCTCCAGGCTTCCTAGCTTCACTGCCTCCCATTGCTCCAGGAAACCAAGAAATTGGTGCCTGTTGATGAGCAAAGCTATTGGAGGAGGTCTTGGACATCTTCAGATGTATGCAATTATCCCCCCACACCACAGGCCTGCAAAGGGTGCCGGATCCTCCCACGTAACAGCTGAATTGATGCGAATACATGAATATTTATGCACATTCAGTATCTCCGCTCATCTTTGTTTCTTCAAGGATATTGGAAGGTACATTAATGCCGCAGGTGGCAGGGGGAACTATGATGACAGGTGCCAATGGGGAGAGGGGGTGCCTGCCTTTGCCATTCACCCACCCTGGGGGCTGCACAAACTCAGAGCCTCCCGCACCTGCAGGCAGGATGCTCGCTGACAGAGCGAAAAGCGCCGGAGTTAGAAAAAGTGGAGAAACCTGGAACTTGTCTGTCAGGGCTGAAATTATGGCCCCGGTAAAAAAGTTTCAAATACCAGGTAATCTGAAGTCAAGTTTTCTGCAGTCAGTGGTTTTCTTTTTTGATTGATATAAATAACTGCAAAAAGGTACATCCTTGAATGCTGTAAGGACTGGCTGACAACACAGTTTAATGTGTCGATTAATATAATTTCCCTATTTCCTTCTCCTATTCGTCTCACAGCAACAAAATGTAGAGGGGAAGACAGCCCATAGGTATCTTTTACAATTATCCCGCCACAGTAGCATCTCAGAGCTTTGCACTAGAACAGCTGTGTGTGTGCACATTCATCCCTGCAGGAAAAGATTTCTCTTGTGTTTAAAAAAAACTGTTCTAAGAAGTTAAACTAAAAAATGCTTTAGTGCAGTGATAAGGTGGTGCTGTGATAGTGTATGCCCTTTTATGTTTGGGTTTTTTTAAGAACAACTCAAACATTTGGCGTCTGAGAAATAGAAACACAGCCTTAGCGGGCATATTCTGACAACCCTAACTCAGCCAGTATACTGTCCCAGTATACCCATAGAAGACACATTTGTACTTTCGACTGCACAGGGTTGAATGGGATCTACTTCTGTTTGCCTTATGTTCAACCATTTAGCCCTTCAAAAAAGTCTGCCTGTGCTAAACCGCATGAGCCCTTGACCCCATCGATGTTGTACATATTACACCACACTGTAACTATATTTCCCACCAGTTAACCCACAGAGTATTTTCAAGTCATTCTCACTGGTTATAGCTGGCCCTAATGGGATGGTTGTGTGGCTGTGCGTTGCAGTGCTATATTTCTTGATTTTCCAATATTTTCAGTGTTGCTGAGTGTAGAATTCTGGAAGAAAAGACTTATCACTGGGCACTGACTAACTCAGAAAGGATTTATGAAAAAAATGTATTGCCTCTGAAATGATGGAAATTAAGCAGCATAGACCCAAAATGAATGTTCGCAGGATCTGCACACTCTGTGATGAGCTGCAGCATTTCAGTGCTGTGGCCGAGCCGGCGTGCTTTGTTTCTCAGTGATACAAGAGGCTCATTTCAAATTGGCTTTGTACTATTGGTATCACAGACAGATAAGTTGATGTCATCTCAAGCAAAGAGTCACAGTTTCACACACTCATCACACATACCATAAGACTTCTGCCACCTCATAATGATACATCGGTGATTGTCTTAAGGTGTATTTCATGTCTGAATTTGCAATAACAAAAGGACAGGTACATTGGAGGCCTTGTCATAAGAGCACCCTAAGACTCACCCTTAATGATATGTGCCAGAGCCAGCTCCTGGCTGAGGCCTGGTCCACTGGGCAAGAGGGTCTTGGTGTCAGTATGGAAGCAGAGGATTCTTGGAAGTTCATGCGTGAAGCAGATCTCAGAGCATCCCCATGAGTTTCTGCTGTTTGATGAAGAAAAATAAAGCCCTACTTCCCCAGAGTTCAGAGGAAGGCTAGCCAAGCAACTGATGGCACCCACAAAATCTAGGATGCAAACCCTACGTTTTGGAAGAAGTCTTAAGGAGCACAGGTATTTTCTTCAAAGAAAGAGAAGTCCTGAATGTGCTGAATTCCCTTTCTCTAAACCTCTGCTTCTGAAGTGCTCATTGTACATGACACTTTTGCTGTCAAATTTAACTTGCTGAAACATTTGTAGAGCTAGTTTTAAGCTCAGGCACATAAGCTGTCCTGCCAGAAGTGGTGCATTTGATGTGAGATGGAATAGTATTCGACAGCAGAAGGGCTGAATTCCCAAAATCCTCAGCCAAGGCTTCTGTAGAATGGCAATGAGATGAGACAAGACGTGTGCACCTTCTGCAAGGAAGGTGTCTGCAAGCATTGCATTGTGTTGGTGTCTGCAGCTCTGGCAGAAACTGGAGCTGAATATCCCTGGTTTTCCCTGGCAGATTTTGTACAGCATAGGACAATGCTCAGCACAGTCAACAGAGAACTGATCTTTTTCAAAAGCAGGTTCTAAGAGCTCTCAGAGCGTACCGAGCAGCTTTAGCCATGAGAAGTGCACATGCAAAAATTAATGTGACAGTGATCTCCAAAATCCCATTTGCTTCCACTTTTATAAATGGAACTTTTTTTCCCTTGGAACAATACCTAAAAGGAAGTATGTGATTTTCAGAAATATTATCCACAAAAGAAAATGTTGAAGTGGTGTAGAAAACACCAAAGCCCTCCAAACTTTACTTGAGAGTCATAAAACTACAGGGGCTGCTTAAAACCTTCCTTCTAAAACTACCAAAGTTAGGCTTTACACAGTCTAGCAGTAGGAAACTGCAACAAAATTTAGGAGGCTGTTCATATTTCAAGTACTGGATGCCTACAGCACATGAACAAAACAAAACCAAACCAAAACCAATAGAAACAAAGAAATAAACAAATAGACAAACAAATTCCAGAAGAAAAGAAAATATTCTTAACTCTTCAGGAACAAAATTACACCAAATTCATGGAACCCGTTCAGAAGGCTCTATATGTTTGTCTTTTTTTTTTTTTTTTGGGGGGGGGGGTGGAGGGTAAAAACTCATCCTGCTTGATTCCACTATTGGAAAAGAAAACAAAAAATCAGAATCAATGTTTGGTAAACTGCTGGGCCCTCATTAGATGGGAGCACTTGCTCTGCACAAACATATAACTGATGTGGTCCTGTCCACTCCAGACATCTTTACACTGCCAGTGGCCGCTCCATCCTTCCAACTCCTCATGCCCTCTCTCTTTCTCTGTCTTCTCACTGTAGATCAGGTTTTCGGTCTCTGGATTTATCACTCCTCCCAGATATTAGCTACATAAAAACTCATTTTTCTCTTCCATGCTCAAATCCCACTCCTTTCCTTTTTGCCCTACTCTCCCTCTGATACCACTCTTCTTATCCAGCTGATTCCAGTCCTTTTCAACTCAGCAGGTCTTCATCCATCTTCAGCATTTCCCTTAACAAAGGAAATTCCCACTATCACCTCCACCTCCGTTTCTACACCCTCCCCAACTTCTCTTGTTGACTTCTACCAGCTTCTCCAGCTCAGGAGACCCTACACCTCTCTGGCCCTCCATCCATGACCAGGTCTTACCCTGACCGGCTGCACTTATCTCCATTTTAGTCTTTTTAAGAAGTGTTTATGGGAGTGTCTGTGTCTGAACTCATAACTAAATAGAGCCTTTAGTGTAGCAATAGCCACACTAAGGCAAATAAAGAAAGGGCTTTAGGAACAGAAGGGAAAATCCTCACATTTCATCACATGTTACTCTGGGTACACTGCAGCACACTTGCAGTCATACAGAGATGAGCCAGGGGCTCCTGAGGTAATAGGAGCCAACAGGGAAACACCAGTGAAATACCTCAAAGGAATTAAGGGGTGTTCCTCTAAGAAGGTGACACGGCCGACAGCCCAGCTGAAGTGCCTCTACACCAATGCATGCAGCATAGGCAACAAGCAGGGGGAGTTGCAAGCCACTGTGCTGCTAGAAAGCTATGACCTAGTCGTCATTATTGAAGCTTGATGGGATGAATCCTATGGCTGGAGTGCAGCTATCAGTGGCTACAGGCTGTTCAGAAGGGACAAGCAAGGAAGGAGGGGTGGAGGGGTTGCCCTCTTCATGAAGAAATGCATAGATTGTGAAGAGCTGTCTCTGAAGCATAGCTGCTTGAAAGCTTATGGATAAGATTTAGAGACCAAGGCAACAAAGGGAGCCTTGTGTTTGGTGTCTACTACAGGCTGCCCAGTCAAGGAGAGCCTACTGACAAAGCCTTTTTACTCCAGCTGCAGGTGGCGTCACGCTCGCATGTTCTTGATCTGATGGGGACTTCAACCACTCTGACATCTGCTGAAAAAGTAGCACGGTGAAATATAGGCAATCCAGGAGACTCCTGGAATGCATTTAGGATAATTTCTTAACCTAGGCAATAGACAGCCCTACCAGAGAGGATGCGATGCTGACCCTGTTGGTCACCAATGCAAGTGAACTAATCAGTGATTTCAAGATTGGAGGCAGTGTGAGCTGCAGTGATCATGCACTGGTGGAGTTTGCAGTCTTAAAGGATATGGGTCAGCTGAAGAGTAAAGTCAGGATCCTGAAAAAGCAAAATTCCAGCTCTTCAAGGAGTTAGTCAGTAGGACTCCCTGGGAAACTGCCCTCAGGGGCAATGGAACAAGAACTGAGCTGGCAGATCTTCAAGGATGCTTTCCATAGAGCGCAAGAGCTCTCCATCCCCAGGTGTAAGAAATTGGGAAAGGAAGGCAAGAGACTGGCATGGCTGAGTCGAGACCTGCTGGTCAAACTAAAGGGCAGGAAGGGGACAGGTATCCTGGGAAGAGTATCGGGATGCTGCCCAGTTGTATAGGGATGGGGATCAGGAAGGCCAAGGTGCGATTGGAGCTGAACTTGGCAAGGGATGCAAAGAATAGTAAGAAAGGGCTTCTACAGGTATGTCAGCCAGAAAAGGAAGGTCAAAGAAAGCGTACCCCCGCTGATGAGCAAGACTGGCAAACTGGTAACAACATATGAGGAGAAGGCTGAGGTACTCAACAAATTTTTTGCTTCAGTCTTCACTAGCAACCTCTCTTCCCACACCTCTTGAGTGTATGGACTGCAAGATGAGGATTGGGGGAGCAAAGTCCCCCCCACTGTAAGAGAAGATCAGGTTCTTGACCACCTGAGGAACCTGAACACACATAAGTCCATGGGACCTGATGAGGTGCATCCCAGAGTCCTGAGGGAATTGGCCGATGTAGTCACCAAGCCACTCTCCATGATATTTGAAAAGTCATGGCAGTCAGGTGAAGTCCCCGGTGACTGGAAAAAGGGAAACATTGTGCCCATTTTCAAAAAGTGTAGAAAGGAGGACTCTGGGAACTACCGACCTGTCAGCCTCACCTCTGTGCCTGGGAAGATCATGGAAGAGATCCTCCTAGAAGCTATGCTAAGGCACGTGGAGGACAGGGAGGTGATTTGAGACAGCCAGCATGGTGTCACCAAGGGCAAGTCCTGCCTGACCAGCCTAGTGACCTTCTATGATGGAGTGACTACATCAGTGGACAAGACAACAGCTACGCATGCCATCTACCTGGACTGCTGTAAGGCCTTTGACACAGCCCCCCACAACATCCTTCTCTCTAAACTGGAGAGATATGGATTTGATGGGTGGACTCGTGGATGAGGAGTGGGTTCAATGGTTGCATCCAGAGGGTAGTGGTCAATGGCTAAATGTCCAGATGGAGACTGGTGACAAGTGGTGTCCGTCAGGGGTCTGCACTGGCACCAGTATTGTTTAATATCTTCAACAATGACATAGACAGTGGGATTGAGTGCGACCTCAGCAAGTTTGTAGATGACACAAGCTGAGTGGTGCAGTTGACACACCAGAAGGATGGGATATCATCCAAAGAGACCTGGACAAGCTGGAGAGGTGGGCCTCTGCAAACCTCATGAGGTTCAACAAGGCCAAGTACAAGGTCCCACACCTGGGTTGGGGCAACCTCCAGTATCAATACAGGCTGGGGGATGAAGAGATTGGGAGCAGCCCTGTGGGAAAGGACTCAGGGGTAACTGGTGGATGAAAAGCTGGACATGAGACAACAATGTGCACTTCTATGATTTCTGGTCTCTGGGAATGCCAGCCTAAGCAGACCTAGCCTCTTTGCTCCATGTATGAAAAATTTCCACACAAGCATTACAGGCTAGACAGCCTTCAATCTATCCTTTTTAAACTTGCACTAAAAGATGGACATTAGGCACTTTTTGGTCAATCTCTGATTTTATCTTCTTCCTCTTGTAGATCTCTGCTGCATCTCATATTTTAATTTCTTCATTGCTCTTCTGACCTTCCCCACTGATGTTTCCTGAAAATCACAGTGTTCTGTTTTTCATGGCTTCTGCATCACGGATCCAACTTTCTTGAGCTCTGTCTGGCACAGACTTCCCTTTAACTATCCACTGTGAACAGTGACTGGTGTAAACCCTTCAAATCAGGTATCCTTATACTGATTTCAGCTTTTCTTCACAAGCTCTCATTTCACCTGACTGCATTTCGAAGTGTATTTCTTTGTTCCTAGTCTATATTATTTTTCCTTCCATACAAAGGGAGTTGCACAGAGCACAGGAGCACCAGCTGGAAACCACAATTACCAGGGAAGCCTAAGTTTTCTCTGGTAGCTTTGAGTTCAGAGAAGATCATGTTCATATGGTCTGTGTGAAAGGAACATGCTCACTGATGAGAACTGTGAGCCTGCTAGGAAATGACAGACCCTTCAGGCACTGAAAATCCAAGTAATTTCTTTGGAGGGTATGTAGATTAGGATTTTATTCAGGATTGGCCACATTTTGAGCTGATTTCCTCAGGGAAGCCAATCCTTAGAAACCGTCCTTGCAACATTCCAAAAACTCCAATCCAGCATTTCAATGAAAAGATTGTCTGCATTTTTCTTAATCTACAAGAAGAGAATGTATTTTTTTCTCATCCTTACTTTTTGACTTGGCTGAACGTCCTTTGCTGACATTTCTGTACTTAAAATACTTCAATATTTCTAGACATAATTAAGTCCTAAAATTTTGTGAGGAAGATGAGATGGAGATTTTCCTTTCCCTCTGAGGAGAGAACAAATAATTTGAGAGAAGCTTTCTCCCTGAATAACTAAGAATATTCAACTTCATGGCTATGTTTGTGGAGAGCAGCTTCCCAACCAGAGCCCCCTTCAAGGTATTTTGGTTTGTGCTCAGCCCTCATGGAAGAGCTTGGTGACGTTCCATCCGCTGAAGAGTGAGCTTGAAGCTGGCTTTTCAGCACTGGCATGCCACAGCGTGGGAGGTTTCCAGGAGTAACGTGCCATTTGCTGGGATAAAAGTACACCACATGTTACAGAATATTGTTTTCCCTTTTCATTTGTCTTACTCTTCCATTCAGTGTTTTTAAAGTCATTTAAATGCATGCATTTTCTGGGACACAAAAATATTACTAATACATCAACTACTTGCACAATAATACCAACAATAATAGTGGCATTTGTATAGAAATCAGCATGTTTTCATGGCTTTGAGCACATTGAACAGTTGGCTGCCTTACCTGCTGCTGGCCAGCTGCATGACATCTTGAAAGGAGGAGAAAGCATGTGGGTTTCCTTGCTGAGATCCCTTGCTGGCCTGATCATGACCAGTACTGCACATGCTGTGAGTAACAGATAGTCCCTTGAGAGCAAACAGGCTCCAGAGAGGCCATTAGGCACAGAGAAATAGGGATTTTGATTACAGTCACACAAGAAGTCCTGAATCGTGTAGATAAGTTCCACCTCTCCACATAGAAGTGGAACTTATCACTCCCAACCATGCTATTGAAAAGTGAGGTGTTTAGACAAGGTTAATTGCCTTGACTCCTCTGTAGTCAATAGAAAGAAAGAAATCTCCATAAGGGGCTTTGTTTCATCCTGAGACAGGTGGGTAGGAAAAGTGGGATGACTCGTCTTCTGGGCTTGCCTCTCTGCCTTTATTCGCTATGGAGGGAGCCTAGTTATTAGTTCACACAAGTTGTCCAACCTTGTGAACTGCATGAGACGAGTCGCACTCAAAGTGCCTGTGGCAAACCAGGTCATTACCGGGGAAGTTGGAGCCCTGCAGCAATTATGCTTGGAGAGTTTTGGAGGGCAGTGCTAGGATTTCACCAGCAGCACCTGAAGGCAGAAAGTCCTGGCTTTCCCTGTGTTCAGCATCCCTGGCTGGGGTTCAAGACAGAGGAGCTGCTGGTGCTGGGATGCTTCAAAACATCATAGAATCATAGAAATGTTTGGGTTGGAAAAGATATTTAAGAACTTCCAGTCCAACCGTTAACCTAACACTGCCATTCCACCACTAAACCATGGCCCTAAGCACCTCATCTACCCGACTTTTAAATACCTCCAGGGATGGGGACTCAGCCACTTCCCCAGGCAGCCCGTTCCAATGCTTGACAACCCTTTTGGTGAAGAAATTTTTCCTAGTATCCAATCTAAACCTCCCCTGGTGCAACTTGATGCTGTTTCCTCCCATCCTATCGTTTGTTGCTTGGGAGAGAAGATCAACACCCACCTGGCTACAACCTCCTTTCAGAGGGATGATCACTTCCCTGCTCCTGCTGGCCACACTATTCCTGATACAAGCCAGGCTGCTACTGGCCTTCTTGGCCACCTGGGAACACTGCTGGCTCATATTCAGCTGGCTGTTGACCAATCCCTCCCGATCCATCTCTGCCAAGCAGCTTTCCAGCCACTCTTCCCCAAGCCTGTAGCGTTGCATGGGGTTGTTGTGACCAAAGTGCAGGACCCGGCACTTGGCCTTGCTGAACCTCATACAGTTGGCCTTGGCCCATCCATCCAGCCTGTCCAGATGCCTCTGTAGAACCCTCCTACCCTCAAGCAGATCAACACTCCCACCCAACTTGGTGTTGTCTGCAAAGTTACTGAGGGTGCACTCCATCCCCTCATCCAGATCACTGATAAAGATATTAAACAGAACTGGCCCCAATACTGAACCCTGGGGAGCACCACTTGTGACTGGCCTCCAACTGGATTTAACTCCATTCACCACAACTCTTTGGGCCTGGCCATCCAGGCACTTTTTTACCCAGAAAAGAGTATGCCCTTCCAAGCCATGGGCAGCCAGTTTCTCCAGCAGAATGCTGTGGGAAATGATTTTACTAGAGTCTAGGTAGACAACATCCACAGCCTTTCCCTCATCCACTAGCTGGGTCATCTTGTCATAGGAGGAAATCAGGTTAGTCAGGCAGGACCCGTGCTGACTGGGCCTGATCACCTGGTTGTCCTGAACGTGCTGTGTGGTAGCACTCAAGATGGTCTACTCCATGACCTTCCCTAGCACCGAGGTCAGACTGACAGGCCTGTAGTTCCCTGGATCTTGCTTCTGGCCCTTCTTGTGGCATAACATTTGCCAACCTCCAGTCAACTGCCCACCCCCACCTCCAGTTAGCCAGGACTATTGATAAATGATGGAAAGTGGCTTGATGAGCACCTTCACCTGCTGCCTCAGTACCCTTGGGTTGATCCCATCCAGCCCCATAGACTTGTGTGTCCCACATGTTTCAGTTAGTCAAGAGAAATTACTAGACATGCTGTAGCTCATTTAACCTTAAGACTCTGTTCTCTTAATGTTTACCTTGTAAGGACAGCTGGTTAATGGCTATTCAGCACAAAAGACAAGGTCAAGAAACAGGAAAAGAAATAAAACAAACACACAAATACATAGACCTGAAAAAGCTGATTGATGGGTCACTTAAGGAACCACTTAAGTGCAACCTTGAAGAGGTAGAGCTTCAGATGCAACTTTTTAAAGGTAAGAAGAAGAAAAAGACGTTTACCATGTGTCTTATGGGAAAGAACAATCTTATCATGACTTAAGGGGCACTGTGGGACTGTTTGAAGCTTATTACCCAGGATTTAGGGGAAGAACCAAAGGGAGGCATCAAGGTGGACAGGGAAGGAACAAGTGTGAGGAAAAAAAGGTTAAGGGGATTACCAGTGGATAACCATGTGTAACCAGGTGCTGGTTAGTATGCTTGCCTGGCCAGACCCTGTGCCTGAGCATTGCAGTCTGTCCCACCTCCTTATTAAGCTCTATCCTAGCTATCTGCTGTGTGAGTGCCCGTCTCTCCTCTCTGTGCAATCTGCTAGCAAGCTTCAAGCCATACTAGCCAATGAGTAGGACAAGAGGTCTGTGGCTGGATACTAGAGGGACCATAGGTCTGGGGTCAAGCCTTTGGAGAGGTCAGGAGCCTGAGGTTGCAGGATTTGTGCTTCTTTGAATGGTTCGACTTTCAATTACCATCTCCAGTCTTTTCCCCTGACAAGACAGCCAGCCAAACATTCATTTCTCACTAGAGCAGCATGGTGGCTTTTTCCCCAAGTAATAGTTATTCAGTCTCTCTATATTGCTGTGTGAGCTTGCCCACTCTCCCCATTCCCAGTGTTCCCAGTTTTGAGGAGCAAGACTAATTGGCCTTTGGCTATCTCAAGTACATAGCAGTTTTAGATGATGGTATTAGATTAGATTTCAGCCTCCTTCTGGCCTAGACATGCAGCTGCTTCCATGTGATCCTCTTCCTCTATTAATATTTCTATGAATGTAGTGCATTAATGTCACACTGGGAGAATTTCACCCATTTTTTAAGGAATATGTTGAACACAAGCTCCCTTGAAAACTAGGATGCCTCAGAAAACAACTAGAAAGAATGGCTCCTACTGCACACCAGGCTTAAATCACTGGCACAAAAATTAATTGCCCCAGATGAGTCCTCCCTCATGTGGTTCCAGTTTGCCCATGGTGGATTTGTAAGCAGTAACAACTGTTTGTATGAAAGACTCCAAGGAGTGAAATTCAGGTTTTTAATTTTAATTTTAAAAGTTAGGTTACACTTTCACACAAAGGGAGATATTTTTTATTAATGAGAGCTTCAAATAAGCTGTTTTGATTTTCTCTGTGGTTAGCAGGACTCTGCTCTATTAGTACTACAGGCAACTTAATCTATGGCAATAATAAAACACCAGAAGAGATTACTATTTGTGTTGGAATTATGCAAGGAACAAATAGCTGCTGCTTAATTTTCCATTTGGTTCCACAAGAGTTACCATAGAACTTAAAAGACTGACAGAAATATTTACCAGAGTCAAGTGAAGTTCATGACTTTTGGGGGTTTATTGTGTTTTTTCCTCTTGGTGTATTTCTCTCAATTACCAGTCTGATTCTGGACTACAGTTAATATTATTGATCTCTTCTGTAACTATTTTTTTCAGCATTCATTTATTCCTCAGCCATAGCAGAGGTGCTTTCAATCTTCCATCTTCTCAGAAAAAGGACTCTTTTGTTTGTAAAGGACATTTTTTCTTGCTCTGACTTCAAGCTAGAGGGTGACTACCCTGGAGCTGCTTTTCAAAACATTGTTTTCCAGGTGAGTTCTCAAGCCTTGGTCCATCCAGGAGCCTCTGTATCATAAAGGATTTTTTTCCATAAAATTTCAGATCCAATGCCTTGTTCCCATTCATATCTTTTATTGTTATCCAACATGTTTATCTTCTAGTTTCAATAGCATCTTGAAGAAAGAGGTATTGGGGATAAAAATATCTGAGTGAGGAACATAGAGTACACCACTTTCTCTTGTCATGTATTTTGTGTAAATAATAGTTCTTGACTTGATAGTCTTATTGTGATAATAAGCAACTGAATAAAAAAAAAACACTGAAGTGTCATTTTAAATAACACTGTGTAAATTCCAGGAGCTTGCATTTGAAAAGGGACAAAGGAAGAACACTAAGACATATCTCCCAAAGAACAGAGCTCCAACCACAGCTATTATCTGGGGGTTTTTTCACTTGTCAATAATTTTCATATTACCAGTATCTTTCACAACTAGATTGAGCAAGGAAATAAATTATATTCCTCTAATGTGTCTAGTAGATTTATTTTAGGAGATTTATTGGACTGGGGTCTGTAAGAAATATTTGAATCGGAATTACACAGTAGAACCATTGAATGGTTCAGGTTGAAAGGGCCATTTGGGGATCATTTAGTCTAACTCCCTGCTCAAAGGAGAAGTGGCTTCAAAGTCAGATGGGGCTGTTCAGCACCTTGTCTGCCTGAGTTTTGAATTTCCAAGGATAGAGATTCCACTGCCCCTGGGGCAGCCCACATCTGTCCTTCACCACCCTCACAGGCGACATATTTTTCTTACATCTGGTTGTAACTTCCCTTGCTACAACCTGAGACCATCACCTCTTGCCTTTCTGCTGTGCAACCTGGGAAAAGCCTGGCTCTGTTTTCTTTAAAACCTCAGTGTTGGTAGTTGATGACAGCAGCCAGATGCCCCCTAAGACTTCTCTTTTCAAAGCTAAACACACCCAGCTCCCTCTGCTGATGAACTTGTACCTCCTGGGGGTGGTGTAAGGGTTTGGATGTACAAAAGAAGAACACTTCTGCTGTAGTAGTGCTGTTTATCTGACAATCCTAAAGGTGATGGTTTTCTCCCTTAGCTAGATAGCTTGCTAATGATTTGCAAATAATTTCAGAAAATACAATACTAGATCCCACACTGGTTTGAGAAATAAAAAGTTACTGTCATAACCAAAACAGGGCAGTCTCTGTCTCTTCTTCATGAGTTACTCTTTATTTCAGTTTTCCATTTTTATTTTATAATACGTAAGTTACACCCAGGAGAATGGATGTAATTTCTGTAATGCCCCAATGGCTGTAGTTTTAGGAATTCTCTCTTTCCAGCTGAGGAAGGACACCAAGTTCCCAGCACCGGTCTTTGCAAATGTACCTCTCCTGTAATACATTTTGTTGCTAATGAAGAACAGTATGTCTCATCTATTTGCTATCATATAAAGACGTTAGCAGCCATACAAAAACAAGAACAGGTAGGGAACAATTAAAAAGCTTTATTCCCAAATAAAAACTCCTGCTGCAGAACTGACATTTAATTTTGAATAGTGACTGTGCAGAGATGAGCTAGACCATGTTTGTTGGTAGCAGTAATATCTTTTATTAGATCATCTAGTACACTCGTAATCTGAAATATTGTTTTTAAACCTGGTTCATGGGAGTTGGTATCTTGCACAGACTGGTACATACCATCCAGCACGACTGTCACTTTAAACAAGACAAACTGTTCTGCATCCAAATGAAATCCTATCATTTTCCTAAGATCACCTTATCACATAGTAGGACAAAAAGCTTCACAGAATTCTTGAGATTGGAAGGGACCTCTGAATATCACATAGTCCAACATCATTACTAAAGCAGAGTCAGCTAGAGCATGTTACCCAGGACTGTGTCCAGTCAGGGTCTCAATATCTCCAGGGATGGAGACTCCACAACCTCTCTGGGCAACCCATGACAGTGTTTGGCCTCTCTCACAGTAACAAATTTTTTTCTTATGTTGAGATGAAACTTCATGGGTTTTAATTTGTGCCTATTGCTTCTTGTCCTGTCACTGAGTACCACCAAGAAAAGCCTGGCTCCTTCTTCATTCCTTCTCTTCTCCAGGCTGGACAGTTCCAGCTCCTTAATCATTAAAGCTCCTCCAGTGCCCCCATCACCTTTTTTGACTTTTTGCCAGGCTCACTCTAGTATGTCCCTGTCTCCCACGTGCTGGGGAGCCCTGACCTGGACCCAGCACTTCAGATGTGTCTCATCAGTGCTGAGCAGAGGGGAAGGATCATCTCCCTCGACCTGCTGGTAATGCTCCCTCCGTGCAGCCCAGGTTGCTATTGACCGTCTTTGCCATGAGGGTGCACTGCTGGCTCATGGTCAACTCGACGCCCACCAGGACCCCCAGGTGCCTTTCTGTAGAGCCAGTTTCCAGTCAGACAGCCCTCAGCCTGGACTGGTTCATGGGATTACTCTCCACCTGGTGCAAGACTTTGCATTTCCCTTTGTTGAGCTTCATGAGGTCCCTGTCAGCCCTTTTGTCCAGCCTTTTGAGGTCCCTCTGGATGGCAGCACAACCTTCTGGTGTATCAACCACTCCTCCCAGTCTTTTTTCTTCCTCTGTTCTTCCTGTATGACCTCAAGCTTTCTTTACAAGCTCCCATTCCTGACTGATTTCAGACTTTAACAGTAAACCAGGAATTTCACTGTTCAGACAATTATCGAAAAGGCTACAGCCTGCCCAGGTGTTTTTAACCAGGCTGTGCTCCATCTGCCCTCGGCACCTCAGGTGCTGGGCTCCTGTTTCACTGAGCTGCGCTTCCCAGTGTATTTCATAGGGGATTACATTTCTGATTGCAGTCAGACCCACTGGAGAGAGGTTCTTTTCCCTAATTAATGAACCAGGAGAAAGCTACCAAGCACTCCCAAATGAAGTTATTCAATACTTTCAATTTAAAGCAGTACTTCAAATTTTTGCTCTCTGAAGTACCCATAGCTACTAATTTTCAGGTCTAACTAATAAAGCAATCTTGGATCTCATCAGGAACAGCATAAGGTCACAGTGCCCATACTGTGCTTTTAAATAGTTTCAGCCAAGATTTCTTTCCCCTGTGTGTTTTTCTGAATATCAGCGTGCTCTCTCTTTCTTACTTTGTTAAGTCTAGAGGAAAGCATACGCCAAGGTGCCAATACTTAACATCAAGAATAACTACAAAGCTGCAATATTTAATGTTTAGTTTATAAATCAGTCCAGAAACTTACTTCTACAAAAGCAATTTTTCTTCATTAATTGAGCTTGTGACATTGGGGAACCACTCATACTGTTTATTTAGTTGCTCTAATTAGTTCTCTGAAAGTATTTACCTCTCCCTACTGACTAGATGGGAAACTTAGGCTCTTAACACTTGGTAATTTGAATCATGCATTTAATAAGATACAAAAGTTGCTTCAAGTGATGGCGAGAATGCTTTCTGTGTTCAGACCTCCTGACTTTAATAGAAAGTGGAGATCCACAACATCCTGGCATCACTTGCATTATTTTGGAGATACGAGAAAAAGTACCTGCACCAAAAATGTTAGCTACACAAAAAAGCACTGGAATTCTAGTAAGTATCTGCTTAAGTACTGGATTCTAAGTAATTCCTGCATAATCCACTGTCTGTAGAAGCAGAGCTTTTTGTTCCAATACTTAGATGGTTATCAATCTGCATGAGAAGTTTTAGTTATTACCAGGTTATTGTCTCTAATCTGATGCCTATGCATTCCTGAGATGAAGAATGGTAATGCAGTTCTCTTCTGAGAAGGAAATAGGAAAAATATAGATGAAGATGGTAATTTTTATGAAATGAATAACAGAATCCTAATATTTTGGAAATATAAAAATGGAATTCAGTTATCAGATATTGTTATTTCCTAAATGAACAGGATAACAAAGCTATAATTGTAGTCAGTCAATCTTACTCACAATTCTGCACATCTTTTGATATTTCCAGCTCTTCTGATTTTTTAACAGCTGAATTTGCTTGAGTAATTCATCCCAGATTTTGTCTATGTGGAAGCATAAACACAGGGCTAGTACATACATTAAATGGTAGCTCACTGGCAAATTTAGTTCTATTGTTGGGATATGTTCTTTGCTCCTTATTATTAAAAAAAAACCCATGGGTTATTTTTCTTGATGAAGGAAAAACTTTTAACTCTTCAGATGTAACTTTACCTTTCTGCTGGTAGTTCAAGACAATTTCAGCTAAGGATGTTTTTTTATCTACATTTCCATTTCCGTTTGTCAGGTAACAACCTCCCTGATATTGTTTAATGCCAGGTTAAGTTCCAATTTGCTCTGCATAGTAAACTGCATTTTTTTAGCCTCTAAATTCTGTGAAGTTCCTTCACTCCCCTTCCCCTGGATAATGGCAGAGGTGTGGAGCTCATTCACATTTTGGACAGAGGATGGAGGGATGAAGCTGTAAAAAAACAGGTTGCAAATTTTTCTCCAGCTTCCTGTTAAAAGGGGACCCACTCTGTAACACCTTCTGCTGGAATTATTTCATGTCAATGGAATCTCCAGGGAGACCTAGTTTCTTTCTCTCTTTTTAGAGCATAGTAATAAATAAATAATCTTGAGAATATTCCTTCAGTCAGCTTTTATATTTACCTTCACTAAACACATTTCATAACAAAATACTAACAGATTTGGCCTTTCATGTGCTGTCAAATAGGGCCTCATTCCTGCAGATTACCAAGAACAAGGAGGAGTTAAAGCCCTGCAAGAACATTTACCTGAATTAGTGTACATAGCACTTATTTGGGAATTAAGTTGTCTGACTCCTTAGAGAGGAAGCCAAAAATGGTATTAAAATGAAAGCAACAAGCTAATGAATCTGTATGGGCTCTTTACTGGCAGTTACATGCTGTCTGGCTAGAACCAGAGAGAGAAAAATAATACCTTGCACTGCAGTAATGTTTTCTATCTCAGCACCTAGAGAAAGCTTTGCAAAATTTAAACAGCAGAAATGCTCAAAATCCCTGTCTTTGGCTAACACAAGATCATATAATTTTCCATTTTTAGAGATAGCATTTTGTCTCTGTTGGTAGTACTAGCATCAGGTCACAGAGCTCTTCTGGCTGCAAGAGGTCATGGTGAAATGTCTGTGGCACGGAGCTTACTGTAGAGCCATCCTCCTTCTCAGCAGAGCTAGGAGAGGTGCTTGGACACCCTTGGCCTTGGGGCTTGCTGTTGTACTGCTGCTAGGAAGGAGATAGTAAAGCTACTGCAGAATGTGCACGGCCAGTAACAGGCAAATCAAGGGCAAATGTAGACTGGCATGACATCCACCAGCTTCAGCTGGGTGGGCAAGGCGTGATCACCCCATTGGGAACAGATATTCACATCCAGCTTGATTTCCTTTTTTCAAGCAAGAAGAAATCTTGCTTGATTTCTTCACTGGGTGTTTGGAACAGACTCTCCCTTCCTTTTGCTTGGGTCAGCTCTCGGGATATTTTTCTCATTGATGCCTGCTGTTTCCCGCTGCTTCACATGACTAAAAGTGTGGCATGGTCCCTAGACAAACCAGCTGGAAGACTAGCTGCCAAAAAGGAGTGCAAGAAAGATATTAAAGAAAGTAGGCAGGGCAGTTCCCAGTAGGGGAAAGATATATCCAGAGTAACAGTGCCTCAGAGAGAGAAATTTTATAAGGAGCAGGGAAATACTGTATCTGGGGAAGGAAATGTTTGCAATTATAAATGATTAATAAGCATGTCAATTTTCTACCTCATAACTCTGATAAACTCCTCCAAAGCCAGCATCCCCTCTAAGGTGTTCTCTGTGGTAGGTAACGAAGCCAGGTTTGTCCATTATGATCAAAGGTTTCTGCAGGTGCCCTTAGTAACTCGTATTTTTCTCCCAAGAGAGACATGAGACCTGGTGTCCAGAACCTGCTATTTCATGGCTGTTTACTGCCCAGGTGTCACTCCTGAAAGCACAGCAGGTTTTCCTCTCTATGGTGTCTCTTCCAGCACCCAGAGCCAGGACCCCCCTATGGCAGGGAACGAGACAGGCAGGGGTGTGTGCTCAGCAACTGCTGCATCTCCTTGAAAACTGCAAAGGAGGCTTTTGGTCACCTGAGGGACCCTAAAGGGTCCTTGGTTTTATGAAGCCTGGAGAAACCCATCACTCAGTGGATGAGGAGCCCTCAGCACCTCTGCTCCTTGGGGAAGCTGCAAAGTACCAGGGATCCGAGAGGACTCGTCTGACCCGGAGTCTGCAAGCCCCTGTCTCAGCCCTCTCCAGCCTCTCTTGCTGGAAGACAAATAGATAGCAAGGAGGTGCAGCTGGATGCACTGCCTGTGCCCTGGAAGGTGCAAGGCTACAGCAGCCCCTTGTCTGGTTGTAACTGTATGACTTATCTGGCAGGATTCATCCTGCCAAGCCAAAATCCTGAAGTCCTTCCGTATTCAAGTGGGATCCCAGACTTTATTTCACTTTCTGTACAGTATAAATGTGGGTGTCATCTGCAAGATTCATTTTGCCATCTGAAGATAGCTTGACAGGCAAATAAATAGATACATGCAGATCCCAGTTTACATTTATGTGATGTGTAAGAAATATTGAACAGCCATTACTTATGATAAACTCTAGTTCTTTCCTGATTGAAGAGCACCCAGTTTATATTTCTCTCTGCATATGAAATTGCAAGACATTCATTAACTAATCTGTAATCTAACTTCTTCTGGAACATCCCATACAATTTTTCCAGTCAATTTAAGCCATTTACATATTTGCTAATGCCTTCATTTTCACAGAAATAGAAGGAGAAAAAAAGTATTGTCATTGTATACTAATGGAGACAAATTTTACCCTAAAAAATTGAATTTATCAGTTTATAGAATAAAAATTGTTTTTCTGAAAGATAAAGTTGACTTAGATACTTGATCCGAGTTCAAGTATATTTCAATAAACAGAAGGAAGGTAATAGTGCAGGTGAAAAACATCATTGTCTATTCCCAAAATGTTCTAAATAAATGCAGTTCATCATTTTCTGCAATTGAATGAATGACTTGAAAAAAAAGACTGATGAATTCATATGACATCTTGGAGAGTATAGCAGAATAATAAGATGCTTGGGCCTGACCTTTCATACAGAATATGGGAGCTGCCTGTAATGTTTTACGGTACGATATACTCTGCCTGGTTCTTAACACGCTTACTATGGATTTGTGAGAAGATATTTCAAGCAGAAGTTTGATAAATATATTTGCAAAAAGGGGATGATAGCTTCAGATTGCCCTCCTGTTTATTTGTCCTGAAAAGGCAAACCAGAGAAGGAGCAAGGACCGAGTGCGCTCTTCTTGGGTGGCTGCTTTAACAGAGTAAGAAACATAACACAGTCAAAGAGACCCAGTTCCTATCCCACTAAGGAAAACCTGGTACTAAGAGATGGGTGAATTGGGGATAAATTAGACCTGCTTTGGGTAGAGGGCATAGGTCTTCAGAGCTTCTGTTGGGTTTCATTTTCTTCCCCCTTTCACCCTTTCTTTCTGGTGCCCAGATGAAGCAATACCATTCCCCTGATGTGCTTGTACCAGTCACACGGGGCAACAACCTGTTGAAGAAGAACAACAAAATCCAGATGCTATTTTTATGACCTTCCCCAGTGTAACAGGACCTAAATCCTAGAATTTCATGACAAACTTTAGCTTTCTTAAACACAGTATTTTTCCAGAACTCTATTATGTCAGGAAACACTAAAACCAACCCCAAACAACAAAAAAAACCCCACCCCAAACCTACAAGAGGTTCAACAGCGCTGCAAGACACCATTCCTAAAATACCACAGGAACCAGCCCAATTTCAACAAGCAAGATTGGGACAAATGGTGGCAGCATATTCTCCATCCCCTTCTTTCCTCGCAGCCTTGCTGGAGGATTTGCCCTCCTGGCAATGGCTGGTTCAGTTCGTGGCACGATGACTCAGGAACTCCTTCTCTGAAGTCAAAGGCTTCTCATGCTGTTTGCTGCATTGTGGCTTTGTCAGCTGCGTCTTTTAATCCAGCCCCACAAAGATGCTTAACATGGAGTGTGTTTTCTGACAAAGTAGGGAATACCTCTGTGTCCTTGGCTAAGCAGCAAAACACATCATCCCCTGCTGCTGTGCAGAGCGGGCTCTGCAGACCGACTGAGGGTCTCTGCCACAGGAGGAGGTGCACTTCACTAGCTTTGTCTGTTTACGTTACACAGTATTTTGCCTGGAGGTTTAAGAAAATGTGTTGCATAAACTTTTTACAAATCCCATTCCTTATGTCTGGGGCTTTCTGCATGTTGATCATGATCTCTGCTTATTGCCAGGTATGGACAGCAAAACACCGCAGGAGCTGAGATTGTAAGCCTTTAAAGGAAATCTGGATCTGAATATAAATGCCATGCCATATTTATTCTATAAATAAAATACAGCTTTTTAGTGAGCATATCCCAGGCAATTAGCAAATGTGTATATTTGCTCCCCGTTGTGTAAATGAAGTGAGAAACATAACTGGCAGCTGGAACATGGACAAAAAGTCCTTATGGATGTATTTCATGCTGAAAGATATACTTTAGATGACTCTTAGGCATGTACTTTGATTACCCTGAATTTCCTCCTTGTCCATCCTCCCTCCTCTTCTCCCAGATCCCCTTCCTGCAAGATCCTGCTGGCTCCAAGGTTTAGCCCTTTCAATTGCATCTCCATCAGTCACACATCAAGTCACCTAAGAACACCAAAACCACAAACCCCAGTTAGATGAAAGGACCAGAGGTATATTTCAGTGTAAAATAGTGACCTAGGCCAGGTGAGAGGAATTGTCTTCTGGACATTTCTCCTTTGCTATAGGGCAAGGACTGTCTCAGACTGCATGTCTACTGGCAGGTGAGGGAGTTTAAGTAAGGTGATGGCCACTGTGGTGAGATCACCCCAGTCCTGATGTCTGTCCATTAACATCTCCCCTCCAGACCTCTCCATCTGGTTGTATTACTAACATCTCCTCTGCTCCTTGGAGTGGGATGTAACTGCCTTTTTTTTTCTGGAATTATGCGGGGTGTGAGGGGATATTTGTGCCCTGTCTCGGCTCCCCCCTCAGGTGCTGCTGCAACACCAGTAACGTGGGCTGAGCCTCTTTGTTCCCATGCAGATGACCAAGAGCCTCCACAGAGCAGGGTAGTGAGCTGGAGGGTTATCAATACCTTTGCCAATATGGAGGGTGGGACGTGTTCCCCTGCGTTTATAAAATGGATTGTGAAAACATAAACTGAGCAACACTAGATAGTGAAGATCTTCTAGCAGCAAGACACTGTGCTGAACTGGGAGGCAGAATCACTTACCAGCTTTGTCAAGAAGTTTGTTAGGCTTCTTGATGTCTCTTTGGTAAAAAAAAATGGGAGAAACAAAGACAGGTTCTGACTCTCCCTGTCCTTCAAAGTCACACTATCCATTAAAATATGTAAAAAGCAAATATCTGAAAATAAAATTGTAGACTTGCCAAGATAGTTCATAGGCTGATTCCTTTAAAGGAATTAATGAATGATTCATTTAAAAAAATAAGTAGATACGTCATATAATAGAGCTGCCTGTAACAACATTAATCTTTCATTACTTTGATTTCTTTCTCTGTGGATATTATATTTTTCCAATAGATTACAGGGCGCCATGAGTAATTAGTCTTCCCTTTACTTTAGATCTTCTAGTCTTTCAGGTGCAATTCTGTACTAAGGACTTAAAAAAATTACAAACTGTAAAAAATATTTTAAGTGATTCCCCATGCTGAAATGACTAGAGAAATTTTTCCTCTTTAGAGCTGTGCTCAATGCTAATAGTGAGGGCTGTGGATAGGTATGGTCTGTCCTCCCATTCTAGGCACCCAAGTTCATTACCTGGGACTTCACCTGGACAAAGCTACTGAAGAGCTTCTCCAGCTTCTCCAGCAGCCCTGCTCTAGCCCTCATCTGGGTTTCTGAGAAGGTCCCTTGACTCTACTGCATGTAAGAGGTTTCCACCTGCCTCGGTTCAAGCACGGACCCACAAAAAAGTTGTCTATCACAGTGCTACTTACAGTTATACCAATTTTTGGAGACAGAGAATATAAGTATATATGATGTTAAGACCTAGGAAAGATTGAAATGCTGCAATAGTTGCAAACTGTGATTTTGTTTTGGTTTTGTTTGTAGTTGGAATATTTATATATCATTAATATGACCAGCCCTGTATGGAGCGTAAAATCAGAGACACTTGCAAAGGATGAAGCATTGCATGCCATTGAGTCACGAGAGTCTTTAGTCCAGGCTGCTGGACTATATTAACTATGTTGAGCACTTCAGATCATCTTCTGAAGGTGGCCAGGATGCACCTCTACTGACTGGCAGGAGCCAGTTAGGACTGGTAATCCTGAGGGTCACTGCTGAAGAGGCATACTCCATCTGCCAGCATCTGGGATAGTTCCTGGGTTACTTATGAGAAAGTAAAAAGAACAGTGGTGGGTGATACAACCCATATCCCAAGGATTATGATCATTTTTTAAAATCATTTAAAGGGGGGGGAAAAAAAAAGTGGTGTTAGTAGTGAAATAACTTGTGAATTGCAATTGAAATTGCAGCTGGAACAATGAGATCCAAGACAAATTTTTGGACTTCACTAAAGAAACATTGGATCAAAACCCTGATCTGTCATTGCTTGAACCAAAGAGTGGTAGTGCCTTCAGCAATACTACAAACTCCCGAAGAAAGTGTTTCAGTGCAATGTTTAGAACAACAACAATCTATAAAAAAAAAGTTTTAAAACAAACCAAAAAATTTTTAGTACATCATGCGTTTTTACTTGCTTTTGGTACAACACATGAACTGGCTATAAATTATCTTTTTTAGATATGGAATGATTATTAATACATTTCTGTATTTAAAATGAAACTGGGATTACTTCATCCACTGCATCCTTAAAGGGGGCAGTGCTCCTGGGGCATGATCAGAAGTGCTTTTAGGCTACCAATTATAACAGATGGTCTTATTTGTCAAATAGTCCCAATTCAGGTTTCCTGAAGAATATGATGTACCAGCTTGTCTCTTTGGAAGGACATTTCTGCAATCAGTGCTTTGGAACTGGGAGTTTGCATCAGTGGCCAGGCACTGACAGGATTCCATCCTCTTCCAGAGGATCAACACACACTTGAAACAAATGCCTTGTTGAGAGAAGAGCGTTGGTGAGCATGTTGGCTTGGTCTCCACCAGAGAGAGGTGACATGGGAAGCTGGAAGTGGATGACTGGGCAGCCTGAGCCAGCCAAGGAGGCTTACCAGGTGCTGGCACAATTTTCCCACTGCTGATGAAGGAGCTACCCATCTGTTTTCCTGGATCACTGACTGTTTCAAGTAACAAAAAACCCTTATGGGAGAGTGTAATTATCTCTCTCTTAGATGGATCTCATTACTGCTAGCCACACCTTTCTTCCTCCAGATGGATCTTCCTACGGAGCTATCCTTGAATTCTTTTAAGACTTAGCTTTCCCAGCAGTTTGTGCTGGGGGATTAGGTATTCATTATGCGGAGGATTCATTTATGTTTATTTTTATGTTGCACACATCCAAAAATGTGATGCTGCACACATATGCCAATCACTGTGTTTCCACCAAGTTTGCCTTTCCTTTTCTGGGCATGAACAAATTTTTGAGTTCAGCAAGGATGCTACGAGTAGCATGCTGTGTTTCATTGAAGTTGTAGTTTCAGTAAAAAACCTCTCTTCTGCTTTTTTTAAATATTTTTTTGTTCAGGAAAGAATAAAAAGGTAAAAATCAACATGCAACATCTATGTATGTCAAATTTTAAATCTCTAAGTATGCTGCTTTCCTTCTATGACTGTCTTGGACCTGTGTCATCTCTTCCCCTACACGAGTCTAGAAAAGGAAGTCCCAAAGTCCCATCTGACATATCAGGGAAAGGATGCTTTTGCTCTCTGTTGGAGCAGGAATTTTTGAAGAAGCGGAGAATTGTTATTAGGACAGTTGAGGCAAATCTTCCAAGAAGTTCAGTGACCTCTTGTAATTGAGGTTTTATCCAAGTGTTTATCTGATTTGTATGTGTTAATGTTCATCTGTTATTTGCCCTACCATTATATTCTCTCTGCTCATTTTCAGTTCTGTTCCCTCTTATTCCCTACTTTTCCACCTTAACCTTGTTTCTCCCTGCTCCTTTCTGTTCATTTCTGCTTTGCTTTCTTCCCAAACTGAAGACAAAGGAATTGAAGTGGTTGTCTATAATGACACACACACAAAAAGGCAGCATAACATGAAAATTCACTTTTAAAAAATAGATATCCGAAACTGATGGGTCAGATAAGCAGGGGATGTACATTAAAGCAGTGTGACTGTCCCGAAGACTGTTCTGGCTACTCTCAGGTTTTGCTGTTGGGAATTTATTTCCTTGGAGCCTAGGTATTCAGCCCATCCGTCTCTCTCTTCTTGTCTCTGAAAATGTTTTATTTGTCATGGGGAATTTCTGTGGAGTTAATCTTTAAAAAGTTAGTGACAAATGATTCAAGTAGAGGTATTCGATTTAAGGCATGATATGAAGCTGCCTTACTGACACTGTATTCTTCTTCCTATATTGCTTCCACAGAATTTAATGATATTAATCAACTGAAGTGGAAAAGGCAGTCCCTTCACATTGCATCTTTGGCTTAACATGGCCAAATGTCATAGCCTGTTTAGATCTCTTAAATTTACAGGACAATGTACTCCATAAATTAAACTTTATTTTCTTAGTTCGTTAGGAAAGAAAACAAACAGATCAAACAATGGCATAACATGTAAACTCACTAATTCATTGCTTAATTCATAAGGTTTCTAACTCTAATTCATAACTTGCAATGCATAACTCCTGTGTCTATGAGCAGAATTGTTACCTAGGTGATGGTGAGGGTGCTCATGCTTCCCCCTCCATCATGGTGTGGGTGTCCCCTGTATCATACCTCCTCAGGAACCATAGAGAGCAATGAAGTTGCCCCTCAGCCTCCTTTTCTCCAAACCAGAAAAATCCAAAGTCCTCAGTTTCTCCTCACAGGACATTTCCTTCCAACCCTTCCACCAGCTTTGTTGCCCTCCTCTGGACTCATTCAAGGGCCTTCACATCCTTCTCAAATAGTGGGGCCCAGAACCTCACACACGTTGCTCATCAGCAGCAGAATGCCATGCGTTCACTATTTGCCTAAGTGCTTTCTCTGCAAGAAGGCTGGCAGAACTTGCTTATCTTTCTTATTACTACTTTTTTACTTTTCACTACTATTCCACTGTGCTAGTTACAGTGGGAAGAGCTATTCTGCTGTTCTCACTCAAAGGCAATTTTCTTTCCATGTGTGCGTTGGGTGCATGCTGAAAAGATTTCAGAGTGTGATTTGCCCTCACCTGCCAAAACAAAGTAACTTCAGCTAGCACTGTGGCAGATGCTCTGTTTCACAGCTCTTGGGTTTTCTACCACAAGAGAAGGCATCTTGTGTGGTACTGTAATGCTGCTGTATCATTTTATACAGTTGACTTTTATGTCCTCATAAAATGTTTATGTTTTATCTGTTTATTCAACCAAATCCATTAGCTGTCTCCTAGTATGGTAGCAAGGCTCTAACACAAATTTTCTTCAGCCTAAACATAGGAACCAAGTGCTTGAAAGTGAAGTTCTGTGTGTGGTACTGGAGCATCAAACCCTTCAGCCTCCCTGAAAGAGGACACAGCAATTCAGGTGCTCTTTAAGGACTCTGATCAAGCCCTGACACACTCAGAGCCAAGAGTAGCTGGACAGTACCCACGGCACACATTGAAGATGGGGAAGATATGTTTTGAAGTGCCCTAGTGCCTATGTCCCCACCTTCGGCTACCATATCCCAAATGCCTACCACAACCTTGGCCTCATCTGTCCCAAGTCCTCACTGGCTTTGGACTGTCCTCACCTTTCTTCCATCTCTCTCATCTCACTGCTTACCTGTGTAGGAGTTTGTGGTCCAAACCGGACTTTGGTGTCCTGCACCAGGCTGCAGTTGGGAAGGCGTGGTGGGAGATGGGTACCATGGGAATAATATTTTCTTAGTAATACTTATTCCACACTGCCCTCCCACTGCAGCATTCAAAAAGCTGTGCCTTCACCTGTTTCAGCCTGTTTCTCTTTTCTCAGCAAACTGGGGAAGTGTGGTCTATGTATGCCTAATGAACAGTCTGAATTGCTAGAACAAGAGTAAGCAATTATCCAAAATAGTTCCCTGCCTTAGAAGAAGTATTTGCATAAAATTGGTGACCCACTGTTTCACAATGCCTGCTCCTCTGCAGGATGCCTTGCAGAGTCCCTGAAGGGCTGATGCCAACAGGCCTTCAGAACTGCAGAGCTGAAATACAGTTTTTTTCTTTATGTTTCATTTTCCTCTTCTTATTGCATAGCATTTTGCAACAGGAAGCAAATGGCAGAGCTGCTTGGGCAGACGGGGCCTGTTTCACAGGGTGATGGGGCACCTTGCAGAGGTGGAGTTGTGCCAGGAGAGCAGTCTCCAGGCTGTCTTGCCCTGCTGGGTTGGGGGAAGGACCATGACTGAGGATGGGAGCTGCCCTGGATGGCATACCCAAGGAGGCGTGTGACAATGCAGCCAGAGCAGACTGTGATCTGATGCTCACTTCTTCCACCAGCACCTTTCCCTGACACTTCCACCATGCCTACCAGCTCATCTGCTGCCAGGAGCAGCAGCGGGGGTAGCTGTTACCCCCACCCCCATGACACCCTTACCACAAAGAAATTTTCCACAGATGCTTTTCTAGCCTGAAAAACAGCATTAAAGGTGTCTCCTGCAACACTTCCACCATGCGCCAGGAGCCACGTGCTTCTTGACGTATGGTGTAAAGCTGTATTTTTTTGTGCAGTACATCCTGGAAACACAACATGGTAGGGCAGCCTGTGCTGTCCTGGTGAGGCTGACTGAGGGATGGAGACTACCTTAATTTAAAAAAAAAAAAAATTATATAGCCCAGCTCTTTGTCTCCACACAGCCCATGGGCTCTACGTCACTCTCTTGGTCTCTGTATGCCTCTGAACTGGGCAGTCTGGCCATGCCTTACAGGCAGGAAAACTTTGCCCAGAATCTTTTTTCAAAATTTAATGCTATTTAAGTAAGTGTTAATATGTAAGTTAACACCCATTCATGGTTGCTGTCTTTCCATTTTATAATTAAACCTGGGAGAAGCAGCAGTAATGCCCAAATACGGAGACTGACCCTGAGAGATTTCCTGCCCTACAGTTCTGATTCAGATGATTCAAATAGTTTGGAGCTGGATTCAAACTATTGATTCCTCTCCTCTGCACGCTAAGGACTCACTTTAATTCAGCTTCATATGTTGGTAAAAACACCTGTTAAGTTCTGGGGTTTATGTTTGTGGAAAAAAATCTGAACTTCTATAAGAAACATGGGAATCACGTATAGGGTTATGTGTCTAAAGAAAATGAGAAAATGTCTGTTTTGTTGATATCTCCCATTTCTGCCTTTCAGAATTTGTGCTGATGCATTTCCAGCATAAAGAAGCCTTAGTTTCCATATCATGCATTGCAAAGCATACGATTCAAGCTTCAGCTGCAGTACTTAAACAAATAATGATTTTAGAAGATTTAGGGCTTTCGATTTTCGGCAGGGAAGCTGTGGCAGTTACGATAGGCAGATGCTACAGCATAAAGAAAAAAGAACACCAGCAGCAGCAACCGCCTAAGGTTATGTGAGAAACACATTATTCCTGGAGGAGTTACCGCATATAGCCCCGTGGCTGCCATGCACAGTTCTAAAGCTGATGTACAAATCTGCAAGAAAACACCATGGTAAAACACTACCACCTTCACTTTAATTAGTTCACCACAGATCAAATCCAACAACAGGTCAACACATGCTCCTATAGGCTACAAGAATCATAGAATCATAGAATCATAGAATCATAGAATCATAGAATCATAGAATGTTTTGGGTTGGAAGGGACCCCTAGAGGTCATCTAGTCCAACCCCCCTGCAGTGAGCAGGGACACCACTAACTAGATCAGGTTGCTCAGAGCCCCATCCAACCTGTCCTTGAATGTTCCCAGGGATGGGGCCTCCACCACCTCTCTGGGCAACCTGTTCCAGTGTTTTACCACCCTCATTGTAAAGAATTTCTTCCTTATATCCAGTCTAAACCTACCCTGGTTTAGTTTAAAACCATTACCCCTTGTCCTCTCACAGCTGGCCCTACTAAAAAGATTTTCCCCATCTTTCCTATAGGCCCCCTTTAGATACTGAAAGGCCGTAATCAGGTCTCCCCGCAGCCTTCTCTTCTCCAGGCTGAACAAGCCCAACTCCCTCAGCCTGTCCTCATAAGAGAGGTGCTCCAGCCCTCGGATCATTTTAGTAGCCCTCCTCTGGACCCGCTCCAACAGTTCCATGTCCTTCTTGTGCTGAGGGCTCCAGAGTTGGACACAATACTCCAGGTGAGGTCTCACCAGAGCAGAGTAGAGGGGCAGAATCACCTCCCTCGACCTGCTGGCCACGCTTCTCCTGATGCAGCCCAGGGTACGGTTGGCCTTCTGGGCTGCCAGTGCACATTGCCGGCTCATGTCCAGCTTTTCATCCACCAGCACGCCCAAGTCCCTCTCGGCAGGGCTGCTCTCGATCCTTTCTTCCCCCAGCCTGTATTGATACTGGGGGTTACCCCGACCCAGGTGCATGACCTTGCACTTGGCCTTGTTGAACCTCATGAGGTTCACACAGGCCCACCTCTCCAGCCTGTCCAGGTCTCTCTGGATGACATCCCGTCCTTCTGGTGTGTCAACCGCACCACTCAGTTTGGTGTCATCCGCAAACTTGCTGAGGGTGCACTCAATCTCGCTGTCTAAGTCATTGATGAATATATTAAACAGCACGGGTCCCAGTACGGACCCCTGAGGGACACCACTCGTCACCGGTCTCCATCTGAAATAATCTTGAAATATACTTCACCACTCTGCAAAATAACCCCTACTATTTCTAAATTAGACGAGTAAGATTTAACCCAAAAAAGAGACAGGATGACCCTAAGCAACAATACTCATGCCAAAACACGAAATGACTGAGAAGTCATTGTGACATATTAATCCATCACAATAACAAAACTTACATTAAGATTTGCAGATCAGTCATGTGACTGAAACAAATGAATTAAATTTCCCCCATCTTTGGTGAATTCATCTTCAAATACGATGCATTGGCCATATCTAGCGCACACCTGTAGGCACCTCTTCGTGAGCAATGTGGAGGATGCTAAATGGATCCTTCGTTAGAGAGATGGATTGAAAACACGAACTACTGCAAAGAGAAATTTGCAGAACACATGCTGAACAGTCAGCTGCTAGAAGTGCAAGGAGGATATGAAAAGCCAAATCAGCTCTGATCTGGCAGTTTGCAATACCTGAGCCAGGTTCTGTTCCTCACCTGAGGTCTCATTGCATTGGAGCACCATAGAAGAGCATCCAACCACAAGTAGATCTTAACCTGAAGGTTTGGAGGCCAGGAGAAACTCTATCCAGCTTCACCATTATGGAGAGGTAAGTGACAGATCCACAGTTTATACTGTGTTCACGGGCAGAAAAAATTAAGGTTTCAGCTTAAACTTCACCTCATCACCTTCTTTACTCCCTTTCCAGGCAGCTTTCCTACTTTATCTTTATACTACAAGCATATTAAATAGAAAAGCTGACATTTCTGTCACTTATGAACTGAACAATTTGCAGTATATTTACTTTCAAGTAAAAATATCACAAGGAAATACATTTATACCTCACATCAAAAAAGATGAGAAAAACGTAGAAGCCTTGCTTTTATCTGTCAGTTTAAATATAAAAAAAAATAAACAACAAAAGCTGATCACTAACTTTTTGCCTATGGGACTGGGATGATTAGGCATAATGCAAAGAACAACTTTTCATTTTTTCTCAATCAATTAGTCCAAAAGCTAAACTTTTACTACATATAGATAGAGATGATAGAGATGATAGAGGTCCTATAGCTGAGATAGAGATAGAGAGCTGTAGATTAGATATAACCATCCCTGCTAAACCGCTTCCAAATCTGAGGATTAGCCCATGCAGTAATGCCTGCTTTAGGCTTGCAGATGCCCTGATACCCTGTCAATTTTGAAGCTTAATGAGAGTGGAGGTACAAACATTCCCTGAAGGCAAGAGCTGCCCACAAGGAGAGTGGAAGGTCGGGCTGCCACGTGCACTAATGCCCTGGGTGCTTGGGTAGCACCCACATTTTGACAACACATCAGACCTGCTCTTTCTTTCTATTTGATTTCCAATTGAAAGCTCTTTTTCACTCAACAGATGAAAGAAGATTGTTTCTCACACTGTCAGTGAGCCTTGACAGATAGATATGTCAGTCCTGGTTTGTAATTCATATTTGCTTAATGTAGAAAATGAACTTACTTTTAAAAGCAGTTTTAATGTTTGCATAAACTTTGTATCTTCCATTTAGCCTTTTTTCCCTTTTCCTAACCCTAAAAAGGAAAAAGCCTAAAAAGAAAAAAATGTCTTCAGACTTATAATGGTAAAAAAAAGCCTTGCATTGTGAGGGTTTGTTTTTTTTTTCTGTGACTTGCTAACTGAATGTTTCAGCTGAAAGATATGTTTCTCTTTCATTCTGTTCTTCATCCTGCTTCATGACTAACAAGAACTGCCAGCATTAATTCAAAAATTGGAGGGGAGTTGGAACGTTTCCTTCATGAGGAATTCACAGATTTGGGGAAAGTTATTCTGAACAATATAAAATAGAAAGTTGTTCTAAATGTCTTTTGACGTAAAATTACCATAATAATTCTAAAACATGGAAAATATTCAATGGTTGTTTCAACGTTTAAACTTTTCAGCTAAGATCTTATAACAAAGTAAAATTAATTTTGAAATTAAACTCAAGATGCTCAGATAAGGCAAATTCAACACACAACTCACTACCAAAAGCTTAGCATTCCACGTGTTTTCTGAAATGTATAATAAAATGAGTTTGCTCTTGTGGAGAACCATTCATTCCAGCAAACAACTGTTTCCAGCTGAAACAACACCTTGCGAGAAATTTGCAACTGAATTTAGGAATTCTCCCCAAGCCCATGCAGTGACTGTGAGTGATGAGTGGCGTCAGAACAGCCACTTTCTAAAGGCAACAAGGACACTTACTATTTGGTTAAGAAGATATCAGAAAAAGTCTGCGGTTTTTAAAGAGGAATAGGTTATATTTGGCAGACTACTCTGCCAGCGTTCCCATGATGCTATGGCACTTGTGCCATGGATGTGAAGTCCATGGCACTTGAAGTGGTGTATGTGGTAGGGTGGGCTGGCCCTTGAGCATGCTGGGGTCTGCAGCCTTTCCCTGGTGGGCTGTCTCCCAGCTGGGCAGATAAAGCATCATCACCAAGGTGCTGGTTAGTAATGGTCACCCTCCCTCTGCCTCTTCATAGGTGTGTCCCTGTCCTGCAGCACCGTGCCAGAGCTGGGAGCTGGGACAGACCTGCTTGGGCCACCGTCTGCTGGGTCACAGCGGTTCTGACAGCAGAAGCAAGGTGGGTTTATACAACATGCAGGTTCCTGAGGTGCCACATTGAATGAGGGAAAACAGCCAAGGTGGGGGCTGTAGGTCTAATCCTGCCTCTGCAAAGTCTGTTCGACTCAGGGCTCGGTGGGATGGCAATGGGGCCAGCACTGAGCCCTTCTGGGAACCCCTTCTTTCAGTTCAGCTGCACTTCTTTGCCCTGCTTTCCCCCTCAGGGGCCTGAGAACATTTATTGTCACAGAAAAAGTGTCAAACACTATACACTATTTTCCCCAGACAGAATCCTTAATTACTGCTAATGATGCTGAGGTTACAGCATGCTTTTAATAGCGTCTTCCTAAGATCATAAACAGCAAAAATGATTAGGCAATACAAGTGGCATTAAAATCAATGATGATCATCTGTTATGACTTAATTCCCCTGGGGATCCCAGGGGAGGTTCTGCAGCACCAAAAAAACCCAGGGAAACAGCCTCACGGGCAGCAGCAGCGGTGCCTGTATTAAATTACAGCCTTAATCGAGCGCTGTGTCCTACGTAGCCTTGTGCGGGTGTCACAGGCAGTTACGGCCCGCGTTGTTCGTAGGTAACCCATCTGGAAAAAGAGAGTTGCTAATTGCTCTGTGTACACTGTCAGAGGGCACTTGCAGAAAATTTACAGTAATTTACCAAATGAACTGTGGGATCCTTTTACCTCAAGCACATTAAGCAGAGGTTGGGCTGAAGTGGAATTGGAGTGCAGGGTTTATAATGAATACAGAGAGGGTTCTTTTGGTTTGGTAGAAAAAAGAAAGAGAAAGGTTTCTCATTAGCGACCACTAATGAACTCTGGAGCCTTTAACCTTCATGTCACAAACAGGCAGCTGTAAAGACAGGGTGTTACCCCTCCCACATATGGCATACGCACACGTGCAATGAAGTATAGGATGCTTTAGGACTGAGATAACAGTTCTGACAGTTATTTTGTCGCTGAGTTCCCAAGGAACTGTCGGTGCATCTGCAGGGAGCACAGGCAAATCCACAGAGGGGAAACCGTGGGCTGGAGCAGAAAGGTCCCTGAGTGCCCTCTCGTTCCCGTGGCACCAGCGTATTGGCCTGATTTAGTGCTGCTGTGTCCTCTTTGGGCTGTGTGGAGTTCCACTGCGGGCAAATCAGCTGAGCTAGGGATTTGGAGTTGTAATGTGAAAGAGTTTGTAAATGTTTTAAATATTTTAAAACACAAAAAAACCCCAGTACCTCACACACGAAAGCCCCATCTCCTGATCTGGATAATTTATTCAGTACAAAAGAAAACAAATGGAAAAGGATGGACAACTGTAAAGATTATTTTTTAAATGTGGGGAGAGAGATGAAAGGTATTCTAATGATCTTCAGAGAGAGATTTTTTATTCGGACCAAAAAAAGGAGGCAACAAACTTTCCTGAAGGTGAAACTTTTGCAAATTTGCTAATATATGAAGAAAAATGTGGTACTGTGGCTTTGGAACAAAATCCAGGTTGGGAATACTGTCCTTAAGAAGAGAAGAGGAAAATGTTCTTTGGAATTAGCACACAAATACTATTTCTTTTTTTTACAGAGGAACTATTTTGTTAGTACTAGAGGTTAGTGGAGTTAGGGCAGACTTGCTGCAAGGGCATTCTCTCTCTCTCTCTTGTTATCTCCAGCACCTACAAAACCTCTGCGTGTTCTTCCATCCAGGTCACACTTGGATCCCTCCTTGAAATAAGTGCGAGGTAAAAAATTCTGGCAAGGTATGAGATATGAGACTAATAAGGAAAGGCAAATATTAGAATTTGAATACAGAATAGTATTATAATTTATACATCATTATTTCTGAGTTATAAGAATCCATATAGCAAAGTTAAAAGTTTGTGAAACAGAGGTAAATACTGCATAGAAAAGGTAAAAATAGCAAAGTTTCAGTTTCTACTCAGAAATGTCTTTAAGACTTAAAGAAGTGGAAGCTTAGGAGGAGGAATCAAGGTGAGGGAAGAGCAACAAAGATGAGCACATTGGGAGACTTTCTAACTGAAGAAAATTGGAATAGGAGGTCTCCTCTAACCGCTAAAGAAAAGTGTTTGGAAAGATGTAGCAGGTGTGAAGTCAGGAGAGCAAAAAGCCTCAAGATTTGTGAGCTGATCCAGAAGGATATTCTGATTTATGTCTACTATAAGAACTAATGAGTGCAGGAAAATTGGAGCCAAAGTAGAGAATACCATTCACCTAGAATTAATGACACTTTCGGTACTGAGACTAGGAAAATTGTGAATTCTAAAGACTTTGAGACATTTATATGCTATTGCATGCTTTCGTTTTCATTCTGCAGTTCCACAGAACTGAGAGAAGATATGCTAGCATAAAATTTATATAATGAGGTGATAAATTGGGCTGTTATTTTGAAGAGGGGAAGGACTGTAAAGAAGTGACAGGCTTGATTTGTAGCCACTAGTTTATAGCCAGAGGAAAATGCCAATGGATATTAAATGGCTAATTATCATATCTAGAGCTAAATTAATGCCTTAGACTCTTGCATAGATTTCCTTTAAAAAGAGAGTGATCAGCTTAGTCAAAATATCCCGGAATGAGAGCTTCGCTTCAAATCATGACCTAAAAATAATAATAATTTGGTCAAATTTGATGAATTAAAATTCAAACTGCTTTATCAAATCATTAGTAAATGTTGCCCCTAGACAATTATTTCCTTCATTTAAATCAGCCCTTTAGAGCCGTACATTTATTTGCTCTGCAGGTGGTGGATCTTAAGAAACTTGCAGAAATGTGGGTCTCTAGAAGAAAGGTAGGCAGACGCAACTTAGCTAAAACTGTCAAAGGAGTTTTACATGGTATTGGGCTGTATTGCTCTTTCATGAACACATAATGTTCCTCTGCTACCATGCAGCATGAACCCCATGATGCTGCTTCTCTTTCTCGTACGTAGACATTTTGACATTATTTTTAAGCCAGGCTATTTTTGAAAGCCTGAGGCATCCTTTCCTACTTCTCTTGAACTCCGTGGGAGCAGGATAGTCTCTGATGATTAAATCCCTCCCAAACAGAGAGGAAGAGTGACTTTTTGTTACACAGCTCCCAGTACTCGCTGCTGTTAATCTGCATGTACATGTCTTTTCCAGAGACATAACATATTCTGCAGGCTGGTTTCAACATAAATCTGGTTTAATCTTGATAGATGGGAGTGAAGTGCAGTTCCGTGGAAGCCATTACACAGGATATAATCTTTATAGAATCATCGAATCATTTAGGTTGGAAAAGACCTTTAACACCATCAAGTCCAACCATTAACCTAACTCTGCCATCCCACCACTAAACCATGTCCCGGAGCACCTTATCTACCTGTCTTTGAAATACCTCCAGGGATGGGGACTCAACCACTTCCCTGGGCAGCCCCTTCCAATGCTTGACAACCCTTTCAGTGAAAAAATTTTTCCTGATGTCCAACCTAAATCTCCCCTGGTGCAACTTGAGGCCATTTCCTTTTGTCCTATCACCAGTTACCTGAGAGAAGAGACCAACACCCACCTCACTACAGCCTCCTGTCAGGCAGTTGTAGAGAGTGATAAGGTCTCCCCTCAGCCTCCTTTCCTCCAGGCTAAACAACCCCAGTTCCCTCAGCTGCTCCTCATAAGTCTTGTGCTCTTCTGGAACCTCAAGAGCTTTGAATGAGCCCAAGTAATGACAATATTCTCTTGCTTGCACTTTAAGAGTACTTTTTCCCCTGTTGACTAAAGCTGACATATGAAGACAATAAAAAACAGACAGCATAAGAAAACAGCCCAAGACATCTGTTTTTCTCTCCCATAGCAAGTGATGAGGTACTCAGTTTTGTTACTGAACTAAATCAAGGAACGACACCTCTGTGAACTACTTTAATAAAAGCAAATGCAGTAAGACAATAAATGAAATTATCAGGCAATACAGAAGGATTAGTGGAGCTGTGCACATACTGCTCTGCACAGGAGGATACCAAATCTTTGCAATAGATACCAGCTACCCTTCCCTTATTCCTGTATGCCAGCTGAACACCAAGAGACAGGATTCTGACGTTTCTGCCTCCAGAGTGTTACTCAGGGTAGATGTCTGGCAAATCCCCAAATGGTGCTTGGTCAACTTTAACAACAGCACTCCACATTTGCTTACTAGCAGTCAGACTAGTCAGACATTTGATACACTCCAGCAGTTCAGTAGAAATACTCTAGAACATCACAAAGAGTATTTGGACCAGTGTGGATGCATATTTCAAATAGGTTATTAGGCCAGAAGTCTACAACATGCTTTGGTTTCATGGACTGAGATGTTGATAAACACAAGGCTCCAGCATACCACGGGCTCATCGGCACTTTGGCAGACACATATGACACCCATTCCTCCAGCCAAGCTTAGTCTGTAGTGCCCCCAGTGTTGCCTGGACTCTTTTCAAGGTAGGAACATGGAGATCTCAGCATCCCACCCCACAAGCTCCCAGCAGTGGGTTAGCATTAATGCTAGCAAGGTTGCCACACTTCCCAACAAGGTGGACAAAGCTACAGAGACAGATGAACACGTCCACAAACCTCCATGTCCCTTCCCTGAGTGTATCTAGGATCTTCTAGATGTGTAGCTGCTTCCTGCACACGTGGAAAAACAGAGACCACACTTAAAAGCCATAACACTTTCCCACCACTTTTCTTTCTTCTGGAGGAGCACAAAATATATACTAGCTGCAGATAATATGTACATATACTGAAAGACCTATGTACACAGCAGAGAATGACAGGCAACAGCATCAGAGTTTCAGCCTCACCAGATGCTGGTAGAGGTATTGTATCTCGAATAGAAGTGAAGTGGTGTTTTTTAATTCAGGAAAATGACCACAGTCTGACTGAATACAAGGGCATGTGTTCTGGGAGCTTTTTTTTTGGAAGAGTTAATCAAAAGTAATACTGTCTATACACAGTACTTAATACTTCTATGTAGGACTCCCCTTAGGTGCACAACTAACTTCTGAGGTAGCTATTTCCATCTTCAAACAGTAGCAAGGAAGGGCAGCAAAGACAGTTGAACAATTTTCATACCTTCTTCTGCTAACAAAGTATCTCTCTGCTTTCTATTGCCAAGCTATTCTCATCCTAATTACAGGGACAGAGCTTCCCAACTCCATCTCCTGAGAAATCCCTGGGTGATCTCACCAGAAGTAAATACTCAGCATGAAACTTCATCAATTCACATCTTTGTAAAATCAAATTTTGGAGAAAAGTGATTAAGTGATATTCACAAATGAGAGGCAGATGTCTGATATTGTTAACACAGACTCTGCAATCAGCTTCTTAATTTGTGGGAAGACAGCCAAGACAACCATCTTTTCTTTAACAGCTTTTAAGGTTTAGATGCTTCAGACCAAGCCAATCCACTGATGGCAAAGGCTGTTTCCTCCAGAGCTGAATGTGGCCAATTGAATTTTTTTAAAATACATTTTTGTTATGTAAATGCAATTTTTATTTTTTCTCTTCCTTGAAGCAGGCAGAATTTCTGCACGAACAATAGACTCCTTGGTTATAGGAACCACACACCATGCAGTGGAGAGAATTACAGGGTGGTTTATCAACTATTTTGTATCCAAGTAGTTTTTAGATATATTCCTTTGTTCCCACTTACATCTCAGTTTTAATGCCTATGGATGTTAAAAAGTCTCTGCCTTAAGTACTGCAATTTACAGTGACAAAATTACTTTTCAGACTTCTATCCAGCTCAAAAAAAAAAGCTAACTTAACGCTGGCCTCTTTGTCCAATAGAGGAAATCCGTGCATCTTTCTGGCTTCCTTTTGAGAAATTCAGTGCTTCCCTTTACTCCGCGTTCACTCGCCAGCACAGACTTTTTTTCGCTAGACAGATGGGGAGCGAGTGTCACTCACAGCATCACGTTTCCCGCCTGGGGCTACTTCTGCCACAGCTCTACTGCACCGTTAGCCTTCCTTGGTTGTGCAAAAAAAGCTCAGTGTTGTTGTGGACTCTGCTCTGCTGCCTGAATCCCACAGTATTGGTTTGTGCTCTCTATGCAAAAGTCTCCTACTAAGGGAGCTTATTACTTCAGCCTATGAAAGTAAGGATACATAGGTAAACCTACCTACCTTATAGCTTTTATGAAAAATCTGCTTTTGGGGATGTTTCTCCCATTGGTGGAAGAATAAGGAAAATGAAGTTTGTCTGAAATGTTAGCAAATGTATATAGCCATCCTAAACATAATTTAAATCAAAGAATGGAATTCACTCATGCTAAGGCCCACTCTCAGGATCTGTGGGATGAGAGAATCCTGACTTATGAAACAACCGGAACAGTGTAGTAGCAGTGCTCATCATTCGTGCTTCTGCTGCCCATGTCTTACCTCAGGGTCAAGTCCTATTTGCTCAAAACATAGAGGAGGACATGATCTGTCCATATTTTCTACTCTAAAGTTGAATGCATGTAGTTGAGTTTTTGCTTTGGGGAAAAAAAAACAACCAAGAAGCATTTATGAAATGTCTAATGTTACCTGCAAGAGTCTATGGCTAAGTAAGAGACTATTTCAGGCAAGAAAAATGCTCAGATTTATCCGTGTGCTTTAAAGCAGGAATTAGAAAGGTCAGGTTAAACCACAGCTTCTCTGCATCTGTGCGCTGCTGTTATTGCTGTACCACTGGGCTGCGATACGCGCAGTTGGTGAGAGCCCCCAGCAGCCTGTCATGAGTACCTTCAGACTAGGGACTAGGAGCCCTTTCTAGTCCCCTGGTCAGCCACCCACCTTTGTCTCCGATGTGTTTGTGTAGGTGAGACCTAAATGTACAGCAGCACTGACCTCCCCTCTCCCCCCTTCCACACATACACCCCTTCACACACTGCAGTCCACTGACATAGCATGTTGGATACAAGATCCAGACAGGATGGTTAGGCAGATTTTCACCCCAAAATGAACTGTGGAAGGTCGCAAGAGATCTGCCTGTATAATCAAAATGGTCCAAATGATGTGCTTAAAGTTAAAAGCAGAGACTACCGGTGAGAGCATCTTAAAGATGAACGACTCTCTGGGCACAGCAAACTATTTCACCTTCATTTCACTTTGTTAGAGAGTCTGCAAAGATGAAAAGAGATTAGGTAAAGCAGTCTATCTTAAGCTTTGGTCCACACGCACACCACTGTATAAAATTTGCATTGGTTCAAGTTAGAGAGTGACCCGTAGGGCTAGGATTTATTTGCATACATTGAGTCCCTTTTGAAAATACTTACGTTCAAAATGTTACGTGGGAAGCCAAACAAATCATGTTGTCCTGCCTTGGCAAAAAAAACCTAATGAGAGTATATTTGTATTATTAGGTCTGTTTGATTTTGTTTCTCTTGAGGGATCATACTTGATGGCAGAAAGAAGATGACTGTTTTTTATTTTGTGTCACTGCACAAAAAAATCCAGATTTTAAGAAAGAAATCAGTCCTTGATTTTTTTTTTCCTGGTGTTGAATTCAATCCAAGCATAAAGAACAAACAGAAATATGCAGCATATATCTTGTGATTGATTTTGAAATAGTTCTGTAGTTCTTATGAATTTCCATTAAGTTCTACTAAACAGGCAGACAAGACAACTCGCAGAGCACCTTTGAAGAAGAATGTGTTCTTCTTTTCCTTTACAATGAATTTATTCAAAAGCCAATATGCTTACCAAGATAGGAAATACATTTACATATATTTTTAAAATAAATGAATCTCATCAAAACATCTGTCCAGGTGACTAAATTAATCGGTTGTGAAATTTCATTGAATTCACAGAGTTTTGATGACATGGCTGCATTTGGCACGGTATTTTTCTTCAAAAATACTTCAGAAAAGAACACCTGTGGATCTTATCTTTTAAAAACAGAAGATACTTGTAGAGTTGTGAATTCCAGGCACTTTTAGAAAACTAGACCTGGAAATGACTCAGAGGATGAAGCTGATCTAACTCTTGTAAATGTTAACGTCTGACCCACTTCCCCGAGGCTCCCCGTATAGTCAGTGGAGAGGATAGACACTTCTAGAGTAGGATTCATCTTATCATAAAGCAAGTAGCTGGAACAGGTCAGGTGAGTTATATCCTGAACAAACCAATGCCTCTCAAGAGACCTTGGAGGGAGCCTTAGGTGCCTCGCTCACGTCAAGATATTTATGCTTTATAGGCTCTCTAGGGCAGGTGAGGCCAGAAGGATCTGTTGGACCATCCATTCCCGAAAACCCCACACCCCAATATTTCATCCTGTTGCCTCTATGTTGTGCCTGGCTAAAGCACACCTGACTAGAGGCACTGAAGCATCAAGGTTTGAAGACCTCAATGGATGGATCTGTTCCAATGGTTAATTACCTTACTGCATCAGACAAAAGGTCTATCTAGCCTGATATCAGGTCTCTCAGTGTGGCCAAAGTGAAATAAATAAGACCAAGACAAGTATGTGTGATGTTTCCCCAACATACTTTCCCTGCTTCCTACTCCTTAAGGTTCAAGGACTCCCTGAGGCAGACATTCTTCTTACAATATTTCTAATCCCATTGAACCTGCTGATATTTCTGATCACAGGCTCACTTCTTCACTGATCTCTCTTTGCCTCCAAAATGTTCAGTATCTATAACATCTTGTGCTGAGGTGCTCTGGAGCCAACCTACATCCTAGGCAAAAAATCAGTTGCTGCTTTGCTGGTGTTGAATGTGGCACCCTCCTGTTTCATTTTACACCTCCTCATTCCTGTGTTGAGAACTCAGAAGTGGGTCCTTATTCAGCCACCCAGTTCTACTCATGAGTTTAGAGGCCTTAATCCTGTCCTCTGCCTATCACTTACTTTTCAGATGGAGAGAGACCCTTACTCAGTAGTTCTTTGTATGGAAGTCCCTCTGTACGTCTGACCACCTTTGCTATCCCTGAACCTCTCCAAGCTCTACCCCATCAAAGCACAGTCAACAATTCCTCTGCAGCAGCCCTCTCTACTGGAGCAATTATATTCTGCACTGAGCAGTCAATATTGCAAACTCCTACCCTGGATGTGACTGGGAAGAGGAGAAAATGAGAGGAAGGGAGCAGCCTTTCAAACCATCCCCCAAGGAGAAATACAACCACAGGCCCTGTGCATGCACAAGTTCCAAAGACCTGATGTGCCCTGCTTAGCTCCAGCTGCAGCACAGACCTAGTCTTCATCAGAAAAAGATGCCATTTTTATGGGTGTCAATTTTGCTGTGGAATAAACTTGGAATTGTGCTCCCCTTTTACTTCTTCAGTGTAATGAATAGTCTCCTGGCTCCCACCACAGATGCTGAGACGCCGTACTGACTTCCATATAATTTAGATGGACAGAATTACTGTTCGCATGTAACCTGTTCTGGTTCTATTGCCAGCAACTAAAATCTTGCTTCATTTCTGTTTGAACTATGGTGAACACACCTTTGTAATTTCTGTTTTACTGGTGCTAAGGTCTGCTCTGTCAGCCACTTGAACTTGGTCACATCATGACAGCAACTTTGGCTTTGGTGTCTTGTCAAAGATAGCCACAAAATCTGTCCTGCCAACCTGGTGAAGACTACAGACTGAGAAAGATTTGGTGACACCATCAAGAGGTTAATTCTGACATCCTAACGTGCTCTTCCTGGAGAAACTATCTCACTCTGGGACTTTGGATCAGTCTACTGCCCATTGCCTTTGCAGCACGAGCAATTATAGACCCAAATATTTCTTTTGCTCTTCTGACATTGCCCAAGGGATCATTTAATGAAGCCATCATAGACCTGGGTGAATATTATAAGCAACTTTTCCATGGCTGCTTATTTGATTTCCCCTGCTTCATTGTTGTTCCCATCCCTTTCTGCAAGTAGGATAATGTATTTGATGCCTTCTGGCACAAATGCTCAGTGCAGCTGGGAATTCTGGCTGAAGAGGAGCAGAAAGCAAATTCTGAATCCCTAATTACTTTCATCACATGAAAGGGGACTCCTGGAGTTTTTCATAAATAGTTCTGGTCTATGTGACCCAGTGAATGTCATTAAAGCACAGGGGCTAGCACCTCAGTCCTGAAGAGCTAACAACCTAATCCATGATAAGACTTGACAACTCACTGCAGCAAATCACATGGGAAGAAGGATGCCAGGGCTGGCTGTGATAAATGCTGTATAGTTTCAGAAAAAAGTTTGTAAAACTACAAATCATTCTAAGTTTTGCTTGCTTGCTTTCAGATGTAAATAAATGCAGGCATGTTCCCCTGGCTATGAGCAACTGGTGCTTTTCTTCAGTAACCCAGTCAACATGCATCGCAAAGACAATCATGAAGAAACACATAGGGTGACTTCAGACGTTAACACGGAGACAGACTTTCATTTAAAGAAAGCAGAAACAGAAGCAAAGAGATTGTTGCTCTTCTGGCAGAACAAGCAGCAAGTAAGTTATTTGAGCATAGCTCCGTGTGGGACAGGAGCAGCATAAAAAGGCAGCAAACTTTTAAACAACCAAAATAATTAAGTGTCAGGAGCTTCTGCATACTTTTCCTCATTCTTGTTGGGGTTTTTCATTTTTCACCACACTGAAGCTATGCTTTTTCCCTCCACCCTTTGTTATTGGTGGTGTTGCTGGAGCTGCTGTGAGGAGCTGTCGGCTCCCCTCCAGCTCAGTGCCAGTCACAGCCTCAGAGGCTGCAGATGCTCGGTACATGCACCACTGTGGATGCCCCAGTGCCCGAGCCAAACAGCAATTCACCAAATAACAGATCCATCTGAGAAAAGGTGCTGGAAGAAAATTCAACCCAATCCAGAATGATAGCACTTGAATTCCCACCAGGTTCAGGATTACTGCATGTCCCCTCGATGCAAATGCAGTCAGACCTAGACGTGGCATCTCCTGAGATGTGCTCCTGCCTAGGATGCTAATCTCAGGAGTTGCTCAGCACAGATCTAGATCTCTAAGGCAGGAACAAGCTACATGGTTTGCCCAGTCCAGAGGGGTTTAATTTTGAATCTATACGCTGGAAAAAAATTAAGCTTAAGTCAAGCATGGCTGCAGCGGATCTTGCAGGTGGCTGCATTTTCTGTGTGGTCGTTGTGTGGCTGACACAGCAGGGTCTTGGTTTTGGCTGGGACCTCTGAATATCATCAGAAAAGAGAGGAACAGTCAGATGGTAACATTGCAAAGCCCTAAGTCCTAGAAGAGAGGGAAGAGAGGGACTGAGGCTTCTGTGTGTGTTTGTAGTTAATAAGTACATAAGGCTGTCCCCGCCCTGAGCAAGACGTGCTTACCATGAAAATTAGTCCTTGTGTTAGGTGAGAGTAGGCTTTGGTTCAGAGCAGGTGCTGGGAGGGGCCCTGGAAGTTAGCTGGAAACAGAGCTCAGCATTAGCCATTTGTGCATTCTTCCGCCAGGTAAGGCATTGCCTCTATATTAGCATTTACGAAGAGGCTAGTGTACAGAGAGGTGTCTGGTAGGTGAAACATTCCAAACCAATAACAGGTTACATCAAATTTACAAGTGAAGTCTCACTTTTTTTTGAAGGAAGAGTGGATTAGACAACAACTGAATAGGGCACTGACATTTTGATGACAGAGCAGAACTCAGGAAAGACAACTCATCTGCAAGATGTGAGAGACCTGGTGACGCCAAAAGCATGAGACACCTGGTGAAGCTGCCAAAAGGCAAGTTTTATTGTCTGAGTGGGGTTCTCTGCTTACCATCAATCACTTTTCCACAAACATCTCCGCATGTGCTGGTTTATTAGATCTCGTGCTATAAAGCAGCCACTACCGCTGTCAGGGTTTAGCAGTACAAGAGCAGCTTTCACTGCGTGACCTTTCAGAGTGATGGGGAGGTTGGAAACATGACAAAGAGTTAAAAAACAAGGAAACATATTTTCTTACTAAATCCATTATTTATACTTTCTCTCTCCCTTCCTAAAAATTTCCAGTAGAATGTTAAGTTATGACTAACACTTGTGGGATTTTTCTTTTTGAAATAAATCCTTTCCTTCGTACATCATTAAAGGATGTGTTACTGTCAGGTCTGGTGAAACTGTAATTGCAGTCAGTGCAATAAATAAAAGCATAATGGCTCCATTGCATAAATAATGGCTCATTATCCCAGTTTTATTGGTGTTTAGTTTGCTGAGCCAATAACTCCTTCTGCATACCCAAAGAAATGGTTCTGATCTGAGCCATTTCTGCTAGGTTCAGTGGAAGAAACAAAGGAAGAGCTTTTGTAGGAGAGAGGACATTCAGTCATGCTGGTAGCCCCCTTGCATGGGCTTGCGCCACTGCTTCCCTGCTGGAGAGATGGGGCAGCATCCCACCTTGCCATGGTGCTTACCACGGGTGGTACCAGCACAGCAATCCACTGCCTTGATAGGGTACACCCAGCCTGGGTAACCCCCCAAAATCCTTACTGGGGTCAGCCTGTGGGGATAATGCTTTGGGTCTGGTGACACCACTTCGTGCCATGAGTAGTGGTGGGATAGTAGCTCCAGCTCGAGCCTCAGCGCTCTTCCAGAACTTGCCCTCCCAAGCCTCTCTGGGACCCCTTTCACATTTCTATTTGCCAAGTCTTTCCCCTCCAGTCTCCTGAACGCTTGTTTCTCTTTCAGTACCCTTGAGCGAGATTATTAAGACACTAATGTTAGTTTGAAACCTGCCAGCCTCCTCAGGGCACCTCATTTCCACCTGCCTGCTGAGGGCAGGGTGTTAGCTCCTGTCTTTGCGCAGTTGTATGTGTTGATGTGTATCAAACCAAAAAGTAGCAATAAAACCAATAGCAAAGCCAACAAGCTGCATGGAAGAGCGTGAGGGTGAGATTTTCTCATGCCTCCTACTCACTTGCCCTGTTTTCCAGAGCAGGTACGATTTAGCCCAGTAAGGCAGGCATGCACTGGGTTCTAAATTTTGGTCCTATTGCCCTCATGGCATGGTATCAGGCTCTGAAAGGGCTGGAGATTGCTCTGCCTTTTGTCACTTGCATGATAACAACAAATGAAGCAGAAAACCCTGTCTCATTAGGAAGTTTCAGCATTGGAGCAAGGAAGAATCATGAAATATCGATCCTCAATCAGAGATGTACTTGGATGATCAGAACTGGTGGTCACAAAGGCTGCTCCTGACATCCAAGTTTATGCTGAGTGCTTCTTCCCCACTACAAATACAGCCATGGAATGCCACGGGACTGCTCACACCAACAGGGGGATGAAACTGGATTCCAAATGATCATTCATTACTTATTCAGGCAAATGTCTGCCTGATGGGGACAAGCCGTTCAGCTCATCACAAATGCAAGGCACTGAGCAGTAACAGATACATCTTCAGGCTAGGTATATAATCAAATTACTGAGGCATAACGAGTTACCACATGTCACCTGAGCCCCAGTAACAGCCCTTGCCTGCGGCGAATGGAGCACTTTGCATTTGCCGTGAGCCAGAAGTACCCGTGGACTTTTTCCCTGGCCCAGCCGAGCACAGTGACCTGGCAGCTGCAATGCCTCTCCCGAGGCCAAGCCACCCGCTTGCAGGAGGTTTTAGCCTCACTGCCAAGGGTGTTGCAGCTCCCACAGGTCAGATGCTGGCCCCCACCATGCCAGAATCTCCTTTGGCAGCTGAAGCTTTCCTAGAGTTGGTGCCTCTCCTTCTATACCAACACGTTCTCCTCTCTCGGTGATCCTGGCTGATCTGGGTCTCCCCAGGGTGCTCTGAAACCAAGTCATCAGCAGGATGACCTAGACGGACTCAGAAAATGAGTGAATAATATGAAATTTTCTAGCATTATCATGACTTTCTGATATTCTCGTCAGGTAATAAGTTTAAATTATGTTCAATAATGCTATAAAAATAACATTACACACAGAATACTGCTCAAAATGCTAGGCTTTCTCCTGCATATTGACAGCCTTGGGTGGTCTAGTATTTCTAAGCCAAACCTGAGCCCAATGCAACCTGTCTTGGGCTAGGTTTCCTGCTCCAGCTGTTTTCATGTGAAGTTCTTCACTGAGCTGCGTGTACCATACTCTTCAACTCAAGTGACTGCATGGGTGTTTTGAGAGCTGAATTATCAGCGCAGAGCTGCTCACCACCCCTTCCCGGGGCCGTAACCCCATCTCCAGCCATCTTGTACTCCTAACAAACTCTTCTCTCTGGGACTTGGCAGGCTGGCTCAGTTCAGCGTACCTAGCAAACACTCCTGTCCTGAGCATGGCTGTTAGCACGATGGATCTCACTCACACAGCTGGCTCCCTGACTTTCAAGCATTGCCATGGTGAGTGGCACAAAGCCCTTTTCTGGCTCCTTTTAGGGTCCTACCTGTTGGCTTGCATATTGGAGAAGTTGCATAGGAACTGTCACACTTCACCACAACCCCTCTTTCTTTCCTCCAATGGCATCCAGTTTCTTTTATTTTCATCCTATCTGTCTAATTGTGGATTCACTTTCTGGAGCTGACTTTAGCTCAGTGGTGCTTGTTTTCCCTCATGATTGATGTTTTGCACTGAGGAGGTGCCAGTTTTTCCTCTGTGCAAAACAATTGGGTTTAATGCATTGCATTCGTTTGCTTTCCAAGTGGTTAGATGTGCTGTAATTGCTTAAATCCCCTCCATGTGACCCTTACTTGGGGCTTTAATGAAGAATTGCTGAAATGCTTTTCTGAACTCTGTGTACTTTCGTTCATATATGCTCCCACATTTACAGAGTCCCTGCATAAACAGCCATCATCAGTGTTTTACAGGGAAGCTGAAACATGAAATTGCCCCTAACCTACCTGTTACTCAGAATATTTAGACTATGTTATCGCATATCTCGGTGAGTTTTTCACTGAAGGCTGTAAATGATGGTGCTGACAGAACATAATCTTTCTATTATAGTCCATCTCGGATCTAGAAACCCCCTTTTTAACAGTCTGGGCTGTGCCTAGCAAGTCATGAGCATACTGCAAATAATATATAAACAAATAATAAACGTTAGGCTACAATAACTCCTGTACTCTTGGGAATGAATGTAGTCTTGGGCAATTGCTGTGTTCCACTGCAGTTTTCAGTGTTATTCATCTACAGCACTCTTTCAAAAGGAACTGAAAGTCTTGCCTTCAATATACATAATCAATCTATGTTTTTTTCTAGATGGCGGCTTAAGTGCCAACCTCTTAAGCTTTTTTTTTAAACAGAAATACATGTAGGGAAAGAATGGGACTTCTGTTATCATTAAAGATTAAAAAAATCAGTGCTTATTTAACTTCTATTATATAATTCCATTATCATTTTTTTAATAGCGCATTACCAGTAATTGGTTTAAACTTTATAGCCATATCTATATCACATCCATTATCTAAGCAGGTTTGAAGAGCGCTGGCAGTGTGCAAGGACAAACAGAGCTAACTGAACACATACAGTCTCACGAACCAGGCTTGCAAGAATTTACCTACTGGAAAACCTGGCTTGACTTTGTCAATTAGCCTTCAACTGAACCACCTTTCTGGGACCTAGATGCCCCAGTACAGCAGCCCAAGCAGCACATTTTATGGTAGTTTGCATGGCTGAGCACTTGCATGAAACTAAATAAAAAAATGAAGAAGGCCTCAGGCATTCAATGTAATGAGTTAATATTCCTTACTGTAAAATGATTTAATGATTGATTACTGTTCTCCTCAAATGCATTTAAGTTCAGATTGTTGTCTTATCGAGGGGAATGTATCGGGGGGGGATGGACGGGGGGACTGAGATAAGCTCAGGGACTAGCAATCAACCCATAAAATCTAATGCAGGCTGACAATGACCAAGAGAGACAAAAAAATTGTTACTCCTTTTTTTCAGAAACAAGCATCAGATGACATCTAGATTCCCTGATGAAGATGTCATTACATACAAATATTAGTCATGGGTATCTCTGTAGCTGTCTTGCTGCAGCACACCCGGCAGCCATGAGCTTTCTTCTCAGAATGTAACTTCCACTGCGATAGATTTTAAACTGATTTTATAACCTGACGTTTTAAACCTTGATGGGGAATTGTTCTCCCTTGCTAACTGAGGACCCTTCAGATGACCCCACTGCTTCTTTGACTGGTAGGACACACACAGTGTGGTGTTTCTGCTTTGCAGTACCAGGGCTTCAACACTCTGCACGAGTACACAATATCAACATATGGCAGAGGCCAAGAGCTCCTTATGTGGATGTCATGCTTTATTCTGACCCAGTAAAAAAATCACCATTAGCACTGTCACCACTGTAAACTAGTTGAATGAGTTAATGTGTAACAGAGGTCTGTGGACACCATGAGCTTCCTCCAACATAGCTCTTGCAGTCAGGAATCACACTTCTTTAAACCCCAGACAACCTGTGAGGCAGGGATGCACCGAGAAAGGGTTGGGGGACCCCCATTGCTGTTTCTTTCCTCCACTGAACACCACCCCCACTGAAGTAAGAAAATACCTCCATTGCCTGATTTCCATAGCTCATTCAGGGCACCAGACATGTCATAAATTTCCAACCATCTCACAGGCATGCATTGCCCCTAACACGATTATCTAGAATTATAGAATATCCTGAGTTGGAAGGGAACCGGGAGGATCATTGAGTCCAACTCATGACTCCACACACGGCAACCTAAAATTTAAATCATATATCTAAGAGCATTGCACAAACACCACTTGAACACCAACAGGCCCGGGGCCATGACCTCTTCCCTAGGGAGCTTGTTCCAGTGCTTGATCACCCTCTCCGTGAAGAACTTTTTCCTAATATCCAATCTGATCTTCCTCTGATGCAGCTTTAATCCATTCCCTTGTGTCCTATCACAAGAGATCAGCACCTTCCTCTCCAATCCCTCTTTTGAGGAAGTTGTAGGCAGCAATGAGGTCATCCCTCCATCTCCTCTGCTCAAGCTGAACAAACTGAGTATACTCAGCCGTTCCATCATGCCCTCTAGTCCTTTCACCATTTTTTTTGCCCTCCTTTGGTCACATTATAATATTTTATACCTTTCTTATATTGTGGAGCCCAAAACCCTAGACAGTACTTGAGGTGAGACTGCACCAGTGCTGAGTACAGTAGGACTTCTTTCAACTGGTTAGCTATACTGGGCTTAATGCACCTCAGGATAGTCAACAAAGAGGAACTGATTTGTGCCCTTTGAAGAGAGATGTTGCCTGGTACCAGTGAAAGTAGGTAAGAGGAATCTACACCCATCATGACTTGTTATTTCTTGGTAATATTATTAGGTATTAGAAGAGACAAATACAAAAAAAAAAAAAAGAAAATTTCACCTATGACAATGGAGTAGCAGCTGAGAAAGAAGAAAACACCTACACAACTCCCCATCACCACCCTCCTCTGCTATTTCCACAGGGTACCTCCAGCCTTCCTCACTATCATTGCACTTTTGCTGCAGGATTGTTTATTATACCAGGAGACAGCAGAGAGGTGAAGAAGATAAAAGAGTTGCTGGGAGATAGGGCTACCATGGTCACCAGATGCCTAGCCACCATGTCATGGTGGAGATGCGTTCAGTGATTTAGCAAGGAAAAGCTACTCAGATTCAACAATGATGAGAAAACTAGACTCTGTCCCTCCTGGGTCCCTCCAGGACAAACTGGCACTTCATGACGTCATTTGTAGAAAGGCAGTTCCAGGTTCTAAAAATTACGCTTTATTAAATAATCACAGAGTCATTTATAAAAGAGAAGAGATTTAAAAAGAACATTAAAAATGCCTCTTCTCCTGCTGCAGTCCCCTGAAAGTTACCCTGAGTTACAACTCATTACTCTAGAGTACTCTTAGCATTATACATTTCTGTCTGAAATATGAATTGCCTTTATTTTTAACTATAATGATATGTAAAGCTAGGTATTTTTAGTATAAAGATTCTACACTACTTATTAGTAGAGCCGTACTGATATGAGAGCTTTTTTCCTTACTCATTTATCCTTGATGCCAGAAAAACATGATCCTTTCCCGAGAGCATGGTTTTACTCAAGGCATTTGTTCCTCTGACTGATGAGGTCGATTATGCTTTTTTTACAGGTAAGGAGCGCCTACCTGAAATCAGCCATTTGTGAAACTCCATGTTAGAGATACTCCTCACCTCAGGTAAACTTCCTAGACGAAAGTGTCTCGGCAAACCCCCAGCATTGGGGAAGTTTCATCTGAAGGGCCAGCAAGCCAGCCATGGCCTCTTCTTACCCCAGCGGCAGCTGGAGGAGTCCTAATTACATAGCATTAAATTGTTTGACCTGATGTTTCTTCTCATCATGCTCCTTGCTTCAAAGAGTAAGCGTTGGAACAGGCTGCCCAGGGAAGTGGTCTAGTCCCCGTCCCTGGAGGTATTTAAAAGACGGGCAGACGAGGTGCTTAGGGCCATGGTTTAGTGGTGGGATGGCAGGGTTAGGTTAACGGCTGGACTTGATGATCTTAAAGGTCTTTTCCAACCTAAACGATTCTATGATTCTATGAGTAGCTTGGAAAGATTAAGGAGTGGGAGGGGTGACAGAGAAAATGAAAGACTAAAATCACACCTATTTTTTTCATGAAACACGTATACGGCAGGCTCAGAAAGGGATCCAGTTCAGGCTGCCCATCACAACAGTAGTAAAAGAGCCGATTCAGCACATGCCGATGCAAAAGGTAAAATTGATGTCTTGGAAACAGTATACATTTCTACTGCCTTGAAGAAAACTTTACATAAATTCAGGGCTTTGGTAATGTTTTGCACATAATCAGAGCTGTCTAATCTTGTCAAACATTTGCCCTCTGGCAAACAGGCATTTCCAAGGAGCGCATCTGACAATCAGCTGCTTTATAGAAACTGGCAGCAGAAACACCCAGTAAGTGTTGGACCAGGAGCTTCCTTCCAGCTACAGCAACATTTAAGCAGTTTGTGTTCCTCAGGCAATTTTAGCTTCGAAGCACAGGGTGTTTTTTTTCCTTCTATTATGAATACTAATAATTTGGATTAGTAGTTTTGTGAAGCCCAAACCCTGTTCATGTCCCGCTGTGCAAGGTCTTCCAAAGCCCCAGGAGAAAGCAGCACAGAGGTTGCTGTGAAAGCCATGAACTTTTTCCCAGGGGGGATCAGCTCTGTAGCTTCACAGACATGGGTCATGAAATAAATCTGTCCTTTCTGCCACTGGTAGGCTTGGGCTCTGCCGTGTTTCTTCAATGCGCACTTGTAACAGGTCCCACAGATGTACTGAATTGTGATTTCTCCTTTGGAGGTGGTCCTATATGCCTTCCTGCTGCTGCACAGAGGGGAACAGGAGGGGCTGAGGGAACTGGGGTTGTTTGGCCTGGAGAAAAGGAGACTGAGGGGAGACCTTATCGCCCTCCACAACTGCCTGACAGGAGGCTGTAGTGAGGTGGATGTTGGTCTCTTCTACCAGGTAACAGGCAATAGGAGGAGAGAAAATGGCTTCAAGTTGCACCAGGGGAGGTTTAGATTGGACATTAGGAAAAATTTCTTCACCAGAAGGGTTGTCAAGCATTGGAATGGGCTGCCCAGAGAAGTGGTTGATTCTGCATCCCTGGAGGTATTTAAAGGATGGGTAGATGAGGTGCTTAGGGACACAGTTTAGTGGTGGAATGGCAGTGTTAGGTTAACAGTTGGACTTGATGATCTTAAAGTTCTTTTCAAACCTAAACATTTCTATGATTCTATGATGGCAGCTGTACCAAAACCACAGAGGAAGGAGCCATATCCCCTTTCCCCGCTGGAAGCAGAAGGCTGTATATTGTTCACGGGGACAGTCAAAGCTTGCTCACCAGCTGTAACGTCTTTTAACCACTAGCCTGTGCGAGTAGAGCAAGGTGTTTAAAGGCAGGCAGGCAGGTAGGTGGGTAACAGTGTGCCTCTGTGTTGCAGGTGGTTGAAAATTGCCCAGCTAAGCACTTTTAAAGTGGGCTGTTGTGAAAACTGGGTGCCTTCGAAAATTGTCTCCGGGTACCTTTGAAAATTGCGTCCAGATGCCTATATACATCTTTAGACATGCATATCCTTTAATCAGTTTGCATCCAACCCCATCAGAGACGTTGATTGTGGACATTTTCAGGCAGATGTGATCCAAAGATACCCTAGCCAGTATAGCCTAGGTAGGATGCTTGCAGGAGAGAGAAAGTCTTCAGAAAACATCCTGTTCCCTCCCTTATGTCTTTGTTGTGTGTCTTTTAGCGATTTGGGCTTTTTTTCCTTCCCTGAATAACCAATATGAAATTACTTTTTCTGTGAGGCATTTTCTTTGTAGTTTCCAAAAATTTTCTCACCTTAATAAGCTGCAATTCCTGTCCCTGTTGTCACAAGGATCTTCCATTTACACTGCAGGAAGTTCCCTGTGATGAGGATTGGAAAGTTCTGCATCAAAAATGAGAGCAGCCTGAGAAGATGTAGGCATCTTACATAGCTGGAAGTATCAGGGCCATATCACAGCTGGAAGCATTACACACTTTTCACTAATCTCAGTGTGTGCAGCTGCTAAAGTACACCGTGGAGGGTCAGAGGAAAGAAAACACTCAATGAAGCATCTGAAGCCAGACTGCAGTTCCAACATTGCCCAGACTTTTCTGCTCATGGGCCTCCCAATGGCACTGGAGGGATTTATTGCCCCAGCAGTGCTCAGCTGTCAGGAGAGGACCTGGCCACAGAGGCGGTACAAGTTATGTGGGGTCAGTCACCTTCTAGAAGGACAAAACTCTGGAGAGCAGAAGCCACTGATACTTTCCAGGGTGGGAGCTTTTTTAACAATGGCGCCTTACCCCCTAATTGAAATGAGACTTGGATGGCAAAGTCCACAGAAAACAGTGTGCAAATGGCCTGGGGAAAGAAGTAACTCCAAACCCTACCTTTTATTTTTCCATTTGAATTTTCTTGTGGCCTTTTCCCAGTTTCCTGGTGAGGCACCAATGGATATGAGTGCTTCTCTCCACCATAGCGGTTTCTGGATTAAGTCTAGAAGGTCTCCAGAACCCCCGTTCACTCAAAAACCCCTGAGGTCAGAGGCAGCTACTGAAGGAGGATGCTTCCCTGCATCTAACAGCAGCACCGGTCCATCAGCCGGTCTTGGCACCCCCACTGGCTTCACCCTTTCCTGGAGGCTCCTGAACAGTGCTGTAGGTCCCTGAGCAACACTGAGCCTGCTGCTTCAGTCTGTTTGTCTTTCCAGACCACACTGGAGAGGCAAAGCTGTTGGGAATGAGGAAGAGCTCCGGGAGCTGCAGAGGGGTGCCTCCTTCCTCTGACTCTCAAGTCTGCCCTGTTAAAAGGAAAGGAGATATGGTCTCAGGATTTTTCTGCAAGTCTCAGTCACAGCTGCTGGCCATCCTGTGGCTACTATGGTGCTCAAATATTGCACTTTTCCTCCCTCATCAACCCTGCTTCTGTGTGCAAGCTAGGTAAGAACTTTCCCTGAATCGCAACATACGATCACAAAAAAGCAAGATTTGGAGTGACACGTTCCTGAAAGCTTTAGAAAGAACAATATCAGCTTCAAGCTCCATCAGATGCAGGAAGCTGTCAATTCTGTTCACCAAGTGCTCTCTCATCACAAGGAACCTGTCCAGCTACAAGTACATTCAAACACTGTTCATATCTATCATGGACCTAAATGCAAATGACAACACTCAGACTCTTAAGGTTTTGAGTCTAAAAAGCAGCAAATGTTTGAAAATTAAGAATAAGTACTTCCATCTGTCAAGGAAGATCTGTCCCAAGTGTTTAAATTAAATGCTTAATGAATGTTTACATTAAAATGTTAATTATCCACACAGTTAAAAAAAAGCTGAGTCCTTTCCTGCATGAACAGGTTGCCCAGAGGGGTAGTGGAGGCCCCATCCCTGGAAACATTCAAGGCCAGGTTGGATGGGGCTCTGAGCAACCTGATCTAGTTAAAGATGCTCCTGCTCACTGCAGGGGGCTTGAACTAGATGACCTCTAAAGGCCCCTTCCAACCCAAAGCATTCTATGATTCTATGAAGCAATGTCACACTTCTGTGATAAGTACAGTAAATAAAGATTCAGTTTTCCGTGTATAAATAAAGAAGAACCTATTGAACTGGATCAGTTGGTAGTGGATGAGTGTTGTTAAGAGAAGTCAGTCCTGTCTTTGAAGACAACTGTAACCCAGAGGTCTAAGTCTAACTATTAGTCTTATGGATCAGTAAAGATGATTCTTTACCTTTTCTGATTTTGTATTTCTCTCATATAGCCTCAAGATACATCATTTTTCATGTCATGGTAAAATTATCTTAATCAAATCTATGGTAAGAGACTTCTGCTAGGGAGGTGGTGTCCCACTTGCTGCTCTCTAGCCCAGAGCTGCAGGTTTGTGAACCATGGCTGTGGCACGGAGCATCTAGAGCAACCAACGTGGCTGGGGGTAGAGGTAGTCAGTGCCTTGGCAGGAAAGTGGGCAGCATGGTGCTAGCTGTGGAGCCACAACATGGCTTACTGTCAGGTATCTAGCCCCGCTGCTCTGGCTGGAACTGCACCAAGTAGGTACGTGGAGCTGGTGTCTGCCCTCACCGTCAAAGCAGAGGGTTGCAGCAGGTCACGTAGGTCACTACCCAGTCCTTCATGGGGATTGCAGGAGCAGCCACCTAATGCATGCCTGAAATGCTTTAAGGCCCATTGAAAATACCTGTGTCAGTACTGGGAAAGGAGGGAATGCTCATACGGTTCAGTCACTTCATTTCAGGTTCCTTTAGTATGACATTGACCATCATGTCCAGAAGCCCTGCAGCCTGTCCTGACCAACAGAGGCCTGGATGGTTTTGTCCCTGCCCATGCAGCACCCAGGCTGGCAACATGCAGAGCCAGCCAGAAGGATGAGATGGTGAGTGGTGGGACAGGCTGAGGTAGCTTCAGGCATTTGGCTGTTCCCAGGGTCCTCAGGACAATGCAGGATGGTGTTCCTCTTGCTGGCCAGTGTCAGGGCACAGGACTCCTCCCCAGGGGCATCTGTTGTCACTGACTTGGTTGTGAAACCTCACTTCGGACCTCCCACATCCTCCTGGCCTGCCTTCCCAATCCAGCTGCCAACACAAGATGCTGTAAAGCTCCCTTTCCTGTGGGTTTGTAGGGCTGGGGCTGCTTCCCCAGGCTGGTCTGCAGCCCAGCAGTTCCCCTCCCAGGGCCCACCGCTCCTCAGAAGCTGCCAGGAATCTGCCAGTTGCTAATGGGCAGGCAGTGGGACCGTGGGGAATAGAGGCATCATTAAACTAGCACTTGCTGGCTTGCAGCCTCAAAAGGAAAATTGGAGTGCTGCATATTCTCTACACTCCATAGGCATGGTTTTCCATTGCTGTCACCCTTCTTTTCCTCCCACGCTTTCACTGTTTGCTTTGCCAGCTGCTTGCCTTGCCCTGGGGGTCCTACGGACAGGGACCATCCCTGCCTTGTGGCTGGAGGAGGCTCGGCTCGGCTCGGCTCGGCTCGGCTCGGCTCGGCACGCACCATCCCCACCTCAGCCCCATGCACTCATAAGGTGGGAGGTAAATAATACCCATCACAACTGTCGTCTTTGAATAACATGAAAAAAATGCCTGTGCTTGATGCCTGCAGGTTATCATTTCTTTGGCAAAGCTGGAAACATGGGACAGATAAAGGAGAGGTGCACTTATAAAAATTGGCGATGCTTTCCTTTGGAACAGCTTTCTGACTTTGCAGCCAGCTGTAAAAGAGGCATGGGGGAAAGGACAAAGCAGGGCAGGGTTGGATGGATTGTCATTCCAGTTCGTGTCCTTCCCAGGCCTCATAAAATGAAATAATGATACAGTAAAGTACAGAGCACTTCTGATGTTGCAGCCTCACTGGGAGATGCCATAGCTATGATAGCCTAATGAGCTTGAAACGACTGAAGGGTGTCAATAGATAAAATCTATTGTGGGAAGATTTTTAATCCTCAGCACAGCAGGGAAACACTTACTGAAATCCCAGCACATTCATCAGTGACAGCGCAGACTGTAAATTCATGCAGTAGGAAGATATATTCAGTACTCTAATAAAATGCATTTTCATTTTTATGAATCCAGAATATTGACGAAATAAAAACAGTTCTAAACAAAATCTGAGTGTGGAGTGTTGTAAAGTGAAATACACTTTAGAAACTTGAATTTTTGAAGGTTTTTTTTCTTTTTAGGATTTTTCTACAAAACATGGAATATTAGGAGTAATTAAGTCCTCAGGAGTACATTAAACAGCTTCCTCTGCTTTCAAAGACACATGGCCAAGATTTATATGTTAAATCAAACTGTGTCAAATTAATTAAATTACCTCCTGCAACTTTGTAACAGTCCTTGTGAATAGGGGTGAAGGAGGAGATGCCACAACTTGATTTTATTGAAGTTTCGTGGTGTTGTTTCAATCACTTTCTCAGAAAGAAGCTAAGGAAAAGAATGGTTAACACTGTCAAGGAATGGATGCAAAACTAGGTGCATGCCCTGATCCAGAGAGCTATCTGTCCAAATATACTGTCCAAATGAAGGGGTGGGAATTTACTGTTCTGGGTCCAGCACCAATCCTTGTTTCCAGCAGGCACCAGGATGACAGGATACACAGATGTGAATCCAAAGGGCACAGTGAGGTGCACAGTGGGAAAAAACTGATGTTGCTGGTCGTGCTGGGGAAAAGATGAGCTGGTGGGAGGTGGACAGGGTGCAAGAGATGGGCAGTTGATCACAAGCCCGATGTGACTCGTTGTTACAAAAAAAGGCAGCTACAACACTGAATGCACAGACTGGAGTCCCGCATGTGAGGTAGTCCTTCAGCTCTGCTTGGTGCTGGCATCTGGAGTACCAGACCTCATGTGGAGCCTTGTGCTTCAGGAAAGGCATAGTTCACTTGGAAAAGGCCCAGCAGATACTGGTGAGTATGGAAGGAGGTCCAGAAACCATCCCTATAAAGGAAGATTTAGAACAAAGAACTGAAGAAAGGGGAAATGTGATACCAAACATGGTTCAAATTCCAAGGAGATCCCCGAAAGGAGGCTAGACAAGAGTCTCCAGGGACTTGCATGGGTGCAGGTGAACCAGAGTGGAGGCAAGAGAAGGGACCAAGAAGCCCTGAAGGACCCCCAACCTTCTCCTTCTAAGGTAGCACAAAAGTGGAGCAAAACAGAGGGCAGAACATCTGCTTGTCCACAAACCTGTTGGTCAAAAGCCAGACCAAACCCTGACCAGACCGCTCCTGTGAGTAGGCTGTCCCTGAGGTGTGGGATAAAGACATGAACCAACAGCCCTTTCCAAAGACCAGAGCTGAGCCATAGCTGACTATACCGTCCATAGTCTCAATGCAGAAAAGTCTGTGTCATCTCCCTGGTAGCCGATACACAGGATTTGCCACTTGATTTTATTGAATCTGAAAGCACGATATAGAGGTACTAAGAAATTACTGGAAACTCATTACTGATGTGTCTGTGTAAGTGTGGAGGAGAAATCAAATTCTTCTGCAGTTTGAGCAGTGGGTCTTTTCGAGTATCACAAGTACACATAGTTTTCCTTCATGTTACTCCTTCACTTTCAAAACTGCATCTGACAAAAAAGCTGGTCTCCTTGACAACAAAATGAAGCCTTTTACACAGAGGGATCAGGTTGTACGGTTCATCACAACTTCCAAGACACTGTCACTGGACAAAGGGTACTCACCCAAAACAGGCAAACTCCATATCCATATTGCACTGTTAATGGCAACAATTTCCTTCACAGCCTTTCATGGTCAATGATACGCACTAGAAACCAATGGAAAGAGCAGAATTTCAGGGTAGAGAGTTAAATATATTTTTTTTTCAGGATCAAATAAAACACAGTGGTGCATTGATGCGGGTTTTTTAACCTGAGATCCTTATCTGTTCCTTGTTGCATTTCTAGCTAGGAGTGACAAGTCATATAAATGCATTATAAAAATTCTTTCCCATTCATCTTATACTAGCAGTCATCTGTGTGAGGCAGAGTATCTTACAACATTGGGTTCCCGGCTCTCAGCTTTTTTTCAGGCAGTTAACTATTTTTCTTGCTTTTTAATCTGGTGTAAAGAACAAACATAAATGTTGGCAACTGAGGAGAAGAGAAGGCTGCAGGGACACCTGATTGCAGCCTTTCAGTACTTAAAAGGAGCCCATAGGAAAGATGGGGAAAATCTTTTTAGTAGGGACAGCTGTGACAGCACAAGGGGTAATGGTTTTAAACTAAAACAGGGTAGGTTTAGAAGATATAAGGAAGAAATTCTTTACAATGAGGGTGGTGAAATACTGGAATGGGTTGCCCAGAGAGGTAGTGGAGGCCCCATCCCTGGGAACATTCAAGGACAGGTTGGATGGGGCTCTGAGCAACCTGATCTAGTTAAAGATGCTCCTGCTCACTGCAGGGGGGTTGGACTAGATGACCTCTAGGGGTCCCTTCCAACCCAAAACATTCTATGATTCTTTGATAACTGGAAATTCAGAAAACTAAGGAGACCCCTAATCTGAGTCCTTTCATTTCCCTCACTCAGTTTAGCTGTGTGTGTTACAATTATCTTGTTATGCAACAGTGGAAGTAGGATAAATTAATTAACACTTTTCTCATTTTTGAATGAGAAAAAGTCTGGAAAGGAAGATTGTCATTTATGAGTTTAATCATATTATTCAAGTTTAATAATGTGACAGACTACTTAGACTCACAAAACTAACTAGGTGTTCCACTGTTACCATGTTTTTCAGCTTTTTCTGAAATGTCATTTTATCAGTGTAAAACAGAACAGAACAAAAAAAATCTTGTATTTTTTGTGTTTGCTCTACGAAGAACTAAGTTTTATGAACCATAAGTAATTAGAGCCTGGTTTTAATAGCACACTATATTCACTGCAGTCATCAGAATTTTTGCTTAATTCTGAAAACCACGTTTGTCATCAGGAGTCAAGAAGTTTCAGAGACCAAGACTCCTGAGCAGCCGCGATCCAGCTGGCACGGGCAAGCAGAGCATTTGGCCTCTGCCTCTGAAGCAGAAGTACATTTTTAGAAGGACGCAGAAGCGTTGTTCTCATTTTCTCAACCTTGTGCTGTCGCTAATGGACTCAGGCTTTTCTTCTGTTGTCTCCGGTCACTCAGGGAATAAAGGGACATGCAGAACAGAAAATTTATTATTAAAACAAGTTGTTGTATCAATCCAATTGGGATCTAGCAAATTGCATGCTAGATAGAGCCAGGAACAAGGCAACTATTTATCTTCAGTTACTGCATTTGTGACCTGGGCATCGTTATTAAACCAGAAATTGGGTCAATGAAATAGCAGAATTAGCCAATGAAAGAATTTAATGTACTGGGAAATGTATGTAAATAAAAGATACAAATCAAATGGCTTGTGCAGGAGACAGCATGTTTAAGAAATTATTACCTGAAGTTTGCTCAAGGTCATGTCATCTAAGCTTGCTGGTTGTTTTCTTCTCCCAGGCCAAGAAGGTGATGAATATGAAGAGGCTAAGAAACCATTTGCAAGGTTTTGCTTCAGAAGAGTTCATCTTTCACGTGAACAACAAAGACTTCAAACCCTGTCCCTCAATTTCTGCTCTGGCGAGCCTGGGTCATGCTATCCTGTTAACGATACTTAGTCAAAACCAGAAAAAGTAACAATTAAACTTTACCTAATCTCAGCCCAATCTCACAGTCAAGGCTATAAAGATGTAGCTCCTGACAAACATACTCTGCCACACAAAGTCCCTCCCAGGTTTCCATGCCCAGCACAGAGCCTGAAGCGAGCATGAACCCAGCCAAATAACCAGCACACATCCCAGCAGCTCTGTTAAACACAAACTGGCAAAACCATTTCTCTGCCGCCATTTCGGTCCCTGCTGCTCACCCCTTCCCAGCACCCGAAGGTGCTGTGCCCAGCAGATGTGCTCTCAGCCCCTTCCCTCTGCGCAGGCGCGCACACGCATGCAGGTGCCAAGGATTCTTCAAGCGAAGAAGCACTGGCAGTGGCGCCTGGAAATGTCAGCAGTGGTGGCTGGAAGGTCATTTGCTTCAGGTGTCTGTGAAGGCGCGTTTAAATGCGGTTCAGAGACAGCAGGACAAAAACTCGTAATCCAAACTAGGGGGAGAAACAGCATGAGGCAGGGGAGACGATGAAAGACTCCGACATATGCAAATGAAAACCCAGAGAGGCAAAGTGCATCCCAAACACACAGTCCTGCCCTGTCCCTCCTCTCCCCTGTGGGGAATGGTTTGGATGTACTCCTGCCTTTGGTCTGAAAAGCATAGATGTAGTCAGGAGCGCAGAGCATTTCCATCCTTGCTGCATCCCGCTGTTTCTGTTGTCACATCCATTCCTCTATCCTCGCCCTCAAACCAATGCCATGCTGAATTCGTTGCAGCAATCACAACTGTTACCTTACTCTGAAAACTGCATTCATCATCAAGAGTCAAGAAGTTTCAGAGACAAACGTTCCCATGCAGCAGTTATCAACTTGGCAGAGGCAAATCAATCATTTGGTCTGTTTCCATGCTTTTAGATTAAAGCTCCTGTTAACGAGAATGCAGAAGCATGGCTGTGGTCTTCTCAACCATGTTATGTTGCTAAAGGAGTTGGCCTTTCTTCTGTCACCTTTGGTCTCTTGCTTCCCAGATGAAAGAGAAAGACAAGGGTAAAGATTCCACGTATTCCCTGCAGCATGGGGGCCCTCCGAATAGCAAGCTGGAGGGGTCGGTGGCAGCAGTTTCCAGACACTGTGGCCCACACGCAGCCGCCAAGCCAGATGGTTTCCCATAGAGCTCTCTCCACTCACACCATCTAATCTGTAAGAGAAAAATATGGAGTCAAAATGCTCCTGAGGATTATTGCCTGTCCTCACTGGTGCACCGTGAACTAGAGTTTGGAAACCATCATCTAAAGGATAAAACAAAAGAGCCTGAAGGGACGGTGACTGCATGTCTAAGCATAGCTTCTCCATGTATTTGATATAAGGATTTTAGCAAATAAATCAAGCCTTTTATTTTTTTATTTCTCAGGACTTAAGCAGACTTACCCATGGGGTGTCAGGCATATGGGCCAGGATGATGATCCAGACAGATAGCTTAGTTGAGAAGGTGGGAGGTGGAAGATGGCAGGACCAGTGGGTGCACCAGGACATGGACACATAGAGAAGAAGCAACTGTCAGAAGACAAGGAACCATTCACTGACTCCTGTAGGGAGAGGATACAGGAACAGATGGAGACAGCTGGATGCTTTTCTGTGTTTTCCATCTGCATATGCTGGAGTCCTCCTTCTTTCCCCTGCATCATTCCGTTCTTCCCAGTGGTTTGAAGTATGTGTTTCTACTCAGTATTTTCTGGCACCTTTCTCATCTGCCATTTTCTCCATCCTACATGGCACTGCTTTCCTTTGTTTCAGCAGCTCTTCTCATTTTTTTCCCCAGCTTTGTTCCCTGTCTGTTCCTGCGTTAATTTATCCTGTTGGCTGGCCATTATGTAAAATATTGTAGGAACAGGGTGTTCCTTTGATACATAATTAAGGGTAGAGTGAGAACAGCTGATCTTCTGGCATTTTCAGCAGGAAAAGAAGAAGAAGAAAAAAAAAGCTTTCCCATTGCATGTCTATTTTAGATGAAAATTGCACCGGACTGAAGCCAGGTGGTGCAGTGACCCCAGCTATCCCCCAGAATCTTCATTCTGCTCAGGCTAGGACAAGGAGCATTCTCAAAATTAGTTTTCACACACTGATATTTTCATGGTTCCCTCAAAATTAAGACATGCAAATAAGAAGAATGAGTGAGGACAGAAATCAGTCAGCTTTGGCAAGGAGTCTTTCAGTAAAAAAGAACACGCAGTGGTGGATCCAGTGCAGAGACCTGGCTTCTTGTGAGGTTTGAGCTCTTTCTCCAACCAAACCCATAGCCCCCAGGAGTACCTATGGTGTGGAGTGGGGAAGGTATACTTGTGCAGAAAACTTCTGCACAAGTGAGCATGACTTTGAGAAAGTTGTATGGACAGTGGTGACCAACCAGCTGAACATGAGCTCTCAGGACTAGGCAAAGACAAATGTGAGACCTTTAGATCTACAAATGGACGAGAAGGCTGAAAAATTGGACCAGGTCCACAGCGAAGTATGAGCATTAGCAGGTTGGAAGATGTCCAGACACTCTGGGAGTTCTCAGGTTATTAAACATAGGTTAAGTTCTAACTTCATCACAAGCTTATCTTACCTACCCAGAGAAAGGACACTCAAAATAAACAGTTATTTTTAGCCTAAATACAGTCAGATAGAAAATAAAGATGTACAAATTTACTGCAAAGAGGCGCTAAGCACTGTAACATGTTACTAGTGGTGATGGCAGCTGCCCCAGGACCAGAATTTTTAAAGAAGAAATTAAGCGTCTTTCTCAGTGCTGCCGAATACTCCAAGCAATGATTCATCTGGGATTGTCCTCCAGCCTGTGCTGAGCAGCATGACAGGCGAGATGACGACGGTGATCCTTTTAGGCTTTGCACCCTACCACGCGCACTTAACAGAAGTGTATTACAAGGCTGCCTGGCATCGGGCTGTGTATGGTGGATGTTAAACAGGGATTTTAGGAACCAGAGATGCTACCATCTGTCTTTATAGAAAATCTACTTATCATGAGGGACAAAAGCAATTGTCATCAACCCCTCTGCTCTTGGAAGTTCACCCATTGTGAAAATGTCAGAGTAGGCTAATTATATGCTGCATAATGTATTTGACCTACCCCTTTCACTCAGATGCATTTGGAACTATTCAGCTGATGCTAAGTAAATCTTGCAATGAGCAATAAATACCCAATGTTATTGATTTATGGTTTTATTGCCCTATATAAGATTATTACCGTAGAACACTGCTCAATAGGTCGAGCACTCTCTTTGCTTAATTAATATTTGCCACAGCCAGTAACCTGAAGGCATCTCCATGAAAAAAAACCTAGAAATATGCAGCCTTTACAGGATTTAGCTTTGTGGCGCTAAGGAGGTATTTACACTTCCTTTACATCCTGCATTAGTCTTCCATCGTATCCTGAAACACATACAGTGAGTGTTTTGGGGTGGTTGTAGAAATGCACAGAATGTGAATGTTATTAAAATTTCTCTGCTTTGGTGACACCTACAAGTAACAGGATGCTTAGTCATAAATACATGCACGCCACACAACATCATCTCCTCAGAACAACACTTTGTCCTTCACCTTCAGGTAGCTCCATTTTGCCCGCCTGTGAAGCCAGTTGGTCATGCCATGTCTAGCCATGTGCATGCTTCCAAAACTGCAGCGTCAGGCTTTAGCTTCTGGCAAGAAGAGTCAAGGGATTTTGCCCTATAGGTAAATACAAGCATGGGCTCCACGAGCTGGGTAGTCCCATTCCCGAAGCTCAGCATCTCCAGCAGGTTTCAGTCAGTGTCTATGTCTGTAGGAGACCCAGTGAGTCACCTAACGTGCCTTGAGATGACTGGCCAAAAAAGCCACACCCAGCCCTTTGGGCAGATCTGAGTGAGTGGATTATGCACAGACAGCTATTTTGGTGTGCCGGAGGATTTATTAGCATCCTGCTGTGGTCCAGCCTGGCCAGTGCTCACGCAGATGGGGCTCCATTGGCAGGGAGAGCTGATCCATGTCAACCCCCTTATGCCAAAGAGTTGCATGCTGCCTGCCTCTCAGCAGGGGCAGGGCAATTTTCATACAGTAGCCCCTGAACAGTCATGTTAACAGCGAACTTACAGGTCTCTCATCTTCCAGGAGGTTCTCAAACACAACTTTTAGATTGTTTTTTATGTTCTTCAAGGCTGCGGTGTTTTGGCATATGTTCAATTTCTCCATCAGTGGAAGCTGTAATAGCACCTTCATTACACCGCGCAGCAGAACATACCTTGCCTCCTCATGCCTGCTTCCCTCTATTTATCTTCACAGGCAAATTTATAGCATTTTCTGTCTCCTGGCACTATTCCTGGTGACCTTTAACTCTTCTTCCACCACATTTCTAGTCATCCAGAAAATACCATTGCTTTCTTTTCTCATTTATTGTTGCTTAGTTGCCCCTTGAATGAATTCTTTGTGGCTGGGCCTTAGGGGAGTATCTGCTTTCTCACTTTCTTCCAGGAAGGGGATGGGAACTGAATGGCCTGTGAGCAAGGAGAAAGGTGGAGATGCTCCTTTTTGCAGGCAGGAACATCACTGTGACAGTGAAATTTGCCCCTTGTTTTACACTCTCCTTGGACAGATGCTTCTGTCTATAAATCCTCACCAGCTGATGTCTCTTCCTGCACTCTGCTTGGGTTGTTTCAAGCAGCTACAGCTACCATGGCATCCTCATAGAAAAGATATTGGTGACTTTAAACTGCAAGCACCTGGCTGTGAATGGCAAATTTTATTTCAGTCTCTGCAAGTCTCTCTAACCCGGCCACTGTGCCTGTTCCCTCTGTCTCCCACAGCCTGTCCACAATGCCATAGCCAGAACTGTACTTCTCTTCCCCGTTACTGCCCTCCATGGCTTTTTTCATTTTTTGATGCATCTTGATACCAGCTGCCCCTCCTTTCCCTGTCCCAGAGTGTCCTGTCTCTATTCAGATATCTAAGCACCTTGTTTTTCCCCTTGTCCCCTCTATTACTCCCCTAAAATGCCCAATCCTCCTAGTTTTCCACTCTCTCAGGTTGTGGATCTTTTTTCAGCCACCCCTCCCACCTATGCCTTGGGACATTTCTTGCCTCACATAGGATCATCTCCTTCCTTCTCCCTCACCCTTCTTCAGCTCAGTTCTGGTGGTCACAGAGGTAAACCCCACGCTGGTGTTTGGCCTCTCCAGTCGCTCTTTTCATCATAGTCAGGTGGCACCTCTGCATTTGGAATGCATGGCCCCCCACAGCTTGATTTCCAATAGATCCTAGTCTTTAGTCAGTCAACACTTTTCTGTAAGTGCTCAGTGTTACCTCTGAACAGGTCTCTCTTCATCAACTTCATTCTGACAGATTTCTTAAGGGGATTTCCTGTAAGCAAATATTTAAAGCTTCAGGCTGTATCATTTCTGGTCCTGGACCATTGCTCAGACATTTTACCTTCAGTGAAGTTGCTGGACTTCAGGAGATTGAATTTCTCATCAGGTCATTAGGCCTTCTTTCCCCTTCATGTTTCTACTGAACGGGTATTGTTGATTATGCTAACCCAAAAGGGACGTTAATAAAACCTCCTAGGGTAATTCTTCTGCAACAAGATCCTTCTTGCCATGAGAGCAGTTTGTTGTAACCCCAGTATCTCTCCCTGGTCTGCTGCAAAATGCACACATTACAAAGATCCTCTAATGAACACAAATAATTTTTGTTTTCAACTTCATACAAAGCACTTCCTTCTTCTGCAGTTCTTGTTCTTCTTTGTTCCTGTGAGTGACCGTGAACCTTCATCTACCACTAACCGCAATGGGCATGTTGTGAAGATACATCAGCATGTCCCTAATAAGGCTGGAAGCAGGAGGTGGAATTTATCCCTGTACTTTCTAACAAGCCCAGAACTCTATCTACAAAAACAACATCACGTCAGGGAAAAAAAACCAAACCAGCTCTCCTAGCTGTGTTGCTGGTTGAAACTCGTCAGCAAAAGGTGCAGCTGTAAACAGCCAGATAGAGACTTTTGAAAAACTGATGAAAACAAACTTTCTGAAAGTCAAAATAAAAACTGCATGAGATATCACTAATTTTTAAGACTTTGGAGTCAGTACTACTTGTCACAATATGTTTATTTTCAGAAAGAAAAAAGTTATTAGTAACATGGCTAAAATAAAGTTGTTTAATATACTGTTTAACAGACTAGACAATAAGTTACAGAAAAACCACATCAGACTCAGGAAAACATTCAGACAGAGCACAATACTTTTCCTATGGTAGCAAAGCATATACAAGAAGTTGGCAGAGCCCGAATGAAACAGGCAGCTTCATTTTTAGTTTACTAAATGCAGGGGCAGAGCAAATGGAAAATGATTCTTGGCAAATAAATTATATTATGAGAAGAAAAAAAAAAGAACTCTATTACTTAAAGTGCTTTGGACTGACACATTGTTTTACTCTGGTTTTCTGTTGTCATGAGTGTTATGAGAAAAGGGCTTGTTGCAGTGAATTTGGATTTCAGTGCAAGCACCACTGGTGGAGAAAAAGGATAGAGATCAGGCAAAACTCTTGAGCCAGGCCACGAAGAACATGAGTGGCTGGCCCATGGAGCCCATGAGCCTGCCTGAGTGCTGCCAAGAATAGATGCAAACAGAGCAGGGGAAAGGTACGGTGATACCTGAGCCCAAGTCTGCAACTCGGAGGTTTTCTGATGTTGCAGTTTTGTGTTGGTGCATGGAATAAGGCAAAATTACATATGCAAAGAATGAGAATTATTTTAATGAGTAACTCCCCAATGAATCTAGATGTGCAATGAAGTCTCATATATAATATGAAAAGTAAGGCATTGGTGCTGTTCTGCATTAGTGAGTGACTCCTTTCTTATTGAAACCTATATGATCCACTGTACAAAAAAGATGTGGATAGACTGGAGGGGGTCCAGAGAAGGGCCACCAAGATGATCAAAGGCCTGGGAAGCCTGCCGTATTAGGACAGGCTGAGAGAACTGGGTTTGTTCAGCTTTGAGAAAAGGAGGCTCAGAGGTGATCTCATTACCATGTGCCAGTATTTAAAGGATGGCTAGAAAGAAGAGGGAGACTCCCTTTTCACAAGAAGCCACATGGAAAAGACATGGGGTAATGGGTTCAAGTAAATCCTGAGAAGATTCCAATCAGACATGAGAGGAAAATTTTTCACTATGAGGACAGTCAACCACTGGAATAATCTCCCCAGGGATGTGGTTGACTCCACCACACTGGACACTTTCAAGACGCAGCTGGACAGGGTGCTGGCCCATCTTGTTTAGACTGTGCTCTTGCCTAGAAAGGTTGGACCAGATGATCCTTGAGGTCCCTTCCAAGCTGGTACTCTATGATTCAGTCTCTCTCTGTGCTGCATATATTGCAGAGCTGTTATTCTAGTAATGTCCTGTGGCCCCATAAGGAATCAAGGTCCTGACCTTTGCACAAACTCAATCAGAAGATAATACTTTCCACCTATCAATCTACACAATAGCTCTTTCACTGAAACAGTAGTGCATATAGCAGGAAATAAAGCAAGTACCAGGACCAGTTGTGAAGGGAAACCGTCCAATTTTCTGGGCAGTGATTTTCTGGGAGGCCTTGTTTTACAGCAGGCATGACAAAGCATCTTTCCTTGAGTTGCAATCAAGACTTTTCAAAGCAGGCAAACAAAACTGTTGTTGAGAACAACAGCCTGCTGGCCACAGGGGAGGCCAAACCTTGGCCACTTTGTATTAAGCCTTTGAAAGTCTGACCGCACTTTTCCTGAATCAGCTTTATTTTACCCTGAAGGTACTGCAGCTCCAGACAGGCTGGAGCACCACATGCAAAACGTTGCCAATTCCCTTGGACATGGCTCCAGGCAGATTTCAGGGGATGATCACCAGAAGTGGGGCTTCAGGAGGCCAAGTGGGACATGTCCCGTTGGAGAAGGATGTCCAGGAGTGATCTCTGGGAACTGGGCTGCCCTGCACCGTGGTCTCCATGCAGGTGATGGCAGGTACCACCATGGCTGTTTGCAATGCTGGGACAACAGAGGATTGCAACGCCTGTGAGCTTGTGGAAATCAGACATCCCTTTGATCAAGATTAATGCAGACAACACAGCTGCACTAAAGGCTCTAGCTCCTTAATGTCTAGTTACTGCCATGATATGCTTGCACGGAAGCACATGCCATCTTCTGTAGTCCACTGCTAAAATCTTAAGGGCTTATTTATTGATAAATTTAAGATGCTTTAATCCTTCACCCCCTGTAAAAAAGACTTGTAAGACACAGAGAGACCGGTTTTCTCTTAGAGCACCTGGAAACACCATCTGCCGCTTGTCCCAGGTGGCAAGTGATGCTCTAACTTTGCTTCCTATCAGTATTCCCAGCAAAGGAGAGATAGCATTTGCTGGTATGGGAAGTCTACAAAAAAATCACCAGAATATTAAACATAATAAGATGAAGGGCTATGAAGATTTCAAATTTTTTTTTATTATTCTATGGGGTTATTCCATAAATATCACAGAAACGACTGAGTGAAAATGGGAACTTGTATCCCATGGCAAACCCATGGGAGGTCCATACCTTCCCTCCGCTAACAGGAAAGGGGACCATGGTGGCTAGCACAAACCCAGCAGTGGCAGCACACAAGGAAGTGATGAGAAAGCCTTGGCCCTGGGTTTCCTGTAGTTCTCTCATTTGAGTTTTTTTTTCCTTCCAGTTTCCCTTCAGCTGTCTTCCTATTTGCTCTTTCGTTAGACCTGGGGTGGCCTGTCATTTCCAAGCTGTAATGACAAAAAAATGTACTCCACTTAATCACACTTCTAAAAGCACCTCGTTGCTTTGCTGAATTGTGTACACCTGGGATGTCTCGCAGATGTAGCTAATCCCCTGCACAGCACAAACAGCTCAGGCCAGCTGGTCGGTGCTCGTAACCACCTAACATTTATTCCATCTAATTCCCAAAGTGAAAGCAACTTTGCAGTTAGTGCAGATCTCTGCCAGTTCCTTTATAGCAGAATAGCTCATCTAAGTGCTAATGGAAGAAGTCGTTGATTACCAGTGTATTCATGGAGTTTTAAACTCCAATTGAAGTAATTAATTCCTTGTCCACTATAGAGGAAATGAAATGGTGCTAGAGATTGGCAATGCATGGAAGAATATTTTCATTAAAAACTGAATATATCCATTTACCAATTTTAATTAGAGTGGCATCATTTGCATTGCTATAGTTAAAGGCCTATTGGCATTTCTGGTATAAATAGACTGTCACTTATTGTAACTTCTCAGTAAGCATTTGCGCTGAGATAGAACATGACAGGACATATTAGCCTGTTTTTAAAACGTTTTTTAAAATGCTAATTTAATACATTTTCAGTGTAAGTACAAATTTAAACCCAGCTCTGAGAGGAATTAAATGTCCCTGCTGTAGAACTGTGTAGTATTAGAAAATCTTTTTAGCATGAACCAAATGAGTCTCCTGCCCTGAAAGACATTTTCTGAATTGTCAGGGGTTTTCCTACTTTCTATATTGGGATGAGGCCAAGACCCTGCCAAAGTTATTAACAAAAACAAATACCAGCAGAAAAATAAGACTTGCTTTAAAGTAGTTTAGGAATGCCAGCATTTGACACCCATCTTTTGACAGATTCAGGCAAAAAATTTATCTCTGATCTTCTGCACCTGCAGTGTATGGCTTACTAAGATATTTGGGGATCACTCCTCACAGCTTCTCGCACTGGTGTGTCCCTATGTTACCCTTGATGACCTCCCTAATGGTCCTCCTAGGGTCTCACCTCTAGCTTTGCACAGAAATTTCTCCTGTGAACTGAGAAATTTTCCCAGTCTGTCAACCTGTGCCACTAGCTGTAGTCCCAGCTCCGCTGTGCTTCATCATGCTCCTCTGTACACCCCTGCAGGTGCTCACATATGGCTTTTGGGGAAACACCTCTCTTCGAGTCGCCTTGCAAAGAGATACAAAATCCTACGGTGCTGCCACTTCTGCTCCTTTTCTTCCACTCCCCACCCCCCCAACACCTAGGCATCTATTTCAATTTTTATGAGCAGTAATGAGCCCTGTTGTGCCAGATCCTGTGGGATAGCGTCCCAGCTTTCAGTGTGCTTGTGAGCAGAGGCTACACAGCTTCACATACAAATGAACACCTACATTTTGTGTAAGCATGATGATGGGAAAACCCATCCCCACTGCAGAAAAGAACTGGCTGCCACAGTGTAGTCGTCTGCATGTGGAGAGTAGCAAAGCTGCCCGTGCCATGCCTCTGCTTAGCTTTGTGCAGAAAGAGAGGAAGAAAACTCACCAAGTATCTGTCCAAGCATAAAAATACTTCTGAGTTGAGGAAGGTGAAGCCCAAGGAGATGCAGCAGGGAGAGGTTGAGGAAAGATGGGCTGGTCAGGAAAAATATCTTTTCTTCCCTTTGCACATCTACTTGGCAAACAGGGTCTTTCAAGTTTTCATTTAAAGGACACCTTGTTTGAGATTATTTTTAATATATTTATTAGGAAGAAAAAAAATGCTTAGGAATTTTGATATAAGCTCTTGCTTCATCAGACAGCACAGAGTGAATGAAAACATTTTATTCTGCTCTCCCCATTTCCTTTCTTTGCAGGTAGCAATGAAGTGACTTACCCAGGCTCACACAGGATGCCTACGCCCAATCCAGGACCTAGAATCATAGAATAGAATCATAGAATCATTTAGGTTGGAAAAGACCTTTAAGATCATCAAGTCCAACCGTTAACCCTAACACTGCCATCCCACCACTAAACCATGGCCCTAAGCACCACATCTACCCATCTTTTAAATACCTCCAGGGATGGGGACTCAACCACTTCCCTGGGCAGCCCATTCCAACGCTTGACAACCCTTTCCATGAAGAAGTTTTTCCTAATGTCCAACCCCTGGCTCAACTTGAGGCCATTTCCCCTCGTCCTGTTGCCCGTTACCTGGGAGAAGAGACTGACCCCCACCTGGCTACAACCTCCTTTCAGGTGAACCAGTTCCTGAAATTTCACCTGTGGTTTTATCCAGATCCTTCCTTTTTCTTGCAGATGAGACACAGGGGGATTAAATACAGGTTCTGTGTGTATAAAACCCAAAAGGCAAATGAAATCTGACTATTGAGCTGTGTGCATCTCTTGTGGGCAATCAGCTGAGTGAATGGGAGCAAAATAGTGCTGGAATTTGGCTATTCCTGCTTGAGCAGGCAAAATCCTGGGGCTTGTCATATTCATGTCGTATATTAACAACCGAGACCACGTTCTGGCCAAGTTCCTGATCTCAAGTAGCTCATCTTGAACTTGGCAGAAGAAAGCTTGTTTGGCCGCATGGAGCTGAAAGGGCTGCACTGGCACTGGACAGTGATTTGTAAGTAAAATGAAGGGTGAAATGCAAGAAATCTTAATAATAAGTGGATCTGCCTTCTGGACAGAAGGAGATGGTCATGAAGACACAGAAAATGGGAATCTTGTTCAAGTCCAGTAAAACTGATAGCACCAGAAAACATCAAATTGTACTTGAGCGAGTAAGTAGCAGCAGCAAGCACCTGGAAGCTACGCAGAGTCTGCTGAAAACTTACATGGGAAATTCGCAGTGGATGGCAGAGTGGCATGAAGAAGAAATCAAAAACAGTTTGCAGGAGTGACAATTCCTTCCCAGCCCTACAGACTTGTGCCTCCTGTATTTTTATCTGAGGGGTGAGATCTAGCAGGATGTTAATAAGAAAGATGCCCACTTCGCTTATAACTGTGATTGCAAAATGATCAACAGCACTTTTGTCACATCACAGTAAGGCAAAGGCAAGTGAGGAACCTGCTTAATTATGAGCAAATAAATAAAAATATAGGTTTGTAGACAGGTAAATAAATATTAATCTCTATGCACGTTCTAGGAGTCTTTTTTTTTCTTCTATCATGCGGGCATCTGTAAAATACTAATTCATACAGCTTTTAAAGCAAACTCTCCTGCTAGGCACCTAACTATGAACGCTACTAAGGCTGTCTATACCTCTACTTGTCTGTATAGGTACATCAGTTAAGGCAGAGAGACTTGTGTCATTAGCTGTACTATCTAAAAGAGTTGGTTGTGGGTGACTGTTGGAGGTCAAACAAAAAAAGGAAATTCTTCAGGGGATACAAAGAGCAGGCTCCAATTTTGCTCACTCTGAACTCACACCAATATTCACTAAACATGTGCCAAAGACCCTTATGTGGCCTGTGAGCATGGAAAAACAGTCCAGAGGTGTTTCTCCACAGGCAGTGAGAAGTCCTGTGCACTGTGATGATCCGTGGTTCAGGCTCCCCACCCCGAACGAGGACACCCCTGCCCACCAGCTGCGGCTGATCCTCATCCTCAGCGGGTGGCTGCCTTCTGCTGTTCTCCCAACCACCTCCCTGCACAAGTGCCTGCCCTCTCCCCAGTATCTGCACCTTCGCATGCGCAGTGCTGAGCTTCATCCTTGGGTGGGCATGGGGACGAAATGGGAGACCCCCACCCACCCCAGCATGCAGACGAGGGGGCAGCCGGGCAGGCCAGGCTTGGGTGCTGCTCACGATTTGTGCCCTTCTCCTTCCTTTCTGCTTCCCGAGGACTGACTCAACGCTGCAGAGGGACCAAGATCCTTCCAAAATAACATCTTAAACCCACTGTTCACCAGTTACCCCAAAGTGCTGTACCTGTTGTTCCTGAGGCAATGACAGCTAGACAAGGAACTCCTCTCTTTCTCAAAAAGATCCCTCCTATGTTGCCATGGATATGATGACCTGTTCCTAAACTCCTTTTTTCCTCTCACTGTATACGATCTTTACATTTTGATCTGTATTAAATTTAATTTCTAAACAAATTACTATTCTGCTTGTATCTTGTGATCACAAAACTGCCCTGCAATACACCCAGCTCACCTTCAGCAGGTCTTTCCAACCAAATCATCACTGAAAAGGCAAGGAGGAGGAAAAGCTGATTTGGCTGAATGGGTTTTTTGCTTGTGTCTTTGAGGGACATTTTGTACCACAACAGCAAAGCTGAAATGGATGTGGTGAAAATGATTCATTTTTAACCATGTTCCCACAATCAAGCTCAAGAGATCCAGAACTTGGTTGGTAATGCTAGAGAAAACTATCCACGTTAACTCTGCGACTTACTTATTCATCAGCTGTGCTTGTTTACATGATGTGTGAAAGCAACAAATTTGGGGAATAATAAAAACCACATTGAGGTAACACAATGAAGTGTTGTAACAACTGCAAGTATCTAATAAGAATCAGGGGCGGGGGGGGATTAGTTCTATTTTTTTGCTAACCATGATGGGTAGCAAAACAGACCTCCTTCATAGACCTCTCCTTGGCCTGAAAATGTCATACTAAGAGCACCTTTCTCCCTCTGCTATTTGCTCTTGAGAGCCTCCTTTCTCTGACAACAGGTCATTTCAGGGCATGCAAAATGAAACCTCTGTGGGTGGATCTGAAGGCCGAGCGCACCCGCATTAGTGTCAGAGCTGCCCGAGACGATGGCAAAGTCACACTCACTTTTCCCTCTGTTCTGCAATAATACTACTTAAAATGTTCTGCTTTGCTCTCACCCAAGTATTTACTCCATTTTAAGCTCTGCCTTTAAGACGCACCACAGCCACAGTGGCAAACACCCTTGCCCATGATGTGAGAAACAATTTTCTTGCCATTTTTCTGGAAAGGAGGGTTAAGCTGGACTCCCTAGGTTGTTCCTACCTGACGGAGCGGGGAGAGAAGGTAAACATGGGTTTGTGATACCTTTGTGAGCAACAGAGAAGATGAGGAGAGGCGTATCTTACCTTGGAAATAATTTGTGGTTTTGCAGCCCAGCCACTGCCATCTGTCTCCCCCGGGCTTTGACACCACGAAGCAGCACCCAGCTGCTCTCTGTGCAGGAGATGGCATCCAGAGGACACCCTTCAGGAAAGGGACTGCTGGGCTTGGTGGGGATCATTCAGCTCTGCAGCAACACCTGGGACATGGGAAGCCTGGGCTGAGCTGGCTGTATCCTCAGGGGATTTGAACCCTGAAGTTGGTTTAATGGCAAATGTCCCCGATGAGTGCCTGTGGGTGATGCTGAGCTGAGGCCTCCTCTGGGACTGTCCTCCCGGGCAAAGCTGTGCCCAGACAGCGTGGATGCAGGAGCTGCAGGGACAGGGGAGAAAGCAAGTGACAGTCTGCACCTCCACATCAGCCAGGCAGCCAGTCCCATGAGAAAGAGCCACCTCCAGGGCTTTTACACTTCCCACTTAAGTATCATCAAATCAAAATACATAAATAATACTGCAAAGAGAGGGACTGAATCTGCTTAGATCTTGGCTAACAAACCCCCAAAACACAACGGCTGATATTACAGATAAGGACTGTGAATTTGTTTTAGTTATCCTGCAAAGCTAAGATAACTGTAAGTGGCGTTTCTATAATGAAAATCTGAACAACGTGCAGAGAAGAGGCATTTTTTTAGCTAAAACTGCTGCTGTAACTTAAAAGGAAGTAACTGGTACTGTGCTTTGTGCAGTGCTGTTTGCAGCATCATTAAATCTCCCCTGAAACCTCCCTGTTGGAAACTGGATTTAGCCAGGGCCCATTATGAGCCCAGACTATACAAAATTGCCTGCTTTATTCGTACAATGATGCCTAAAATGCTTAGACTTGGGTGCCTCAAATCAGGCATCTCTCTATTAACATTCCTAAATTAAAGTCCATTTGTTATTCACAGCTTGCTTACCTGCAACAGATAGATTGGGTTGTTCATACAACCCATCCCATCCCGTCTCAGGGGACTTCGGTGTATTTAAATATTCCTCTTTTCCTAGCAGCACACTGAACTTTCTATAACGTAACCCATTCCCGAAGTTTTGGGACTCTACTCAGCTATCTCAGCTGGCACCTAAATATCTGAAAGGCAGTAGAGGGAGGTGGGTTTAAAAAAAATCCTCCTAAATGTTTATCCAAATGTAATCAATTCATGTTTTCTATAAAAAATCAGTATTGGAATCAGTGTGGGTGGTTAGGAAAGGGTCAAGTTATGACTTTGTTGAGGGTTTGTCTCACTCTGCATGCAAAGAGGAGGGTAAAGGAAAATGTAAAGTACCGGAAGTATTTAAAATATATTTCAGAGATGAGGGGAGATGACTTCTCTTGCTAATTTTTCCCTATTACAGTTAGTCACTGCTGCACACTTGGTACCTATGGCAAAATTTGACCTGCTTAGGCCCTTTTGAAGGTAAAGACATTTTTGTAGTGCACCAAAGAATTAGGAAGCTTTGAGATACAATTACATGCTTTTTTAAAGGGGGGACCTACTCTATCTCCCCCAGTTTCTGGGGCTCCCTGCTCTCCTGCAGGTCCCTGAGAGCTCAGCTCAGCTACGGTGGTGGTCACCAGGACGCCTTTCCTCCATGCCATCTCCCACATTATGCACAGCTAAACAACACACACAGCCAGGGGGGAAACACCTTGGGAGCCTCAGAGTACAGAGCAAAGGAAGCTTTGCAGCAAGGGTGCCCCTAGAGTGCTGCTTTTAGGATTGGCAAATTCCCTCCTTTGTGCCAAGCTAGAATAAAATGTTTAGTATTTCCTCCCTGGCCCATGATGTCTTGCAGTGGGAGATACATATGATCATAGGATCATAGAATCATAGAATCATAGAATGGTTTGGGTTGGAAGGGACCTTAAACATCATCCAGGTAACGGGCAATAGGACAAGAGGACATGGCCTCAAGTTGCACCAAGGTAGGTTTATATTGGACATCAGGAAAAATTTCTTCACCAAAAAGGTTGTCAACAACATACATGTGGGTTGACCAGGGGTTGTCAAGCATTGGAGTGGGCTGCCCAGGGAAGTGGTTGAATCCCCATCCCTGGAGGTATTTAAAAGGTGGGTAGACGAGGTGCTTAGGGACATGGTTTAGTGGTGGAATGGCAGTGTTAGGTTAACAGTTGGACTTGATGATCTTAAACGTCTTTTCAAACCATTCTATGATTCTACGATCTAGTTCCTCCATGCCTGCAATGGGCAGGGATACCTTCCACTAGACCAGGTTGCTCAAAACCCCATCCACAACTTCTCTGGGCAACCTGTTCCAATGCCTCACCATCCTCATAGTGAAGAGTTTCTTCCTTATGTCTGATCTAAATCTACCCTCTTTCAGTTTAAAGCCACTAGTCCTTGTCCTATCACTACATGCCCTTGTAAAAAGTCCCTCTCCAGCTTTCTTGTAGGCCCCTTCAGGTACTGGAAGGCTGCTATCAGGTTTCCTGCAGCCCTGTCTTCTCCAGGCTGAACAACCCTTTATGATGGTCATAAAGTCATTGCAACCTGCTATTGCTAAGGGCTTCATGGCTCTTCCCCCCAGGCACCACTCTCCCTCTCTGGGTCATGTCTGTATGAATCCTGTTTTCCAGGACTGGGGAGGACTTCGATCTCCTCCCAGATAGACAACTCTGCCCAAATTACCTCCTCCCCATTGGTCCCCTTTTTGCAACATCCATACCCAAATCTGGTATTTCTGATACGGTTTTGTAGGCAAGCTCAGCTTTATATGTAGTTACTGATACAGTGACCGAGGTGCTGTGAGTCTTGCAAGGCTGTGCTCCCGAAAAGTCCCCAGCACTCCCCTCCACTTCTCTGTGAATTTTGGCCATTTCTCACGACTCCATCTCAACCTCCTGCAAAATGCAGCCATCCCTTGGGGCACCATCTGTGACTTTTGTCAGGTGCCTGTGCTGGTACCTGTCACATCCAGAGGTTTCTCAGGTCATGCCCAGCAGCATCCCCCGTGCTGTTCACTCCATCCTCTGGCCAGGCCTCTGGCCATCCTCTGGCCAGGACCGAGCCAGGGCCCCGTGTCTCCCTGCAGCCCGCGGAGAGGGACAGAGCAGTTCTGCCCCAGAGGAGGAACCAGCCTTCCTGCTGGGTCAGGGACAGCGAAGCTTAATGGGGGGAAGGAGCAAAAAGGTAGCATAATTCCAGAAAAACACAGTTGCTCCAAAAAATGAATGACACATGCCCTTTACTTGCAAAAACTGCCAACGTATGCACATCAGGAGCAATTTTGGGCTGTGACACAAACCCAAATGCACAGGGCAGACTTTTCTCTTCTTGGTCAAGAGGGTGCTACTGTTAATGAGCTCTGAGTGCCCCGTAGAGGTGCCGGTAGGGGAAGGGGTTTATTCTTCCTTCTTTGCAGCTGCACACCACTGAAACAGAGGGTATGGGCCTATAAATATTGTGTAGCTGAATCTTCCTCTCTGTACAGTATCCTGCCAGGGGCACTGCCTTTTCTCTCAGCCACATATCTTTCAGCACTCGCTGCCGTGATTCCACATTAATACCTCCGCCTGCCGCCGGAATGTGCACTCACATCAGCAGCTCCTTCCAGCAAGAGCGCTATTAAAAATAATGAAATGTCAGGTTGTGCTACTGTGCATCTGTGCATTATGGAAATGTGCTGCAGGACCATTGCAGCCTGAGTCAGTCCTCCATTCAGCCTTTGGAGGGGTAAGATACAGATAAAGACATTTATGGTTTTAAATAGCACCTTGGTTCCTGGCTGTGGCTCACCTCTGTCTGAACAGAGCTTTTCCCAAAGGACGTACAGGGCAACCTTTTAGCAAAAGAGGCACTGAACAAATCTTGCTTTACTGACAGCCCTTCTGCCAGTAGACAGAACCTCTGTTATTTTTATCCACCAGAAGCATATGAATTAAAATGAAATGAAAGGACATTGGAGGCTCTAGAAGGAGCAGACTGGCACAGGATTTCAGACGATTGGGATAAACAGACCTAATAATGTAGGAAATAAAAAAGTAGCAGGCACTGTACAGTAAATTTCAAATACTGTCAGCTACACTGCCAGAGAGACCAATTAAATTCTGTCATTACTGATTTCCACTGGGGATAGAGGGAGGTCTTGGGGGGAGGGACCAACAAAATGATGCAGAAGATGCAAGAAACATGAGGAGTCATGTGGAAGACACAGGTAACTGGAATTTCTCATGCAACAAACGTGCTTGAATTCTCTCAAAACAGTTTAGCCTGATTGCACAGACAACTTCATTTCCATCTATATTATTCCTCTCACTGGGAATTCTCCACCTGCTTCCTCTAAATAATCACAGGCCAAATGAGATGAGCCTAAAGGAATACAGACTAGACGAAGAAAATGCTGCTTGGTAGTGATGGGATGTGCAGTATCTGTAGAATTACATGCAGAAATGTCCTACGCATTTCATTTGGCTTGAGCCTGTGCTGGTGTTATGAAGGAAACAAACCCGCTTCCCCCTCTGTGATCCCATAGTGTCTCTTGTCATGAGGATGCCAGGGTTATATCGCTCACCTGCGTGTCGTACCGAATCCTCACAAGTGTGCACACACACACGTGGACAATATGACCTAGTAATGGCACATAAAAGCGTTTGGCACACAAATGGCATATACAGTGGCACATAAAGTTGTTTCTGAGCAATCTGGGATTCCAGAGGGAACCCTCTTCAGATGCTTCTATAGCTCCAGGACATGGCCCCCTTCCCAAGTGGGGTGGACCCATCTCCCATTTGCTCTTTCTGTGTGTATACCAGCAAAGCGTTAGAGTTAGCATGGCCCTACATATACACTCTCTGTTTTCCCAAGCCACAGCGGTGAGTAAAACACAGTGATCAAATGAGGGCCATGAGAAGGAAGCAAAGCTGTCAACTCGTCAGTGATTCGACTGAGCAACCACCCTCAGCAGCTGGGATGCACCTGGTAGCCCATGCAGATAATTCAGCAACCATCAGCAACAAACACTGTGCAAAGCAAATGCGCCATGCCTGCTTGAGAAACACATGACCCATAGAAAACACCGTTCCGAAGAGTGGCATAGCTAAGCTGGGCTCTGTCATGTCAGAAAGTTTACAGAGAGAGACTGTCAGCTCTGCTGGATGGGGCAGTGCCATCAAGAGGAACAGCAGACCCGCTTCTTGCCTTACCCAGTGGTGGTGCAATTACTTATCTGACCAACCATAGCTGTAAGCATGTGAAGGATTTCATTGCTTAACTGCTTGCAGCCATTGTCCTAAAACATGTTCTCAAAAACTCTGGGGTATCAACCTTTGCCCATAAATTTTTCTGTATTGTTAGATCCTCACGCATCTTCGATTGTTGGTGATAAAACCCTGCTATTTAGTGAACCTCTTCCTGGGCATTGGCACCTTTACTATATTCTAGGTAATGTATAATGCTACTTGAGTATTTATTAAAGAAAGGACAGAAATAAACCAGAGCACGTCTGAGCAGAGATGCTCTCTGCACAACCTACTCCAAGGGTGTGATCCACCACCCATCAGATGGGGCAAATTTTCTTATCGATCTCACCCTGTTCAACATCACCACTTAACCATTTGACATTGGCAATGGCAGTGTTTTCAAACAACATCCCAAACCAGTGATCCATCCCCGTTACAGTCAGACTAAGAACCATACGACATCTCCAGCTGCCAGCTGAAGTTACAGCAGCAATACCAGAGCAGGCTGTGTCGTAAAATTTACAGTCATCACAGGCGCATCCCTGGTGGGTGGGATAGATCGAATTCAAGAACTGCTGTGGGATGTAGCCAAAATGAGTCAAAGTTTGGGGTAGTTCTTCAGAAAAAAAGAGTTATGGAATGCCTTTATTCTGGAGGATTTTATCAACTATAGTTATTGCCTACAAACAACTTCAGACATGCTTTGTGCGCTCAGTGTGAAACCGATTTTGTTTTTCACCACTTCAACCACATTTTTTCTTTTCTGTGTAATTTCTGTGTGTTCGTGTTTTGAATCATAACAGAACACAGTTATTTGCTCGATGTCTCCACAAATGTTTTTTATTAAGCTGACAAGATACAGACTTTCAAGGTTTTAAGAGATTGTTTTGGCTATTCCTTATCTAGCAATACGGAAGTCATTTAGAAGCATTTCTTTGTGGTTTGTCAGAACAGGACTAAATTGCAGAAAAATAAAAGCAGAAAAAAAATTATCCAGTCATTGCACAATACGAACTAAATTGCATCAGCACACTCCTGTTTTACCAGAGAAATTCTCAGTGTGCTCAGATATACTGACGGCTGTGCTAGAATCTCCCCATCTATACAAAGCCATGGAATAAATTTGGTATGAAATTTGAATGAATTTTTAACAAACCTGGAGTTTAAATATTGTCTGTTTTCAGTTTAAGAGGAACAAATATGCCAGCAATGGGTAGTCATCCTAAGGCAAAGCATTGGTAAGAGACTTCCTTTCAATTCACCTTATGGCCACAAAAATGAGGGCTAAGTTTCAGGTTGCATTTTCATCCCTTGGTTATTCGTAGCAAATTTTAAAAATACTATAATTAAAGGAATTCAATAATTACTTTTAGGTGCCATCTAAATGAGAAGTATATAGTCCTCTATCAAGAGTACTCTGTGTTGTGTGTTTGCTCACATTTTAATCAACACTAGGGACTTTTATCACATCCAGAAGGGGTCCACACAAACTCCTGCCGCAATAATGAGTAGGCCATTGAAAATCCAAACAACAAGTGCATTTCTGTGGTGTTTTGAAGCCCCTTAACTGTACTTAGACATTTTTTACATCTTTTTCCAAATGCATATGCCAGGAAAACATGTATAATGGTTCACCAACTTCCATCTCTTCTAGAAACCCCCAGCGGATGGCCTTAACAAAGCATGCTTTAAGACTTTGCTAAAGCATTAACCAAAGCAGATCCCATACAAACTGTGAGCAGTAAATGAGCTGCCTGCACAAGAATGATCTGCCAAGGCTGGGGGGATGCTACAAGATAAATGAGCCTGCAAAATAACCAAGAGAGGATGATGGAACAAGGGTGACATTTGCTGCGCATTTACCAGCGCCACTGATAGAGATGAAAAGAAAACACCCAGAGTAGGGTACATGTATTAGCTAATACATAATTATTTTGACCACTGTACAAACAAACAAGTCACAAACCAGCCCCAGCGTAGCAGAGCCAGAAGGTGCTGTGTCCATGCCGTGAGACAGGCGTTAACACTTCAGCTGTTGAGACACAAGCGTGTGACGGCTGTGCCCTCCAGGCAACGCTCCTGGCCAGACCTTTGCTGCTGAGCTGACACCACGGTTGCTTTGTTTGAAGCAAGACAGTGCTGACGGCACCGGGCGGCACATCACAGCTCCGAGCACTGACACGTGGACAAGCAAGGACCACGGAACAACAGCAAACTAACGACCAATTGCCGAAGAATACAATCCTGCCAAGTTTTTAATTTCAGCAGCTTTTATTAGGACAGCATTTTTAAAAAGGGTAGCTCTGCTTTTTCCTGCATAAGTATCATCTGTTTATACTTCAGGGTCCTAGAACTACTTATGACCAGGGACCACCCATGGAAAACGTGAGCCTGAGAGTATTTCTGAGAAGCTCAGACATAAAAACACACAGTTCTTACACTGGTATTTTCGGTATCATCTGCCAACTCTTAACTGCAGAGGTTAATATAAATAAAATGATGCTGGTTTGTTAATTTGCTTATGGGGAGTAATTGCAGAGCAGTAGGTTACTGACAGCACAATTGATTACTTTTTCATAGAAGGCAAAAAAGGATTATCTCCTTAGGAAGGGAATGGGATGGCATCCGGAGCTCGGGAAAGAGGCAGCTTTGAGAGAAGGACTGTAGTGTGTCCGGTGAGTGCCTTGTACAGCATCTCATCATAGCCAGCACAAGGTGCTTCAGAGAGAGCTGCAAGAGCCCTTCAAATGAGTTTTGAATCACTCTGCTGCTGAGGAAGACCCTGTTTCAGCACAGGCAAGAGTGGATCTGGAGTCACCTGTTTCTGAGCACCCAGCCATGGTGTTGATGGGTAGGTGGGTGGGAGCAGCCCGTAGCAAAATGGCACCTCTGGAACCTGCTCAAACAACATTTCTTTGCCCCTTCCTAGATTAGCATCAACCTGCTGCACTGGGATTAACCTGACTGATCAGCACTGCTTTTATTTGCCAGAAAACTGCTAAGCAGCTCAGATCTGCCCCTAGCTAGGATTTTATAGGATATGCAGAAAAGTCTCAAGAGGTTCTCAATCTCCACTAGGTCATGCCTACCAGAATTAGTCAAAAGAAGTGAGATTCATTTCACCTCGCTGTACATATCTAAGCATTAATCATCTCCATCTAAGCGAGTCACCCTGGGCTCCCTTCAGACTCAGTGGAGAGAAATGGGCATCTCCAAAAGGCACCTCATTTCATCTTCACGTAGGTGTCTAAGATGGATGAGATGAGTTGCCTTCTGGAGGTGTCTATTTCTCTCCATTAACTATACAGAGAGCCCTAGGTGACGAGCTTGCACTCAGATGATTAACTTACAATGTCAAAAGCTAAAGGCAGATGAATCCCACATGCGGTGCATTAGCATTTGAGCAGTCAGCCCTGCAGACGGAAGGGAGGGGGTTACACTGCTGACAGCCACTCTGGCGGCTTCTTCTCGCTCTGAGGAGTCATACCTGGTGACATATCCAATGACTTCCGAGGAAAGCAGCAGCAGCCTGAATGCAAAGAAAGGACTGGGTAAGGAGAAGGGCAATACATTAAAGAAAGAGAAGAAGAAACGTGTGTGGGTAACAACCAGCCAATGATTCCCTGCTGGATTTATCCTGCCCAAAGCAGCACAGCTCAATGTGACCAGTTGTACCTGAATGATCCAGAACCAAATTACGGGAGGCTGTGATAAGCCCACGACAAGAGGGCCTCACGCTGCCTTTCCTTATGCATCCACAGTTCTGCCACGATGTAAGCGTGGCTGACTCAGCAAACGCATGTGCGTGTGTCTGAACATATATGAAAGCTTGTCTGAAAGGCAGGTTCCTTTTCACAGCAAGACACGTGTGACTATCTGAAAGGAAGCAACTCGACATGGTCTCCATCCTCCACCTACAAATACGCCCAGGAAATCACAGACCAGGTCAGAGGAGCATTGCTGGGATATAGTGAGAGATGGTCCGCGTATGGTGAAACCTCCCTACTGTGCAAGCTGAGTGCTTGTCCCCAACATCACTTTGCGGGAATGAAGAGTCCTTTTATCGCCATTCAGAGCTGGGCAGATGAGACACAAAACTCTTAACCCACCTCTCTCGAGCACCAGCCTGGTGCCGTAATTACTGACTAATCCTGCCTCTGTAGCCTGTCACAGGAACGGTTTTTGGCAGTCATTCCAGCTCCTTTCACAGTCACATGAAATTAATTTAATTATTAAAAAAATCTAGAGAATAATGGGATTTAATTGACTTAATGTGAAGCTTTCTGGGCTGTCACTCCACCCAGCTTCTGATCAACTTGTACTCATTCAGCTGTGACTGTGATGTTTGTGCCTTTCATTAAGAGCCCATTGTCTCGGTTTAAACCCTTCCTGCCATGATTAATATTTGCATAATGCCCCTTTTATTTTTCAAATCTATATTTTCGTGGTCAGGGGCCCTGGGCGAAGGGCTCCCCATGTGGATGTGATTGACACGGTCACCTCCTGCTCCTAGAAGTTTGTTCTACCTGTAGCCGCAATATGTTAGGGGAGGATGGGTGAGATGCAGAGTCACTGCCTGGGACCCACGCCAGAATGCTGTTACACAGCAAGTTGTTTTATTCAGTCACACACATGTCTACATAAATAGTACATTTGACAGCTTTTGTTTGTCTGACCATCATGACAATGGCCCCACTGAAGATTATGGCCCTGGTATGGCTGACATTGTGTGAACACATGGCAAACTTCCCATCTCCTCTAACACCCAAACATAGGTCAGAAACTCTACAAAAAGTCCTGGACAGAAATCTTCAGCACTGCTGACCATAAAAAAAAGTTTGGGAATCCCATTGTTTTGTTGTTCAAAATTCGAAGAGGATATTACCACATAATTCATGAGATCTTCTTGGTCTGTGCCGTCTCCCACTCTCATTTTAGACCATGGAGTCTTCCAACAGGCTTGGACACATTTCACCAGAAAGCACCCGGGCAGAAGATCTCTTTCTTTTCTCTGTTCCTTCGGTAAAGTGGGAGAGACAGGAACAGAGACTTACTGAAGGGATTTTTAAACCAGTGACACTCAACGTTAAAACAGAAGTCTCTAAAGCTGTGCAAAAGAATATGATTTCCGATTCAAGACAACTTCCTCAGACAAAGCAGAGGTTCTTTTACTTCCACCCTTCACTTCTGGTTTTTCTTTCATCCCATGCATCCATCCTTCCTTGGAAAAGCAGAAACCTTTTCAGATAATCCTGTGGCATTTTTATCCAAATTGTCTGATATGTGGGGAAGCTTCCATCCTATCTAATTTGCCAGAAAATATAGCATCAAAGTCGCATTTGACACAGTGGGCATCGCTAGCAGAAATTATGTCATTCTCGGGGGGCGGAGGGGAAGCTACTCGATTTTGAGTCCTTGATGGCATCTCAACTCTCTGTGCGATACTTCCACAGGGTATGTGCCACCCTGTACGGGCTATGCAATGCAGAACTGAGCGACTTTCACTCCCGCGTCTTCAGCCAGCCTGCATGCAACCTCACGCTCGCACCACGAGCGGGCAAACCCGCACGGCGCTCAGCACGGCGCGGCCCCGCCGGCTCCGGGAGCCCATCTCCCGCTCCGGTCAGCAAGGGGTGCTTAGGGACTGGCCGCCGGGGGGGGGGGGGGGCAAGTCCCGAGCAGGCTCTCCCGCTTCCCTGAGAGTCCCTGAAGCCGAGACCAGGGGGTGCCAGCCCTCGGAGGGGCTCTGCCCGCCGGCACACCTACTCCCCACGCGGCTGCCTGTGCCGGGGCGGCGGCCTGAGCTCCGCCCGGGAGCGGGCTGGCCCAGCCCCGCAGCTGGGCTCCGCGCACGGCTGCAGCCCACAGCCGCCTCCCGCCCCGCGCCGGGAGGGAGGGGGAGAAGCGGGGGCTTGGCCCAAGCGGCGGCAGCGGCGGCGGGGCCGGCGGGACGGGCCCGGGCCCGGTGGCGGGCGGCGGTGCCCCCTGGCGGGCGCGGCGCCGCGGGGCGGGGCGGGGCGGGGGCGGCGCCGCGTGCCCGCCGGCGCGGCGCGGAGCGGAGGGGAGCGGAGCCGCCTCATCCCCCCCTCGGCTCGGCTCGCCCCGGCCCGGCCCCACCGGCTCCCCCCGCCCACGGGGGCGGGAAAGGCAGCGGGCGCTGCCCGCCACCGCGGCGCGCCCCGAAGTGGCTCCGCGCCGTGTGTCCCTCCCGCCCCGCCGCCGCCGATAAATCCGGCTGCCGCGGGCAGGGCGGCACTCGGCAGCTGCCGCGCTGTGGGAAGGTGGCGGGACCACCCCCCCGGCCCCCTCCCGCGGCGCAGCGACCCCCGCCCCCCGGCCCGGTGAGCGCCCGGGGGGGGGGGGGGGGGGGGGGCCGCGGGGTCCGGGGAGGGCGCGGGGTGCCGCGGCTGCCGTCCCTCGCTGCTGCCCCGAAGGGACGGGCTGCAAGGGGAAAGCCCGGTCCCGGAGCGGCGGGCTGGCTACCGGCGTTATCCTTACTCCTGAGTTTTCCTCCGTGAGCTTGAGACGGTTCCCGTCGGCGTCCAGGAGGGGTCCTTGCGGGCTGCGGGGCTCCCTTCGGGGGTCGTGGTGCCGGTGGGGAGCGGGGGGAGGCGGGCACCCCGCGGCGCCCCCCTTCCGTGCTGCCGGCCAGCAGCGGGCTCTCCCCGGGCGGCCGGGGCACCCCCTCCGCTTGGGGCGCGGTGCTGCGAGGTCGTCTCCAAAAGCACCTCGCCCTTTCTTTCACTGGAAAGGGTAGGTCTCTGCCCTCTGGTTTCCCACCTCTGGATGGGGGCTGAATGGCAGAATGATGCACAGGGTGTGAAATTGTTCTCAGCAGTGTGAGATAGATTGTGCTTCCTCGCTTCAGGACTGGACTTCTGGGGGTGTGAAATACAGCTTTCGGACCGTCCATCTACCTCTTTGTCCCTGTGACCCAAAGATGTGCATCAGCTGGAAGGGAGACCTCTCCTTGGTTGAAGATGGGGCCGTCCTTCAATACATAGAGAGGTGGTGGGCAGAGAACAGGGCTAGTTCCTTTTATTGTTTATAACCAGCCTTAGAGTTAAACTGCATGATTTGGGTCCGTGCTTCCTCTAAATAATGAGCTATTAAAAGCATAGGGCATTTCATCTGTGTTTATTTATTTCCTGGTGGCTAGGAATCTTATTGAGAAGCTCCTGACATTTCCAGTTTTAAAAGAACAAAGCTGGAACTGGTGTGCAGTCACACATTCAGAAAAACTGGGGCTCTAAGTTAAAAAACCCCACCGAATCTGCAACTCTGATGATACAGACACTGCACTGTTTTTCCATAGAGAAGCAAAGTAGTACGGCTTGCACCCAGCAAAGTGCTTGTTTAATTCAACTGGGGGCTTAGGTGCCATGAGCTTCAGTGAAATTACTCAGCAGCTGAAGGCAAACATGTGCTTCTGTGCTTTCCTAAGCCAGGGCTGAAGCGCAGCTCTGAGCAGCATTCAGTCACATGAATCACGCTCATTTAAAAGTTCAAGGCGGACTGAATCGGGGAAATCATGGACTGAACAGCATCACCAGGCCCCCTGCACAGGAGCTAGGAAATAACCAGTGCTGCGGACCTTTCCTGTGATTTTTAGGAGGTCTGTAAGTACAGAGCAGGCTGCTCTTGACTCCGTCTTGAAATGCAGATCACAACCTCCCAAAAAGCTGGTAGCCCTCTGTGATCATGGGGCTGGTTTCAGCCTACCCTTGCATTTCAGTTGTCTCTCAAACTTTGGGACCCAGGAAGGCAGTTCTTACATGATCTACTCAAGTTAAAAAAACAAACACAGAATCTTTTATTTGGTAGAACTATGATCTGCAATTCATTTGCAAGCACCGAATATGTAGATGATTGTCAGGAACAAAAGCACTTTCCAGCATTAAAAAAAACAAAAAGAAGAGAGAACGTTGTACAATTAAGATGTCCAAAGAGTAGCATTTCTTTCTAAATAGCTTGATTCTTCTGCAAGGTATTCTTTGATTCCTTTGAAAATTAGAGAAAATTGTACTTAACTGTTCCCTGATTTTCCTCTGCTGACAAAGTCCTGTGCATGCTGAAATCATCTGTATCCTCAGGTACCTTCCCGTTCTTTTCGGGAAGCAGATAAGCACACCTGCCTTAAGAGCTCCAAGAAAGTTAAGATGCGCTTTTGCTTGTATTGTTCTTTGATAGCTTCAGGAGCGTTCAAGCAGAGGCAGTGTTGGTTTAGCAACTCTGAGCTTTAACCTGGTGCTGTTGATGATGTGCCTTGAAGCTTTGTTCTGTCGTTTTGGTTTTCTTCACCTGTAAACCCCATCAGCTTCACCAAGTGGCCACCTGAAGACAGTGGATGTCAGCTTTAAATCTCATGTTCCCCCGATCCTGGTATTTCTGCTGAAATCCAGGTGTCCTGTGCTGGCAATTGCGTGAGCGTGTAGAAGGGGAACCCAATAGCTGCACCTCTTCTGACTGAGGGCTTTGGATTTAGTAAAACCTCCCTGTAAGAGTGGTATGTTTAAGGCATGAGGATCTCTTCTGGGACACAAAGGGAGTAGTCTTGTATATTAAAAAGAGAGAAAAAGATCTCAAAGCAAACAGTGAGAAAAGCCTTAAATCAGTTCAAAGCTATTTGAAGAGACATAGATCGAACACTGGGAAGACACCATGATAAAGAAAAAGGTCACCGGGCCAAGCTCATCTCCATCTAATTACATTAAGTCTGTCAAACTAATCCCTGGCATAACTTGACAGAAAATACCATTCTGGTTGTCCTCAATAAAGTGACCAGTATATTAAAATGGCCAGCACCTATTCTCCACGCACTCAAGTATGTAAATACAGCTGCTTATGAGCAGCCCTCATAAATTCAATGGGTTTGACCTGTGTAAAGTTAACCACCTGCCCAAGGTTTTACTTCTGCAAACAGCTGGTGGATTAGCCCTTCTGAACCTTTTTACACAGCTAATTCGGTGCTCTTGACAGTCCTGGCAGTAACAAATGAGGGGCCTGTGGAGGACATTGTGGTGGAAGTTCAGTTGGTATGGATGAGGTCAGAATTTGAATGTAACCGAGGTGAAGTTGGAGATGTGATCTGCAGAAGTGGGTTCAGAAAGGCCAGGTAGGAAGCATCATGCTGAGCTGGGAATAATCTACTGCACACATGTAGGATGGGAAGCAGCTCGCCTGGTGGCACTTCTGCAGAAGAAAGCAGTGCTGAGAGAAAGGCAGACATCTCGCAGGGCTGCACAAGGAGGATTGCACCCTACAAAACACATGGAAGGATTTGGTCCTGCAGCTCAGCACTGGTGAAGTCTCGGCTGGAGGACTCAGCCACTAATTGTGTCAGCTACCTGGTGAGGGCACAGGGAAGGGCTTAAAAACATGGTCCAAGGGAGATTAATCAGGTTCTTTAACCCAAAGAGTGAACTGAAGCAGGATGTGCTAATAGCCTTCAGATCTTGTCAAGCATTGGAATGGGCTGCCCAGGGAAGTGGTTGAGTCCCCATCCCTGGAGGTATTTAAAAGATGGATAGACGAGGTGCTTAGGGACATGGTTTAGTGATGGACTTGGCAGTGTTAGGTTAACGGTTGGACTTGATGATCTTTTCCAACCTAAACAGTTCTATGAATCTGATCTTTAAAAGTCTGCTCCAAGAGGAAGGGAGTTATCTGCTCCCCGTGCAGCCAGCATGGGCTCGAGCCTCAGTGCAATCACGGTGCTGGACTGCCAATAAACTTCCCACGGGAAAAGTTGCTAAAGGCTCTGTCACATTCACAGTAGCAGCTGTACTCCCATCCAGGCAAGGAGATGCCCCTGAAAGAGTCATGGGGTGTTGTAAGATGTCCTGGCTTTGCGTAGGACTTGGCACGGGCTTCCTTAGTCCTGTAGGCTGCAAAGTCAGGTTGGGCAGAACTGTAAATTATTTAGAAACGTGAAAGCACATTAATCAGCTCCAACATCTAATTCTTCTACTCACACAGAGCTACCTCTTTCGTTACTGTTCCTTCACATCCAGAATGGGAACAAGGAGCCAAAACACTGAAATTAAGGCCAGGCTCTTAAAGACAAGGCTTAGTCTTGCACATGGCAGTCACCAGGGCTGTGGCTGCTGCCCAGGGCTCTCTGAATGCCAGTTCCCCCTCTGTTGCCCTTGCTGACTGGATCCTTATACCCAGATGGCACCTTCTTGGGCTGTGGAGTATCTGCCTGCTCCCCCTGGACCCGCAGGGAAAGCTCCTCACCCCACCACTGGGGCTGGGGCACATGTCCCCTCCTGTCTCCACTCTGGACACTGCTTCCCACTGCCAGGGTTTCCTTCTTCGTCACCCATAAGCTCCCATTGCTGGGCACTTCCTTTCTCAAAGGGCACATGGGACATGGGGCGCTGCCTTTCGCTGCCCAGCCCCACTCTTGTGGGAAGACACAAAGTGACATCTCTGCTGGGAGCAGGCAAATCAAGTCTTTACGTCTGTTGCAGAAGCTCATAGCAAAATCGCTTCTGAGGGTCACCCATGTCCTCCCCGGGGTCTGTTTGGGGTCCTAAATGAAGGAGGTGGTTGGTTTTGGTTTTTTTTTTTTTGTAATATCCAAACCACTGTTCAATCTCTTGCAGTGCTCTCTAAAAGACACAGTGGTACAATATCAGTGGTTCTCCAAATATGATTTAAAAGCTAGGAAACAGAAGCGTATTGTTAGTGGCCAGCACTGCCATAAGACCTCCGGCATCTCCCTTGCCTGCAAGGCTGCCCAGGTTTGGGTGTCCTGACAGCCAACAGGTTCTAATTACACTGCTTGTTGATTTACCAATTTATGCTGATTTAAGAGCCAGAAGTCACAGAAGGCCAGGAAAGGTCTCCCTCCTGAACCCACATCTCAGACAAAGCAGCATCTCTTCGGCAGATCTGGTTCTCCAGGTCGGGACCTGAACCCTTGGCTCTTTCCCGTCCCTCCAGACCCCCTCTTCGTGCCTCTGGGTGTTCTTGAAGTTACCGGTGCTGTGACAGCGTCTCACCACTTGCCGCTTTCAGTCCAGCTCCAGATCTACCCTTCTTAATCTGTTTGGAAAGGAGACTTTGTTTTCTATTTATAACACAAACAGCAAAAGAAGAAAAGGTTTTTATAAAGTAAACAACCTACACATTTATTTAGTCTCAGATTTACTTATTCGCCCTCACAAGCTAAATTAGATAGGTTTTCCCATTAAGGTATTATTGGGTTTGTGGGGTTGTTTTTTTTCTCTTATCAAGCAGGCTACCCCAGAAACAATTGCTACCTGTCCTGCTGTTTCGGGGGTTTTTTTGTTGTTTTTTTTTTGATTTTGAAATACCATTTGAATACCCATTTCAAACTAGCATGGGAGCATGCAAATGGGGGCCTATGTAGCAAAATACTCTCTTGAACTGTGCTCCATGGGTTGTGTCCTGCATTGTTTCTGTCTCCAAGTGTCTTTCCTGTAGGAGAGGAATTTGAAGCCAAGCATGTAAATTGAAAAATACCATTCAGAAAGAGATTTATGATCCTGTTTCATCAGAGATGCTTATGTGGAATTATTGCCTGCCCGAAAGCATCGACTCAGAGCTCACATGTAAATTGCCAGGATAATTCCACTATTCTGTGTTTCACAGAATTTAATGTTTTGTGCCTTGCCTCAAGTGTTTCGTTGGTGAAAATCTTTCCATTTTCTTCTTGAGAGAGTTTTATAGGCAGCTGGGCTGTAACTGTGTCTTCCTGACTTGCAAACACACCATGACTACCAGTCAAATAGGTAATATAGAATCATAGAATGTTTTAGGTTGGAAGGGACCCCTAGAGGTCATCTAGTCCAACCCCCCTGCAGTGAGCAGGGACACCACTAACTAGATCAGGTTGCTCAGAGCCCCATCCAACCTGACCTTGAATGTTTAATATCTTAATTTTGAAATGGACAGCCTCCCATGAACACCACTGTGTTCTTGCAGTAATGCTTTTGAGTAGTAGCATTTCTCATAGGGAAATATTCAGACCTTAGCAAATTGTATCTGTGCTGTGTCTTAACTTCACATCCCAAAATCTCCAAAGGTGCAAAACCAAAGGCGGCTGCCCAGCAAGACCCGGTCATGGGAGTGGGCAATGGTAATACACAGGCACGATTCACACGTTCATACAGCCAATAACTTAATTTTGATCCATTTACCAAGACACTTCCTTGTAGCACTGAGCTAACAGCCCAAAGCACTTCTCAAGCTGCTGAAATAGGTTAGGTTCAGGAGTTAGCACCCCGTTTGGAAATTAAGAGTGAGGGCTGAAATGGGTCACGCAAGCAGGCGCACATACTTTTTCTGTACTAGGTATTTTCCAACTGATTTCCTCCGAACTTCTGAGGGTCAGAGCAGCATGTGCTGGCTCCGGCCAGAGAGAAGTGGTCCAGATGGGTACCTCCACGCACCCAGCTCGGTTTGGCGCATCTGGCTGTCGCTGCACAGCTGCTCAGACGGTTTCCCCTGCAATTTGTGTTTACCTGAGTTGTGAAAGTCAAGTATCCACCTCTCTCTTTTTGCCAAGACTAACGACTGTGTAGCTGTTATATTTCATAAGCTGGCACAGTCTGGCCAAATGGTCTCGTGGAGCTGTAAATATTTGATAAAGCTGCTTTGCTCAGTGCAAGTATGAATTCCACGCTGTAAGAGACAGCTAAAAATAAAATTATCCTAGACATTATCTCCTGAATTAAAAGGCCAGATTGTTACTGGGTTGGTTCCCTAGGCCGAAACAAAGACTTGAAAATCCTGAATAGTTTGCCAAATTATGCGTTAGGGGCTGGTATGAATAGAGCACTCACCTGAGGGGTTACAATTGCACTTCCCCGCTATATGTGTATGAGCCTTTCTCTGGGCTGCATTTCACATGGCGTCTGCTTGCTGAGTCTTAGGAGGGCTTTCAGGGATATTAAAACAGAGTGTTCCTCTGAAAAACAGCGATCGTCTTGTCCATATTTGAATTCCTCCCACGGGTCCCTGAAAAAGCTAACCCATCAGGAGGAGAGGGGCACGTCTCATTAGCTATGCGAGCCTTTTGCTATTAAGAAACCCATGGTCTCCTTTTGCAGGTGTTTTCCAGCTGTCTCAGGTAATGCATGGATGCAAAAGAAAAAGCCCCCTCTCTTACAGAGGAGAACAAAACAAACAAAAAACAAAAAGGAAGAAATAGTAGGAAATTCTAATTCTAGTACAGTAAATAGTATTTATCCAACATCATTACAATTTGTGCTTGGAGCCAGGTGTCAGAAGGTCTCCCGTGGTTGGACTGCACTGCCTGGGCAGGGCCTGGGGGGTCCAAAAGGCTGCGTCTTCGGTTTGGGGGCAGGGACTACAGTCCGAATCGCTCCCACTCGTAGGGAAGTTTGGAACCAGAAATTAGGGAAATTTCTACATTCAATGTTTCTTCTTGTTATTAAAGAAGTGAAGTAAGCCCTGCGTTTAACCTGTTGGTTGTGACAGTCTCTGTCATGACGAGCTTGAGGCAAACTCAGGCTTTCTCTTCTCTCTAGTAGGCACAGAAGGGCCTGCGAAAGAGGGAGACATCTTCCATGAACAGCAACGGTGCCAAATTTGCTCTGAAACCTTCTCATATTAAAAAGCAATTGACGCTTTTTAATGACTTAGTGTAGTCCAATTGTCTCTTTGAAAATGATACAGTATTTAGTGTCAAAATAAGTTTTCCATAACCGTTGCTTTTAAGCTCTTACAATATAACATATGCTAAGCTGCTAAAAGGAAATGCGTGAAAAAAAGTAAAGCTTGCTTATTTTCCCAAGTATTTCATGATGGAAGAGCTATGTTCAAACACTTTGCTAACAAAAGCAAAAGAGGAAGATACTTACAGTATCTCCTACAGGAGGAAAAACCATATAATAAAGAAAACCAGATCAGCCATACACAAGGGGTTTAGGCACAGCTTGCTTTGAGGCAAGTTGGATATGTGGGTGGGCAATAGGTAGGTATACTGGGATTTACTGGTAGAGGTATTTGCAGCTTTTTTCACTAGCTGTCAAAAAGCTCCTTATGGGTGTTTGGAGACTTATAATCGTGCCATTTCTGTTAACTGTTTCTGTTGACAAGTGCTAGCAGAGACCCCTGCCCAACGCTGCTGAAGAGCAGCCAAAAGAACAAGGACAGAAATTAAGTGAGAAAGTCCTGGCCAAGCCCTCGGGACAGCCTAGGGAGGGAGCTGAGCTTGAGGCTCGTGTTAAGGTACTGCTTTGCATTACCAGAAAAGCTTAAATCTTGAGTACAGGCCAGTCCAGATACCAGGTCCAGGGGAGAAGTAAGGACTTGGCCCAATCACAGCAGCATATTGGAAGAAAAAAATTCATGCCAATTTTCCTGAGTCCCTGCCACCTATTCAAATTCACTGCATGTGCTTCTGGGTTTTGTCCACATCCTTTAGGCACTGTAGATGCCCACTGGAGCCAACAGATATCTGGGAACTGCTGAGAACATAAATGAATTATTAATATATACTCAGATAGGGGAGAAAATATGACTTTAAAAGCACACCTTATTAAAGAGTTTAGCTTTTCTTAAGCCCAATTTCTTTATTTTCTGGTTGCTGAGGGAGTTTTCTAAGGGAAAATGCTATTATCCTGATTCACTTATAGTTTGGGGAATTCAGCGAATATGAATAGAGCTAAGTGCAGGCTCTTCCCCAACCTATTCAGAGGTGAAGGAGGTTTTTTGCGTTCCTTGTATATGAGATACAGGCTGTGTCGCACTGAAAACGATCCTGTAGCTTTACCTCATGGAGCGGGTGCGCTGACATTCGTCACCATCTTCTGCCCACACTCAGCACTGCTCTGTGAGGTTTGTGACTCGGAGACAAGTATCTCGTTGCTCCCTACGGCTGTATCCACCCTGGCTGCCCCTTGCCAGTGCTTCTGCCTGGGCGTCAGAGGAAGGTTGGAAAAACCATGGGATGGAAAGGGTGGTTCCTGAGCCAGATGATGGGGAGAAAAGTGAGAGTTTGCATCCTTGACTAAAGTAGCTTCCCAAAAGTGAATAATGTTGAGTTGCATCCTCCTCCTGTGCTTTGTGAGCGCCCTGGGGTGTGACCAGCTCCCGTGGTCCTGAGCAGCTGGGTACGGGTATGGGGAGCTCATGGCTCTCCCTGCCATGAGGCTGGGACCTCCGGGACCTCCAGCTGCAGGGGAATGTGTAGCACAACATCAAGGACCAAGCAGTAGAGCTGGTAGCATGCAGTCTCCAGAGCTTGAACTTCAAATATAAAACGTAAAAGTAGGTTAAAGAAGCAGAGGCTAGCATTTCTCTCTTCTCTTGCTTTTAATTTTAACAGTGCAGCTTAATTTGATTTTCTCTTTTTTTTTGTTTGACAGCGTGTAGCACATTCTAATCAACTGTTTAATAAGACGTTCCCATAAGGTTAAGAACCATGGTAGAAGAGTCCTTATTTACTGGTAGATTTATACCTGAGCAGCTTGCAGGCAGCCCCCTGTGAGCTGTGTGATGACTTTAACATGAGGGTGGCATTTTCATGGATAAAATTTCCATTATTTCATAACCAAGCTATTGTTTTCTAACCAGGCACACAGTTCAAGGGGGAAAAAAAAAGACATTATAGTTACTTCAAAAATTATTAAGGGCGCATGTAATATCTCTGTTCTCTGTGTATTTAATTCATTATACTGTTGATACCATAGTTGATTTTCAGAAAAATATGTTTTCTCTCTGGAACTGGTTTACAAAATTATGGGTTTTAAATGTTATCTTCAGCAGGCAAAGCATGGAAATAATTTTAGTTTGACTATTTTAAGCATAATGCTCTTACATTGCTGATTCAACAATAAATATCGTAGCAGACCTTTTAATGTAACACCCTTCAAATAATTTTACTATTTAGTACAGCAGTACTAACACTGATCTAATTTTGGGCCATATAAGAATACTTTAAGCTGTTCCATAAGGCAAGAAATCCTGCATATGTGGTTCAAACTGTGTGCAGTACAAGGCTGGGCAACATTGCGTGATCTTGAAAGCAATTCTGAAAATCAATCAGCCTGAATTTTCACTTATGTTAGAATGTTTTTTGGCACATAGAGGGGAAAAAACATTGGATGTTATAGGGTCAGAAAGAGCTTGAAATGTACAATGCATGTAGAAGTAGACCTTGGATGGTGAAGCCAGATGATGGGAAGCAAATCGTCAACAAGCAATGCCTGCTGGTAAGTGCCACATCCTGGCCACCTACCCATGCCCAGCATGATGGCATTAAATTGCCAAAAACTCCTTGATGGTTCCTTGCATTTCTGCACTGAAGCATCAACACGCAGAGATCTAGATAGTCACTGTAGACATCTAGATAGTAATTGTTTCTTGTGGAACCAACATTGTCTTCGGAAATGTCCCTGGACAACTGACTACTAGTGGATTTCAGAAATGGTGTCTCTTTGCCTAATTCCTTTGATTGCTGAAAATCTGTGTTCAATTTCTATTGCATGCCGGTCAGGTATGCTACAAAACGGCATCTCAAATTGCTCATTTGGACAGCTCATTTAGACATAAATTCCCTTTGAAGCCATTTCCAGGACACTTTCGATCCTTCCTTATCGATTTGGGCACATATGTTGACCAGTTGCCTATTTCCAGTCACCCTCTAGCATTAACCTTCTTGTGCCAACATTTGTCCCCAGGTGTGTTATCCTTTGCACTGAGTTCACAAGTGGGTGTGGGTGTATCCAGCACCTTTGGAAAGAACTGGAGCACCTCTAACTGTGTAGAGATCCCTACACTTTCAGCTGTAGACTTTCCCCAGATCAGTGTCATCCAGGCTAAGATAAATGCTTCCCGTGACCCCGAAAAATTACATTTTCCTGACATTTCGTGTGCCAAACAACCTAGCAGAGGAGAAAGCCTTGTCTTCTGGTACTGGTGGGGATCAAATGTGAGCCCTATTCTCCTAACAGCACATGCCAGAATTCTGTTAATGTCTTCATAAGTAGGAAATATTTAGCATCAGCTATTTTTGTTTTTTAAATGGCCCTTTTTTTCCAGTTACTAGAAATTACTGCTCTTGTATATATTACTTCTGGGACTACACCAAGGAAAGGGTCTGGGTTTGGTTGGGAAAGGAGTCCTGCTGATAACCTTTAGCTGGACCAGCCTGCTATCTCTTCTACTCCCGAGGTTTCTCAGAGCAATGAGTCTTTCCAGGATACCCAGGCAGAGGGCAGAGATCTCAATCAGTTCTGGTTTTCTTCCCCTTTTCCAAAATTCAAAATTTGGTAGGACTTTCAATCACACCAATATTTCCTGAGCAGGATTTTTCTCATTTTTGCCTTGTTCTGTGGTGCCTGGTCACTATTTTCGGGCAAGCAGCAGGGCCACTCCTCCCCAGGAGGATCCAGCCCTGAAAGCCCAGCCCTGGGTAAGAGGAGACACAGGCTGCACTCTCAAGCTAGTGGTGCTCTGGCTAACCATGCTTCATGGAGAGACCAAGTCAGATCACCTTTGAGGTCCCTTCCAGCATGGTATTTCTAATGTGATTTGGCTCCTGGATTTTTACAGCACCACCTAAGTGACATCTTCATACACTTCAAGGGTGCTGCCAAAACTCCCACTTTACAGTGGAGAACAATAAAACGTGGTTCAATATCCCTCATCCCAGCTCTCAGCAATTAAACTTATTTCCTCTTTGCTGATATTATATAGCCTGACAAAGTCCTTGCAGCATAACATGTTGTCTGAAAACTGTTCATCTAGCTTCACTCTTTGCAATGAAATCAGGGAAGACGCACACCACCGTGAAGAAGCACTCAAGAGCAGAGTAAACATCGAGTCAGGGAAGATCACTGGAGTGCTGCAGAGCTGCTGTAGTTGCGTAGACGTTGTGCTAATCCCCTTGATTTCCAGCTAATGCTTTCTCTTGATGCTCCCTCTCAAACAGCCTAAGCACTTTTTCTTTGAGCTTTAGAGCTAATGGGCTAAGGTGCTCAAGGCAATTCTCCTTCAGTCTGGGTGCCAGGGCCAAATAGAAACCTCTAGAGAAGCAGTATGAAAGCTGGAGGGAGAGGACATTCCCCCTGTCACGAGGTAATGACAATGAGAAAGAAGAGGAGAGAAATTTCCCACCAGCAAGCAGAGCCAGCCTCCCCGAGCTCCGGTTTTTAGCCCTATGCATGCTCCCACCCCATGGAGGTGGGGTCCCTTGCTCACTGTCCCAGCAGTGCATGTCTAGACCAGCACTCACCATCAGACACCCCGCAAGCCTTTCTTCTAGCTGCATGCTCCTTAAAAACAAATTATAAAAGACTGTCCAGACTGTTTTGACATGTTCTTCTGATTTAAGGACATCAAATTCAGTTACTGTAAGCTCTGGCTTAAGCAGAGGAGCTGGGATTCAGATGCTTGAGATTAATAGGATTGCTCAGGTATCAAAGCAGTGACAAAATGGAAAGTTCTTCCTAGCAGAAAAAGTAATTAGTCCCTTTCAGATCTTCAGTTTGACACTAGTGTTAGCATCAATTATTCTCCGTTGGGAATATTACATCTTAACAAGGTTCACGGTAATATCCTTCCTTGGTAGTAATCGGAAGAGAGGAGGCCTCTGTAGGTCATTGTCTTGCTACCTTGAGATTTTTAACATTTAAGCCTCCTACTTATCAGCTGATACCTTGTGTTGACTTCAGCACCTGAACAATTCCAGTGTTCAAGTGTCTGGAAATCAACTCTTTTTGTTTGTTTGTTTCTTTTTCTTTTTTTCCTCCCCTTTTATGGCAAGAGTCTGCAGAGAAAATCAACAGTGTTTCCAAGCTAAAAGGTATTGTTACAAGTGAAGTTAAACTCCTCAGGGTGGAGAAAATATGTCAAAATAATTGGGCAAAGCTGTGAGACTGGGTCTCCGGGGGAGAAGGGTGGCTCCGCTGCGTTGGTTCCGGCTTCATCGGGAAACAGTGTCAGCTCCAAGTCTCAGCTCCTGCTCCTGCAGGTCACAACAATTCTGAGTGGAGCACGCCATCCATGGCTGTTTCCAAAGGTGTAAAGCTGTCAAACTCCAAACTGCTCAGGTGCAAAATACACTGTATTTTTAAGACCAGTGCTGCTGTCCTAGTGCATGCTTCTTGGGGAGTTTAGTAAAGCCTGGTGCAGTCTATGCCATTTGGTTTTCTCAGGCCAAGGGGATCTTTCCTCCATGCCACCACTCGTAGTACAACCTCACAGCCAGTTGCCCTGTGCAGAAACCACACCTTTGCTTAGTTTCTAACCCTGGTGCTCCTTCTTCCATTTCACCATTTATAATCCAAACATCCCATCTCCCATTTAACATCATGTGTTTGACTGAGACTGTGGAAACATGGGTAAGGAGATTTAGATGCACAGCTGTGTGACTAAACCCCTAGATAGATTTGATGATCAGCCTTTATGCACAGTTCCGAGTTATTTTGAATAGAGGACTGCCGAAAATAGCCAGAAAAAAAAAAAATGAAATTAATTGTAAGTGACCTCCTTTCCTGCGCCTCCAGATTGGGGGACACTGTGGGCAAACATCTCTGAATAAAGCTGTTCTAAATTAAATAAATCCCTGGCTTTGATGGGTATCATAGGAGGCTGGCAATAAAAGCTGTTTAACATCTCATCAAGATGTTGAAGTCTTAATCCGGAACACAACAGGACTGGTGTGAGCTGCTGCCAGCACACCTGGCTGCAGTGGCTGTCTCATGGACCACCGTACCCTGATGTGGCCCGCTTCTGTCTACCTGGACTTGCCATTCAGGTGCCTAGGGCAGATCGCCAGCTCCTTGCCCAGGTGACACCTTGGGAGGCAGTGGGATAAAATTAAATTACTGTTGGGACACGGAGACAAAGTGCAGGGAGGGCATAACTGCCCCGGTTGGACAACATCCAGCTTCAGCCTGCAGGGCCTCCAGAAGGGTGGTGAAGTTGGGTGTTTTTGAAGAACTCGCCAAAACTGTGGGGTTCAGCAGGGAAGCTGTGCTGCCTCTGCAAAAGCAGAGGGCTCCTGCAGAGGCATTTGCTACCGGCTGCTGGTATAGAGCCAGCCCAGGTGTCGTAGGGCCTCAGCTGAAAATGGAAAGGCATATTTGAATCCAGTTGTGCTGGATACTTTAACTTGATTATTTGAAGCATTTGGAATAATTGTGTTGTAACCCTCACTTTCATTGATGTGGTTGTTTTTGCAAATTGTTAACAATTGCTGGTCACCTTTGAGATGGAAGGATCTTAACACTTGTTATAAAAGCTTTTTAAGAGTAATTCCTGTCTTATTTACTTGTCACCAGATCATTTTGTGTGCTAATGCACTGGAAAAGTCAAGATGTGCTGATAATAGTCAAGTTTTCCTTCTACTCATTTTTTATTCCTGTGCAAATACAATTAAGGCAAGAAGTGTCTTAGGGGTGGTAAGGTGCTTAGGGGCATGGTTTAGTGGTGGGATGGCAGTGTTAGGTTAACGGTTGGACCTGATGATCTTAAAGGACTTTTCCAACCTAAACGATTCTATGTTCACATGCATTAAATTAGCTCCCTCTTTGCCTCCTAAGGCAACACACCCAGAACTGCAAGGTCTCTGGGAGAGAGAGCCATGGCGTATATCTGTTAGGGCAGCACCTCGCACACTTGGCTCATGGCTCATGGCTTCGCCTCTGAGCCCACGCCCGTGCTGGCCCCATGCAGGCAGTTGTTGAGAGTTCCTCACCGGGAACTACATACATGTCTAATTTTCAGCAAGGAAACAGCCCCAGCCACTGCCTCTGCAAGTATTGCCATATTACGTGTTAGGCCTGTGCTTAAGTCTTTCTGAATTCAGGTTTATATTGCAGCAAGACTCCAATAAACAGAGAGTCTTGGGAAAATTGGGATGGAGGGATTTGGGAGTGATTCTCCCAAAATTTGGGGAAAAATGGAAATCTTTCTGCTTGCTGCCAAGACCTTTGTATTTGGCCTATGAAAGAAAGTGTTAAGTGGTATCAAGAGGATGTGTGTCTGCATGTCTGTGAACTGCAGCCGGTGTGACAACAAAGCTTCCATGTGGCCCCGGGAAGAGCACACAGGGGCACACTGAAGACATCCAGGATACACAGGAGGACAACCCTAGGACAGAACTATGTCTTAAGAGTGAATTTTGCCATCTGCTGAAGAGCCACAAGGAACTAGTGGTATTTGGTGGGGCTGTGATTGGGCCGGAGGCACCCAAAGGATAGGTTTATTCATCTGCTGAAGGCCCCAGTGTGTCAGAGACCAGGCAAAGGGTGGCTTGATCCCAGACTACCTAACCTAAGCAGTCATTTTAGTTACTCTCACCATACAGATAGAATGGCAACCCCTGCAAACCAGGCTATTTTTTATTAAGTACCCAAGAGTGGTTTCAGATGCCTGATACAAGATCTTTTCAGATAAGGAGCCTACAGTGACTTGGCCAAACCACTCCCTCACTACATCACATAATTTGATAGGATCATAGAATTGTTTAGGTTGGAAAAGACCTTTAAGATCATCAAGTCCAACCGTTAACCTAACCCTGCCATCCCACCACTAAACCATGTCCCTAAGCACCTTGTCTACCTTTCTTTTAAATACCTCTAGGGATGGGGACTCGACCACTTCCCTGGGCAGCCCATTCCAATGCTTGACAACCCTTTCATTGTAGAGGGCGATAAGGTCTCCCCTCAGCCTCTTTTTCTCCAGACTAAACAACCCCAGTTCCCTCAGTCGCTCCTCATCAGACTTGTGCTCCAGACCCCTCACCAGCTTTGTTGCTCTCCTCTGGACATGTTCCAGCAATACAATGTCTTTCCTGTAGCAAGGGGCCCAAAACTGAACACAATATTTGAGGTTCAGCCTCACCAGTGCTGAGTACAGGGGCATGATCACTTCCCTACTCCTGCTGGTCACACTGTTCCTGATACAAGCCAGGATGCCATTGGCCTTCTTGGCCACCTGGGCACACTGCTGGCTCATATTCAGCCAGCTGTCAACCAGTACCCTCAGGTCTTTTTCTGCCATGCAGCTTTCCAGCTGCTCTTCCCCATATATAATTTGAGGCATATAATTTGTGTAATCCATCAGAGTTCATCTATTGCAACTAAAAATTACCTTGTACATGAATATATGAAACTCTAATGCCGTCCCATTTTCTAGTTCCACTGTTCCCGTAAATTAAATGTGTTCAGTAGAAGACTGGGAATATATATAAGTGAAAGGAATCAGCTCTCTGCCCTTTTAGACTGACAAAAAAATTGTAGCAGACTACAGCTAAAAAGTAGTCATAACTTGTGAGTCACAAAAGACCCTAGGGTGAACACAATCAGAAAAAGAGACTTAATGCTATATTGTCTGTGTACGCCAGAACTGCAGGCAGACACTGAGGTGTCAATAACTTGAGGGAAGAGTGGCTGCTGTTGTTGCTCAACCCTTTTCAGACTACTCCAACATCCCGTGCAAAATAATGCCAACAGCTTCCAGTTCTGAGGAAATACGTAGGCAAAATTTACTGCTACAGACATATACTCAAGAGGAGGACGGAGTAGTGCTCTGTGCTAATCACTGTCAGCATACCGCTGAATTGTCAGCATCAGTGGATGATGTACATAGTGTCTGAAAGAACATGGGTTTTCTCTTGTTGTTTACATGCCTTTTTTTATGCTAGTGTCACCATCGTAGCAGAATATCAGGTAGAGTTGTCTTACATCGGTGTCAGCGGAGATATGGACTGGAATAACCAGTCAGTATAATAATGCTGCCCATGGCTGCAGAGATGAAGTTATCACAAGCCAAGCCATAGTAAGATTGGTAGTATAGCAGCATCATTAACCTTTTTTTTTTCTGCACTAAATTTTCCACAGACAAGAGCATTAGTAATTTTAACTTTGATTGAGAACTGCTATTATCCACTCACAGCACGTGGGAGCAAACAGGCACTTGGATAAATCACAAAAAAGAAAACCACTTAGCATGCTGCTTTCCTCAATAACACCTTTTTCTGAAGGTACAAGGCTGAGTGCTGTAGGGAGAGTGTGTGTGAAGAGAAAAGCAAGGCTGCAACAGCCCGCTGCAGCGTGCTCAAGTCAGCCCCTCTCACAGAAGACCAAGAGGTCACGTTTGACTTAGAAGGTATTCTGATATGTTTAAAAAATTTAAGTAATTAAATAATTCAGTGAATGAAAGCCATCAGGATTCTAATGCGGTGTTAATGGGGTCTTTCAGGAATCACGAAGATCAGCTTCATGAGCGACATAACTGGAGCCATTAGCGAGCTCATCCATCAAAGGTGAGTGCCTGCACATCCGCGATGCAGAGGAGCGTGAGGAGCAGCACGAACATTCCTGCTTGCAACTGCTGCAGTGGGACATGTGCGAATAACCTCTGAACTGCCTCATTTTCCTCCTGCAGGCCCTCAGCCCAGAGGTGTAGGTGCCACCATTCAGCAATGGATGAGGCGAGCAGTGATTCCGCCAGCGTGAGTATGCAGGAGATCATCTTCTCCACAGCCAGCGCTGCTCCAGCAGATCACTAGGTGAGAAGCAAATCAAACTGATTTGAAACATGGAGTACCTCTCACATGGTCACTGAGAGGAAGACTTGCTGGACAGTCTCCATGAAACCACAACACTTTTTTGGATTGGTATTTCCTACCAAGGGTGCAAGCAGTGCCAACGTGACAAAAGACAACTAGGAGTAAGGGCTCCAGCTGCTCCTCTGACATTGCTAGGACAGCCTCCAGAATAAATTTCCAGCTCCTCCTAACTCCTACTGGATGTATCTTCTACGCCAAGGCCTCTGGAAAGGACCTGAACTGGAGAAGGTTTGGCCCTTCATCTGCGCTCTGTAGAATCCAGCAATAAATTAGTCTGATGTGAAGGTCTAATACAGTTAATAGAGCATATAAAACTGTCTACCGTGTTTCATCATATTCAATTTTCTACAGCAGCCTGCAGCCATCCAGTGTGTTTCAGCCTCCCTTTTACAACCTTCTGGTGCCCTGAGAGTTGCTCTCCCACCTGAGGAGTCCCCGTGTCACCAGCACCTCTGCGTCAACAGAGCGGTGCAATGCCTCCAGAGCATTCAGCTGCTTCTTGCCCTCCAGTGTGGTCCCAAGTGAAGCAGCCCCATCACCACCGTGGGGAGAGCCCGGAGGCATCCTATGGCCTGCCCATTCCCGCAAAGAGTGGGCAAGCAGGAGAGCAACACCAGCCTCTGGCAGCCCACAGCTGCGACCTCTTCTGGGGCACGAGCTTTGGGAGTGCTCAGGCTGCGCAGCAAGTTGGTGCATCTCTCCAGGGATTTCTCCAGACGCACCTCTTGTCACGTTTTGTGGTTTGTGAGGGCTATGATTCACTACCCCAGCAGCCTGCTGTACTGCCTGTGCCCTGTGATGGTGCTTAGTGGGAGAGCAGTGACTCACTGGTGCCCCCCAGCCCACGGGACTGTGGGACTTGGCTTCTCAGAGGGTACCACAGGGTCCAGTCCATGCCTCCCAGCCTTTGGTCAAGTGGGGTCACGTGCCTCGGGTTGGGGCACATGGCTGTGGCAAAACAGGGGGGTTGGGATGCAGGGAACAGACCTACCTTAAGCTTATCTAAGAGAAGTCACTGTTACGTTAGCTGCCTGCCCAAATGAGGTGTGGTACAGATGCCACTGTTCATCAATTTGAAGTTGTTAATTTTTTTCTAAAAATTTCTCATAGGTAGACAAGGATTTCCTTTTTAAACTAGGATAGGTTGAGATGACTGGTTCACTCATGTTTTCTTGTAACATGCGACAGTGGCTGTACTCATAGAGTCATGCATCATATAGGCTGGGCCTCCAGGAATCATCTAGTCCAACCTCCTTCTCTAAATGTAAAATACAGGTTAGTCACCTGCAAGCACGCTGTGCTGTGTGAAGGATCATGTGAAATGATTTTTCAGGAGATTGCAAGGTGTGTTGGGAAAGTAAGCAGCTGAGACATTACCCAGTGCCACCAAGGATGCTGCAGCTGGAGACGAGGGAGAACAGGGGACAGACACTACATAGCAATCAGAGCCTCCAAACCTCTCGTCTGCTTCCTCAGTGTATTTGGGTGGTGCAGGGCCAGAACAAGCTCCAGGCAGAAGTCGGCTCACCAATGCCGAGTACAGGGGAAGGGTGACTTCCCTGGTCCTGCTGGCCACACTATTTCTGATACAAGCCAGGATGCCATTGGCCCTCTTGGCCACCTGGGCACACTGCTTGCTCATATTCAGCTGACTGTCGACCAGCACCCCAGATCCCTCTCTGCCAAGCAGCTTTCCAGCCACTCTTCCCCAAGCGTTGCATGGGGTTGTTGTGACCCAAGTGCAAGACCCGGCACTTGGCCTTATTGAACCTCATACAGTTGGCCACAGCCCATTGGTCCAGCCTGTCCAGATCCCTCTGTAGAGCCTCCCTCCCCTCAAGCAGATCAACACTTCCACCCAGCTTAGTGTCATCTGCAGACTTACTGAGAGTGCACTCAATCCCCTCGTCCAGGTCATTGATAAAGATGTTAAACACAACTGACCCCAACACTGAGCCCTGGGGAACTCCACTTGTGTCTGACCTCCAACTGGATTTAGCTCCATTCACCACCACCCTTTGGGCCTGGCCATCCAGGCACTTTTTTACCCTGCAGTAAAAAAAAAGTATGTCTGGGCACTGCTACCCCAAATACTACCTCAGCTGCCCCTGTCTCTCCTGCCCTGCATGTAGCCTGTGTGCTCTCAGCCCAGCACAGCTTCCCTGCATCTGCATGGCACCAAGGAGCTCCCTAAGTGTTCACCACTGTCTCTGATGTCCCACCTAGGCTCCACAATAAGAAGGTGATGGCTTGCAATAACGCTAGGTGTGAGCACTTTTTCATCTAAGGGTATAGATGAGGGAAATAGGAGTACATATAGCTAGAAATATTATAGCTAATGTATTGCAAGTCTAGTGCTACTGGTGCCCATCAGAGAGACAAAAAATCTTATTTAAAGTATTTCCAAATACAGTGTCCCAGTCTAGTGATCAGTACAGTGGTATGGAAAGCATCCTGTAGAATCACAGAATCACAGAATGGCAAGGGTTGGAAGGGACCTCGGGAGATCATCCAGTCCAACCCCCCTGCTAAAGCAGGGTCACCCAGAGCAGGTTGCACAGGACATCACCCAAGCAGGCTTTGAATATCTCCAGAGAAGGAGACTCCACAACCCCCCTGGGCAGCCTGTTCCAGTGCTCTGTCACCTTCAGAGTAAAGAAGTTTTTCCTCATATTCAACTGAAACCCCTTATGTTTCAGTTTGTACCCATTGCCCCTTGTCCTATCGCTGGGCACCACTGAGAAGAGTCTGGCTCCGTCCTCGTGACATCCACCCTTAAGATATTTGTACGTGTTGATGAGATCCCCTTTCAGTCTTCTCTTTTTCAGGCTGAACAAGCCCAACTCTCTCAGCCTTTCCTCATAGGGGAAATACTCCAGTCCCTTTATCATCCTAGTTGCTCTCCTCTGAACTCTTTCTAGGAGTTCCTCATCTTTCTTGAACAGGGGAGCCCAGAGCTGGACACAGTACTCCAGGTGGGGTATCACCAGGGCAGAGTAGTGGGGGAGGATAACCTCCCTCGACCTGCTGGCCATGCTCCTCTTAATGCACCCCAGGATACCATTGGCCTTCCTGGCAACAAGGGCACCCTGCTGGCTCATGGTCAGCTTGTCGTCCACAGTAGCACATTTACTTGTGTGGTGGCTGCTCTCACCTGGGTCAGGTTAAAAGGATCATATCCCAACAGTAGGTAAATGAGGGCTCTGCTCACCAAGTCATGCCCCATAGCTACTCAGCTGGAAAGCAGAGATCCTACTCATGCCTTTCAATCAATACAAAGCATGCTGCTGAACCTCTGGTAGCTGTTTGTTCACTTAAATTAGTTGATGACCATAATTAACATATGAAATACTTTAAAACACTTATTTCGCTTAAGCTGTGACTTACAGTCATTGTCATGAGAGCATGTCCTGTAGCTAGTCTTAGATGACAGGCATATTTCAAGACTATTTGTTGTCCACTCTGCGACCTAACCATGAAAGGGACAGCATGAATACAGAAGTGTGGAAAGAAAGGATGGCAACAGTAAATGGAGAGCAATTAGTGGAATGCCCACAAACTGAGTGTATGTGCCTCATCCCTGCATTTCACCACCCTTGCAAGGGGGTTGCCTTTGGTTTTGGACAAAAGATTTAGACCTCCCACTGCAGTGGACAGCTGTCACTGCAACCTTCCCTGCGCTCACTGCATTTGCAGGCTGTGATTTTGGCCATACCCGAGCAGTACAAAATGCAGCATTGAGCAATGCAGCATGAGCACAACGGTGGGGCTGGCAGGACTATGAAGGCAGCAGCTAGAAAACACTATAGTGTCCCAAACTCTAGAACAAGAATAGTACTTTTGCTGCAGTAAGATTCAATATCAGCTGCTATAGGAAGTGTATTTGCTTCCTTCCAGGTTTGGTTATTGGTTGCCAGTACAGAACATGGTAGGGTCTTGGTTCCTGCTGGTACTGTTAGGGGTGGCATGTAAAGTGTAAACCGAGAATGATATATTAGATAGCTTAAGCTGGGAAGGGGATGAAGACTTTATCTGCTTTCTGGAGTCCGATCTCAAGTCAAGATCAGATTGGCAATGACTGATATGCCAATTTGGAGGATGCTAAGTATTGGTAGTGCTAAGTATTTGGAGCTACCACACCCCGAAACCTAGTTTGTTTTGCAAATTAACTTTTCACATTTGTAGGAGTGGTCAGAATAATGCACTCCCGTGAGACGTCATCTAAGGAACTAAGTACCCTCTGGCAGTTCGTGGGTGCGAGTACATGAAACCAACACATTCAAGGGTATCTGGAAGTTTAATTGATCTCTGCTGAGAACTGACAGAGGAAAGATGTTTTGTGTTCTGTAACGGTAGACGTGTTCCCTTGTGTGCCACTGGTCTTCAGTAACAAAGTTGGCAAAAGTGATAGCCCTAGAATAAACCAAAAAGCTTTCTTTTGTAAGTCAAAGTTGCATAGAGCTCTTGCTTGTAATGTCACAGCACAGCCGTACCCACAAGCAGCATTTTAAGGCTCTATTTCATAAACACAGTCCACTTTACACAGAGCAGAGAAACGGATATACAGTGCTTGTGGTAAAAATCTAATGAAGGCAAAAGAAAAGCAATGCTAAAATGATGCTAAAAGATTGCCCCTCTTGGATGCTTCCATTACAAATCTTTCCCTGCATGCTTCAGTACTGGGATTTAGTGGTGGAGGTGGTGGTTCTGGCATATTGACACAAAGCAGGTGTATAGGCTAAAAAAATAGTTTCATTTTTCCACTTTCTGGGTGAATCTCAAGAATTTCTGTGCTGTGTTGTCCAAAGTGGTGGTGCCGTTACAGGGCAAGAGTCGACACCTGATTAAGAAGGTCATTGCTATGGACATGTCTGATTTTCTCAATTCTCACCCTCTGCAGCTACTCATATTTCCCCTCTGGTCTGAAAATTCCCATGTTTCAGCCTCCATGTGACTTTTTGCAAGTCTGAGCAAAGAATATTGGTTTTGCTAGCAGGGAAAAAGGTTTATTTCTCCTGCATGGTGCAAGCACTTGCCCAGCTCAGAAGTGACTGAAGGCGGCAACTTCGAACTGCTGGGCTCTATCCTTCCTAGAGCATCAGAGGAAGAAACAAGTCAAGCTGAAATAAAAGAGGTCATTCATGTCAAAGTGTTTTGTAGTTATGAGCAATATATCACCTGCTCACATTGGATTTTTCTGCATATGTTCTTGCAGGTTCTTGCCATAGGGCAGTCCAATAGAGCTAAGCGTGTGCAGATCCGGACACCTCATTTCAGGGTTCTTCAAGTCATTTCTATTCAGGGTGTCTGGTGGGAGAGCAGTCTAAACACCCCATTTATTGCAAGAAGTGCAATAGCAAGTTCCAAGAGGTTAAGAAGAAATTAATCTGGCTGTAAAGGTACTGAGCTAAATGCAAAGGGAGCATGAATATCTGCAAGTGTTGGCTTGCTATGGTTTCAGTGATGTGTCATCCATATGACAGAGGTGGGATGCTCATGCTTTGCTATAGCGTGGTAGTCACCAACCACTTGTTGGGCAGACCAAACCTCCTCTGGGCACACCAAGAAGCTGGAATTAATTTCATCACACATTTGCATTTTAAAGTTGAGAGTCCCTTTTGATATGCTCATCTATGTACCTGCAAGCAATAGAGAGGGTTAGATATCTCAGGTAGGTGGCTCAGCTAATCCTGAAAAGGGGTTTCAGGCAGGAAGGATAAATTGCCTTCCGGAGATATCTCCGTCTTGTCTTTGACTACAGAAGAAGCTTATGCAGCAAGTTTAGACTAGAAGCTTAAAACAGAGCTTGCTAAAGATTGATAGGAGGATTCCCACTAAATAGTAATGGTAGGAACTATTGTATGTGCCCATCAATAAAGCTTGTTCCACCTTAAGTCCAGTGGCTTTAATATTCAGATCAAAATTGTACATTGCATACTTGACACTATAGCTCTCACTGGCCAGACTTCCTGGGTGTACGTGATTGTGAAGAGCAGGTAGAGCAATGGATGAAGAAAACCTGGCCTTCAACCCCAGCTCTTACAGGACCTCTTTGCCTGACTGGAGAAGACACTTCACCTCTCTGCCCGTGACTGGAGAAGACACTTCACCTCTCTGCCCCTCAGCTTGTCCATCTATAAAAAGAAACATTGATACCATTTTACGTTCAGTCAGGATCCTTAGAGCAGTCATTCACCTCAGTCATGTTGAGTGTTGAGAAGTGCTTCTGCTCCTTGCTAAGCACCAGAAGACATTTTTCTCTATGACCTTCCAAAACTGCATACACAACTTAGTAGTGGTTTGGACATCCTAGGAAATGATACCAGAGTGCTGGACCCTGCAAGACTCTTCTGTAACCCTAGCCTGAAGATGTTGATGCCCAGAGTGGCAGACAGTGTTCTTCACCAGCTACTTGAAAGCATGCCAAGCCCAAACCATCTCAAGCCCTCTCTTTGTCTGAAGAGACCAAATGCAGGCCACCCACTTGTAAAGGCAGCAGAGGCAGGTAAACAGATATGAGGGGAAAATCACCTTTTAGCTACCAGGTCCTATATTTTCTGCAAAGGTTTCTCTCACCTGTCTGATTATTAATTTAGGAAATGAACTCACACATGCATTCTGGGGACCCAGGTCTTCTATACCTCTAGTTAAAACTGTCATCAAAGAGGATTTCTGCTTGGGGACAGATATTTCTGTTCATTTCCTAAACCAGTCCTTTGGATCTGTTGATATCTGAGTTCTAAATTCCTCATCATGAGTGGTACCATTTTAGCCCAGAAATAAACTTGTGTAGCAGTGACACAGAATCACAGCAGCTCCTTTTCTTAACTCAAGTTCTGTTCTGTTCTATTGGTATAATGCCTCCGAGACTCCACTGTGTGAACAAGGAATATTTACCTTGCACAAGTTTTGACAAGAGAAAAATGTACTCAGTCTGGCAGGTTTTCGGGACCATCCCATTGAGAAATGAACTTTCCGTCCAGTTAATGTCACTCAGGTTGGTATGTGCTTGCTTTGGAGATGGAGAAGAAGTGTCCACATTTAAGGGAGCAGGAGGGGTGCCAGGCCTGGCAGCCTGTCTGAAAAGGATTAGTGGTGGTGTCTGGGTGGATGCTGCCCATCATCTCTGACTGCAAGCAATGCTGGGCTGGGTATCGGCTGCAAAGTTGATGGGATCTGGAAAGGGAATTAGCAAGTCTTCCCACGTGGGATGAGGAAGCCTGAAATGCTGCCTAAGTGTTGTTCAAGCCTCGCTGGGGCAAACAGGGGTCACACAGTGTCAGCTCCTTTCCTTTCGTCAGCTCAGGGGCAGGTGAGTCAGCACAGTTGTGGCGTTCATGACTAGAGACCAAAAATCCTGTGGCTCTCAGTAAGTATTAAAGGAATAGCATACTGGTTATACAATTTCATGGTAATTGTGTACAGACACACACACATACATAAACACGTGCACATTTTTAGTCCCTGTATGCATTAGAGAATGCATCCTGTTTGACTTTTATAGCACTGATGAACTTTAAAACATTTTGTTTTGTTATATTCACCTCTGATCCCACAGTAAGTTCTTCCCAAGGCTGTATCTACCAAGCTTCCTGAAGTAGATATCTGGTAAAGCAAGAGACAGACACTCACCATGGTCTGCCCACTCGTTGTCTCCTTCATTTTCTGAGGCAGAGTAAATCAAGGCTTTGCTGGTGCTGATGATTAAAGTAGTCTGGTTTATTCCAGAAATTAATATTGTTCTTCATGAGAAAAATGTATTTGAAATGCACACAGTAGGGGTGAAATGTATCGTGCCTTTAAAAACCAGTCTTCTACTACTGCAACAGGCACCTGGGGGGAGCAGTGGGGGAGGATTCTGGTTGATTCAGCGGGGGGGGGTGGTTGTGACCCTTCCCTTGTTAGCACGATATTAATATCTCTTATTTTTTATGAGTATGAGCTGCTGCAGCAAAACCCAACCAAGGGTGGGACAAATGTTCACATGAGCATTTTTCTGGTTAATAAAAGGATATGATGTGATATGATAGTCTTCTGTATTCAGTATAACCAATTTACTACAAAAAGGGAAAATAGAACTATGGTATATATAGTATATAGCTGAAAAACAGATGACTTCCAGCGGCATTCTGCTGAGAACTGGAGCCAAATACTGCCCTTTCTCTTTCTCCAACATACACACCAACTCCTGCTATCTTAATATACATTACTTCCAGCAGAGTTTGATTCATGATATTTTATTACACCTGTTAAAAGACAGCTCAGTTTTTATAGTGGATGAATTTTTGTAATTACTCTATATTTGTGTTGTATTTGTGGGTTAATTATATTGTGCTTATGGATTGTGACAGCTAATTACCACTAATTCATATAATGACATGTCTGAAATGCTTGGTATCCAATTATTTTCATAATGATATATTTTGCTTGTCTTGTATTTACATGGTAATTGCTCCAGACATGTAGTTACAGTGCCAGTTACGTGAGCTTAGGCACAACTAAGTCTCCAAAACCAGAGATACGGTTTAGTTATCCCAGGCAATGGACAAAAATAAACATTTTAGCTTGGTTGTAGGTACATTAAGGGTCTCAGAGAAAAAGTATGCCTTCATATGAAAGCTAGAGCTAGAACTAGTTATCGCTAAGGCCCCGAAGAATGTAGCTGCAGTATCATAACAGTGGCTGTATTATATGAGTAACCAAAAAATTGACCATATGTGCTGTCAGCTCAGTGAGTGTCTGGCATTGATCTATCGGTTCCCATGGCTTCCACTACCAACAGCAAAGTTCCAGAAATAAAAGCAGTAATTCTCTTTTTCATGTGATTTTTCAGGAGCTGTTGACAGGGTTTAGCTCGAGATTTTTGTTCAAATCACAGCACACGGCCCAAGCCCTATGAGTGTTTGCCTTAAGACTGCAATGGTAGCAGGAGTCCAGTTCAAATACAAACTCATGCTACCTTAAAGGGGTGCTGCGGCATCCTTGCACCCTCTTCCCACGTGGCAAACTGAGGGTGCATCAGGCCACCGTGGAGGCCAGAGCTCAGTCGGTCTCATGTCTCTTCATCAGTGGGATTGGCACCCAGGACTTGTGCAAGAAGTGTTTTCTCATACTAAACGGGAGCCTGTCCTTGACCTTTAGGGTGTCGTACACCACATGGGCTGTCAGTAATTCCTTTCTCCTGCGCTTGCAGCAAACACATTGGCCAGATGGAAATCCCACGCTTGCATTCCCCAGCAGCAGTCTCATGCCACCAGCCCAGTGCTTTTCACCAACATGAGACATTTCTCAACATGAGTAAGGACCCGCAGCACCTTCTGCTACGATAAAACTATTTGTTCAGTCGTACAAAATTTTCCTTTCAAAGCAAGTCTAGAGCCATTGTATGAGTCATCTGCTTTATTTTATCAGTGAGAAATTGGGCATATATTCACCAAGGCTTAATCTGAAATCTTTTGCTCACAGTGTCGTGGTTTAACCCGGCTGGCAACTAAGCACCACGCAGCCGCTCGCTCACTCCCCCCCCTCCCTCAGTGGGATGGGGGAGAGAATCGGGAAGGAGAAAAAGGTTAGAGCCGAGGGCTGAGATAAAGACAGTTTAATAAGAGAAAATAATAAGAATAGTAATAATGAGAATGATAACAAAATATACAGAATATACAAAACGAATGATGCACAATGCAATTGCTCACCACCCGCCGACCAATGCCCAGCCCGTCCCGAGCCGCGATCAGTACCCGAGCAGTGATCAGTACCCGAGCAGCGATCACTCTCCCCGCGACCGACCGACCCACCAACCCCCCCACCCCGCCCTGAGCATGACGTTATATGGTATGGAATAGCTCTTTGGACAGTTTGGGTCCTAGCTGTGCTGTACTCCCAGCTTGTTATGCACCTGGCCGAGCAGGAGAAGCTCAAAAAGTCCTTGAACAGTCTGAGCACTACTTGGCAACAACTAAAAACATCAGCGTGTTATCAACATTCTTCTAGCACAAAATCCAAAGCACAGCACTATGCTAGCTTCTGTGAAGAAAATTAACTCTATCCCAGCCGAAACCAGGACACACAGTGGAAACATTTCCATTGATATCAAAGGGTCTTCAAGGTCCTTAATACACTCTTAAGTTTTAGTCTGTCAAATTTGTTCATTTGGGGCCTTTATGAATTGCAGAGCAGTTGTGTACAGAAGCGAGTCATGTGGAGATTAAATAAACCCCATTGACATTACTCTCCTGACACAGAAAGCAGCAAGAAACAAATATTGGCTTGAAAAACAATGCATGTACAGTGACATTTAGCTTGTATGAAGTGATAGTCTCCATATAAATACAAATAGCACCATTTCCCCAGAGCTGAATAAATTGTATTCATTGGTAAATATTTGTGTGTCTTTGACATGTCTCTAAGCAGCAAGATGAGAAATTGAGATGGAAAATGCATCGGCAAGTGAGAATTCAGTGCAGGTTTTTCTTACAGATTTTTCTTGACACATTTGGGAGACCTTGAAAAGCGGATGCTTCCTTTTCTAGTTAGTGGCTTAAATGTAAAGTAGCAAAACTATAACAGGCCACGGTGTAATAGGTTCCTGCCAGTAGTTTCCTGACCCTGCCACTCATGCTGTGCTACACTGTAGGGCTCCAAACCTGAAAGTACACCTCAGAAAGAAAACCTAAGTAGCTAATTCATTTAGGAGCCTCACACCCATATTCAGAAAGGATTTCTGCACCCGAGAGCCAATGTTTCACTGTCTTTGTATGAGAATTAGGGATTTTATGGACCAGGGTTTCTTTTTGGTGGGAGTTAAGTGACCTAAGCATCTTTAATAATGTTGCACCTGTACAATGGGCTTTTTCCTTATAATTTCCTTATAATTCCTTTTTATCCTGAGGAATAACAGCACAGTTCATCAGTATGAGGAATTAGTGCACGGGCTCAGACTCTTCGGGTAGGAAAGAGAAGATTGAGGGTCTGACTGATGACAGCAGAGGTCTTCAAAACCACAGGTGACAGAGGAAAGGTGGCTGGGCAACAACTGTTCACTGTAGGAAATGAGCTTTCCCTACAAGGTGCAGTCTTAGAAACATATTTAGGTTCCCTTTAGGCCACAAAACAGTGAAGATAAAGTAGGATTTCAGGCATGTGCCTAGCGATAGCCCAGTTCATCGGCAGGTTGCAGTGCTGCTGAATTTCTAGTGCCGTCTCAGCATCCAGGCATCAGGGGCTACAGGACAAGTCAATCCCGTTGTCTTTACATGGTTGCCCACTTGAAAACTGCATTTCCACCACCACCACCCCCCCCGAGGTGTTAATAACTGAGGAATTGGACCGTGCCTCCTGCAGGGCCTGTGTGCAGCATGTGAAGTGTTAGGCTTGCAAACTGCATCAGGATCTTCAACTCAAAGAGAGTAAAAATAAGGGTTGCCAGCTGGGGAGAAAATCCAACTGCTCCTTCAGCAACTTTTTCTAGTTATATTAGATATAGTCCTCTTATTCTTCAGGGGAAATTTTAAGATCTTCCAGTGAGGTGCTTTAATAGTTGGCAAATTAAACAGATTCTCATCTCGGCTCCCTTTCCCATGAAAAGTTGGACTGGATGACCTTTCAAGGTCCCTTCCAACCTGGCCTGTGCTATGATTCTTTCTAATGAAAGACTTTTTTAAAAAAATACTTTTCCCACACAGGATTTTTCTCCAGCAAAATTGTCTTTATTTACAAGAATTTGACAAGTTCTGCATGACTTCTGTTAACATTCCTGAAGCTCTATGGATAGTTTTTCCATTCTCTACATACCTCTGGGGAAGTCAAGAGTTAAAAACAAAAAAAAGAGTAAACATTAATCAAAATGAGTTTTGAATAATGGATTTTCTTTTCCTAAGCCCATTCAAAAGGAGAAACAAAGATTTTGTACTTACAGAGATTAAACTGTTGGTGACCAAGGGGACACTGAAACATTTTGTCCCTATATCTATTTTTTAAAGCAAGAGATTTTTTTTCAGAAGATAATAGAGCAAACTGCTCTCCTCCCAAGTCCTCCAGTGCCTTGTTGTGTCACTCTCTATTTCCTTCAAACACCAAGATGCTGTCTATGCTATTCCCAGCTAAGAAATGTGGATCTCTTCAGTGTTGGTCTTCCAGTGTCATGACAGGATGGCCTCTACAGTTAGAATTACCATCTTTTTTTTTGTTTTTTTGAAGGCAAATGTGACTGTAGTTTATTTTGCTTTGGGGAAAATGTTGCTGCGACTTGTTATGGATGGATCTGCATCTTAGCTGCTTCACTTTACAGTTAAACCTTACTAACCAGCTTCAAGAATACCTGTCCTTGGGCCACGCATCAGTCAAACATCATCCCAGGCATTGTTCTTCTCCAGAGGGTTCTAAGTGCTGGAAATGGCACGCTCCTCTGCCCTCCCCCTTCATGAATTACATGGAGCGATCGCAGAGCTTACCTGCCAATGTCTGATACGGTATCTCATTATCCAAGCTGTCCTCCCACCTGTATTTTATCTGATTGTGGGTCTTAGTCATACAGTCAATGAATAAATAGTCTGAATGGAAGTTTGAGCAGTAAGAGGAAGGACTATGAAGGGGCCCCATGGATCCGCCAATACTCAGCATCTCTGCTCTTTTCTTTGTGCCTGGGCATGCGCCTCGCTGAACCATCTGGTAAAACAAAAGGGAAGCACAAAGCAAAACAGCCAGGCCAAAACCAGCAGTGGGTACCGCAGCAGCACAAAATCCGGGGTAAATGTCTTCCCTTGGGACAGCTGCTTGTTCCACAACCAGAGATTTGGGTGCGACACCAGGTCTTTAAAGATTATACTTTTTCCTGAAGCAGGTTTTGTGTTTGTCCTTTTTAAAAATCCGTATCAGGGATCAGTGCCAGTGTTTTTTATAAAACAACATAGGTTAAAAGAATTAAAAGCTTTAAAAATTCAGTTAAAAACACAGGAGAAGGAATATTGGTAACACGGCATCTTGTGAAGATGCATGTACAAAGACAGATAAAACAGAAAATGCCAAGAAAAGCCCTTCTTTAGTGGTGAAAAACATTTAGAAATATGAAGTTCAAGTAAGACAATCTTAACCACAAGTTTTCTAAAATAAAAAATTGATCAGAGAACAACCTCTCTATGTGAGAGTAATTGCTAAGTGTGAAGGTTGCAAGGGTCAGCAACCTGCGCAGACCGTATTTTTCTTCCCAGATGAGAGGTTAAGTGTGTAGGTTACAAGTCTGCTGGGTCTGGCTATCTACTAAATTAGGAAATCACCAGGGATCAAGAGCTCCTTCTTTGCGCTGAGACGAGATCTGCTGATAAGCACAGCTCTGGCACAGCCAAATGCTGCTGGGGAGCAATCAAACAAGCTTGAGTGCTTCTGCTAATGTAGATGTCCCATGTATCGGGGAAGAGAATGCCAACTAGCTGTAATCAGGTTAACTCACATGACAAGGCTGTCCAGCTCAGGGACTGGGAACTCCACAGCAGAGAATTTACCCTATATCTTGGCTGGATGAATTAACCCATTCAGCACTCTGTGCTAACATAAGCATGCTGTTTCTGGTACCCAAGCTAGCTTGTTTCAGCACTTATACAAATACCTCCAGCAAAACAAATGAACATTTTTTCTGCATTGTCAGGCACAGATTTACAGTAAAAGAAGGTTTCTATCTCCATAACTCATCTCTGGAGAAAGAGGAGGCACAGGGAGAAGGAACATGTCCAGAGGAGAGCAACAAAGTTGGTGAGTGGTCTGGAGCACAAGTCTGATGAGGAGCAGCTGAGGGAACTGGGGTTGTTTAGCCTGGAGAAGAGGAGGCTGAGGGGAGACCTTATCACCCTCTACAACTACCTGACAGGAGGTTGTAGTGAGGTGGGTGTTGGTCTCTTCTCCCTGGTAACGGGCGATAGGACAAGAGGAAATGGCCTCAAGTTGTGCCAGGGGAGGTTTAGGTTGGACATCAGGAAAAATTTCTTCATCAAAAGGATTGTCAAGCATTGGAAGAGGCTGCCCAGAGAAGTGGTGGAGTCCCCGTCCCTGGAGGTATTTAAAGGATGAGTAGACGTGGTGCTTAGGGACATGGTTTAGTGGTGGACTTGGCAGGGTTAGGTTAACGGTTGGACTTGATGATCTTAAAGGTCTTTTCCAACCTAAAAGATTCTATGATTCTATGATTCTCATGACAAAACTTGGTGGGAAAGGCAGCACTTACATATTTTGACAGTGTAGAGTTGTACAAATGATTACTATAAATTCTGCCCCCCAAAAGGTTGCAAGATCTAGCTACCCATGTGTCCTGGCTCCACAGTATGGGAAAATACCAGCCTCTGGTGTTCATAGGTTAAACACCTCAGGATTTAAGGACGTGCATGAAGTGAACTACAAGGAATGAGCTGAACCCTAAATGAGTATTTTGTGTACTATAAAACAAAAGTGACCTTTTAAATGTACAGTGCTAAGGGTCTAAAGTGTTATGAGAAGTGATGATGAGTTTTAAAATTAGTTTTTCTTCGATAGTCGCTTTAAAGCAATTTATTATAAATTTAGAGTATTATTTAGTATAAATTATTACAACTGGAGTAGGCGTCTACTCTAGTTGTTTATGAGAAATCTGGGTATTTTACCATCACAGAGAATTTTATTTATGTCTGAATAAAGACAGGATGAAATCTGCATTGAGTCCTAGTTTGTATCAGATTGCAGCTCAGCAGCATCTTATGAACTTTCACTGCCTAAGATTTACTAATTTTTTATTGAAAGCAGATAAAAATGAGTAATCATCTGTGAATGGTAATTATACCACTGCTTGTGGGAGGAAGCATGGTTTGAAGATCGTCACTAATTATTGTTTCCCATTTGCATTTGCCAAGATCTACACCAGAAAAGCTTACCTCTGAAGTGTGATCCTGGAAGGATTTCTGTAAAAATAGCTTTGCAAAGCGGCTGGCTTGTGGTCTTTCATTGACTCCAGATCAGATTGATTCAGGCCCAGATTAGGCAAAAGGGTGCATTTCCAAATGAGTTAGTTACACCACAGCAAAACTCATCCTGGAGATTCTTAAATGAGTTTAAAACGAGTATACATCAATCTGGCTTGAGAAGGTGCCTTACCAATTGAAAATATATCAATAAGCCCACCCTAAAGTATTTGACTAACAGTATGCAGTTTCTTGTAACTGGAATCTCAAATTAGAGTATAACTGTTTTCAAATATAATGATCTTGAGCGTTGCCAACATGACAGATGCATTTATGAAGCAGATGGGAAGAGTCTATAGGAAGCTGCATACCTGTAGCAAACTGCATCACTGTATAATTTTTGTTAGTAAAGAGTGTATCCAGGAATTTCAGCAATGAAAAAAGTAATTTCTCCCATTTTGAGGGTGTAAAGGCTGGGAGCTGGGACGTACTGAGGGAGATAAGGCTTAGTCCTGACTTCACCCTGAGCCAGAGCCTCTCTTGCCCCTCCAGAAAGAAGATATTGATGGGGTGCTGACAGCACCAGGGCTCTTTGGGAGGCAGCACCTCCCCTCTCCCAGCAGTTTTCTCCCAGGCTCCTAACTGGGAAGGAAATCCTCCAGGCTTCCACTGGGAAGGGAGGCTGAGCTGCCCTGACAAACTGGGGGAGATCCGCTTCCAATGTGAGAGAGTTAATACATCACGGTCACACTGGCCTTCGTCCTAAGCTCTTCAGCAAAAGAGCTCGAGAGCAACAAAACAGCAGCTCCATGGACGGAAATAACAGTGCTAAAGCACCGCTTCACAGCTTGCCATTTCAGAACCCCCGTAGACAGCATTTAGGTTTCAATGCAGAGCCACTGCAGTAAGCACACACACACACAGAGAACTGGCTTGCATGAGTGCTTCTTTTGCTCTTGCAGCGGTGAGAGAACACGGTCACACCTCATCGCCCCGAGGAGGTGCTGGGTAGCTACCAACCCCATCAGGTCTGGTCCAGGCACCGACATGGTGGCACCAGGGTGCTGCATCCCTCTGTCCCCTGGGTCCCCATGTCAGCAGCAGCTGGTTTCACTCATGTGCTCTGGTCTGAACCGCAAGTTGGGTTATTGCCCTGATTTGGGCTGTGGGTGAGAAAAACACACCATTTTATCCTTGTTATCACTTCTCCCATTTCTTCACCCTCCTCTTCATCAATCTCCCTTTCTCCATCCCAGTCTCCTCCCAGATGGACAACCCTCCTTCCCATAGGTCCCTGTTCTGCAACATCCATACCCAAATCTGGTATTTCTGATATGGTTTTGTAGGCAAGCTCAGCTTTATATGCAGTTACGGATGCAGTGACCGAGATGCTGTGGGTCTTGGCTGTGCTCCCAAAAAGTCCCCAGTGCTATCCTTCACTTCTCTGTGAATTTTGGCCATTTCTCACATCTCAACCACCTGCAAAACCCAGCCATCCCTTGGGGCACCATCTGTGACTTTTGTCAGGTGCCTGTGCTGGTACCTGTCACATCCAGAGGTTTCTCAAGTCATGCCCAGGAGCGTCCCCCATGCTGTTCATTCAGCTCATCCTCTGGCCAGGACCTAGCGGGGGTTTCCCCGCAGCCCTAGCAATCTTCATTACACAAACTGCTGGAAAACTGGCTGCAGGCCATTATATCCTTGATTACAACGTGGCGTGCTCTGGTTATTTATGTCAGGGTGAGCTCATGTATGAGCGTTAGTCAGATGCCCACAGATGCAAATATACAAACAGCTGTGCCCCCTGCTCAGTGCTGAGTTCCTGCAACCTTTCCATCTTGCTGCTTATTTCACTGGTGGGCACAGAGAAAATCTAACTTGAAGGTAAAATTCATAGCTGTGTTCATACAAACTTCATAGTAATTTCATTCGCAGCCTCATTCAGTCTGTTGAAAAAGGTTGCATCCCTAAATCTGAGGCCCCATAATGCATCTAAGAATTTCTCAATGACAGGTTCTTACAAAATTTCAGATCTCACACAAAAATCATCATTTCATTTATTGTCCTACCCCAGTTCACGCTGTTGTAAGGCAACCTTGACCCACCTTCTGATGGTTAGCCTTCATTTTGCCTACAATACAGCTGGCATCAAAATCTCATGCTGTGAGTGTGAATACGAGCTGGTTGGTGACAAGAAGATTTTGTTTTGCTGACGATACTGCCACAGATTGGTGTGATTCTGACCATCTCCACTTTCTCAGCTTCTGGGTACCTCTTTTCCCAATATGACATGTTACAAACAGCATCAGTGTCTCTATATAAATTGCAGGCAATTAAGACTGCTGCCATAACATGACCTCTGCAGTACTGAGATCCTCGGAATCCCAAAGCAACACCAGCATGCCAGAATACAATACAAAGTATTTGGAAACCTATAATCTTCAGTTAAGCTTAGCTCTATCATTTGGCTGCCAAGGAGCCATGAAGTCCAAGAAGATCATCTGACTTTACAAGAGCAGGACAATCTAGAAAGTTGCAAGGTCTTGCAAAATAAATCTGAAGTGAAAGGCTTGAATTTCAGTGCTTTGTATATGAACTTGGAAGAGACAACCTCTTTGAGATAACAAGGAAGAGTATTGGAAGTTTAGCGTCTTTCCATAGTTTGAAATATTGATATCATCATGAACATGCTAAGTCATATTTTCCATAAGCTAACCACCTGTTGCAGAGACTGTGCCACAGATTCTTGCCCTTTACAGCTACCATCATGGAAATATTGAAAGTGAAAAGCACTCAGACCAATTCAGGGTCTAACAAAGTCAAATTGATTTATTGCCTTCAGGGGCACAAAGATTTATCATTTGCACCGTGCCATAATTGCTTAGAGGAAATGTAAAACCATGGTTGTAAAGGAACAAACCTGGCCTGCACGTACACGCATGCAATGCCAGTTCGCCTTGTTCTCTCCAACTGATGTTATTCCATTTCTTATGAAACAGCGAAAAGTTCAGTGGCCAGGGAGTGGGAGTCAGCCTGTCCGCAAGAAATTCAGAGTATTCTGCTACACAGTGGTCCCCTCCTGAGAAGGTGGAGATATTTTCTGGCAGGAGCAGACATGGGCATTGCCTTCTCACAGGTTAAGGCTGTCCAGTTGCTTTTAAGGAACAATTAATCATCCTTTTCCCGCTTTCCTCCTCCCAGGCAGCACTCAATGCCATTACCAATAATCAGCTAATATGAAACGTGATTGATTCCCGTTTGGAGGAACCGCGATGAGCTTCTCCCACCAAATCAGTAAAATTAGTCTGTGTGTGTAAAATTCACTCCGTATGAAATGACCAACAGCCTAAAGGCATACAGCTGCAAAACATAAACATAGCAGTGCTTTTAGTGAGAGTACTTTAAATAAGATAACTGTGTTATTAAAGTCCCTTCCAAGAAGTCACTTATAAACCCACAATCAATTACTACAGTGATAGTGATACCATGTATAGCAATACTATGCAAGTGATGGAGATGCTGGAAACCAGCTATTATTGACTAGAAATAGTCAAATTCTCCTTGTTAACATACATGGCTTTTTCACTGTATCCTTTGTAGCTAGTCTCTCTACATGTGTTTGTCATAAATGACCTAGCGCTCAGACTATACATTTTCCAATACTGTGTTTTCACAAGAGCAAATCTCAGAGTCCCAGTGCCCCAGGAGCGGTACCTGTCCCAGTCACACCAGCCCTTCCTTTCGTGCAGCCTCAGCTGAGAAGCAAAATATGGAGGTACCCTGGCCAGACCAGAAAATGAGTGCAAAGAATATGAAGCCACATCAGTTCCCCAAACTAATCCTAAACTAAGCGATGGGAGCCCCTTACAGCCCAGTAGGCTTTGCCTTCCTGAATCACAGCCTGGGTTCTTTTGTTCTGTTTTAGACTGGATGATCCCTGACTCCGCTCAGGGGCTGCCATGTACCACCAAAGTCAGGCAGTAAGCAAAAAATTAAAATGCAAGAACTACAAAATATACGACTGCAACCATGCCTGCATTTTTAAAGATTAATGATAAGTAGACTTTAAATCCTGCCCTGTACTAATAAGCAAGGTCAGTCACTGACATATTCTAGTAAATCACTTCTCATTTTAAAAACCCATCTTTTTTCTGGGCCAGAATATTCCATATAGGTGCCTTCTAATTCAAAAGCAGAGAGACAGAAGGCGGACAAGCGAGGAGAGTGAGGGATGGGCTGGGGCAGGGGCACTGCGGGTGGCTGGACACAAGATCTGGCCAAGGCGCCGGAGGTAGCAGCTGGGATGGCAGCCGCAGGTCAGAGGAACATCAGGCTGCTCCGGTGCAGGAGGTGAGCTGGGAGGCAAATGGCGAGGGCTAAGGGGGCCATGTGTGCTCTGGGAGGCAGGAGTCAGGATTAGATCGTATAGAAACAAGGATGGCTTGGAAAGGGGTGCAGCAAGGAAAACAGCAGGAGAAAGAAAACCCAATGCCCACAGTCAGTGTTACTAATTAATGTTATAATGCCAGCATGTATCCTCGTAATTTGGGTAAGGGATGAAGCGAGACGCAGACTTAAGCCACAGAGGAAACCTTCAGCCCGACATCTCTAGACTTTTCAGCATGTTAATATACTGCCTTAATAATGTTGGTTGAATACAGTTCTTGTATGTGGTATTTATATTGTCTGAATTGCTAAGGGCTCATTTCCTATACGGAACACAGGAATTAAAACCGAGTAACTCCCCAGTGATGGGTTTTGACATGAAGTGATAGGCCTGCCTGATCTGAGGTACCTGCAGGCTCATGTTCTGCAGGGAAGATGCTTTTTTTCTATTTTTCCCCATCTTCAATTATTGCAGTGGTTTTCCAAGGAAAAAAAAGTTGGCCCTGCTGAGCAGTGAGCAGACTTAAACAACCAAACTCCCCTGTGCGATCGGCAGGACCCTTTGTCCTAATGGAAACCTGGTGCTTGGGCCTGATAAAGTGTGATGGGGTTTGTTTAAGGACAAGTTAATTAAGGAAAAGAAGAATTTATTTTTCAGAGTATCTTTGTGGTGCAGAGAAGGGGTAGAGCTCAGAAAGGATTTCCCTGGGGCTGTGTTGGTATGATGGGCCATTTGGGGAGACAACCACAGCAGTTCAGTTCCTGCTGGTTTAAAGATGCATATAAGCAGTGCTCAGGATGGGGAGAAATGCCTGGGCCATGAAACTTCAGGGTTCCCAGAGAAGTGAAGGACAAGCGGAAAAAAAATCTGCTTACATCAAGAAGCAGGAGGAGTTCTCTTGTGCATGGACCTGGTAGTTGTGCATGGACCCCCCCATAGGCAGTTGTGGGGGACAAATGAATCCCACAGTGGCTTCCAGTACCTTTGAGCGTTCTTGTGGACTAGGGGGCTCTTGCTAAGTGATAATGCTGAGGAAAGCATATGGATTGGATTTGCTTATGGTCCACGCTCCAGTAGTGCAGAGAGGTAGAGAAAGCCTCTTTGCTTTATCTTCTGGTCAAAGAATCAGACATAATCAGGGTGCAAACTAATAAAATGGAGATCTGTCTGGACAGAGAAGACTCCCATGAACAATATGTGAAGAAGGTTTCAGCTGAAGTTTTGGCTTTAGACCTAAGTGACCAAGTTGGCATTTCTAATGCAGTAACAACCTGAAGACTGATGGATGAATTTCCATCTGGCTTGTCCAGTCTATTCTTGATAAGCAGGCCTGATATTTTCTCGAAGGCTATTGATACTTTAAAGCAGTTTCTGAAGAGCAGAGTGTAGTTTGGGGGTGGGGGGGAAGGTACTTCTGCTATCCCTTGAGTAGACTTTAAAACTCACGTTTTGCTAACCCAGAGTCTACGACAATACAGATCTGCTTTCCTAAGGCCTATCTGCAAAGAACAGGGGTTTTTCTGAAGTTTCTATTTTTGATTGTTCCTCATTCAGCTCATTCAGAAGACGGCACTCCAGTTTCTGAATAAGAGCATATGTACACAGAGCTAAACAGCTGACTAGCTGTAAATTCGTAAGTCCTCATTCAAATTCTTAATTCCTCATTAGTTTGCATGTGAAAACTCTCTCTTGGAGTCTAATCCAAGTCCCACTGGTGTCAGTGAGAATGGGTTTTACCTCTCAAATTTAGCCATCTAAAAATCAGGCATGTATTCTAAATGCGACTGTGGAGAAGCCACTTGTAGTCAAAATAGAGAAAGATCAGCATTTCCAGGATGTGATTCACACCATCTGCCTTAAAGTCTTGTCTTGAGAGGGGACAAGTGTATTTCTGGCAGCCCCTATCTCATTCTCCTGCCTGTTGCGGGAGCCTGTACAACTAGCCTAGAGGACTCTTTATTCTTCAGTAAGTGAAGCCAGGGGAAGGAATCTTTCTGTTTATTTTAATGGAAAAGGATTCAGGCTTTTAGTTTTCTGCATCCTTTATGCCAAGATGAATTACAAATGAGTAAGCAAGGCCCCAGAGAGTATCCCAAGTTGCATCTCACAGACTGCTAACTCTGGCTTCAGTCAACATTTGGATGTAGGGAAAAGACATATGAACTCCTGAAACAAAATTAAACCTTTTTTATTTTTAATTATTGTTCGTACTTTGCATTGCTCTGGACTGCCTGATGGGGAGCACAATTTGATAGAAAACTCAAAGCAAAGGCAAAAGCTTTTTGTCTGTCTCCTCTTAAGACACACACAGTGGGATATGTGAAATGTCAGGAATAATTAGACAAAACTATATAAGCTCCTAGCAACACTAATGTGCTGTGTAAAACTAAGCATTTGCCATAAAGCTTTAAACATTGTTTGAAAGCTGCATGTTAAAGGTAACCTGTTCTAAGTACTGTTTCCAAGATACTAATACAGACATGGATATGAAAAAGCAGAATAGAAAACTATGAAATGCTGGTGTGCCTGTGCTGAGATAGGCTGCTGTTTCTGCGATATATAAACGTAATTGATCCCTCTCATACAGCAATTAAAATGAAAAGGCAGATTTCCTCACCTCTTCATCTGCTGGAGTCTATTTAACAAGGAGGAAAGGGACTAGCTCCTAGCATCAATAATTCACAGAGATCATAGAAATGTTTGTTGGATGGGACTTCTGGAGGTCCCTTAGTCCAACCTCCCGCTTTAAGTGAGATCTCCAAAACCGAAGGAGAAATAACCAGTTCACATCACCAGGAAATCTGGCCCAAAGTGCCCTTTAGAGAAGAAAAATAAATGAACTATGAATGCAGAGAAAAAGGGGAAGAAAAATCAGGAGAGGAGAAGAGAAGAGAAGAGAAGGAAAAACAGACCAAAATTTTTATTTGAGGTGGTAATAATAGAAGCATAGGGCTTTTTGCCAAAAGGTGGGATTTTTCTAGGTTTGCTAACAGATGCGGTTTTATCTTCTAGGAAAACAATGAACAGGAGGAAACCTGGAATCTTTTTGTTGCTCTGTTGAATATAGGATTATAAAAAAAAAAATTGCACCTGGAGCATCTCTGTCCCTCTTTCAGATGGGTGACTTCTGAACCTGGAACTGTTCGTTAACAGAAGCAGCAACTTCTTTCACTGTGCATTCTGGAGGGGAAAATGAATTTCACAAATTGCACCACTGAAGACAATGTGGCTGTGAAGCCAAAAACAGTAACTGAAAAGATGCTCGTTACCCTGACCTTGGCCACAATCACAACCTTTACTATGCTGCTCAATTCTGCTGTAATTGCAGCAATCTCCACAACCAAGAAGCTCCACCAGCCAGCAAATTATTTAATATGTTCACTAGCTGTGACAGATCTCCTTGTTGCTGTTCTTGTCATGCCCTTGAGCATCACTTACATAATGATAGATAAATGGACTTTGGGGTACTTCATCTGTGAGATCTGGCTTAGCGTCGACATGACCTGTTGCACATGTTCAATCCTTCATCTGTGTGTCATTGCTCTGGACAGGTACTGGGCAATCACAGATGCTATTGAATATGCCAGGAAAAGAACGGCAAAAAGGGCTGGGCTGATGATAGTCACCGTGTGGACCATCTCCATATTCATATCAATGCCCCCTTTGTTTTGGAGAAACCACCACAGCATCAATATTCCCAGTGAGTGTCGCATTCAGCACGATCATGTCATCTACACTATTTATTCCACATTCGGGGCATTTTACATCCCCTTGACTTTGATCCTGATCCTCTACTACAGAATTTACCACGCTGCAAAGAGCCTTTACCAAAAGCGGGGTTCGAGCCGCCACCTCAGCAACAGGAGCACTGACAGCCAAAACTCCTTTGCCAGCTGCAAGCTCACACAGACGTTCTGTGTCTCGGACTTCTCCACGTCCGACCCAACCACAGAAGTTCGATAAAATCAATGCATCTGTGAGGATCCCTCCTTTCGAGAATGACCTGGACCTGGCTGGTGACCGGCAGCAGATCTCCACCACGCGGGAACGAAAGGCTGCTCGCATTCTGGGGCTGATTTTAGGTGCTTTCATTTTGTCCTGGTTGCCCTTCTTCATCAAGGAGCTGCTTGTGGGCCTCCACATTTGCACCGTCTCTCCAGAAGTAGCGGACTTCTTGACCTGGCTGGGATATGTCAACTCCCTTATCAACCCTTTGCTGTACACTAGCTTTAACGAAGATTTCAAGCTGGCCTTTAGAAAGCTCATCAGGTGTCGAGAACATACTTAAAAGTACTGGGAGATGATGATGATGATGACATGGCTCCTGGCCTTAAGAATGAGCAAAATAATTTGACTCTGTCACCATTTCCCTTGATAAAGGGGATTTTTGTGTTTGCCTATTCGCTTGACTTATCTTTAGCCTGTAATTCGTTCTGCTGTTTTTTACCTCTAGTGTTATTCATGGTAAAGAGTTTGAAATAAATTTATTCTACAAAGGAACAGATTTTTTAGCAATGAAACAACAACAAAAAGAACTATTAGATACTCACATTTAAGACATTTTGTGTAATCAATAATTCAAGAAGCAAATGATATTCACTTTTATACTTTTTTCATTTAAGAATCAAATGTCTAAATTATTTTGCACTGTAGTAATATAAAGGCTTATAAACTGAACCCCTTAAATACGTATTCAAAAATGAATAAACAATTCATGGTCATGACAGCTAAACAGCAAATCTTTACTGTGGCATTCTGAGAAAACTGTAAGAGTAATTTAGAAAGAAATTTCCAGCTTGGGCTAAGGCAGAATAAACCATTCCTTTCTTCAGGAATACACTCCCAAAACAGCAAGCAAAGTTCAGTTCATTCCATCTAAAAATTAATCCCATTTTGTACTCCAAAATAATTATTTAACTGGCTCTTTTTGTGTAAGATTCTTGATTTATGTTCAAAATATTGGGCAGACACCCATGCAGTTTGTTCAGCAGTTGAGAGGACACAGCTAGCAAGTGTCACACCTGTAAGACCAGCTGCACATCTGACTGGTCACGTTTTTAATCACAGAATCATGGAATCATAGAATCATTTAGGTTGGAAAACACCTTTAAGATCATCAAGTCCAACCATTAAATATAATAATATAATATAATACCACTAACCGTATTTCTTCAGGCCTCAGGCCTTGTGCCTTGGTCGATTCTGGGGTGGCGTTATTCACTTTTGCCATGCTTCATCTGGACCTTACAGTGCCCGACCCCATGGATCGCTTGACCTTACTCCACCAATTTAAACAACAGGATATCTTATCAGCAGGCCAGCAATATACAAAAATTCAGAAACATCAGCTAAAACCAAATTATTTTCTGTTTGAACAGCAGAAAAAAAAAAAATTAGGGAAAATAATTTTTTTTAAATAGTAGTCTGCACGTCTGCCTTACTGTAATCTTGCCATTCCCAATGGTATTTTTGGCAGCTTAACCTATGATCAGGTCCTCCAGATTTCTTGTTCTGGGATTCTTTCACGGAGTTACTTCTCTTCTCTTGAGAGGCTGACAAAGAGTTCTTTGTACCCTGTCTTCTGTGCTTATGAAAGTTAAAATGTCCTGGTTCAGATATTGTGAATATCAGGCTGGGAAGTGGCAAAATCAAAGCTGAGAACCTAGAATTGTCCATTAGCAACTCCTAAGCACTGTTTAAATATTGATTACTTACCTTGCACCATAATTGTCTTCCCTGTCCATCTTTCTGGAAAAATTCTTTTTGAATGATACCAATGTACTATGTAAAAAATATCACGTACATCCACCTGACATGCAATAACAGTGAACTATAGCACAGCAGCTCCAAATCCATCAAAACAAATATTAGAGGTAGCAAAAGTGTTGTAACAGCACTGGAAGCCATCGCTAAAAAATGTTTTGAAAGTTTACAAGATGACAATCATTTGTCTTATGAAGAGTCAAGGAACTGTAAGTAACATGTGAGTAATAAACTCCAGATGGAGCTGAGAAATTACATCCTTATTTCTGAGAGAAAGCGTTCGGTCGGAAAGATGCAGTGCCGCAAGCTGAGTGTAAATTAAGTCTGAAGGTGACAAAAGTGTGACCTACTGCTTACCCACATGCAGTGCCATTCCACTTTAAGGACTGCAGGTTTTCCATGCCTGAGTTTAGGAGTTTATCTCCAGCTGCCCTTATGAAGCTACTGTCACAGCTGCCTTCTACAGCTGCCTTCAGGTTCCCTACTAGCTAACATTAATGTCTAAAAAAGAGGGAAAAACATAATCTCAGCCACTGAAAATGTCTTCTAGTGAGCAAGCACAGAGTATAATTATGGTTTTTCCTTTTTGCAGCTTGTTGGAGGTGGAAACTATCGATTGAAGCTGGGCAAGAGTGGCCTGACCCTGTCTATCTATAAAACTTGCAAAGCAGCTCCCCGGAGTACATACTTTATTAGGAAAAAAGCTACCCAGGAATTAGAATAAAAAGTAGTATTTTTAAGAACAGCTGCAGAAGAATTTTACTTTTTCTTTCAGCAAGCACAATAGAAATTATTAATAAAGAACAAGGATTGTGCATGATTTCCCCAAACCAGGTGACTACTGCAGGGAAGACAGGACACACAGGCAGTTGTGGCTGGAAGAGAGTAGGTTTTGGTGTCCTTTGGGCAGTTTGCTGCTCAGCTACAGGGGTGCCCAGCTACAGTAATGATCAGAGAGGGAAAAGTAAACGTGCAAGACAGCCCCAGCAGACAGTTCCAGTCACCCCGAGGCACTCAGCTAAGATGAGGCAGAAGCTGCATCCCAGCCAGCTGCTTTGGGGCTGCCTCTGGGGCTCGGATCCAGCCGTGGGGTGGGCTGCACGGGGGCCCTTGCTAGGAGAAGGGAAGAGGTGGGAGTGACAATGCTGGTGAAGGGTGTTCCAGAGGGGAAAACCAACAAAATGAGACAGGCTGCCAGCTCTGACCGCTGCTCCCAAGGGCACATTGGCACACAGAATAATTTAGGTTGGAAGGGATCTCTGGAGGCCAACTAGTCCAACCCCCACTAACAACAACCCTCAAGGTGGGGCCAACCCCACAGCTGGACTCTGCTGCTGGCATGCAGTGTGCCGCCACAGCTTCTCATGCAAAAGTAACAGCTCAGTTAACTCTGTCACCTATACTGATGCTCCTTTAAAGCCAGAAGTATGGCTGAAGGACCAGTGATGGTGAACATGAGCTCCCCAGTAGCTGTTGTAGATAGGTAGAAATGTTTCAGCGACAGGTATGAAAGCTGTAAAATACAGGAGCTGCATCATCCTCACTTCTACTAATGCCTGTCTTTTAGTATCTGACCTCTGCTATTACCGTTCAAACTACCAATCAGGTTGAATATTTAGAGGTAATTAACGGGAAAAAACAGACGGATGGCTAATTTTCATGCTTCCTTGTTAAATAAAGACTCACCATTCACTGCCAGATGACTACTGCTTTTCTCATTAGCTAAACACAGAGCTATGTTTTCCAACAAATGCCACTAGACTGATGAAGATGTCCTGCACATTTTCCCCACACTCAGACTCAAAGTCAGGAACAATTTAAAGGATTCTTTACTTAACAACAATTTAACTTGATCAGAAATTACCTGTCGTCTCATGGAAACAACTTTTGCTAGTCTGGCACCATTGTCTGGCAACTTCATTTTTTTCCTATGTTAAGTATTTGCTGATTTTACAAAGGGTTTGGAGACATTTCCTAGACTTCGACTTCTTGTCCATGGCAACTCCCCGTTCGTACCTATCCTGGATCAGACCCAGCCACTCCACACTCTGCAATGCAAGCTCTTTCCAGCAAGCTCTTAATGATCCATCCAAGACCTTCAGCCGACATCCATCTTCCTCAGCCTCTCTAAAACATCTTTCCTCCTCAAAGTTTTATTTCCCCTAACACACCCCTTGCACAGTTGTCTTCTTACCTTTCTTCCTATATTTCTCAAAAGGTTTTTCCTTCTCCTTCCCTCTCTTCAGCAGGGTTCATACAGACCTGCCTATTCAGGCTGTCTCATTTTCTCTGAGTCCTATTTCCTCCTATCTTTACACCCCCAACTCACCATCCTGCCTTTGACGTTGAGACTCTCTCTAATCCCTACATTTATCGTGGTCCTACTGGAGCGAGCCCCCTCTCTCTCCCCCCATTTTAGCTCTGTTATCAGGATTCCCATGACTGTGGGTGTTCAAGTCTGTCAGGTTTTACTCTTTCTTACATGTGTCCAGGCTGCATCCAGAAGTTTTTCACTCTGTGTAAGCAGCCAGTGCTTTGGAGTGAGTTCATACATCCATAGCCCTGAAGACTGCACTTATCAACCAGTTGGCCTCCTCAAAAGACTTATTTTTGAAATGCTATTTTAGCTGCTATTTTTCTCATCACCCTCCTTCTGTACCCTGTCTTTGTTGTCCCCTTTCTAACACATTAAAACTGACCCTCAGATTATCATTTTAGGGACCTGTATCTTCACTTTTAGGGACCTGTACCTGCACAGGTAACTCAGGTTGCGCTCGGCTTCTGCTCTTCTGCTTGTGCCAACCCCAGCTCTCTTCTCTGCAAGCTGTGTCTTCAACCACCACCTCTGTGCAGTGTAATCTCTCTCCTCTTGCATCTCTTGCAGCTGATGTTTTTTCCTTCTCAAACCCACTTCTGACATGACTCCTGAAAGGAAAAGAGTGGAGGAATTATTGTGCGTGTATTATTTGTACTTTTTCTCCATCTTTCCCATCATCTCCCAGGGTGAGATCTCTATCTCTAGGGCATAGCACATCCTAAATACAAAAAAAAAAGATGTTAAGAGCTATGTCCATCCTGAGACACTTAGATCTGGCTCATCCACATCCCTTTAAAACTTGGGGTTCCCCACCACAATGATGTACTGAGCTGTTCACAGCACATGAGATCAATTTTGTTGATCTTCCTGAGTGGAGACAGATGATGGGATTGAACATTCCAAATGAGAAAGTTTCATTCCGTTTCACCAAGTTTATGTAAAAGGCTGCCACTATTCAGACTTCAATGCCATGTACGTGAGCTGTCCAGTTTTCCATAATAGCCACTTATTTTTCTATACCGTGAGCAGACTCTGTCCTTTGCGTGTACCAGGAGGGAATTAAAAAAAAATAAATAAATGTGGCTTTACTTGGGACAAGATGTTAAAAGAATCTTTTCTAAGGTCTCTATTTCCACTCCTCTGTTTTCAACCCCAGTTATCAAAAAATAAACATCATTGCAGCGTTGAGGGGAAACACAGACTTCCAGCACAAGTGCAGAGATCGTCCTTGTGCCTGCATATGGTTTAACCATTGCAAGTGTCAGTAACAGGCAGGATGGTTTACGTTCATCTTTTACACACGCAAATGATGAATTATCTTAAATTGCTTTATTGTTTTAGTGGACACAGTAGATATTGTGATATCTTTTATCGGTCTAGCCAATATATGACAAGTTGTATTTCATAAGAGTCCCATGCAACACATACTCCCTTTGTAATTGCTGTCTGTTTTTCTCTCAAGGCCAAGAAGAATAAAATTTTTTAAAATTATCTGAGTTTGGATAACTGTCAGGTTAATCAACCGTAAAGTTATTCTTTAACATTCTCGGATTTATGCTATGTAGGTGCTATTGCCAAAAGTGCTCCCTCCCCCTCTTCCTCCCCCCCCACCCCCACTGCCAGGGGATTTTTACTTTTTCATGAATCCCATGTAGGTGAGCGCGTGTAAATGGTATTATATGTTGAAATTACTCCTTCCCACTCAGTCTAAACTCACCATTTGCTACATTCAAATTAATGTAAACTGGAAATGATATCCTGCCACATCTATCAGCCCTGGAGAACAACTTATAAAATTTCTGATGGTTTAATGTGTCCTCACCCAAGTACGCAATATCTCCACTGCAGATCACTGCTCGGTAAGCGTGACTGGGAAGAGTTCTGCTAATTTCTGTAAGCACTGAATCAGCCCGTAAAGGTAAACTTTTAGTGTTGCTACTGTAGACGTAACCATGAGCGAGCTGTGGGAAAAAACATATACCAGCAAATGATACTAACCTCTGCTCAAAGGAGGACCTAAGGAAGAACGATTTGTTTCAACTTCTTTCCTTCTTAATCACTTTTCTTTCCTCCTCATCTTACTATTCCTTGGTCTGTGGCTCCCGTTCGTTAATTTTTCCCTCTCTTTCTTCTCTCTCTCTCCTTCCTTGCCTTTGCAGCCTTCCTCAGCACCTTATGACATCTCGTAACCTGTATCAAGAAGCCAGGCTACTTCGTGCTATGTTGATACACGCCACCTAAGCATCACCCTGCTCTTGATTTTAGGAAATCAGGCTGCAGGCTCCATGCCGTGGCACTGCTCTGCACAGCCTCTGCTGCTGTTTTATTGCAGTTTTACTACAAGTCAGATTCCTAACATGCGTCAAGATTCTTCCAAATGAAAGATGCTGCGTAATACGCCACGATGCCTTCCCATGTGTCACGATCTTTTAAGACGTCTTGTTAACAATTCTCTCTCTTCTCCCCTCCCATGGGGCTTCTATCAGTAGAAACTAAACCCACAGCCAGTATGGTTCCCAGATGCAATAAGCAGTGTTGGAAATGCCCCCCTGCACCACTCCACTACTCCCCCCCACCCCCACCTCCATATTTCACCCTCTTCCAGTTGCTTGCACTGCATTCTTAAAATACATTAGCATATAGATCAGCTCTCTGAAGTTTTCGTGGATTAATTTCCTGCATGACAAATTCTTACCCTCATTTCTATCTGATGCAAGATCCCATGTCATTGGGTTACTCAAATCTTCTAAAGCGCTATGTCTCCCGTACTCATTTCATATGCCACACGACTGCAAATGGACACATTTCTACGAGGTGAGGCATAAAGCACTGTCTCCTTGCAACCACGCTTTATAAAAGACGCACATTTTGTCAACTAGGAAACAAAACAGGACTTCTGGGAAGAGGGAGGACAGAACTCCTATTCCTTTGTAAACTGTTGTTTTGCACGTAATTTGAAATCAGCTTCTGGCTATTAATTTTAAAGGAGCAATAAGAAGCAAAACACGAAATCACCTGCACATACCTGAATTACCTGCAACGAGCAGAGTGACCTTCCAGTGGATTTTACAATAAAAAACTGTTTCTCTCCAAAGCTTTCTACAATGACCTTTTCAGGGGAATAGAAAGTTCCACACAAATGACTTCCACTTCTGTGATACCACTAGAAATAATATCTCACTCCTTTATAGGAGGAACAGCCTGCCAAGCTGCCAGAGTGGTGGGATAAGCCTCAACAAATTTATTTCTCCAACAAATACAAAATCAGGCTAACACTTCCAGTTCGAGAGGTTTTAAGTCGGAGAATTTGGCCACTAAAATCAAGTCTATCAGCTAGAGTTTTACTTTTATTCATGCATATTCCAGTGCAGTTCCTCATTCTTTTATTGCTAAGTCTGTGCGTGAGAAATAAAAGGCATCACTTTTGAAATTTAGAGTAACAAGAACATTCTCTATCTCTTATTTTTTGCAATTTCAGGACAACATTTTTGTATTATGACTGGATGGTCATTCTGAATCAGGCAGAAAGAAAAAAATAATCCAATTAGGTCACAGAAGTTAATCTACAATTGCAAAATTAAGCATGTTTGCCTTGGTCCGATGCTTGCATATACACACAAGTCACAGATCATAATCCTTTAATTTTTCACTACAGCAGTTCCGCTCCTTGCTCAAGAGCAGGTTATCTGTGGTTTTAATTAAGATTAGTAGGAGGCTGCACCCCTTCCTACCATGCACACAGAGCCCATGGGCAGGAAGGGGATTGAGACCTGGGGCTTCGTGGCTGGCAGAGGCTGCGCCTTGTCTTCCCCTGCACCCTGGGGATACGGTGCCATCTCTATCGCTTGCCTTCCTCAGAGCCCGGTCTACCCCCAGCCATACTGCCTCTTCCACCTTTGCCCAGGGGTCTCAGGGCACCTCTGACCAAAATAAAAGGGGGGTGAGTGGGTGGGTGAAGGACAGGACCACTGTCTCCCCTGGCCAGTGCACTAAGCAAGTGGCTGGAGCTGTGTCCCCCAATCAAGTTGCACCAGCAGGTGGGTGACAGAGCAGGACAGGCATCCGGACAGGCAGCAGACTGCGAACAAGTCGCCCGCATCAATATCGTGCCACAGGCACCTGTCAGCCAGGCACAGCCCCCCAGGCAGCCACTGTCCCTTTCCCTGCAGCGTGGCCCCACACACCAAACCTGCTCCATGCCTGTGGCTCCACTCAGATCTGCAGCAGAAACCCCCATGCAAGCAGACCTGCCTGGCCTGAGCATGTGCTGCTACGTCCCTGCTATTTTAATCCAGCCTGTATGGCAAGTTACAGCAAGGCAGGCAGCAGCAAGGGCTAAGCATTGCCCCTCATGGGGCTGTATTCCTGTCAGCCCATGCAAAAGCTCAGGCCACAGCATCTTGACCAGGTGTACCCCAGTTAATGTAGAGAGGACACATTAGCTCGTGTTACAGGGATGCTTTTGCTTTTCTCAGTTGACCTGCTTTTTTTGCCACCAAACTCTTCTTCATACTGTAGGGAGGCACGCACCTCGTGGGCAGTAACAGACCAACTTGGGTGGTAAAAACATCCACACTGGGGGCAGTTTCTAAACCTCCCCATTCCCTAAAGCAGGACTAACAAGTCCTGATTTTCCACAGAGCAAAACACTGCCCGGCAGGAGATTCGAACCCACAGTGGAAGAGAGCATTGCCGTTCTCCTCCTCCACCGGCCATGGCTGGAAATGAGCATTTCCCTAGTACAGACCCCGCAGCGACTGTTCAGGCTGACAGAGACACCGAGAGCGCATACAGGTCACTGAGACCAAGCCTAGCCCATGCACACAAAGCCAAGGCACACAGTGGCCGTGCCAGCCAGCACTCATCACCAGGACATTTAAAAGGTTGTGTTGAAAAAAGTGAAGGAGGGGCTGATAACACCCACCACGCAGTGACACCATTAACCCCCGAGCGCTGCAGCTGGGCTTCCCAACACCTTGCACAGTGGCCACCAATGTTCACAAAAGCAACCACTGCCAAGGCCTTACCAGTCTTTAAAGGGCCCGCTGTGGTGACAGCAACTTCTCAGATCAGTGCCCAGCTTCAACAGCTGAGGAAATGTGATGGAAGAGACCAAATGCCCTTTCTCCCCCTAGGCAGCCACAGACCCATGGCCTTGCTGTTCTTCACCCTCTGGGTGGGCACAAGTATGGAATAAGGGAGTTTTGGTCACAGCTCACCCTTAAATGTGCCCTGTGGCAACCACCAAGAGCAGCCATGGCACTCGGCAGCAGTCAGGCACTTGAAATAGTTCGTGGGGCGCAGAGAGTGCTGAGCAGCTCCCGCTGTCTCTCCTCCTGGTTAATTGACATCCTCTCACCTCCTTCCACATCCCTGTTTGCTCCTTCTCCCTCTTTGGAAAAATCAACCCTTATTGATGGATCCTGATGGAGCCAGCACAGTCACCCCAAGTCAATGGTGATGACTGACAGCACAGGAAGGCTGGAGGTTCTCTGGGCCAACTGCACTCCCTTTGGAGATTACGGTTATTTCTACATTGAAGACACAGCCTGTAGGGTATGTTCTAGAGCAGAATTGCTTTTAGAGGACAAAGTCTTGAAAAGTTCTGGAGCATGGTCATCTGCTCGTCATGTTAATTTTTTGTATATTGTAGACCCATAAAATTTTGGGAACTGGATCCAAAGTTACACAAGTCAGTGGTAGACCTGGTACTGTCCTCAGCTACCTTTGAATCAGTCTCTTGATGCACAAAATTTTGAGCTACTTTTGAAGGTGGCTTGAAAACTTGACTTATAATCTGCCTTTCGGAGTTATGATAACCAACGATGTCTGAGTGCTGATTATTTTAGATGAGAGATCTTGTCTTGATTCCATCTCTCCATTTCCTCCTTCTTCCACACGTTCGCCCCTTATGCTAATATTTTACTGTGAACCTTAGCTCCAGTGGGTCAGTTTGACTTCAGCAGCAGCAGATAGGTTAGCATGTGCATCTCCCAACCAGTTAACCAAAAACCACAGCAAACATGAGCAGCAGGACCCGGAACACCAGTAGAGGTAGAACGTACCCAGGACAAGGGTTGATTTGCCTTCCTGATTTGCTCTCTATGTGTCCTCCCTGCATTTCTCAGCAATTAGGTAGCTCTGCAAGAGCACTCTGCACTTTGTGGTACTGTGAGATCAACGCTGCTGTCATTGGAGTGACAGGGGAAAAGCTAAGCGAGCTGAAGAAGTGACAGGTGAAATGTATTATGCTTTTACATACATATGTGCACCATTAGGGACAGAACTACCCTCAGCAGCATGAAAACCACAGGCTGCTGTCATCTGAGCTAAAAGGCATGCTTTTCTAATAAGAAGTCTTGCCTCCTTAGCAGGTCAGAACCTGGAGGCAGACATAATTTCGTGCCCCCACACAGACCCCTAGCGCAGGGGTGGGCTGCCCAGCCCCAGCCCCGATGTTAGGCTGCCACAGAGCAGACACATGCTGCACTGCCACCCCCATGGCACTTGTCAGGGACGCTCTGCTCTCCTTAAACATTGACACAGCTCCAGTCTGGGTTTAATTCACAGTTATTCACAGTATTGTCTTTCCCTGTATCGGGGTGTGATTGCAGAGTGGAGAAGATAAGTTGCGGGGAAAAGAGAGATAGGGAAGCGAACCTCCTGCCAAAGCCTGTTCTTCATTCATCCAGATGCAATGGACTTTGCCATGGGGCTGGGGACCCCGGGGAAGCTGGATGCAGGGCTACGCATCCTGCTCTCTCCTGTGCTATGAGCTATAGAAACAGCACTTTTACCTACACCGAGTCTGACTTTGTTTTCCGCCTTGCAACTGACATCACGTATTTTTTTATAACATCGCTGAAGAGTTTGACTTGAAGAGGCAGCCGGAGCCTGACCCCACCAGGAACACCAGAAGCAGAGCCGCCAGCCCCAGGAGCATGTTGGTGTCATGGATGGCACTGCCCTGCGCCAGGGCAGGCAGTGGGAAGGCAGCGGCCACACCCCTGGCACCCGCAGCCGAAAACTTCCATTTCCCATCACAGCTTGCTTTGTAGCGTGAACAAGCACCTGTGCCAGAGCTACAGTACCCCAAGGGGAATTTGGGTTGAAAAAGGAAAGCTACTGTTAATCAAGTTAACTATTATTAAGGTCTATTTATTAGGAGGGTTTATTTCACAAACAGGCTTCAAACATCATTTGTTAGGCATCTGATTTGCCAAAAACATTATCAAAACTTAACATGCGCAAGCCTGAAAATCAAGCAAATCCCATTTAAAATGTTCATTGAAAGGAAGAGAAAAACAATGCTTTTAAAGGGCATTTTGAGCTAAGTAGAAGGGAACAGCCGGGGGTGCTCCAGAGATGAATATGTTCCTATAAGCCTTCACTTATGTTGATTAACTGCCTCCACGCTCTAACCTTCCCAGCTACTTTACACTGAATACTTTCCAATGGTAGTTTTCTGGCTTTTAACCAACTCAGCACACATGCTGTTTTCACTGCTCATCAGGTGTGTTAGGCACACGGTTCTTCACGTTAGTCCTTTCATTTTTCCTGGTAACCCACAATTTCATGATCTTTTAAACCTATCTACCATTTTATGTAAGGTGATTGACAAGCGAGCATCTTGAAAAGCCACATTAATTAAAGAGCAAAAAGCAAAAGCCTCCATAGCTGTAAGACCTCTCATTGGCTCTAAAGCAGCTTTGCCACTTATTTTTCTAATTCCTGCCAACATAATTGCTACATTATGCCTTACATGAAGCTGAATTTCTTGCTAGAACAGGAAATGTAATACTTGGCTTTCTGGGGTATAGAAATTTCAATGATCCAAAGCCTTTTGGTGCCCAATTCAGGAACACTTTGTTTTCTAAAGACAAAAATGAAAGTTCTGATTATTTCACATAGCCCTCTGCTTAAAAAGGAGAGAGCGTAGAGCTCAGTTGCTCTTTGCCAGCAGATGCAAAACAAATTGAAATCCCAAATGGTGAAGGCTGCATCGTATCTCCAGCCTAAGGAGGCTGAGACTGGGACCACCAGAGGGATATCAGGGAGTGTCTGGAATGGAGACAGACAGGATGGGACCTGGCTGCGTATGAAGACACACAAATTTATGTATACTGAGAAGTTCCTTCATGTGTGCTGGGTTTGTCTGCACCCATTACAGCCAAGAGAGATCTGTCTGACCGCAGCTTTTGGAGTCAGGGGCTGTGATTCATTTCATTCTGGAAGAGACACCTGCACCCAGGCATAACACAGGCCTCACAGATCTGTACCTTTGCAGGACGCTTTTTTTTTTTTTTTTTGCAGGACTTATTTAGGGCACCTCAGGTATTACTAGATGCCTACCTGCAGGCAAATGAATTAAGCCCTAGATTCTCACTGGCTCCAATGGGAGCTTGGACTCCTGCCTTATCTGTAGGCAACTGCACGTACACACTTGAACACTGAAACACGGTCATTCAAGAACAAGTTTTCTAGTTTGACCTTTTTAAAATAAAGTCTTGAAAAAACACACTGTGTGAACAGTCCATCTTCTAGAGAGAGACAGTTTTCTTCTTTTTCCCACTAAGCACTTGCTTTGATTTTTCTTTGAATCACATAAAAGTATTTTCTACTTCACTTCTTCAAGTCATGGGTAGATCAACAGGGTGCTGGAAACAGCAAGGCTACCCAAGGAAATAAAGGTGAGAATATATGTTCAGATGAAGGAATAGCCACTTCTGTGCAGTGAATACACAGGCACACAGGGGGAAAAGGCTGGAAATAAAGCCAGTCTTATGGGTCACCTAATTGCAAGCAAAAGACATGAAAACCTGGAGATAATAAGTTTCTGCACAATAACAACAAAAAAAAAAAGCCTTAAAAATAATTGTTGCAGCCAAGGCAGTACAGTTTCTCTGCTCACAAGCTCATGTGCTACATGTGGCTGTGTTAACACAATTTTCCTTGAGGGTGTTTGTTTTTTAAAACTGATAGCATATTTGTGGTGTTGAAGTCTTTGCTAATGGACTGGCTAAAAACATCCTTAGGTCTACAGGCAGAGAAAGGAAATGCAAACTTGGTGGAAACTCATTGCCTTGGCAGCAGCCATGAATCCATGTGTGAGCTGCAGCCTCATGCAGCTGCTCTCCAGGACAGCCTGGTTATCCCAGCTGCACGAGAGAGAAGCACCGGTGCTTCCAGGAGCAGCACGGTTAGGGCATTAGTCTCCAGGACTGTGGAGACTGTGGACTCCTCTGTCAGGTTGTCATGACCACATCGACACTGCTGGACAGTCAGGGTAATATCAGTCCCAGCAGCTACCCCACAGGCAGTTTTAACACTCCAGGCAGGTTCCCATCCTCATGTCATCTCCAGTCAGAGGCTCCTGCCCACCCACAGGCGTCTGATCTTGCTGTATCGGCCTCCCCAACCCGCTCAAGAAGGGAGAGAAAAGCAGCAGAGATCCTTGCACACTCCCGGCACGTGGGGCTGTGCCACAATGCTCTGTCATCTGTACTGCAGATACCCCAGGGGTATCTTACAAGCTGGAGCCCTGGCACCAACACCAGCGACAGGCAGTCTTTCATGCACCAAAAGCATGGCCCATTGCCAGGAGCTGTTGCCATGAGTTGTAGACCTACTATGTCTTGACCATTATGGACATGCCACAAGCACCCTGTTGGGACTGCCCAAAACTGATTTGGGAAAGTGCTATGTCACTAATTTGAGGATGTGGATCTTCATGTTCCTGGGCCCAGAGTAGCCACCAGATCTGTAGTAGCAGCTCACCAATGTCCAGCCCTCAATTCCCATACAGACACAGGTAATTGCTCTCTTCTGAAAGCTGGTCACATCAGTTTCCTATACCCCCTGTCCCATATCAGGAGCTAACCATCAGCAAGTTTATGGTGGCCATCCTTATCATGGAAGCCTACAAGTCATATTGTTATCTGCTGCCTCTCCAGCTTATTCCCCCCACTGTCCCAGCCCAAGCCTCTCCACCCCCTCCCATGCAAGTAGTATGGCCACCTATTTTGGAGCCGTTGACAGGACACCTATATCCCACCCAGTATCCCTCAAAGCAAAGTAGCAGTTATTGCAATCGTGGGAGGACCAATTTCTTCATACATTGAGGCCCTACCAGTCACTGCCACAATTCACGCACATCAACATCATTTGCACATACGATGCTGGCATACTCTGGAGCCCTGGTTTTTCTCTAAGACATGTACCTATACTGACACCTAGGGTGTAATGATGATGACACTTGTCGATTTTACTACTGATTTTACCACTGTTTTTACCACCATTCTGCCATCCCAGCAATCACAGTGGTCACTGAGAGACCAATCGTGTTGTCATTTCCCACCTGATACTGTCAAGTACAGATTTTGGTGGCCAAAGGCCGCTAGCTACAAAACCAGCCAGAGCCAAGGAGGCTGCCTAGATCACCGTGACCAAATCGTGCATTTCACACACCATGGGGAAATGGTGGGAAGCAGATGCTGAGCGGGTGGAAGCAGGCTGGACACTGTGAAGGGCCCTTGCCCCGCGATCTGACCAGGTTGGATGCAGCTTCGGTCCACGTGGCTTCTGTAAGGGACATATGCGCTGGCGGCCCAGAAGGCCAACCGTACCCTGGGCTGCATCAGGAGAAGTGTGGCCAGCAGGTCGAGGGAGGTGATTCTGCCCCTCTACTCTGCTCTGGTGAGACCTCACCTAGAGTACTGCGTCCAGCTCTGGAGCCCTCAGCACAACAAGGACATGGAACTGTTGGAGCGGGTCCAAAGGAGGGCTACTAAAACGATCTGCGGGCTGGAACACCTCTCTTATGAGGACAGGCTGAGGGAGTTGGGGTTGTTCAGCCTGGAGAAGAGAAGGCTGCAGGGAGACCTGATTACGGCCTTTCAGTACTTAAAGGGAGCCCATAGGAAAGAAGGGGAAAATCTTTTTAGCAGGGACAGTTGTGAGAGGACAAGGGGTAAGGTTTTAAACTAAACCAGGGTAGGTTTAGACTGGATATAAGGAGGAAATTCTTTACAACGAGGGTGGTGAAACACTGGAACGGGTTGCCCAGAGAGGTGGTAGAGGCCCCATCCCTGGAAACATTCAAGGCCAGGTTGGACGGGGCTCTGAGCAACCTGATCTAGTTAGCGGTGTCCCTGCTCACTGCAGGGGGGTTGGACTAGATGACCTCTAGGGGTCCCTTCCAACCCAAAACATTCTATGATTCTATGATTCTATATATCATGTCACCTGAAGCTCTGTTCAAAAGCCCAGCGAGAGGGGGAGAGCCAGGAAGGGAAACACATGGAGCACATGAGGAAAGGGCACCATGCACAGGGCAGTGTCAGGAAGATGCTGTAATTCACGTGGGTCTGTCTTACACCACTGAGGTGCTACCTGAATCAAGGATAACTCACACTTCAAAAATAACCAACAACCCTCCCTCCCCTCCCCCCCAAATTCTTTAGCAAGTGTGGCGCTGCAATATTAGAAGCAGCAAGTGTTACACTCAGACCTTTTAAAATAGGCTTCCTAAACAGATTCTGCAATCCCTCACTTCATTTTAGGAAATTAACCCAAATTAAATGTGAAGCATTAAAGTCATGGATGTTAGACTTACTGTTTGCACTCAGAGAGGTCTAACAGTCTGACAAACACATTGCTGTGGTGTTGATGCCAACAGACTTGTCCACCATAGATAATCCATCTCAGACAGCCAGCAGATCAGAAGGCTGGAAGGGCCTCATCCATTCCCTAGCCTCAAGGCAGGGTCACCTACACCCATGTCACTTCTGACAAATGTTTGTTCAATCTGTTCTTCAAGTCCTCCAGTGATGGAGATGCCTCATCTTCCCCAGACAGCCTATTTTCCTGCTTCATTTCCTTTAGCAACAGAAAGCTTTATGCACTCTCTCACCTGAATCTCCCTTGCTGCAGTTGGAGCATGTTGCTTTTCATCCCGTCTACCACAGACAAAGAGGAAAAAAAAAATGCACTATTCTTTGCAGCAGCCTCTGAACACTTATCACCTGACAAATCTTCTTTCCTATCCTGCTTATGTCTTGCCCATAAACGGATTGCAGCTCTCTCGACATTATGGTCAGAAAAGTTTCCCTCAAAATGTCGTGTGTTTTTAAGGCTTCCAACCTGAAGACTGCTGCTTTGCTGCAATTGCTTCGCAGCCCCCCTGAGACCTCTTCTGCTCAGTTCAGTCATGGAAGAAGGCACTAATACTTACACTGCAGCTTCTGCTGAGAATGTTTGCTCACAGCAAATTTCAAATTTGCTTAATATTAATATTTGCTGAGTAAACTTCAGCTGCACAAATATATATGAAGCAAGTCAAAAAGTTTGACTGTAGGCAGACATTTGGTGTTCAGTGCAGGAAACCACACACTGCAAAATAAGGTGTCTAACACCAGTCTTCACCATCACCTCCTACCTGTACCCTCGCCCAGGTTCTGCCTCCTGGGCTCCTCAATGATCTGTGTCTCCTGACCCATCAGTCTCCTCCTTGAGGCACCAACAACCACCTCTTCTTCCTCAGTGTCCTACTCTCTGCCTCAGGCCCCAGCAGTGCCACTGCAGAGCCCAAACAAGTCAGCTGAGTGGATGCTGCTCTACTGCCATGATGTATAATGCTGGCAGCACTTTGAGGTTCATCTCACCAGTTAGCAACTGTAGGAAGCACTCAGGTGGGATTCATTTCACCTAGTTTTGGCCACCCAGAAATGAGGCACCTGCGCTACTCATGTAGTCTTCTTCACTACCCAACCAGGGGACAAATGACCCCTGTACAGGGACGTGTCTCTTTCCACTGGTTATAGAGGTAGCCCTAGTACCTCGGCGATTTAACAAATCCCACTACTAGTGAAGAGAAATGGTTTCCATCATCAATGCCAAAGCCATTGGATTTCACATGGTTTCCAACAAAACTTGAACAAGGATCAGGGTTTGAACAAAATATGACAATCTCACACCTAATAATGAAGAGGTCAAGGTGTCCTGATTTTGGCTGGGATAGAGTTAATTTTCTTCATAGTTGTTAGCATAGTGCTGTGTTTTGGATTTAGTACTAGAAGAATGGTGATAACAGACTGATGTTTTTAGTTGTTGCTAAGTAGCGCTTAGAATACTCAAGGACTTTTTGAGCTTCTCCTGCTCGGCCAGGTGCATAACAAGCTGGGAGGGAGCACAGCCAGGACAGCTAACCCAAACTGACCAAAGGGCTATTCCATACCATATAACATCATGCTCAGGGGGAGTTAGTCGATCGGCTAGGGGGAAGAGTGATCGCGGCTCAGGGAGTGATTGTGGCTCGGGACGGGCTGGGCATCGGTCAGTAGGTGGTGAGCAACTGCATTGTGCATCACTTGTTTTGTATATTCTGTATATTCTCTTACCATTATTACTATTGTTATTCTTTTCTCTTATTAAACTGTCTCAATCTCAACCCATGGGTCTTACTTTTTTTTTTCTGATTCTCTTTGCCCATCCCACTGAGGTGGGGGGGAGTGAGTGAGTGGCTGCGTGGTACTTAGTTGCCAGCCGGGTTAAACCACGACACAAGGTCAGTATCAAAGCCTCACTGCACAATTACCTTTTCTTAAGATGTGTGTTTTTCTATAGATCTTGGTACACAAGGAGACTGAGACCCACAGGTTGTAAGTGAAAAAGACCACCAACTTCCCCTCAAGTCAACAGGAGTAGAAGACAGGAAACCAGCCTACATTCAATAAGTGGTTCAGAATGCCACACTTTCTTTTTATTCTTCTTTAGTTGAGTGCCTATTACAAGAAGCACTTACAAGTATGAAATGCCCCATACAGTGTACATTTAATTATCAGAATACTCTTCAGCAACTCTTATCTCAGGAGAGAAGTATTCCAGGAAGCACACCACTTAAACAAGCATATGTTTAACAGAAAAAGAAATGACCTTTAGCAGCAAGAGAAATCTCTTATGAGTATCTTTGAGCTCTAGGCTTTACAGCCAATCACTTTTCATGCACCTCACATATATGCATGAAAAAAGTTGCTTTTCAGTGAAGTACATAAGCCCTGTATAGAAAATAACCATTTATCCCCAGGTGGCATTTTCAAATATCCCTGGCAGGCACTAAGGAAGGAGAGCACAAGTGATTCCCTGCTCAGCTGACAGATGGGATGGCAATCCAGGCACCTAGCAGGTCTAGGACCAACTTGTACAACAGTGCCAGCCCTTCTCACTTGAGTCTCTCTCCCTCCTTGCTCCACAGACGCTGGGTAGCAGAGCCAGTCTGAGGTAAGAGAGAGCGTATGTCGTGGTTTAACCCGGCTGGCAACTAAGCACCACGCAGCCGCTCGCTCACTCCCCCCCCTCCCTCAGTGGGATGGGGGAGAGAATCGGGAAGGAGAAAAAGGTTAGAGCCGAGGGCTGAGATAAAGACAGTTTAATAAGAGAAAATAATAAGAATAGTAATAATGAGAATGATAACAAAATATACAGAATATACAAAACGAATGATGCACAATGCAATTGCTCACCACCCGCCGACCAATGCCCAGCCCGTCCCGAGCCGCGATCAGTACCCGAGCAGTGATCAGTACCCGAGCAGCGATCACTCTCCCCGTGACCGACCGACCCACCAACCCCCCCCCAAGCATGACTTATATGGTATGGAATAGCTCTTTGGACAGTTTGGGTCCTAGCTGTGCTGTACTCCCAGCTTGTTATGCACCTGGCCGAGCAGGAGAAGCTCAAAAAGTCCTTGAACAGTCTGAGCACTACTTGGCAACAACTAAAAACATCAGCGTGTTATCAACATTCTTCTAGCACTAAATCCAAAGCACAGCACTATGCTAGCTTCTGTGAAGAAAATTAACTCTATCCCAGCCGAAACCAGGACATTATCCACCCCTTATTCTATACCATTTACGTCATGCTTAGGTCCTACCCTTACAATACATTCCAATTAATCACCACCACCTTCCCATTTTGATATATATATACACAGATAGCATTCCCTTAGTCTATGGACCATCCCTCTAAAATGTCCATTGGGTTCATCTAGTCCATGGTTTTGGGCTTCATCTGTTGTAACAGTCTTTCAGGGCAGGAGAATTGGGGTCTGGTGTTGGGTTGTTGCATGCTGAAGTCAGGTCTGGTTCCATCTGCTCCACTTTCTCAGTTTCTTCAGAATTCATTCTTCTTAATCTGGGCGATTCTTACTGCTATACCATTGATAGGATATACAGCAATAATAAAAATGACATATATTATACAGCAATTAACATCATACAATTCAGTTCATTGGCTGTTTTCACCCAAAATCAAATCCCTTTGAGGTACACATCGGACTTCCCCATCCTTCCGCATCACCCACCAAATAGAGCCAGGTCCTTGAGCAAAAGCAATCCCACGGATGGGTTTGCCTTTACCTGAGGCAGGAGAAACCCAGACTGTCTTCCCCAGCATATTTTTTACATGCACTACTGGGACTTTATCCCCTTCTACAGTACGTAAGAGGTTTGATTGTGCAGGGCCAGCTCGGTTGGCAGATCCTCTAGTGTTGACTAACCAGGTGGCTTTTGCTAAATGTGTATCCCAATGTTTGAATGTTCCACCACCCATTGCTTTCAGTGTAGTCTTTAACAGTCCACTGTATCGTTCAATTTTCCCAGCGGCTGGAGCATGATAGGGGATGTGATAGACCCACTCAATGCCATGCTCTTTGGCCCATTTATCTATGAGGTTGTTTCGGAAATGAGTTCCGTTGTCTGACTCAATTCTTTCTGGGGTGCCATGTTGCCACAGGACTTGTTTTTCAAGGCCTAGGATAGTGTTCCGGGCAGTGGCATGGGGCACAGGGTATGTTTCCAACCATCTGGTGGTCGCTTCCACCATGGTGAGCACATAGCGCTTGCCATGGCGGGTTTGTGGGAGTGTGATGTAATCAATCTGCCAAGCCTCTCCTGAGGTAGTCTATGCCGAGGATGCACGGAGAATCTGGGCCAGTCACAATGGGGTGCTTTTGCCACTCATTCCCGGTTAGGCTCACTTCAGCCTCCAATACAGTCAGCTCTTGAGATCCCCCTGTCACTCCAGAAATACAAATGGATTCTGCCCCTATATGGCTTGATGGCATTAGAGTACACTGTGCACCGGTGTCTACTAGAGCTCTATACTTCTGTGGGTCTGACATGCCAGGCCATCGAATCCACACAGTCCAGTAAACCCTGTTGTCCCTTTCCTCCACCTGGCTGGAGGCAGGGCCCCTCTAATCCTGGTCACTGTTGCTCATCGTTTGTGTGTATGAGTCAGAAGTTCCTTCATCACAACCAGAATTAAGATCAGCCCTTCTATTTTGTCTGAAAAAACTACAGTCTGCCCAGTCTCTGGAAATTGGAGCAACAAGTTTCTTGTAAGAGCCCCCTTTTGTGTTTGTTTTTCTTTGCAACTCACGTACTCGTGACTCTAGGGCCGAGGTAGGTTTTCCATCCCATTTCCTCATGTCCTCTCCATGGTCACGCAGGTAAAACCATAGAGTGCCCTGTGGTGTGTACCCTCGATATTCTTTTTCTTGAGCAGAAGGGCGCTTACTTCTGATGGCTGAGATACTGGTCTGTACAGGAGGGGAGTAGGGCATACGCTTTTCGAGTCGTTCAAACTTCCAGGACAGTTTCTCCACAGCCGAAACAAAGGGGAAAGAGATACTTTCTTCATATTCCCGGAGTTGGCCAGCCACTTCATCCACTGTTGGTCCCCGTCCAGTTTCCCAGCTCAGCATTGCCCATGTGTTTGCAAATGATGTTGGTGCGCTCCGTAACAACTTCTGCCACATGGGTCGTGTGCACCGGACACTATCTGGATCTTTGGGCAGCTGGTCATTGTCCAGGTCACTATAAATCACCTCCAGGACAGCCAATTCCCTCAGGTATGGATGCCTTTCTCCACAGTGGTCCATTTACCTGGGCGATATATGACATCTTCCTTGAAGGGATATCTTTATTTCATGGCTGACAGTAGATGCCTCCAGAGGCTGAGGATTTGTGTCCCTTTTTCCAATCGCTTTGTCAATGCCCCCTTCCCTAGAAAGGGATCCTAGTTGCTTGGCTTCCTTGCCCTCAAGTTCCAGGCTGTTGGCCCCATTATCCCAGCATCGGAGTAGCCAGGTGACAATGTGCTCACCTGGACAACAGCTGAAATCTTTTCAGATATCTTGCAGCTCACTCAAGGATAGGGATCTGGTGGTTTCTGTCTCGTTTATGAGCTCTTCCTCCTCCTCTTGTGATGGCCCCGCTTTTTTCATCCTCCCTTTCTAAACGAGTTGACTTTCGCTTCCAAGATTTCTTCTTTTGTATAGGGGCGACTGATACTGGCACGGGTTGGTTCGTTGGTTCAGCCGCAGTGCCTGTGGCCTGGGTTGGAGTAGCCACAGTGCCATCACTCGGGTTGGAGTAGCCACAGTGCACGTCACTGGGGTTGGAGTAGCCCAGTGCACGTCACTGGGGTTGGAGTAGCTGCAGTGCATATCACTGGGGTTGGAGTAGCCGCAGTGGCTGTGGCCAGGGTTGGAGTAGCTGCAGTGGCTGTGGCCAGGGTTGGAGTAGCTGCGGTGGCTGTGGCCTTATCATCAGATCCAGAGACTTTCTGTTCCCTTTGGATGTATTGAATCGTGTTGAACAGGGTTCGGTAAGCATGGGCCAGGCCCCAACACATTGCAGTGATTTGTGTTTGCTTAGAATTGCCAGGGTGACAGCATACCTTTTCCAAATACTCTACCAGTTTTTCAGGATTCTGCACTTGTTCAGGAGTGAATTTCCAAAACATTGGAGGTGCCCATCGTTCTAGGCATTTACCCATACTACCCCAAATACCCTTCCACTCATAACTATCCAGCCCTGGGGCAGACATCTGGATGGTATTATTAAGTTGCTTACTAACTTTGGACAAAACTGAAACAATATTCCAAATAGATATCAATAGATATACCTTAACTATCCAAGGATGTTCAAGATACTGAAAAGTTATTGTAATGAAGGAGGAAACATCATCAAAGAAGGCAGAAAAAGTGCCATTCTGTATTTCCTCCAGAACAAACTTTTCAGAGTCCCATGTATAATTGCTAATATTCCCCGCAAGGTGGTACCCAAAGTGCAGTACAGACTTTGACATGAAACCCAAATACCAGATAAAGCTCAAGGTCATTGTTTTAATAACAAGTTTCCCAAGCAAAACATGTTTAGTCACCGCAGAGCATAACAAACTGCAAAAAACAACACCAACTTTTAACAAGTACAGCAAAGGAGGGAGCATGGTGCAGATCGGATAAACTAAGATCAAGAACAAATGAATCAATTCGTGACCCACAACTGTTTAACAGATATAAATTCCTTAATATTCTCCGGTTACTCTGTCGTTATCTCAAGCCCTTCAGGCCCCACGTTGGGCGCCAAAAAGGACTGTCGTGGTTTAACCTGGCTGGCAACTAAGCACCACGCAGCTGCTCGCTCACTCCCCCCCCTCCCTCAGTGGGATGGGGGAGAGAATCGGGAAGGAGAAAAAGGTTAGAGCCGAGGGCCTGAGATAAAGACAGTTTAATAAGAGAAAATAATAAGAATAGTAATAATGAGAATGATAACAAAATATACAGAATATACAAAACGAATGATGCACAATGCAATTGCTCACCACCCGCCGACCAATGCCCAGCCCGTCCCGAGCCGCGATCAGTACCCGAGCAGCGATCAGTACCCGAGCAGCCCCCCCCCCCCCCAACCCCCCCCGAGCGACTTTTATGGTATGGAATAGCTCTTTGGACAGTTTGGGTCCTAGCTGTGCTGTACTCCCAGCTTGTTGTGCACCTGGCCGAGCAGGAGAAGCTCAAAAAGTCCTTGAACAGTCTGAGCACTACTTGGCAACAACTAAAAACATCAGCGTGTTATCAACATTCTTCTAGCACTAAATCCAAAGCACAGCACTATGCTAGCTTCTGTGAAGAAAATTAACTCTATCCCAGCCGAAACCAGGACAGCATATCCACACCCCTAGGACTTGATGGAATGCCTCTGTCTCTGCCCTGATGTTGCCCCCCAAATGCTGTGCCATAGCCCAGCTTCCCTATTTCTATGTCCATCTAAGGACAGGATTTTCTTCCAAAATCCCACTGATTTGACAGTGTGAGTTGGTGGGAGCTTGAAGCTCTTCAAGCCATGCACTGGGATGGGGCCACTCCTCAGCAGCCGTCTGGTGGCATTATGGATCTGGGCTTACCTTTACATTATGAATTTCTGATCTATCAAAACTTTGCTGAATGGAGAAATGTGACTGTTTATGATTCAATTTCTAGTTCTTCCAGGAGCTCTGAGTACAGCAGGGCTTACTTAAACACAGCCTGGGCTATCACAGCTGCAGAGGGCACGTGTCTACATAATGCCACTAGGAAAGCTGGAGGAACGAGCTATCTGTGACACATTCTTCTTCGCCCAAGAAATTTGAGATGGGTCCCCAAAATCACTTCCCAGAAGCTGTCAGTAAAGCACATGAAGGCACCCATTCTTCCAAAGCATCATACCCTTACCATTACACTGGACGGACACTTCTTACTTCCAGCCCGGCTACAAACCAAGGCAACCGCAAGGACTGCTGCATGATGCCAGTGCACCATGACTTCCATTGCACTGTGTTGACATACTCCAAGGACCTGTCTCCTACCTCTGCCCCAAGGGACAGTAAGACTCTGCCATGTATAAACATGAAAACGGAAAAGACCTAGGTTTGTCTCTCCCCATCCCCGAGCCACAGAACTGATGTAGGGAGAAAACTCAGGTCCATTTACTAGCAATCCAGAGGAAAGTTCCAGTTTTGTCACTTTTCTGACCTTTTCTGAAAAGGTAGAAATGAAAGAATGGCACACAAGGTAGCAGACAGTCACAGCCTTCAGGCTCCCGCTCTCTGCAGAAGAGCAAGAATTTATCCCCCCACATGCCTGACATAAGCTTTGTCTTGTAGTGATCAACACTTAAATTAGCACAGGCTTCAAAATATTCTGAGTCTACACTGACTGAGTATGATTTCTGTGTAAATAGTCATGTCCCACTTCTCCTTGCTTCTGCATCCACCCCACCCCACTTCAGAGACCAGCAGTAAATTCACTCTCAATCCCCAGTGAATGGAGCTTTCTGAACGTAGACATCAACCACATTCAGGGCCTCAGACCATTCTGGAAAAAAAAAAAATTCTTTTTTTTTCCTTTGGTTATGAATCACACGAGGAGAAAAGCTCTAGTTTCCTTTCCAGATCATGGGGCAGGGAATGACTTTTATTGTTCTTCAATACAGCACTCACCGCATCTGGTTATTAGTGGTAGCAGATTCAACCATAACAGCTAGCAATGGCACAGAATTAGTAAGACATGCTAAGATTTCACGGGTTGTCCTAAACATGCTGTTTAATGAAAACATCCTGTGCATACCTGAACTCTATGATAATAACTACAGTGTGTCAGCTGAAATACATAAATATGGGCGTGCCCATCCTTCTCACTTGAACTTACAATTTGGAAATACAATGTGAATGTCTCTCCATCTTTTAATTCTGTTATAACATACCAGCGTGATAATCAAAATCTCAGACTGGAGAAACCAGCCCCCTCATCTTCTAAACTTCTTAATTTCAGTGAACTTCTTGTCCACTGATGGATTTTGGGTGGTGAGTTCAGCTGGCAGAGCTGTAGCTCCTACATATGTTCCCCACCTCCCCCCTCCAGGTACCATTCGTGGTGCAGGGATAGTTTAAGAGGACAAATATCTCCTCTTGAGCAGTTTACAGTTCAGTGATTTAGCAATGTATGTAACACAGCATTAATGCAACAATATACATTCTCCTCTTCCTCCTACATGGCTGCACAGTGCAATGGCAACTGCAACCAGTGGGAATCTAAAAGGACATCAAAGACAGACTAGAACAACCATGTTTCCTAAAGTCCATTTTCCAATGTTTAATTCCTCCCTTGGAGAAAAATTAGACACAGGAATCTATTTCGGGAGATTTTCAATACAAACCAGCAGTACAGCCATCAGCCATTCATGCTTTGGGCATCTTGAAACAGCAGTCTTCCCAACTAACCTCAGTGTTAAATCACTAATGTTTATTTGCCCAATCTTCTCTCTCCTGCTGGATTGGGCTTACTTTGCAGTCCCAGTTTTTATCTGCTGTCCACCCACCCCAGCCGCATACTCAGATAATTCCCCACAAGAAGTCTTCAGGAGAACAGCTGAGTTGCATTGCCGTAATGATGGAAAATGTCAGTCCACAGAGGATGAACATAACCTCTTCAGCTGACTTCAGGTTGGGTTCACATGAACTGGATGTAAATAAAACTCAAAGGCAACTGAAGGAAACTCGATGACTTTACTAATTGCTTCTGGGAACAGAGGCGGGATGGGGCTGTGGAGCTCCCAGGTGAGGGATGAGCTCCTCTGCCCCACACAGCTGCTGCTCCAAGCACCCCTTGGCCATTGGCAGGGGTATGGTCCGTCTCTTCCCCTCAAGTGAGCACTGAAGCAGCTTGCTCCAGCTGCCTTTGTACCCACAAAGTTTTCTCCCTGATTTTTTTTTTTTTACCTAACCTTCCTGGTTGTACATTAAGATGATTATTTTTCTTGTCCCATCCCACCACCCTTTCTCCTGATGTCTATATAAGAATTTTCTGTCTGCTAGGAGACTATCAAGTTCCCTCCGGTCCTCTCTTTCCTGGGCTAAACAAGCTCACATACTCCAGCTTTCCTTCACAGCTCATGTGTCCTGCACTCCTGATGTGACATGGTCTGCTCACAAATGCCTTTTCCCCCAAAATTGAACAGAGCCAAGTAAGTACATTTATCTCTTACAGGCTCCTGTCTAATTCAGCACAAGGTATCATTTGACTTTTTCTTTTTTTTTTTATTTGAGTAAGCAATGTCAGTTTTAGTCTGTGCAGCTTGTGACAAGAGACTTCTATTCTGTTGCTGCAATGCTTTTACATAGATAATTATTTTTAAATATGTGCTTTGCATTACACTTCCTAAGTGTTGCACTTTCACTTGCCTTTGTTTTTATTTCATTTCCTTGATTTTGAAACATTTGCCCAAATTATCAAAATCGGTGTGAATTCTTCTCCTCCAAGGTACATAAAACCACTGACTGCTTAATGTCATCTGCAAACTTTGCAAATATCCCATCTAGTTTATCATCCAAGTCGTCAATAAAAATAATGATTAGAGCTGCCCTTAGGTCTTGTCTCACAGGACTTCATTTGCAAAGTCCTCCTCCTTTGACAGTGAACCCTTGAAAATTATTTATGAATACAGTTTTTCAGCTAGTTGTGCACTCATCTAGGAATGCAAATTTTCTCTAGACTCAGACATGATGTGAAAGTGATATATCCAATAGCTGTACCAGAAGTTTGACTTAAATACAAGGTAAATGACATTTATCACTTCCCCTCATAGGCCATTATCCTGCCAAAGAATGAAACTAGTTTTCTTTGACATAATTTATTGTCAACAAATCTATGCTGACTATTTCTTTTTACCTGAGGAGGTGTATACAGATTGATTGCTTAGAAGTGTCCCCTACGCCTTCTCAGGTGTCAGAGTTAGTCTGGCTGGGCCTGTAGAAGGGTTTTCTTTTTTAGGGATGGTATTATTCAAGCCCTGTTTGCACTTTTCTAAACGCAGGCACATTAAGCCTCCCCACACCCCTTTAATTCTCTGTGATAGCTGTTAATTGCACAGAGGTGGCTTTGACTAGTTCTTCCCATACTTGTTTAATCAGATGCGGTCAGCCTGAAGATCGCAAACTTACCTGTTCTTTGAATTATTCTTAGTCTATTCTTTAATCACTCCTTCCCTTTTCTGGCCTTGTTGTGGAGAAAAGAGGAGAAAGCGGAAAAGAAGTGTGGCTGTCCTCCCCTCGTGAACCTGTAGCTTCTCGTGTTTCGTTAGTTTTGATGGCATCTGCTGGCAGATGTGGGATATGCTGCTGTGAAGCAGAGAGGAGCCAGCAAGCAGATGTGGACTGTCAGCGGGAATATTTGCACCCCCATGACAGAAAATGAAGACAGACAGAACTGTAAGGATAGGTCCTGGTGAAAACGGGGATGTTTTGTGAGGAAATTTGTCTCTGCCCAGGATCCAATCTTGTTCCTGTACTGCTGGAAACAAGACTTTAACTGCACTATGTGCAAATAGAGAGGAACACCTCAAACAGCACAACACTACCCAGATTCAGAAATACCAGGAGAAGGCTGCAGGCAGAAGCCCTGCCACAAGGCAGAAGACACAGAATCACAGAATCACAGAATGGCAGGGGTTGGAGGGGACCTCCAGAGATCATCCAGTCCAACCCCCCTGCTAAAGCACGTTCACCTAAAGCAGGTTGCACAGGACATCATCCAGGTGGGCTTTGAATATCTCCAGAGAAGGAGACTCCACAACCCCCCTGGGCAGCCTGTTCCAGTGCTCTGTCACCCTCAAAGTAAAGTTCTTCCACATATTCAACTGAAACCTCTTATGCTTCAGTTTGTGCCCATTGCCCCTTGTTCTGAACATGCTTGTGCGGCACTAGGATAGCACAGGTCTCGACGTACCCATCAGCTTCTTCAGACACAAGAGCCATGGCCTCTGATCGTGCAGGACTGACAGAAAAGCAGGTGTAAGGCACAGACTGGGGCTGGTTTTGCTGGGACCGGAGATCTGTGCTGCCTGCTGGTATCACTGCCATCCTGAGCACCAGTAGGACACGTGGCAACGACTGCAGGGTACGGTGCAGGCAGGCACAAACACCCGTGCAAAGAGTACCTGTGCCTCTCTGCTGTCAGGATCAACTCAGTATAGCAGTCACATTCCCCCTCTGCTTCTTGAATCAGCTCCCTCTACCCCTCTACCAGGAATTAGTGGGTAACCCCCAAAATGGAGGGAGATGCTGAATGCCCCCAGGGCAGCCTGAAGAGGACAGTCAGAAGTGGGGAGCACAGGCAGATGCTGGAAGCACCAGGCACCCTGGGCTGCCTCTGCCTGTCTCCCTCCACTTGTGTTCCTTCCTCCAAGATGGGGGGTACCAGGAAGGCAAGAAAGCTTGAAAATACGGTACCACTAAAGACTGTAAAACAAACAGGCAAATAAACTTACAATCTATTGCTGCTAATAATTTCCTTACTTTTATGCTAGGCTCTTAATTTTTGAGGCTTGATCTGTGCTTATTTTTCAGTACTTGGAGAACTGCTACAAATCCTGGTTTCTAAGAGCACTTTGTTCCTTGAGAGGTGTGGCAGATAAAAGAGAGATGTGATTTGCCTCATCAAGAAAAGCGTATGCAGGATCTTCATGAAAAAGGCATTGGGAATATGCCTGTCAAAGCAAAGGGTAAAGAAAAGTAACACCAACAGAACTGAGTGACACCTCTTTCCTGGGATTAGCGGTCAGAGACAGGCAGACTTGGAGTGTTAATCCCCAAACATATACCACTTGTTGCAATAGCTTCCGTGAAGATTATACCTGGGGAGGTCAGTGGCATTGCTGATCCCATAGCCCCCATCCCATAGCAGTCCTCCCAAACATGCAAACTGTTTAAACACTCAGGATGAAATGAAAACAGGAGTAGGTACTGTTTTGTGCCTCAGCACAACAGCTAAAGACTGAGCAGTCGTTAATACCAGTGTGAGACATAACACACTCTCTGGGATTCAGGATTTATTTGAGTACTCTATTCTGCCCAGGACTTGTACACAAAAGGTACAGACACTCAGCCATCTAACAGTACAAGTCCTTGCTCCCCGCTCCAGAGGCCAGCTAGTGTGGTCTGTCCTTCTCCAAACTTGTCCTCCAAAACTGGGGCCATACTGGAATAATCCCTGATGCTCACTCTTGAATCAGGTCTGGGATTTGTGCTGGATGGCATAAACCAACAGAGTGCCATGGAGCGTGCTAACAGGTTACCAGTGTGAATGACCAGGTCTGACAGTGGCTGGGGAGAAGGGAACTGCTAGGTGGAGGCAGCACAGATATCTGTTCTCCTCTGCGCTCCAAATCCTTGCAAGGGAATTGGTGAGAAAGGGTCCACGTAGGAGCCTGAGGCTTCAGGACAAGGCCTGACCCTCATTGTCAAATTGGTGGTCTAGCACCGGACAGTTTAAGCAGTCCCAGCTCGGGGTACAAGTGGGGAATCTTTCTGGAGGGCAAGAAATCAGTCTGACACGCACCTCACTGAAAAGCAGAGGTGCCTGGGCAGAAAGTATTTCAGATAGAAAAGTTTGCCCCAAATTACATGAGTTTTAAAAGACTGAAAATCAAAGTTTTGCAGAGATATAAAAAAGAAGATGCTCTTCTTTGCTAGAAGAAATAATAAAATCAGAAAATTTTTTTTTAAAAAAAAATTGTTTCTGTTTTCTGTAAATGTTTTCATTTACCTCTTTGCTCATTCTTTATTGCCATCATTAAGTGCCAGGGATGGGGAAAAGCAGAAACTGGGTGAGGAGAGAAAACAGTGAAAACCTGACTTTTTAAACTGTGGTTTAAGAACAGAGCAAATATAACCACTTGAAGAACTGTGCCTATTCTGTATGTTTGTTGTTTGGTTTTCTTTTACTAAAACCAAACTTTTCAACCTGAAGCACTGCATCCAGCCCTGGAGCCCTCAGCACAACAAGGACATGGAACTGTTGGAGCAGGTCCAGAGGAGAGCTACTAAAATGATCCGAGGGCTGGAGCACCTCTCCTATGAGGACAGGCTGAGGGAGTTGGGCTTGTTCAGCCTGGAGAAGAGAAGGCTGCGGGGAGACCTGATTGCGGCCTTTCAGTACTTAAAGGGAGCCCATAGGAAAGAAGGGGAAAATCTTTTTAGTAGGGACAGCTGTGAGAGGACAAGGGGTAATGGTTTTAAACTAAACCAGGGTAGGTTTAGACTAGATATAAGGAAGAAATTCTTTACAGTGAGGGTGGTGAAACACTGGAACAGGTTGCCCAGAGAGGTGGTGGAGGCCCCATCCCTGGAAACATTCAAGGCCAGGTTGGACGGGGCTGTGAGCAATCTGATGTGGTTCAAGGTGTCCCTGCTCCTGCAGGGGGGTTGGGCTGGGTGACCTCTAGGGGTCCCTTCCAACCCAAAACATTCTATGATTCTATAAAAAAACAGATTATATTTTTAACTTCCAAACAAACCTGCTGTTTATTGGACAGGCTGAACTGATAGAGTTTGTTGTTACCTGCAGTCTGCAGTTTTGTAATTGCATAGAATCAAATCTTTACTGAATCCACACCGTAGGAAAGTCATAAAGTGCTTTTACTTAAGTAACAACGTACACTCAACACGGGTGTGAAACGCCAGGTAGCCTTTCTGTTGCTGTCACCTGCCATATAAAATATATTTTTATGATTTCTGGTTTCCCTACAAATAGGGCACAAGAATGATATGCTGTTAATGTAAAAATAATTTTATGCCTGAACTTAGAATCATAGAATGTTTGCCGTGGCTGGAGGCAGTTTATCAGCAGGCTGGGCGATGCCCTGCCTTTCCACCACTGGATGGCATTCAAGGGCCATAAATACTCACACTGGGAACTGAAGCAAAAGAAAATGCCTCTCAGAAAATTGAAACACAAAGCGTCCAAAGCCTATGGATTCTCGGTAATGCTTCTGTAATATATTCATGTTTTCAAAGTTCCAAGGAAATAAATCCGGAAAAATGAGAAACAGTTTCTGAGGAGAAAGGAGCTTTCCTCTGAGACACAACTGAATATGCATGTAGGACATGGGACAGAAGATGTGAAAACAGTATTTCAGTTAGGAGATTTCACCAGTCATACCCAGTCATCTCAGTCTATGCCAGCATTGATACGGGTTGGCGGGGACAAGTGGCTGGGACTTTTGTTTTTCCTTCCAGATATGGACCCAACAGGGAGAGAAAAGTCAAGATGTATCAACTTGACCTCAGGTCTACACAGACATGATGCCCCAGTTGTGTGACACCTGCATGCGCAAAAGGCTCTCTAAAGCATTTCTGCCTTTGTGTTTCTTCTTTAGAGCTCAGACCTATCCCACTGCCAGGCAGAATCATTAGAGGCTGCCTGATCTCACAGCTGAGCCTGCTGTGGGCAGCAGGTTGGGCTGGAGACCTTCTGGGGTCCCTTCCTACCTGAACCGCCCTGCACTGCCACGGCCTCATTAAGAATAAAGACAGATTGACTTTTTTTTATAGATAAGAAGAGCACCCCACAGCGGTAACAGGGGGGCTGGGAGTGTGTGTGTGTGTTAGCCGTAAGGGTCTGGGAGCGTGAGTAGGGTCAGGTTTGCAGAGAGGTAACTCAGGAAAAGAGGGGTTAGCTCCAGAACAGAGGAGCATCTCCTCAGGTCTGAAAGAGCACAGCAAGCTTCAGGCTAGCTGCAGGCTGGCAACATTTGCTTAGTTTTGCCAATTAAAGAGCTTTAAAGAAAAGGATAGTTTGCATCCTATGGTACAAAGGAAGGTTCGGAAGAGGAGAGGTGACAGACCCGCAGCCTCTGTGGTGTAAAGATGGGGTAGAAGCAGTGAAAGACTCACCAGGAAAAGCATCGGCATTCTGGGAAAACAGTGTCCTGCCAAGTCTGTAATTTTTGCTATGAAGCCTAGCTCTGAATTTTATTTCCTTCTTTAATTTTTGTAAGTCTGCCTTGGGAAACCACAGCTCCTGCCACTTGCTGGGAGTGTGACTGGTCGTGGTGGTCTGGTCTCACTTGCACAAAGGTGTTTGGTGAGCTGCGTTTCTCAGGCTGTACTGCCTGGGGTAGTTGTCATGGCGTTTCTAGCGACGCGCTCAGGACTCAGGTTAGTTCCATTTGGGGTAAGAAGGCTACAGCACGTGTTTGCTTCTAGAGAGGATTTTGCCATGGCTCAGGGGATAGATGCCTGAGGGTAAAAGGGGGCATCTGAGAACACCTAAGTTATAACGTGGTCTTCTCCAGTTACTATATAGGACACTTTGCAACAAAGAGAAGTGTGCAGTTGATGGGGCTTCATCTTCCTATTGTAGAAAATGTGTATGTGGTGTTTGGGTAGTTCATTTTATATATATATATATATACACACACCCACAATATATATACACACATATTTGTGTCCCTGGAGGTGTGTCCTGTGTTCAGAGATCGCCAGTGGCACGCAAGGTGCTCTCCGCACGACAGGCTGGCGGTATCTTAAAACCCAGCTACAAACAGCTTTTAGGGGTGTTTGGTTGCTGGTTGTCTGGAGAGGATCATGTTTGTCTCTGGGTCTTTGATATAGGATAACTCCTAATTATCTCTCTGATAATAGATTATGAGGCCTAGAAAGAAGATGATGGAGTTAAAACAGTCCTGCACGCACAACCTTGTTCTCCCAGCCTGCGCACTATTCACATCAGGGCTTCGGGACAGGGACAGGCAATCAGAGAGCAATCTGCTGGTCTTCTTTTACACCATCTGCTCCAAGGACTCCTTATCAGATACAGACCTTGGCCAAACCCCTCTTCCCTGTAAGGCCCATTTTATGTTACCTGAAGAGGTGGAAATCGGTGCTGTGGTTTCCGAGTCTTAAACTAGTATCTATCTACCATGCACAAGATTTTCTGCCCAGCCCGAAGAAATGAGGTTTTAAAATAACAAAAGCAGAAAAACACACTTTTTTTTTTCCTGGAAGAAAATAGTAACAATTTTACTTGACACTTTATACTACAGTGTAATATAAAACAGAAGAAATAGGAAACATCAAGGGCAGAGATGTAACTGTAAGTATCAAAACAGTGACTGCAAATTGGGGTTTAGAACCTACAAAGCACAGTTCAAATATACGATCATTTCTCAACAGAGATTATGTATACAACAAAGGCATTATGTTTTAACATGTTCCTTATTTAAGATTCCCAGCATTATCTTCGCTCCTTAGCCACTCTCTAATCAAATGCTCAAAAGGAAAAAAAAAACCTTTGCCATTACCCACACTATGTTTATGGCCACATGGACACCCAGAATCCCATCAGCTAATAAGAAATGTTTTTCTGCAGTCATCGGCTTCTGCCTGTAGAGCCCTAACATCCAGTTCAACCATCAGGAACTACAAGTCCTTCCTGAGCTGGTCCACAATGCAACCACTGGACTGATCCAAAGCATAACTACAATAATAACATAATAATTACAACTACCCAAAAGGAGGTTGTAGTGAGGTGGGTGTCTGTCTCTTCTCCCATGTAACAGGCGATAGGACAAGGGGAAATGGCCTCAAGTTGTGCCAGGGCAGGTTTAAGTTAGACATTAGGAAAAATTTCTTCACTGAAAGGGTTGTCAAGCATTGGAACAGGCTGCTCAGGGAAGTGGTGAAGTCCCCATCCCTGGAGGTATTTAAGAGACAGGTAGACGTGGTCCTTAGGGGCATGGTTTAGTGGTGGTATGTTGGTGTTAGGTTAACGGTTGGACTTGATCTTACAGGTCTTTTCCAACCTAAACAATTCTATGATTCTATTCTATGATTCTATAGCCACTGGACTGATCTGTAACATCACCACCCTTCCTCTTCCCAAGCACTTCACAGAAATCAGTTGCATCCATGGCACCAACAAAAAGCCAACAGGCTGACGCTGCCCAAGGATGGGGAAACCACAGAGTGCAGAAAGGCTAGTTGTTACAGAAAATAGCTTTACGGGGTCTCCATGCGCTGCTTCATTTTTGGGAGCAATCTGCTGTTTTTTAGTCTTCCCCACTGCCTGACAACACATCCAGAGCAAGATCATGTTTTCTTTTCTGCTTGGAACATAAAACATTTGGTAATACTAAGAAACTAGAAAGCATCCTTATTAGAAACCCTGTCTCAGTAGGAAACCCTGTATCATCATCCCCAGCAACAGTTAATGCCTCATGCTGAAGGAAAATTAAAAAAAAAAAATAAAACCTATCAAAAAAGTATTTGATCTGACCAAAACACAATGAAGAAAAACATTGTTCCTAATGCCTACAGGGCCAATTTACTTCTTGAAGCACTGGACTTGTTTATGCTTGCCATTATCTTTGCATTCATAGCTGGAAATGTTACTAATGGCCATGCAATTATGCGTCTCTTTTAAACGTTAAATTAGAGCTGTTTCAGACTCTTACCTCCAGCCCTGCCTTTGGAGGCCCCATCAGCAGGAGCTCCTTCCCCCGGGCTCCCAGGCAACTGCACGTCCCTTATGTCTTTTCAAGAATGCACAGCTCAATGTTTTGAGCTTTAATTTATTTGGTGACTTTTCAGAATTGCTTTGTTGTTGTATCTTCCTCTGGGAGTATATTTGCATGAAAGAACATTATGAACCGCTTAGTATAAAGATATAAAACAAGTGAAATGACAAACACATGTAAAAACATAGCTATTCCAAATAAAGCTAACTCAAAAACTTGCAGGGGAAAAAAAATAATTCTCTCTTCATGCCCTCATCTGGCCTTACCTTCCTCGGCAAATTAATGAGTGTACACTCATGTTAAGGAGTGAGAACAAGGAAGAACACCCTCTGTCCCTGCCTACTGAGGATGAGAGTGATGGGCCTCTGCACTCATTCGAGTATCACTATGGAGAAGATGGGCAGAGAAGGAAGAAGGGGAAGAAAATGGAAAGAAAAAAAAAAAGAGAGAAAAAGAGCATGTTAGCTCTTTCTCTTTAAACACTGGTTAGCTTAGCTGTGACCATGTGGTGGAAGTTATTGTGTTGATATAGGCTAGCAGTAACTTACTATAATTATTTCTGGAAGGAAGAGAAACAGGGATAGGAGCTGTGGTCAGAGTGGTGGTTTTATTTCTGGACCAATTCTTCTCCAGGCTCTCTCCATGTGGAGGTGTAGGAGGTGGCGATGAAGCCAGGAAACTCAAGCCGTGCTTTCTCTGAGCCTAACTATAGCTAAGCTTGCTCCAAAGGAAAACGTCCTTACAAAATTTTCAGGAAAGAAAAATTGACTCAGCTGTGAGGAGGCCTGACTCCAAACCCAGCAGCAGGGCGAAGGCAGTCTTAGCAGCCACCGGGCGGTTTTTCAATCTCTATCAAGAAGCAGCTCAAGACAGCTTGAGCCATGTACTAAGATTTGGGGTGGTTTACAATTATAACACTGCAGAAAATGGAGACATGCCAAAATAATGCTGAAAGAGTGTTTTTAAAGAAACTTAGGTAGCCACAAGGTTGGAGGAAAGACTCCTCTTATGAAGTAAAAGCTGGCTGAAGGATAGGAAACAAAGGGTAAGGCTTAATGGGGTTTTTTACTTTCAAGGAAAAATGCTGGAACCAGTTTTATTCAACACATGCATTAGAGATCTAGTGAAGGAAATCCACAGTGAAGTTTCCAGATTCACAGATTGTACTAAACTCTTTCAGACAGCCAAATCTTATGCTGATGGTGAAGGACCCCAGAAAGACCACACAAAACTAAATGGACAAATGGGTATCAGATAAGCTACAGAGCAGATAAATGTAAGTTAATGCATCTAGGGAAAAATAAGCCAAACCACACCTACATGATGCTGAATACAGAACTGACAGTGGAATGTCATAAAAAACCATCTTAAGAGTCATCATTGACAATTCTCTGGTCATCAACAAAAGCCAAAAGAGTTTGATGAGAAAGGGTACCAAGAGCAAGACAGATGGCATCATTTTGCTGCTTACATATAACTTTGGCATGACCACACTTGAGTACAGCTCATGGTCTGCTCTCTATGTCTGAGGAAGGATCCAGCAGAGTTAAAGCAGGTACGGAGAAAAACAACCAAAATGATCAAGCAGCTGCCTAACAAGGGAGAACTTCAAAATGCTGGGCTCTTTGCGATGGAGAGGAACACGTTAAGAGGAACAGTTGAGTATTACAGAATAATGAAGGCAATATCTAGGAGATTAGTTTTAAACCAGATTAAAGGAAGTATTTTTTATACTTCTCTAACTTAGTGTCACAGGAGGTTATGGAGGCAGGGAATATCAGCAGGTTCAAACCAGACTGGATAAATTCATAGAAAAGAAGTGCATGGGTAGATACAAAAAGGACAAGGCAGATGAGTACCCTCTAATACCTCCCAATAAACAAACATGGACACTGGGGGTGGTACAAGGGGAACTGACTGCAAGAAGTGACCAGACTCACGTGCTCCCCTAAACAGCATTGGACATTGTCAGAGTCAGAAACAAAGTATTTGGGCTAGAAGGATGATTGCTTTGACCAGAAAGGCGTTTCTTACACTTTTAAAACAACCAAACCATGGAGGGAGACAGATGTTTTTAAAAACAAATGATCAGATATATAAAAAACAAATTCCCAAGAAATTACACTGAGCTGAAATCCTCTCCCAAAGAGAATTTGCTGGGGTTTTTTTTGTTTCCCTCAATCAAAAGAGCACTGGTTTATCTCATACCTCAACACCCAGAACGGTTTGGCAGGACAGTAACTGTTAGATTTACTGCTTACATGTGTGCATATAACGAGATGGCATCTTATCGCAACCTGACCGTGGGCCAAGTGCTGGGTTAACATATGCCAGAGACATGGGAAACTGTGGAGCAACAGGGAAACCCCTTAAATGGGGAGATCCTCCAGACACCAATGAAGTGATTAACTGTTAGTTTTATGCCGTCACCAAATGTGTTTACATGCTTCCTGATGTCATCTCCAAACCTGTCTTTTTTCATGGCAATCCTCTTTTGACACAGCCAAAGAGCCTTTCCCCCACTGCAAAAGGCTCCTCCTGCTATATATGAATATACTTAGGTGACTTCCAAGTTAGTGAGGAGCTTTCACCCAGCTGTAAAGGGGAGACATACAGCCTGCACTTGGTCAACACAAGTCCTGGGATAACCTTCTCTTTCCTCCTCAGCACTATTTAAAATCATTGTTTAGGCAGGGTGACAGGGAGAGAAAAGGAAGGCTGCTGCTCACTTGGAGCTTCTCAGGTGTGCTAAGGGTAAGAAGTCTGATCTGAAATTTCAGTTCATTAAAATCCCTACAGCTCAGGAGCTTTACCTTTCTGCCAAGAAGACACCCGTCCCCATCCCGCACTCACCAGCTGTGGACTGGAAATCACAATGCCTCTGAATCATCGGAAGGTTTTTTAGCCCGGCATCTTGCAGCAGTCAGGCACTCAGGCTGTCTGTCTGTCCACACAGCTATCTGACAGCTGTTCCTCAGCAACTGTTTAATCCTTTGGTTGGTTTTGAGCATGTTCAGGTGATGGGTAATGACCTCAGACCTTGGAAGGTCTTGCCAGTTTGGGGAAAATCAACACCTGCTAATTGCAAAATGTAAAAAATTGGGATCTGATTGAAGAGAAGTCAGTAGCAGCCTATTCCCAGCTGTAAGAAAACATGCAGGATGGACAAACAGCAGCATAGCCCTGGTGCTGGCTGACAGCTCTGCCCCGGCTCAGGAGGGCACCCGATGGGGCTACCCTGGGAGGAGGGAGAGGGGTTTGCTGAGGACAAGGTAAAATGGGGCTTTGGTGAGGCAGGGCACAGATTGTCAGGAAATCAAGCTTCATTAGTCCCTCTGCTCACAGAATGAATTTGTTATTAGGACTATGGTGATGTAGGTTTATATAGGTCACTGTGACAGTAAAAACATATCATTTTTATCTTCAGCTGGCATGATCTTCAGCATTGTTAATCCGCAGTATCAGCCTGACTGATTTATTACTGCTTATAAACCATACTGACAAGGACTTCATTTTACCTCCATGCACAAATACCCTGTTCCTAAAATATAGAAGATGCATGTTGGCTATCACTGTAAACAAGAGATTAGTCTCACTTCTGATTTTGTAACATTGCCTCTCCATACCCTCTCAAATATATATTACTGGTCTAGCCTCTTTCCAGCCATTTTCTAATGCAAGGAAACTATTGTACTTTTTTTCTGTTTTCCATTCCATTCCATTTTCCCACTGGAAATCTGGTGTTTAATCCCTACAGATATAAATCTAGACTGACTTCCAGGATATATTCCCATTCATATTCCATTATTCTCTTATTATGGCCAACTGTATTAGCTTCCTGACAACATGTAGCATTGTTTTTCCTAGCCCTGACTGTGTACAGGCTCATTGACCTACAACCACCACTCTTCTGACTACAGCCTTGGTTTATTAAATTCTGACCTGATTCTAATAGCGACAATGTCAAAAAATGTATTTGGATGATATATATTAAAGGTTGGCTTCTGAATCCCATGGGTTCCAGGATTCAGGGATCCCTCCTTGCTGATTGCTGCAGCCCAGCTGGGGGCTCGCAAGGGCTCAGGTCGTCTCCCCATCCCAGCCTGACGGACACGGCTCCTGTCCCTGTGTGCAGGTTTGGCCAGCAGCAAAGCTGAGCATCTGCCCCAGACAAGCGCGCACACACACACACACATACACACAGGGCACCAAGGCAGCTGGACACACAGACTCTCTGACAGACCACTGCCATTAGCTGCACTCACATAAAAACCAACAACCCTCACTTAAATGTAAGTAAGCCCAGTCCTGTTCCTCCTCTCTGGCTGATCAGGATTGAAATCCTCTGTGAAAACATAGGTGCCTTCACTTTCTAGATTCACAAGCACACTCACATTCACAGATCCTTGAATATCAGCCCAGCCTGCCAAGCCCTCTAGTACCCGTGCCCGGGGTCCCTTACCCAGTAAGCAGGTCTCCTTCTACTTGTCAGCCAGTCCAGCTTGAAGTTTGCTAGGAAGGAAAGGCGTGCACTACACACTCGTCTCACAAGCATCTCCACAATCACAGATCACTTGAATATTAACACAGCTTCTCACAGAATCACAGAATCGCAAGGGTTGGAAGGGACCTCGGGAGATCATCTAGTCCAACCCCCCTGCTAAAGTAGGTTCTCCTAGAGAATGTTACACAGGACTTCATCCAGGCAGGCTTTGAATATCTCCAGAGAAGGAGACTCCACAACCCCCCTGGGCAGCCTGTTCCAGTGCTCTGTCACCTTCAGAGTAAAGAAGTTTTTCCTCATATTCAACTGAAACCTCTTATGTTTCAGTTTGTACCCATTGCCCCTTGTCCTGTCACTGGGCACCACTGCAAAAAGGCTGGCTCCATCCTCGTGACCTCCATCCTTAAGATTTTGTATGTGTTGATGAGGTCCCCTCTCAGTCTTCTTTTCTTCAGGCTGAACAAGCCCAACTCTCTCAGCCTTTCCTCGTAGGGGAGATGCTCCAGTCCCTTTATCATCCTAGTTGCTCTCCTCTGAACTCTTTCTAGGAGTTCCTCATCTTTCTTGAACTGGGGAGCCCAGAGCTGGACACAGTACTCCAGGTGGGGTCTCGCCAGGGCAGAGTAGAGGGGGAGGATAACCTCCCTCGACCTGCTGGCCACACTCCTCTTAATGCACCCCAGGATACCATTGGCCTTCTTGGCAACAAGGGCACACTGCTGGCTCGGTCCACGCATGCCCAGACCCTGGGTCCCCTTAAACCAGCACAGGCTCTGACCTTGAGTCCTTCCAGATGAAGCCTTCCTCCTGCTCACCAACTAGTGCAGCTTGAAGTATGCTAGCACATTACACATACCCATGCACACAGGATTAAATTCACTGGGGGAAAAATAAACACACTTCAGTATTTACAGGTGCTGCTATTTAGACCTCTTCCACATAAACATACACCCTGGTCCCTCCAGTTGCTGACACCTAGACCTACGAGCCTTATGGCCCACGGTCCCTCCAGCTGCTATCACCCACACATCTCTTGCATACCGGTCTCTCTACTTGCTGGCACCAAGACGTGGGGGTCCCTTCTCCAGCTGTTAGGACTTAGACCTTGAAGCACGCACATACATAGGATAGAAAGTGAGATTACACAGAAAAAAATATTTAAGTAAAGGATTTAATAAGAAGATAGGACAGACTGCAGGGATCAAGCAGAGGGCTCAGTCAGAAAAGCATATTGACTGGCAGCTTGCACACCCACCTGGCCCCTTTAATATCCCTCTTCTCTGTTTTCCCACGCTTGCTCCTCCCCAGTCCACCCTGCTCCCTACCACCACCTTCCTCCCCCTCAGGCCCTTCCTCGCAACATCCTATAATAAGTTTTGCACAGTCCCATGAGCCCCTTCCGATAGCAGTTTTACCTCTTTGTCTCTAACCCTTTCCCCTCTGGTTAGAGAGCTTGGGCTGCCCCCCCCTGCTGTGCCCCAGGCCCATCGCTAATGGCCCATCGGTCCATGGCCAAGAGGTCTGGTCCTTCGCATTGTCTCCCTTACAGCCTGCTGTTAGGTTTGTGTATCTGTGTGTTTATTTTATCAGTTCCCTTGTTATGTGTTATTTCTTCTAAACGGAAGAGTTTCAGACAGAGGGGGATGCTCCCACACACCCTCACAATATACACTTGGCAAGCTCTTGATTCCTGAAGACGCCTTAGGGGCGAGAGGGATCCATGAGTTGAGAAGTTCATGACTAAATGGCTTTGTACGAGGAAGAGGGAAAATCCACTGAGAAGAAAAAGAGACCAGGCATCTTAGAATGACACAGGGCTTCTTTAAAGCACAGGTGTCAAGCTAATTGGTTATAGGTTTCCAATATTTCTATGGTTTTACGATGCAAAATACAAAAGTTGATTCAGAAGATGCAAATAGAAGTTTATCATGTCAGCAACCTGCTAATGTGGGCAGCACCTGCATAGGCAGACAGACAAATACTTGATACTGCTAGAGGAGCTCACTTGAGTAAGAGGTCATCCAAGAAAGTTTGGCAAGACAAAAAGGCACATCTCCCCTGCAAGTGAGCTTCAGTGAATGTGTCTCTGCTCTCCCTTTCAGTCCTGTCAAAGTTATGAGAAAATGCAATACCATTCCCAAAGGTAATCATCCTGCAGCTTCAGATCACTCCTCTCTTGCTGCCCAGAAATCCCAGGCAGGACCTGGCTCTCCTGCAAAAGTACCTGCATCAATCATGTTTAATAACATTGCACACCAACTTGGAATTGTGAGTCAGCTACAGCAGCTGCTTGACGTGTATTCCCGTAATGTCTTGAGTGATGATCCAGAATGAGAAATTATATTACTCATTGTGAAAACCTATGCTGCTGTTGTTATTAAACTCATCCTAAAGACCACCCTACTAGACTACCTCCCCTTTGACCAAAAGTAATGTCAAAGCAAATGAGAGACAGTTGGAAAAACTTTCCAGAAGACCGAAATTTTCCAGCACAGTAAGAATGCATTTGTATCAGAAATAGTGTGACCAGCAGAACCAGGGAAGTGATTGTCCCCCTGTACTCTGCACTGATGGGGCTGCACCTCAAATACTGTGTTCATTTTTGGACTCCTTGCTACAAGAAAGATATTGAGGCAATGGAACATAGGAGAGCAACAAAGCTGGTGAGGGGTCTGGAGCACAAGTCTTATGGGGAGCAGCTGAGGGAACTGGGGTTGTTTAGCCTGGAGAAGAGGAGGCTGAGGGGAGACCTCATCAATCTCTACAACTGCCTGAAAGGAGGCTGTAGTGAGGTGGGTGTTGGTCTCTTCTGCCAAGTAACAAGTGGTAGGAGAAGAGGAAACGGCCTGTAGTTGCGCCAGGGGAGGTTTAGATTGGATATTAGGGAAAATTTCTTCACTGGAAGGGTTGTCAAGCATTGGAACGGGCTGCCCGGGGAAGTGGTGGAGTCCCCATCCCTGGAGGTATTTAAAGACAAGTAGACGTGGTGCTTAGGGACATGGTTTAGTGGTGGACTTGGCAGTGTTAGGTTAATGGCTGGACTTGATCTTAAAGGTCTTTTCCAACCTAAAATATTCTATGATTCTATGAATGGTGAAGCGACAAGATCAGTCTCCTTGGAAGATTCTGGAATAACCACTGGAGGTTTTTTTCAAGAGCAAGTCAGGCAAAACATCTCCCAGGAATGGCACAGTGCAGCTGATTCTTCATTAGGACATGGGACTGGACCAGACCAGTGGTTCCCGGGCGAGAGAGAATGAATCTCTCAGGCATGAAGATGAGGCTACTAAGGTTTACTGGACATATACTGAATAATGCTTCTCTAAGAACCTAATCTTCCCTATCTATGAGAAGTCTTGTCTTCTCCACAAAGCCCCATGTTTGTATTCTTAGAAGATAGCACTAAATTTGCACTCCAATAGACAGAAGAGTGGATGAACAGTGGATTTAAACCGTCATTAGATCCTGCTGGTCTTGGGCTGCTCAAGTGCCCCATCACAGTTTAGCCCTGGAGGCCTGTCTAAACTGCTTGAGTCATTTGCCATGGCCATGCCTCATGACAGACCAGCCACCCTCACAGCCTGACCTGTCCCCTGTCCCCATTAGAAGCTCTTATTGCTACCTTCACAGTATTTGCTGCAGGGAAATCCCTCACAAATATACCTGAGGCATTTTGCGACAGCGCATTTAAACCCTTGCAGCCAGAGACCATAGCAAGGCTGACCTTCTCACCCCAGACATTTGGATGAAGAGCAAGGGAATTCCTTCAGTTCCCATGAGTGGGCTCCAGACCTGAAAGCAGCTCCTCCAGAGAGCCCGATCCAATCCACTACAACTGAACAAGTGCTATCTCTAAAATCCCAGTTTATGATATTAAGGTCATGTTTTCCAAATACATACTTTGTGGTCCACTTCCCACCTAACATATTCCCTACCTTTCCCATTTGTGTAGCTGGGTCCAGCACATTGCATTTGGGAATTACTAAAGCCCTATACCATGCTGCTCAGGCATACCTTAAATAGCTAATACTGTTGTAGCACTCTTCTATTCTACCATTACTACACCAGAATGTACAATTCTTTATAACGCCTGATTCTGCATCCATTTATCTCTATATATGAGAGGAAATTAAGTTTAAAGAAAAATAAGGATGGAGCACTGCGCATAGATGATACCATTAAACTTTCTGCCCACAAGGTAAAGAAAAACAGAAGAGACACAGGAGAAACGAAATGTTGAGTCTTCAAAAAAATCTAATCACTAAATGAATAAGGGGAAATTATTGCTTCTTTTTCTATCCACTTTCCCATCCCTCCCTTCCTCCTTCCCTCCCTCTCCCACAAAAAAACCCAGAAATCTAGAAATTAACTGCAGCAGAATAATTTTTTGTTTTAAGCTATTAAATCATTGTTTTTCCTCAAGAAACATTGATGATCTAACTGACAGTTTATTTTAAAAATAGATCAAGCCTTCGGTTGTCATGCAAGTGCTGTATTTTATCCCTAATGGAAATAATTAAACTTACTTAAATGCAGGAAGAAGCAAAGAGGAAATAAAACAGTCATCCATCTTATTCAAAAGTCTACCCAGTGTCTTGACCAGAAAACATAAGATTTTACACAGCAGTGCTATAAAAGCTGAAAAACAAATATTCCATTCACCGTTGTCCTTGATCCTTAACAAAGGGACAGGCTTTAGGATTTATGATAGTAGCAGGTACTGCAGTGACAATCTGTATGGTTCTCTATCTTCACATTGTCCTTAAGGGTAATCTTAAAAAAAGAAAACACACACACATAACAAACTATTAGGATTAGCTAGACAGTAAAAACAGCATTCTCAAGCACAAGATGTCTGAAGCCTTTTTCTTAACCACAAGGTACACAGGCTTTTTGGGGCACGTGTACTAGAACAGCCTCTGAATGCCAACCTGTGAAGTTGTATCATCAGTGGCTTTCAGAGCTGTAAAGAGAAAGTTTTCAATAGTGACATAGTTTGGTGTCCTTAATTTGGCACTTCTTAACATGCTTCATTTTCAGAAAGTGTAAAGAAACCAATCTTTGAAAAATCAGGAAGTGTCTTTAGAATTTTTCACCTGGGGATTATAAAAACGGAGACCACAAACATGATGAGTCATTTTTATTTTTAATCTCAGCCAAATCCTAGTTGCTGCCTCAGGGCAAGTATAATGTCAGTGGTCTAGAAAAAGATCTATGCTCTACTCAGATGAAGAGCCAGGACTCAGCCAGGGTTAACTGTAGTTGTCTGTAGGTAAGTGAGGTATCTGGGCTCTCATCACAGCCAGTGGAGACCCAGCGCTCTGTTCAGCAGTGCACATGGAGCCATCAGCTGCCATTTGGGATGTCAGAGGGAATCCCACCAAGCCTCCAGGTGCCACTTCAGAAGGTCTTTTATGGGTCCTCTGTCTGCCAGCCATACACAGATGTCTTGAGTACCCCAGGGTATTTCAGATGGCACCCAATCTGTGTGTGGGTAACTGAACTGAGCCTCTAGTCAACACGCTTAATGAGCCTGATTCAGATCACCACAGGATAGGCACCCTAGCTTGTTTCAACTAGCTCACCATTTATTCAATAAAATATAAAGTTTCTTCACCTGGAGCTGAATCACTCCCAAAACAATCAGCTTTAGCAGAATCTCTCTTTAAGAGAACCTTCCAGAGGAGAGTGTTAAATGCTCAAAGTAGTTGCATGCATTTACAGTTCCCTCTTGGTTACACTATTAAAAGTAAACACAACCTCAATTAATCTAATGAGCGCAGATGGTTTTGGTCCCTCATTCCCATATAAGTAATTGATAGTATTGACCAACCACCTTCCCAGAGAACTCCTGCCTATGCAGGAAAGATGCAAGGAAAATGATTAATTAACATCAAATACACACTGCATGGGTGAATATCCAGGGGAGCTAAAAACAACGGGGACAGCAAGTCCACTACCAGAACTTCAGGTGTCACAAGTCAAAGTAGTTTCACTGAAGTCAGTGACGCTGCATCAATTTCCTCATCCCAGCTGAATATCAGACTCGGTACTGGTTGACATTTTAATTTCCTCTTCAGAAAAAAGAAAGAACCCAGGAGCAAAGGATATAAATGCCAAGGATGTTTCCCTCAAATAGTTCTCCAGGTTCCTCCAGCAAAAACACATTCTTTTCTATTCACTGGTTCAGCTAAACATTGCATCCTAAAACACGTTCAAACGGGTCTCATTCACAGCCTCACCTTGGTAAAAGCCTTTGCTACGCAGCACGTTGCTTCTGATGTAATGTTCTTTGGAACGAGCATGGTCTTCTTGGACCTCATCGGAGTGGGATAGGCCCGGGAGAAACAGCACCCAGTGCACTGGTAAATGGGCGCTCCTGGCTTGGAAAAGAATCTGTTCTCCCCTAGCTTGCACTCTGGACAACCTGCCATAAAAATATAAGGAAGAGACTTTTACTTGGTCTCCAGCTGTATTTTCATTTTCATAAAGAAAGGGAAAGTGCAGGCAGTAAGAAGAAGCACCGGCCGCATTTTGCTGCTTGACATCTGTAGAACAGAAAAGCAAAGCTCTCCTCTTTAGGGCCCTTCAACTCTGCAATGTGCACCATCTGTAAAACTAGAGTGTGGCTTTCTGGGTTAGGCACAAGCATCACTGTGTCTTTTCTGGTTTTCCAACTTAATTTAGTTGACAGTTGTGGAGAGGTTTTTTGTATGTCTACTACACTAGCTGCCTCCTAGAAAATTTTCTACTAGCTACAGGAAGTTAAATAGCACCAGCAGGATTTGCAGTGCTTCTTAAACATTGCCTGTTTTCAGGCAAGACTCTGTTATCAAGAGTTTTAAAAATTCCCAGTCGTCCCAAGATTCTTCTAGCTCACTTTTTTCTAGCTCACTTTTTTCTATATTCAAGGCTGAATTAAAAAAAAAAACCAACCCAAAACGCAACCTCCTGAACACCCCTAAAATCTTCCTAATATGCCCTTTCGCAGAACGCTACACCACCAACATCCGATATTCTGGCATCTATAGAGGAAAAATATTCTGCATATTATAAAGAGAAGCTATGGTTCTGCTGTTCCTGATATTACATTACCATTTAGATCTCAGGCGTAGAAACCAAAACATTTCTATCTGGTAATGTTTCAAGGATTAAGATCACCCACATCAACACAGAATAGAATCATAGAACCATAGAATTGTTTAGGTTGGAAAAGACCTTTAAGATGATCAAGTCCAACCATTAACCTAACACTGCCATCCCACCACTAAACCATGTCCCTAAGCAGGGCACGGTCATCTCGGAGACTCTTGACCTGGAGAAGTCAAGTTTAGAGAAGAAATAGGAAGTATACTCAGAGCAAAATTATCTTCATTTATTATACCTTCATATCTCAGTGTCAATAAATGCAACTGAATGATAAGATTTATGACCACATTTATAAAACATGTGAAAGTTTACTTAATACTCTTTATGGACAATTGCCCTATTTCTGAATGCTGAAAGCAGCTTACCCTGCATGAGAAACTCTCCGTCTGGGAAAGCATGAAGAAGATGCAGAAATACAGACAAAATGGTCAAAGTGACAGCTGCATACTTCCCGTAGCAACCCATGATCTTTCTGGAAATACAAATAAATACATTTTTAAGGGACTGTTTCACATTGGTACAGTACCAGCATCTAGGCTACGCACTGATACAGCATTCAGTGCAAGTAACAGAAGCAATTTAGAACCAGGATCAGAAACTGAAAATGTAGTGTACCGATGTGCATTTTATAGGCTCAGAAAATTGACTTCATCACCATAACAAAATTGTTTCTTTCTTTCTGGCCTTAACTTTTTTTTTTCTGAATATTAACATAAACTACAGCACATGAACTTCAAATGTCACAACTGCCTATTATTTATGGTAGACTGGATAAAGCCAGCAAATGCTTATGGAGAGGATGAAAGAATCTGCCCTGAAAAGGGCCATGAAAAGACTAATTTCAGGGGAAATAATTTTGCATCAGGACATAATTTCCTGAACCAAGTGTCAGATTATTCGTCCACACACTGACCTCTTCAATGCCAAAGTCCCCATAAACAGATTTTCACGGTCCTGTCCCTTAGTGGGAGAAAGCTGCTCCAACCAATGTAATTAGACAGGCACTATACATGCTCCAGAGCACCCGAGGAGACACGGTGCAAGAGAGAATGAGCTCAGGAGGTTTTGAAACAGCCCTGGGGCCACCGACATCGCACCGAGGCCTCATAAGGGCAGCTCAGGGTCAGGGTAGTCCCAAGGAGTTCAGCATCACTGCAGCCTTCTGGACCAAGATTTTTTTTAGGCTTCATTTTACTGATGCAGCAAATTGACTGGGGTTCTGGTATAAACACAGCCCAGTCGGCTTGAACTTTTCAAAATTTTTTCAGTAGATAGATTTTGTGGAAGAAGGCTACATGCAGCGCTGCACACCTGTCCTTCTACTGCTAGCGCATGAGATGAAGTGGCCATAAATAGCATATTGCATGTTCTCTGGGTAATTCAACAGAAATGCTGTTGAGTGGCTATATTTGATCTAGATCAAGTCTATATCATAGGGTAATGCGTATCTCTGATATGAAGAACCGGGGGAAACCATAACATTAAAGATGCAGAATACGTAAGTTTCAACTGTATGAATATCATCCCAAATTCTCCCTTTGATTTTTTTTTTTAAATAATTACTTTTTTCATTATAATTCACAATAAGATTCCATGGAGTGGGGGGCAGGCAGGGAGAACACACACACAAAGCCTCACTTCTCTCCATACCCAGGCATCAGATATACTAAGTAAGGGCCACACGCAGATCGGCAGGATGCTTGTTGATAATTACCAGAGGACCTTTAAAATTATTCTGAAGCATTTTGTACCAGCCTGGTCAGAGACGAAAAAATGGTCATAAACTGGTCTAAGAAACTGGTGTTTCTTTTGAGCTAGAGAACTCCTATGTGCCTGTGGCATGGCCTGGAAAGCCTTCCCTTACTGGAAAGTCAGGCAGGATCTGAATTAGGCTAAAGATGCCACACGCATTTTCGGATCTTCATGTTATAAATACTTGGTCAACTAATGCTACTTTTAAAAATCTTGGATTCATCTGAGCTACAAAGACATAAAACAAAATACTGAACTCACTTCTGCTCTTGTCAGTATTAAATTGTAACATCTTAGGCATGAAGTTTGTAACCTTCCTTCTCAAGGACTAAGGCTCCATATTGTACTGACAATTTCATTGTGCTCAGTCAAAGAGCGTTTTGGCCCAGTCTCTCACTCAGAAAACAGAATTTCCCCCTTAAAAACTATTTTCTTCCAGAGCATAGACCTGAGCACTTAGAAATGAACAGGAATTATTTATATCCCATGGTGAAGTAATTGGGTCCATGGAGAAAAGAGCCATATAAAGGATGCTGAAGTATTAAATTCCTGAACCAGGGCAGCCTGTGCAGGTGACAGAGACAGCAGCAGTCCTTCATCCAGCCTGGCTGGCCGGGAACAGCCTTGCTTCCGAGGATTGAGTTTCAGGGTCTTTTCATTGCTGAGGCATAGAGCACACTTCAAAAGGGGGACTTTCCCTGCCCTTGCAGATTATCCTGTGAGGGATTCTGGGCTGAGCAGTGCTCACCTTCACCCTGACAGAGGTGGTCCTTGGCTGCAGCCGTGCAGCAGTGCCTGGTTCACCCTGTCCAGTCCCGGTTGTTCCTGACCCCAGGCAGCATTCCAAGCCCACAGCTCCTAATCACCAAACTCTTTACCTGCCTTCTCAGAAATGTTATCTGATCACCAAGATCTCTCCACCTCTGCAGTCACCCCCCCAGGCCGTGCCTGGAGCTAACCTACAGCTTGGCTGGGCTGTGGCTGAGCTGCAGGGCTGAGGGCATCTCCAGACTCTTGCAGCTGGGTCTTTAGAACAGTTTCTGCTATGCCTACATAGACCACCTGATCCCTTGATGTTTAGGAGACTGAAACTGTCACACAAGAACATGATGCGTTAATGACTGATGTGCAGGATAAGGTCTCAAGCTGACAACACCGATATATATATTTTAGATACTGAAAGCTACTGTGCTTAGCAAGCAAAAAAAACCCCCAAAAACCAAAAAACCATATTCAGTCCTTAACTGCTTAAGAGCTTCTCTTCTTCCAAATACACCAGTCAATGCTGATGCTCCATGATAAATATTCTGCAGGGACAGATCAAATTGTGGCACCAAATATTTATAAAAATGAGGTGACAATGAGACGGACAACAACGCCAGCAACAAAGGAATTGATCTTGAGATTTGGTTTGGAGGTTATTTAAGCATGCTATACTGATCAGGGAAGGCACTGACAACCCTAACCAGGAAAGGTGGTAGAAAATTGAGAGGGGCAAGTATAATTAAACAAAGATAGCTTTTGCATATTGGAAACATATTTCTTTTCAGATTTTGCACCTACCCAGCAGAATCCTGGCAACGACTGTCACAATGATGCAGATGTTCAAATAATGCCTGCTCACATCTGCAGGGACAGGCAAACTTGAGCTGGTCCATGGAGTGAAGCTACTTGCCTGGTATGATTATCTGAGAGTGAACCTGGAGCACTGGGATGCGTGCAAAGAGAGTATTGATTAGCAGAGGGACACTCCATCACTGCACAAATTTCCAGAGTTATATGGGGACATGAGGCTGCGATGCACAGGTCAGCGGGTCTTGGTTCATTGATCAAGCAGATGTACAATGCAGTCATCAAAGGTAGCAGTTCAGATTGCAGCAGAGTACAGGCCCTACAAGGTAGCTTTGAAACCAGGACAATGATGGAAACAAAATCAAAGAGAGCTCCATCCTTGTAGCAATCAGAAGAAGATCATGCCCAGGCAGATGAGGCTGATACCAAAGGCAGGATGATGAGAACAGGGCCCTTGCCTGACTGGGGTTAGCAAAGCAGAAAGAAACATAGTTTATGAGCAAGATCGATGCACAGTGCTCTCCAGTGCAATGAATGAAGGCACAAAAGTGGAAAGGAGCCTCTTTCTAATTAAGAGAGCAAAAACTAGAGGTAAGAGACTGATCTGAAGCCCAGCTAAACTGAATGTCTAAGAGGCTAATGAGGTTGCAATTAACAGGTGGCAAGGGTTGGGTGCTGGGTACAAATAACTTCTCCTCCGCCCTCCCACCTGCCCAGTGAGTCAGTCAATGCTGCCAGAAAACAGAGGATAAAGGAGTTAAAAGCAGCCAATAATGAACAGGAAGAAAAACCTTTGGCAGCAATTGTGGAAGCCCTGGAAAGAAGCAATTGGAAGAGGTATCAAAAAGCCAGTTCAATGAATGGATACATGCAGGGTGAATGCAACCTGTAGTTACTAATCTTTGCTTGGGCTTTTACCAAAAACCCATCCAAGTACGAGAAGCAGTATTCTCGTGTTAGTCATCAGGTGGCAAAGGAAGCAGGGAATGCCCTTAACATGGTGGTCCCACAGAAGCGTTGAACATGGCTTTCAAGTTTCTGAGAAGCAGCTGCCAAGTCTCCACACCCTGTCCCCTCAACAAGAGTAAGCTGTGTCCACAGGAGAAAAGGGGTCCTTCACAGCCTCCTATGGTCCTGCCAAACATTTTGGGAACTGAACTGAGCTCAGCTGCAACTACGGGGTTGCACTGAATAAATTGGCTGGATCCCCTCCCTCCAGCTTTTTTTAAGGTTATTTACTGTAGATGCTCTTTCCAGCCCCACAGAGGGGGCGTGACTGCTGGCAGACTTGCCTGCATTGGGGACACAATCCCACAGTTTAATGTCAAGCCCTGCTCCATCCAAGGGGACATTCCCCAGAGTATGAGGAGACGGCTAGAAGGACTCAGGCACAAGCAGGAGAAGACACTCAGCCTTTTCCAAACACCTTGTTGCCACATCATCCTGAGCCTTCTGATAGCCTGGATGCTCCGGTGGCTCCAATAAGATGCCAGCCACAGGAATAACACCACAACCCTTGACTTCTTACTCTGTGATTCCACGCTCTTTGCTGAAGGCACAGTGGCATTCTCCATCCTAATTTTTCTAAGAACACAGAATGCTGTGGTTCAGTACATTATAAGGGTTTGAAGCAATCCCAGAGGGAAGTTGTTTAAATTACATCAACCAAAAGGGGAATTGAAATTGCAGTTTTACACTTCCTCTATTGAGTGAGACTGTCAGGCTCGTATGAAAACCACCAGAGATACCTGTCAATAAAATCCAGATGTGATCTTCTCCACTCTTCCAATGCAACAGCTATTTTGCCCGATGGTCTTACTTGGTTTTCTGACTGTGCTCACACTGCTAACTCAGTTAGTGTCTACACCACTCATTTCATTTCAAAGGAAGCTTTTACTTTGGTCTATTAAATATTTTCTTTCTTAAGTTATTGGAACATTATATAATGCATAAATTTCAGCAGTTTTTTTGAAAGACGGTAATTTTAAGTCTTCCCCAGGAGTTAAAGTCTCACCTCATTATTTACAGTATCTTGTCTTTTTCTGTAAATAATTTATTTACCTATTATCAGTTATTAACCTATTTTCAGTTACCGTCATAAAGACAGGTGATCATCTGTACTTACAAACAGGTCTTCTGTTCAGGTGTGAGTGGGACTCTGTGGATGCTTTTTACATACACGTCAAGCTCCACTGGATCAGAATCCCTCATCTGACTCTGTGGTTCTTGTCCTGGCACAGGCACGCCAGCAAGCTCTGTTCAATGGGCATCCTCTGTACTGATTGTACAAAATACCCTGATGTTTGCAGCACAAACTTGGGACCTCCCTCTATACTTTTCCATAGGGTGACAGTGGTGCTGTCACACCCAACAGCAGTAAAACACTTTGCACATTGTGCTCAATTCTTTCTGGGATGCTGGGCCATGAGGTACGGCTGTGTCACAGCAACGATGAACTACAAGTGCCAGCGCTTCACTTGCAGCCCAGTGTCATGTACACAGTAACCTGTTAGCAAACCACTGAAGACTGAGAAATCTTCACTAACATTTTTTTTTCCTTCCCTTATGATATTTAATCATGACCGGCAATTTAAAGAATCAAAAAGATGTGTTAGTACCACAGGTTGTGTAACGTCTGACATTTGACAGCAACACTGTTGACCAGGAGAAAAGCACAGAGTTACTGGTGAAGAATTACCAGATCGATCAGAAATCACAAAATATCAACATTTAGCTGCAATACAATTCTAGAACCTTGTTTTCTCTTACTTACAAAGGTAGTTTAACCCTAAGCACTAATGTTTTAGTCCCAAAGCACACTTCAAGTTAATTTTCAAAGTAAAATCTTTGACAGAATGGAAGGAGATGAAAACTTTTGGAGAGAAGGGAAAGAGAATGTCAAAAAATATGTAATTGTTCCTCTTTAGCACTAACAAAAATTTGAAAATATATTACCTTCCTTGTTCAAGAAGAATAAATCAGTCAGCTGAGAAACTGCAGGGTGATGCTTGAAGGTGAGCTGTCCTTGACGCTTGGATGTACGTTCCCAAAACTGATGTACGAAAAAGTTGCATCTTTCTTTTATACCAGTAAAGCTAGATCATATTCCTCGCCCACATCTAAGCCATAGGATCAACTGTACATTTTACCTAATGACTGAACATTACTTTATGTAATTACCAGCCCACCATCCTGATCTTATCTTCGACTTGACTTTCATAAAGATTTTTTTTTTTCTTACATAATGAAAGAAAGGTCAGCTTGCAAGCACAAACTCAGTGCTGTATGAGTTTCCTGGGGAACTCAAATATCGAGTATCCAGTCATTTGCTGCAGTTTCCAGTGAATCTCATTTAAAAAAAGGAAGAGTTACTAAGGTTTCCTACCACTTCTTATTAAGCTGGAGAATAATATTTTACAAAAAGACCCCCCATAAACCACTTCTACAGCAATGGCATTGTTTTAGCAAAGAATGAAGAAATAAAGAGTAAGAGAGATCCATACAAACATTTAAAATAAAAATTTAATTTAAAAAAGGATAAATATAGAAGGATTACCTTTACAAAGATAAGATTTCTGGCAAGATCTCATCTTGGTTTTAGAGTAAAGCTAATGCCACAGAGACACTTCAGAAAATTGCACCAGGGTGCAGATTTTTAAGGCTTAGGGACTTGCAAGTCCTCAATTTCAAATAACAGAGTCTGTGTCGATGCTGGCTAAATAAGACAGGTCCCGCTCTGCCTTCCGTCTCGGAGGCCAAGCAGCACAGTGGGTCTTGCGTCCACTCAACTCTTCCCTTCCCCTTCCCAAAGGGGAGGCACAGATCCGACACCTACTGGGAACAGCCCCTGGCAATGCAGGCGGTCCTGGAGGTCCTGGGTCGGTGCTCAAGGCCATTCCTGCAGCACTACTGAGTTTTCAAGTCCTGGAGACTTGAGGGAGATTCACTTCAGATGTCAGAAGTTCACTTCAGAAGTTAACTGCCTAAACCCGAGTTACTCGCTCTAGGCTGCCTTTATAGTCAAAGGAGAGAAATAGCCCTCAACATCTATTTTGAGACAAGATTAAGTCATTTCTCCAGTGTATCTATTTTTCACCATTGAGAGCCCAGGGTAACTATCTTGGACTGCTCACTCTCCTACCCTTAGAGACTGACAAATACTTTATAGCTTTAAGAAACTCCTAAACATCCAAAGGCTTAAAAATTACTTTTTACACACCTACTTTTTATCACTCACTGCTGGAGATGTGATATTGAAGCGCACCCCTATAGCTTCTTGTGTTCCTATGAAAATGAGACTTTGGCGATTCATTCAGTCTTCTCCAAAATGTTTATTGTATAGCTGGATTTGGTGAATTGCACCTGTCCAGATTTCTGCCGTTCAGTTTTCTTGTCCCTTGCCTCGACTCTCTTTTTAGTAACAGCAGCACCCCCCGGAATCTGACAGATATTTCAGACACATATATCGCAACCTTATCACCTCTGCCTTCGCTAACATCCTCATCTGTTCAAGATATCGGACACCTTTTTCTCTTCTATTTGTTCAACTGATCACTATAACAAAGTTAAACTCAAAACAATTGTCCCCAGCCTACACTTGGCTTGAAATTGGCTTCTGTTTCAAAAGTGAAGATGGATTTCTGTACCTGGAAGCCTGTCTGGTTTTTATCCAACAATATGAGCTTGTCTAATAAAAGATAAATAAAAAAAAAGTCTCTCTCCCTACAATCTTGCTTCATTTAATAACAAAAGCGTAGGGTTGAAATTTGAAAGCTATTGGTAAACATAGTTTACTGAGAAATATTCCCCTGGAAGACAGAACCTTAATATTTCTTGTCATTCAAAGCAAAATGGATGAAAATTGCTGAGGTTTATAGAGTGCCTCTGACTTGGCTCTGTCCTGCCCATTTCATACTCACCCCAGCTTGCAGTCCTATGGGAGACCCAGGATGATCTGTGATGCTTCACAAAAAACAGCAAACTATCTTCATCATCAAGAAAACAAGTGATGATTGATTGTATTGTACACTCATATGTCGTACTTACTTACCTACATATTGCAGCATGTCATCAACTAGAAAAAAGGAAACGCTAAATAGTTCTTTCATTAGAAGGACTCAAGCACAATGGCAATGTTACTCCCACAGCATGAAAGAAAAATAAAAGTGCCCACAACCTGGTACTCTTTTCCTATCAGAATGTATTAGGAATAAATCTTGTGGAGTCAATGGAATTACACTGGTATAAAAGATAGTTTAAAAAAAGCTCCTATTTTTATTAAGAGGATTTCTTACTTTAGCCGCTCCAAATCTCCAACTAAAAATACTTGGTCAAATCTGTCTTAATGTGTGACTGAATGAGAAATGAGAGAATGTGTCTCACTGTTTTAGAGGGGGAAAAAAACCCCTCGAGTTTGTTAAATGGGTATTCTTAAATCACTTAGCAATACTCTTACAGGTTTTTTTGCCACACTGTGGTATTATGATTTTATGGTCTATATAAGTATATGGATGAAAAGATAGGTAAATATATATGCCAAACGGGACCATCGAATATGTTTTTCCAAGATCAGTATTTTGTCTTCTATTTGTAGGAGCAGAAAAAGTCATTCTGAGGTGGAAAAAGGCAACAAACTGCTAAAATTTTCAAGTTTCTTTGATGCCACTGCTTTCCTACGTTGGACTGGACTTTGTTAAGGAGCATAAGTTAAACTAAATATAGCTTTTGTTAAGACTGAAATCAGTGCGAGCTCAGCACCTGAGTATTATGGAGTTTCAGAACTTTTGAGTCTTTTCTAGGAGCTGGGTCCCTGCAGCTCCTTCTCTGGCTTTCTCTGGAAAAGAGGGTTCGTGTCTCTTCCCTTGCTTTGCCAGATGCTGTCTCAGGGTATCTGTCCTACTTCCCTATTTAGCGATATCTGCTTATGTACAGGCTGCTTCCTGATGCTGCCTCTTCCTCGCTAGAGGAAAGCTTTGCTTTGCTGCTCAGCAGAGTTGCAGGGCATCCCCCAGCACTGTCAGTAAAAGAATGGGAAAGGGCTCCCTTGCTTCAGAAAATAAATTATTTTATTCAAAAATAATAGCAACTCCACTTTATCAATAAACAGGCACACACACACACAAGTGGGGTCACAGATCAGCACTATTAAACAGAATTTACCTACTTTTATTAAGGGTAATATAAGGTTTTCTATACTATATACCAGCAGAAAGGACAGTACAGAGCACACGTACTTTTTTTTTTTTTTACCACTGCTGCATTCTTCAGAACCATTCCTGCCTTCTTTCTTGATTTTCCTATTCTTTGTAGATAAACAAATGAGAAGAAACAACCTTTAAAATGAAGTTCTGATAGCATTTTTGGCTTGAGTAGATAAGCAGGTTGAGTTCTGGAGGATTTTTTTTTTTAATAATAACTAAATCATGTTTCAGAACTTCCTGCAAATGCAGCCAAAAGCCACCCTTCATCATTCATGCAAACTCAGAAAACAGCAGCCCCCACTCTGAGAAAGGAAGGTGTCACGCACGCTCACCGAATGCCAGAAACTCTCCTTTGCCCTTGCAATCTCCAAATACCTCCTCGGCTTCTTTCTCCAGCCCTGCCCTACAAGCTGACACAGCACCCACAAGTCCAAGCCTGCACCAGGCCCTGCACCAGAAGGCATCCCAAAACACTGGTACTATCTCTTGCAATTTGGGTGTCACTTCCCTCATTTCTCCTGTTATCTTCCAAGTGTCCCAGGAGGAGAGAGGCTCCCACATACCACAAGCTGCTCTGCGCTGACACAGGCAAATTATCAGAGTTGCTGCAGAGAGATAACAAAAGGTCCCACCATACTGACTGAGAGCAGGATTTGCCAGAGATTCAAGGGAAAAAGAAGCAACTTTAGTGTTAAGCAAAAAGATACGCAGGTATTTCAATATTTTACCAAGTCTCCCAACTCCTTCCCAGTTTGCTCGTAACTTTTCCAGTCGCCATCTCTCTATTCTGAGAGACAGTCCCACCAGCTCAGTAGATATACACTGAAACAAGGCTCCCCAGGACAATGGAAAATTGTCCATTCTGAAATAAAGGGCTCCTGTCTCCCAAGATACTTCACACCGTATTATGCGGAGAGTGAAAGTCAAGTTTTCTGTTCTTTTACAGGTGTTTTCAACTGGTTACCTAAAATTCTCTCTCAAAGCAATACTTTCTGGCCTCATTCTCCTTCGCTTAAAATCAATAGGAGTTCTGCAATTATTTCAAATGACACTGGATCAGGACTTTTAGGATTAGCTATTAGTGTTCTCAAGCTTCAGCCAAACATTGATTCTGAGATAATAAGGCTTTCAGTACTCATTGCACATAAATAATTGACTGCAAAGCCTCTCCTATTCTAAAATCAGAGTGTAAAGAGGGTTCACAGATACATATCTTTTTTTTTTTTTTTTGGTTTTTAAAGGAATTACAGATGATGGCACTTCAGAAATATGTGCAATGATCATTATTTCACCAAAGCTAAGTGAAAATTGTGCCTCTGAAGAAAAATAGTAAGATTACAAGGAATACATATACTTTTCCCCCTTTTTTACTGTAACTTGTCAAGGTCAAAATGTTTAATCATGGCATGTTATTAGGCAACTTGTGGTACTGACAGGATGATGGCTTCTGTTTAACTCTGTTTTCATGCTTCTTTTTAGAATAAGTTTACTTGAAATCCAATTCCTTTGAGCAAAATTAGAATAGGTAATGTTACAACTGTCACAGCATTGTGGAACAGCAAACAAGATGTCATTAATGTGTAGGTTTGACCTCAAGTGCTTTAGAGATTGTATTTCTATATTGTTTTTTCCTACTTCTAATTAATAAAAGTAACTACAACTCATATGATGACTAAACCAGCTCACAAGGTCAGGAAGGACTATTCCTGTTACGTATAATGTTGCTCCGTTGAAGTAACCAGGTTTGTTAAACTCCCGAAACATTAAGTGCTTATTATCAGACAGAGGTAAAACACTAGACTAGACTACTGATCAAACCAATTATGTCAGTGAATATGTTCCTGCACCATAAGGGTAGAGCATAAGACATAGATAACACAGCCTTACTTTAAACATATTTCAGTATTTAGCTTTTTTCACGCTAAAAAATAATTACCATATGAATGGATCATTGCATGTCAGGTTTAGATCTGATAAATAGCCATGTAAAAGTGAAACATATACTTTGAGTGCAGCTAAAACAAAGAAGCTTGATCAATAATGCAGGATGTCTCATTTATACAACTAGCAATTTCAGCAACTCTCATTATCTAATACAGAAATAATTGTTCAGACAATCAGCTATTATCTTTCTCTAGCCCCAAATCTGAACACTTTCATATGCTCGCTCTATCACCTCTTCTATTAGCAGAGATTTCTATTATGAATTGCTTTCACATTTCATAGAACTTTATTGCTTGCTTTTTATAAATGAAAGCAGAAAAAACACTTAAGTTCATCAAATTCTGATCAAATCGCAGCAAGCAAGAAGTAGCTTACAATGCTGATAATATAAAAATGCATTGACAGAAATGTAGCTGGAAAAGGGATTCTGAAGAAAACAACTTATTTCTGTCACATTACCAAGAGGCTGGTTACTGGGTTGCTGTTACCTTCTCTACTGTCACTGCACAGAGGAACCTGGCTGCCCGGTCATTCAGCTAAATAAAAAATTCACTGTACTTACGGTATTGCAGCAGCACCGAAGAAACCCACACCAAGCCCAAGCAGAGATATAGTCCCCTGCCCCGGAGAACTCACCATCTCGTACCCGCTTTGGAGGAGCAAAGTCATCCCCCCCAAACTCCTCCTGTTCCACCCACCTGGGCATTTTTCTGAAGACATCAGATCTCAAACTGATGTTCTGAGCTTCACCAAAATTTCCAGACGAGGTTCTATGTCTACATGGGGTCAGTTCCCACACTCACAGCAGTCTCTTCTGATCCCACATCTGAGCAATGCCTTCACCGGCCCCTCTGAAGGAACTGTGCATAGCATACTTTCTGTATTTGTGAGAGACTTTCAGAGCAACAAATGCAGGGGATTATACATGGTATTTGGTTATCAGTGTGACTCAGCACATGGAAAATGGGCTAGTGTGGTATAAGTAATGCCATATTGAAAAGCAAAGCAGAGCAGTATTGCCCACCTCCATATAGTTACCTTTCAGAAATAAAAAGGTTTTACGTTTACATAGTAACACTTCAATATAGACCTTTATGGTACTTTGAAGGCCGGATACCGAGAGTTGATTTCCCACATCGTTGAAGTGTAGCCACTCCCAAGAGGCAGAATCATAGCCATTTGCTGCCAGCAACTTTACACAGCTGTCCTCAGAGGTCCAGCAATGAATCATAGTAATGTCTCAAATTAAACTAAATGTCTATCTAAGTAGACCGTAAAGGTCTAAGCTGTAAATCTGGAGGGAGGGAGAGGACAGGGAAGGAGGTCTGAAAACCAGTAAAAATGTAAAAGATGCTATTTTATATCATTTTGTGGTCCAGGCCATTTCTTAAGCTAAGCTTAGATTATAAAGGAAAGAGCTGAGAAAGGAGTAAATAAAATCTCCTAGTTCAAATGATCTAGATGGTGCATGTGTCCTTTTTCTAGACAGGAGAAACACAGTGGGCAATGCTTCAGCGGATCACTCCCTGTTTCATTGCTCAGGAATTATTTTGTTCATGCAAACTTCTGTGTGCACTTCAATAATAAGCTGTCAAGAAGTATAGGTTTTTGATATTTTACCCTTGCACAAGTGCACAGAAGGAAAAAAGATATCACAGTGGGATTCAATTTCCCTCAGCTTTAGACATCTGTGGCACAGGTGGCCAACGTCCAAGCTGGTTTCTCTGGCTACCTCTACAGTCAATGGGAAGACATAGGCATTTTCAGGGTGATGTTCATCTAATCTATTTTACCATTCTCCTTAGAATGAAATGGGTGATGCCCTACAGTTGCTTGTTTCTCTCCACTGGTTATAGACGGGTCAAGAAAACTGGCTTAGATAGTCATATCCAATTTTTAAGGTATTCACACTTGACCAGATGAATCCAGCCCAAAGTATCTTTCATGTTATGGCTAATATGCCAGGGATAGATACAATCATTTTTTTTTTCACACTTAGGCAATCTGAGGTCCACGCTGTTTCCAAAGTTCTCTGTAACTTCCTACAGCCCATCCAGGAGGTTAGAAGGGAAGGAAGGTGAGAGGTGAACTGCCTCCTAGATTCTTTCCCTTTGTCTGTGCCCATTTGTCACCTCTTGTCTAATTTGGTATTCAGCTTGAAAAATTCTCTGAAGCAAAGGCTATCCTTTTATTCAAACTATTTTTACCCATGGCAAGGGCTCCTAGACTGTGTAACTATTACACACCAACACTCTGCTTGCTTGATACTAAGAAGGGAATGCACTGCATCCTTTTAAAGCATGGTGCTGCAAGTGCGGCTGCTGTGATGACAGTAAGCAGACTTTCAGAAATATAATCACTTTCACAGAGCTATCCAGGTAGGGATAACTTCACAGAGACCCAGAGCCTGATAGGAGTAGAGAAGCCCACAGCCCAACACAAAATGCATTTAACAGTACTTGTTTTGATTTCACAGAAATACATATTGAGGTCCTTCAGCTTTGAGAGTCTTTGGTACAGGCAGATACTCACAGACTGGTGAAAAAGTACGCTGGTAAGTGCCACACAAGATCCTGCAAGCAAACCCTCAGCTCCAACTTCAGGATGCTGACATCTTTTTCAGGAGTGCACTACACACTACCTAAGAAGGCAGTCAGAGCTTTTGGCTAGCAAGCTAATAAAAGCATTTCAATGCCACTATTTGTTAACTGACTGTATTTTTCCTGGGAATGATCCTTTAGAGTTGTTTTGGTATTTTTTAAACATTTAAAATGCCATATCTAAATGTTAGATGGGAAATTAAAACATAGCACAACTTTGCTACCAAAGTACCAACTACTACCAAGTGAAGTGTGACTAGGTAACAAATGTTGATGTTTGCTATGCCTTATCAAGCTGAAACATGCATTTTTTATTTTAAACAGAGCTTCACTGCAGCACTGAAGCAGGCAGAGCACATTGGCCAGTGCAACCAGATTTGCTGCTGTTTGATATGCTGCAGAACATGGCAATACAACTGATTCATTGCAGCAAATAAGGTCACGAGTTTGCCATTGATTTATTGGTTTAAAGGGTCGCGTGTGTGAAATCAGCTCACTCTGACAGGGAAAAGCAAAGTTCAGTCCCAATGTCTTTGTGTTTTAACAGTTTCCTGGCTGTCTGCTTTAGCTCTTCCACCAATGTTGCTTTAATGTGCAGTGAAACAGAGGAAGCGATGTCCTTGGGAACTTTTTCAACCCTTATACCCATAGTAGTGTGCTTAAAAAGCTGTAATAAGCAAATCATGAACTAGGACTCACAGAGATATGATCAGTAGTCCTCAGAGCACAACTTACAGAATTGCTCTGTGCAAACAGGCAGGACAGGGAATGTAGTGAGTGATGGGTTCAGTTTCCTGGGGTGTACAAAAGAGTCCTCTGTGCCTAATTCAGTTTACTTTAGAGTTACTCATCCTGCTGTCTGCAAACCACTGCTGGGTCACAAGATATCTGGGTGGTGGTCTAGCAAATGCTTACAAGAAGACGTTTGAATCCCATGCACATGCTTCCCTTCCCACTCAACCAAATCCTACACAGAAAGTTGCAATCGGTACCATCTACAAATGAGGAATGAGCAAGCACTAACCACGGAGAAAGTGATTCATCAGTCTAGCAAATTAAAGTCTAACAAAATAAAATTGAATGCAGATGAAAGAGTGGGGAAGAGAAATGAGAAAAAAGGCAGGCATGGATATGAACTGATACTTTCATTATTTACCATATTTGGTATGTATCTTTGAGGGTATGGCTACACATATTCTGCAAAATTTGCTTGAATAAGCCTGAGATTTGTCTGATCAAACACAGGCAACTGCAATGCCATATGGACACCTGAGCTGCCTGTCTAGATTCCCTCATATCAAAAGAGAAAAAAGGTATTTTTAGACCTATTTTTGACAACTATCTCAGGACAAGATAAACTGACCACTCTCCTTGGTTACAAGGGGGACCTAGCCAACTAGCTCAGATGTAGGCATCTACAGCTGCACTTCAGATTCTTACATCTAGCCAGATAAAGCTCAGAGCAAGCTGCAAAAAACCACTCCTCACTTTTCAGTAGTCTGCCTAAATTTACTCTATCTATTCCCTATTTCAACCACTACAGCTTTTCTCAGAGTATCACTACAGGTACTGAGGTTCTGAAAGCAGGTTAAAAAAGGCCAAGGAGGGTATCAATGCAGGATCTAGAGGCATTCTGCAGGCACTGAATGGTGCCAAGACATCCACCAGTGTGGTATGGACCCCTACAAACACACCAGCTCAGTCCTAAAAGAAGCAGACACAGCAGTGTGCTGCCACATCTGAATTACTAAGTTTAGCTGAGAAGCAAGACTTGTCACCAGAGTCACAGATATCCCGATGCAACTGTATTGCTCCTGTACCGGGGACCAGCACAACTTAGGCACCTCTGCACATGCTTCCCTGTTTGGCATGGAGCTCACCCGATCGATCTGCCCGAGGCCAAAGATAAGACTTGGTGCTTAGAATCATAGAATTGTTTAGGTTGGAAAACACCTTTAAGACCATTAAGTCCAGCTGTTAACCTAACACTGCCAAGTCCACCACTAAACCATGTCCCTAAGCACCTCATCTACCCGTCTGTTAAATACCTCCAGGGATGGGAACTCAACCACTTCTGTGGGCAGCTAGGCTGGTGCACAACCTAGTTTAACATCTCCGCATGCAACCCACTCACACCCGGTGGTGACTACACTCACCTCTGCTCTCCTTCCCCACAACATGCTCTCTCCTTCCATCCCAGCATGCAGAGAGATAATTACCAATAGCAAGTAGACATTCAAATACAATTTAGGGCAGGGGATCACAACAGGTCCCCAACTGAGCGGTCTGTGGTTGTTTGCAGAACAGCCACTGGTGTGAAGTCTCATTAACTTTGGTAATGTAGCAAGTCCCAGTGATTTCAGAAGCATTTAATCATGTACTTACATGTTGGCTGACCAGGGGTTGTCAAGCATTGGAACAGGCTGCCCAGGGAAGTGGTTGAGTCCCCACCCCTGAAGGTATTTAAAAGATGGGTAGACAAGGTGCTTAGGGACATGATTTAGTGGTGGGAAGGCAGGGTTAGGTTAATGGTTGGGCTTGATGATCTTAAAGGTCTTTTCCAACCTAAGCGATTCTATGATTCTGTGAGCACACATGCTTTGCTGATTACAATATTTTTGTTTTGCACTAAGCACACACACACTGCAGAATGGTACTAAGGTTGTCAAGTACAAGCTTAGAGGGCCTAGCCCTTGATCCCATGATACTTAGGGGGGAAAAAAAGAGTTAGAGGTGTTTAAGTTAGTGGGCTGTGACAAAATTCACCATGAATGTTCAGAGAACTAGCTGAAGTAACGTTTGAATCATTGGTGATCATTTTCAAGAAATAACAGCAAGTAAGGAAGGTTTAAACCCTAGAAAAGTATAAATGCAATACTTATTTTTAAAAGAGAGGATAGAAGAATTAAAACATTTTATACCTGTCAACCCAACTTTTACCCCTTGAAACGGAACAAATTATTAAATAAAGAATTTGTAAATACCTGGAAGATTATGATAATTACTAAAAAACAGTTGAAATGGGTTTGTCATGAAAAGAATCCTATCAATTGGTGCTAATCTCCCTCTCTGACAGGATAATTACTCTAGCAAATAAGTGCAAATAGCAGATATGATGCATCTTGACAATGACGAGCTTTTGACACTGTCCCACACAGCATTTTCCTAAGTAAGCCAGCGCATTCCAGAGGTAATTAGCAACCCAGTAGGTGCACAGCATTTGAAAAGTTGTTCTCCAAGCACAGTAATTGATGGCTTGCTGTCAGTCTGGAGGCGAGCCACAGGACTTTGTCCTGGGGCCAGTTTTATTCCCCACATCCCTTAATAGGCTGGGTGATGGCACGTGGGTGCGCTGCCACAGTTTGGTGGTGACACCAGGTTGGGGAAAGTGGCAAAGTGCTTTGAAGGATGGAAATAGCACTAAAAATGGGCCTCAAAAATTGAAGACACAGCCTAAAATCAACCAGACAAAATACAAACCAGACAATGCTTTGGAAAGAGAATTCTAATGAGGGCAGAAAGTTAAATATAGAATAGGGAACAACTGTGTAGGCAGAAAACAATGTGGAAGATCACAAACTGAAGACTCAACAATGTAATAAATGACACAGAGTAATTACTTCACTTAACTCAGCTCTGGCAAAGTCCCAGCAAGTGTAGTCCTGAGTTCAGCATTGGTCACTGTACTCCAAGAAAGATAATGGCAGTCCACCAGGTGGGATGTATGACAGCGAGAAGAGTTGAGGAAATACCAACTGTGAGGAAAGCTGAAGGAATGGTGTTTACGTGGCTTAGAAATACAGCAGTAAATTGAGAAATTAAGAGATCAAGGTGGAATATTGCAGCAGCACTCCAAAATGGTGCAAGCTGTCATAAAAGATGTGGTGGCCATTGTTCCACAGTGACAACTAGAGGAAGGACAAAAATCAGATGAATTTGCAGCAGAGATTTAAGTCGGGTATTCTGAATCCATTCAAACAGTTAGAATGGCAAAGCATTGAAACAGGCTATTTCAGAGGCTGTGAAATCTTCCCTCTGGAAGTCCTGATCCTACTTCTTTCGAAATAGCACATAGTAACTTTGTTTGTGTGATTAATAAAAATACTAAAGGTGTATGTGGTCATCAGTGAATTTGAAAGGTCTGTTTGGTCACTGTAAGCCAAAAGTTACTCAACTCCTAATAACTCTGCATCATTGCAACTCCACATCGCAATGATTCAGCTTCTGTAAGCGTTGGCTTGAACGGCAACAGGATCAGACCTACATTTTTTTCCTTACACAATGGTGCCTAAGTAATGGAATGCGTGTCTCAGATCTTTGAATGTAACATAATTTAATGCAGTTTTTGTATCTGAATAGTATGCATAAATCACTGCAAAAGAAATGCTATCTCACTGTAAGAAGAGCGCTACTAAACTGTGTGTCCTAGACAAAGGAAATATTTTTCAAGTGGATTGCCTGAGGGGGGATTTAACAGAGGAAGTTAATGCATTCCAGCAAGAATCTCCATCACTATAATACCAGTGGATTAATTGTAAGTAAAACTAAAGCTGTGAGTGAGGAAAATTTGCAGCATAAGGAATGTTGATGAAAAGTGTGGGATGGCTGATGAAGATAAATACACATTTTGAAATGAATTTTATTTTAAAACGGTTATATTTTTTCAGCATTTTGTTATTCCCATGACTAACTCTCAGCTATAAGAATGAGTTTTTCATTTTATTCCAAGAAATCATTTTTGAATCTAGAATTCATTACATTTCCATCTTTTCATTTTCACTGCAGTGGTTTCTTTCTCTGTGCAATGATTTTATCATCTGATTGCAATCAATATTGCTGTAACAGGCAGTACATGTAGTTCATCATCAGTCAGAGAACGGTAAGGGATTACAGAGCATTTATACTACCCATGCTTAAAATCTATCCCTCTACCTCCTCCTCCTGCTCTTTGTAGGCTGTATCTTTTTTTCCTTCTATTGACACTGGGATCTGTATTTACATCAAAGGTTTTCAGTATTAATTTGCTGAAAAATTCAATGAAATATTCTTTTTTAAAATAAATATGTTGCTTTAAAACATACTCTTGAAAAGCATTTTTATGCTTTATTAAAGTGAAGAGCTGTGTGCCCCTACTAAGTAATAAACTAATTATAAAATAGCTAAATCAGAGAGTCAGGAATGCAGAATGCAAATCAACACAAAAAGCAAAAGCTTCTTTTAATTGACCTCACAGCTACAAGCAAATTCTTCCTTTACCTCTTAGCAGTATATTCACAGTTGTTACTTTAAATAAACTCTCTCCCCACCCTCCCTGAGTTGTCCACAAGAACTACCCTATCCTGATGCCAAATCCATTTTTTCTGTGCTCATGAAAAAGATCCAGTTCTTAGACACAAAATTAAAAACAAAAAAGTGCTTCTGTAGAATCCTGCTAATTTAAATGTTAAATGGGGAAAGGAATGAAGAAAAGAATGCAATGATTGGAAAACATATCCATCTCCAGGACTCTCTTTCTTTTAATAATTTTTTAAAGTACAGCTACTCTGCTAGATTCTCTCAATGAGAATAAAACTATTGAGAATTCAGGCAGTGTGCACTGGGAAGTGAACAAAGGAAAATGATAAACAGAATAGGCAGTTGGAAAGGTAGAAAGGCACTGTTAATTATAGGCAACAGTATTGTGATTTGTATTAAATTATGTAAAATGAGAACATAACCCCTCCCTTGCTTTTAAGATAGCTCTGAAACTATTTTTTAATATTTCCTTTTGAGAAAACAGCTCAAGTCATGACCCAGGCTGTATTTTCAAATGTGCTGTCCTCCCTCATCATTAATTTGCTCTCTTTGGAATAGAAAGATTCTCCATGCAATCTGAAAATAGATGTTGCAAAAACTTTCTCCTTTCCTCTTCCCAGCTCATGCAGAAGACAACCTACAGGCCACACTCTGCACAGTTGGGGTTTTTTTTGCTGACAGTCATTTAGATCACTTCATCAGTGATTTTGAATACAGGTGAAAACGACCTCAGCCTTACAGAAGCCAGCAGTATCATTAAGGAAGATGTGATTATATGAGATTAATTTTCTTCCCCCTTTTGGAGCTCATGTTTTGTTTGCAATCAATTTTCATGATCAGATACCCTTGCACAAATCTACCATTTTACTGTTTTCATGAAGTTGCTTTTGTAATGTTGTGGAGGAACACATAAGTGCCTTAGAAATAACACTATTTATTGTCTAACATGATAGCTATGTCTGTTTTGATGTATTCAGCAATCAGTTAACACCAGTTTTTCTTCACACCATACCACCCTTTAGCTCGAAAAGCTTTTGTCCTAACTGATGCTTACTTTTAGCATTTCTAGACTGAAATTATAGTTCTTTTCACCTTTTGTTTCCTTAAGCTAAATGAACCATTTTTACTCTCCTCTCAGAAAACAGATTCTCCATTTTACTGATCATCCTTTGAGTCCTTCTCTGTACCTCCTGCAGTGCGATCTCATCTTTTCTGAATAATATTGACCAGAATCGCACAAACTGTTTCAGATGAGATGAAACCAATGTTTTTATCTGCAGTATCTAATAGAAATAGCCGACCTGGCATGTCGTGTGATTTTAGTAACTTTTTTTGCAGCTGAATCATATCTATGACTTGGTCATCATCAACTAATACAATGAGCACTTTGTACCCACTGTCACTTCCAACTAATGAGGTTCCCCCCCTAGCAGAAAGTACTGCTATCAGTCTCCTTGCATGTCACGTTATTAAAATTAATCCGTTCTATTATTTAGGTTCTCGAGGTCATCTAGTCTTGATCCTTCTCATATTGAAAGCATCTCACTATTTTGTGTCATCAGCACATTTCATTATTACAGCTCGTATTTTTGTACCTACATCATTAAAGGAAATTTTCTGGCTGAATAAAGATCTTCTGATGTTTCAGATGGGTATGTGATAGGTTTTTTGCTTTCATCTCAAATGTGGAAACATTCGTTTTCCTATCTTCTTTCTCATTAGCCCATGCTTTAATTTCCCTTGTAAGGAAACTCAGCTGGGCTTCTGACAATTCTCACTTTATTCTTACTTTTCTTAATATTTTTCAAGCAATCATTATGCCATTCCTTTCAAGCTTTTGATTGTTCCCAGTGACCCTTTTGAAGTGGCTATTTATCCAGCTGGGACTGACTGTCCCTCTTGTTTGAGATATGAATTCCAGATACATTTTTGCAGAGAAACTTGACAGATGCCAAGCTTTCTTCACATGCACATCCTCGTCCACCTAGATACAGTTTCCATCACCAACCTTTTCCCTTAATTCTCAGAGTTTGACCATTGAAATTAAGAACCTTAGTTATCAACGTACTTTTGCTCCAAGTAGTACTTTTCCTAATATTACAAAAACTATCTCTCCAGACTTGAAACCAAACATCTCTAGCATGTGTTCATGATCTCTTAACAGTAGCGCTTTGCCGCATTTCCCCAACACTGACTCAAACAAGTTCTACTTTATCTTTCCTACCACTGTTTGTTTCTTGAATATCTATTACACTGCAAATCTAACCCTCCATCAATCCCCTTTGCCTCCCAAACACCATTAGTGTTTTAATATTTGTGTGTTCCTGTCCTAATTTCTATTGTCATATCTTCTGTTATCTCCAAAAGATCTAATTTTATTGCCAGGGCTCCAATGATACACAAACATCACAGTTGTTTCTTGCTAACATGACATTCTCCCTGGAAGAGTTAATAGTCCTCACAACTATCAGCTATATGCAGCCTAAGCAACACTCTCATCACTGTTCCAACCCTTTCTCCTTGCTGCCTGTTGTCCTAACCTCTGATATTCCTCTTGCTATTTGCTTGATTTTCCTCTTAAAAACAGTAGTGGGACATCACATAAACTGTTTATTTTTAAAGTTATTTCAAACAACTGATAGGGAAATAAACAGGTGAGCTTAGATCATGAAGACTCCTTTTTCTCTTATGCATTTCTAGCCAGGCCCAGCATCCCAAAACATACAACCAGGGTATCTGAAGAGCCATAGAACATGCTTCCTCTTAACGACAAGTTTGAGACATGAGAATCGAAGTGTGGAGCTAGGAAAACACCATACTGTGGAAATACTGAGTCAGTCAAGGAAGTGGCAAGGGTAAGAGAGCAGGGAAGCATGCATCTGAATCCCAAAGGACTTTTTGATGATGAGGAATCTTTACTGCCACAAGCCCTTATCTTAAATCTTTATTTCTATCACACCCTAGTAATAAGCCTGTCAATTCCGCTTAACAAGAAATTCCATCTTTGTACTGGTGTAAAACTCATGTCCTTCCCCTTCCAGTCTTCCATCCTTTTTCTGTTTGTTCTCACAATCTCCACCTTTTTTTTTATTCTTTGGACTGTTTTAGTTGGTTTTGTCTTGGTTTTTTTTCCCCCTCATGGGATTCATTGTCCTTCCCCATACGCACATCATCTTAACCTGTTTGTTTCTTCTTTGTATTTTCCAGTACAGCAAATGCTTTCCTTGACTATATTTCCCCCGCAATAGTAAGCCTCCTCTCTCTTATATTCACATTCTTTCACTGTCACATAGTCTGCCCCACAAGTCCATGGAGAAAACAGGTATCTGAAAAGACTGTCTTCTCTGTGCAATCTCTTTCTTTCCTGTCACCATCAGGCACCAGTTCGTCTCTTCCATGAGCTCTGTGTACCACAGCCTAGTTTCTGTCATGATTCAAAGATAGGATGACTACCACAGCTTTGTATCTCATCTTGCCCAGCATTTTTTTCCTCTTCCAAAGGCCACCGCCACACTTGGCTCAGTAGCTGTCATCGTATTCTCACTGTTGTCAAACAAGAAAAAAAGAACTCCTCCCTTATTCACTGCTGTTTGTGGTCATTCCTTCCACTACTAATTCCCTCCTTGTCTCTTAGGTGTAAGCTTAGCAATTAACTGCCTGTGAACTGTGATTAAAGACAAGGAATCCTCCCTTGCACAAGAGCCCTGGAGGCCTAAGTGCAAGTCCTCTCAGGGTAGTACAGCTAAGGACATGCTCCTTTCCACTTGACCCCAATGAGAACAAAACAAACAACCCTTACTCTACCATCTCCAAGTGCTAACCTTCTGCATGAGCAAGAAACTCATGCTCAGTGTTTCTCCTTCCTTCCTGGCCTGGGCTCAGTTCAGAAAACCCTCCAGGCAAGGAGTAAACAAGACAGCAAGCTAAAACAAGGACAGACTGTGAATATGAATTTGGCTATTGTGGTTTACCCTTAAGTGAGAATAATTACAAATAGCGCAATATAGGACTGAAAGAGTTATCCAGAGCAGAAGTTATTTTAGCTCCTGCACATAAATTAAGTGATTGGGAAAGAATAAATAGGTCTTTGTGCAGTTGTTTCTAGTATTTGCATCATTCATTAGTACTGGTGTTATAGGCAGTTTGGTGGTGAGGAATACATGCAAATCAGTCAGATTCTTCTGGTACTACATTAAGCCGTAAATGGGAAAGCGGAAAATTTTCTCTTCTGCTGCTTGCAACAGAACGGGTTTCACGTACAGTAAAAGTCAGAAACATAAAAGGTTTCAGGCTTACATGGCAAATAAGATTATTTACTTGTGTACAAATTGGTTACTTGTATGGGAAGCTAGAAACCTACCACTTTGGGTTTACTGCTATGACCCGAAATGTGGTAATTTTTGGACCAGACCCCCAGACCTGTCACCAAAATGTTGCATATTCAATACTATCACTGGGAATATCTACACTTGCAAACTAACGTTCCTGCAATCTTGGAGGAACCTCTTTTCTTTCCAGCTCCAATTCAGCGTTCATTCCATCATACATGTCAGCTTTCAACTGTATGCAAGAAGTAGGTAGCGCCACTTTCCCTTTGTGACAAAAAAAGAAAAAAAAAAAAAGATAACTTAATCATCAAATCAGTTCAATGGTCATACAAGATAAGTTAGCAGGTGTAGGATATTGTATTAAACCCGGGTCTGAGCAAGACTGACTGACATACTGAGAAGTCTGCAGCTACTGTCTCTTCCAGCCAAAAAATGTTACACCTGATTTAAGTTAGTGCAAAATACCAGTGTCCTTCATTTTCCAGATGATGTGAAATGCCCAGCTTAACACAACGCACCTTCTCTCACTACTGGCTGACTAAGAAATGATCCAGTCCCAACAGACAGTCCTCTTGCTGCAATAACACATTTCTTCCTCACTTCCTCAATGAACACTGGCAATGCAAAGAGTGTGAAGCTGTCAACCTATACAGCCTAGAAGACTGCAAAACACATATCCATGCCAATTCAATGGCCATTGGGTCCATGCTTTCCTCCTCATCAGATTCAATGCTTCTGGCCAATCTCCAGCATTTCTAATATCTGAGAGGTGAAAGAGCCTCCTCAGCTCCTCAGTCAGATGCAGGGGAGGTTAATGACCACCACTAGAGCTTTCCACTGTTCTGAGGACATCACCAATGTGTGAGAGGGAGCTTGGCCCAGCACCAGGCAACAAAACCCTCCAGAACTTTCAGGTCTCAATTGCTTCATTTGAAGAGCAAAGCCACACTTCTCACTTCCAAGGACAATCCAGGTATGAAGAAGACAACTCAGTGGCATCCTTGAGGCTAAACACCCCATTACTTCCTGCACTGGAAGAAAGAAGCGAGAACAACGTGCAATAAAACTCCAGCAGTGTTGACCATGGCTGACCCAGCAGTGGGTGGTGCCACACAGCACTCCCAGGCAGCAGCAAGGAGGAAATAACGCATTCAGGCCCCTGGGGAGAGCCACAGCCTCACTCCACGCTACAAGGGCCGGCGAGGGGGATGCACCTCTGCTACAGCCAGACCACACATAAACCGCCACCACCTTCAGAGCTCAAGGGCCGTCCCAGCGAGGCCCTCTCCAGGGCAGCTGCAGGAGGCAGCGCCGCCCCCGCAAGCCCAGGCGGCCGCCATTTGCTGCCATTTGCCGCCAAAACCCGTCGGCGGGAGGGCGGGGAGGGCCGTCACGTGGCCGTGCGGCGGCCGGGCGCGTGGCGTGGCGCACGTGCGCGAGAGGGCCGCCCCCTTCGCCTCCCGCCACCCCGCCGCGGGGGACGGAGAGCGCGCGCGCGCGCGCCCCCCCCCCCCCCCCCCCTCTTCTCCGGCACGTGACCCCTCCCCGGAACGTGGCATTGTGTAATCACGTGACCTGGAAACGGAGCGGGGGGGGCCGGGAGGCCGAGGCAGGCAGGGAGGGGGGGGGGGGGGGCTGCGTACGCGACGGAGCGGGGTGCGAAGATGGCGGACGAGGAGGCCGAGCAGGAGAGCGGTAGCCCCCCGGGGCGCCTGCGGGAGCGGCTGCTGGAGCAGAGACGGGCCTGCGGGAGAGCCCCGAGCCGGCGGTGCAGGCGGCTACCGAGTACTGCAAGCAGCTCTGCCAGGTCAGGCCGCCTCTCCCCTTCCCTTCCTTCCCTGCCCCTGCCCCCGCCCGCGCTCTCCCCTCCCCCGCGGGGTGTGTGTGCGCGTCTGCCCGGGCGAGAGGGAGCGCGGGGGGCGGGCGGGAGCAGCGCCGCCCCCGCCGGGGGCCGGGGGGGAGCCGCGCCGCGGCCCGGTGCGGCGGTTGGCCCGGGCGGGGGAGGGGGCCCTGGGAGTTCGTGCTCCGGGCCGGGCCGGGCGCCGCGGGGCGATTGACGCCGCCACCGCCGCCGCTCATTGTGGGCTGAGATGAGGCGGCCCGCCCCCCTGTGCCGGGAGCCGCTCCGGCCGGGCCTGTAATCCCCTTCCCCCGCCTCTCCTCCCCCCTCCCCGGCGGCCGCCCCGGTTCTCGCGGTCTCTAGGCCCCTTTGTTGTGCTCTGCGGCTCGGCTTATCGAAGGGCCCTTTGTTCCTGGCGGTGGCGGACCGACCCCCCCCCGCCCTCCGCTCCCCGTCCCCTTTCCTCCGGCACCCCTCCTCCCCGGGAGGCGAAGCGCGGGGCGAAGGGAGGGAGGCGTCGGGCCGGGAGATGGGGGCTCCGTTTCTCTGCCGAGGGGCCGGGAAGGAGCTAAAAGTCCGTCCCGGGTCCCCCTCTGCACGGGCTCCTTGCTCCGTGCCCGGGTGCCCCCCTCCTGTCCCAGCCCCTTCCTATCTCCTATCCTAGAGGGATAGCGGAGTTTTTGCCATCCGGGGAAAGAGAAGGCGCTGAAGTGGTGGTGGTGGACTAAAGTAAGTCGCCAGCGATGGTGGCAGAGGTCTGTGGGGCTGCGGTGCTGCTCGCCGTTTTCTCGCCCTGTCAAGGGAGCGCAATCCCGCCTCGGGAGAGGGCTCCTGAGCTGGCACCGTGTGAAGCACCATTGTGTGTGTAATTACTCTGGCTGCCGCTGCCGTCGGGAAAAGGCCTGCTTCCCCAGGGCTTGGGCTGGTCCTGAACCAGGGATGCCTGCAGGTGTTTCTTCTGAACTGGTGACCCTGCTGAGCATCCCCTTCTAAACAAACTTCGTGGTGCTAGCTCTACAGTTAAAACAAACTGCTCCATCTTAGTCACATATGCATCTATACGTTGCCCTGATTTCTCTTAGATGTCCTTTCTCAGCTAGCATTAGGTATGACACAACATATAAAACAATTTCTTCAGTATTTTAGCCCACAGAAATTCACGAAACCACTGCTTCTGTAGCTTTACTGTGGGTTTAATGGTCTATCTGATGAAAGTGATAATGTTTGTTTAAGCATTACTGTCACCCATTCATGGAGCATAGGCAAATTGTTAAAAGGTGGAATGGATAAGAGTGAATTCACATGGTCGGTTTGAATTGTGTTTTACTTGTGATTTTGTATCTGTTTCCTTAAAGAGTTCATTCTTGGTGGTACCCATTGTAGCATGCTAATTTACATGTCTGTCACTTCTGGATTAAACTGGGCTCTAATTTTGCTAACCAGGGAGATGTGTTACTAAGTATTTTAAACATATACCTTTCTCATATTTTATTTCTCTATATATATATACATACACACACAAAGGAGTCGTATTTCAGGTTCTTTTTCTCCTGTCAAAATTTAGCATATTTGGGTAGAATGTCTGTGTAGATGCAAAGAAACAAGATTGGTTTATGTTGGTTCAGATCACCTTGTTCTCAGTCTATATAATCTTTGTGTCTGCTTTCCTAAGTTTATATGCCGGGAGGTGGAAATCTGGCTTTCCTGGCTCTGGCTTGACTTCTGACTTGTGAATGAGCTGTTCATTGAAGTGAAGTAGTTGGGTAGGTGGGAATGAAGACACCCTTCTTGACATGTACAGAGTAGGTTACTGCTGTCTAAAGCAGACTTATCACTGAAATGATGGTTGCATGTGCTTAGTGGGTGGCTTCAGTAGATTGATTTAAAGTTTAACAAAAATTAATATTCTTATTATTTTAATGGCTGTTGCAAAAGTTCATTGTAAGGCCCGTTTTAAAAACAAGTCTCACTGAACCAAGCAATTGTGTAGAAGCTGACTTAGATAAAAATCCACGCTGTTCTGAAATGAGTTACTGTCCCTTCTATACAAAGATTTATGGGAAGGCTGTATCTGTTTTTGCAGGCTGAAGACTGATGTGTAACACTGAGAATTGAGACATGCCATTTAATATTGAAAGATCCTGCTTTTCAAATTTTAAACCAAGGTCTAAACAGATGCTTAAATTTTATGTATTAAATAGTGTTGTTCTTGGGCGGATATTTTTTATACTGGTTCAACAGAGATGTTTTTAAAATATGTTCACCTGTGCTGGTGGTGCCAAAATATGTATTCAGCCTCTTCAACAGTTTTAATCCTTTATTGGGGCTAACACAAAATAGTATTAATGATTCACATAGTAGGCTTAGATACTTAGCTTGCACTGCATGACAGAGGTTATAGAAAATTCGTGTAATAGTAAAAGCCATCTCAGAAATCTCTTTCAAATAACAGTTTAAAGGCATCTGCCATGATTTCTAGAATAACGTCTTTGAATATATATGCATGAAAGAATAATTTGACTGATAATATATACAGAACTTAGGGTCTTATTTTATTTATGTCTTAAGTCTGGAAGTGCAGTGCTGAAGAAATATTTTAGCATTTATCTCAGTATGATTTCACCTGATTTTTTTTTTTTCTTCATGCTTAGTTACTAGGAATGAAATAACTACACAGAACTTGGAAAGTCTCGTGTCCTTATTTTATTTTGCCAGGTAGTGACTCTGGAGTCCGACAACCACATAGCTTGTTGCCATAAATCAACTTTTTTTTTTAAATGAAGTGGGTAGCATAATGTTTGAGAAATAGGTGCATTTTCATACTGAAGTAAGTTAAAGAATGTGCAGTAGAGCATTGAAAGATCCTTAGGTTCAAAGGCGAATAAGGGATTTAAGTATTCTACTCTAATTATATGAAGTGGGAGTTGTATGGCCAAATCCCTTATCTGGTTTTGAAAAAAAATCTCAGTTTGAACTATTTCAGTGTTCATAACCCAACAGTGCAGTACAGCTGTTAGAAACACAGAAAACCAAGGCCCCTTGTACGTTGACAGAAAATAATATAGAACTGTTTTCTTCTCTTGTAAGAATGAAGTTTACTTTGATGTATTTTATATGTAACATTTAATTAGCTATAAATATTTTTGTGGTCTGCTGCTGATTGCTCTGTGAAATGATGCCATTATTCTTAAATTTTAAGGGGATTATAGACTGGACCTTAACCCTGTACCATATCTGTGTGATTGTAGTTGTGTTCACCATTGTCAGCATGTAATAGAGAACATTATTTTTAATTGTTATCAAGTGAAATTCACATCTGTACGGATATATGTAAAATGACTTCTTAATTGTGATTCATGCTCTTCTGTTGCAATTTGGTAATTAGCAAATCCGTGACAAACGGTTATGTTGTCACAAACAATATGTCTGTAGACTGGGGCAGACAAAACAAGTATCTTCAGCTCTAGTGACTAAAAATTGAAAGTGTGAATTTTGCAAGAATTCAGAATGGTCCAAGGAAAGATTGCTGTTCTTGTCACCATGTGGTGGCTGATTAGATTCCTTTCAAACTTTGCTCTTAAAGATGATCTGTTGTTTGTATCCAGTTAGAGATGTCCAAAATGTTTGGGTTTTTTCCCCGAGAGCTAGGTGAACATGATGCTGGTGGGTATATCACAGCTCTTCACTGTGGGCTGTTCCCTTCCAGTTGGTCATTGTCCAACGTAGCCTTTATTTTCTTAAATAGCAAATTGCAGGCTGGTAACAAGTTTTCTTTTGTAGCCAGTTAGTTGTGAAATCTTTGTGGTACCTCTACTTATCCCAACTATTTTTCTGTAGTTGACATGTTTCGTCTCTGACTTTATTAGTCTTCCCTCCACTGTTATTTTTGACTTCTCATCTCTTTTCTGAATCTTCTTCTGAGTGCTTTGGCGTTTGTGTTTTGGTTTTCTGTTTTTTTCCTCTTGCTGTACTTTGTGGTACAAATTCTTCAAAACTGTAAGATAGTCAGATTTGTTGTACTAATGTACAAGTTGTCAATGTACAATGAGTCAAAAATATTTGGACTGTTGTGCTATCTTTCCTCAACAACTTCGCCTGTACTTTTTGTCTCATATGTTGGTTGTCTTGTCATGTCTGCCTGTTATGAGAAAATCCTGTGTTAAAACATTTTAACAAGTGTGCTTAGCCATCAGTAGAAGCATTAATATCCTCCTAGTGTAGGCAGTTTACTCAATTTTAACCTAGTATCTTCTTAACACTAGCAGTGAAAGTGTAATGCTGATGGAAAAAATGGGGGGGGGTGAAGGTTTTTAGCTAGTTAAAAAAAACCCAACCAAAACTTCTTTTAAAAAAAGCTTGGTTTTAACTAATGTGACTGCTTAGAGTTTGTTCCTACTGTTTTATACTAATGTTTAGTGTGTGTTGAGGTACTAGTGAAGTATTAGTTGGGGAACACGTATATTGGTCCTATCATAATACCTTAAGGTCCTACCCTATTTTTTTTTTTCCTGTGTGCTGACATGCTAAGAGTAGATCTTGGTAATGTTGGGGAATATATACTGTACTAATCCAAATAAGATATCCCTCATTAAAAAAGCTTACGTAAACCTAGGTTTGTTTGCTTTTATTACATACCTGTAATCAGTTTACAACAAAGTTATGAAGTTTTCACCAATGATTTGTTTCTGTTGGAGGTTAGTCTTATTTTCTTCTCTTATACCTTACTACAACTGGCTTTCAGTTTTTACACCTCACAGACTTCACAACTTTCTGGTGCTGTCACCATCTTCACTGTTGTCATCATCTGCCCTTTTAGTCTCTCTATTCTCAGCTTCTTCACACTCAAGGTGACAGAAATAATCTTCAGTTCTGTCCATAGGATTTGAAATAAAGCCTGTCTTAAACCTTTTAGCTGCAACTTCTGGATTTATCCAAACCCAGTCTGTCTTAATCCAGTGACAAAGCAGCGTTTCAGTAGGCTGCTTCTTTTTTTTTTCCTGTAGGAGTTAAGAGTATGATCCCTTGCCAAGAGTCTTTCTGTATATAAAGACCTCAACAGTCTTTGAAGGGCTTATGTGCTGTTTCATCAAGCACCTGCAGTTGTGATGTCCTTCCTCCTGATGTGACCATAAAATTGTTATTCACTGACAGTGAAAAATGCCATCAGCAAAATTTCAGATACCCTTTTAATACAAATAGAAGACATTTCCTCTCTTCCTTAGTATCACACCTGGTCCCTTACTCCAGACAACATTCGTGGAACTCTTCATTGAGTAGGTTGGTAGACATCCACCCCTGATTTTGTTTGGCTCAACAGCTAATAGTGATCTTTTCGTAATATAGTTGCAAACTGCTGGAATGTGAATGTTGGTAAGGTTGCTATTTTTTGAGCTTTCAGTTTAATATTTCCTGTGTAACCAGGTCTCTGTCTCTTCTTTTGAGTATGCACAAATTCTACAGCTTCCACTTCTTTAAGTAAAAAGTGTTTTCTTATGAGTCCAGTGAGTGATTTCTACACTGAGCTAACACTAAAAAATCTTCTGTTTTGATGTTTCTGTCTTTGCACATTTGCCTCTACCACATTGTGTTTCTTCCTGGTCTCACAGTTGCTAAGTTTTTTTCTGTACATGTTACCGAGAGTGTAAGGCTTCCATCATATCTTCTAATACTTTTCCTCTTTGCTTTTGTACCTGTGACCTCCAGATGATCTGCTATTCAGGGAGACCCAGCTGCCAGAAATCACAAGGAATCCGCTAAACTATAGTATACCACACAGATTCCCAAGTGCACGAAGAAAAACAACTGTCATCACTGTGTCATCTCATGCAAACTTTGAGCTGCCTCAGGCATTTTTGTGTTCCTTCGTTACTCGTAAGACATCTCATGTCAAATAGTCATCATATGGGGGGGGGGGTGGAGACGGCACCCCTGATTTTTAAGTTAAACTGCAGGGAGTCAGGGAAATTGTCTTGCTTTCAAATAAATATTGTATGTATGCATATCTGGATATAACATGTATGTGTTTAGAAAAAAACACCCTCACTGTTTAGGGTGCATCTAACCAACGAGCAGAATTGTTCTAGTCCTTGTCCTTGGTAAGGCATCAAACCTCAGCATCATGCCAGATTTAAGTTTGTCTTCATTAGAACTTCTGAGCTCTGTACTATAAGTTTTTATTAGTACAGTTTTCCTATATCAAAGTAAGTGGATGTGACAGAAATAGTTGGTTTTTTCTACTTGTATATCTCTCTGAAAATCTCATTGATATGCTTTTCCAATCATGCTAATGTCTAGGCTTTTTGCCATGCTGTCAGTCCTTTTTTTCGGTCGTGGTAACTTCAGTCAAATACTTCTGAGCATTAGAAGTACCACGATGGGATACACATTTATTTGTTTGTTTGTTTGTTTTGAAAGAGAGATAGCTAACATGTTCAGGCAGCAAGTTTAGTTCAGTGTGTGTTTAGCTCATGTCTTACCAAGTGTAATGATCTTGTAAAATGTAGCTTTCTGTAGTTGATTTGAATTGCTTCCCAGTTACATATTAGGTTACTTGGACAACCAGAACTGGTGCAGTTAGTTTTAGATGTGTGTTTTCTTTATAATCTGCTTATGAAAAAAGCCAAATCTTTAATAACAGCCTTTTATTATTATTGTTGGGCAGATGAGGGGATCTTAAGCTCATTATGGTGACAGTTTTGATTTAAAGATCTGCTATGATACAAATCGAGTCTTTCCATTTTTGTAAATTGCCATCAATGTAAAAGGAAAATTTGTATTCTTGATTTTTAAATAAATTGTTTCTTCTGCATTAAAAACTCATTAAATATAGGTAGATGGTTAGGAAAGAACAGTCATAACATTGTGTTTTAGTTTTCAAAACTTCCCGCTTGAGCTACCTGTTTGGCAGTATTTCCCCCATAAGGAACATGTATCTGGAAGAGACCTCAGTCAGCTAGACCATGGTTCCAAAGCAGGGTTAATTATTGGTAAGCCGTAGCCACCAATGTTTGTTTAACCTGTTCTTAAAAATTTGCAGTAAGAAAAATTCCAAGAAAATTCCCTGAATAATACATTTTAGTTCAGTTATCTTTGCCTTCAAACACTTTTTTTCCCTTACAGTCTAACTTGATCTCTAATCTCATGTTGCAATTTATGACTAATGTCATTTATCCTAGCCCATGTAGGCATGGAAAGTAGCATATTCCTTTTCTGTTGGAAGCACCTCTTAGATTTTCAAGGCTATTTTCAGTCATTCTCCAGTTTTCACCTTCGTGAATAGAGATTTTACAGTCCTTGATTTTAAGCTTTTCCCTTTTCCCCCCTTTCTTTTTTGCATTGCTGCTATATCCTTGGAATCTATGTGGTTTTGAAGTACTTGCCTGCAGGGAAGGTAACAATCTAGTAAGAATTCGGCAAGAAGGTGACAACCCATGTAAGACTTAGGATTTAAGTACTTTTCTTGTAAAACATACTATTTATTCTTCTGAGTACAAATAGTCTGGAGAAGAGTGATAATTCTCAAAAGCATAACAAATTAAGTTAGCTAAGAAGATGACACAATGTAGATGGAGGGGTTAAAATTAATAAAACTTCAGAATCTTTACAAAAGCTCACCTTTCTATGTAAGTTACTACATGTGATACTAAAATCAAGCATTCCACTTGGGTACTGTGAGAAAGAAAAAAGCTTTCAGTTCAGCAAATAGATGCCTAGTTTCATAGTTACCCTGATGCAGAATTTTTGTTGGGTTAAGCTTACTTGATGCTTTTGCTAAAGTTACTAAGAAATCCTCTCCTATCAGCAAGCTACCATTTCTCTAAGAGATACTTTTAGCCGAAAGTTAATACTTTACAGGGTTTGAAGCATGGTTGCAGTTAGTTCTCCTCCATATTATCCTTGATTCTTATTGCCCATTCGAAGACTGTGAGGCATTCTGCTTTACCCTGTCCTTCAGCCATTTGAAAAAAAATAAGTATTAAGACCTTACTATAGGCATCAATTTACCCATAGTAGTTGGCTGTAAAGAATAGCTGCATGTTTACGCTGGCATAGCTAAATGTATTAGGTACTTTCTCTACTAGCACATATATTCCTGCGTTTACACAAATCCAAACTTTTTTCCCCATTTCTGAAAAATATATATCAATAAAGTCTTTGTTGCTTTCTAAAATGATGATTGTTGAAGATTCACTGGTTAAAAACCATGAAATATTGACTATGGAAAACATCTTCCTTACTGTGCAGGACTGTACAAGGCATATATCTTTTTGTTAATATTAATGTTCAGTAAGACATCTCATTTTATCAAAATATCCACATTATGTCTCTTAATTTCTTGATAAGGAAGTTACATTTCTGTTTGAATGTTCAGTCTATTTTCTGTCTCAAGATTTTTTTTATTATTATTTTGTTAGAGAATGGTTGCCTCATAAACCATAGAATCTGAAGGAAGACAGGAAAAAAAAAGTGTTCTTCTAGAGAATCTTTTGCTTCCATTGTGACTAAGAATCAGGGAATTTCATCTGTTTTTTTTCTATTTACTCTGCCTTTTAAATGTCATAATATTTTTTTACTCTAGGCTTTATGCAGACATACTGTATATTGTAGGTGGTTTCTACATAAGACCTCCGTAAATTAGGGATCAAACTGGAACCATTAGGAAACATCAACATATTGTTCTTCATTGTGATGGATTACCTAAACTGGCACACAAGCCAAAGAAACCATTTCAAATTCATGTCTATATAGAGCATATCTTCAAGAAATAGTGCTCCAGGCATTGATTTATACCTATCAGATTTTTTTTAATGTTGTTTTTAAAGGCCTTCGTATAAATCCTTGAGCAGTTACAGTAGAGTGTGTATAATTCTTTAGTTTTCATGAAGAAAACTAGCATGACATTCTTATTCCATCAGGTTCTCTAAAATGATGATGTCCAACAACTTGCAAATTTATATTTAAATAGCAGGTAAACAATATGACTTGAAACTATCTTTTGAAATAGTATTCCCCATTTTATTAGGTCTGTGCTTTTGCATATGTTAAGAACTTAATGTCTCACATTTTAAGAAGTATGCAGGTGGTTTTTGGAGGTGTGGGGTTTCTTTTTTCTATTTGTCTTTCCAAATATGCATTAAAGAGATCTCCACGGTATTATTTCTGCTATCTTTCATCTCTAAGGTTGAACTGCACTGCTTTCATTTGGGAAGAGTTAATCTAGTAACACCTGGTACTTGGGAGAACAAAGATGTTCAGAAAGCGGGTCTATGTAACATCAAAAAAGCAATGGAGCTCTATGAAATTTTTCTGTGAAAATAGGCCTGATCCAATAGGAAATTGGACTAAACCTGGAAAATGTGTGTGCCTGTAGTTTTTGGTAAGAATAGTTTGATGAAATTTCATTTCCATTTTCTCTTCTATAACTGTTATACAGTCTTCTGGTCTGTAATATTTCTGGCTTCATGATTCCCTCTGTGAAGCTAAAGGAAATTAATCTTTCATCAGAGAATCAGGAAAATTAACCTGTGCTAACTAGTGTAGTTCTCACTTGATTATTTTGTTAATTATTCTGAGCTAGTCCCATAATTCTTTGTCCTTATAGGGACTCATGTAACATGGACAACTTCTGCTAAAGCTCCATCCAGCTTCAGATACTGACTCCTAGTGTTCATTCTCACCTAACTGCTCAACAGGTGCAATATCACTATGAGAAACTGAACTCCCTGGAGTAAAATTCTTTAGGATTTCTTTAGGGTAAAGGCCAGTCTTTATTTTGTAACTCTGCTGTCTTTTGCGTTGAATATAGCAGTTATCTTCAAGAGTTTTCATTTGAGCTGATAGCGAATATGGTGTATGTCACAAAGAACAGAATTTGGTAGGACTCCCTTTTGTCTTCAGTTATTCAAAATTACAGAGAGAATTGCTTCTGGTGAACAGATAAATCCTGTTTGATATTTATATATCTAGTACACTGAATACTTTTTTGATGAGTTCAGTGATAAGGCATTAAATGGAATTATGGGTAAGGAGTTCCTCAGTGTTCTGATTTCTACTGGTCTCAGAAGCTTGTGATGATACACTGTTTTATAACAGAATGAACGCAAGGACGAGGACAAGAAGAGATTAAATGTTCAGAATCACAAAAAAACATAATCTGAACTTTGTTTTTACTTCAGTCATTGGAGGGTAGCTCTTATGAAGAGAATAGCTGGGATAAAAAGTGACTCCTGTTTATGAATCTGTAATAGTGTAGATGGTAAAACTTAAAATATCCCAATTCTACAGACCTGGAACTTGCATAACATTCTGATTGAAACTGGCATGGCAATTGAGCCCTGCTGTTGGAGACCCAAACCTCATCATGAACTGCATCAGTGTGATGGCAGGAGCTCCAAGTTCTGCTCAGGGTTGCTAACATACTCAGGAGAGAGTATAATCTTGGCTCCTTTCCTTCTTCTCAGGTGCAGTACCTTGACACTGGTGTAAGGACACAGTTGGTTATTAGATTCTGTGTGAATCAGGTAGACGTTGCCTTGTTCTTTCACAGGAAATACAGATCAGATGGAAGCATCCTTTGAGATGCCAATTTGACTGTGCTGAATAGACAAGCTTAAAATGGCAATTAAGTAACATTTCTGCTGAGGAAGAAGATTATCAATTAAGTTCTCATCAGAATTAAAAAGGTTTGAAGTAGCAATGGGAGAAGTTGTGTTTGGCTGATAAAGACAGCTAATACAAAAATGTAATGCAGATGAAAATACTTGTATGTCTCTTCACTTGACTGAGAGAGCAGGTTCAAGTCACCTACATTGCAGGAAATGCACGTATTTTCAGATTAGACACAGTTATTTCTGGCTACCTTCCTATTTTTAATCTGCCCATATGCCAGTCTGATAATTAAAAGAATAGGTAATTAGGATTTCCTGGCAGTGGATAAAAATTTACTGTAATGAACATCCCACCACATTCCTGGGATGTCTGCTTAATAGCCAACTGCTGAATATTGTTTTTAACTAAACAGACTAAAATATGAAGGTTGGGATGACAAGTTCACTACTTATGTGAGGATGCAAGAGAGAAATCTGATACTACTGACAACAGAAAGAGCATATTGAATGCAAAATGTTGAAAGATTAAAGGCAAGCCTAAAGAAGGATAATTTCTGCTACTGTATAGACAAAGCATGAGGCTTAGTGAAGTTATTTCCTGGTATTTTAAATAATTTATTTGTTTTAAAACAGTTTATATATGTAAGCAGAGACTGTCCACTTTCTAGTTCTTTTTCTAAAACTAGCTGGGTTTTGAATCTTAAGCAAAATAGTGACTATAGAATAATGGGAGGAATAGCACTAAGGTAATTTCTCTTTTGTTTTGCCTCTTTCAATTTAATAATTAGCAATCTGAGCTCATGCGTTATGTTCAGCATGCCCAGGTGTATCTGTAAATTGGGGGCAGTGGTACTTCCCTGCTATTCAAAGTTACATGCATTAGAAGACAAACCTGGATTTTTTTGTTGTTATTACTTTATCTGCCTAGTGAAGCAGAAGCAGTTGGATAAGAGGCACGGTTAACTTCCCGTGTTTGTGCGCTGAAGACTCAGGGTACTGATGTCCTTACAAATTGAATTGTAACAATAGTTAAAATCTTCAAAAATTTAATCTTAAGGGTGAGTTTCTTTATGTTGTCAATCATCATTCTTCCTGCAATTAGTCTTAACTCTGTTTACTAGAGATGTGCAACCATGAGTGTGTTACAGTCAAGTAATGGTAAAGAACTGTCAAGGTCATTAACACCTTAGGTGGTGTAAGTAAATGTAGGGAAAGGAGGGGGGAGTTCAAGTAATCAGTGCACTTTTGCATTTTCAGAAGCATTAAAATCTGTTTAGTTATTACATATTCATGGTAACTAGAGCTGTGGTGAGATTTAAAAAAAAAAAAAAAAAAATTCCATGAAGGAAACCTAAGTAGATGTGGTTATTTGGGGAGAATCTTTTTAGGCAAGAGTCAAAAGTAGCTAATGAGAACTCTTGTTAATCTTCTATCTTTCCTTAACTTTTGTGTTTTGTCATTTTCGTGTAATGATATTCAAGAACCTTATTTTGCATAACAAACTACTATATGTAGTGTATATATATATACACTATATAAACTACTATATAGATGTATGAATATATAGGGATTGAACAAACTGAGAAGATTAATCCTTTGTTGCCAGGTAGTTGATCATCTTTACTGGATTTCAAATGTATTCTAATTCTTTCTATCAAATTAATTATAAGTTAGGATCTGTTCTTTAACAATTACCTTTTCTCTGTGTGTGTATTCCTCTGAATTTATTTACTGTCTCCAGGAGGATAGCTTTTCTTCAGTATGAATATACACATGAATTACTGCAAGATAAATGTATAAGGCTTGGTTTCTTGCTCTTTCTGTGCATCTCCTTTTCCCTTTCTGATGAGGCTTGAGCATAACGTTTAGATCTGTATCTTTATATTTTTGCAGTTTCACCACAAGAAAATTATGCAGTTATAATTCAGTTTATTCTTTGTGTTCTGGTTTGATAGACAACATTTCAGATTTACATGGTTGTTCTGAGAATGTTTGTTTAAAAAAAAAATGAGGCTTGTAGATGTGTAAAATTTTGCAACACTGTTTTGCAGATAACCTTCAAAACTGTACAGGAAACTAGCACTTGAAAATATTTGAGCTACTGATTTTCTGTTTAGATAACACCTAAACACATTAGTTCTTAATAAGTGATTCTTATCTGTACTAGAGAGTGTGTTACCTATGTATCTGGGTACTGAAGATACCAATAATAAAAATCAGTGCCATCCTGTAGGTGGTACTTCCCTCAGAGTACAGAACAGAGCGTGGGGTTTTTTTTCCCCTGGAAGGAGAAACACTGTCATAGAGACAAGTGTATAAAAACATATGCTCTCATACGCTACAACAAAACTACTTTTATTGTTCTGAATATATCTCTTCAGTAGATGAATGAGAAAGTGAGTGGTTGAAAGAACAGTTTTCAGGTAATGTAAAATATCCATAGAAGATACATGTGAACCAAAATAGTGTGTGTCTATACATTAACACTGGGTCAGAAAAGTTCACTTTGAAAGTGATCTTCTGATCATCCCTACATACCACACCTCGTTTTACATTGTGGAGGGCCTTTGCAGTGTGGAAATCGAATGTTTTTGAGGTGAAACTAGACCACAAGCTGCTTCAGAAGTGATTGCCGGCAGTCTGCTTCAGCCGCTAATAGGTATCCAGTTAATGGATATAGTTTAGGGACACGGTTTAGTGGTGGGATGGCAGTGTTAGGTCAACGGTTGGACTTGATGATCTTAAAGGTCTTTTCCAACTAAATGATTCTATAATGGAACCAGCTGAAAGCTAGTCCGAAATAAGATCTCCTGTGGTGGATACTCTGGGGATTTGGGTTCTAAGCACCAGCTTTTCTGCTGTATGGATCTGTTCCTTATGCAGTGCATTGCAATGAAGTGCTGTAGTCATTGTGAGCTTTTTGTGAACCAGCACTTAATTGCAAACTCAAATTTTGGTTTTGAACTTCATCTCTGAATGAGTTTGTCTTGACTTGGTGAGTATTTCTTGGACTCACTGATTCAGTACTCGCTAATCTTGACTTGACTTTGCTTTCAAGCTGCAAGATAGAGAAGCTGATGGTGTTAGGATGGGGATATAAAGTGTAAAAGCAGCTGGGGCTTTCTCTCTGTTTGGAGGAAAATTAAAAAAACAGTCAAGAAGATTTGAAATTGCAGCCTATCAGTGGAGAAGAGTAGTAACGGGGAAGAAAAATTGGATAGCTCTGTACCATGCCTGCAGAAATTGAGAATGAAAACAATTGCTTAAGTACAGTCTTGTAGTAAGTGACGGAATTAGGAGTCTGGCTTCAGTCCTGTCTTCTGGGCACAAGTCAATATCTCCATTAGAATTAAAGCAACATCAGCTGACTCTTTAGCCAAAGGCATCTTGGCTTTCTAGAGCTATGCTTTGTTTAACAACTTTATTGTGAAACAATTCAGAAGGCACATTTAAAGTAAAAATAGCACATTGACAACTTAAAATCTTGAAAGCTTTTAAAAACTCAGTAAAAATTGGAATTGATGTTCTTTGATCGTAACCATAATTTAAATAGTACTTGTACTCTAGAGAAGATAATCATATTTGTTTATGTTGTCTTTAGTTTTGTAAATGCAATCTCATGTTTTGTACCTGCTGAAGTTTTGCTGTTTGATTCTGGATTGTGTTGTATTATAGTAAAAACATGTAAGAGCTAATACTCTCACAGCACTTATCTAGCTACAAAATCAGGGTTACAGTGCTAAGCCTTGGTAAACAAATACTGAATCGGTTAACTAGTACCAGTTTTAATTTGCCTAATTAAACTGTTTTGGAAATGAATTAGAACTACAATGCTGTGTTGACTTGTAAAATGACCTCTCTGTGCACAGATCTAAATAAATAGAAACTGATTCTGTTGACTTATATTGACCTTGTTCCTTATTTTGGTGTATTCATGAGGGCGGCAGTATTTCAGATGGTGCTGTTCTGTCTGATGCTTGTAGTGGACAGACTAGAAACATCCATGTTTTTCTATGTAAGTTTTGCTCTAGTCTAAAAATCAGTTTGCCTGTAGAGCATCCCAACTGAAAAACCAAAATGGAAACAGGGCATTTATGTTTGAGGTTATTATTTGGAGGCAAAGGTGAAAGGAAAATAAAAGATGGATTAGGATTACGGTGGTAGGGAGCAATGCCTTGATCAGAGGGGCTGCCATACCACAGAGAAAGGAATAGATACTCATCTTCTCCCCATCCCCCCCATGCTTTTTAAAGTGAGCAGGAGGTATGATGGGGGACATACATAAATGTTTATATAAACATTTAGCTTACTCTTTTAAATGCTTTAAAAATCATCTGTCATAGTATTTGTTTCTAATGCCTTTAATAGTGAAGCCTCATGGGAAATCTAAGGTAGATTTGGCTTAAATTAGACATTGTATTAGTAAGGGGTTTTTTAACATGCAGAACTAGTTCAAGACTATTCAGGTTTTTACTTGAATATTCTATTTGATTGACACCTTAGTTGGGTAGTCTGTCCTTGTACAATGTAGACATAAATGCTGGTTCCATCTCAGCTACTCTTTAGCTGCCTCTAGCCTCCTCCAATTAAAGTGCCTTTCATGGGAACCTTAACCTAACAACTTTTTTAGAAAGAAGTTGCAGCAGTTATCAAAAGACTCGTGCTTTTTATGTGATGAAAGGCGGCTTCTCCATCTTCTGATAAAATGCTGAACAACAAGGAGAGAAAGCAGATCACAAAAAAAAAAAGGTTGGTCTTCAGCTCTAGGAGGTGTAGATCATTGAGGCTGAGAATAATGGTATTTCAACACTGGTGAAGATTGTTTTAATGTCCCTTTAGAATGTAACTTTGCTGTGGGACTTCACAAAGAGATTGTCTGGTACTGATGCATTGGTATGAAAGCCTCTTGATTCCAGAGTTGTCTGAACTGGGATGTTTAGTATTTTTTTAGTATCCCAATTATTTCATTAAAAAGAAAATATGTTACAAAGCTATTCTCAACCAGTCAGTCCATTTTCCTCATGGTACAGAAGAGGCATCACAGGCAATGTTGCTGCATTCACTTAATCAAGTTCCGATGGTCTGGAAATATTTCTTGAACCACCTCCTTTTTAGATACTGTGCGGCTTTGAGGACATGACTGCCCAGTGCATCTTCTTTTGCTCATCGGTTGTGCCTACTGTCATCCTACTTATCTTCTAATTTACAGTGAGTTCTTGAGACAGGGATGGTTTCAGCATTGCAAACCAGGACTAAGGCTCCACTTTGAAAGGACAGATCTGTTTACTTACTTACAGGTTTGTTTTTATTTTACCAGTTCAGTTCCATGACTAACATTTCATTTGACTCTGTAATGATACTGTCACAGGGGTGGAGTTGCATGGAAGAGTCAAGGCCAAAAGTCCAGCTTAGTTTGTAAACTATCATAAAGTACACCTTAAAAGTAGACTGTTACCAGCTTTCCAGGAATTTGAACAATGCTATTTTTATCACGTGCTCAGTTCTTTAATGGTCGTAGTGAGATTATGCTTCAGGCTCACAGTTTTACTCCAAAAAACACAGCCCTCAAAAATGAACTTCATTTCAGCAAGATGAATGTCTAGCTCCAGCCCAAGAATCAATGTATTAGCTGTATTTCCCAGAAAAAAAAAACTTTTTTCTCCGTATGGTTAAGTCAGAAGTCGTCATCAACATCATGACTGTATGCCTAGCTACTCGATCGAGAATACAGATTGAGTCAGCATGTTTCTTGTGTTTCATCTCTTAAGATTCAGGGGCTTTGCCATGAACTAAGCTGTCTTGCAATTTGTAGCACTTGATTACTTTCCAGTACCCACGCTCTGTTGCTGTTTAAGGGCTTGTCATCTCTTACGCAAGTTGAGCAATTCCTTCTTGCTTGTCCTAAAAAGAATAGAAAGCATTTCATCCTGTTATGTTTATTCCTGGAAAGCAGTGTCTTATACAGTGGACACTCAATGGTTTTTGACTCCTTTGATGAAGGCATTTTATTTCTTACCATATTGTTCTGTCCCTGATATGAGGAATTGGTTTATGTATATTTATTTGCATATCGCAGTTTGAAATAGTCTAACCCACTGGTCTGTGAAGTACTTCTTGTTTATATGTGTCTCCTGTAGATACTTCAGTAGTGAATCTATCAGTATTAAAAAGCACCAATGTATTCATTTCTTAAAGAAATGTGTTCATCTTGGATATCTCAAAGCAACCATATAAACCTGTATATTCATGAAATGGTTTTTGAAGCTTCAATATCTAATAGCCTAGCTGCCAAAATTATACTGAGATCTCAAAATATTTTGGTGTCCCTAGTATTAGGAAGCATGCCCAGCCTTAGTGTGAATGTGTCTAGAAGAACTGTGCTTGTGCATGGTTGCCTTGCATGCTTCTGTGTTGGAGTGTGGCGCACCTGAGATGCCTCGATATTTCTCCTTTAAGATACTGGTCCCGAACACAAGAGCTTTCAATGAGCACATTTACTGCGTAGATGTAACTGGCGGAGACTCTTTTAAGTTTGAGCACAGAGTTGTATCTGTGTGTGTGTGTTCCAGTACTGATAAACAATACCTCTTAGAACCATGGATACTGCAAGAACTTTACGGGTTTAACAAATATTTCAGGGTGAGCTTAACCTCCCCTGGGAAAGGAAAGTTAACAGCAATTTAAAATGTTGTTCTATTTTCTTTTTAGTAATAGCTAAACATAAGCTGCATGAGTTGCAACTCATGACTACCATACCTAAAAGGTCAACAATGTGAAGCATATGCATGGGAAATGCTGTTTTGGGGAGAAGAGAATAGGTTTTAGTTTTGGAAGTGAGAACTGATTCAGGATGACAGACCCTTGGAGTTACTATTGAGGGGGTCTTTAGTCATACTAATTGGGCTATTTTTGAAACTGAAAAGTAGACGGCTCCTTGGGAGAAGGAATACAGCTGAGATAAATGATCTGGGCCTGCAAGTCAGACTTTAAGTGATTATCTGCAAGGTATGGAGATAAAAGGGAACAAAATGCAGTAGAGATTCATGAAGGGGGAAAAGTATTTTTTACAAGAGGTACAGTAACTCCATGAATGTTAGTTAAAAGACGATAAAAAACAAACATTAGGAAAATAGCTATGCAAAGTAAAGTACAAGTGAAGCTACTAGTAAGCACAGAATCACAACTTCTTTAAACTGTCAGTAGCATCAGTAATGCTGAAAAAAAGAAAAGAAAATACTACACTCCTTATGGGAGTTTGATTTAGGCTTTTTTATCAATGAAGGTTTAATTCAGTATTTTGGACTACTTCTGCAACCCACAGGAGTGGTATAAGCCATTGTCCTTACTGGAAGCACTGGGTAAAATCCTCTTCACTTTACTTTCAGTCCTTGTTCTTTAAAGCATATTAAAAACTCGCATTACAGAGAGAAATTCCTTCCTGGTTTGTGTAAATCAGTGCAAAGCTGTTCTTTCCACCATGGAGTTGCATGTGAAACAATAAAAGAATGAAGATGTTGCTATACCCTTAAATTGGAGGAGATAGACAAGGCAGTGAGTTGGGGTCATCTCAACCCCATGTATCTGTGTCTGTTGTAGGAGCTGGCAATGGTCTTGGGTTTTGTTCCCAGAGTGTTGGAAACTGTAAGCAATAAAGATTGTGATGTTTGCCTATGCAAGAAAGTAGAATTACCAATTTAAATTATCTATATACTGTGCTGCTACTTCTGAAGTTTTCTGGTTTGAAATTGTAATGACACTTCATAACAAGAGAGTGGCAATGAAGACATTGAATTCACAGTACTGCCACAGGGATCTTCTGAGATACTCTGTTTTACGTTATCATAAGCCTCTATTTCTAATCCAGCTCTTCAAGAAAATGCAAGCAGTGGCAAAATAAATATTTTCACAAGCTGCTAATTCTTAAAGCATGGTTTATAATAAAATATAAGTGGTGTGATAATAGATTTTACATGAAGTTGGAAATTTATCAGGATACCAAAAGTCCGGTTGGCTTTTGATTTAGACAATCAACCAGATTTTTTTGTTCAAGTGTGAAGTGTTATGACATCAGAAATCAAATAATAAATAGTCACGTTTTAAACTAATGTCTACCTTACATTCTTGCAGTTGCTGGCACTGTGGTGCAAATAATCAAAACACCTTTAACTTTTGTGGTGCTAGCACTTATTAAACCTGGAAGAGCAATTCCTATGCTAAACTACTTGCTAGTCACATTGACAGGTGGAAGAGTGTCAGGGTTTTTTATTTATAAATTACAGATGATTTTTCATTCCAGGCAGTTTGAAGTGAAAGATTGTGAGCTTGGCTTAGATGCTTCACTGATACAGTTAATATTTAACTGTTTAGACAGGAATAAAGACAGTGTCAAAAGTGTGTCAAAAATGTGTCACTGAACACCCTAGGGTACCACACACACCTTGATAACTATTTTTATAATTATGTAACATTATTTAGCTTAGCTATTTAGATAATATGTGGATTTGATGGGTTTGTGTTTTTTGAGAGTATAGGTGTTAACCATCATATTCTGTGGTTGGTGTCTATGGGTTTACACACACAAAATAAATGTGAAGAGTCTAGCCGCTTTGGGGGGGGGGGAGGGAGGTATTTAAATTACTTTTTGCCGCACTGAGGAGGAACACAACTGTCTTATCTGAGAAAGGAGGACCATTTGTGTAGCTACTCTGATATGAAGCATCATGTTTTGTTTGCATTCATGTAACAGTTTGGCAAGAATTCCTGTGCAAACTAATTAGCATGACTCCAGAACATACCAAACTTGATAGGAGTCCATGAGAGAGGTTATAACTTGTGAATTTTCTCATGCTATTGTAAATGCTTTATTCTTATTTTATTCCCATCATCAATAAATATGTCAAATAATCTACATCCAGCAAAAAAGTATATACTTTTTCAAATTGTATAAATTATTCCATTTGGTTTGGCTTATTCCAGTACCGCTGAACTTAAACTTATACACCGTAGAGTGTGTTATATTGTGCTATATAAAATCTTCACATGCCATGAAGCTGAGTTTTGAACTTTACTCACATGATATGCTAGCCAAAAATGTTAACCACGTATGTTAGCCAATGTGGTTGTCTTTGGTTTTTCAGAGTAATTTATAATGTGGAATTTAGAAAAGGAGTAGTTTTCTTACAGCGGATGCCTCCAGGGATGGTGGCTCAACCACTTCCCTGGGCAGCCTGTACCAATGCTTGACCACACTTTCAGTGAAGAAATTTTTTCTAATATCTAATCTAAAGCTCCTGTGGTGTAACTTAAGGCCATTTCCTCTCATAGTATCACTTGTTACTTGGCAGAAGAGACCAACACCCACTTCGCTACAGCCTCCCTTCAGGTTAGTTGTAGAGAGCCATAAGGTCTCTCCTGAGCTTCCTTGTCTCCAGGCTAAACAACACACACATAAAATCAAAGTAAACTGAAGATGTGCATTTGTTTCATTGTTAAGTTGCATAAAGTCTAGAGAAATCTGCTCTGTGAGTTTCAACACCATAGTTACTCTGACTCTCTAATTCCTGGAATAGTCACAAAGAAAACTGAATGATCGCTCACAATGTCCGTACAGACCCATTATGGCTACACGTTATTCCTGACTTAGCATATTAAACCACATTGCTATGATAGACCTAATCTACCATGCTGCAGTCCCTACTTTGAGATTGTTGACATTCCAAGGCATTTAGCAGAGTTTAGTAAGCAACGTCAGCTTCTTTTCTCATGATCTTGTCTTTAGGATGTCTTTGTTGTGGATCAAGTTAGGGAGGGGAGACCTTATTGCCCTGTACGACTGCCTGAAAGGAGGGTGTAATGAGGTGGATGTTGGTCTCTTCTCCCAGGTAACAGCCAATAGGACAAGGGGAAATGGTTTGAAGTTGTGCCAGGGCAGGTTTAGGTTGGACATTAGGAAAAATTTTTTCAATGAAAGGGTTGCGAAGCATTGGAACAGGCTGCCCAGGGCAGTGGTCGAGTCCCCATCCCTGGAGGTATTTAAAAGGCCGGTAGACAAGGTGCTCCGGGACATGGTTTAGTGGTGGGATGGCAGTGTTAGGTTAACAGTTGGGCTTGATGATCTTAAAGGTCTTTTCCAACCTGAACAATTCTGTGACTCGATATGTTGTCTTCCTTTCAGTCCCTTTAATCCTAAGCATCCAATTCTAAACCAGGCCAGAGTAGTCAGTGGAATCTGATTTGACTTGAAGTAGTTACGGTGTCAGGCTCGTTAGGGTGTACAGCATCTCTCTTCATATTCCTCTGTATGATGATACCAAACTCAGGATCCCCAACTCATTTTCATTTGTTCATGATCCATCTAATGATACAAGCTGTGAATGGCTCTGGTCATTAGAACATACCTGCCTTTTTCACAGGGGAGAATCTTAAGCCAAGGAAAAGATTCTTAAATCATTTGCATGGTTGATGTGGGAGACCTGCTTCACTGATTTTTCTTTTGTTATACTCTTTCTTGACTGTAGTCTTCACTCCCTTTTGAAATTTCTGTTGGTGCAAACAGAATTGTAGCCATTCTTCACCACCTTTGAATACAGCCTGCCCTGTTTTCTTGAACCTGACCCTTTGATTCCTGTGAAAACAGCTGCTCTTCTGCTTCAATCTGTTACTGATAGGTACTGGAGGAGTGGGTAGCGGGGTTGTGCCAACCAAAAGGGAGCCCTGCCTTTGGGAATGTGATCCACGTGAACATGAAGTGGCAGAGTGATGTCACTGAGAAGTGATGTCACTCCTGAACCTGGATATTTGTGTGGAGCTCAGTCATCACTTGGCTACCTCTGCCGCTGTGGAAGTTGGCTTCACGGAGGGCGTTCTTGCAGCCACTCTTTGTGTGTGGCTCCTAAAGGCTTGTCTCCAGATAACTTTATTGTATCATCCTTGTTGCTTGGACACTTCTCCTGTGTGGATGTACTTGAGGAAAGTCACTGAAATAGAGGTTTTGCTAGTTACTGGAGTGGTTTGAGAGGCACAGCTTACCGTGTGGCCACTGTCACTTTCCCTGCCTCTTAGTCCCTTGAGCTTAGCAGGGAATGGATATGGCAGTCCCAGGCATGTGCTTGTGAATTCAAGTATGCTTGCCCTTACCCTGATACCTGCAAGAGTAAGAATCTGATCTTATGAGCTGAAGAAACATGTAGATGTGGACTGTACAGGTGAAGCTCCAGTTAATAGTAAATAATGCCTTTTTTTAGTATGAAACATATTAACACAGCTTTGGTATTCAGGGCTGGGTTTAGCAAAGAAGGTTGCTCGGTATAATTTTTCAAAGTAGGAAAGCATCCGCCGGTGGGTGCATTACTACTGCAATATTTCATGTAAGTGTTCTGACAAAGATTGAAAAAGATATAATGTATTGTTTGAATATTACCCGTAGCTAAATATTTTCCATGGTTTAAACCACAGATAGAATACTTACTGATTTTTATTGTACAAATTGAAATTATTCCATTTTTGAGCATTCTTGATTGTGTAAGCTGCTTGCTGGAATAAAATGCCTGTTTCAGTCTCACAGAGCAACAAAACTTTGCTGCTGTGCTCTGAACACAGTACTTGGCTTGATTAACAAGCATGTCCTGACTAGGGAGATAAATAACTTAGAGGCCCAGGGCTGGGGGTAAAATTCTTTCTTTTTATGGTTGTAAGCAGAGCACAACAATGATTCATTAAGCAAAGCAGAATGAATTTGATTTTCTTTGTACAGTGGCAATGCTGTATAGTCTGGGGACAGCCAGACAAGGAAATCTGTCATACTGATGAATACTTTTGAAGGGCGTGGTGGGCTTAAGTGCTTAATATAGTTCATGTAAAGGCTTGGAAGTGGCTGATCTATATATATGATATATAAAAATACACTGTTTAATGCTGAAATTAGTGCCACTATGTTATAGTGCAGCTTCTCTGCTTGCTTTATATTGCATCTGTACATGCTGCTTTTAAAAGACAATATTGGTAGTAACAGTTCACGAAGGTACCAAATGTTTTTTCTTAGATGGTGGATTCTGAGAATTTGCCAATGTGTTGATTATATTTACTTTTATTTTTGTTTTACTTAACTACTACTAAACCTCATATTTTCAAAATTAAATTTTACTTGCTTCAATTTATCCTTATTAGTATGGACATGGATTGGAGTAGTGTTGGTTGGGCTTTCCTAGGTTCTGCAAGTGCTGTTGTAGTTCTTCCCCAATCCAATTTTTTAATATTAATGGCTACATGATATTTCTGTAAAGTTCCTAATTATCTGGGAGATTTCCAGATAGGTTCTGTCATAATGGGCCTGTGATCTTCAGTATCCCCCCTTGTGCAAATCAGATGGTGATACTGCCTAGCTGGAGGCTTTTTAATGTGCTGACTACCTATAAGGTCTCTCTTTCCTGCCCCATGACACTTGAGATCATCTATCCAGTTGTTACAGGTCTCCATGGTCACTTGTCATGACTTGCTTTATGAATTGCGCTCTCTCTGTGAGGCAGTTGGTTTCTTCTTTAGGGACATGGTTTAGTAGGCATGGTGGTGTTGGGTTGACGGTTGGACTTGATGATCTTGGAGGTCTTTTCCAACCTTAATGATTCTGTAATTCTTTAGGTTCTAGGTGTTGATGTTTCTTTGCAACGCCGGGTGAGTATCCTCTTGCTAAATTTTCAGTCACACTTCTCAGATGACCAATTGCTTAGTTACATCTCCCCACTTCCTCCTTCTCACCCCTTTCTTCTTCCGTCTCCACCTCAACTCAGCACTTTGAGACTTCCAGGATATGTTGTCCTGGCTTGGTAGCCAATTTTGAAATGTCCTTCACTTGTCAAAGTTGCATTAATCCTGTTTTAGACTTCTGAAGAAGACACTAGTAAAGGTAAATGGGCCACACATTCAAAATGAGATTTACATCAAGTCTTTAACAGGTAAATGTAGTGTTTCTGGTATTAAACAGGATTAATGACTTCATACATCAATTTCCTAAATATAAGCTTACCTTACCGACAGAAGCTGTTTGGCAGATTTATGATGCCCAAGCCAGCTCTAGCAAGTTTGGACAATAAGCTGGATAAAACTGAATGGCAGCTTATGCAACCTGTTACTGCCTTGGTCTGATACATTGGCCACCACTTGTGTTTGTGGAGTCTTTTTTTAAATATTTGACCTAAAGGAAGAAATATGTTGTTTCAAATTAGTCAGGAAAGTAATTCATGATGACAACATTAGCTTTAACTCTGATTACAAAGCTGACTCCCTGTTTGAGCTAGGTGGCATTCCAAGCTCACACAAAGACTTTTCCCGGCATATTTAAGAATCCACATAAACAGTAAGCTATGCTGAATGTTTTATTACTGTGCTTGTCCCTCTTTTATTCATAAAGTTACCAGCAATTTTTTTTCACATTACCACTTTTCAGGAAGAATTGTTTCTTTCAAACAAGTGTAAAATTGGTTATGCTGTAATATTCATTTAACAAAAAGTTGTTGTGTGTTGTTTTCTCCAGTGCAAAAATAAAAGTCATACCCAAGCACTTAAAAGAAGTTTACTCCATAAGGAGAAAGGATTATCCAAGTATGCTTTTTATTTTAAATTTTCTATAGTACTGTACTGTGCAAGGTGCTGCATTGATTGCTCTGCTGTATTCTTAATAAGAAACAAAACCTAGTTAGGTAGAAAGGGGTTTCTTCTGCAAATCTATGGCATTCATGTAAACCTGAAGCTTGTCCCATTTGTTCTTTTAATATGAATACTTGTATCAGCTGGACGATGGGAAGAAATTGCTGCCTGTTCTGCCCAAAATATTGCTTCAAGACCCAAAGAGTGAAGGATGTAAAGAATACTTTCACAGGCTGTTTTTTCTTCAGCTTTGCCGTTTTACCACTAGCATTAAACATGTCATCTATGACAAATCAGTGACTGAATTCATAGTACATCTGGCTATGTGAGTGCTTGGGCAGAGGGAGACGTTTTACTGGAGTTTCTTTCATGATTCTTTGAAGCAGACTCTTTTGTTCTGATCTAATTATTCTAGTGCATTGATCAAAATTGCCAAATGGTACCAAAATAGATGTTTGCTAACATTCTTAGCTTCTTTATCCAGTCCTCCTTTGTTGCTTCTTTAATGCTTCTGCTATATTTTACTCTTCCTTGATTTCTCTGCCATGATCTGTAGTGCCTTTTTCCTGCCGTGAAAAGAGCATCGTGTTGGGTGTTACGATAAAACAGACAGTGTTCCAGTAGGGAGCACTAGATGCTGCAGAAGCATCTGCTGCTGCAGCAGAAAGGTAGAGTATGTAATTTCTTTTAAGTTGACTGTATATTAAGACCTTCTTTAAAACCAAAATAGGTTTTAATGCAACAGTTCGGCAAAAACTGCTTATTTCTTACCTGCTATGTCCTTGACTGGGATACCGTTGGTCCATGTTTTGTCTGTGCTATAACCTGGTGGCGGTACAGTGACTGCGAATAACCACATTAAACAGGTTTCTGATTCAGTTTAATATAGCTGACATTTTTTATTGAGAGGGTTTATTTTGGACGCTGCCAAATATGAGAATTTTAAGTGTGTTCTTAATGGTACCACTAGCTGACTCAGGAGATTTATAACATAGGGCAATGCTGAATTTAACTTACACTAAACTTAGTAGAGTTGAAGACAGGAATAAACCTAATTTTGTTTTGTCTTGTCTTCTAATGTGACTGACTTGCCTTTCCTGAAGAATTAATGTTCAGTTTTCTTTCTAATCATAAAGCCAGAGGCAGTGTGCTCAAAATCAGATTTTATTGTTTGAGCTGCATTATAGCCCAGACATAATAAATTCATTAAGATTTTTACATTTGCCTATTAAAAATTAAACAAAATTTTAGTATTTGCATGTTAAATAAATTGAGAACTACTTTTTTCTGTTTTTTGTTCAGTTGTGGGGGATTCTGTAGCAGAAGAGCTTTATTGTCCAGAGGGCTCTGAACCAATATTGTCAAAATTAAAAACTGACATTAATAAAAAACCTGTGACTTTTGCTAAACAGCCGTGACAGTATGAGCCATGTAAAATGTTTTCACACTGACAAACCTGATTTCCTTCTGTGATGAAATAGCTGGTTCTGCAGATGAGGGGATAGCAGCAGATGTTTTTCTGTCTGACATCAGTGAGGCCTTGGACTTTGTCTCCCCCAGTATTCTTATAAACAAGTTCATGGAATAGTCTGCTTGTCCAGGCAATATAGCAAGGTGGCTGAGCTGTGGGTCTCAGACTCGTACAAAGTGCAGATAGCAGCCAGCTACTTGTGGCGTCCTATCAAGGCTTGACGCTGGATCAAATACTCTTTAACTTCTTTATTAGTGAACTGGATGAGGGGGCAAGTGCATCCATCCTTGACACGTTTGCAGATGGTACTGAATTGACAGGAGCAGTTGATACATGGGAGGTCAGGGAGACTGAGAGGGACCTCAGCAGCCTGGGGGAATGGGCTGGCATGCAGTTCAGCTCAGGTGAGCGCAAAGCCTGGCCTGTGGGAGGGAGCAGCCCCACGCACCAGCAGAGGCTGGTGGCTGGGCATCAGCTCCATGGACACCAACCCAGCTGTCCTCCCGGACAGCCAGCAGTGCTCCTGTGCAGCCACGCACCAGCTACACCCCGGCTGTGCCAGGAGTGTGGCCAGCAGCTTGAGGGAGATGAATCCCTTTATTCCATACCCATGGGACTGCATCTAGGTACTGGGGGGCAGGAATCACAATAAATACTAGTCAAACACAGAAACAGGTTGCCCACAGAGGCTTTGGAGTCTTTGTCCTTCAGGTTACTCACAGCTCCGTTGGATGTTACTCCAAACAACTTATTCTAATGGCCCTAATTTTGAGCAGGGTGTCAGACAGCCTAAATTGCCATCTGTTACTCTGAGCTTTCTGCCTGTTATAACCCCAAGAGCCAAACAGCAAAATTGATCATCTTAATATGACAGGCTGAAACCTGTAGCAGTTTGGTTTGCGATCCATTAAGCTGCCTCAGGCTTGAGAACAGAGATCCAAGGAGACATGGTTTGGATGCTGGCAGAACCCTACTAGCTACTCCACCCTAGTGCGTGTCTCAGATTGAGTCCCCTGGCCCTAAGTGAAATGAACAGAAACCTTTTCTGCTCTGGGTGGTGGTGGTTACTCCATCACTCTCATGAGTTTTATTTTTAAATCACTGTTTGTAGGTATCCATGTGGCAAGTAGGAAAATGATTTTTTGGCTAATGAGTTTTTGGTGTATAAACGGTGTCTTTAAAGTGCATAGTTTGTATTCTTTTCAGGACCTTGTAAAAAGCCGTATCCTGAAGATACCTGTATTGGCAAGGTGGCAAGAGAGAGGAAATGTAAAAATATTCCTGAAAGTACAGAAGTTAAAATAAAGGCTAATAGTTCCAAATTTACTTGCTTTAGAAGCTCAACTGTAGAGGTGAATGTCTAAAAAATGAGTTTTAAGTCCCTTAATTATGAATTTCTAAAAAAAAAATTTAAGTATGTATGTTCCTGGATACGCTCTTCAGGCTTCTATATTTGGAAAATATGAATGCAAAATGAATCGCGTGGGGATACCATGGGGGGAATCATCGCTTGTAACATTTTCATATGATCAGAGAATTACTGTGTGTGGAGTTTAAGTTCCAGTTGTTAATGAAACAATACATTTTAAGGAAAAAAGGCATGCTTTGAGAACATGTATTTCGTATTAAAGAGCTAGATGTAATCATTACGAAGGACAGTCTACTAGAGAGGAGTATAAAACTAAAAACTTCACATTTGTTCCTGAATTTGGGGGTTTTTTTTCCTTTTTCTAAACAGACTTTGCTGGAATATGCAGAAAAGTGGAAAACATCAGAAGACCCTCTGCCCCTGTTAGAGGTGTATACAGTGGCTATCCGAAGTTACGTTAAAGCACGACCTTATCTTACCTCTGAGTGTGAAAATGTAGCCTTTGTGCTTGAACGTTTAGCACTGTGAGTATGTTTTTCAGTTACTAAACCCAACCTGTATGGTATTAACTTTTCACTGCCTAAACATTTTCCCAGCCCAGTTCACAATCTATAGAAATTCTAAATCGGTTGGGGAGCACCTTCCTTCCTCATGGTGAATGCTGTATGTGAGAGAAAGTATCTTTGGTCACTGGAAATGGGGCAATCTTGAGGACTCCTGATTTAAGACAAGCCAAGGTCCCTGGCTTGAAACGCTTTGCTACCAGTGATCTGCATGTCATCTGGAAATGTATCAATTAACACAGGCTGTTACAGGATTAGACTTCAGTGATACATATTTTTTTATTTTTTTTTAAATCATTGTCTTTTAGAGAATTTACTTTTACAGTTTCTGCAAACGTGTCCATGACCACTTTTTCTTTATATGTTCAAAGAAAGCACTTTGGCACTTCAAGCAAATAACTGTTTGGATACTAGAATAAAGAATTGTTGATGATACATTTTAAAAGCCAAAAATTGCCTCAAATAATATTCCCATTTGACTTCCAGAAGCTGTATTGAACTCCTACTGTGTCTGCCTCTTGATTTACCTGAAAACAAATGGGAAGAATTTCAGGCTTTTGTACAGGTGAGTTTGATTCATGAAATGAAGACTTAACAGCTTTTAAGAATGGTTTGGAAACCTAGGGGATAATAAGTATGTAGCACCTCTGAACACTTGTTTCCTGGTGGCTGATAAAGATCAAGGCCTTCAGCTGGAAATCCTATGTACTCTGTAGAAATTGCTAACAGTCATATAATTTGTCTCTCATAGTTCATGTAGCAGCTGTGGAAAAAAACCCAACTACATATTTTCAGATACTTGAAAGAAAGCTCATGTTTTAAAATATATTTGTTTGTTAACACTGTCAGAAATGAAATAATATCACATAAGTCATTCTTTACTATTTATGGTTGTACATTTGAGACATTATGAATGAAAGATCTATCGATACTGCAGGATTGTTAGATCTTCCATAGGCCACTAGCTGGTTAAGGATTAGAGCTCTGCTTTAAAGGAGGGTGTAGAAACAATTTCAGCTCCTCAGTATTTATCAGAAATATATAGTGGGAGGTCCTGCCTACAGTTAAAAAAAAAAAAAGGTGGGGGGGCAGGGGGAGTTAGGGAGAAGGAAGGAATAACACTGAAAAAGACCAGATACAGTTATCTAAGGATTCTCTGCATAAATAACATAGAAAGATGCAAGACTGACTTTTAAAGTGATTTTTGACTAGCAAATGCCTGATGTAAATCAGTTCTGAAGAGGTGTGTTTGGTGCTGGAATGTTTCACAGCCTTCAGAGCAGGTGGAAAAATAAAAGTGGAAAGAGAGAGATGAGCCCTTTCCTTTTTTTAAGGAGCGGTGTTAGTTGTGCATTGTTACTTAAGCCACAGATTTTTTGCAGGTATTTAGTTTGCTCCCAAACATACATCTGCTTCCAGAATTTCTCCTAGTATCTAATTGCAATAGAAACTATTTTAGCTGATTTTAAGACTCCAGTCTGCCTTCATCTTATTTGCATAGAACCATGCAGTGAGGGCTTACAGTTCAAGTCTTTTGCCTTTACAAAAATATTTTTTTCAGTGTCTCCAGTCTATAAAACTTGAGCTGTTGAAGAGTCTGAAAAGAATAATAAGAGTTTAGGCAGCTGGTGCCAGACCAGTATGTGGACCAGAGAATTTGCTCATCCATTTTAAAAGGGAGGCCTATTTCAAAATTTAGTTTTAGAAATTTAAGAAGTAGCTGTGTTAATAAATCTCAAGGTGAGGTTGGGGCACTCAGTCGTTTTGGTTTCTCAGCCTAAATCTTAGGCGACGAAGGAAGAAGTAAAACTTAAATAGGCTGAATAGTAAGATTGTTTTGTTATACATTTAACTCTTTATCTGGTAAGGGGGTTTCTTTGCCATAAGATATAAAGCAGTATAAAAGACACGTTCTTAGTATCTTTTTTAACAATACTTTGGTTTTGAAAATGTATTCTTCAGGTGGCTCATAAAAACTTGATGGAAAATGGCAGCCGGGAACTGCACATTTTAACTACACTTACGCAAGAGAAGGGAGTGTGGAAGAACCCAGTGTTATGTGGTATTCTTTCCCAGGAACAGTTGGATCCAGATAAAGGTAAAATTTAAAACAATGATTGGGATAAAATATGCCTCATTTTTATAATGTGTTAAAATATTATGATGATATACGGAAGTCTTTTGTTGAATACAGTTTATGTGATAATTTATAAGCTATATAAAGAAATATACCTGTAGCATTGTCTGAATTATTAAGAGAGTATGTTCTTAGGAATATACAAAGAATTTAATGTTGATATTTTGCATAAAACATAATCATACCTGGAGATATCTTGCCATTTTCTTTATAAGCCGTTTGAAGGGAGATTATGTACACGCTGTTTTATGATGGGGTAAGTACAGTACAGGTATACAAAATTTTTTTTTTTTTATGAGAATGGCATTTACTCGCTTATAAAATGCAAAATGCAAAGAGGGCCGTTACTGAAGAGTCATTTAGACCAGAGTTCTGAGAACAGCTAACAGCGTTGCATAGGGAAGAGTATATGATCAGCAGAGGCTTACAATGGTATTTTCCTGATGTATTCTTAACATTGTTAATGATTTGCAATTCAGAAATGGTATCCTTGTATTAATAAGTCTTAGCTGTTTTTTTAATTCTTTGCCTAATTGGTTTTAGAATCTGTATGAACCATCACACCTAAGTGTCTGTGGCAGAGTTATGCAGTTCTCACGTCAAGTAAAGTAGTTCCTTTTACTGTCTGATTCCTTATAGCCTGATGCCTGCTTATTTCATGTGATAGTCTCTATTTATTAAAAAGTAAACTATTCCCCCATCTTCCAATGAATGCATCATAAGACATGGTTTGTTAGGCTGCTGTTACATCCCATCTTCTCTCTTCTGTAGTGCCTTTTCCATACCATCTTTTAGTTTTACTGTCCCATTTCTCATATGGGGGGATCAAAGGTTTATTCAGCGGTCAACATGTAGATGTACTGATTTTCTGTTTCATTTTTCATTCCTTTTGTAATATTCCCTAACATAAGACTTGCTTCTTGACTGAGCCTTGAACCGATGTTTTCTTAAAACTGTCCGGTTTAGTCCCGATTTCTTTCTTGAGCAGTAGTACCTATTTCAGGACTAAGATTTCCCCTACACACAGCCTATTTTTCTGTAGGTACAGTTAGGATTGCATTTTTTCCCCAATGAAAATCACTTTGAGGTTTTTATCAACATTTTAATTTTGTCTGTTACACCACATTATGGAGCGCAGTTCTCTGCAGTCTTTTACTGTTGGCAAGTTTTTACTATCCTGCTTTTATCAGCATGGTTTGTCACCTTGTTCTCTACCCACCTTTTCCAAATATTTATAAAAACGCTGGACAGCAGAGGTCCTGGTACAGTTCCTCAGGGAACCCACTGAGATTTTGTTTTCCTTTTTTTCTGTTAACTGGTTGTTTATCCATGTAGGGATCTTCTTTTTACTGCCAAGATAGGTTGGTATCTTTAAGGGGTTTGAGGGACCTCTTTTAATGCCTTTAGAAAATTAATTGTATCTACTCTATTTATACTGTCACGACTCCCTCAGATAAGTCCAGTAAACGTATAATACGATTAAATGTTTTTTCCAAGTGTCATGCTTACTCTTTCACAAGATTTTTATTTTGCCACTTTTAATAATTTATTATGCTTCTAATACAGTTTTCGGATTGGTATGTACTTGTCAGAGTCCCCCAGAGTACTCTTTTTATTAGCTTCATATCAACCACCTCTTAGTCCTCTTAACTTGTAAACTTCTAAAAAAGAGGTTTAATTAATATTTTACTTGCCTTGTATTTGAGGTTTTTTAAGAACTCCCTCATGAACCTGTTTTTGATGACTATTCATTTTATCAGTGTTTTTCCATGAAGTTTTTTATGGACATTTCAGGATTCCTTTTACTCCTGAATTTTGTTTCCTCAAGGATGCTTCTGCCTTGGACTTGACTGATGGACTCCTGTTACAGTTATTACAGTGGCAAGATTGTCATACTAATCTGTATTTTTGTTACTCGGCTGACAAGCTGTTCTCTGGCTATTGTCATCCTCTGTAATACTGCATTGTTTTGTGTCGTCATCTTGCTAATTTGAAGGACATTTTAGTAATACCAAAATTCCATTGCCCAGAGTGATGGCATTCTTGTCTGTAATCCAGCACTCCCACTGGCTACCGCTTACCCTCTTTCTGTGGACAACTGTCTCTCAGCAGTCTTCAACCTTAACTCCAGTCTAACAGTTTTTGGAATATTTGTGAACTTCACTAACATGATTTTGGTTTTGTACAATTTGCTATTTCAGAAGTTCCCAAGTATTTAAGTAGTCAGCTTGTTACACTGGGATGTTATCATTTGGCAGATTTGATCAACTTGGTCTTTAAGTAGTGGTTAATGTAAATATTTATCTGTTGGAGATGAAACAAATAGTTGAGACTGGAGGTGTTTTTCCTGATATCATCCTCTTAAGCTGTTGTTCCCTGTATTTGTTTCAGTTGTTTCTTCATGTTTATTTTATTTATAATAAATTGGTAATCTCAATTATGAACTATTCAGAATAATTATAACCTATTCAGAATCTTTGACATAACCAGATGTCTGCTGAATTTTAGGTCAGTGATTATCTCTTCCTGAAGGCATCTGTTGTTGACTCCTGAAGGTCAGTTTGCCTCTTTGCGTGTCTTGTAGGAAGCACAGCTAGGTGTCCCTTTCATCTTGGAGACAGATCCTTTTGAGTTCCTCTTATTTTCAAATTTTACAAAGTCAGGACATAGTGTGAGAGACAAATTCATTTTCTCTGACCATGCAGCACAGCTGGTTTGTTCTGATTACAGTCAAATAAATGCAGGTTTGTCTGAACTGGACTATTCTCTTTCTCTCCTAGTTTGGGGAATGGACTGTTGCATGAGTTCCACCTAAATATGAGCAGGAGGTACTCTGTTCCTAAGATGTTAGGGAGACTGTTCTCCGAGTGCCATGTCATTAAGTAATAGCTTTACTTCTGACTGCCTTGAGGCACAGCTCAATTTTCTAAAGAACATATGTCTATAAGGATTCATGCACTAAGGAGCTCAAAAAAAGTAGAGGATGGATACCCGGTTGTTTGAAGCACTGACGAGAACAGTATGCCTGTTCTTTGATGCTGATGGATATTACTGCATTACAACAAGATGTTCGTACAGTACTATGATACAAAATAGTAAAATCTGTCTTGAACTATACTGCAGGAACAACATAAATACAGTAGATACAGATTTTTGTGTGTGTGTGTGCGCACTTATAAAATCTTTTCACACTGGAAATATTTCTCAGCTGCTTGACTTGTCACCTTCCTGTGTGACAAACTTTGGCATTGCCCTGGATTTTTAGCTCATCTCTGACCATGAATGTTGGGAAACCTAGATTAAGTTACCAGGTTCAGTGCAATAGATGTCACCAAATAAAAGAGAATCTCCTCTTGGGAACTATTGTAATGCTGATACACCACTTGAGTTGTTTCTGAAGAAAATTTATCTCTCCCCCTGCAAGTGGAACATCAGCTTTGTCATCTGGGGCTGTGCTTGTTCCCACAATGCTAGTCTGTTTTGTGTGGAGGACTAGGTTGGAAATGGGAATTTGGATTCCTAATGAGCTGAGGAATATATTTTTTCCTTATTCTTCACTGGTGACTACAAAGAAAATTTATTTGCAGAAACTGAATTGTCAGCAGGGCCTTTGGATGTCATTTTTGGGCCCCCTAAGTGGACATCTGGAGTTGATAGCACTACTCATGGCTGACATCTGAGAGAAACTTCTTTTGAGTTTCCTAAAGCTGTTTGATACTGTGTCATGAATCAAACTACATTCATTTGAAGAATGCCCAGGCAATCTTCCACTCCCTCAGAGCAGATCAGTGACAAAAAGAGAGATCCTTCCCCCAATTCCGCATATCTTGCTGTTTCTTGCTTCTGTCCCTTGCCTATGTCTTTACCCAACAGGACCCACAACGATTATGCAACTATGCCTGCAACTTCTTGATTCAAATTCTGGTTCTTCAGTAGTATTATCTCTTAAAAGTGTGCTCAGGAGCTGTAAACCTCTTGCTTGGTCATGTGAATTTTTCTTCTTTTTTCCACCTAAACCTGTCTCCTTTGTCTTTAAAGAATGTCCATCAAATTTTGATTTTTGTCTATGTAGCATCATGGACTTTTTAGACTTAAGACATCATCCAAAGTTACATGGCCCCATCAGGTATTGGGGATAGCAAAGTACCAATCTTCTCAAATAATATTTCAGAGATCCCTTATGAGCGCGTTGGTAACATTCTTTGCTGTGGAGCTCCTCTCAACCAGTTTCCATTGACCTTAAATAGTGGGAACAACTAGTCTCAGTACCAAAGCAGAAAGAAATTTGGAAAGATATCCTAGATGTGAAAATAAAATATCTTATCCACATCATTAAATTGAAGATGGTGGTATTAGCTGTGATCACTGACTAGTCTGAGAGTAAATGGTTCACCTCCTTTAGCACTTGGCAACTGTTTTCATATTGCTGTCAGACACTGCATTGCGTTTGCATGTTGACTGGACCTGCTACTACTTCAGGTTTCAGCTGCATGGCTACTTTTTTCTTGAGATTGCATATGATGAACAAGCAGCACTTGTATATGGAGAGAGGAATTTTCCATGTTTCTCTGCTGCATTAATTGGTTAGGGAAGGAAACCTTAGTAAGATAGTCTTAATTCTTCACATGATAATGGGTCTTTTGTCTTATTGACCTTGTCCTGAACTACCAGATAGCTTAATTTGAGATCAGGACTGATTTAATCTTGAACTGAAACTGATCTGAATTCATGACAACCAGAATTTGTTTCTTGAAGTTGTATGGCTAAACTGGTCGGCTTTATTGCTTAGCTACCACAGACTGAAAGCTGAAGTATACCTAAGTGGTTTGAGTTATGTGATAGCCTATGCAATGCTAAATCACTCTACTACTGCACTTTCACCTTCAGTTTCTGTCAGTGTGGCTTGTGCTCTTCAGCATGAACCTGTTTTTCCATCCTTGAGGTTGTCATTTTCTTGTGGTGATGGTGAAATCTTTCAGAGCTGTCATTGGTATCTCCTTAGCCGGCACTGAGGGTGAGTGAAGGAACTGTCTAGAGGAAAAGGATCTGAGATAACCCTACAAAAAGCCAGAGTGCTGCTGCTTTTTTTACCCAATTCTGATTATCCTTAGGGATTTAAACCTGGATGTCAGGAATTAAGTTCTTGAATTTTTCATAAGTTTAAATGGAGTCAGCAGACTTCTGAAGTATGTCCCACTGAAAAGAGGTTCAAGGATACAAACATCACTATTCAGAGATTATCGAGGTGGATAACAGGCAGGTTAGAATTTAAACAGCTAGCATGGAACTATTTTTAGTAATTGGAGCATCTGCTGCCAGAAGTCGAATGATACCAGCCTCACTTTAAAAAGAAAAAAAAAAAAGGAAAAAAAAAAAAAGTGTTTGCATCCTGGGTATATTCAAAGCAGCCACCTGGAACTTCTTTTACCCTTTCACCAGACAATATGCCATCGTAGAAGCATCCAGGATTGGTGCTGCATTCAGCAGAATTGTGCTGAGATGTTGTTTGCATGAAGGATTCTGAGACCCAGCTCCAGGTAAATATGAAAGAATTGAGTACAGTTCAGAGTCACCCACAGTGTGAACGCACATGTGGACTAACACTTGAAGATGACTAAAGAGGTTACTGACTAGTAACTGAAGTTCTTTGAGATGGATAGTCCACATGTACATTCACCTCCTGCCTTCATCCTCCTTGGCCAGAGCAAGGTTGAGAAGAAAAAAAGGTCTGTGGTAGATTAATCTATACCTACCCAAGAATTGGCAAAATGGTAGAATTAGTAGGATTATGACTGCTTTCAGTAAGGCAAAAATTCTTTGCTTTGTGCTCTGTAAGTCCTCCAGTCAGCCAAAACGTGACATACATGTGGACTGTCCACCACAGAGAATTTACTACTACAGAACTCTGCTCACAGCTTATTCATGCTCTTGTGTGCTACTAATCTATGGATTATCTCTTCTCTTTTTTTAATTCATGTATGGTATAAGCATTACTTTTCATAGTAGTTCTTGCGGACTTGACATGGAATCACTTGGTAGCGTGACCTGAGACTCCAGCTATGGTATTCAAGGGAATAATGGGGAAACTGTGTCTAAAAGGTTAGATTCCAGTATCTCCAAGTTTATTTGCCAGACTTAGTAGATCACAGTACCATCTGTCAGATGTCATCTGCTTGTCTTTTTTTCCTCTCATGTTAGTTCTGTAATTTTATATGAATTCTGCACATGCCTTGCCTAAAGATTAGTTTGTGAATTTTAATGAATGGTGGAGCGTTGCACAAAAACTACATTTGAGAATTCTTCCAAGAATCGTGCTGTTGATAAACTGTATCATTCTCATTAAATACCTCAGGTTTTGTGCTCATAGCAGTTAACTAACTTGTGCTGAAAAAGCACTTGTGCTGCAAAAGCATTTTTTATGAAGTTATATATGTTATGGTAAACTAACAATTTGTCTGCAGTATCTTTTGAAATAGACATTGTACTACAAAATATGTTTATAAAATGTTAAAAAAACCCAAAAAAACCCTTATCCTTAAGACTTTTCCCTACCATAGATATGCTCCTGCAACCTCAGCACCGTTTTTTGTCTCAAAATGTCATATGTAGTTCAGTTATGAAATAAATATAATTAAAACTTGTGTTTTGAATGAGCTTTCAAATGTTAACTGTAATGATTATAATCACTTGGATTACAATAAAGGCTTAAGAGCTAACGTGTAGCTTTAACCCTGAGGTCTTCCTGTATCTTGTTGAGAAGATAACAGAAAATGTTCTGATGCTTATGCAAGGTAGACTGGCTGAAGCAGTAAACACTAAAGGAAGGGGATTACTGAGGACTAGCAGACAGAACACCGTCTCTAAAATATTAAATGCAGTAATTATAATAATAAATGACAGTGAAATGTCTTGGGTTACCAATGTAGCTTAAAGTCTGAGGTCTTCCTGTATCTTATTACAGAAATAAGGTAAAATGTTCCAATGTTATTCCAGGCAGGCTAGCTGGGAGTAAGCACTGTGGGTGAAAGGATTACTGGTACCTGGTAGGTGGAAGAGCAAGGCTAAAACTATTGAATGTAATTAATCACTGGGTCATTTGTGGGTTGACAAGAGTATGAATGTTTTTTATAAGGCATTGGTAATGACATTAAAGGAACGCTTACTCTGCTGCTTAAAAGGCAAATGTCCTCTAATAAACACAAAAATGGTTACCGTCTACCAATTGTCTGTTAGTGCACTCTAGTTTTTCTTTGTTCCTACACAAATAAAAATCTGGTCGTGTCTTCATTGATATGGAGAGAGGAAGAAAGAACTCATATTTGAACATTCTTACACATCAGTGAGCCATCATCGATCATTTCTAATAGTGCCCAAGGAGCCTGAACAAGTAACTAACAAGTTGGTTGAAATGATAACTCAACCATAAATCTGAAAATGCATGAAAGATAATGGTAGGGTTTAACATGCCTGATTTCTGCAAAAGACTATTTTCTGCCCTAAAGTTCTGTGCAGTAAAATGATAAAAAAGAAAGCAGTTGACCTAATTCTGTTTGCAAGATGAGCTTTTAGTAATATCCTGTATAAGTAGCTAGAAAAAGGAGAAATCATGAGATAAAATGAAAGACAGTCATGAATCAAAAGTAGGATGGGAGGAAGCAAAGAATAAAATTAGGTGATCTTTTTTTCTTTCAGTAGACCTCATGTTTGGTACACTAACACTCCAAATACTAGAGAGGTAAAAAATTTTGAAGATGCTGAAATTAATTATTTCATCAAGACTGAACAGGACTTTGAAAGTCAAGAAAATATAGATAAGGTGAATGGGAAACGTGATTCAAGTGAAATTCAAGGCGAATAAATTAAGAGGAATATAACAAATGTTTCTACCAAGATGTGTTAGAAAGTGAGTGCTGCTGAGGTTACAGGAAGGAGTGATGAAAATACTCAAAGATTGATATTTTACCCTAATGTTGAAAGAATATAATGAATCTGCTGTTTTTCAGGAAATAATTAAAACAAAAAACAGTAGAAAATCCTGTTGTTTTAAAGGATGAGGGAATGTGATGTGGAAATAAGATGTGGGTAACTGAAAATCAAAAAGATTTTTCAAGCAGTATGTAACTAGCTTGTGGAAACAGTTGTCTCAGGGAGGGGTTGATGTCAAAAGGATCAATTGTCTGCCTATCTAGTTTTAATAACTATAAATATTTTGGAGGTAGTACTAAACCTCATGCTTCGAAGCTGAAGTAATTTTGATCTTGAAGATCTGGATGAGACCCGAGATGTTTACATAAGAATTAGGAACATTACCCAGTGCTCCCCTTTTTTGGTAGGATTCTTACACCTTCCACTGAAGCACCGAGAGTTGGGCTGTTAGCATAGACAGTAGAGTTTTAACTCTGGTAGCAGCATATCTACAGAATATAGTTGAATAAAATACAGCCATTCCTGTGTCTTTGAGTTTTAAACTATACACAGTCAAGTGTATATAAGACAAGCCTCTTTTTTGTAGGAAACTTATTTGGCTGAAAAACTGTGAAAGAAGTTTGACTGCATTGTATGGACGTGTAATACAAAATACTCAACACCGATAGAAAGAATTTCAGATACTTCTACACTTGTCACATTTATCCTTCTGTAGCAAGGTCTTTAAAAGGCAACTATTAGCAAAGGCATACCACAAACACATAAAGAAGGATGCAAGAGAAGTGGTTTTGTGTTGTCTTACTGTAGAACTATAGTTAAAAGGTATCTAAATATTTTAATATTTATATGCTTTTAAAATCTGTTTTATGTGCAGCTATTTTGCCAAGAAATTTGAATGAATTAAAACCTGCAGGTAGATAAAAGGTGTCCTGTAGCAGGGAATCCTTATAATAAACAAGTACAGTTCTTAAAGATGCTTTTTCTCATCTATGCTTCGTACCTTTTGTACCTTTTTTGATTTGTATAAATTTTAGGGGTTAACCATGAATAAGTAAATGCCATCTGTTAACTCTGTAACCTGCTGTGAAATGTGTATGTAATATTTTGGCTTGTTTTTCTTTGAAGTGAATGAATTTTTAGTGTTTGAAGGCCCCATCCTGCTGGATATGCGTATTAAGCACCTAATGAAAACAAAGCAATTAATGCAAGCTACTGCCCTGGCAAAACTGTGCTCTGACCATCCAGAAATCAGTGCAAAAGGCAATTTCAAGCAAACCTACCTGGTCTGTCTTTGTTCAGGATCACCAAATGAAAAGCTAATGGAAGAAGTAAGTAAAAAAAAAAAAAAAAAAAAAGGGAGAACTTTTTTTAGACTTATTTCTTTAATGATAATAAAGTCACTAATCATAGGCTGTTTTTTTGTAGAAGAGGTTTTTAAAATATGATCTAAAATACTTTTGGTATTTTGGGCTTTGGTTTTGTGGTATTTTTGTTTTGCTTTGTTTTTTTTTTATTTAGGTCACTTTTAAACTGACCAGTAATGACACTATTAAAACACTTGTGGAAGTATAATACTAGGTTGCTCGTAGGCATTTTCTGGCTCTACCACAACTTTGATTTTGCTTGAAGTATTTTAAAAGTCTGCCTCAGATCTTGTTAGTAAGGTGAAGATAATGGTTTTCCCACTCTTACTATTTTAACTATAGCTTTTTGTGTAGTACCCTAGTACATAGAAATGGCTCCCTTTAGATGCTACTTTCAGTTCAAAGAATAAGTGTAACCTTTTTTGACCCAAATGCCCAGGTGAAATTTGAGATGCAATCAGATATTTGATCTGGTTTGAAATATAAAATCCTTCTTATTTAAATGTAAAAGTCAGAGGAGATGACAGCTTTGCTCTTCTGCATTCTTTCAGGTGACATCTTCATTTCTCACCCCACCCCAAAGTTTTATCTGAGCTTTTTTTCCTTCTTAAAGGAAAACTAACTGCAATTGTCAGTTTTTTTAACTGCCTGCATCTCTGTTGTCTTTTTTGTCATCTTTTTATGTTAATAGTAAGTATTAAGCATGTTAAAATTCATCTTAAAGGGATGAAAGCTATGTAGTGATTAGAGTTGGAAAAGTTTCCTACCCTAGATACAGGCTAAATTCTAAGATGACAGCTTGTCACTGGGCATGTTCTGATGGTCAGTAGGATTGGATTGGTCTTACTTTCCCAGCTCTGGCTGCTGTAGGCCCTGCCAGAACAGGCTCAGGAGGGGCTGCAGCAGGGCTGTGCAGTCTCGTGTTTGTTTGCTGAAGACTCTCAACGGAACTTGGAATTTGTGACCCTGCAAACATGCTTCCTTCATTACTCAGCCCCACCGCACTTCCAAAGCAGAATGGCCTCAGTCAGTGAATGAACAGTGACTCCCGCAGACAAAAGGAATGGGTAGCCTTGTTTCTTAGGATGCCATAAAATACAGATAAGTTCAGACTGGGTTATCATGGAGAACCTAATTCAGCTATTTCCAAACCTTGGATGGCTTGGGTTGCTTAGCTTTGCAGCTTCAGCTGCAGCACGATTTGCAGTATTACTAACCATTCTGGAGAGTTCATGTTTACCAAGAGAAGGCAGATGTGCTATTAACATGTCGAGGTGGACTTCTGGACTGAGGAGGATAGTTGTTTCATAAAGTGAGAACAGTAAGAAAGTGGAAAAAAAAGGTAAACTGTAAATAAGTACAGCTCATTCTTTAGTGGTATGGAAATTTTGATATCCATTCAGAATAGGCAAAAAAGTAACATTTGAGCTCCTTTTCAGTTTGGATTAGTCTAATAGTTTGCTTCAATAATGTGAAGAATTCAAATCTGCAGTATGTGAAATGCTAGACTGACAGACTTGATGGCTGGAACTGTACAGACATTTGCTGAAAGCTGGGTCCCCTAGGAACTCTGAGAGGCTGGAAAAACATTGCAGAAAAAAATTCCTTTTATTGTTAGTTCAGTTTCCCATATCCTTCCCTAAGCATTTAACTGATGGTCCTGGTCTGAAATGGAGCGCTGAGCAAGGCAGACCTTCAGTCTAAATTGGTATTACAGTTATGTTAATCCATCCTCTCTGAGGTCTTGAGAAATGAAGTTTTCTTTAGAAGATTACTTTGGGGTTGTTAAACCTCAAGTGGCATTCAGTGAAGGGTTATTAATGTATTTACAAAGTGTCAATTTAGAGGAAAAAATGAGTTGCTGTACTCTTCAAAATTGTAGTTTGATTGCTGGACCAATAGCTGGATACCACTACCCAGCCAAGCTGTGCTGCCTCCTTATCCGAAGTACCAAAGTAGCTGGGTTTTTGGGTGGGCACTTCTGGTTCTTGGTTTGGGTGGTCCTGTGATTTCTCGAGCGAGGCTTCCAACAGTGCTATTGCAATGGTCAAGTTATTCTTCAACTGCCTGTGTCAAAGAATATACCAGCACGTCCTGCCAGACGGTAATCAAACCAGTCTGCTGAGAATCAAATCAGACAGTAGTGGTTATAACAAGCGTGCTGATTCAGTACTGATACAGCTGTCTTTAAGTACTACCGGCTGTGATTTTCCCTTTGTTTTGGTATGAAACTAAGTGCTTCCATCGTTGCTTGAACAAATAAGTTAGTTTCAGAGACTGTGATGTTCTTCTAGAAAAGCATTCAGTTGACCTGTTTCATACTGTACAGCTTCCCTTTTTATCTTTTATTTTTTTAAAAATACTGGAACATTCATGTTAAACTTCGGATTAGTCACCCAGCTCTTGTATTAAAGCAGTAGTAACATCAGTGACTAGTAAACTGGGTTAGAATTTCAGTTATTAATCTTTTTATGTTAAGCTGCAATTTAAAGTTACAAATCTGCTTATTACAATTATCATATGCATGTCATATCTATGAATAATTACTGTTGTATGTTACAATTTTTAGGTGACTGGGACAGTAGCCACAAATAAGTCTTATGTCTGAGAAACGAGTTTATATTCACTTTAATAAAGTGAATAAAGGTTTTCTGGTGGCATAATAAGTTTTGACGCTCTACCTAGAAATGCACTGATTTGCTTTCAAGCTTATCTGTGTCTGTTAGAGTTAAATATTCACTACAGTCTAAATTATTGTCTTTTTGCAAAGGATTGATGACTGTATGTCTAAAAATGAAACCACTTTCTTAGTCTTGGTCTTCTTTTCTTTCCTCCCTTCTAGATTGCAGAAGTAGATTGCAAAGATGCTCTAGAAATGATCTGTAACCTAGAATCGGATGGAGATGAAAAAAGTGCTCTAATTTTATGTGCAGCTTTTTTATCTCGCCAGCTGCAGCAAGGAGAGATGTACTGTGCCTGGTGAGTTTGAATATTGCTTTCTGTCTAGTGGAACAAAAATTAGTTTTGGGAAGATAGACCTGATACATAAGCCATAAATTAACTTTCTTTAGGTGATAAAATCTATGTGCTAAATGGGAAGGAGATAAGGCTTTTAGAAAGCTAAAAATGGAAAAAAAAAAGTATTTTACAAGATTAGCTTCCATTATGGGAATTTGAAGGCTCTATGTATGATGAGGTATTTACAAATACCAGTAACTGGTTAATAATTTTCCTTTACAATCATCTTATGCTGTAGAAATAAGGGATTCTAATATCTGCAGGGAGCTAGTCAGCATTATGCCAACATTTAATGCATAACTAGTGTTCCCATCTGTCTTTATTTCATAACACAGTACTTCTTTCTCTAACAAACTTCTAGAAAAGAAGGAGCTCTTTACTACTATAACCAAAATAAGAAGCTAGATGAAGATACTTGTTGTTTAGGGCTTGCTTTTATTAATGTGGGAACCAAATAACTGGTCTTTTTTGGCAGATATTTGAGCTGTTAGGGTCTGAATTTCCACTGCTAACAGTTTGGTTGTACTTCCAAACCTGTACAGTTCCTGAAGAATTTGCTTTGTGTGTGCACCTCCTTTTTATGTGCAGCAGCAGGAGAACATCTGCTAATGCAGGATTTTGCTTTAACAGATTCTGCTAAAGTTTTGGGGGTTACACCATTCCACAAGGTACTCAAATACTCTTGGCTATTTGCACCTAAGGAGGAATGAACTAGTGAGTTAATGTAGATACAATAATACTGTTTGGCTTTGGGGGCTAATTTCTCACTGTATCACAGTTAGATTCAACTCTTAAAGCAGAGCAGCTCGAGAAAAACTTAATCTACCACAGAGAAAAGCCATCCTCCTATAGCTGTTAGTATTTACTGTGAATTCAGAAGTGTAAATTACAGTCTGTGGAGTGAAGAGTAAACTACTTTGCATGACTTTTTTTCAAGGTCATGAGTCTGTAAACTATGTAGCATAAATTGTGGTAATGCTGGTTTTGTTCTGATCTGTCCTTCTGGAACTGAGTCATTGTAATAATTTTGAAAATTAGATACTAATAGTGTGGGTATATTAATAAAAGCTTTTCTCTGTAAGATAAGGTGTGAATAAATTCACATTTTTTCCTTTCCCAAAGACAATATAGAAACTGTTCTTAACCTTGCATTTCTTATGATCAGATTAGTGGTTGCATTGCTGGACCTGAAATATTGTTCTCTTGTTCTAGGGAACTGACTCTTTTCTGGAGTAAACTGCAGCAAAGGGTAGAGCCTTCTATTCAAGTGTATCTAGAGAGATGTCGTCAACTTTCTGTGTTAACTAAGACTGTTTATCACATTTTCTTCCTGATTAAAGTAATTAATTCAGAGGTAAGAATACTCCTGAAAGAATATTTTTGGCACTTTTAATGACACTGTAATCAGGAAAATTTATGAAAGCTGCTTAGACATCCTGCCTCTTGTGTAGCATCAGCTTTGGGGCAATCCTAATTGTTTTTAGGAAAGGCCGTAGCAGCATCCTTCTGCAGGTAAACTGTAAGTTGATTCATTTTGAATCATTAAAATTTCTTTGTTCCTTTGGGAAAAAAATAAGGGGGGATAAGCAGAAGAGCTGGATGCCACAACTGAGATGAAGGAAAAACTAAAGGTGAGGTTATAGCCTCTACTATTGTCCATGTCCTTTAAATGAGGTATTTTCTGTTAGCAGGTCCTAAAGTTCCTCTTCATCATTTTCCATATTTCAAATATTACATAAAATTAAGAGGAAAATCTTAGGAGGAGAGGAAATGAATGCTGTATATTAATACGTAAGAAAATCACAGAAAGTTTAAAAAAAAACAAAAACAAAAAAGCCCTTTTGAACTGCCACATAAGAATGCAGTTTGTTTTGATAAATGAAATACTTGCCTTTTGTGGACTTGGATCCAGTGTTGTATTAAAAACTCTGTTCATCTATCTCAGCTAACCTTGTCATCTAATTTTTGTTGTTTCCTCTCATTAGTAGCTGCATTATTTAATATTTATTGCTAAATTGAGCTCTTCCAAAAGCTTTTAGTTGGGAGAGTTCTGTAATTTGGTATATCAATTCTAATGATCAAAATTCCTTTTTTCCTTTTGCAGTCTTCTGGTATGGCTAATCGTGGACTTCTAATCTTAAATATTTTTTTGTTTTGTTTTGCAAAGATCTGAATAAATAGGAGTTAGAGAGGTGGAGGAAAACAACTTTCACAGAGGCTTGTGATATTAAGAGCTCTGTCTGCTCCATGCCATACTGATTTTTCTCTAGTGAGCTGTGGATCATTCCATTGATGGCAGAAATTGGAGACCATGTAGGAGGTGGTAACTTGTGCATTCATAAATTCGCTTGACTTTATTCTCATGTATACCACAGTGCCTCTGTGCATTGCTGGCAGTGTAAAGGAACTGTAAAGTGGACGTAAATGTAATTTACATTGCCTGAGGGTATAAATGAGAAAAGATCATGTGGCCTTTGGAACACTTAAATGATGGAACATTTAACTATACTTATTACTTTCAGTTGGAATGAAGCCATGTGTTCAGTTGAGGTCAGTTGACTTTGAAGTGGCATAATATTTAAAAATAAAAATAAGCCTTTATACCTTAAGTGATTTCCAAATTATAGATCTTTTTGAAGGTCACGTGTTTCTCTTACTGTAGCACTTTTTACCATTTGAATTCTACCCAGCGTTAACTTAATGCTCCATAGAAGCTCATCTCAGATAACTGTGACACAATTGGCAGACTTTATTTCATGGAAAAGGATCAATATTGCTCTAATATAAACTGAATGCCTCTAACATACAGCCCTAAAGTTCTCAAACTAGACAGAACATACGATTAATTTGTGGTTTAGTTGTATGTAAACTTCCACCCTTTTTTGGTAGCATGAAGACAAATTATAAAACTTAAAGGAATAGCATCTAAAGACAAACCACTATGTTTCTTAAAGTAAAAAAGTATTATTATGAACTCCAGGTGCATTTTTTCTGACACTTAGAGTTGAATAACGATATATTTTATTTACAAACATAGAAAGGGTTGTCATAAGCTGACTTACTAAAATTAGTCTTGCTTTACAGATCGATGGTGCTGGACTTGTAACCTGCATTGAACTGTGTGTGAAAGCATTGCGCTTGGAATCCAGTGAAAATACAGATGTCAAGGTATCGATTTGCAAGACTATCTCCTGCTTGCTTCCAGATGATTTGGAGGTTAAACGTGCTTGTCAGCTGAGTGAATTTCTTCTTGAACCCACTGTGGATGCATATTATGCTGTTGAAATGCTGTATAATCAGCCTGACCAGAAGTATGATGAAGAGAATCTTCCAATACCAAATTCTTTGCGCTGTGAGCTCTTACTTGTACTGAAAACTCAGTGGCCTTTTGATCCAGAATTCTGGGACTGGAAAACTCTCAAGCGCCACTGTCTGGCACTGATGGGAGAGGAGGCATCCATCGTATCATCAATAGATGAACTCAATGATAGCGAAGTTTATGAGAAGGTTGAGGATTGCCAAGAAGAGACTAAAGAAACTTCTGTGAATGGGCTTGCTGGCACTTTGGATGAAGCTACGAGCCTTCTTAAGGGTATCAGAGATGAAAAGCAAAAAAAGAGAGAAATTAAAAAGCTCAGAGAGAGGGGGTTTATATCAGCTAGATTTAGGAACTGGCAAGCTTACATGCAGTATTGTGTTTTATGCGACAAAGAATTCCTAGGTCATAGAATAGTTAGGCATGCACAAAAACATTATAAAGACGGAATTTACAGTTGCCCTATTTGTGCCCAAAATTTTAATTCTAAAGAAAACTTTGTTCCCCATGTAACTTTGCATGTTAAAAAATCCAGCAAAGAGAGATTGGCTGCTATGAAACCACTGAGAAGACTGGGAAGACCTCCCAAAATAGCAACTGCCAACGAGAATCAGAAAACTGATTTTGTATCCAAACAGGAGCAGCGACCCATTAAGAAGAACAGTCTCTATTCAACAGACTTCATTGTGTTTAATGATAATGATGGCTCAGATGATGAAAACGATGACAAAGATAAACCTTACATACCAGAGGTAGTGCCAGTTCAGAAGCCGCTACCTGTTAATGAATTCACCTGCCCTGTAACATTCTGTAAAAAAGGCTTTAAATATTTTAAAAATCTAATAGCACATGCAAAGGGGCATAAAGATAATGAAGAAGCTAAACGTTTTCTAGAGATGCAAAGCAAAAAAGTCATTTGTCAGTACTGTAGACGACATTTTGTAAGTGTTACTCACCTGAATGATCATTTACAAATGCACTGTGGCAGCAAGCCTTATATCTGCATACAGATGAAATGTAAGGCTGGTTTTAACAGTTATGCTGAGCTGCTGACACATAGGAAAGAGCATCAAGTCTTCAGAGCAAAGTGTATGTTTCCTAAATGTGGCAGAGTGTTTTCCGAAGCCTATTTACTGTATGATCACGAAGCACAGCACTATAATACCTATACATGCAAAGTCATAGGCTGCGGAAAGGTGTACCGTTCTCAGAACGAACTGGAAAAGCACGTTGAGGAACACAACAAGCAGCCTGAAGAGGTGCAACAGCCTGAAAGCCAGACTAGTCAGCCTGATCTTAGTCAGCCTTCTAAAACTAATGAAGATACCAATGGAGTTGCTGTTAAAGAGGAGTTGACATCTCCTCCATCTGAAAACCAAAGTAGTTTTACCGAAGGAGAACACGTTGTCTGGAATCAAATCAAAGCAGAACCAGTAGGGAATGAAGGTGTAAACATATCAGCAAGTATACTGCAGCAAAGTGATTCCTTGCCTAATGCTGGTTCGGAGCAGTCTCCTACAGGTTCAGTGAAGACAGAAGTGGCAATTCCAGCAAGCAGTGTTAAGGCACCTGCTATTAACCAGAAAATCCGAGAAAACTTTGTAAAAAGAGGTAAATTGGCTGCTGTTGCCAGTAAAGTAGATACCACTAAACCTGGAGCCCAGCAGTTGTGCTCATCAGTTGACTCTTGTCTTCCAGTTTTCCAAGAGAGAAAGGAAGAAGGCTGTCTCAGTCAGACTCAGAATATTCAAAATCCTGTGACCTCAGACACACTAAAACCAGAAGCCCTTGAATCAAAAAGCTTAGAAAGACAAGTGAGCATAGTAAATCCATTCAGTGTGCAGAATCAGGCAGGCTATCGAAACAGTGTACCCATTTCCAAACTTGAAATTGAAGACAGTATTAAGGCTGCAGCTAATCTATACAACCTGCCTTTAAAAACTTTAGAAAGTATTACATTTATTCCTTCACAGCCTAACAGAAATAGCTCTGTAGTTCCAGCTGTATCACCAGCAGCCCCAGTTCAGAAATTTAATTGTCAGGTTGAGGGGTGTACTCGAACGTACAACTCGTCACAGAGCATTGGCAAGCATATGAAGGCAGCACACCCTGATCAATATGCTGCTTTTAAAATGCAGCGTAAAAATAAGAAACCACGAAAATCTAGCAATCTGCAAAATGTGCCGAACGATGGGAAGATTGTATATCTTATGTCACCGCAAGTGGGCAATCCCAGTGGTGCAGCTTTTGCTGCTCAGAACAAACCTACTTTGAATTGTTCCAGTCAAGTGCAACATGTCTCAAGTACGCTTTTCCCAACCCACCTAGAAAATTTGGCCAATCCTATGTTGCCTATAGTGGAAAGTGTCATAAATTCAAGTTTGCCTACTCGTATTAAAAGTGAACCTGAGAGTGTTTTATGTTCACGTATGGAAAATCTGTCTGGTGCAACCTTACCTTCCCAGTTGGACGATCTGGCAAAAACAGTTATGCCTCTGAATATTGATGGTGGTTCAGATCCTTTTCTTCCTTTGCCTGCAGAAAATGGTCCAATGTCTCTCTTCCCTTCGTCAGCAGAGAATCCCCCAAATTCAGTCTTTTCACAGTTGGAAAACAACACAAATAACTTTTCATCACAACTAGAAGGAAACACTACCTCTGCTTTCCCAAAAGAGGAAACTGTTGATCAAATATTTCCCTCACGATTGAGTAATGAAAATAACTTCAATGAAACTAGTTCTCAACATCCAGCTTCAGAGAAGGTGAAAAAAGATCGGGGCCGGGGCCCAAATGGGAAAGAAAGGAAGCCAAAACATAACAAGCGGGCAAAGTGGCCAGCAATAATTAGGGATGGCAAATTTATCTGTAGCAGGTGTTTCAGAGTTTTCACTAATCCTAGATCACTTGGTGGTCACTTATCTAAGAGGTCTTACTGTAAGCCTCTCGAAGGATCAGAAATTTCTTCAGAAACTCTGCAGGCTAATGGACAGTCTTTGCTTGCCAGTATGATTATTTCCTCAAATTCATTAAACTTGCAACAACCCCAGGAGTCTGCCTTCAATCCAGAGACATGTTTTAAAGATCCATCATTCCTCCAGTTGCTTGCAGCTGAAAATCGTTCCACAGCCTTACTGCAGACTATGTTTCCACGGGCCAACGTGACTAACTTCAGTACCGGTGGGAATGAGGAAGGGAATCAAATTATGAAACAAGCCTTGGAAACTGCAGGCATCCCAAGTACCTTTGAAAACACAGAAGTACTTCCACACGTGGTTACGACAAGTTGCGTCACTGGTACGACTCAGATAAATGCAGCTGTTCTCCCCAACTCAACCGCGTCCCCTCTGCTGCAGACAGTCTGTAACCCCAGTACCCTGCTAACAGACCAAAACAGGACCCTTAATGCCAAAATTCCTCCAATAAATGAATGCAAGAGTTTGCCTGGTTTTGCAGCAGAGGACTTAATGCTAAAGACTGTTGAAAATGGCTTATGTGCTAGCTCGTTTTCTAATACTGTTGCAGCAGCGCAAAACTTTGCAGGGAACAGTTCACGAGTTTCAGTTATAAGTAGTCCCAAGAATTCAGGATCAAGCAACTTGAATAAGAAGGGAACCAGTGCTTCAAAGAGGAAGAGAAAAGCAACTACGCCCTTGCTTGCGCCCAGTACATCACAGAAAGTAGCAGTAAATAATACAACAACGATGGGACTTGTAACTAAAAGCACTGAAGGGAACGTGCAAATACAGGGAGAAAGTTTTCAGTCCAACCTGCTGGCAAATTGTGGCTCTCAGGCGGTGGTGGAAAATCTCACACAGAAACTCAATAATGTTGACAATCAGTTATTCATGGCCAGTATCAAAGAGAACTTCAAAACTAATCTCGAGGCTCATACAGCGTTACCCCCTTTAACAGTAAAAACTGAAAATGGGGATTCCCAAATGATGGCTGTAAATTCTTGTGTGCAAGCAAATTCAGAGGAGCAGATTTCAGAAGACAATGTTATGCAGAACTTTGAAAAAACCCTGGAAATAATTAAAACTGCTATGAATTCACAGATACTTGAGGTGAAAACTGAAATTCAGGACACTGTCGCTGCTTCAGGACAGAACTCGCAAGTAAATGATGCACAGGCTTCTTCGGGAAATTCTGCACATAGTGTAAAACTACCCACTCCCGCACAGTTTGCTGTGCACGCGGGGAACGTCACCACTGCAAAGAGTAACTCTGCTCAGTCTGAGACATCTCAAAAGGATGATATTCAAATACTGGAAATTTTGGAGGGCTTACAAAAACTGAAACTAGAAAATGATTCACCCATTCAGGTCTCTGAGACAGTTTCCCAGTGTCCTCTAGCAGATACACTAGCACCAGCAGTTCCTGTTGTATCAACTGAAAATAAACCCCTCATCCAGATATCTTCAGAGGCAAGTAACATTCAGTTTAGTGATAAAGTTAATAAGCCTTTTGTGTGTCAGGATCCAGGCTGCAATTACAGTGCTATGACAAAAGACGCGTTATTTAAACACTATGGCAAGGTTCATCAGTACACTGCAGAAATGATACTAGAAATTAAGAAACATCAGCTGAAGTATGCCCCATTCAAATGTGTTGTAGCTACCTGTCCAAAAACATTCACAAGAAACTCTAATCTCCGAGCACACTGTCAGCTGGTACATCATTTTACGACAGAGGAGATGGTAAAATTAAAAATTAAAAGGCCTTATGGCAGACGATCTCAAAATGAAACTGTAAACACAGCCCCACGACCTGTTGAAATAAAAACTTTGCAGACACTAGTAATAGAAAACAAAACCGCAGCTCCATTGGTCAAAGAAGCTCAGATAAAGGAAGTTGTAGAGCCTGTAAAAATCTTGGAAAAACTTCTACCAGAAAATAATATTCCCGAAAGACTGGAAAAACCTCCCCAGGTGGTTTCTGTTCCACTGGAGCAGCATAATGCAGCCTCTTTTGGTAGTACAGAGGCACAAACCAAAGTACGCAAGGTTAGGAGGTACAGGAAGGAAAAAGAGGAGAGGAAACGTAGGAAGCCAGTAACAAAATCTCTGGAGTTTCCCACTAGATACAGCCCTTATAGACCATACCGGTGCGTCCATCAGGGCTGCTTCGCAGCTTTTACGATACAACAAAACCTAATCCTTCATTACCAAGCTGTGCACAAATCTGACCTCCCTGCCTTCTCTGCTGAAGTGGAGGAGGAGAATGAGCTGGGCAAAGAGGAACGTGATGAGGTGGAAACCAAACCCACCATCAGAGAGTTCAGGTGTGAGGTGAGTGACTGCTCTCGCATCTTCCAGGAAGTTACCAGCTTGATACAACATTATATGAAGCTTCATGACATGACCCCAGAGCAAATTGGAAACATGAAACCGGCTCCAGAGGCGGGAAGGTTTTGTTGTGATCAGTCTCAATGTAAGTCTTCATTTACAGCATATCTTAACTACATTGTACATCTTGAGGCAGATCACGGTATTAAGATAAGGCCAAACAAAGTAGAAGATGACAGCGTATTCAGGTGTGACTGTGAAGGCTGTGACCGTATTTATGCTACTAGGTCTAACCTCTTGGGTTTTTAACAAATAAAAAAAAAAACCCGGAAAAATTTAAGAGTAGAAACCATTGAAGTCCAAACAGAGGGGGCTAAAAAACAGGTCGGGAAAAGAAGGTAACAGGCTGTCCATGAAAACAAAACGGAAGAAAAACGCGAACTTGGAGAACAAAAACTCAAAAGGAATGCAGGTTCAAGAAAACAAGGCTTATTCACTGAAACGCGGCAAGCATGTGTATTCAATAAAGGCTAGAAACGACGCCTTATCGGAATGTACAAGCAGGTTCATAACTCAGTATCCATGTATGATAAAGGGATGTTCATCGGTAGTTACAAGTGAAAGTAACATAATAAGGCATTATAAATGTCACAAGCTGTCCAAAGCATTTACTTCCCAACACAGAAATCTTCTTATTGTATCTAAAAAGCACTCTGTCTCACAAGTAAAGGAAGCCCCTTGTGAGCAAGAGGAGACTGATAAAAAAAGCGATGTGAAAGAGCCTGAACCGAGTTTGATAGTGAGCAATAATGATTCAAGCACATCTACATTACCACAAAAGGAAACTGAAAAAGGTGAGAAGGATGAAGTGGACGAACTGACAGAACTATTCATTACTAAACTGATTAATGAGGATTGTTCAAGTGCTGAAAATCAAGCAAAAATCTCTTCCAGTGTAAATAGTGACTTACAGGAGACCAGCTCCTGCCCCTCAGAAAAGCAAAAATCAAACAACTTAAAAAGAGCAAACAAAGAAAAAAATGTATCTCAAAATAAGAGGAGGAGAACAGAAAAAACTGAGGAAGTACTGCCCGTTGACGGGAGTAGCATGCACAGGGAGGAGGAGACTGCCGTCGCCATTCAAACGGCCGAAGAGCAACCTGCAGCTTTCGACTGGAGCTCATTTAAGCCGATGGGTTTTGAAGTGTCATTCCTCAAGTTCCTTGAAGAGTCTGCTGTGAAGCAAAAGAAAAACACCGAAAAAGACTACCATAGCAGCGGAACCAAAAAAGGATCCCATTCGAACTCACGAAAACCCAACGAGAAGACCTCCATAGCAAGTAACGTCACATGGTCATGTTCTGAAACTGAAACCCTTGTACCGTTTGCCAACCCATTGCGGCTTCCGTGTGGTGATAACGTAAAGATAGTTTTAGACAAGACTCTTAAAGACTGCACTGAGCGCGTGTTGAAGCAACTTCAGGAAATGAAACCTATCGTCAGTTTGAGAAAGCTCGAAGGACGTTGGGAGGATAATCCAGAGGTTATAGCTGCAAAAGTAATTGTTATGGGTATCGAGGAAGGGGAGTCAAAATACTGAAAACCTAATGTGTTTAACCGTGACCTGTAAAAAAAAAAAAAAAAAAAAGAAAAAGTATTTTGAATAGGAAGCCATCAAGCATGCTAGTAACTGTGGAGCTCTTTTATTTTGAAGTGATTTAATCTAGCAAAAAACATGACATGAGTCATGTACACTTCTTATTTGTTTTTATCCCTATGGGACTTGAAGAACAGAGTAATTGCTTCAGTTTTGTAAATACTTGATCAAAACCTCAACTTTCTATCAGATTGTCCTTTCCATGAACTAAATTTGTGAGTTGTCTGTGATTGGTATCTTTCACCAGGTCACTGCTCATGTATAACAGTACTCTTTATTTGTAGATACATTTTTTTTTTTTGTATATATTTATTATTGTAAATCATTTGCTGCCACCAGCAGTCTGTAAGTCTAAACTATTAAATGACACATTTATATTCGGAATTTTAATTTGTAACTAAGTGAGCAAGTTTTTAAAACTGTCCTTTAATCATTTTAAATTAAGAACTTTTGAACTAAAACTAGCTAAGTCTGCCATATCCAGTTTATTTTGCATAAAGCATTTATTTACAGGAGAGGAGCTGGATAAGATCACATTTCATAGGTTAAACGTATTGACACGCTCTCATTTTTGTAAATTTTAACATCCAGTATCTATGGATGATATTCATATGTAGTTAACTCATAAATATAATAGTTTTCTTATAGCTACATTTTTCATTGCTTTTAATTGGATACAAAGCATTTATGATTCCATAATAAAAATGGAAATGTGAATAAAAATAGTTTGCTACATTGGAGATTTAAAACAATATTTGGTATTAAAGAATCCGTTGTGAATGTGATAGAAAATTAGTAGTGTGGAGCAGTGTATATATTTGAGGTGGTGATTTGTGAAGTAGCCCAGTATTGCCTTAAATAAAATCACATTTCATTTCTTGTTTTATACATGTGATCTTATAAAGGTTATTTTTGTTTCTGTAACTTAGATTGGTGTATAGTTTAATTTTTGTTAAAAAAAACAAAAAAAACCTTCAGAAACCGTTTTTTGTAAATAGTGGGTTTATAAAACAGATGGTTTATTTTGATAATACCAGTTTGGTATCTATCTATAAAATACGTGAGTCCTTATGCCATACCGATAAAAACTGAATAAACAAGGCACTTTCTGAAAGGGAAGTGAGATTGTGATCTTACGGATAGGCTCGGTGGTTGTGCTCTCTTGATGGCATAGGCTCCCTCCGTGCTCTTCTGCCGCTTGCTGACTGTACCCGGCAGCGCTCTCGCCACCTCTCTCTTTTTCCACCCTGGAACAAGCCTCAGAAGCGATGCCGCTGGTGGCGCCCGGGATTGGAGCGGTTTCTCTCTATGCTGCTAACCAAAACGGCAGGTATCCACTCCCTTGAATAACCAAAAGCATGAATGCGTTGGTGGGAGCTGTCAGTACCCAGGAATCTACGATGTTGGTTCTCAGGCATGCATGATTATGCTTAACTCGGATGGCACAAACCAGCTGGATTGTGTGGCACCAAAAATTTTTCTTGGATTATCCTCATTACTGGCTGTGACCTACCTTCAGTAATATAAAATAGTCTTTATCTTGGGAAAGATTGGCTTGATTTTTCTTTTTTCTTCCTATAAACTTGTCTTGTAAAGCTTTGCATTAAATGCTACACTTGATTGCTCTTAAGTTACTCACCTGGAATCTTTGACAGCTTACTCAAATATCAATGCAGAGGGCACATTCCAACAACCAAATGAAGTGACTTGTGGTGAGAGTGAGGATTATGTACAAAAAAGCAGAAAGGCAACTGCATTTCAGCTTGGGTGCAGCCCTTGGCTTGCGCTCCGGCACTGGGCTGCATGCCTCCTCAGAAGGCCCGTGCTGCCATTTCAACGGGGCCCGTTTCCTCCTCTTGCTTTCGATCCCCCTCGAATGAATAAACCGATAATTCTGCCAAGTTAGTAAATCAAAAGTACAGTCAGAATGATAAACCAAATCCTTGCGTTTTAACTCTAGGAGAGATTGTTAGAATCGTTACAAGCGCACGATGCCACATTCTACCTTCCCGAGGTGGCACAGTCTCCCTGGCTGGAGTCGTCGTGGGTTGCGAGCCGCGGTGATTGTAGAGGGGAGGGGATCTTCTGCAGGGGAGGAGAGGGCAGAGAGCCTCCTCAGGAGAGGATCCACAAAGCTCGTCTGAAATCTCTCGCTTTCAGATGTGCCTAAGCACTGCGGTCGCTGTCAACAGACCTCACAGCTGTTAATTTTTAGAAGATGGCTCTTCGTGTTGTGTACGTTAAACAGTGTCAACATTGACATTCCCAATGACAGATACCACATCATTTGCAGTTTTTAGACTGAGAATAGCATACAGTTGTTTAGCTACACAGCGCTATACTAGAATGCTATTTTAAAATAAAAATGCCAATGTCCTAAATATCCAGGAACTAATTTCTGGGTTGGATCTGAGTGTACAGTCTGAATTTCTGAGAGTGAGACAATATTAAAAATTTCATTCTTATCCCAATTAATCCAGTTAAAAGTGGGTGCTGTACCAATGCGGTCGGTGCCCTCCGTGGCACGCTCCCTTTTAGGCGGGCACTGACAGCCTGTCCCATAGGTAATCTAGTATGGGATGGGGAGGGTATTTTAAAAAAAAAAAAAAGTATTTTTAAACTTAAAGTGGGGGACCGAAGGCAGGGTCTGATTTAAGACGTCATGGGCTGCAGAGGGCACTACAGAAATTCCTGAGGAAATAAATTTGGTGTTTGCATTTAGATATTTTACCTTAAGTGATGTATAGCATCCGCTGCTATAGCTGCGGCAGCCTGCCGGACCTGACGGCTCCTCTGGAGCCAGGGGCCGTGCCCCTGCTGGGCTCCGCCAGCCCCGCCTCGGCCTGCGGGGTGCCCCGCACCCCTGGGCACTGCCGGGCCCCCCCATCTTCGCCCCTCTCTCTTCCTCCTCCCCCCCTCTCTGTCTCCGTCTTCCAGACATGTCGCCCATGAACTGGGGTGCCGTTGAGCACAGGCACTTTCTTTTAAGCCCCTTGTCACCCTCAGAAAGGTGGTGACCGAAGCACTGGTTGTTGCTGGTGGGGAAGCGGCCAAACCAACGCACCTGGGTGCGGAGTGCAGGCCCTTTTGTGACTGAAAGGCGTCTTTAAACCAGCAGTTGGCCTCTCTTGCAGCTAACTATGTTTATAAAGAAATCTTAACCTTGCCTGAGCCCTAATTCAGTGTAAATAAGAGGAGTGGGTTTGTCCTCGCGTGTTTTGGGGCGGTCGTTCTCAGCGGGATGGGGGGCACTGTTGGTCCTGGAGCGGTCTGGCATGTCCCGTCTCTCTCTGGCTGTTGGATAGCGACAGAGTGATGCTTTTGAGATTAACACTGGAAGCAGTCGTTGGCTCAGGGTGAGGAAAAGTAGCTGGCTGTATTCTTGCAGCTAGTTTCTGTGCCAAAGAGTTGGTGTGGCTGGGGCTCTCCCCTGCACGGGCACCCTACCCCGCGGTTTGGGCCACCGGAGCTTGCTGAAGCTGGGGCTGGGCCAGCAGCTCCTGCCCGTGCCCTGCCTTCTGTGACTTTCTTTTTTTTCTTAAACCTCCTCCATCACAAGGCAAGGACGTTACTCGGGTTTTAAAGAAAACAGGGATCTATGTGTGAGTCAGCTGTTTTAATGTTTGCAAAGATGTTTTGAAATACAGACGAGGCAAATATTTTTGTATGAATGTGCATGGAGCGATCGTGTTATTTTTCCATTGCAGTATGGGCTCAGGTCAGCTTCCTACCAGTTGCTGTGTGCTTGGGGAGACTGTACGCTTTAAAAGGAAAAAAAAGGTAGCACCTGAGAATTGAGATTTTTATTTATTTATTTATTTTGTCTGTCTGAGTGACTTGGAAGTTGAATACACAGAAAAGCCCTTAAGCCTTTAGTTTAGGGACCGAGTCTACAAACTCATTTGAACCAAAAACGGAAGAGCAAATGACTTTGGGGATGGATGGATGGATGAGTGAAACTTGAACTGGAGCACAAAGGAGTTTAAAGGCGGGGAAGGGGCTGTGGAAGGGAGGGAGCCAGTAAAAGACAAAACGCTGGCCAAGAGCAGGGGTTCAGAAAGTAGATGAGTTTGTTCTTAGGTCAAGTAAAATCTGTCAGAGCTGCCTTGTGTGATGCTCGTTTCCTTTTCATTAGTGGCTTTGTCAAACACTCCTCTAATTTTGCAGCACATGGTGTAAAAGCCTCCTGGCTGTTTGCGACAAGCGAGTTGGGGGTTACACTGAGCTGGTGCGAATAATTTTTCAGAATATTTCTCATGTATGGTGCTGGCTTTGTAGAAACGGAAGTTATCCTCTGAGACTTGAAACCTGTTGATTTTGGAATTTATTTATCATTTCATGGCTGTTGAAGATGGGAATTAGAAATAAAACCTTGAATATACATTCCAAAGAACTAAAGTTCTTGTTTCATGGGGAAATTTTTGGTCTAAGTGGGAAGCTCTGACCAGCCACAGAGCTTTAGGGGGTGTTCTAAAACCCTTCAAGCCCTGACTTAACGTATTTTTTTTTTTATTAGAGCATAGCTAGTGCACAAATTTAATCAGAAACCTGTGTTGGCTAAACTGTGTTTGTTTCTCTTCATTTTCTCTCAAATAAACTTTGCTTTAAGAAAAAAAAAAAACTTTTTAATTAATGTGCTGTCTTAAAACCTGTTTTCAATAATTAAGTCATTTTGGAAGCATTTTTTATTTTGATAGTGTTGCCACTGTCTTGAAAAAATGATGCATTAAGGTAGAAAAGGGCCAAGATAATTTTGGGTTTTGTTCTCAGTTACCCAGACTGTGGCAGCCACGGTTACACAGGGCTGATGGGCGATGGTTTTGCCTCGTGCGCTGCCTGGAGTGTCTTGTCTGGTTGCTGCAGAAGAGTTTCTAATTGCGTTTCTGTCATGAGCCACGTTCTGTGCATGGAGAGATTTAACAGAAAATGTTTGGAATGGAGTAAAGCACGTTGTCTCAATACGCATGCCAATTCAGCATCACTCGACATAAAACTTCAACTGGCAGCAAGCTAGCCTCCAAGAGACTCTGCTGTCGCTGTCAAGTTCAATAGCAGCAAATTTTCACCTTTTATAAAAGCAGGTTTATTTTAGCAAAAAAAAAAAAAAAGCTTGAAAATCACAGTCAAAAGCACATCGTTTATTCATTAGGTCTTAAAGGTAACTGCCACCCCAGTACTCAGAAAAGTAATACTTTGTAACCAAAGCTGGGGGTTTTTTTTGGAGTGAAAAAATAGTTATTGTGGTTTTGCTACTGTTTGCATGAACAATAAAATCAGTTCGGCGTTCAGGCAGCTCCACTTACTGCAGGCAGTGTTTTTCTCTCAAGGGTGTGTTTTGATCAGGCTCGGTGCTGGTGCGTGTCCGAAGGTCTTTTGTCCCAGCAATGGAAAGGGAACAACACTACCCTGAAATAAGTCTTTTTAGGTACTTAATTTCTACCACCTCAGAAGTCTAGAAGACACATCTTGGCTAATTTCTGTCCCTCTCCTGTCAGCCCAAGTGACGCACAAAACCAAGAGCAGAAGTGCGTGGTGGTTTAAGAGAGATCCTGAAATCTGGGGGGGGGAGGGAATAGGAGGTTCTTTTTTACATTGTTTCTACTGGAGGCTTTTCGTGTTTTTAGATTTCACCTGTTCTTCTACGGCAGGGAAACCTACTGAAGAAGCAGCCGTATTTTTGGCCTCGCTAAAGGGACCAGATTCCAGGCTACTGAATGCTAGGGCTGCTGGCTACTCTTTTGCCATATTGCGTGGTCTACATTTCTCTACTCGGATCCTAGGGAATTGGGAATTGATCTTTTCCCTTAAATGCCGCAGCCACAGAGCAGAAAAGAAAGGTCTAATGACTGGGGAGCTGCTCAGTGTGGGTGACCAGGAGTTAACTCTGTACTCTGGTATACACTGCCTGCGCAAGTTTGAGCAAGTGCCTTTTCTGGTGATAAATACCCCAGAAACTGTAAAGGGCTCAAATACCTCCAGAAAGAGGTGCTCCACAAATAGCTAAATAACCAGGTCTGTGTTTATCACCACAGGCTAAACTAGATGTATCTACCTCTTTTTTCTTTTTTTTTTTTTTTGAGATGTTTTACAGTAGTCCAGTGGAATGGGCACATGACCGCCCAGCTCACTTCAAGACACCAGCAGCCACCGCACTTTCTGATTGCTCTTTCAATAGCTATCGGTTCCACCCACCTGACAAATGCTGTATGTCCCCTTCCCGCTCAGGGTCTTAATCCCAGGTTCTTCCAACTCTGCACGTAAAAAGCCTCTTTTTGCTTGTACCAAAGCAATTCTGTGTACTATTTGCAACACAACAGTTTGAGGAATTGTTTCAGCATGATTATCATAAGCATCTGAGTTGCTATTAAAAAACTTCATGGAATTTTCAGACTTTACACCCCTTGTTTGAACACAGACAGATCTGGATGATTTGGTGGATAACATACATAACGCAACTGAATTCATCCACTCAAGAAAGGGGGAACTAATAGAGAAAAAAAATATTTCCTACATAACTATTCTTCCAGTTCTGTAAAGCACTGACTAGAAGAGCAATTTGTCAAATACCGCTCATGTAACGGGAAGGTGGTCTCTGACCTCCTCCTTTCAAGTCAATGGGGAGCTTTTTTCCACATTTGTCCTGTACATTCAGAGGCAAGGACGGGGAGCTGTTGTGGAACCATCCTGCAGCTGCTGATCTGTTGTGACCTTGACTTCTGATGTGTGGCAATCACTTCTTGAGCCTTGACGTTTCTTGATGTACCTCTTCAGATACCATTTTATGGAGTATTTGAAAATGAGATAACTCAATTCGCTTAGATTTAATGCAACGCACAGGCATGAAGTTGCCACCAGGAAATAAAGGAAAATCATCTTCTCTGTGGGTTTGGAAATATAGCAGTCTATGGTATTGGGGCACGGTCTTATGTCACATTTCACAAGACGTGGTACTTCGAATCCATTGTACAATTTATAAAACAGAACAAGAAAAAATATTTCAAACACTGTTTTTAAAATAAGGCTGATAAGGTAAGTGCACAGCAATCCACCATTTCTCTCTCCTGGACTTTTATAAAGTTTCTGGTTGCAGTGTCTCTCTCTCTTCTCTCGGTAAGCAACATGAAAAACAACCAAGAGCGAAGGGGTGGAGACCATGATTAATTGCAAAGCCCAAAGTCTGATGTGGGAGACGGGGAAAAAATGGTCAAAGCAGACATTTTCACAACCAGGCTGCTTGGTATTGCATTCAAATTCATCGTGTTCATATTTCCAGATGTTCTCTGCAGCCGCAACATAAACCAGTAAGCGGAATATGAACACAACTGCTACCCAGATTCTTCCAATTCCTGTTGAATATTTATTCACTCCACTCAGCAGATCACGTAGGAATCCCCAGCTCATTTTTATCCTCAAGGAAAGAAGGAAATGCTGCATCAAAGAAACACAAGATCAGAGAGGTGCTTCCTCTTGGGTGAAGAAAAATGAGACATTCATTCAAGGTGAACTATAACCAGTAGCTAAAGCATTTTTAAATTATTAAGCATTTAAAAAGGAAAACAACAACAACCTGCTCATAGTTCTGATAATTTGTACCTTCTGAGGCTATTACACAAAATTTGTTTGCTGTTAAAATAATTTTGTCAATTAGACTAAAGCCTAATCGTACTGTCAAACCATCCTCTTGCAAGTAAATGTTCCTGCTCTTCCCAGGGGTCTCCTGAATGTCCCGTAGAGCTTTCTCTGGTGAGTTCAGGCTAGTACTCTACCACTGAGATACGCTCAACTTAGCCCTGTCAGTTATACAAAAATTAAGCACAGTCAAACCAGATTTCACTTTCAAATTTATGTATAGGAGCCGCATGTCCCATAATAAGCTGACTGCCACAATGCAAATTGTTTTCTTTTTGTCTGTGGTCTAACTTCTCAGAAAACTTGCGCAGAATTCTAAATCCTGTCCTGCTTCATTGGATTTTCTTTATTGTATTTCTTACAGTTTAAGAAATGCACTAAATTTTACTCCAAAAACGGTTTTATTTTATAGTTTCTTTTCTGTGCCATTCTTCCCCTGTCCTAGTTCTGGAACACTTCTTTTGGAAGAGTTGCCTAAGGAGCCATTGGCAGCCAGACTCTCCTCAAAGTCAAAAGACTGGAGGTAACCACCAAGAGCATACAGTCACCTTCCCACCTAGCCCCACCTCTGAGGTCTGCGTGGATCTTTGAGGATGCCAAGCTCCTATGTTTTGTAAGAGCAGAAAGTAGATGTAATCCCAGGACACAGCACGGCTGAGAGACGTGAGGAGGGAAATCTGAGAAGTTTCCAGATATGTGTGTTCTATCTTTTAATGTCCCCATCCCATCTCTGTTCCCGCAAGCTCTGCCTAGCAGGAGAGAAAAAGTACCCCTCTGTGGCTGCAGCGGCAGATCCTGCTGCCGCTGCCACTGCCATAGCTGGCACGAGCGAGGTCATCAGCTGGCAAGTTTGAGTAAGAGTAGTAATGGGGCCACGGTGTCACAAAGCTCAACGCTGACGGAAAGCTCAGTACATCTTTTGCTGTCCCTTGATTCTGCAGCCCATCACGACCTCTGTCTGTGGCCAGACTTGGGCTGGAAAACAAGGTTATTTGCCTATTTGGGTATTCCTACGTTGCTACCATTGGAACTGGTGACTTACCTGAGGAGCTGAGGGGCAGCTGCAGAAATGAATATATTGCTGATTTATACTGGGAAGGATGTTGAAAAAAGGTGTTCTCACGAAGAACAGTTGCCAAGCTGCTCCTTTATGCTGCAGGTAAAAAAGAATAACAGGGGGAATATCAGTTGACTTAACATCCTAGCAGACATACGCTTATATGCTTTTAAGTATGTTTGGCAGAGCGGTGACTGTGTCATTAAAGAGCTATTTCTGTCCTCCACGTCTGCAGTTAGAGCTCAAGTAGAAGTTTAAATCAAGCTCTTCAAGACATCAGCACTAGGGCTTTAATGCTTTCTAGGTAAGTAATACCCAATCCATGCATTGGTCTCAAAGGAGCTGAATAGCAAAGCATGAAGATACTACTGTGTAATAAAGCACAGGCAAGGAAACAAAACATTCATGTGAGCGAGCGTGAATATTAATGTGTATGAACACATCTTGCAGATGAGCTGTCCTCTGGAGTAGATTTGAAGGAAAAGCTCACAAGGCCTTTGCTAGGATTTAAGATGGGCACAAGCGCTATAGAAAGGCAGACCAAATTTTGTTATTTGGTGGAAAATGGGTATGGCTGCGAGTGGGCTTTTTCTAATGACCATAAGAACTGCACCATCGCTTTCTAATGTAAAAAGCCTAAGGTCACCTATCCATCCATGGCTGGAGTTACACTGGTTCTGAGCCTCCATCTGAATGAGTCAGGACAGAAGTGAAAGATCTGCTGGGTAACCAGCAAAGCACAAAAATCAGCGGGAACCAACACGTGGAAATCCGGGCCATGAAGATACCTAAATACAGATTGAGAAATTTACCTTGAGGTCTCATTGCCCAAAGCCGAGCTGCTACTTCCTTACCCAAGCAGCAAGAGGGTGCAAAGAAGAACTTTACCAATTGGCTTTTGCCAATCCCACATTGAGGAGAAGGATGTGAAGGGGAAAAGAAAGTCCTGCCCAAAGAAAATGGGGATCAAGGATTTGACTAAAATCTCCAGCAGATGCTGAGCAAGGGGCAAATTCTGGCCAGCCAGAAGATTGATGGATGAAATTCCTGCAAAGCTTTTGAAAGACAGCAGCACGTTCTGGTGCCTAGAAGTCTGGCAGCAAGGCAGCAGAGATTTCACAAGGCTAGAGATGGGTCCTGGTCTATGTGCTCTGTGGTTGAGAAACTGAAATTTATTGAAGGACTGCAGGGCAGGTCTTGTGGCCAGCGGTGCTTCTGCAGCATGCAGAGCTTTGGATATATTTTTCCACTTGCAGCCTCCACTTGATGAAACGGTTATATATGACTGCCTTTCACTACAAGCCTAAAGGGATACCAAGCCTCTTTCGTGGTACTGTGTGGTGGGCTGACCTCAGCTGGATACCAGCTGCCCGCCAAGCCACTCTATCACTCCCCTCCTCAGCTGGACAGGAGAGAGAAAATATAAGGAAAGGCTTGTGGGTCAAGATAAGGACAGGGAGATCACTCACCAGTTACCATCATGGGCAAAACAGACTCAACTTGGGGAAAATTAATTTAATTTACTACCAATCAAATTAGAGTAGGGTAATGAGAAGTAAACCCAAATCTTAAAACACCTTCTCCCCACCCCTCCCTTCTTCCCAGGTTTAACTTCACTCCCAATTTCTCTACCTCCTCCCCACCGAGTGATGCAGGGGCACAGGGAATGGGTGTTGGGGTCAGTTCATCACACGCTGTCCTTGCCGCTCCTTCCTCCTCAGGGGAGGGCTCCTCACGCTCTGCCCCTGCTCCAGCCTGGGGTCCCTACCACAGCAGACAGTCCCCCATGAACTGCTCCAGCGTGGGTCCTTCCCACGGGCTGCAGTTCTTCACACACTGCTCCAGCATGGGACTGTCCTTCCCATGGGGTGCAGTCCTTCAGGAACAGACAGCTCCAGCATGGATCCCCTGCAGGGTCATAAATCCTGCCAGCAAACCTGCCTTGGTGTGGGTTTCTCCCCCACAGGGCCACAGGTCCTGCCAGGAGCCTGCTCCAGCGCAGGCTTCCCACGGGGTCACAGCCTCCTTTGAGCACCCCCCTGCTCCAGTGTGGGGTCCTCCCCGGGCTGCAGGGGGGGATCTGCTGCCCCATGGGCCTCCCTGGGCTGCAGGGGCACAGCCTGCCCCACCATGGGCTGCACCAGGGGCTGTGGGGAATCTCTGCTCCAGTGCCCGGAGCACCTCCTGCCCTCCTGCTGCACTGACCCGGGTGTCTGCAGGGCTGTGCCTCTCACATATTCTCTCTCGGGCTGCAGTTTCCCTTGTGCAGGTTTTTTTTTTTTCCCTTCTTAAATATGATATCCCAGAGGTGCTACCACCATCACTGATGGGCTCAGCCTTGGCCGGTCCCTCTTGGAGCCAGCTGGCATTGGCTCTATCAGACCTAGAGGCAGCTTCTGGCAGCTTGTCACAGAAGCCACTCCTGTAGCCCCCCAGCTACCAAAACCTGGCCACACACCCAATACATACTGTTTGGGTTGTAACCAGCACAGCTCCTCTGTTCAAAGGAGCTGCAAATGTGGCTTTAAAAGGTTATGTTTGCTTTTTGCACCACTGTTGCTATAGAAGATTGTAGATGTTAACTGATGCTTTTGTATACTTTGAAAACACAATTAATTCACTGAAGCATTGCAAAGAACATATGGGGGGGAGGTGCGGGGGGGGGGGAAATGAACTTCAAAGACAAGGAGTTACTCAACAGGTGAACAAGGGGTAATTGACCTTGTGGAACAGCACAGGCACAGACTGAAGGGAGGTGAAGCTAGCTGAGGCTAGAGAAGACAAAGACAGTATATGGGCTGTATGAAATGCAGAGAAAGGTGAGGATTCAGACAACAACACAAAAAAGAGAAATCTTCAAGTAAACACACAGTTGAACAGTAAGAAAAAGATGACAGTGGTATGAGGTTTTGTACCAGTTCTAGAAGCGGCAGTCCACAGGAAAGCAGACGCCAAGAGTAATGACAGGGCATTACACTTCAGCAAAATTATATTCTGGCTAACGTATAGACAAGAGAGGAAAAACGTGATCCAAATCCTTGTAACCAAAGAGAGATTTCAACGTTAGTGTTCGGAGGAGGTTCATTTTGTGCAAGGGGGTCAAGAAGGCTAAAGAAATGGAGTAGATTGTGGAAAATTTAGATGACATCAGTTTGCATCAAGGTGATCTCCAGCATTGAGGCTAATAAAGAAATGACTCAAAGGTTTAAATCAAAAAACCAAAAAATGGTTAAAGGGGGATTTATTTGGCGCTGTGGAAATAAAGACCGCAAAAAAGAGTTAGCCTCTACTGGACATTACAAAGGAGGCACTAGAGAGTCTGAAACAGTAAAAGAAAGATCATTTGCTCCAAGTGCTCAAGAAAAAGTTGAATGGAGCAAGAAGTGAAGAGCAGGAATTTGAGGTTAGATTTACTTTAACCCCCTGCTCCATACACACACGCACACCCCAGCTTGGACAAGACCTGAAGATCAGAGATAGGTTGATTTGTTGTACTCGTTTCTAGCTGAAGTACCAGGGATGAACAGGAAAACAAGTGCCTTGGCTGCTTCTACTGCCAGCCAGGAAATGGAGCAGATAAATCTCTCTTCCTCCTCACATGCATCATTTATTCCCTAGACGTGACTTAAACACCCCCCACCCTCAACACCCCCCTCCCTTTCACTAGAGACAGGAGTGACCCCAAGACCCTCCACACCCCCTGCTCCCCTCAGACCTACCAGTGGCTTGGATCCCCCCCTGAAGGCTGCACGCATGCTCTGCTGAGCAAACAGAGCCACCTGAACGCGCCATTAATTCTGAGCATGCTGAATGTGATTTATTGAGTGAGTCAACTGTTTGAATAATGCCATTGTTGTTGAATGTATTCATCAAATAATAATTTTTGTCGTGCAGTGAGGTCTACAGAAGGTTGGGTAACATGCATTGAGTAATGCTTCCATTGAAAAGCATAGTTGCTCAGAGAATTAGTTCACCTAGACTTCAATCAGCTCTGCTAATTGAATTACTTTAAAAGCAGAAAAGGTATCTTTGTGCAGAGAAAAATGAGGGGAAAAAAAGTAAGAAAATGCAAGAACAAACTGACTAAGTAGAGAGGAAGTGTGGAGAGCATCCAAATTCTTAGGGGTGCAAAGAGGGCAGGCAGCTCAGAGAGTGGGCAAATTACAGGAAGAAGATGCAGTATTATGGGAAATGGAGATGGAACGGTGAGAAATAACAGAAAGAACACGAGCCTGGGAACAGTGGATCTATGAATTCTGTACAAGCAAGCTGAATTATCCTCACAGGCTGAGAGATGGAAAAACACTTTCTTTTTCTGATATAAACATTGCTAATGGGAGTATTTTGCTGCACCTACAACTTACCTTTTTTTTTTTTTTTGACAGGAAGAAAGAGAACCGTAAATAGTGGCAAAGACAATAAAGCAGAGAGCAGAAAATCACAGAGGAGGATCTAGGATCATAAAAAAGCAAAGTTGGTAACAATCTTGAGAGTTCATCCTCTCCATTTTTTTTTACAATTTAATCAAAACATCATCGCAGCACTTTTTTTTTTTTTTAAGCACCAAGGACCATGTCAGTGTTAGGAGGAAAAGGGACAAAAAAGCATTGGCACAATGGTTTCTATAAACGGCCAAATAAATAATGACGCTTCACGTCAGATGTTCATTTTATAACTGCATTTTCCCCTTATTTTCTTTGTTTGCTGATATAAGGAAGCACACATCTGTTTTATGGTTGCTGAGTCTTTGTGCTTGTTTCATGGACTACCCACTGTATCCTTACTGACTACCAGAGGTGAAAGGTCCGCAGGCTGAGAAACTCATTTGCTTCATTATCTGGCCCTAAGAAGGCTTTGTTGTGCATGTACCATTCCTGAGAGGTGTTTGTTCATCCTGCTCTTAAATTGATGGAAGCTCCACTAGCCCACCCCTGCCCTCCTCAGCGTGGTGGTGCATCTATTCCAGGGCTCTGCTACAGAAGAAGAGGGAGCAGGAAACCTCCTGGGAACACCAAGGTACAGTACAACTCCATTCAAAGTCACCCTACCAAGCACAACTGTGATAGGAGCTGAAAAAACATTGCTACAAGTCACTTACCTTGCAGTGCCTTTCCTTCTGGTTCAGCGGCGAAAGTGCCAATGTAAGGTGATTTCCAGGTCCTTACAAAAAAACCAGCAAGAGAAAACAGAAAGTCATAAAAATTAACCTTTCCTTGTTCAGACAACCTGTCTCTCACCTTCAAATAAGTACAGCTGTACCATTACCATCGTATTGATACTTATTGCTTTTTAAGGCTCTTTAGAAACAAGCCAGGTAAGGCTTGACAGCCCATGAGCAAACGCAGCCCTCCTGGTCTGTGTGCTGGCCACGTTGTTCACTTCTGCCATAGCCACTGCTAATGGTAGTGCAGCAGAGCCTGTGGTTCTCAGGTTGATGCGAGCCAAAGGTTTCCCACCCATTTCATCCTCCAGACACTTCCAGTGGAAGTGGAGGCCCCTGAATGGCAGGTGTAAATGTACTGGCAATAGCTTGTTCTTCTCTCACAGATTGTCAAAATGTAATCTGTAGACACGTTAGATTGGCCTTTATTGGCATAAACTCTTCATTAATAAGAGTAATGTAATAAGAAATCGAGTAATAAGAAATAATGATGTAATAAGAAATCATAATAATAATGTAATAAGAAATCATGTAATAAGAAATCGAGTCCTCTCCTCAAAACACCAACAATCTAGATAGAGAAAATGTGTGCTGTGGAGGAGGAGATGTGCACCAGCAAGGTGATGTGGTTTATCCAGCACCACACAGCACATCAGAGGCAGAGCTAGGAAAAGAGCCATGGCTTCTCATAGCCCAGTCCCTTGCTTTCATTTTCCTTAGCTTACTGATTCAAACCTCTCACTACTTCATGCCTATTATTAACTTCTAACTCCCCGGAGCAAGAAAGATGCCCTTTTGTACATTGGGAGATGAACCTCTGGGTACTGTGATAAGTGATACTAAAAGCAGAATTCCACAAGCAGTTAAATAGTGCTTAGAATATAAAAGTGGTGTGTAAAAACATCAGCCTACGTATTTATTTTCCACCAGCAAATAAACTAGACTAGATGGAAGAGGGCTCATCTGATCATTTAGCACTAGACCAGGGCTGGTTGGTTTGGCTTTTACACCGGACTTTCATATTGGCTTCCTGAGTGGCCTGGGACAAATCTTTCTCTCTGGGCTTCAGGACCTTGGCTGCCCAACATTCACTTCTCTGAAAATATCATTCACAAACTACATCGTCAGTAGGCTTCCTAACCTTAAGCACGCTTGGCATTCTTTTTTATTGCCAGTGGTGGCAAAATCCTGTCTCATTTTGTATTTAGGGAAACCGCAAACACCACTTAATAACCCAGCAGCTGCTGAGTGTGATGCTTTGCCAGCTGCTAATTGCTGTGGTCTCTCCTCCACAGCAATGAATGAGTTTTGAGAGAGGGCAGACACAGTTCACTGTTTTCTTTGTTGCTTTGGTAAACTGTGTAATTAAAAAAAATTAAAGTCAGAAGTAGCCAAAATGACTTTTTTTTTTTTGAAGTCATAGTGTCTATATTTCACCCACACAGCTACTACTGCATTTCTCGAGACCTTTGTACCAAAAAGATAACCCATCTCTCCCATGCCCTCCTGTGAACAAAAACTCCCTCCGCAGCAAATGCTCTCCAATATTAGTATTAGTGCTTCGTCCATGCTACCGTTGTAACACTACTGTTGTAATGCTTTAGTTAACTCCTAAAACAATGAATTGACAAAGTCAAAAGATTTGCGCTTGAACAAGAGATGGTCAATGGCTACACTACAGTATGTAATCCTTTAGTAGTTATAAAGTACCACAACAGAGCAATGAAGAGTGGATTATATCTGTGGTTCATGCTGGCTGACGGGACACTGTCACAAGACTATTATCAAGCCTGTTTGATTTGGTAAAACCGTATTTTATAACAAGAAACTCTAACTTACCTGCATCTCAGTGAACGATTACAGCTGGACCCCAGCTTTCTAGTGGCATTAACAACCAACGATTCATTTCTAAGAAAGGGAGTTACTGCTTTAAGCCTTGAAAATAGGAACTGCTTGTCTCCTAGGTAATATAAACTAAACAAGTGAAACCTGATCGTCTCTCCTGGCACACTGTTCAGAGGAGAACCATAATGTGTCTCCTATCATCAGAAAGATAGGAGGGAACTACGGCATTTGTTTAAAGTCGCAGTTTTTATCTGCACCGTTTGAGCGCTCACCGGCGTCGGCTCTAACGCTGCACGCTTTTCTGCTTTCACATTAGCGATGGCACAACCCGAAGAGGTGGGTGCTGGGGCACGCAGAGCAGCAGGCAGTGATCGGGGCAGGGTGGGAGGCACGTGCGGCCTCTGTGCCTGTGTCGTGCTTTAACCCCGGCCGGCAGCTCAGGCCCCCGCAGCCGCTGGCTCACTCCCCCCTGCAGTGGCATGGGGGAGAGAATCAGAAGGGTAAAAGTGAGAAAACTCATGGGTTGAGGTAAAGACAGTTTAATAGGGAAAGCAAAAGCCACGCATGCAAACAAAGCAAAGCAAGGAATTCATTCACTGCTTCCCATGAGCAGGCAGGTGCTCAGCCATCCTCAGGAAAGCAGGGCTCCATCACGCGTAACGGTGACTTGGGGAGACAAACACCGTTCACTCCAAACATCCCCCCCTTCCTTCTTCTTCCCCCAGTTTATATGCTGAGCATGACGTCATATGGTATGGAATAGCCCTTTGGCCAGCTGGGGTCAGCTGTCCTGGCTGTGACCTCTCCCAGCTTCTTGGGCACCTGGCAGAGTATGGGAAGCTGAAAAGTCCTTGACTGGTGTAAGCACTGCTCAGCAACAACTAAACCATCAGTGTGTCATCACCATTCTTCTGGTACTAAATCCAAAACACAGCACTATGCCAGCTACTAGGAAGAAAATTAACTCTGTCCCAGATGAAACCAGGACAACCTGCAAGCCACAAAAGTCACTTGAGCCCGTCAACCTTGCATGAGCACGCACAGAAGACTCTCTGTGAAGGGCCTGCCTTTCATATGCTGTTCCTACAGGAATGAACTGGAGGATCTAGTCTAGTTGGAGGCCGGCAGCTAGTGGAGTTCCCCAGGGCTCAGTACTCAGTCCGGTCTTGTTCAATTTATTCATCAATGACCTGGACGAGGGGACAGAGTGTACCCTCAGCAAGTTCGCTGATGACACAAAAGGGGGCTGATAGCCGGAAGGCTGCGCTGCCATTCAGCAGGACCTGGACAGGCTGGAGAGTTGGGCAGAAAGGAACCTGATGAAGTTCAATAAGGGCAAGGTCGAATGCTGCACCTGGGGAGGTTGAACCCCATGCACCGTACAGGCTGGGGGCTGACCTGCTGGAAAGCAGCTCTGCCGAGAGGGACCTGGGAGTCCTGGTGGATGACAAGCTGACCATGAGCCAGCAGTGTGCCCTTGTTGCCAAGAAGGCCAATGGTATCCTGGGGTGCATTAAGAGGAGTGTGGCCAGCAGGTCGAGGGAGGTTATCCTCCCCCTCTACTCTGCCCTGGCGAGACCCCACCTGGAGTACTGTGTCCAGTTCTGGGCTCCCCTGTTCAAGAAAGATGAGGAAATCCTAGAAAAAGTCCAGAGGAGAGCAACTAGGATGATAAAGGGACTGGAGCATCTCCCCTACGAGGAAAGGCTGAGAGAGTTGGGCTTGTTCAGCCTGAAGAAGAGAAGACTGAGAGGGGACCTCATCAATACATACAAATATCTTAAGGATGGAGGTCACGAGGACGGAGCCAGACTCTTTGCAGTGGTGTCCAGTGACAGGACAAGGGGCAATGGGTACAAACTGAAACATAAGGGGTTTCAGTTGAATATGAGGAAAAACTTCTTTACTCTGAGGGTGGCAGAGCACTGGAACAGGCTGCCCAGGGGGGCTGTGGAGTCTCCTTCTCTGGAGATATTCAAGGCCCACCTGGACGATGTCCTGTGTAACATGCTCTAGGAGAACCTGCTTTAGCAGGAGGGTTGGACTAGATGATCTCCTGAGGTCCCTTCCAACCCTTGCCATTCTGTGATTCTGTGATCCAGCTAGCTCCCCGTCTCAGATGCTGCTTCATTACTAACTTTTGTCTTGCCCAACTTAAGCTCTGTCTAAAATATTAACTTTACTGCAATATCAAAATAGCAAGAAAGGCCTTCATGAAATAATTCTTGACTCTTAGCACCCCTTCGTAGTATGGCATATGAATTTTTTTCGGAAGAACTTTGTCCATGTGAAAAACTTGAAACCTCTGTATGGAATTACAGTAACTTTCTGAAATCGTATAACTGACCTAAGAGTTTTAACTCCCACCCTGTGTGCTCTTTGACATTTTAGGCCAAATTTGTATTTTGGGTTCTCTTGGGCAAGTGAATTGTCCGCTAAAGACAGATATTGTTCTCAGCACACATTTCTCTGAACAATACACAAATGTTCAGACAGGTGTTTCCATTAAAATTTTAAATTACAGTGGTTTTCCCAAGTAACTGAAGTCTGGGTTTTGTTATTAAACTGTATTTTGGTTACTGTACATGCTAATCAATTCCCACATTGGACCAGGCAGCTGAGCCACTCCCCAAAAGAAAGCCCAGAATTTTACTTTTAATAACTAAGCAATGGAATAAGTGTTTACATTCTGTCTAATGCATCATACCAAGCATCAATGCTTTGATGGTCATTTTTACCTGGGTTGCGGCTACACCACTGAGTAACACTACAAAAGAAAGCATAAAGACCGAGCGCCTTGCCTGTTAAGTGAATTCTTCACAGTGTAATTTATTTAGCTTAAACTTACGGTGGCTTTTATCTGGGCGTTCAGCAGTTTTATGGAGAGGAGGGTATCACGTAGCCTAACATGTGTGCCTGAATCAGGACCTTGGTCTGATGCCTCCAGAGGGTGACTGAAGGTGCCAGAGCTTGGAGCCGGACTGCAGGTAATGCAGAGCCTCCCAGCTGCCTGCTGGAGGGAGCTGCCTGCCAGGCAAGCGCCTTCCTCCCAGTACCGCTGCTCAATGCCCAACAAAAGCCATGGCCAGCCGAATAAGGTTCAGTTCACATCAGTAATTCAAAGGCCCAAATCACTGTAGGAATATTTGAACTACCCGTAGTATTGAGAAAGCTAAAATTTACCTTTAAATCTAAACTTTATTATGGCTTTAAAGGCGTCTGAGCAATTGTAACTGTCCTACAGTTACAGAAAAGAAAACTGAAAAAAGCCCTGACAGTCCATTTTTTAGTAACCAGAACTGCATGGTTACAATCCCATCACTTGAATGTCAAAGCTGTTTAACCATCTTTATGACAACCACAGGTATAGTCCCATCATATCTAGTGTATAAATCTTACACACTGCCACTCTCTGCTGGATTTTGTTACGTCGTGGTATTTATGTATGAAAAGAAAACTGTAAAATGCAGAAAACTGGAAGAGTTCCAGAATACAGAGTGTCAGAGTCCCTTACCACAGAGTTTACTCTGTTAAACCTGGGACATTTCTCACCCCTTGGAGTCTTCCTAGGAGCTGTGTTCCCTGCCTGTGATCTGAAGGGTGCCTAGGTCAGAGAGGGCAACGTCAGTTTTCAGCTGGACCAGGGAGCAAAATCAGTGTGCTCCAAGGTTGAGCAATTCTCAGTCCTCATCAAGGAAGGCCACAGCAACTGCAAGTGAAAACCAGTCTCCCCTTGCCCCCTCCATTTTGGAGGTACAGCCTAAGCTCAAGATTGTCTTTAAACACCACTCCAAGGTATCTGGCTGTGTATTGCTGTGGTGAGCAAATTCAGTGCTGCACTTGTTTCTTGACTCTTCCCTTTCAGAAGAAACTAGCTTTTTCTTCCAGAGGGGATGCTTTGGGGTTTGATATTATTCTGTTCCCAGTCAGAAACAATTTGCCCACTCATTAAAGAAAGCAGAATCAAACAAAGCAGCTTTTCCCTTCCATACTGCATTCCGTTAAAAAGACTTATAAGCTTGATCAGTATTTGAAGAATAACAATTGCTTTAATCTTTGCTGGGAAGCACAGCTGGGTGATTTGTTTGTCGGTCTCTCAGAGACACAGCTGGCTAGCAAGCGTTATAGAAGACATATACATAATGTTATGAAACACAGAAGACTCACTCTAACAGATTTTTTGTTTTAAAAAGCACATTGGTTTAAAGCTATTGTGGATCGTTGGTGGTCGGGTCCCAACCACTGCATGCTGCTGTCTGAAAATTCTGCTTTCTTTCAATGGGAATGACACGAGCCAGCGATAGCAGCTGAGAAGCAGCAGAAGGGCTCTTGAGACTGGCATGAGCTGAGCAACAACCACACGGGAAGCTCTGTCTAACTGGAGATCCGTTCGTTCCTTCTTCTGAGTTTATGTCCTTAACACGGCAACACCATTTCACATGCCTCAGTGTGATAGTCGTTCCCCTCGCCACTAGCTGTGAGTAAGGTGAAGGAAGTACTTACAACTCTTAATTTTTGCTTTCCCTTCTCCTCCAGACTTGTTCAGGCCAAAAAAAAAAAAAAAAAAAGTCCCAACTATCAACTCTGATTAAAATATCATGAAACTCATGGTGTATAAAACATTGTAAAAATCAGGCAAAACAGCAACGCAAATACACATTAGACATCATGTATGAAAACCCTAACAAACATGTGATGGAAGTTCCCCCTACAACTCATACCAGTGCTAAAGTTCCTACTACAACTCATACCAGTGCTGAGGCCTCAATGTTGATGCAAAAAGAATTTTTCTGTGTCCCCAACAGCTCTTTAGCTGCGTGTCCCTAAGGCAGGGTGTAAGTTTATCGGTAGCTCAAGGCATCCTATCTTTATTTTGAAGACAACGTGAAGATCTGTTCCTGGGTGGTACTTGAAATAAGCAGGAGCTGTGAGGTGAATCAAAGATGCAGAGGCACACTGCTGCTCCCCGGCGCGCATTAGGCTGCCTATTGCATCCTAATGATGTCGGCGGGATGCAGCATCAGATTTGCTCTGCTCCCTACAGAGTCTCTTCTGCAGCTCAAACGATAAGGGGATGCGAGTCTCAAGAAAAGCAGAAAGTGCTATTAAGTTCTGAATGGCCACGGCACACAGCACAATACCGAATGCGGAATCCCAAAGGAATTTATTTAAAGGGAAAATAAATCTCAGTAAGAGCCTTCAGTTTGGAAAAGGAAGGGCTTTTTGTGTGGTTACTTTTCAGGAGAGATACTCGGATATTAAGAGGATGGGTGACTCAGAAATACCACAGATGTTTACAGTTCTACCCTTTATAGAGTCTCTTCTATAAAAAGATGCTAGACAACTTTATAAGCCTTGATGGAGCATTTCAACATCCTGTTGGGTCAGATGGTAGCAACATAATATTCACATTAAAGATAAAATAAGATGCTTTCCCACAGTCATAAATCAAAACTAGGAGCAGTAAGCAGTCCAAGCTTTTCTTTGCCACAGAGTTCATCGGGTCAGTCAGCACCTGCTCAACGTTTGCCAAGTATCGGCGCTCATGTCAAAACCCAGTCTTGTTTTTAAGCCCCTCTCAGCTGCTTCTCTTTCTATGCGTAAAGCCTTATCCCACAACTCTTCATATAGTGAATATTTTCTCTCTAGCTGATGGTCCTCTTTGTACTGTGTATGATTTCTTCCCCCATCAATGATGGCTGAGGCTTACCTGTCCTTTATAAGAAAGATGGGAAGTACCAGAGAACTAGCAGCAGTCTATCAATCCTTGCCACCATTGTCAGGCAAATGTGTTCTGGCATAAACCGATCCAACCACGACCTGGGAAGTACTGTTATGATCCTGGCTGACGTTGGGTCAGAAGTTTTACCTGTGTGGATGGGGTCAGTTAATGACAGTAACTGCTGGGAAGAGGTGCACGTGCTGATAAGCAAAGTGCACTTTTCAGGGTGGTGATGTAAATGTTTGGCATTCCCATATACAGTGTCTCAGTTACTCGGGAGCTGTATGCAGTACGTCTCCTACAGCACTGTGAAAACTCCCCCTTCCCTCAGGAAAGCTAAGTTACCTTTCTAAAAACCAAGGCTCATGCAAAAACCTCGTATCAGCTTCTTTCAGTTACACAAACATCAAAACGAGAGCAGGAACCTTCACTCAGAAGTGACTTTCTACTCAATGGTTTCCAAACAAAATCAGCTGTGTGGCATATGCTGCCAAAACAATAGCTACTGGATTAGCAGATGGCATGTTGTGAATTAAATGTTGACACAAAACCCAGACATATCACTCAATCCTCCCTTGACACCAAAACTTATTTCCCTACTATTTTTCTCACCTCATGGTATTTACACACAGCAAAGAAATTCTTCAGATACTCCATCTGGATTTAGAAGGGATGAGTTAACCTGTAATATCCTATTACTCTGCCATCTTTCAAAAAACAAAAGCAGCAGTTTGATTACTGCAAAAGAAAATAAAAAAAGAAAACATGGAGCAAGTGGTTCTGAGCACCTGGATACCTCTACATTTCTGTTTGTCCCCCTCTGCCTCCATGGCTGCAATAACCAGATGTTCCAACAAAGCCATCTCGCACACCCTCCAGATTCAGAAAAGTGTGAGCTGGGGTTGGTGAGTCCAGAACTACGTAGGTACTAATCCACCAGCTGGCTGCAGCTAAATCCCTGTAATATTATCCGTTGCACCTCGGTTCTGCCCGCCTGTTACCCAGGGGAGCACTAACCTGGGCCTCTCCCTCCCCCCCAGGCATTGGTTTTCCCAAAGTTTGAAGTTTCTGCCCTTCTTTGGGTACTGCCCAAAGGCATCGGTTTTCCCAAAGTTTGAAGTTTCTGCCCTTCTTTGGGTACTGCCCAACGGCATCGGTCAGCAGAGGCAGAAAGGGGGGCGGAAGCAGGCAGACGCAATCGCATGGGCTTCGTTCCCTCTAGGCTCCAGGTGATTTTATTAATTTTACTGTTTACAAATAATAGGAGTTTCCAGAAGCTTGAAATCTTGAGTTCAGCTCTCAATACCAGAAATTGGATGCTTAAATTGCAGCGTTATTCTTCTGCTCGAACAACTGCGCTTCCAGAGCCGCATCTCCGTGCCAGACACCCCCTCCTGATGCCGGCGCTTGGGACCAGCGGGCGGGGGGATCTCACCGCTTCTCTTTTTTCCATTTCCCACATCTAAAATATCATTGCCGCTAGCCCGAGCACCAAGATTTGCACCAACCGGACGCACCTCGCCCAGCTCCCGGGGAGCGGGACTGGCCGTCACCGGGGGCCAACAGCCGACGCCCGCCGCCCATGCCCGCTCCCGGGCCGGTGGGGTGACGGGGCAAGCCCCCCCGGGCGCTCGGGGCCGGCGGGGACCCGCGCCCGCCCCCGCCACCTTTCCCCCCCCCCCCCCCCTGGACGGGAGCGGGGCTTGGGGAGGAGGGCCCCCAACCCCAGCCGAGAAGGACGCCTTCCGCCCCGCCCCGCCCCGCTTTCCCGCCCCTCCCGCCCGCGCCGGGGGCCTCCGCCCAGGAGGGGGCGCAAGCGCAGGGCGGCCCCGCTCCCTCGGCGGGGGAGGCCCCGTGGGCGGCGCGGGGTGAGTAGCGGCGGCGGCGGTGGCGGCCTGGCCGAGTTCTTTGCGTCCCGGGCGTCCCCGCCGGGCGGTTTCTCTGGGAAACTGCCCCCTTCGTCCCCGGCCTCAAGCCGGTAGTGGCGTCGGGAGCCCCCTCACCGCCCGGGGGGAGGTTTCTGCCTTCACGGTTTGTGCTGCTCGGGGGCCGGTGCCGGCGGAGCCAGGCTGAGCTGCTGGGGCGGTTGCGCCTCGCGTATGGACCGGCGGTGCCTGCTCCCCTCCCCGTGCCTGGTGCCTGGTGCCCGGGAGGTCGCCTTTAGGCCCCCTCCAGGCTGCCCCGGCCCCCCTGCGGGAGTCTGGGGCCGTGCGGGAGAGGAGGCCCGGGCCGTGGCTGGGTTTGCCAGTCCTGCCCGGAGCCCCCAGCCGTGCCCCGCTCGCGTGGAGTGCGGGGCAGGGGTGTCCTTAGCACCGTGCCTGCTCTGCCCCTCGGGAAGCGGGGTTAATCAAGGGCCTGTTTGGTTCACCTTTGCTCAGGCGGGATCTTGCGGGTGGCCTGTCCCTCATATCTGACAGGGAGACCTTGGGGCCGCTGGGGTGGGTGGATCCAGTGACTGCGCTGCAACAGGGTGCAGGCCGTCCTGTCACACGTAAGGTTATTAAAAAAAACCCGTGCCCTGATACTGTCTTTTTAGCCTGAAGACCGGTGCTCGGTCCACAGGTAGCTAAAGCTTTAGCCAAAGGCAGGTAAAAAAAACAAACCCAAGCCCATTATCAGGAGGCTTACATTTGCTATATAAAAATGTGCATCTCCAAAAGTTAGTTTTAGGATGCAGAAAATCAGCAAGATTGAAAATCAGCAAGATTGAAAATCCGTGTGCTTAAAGCTGGGAGTGTTAGGTAACACCAAAGGCAGTTGTTTAATATATACACAAAAAAGCATGCTGTGAGAAGGCAAGCTGAGTGTGAACTCGTATTCAGTGAATGTAGTTATTCTAGGGTTTTTTATAAAAATGACATATATTTTTCATTCTGTTTTTAGGAAGCATTCAACATTAATTAAAATGTCCTCTACCAAACCTCCAAATGAAAAAGAAACACCCAAAGCGGGAAAGCCAGGACTGAGGAGTGTTCAAACAACTATGCTCTTCCGAGCTGTGAACCCAGAGCTTTTCATTAAACCTGTAAGAGGCTCATTTTGAGAGAAGCTAAATAAGCTTGGAGAGGCACTGTTGCTTTAAAATAATTATCGCAATCCTGTGTGTGTTTGATAACCATCTCTTGTTATGCAAACTACTCAGTAATGTAACTAAAAATATTTTTACTTCTTTTCCACCCTGTTTTTTAAGCGCCCAGAACATTGTATTGTCTATTCCAGCTTTTATTTCACTTATATTGCAGTGAATGTTACCCATGGAATTTGAATTAGTTTGCAGGCATATTACCCGTGGAATTTGACAGGTTAAGTAATAGGAATCCTCTTTAAAAGGGAACAAGTTATAAAATGCAAGCTTTTTGATATGAAAAGAGGGGATTTTTAGTAGCTTTTCAATATTTTGGATTTTTCTTTTTCTTGCTTTTATAATTAAGTTGATGATGCTCAGGTTTTATTTACGCTCACAGAACCAAGCAAGACTGGATGAAATTTTGTGATATAATAAAAGTAGATGTTGTGATGATAATACATTATCTGTTTTAGAGGAATATAATCCCGGTTGCTCAGCAGGAGCAGGGTACATTGTCCCAGTAGTATGTCCAGATGAATTCCATTAGAAGTTGTAGTAGTTACCTTTACTAATTGATTTTGGCCTGTTCATTCATACTCAGGCATTTGCGACCAGTCAAAGGCAGAGCACTGGGCAATGCCACGAGAGTTGTCTTTTTCACAGGGAATTCCTTTTGCCATCAGAAAATGATGCTTCTTATTGAAGTTGTTTGGATCAGTGTACAAGAAGGAAATTATGATTTTTTGCAGATGTCACGATAGTTTACTGTTCACTTTCTAAGCTAAGATTGAAGAATGTAATGTTTGTGATGAATGAAAAATGTTTTGACTGAAAATGTGCTAATTGTTATGGGGTTTTTGTTTTGGTCAGAACAAACCCGTGATGGCATTTGGACTCGTAGCAGTTACCCTCTGTGTGGCCTACCTTGGTTATTTGCATGCAACAGTAGAGAATAAAAAGGACCTTTATGAAGCAATCGACAGTGAGGGGTCCAGGTACGTGAGGAGGAAAACTTCCAAGTGGGACTGACAACATAAGGAAGGAAATCGGCAAATCAGTTACAGAACTTTTCAAGGCAACTACTCTTTTTTCTCTGTCCATTGAAATAATGGATAAACGTGTCTCTTGCTATTTAATCCAATTTAAGTTCCTTTATAAAATGTCATGCCTATATAAATAAACTGCAGTTAAGACATATGCGAACATAAAAGTGAATTTAAGAATTGTCTGCAATTTCCACAGTATGTCAGAAGATGCACAGTGAACTGGGACGTGCAGTCAAGACTGGTAAATGCCTTAGAATTTACATGATAGTTCAGCTCTCTTTGATGAAGTGAAAAGAGGGGTTTGTCTTTTGTTTTTTGAACAGAAGGCACATTCTGTGTGAAAAGAACTCATCTCTTGATCTGTTGAAAGTTGATAATTAACAGTGGTGCAAGTAAAATAATTTTACAAGACAGATCTGATGACGCAGTCATTGAAGGGTTATATTTAATAAAGGAATTTGTAAAATACTGGCCAAAATAATCCTTGGATGCTAATATAGTCTTCCTTACAGATGAGAAAAAAAGTCAGTAGCCAGATAGAGAAAAAGTGAAATGAGTGCTTCTGCCAAGAGAAAGATGGGAAGAACTCTGCCATTATCTCTCCTGTTTGGCATCAGACAGCAGACCAATGAACACACCGGTATCAGCTTGCCAATCAGTATGTATAACTCCAGGTTAGACAGAGCTTGTGGAATGTTCTTGATGCGTCGACAGGACTAGTTTAAGCTGCATTCAAAAATCAAATTTCTCTATGTTGCAAAGTACATTATGTAAGATTAATTTATTATAGGAAACTGAACTTGAAATAAGGAACAGAAAGTCAAAAATCAACAGGTTCTTCCAGACAGAAAAGAATGGATCAAGCTGAACAAGCCCAGTCTTGCCCGACAGCCCCGTTTGTGGGTTGGAGGTGACCCTTGGCAGTGTGCTGGTTGGTGTGAGGGCGGGTGGGTGTTGTGGTGTTGCCTTAGTGCAGGAGGTGGTCCCCTGGGAGCCTTTACCTTGAGCAAACTGGTGAATACTTTCTTGTTCCAGCACTGAGGCCTTCTTCTGTGAGCTCCTCCAGCTACTTCTGTGTGCCTGACATTTCCTCCACGGCATCCCATTAACCAAACTCCAGAATATGTGGTGGGAGGGTGCATACCACCCTTTTTCCACCACGGACCCTTGTTAATGTTCTGGTTTCATTTTTCCATGCAGCTCCTCATATTTACAGCCTCATCAAGGGCTCCAAAGAAGCTGAGAGTCCTCTGTGTTAACCCTCTTCTGGTCAAGGTGGCTTCTGTCAGGCCAAAGAAGAAAGAACAAGCAGGGACATCTGCTTTGCCACTCTGGGAATTGCTTTGGGTTTTGTTATCGGAAAGTTTTGTTACTGGAAGATTTTGTTAAGATAAAAAATGTGTAATCCCTTGAGGGACAGCACTTGATACCATAGAATTGTAGAATGTTTTGGGTTGGAAGGGACCCTTAGAAGTCATCTAGTCCAACCCCCCTGCAGTGAGCGGGGACACCACTAACTAGATCAGGTTGCTCAGAGCCCCGTCCAACCTGGCCTTGAATGTTTCCAGGGATGGGGCTTCCACTACCTTGCTGGGCAACCTGTTCCAGTGTTTCATCACCCTCATCATAAAAAAATTTCTTCCTTATATCCAGTCTAAACCTACCCTGCTTCAGTTTAAAACCATTACCCCTTGTCCTGTCACAGCTGGCCCTACTAAAAAGATTATCCCCATCTTTCCTATAGGCCCCCTTTAGGTACTGAAAGGCCGCAATCAGGTCTCCCTGCAGCCTTCTCTTCTCCAGGCTGAACAAGCCCAACTCCCTCAGCCTGTCCTCATAGGAGAGGTGCTCCAGCCCTCAGATCATTTTAGTAGCCCTCCTCTGGACCCGCTCCAACAGTTCCATGTCCTTCTTGTGCTGAGAGCTCCAGAGCTAGACGCAGTACTCCAGGTGAGGTCTCACCAGAGCAGAATAGAGGGATATATGGGGTTTCTCTGTGTCGCCCTCTAAATCCTTCACTTTGAACCTGTGATTTTTCTCCTATGTTTTATAGTTACCTGTATCCTAAATTCAGCTGGGCCTTGGCTTGGCTACCTCCTTCCTAAGAAGGGAAGTGAGCTCTACCTTTGATGAAGCTATTTAAAAAAAAAAAAGCATTTTTACAGCCTTTAAAAGCATATTCCCCTCTGTGAGCCTAGCTGCCTCACAACAACAAGGTCTTGGGCAAATCCAAAAGCCTGCCAGTGAGAAAACTACTTGCCTTTTCATTGGTGAAGGAATTTCCGGGTGACGCAAACTAATATTCAGAACTATCACATGCTGTCCATATCCTATAGAATATAGGGGTTTTGGTAGGATGTGATGGATCTTTAGAATTAATCTGTTCTTTTAAAAAGGGTCACACAGGATTTTAGCTCTCTCCAGTTCATTAAAACGCACAAGTCTTCGATGTTTGCATGAATTTAAGTAAATTATTCCTAAACCAGTGCTACAGTAAGCATTTTAACTTGTTTTTCTGCAGGCTTTTAAAATACACACTTTGATCCTTTTACCTGCAGATGATTCAAAGTGAGAAAGCCCAGTCTCTCATTTTCACTTATTTGGGAATAATGCAGGATTTGGGTTCTTGAAATTTTGAATTATGTTTTGTGAAGTGAATATGAATCTGGAAGTTACTAAGGGAAAAGGAAGAGGGGTGGGGTGAAAGAGAAAAGCGTGGGGCAGGGTCTAGGCGATGTGCATGCCAATGGCACTTCATAGAAAAGCTGTCTGAGATGGGGCCTCTCATCTGTTGGATGGAGTAAAGTCCTGTTAGTCAGGTTAATTTAGAACTGACCAGGCTGAAGGAAGAATGAGTGTTTAGACTCGCCCTTACTATTAAGGAGCTTCTCCGTATTTATTTGTAGCAGCTGCTGTACAGATAACTCTCTTGATGCTACAAAAATTATACATAAAAAGGAGATAAAGCAGTGCAAATACAGAGAAGAATGTAGTAAATTAATGGGTGTTATAGTATCAGTGCTGACTTTTGCTGTTTTAAGGACCTAATTTGTACCATAAAAACTATGTGTGTATAGGAATTAAGGGGAAAAAAAACCCCACCCGAACAAAACTATGTCGGCAATAAAATTTGTTCACTCAACTCTGAAAGCACCACTCCCCTTATGCATCTGGAAGATAAGCAAACAGCACCAATACAATTCCTTTTGTTTTGCTTTTCTCAATTTCATCTTCAATATAGTAATAATAATCTACAGTGGATGATAGCTGGCTTGACAGGAACACTGAGTCAAAACGATTTCCTGGGCAGAGGCTCTTTCAGGTTTTTGCCAATTCCTTATTGTCTGTGCTGGCTTTCACATCTTTACCAAGAACAGCAACAAAATGCTGTGATTCAAATAGCTGAAACAGCAGCTGTTGTACCGCTCCTAAAATCTCTTTAGACTACGTGGTTTGAATAGGGGTTGTTGACATTCAACAACAAAAAAATGCATTAAAAAGCCAAAGCCTGCTGTGACGCTGCTTCGCTATTACCAGGGAAAGTTAGTTCTTTGTGAGCAAAGCCAGCCCTGCCTGGTGACAGTTGCTATGCAGGGAGCTGTATTAAGGCTGGAAGGGGTGACTTCATACAACCCTCCCTCCCTCATCTGCCTGTTACTGAGTTGTCAGCATGTGTGAACCCTTATCTGAAGGCAAACTTCTTTCAGCTATCTTGGTAACAAGTAACAATCAACGATTTCTCTCTCTTCCTCAGCTTGCATGTCTTCTGTAGAAACAGTAAGTGTTTATGCCTGCAAGCAAGAGGTCTATCAGGAATAGAGTTCTGCCATTTTTGTAACTGCATTAACAGAGAAATACTAGAATACCACAATGATTAGGAGTCCCGATCTGGACTCCTTTGTTTGTTGTGCTGTATGTTCAAAAATAATACCACCACCACCTTCCAGTGCTACTTTTGATCGGATTCGGGAGTATAAGCCTTTCAGAACACGGTTTTACACTCATCGTGATATACTGGGTAAGTTCGTTTCTGAAATCCTTTCCTTGCAATCTGAGATTTAGGAAAACTGCAAGAGCTGTTGTATCCATGTGTTCTTGACAGTCATGAAGGTGTTCACATCTCAGTAAGAAAGAACTGCAGTTACCTTCTGAATATTAATAAATCCTGCATATTCAGAGGGGGGACAGGGTCAGCTGTCCTGTGGTGCATGAAGGCATTCAGATTTGGGCATAATAAAGTGCAAAAGAGAATTGGCTGTAAGACCATTAGCAAATGTTTTCTAAGGTTGAAGTAGTTTGGGAAGAACAATGCGTGACAACATTTGCAAAAGTCATCCCCTCATCCTTCAACAGGACACAGCTGTGAAGTTTCATCCTGAATCCTACCTTCTCACACCTGATTCTGGCTGCTGACCTTAGATGGAGGCTCTGTAGACCCTCTTGAGATTTATATTTTTTCTGGCATGGCACAATCATAACCTCAACGATGAAGGAAAGTACATGGTAGCATTCATACATTTGAGGATGTAGCAAGAATTTGAAGTATCCTTATATGTTACACATAATTGTCATAGTGGTTTCTGATCAGCATTGTAAAGTTTTATAGAAATCACATTGCACATTTTACTTCATGTGCGTTGTGAAGAGGAGTGTGCTTGGTTTCTGTTTTAAACAGAGCCCTGGCAGCAGGGTGAGTGCTGTGTGTGTCTCAGAACACAAGGCTTTGGCTCTGCATCGAGACACACGGTGTAAAACATGTCCAGGAGGCCAGAGACAGTCTCTTTTAAAATTATTTTCTCTTTACTGCTTAATGTGATGGACTGGGGAAGAGCTATGCAGCCAGAGCACAACATGCTGGTTGCTAAGATTTATGCACTTCTATTTTGTGGATTTAAGTCAGCTGGCCCTTTTGCCCCATCCTGCTACTGTTTTCCTTGTACTTTGTGGTAGCTCCTTGAGAGGACCCTGCCCACCTATGTGGAGTGGGGAAGATGACTGGAGTGAAAGAGAGAGACCTAATCTTCCAGTGGCTGTGTGAAAGCTAGATCTCCTGTGGCTCTATTCCTTTTTCATTTTCCTTTAGAATAACCCAGGAAAATGTGATGCTCTGGCCCTGTCAAGCACAGAGAATGGGATCCAAAGCAATGCCCAGGCTTGGCAGTGAGTAGGAAAGGCAGAGGAGGAGGAACTGAAATCCCACTGTTGGGGGGGCAGTTTTGGGTTGCAGAAAGGCACCTTCATCCACCTCTCTCTGCAGTGGCTTCTCTTCTGGGCAATCCTTGGTTTTGAAGAACTAGCCTTTCAAATGAGTTAGCAGGGCTACCTGTTTGCTTCCCCAGCATGCCTGCAGGAGGAGATGGCAATGCTAACATCTTACTTAGATGCCATCTGTGTTGCTAACGGCAGCATCCCTGGCCTAGGCCCAGGGAAGCAGTGTGGCTCACCTTCATGCTGCTTCACACCCCCCCTTTTTAGAAGGGTTTAGCTGTGCTCCTGCAGCACTGGGGCTGCTTGGGCCCTGGGCAGACACAGCAGCCCTAGAGACAGAGGGATTGCTTTGTGTGTGTGTGTTCTGTTCCAAACACCTGAAATATTCTGCCATATCCCCCTGAGAATATTTATTTTGTGCCCCAAGGGTGGTGTGAAGGAATCTGAGGGCATCTTGGGGCAAGAGACTTCACTGAAAGCCTTGGAGGATTCTGAGGGCACAGGGAGCCAAAGAGGGCACCGTCTCACCCCTAGCATCGAAAGGGAGCAAAGCCATCCCCTGAGCTGCAGCGAGGTTCAGTCGCAGTCGGAAATGGGTGAATCATTTCCAAGAAAGATGAGGACTGACCTATTCCGTATACCATGTGGATGGCCATCAGGACAAGGAGTCAGGCAACCATGATGCTTTCTGCTCTGCAGCCTTGCCTAGAAGTGAGAGTTGGGTTCGAGCACCTTCCTATTACATCTATGGAACTGCACAAGCCATAATAATTGTGTTTTCCTGTATGTAAAATGAGGGTGTGTGGTTTTTAGCCTTTTGATTTTTAATTCAGCTGTGGAGCCAAGCAAAGGCATCAGGAGAAAGGCATGAGTTTCAGCACTCTGGTGGTTTGCTGTGCATGATCTGCTTGTGTTGATCATGCAGAGATTGGAGCAGACATTCAACAAGAGCAACACGAAAAGGAGGAAGCAGAGACACAAGAGCGCATTGAAAAAATGAAAGCTGAACTTTGGTCTCAGGTAAATTAAATTATGTTCCTGTCATTTAAATGATGATTATTCTTTGGAATAATTGCTGTAGCAGAAAGACAGTTAATAAATAACTTTGAGGTCATTGCTATATAGAGCTGTCGTTAATTTCAGCTCCCCCTTTGTTCACATTTTTCTGTGTGCACGTATTTCTCCACTTCCTGATCACAACAAAGCATACTTTGATTTAATAACAATTTTTACATCTGGTCTGAAAATGGCCTCTAAAGCACACTGAAGTTATCAGTTGTTAAAGCTGTTCCTCATAGTGCTATGTAAGATTCTGAAACTGCCCTTTTTGTTAGATATATGTACAGTGGTTACAACTGTGGTGGCTCAGTGCTATTGTGTGGCCACATTTTAACAGGAATCACTGCAATAAGATTGCCAAATAGGCCAAAATTTATTTTGCAATCTGCTTTTAAATTTAACTTGCTCTGATTTCTTAAATAGAAAATACAGAACTGTTGATTATGTAACCTCTGCTTCATCTTAATAGGATGTTAATAAGATGTGAGCAGCGATACTTACATAATTTGTTTTAAAGGCTGAAATGCACAAGAAAGATGCAGTGGATAAAGCTCTCAAAGAGGCAGCCGCTAACCACAGTGCAATTGTACAAGACCTTAAACAAAAACTTGGAAAGGATTTAAGGGTATGAATTGGTTTGCTTTCATTACCGGGGAAATAGCCAGTATGACAGAACCATGTGTTTGACAACCAAGAATGTCATTCTATGTAGGAAAAAAAAAAAAAAAAAGTTTTTTTTTAATGCCTGCCATAACCAGGACATTCATTCATCTGAGCTTTGAACTCTAGTGCCAGGAGAACTACTTGGCCTGAAAGATGACTGGCTTTGTCTTTGAGATGCGAACTTGAGCTAGCTGTATTTTTAATTCACTTTCAGCACGTTTCATGGGGTTTTTTAATTGAATGAAATTTGTGCACTTTGTTGAAAATTCCTTGTCAGGCTTTGATTCAGCCAGCCACTGAACCTGATTAGATGCATTTCTTAAGGGCAATTAAATACAGGCTTAACTTTAAATCTGTCCTGAAGTTTCATGTCCACTGAAACTGGAAGGGTGTTCAACTGATTTGCTGAACCTGGACTCTGAGTGGAGTGGAGGAGAAGGAAAACTGCCAGCATATGTCTATTCCTAAATGAAGCGTTCCAACTGTAGCTTTGTATTTCTAGATATGCTTAGCACATGCTTCATATGACTGTTTGGGTATCTGAGAAAAGACTCGGAGATCTACAAAGAGAAAGGAAGGCAACTGCCTTCTGGATCTGAGCCTTCCTGCTTTCTGCACCACTTTCCAGGGCTTTTTATTGCTAGAGCATCCAAGCACTCCTCAGTCAGGCATTACGCAGTCCATCTAACACTTGTCATCCTTAGTCTTGCAGCCTCCCACCGGCGGATGAAGGGCGCACAGAGAATTGCTAGAGTGTTTTGCTTTGGAATTTTGCTTTATACAAGTTTCTAAATAGCAATCCATTTATACTGAAGGCAGTCAAAGCAATGTGCTTGGCATCTCAAAAGGAAAAGCAGGGAGGTTTACAGCGGTCAAAGTTTCTGGCAGAGTTCGTTCCATTTTATGGAGCTGTTTTCCAAGGGAGCTCTGTCTTTTGCAGTCATAGCATCTGCTGACAATAGCTGTCAGAAGCTCCGTTCCTTGTGTTTAACCATTCAATTACTTGCCATAAGTCTATTATATATCTTAATGATCTTAAAGGTCTTTTCCAACCTAAATGATTCTGTCTTCGTAGACCTGAGTACTCAGGACTTGAACACATACCATTTGTCCTGATAACATTGGCTCCAGTGACTAGGGACTAGGGAGCAGATACAGAATTCTACAGCAGAAACAAAAGAGGCAGATATAGCTAAAGTAATGGCAAGATGCTTTAGATTTGGCAGTTTGTGTTTCCTGCAGCTCATTTTGAGAGGTGTGTTAACACTGAGCTAACTGCTCGCTAGCAGCTAGTGTGGAGAGGTGGTGGCAGATTTACTCCACATCTGTCTAAGTGAACAGATAGTGGCAGCCAACAAAACTTATCACTGAATGAGTGACTGAAGCAGGTTTTTACATGTAGGATAGGTCAAAGACAACTGCTTTCAGCTGATAGCCTCAGGAATGGCTTTTTGCAGCAGTGCTGACGTGGCTGTTCCACCACCACTAATGGTCAAATGGTTTTAGTTAGGCTTCTTGTTGGCAGGTCCTGTTATTTGTCACTCCACTTGCCAGCAGTAGACAACAAAGTATCCACAAAAATACACAGAATACAGAGCTTGTACGTGGGTGTGCAAGAGATTTACAGCAGACCTCATGTAACTGCTCATCCTGTATTAGAAAACCCACCAAGATCTAAGCAACCAGAGTTTTCCCAATAGTGTCTTGCCACTTACCCAGAGGATGCGCTTGTCAGGGGACTTTGAAAGAAATGTGAATGCTGGCAAAGTAGCGTAGATGACTGGGCACTAAGTTAAGTGGGTTGGATTGCTTTACTGGATGGCCAGGTGTGGCATGGCCTATATAGCAACAGAGGTATATTGGTATATATTGAGTTGTCTGAGATTCCAGATCTATGTATGTCCATCCAGACAACCTAAGATTAGTGTTGTCACACCTTTATGTATCAGACCTGAGCAATATCTTGCTGACAAGCATACCAAGGACCGGGCTGCTTTTCCATCTCACTCCAAAACCATGCCAGCGGCCATGTCAGCTTGTGAAGAAAATACATTAGGGAACTTTTTGTGTGCTATGTAGAAAACATGGATGATGTGGAATGATGCTACAATAAGTCACTGTAATTGCCCCGTAATATTTTCCTGAAGTCTGTTCTGCTGAGCTTCGTATAAAGACAACTGAGCAATAAGCTGTTGTCACTACTTACATCTGCTTTTAACTTTGCTTAAGGAAGAGGTGAGGAAGGCAAAGGCGGAGATGCAGCAGTACATGGAGGATGAGCGGAAGAGAGAGGCTGAAGCTGCAGAGCAGCGCATGGCTCACAGGCTTCAGTGTGCCCTCATGGAGTGAAAGGGGGCCCAAGGAACCGGACAGCAGGTGCTTGCGGGCTAAAAAGAGGGCAGAGCTGGATAGCATTGCTCAGATGTGGGTCTTCTAGAAAAAGATCAATAGACCCTTTAGAAAAAAACTTATTTGGAAGTCTCAAGTGACCAGAAAGAGTTGCAGGCTCAATCTCTCTTGCTGACACCCCACATAGAAGTAAACCATATTTTGTTCCTAAAAGCAAGTATCACAAAGCCAACCAAGGATCCAAAAGTTTTGCTTTTTATGGCTGATTTAGAGTCATCAGAAATAAAGATCTCAGGGGCCTATTGTGCTATTTGTGACATCTGTGCAAAACTGAAAAAGTTGTGTTCATGTGAAGATCTGCAGGGCGCAGGAGATTCTACATTGTGAGTTAAACAGCTTTGATGTAAAATTAACAACACGCCCCTCTCCCTTAAGGGTAGAATATGTTTCAATTTTTGACAGCACAAACAACAAAATAACACTGTACTCTTACAATGAAAAAATCAGTTCAGGTGTGTTCCTTTGTAAGATGCTTTTTTTTTTCTGAACAGAGTCACACTTAAGTTTTGATCCACCATTTAATACCTTCATTTTCACTATTGAAACATGCCCTTTCTGACAAAGATAAATCACATTCTGCATAAACTTTGCTGGTCTCTTTAACTTCTCATGTTAGCAGAGTTCTGCAAAAAACTCTCCAGCAAAGTGGAGAGAGAAATAAAAGAGGGCAGAAATTGTTTTCTCTATGTTGAAGTATTTGGCTCAGTAACCTTAATGGATGCCTGATGCACCATTGTTTACGTGTCCCTGAGCCAACTCTGATGAATAGCACCCATGATGTTTTGACTACATAATAAAAATTATATGTTTTATTACTGATTTGCTAGCAGAAAGATGTTATCAGTACCACTTAAAATTACCGATGAATCTGTATTCCAGAAATCAGTTCTTAGATTTCACTTCAAGACAGCATTTTTACTTGAAGGCAGAATTGTTCAGTCTATCTGAAAATCAGCGTGTGTAGAGGAGTGGCTGAGTGAGAATGGGCATGATTTAGTCCCATTCAACAGCCCCTGCTCTTAAGCGGATGTGGGCAGACCTATGACCGGAAGAGAAGGTGAAGCCCCTCCGCTGGACAGATGACCTGTCCCAGTCCCAGTAGCGATGTAGGCGTGTGTATAACGGTGTTCTACCAATCACAGTGTGACATGTGTGTACGTTACGGTTTTCGGCCTATATATGCTTTTGTTATCTGCGCAATAATGGAGAACGACCATACTCATATTGAGATCCATCGTTTAATCTGGGCTGGCTTCCCCTTCCGACATCAAGCGTGTACTTAAGTACTAGCTCAAAGAGAGACCTGAATGAAGAGTGAAATAGTAATCCTTTATATTTTTCATTTGGAAGCAAGCATCATTAAATTATCTCTGGATGCAACACATGCAGAAATACAATCTTTTACAGCTGCATCATCAGTGGCCTTTTTCTACCGTATTTTGTTTCGGAGGTCCTACATCAAGTTCTGATTTCATGTATATTTATAGTTGAATAAGAGAGGTTTTACAACAACCTGAATAGACTTAGTTTTTAAAATAATCTTTAGTAACTGATGTTCTCTACAAATCTTTTCTTCTTTTTCTTTTTTAAATAGAAAGCACTTAGAGCAACTCAAAGAAGAAAGTAGGTTAGCTGAGGAACTATATCATAAGAGTATAGAGCAATTAAAGAAAGAAAAATGTCATGAGATTAATATGGCCCTGAGTGTCGCACAAAAAGAGAATCAGATTGAGATTGAAAAACAGCTCAAAGCAGCAGAGACCCTCCATCTTCATGAGCTGGAAAAAGTGATGGTGACACTGAAAGCAGCAGAAGAACAGGTAAAGACTCTCACACAAGAACTGGAAAAGATGACAGATTGGAAGGACAGCCTGGAAACTGAAATACAAGCAACAAGACAAGCTTTTCAAAAGTATATTGATGCCACATTTTCTAACCTGTCCCCTGGACAAGCAGATTTTATTCTGCCATTCAGAAAAGCATTTGGGCAGAAGGACGCCCCAGAAGCAGCAGAGGACAGTGACAAGGAATAGAGGAGAACTAGTATTAGAAGTGTGAAAATCACAGCCATGGGTAAACAGAACCACAAATAGGTGACACTGAAAAATAAATTCATCTCTGTTCCCTGAATTATGTGAGCGTGGTTAGAACGATACAGAGAAAAATCACCACCACTATATTAAATAATGAAGTGATGAGCCATGCTTAGAAATTACGCATTAATTTTTGTTTTACAAATGCTAGGGTGGAGGTTGGAACAAGTAGCACTCGAGGAGCTTCCCGCTGAGGTCTTCTTGAGAAGGAAAAAATCTGAAAATCTGATCAGAAAATCTGTCGCTTAGTTAATCGTCAGTGCTTGGACTGTGAGGGGTGTTGGCTCTGCCCCTCAATACTCGGGTGTGGAGTAAGACACGCAAGCTTTGAACACCTGCGGCTTGGGTTCTGAGATTTGCAGGGTGGTTATTCTATGCGACAGTGCATATGTCCGTGTAGAGTACTTGCAAGTGAGTGGTTACATGATCTGAAAACTCCTGGCTTGAGAGACAGCTTTTGGGCAAAAAGTGTGTACCAGCAGGCATGCCAAATAACTTCCCTGTGGGAGGACTCAAGTTTATCCATTCACACGTGCTTGAAGTCTGTGTGGCTTTAGGCCAGCCTCAAAACATTGATTGGGTCTGAAATTCAGCCTGTCTGAAAGTCTGATTTGTCTTCACTGCGTAATAAGACTTCTCACAGCTTTCACTTAATATTCGCTAAAGCTTTGTATCTATCTCATTTGTTACCTGTTCATCTGAAAACACACATCTTGAGTGTGAGCTGAGGAATGTAAAAGAGATGGTCTTTACTGTAGGTGATAGAAAGTATAATATGGTGAAGGAAACTCTCCGTAGGCATCCTGTTTAAGGGGATTTTTAAGAGAGCAGTATGTGCAGCCTTCTTTTCCTCATGCTCAAAAACAACGCCAGAAAACAAAAAAGCAGAATAATCTCACAGATATCCATCACTCTACCAAACTAAGAAGTGAAGACAAGTGAAGTCACTGGGTTTTTGTGGAACAGTTTAATTCCTATCAAATACTTTGTACAGATATTTGGCACACTCTGGCACTATTTCTGACCTAAATGCCTGAAAACCTTACCTCTCTGAATTGTGGAAGCTCTTTCTGTGGAGACCTGATCCTCCCTGCTCCTTTCCCCTCTTATGCTCCCGATGAAAAGAATCCAAATTTCACGTTCACAGTTGTTTAATCAATTGCATAAACTGCACAGAGCCCAAGATAAAACTTGTGTTTACATCTTAAAAGTTCTTCTTAAAAGTCTGAAATACTCCAGAAGCTCTATAAACCATTTTTTAAAGAAAAACATTTACACGTGCATTAAGCACAAAAGTCTTTTGAAACTACACAAGTAAAATAATGGAAGTAAAGTACTAGCGGCTGCATCATGAAATACCTCCAGCTGGTGAATGCTCTCTGTTGGGTTAGCTGATTAAAGGCTGACCTCAACACACACCGTGGAGCCCAGAGGCACAGCGGCAGCTGGGGGAACCCTAACAATGCAGTCAGAGGAACAAGCCTCCAATACAGCCCCTCCGGGGACATCCCAGGAGGGTGTCAGCCCCATGGACTGGGAGTGAGACCCACCACCGGGAGTCAATGGGAGAGACTTTTGGAGCACCTTGCAGACTGGAGGTATGGGACTCCTTACAGGATGCAGGGAAGAGCATCTTGGGATTGTATGGGGATTGTACAAAGGCTTATTGTGGGATGTTTAGGGAAAGAACCAAAGGTGGGGAAAGGGGGATCAAGGTGGTTTGGGGAAGAAAAAGAGCGGGAAAAGAGAGGGATAAGGGGATAAAAGAGGCTGACAGGGAGCAGTCATAGCTGACCATGTCCTGCGCCTGATCAGTGCAGTCTGTCCTGTCTTCTCATTGAACTCTGTTTCTAACTTTTCCTGGGTGCAGGACTTTCTCTATGCGTGCATGTGTATGCATGAAGGTCTACCTGCTGGCAGCTGGAGTTGGACCATCAATGAGAGGGGCTGTGGGCTTAGGTCCCAGCAATTGGAGTGACTGGAGTGTATATTTTGTGGGTACATGTTGCAGTGTGTAATCGCTAGCAAATATCAAGACAGGCTAGCCAACAAATAGGGAGCCAAGTGCCGCAGTGGCTGTAAATCTAAGATACTGGAGACACCAGAGCATCTGAGGTTTGGCTACTCGAGGGACCAGGTTGTCAAAGCCAGTGACTGGAGAGGTCTAGGGGTTGGCTGCTGGTAAGGTCGTAAGTCTGGACCAGCTACTGATACGCTGTTTGGATGCATGTGCCTGTGCATGAGGCAACATGAAGGGCAATTCTGCATCTTGCATGTCAGAAACCCAAGATGATGATGAAGTGTTTCAACTCCCCTTGAGCAAACAGTTCAAGTTTTCTTACAGTGATAAACAAGTAGATATTTTTTGTTCTTCTCTACTGGGAAGGATATAATATAATCATCATATACTTCTGCACTGCCTTACTGTTAGCATTTGTTTCAGAAAAAAAAGAAGTCTCCCTGTCTTACAGGGTTAGCCCACTTTTTATCTGGCATACAGCAGCAGAGACTGGTACAGACCATAGCTTATCTGCAGGGGCAAGTGTTCTCTGTGGTGGACCTTAGTCCTGAGTACCTCAGTCATCCAGACAAAACCAAGGGCCCCTGTGAGTGTACATCCCAGGCCCCTCCTGACCTACAGCCATGGGGGCATGTTTGGAGATAGGCAGCAGGGGCTCAAGGTCTGCTCAGCTGTGTCTATACATATATATACTATAGGCATGCTCTGTGGTAGACTTACTCACCAGTGTATGCACAGCATATGCAGCATATAACAGTCTGTCAGACACTAGCATTGCTTCTCGCTGCATTTTGAGAAAGGAAAACAATTTTATTTTACTGTTTTCAAGTGTCAAGGTGAAGTTGTGTTGACTCTGCTTAGAAACAGAATGTCCTCTTACGTCTGTGTGCTTGGTTGTGTAGAGATGAAGGGAACCACAACTTGGACTAAGTGAATAACTCTGCAGTATAAATGGATAGACAAGATAGCAGGCAGTAGAATCGCTATGGGACCTGGAGAGCCATTTGCCATGGATGCTGTTTGGAATTTCAAGGAAATATTTTAGGAAGTAAAGTATCTAACTAAGCCTGATTTAAGAGATTTTTTTTTCCCCTTCTAGTTGTACTCACTGCACAATACTAATTACAGTTGACTGGCAAGCTGAAAAAAAAGACTGGTTTTCATATTCTATACATTTCTGCATGTCTGATACTTAATTAATGAAATCTGTGAGTACATGAGCTGTTGGTAGCTAATAAAAATTGGGAGTTGGGACATACAAGCAAGCCTTTCATTGCATGAAGCAGACACAGCATATGTTTGTTGGCTTGATTTTGTTCCTGTTTGAGAAGGATTGCAGCATGAAAAGTAACAGTACTCGCTTTACTTGCACTCTGAATCAGAGAGAGCATTTTTGACTGTTCGTCTGAATGATGCAAATAAAGAAGCTTTCAGATAATCTCTGCATGCTAGGGTGCTGGTGATGGCACATACTGACAGTGGAGTGCATGAGACAAAACCTAGAAAGGGGAGCTGTGATGCTGCAGCGAATAATGCAGAAAGCAGGATTTCTCTATTAGTCATTCAGGAGATGTCTAAAATTGCCAGAAGGTACCATAGTCTCAGGAGCAGTGAAACTTTCTATCTAAGGCAATGCTATAAAAGACTGAAAAGTGGGTTGTCTAATTACTGTAGCTGAGTAGCTGAACTAGTAGGGAGCTGTGGAGAATGGCTAATAAGCAGCTAATTAATAAACTAGAGACATCTAGCTCGTTAGTCCCTCAAAGGTCTGCAGAAGAGATCTGTGATGTCTTAAAGGGAGGATATGCGGATTGTGAAATCTCTAAATGCCTGGCATGGAGAAATGAAGTGTGAAAGGGAACTAATGATGCTGGTAGCATTTGGAGTGTGAGCGCGCGTTGCCTGTGCTTGTGAGGCAATTAAGGAACCACAGCGCCTCATGGGCAACAGACTGCAGAACAAATTCACTCTGTCTGAGCATGGATGTAGTGTACCCAGACAGATATAAACCGAGTAATTGTGATTTAAGTTACCGATGCGATTTCCTTCGCTGGGCTTAATTAACAACAGTTTGGCGTTATGTTTGCTGCTAGTTAAAATCCAGATTGAGTAAAGGAATATGAGTGACTACTTGCAAAATGCATCAAATGACTGGTGGGAGATGCGTATGCTGGAACAACTGGCATTAATGTTGGCTCGGAGGTACAGTATACAAGTGTTTTAGGGATCTCTAGGAGAGGATTCTGCCTGGGGCTGTGTTGGCAATGACCAGAGGGAAAGACCAATTCTAGAAGGAAGAATGTGCCCACAACAGTGATAGAAACATCCTGGGGAGTGAGGAAACCCGTGCCTATTCCATTACAGTTTATTGGGACTAGCAGTTAACATGACAACTTAGCTTTCTTTGGGCCAGTGAGCAAACCAAGAGTTAAACTAACAGCTTGACTAACAGCAGCTAGTAAGCAAACTCCAAGTAGAAGTATAAATCACAGAATCACAGAATGGCAAGGGTTGGAAGGGACCTCGGGAGATCATCTAGTTCAACCCTCCTGCTAAAGCAGGTTCACCTAAATAAAACTGCTTTACCCCAACTGCAACATGGCCTGCCCAAATCTTGGCTCTTCTTCTAACTATCATCAACAGTTTGTCTTGTTCTTTATTAAAACAGTCTCTAGCACTTTGGTTTGGGTTCTTCTAAGAGTATGGCTGTCTCATTCTTATTACTAGATCTTGCCTTTCTTTTGCGTACTTGGCCTTTTCCAATATACAACTGAAGTCTTCTGTTTTACTTGTCCTAAAACTTGAGTGATTAGAAAAAAATCCTACCCAAGAGCACCATTATTTTTCTCATCAGATTACATTCTTCCTTCCTCTAATAAACTTTGCAAAAGGCACAGGCACTTTCAGTTTGCTTATTTGAAAACACAAGCCACACTATAAATGGAATATTGCTGGCCAAAGCTGAGCTCCCCTTTATTCAGTCTTCTCTCGCAGCTTCTCGGGAACTTATACTGCTGATGCCAGATTAATTGTAGGGCTCTGGGTACTACTGCTGCTAGCCACAAAAGGTGCAGTTCCTTCTCTGTGCTGCCTATGGAATCCCACAATGATTCCTGATTGTTGTGGGTTGGGTTTTTTTTCCTTACCTGCCAAGTACTGCAAGTATTAGGTTTTGGAAAAGAGTAGTTTAACTCTGAGGCTAGCATCTGAGCTACTTTGACTCTATACCTAAGGTGATTACCATCTTTGATATGTTTCTGATAGCCCCTCTGTAGTATAAGGTTTATAATCCTGATTTATACCCAGTTCTGATTTTCAGTGTGGATTTAAGAGTCAGTGACCTGGACCTTCAGGCTTAAATTTCATCTTGAAGAATCTTACAATTCCATTATATCAGTATAATCTGATGGTGAGACACTTAGCTATTCTGGTGAGCACCTGAAGCCCTTCTATGACATTCCCTTTAAAATACTAAATTTGTCTGTCTGCAAGAAATGCTTATTTCTGGATCAACTGACTAGATGGTTCCATCTCATCCATAAAACCTGTTTTCTGTTCTCCTGCTTCTGGCTGAACAACCTCACCATTTACATTTGGTGACTTTTCAGGTGTTGCATCTCATTTCTCAGTTGTGAAGGACATTTCTAATAGCAATAATAATCTCTACTTGAATGTACCCTTTCCTGTATTTTGAGGAAACTGGTTTTCTGTTTACTGTTGTATTATAAACATCTCCTTTGTACATAAGAATGAAATTTGGAGACTTTTGAAATAAAGGTCATTGTAATAAGAGGTGAAGAATTCTTTGAAAGATTACCTGGACTAGAACATGTAATTGTATTAAACCTTTAGAGCTGACTGTCATGAGAAAATGACTGAGCAGTCACTCTCAAAATACCATTCAGCAGGATAGACATTCTCTTACGTTCCCAGCCTGACTTGATAAATGATCTACATAAGCTGTTGTTTCCAGACATATCTTTAAATAGCCTTGGAAAGTGTCTCTTTCAGGTCCCAAACCTCTTCCTTTAAGGCTTAACATCTTACTTCTGACCACCAAACGCTTGCTCTTTCTGGCTTGTGACTTTCACTGGCCATAAGGATGGAGGAATCAAGATGCCAGCATTTGTTAACTAATGTGAGCTAGCTAGCAGGTCCCCATAACCACATTTTCTAGATTCAAAGCTTAATCCATGGGTGTTCAACAGGTTTTCATAAAACTTGAATTCAAACAGAAATGTTCTTAGATGGTGCAAGTAATGGGTGCGTGAGTAAGTGCATTACTGCTGTGCTCGTGTCACATTCCCTTTAACATGACTTCTAACCCAGGAGATATGGTGAGGACATGATAGGTATGTTCCTTCATCCTCTGTGTCACCACAGTGAATCCTGGGTTTCCACCTGGAAAGACCACCTGGATATAAGCATATTCTTGCTTATGAGCACATGGTTATGAGAATGAGTGAAAACAATTTTGTTTTAAATAAATTTGCCCATGAAATATAGTACACAAGAAAAGAGCCCTTTGTGTTTGAGGAAGGATAACGCTGAAAAGGTACTGCAAACAGAAATCATGATGCTTCTTCAAGTCTTTTCATTAGGTTGTTGTTAAGTAGAACAAACACAGAAGGTTTTGAGTAACTGCACTCTCAAAGACAATGTTCTCTCAATTCTTGTTTAGCTAGATAAAAAAAGGAGCACTTTTTCTCTGGGGCACCGGCACACAGTATTTAAGGCACTTTATGGCTATGGTTGCTTTACAATCTTAGTAGTAACACAGATGGGTGCAAGATAATGAGTTAGAAATGAATCATTTATACAGCTCACCTAGTACTTCAGCAGAAAAGGTATGAAAAATCCATAGCAGAAACTTGTGGAGGCTCTTGCCAAGTTATAGTAGGAGCTGCCATGGTTGAACATGCATGCAAGTCATCTGAAGATGGGCAGTCCTAGAAAAAGGGAAGTATGGCTTATGGCACTTTTGAAGAGGGACTTTTATGAAGAATTGCTGGCAAACACTACAGGGAAGTGTCAGAAAATATCTGAGGCCTGCAAACTCGCTAACCCAGAAGAGCCAGGGTGCACGTGTCTCGGGTACGTCAAAGCACTAAACTAGGCTTGAAATATTTCCAGCATTGGCACAGCTAGTCTCTCAATGCCAGCTGGGTCAGCACTGCAGCTCAAGTGTCAATGTTCCTCAAGGTACTGCAGGGCTACAAGGCAGCATTAAAGATAAGATCCTTTGAGGGTAACTCTTAGTACAGACTCTCCCCATTTGTACAAAAGGAGGGTTTCCTCATTAAAACTAGAAAGTTACTCTGGACTTGGAGCTACATGTTGAAAGCAGGCCGCAGCCCTTCCCTTTCTGAATCAGGTAATAAAAGTACCCTTGCCTTGCTGAACAGACATTAACGTTACCTTCAAGTAAGGCCACATTTTTCACAGAATGAAGTGTCCCATACCAAAATTGCATTAAAGAATAATCCTCCCCAGCCTCCTCTTTTATTCTGGCGCAACAACATTTGCTGTGGTGCTGTGAACTGGATCAGGGGCCTGATTCCCCTTTGAAAGGGGAGAGCTGAGAGCCTAGGCAACACAGATATATGTAGATCTTTTGTTATAAAACAAGACCTTTGCTCTTGATTCAATGGAGAGGAAGGTAAATGCTTGCTGGCATGTTTAATGCATTATCATCAGTCATGTGGGGAATGCAGAGGAGGAGCTGGTCGCTGCTGTAATGTTTGTGTTAAGCTTTTCCTAAACTCTTTCACCTCTGAGATTGACTCTGTTTCAGTTTGTGTGGGGTTTTTTTGTTGGTTTTTTTTACAAAACTTGTTTCTCCACTAGAAACTAGAAGTCACGTTAGTGATCGCTTGTGAATAATAGCTTGGACAAGTCTTGGTTCAAAGTTAACTTCCTGAGGTGTGTTTCATTACAGGGCAACTCTTGAATTTCACAACAGAAAATAAAACAAACTGTAAATGTGTTTGACTTCTAACTTTCATCTATAAATATATCTAACCCAAACATTACATCCTTGTGCTAATGAAGAAGAATCAGAAAGCAAAGACATCATCACTATGATGAGGAAGAGGAGGCAGTTAAAGGAAATAAAAAATAGCTGCATTTCCCATTTCTTAATATGTTTAATCAATATCAGAAAACAGCTGTTAAGCCATTATTCTTATAGCCGGCTTATTTTAGTTACATATTCTATTTGGGGACTGATTAAATATAAATAGTAATTTATCTGTGGATAATGGACAGTGGACATTGGGTAACATTCAAGAATATATATGCGTTCAATAATATCCATCTCTTGGTTATTAAACAGCTAGTGCTCTGTGCAAGACTTGCTGACCTCTCCCACATAAAGACTTCTAAATGGTTTGGAATACTCTGTTTGTTAATGAGAGAAATCTGATCTCCATCACAAACTGGACTGATCCTCTCTTCTGTTACAAACCACGTTAAATGGAACTGATTGCTGTAGTCAAGAGTAGTGACTTCCCATGCCATCTCACAAACCATGTGAAAGAAACCACGTTTCAAAGCATGACTCAGATAAGGCTGTAATACTCACTTCAGTTCAGTCAGATGAGCTTTCTAAGTGAAAGCTTGAAATTACTAACTTTACTGCCAAGGAAAATTTCTTACAGTTTTAGTTCTGCTGCCAAAAGGGGCTGTATTGGCAGGGTATGGGAGAGTTGCTGGCTGACTTTGCTGGAAACCTTGCAAAGTTAACAGAAACCACCAGCCACTCAGTCTGCTACATATGGGAGATGAACTGTAATTCACTGACATTATTACTGGTCGATTAGAGATGCACCCGTCTGACTGAGACCTTGATCTGTGTCTGTGCTGTGCAAGCTGACACATGCTTTTGCAGGCTTGCCAGTTCTGAACGGAGCTCTGTAGAGACCATGCTCTGCAGGGCTTTCACGGAGGACAATGAGGAGTTGGATTCCTTTCATAGGATGACATGGGACCACTATGATCTCACCAGAGGATTCTTGGGAAGCTGCCAAAAAGACAGCAAAATTTTCTTTTATTCCATTCAGAAGGAAAATAACCTGGGATTCTCTACACACACCAGCAGAGCTCTTTCAGTACATGCCCCTGGTCTTTGTAGCTTTAAATCCAAGGTTAAGATGCTGGAATGCGCACTGTTCAAAGATCCTCCTGAACAACAAGCTTCTAATACTGTAAAAGCCTGAAAGCCTTAGCTTCATCTGTTCCTATGCTTGGTTCTATCTAAGCAGCAATACGTTGAGTGGCTTGGAGTGGGACTTGAAAGTCTGGCAGTGGAAGAGGACATTCACGGTGTTGAAAGACTGCTTGAAAGAACTGAGCTCATTTGGAAGTGAATGATATGGCTTCAAGTCTATAAGCCCTATAAGTTTCTAAAGTCCCTGCCGCTTGCTTTTTTTTTTTTCTTTACTAAAATAATTTTTCCTTTGAGAATACTAAAACTGCATATCTTTCTTTTCCTCTAGTTAAAAAAATGGCTTTTGGATACTGTAATCCTGAGCATAAAACCAGTATACATCTTATTTTAATTGCCTTGCAGCCTTGCTTAGGACAAAAAAATCTGTGCTTCGCAATTTACCGTTCTGTTCTCACCCAAACACAGGCACAAGGAAGCAGACTGGAAAACCTGAGAGGTACATCACTGTCCAAAGCCCAGGGGAACAGCAAGAACCATTACGACCCCACAGGGCGAATGGCAGCTGGTGTTAGTTGGTGGCTTTTTCTTGGTTCTCAATATGTTCCTGTCAGGCCTCTTTCCTGTTGGACATGAAATGTTTTGGTAAAGCCAATTTATGGCATTAAGCAGTGTCTGAGTTCGAAACATGCTGTGCGTATTTGTCACTGTGAGCAAGGCTCCCAGCGCTGCTGCAGGTCTCCTTCTGCAACTCCAGGCACTAACGCTCTGACAGCACCTTCTAGTGAATTTTCTTTTAAAAGCTGGCATTGTTCTTCCTGTAAAAAGACTTGCAGGTGTGATACTAACCATAATGTGCTGGAAAAGCTGGATGTCAGCTGGTATCAGTGTGACTTTTTGCTGAGGTTGGCAAAACTCTTCCCCTTTTCCTTGCAAGCTATCATAATGAATCTGATGTATGTGGACCAGAGAAGCGGTGAGTCTGCTGAGACTGCCAAAAGGATTTACAATGGTTTAAAAGGCATCTTCTTGAATGTCTGCTGGCAGCAGGAACTCCTGGAAGAAAATTTCATAGCAGTTTCTTTCTCCCTCCCCCAGAAGTGACGCTCGTGTGGTGTCACTGCAGGTGCACATGCAGTATGTACACAGAGGGGAGGCACCACAACATTTTTTTTTCAAGTATTTCAATGGTTTTGACTAATCTACTGGAGTCGGAGTCAAGGAAACGAGAGCCAGCACAGAAATGTGTGAAAGCTGGCAAACTAGCATCTTAAGGAATTACAGTATGCATATACAGTCATCTCTGAGCTTTATTTCACCCTCACAGACACCCCCCTGCCCCATACTATATGCATAGCCCGTTTTTCTTACCTGTAGTATTTTCTTCTTCTCTTCTTGGCTCCAAATGGTGGAAATGTTCACTCTGCTACTGTCAGTACAGATAAGAGGGAAACATCTTTCCTTTAGCTGCAGGCCTCTAGTTAACCCCAGGTCTTCCACGGGACATGGAAACAGCTTTTTCCTTCACACGCTGGTCAGAAGCCCCTTCTGCAGCTCATTTCAAGGCTACTCTGAGTTACCAGGGTAGGGAATTTTTTTACAAGTGAAGTAGCCCAATGGCTGCCTCACCCTACAGATAACCACAGATGTGGGTGCTAGGAATATCTGTCTTCATTAAAAGCAGGGGATGCAATGCAGGAACAAAGCAAGAGGCTATTTCAGGCCTGTCCTGAGCACAATAACATTCCAGTCTGATATTGTGTAAATGTTTGATCTGCTGCTCATATTTCAAGGTGTGGCTTAGGCAGGTTCTACTTGATTGGGACATAACAGGTTTACTGCCAGATATGCCCATTGATACATAGTTATTAATTCGAGCTTTTGGGAAAGTTTGACATTGTGGGTGTTTTTCAGGCACTTCTAGAAGAAGTCTGATTGATATAGACAGGGTACAGATCTTAGCAGGCTGCAAGCTTACGTCCTTTCTTTCGATATTCTATATTTATTTAGATGTCCATTATCTAGAATGCTGTGAAGCCTCCAGCATAAGCAAGAGGTCAAAGAAATGACCACTGGACTTTCAGCAAAACATCCTTCCACAGTTTCATAGCTACTTCTGAGAGCAGTTTTGTGCATTAGGGTGGTCCAAGAAGCTTAGAAATAAGCTTTAATGCCAGCGTGGGCTTCCTTCAAAAACTTACTCTAGGAGGAAGAGGGTATTCTTCAGTGTGAAGTAAAAGGGGATACTCTTTTGCAGAGCAGTAGAACTGGCTGGAGGGGTTGAAGGTCTGCTGAAGCAAAGTATTGTGTTGAGTGCAGCCACCAGGCTTGGAACCAGCATGAAAATTCTTGCTTTGCTCAAAGTATCCATTTTTACAAATCTGTAAATTACTGCTTTTGATAGTGTAGGTCAAAGCTCAGTCCTGAGTTCTGTCTTTGAGAAATATGCTCGTGTCAATGCTTAACGTGTGTTGTCTTTTAAACCTCAGCCTAGAGGCCACTTACATTTTGAATTAATTCTATCCCTAACTGAACTTTGAAACGAGGTTGTGAAACCTGAAGTTTCACAGTTATGTCTAAGTCCTAAATTGTATTTAGGTTATAGCTTTCAGTGAAGCCACAGGTAAAATCTCTGGAAGTTCTCAGCCTGGTGCGAGCAAGCTTAAAGACAGCTAATGTGATGTGTCTTTTATTAACACAAATGACTCAGTCCTTCAAACATTGTAAAACAAGAATTTTACAACCAGATAAAGTTGGTAATTGAGAGACTAAAGGAACTGTACTCACTTAAGAATAGAGAAACTAGATGAAATGGAGCTAGGAGCAGCATTTCAAGATCACCGCTGCTTAAACGTCAGCAATATTGTGACACACAAGTGGAGAGAATTGAAGTTCAAAAAGATGAACAAAGCCAGACTAGAGATAAAGCCCACAGAAAACTAGCTAAACCACAGAAGAAAAGCAAAACAAGAACTTCCTTGTCTGTCCTAAAAAGCTGATCATACCCAGATGATTACCCAGATGTCCCAGTTTAACCATTTCTAAGAACAAGTACCCTTTGTCCATCATTGTGGGGGTTAAGATTGAAATAGCATGAGGTCGCACATGTATTATGCTGGAACTAACCATAGTATAAAGGAACTTGGTTGAACAGGGAGCATTATGCTTTATGGTTAGCTGGTTCAAAATTTGTTTCAGTGAGATAATCCTGTTCGGTTTTCAAATGGAACAACACAAGTGTTCAGCTAGTCAAAGAAAATCAGGTTGTGAGGTGCTTTTTTTGTACACAGATATTGTGTTTAAGGGTGTTTGGTTTAACTCAGAAGATCACCTGACAACAAATCTAAATTGTCTTCTAAAGCAGAGCCTAATATTCAGTAGTAGAGGGCAAAATCAAACTCAGATATTCAGGTATTTTAGTGGATTAAAGATAATACCTCTTCTCTCATGTGCAGAAAGCCCACAGTTTGCAACACTGGTGTGAGATACTCATCTAGGTAGGTGCAAGTCCTTATGCCACCTTCAGAGTGGGATGCAAGTAGCCGTTTCAGGAGTCGCGAGACTTGCAAAAGATAAGAATTCTGAAAAGTGAATAAACTACATGCAGTTCAACCTTGAAAAGATTGCTTGGCTCCAGCAGGAGTGAAAATGAGAGATTCACTTCTCTCTCGACTCCCCCCTAGGTTAGAAGACAGCAAGGGCACTTCTCCTGAGAGGCCAAATACTGGCCAGACCTTCTCTTTGTCCAGATCTGAGTGGGCAGAGGAGTTCACTGTTGCTTGGGCTTGGATTGAAGATGTGGGCTACAAGATAAGGCCTAGAGTCTGAAAGGCAAAAACAGGAGTGGAAATCAGGACAGGTAATTTCCCCAGCAGTGAGTGAGTTCTGCAAAGATATAAGGAAGGCTGGAGTCATTAGAGGCCCAAGTCAGGTATATGAAGTCTTTGCTAATTCAGCCAACTATAACCAATTATCTTGTTAAAATTCCTACTAGGAACTCTGGGAGATGTCAGTTAAGTTGCTCTGGGCTTAAATATATTTCTTGAAGCTCTCCCCTCTTTTTGGTTGATGCTTCAGACCAAGACAGCTATTAGCATGCTACCTTCCTCATGTGCAGGTATCCATATGTGCATGTCAAAATGTGTGTAACTTGTTAATAATCTTCCTCCTAGGCACCACTACAGATACCTCTAGAAGAAATGCTGATTAAAATGAGACTTAATGTTGACAAAGAAACAGGGTGTTTGTGTAGAAGTGTGGTCTGCTTCAGGGCAAGGGGCTTGTGGCATCATTTGGTGACCCTATTGAAATTATGACTACCTCTGACACTGCAAGGGAGCAAGTCATGGTCATGGCTGATGGTCATGTCTTTTGCAGGCTAATATCTCCACATGGAGCTGTTACAAAGAAAATGCAAGAGGAAGCAACTGGGACAGCTTTGGCAGCAAGAACTCCATGTGAATGTAGGGATCTTCTTTCTGCTTTTTCCAAGTAGTCCTAGATGGTGCAAATGACCAACTCGAAAGAGTTGCCCAAAACGAGGGCTTTTTGGAAGCTGTTGCTTCACATTATATTTCTCAGTAGAGCAATGTCTTCCTGCAGCACATGAGAGCATTTGTCTTGTACATCTATAAATATGTATAACTTCTCTAATCTGCTGTTAAGAATTCTCATGCTCAAAATGACCTGCCAGCAGACCCATTTCTAACTGCCCCAAAACTGTAAAGGATAGCTGTTCTCTTCTTGTCATGGCTTAACCTTAACCCTGGCTGGCAACTCAGCCCCCCACAGCTGCTCGTTCACTCCCCTGTGGTGGGATAGGGGAGAGAATCAGAAGAGTAAAAGTGAGAAAACTCATGGGTTGAGGTAAAGACAGTTTAATAGGGAAAGCAAAAGCCATGCATGGAAGCAAAGCAAAACAAGGAGTTCATTCACTTCTTCCCACGGGCAGGCAGGTGCTCAGCCATCCCTGGGAAAGCAGCGCTCCATCACGCATAATGGTGACTTGGGAAGACAAGTGCCATTCACTCCAAACATCCCCCCCTTCCTTCTTCTTCCCCCAGCTTTATATGCTGAGCATGACATCATATGGTATGGAATAGCCCTTTGGCCAGCTGGGGTCAGCTGTCCTGGATGTGCCCTCTCCCAGATTCTTGTGCACCTGGCAGAGCTGAGAGCTGAGAAGTCCTTGGCCAGTCTAAGCACTACCCAGCAACAATTAAAACATCAGTGTGTTATCAACATTCTTCTGGTACTAAATCCAAAACACAGCACTATGCCAGCTACTAGGAAGAAAATTAACTCTGTCCCAGCAGAAACCAGGACACTTCTTAAAACCCTCCTGAGCTCTCTGCCCTAGTTGTACACTGGAGTCAGTCTGTATGTCTGTATGGTCTCCAGCTTACACCTTGATAAAGACTTGAAGAAAACTCCAGTTTCACTTAAGTTGTTTCCTTGTCACAGGAATGAGCTAAATGGGAGGTCAGAGGAAGTCAGCATGGTAAACTGTCATAGCAAAGGACTTCTAAAATTTCTTATAAGGCATGCCTTTGATTCAAAGCAAACCCATCTGTCTTTCTGAAATACTTGTGCACACCAAGGAACAGTACTCCTGTCCTTGCTTCAGCAAGATGGCCTTAATGACCATCTCTAAGTCCTTTTCAGTCACATTTTATGTCTATGGTTAAATGGTTACTTCTACATCACATGTTTTCTGGACTTGTAATTTCACAAGTTGATTTTCTATCTCCTCAGGATATTTTCTATCTAAATATTGTTTTCATTTCTGTTATTAGGATTAGCTGATGTGCCAAATTGAAAAAAACAGTCACAGCTGGCCAGTGCTGCATATCTGTAGAAAAGTCATAGAATTCATTTCTAAACTAAAAGGTAAGAAATGCTAATTCAGCAATCCTTGTGGTTTTCTAATAGTCACCAGGCATCCCACGGTGTTAAAATACTGCTTTTTTCCATCCAGTGCTGCTTTTGAAGATCACTACAAACAGGCACAGCTCTCTAAAGAGTTATTCTGCCAAGTATTCAGCACAAATTGATGGGATCTTAAGCCTTAATAGCTGCTTTAGGGGAGTGAAGCTGCACTGGCAATAGAGTTGCTTTTGGGCAGCAAGATTCAGAATTTTGGAGAAGGATTTGCAAATTTGTACATAACTGCAAGGGTATCCATTTGGTTCCCAGCTCATTTATTGACATGGAGAAAACACTGCAGGGAGGGCTCTGGAGTAGTGTGGGTGATAATCCTCTTGCCGTCCCTGTCTGATTCACTGATCACTCCCTTCCTTTCTGACAGATGAGTGAAGAGCATCTGTGTACATCAGTGAGAAGTCTGTAGCTGGATAAAAAGGAGCTGAGCGAGAAGTTAATTTACAAACTGTGGAATAATCACATTCCCAGTATTAGTGTGTCTTTTCTTCTCCACTAATGCAGTCAGTGCCATAGCAGCATATTTCCGATGAGATTCTTTCCTTAATCCACGTACTGGATAGTTGTGTTTCCGTAACTTTGGAAGAAGTTCCTATAACCTGAACTGAGAAGAAAGTCCTCAGTCCTGGATCTCCTGATGGATCCCGTGAGTGCAGGGTGCTGCCCAGCAGCTGTTTCTTACTCTTGTTCAGCTTGTGGGAAAATTACTGCATCGCTTTTTTTTTCTTTTCTTTTGCATACTGGTGGGATTTGGGGTTGTTGTAATGACTCATCTTAGCATTGCACAAGAAGGTGGTGTCCTGTAAAAAGAATATTAACGTTTCTGAATTACTAGCATCTGTACAGATGTGAGGACTAGTTAATATCTAGCTAACCCGTGAAATAGCACTGTGTGCTTCTGGCCAAACCGCAGCTCTTTTGAAACATAACTCAGCCGGAACCTATAGCAAGTAGTTGATCTATATCAAGTAGTATAGGATAAGTCCTGGGTTTAATTTTCAGCGGAATTTTTTAGAGGGATGATTAATGGATAAAAGCTCTTGATCTGTGTTATTTTTATTAATGCCTTTGACTGAAATGTTAATGTAGTGTTAATATTGTTTAGGAGCCTTAGGTAGTGATTCATCCAAATACAGCTGAATAATGCTTCTCTTGCAGGAGTTTCCAGTTGAGGCACTCGATGATGGTATGTCTGGAATCTCTCCGCTCCCTCTGCACAGCAAATGCCAGAGCTCTCAAGGTTTGAAGGACAAATAATTTTGCTCCGCACCCTTTTCTGTAACCTGGCAAATACAGTGCATCCATTGTGCTTGCTAAGGGATCCAGGCTAACAATAGTGCAGTTATTAACTGGGTTTCTATGCTTCTGGTTTTGGGTTGGGTTTTTTTCAGAAACATTCAAATGAAGGGTAAGCTTTTTGTGCCATGTTATCTGTGAATGAATTTTTCAATTTCTAAGTTAAAAGCCAAATTGAACTTCCTTGTCCAGCAAAATCTTGCTGCCTTGGCAACACTTCCATCCTGGGGACAACTGTCAGCTCCCCTGTTCTGAGTTCCCTGTACAATAAGTCTAAGCTCCCTGCTAGGTACCTTCCTATTGTAGTGAAAGTCTGATATACTGGGAATTAGGCGGAGACACAGTGCTAACATACCCAGACATCCCTTCTTTACTGTAGCAAAACGATGGAGCTGGGAGAAGAAAACAGAAGAGCAGTATAATGTTGTTTTACCGTATGCTAAAATGGAGGCTTCAAACCCTTTAATGTTGCCTTAAATGATTGCTGTAGATGTCATCTGGGATTCCCTTACATGTGAACCGCTAGTCTGCACTGTGCCTCAATGAGTCTGAAATGGATATATACCTACCACTTATATAGCTTTCCAGGAGAGTGCTGGAAACTTAAAATAGTGTTGCACAGTTGTGTGAACGTGTCCTTAAAGCTGATCCAGTCAGCACCGTCAGCAGGTGCCATGTGGTGCTCCAAGCAAGGCAGCACAAGCACAGAAGCCTCCCAATTGCTGATGTGCAGGCTTGAGGAGGGAGAAAGAATAAAAATTCTTGCACCAAAACATTCTCGCCTTCAAAGGTCAGTTTTATTGTGAACTAACAGACAAACTGAAAAGGTGGCACATGTCTGCCCTCGCAATGTAGGTTTCTGACTGTGAGACTTCTATATGGCTCTTTGGAAATGATAAAAGCCAGATAGATCAAGTGTCTTTCCCTCTTGAAAGAGAACAGGCTTTTCATTCTTGTATGGATACAGACTTTCCTTGCACTGCTCCTTTGGAAGAAGCAAGTGTAATCAAGTGTACAGTAGTTTTTGCATCAAGGCGCGAGGTAGTTTCAGGACTCTGAAATGCAGCAAACAAAAACCTGCATCGCATAGCTTACGTTTTAACTTCAGAGGTGAAAAAAGCCACAGTAACTCAACTCCTGCTTGGATCCCGCACTATCAGCTGTAAATCCCTGCAGTTACACGTATCACCTTCAAAGAGCTTTAACTCGTGCCTTGCGTTGTTTTGTGATGGCAGGAGACCTTTGGGCCGTAGGGCTGGTGCTCGCTCACTAGCAAGCCACCCAGTCAGAGGAGGCCCGAGCACAGAGAGAGGCTAACTGAGCTGGAAGGCCGACGTGCTTAGCGTCTCTTTCGGATGAGTGATGGGTGAGAATGACTGGAGGATCAGCCACTGCAGAATCCCTTGGTGAATGTGACTGTGTTAGTGGGGCTCAGACAGGCTCTTCCTCAGCCTAGCCTCTCCACTGGGCACAGGGCAATGGGTGGAAACTTCATAAGGCAACACTTTTTGCCATCCTGGCAGTCTCGTCTTCTGGGATGCAAGCTCTCCGTTTGCCTGATGTGACTGCCAAGCGCTCAGGCTGTGCCCTAAATTCACCTGCCAAGTCACAGAGCTGGTTCTAGGTTGTTTCCCCCTCAGCTCTGCAGCATAAGAGCACCCAGCTGCAACTTTGTCCCCATGCTGGCAAAATGAGGGGTTGTTCTCAGGCTTGAGCAACCCATTGAGTAAATCCTGTCTTCTTGGTATAGCTGGAGAAAGAGCTGCCTTCCAAAATGTGATAGCCAGTCTAATGTGACAGCAGACTTGCCGAATAGGTGATATGCATTCCCTGGAAGAAAGCACTAGGGTGTCAACCTTTACAGCCATTTAAAAACTACTATGTTGTCTTTAATAATGCTTCAAACTAATATGTAAAATCCTTCTATCACAAAGCCAAGAGTCTTTTTACTGTGTATAACTGTCAGCCAGTGGCTCAGGCACACCCCTGGGAGAAGAGTTTATTGCCTGTCAGGTCACGATGAGGCAGTCTCTGAGCAGCTGTATATTGAGGATTTTTGAATAAGAAGGGTTTTTAATTCTACTTACAAGAACACTGGATAAACCAGGCCTCCATTTCCAGGAACTGTGTTTAAAACTTAATACTAATTCTAGGGGAGAAATCCAACTGCTTTGATCATGAAACAGCATTCAGCAACCTAAAGTCTCCAGTAGTTTACCAACAAGAGAAATTAATTTTTGTGGTTTAATATAGACTGCAAACCTTCCTTGAAACCATGTTTTTCTCTGGAAAATATATAATTGGCTGTCCTTCTCTTCCTTCCTTCCTTCCTTCCTTCCTTCCGTCCTTCCTTCTGTCCTTCCTTTTCTTCCTTTCTTTCTGTAGTAAGAATGCCGCTGGCAGTTTGTAACTTTTCAATTCTAGTACTATCTGAAATACAGGTTAATGCTACTGAAATGCTTAAAAAAGAATTTAAGCTCTCAATAAGCTAAGCTGCAAATATATTGCTCTTTCCTTCCAGCCTGCAGCATGAAAGTGTATAGGCAGTTGGACGTATCCTACTGGGATATATGGGTGTGAGCCAGCACTGGTGGTTGTTCAGAAGTTCCATATAATGTAAACTTTTGCAAAAGGAATGCAGTTACACTGAGATATAGTCACTCATATTTATTCCCAATGTTTTGTCTTCTGAATCAAGTGCTCTTTGGCTTGCAGGTGTCCTACTGACAACAGCAAAATTGGGTTTATCAAAGAATGTTGGTTATTTCAATTGAAGTAAGATGTTCTTATGTCTAATTATTTCTCCAGGAAACAGTCAAGCGAACTAACGTGACTGTGACTGTTGGCAACTCAGATGGGGGTGAGGGGTTTAGGGTGCGTGGTTTTTTAATTTAGGAACAAGCGTGTGTTTATGGAGAGAATCTCTTGATATTCCTCACCTGCTGTGCTTTGGTTTGCATAGTAGTAGGGGCTTTGAGCACGTGAACTTTCTGGGTGAAATTAAACTTGAAGTCGAGCTCTGGAAGTGCCCCTAATGCACTCCAGACACAAACATACCACCAGCTGCTGGGACCAGACTAACGCTAGCCTGAAGTAACAACCGCTGAAGCATACATGGTGTGGCCGTCCGGTCCTCGGCACCAACTAACTGCTTTGCTCCGCAGAGGTTGTGCTACTTGCAGATGTAGACACAGACATAGGTACCAGAAGAAAAGTGAATTTATTGAAATAGTCTTTAAAATGTCTTTAAAAAGTCTTTAAATTGTCAGGCCCAAACTGCACAATTATACAGACTCTGCATACATACTGAAAACCTGGACAAATCCCACCTACGGTTTCCTGCTCTCTGACAGTATTTGTGTAAGCCTGTGAATGCGTTAGCCAGAGCCTCTGGCTGTTATGGGATGGGAACTGGCTTTCTGCAGCTGCAAAACGCAAATTCCGTCACCATCTCTACCACTGATAGTGTTTGGTTAAAGTCTGTAAAACTGTCCACTTTTAGCTGATAATCTTTTCAGGAGAAAGCGTTATTGTCACTGCTTTGACCACCAAGTTTTATCACTGACTTGTGAAATTTGCTTTTGTAGAGAGAAACCTGGTAGTGGCAGCTTCTCTTTTTCTCTTTTAATCCCCAGAACTATATTCTTTTCCCCTCGCTCCTCCCCACCTGCAACTGTGGGAGAGCTGGTTGCTGTGTGATTTATTGGGAAGCACAGAGGGGAATCTCTGTGACCCTGAGCTTACTAACAACAACACGCTTCTGGTCCAGGAAGGGCCCTGAAAGCTTCTCATCCTGCAGTTTGTGGAAAAAGCAGTCCTGTAGATTTTTGTTCTCTTGATAGATGTCTTGCTATAATTACTGAGCTTAAGGGTATTGATTTTTTAAAACGGGAATGCAGAAGACATATTAAGAAGCCCAATTAGCTGTGCCACATAGAATGAAACACAAGACTTCACAATGTCCTTTGCAGGATGATATTCGACGCCTGCTCTGCAGACATTCCCAAAGCATTTCCCATGGGTGGTGCTGGGACTCACTGCACTGTACCTTTGTACACACACTGAAAACGTGGATGTAATCCTGAAGCTACTTGCCAGGCAGCATAGTATCATCTTAATTTTGCTGAGAAGAATCTGAGGTCACAAAGGAAAAAAATGAGGATCTCGATCTCATCGTGATTCTCAGCAGAGTACTCTCTGACACCTTAAACCTAAGGGAAAAAATTAAATCAGTTGAAAACCAGTGTAGCTTGTCAGCTCTTATCCCTGCATTCCCATGTGCCTTTTGAGCTTACTTGATTGCCTTTTAGGGACATGGCTTTTAAATGTAATTAACATGCTATTACTCTTTCCTCTATCTGACATGGAATAGCTTGTATTAATTGAGTATTGTCTAACTGAACTAGTTACAGCGAGGCATTGCTATCATCCAACGGCATGCTCACTGGTGTTTGCAAGAGCTGAGGATGAAATTGGGGCGCACTGCAGCTTGCCAGCTTTAACCCCACTACACCTGGGGGATCTGCCACCTCCAGCAGCAAGCATGAGACCTGAAAGCAAGCTTGGCTCTCTTGCTCGTGTTGCAGGGGGAAGTTGCCTTGTCTGTGCCACCTTTGCCTCTGGCATTCACTGTGTACCACACACACACGTTTTGTGTATACATATATAGGTGCATATATTTATGTATTGTATGCATTTATAGGTGTATATGTATTTATCTGTACTGGGTCCACCTGGGATGGAGTTAACTTTTTCACAGCAACCCCTGTGATGCCGTGCTTTGGATTTGTGGCTAAAACACTGTTGATAACACATGGGTGTTCTGGCTATCTGCTTGTACAGCCTCAAGGTTTTCTCTTTCCCACTCTGCCTCCCCAGCAGCTAGGCTGGGTGCAGGCAAGAAGCTGGGAGGGGACAGAGCTGGGACAGCTTTGGCCTGAACTGGCCAAAGAGATATTCCATGCTATACAGCATCATGCTCAGCTACAAAAGCTAAGGTAGAGGAAGAAGAGGCAGGGCTTTGGCTCTGGGGTTTTTGTCCTCCAAGGCAGCTATTGCTCAGAGACTGGGTGTCCAACTGCTTGTGGGAGTTGGTGAGTGATTGCCTTTGAATTTCTTGAGGGTTTTTCACTCTTTTATTTACGTTTTAAACTGTCTATATCTCAACTCACAAGTTGTCTCACTTTTGCTCTTTCTATCTTCTCCCCAGCCGTATGGCAGGGGTTGGGAGTGAGCAGGCAGCTGTGTGGGTGCTCTTCTGGTGGCTGGGGTCAACCCACCACCGTAATTTTTGGCACCCAACATGGGGCTTGAGGAGGGGGTTGAGATAACAAGAGATTTGGTCGGAGTGTGTTAGACTGAATTTATAGCTGTGTGGCTGTTATTTGGCAGAGGTTGCTAATGGCTGCTTTCAGCCACAGTCTGCTGTGTTGCTGTGTTTTGTCCGGGGGGACCTATGATAAAAATGGCCTTGAGCCTGGTGTTTGGCCCCTGCAGCGCTGCTGTCCCACTGTTCTGGGGACTATCTCGTGGGGGCAATCATCAATTGCACTTTCCTCCTCTTCTCCCTGGGGGACAGGTCTTCCTGGCCGTGCTGTAATGGACCCCCGCCTTCTCAAGCATCTCTGCGCAAGGGGAACGCTCATACAGCTGTGTGCTGTCAGCTTGGTTTTGAAGGTGGCCGCTGTGGGTGAGGGTAACGACAGCGTCCCTGTGGCCCCCCGCTGCCCACCACCCGCTGCCACCACCTTGGACCCCCAACCCAGCCATCCCAGTTCAGGCCTCGATGATGCCTCTGGGGTGGGGGGTGCAGCTGAGGGGTGCACCCCAGGGCAGCCGATGCCTGGGTGGGAAGGGGGATGGGAAGGCTCGGGCAGGTACCTGCGGTGGTTTTCACCCCTGACAGCCAGGGAGCTCATGCCCGAAGAGGCGCGGAGGCCTGCCGAGGTGGCGGAGCACCTGAAGGCCGCTTGTCTCATCTACGCCGAGAAGAGACAGCAGCTCCTGGCGCTGTGCTGGGGCCTGGCCTACGCCTACCGGGCCTTCCTCCAGCCGCCTCATGGGGACAGACCGGCCGCTGCGCCCAGGCACGTGCAAACGGACATGGCGGCTCAAGCAGAGACCTGGCTGTCGGCTACCTCCAAGGGGAAGCAGCAGAAGCAGAGGTCCAGCCCGTTGGTGAGGGAGGAGGAGGGAGCGGGGCAGCCCCGGGGGGGTGACAGGAGGTGGGCAGGCAACTGCCTGTTGCCTCTTCCCCGGCGGGGCGTGAGTGGTGCGGAAAGACTTCATCCGCCAGTTGGGCAAGCGGCTTGCCACCTGCCTGCTCCGGTGCTGGGACATGGGGGCCAGCACTCTGGCTCTGCAGGGCCAGGAAGAGCAGCAGCTGGGGTCCCTCATGAGGGACCATCCCATCAACAGGGAGATCAGGAGAGGGGCTGCTGCCCACAGCCTCTGGTGGTGGCTCCTCTGGGGCGTGAAGGAGAAGTATCCCTCCAAGGAGGATCTACTGGGGAACTGGACCACCATGGAGGAAGTTAGTCTACAGCGACCTGGACAACAACCAGGTCTCCAAAGACCTGGACAATGTTCGTGCTCACAGGCCGTGTGGCGGTAAGCTGGTATGAGGCACGCTGCTGGCCTACGCCTGCGCCCCGGTGCCGATGGAGATGGACTGGCTGGACGCCAAGGCACCCACCATGGGGGATCTGTCCTGCCACTCTTCCTCTCCCAGGAGAGCCTCTCCACGGGCGGGACCACCTCCTCTAGGCTGCCCCAACAGCAGCTCGAGCCTGAGGGGCTGTAAATAAAACAAATAAAATACAAAGAAATAAATCATAAAGCTGTGCCTGCTGCTCTTCCTGCCTCCGCCTACCCTCATAACCTCCTTTGGAAGGTATCTGTGTATGTTTTGCGTATTTGCGTATGCATATATATACACATATACACGTATGTGTACATATACATATACTTCTTTGTTTTGTGTATACACTTAGATGTGCTTAGGGACATGGTTTAGTGGTGGGGTGGCAGTGTTAGGTTAACGGTTGGACTTGATGGTCTTAAAGGACTTTTCCAACTTAAACGATTCTGTGATTCTATGTTTATGTGTCTATATACATATTTACATATCCCCCTATATGTTTTGCATATACATATAGATCCTTTTTTGCCTATTCATATACATCTATATTGTCTATATGAGTATATATTTAGGTACATACACATATGTATATTTATGCATACCTACAGGCAGCCATAGACGTCCATGTACATGGTTTGTATTCTGTTGTAGACGTAGTGAGAGAGAAGCAAAAATATACTTTATTGATATAAACCAGTGAGTCGACAAGGTTCAATGGTAAATGCGGCACGCTGCCACATATGCACATCTAGATGTCTATGTATGCATACACTAAGATATTCCTGTGCCTCTGCATGCATATGTTTGGTATCTATGCAGGCCTGTATGTACATCATCTTTTGCATGTACACACACGCAGATATTCTGTATAAACATGCGTTCCCCTACATGCATCTCTGCATTGTATGTAAGGGCACATTTTGCCTACACAGATCTGCGCCTGTACACCTGCACCCACACATCCTATACATGAACACCCACACATCCTATACACCAACGCCCACACACCCTATACAGCAACACCCACACACCCTATACACCAACGCTCATGCATCCTATACACCAATGCCCGCACACCCTATACACCAACACCAACACCCACGCATCCTATACACCAACGCCCACACACCGTATATACCAAGGCCCACACACCCATACCTGCGCCTACGCCGCTCCCCACAGCAGCCCCCGGGGGCCGAGGCCGGGCGGCGCCGCGTCCCCATGGCAACGGCCGGCGGCTGGCGCCCGGCTGCGGGCCGCGCTCGCCATTTGCCGCCGGCCGGGGCGGGGGTGGTGGTGCAGGTGAGGCGGGACTTTTGGGGGCCCGGGGTCGGGGGGTGGGGGGTGCCCCGCAAGCGGCGAGGCGTGGGAGCGGCGGGGCCGAGGGGCCGGCGGGCAGCCAGCGGTCGGGGCGGAGGGAGGCCCTCCTCCGCTTGAGGAGAAACGTGAAAGGCCCAATTAAAAAACCCCTTTGGGGTTTGTCCAGCATGTCTTGTGACCAGACCGAAGGCGTCATCAAGAAAATCATTCGCGAAATTGGGCAAGAATGTGCTGCCCAGGGACAAACTGTTTCTGAAACCTTGGTAGCATTCATGGTAAGCGCAAATTAAATGTTTAGGGTGGGATTTTTTAATTATTATTTCATCTAGTCACGTTTGTGTTCTGCTGTGATCCATAAAGTATTAAGATAAATATATATATATGTATAAGAAATACATAATAATATGTATAATAAATATAGCTCAGAAGTTTCAAACCTGGGTGCCCGTAGCTTGGCAGTTCAAGCTGATTTTGCAGCTCTCGTGGGGTAGGGGCTTAATTTTACATGTGATGAATAGTCCCCCAAAGTCACTGACTGACACAGCACAGACTGAATGATGTGAAGCGAAGACATAAAGCATCCCTTTGGCCTCAAAAATCAACAGACTTCAAATGACAGCTCCACAGCAGCCTGCCCGGGCTGGGATGGCTAGAACCCAGGCTTTCGGGGATGACTTGAACTTTGAAACTTCTCGGTTTCTGATAGACTGCATTGGGAAGTTTTAAAGGGGCGTTTGGTGACACTCAGTATAGGGTCCTAAAAGAACCTGAAAAAGTATTTCATTCCTCTGAGTCACTATCTATGTGAGTATAAGGCCCTGAAAAGGCCGCAAGGTACTGAGTCCTGGGAACTCTTTGTGAACTCCAAATGAGAGTTTTCCCTTAGTTTTCTTCTACAGGCAGATAAACCTTTTTTTTTCTTCCTAAAGTGAAAATGACAAGTGTTCCCAAGTTTTAATAACCTTTCTTCCCACTCTTTCATAAATGAACAAAAAGGCATGGCACATAGGTGAATGTTTATTGCAGCAGCTATATTTATTCTTTGGCATTTACCTCTTCCCTCTATTGTGATGGATTCTTTTGTTTGTTTCTCCGTTTAGGCTGGGCCAGGTAGTATAAATGAGCTGCATATTTGATGGAGTGGGCTTGGATCCCACTTAACCTGGAAATTAAATTGAATCAATCTCAGTGTTGTCCTTGGTAGACAACTATAAGTATCCTAAAAAACATAATACACTTTGGCATCTCATCTTAGGAGATACGGCACTGCTGCAGAATATAGTCTGAATGCATCTGCAAAGCTGTGTCTGCAGAAAGATGGAGCTAGGTTCTTTCTTTACTGATGGTATAAGAACAGAATCAGCTCTTGATAAACCTGTATATGAATGTAAGTGGTTCACAGCAGTACTGTTACTCTGCCATATTTTTTCCTAAAAGTGACACCATGCCTTTAAAAAATGCATTGGGATCAAAAGCAATATTAATTGTAAGCATGAAAGTTTTCATGGGTAAAATACTTTTGCAAGTGGCTGGCAGGATACCCAGCATGCATACTAGTTGCAAACATGCACATATTTCCCTGTATGTAGCATGCTATAAATTTTTTTTATCCAAATGGTAAACATTTATATCGATGCATACACCACCAGCTGAGAAATCTATAAACAACCATGATGGATTTTCATAAAATTTTACTTAGAAAAATATTTTCCCGGGAAAATTTTAAAGGAGCTGTATTTAAATGTTTCTCTGCAAAGTTTCCATCATAAATAGACTTTTCCTTCCATTTGTGCCTGAGAACTGAGATTGAAACTAGCAACACGTGAAATGAAGTAACTTTGTTTCATTATCAAAGACTGAAATGGAAAGAAAGAATAGTAAGGAAATATTGACTGCATCTCAGATTTTTCAGAAAACAAAAGGTTAGTTGCAAAGAGTGTGTGTTGAGATGTAAATTAATAGCTTTCTTTTGGCAATCTCTAGGTGAAAGCTGTTGGTTTAGATCCAAGAAATGACTTTAATGTGGATCGAATCCTCAAAAAAAAAGATGCGCAAAACCTTATCCAGGTAATTCTGACACGATGTTGAGAGTCAGTACTTAGCTAAGACTATAGCATTATTTGCAATGTATTCCTGTAACTAAAATGCCACTTTATTTTGATATGAACACTTTCAAAACTTTAATGATACTTTATTCTCATGGTTCTGTAGCTGAAGACTGGACTATATGTTTCCTCATGTAAAAAAAAGGCCTTATACTTCATTGTGTTCATAGTATGTTGAGAGAATGGTAGGGACGGGGCTTTACTGCTGTTGTGAAACCTGCAGCATACTCACTGTCAGTTCACATTTCCCCTGTGGTGAGAAAGAACTCACTTCTCTGCCTCTCTTCTTAGCTCTGTGTTACCAGGCTGCTTGACACAACAAACCCATCCCTGAGCACAATTAAGATGCAAGTTTACTTTGATATGAACTATGCAAACCGAGGTAATTTCAATATAAATAAATGTTTTCATAGAAGAAGTTGATTCTGAGTTTAGGACTTGATCTCTGTAGGGCTAATAATGGTTCCTGTGAAATGACTGCTGGCAGTAAAGCAAATAAAAAACCCTGGAGAAATGTACTATATAGGAGTATGCTGTTTCAGTATGGATACAGTAGGGAAAATAATGCACATTGGATTTGAGAGTACACTCATCTCATCCTGCCTGAGAGGTTTACTGAATGTAATGTATTAGATCACTGGAGAACAATTATACTTTCAGGTGCAGTGGCTAGATGCCTTCAGCAAGAAAAACTTGCACTGCACCTGTGTATCTGAAAGAACCAGTACCCAGAACCGCACTCGTGTAGCTGAAAGAGAACTTGATGTTTTATCAATGTCCCTAATTGAGAATAACAATCTTGAACAATCAGTTACAGTGTGGTTTAGTCTCATCAGTGGTAACTTCATACGGTCTGAGAATGGGAATGTGGAAGAAAAATGAGATGGGGAGAATGTCTCTACAGTAACTGTAACTTCAGATCTCAATTAGGACAGTGAGGGCTGGCTGGGAGGCGGAAGGCACAGGACAAGAGTTGAGAAAAAATAAACATTTCTGTGTGGGGAGGTCATGAAAATGTTTTCTTGTTAGCATGGATTAAAGCCAAAAATTAGCAAAACTAGAAAGCTGCTCCAAAGCCTTCTGGACTCAGTAAGCTCAGTAAGTCCAGTAAGATTCTAAGATACTGAGTAGTGTTCAGATTTGGGCGTGTAACTTCAGGTGTGTATGAAGTGTGTGTGTGTTAGGTCTTACTGCAGTCAGAGGAGTCCAGAGAGCCAGGGACTTGCTGCTTAATTTGGCCTGAATTGTTCCCTGGACTCTATTGACTGATGTTAATCATGCTAGTTATGTTAATGGCTAACTCCATCGTTGTTGATTGTAACGGTATGGTACCTTCAACATCTCTTCCACATAACTGTGCTTTAGAATCCTTAAGCTGGTGCTCTGACCGTGGAAATGAATTGCACCCTCTGTATAAGCCAAATTCCAAATAATTTAGATAGTTTCTAACAATCCTTCTTTCCTAGCTGAATTACTCAGTGAGCAGTACCGTGTTCTGGAGGGAAGGCTAGCTCCTGTGGTCAGAGAGATCACAGACAGTTGTCCTCGTGTGCAAGAAGAAATGGAGAATGTGTATCGAAAGATCGTTAGCTACGTGCTGCTGAGCCCTGGCCTGGGATCCCCAACAGATATTGAGGTTGTCAGGGAGGTAACAGGTCAGTAAACTGGCAACTGTGAAATTGGGCTTTTCTTACTGAAAAATAAAATTGTACCTTCTCTTTGCCAATCTTTAGATACAGATGTGGTAAACTGTGATGAATGCTTATTGCCCAAACTGTCACTGCTTAGCCTTGAAGTCTAAATTTGCCGTGGATTTCCTACTTTTTGCTGTTGTTCAGGAGAAGGTGTTTTTGCTTGTTTGATGATTTTCTTTTCTGTTCCCTCGTATTGAGGGTTTTCTTACCCTTTGTAATGCTTCTAGCTGCCCTGCAGAGTGTATTCCCCCAGACAGAAATGATTACTTTCATCTCGCTCAATAAGAAGAACAAAGAGCAACAGCTGAAAAAGCTTGCCATGCTAGTCACAGGAATTCGATTGTACAACAAGGAATGCCAGAAAGGAGGAAGCAGCATTGATGACTGTAAGTAGACAACTGCATTTGGGCTGTGTAAGTCAAATTAATTCTTCCTGGTCTTCTTCACTGGAACAGCTCCAATAATATCCCATCTCTCTAGATAAACAGCTTTGACTCAGGTCTGTAAACCTGAACGAAAAGTACATATTTGGTATTTAATTACAGGTTTCCATGTAGGCTACTACTTTTTAGCTAAGAGGAAGCCCTATGTGGTTGAAGTGGAAGGATTATATGTGTTAACTTCATGCACTAATTTACCTCATGGTAACTTTTCCCTGATCCCTTGCCCAGGTGGCCAAGAAGGCCAATGGCATCCTGGCCTGTATCAGGAATAGTGTGGCCAGCAGGAGTAGGGAAGTGATCGTGCCCCTGTACTCGGCGCTGGTGAGGCCGCACCTCGAATACTGTGTTCAGTTTTGGGCCCCTCACTACAAGAAAGATGTTGCCTTGCTGGAACAGGTCCAGAGGAGAGCAACCAAGCTGGTGAGGGGTCTGGAGCACAAGTCATACGAGGAGCGGCTGAGGGAACTGGGGTTGTTTAGTCTGGAGAAGAGGAGGCTGAGGGGAGACCTGATCGCCCTCTACAACTGCCTGAAAGGAGGCTGTAGCGAGGTGGGGGTCGGCCTCTTCTCCCTGGTAACAGACGATAGGACGAGGGGGAATGGCTTGAAGCTGCGCCAGGGCAGGTTTAGGCTAGACATTAGGAAAAACTTCTTCACCGAAAGGGTTGTCAGGCTCTGGAATGGGCTGCCCAGGGAGGTGGCGGAGTCCTCATCCCTGGAGGTATTTAAAAGAAGGATAGATGAGGTGCTTAGGGACATGGTTTAGTGGTGGGATGGCAGTGCTAGGTTAACGGTTGGACTCGATGATCTTAAAGGTCTTTTCCAACCGAGGTGATTCTATGATTCTATGATTCTAAGTGAACTAAATATGTAATGTTTGCCTTTAAAATCACTTAATTAAAATCTTGAAAGGACCCTGTCAATCCAATTGCAATTTTCTGTTGCATATGTGTAATGAGAAGTGATAAAAGTTGCTGGGGTATTATCTTTATTCTGATAATTTAGAGTAACCTCCTCAGATTCTTAACGTTCTCAAAAATCTTAGGCATTTTAAATCCTCGTCAGTGGAAATGTTTTCATGAATATGCGTGTAGTATTGTAGCTCAGTGCGGAGACTTCTTTGTAAGAAAGGTCTGCAGCCCAGTTTTAGAGGAAACTAAGTGAAGATTGTGCAGGTTGCCTAAAGTCTTTCAGGAAACCCATGCCAGTAGTATCAACTGAACTGCATCTACTACAAAGCAGGTTTTCTCACAGTCCTTGAGCTGACTGTGATATTTCCACAATATGTAATTCTGACTATTTGGAACCACTTGACTAGTAAGATACAACGGTTGAATCTAGTATGCAAGCATTTGGAAATGCATGAATATAAGGGCAAAATTTAGAAATTTTATTGTAAGTCTACTTTCCTCAAATACTGCACTGCAATCTTTTGCTAATGATTTAAATAATTCTTTTTATGTGTATCTCATACTTATTCTATATAAACAGTGCCAGCCATTCTGAATGAAGCCATTCCGTCAGCTACACGGACTATCGATGAAGGTCTTAACACTTGCCATACACTAGCCTACCAGTACACAGCTCTGTTGGAATCCATGCAGGAAGACCAACACAGATATACACAGCTTAGCTCTTTTAAATTAAAAGAAGCACTGTTCAATGTGAGACAATATGAGGCCTTCCTTTGCATCCTTCTGGTGAGATAGATGCCATCATGTTATATCCTGTGGGTTTTTATTGCAGATGGAATGTATTCAAGTTACCTGTTTGTACAGGACAGAAATATAAAATTATTTAGAAATAAATGAAATAAAATTTATCTCAATATATAAGAACCTACACCATCTGTCATGCTGAACTTTGTACCTAACTTGCTGGATTTGGCTACTGTCAGGTAAAACACAAAATTAATTAATTGTTTGCTGCAGTGTGACTGTGCTTCCATTTCATTTCTGGAGGTTTGCTTTTTTGGTTTGATTTCATTAACAAAGGACTAAAAAACTAGGACTGTTTTCTGTTTGCATATTGACAGTCACTCTGCCCCAAAAGGCATGAGAGAAAAAACCTTGTTTGATCCATAAATCACCTCAATTTCAATCTGTAGACATCCCCAACATGTATGGAGTAACCAGAAGTCTTTGAAGAATACAATTTCAATTCTTGAAACGTTTTGCTTATGAAGACCTTTTTTCATTTGTCTTTTGAGAAACTGCAGGGGTTTATTAGTTTTTCCTGTATATCATAAAGCTTGGAAAAGTATTTCTCTTTTAAATGTTTTTCAGTTCTCTTCATTATAAAAATGTAGAGGTTTCCTATAAATATTACTAGTGTATGTTTGAGAGAAGCAGCTGGTTTTATACCTGAACACTTGCAGACAAATTTATGTGGTGGAAAGTTAGAGTGCATTTTATTCCTTAAAACAGTGGTCTGAAAATAGTGGAATGAAGAGATCCAAGAAGTAAATACTTATTACTAAATACTTGATTTTTTGACTGTCATACTTCTTACTTGAAGTAAGTTCTCTTTCCAGTCTGATGCAATTACAAGTGCTCAAGAAGTCGAAAAGATGAATGTGCAGTTTACAGCAACAATGGAGCAGCTGAAAAACACAGTGCAGAACAAGGTTTCCGTAGATACCAAAGAAATTTTTGTAAGTATTTTGAATGGAAAACCTATTTCTTCTTAATGATAAAAAATTACTGAAGTACTACAAAATACTATACCAGTCTATTTTTGCATAGTTTGTGTTAAGAAAAAGGCTGCATTATTTTCTCTGTATTATAACAGCATCTGTGATTTTTGAAGGGGCAATTGAACTAAAAGACTTGCTCTCAAGGTGAAAGAAAAGCAAGGTACAAAGAGGGGGAGAAATAATTAAATGGTGTTTTACCTTGTGTCTTGAGTAATTTTTCAGTATTTGTAGACTTTTAGTTATATTTTCCTGGTTTGTGTAAATATTCTCCCATTCCTTGCAGAAACAGTAAGAACACAATGATGACAGATAACAGCACATCAGAGCGTGATTCTTTTAAAGTCCTTTCAGATAGCAATTCCTGTAATTACAGTACGACTCCTTCATATCATTTTTCTAAAGAGATCAGGTTTCTGTGATGAGAGTTTCAGCCTCTTTGCCCCTCCCAGCCGCTTCTGCACCTGTTAGCCAGTTTCAGTCAAATTTGTCAGTCTGGAGATCTCAAAATTGTCATTTGCTGCAAGTTTTATGAAAAGCAAGCAACTAGAGAGACACAATTAGAGCCCTCCTAAGATCAAGTCTGAGATGGGAATGCCACAATTATCTGCTAGTTTGTGTGCTGTCTGGCCAGTGAGCAGCCACATACCCCTGCACGATCCATGTTCTGTACTGTTTCACCCTTAGTGGGGAGCTATAGGGCATGGGAGGGAGGTGTTGGAGGAAGAGGGAATGTGTGATGCCAACTTCCGGTATTATGAAGGAGGGTGCTCGATGACCCTGTGAAAACCTGGGATTATGATGATGGCATGGTGTAAAGGAAACGGGAGTGAAATATGTCAGAAACCAGCTTCATTGCATTTGCTTTTCATGGAAGAGCTCATTATTTTGTGTGATATGTCTATAATTTTAACTCCCTGTAGTTAGCTGCTGAACTAGCATGCAGTTCATACATATGTTAGGTTATATCTCATCCTTCTAAACAAATAATTAGAAAGCAGAATAAAGTCTACTGTGGAGGAGGGAGGAAGGAAGATCATGCCCCCCCCCACCTGCTCAAGAGTACCTTTTACACTTCCCGTAATGGCACCTGAGCCGGAAACTCATGGGGATGGCACTTTATCTGAGGTACATCTCAGATGTGATCTGACGCTTTGGTTTATGTGTGCTTGTGATTTTATAAGCCAGATGTTCTCATCTGGAGAACATTTTCCCCTCTCATCCAGCTGCTCAAAGCAGTTTTTTCTCTTCTTCTGCATCTTTGCGGGGCTTAAGTGTCTGATACACATTACCCTTTTCCCTAGAAGCTGTCTGCTGTTGTCTGCTTCCTTCCTAGATTTTCTTTTCTCTTCAGGATGGTTAGTTGTTTTTTCTTCTCTGCTCAAGACAGAACATGTAATGTCTTTTGATTTCAGGTCTTTTGCAGGCAGAGATTTCTCTACTAACACACCATTTAAATAGTTCTTCTTGCCTTCAGCTAGTTGCTGAGAAGCTGGATCCTCTACAAATGTAGGGCATTCTGCCTTTTAAAACCTGTAGGATAAGGCCTACATTTGTAGTAAACATTTGTTTTAGGAAACATAGTAGAATTCATTCATATTCTTTGTTTATTCTAGTAAGATCTATTTTGATCTTGCTGCCCTTCCTTTAGTTTTTTCAGTTTTTGTAACCATAACCTTTCCACAGCATTAGTGATGCAGACGAATTCCAGAGATGACTCTGTTAGCTGTTCTTATAATAATGTTGTTGACATACATAAAATATAATGTTGTTAGCATGCCTTTCAGTTTTGTTGAATCTCTTCTTTCAAATGCTCCGTGTGTTTAGATGTAACATTAGCACACATTTTAGATCACTGTCAGTGAATCAGCATTTATACTCAAAGCTCATAGGCTGCTTCTGTATGTGTGTACACCTGTATGCCTGTATTACTGCTGGAAACGGCAGCTTCCAGTTTTGTCTTGAACCCCGTGCCGCTCTGAAGAGGCTTGCACACCGTTAATTTGACACATATGATGGCTTGGGGGCTGTGGTGCTAAGTCACTCTGGAAGCAGGGCAGACAAAATAACAAAGTCTAATAGGTTGTATATTTGGGTGTGGATTTACTTCAGTTGGTGGTTAACCAGGTGCATTTCTTCTGGTCCTTCTTATTTTCAGTTATAAAACTGTATCGTCAGTGAAGCGTTCAGTTCCAAGCATGATCTCAGAGTAATGTGTTTGGGAAAAGCTTTGGAATAAAATGTAGAAAAGTACTATTCTGGCCTATGGGCATACATGCTGGATGTACCTGCGTTGGGCTTGTGTGATGGGAGCTCCTCTTACAGTGCCCAGGAGTTCCCCTGGAATTTCTGGATGCTGAAGGTCTTGGAGATCAGCCCCGCTTTGTTCATAGCAGGGATTCTTGTGCACAGCACTTGTGTTACGCTGCAGACATAAAACAAATCTGGGTTTCAGATAATTTTTTTTATTTTCTAGCCTCTCTTTCTTGCACTTTCTAACCTCTGGAGCAGATTTCAGGATGAGATGCTACTCCTAAGCTTCCTCAGAAATATGACTAACAGTCTCCAGCAGTTCTCAGAAATCCAATCACAGCTTTTTCCTGAGGAAGTGCTAACTTCTCTTCTGGAAGGAGTGACTGTGAAAAGTGATGAGGAAAGGATAAGAGAAACCATGGGTACTGAAATTATGACTTTTTTGTTTTCCTTAATTTTCTGAGATTTTGTGGTTTGCATTTTATTTACAGAAGGTGCCACGCATTGATTATTAATAATCAGAATTTGCGCAGTAAATGAAAATGAGTTTTGTAGTGTGTGGATTTATTTTTCATGTAGTGTAGTCTGGGCTTTTATTTTTGTATATAAAATTACAATATAGCTACTAGATACAAACATACCTTACAAAAATGGCAAAATGATCAGAGAATAATATTTCTACATTTTTTTGACATTTCTTAAGTTTGTTTATGTCTTTTCATACCTTTCAGAACTTCTCAAATGGAGGGGGGGAATAAAAAAGCTAATTTAATGGGGCTTTGATTACCAGAAGTATTTGTTTGTAAGCTGGTATCCCTAGTAACCAAATTGTACTCCAGGGGATTTGTAATGCATGAATGAATGAAAACAAAATAGAATAAGATATTACCTTCCTTTTTCCATCCCCTGTTTCCAAAGATAACTAATGCTACTGCAGAAGGCTCCTGCAGGACTAATTTTCAGTAGCATCTCTCTTAAGGCAGGGCTAAAGTTGGGCTTTTGGGATCTTGGCACTGCAAGTTACACTGTGAAGACCGCAGTAATCTGGTCATCCTGTAACGTTACTGTATTTTAAACATCTGATGTTTTGTTACTGAAATTCTCCCTTCGTTAAACCTTTTCTTAGGAACCAGAGTGAATGTTTCTGATTTCCAGAACCAAGAATGGCTTTTTCCAGAGACTACCACTAATTTTGACCAGTTGCTAATCCAGTACCATGGTTTCTGTGCACATGCAATTGGTGTGAAAGGCCTCACCCTCCCAGGTATGCTTTGTAGTTAGGTCTTTTCCATACTTTATATGTACACAAGTACTAGTGAAAACGTAAAGACATGTTCTGAATGCATCCTCTTATGTCAAAGCTGGAGTACTGTATTTTCATGTTTGTAATTTTCACCCCAGATAACTCATTTCCCCTGTTAAAGTATTTTTCTTTTAAAAATACACAAACAAACTGCCCTAAATAGAAGGTGGGAGGGTTTTGAGAGAAAGTAGGCATGAGCAAGTAGAGGCAGAAACCAGATGCAATGGATAAATGTTTTCTCCTGCTATATGTGCATTTGTAGAACTGACACTGTAGCTGAATGCAGGTTTATTGTTGTTAATGTGTTTTGATACAGGCATAGGAAAATGGTCATTCCTTCTATTTTGTCTATCTGTCTGTTGCAAACAGACCCATTCATGCCTACATCATATGTATTTTTAAACAGTGGATAAGAAGTACAAAAAATCTCTGAAAAGAATGCAAAAGCGCACTTGATTAAGTCAACTACTCATAGGAATATTTTTTTTAATCTTCTAGGGTCATTTGACTTGAAAGCAAGCCTTATGTCAGCTACCCCATCAGTTCATGTTTTCTGTCTCCCTATCCTTGATAGAACCTACCCATATAGAACTTATTTACACTTACAGAAGGTTGGGAGGAAAACACTGCCATTTCTTGGCAGTATTAAAATATAGCTGTTTTAATGGCGATGTAAATGACTTATGCTTATGTAGTATTGCATATGAGAACAGCTGTCCTGGGTTGGATTGAAGGTCTCTCTCGTCCTGTATCCAATTTCTGGATGTGGTCAGTCATGAACACTTGAAAATGATGAGAAATCAAGTAGGAATGATCCATCCTTAATTATATCCTTCCCTGTTCTAGCATTCCATGGTTATGGGATTTCCTCAGGTAAATATTGTGCCTGTACCTTTCTGTTGAATAATCCTTGATAGAGGTTTTTCATTTATGTAATTGCTCTTTGAATCCATTTAGAGTTTGCCATGGGATATTCTTATTGTCAGAGAGTCCCACAATTATAATTATATATACTATGAAAAGGTACCTCTTTCTGAGATGGCTTTAAGCTGCGGCTCAGTAATTTCATCAAAGACCTGATAGTCTTTCTATTAGGAAAATTAGCAAATAGTAATTTTATATTGCACACTTTAAACGGTTTTATAACTCCATATCATATTATTTCTCTTCAGTTCCTTCTTTTTAATGCTGAAAAGTTCTCTTTCTTTAACCCCTCCTTCTGTGAAAGGTATTCCAAGCCTCTGATCACTCCCAACTCCTTTCATTTTCCTTTTTCTTACTCTGTTGTGTTGGAACAAAATGTAGTATTACAAAAGTAGCATATAGGTTGTTATAATGTTTTTTTCCCTCCCCTTCTGTTGGCATCCTAATAATTCCTGACATTCTTTCTGGTTTTTTGATTGCCACTGAGTAGTGTGATTTAGCACTTTCAAAGTACTCTCTATGATGATTCTAGGTCTTTCCTGGGCAATGACAGCTGAAGCAGAGCCTGCCACTGTCCTTGAGCTCAATTTGTGTTTTCCTATGTAATTTATTTGGACTTCATTGTCATTTTCTCTGTTATTTTATTGTCCAGCTTGTCAGCTGCTTCATCTGCTTCTTCAGTTAATTTCAGTGTTATGCCCTTTGGTATAAATGGACTGCTGTTCTGCATATTTGCTGGAGATTGTAGGGGAAACATTTGTGGGTATGGGCAATGTTTTCTTATGCTTTTGCTATAGGTGTTTTATCTGCTGTTTTTCTGACAGATGTGCTCAGGCATGCTGGATGTGAACTGATCAAAAGCAGTTGTACAAAACAGACTTTTCTATATTTAAAAAGCTTACTTTCAGGGATTTATTCTGATTTTAGAACAAAAAGAAGTGAAACTGACAAGGGAAACACAGAATCCTGATTACAAATGTCTTTTGTATTGGATATCATACTGTTCACTATTTTATTTTGTGGGGTTTGTTTTGGGTTTTTTAGGAAATCCTGCTATTGGAATTTTGAAGCACAAGGAGAGATGTTATGTTTTCAGTTCCAAGGAAGCTGCATACATCTTTGCTCAAGATCCAGATAAGTTCATTCAACTGAATATAGAAAAAGCAAAAGAACATGCAGAGCTCATTCAACTGCTTGACCTCCGTCATCAGTTTGAATACCTTGCTCCGTATGCACAGGTACACATTGCCCATGCCTCTTGCTGAACAGCTGTTGGGTCACTGGCTGGTCTGTCCTTTCTAGAACATAAAGAGAACAGATGATACCCATATTTATGGGTATGATAATCATCTGCCTGTCATAAGAATGTCTGAAGGTCCATCTTTTCCAAGTTTTCAGAGTGTTGATAAGAAACATTGTCCTTTAATGTTCTTACCTTCTCTCTTCCTAGGGGAATATGGAGAGCCAAAGGATTGTGGCAGCGATAAAAGCTGTTCATCCTTAGCCTAGGAAGATCCCGTGTCTCATGTTTCTTTTCCTCTTTTTTGCAGAAGTAGTTTAAAGAGACAGTAGATAAATGCAATAGAAGATAAGCCAGATACCACATTAACTCAAGCATTAGCTCAGCAGTTCATCAGTACATGCTGGATGAGGGTGTATTCCTGGGGACAGGAATTATGGAATATATTACTAAACAAAAGGGGGCTCATTAATCTTGAATGCATCAGTGCAACTTTGTGAAATCCAAAGACTTGATTTGGATTCATAGACATTCCCTGTGATAACTTGTGAATTCTAGGTCCCTAGAAATGCAAACCATGTAGTCTTGAACTGGCCCTTGGTGAGAAAGATATGGTTTATATCCCAGCTCTGGCAAAGTTGTAAGCACTTCTTCTAATTATGATCTGTGATTTTTAGTCCATTCATAAAGATAAACTGAGGTGCCTGCATCATAAAGTACTGGTGGGGGTGGTGGGATCCCCTTTTATCAAAATCCAGTGATTAAAGCACTCACATGGGATGTTGGAGTCTGAAATTCAGCTGCGGCCTCTGCCTAAATCGATTTCTGTCAGAAATTAAATCCATCGAATACTTAATGGTTTCTTCTTTTTTAGCAGGGCCAGGAGGAACAAGAATATTTTTAACGTAAAAATTATTATCCACTTGCGGTTTGCAGGTTTTTATTTGCTTTTAAAAAGTAGCACATCCATATGCTGTCTGTAGACGTCTGTATTCTTCTCATTAATGCCTTGCTTGGTTTTGGGGTTTTTTTTCATCCAGGCCAGAAATGCAGACAAATATTTGATGAAACCAACCACAAAATGTGACAGTAGTACTCAAACTGATACTCATATCTTGCCTCCAACTATTGTGACGTCCTATGAATGGAATGAATGGGAGCTGAGAAGAAAAGCTATAAAATTGGTTTGTATTGTTATTATCAGATTTTCGTTGTTGCGGGGAAGACAACCGGCCTGGCTGGACAGAGGACTACTAGTGCAACTAAGGGAAAAAAGGAGAGCTTACCAGCTCTGGAAGAAGGGGCAGGCAACCCAAGAAGAGTACAGGGATCTTGTCAGGTTATGCAGAGAGGAGATTAGAAAGGCAAAAGCCCAGCTGGAATTTAACCTGGCCACTGTTGTAAGGGATAATAAGAAGAGTTTTTATAAATATGTTAACAGCAAAAAGAGAGCCAGGGAGAACCTCCATCCACTAGTGGATGCAAGGGGGAACATTGCCACTAAAGAGGAGGAAAAGGCTGAGATACTCAACGCCTTCTTTGCCTCGGTCTTTAATGGCCCGACGAGTTATCCCCAGGGTACCCAGCCTCCTGAGCTGGAAGATGGGGACAGAGAGTGGAATAAGCCCCACATAATCCAGGAGGAAGCAGTCTTTGACCTGCTATGCCACCTGGACATCCACAAGTCTATGGGGCCGGATGGGATCCACCCAAGAGTGCTCTGAAGGAGTTGGAGAGGAGCTTGCCAAGCCACTCTCTATCATTTATCAGCAGTCCTGGAGAACAGGGGAAGTCCCAGATGACTGGAGGTTGGCAAATGTGACGCCTCTCTTCAAGAAGGGCCGGAAGGAGGGGGGAAACAGACCAGTCAGCCTAACCTCGGTACCGGGGAAGATTATGGAGAGGTTCATCCTGAGTGTGCTCACCAGGCACATGGAAGACAATCAGGGGATCAGGCCCAGTCAGCATGGGTTCACGAAAGGCAGGTCTTGCCTAACCAACCTGATTTCCTTCTATGACCAGGTGACCCGCCTGGTACATGAGGGAAAGGCTGTGGATGTTGTCTACCTGGACTTCAGCAAAGCCTTTGACACAGTCTCCCATAGCATTCTGCTGGAGAAGCTGGCAGTTCATGGCCTAGATGGATGTACTCTTTGCTGGGTTAAAAACTGGCTGGGTGGCCGAGCCCAGAGAGTCGTGGTGAATGGAGCTAAATCCAGTTGGCGGCCGGTCACAAGCGGTGTCCCCCAGGGCTCAGTATTAGGGCCGGTCTTGTTTAATATCTTTATCAATGACCTGGATGAGGGGATTGAGTGTGCCCTCAGTAAATTTGCAGATGACACCAAACTGGGTGGTAGTGTTGATCTGCTGGAGGGGAGGAGGGCTCTGCAAAGGGACCTGGACAGGCTGGATCGATGGGCCGAGGCCAATTGTATGAGGTTCAACAAGGCCAAGTGCCGGGTCCTGCACTTTGGTCACAACAACCCCATGCAGCGCTACAGGCTTGGGGAAGAGTGGCTGGAAAGCTGCCTGGTGGAAAAAGACCTGGGGGTACTGATTGACAGCCGCCTGAATATGAGCCAGCAGTGTGCCCAGGTGGCCAGGAAGGCCAATGGCATCCTGGCCTGTATCAGGAATAGTGTGGCCAGCAGGAGTAGGGAAGTGATCGTGCCCCTGTACTCGGTGCTGGTGAGGCCGCACCTCGAATACTGTGTTCAGTTTTGGGCCCCTCACTACAAGAAAGATGTTGCCTTGCTGGAACAGGTCCAGAGGAGAGCAACCAAGCTGGTGAGGGGTCTGGAACACAAGTCATACGAGGAGCGGCTGAGGGAACTGGGGTTGTTTAGTCTGGAGAAGAGGAGGCTGAGGGGAGACCTGATCGCCCTCTACAACTGCCTGAAAGGAGGCTGTAGCGAGGCGGGGGTCGGCCTCTTCTCCCTGGTAACAGATGATAGGACGAGGGGGAATGGCTTGAAGCTGCGCCAGGGCAGGTTTAGGCTAGACATTAGGAAAAACTTCTTCACCGAGAGGGTTGTCGGGCTCTGGAATGGGCTGCCCAGGGAGGTGGCGGAGTCCTCATCCCTGGAGGTATTTAAAAGAAGGATAGATGAGGTGCTTAGGGACATGGTTTAGTGGTGGGATGGCAGTGCTAGGTTAACGGTTGGACTCGATGATCTTAAAGGTCTTTTCCAACCGAGGTGATTCTATGATTCTATGATTCTATGATTCTATAACAAAGTACAGAATAAATTATTGTAAACTTTTGTTCCTTGCAACATAAATCTAACCTTATTCAAAGATGCATACTTCTGTTACAACTGGCTCACCGTTTTTTTTCCAGGTATTTTCTCTCCGTATTTCTAGTCTTTCTTATTCTCCCACTTTTTCCATGTTTTTCTCCAATTTTTTGAGCAGTGCTTCCACTGCCATGTCCATTTGTCACAAATTTTTCATTTGCCTTCTTTAAGTAATAAGAGTTTGTTGATTAGCATCGGATTTTTAAGTTGCTTCTCTACACTCAAATAAATTTAACAGTCTGAAGATAATGCTATATACTTTCTTTGTAAAAAAAAGTTGCAGAAAAGTTTGGGTCAGGCAGAACTATTGCAAGTTGAGCAATTTGTATTAATACAATCACCATGAAGTAAGAAGAGGAAAAATGTAGTAACTGGCAGACAGAATGGTTAGGAATACCTTTGGATGTGGTTGACCCCGCAGAAGCTTTCTTTGAGCTAACTTACCCATCCTTGGAAGGTATCAAAGCATGAGGCTTTTTTTTTCCTTTTTTTTTTTTTTTTGCATAGTGAAATATTTTTCATTTTATTCTGATTCTTTATGTTTGCGAAAACGAATTCTGATTTTTGGGAAGAAAAAAGAAAAAAAAAATCGCGCTTTCATGTAGGACCAATCTGGAGAGATAAGAAACAGAGCAAGCAGGTTTTGTGTTGTACATATAATCCAGGGGAAATGTTTGTTATGCTGTCATGATCATTTTCTGATGGATTTGAAGTCACAGTCTGTCCACAGAAGGTTAGCCACACACATGAAAGCTTTTAAAGTAACAGCATGTATTTAAAAAGCTTCTTTCTATGGTTTGCCGGCACATGCAGTTGTCAAGTTATAGCACCTGATTCTCACAACTCAGTCAAAATGAACTTGTGAGTAGAGGAAATATTGCAGTTACTGATATCCACTGGACACAGAATCCTGCAGGGCTGATTTTTTTTTTTCCTGTGAACAGATGCGCTAGGGAGGCCTGTGGTCTGCCATGCAGCCCGTTTCCTTTCCTTTTGCCATGAAAGCTCCAGCGCTATAAAAGGAAACCAAAATTTTGGACAGAGAAATCTTGCCAGTGTTAACTGGCTTATAAAGGATTCTAATAGTTGTTACTGAGGTGTATAAAGAGCCAATTATGTATACAAGGGGCCTGGCTAAAAGCCTCCTTTGCTTCTTAATGGTCAAAAGTACATAAATAAATGCAAGATGTGGTCATTGGTTTATCTTTACTATAAACAATATAAGCAATAAGGTGATATGTTCCAATAGCTGAACATGAAAACCATTCACAAGCAAATTTGTAGCTCATTAGTTTGAAATACTTGGAGACAAGTACTTTAAAGTACTAAGGGTGTTTTAGCCTCAACTGTCCATATGGGAGATCAGTGATGCTGAATTGAAACAAAAAATCCCAGATGCATGCAGAAGTGTTTTGTCTACAGTGACTATGCTGAATTTGTAATATGGAGGTGATACAACATTTAGAATCAAAGTGCTAAAATAACAGAAATAGTTTACCAATGCATCTGTGAAGTTGATACTTTTAGGGGAGCATCGGACATATTTGCAGGTTTTGTTAGCGTATGAGCTCAGATGCTTTGGGGTTTTTTTCTGTGGTTCATAGTTAGCACCTATTTGATGTTAGAAGTAAAATTTTCAGCTCACATTTGTTTCTCTGTGCGAGCATAGTTCCTTGCAATAGCATACATTCAGTTTTCAAAAGGGATAAACTTAACAGAGACACAGTATCTTGTGCCTGCTCTTGTTTTAGTTGCTATTAAAACCCTCAGAAAAAAAGGCTAAAATACTGTCTTTCTTTCCATGCCAGCTCTTCTGTAAATCCCTTATTGTCCTTTTCTGTATTTTCCTTGATGACACTGTGCATAACATTCAGTTGTAGATGAGGATATCAAAATGTGTCTACATATAGGTGCTTCAACTGCCATTCCAGCTGACAGAGACCTGGCTAGTGGAATCTGGAGAATATTTTGACTCATGCTGATACAAACACCGAATTTGGCCAACTTAATCACTCCCCAGTTTCCACTGACTCCAGTCTCTGCTGACAGGACTGGACGCCAGGTATCTTCTCATTTACATGTAGGAGTCTGAACCCCACCACAGGAGATTGGATTTTGTCTATTTCAATGACAACATTATGTCATATGATTTGCAGTGTTTTACATCATCGCTGACATAGAAGGCTTGCTGGAATAAGGAACATTTTGTTGTTTCAAGCGCTGACTTTGTGACATTAACACTTTGTGAGAAGTAGTTTTGTTGTATCTACAGCAGTTTCTGTGATTAAACAGAGCTTTATTCATAAATTACCTTACATTTTGCCCCTTGCCAAGGGGTTAATAAGCAATGTCTTGAAAGAAGGCATTTCTCCCCTTTTATTGGGTGTGACACCAACACCTAACTAAACCTCATCACATTTGGTTTGAAACCAGACAAAGTTTGGATCCTGTAGTTTGGTTACCCACAATATTTGGGATACTCAAGCCTGTTTTAGGTTTCAAGTGCCCAAAGAGATTTATTTATCTGCCTGCCATCCCATTCAGACTGATTGACATGAATTTGAAGTGCTGGAAGAGTTTACCATGAAAACAACATTTCATTCTAATAAAACAAAGGCTCTGGCGTTTAACAAAATTTGAAGTGAACCATATCATAGAATCATAGAATGTTTTGGGTTAGAAGGGACCCCTAGAGGTCATCTAGTCCAACCCCCCTGCAGTGAGCAGGGACACTGCTAACCAGATCAGGTTGCTCAGAGCCCCATCCAACCTGGCCTTGAATGTTTCCAGGGATGGGGCCTCCACTACCTCTCTGGGCAACCTGTTCCAGGGTTTCACCACCCTCGTTGTAAAGAATTTCTTCTTTATATCCAGTCTAAACCTACCCTGGTTTAGTTTAAAACCATTACCCCTTGTCCTGACACAGCTGTCCCTACTAAAAAGATTGTCCCCATCTTTCCTATAGGCCCCCTTTAAGTACTGAAAGGCCGTAATCAGGTCTCCCCGCAGCCTTCTCTTCTCCAGGCTGAACAAGCCCAACTCTCTCAGCCTGTCCTCATAAGAGCCGTGACCCAAGAAAACCCAACAGCAGTAAGAGGCTGACGTGAAATAGTGCGGGCTACATACGGTGCTGTTCACACATCGTGCTAGTTCAGGAGTTACCAAATCACATTTGCAACTGTGTATTCACAGTGGGGTGAGGTGAGCCTTGCTCCAGGTTTGTGAAGCCTATAGGTGTAAACTATAGAAACCCACCTAAGTGTACACTAGTGCTAAAACGTGCAAACAAAATTTTGCTTAATCTGATTCTTTTTGTATCTTTAGGCCAATTTGCGCCGCAAATTAACTCGTGCCATGCAGACTGATCGCAGCCACATGAGAAGAGAGAACTCCACCCAAGTGTACTTGCCAAAAGATGTTAGCACCCAGACCAAGCGTGACAACTCAAGCAATGTACCCAGACCACAGATTTTCTTGGAAGGTCTCCGAGGAGGATCATCTCCTACTACTCATATGGTCAAAGTAGACTTGACAAGAGCAATAGATGAAACCTAAGTGAAAATGAGAAACTGAAAGGTGTATATCAAATGTGCATATATCTGAATTAAGGTACAATACAAAAGATTTTACTGTGTCTGTTGATTTCAGGAGCAGTTGATTTATTTTGTTTACCTTCTCTGTTGGGGCTGCTGACTGGCATTAAGTGATAGAAATGAAAAGCCTTAAACACCCAGATTTTAAACAGCAATTTAGAATCAGGATGTTCCCAAAGACTTTAACTTAAACTAACATTTAAATGTATAGTGTGTGCTCTGGGATTTTCTTGAGGTTTTAATGCAGTGATTGCTTGCTGAAACGCTGTCCTTAAGAGCCCTGTCTTTGGTACATGAAAAAGATAACGTAAGACACATTGCTTTTATAAGATAGAGGGCCAATGCTGCAGCTCCTACGGAGGCATCATTCCCATTGGCGTGAAACAAAACTGATCCCCAGGGAGTCACCCAAATGTCACAGCCCCACCCTTAGAGCAGAATTGTCAAGAAGGTAAAACCAGCAAAATGCAATCAGCCGAGGCCCTTGGGCCTGTCCATTTCTGCTGCTGTTAGCCCAAGCGTCTTTGCAGGGTAACGGGTGTTACGAGTGTAGGCCACGGCAGGGAGGCTGAGAGGAGGAAGTCTGGCTTGGGTGGCTCTGACAGCAGAAACAGCATGCTGGTGACCACACTGGAAACCCTCAGAACTTGATCTGGGGACACCTTTTTGAAAGCTCTTTCACTTGTGTTTGAAAAACTGAAGCACAACAGGAAAAGGTATTGAGCCTTTATTTCATGGTGGCAGTGCCAGGTCTGACCGACGCAACTGCAGCTAGCGCCTCTGTTTGTGAAACCCTGGATCATCTGAGCTTTAAGATGAAACATCTCCTCAAATGGAAGTAGGGGGTACTTCATATCACAGATGCTTTTCACAACAACAAAGAGCTCCCCAAATTATTATCATCGAAAAGCCCAGGTGTGCAGCTGTGAGTGCCACAGGGGGGTACTAAGGTTTCCAGGTCTCTTTTTCGGTCAGGTGCAGCGTGGTCCATCGTGGTTCCCTGGGTCATTGTTAACAGCAGCTGGTGACAGCAAAGCTCGAAGATTCAAGCTGCTGGGTGGCCCCGTGCAGGACAGATTTCTCTAAGGTATCTGGTTTGACTTTTTAAAGTTATGCAGCAGGGGCAAATCTGCAAGACATTATTACAACAAAAGGAGCTGGAAGGGAGCGCAGAAAAAAATTTAGCAAAATGGTTTCCACTAGGTGATTCTCTCTTTTGTGAAAAGAAACTCATTGGTAGCAGCCAGATGTGCTGCTCCTCTATGTTTTCCCTTGATGAGCTGGCGCTGATTTTTGATTTACTAATAAAAACAGAATGCTATTACCAGCTGCAGCTTTTTATTCTTCAAAGAAAATACCCTGTTGCTTTTTTTTATTCAAAGAAAATATTCTGTTGCTGCTGAAGTTGCAACAGTACTTTGCATCATTGCGATCTCCACGTATTTTTATTATCATTTGCTTTGAACCTTTTACATCGAAGTTACTACTTTTAACCAACCAACTGGCATTTTAAGAATACATAAATACTTTTATGTTTAAAAGTTTAAAAGGAAACTGGTAAGCGAAAATCCCTTTTATCCTGCTCACTCTTTCCTGTTTGGAGAGGCTACTGCAGTGCTGTAAAATACTGGGGCAAGCAATTGCAATCGTCTCAGTTTTGGCGTGGCAGAAACACATCAGTAAGGAAGAGCTTACTATGGGCAATGAGAACTACACGTGCGAGATTCCCAGGTGTTTACTACCAATAAAACAGTTCAGAAAAAAACCAAAAACTGAGAGGTTATTTTGCGAAATGGCTTTATTGACGTGAAAGGGGCGACAATGCTCAGCTGACGCCCATCTGAGCTTGAGGTTTTCTGTGTTTGAACCTGGTTCTTCTGACAGGCCATCGAGCGCACTGCTGCTGACCGCGTGGCACCAGGCAGCCTCATAGCCCGGCACTCGGCAACGAAGCGCAACGCTTGCCACGTGAGGTTGTTCAAAGCCTGGCTTGTCGTAACACGCTGGCGCCCTTTGCACTTGCAGCTGGTTTTGGGGTGGCTTCCTCATTAGGTTTTGCTGGTGGGGGAGCACGAGGCAGGTCCACCGGCAGCAGGAGCTAACGTAGCTTGTGGCGTATTTTGAGTTTAATTCCGTCAGCTTTAGTCAGTAATTTGCACGCGTCGGTAAGAGTCATGACAATCACCCGGCGGCTTCGCGACCGCCTGCGTTGCTGCAGAGGCTGAAGCTCCATCTTCAGATCCTCCAGGTCCCCTCGGCCTCCCACGCCAGGCGTTTCGCGCGGCCTGGGCTCTCACCGCATCGCCCTTCCCGGCCAGCGGCCGCTCTGCGCGGCGGCCCAGCCCCGCCGGCCCCAGGCTCCCCTCCCGCCTGGTGAGCGGCGGGACGAGCGGGAGCGGCCTCCGGCTGCGCCGGGGCAGCGTTACACGGGGCGCGAGGAGCTCGGGGCCTCCCCTCTCGGCGGCGGCGGCAGCGGCAGCGTGCCCCGGCGGCGCGGCCCCCCCGAGGTTGCGGTCGGGGTGACACGGAGCACGGGCGCCTCGCACCCCTTGGACGGTCGCGTTCCAAACGGCCTCCCGCTTCCTTATTATTTAAGGGCTAAAACCGGGAGCAACCAGCGCTGGCGGGAGAGACGGTCAGCCCCCCGGCCCGCCAGGCGGCAGCCGGGTCCCCGGGCCCGGGCCGCCCGTGGGGGGCAGGGAGGGCACGGGGGCGAGGCGGATCTCCGACTCGATGGTGGAACGAGGGAGGCGGGGCGCTCTAGGCAGCCGCGCCGCGCTCTATGGTGTAATGGGAGGAGCGGCGGGGCACGGCGGACGGCTCCGGCCCGGCGGTCTTGGCGCCTTCTGCGGGCACCATGTCGCCTCCCAAAGGTGAGGGCTGCGGCGCGGGCTGGCTGGAGGTACCGGGGCTCTCGGAGGGACGGACGGACGGAGGGAGAAGGGGGCCAATCCTGCCCCCCCGCCTCCCCCCAAGAGGGAGCGCGGGCCGGCGGCTCTCCCTCCTGCCTCTCCCCACCCCCCGCCCCAGAGGGAGTGGAACTGTCCTGCCCGCCGGGGGCTGCGGCGCCGGGCGCCACCACCGCGGGCGCGAGGGGGAACGGGCTGTGAGGGGCCGTGGCGGGGAGGCGCTCTCCCCCCCGCCCCACCTTCCCGCTCTCCTCCCTCCGCCTGTGACCGGCCGGGCCCCCGGGGGCCGCGCGGCGGCACCGCCGCCTCTCCGGCGTGGGCCCGGCGGGACGCCCCGGGGGGGGCGGCCGGGGGGCGCCCCTTGGGCCCCGGCCCGCCGGCCCGGGCCGCGGCGCCCTGTCGCCGGTTCCCTCTCTGGGAGCGTTTGGACGTGGCGCAGCGCTTTTGGGGCTGAGCCTGAGGCCGTGAGGCACACGGGCACCCCCCTGCTCCTGGCGGGTGCCCCTGAAGCCACCCCCGGCCCCTGGGTGTCTGTTGGTGTGCAGCGGTGCCGGGGCCCCGGCGGTCCCGAAGCCAGAGCACTCGGGCGAGCCGGGTGGGCTGAGACCCTTCGGGAAGGCGACGCCCGTCCCTCCGCTGGCTGCCCCCGTAGGGGAGGGCCTGGCAGGGGGCTCCTTGGCTCTCGGCAGCGGGCTGGGAGGGGCCGAGCCGGGGGGGAACCCCAGGAGGAGAAGGGCCGGGAGCAGGAGGCTTCCCCGCAGCCTGCCTGCGGCTGGGTCGGAGATGCCCACCGGCTGCAGGCTGTGCTTCGTGTGCCGGGCTTGGCCTTGGGCTGCCGTTTACAAGAGCCCTGGCGGAGCAGTTAGGTGAGCTGTGGAGATGTGTGGGAGGCCCACGCTTGTATCCTGAGGATTTTGGCCTTTCTGGTCTCTTCTGCTGGAAATCATTCCATTCAAGCGGTATTTACTGAAGCCAGTGAGAGAAACTCAGAAAGAAACAACAGCTTCTTTCAGCTCTTCTTTTTTTTAAGCTAAGTATAAGTTCAGACTTAGGGGCAGAAGGGGCAGAAGCTATGCTTTCCTTCTGCCCCCAGTGCTGCACTAGTACTAGGTGCAGACGTGTGAGCCAGGCTGGAGACATGTTCAGGCTGAAAACTTAACTGCAGATAGCTTTTTATGTAACGCTAGAACTATCTAGTATTGTTACGAGATTTGTTATCTCCTGCTGCATTTGGTTTACCCAAGTTTGCCAACCATTGCCAAATTGGGGCATTTATTTATTTTTTTTAAAAGTAGTTAGTGTAGGCCAGGATTAAATTTAGTTTTAGTTTGGTAGTGCATAGACTTAAAATCTCAGTGTGTAAAACCACATTGTTAATGTCGTTTCTGTCAGCACTAAAATATTGTTAGAAAATACATTTTTGTGAAACTGGACTGTGTTGACTTTATTTCCTGGTTGCTACACCCTTGGAGCCTCACCACCGCTCCCCACAATCCAATCTTAATTTAAAAATGGCTTACAGCTTATAAGTCTCTTTTAAGCATTGTTAGTCCAAAAACTAATTGGCTCTACCTTTTTAAAAGTGGTTACTGACATGGGTGAGATTTTTATCTATAAGGAAGTAGCTAATTTAAACGATAGCAGGAGGTATTAACTGCACCTTGCAGAAACTTTATGCAATAGAAGACATCACTGGCTTGAAAGAAAATGAACCAAAACATGGGTTGCACTGGATTCAGCAGTTCACTCCCGTATTAAATGAATAGAGTTACTACAAATCTGCCCAGAGCTTATCTGTTAGCTTGGTCCCTAATCAGCAGAGGAACACAAACGTATACCAACTAAAGTACGTTTCTTCAGGATGTTCAGAACACGACAGATAATCGCCCGAAAGGTGCTGCTGAATGACCAACATCTGCCTGTCAGATGCTGTACATAACAAAGAGTAATTTACCAGTTGGAAGAATGGTTTTGTAGATGCCACACGTTTTCTGATGTCTCACGTTGAGGGTGATGCCCTCACACAGAGCAGTCCTGTTTGGAGTCACGCGCTGTTCTCTTTGCTGGTACGGATGCAGCCATTCGCTGACATGGGAATGAACTGGCATGGCCTGGCCACGTCTGTGCGACGAAACTTTCAGGCCTTAGAGGAGGGTGGCTGGATGAAAAACTACCTTTCGCCAGTAGACCTGCCACAGGCTAACTCCCAAATTGTGCAGGATAGTAGTTGCTCCAGGGCAAAACTGTTTACAAGAATTGCTACTGTTGTAGGGGTATAGCAGTGGGGAAGACAGAGGGGATAACACAGATGACACATAGTCCTTGTATGGTTTAATTTACTTGAATAGCTGTGACCTTAGTGTTTTCTACAATGAATAATTTTTCAGGAAAGCCCTTTGTGTGAGGTCCCATCACCGCTCTGAGCAAAACGCTCTTTTTACTAACTTAGGTGGAGAAGAAAGCTGAAGGAAATGCTACCTTATTTATTAAGACTTGCTAGATTGATTCCCTTCTTTGCTGATACTGAACTTTTACTCTCTCTGCTTTCACTCATCTTCTAACGTTCTTTTGGTTGGACTTCAGTATACTGTGTGGAAAGGATCAGATGCCCTTTCAGAGTGAGCACTTGGTGTCAGCTAAAGAGCAGGAAAGCACAGAAAAACCTTTCTGATTACTATTAGATAAATATTAGTCTATGATGAGTTTTTCTAGAATGAAGGATGGTTATGAGGGCAAGAGGACATCTTCTTTTCAAACACCTGGAGTTCCTATACAAGCTGCTTTGAGAAGAGACTTTAAAATGTCACTTAAACTTTCTACAGGAAGTGTTTCACAACATTGTAATTACTGTATACTGCCACAGTAGTATTTGGTGCAGTCCTCCAGCTGGAGAACACCCCGTTTCAGTTCTTAAATTAAAGTGAAGGGCATGCTGAGTCGTCACCTTTGTTTTCTTTCAGAAAATGTCAGCTTACTGTTCAAGTTGTACTGCCTCACAGTGATGACCCTGGTTGCTGCAACGTACACGGTTGCATTGCGGTACACAAGGACAGTGGAGACAGAACTCTACTTTTCAACAACGGCTGTGTGCATCACTGAAGTTATCAAGTTGTTCTTGAGCGTGGGCATCTTGGCTAAGTAAGTATGGGAATGCTAATCAGTATTTTGGAAATGAGTCCTTGCTTCTAACCTCAGATTCCCAGACACCAAAGTACAGATACATTTGAGAATGTGGCTGCATAGTCAGGCTGTGGAAGAGTCATTTTAGAGTGGGTTAGAGCTTGCACGTCCTCCTCAACTGAAACTGCTTTGTAAACAGCACAGTATTCAGGTGTGTCCTTTCTGCATATTTTCTATGTGTGTATGCTTTGGAATAGGTTCAAAATGTCAGCATGGATTATCTACGATGTTTTGGATCTTAAAAATATTTGTGTAGATGAAAGCTGGACTGTGAGCCATCGTCTGCTGAGTTAAATAAAACTGTAATGTGCCTACTCGTAAATTTTCCCAAGCAATGTTACAGACAGACATTTTGCTGTTGCTGATAACGTGTGGAATCAATCCTGAAAGACTGTGGTCAGAAACTATTGGAGTTTCTGTGATCCCAGACTGCCACTAGGAACTAGAACTTCAGTCCACATGGGAGCATCTGAAGCAGGGAGGCCATCAGTCTGCTGTCTTCCCTCTCAGCTTCCCTGTGCTACATCCTTCCTTGAATGAATCTTTGTATTCTGGACTCTTCCGAAGTCCAGTTCTTGCTGTGATGGTAGAATTTGTTCTTTTAGAGTCTCTGTCTATCTCTTTGTGGCTTTTTGTATATCAGGAGGTTGGCTGTTCTGTGCTAGAGGATCATGAAGTCACATGGTGTACTTGAGATTTTTATCAGATCTTTTCTACTTAACATCAAAATAGCATTTTACTTGCTTTAGAACTGAGATAATATTTGAATTTGGTAAGGCAGCTGTGGCAAACTGCCTTTTGTTAACCTTTCATTAAATGTAATCTGTTAGAAAAGGCAAGTGTGACCAGCAGCACATTTCTTTTTTTCTTCTTACGCACTCTGGGCTTCTCACTCTGCCGGCACAACATGTTGGCAGAAGCACCTCTGCTGACGAGTGGTTGCGCTGTGGTTCTTGCAGTGTTGTGGCCAGCGTGGATCCTGATCCAGGCTGCTTTCTGGAGACTGCAGCAGCCCATGTTCCTCAGTAGTGAGGGATATGTGGGTGGCGTTTGGTAGCCTCACCTGTGTGTATAATTTCTCAAATCTGCTCTTGTGCACCTGGGACCCAGGCTGATTACAGGATACCAGAGAGGCCTAGTTCAGCAGGGTAAGCAATCTGCTTTTTGTTAAGGGTCGGTAATATTGCGTTCATTAAATGTACAAATGGTCTTTTTGCTTGAAGTAATTAAAAAGGCAATTAATTACTTTTAACTCAGAAGTCTATTATGTTTTTAGAGCAGCCCTGCACAGCCCAAAATCCTTGTAGCCCATCATCCTCCTTTTGGCAGTTGTCAGCAGAGGATGTGTAGAAGAGATGTACAGGCAATAGGGCAAGCCCGGGCTGAACTTCTCTTAGCTGGTGGCAGAAGCTTGAGGATTTCCCAGCCTAGATGCTGTGCGCACTCTGTGGCTGTAGCACCTAACGATCCTGTCCTCTGTGGGATTGTCTGGTTTCTTTTTAAACTGTTAGTCCCTGCTGTATCTGTGAAATGACTTCTGCAATATAATTTATGTCGTATATGAAAAAGTACTTTTCAATAAATGCTTTATCTAGCAGTTTCACTGGATTCTGTCTTCCTGCGTTGAAGGGGGAAAGATGATGTCTGTCATTCTTATTTTCATATCTCCACAGATCTGTATTGTGTTCTCATCAGTCATTTATTTTCTACGCTGGGGAGTCCTAGCATAATTTTTCTGTGATCATCCTAGTACCCATCTCCACAGCATTTCCAGTATTGTTACATCCCTGTTGAAATAGGACCCAGAGCTGCATGTGGCATTCGGGATGTGAACATGCTGTGGCATTAGGCAGAGAGAGGTGAAGGTGCTTTCTGTCTTGGTCTCAGTTCCTTTCCTCAGGATTCGTAACATTCTGCTCGTTTCTCTGAACACAGCTGAGCCTTGAGCTGGTGCTGTCAGAGAGGTACTCATGTCTTTTTCCCAAATGCCCGTAACTGGTTTAGAGATGATTTTGGGGTTGTCATTTCCTGTGATTTTTTTCTCATTTATTGACAACTCATTTATTTGCCAATTAAACTGGGATCAATCTGATTCACTGAGCTGTTTGAAGGTTGTATATCTGTCCTGATGTAGTCATCTTGTGGGATTTTTTTCTCCATAGTTGAGAGAGATATGGGCACCAGAAGACACTATTCATCAGGCCATGCTCACCTCTTCTTAGCAGGATGTCTCACTTGCCGGTGGGTCCAGATGCCTGCCTTTGCTGTCCAGGTAACTGAACTGTTTCTCAGATGGCAAAAGATCCGGTGAATTCTGCTTGGTGTAGTGAGAGACCCTTCGGCAACTGTTGAAAGTTTCTTTTGGATATCGCATGTAGTTGAGTATAATCAACAAAATTTGCCAATTTCCTAGTAATCTCCCACTTCAGATCACTTAGGAATAGGCTGGACAGTGTAAATTCCAGCATAGTTTCCTTCAGCGTCTCCTTTACAGCTTCCTCCAGTTTCGAAGTCCTAACCAATTTGTCTCTCCCAAGGCAAGGTGCCTTTGTAGTTTAATAACCAGTTAGAAGATAGAATACAATCTGGTTTTTACTGTACAGTGGGATACATTTGGATACAATTTTTCTTTTTGAAACAGCCAGCATTGATTACTGCAATATACAGGATACTGGAGTATGACTCTTGCATTGTTCCGGCTGCAGAATTTGTTTTCTTGCACATTCTTGCACTATGCCTTCGCTGTGTTTACTTTTAAAGTTTCTCCTGGAAGGCACATTGAATGGCTGAATGCCAAAAGATTGCCTTTCAAAAGAGAAGCTTATGATAGCTATAGCTGTGTTAATTGTTTACTCAACTGTACTCTCAACTTTTCATATTTATTTAAAGTTCCATTCACCATCTGGTAATTATGCTGTCTACATCCTTAGATGGTCCATAATTACCAGCAGTGGATGAAGGAGAGCAGAGGTGATTTTGCAAACTCTGGTTTTATTTTCAGCTTTTCTAACAAATGTGTGTTTCTGTTGCAGAACTGATGGTTATTAGTATCTCTCACCTATTCAGACCTATGAAGAAAACAGAATATTTTTTTTAAGTCGCATCTAGATCAACATCAAGAACACTGAGTTCAAGCTAGATGATTTTTTATTTTCTTACTTGATTTTTGCAGTGTACCTCTCTGGGAACCTTATTTTGCATTATCAGCTGTACACAGAGGATTGTTTTAAATTCTTTTTTTGTAGATTTAAATCTGTCTCCACATACTGAATTCAACTTACACTTAGAGATTCTTGATAAGTGCATGCTTCAGAAAGCACACCCACTGCAAAGATGAACTATTAGATAGATAGTTCATCTTCTTGTTCTCAAAAACTAAAGTGAAAATGGTGCTTACTGGACATCTGTTATTCTTCATTGCTGAAATTCCATGCTAGAAGTCAGAGTAGACAGAAACTGCTATTACTGTGTGATTTGACTTCAAATGTGTGATGAGCTAATTCACCGAGCATGGTCTGGAACAGAAGCAGGTATAGGTTAAATATTATTTTCTTGTTCGACAGCCTGCCCACATTAGTATCAACAAACAGAAGAAGCCATTACTGTGCGCTACCTTTTGACTTCTTATTCTCACAGAGTAGAACTGTATCTGTGCTAATTATATTTTATTTGCAGTTAGACATCTGAGACAGAAGCACTTTAGTCCAGCCGTACTTGAGTATTACCAGGAACTCTAGGTTTTCTTGTACATCTTATCTCCCAGTGCTGGGCAATATGATAAATACATCGAGAAATTAAGTAAACCAACAATTTTGCCTATAACATCAATGGCTCATAACATTTTATGCAGTTCTGTACCTACTGCAGTTAACCATGGTGAGCTGTAGCATAAACTCTCCCCCTTCCTTGTATTGCAAACTTTGCCCTAAGTGCTACTTGTCTATAGATTTTCATATCAATGGTTGTCCCTTGTGACCAGACATGTCTCTTGCAAAAGACACCTGTGTGACATGCTCGGTGTCACCAAGTCTGTCCCAAGCAAAGCATCCGCTTAAGTTAGGAAAGAGTTTTGTGTATGACCTCGCTTGTACAACAAGAGTGTGGGAAGCCATACTCGCCTCTGTTCAGTCCCTGACACTGTTTTTTTTGTGTGTGCTGTTATGGGAAAATGACAAAAAGAATCCTTTGCAGCTGCCTGTATAAAGACTGCTCTCACTACAGGGGAAAAAAAAAAAAAAAAAGGAGAAAAGGAGGTATGTGCTTGGTGCAAGGGAAGGGAGAAACTTAGATGGAAGGATCGTGAGAGGATAGAGTCCATAAACCTTTAGAGAGGAAAAGTTTAAGAACCTGGAGCACAAAGCCAGGGGTTGATCAGGAATGGAAAATAGGCAGGCACAAGGTGGTTACAGAAGGAGCCTGGGGCACAGAGAGATTGCTGATTTTGGTAATTGCTAGTAAGAGTTTGGGGCAGGTAGATGACGTAAGTTTGTTAAAAAGAAAGAAGTTGGGATGTGGGTGACGTGTGGGGAATTTGGCTCCTGGAGCACTGAGGAGGATGTGAACCATTTGCTCATCTGTGTGTGTAATGGAAGCAAAAGGAGTGTTAAATTCAAGAGCAATTCAGGCCTGTGGGAGGGGACAGGAGTGATTTTGGATGTTGGTATTTGTCAGTGGCCAAGTGAGAGAAGAATGGAAAGGGGGAAACGTGGGACTTGGGGAGAGCTAGGAAGGGAATTGGAGGACTTGCGTAGCAACGACAAGTAAGCAACAAATATCAGATTGACATAGAAATGGCAAGGGAGAACTAGCAATGCAGAGGTCAGCTTTAATAAGCTGAGGAGGAAGCCACAAAAGGGGACAGCAGCAAGAAGCAACAGGTTCTTCCCCACTGCCTGCTCTTTAATTACATGAAGGAGGCGTGTGAAGATGCAAGGCAACAGGGAGCCACGACACGTCCCACCAGACCTCTTCACATGTGTGCTGGTGCCGGTCCAGCATCTCCTGCAGCACAAGCGAGAAGAGGAACCCAGGGCTGGCTGAGGAATGAGAGGTGTTTCCAGCTCAGTAGTGTGCAGGGGTACAATCTTTTTTTGGCTGTACCTCAAGGCCCAGTTTAAAGAGGATCTGGAAGATCATGGACATTTGACATCACACGCAAATATTAATACCCCCCCTAAAAAAAGTGAGGGGGGGGGAGGGGAATGACAGCCTTCTGTCCCACTGCCTATATACTTAGCAACTTATTCCACTGTTTACAGTGTTCATGGTGGTTGTTTACTTTATTACACGTTAATGCATCTAACCTGATTCCAGAATGTCGTCTTCACCTTCAGGGGTTTCTGTTTGTTGGTAACCTCACTGTTTTTTCCCAGTTAATTTTTCTTTAATGAGCAGAAGGTACAGCTGATTGTTGAGAACAAATTTTCAGCCTTCCCAAAGGATTCATTGATTTGATTTCTGTTTTCAAATACCGGTTTAAGAGAGCCCTCAGTTACATTAATATTTTATTTTGCAGAGAAACTGGAAGTTTGGCAAGGTTAATAACATCTTTAAAAGAAAATGTATTCGGAAGTCCTACAGAATTGCTAAAATTAAGTGTTCCATCTTTGGTGTATGCTCTCCAAAACAATATGGCATTTGTGGCTCTTAGCAACTTGGATGCGGCAGTCTACCAGGTAATACACGTTTTTGTCAGTAACTGATCTGTGAATACATTTCTCTCCACTGTTTCATGAGGTGTGTGTGCTAGCTATCTGTCTGCCTAGCACACAGTACCCTTTTTAGCCTCAGTGTGAAAAGCCAAACGGTGGTTTGTTACATTCAGAGCATCCACTCTGTTGCAGTGCTCTGGTTTTCTGAGCCTAACCCACTCACTGCTAGAGTCACTTCACATTCACTTTGTTGTAGTTAGCAATGGTACAGAACCCCAAGAATCTGTAGGAAATCAGTGAATATGAAATTGTATTTATCATTCTGTAGTTGAAGTCTCTATTTTATAATTTTCTTGTTTGGGAGGAGTTTATAAAACCACATCCTCTGTGCTATATCCCCATCTCCTTTAGGTGACATACCAGCTGAAGATCCCTTGTACAGCTTTATGTACAGTCCTAATGCTAAACCGTACCCTTAGTAAGTTGCAGTGGTTCTCTGTCTTCATGCTGTGTGGTGGTGTTACCCTTGTTCAGTGGAAGCCTGCTCAGGCTACAAAAGTACAGGTAAGAGCTTACGTTTTGCCACTTCACAACGAAGAATAAACTGCCTTATGCTTTGTATTTCACTTCACAGCAGCTGGGATTAAGGTAGGGTCTCTTACATTCCACACAGCAGTACCTGTTTCCTATTTCCAGCCACTTTGTCTCCAACGTAAATGCTAGTTTGGTCATTCACTTTCACGTTTATTGAACGCCAGTTCAGGCAGGCATGCGGTGATGTTGCTCCAGTCTCACTTGTTGGATTGCTACAATTAGTATAAATTACCACAGTCATCATAATCGGTCTAACGCACCATCATTAGTATGTAGCTGAGTAATACAGTGTTTCCAGCAGTTGGCCCTGGTATCACTGCTGGAGCAGAGAACTGGGAATCGAAGCACTTGGCAGAATTAGGAGTGAAACTCCAGTGCCTTGTGGGTGTGGGTATGTCATTGAAACACACCCTTCAACAGGCACTGACCTAATCCTGTTCTAGGGAGAAACAAGCATCTTCTGTTTCTTAGGTCTTAGCTGCTCGTCGGTGGTGTTAGTAGGATGGGCAGGGCGTGCAGCTGGGAAGACTGGCCACAGCCAAGTAGTGGGTTCCTCTGAGCACTGCAAAGGTTGGTAAGGGTACACAGGGAAAGCGAAACACCACACAGCTACACCAAGTTAATCCGAAGGACTGCTCTTAGCTAAGCAATTTTAATAAATTTTCTGCCCCTCTACTCTGCTCTGGTGAGACCTCACCTGGAGTACTGCGTCCAGCTCTGGAGCCCTCAGCACAAGAAGGACATGGAACTGTTGGAGCGGGTCCAGAGGAGGGCTACTAAAATGATCCGAGGGCTGGAGCACCTCTCTTATGAGGACAGGCTGAGGGAGTTGGGGTTGTTCAGTCTGGAGAAAAGAAGGCTGCAGGGAGACCTGATTACGGCCTTTGACAGCTGTGTCAGGACAAGGGGTAATGGTTTTAAACTAAACCAGGGTAGGTTTAGACTGGATATAAGGAAGAAATTCTTTACAATGAGGGTGGTGAAACACTGGAACAGGTTGCCCAGAGAGGTAGTGGAGGCCCCATCCCTGGGAACATTCAAGGCCAGGTTGGACGGGGCTCTGAGCAACCTGATCTGGTTAGCGGTGTCCCTGCTCACTGCAGGGGGGTTGGACTAGATGACCTCTAGGGGTCCCTTCCAACCCAAAACATTCTATGATTCTATGATTTTGTACTGTAACAAAATGCTAATAATTTTGCTTGTACTGAACAAAGTAGCTCTGGAATTGATTATTGTAAATTACTGAAGTGCTGCATCCTTTTTAAAATAATGGTTGATGTTGCAGGTGGAGCAGAATCCATGGCTAGGGTTTGGAGCCATTGCGGTTGCTGTATTGTGTTCAGGATTTGCAGGTATAGTATTACTTCCATACGCAGGTCACATCAAAAGGATGGGAGGATCCACGGTGTTTAAAATGGAACATTCTACATTAGCGAACTGTTTTTATTGATTAGAAGATAAAAAAGGACTTTTTCCTCCCTGCCCATAATTACCTTCTCCTTGCAGTACATGACATGATTACTCTAGTTGTCAAGCAGATAACTAGGAGCACATACTATTGGTTTTATCTGATGCAACTTAGAATGCTGGTTTGCAAGCAGAAGCGTCTTCCAAATGCTTAGAATAATACTCTAGGGAACATCCATAATGACTCACTCAGTACAATTAATTAATGTACATCAGTTTTATAAATTTGGCCTTATAGTGAATAGCTCCCTTAATGGTGATCACATGAAATACTTGCATTTTTTTATAAGGGGAACTGAGCTCCTCACTCAGTTCTTGCACTACCTCAGCCCCGAAACACACATTGCCATAGTCCTGTAGGTGGTAAATCTGAGATGCAGAGTGAACACGAGTACGGCAGAGAGGAAGATGAGTAGCAGGAAGCCTAGGTTAACTGCATGGAGGACTTTTGGTTTGGTTTTGTTCCACAACCAGTGCTTCCCTTCAGAGTAGTTTTCCTGTGGCTTCCATAGGAGACCAGAACTTAAGGACAAGTGAGCTGGTGCTGAGAAATAAGGAAATGCAAATTACTACTTAATTTGAAATTTGGCTCACAGGGGCGTATTTCCCTGGCTGTAAACTGGATTCTTCCCCCTCCCTTTGTAAGAAAACAAGGTATTATCACCTACCTCTAGTACCATACAATCCTGCAAGAATGCTCTTGTGCTGTGCATACACGCTCGTTACTGGTGGAAAACATTCTGGTTGGCAGGGGAGGAAAGGAGGAGGGTGCCATTCTTGTTTAGTGTCTTTTCAGTGAAATGGGCACTTTGAAGCAGAAATGCTAAATAAGACTGTGTAGAGCTCAATCAACATTCCCTGGAAGGTTATAAACTTGCCCGTTTCAACAGATGCTCCCAAGCCATGAGACAAAATACAGCATTCACAGAGGAGCCTTCAGAGTCTGCTAAAGCTCTGTAGCTTTCTCTTGATAACACGGGTGGACAGCTGTGCTTCTAAAGGTCTGCAAATTCAGACCACTGAAAGGGCTGATGCAGGCAGCTCTGAAGGATTTAGACACATAGGGCTTGCTTCTCCCGCAAAAGGATTGCAGCTTGGGTGTTTCCTCACTGACAGCTGTAGCTTTGAGGCAGCTGGGAGGACAGCACATTTCATCCGTGGAGCTCCTTGTGCCCTTGTGGCTTTACGTGTTGAAAACATAAATCCTATTCAAACTCCTTTCCTCTCCTTTCTTCTTCCACCCACATGAAGAAGTTATTTTGGCATTAAACCTTCCGTTTCTGGACTGACCATGTTAAGTGTGTTATATTATTCCAGCAGAGTAAAAAAAATTTTTGTGTTTTTTGTCCCTCAGAGATGGAAAAGAAGTTTTTTCTTCAAACTGTTGGTCCTGTGATAATTTCCAAGTATCCAGGGGCCCAACAATGCTTATAAAAGCATTGGACAAATAATGTAATGGCAGATCCTTTGTGACTTGAAACAGTACTGAAGAGTAATTTCTCCCAAACCGCACACGTTCTTTCCTTCACCTTGTCTAGTGGAGTGATTTTTATGCATTTTCAGAAACCTGAAAGCATCATTTCATGGCTTTGCTTACTGCTTTCCTAGTTTACAAAATTTACAAGTACGGTTCATACTCAAGCCAAATTTCTGGTACATTGATTACACCTGGTTGTGCTCCATGGGGGCAGGAATCTCGAGATAGATTACTCTGGGTTCTTCTAAATGCTGCAGTCATTAACAATACTAGTTTTTTGCTGATATTGCTTAGACTTTGAAAATGTATATTCATATGAGATAGTGTAATATTTCCTTGTGGTTTTTTTATTATTTGAATTCCTGAAATAGAATTCTGTTCTCCAGTTCATTCACCATAAATATTCACTATACTGTATTAAATTATAAATTGCATTTTTCATGAATAAGAGAGTAGCAAGACCTTCCTTGAAGCTGACTCGGGGATTTCAGGAGGAACGTGTGCCTAGGGCTTCTAACCCACAGGTCTTTTCTCTGTGCCATCTTTCTCAGTTCCATATACTTCTCTCATACCGTATGAAGGATCTTGGGTGACATTAATCAGCAATAAACTTTTAGTCACTGGGACTCGCAGCAGAGGGTCATGGAACTGGGGGAGATTATCTGAGTTCTGCAAACCGCTGTCTATGTTTTGAAATGCAAAGGAAATTCCAGAGATTAGCCAGAGTCCTGGTGTGGGAGCAATGGATAAAAAGGCAGCTAGCGATGGCCTTGTCAAATATTGGCCTTTTAGTCTGATACACACCTCCCAAGTAGAATAATGAAAAAGTATTGGGGAATTTCAGTAATGCAGAGCATAAAAGTAGTGCTTATCAGCATGACACTGTGATCAAGAGCTTTAGATTAAAATGAATTCCATTTCCTCAAAACCAACCTGTAGTTTCAGTTAGCAGAAGGCATTGGTTTTGATTTGCTCTTGTAATCCCCTGAAGCTGTGGTTTCAGAAGGTCACCGCTCAGTCAAGTGCTCTGCAAGCACAAGGCTTCCGAGGAATTTTCAGTCTCAGTACTGAGGTAATATAGTCCCACCCACTCCTATTTCCCCCTTCCCCCCCCCCTTTTTTATTATTTTATACTGCTAAATATCTTGATGGAAGAAAAATCGTTCCTCATTGTACTGAAAAACATAAATACTGTCCTGGGGATACAATACCAGGTGCCAAGGTGAAACACTTTTTCTGGTATGGAATTGTACAGGAGAAACTGTTGGAATTGGAAGCCTGGCAAATCAAACAGAAATGAGGAACAGTTTCAGTTGTTGATGAGGTTCATTGTTAAAACAACTGTAAACAGAAATAGAATCTATTTTTGGTGTTATATACCCATTGAAATGATCCTGTTGTGGAAGACGCACGTTAACAGGATGTGCTTTTGGGCCTTCTGCATCAGAAGCTTCTGTGAAATGTAAGAGTCTGTAGGACAAGATGATTCCAGTAGTCTTGTCTGGCTTTAAGACGCTATGAACCATGAATCATTAAGGACAAAGCTTCATTCATTTTACTGAAACTGGCTTTTTTTTTTTTTTTTTAGGAGTTTATTTTGAGAAGGTCTTAAAGAGTTCAGATACTTCCTTGTGGGTGAGGAATATTCAGATGTACTTATCTGGAATTGTGGTGACTTTATTTGGTGTGTATGTGTCAGACGGAGCCCAAGTTCTTGAGAAAGGGTTTTTCTATGGCTACACATACTACGTCTGGTTTGTCGTCTGTAAGTATCGTGTGGTTTTAGAGTCTCATTGTTTTGCTTTTTTAACTATGATATAACTGATTCCACAAAGCTACAAATTCAGTCTGACCCACTGTTCTTTACTGTGTTTTGGGGTTTGGGTTTGTTTGTTTTTTATTTTTAAGTATCATTATTTTGGAAATTATTCACTTGTTCAATTTAAAACTGTGCTGAAACAGCAGTCTAAATGACTGAGGGAGTAGATCATCTTTAAATGAGCCATATCTGATCTACTAGGTGCTGAGTAGACATCCCATTTTGCTGAATGTTGCATCGAATCACCGATTAGGATGACAAAGCTCAAACAAGGAGTACACCAAGTGGAGTAAAATGCATTGTTTCAAGAGTAACCCTCTGCACCTTTACTAACAGAAACATGTTATCTGCTTTCCAGTCCTCGCCAGCGTAGGTGGCCTCTACACTTCAGTCGTTGTTAAGTACACGGATAACATTATGAAAGGCTTTTCTGCAGCGGCAGCCATTGTTCTTTCTACCGTGGCATCAGTCATCCTCTTTGGCCTCCAGATAAGTAAGTGCCTTCTTGCCTTTGATTTGACCCTGCAGGCATGTTTCCTGCCTGGCCAGCAGGCTGTACGCACGTCATACCAAAGCAATCATTTGAATTTTTCTGGTTTTAACTCAAGTCTTCTCCAGGGCTCCCACGAGCTAATGTATGGTTCCTGTTGTGATGTGTAAGGTGTCTAACAATCCTGTGCTTTCAAAGGCATTCACGGTTTGTTCTTTCAGAGGCATCCTACAACCTCCAGTGGAAAGGTTCTTGCCAGTTTAAACAGCTTACGAGTTCGTACAGCTTTGCTTGTGAATCGCTTTCTGATGCAGTTTAGTGTGCGACAGAGCTGTTTACCTCAGACTGCTGTTGATAAGTGCAATGGGCTGACCCTCGCTGGACACCAGGGGCCCACCACAGCCACTCTATCACTCCCCTCTTTAACTGGACAGGGGAGAGAAAAGTAGATCAAAAGGCTCATGGGTCGAGATAAGGACAGGGAGAGATCATTCGCCAGTTACACAGATTCAACTTGATGAAATTAATTTAAATCAGAGTAGGAGAGGATAAAAACTGCTGAATCTTAAAACACCTTCCCCCCCACTCCTCCCTTCTTCCTGGGCTCAACTTCACTCCCAATTTTCTCTACCTACTTCCCCCAAGCGGCGCAGGGGGACAGGAATGGGGGTTGGGGTCAGTTCATCACACATTGTCTCTGCTGCTTCTTCCTCCTCTTCCCCTGCTCCAGCCTGGGGTCCCTCTCACGGGAGACAGTCCTCTATGAACTTCTCCAATGTGAGTCCTTCCCACGGGCTACAGTTCTTCATGAACTGCTCCACTGTGGGTCCATCCCTCCCACAGGGTGCAGTCCCTCAGGAGCAGACTGCTCCAGCATGGGTCCCCTGCAGGGTCACAAATCCTGCCAGCACAGGTCCACAAAGTCTTGCCAGGAACCTGACCTGGCACAGGCTTCTCACGGGGTCACAGCCTCCTTCGGGCATCCCCCTGCTCCATCGTGGGGTCCTCCCTGGGCTGCAGGTGGAGATCTGCTCCCCTGTGAGCCTCCATGGGCTGCAGGGGGACATCCTGCCCCACCATGGGCTGCACCAGGAGCTCTGGTGCCTGGAGCACCTCCTCCCCCTCCTTCACTGACCTTGGTCTCACATCCTCTCACTTCTCTCTCCAGCTACTGAGCAGCAGACTTTTTTTTCCTTCTTAAATCTGTTATCACAGAGGCGCTTCCACCGTCACTGATTGGCTTGGGCTTGGCCTTGGCCAGTGGTGTAGGGAAAACTTCTCACAGAAGCCACCCCTGTAGCCCCCCACTACCAAGACCTTGCTATGCAAACCCAATACAATAAGTTATAATTTCTTGTTGGTTTAGTACAGCCAGTGCCAAATTAATCCCTTGGCTATTTCTGCAAGGGCTTTGCCACATCCCTATTAAGTTATGCCTGCTACTGCATTAACTTTCCCCATCCCAATTTCCTGTGGCCAGCACTGAGAGCGAGTCAGACAGCAGCTGGGGTCATGACTGAGGTGGTGAATAGTTTTGAGAGGAAACAGCAGATGGCTTTGGGCTGTCCTGGAACTACAAAAGGATTTTCTCCCTGATCAAGTCTGTGTCTTGATACTGTATCCGGTAGCTCCTGTTCAGTCACTCACTGTTCAGTTTGGGGTATTTTTTTACTTTCCTACCATAATCTGAAGAGGGTATGGTGTAATGGTGGAAAAAAATGGCTTTCAGAGGTGGCATTAGTGAGGTGAAACTTCAGGAAAGTTTGTGTAAGGAAAAAATCATCAGTGTCTGGCTGAAAAAGAGCACCACTGTGAACCAAGTGATGAAAAACACAACTAGTTTTAGAAAAGCACTTGGGCAGAACGTTTTCTTGACTGATGCCACAAATCAAGCCTGGACTGGCGCTCTTTCTGTGAAAGCCTCATTAATAGCGTTTCTCAACCCTGTCTGGATGTGGAAGGGCAAACAAAGTGTGTTATCACAACTACTTTATCACACCCCCTGTGTCTTTATCATTAAGTTTATTGTAACAGAAGCCTGTCAGATGGCATCTGGAACAGCAGATGTTTCACACTTGCTTTTCTGACCATCACCACAGTCTTGCTGATGCGAGACTAACTGAAGTGGTGCGGGGACAGCAAATACTCAAGAGATCTCTATGACAGAGGATGAGTCTAGGTGCTGTGAATTATTAACAGCTTATTGTCCTGTTCAGTTTTGAGTAACTTTAATACTGTCGTTCAGAAATCATCATAACTCGTACAGCTTAGTCTTCAGAAGGTTTGTTCTTACATGGAAGTGTTTATTTAAACTATTTTGTCTCCTTTCAGCTGTTACCTTCTCCCTGGGTGCTCTGCTGGTGTGTATTTCCATTTACCTCTATGGATTACCTCGACAAGACACCACAAAAATCCAGCCATCGGAGACTAAGAGCTCAAAAGAGAGACTTGCTACTGTGTGACGTTGTCCAATCAAAATGGACAGACAGACAGGAGAAAAAACAGACTGTAAAAAAAACCCCTGCATTTTAAAAAAAAAATTAGCCTTAAGCTAGTCATGAAACGGTTTAAGTGGGATAGACTAAAAGCAGAAGTTCTGTCTTACGTGTGAAGTTTCCAGTGGCTGGCGCTGAGGCTACGTTACAGCTGAGGAGCTGGATGAGTATTTTACTGAAGGTGTTCTTCATTCACATCGAACAATGACGAGTCCCATTGACAAGGAAAGCAGAATGAAGGAACTGAACACTCAATTGTATATAATGTATATAAGGGAGTGAAATTGGTTCTTTGTGTATTTGATAAACTGTCTTGCCCTTTGAGGGCAGAAATGCCCCAAAGCTTCATAAAAATCTATTAAAAAGAGCAATTACTGCCAGCATTTTATCTTAAAACTAGTTGGCAATTGCAGTTTGATTAATGACAGGAAAAGTTTCTCTTCTAGGTTGATACATAGGAGATGATGGCACAACTCCACCAAGAATAACCACGCTTTAAGCATCGCTTACCTGGAAGTGATCAGAAGCAACACTTGCTGTTTGGTTTAAAAAGTCAGAATGAGTGACTAGGGTTTCTCTTTAAGTTGCAGATTTTCTTTCACTTTTGGTTTTTTTTTTTTTTTTTACACCTGCTGTAGCTGGATCTTCTGTTCTATGTGTTTGGGGAACAGTTATAGTGGGGAAGGTTCACGTGTGTTCTTGTATCTCTGGCTTGAGTTCAAATGAGTCAACTCTAAAATGTCAGACTAGCAAATTTTATCTGTACGTTTTCTCCCTAAACCTCTGTGCATAGAGAGCGATGCTTGAAAAGAGTTCCTGCAGTGGATGGTAGGCTTTGATTTAACTTAGGAGTGCCGACTGTGCAGTTTCAACCTCCTCCCTCACTTTCTGAGGCCTCACTTAGTTCAACCCTTCCAGAAGCTGCGACTCTGCATTGAGGGAAAACTGGCTGTGGTGCATGTGGGCAACTCGTTTACAGTCAAAGCGGAGTCAAAATTGTGACCAAGTTTATATGCTGGGTAGGTTCCTTCAGCCATGAGTTAACCAGCTGGGTTTTACTTGAAAGCGGGGCATGTTAAATGCAGCAGTAACAAATGTGCTTAAATTCTGTTCCAGGGGGAGGGGATGCTCCTCTCTGCCTTCCGCCAACTGTTCTGTGCATGCACGGCTCTGGTGAGCGGAGGGTGGGGGGGGAGGGGGTAGGTGGAGGGGAGGGTATTGCCAGGCATTTCTGAGGCCGGAACATAATCCGTGCTACCTCACACAGTGATGCTCCACCTCTCTCCAGCAGTGTGATGGCTCGGGGTGCCACGTACAGTGCTGAGGGAGCACCGCCCGTCCCCTTCCACCAGCTGGGCAGCAAACCCTCTGCGCCCCGTTCCTCACGTCAGCGGGCAGAGGAAGGGGCGAGGAGCAGGATGCAACAGTTGGCTGACTTTTTAGGTTTGGTCTTGGCTGACTTTTAGCCAAGGGGGAGGGCAGTACAACACCCAGGAGAAAAATTCTCTGGCATGGCCGACTCCCTGTGTTAGGGCATACAGTGCAGGTGTAGCTGAGGTGCCACCAGGCCTAGGTACACAATGGCGACTGCAGAAGGGGAGCACAGTTACTACCGCTTCCTCTGCCAGCAGGATGTGATGCTTACATGGCAAATGCAGAGCAGTTCTCTTTTATGGGAAATACCAGGTATGCTATAGGCTCATGTACACTCACCTACCACCCGCCTGGGAGAAAGCGATCGCGACGGCCCCGGCCTCCCTGCAATGGCTGGGCCGTGCGTGCTCTTCTGCAGGCAGTACGATGGAGCACACAAACCTCCACGAGCAGGCGGCTTCCAGGCTGCATTCACAGTGACACACAGGCCAGCGTTCAGGTAAAATTAAAAAATCCTTTTACTAATAGATGTGACTTTACATTGCGTACAGCCTCGTTACATTCGAGTTACAGGTGTAATACCAAGAAGTTTCATTCCGTTGGCTAGAACCAAGCGTGCAGCTTGAAAGAGACAGAGCCTTGCCTGGGAAACAAGAACAGCTGTCAGCTTGGGGTATTGATACAGAATTGGACATAGTTAGAATCACAGAATCATTTAGGTTGGAAAAGACCTTTAAGATCAAGTCCAACCATTAACCTAACCCTGCCATCCCACCACTAAACCATGCCCCTAAGCACCTCATCTACCCACCTTTTAAATACCTCCAGGCATGGGGACTCGACCATTGCAATGCTTAACAACCCTTTCAGTGAAGAAATATTTCCTAATGTCCAACCCAAACCTGCCCTGGCGCAACTTGTCCTGAAGTTCTCAGGACAGCAGTTAGGAGCAGCCTGCCAGAGGTGAGAACGCTGCGTGCGTCCTCTGGCCCCACGCAGGGCGCTGGGATTCGCACATACACATAAGCCCAGTACTGAGTAACACACTGATGCTGGAAGAATTCACACCCGCTGTTGCCAACAGCCCATTGCAGTGTCACCAGCAGGACACTTTTGTCAACAACAGGAAGCTGGATAGGGGTGTCCAGCCCCATCTGGTACTACCCTTGGGGCAGTGACCAGAGGAGACGCCTGCGAAAGAGCTGCCATGACTAAAACCCAAAAATCTTTCACGCACCACAGGCTGTTACAGCCTGAGGATGCTGCGGGAATGCCTCCTCTCGCTGTGCCTGGGTTAGAGGCTGTCAAGCAACTACGGGCTGCTTTGAAAATGTTGCCCTTCCTTGTCAATGCCTCAGCTGTTACACAGCTGGCTCTTTGGGAAGGGCTCGATCACCCCTGCTCCAAGCAAAAATAGTTCTTGAAAGCCATCACATTGTAAGATATTTAGAAGGTGGTTTTAATTATTTTTTTTTTTTACAGGATAAGGAACTGAAATTTTCCTCATAGCTTGGACTGTCTTAGTCCATCTTCAAGGGCAGGCATACCTACAGCATCTAAGCTCAAATATAGAGCGCAGCTCCATCGATTCCACTGGACTTCCCCCCCCCCCCCCCCCCCAACATAGCTCAACACTTAAATATGATTTCCTACCAAAATCAGATGGGGAATTGCTTTTGAAATAGAGGAGAGAGAAAATAAGAAAGGTAGTGTAATTAGTGTATCATTTACTGAGCAGTGAAGGGGTCAAACATTCCCTGGGAAATGAGTAGAAAATAACGTGCGTGTATTTGGAACTGCACACTAGCAGCTGTCAGCCTCCGTGCTTTAGCCAGAAAGGCAATACGGACAGCTGGGGATGTGGAGGTGGCAAGAGGGAGGAGACAGATTCAGTTATCTCCTAGTTCTCCATCTTCCCACATAACCACTAAAGGAAATCATCAGGCATTAACCAGCCTGTTAAATGCTCAAATGTTTTCTTTTAAAAAGTTCAGAAGGAAAGGGGTTTCACTGGGTTTGGAGCAGCTGCCCTTCAGGAGCATTCTTTTTTGGGAAGATCAGGCAGAGCAGCCCTTTCCAGAAGGCAGAGCAGCCCTTTCCAGAAGGCAGAGCCGCCAACAGGAACCCCTGCCTTCTCGAAGCAGTGCCGCCCACAGGAGAGCCTGCCTGTTGGCTCACGGGCCCGGCAGGGTGCGTATTCACCCAAGTGGTTACGCAGCTGGGTGCAGCTGGGTTGGCAAAGCCCTACAGCATCATTCCTCTGGGATGCCCTACACAGACTCCCGCCACGTAACAACGCTGTGCCATACCTGGGCTAGTTCAGGGGCGCTGCCTTTCACAGGAAGGGTTTTATGTGCCACGGCTGCAAGGTGGCTGAAATGGAAAAGGCAGTGAGAACGAGCAAGTCTCTTGGAGCCGTGCTACGGACGGCAGAAAGCAGCAGAACTGCAGCGCGCCAGAGACTTGTCTCCAACAGCCTCTTCTACCTGGCTGAGGTTTCAGTAGCCTGCCTGCACATTGTCAGGGCACACCATCAACAACTGAACTGAATGCTCGTAAAATAACCCCAAAGCAATCTCTCCACTTCCCCCTCTCCATGCTCCACCCCCCCCCCCCAAAAAAAAAAACAACAAAACTGATCTGGAAAGATCCTTGAGAGCCTGTCCTGTCATTCCCAAGGTGCACGATTCCTTGTACAATTTTCCTTAACTTGTTAAAGCTTTCCCACACGCAGGCTCTACAGCTGCCTCCAGCAAGTCTACTCTAGTGTTTTACTGTGCTGTTAAATCAGACGGGTCCCTGTGGGGACCCTCCCTATGGAGGTCATGTAGGCAGTATGACTTACTGTAATAATATGCTTTGTCCATCTCAACACATAGGCCGAGATCAGTGGTTAAAAAGGGTTTGGACAAAACTTCCTAGCTGAAATGTTGAAATTTGAGAGCATATCGTCAGCTCAGATCTGCACTGTAAGATATGATTAGTCCAGTATGGTTTTGGCTTCAGACACTGGGTTACAGCCAAGCGATTCTTTTTGCTTAAAAGCAGTTAAGTTTCAGAGGAGGCTCCTGGCTCCTTTGTTCCTGGTTCCAACCTCGATCTCTACTGTTTATTATATTATTCGCTATCCTACTTTATACCTTTCCTGCTCCCAAGAAACTGTCTCAGAAATTTACATCTTCCCACTATTTTTACTCTTCAAAGCAGTGCAGATGTGAAGGCTGCAGAGCCAGCTCAGGAAGACCTGTCCTTACTGGAGATAGATGCCAGTATCAGCAATCACCTTACCTAAGCATGAGGAGGTAGCTGACGATGTGCTTGGGTTGCAGATCCTGAGAAGATCTATATAGGACCTCATCATACCTGTGAAGAAAGAAAAGGATTCTTTGGTGTTAAAGTGGTAGGAAGGCGTACTCAGATACAAGGCTTATCAGACTTGCTTAAGTTGGAACAAACACACAACCACTACTGCAGAATTAACAAGAATTATCTTCTGAACCAGACCTAAGCCACATAATTAGCATACAATTGATTATTTCTTCCTCGTTCACTTATTATTGAAGGAGATTGCTTCTGCTCCTCATCACGCAAACACTGCCTCAGAGAGTCAGGCTATAGCAAAGAGAACACAAGAGCTATATTTGCTCCTGGAACATTATGTCTGGTTTTACATTTCAGCACTAATTGTAAGTTCCTAGGAGCAAAAAACATGTACTAAATAACCAAGGCAGTCAAAATAGTCCCTTAGGGGACGTTGCCTTTAGTAAATGCAGCTTAGAATTTTAAGTAGCTAAAGGGAATCTTGTAACATTAGAAAAGACAAAAACAAAGTGGGTTTACATAATCCTGGAATAAAAATCAACTTATGTAAGTCTATTAAACCAGATAATACAGGCAGGGTCATGGAGATCCATGTTTTTTTCTTCATGTGTTCTGCTGTCCACTTGCGCACATCCTCTTTTGCACAGCCTGCAAGAAGTTACCAACACCTCTAGGGATGAATAGGTTTCAGATTCAAAGCAGGGAGCAGACTTCCTGGTCTTTCCTCAGCTCCCAGGCCCATCCCCGCCAGGATGCCCAAGCTGAACTTCCCTGGGATCTTCCTCCTTTGAAGGCAAGCTGCAGGAGAACTGGGGAGTGAGCTCTGACAATGAGGGCTCAGTGGTCACGTAGGAGCTACAGCACCAGGGAGGGAGTGCTCCCTGTGCCCTTGGCAGGGAAGCTACAAAAACATCTCTTAGAGGCGCATTCAGCAGCTCACCTCACCAGCGTGCCCCGGGTGGCCACTGCTCAAAGAGGGAAGCTTGCTGCCTTTATACCACCGTGCAAGAGACGCGAGAGAGACAAGATCAAGGGAACCTCTGCATCATCTTAGGGACAGCTTAGAGACCAGCAGCTGTTGGCCCCTCAGAGACAGCGGCGTAGGTATAGAAAAATTACTATTAACTTAACAAGGCCCATCAAACAGCCATTAATAAAGCTTCAAGAAGCAACAAAGTTGGTACCAAATAACAGGGCTCTCTTTTGATCCCAATTTTTGTTGCTTCATGAAGCTGCCATTTCAGCGCTGGCCTACGACAACTTGTTATTTTATCAGTTAAGTCAGTCCACTTCTGCAGGGATATACACGCTACCTTCAGTCTGCAAAGTTAATGGTACTCAGAACTAGTCAACTAATTTTAAGGAGAAACGTTTGGTAGCTTTTCAAACAGCAGCAGCAGAGCCATGGGAAGTGGGCTTGTGGCAAGTCAGGAGGGTGTATCATGGAAATTTTTCAAGAAGAATCTACTCATGGCAACTCAAAAGGAGGACTGAACAGTCATTGTTACTGCTGAAATCATGGGTTATTTAAACGTGAGTTTGTTAGCCACTGAGTACCTGGTCTAATGGATAACCTAAATACTGCTTTCTGCTGGAAGTAAAGGCCCCAGGAGATGTTTCATACAGATTCCATGGGGTGCCTGGCCAGACTCAAAGGCCTTTGCAATAAGTAGACCTGAAGCTCCATAAAAACGGGAGCCCTGCAGTAGAGCAACGACCTCTGTTTGAAAATAGATGCACGCCTGGGATGCAGTGATCCCTGCAAATCAACCTGAAATACATCAACCCTGTCAGTTTTCACACATAAGACAGGCAGCTATACGCTAATCTGATAAAACCCAAGAAATGCCCCAGGAGTTTTCTGTGGAATACAATTGCACTGGATAAATATGACACTACTGGTATTATTTAGAGTGCTGGCTGGTCTTGCTGTTGCTCAGGAGAGCACGCAGCATGTGATAAACTGCAGGCGGACCTCTTGAGGCAATTGCAGTTAATGGAAGGACTCTAATCTACAGCTGCGGGCTGGAAGGAGCCACCTGGGACTCTGGCATGACTTTTGGAAGTCCAAATTTTAAACAGATGCCCTCAAGAAGGCCTTAGTGTGGCCAAAGGGGTTAACTTTCTGGCACTGTGCAGTGTGCAATGCAGTATATAGGAACTCTCACCAGGAATTCTGAAAGCCTCAATTACTTCCAACTCCATCACAGGCTGCGCAACATGGACAACTCCCTTGTCTCCGTATTTTAATTACACGCCGATAAATAACGAAAACAGAAACTGCTCAACTTTAAGACTGAACAAACAAAGAACATGACTGCTATTAACAAGTATTAGTTGTGCACGTTCAGTAGCTCTGAAGGATGCTGAGCTACTGAATGTGCATGCACATACTTCATTCACCTCACCCAGGAGCACTTCCTCTCCCCTTTCCCACATGACAAAAACAGAACAAGTGGGACCAAGCAAATCTGCAGCTAATATTTATATAGAGCTTAGCATATTTTTATGAAGACAAGAAATAATTAATTAAGAGGCTCATGTACACAGAGTATGTTCCAAATACTGCTTTTTCCCTCATATGGCTTCTGAAGTCCATGAAGATTTCAAGTGAGGGCTACTGTTGCAGTCAGTATGACCCAAGAAGGCAAGCTACTGCATGAAATAGCCATTTTTTTTCTTATGATCGTGCAGTCTGTGCCAGCTCAACAGGCTGGCAGCAAATCCAGAAGTTTATCTTAAGGGAACTGGTATTTGGAAAGAAAACTAGACAAACCTGAGAAGATGCTGAAGAATAGAGATGGCATCTGGCTCTTGCAAGCAGGCCACGTTAACGTCCTTTAGCTGCTCATTCCCATGCATCTGTTCTAAACTAAAACGTAAGAATGAAAAACAAGTGGTGGAGGGAAAGCTCAGGTTAGCAAAGCTGAACAAGAAAAACAGTAATTTGTCTTTTTAAGAAAAAAAAAGGGCAGGCATCTTTTGCTCAAGCTGAATGGAACACTGAGACAGACTAGCGGACTTCAACCCAAGACAGAAAAATTAAGATTTGTGCTAGCCATTCAGTATCAACACAATTAGAGATATGCATGGACAACAGGTCCAGAAGCTGATGCTAAAACGACTAGGGAGGTAGTAGATACCCTAGTAATGGTACCCTAGTACTACCAATACCTAGATGATAAGGGAGTACAAGAGGAATAGACTACAGAAAGGGTCAGGCTTGCATGCTGTCCCTGAATACCATCTCCTATTACCATTGCCTCAGACAGAATACCAGGCTGGTACGGACCTTTGGCCTGATCCAGGAAGGTATCTAACATGCTTTTATGAAAATATGTATTGATGTCTGCACTAAAAATGCTACGACAGATCACTATAATTGGTAAAACTCTTCAGACTGGACTCTTCTGAAATTCTTTTAAAATAAACAAACGTCAGGTGTTTGACCTGAGTCAACAGGAAGGGGTCTGCTTTTAACCTTAGTTACAAACAATGGGAAATAACAGAATGTTAAAAAACCCCACCAGCTACAGTGGTAGCCAAACCCATCTAAATTCCGTGATTTGGTATGTTTTACAAGTACAGGAATTTTGGTTTTTACATGAGTTTCCTTAATCCTAGGGCCATTGTTCTATATCAGTGACACCAACCACACAGAGAGGCTGTTCCTAGAACTGAGACACTACATGGACAGTTTGCTCAGCCCTGTGGAAATTTCATTTTAATTGGCTTGCTTTTCTGGGAAGTCTCAATGATTGCCGTCGTAAATCCACACCTCTGCTGAAAAAGTGAACATGTGTCATATTTAGGGAAGGAGTTAATACTACTACTTAACAAAGCCGGAAGTTTGTAAGGTTAAAATACATGTCAAACTGTACTTCTGCATACAAATGCTCCTCTCACCTATGGAGTCTGGCATGGGTGTACTGCAAGAACACGCCTGTATCTCCACGACTTTGAAGAGCTCGATCCCAGCTAAACTGATAATTGGATGACAGAAGGCCCCGGAAGTCCTGGAACAACAAATTAATGTCACCTAGATATGGCCCTCCATCTCAATTTTTAACTCCTCACAGAAGACGCAAACACCTCGGGAGGCAGCTCAGACTCACCTGAATTATTAGTGCTGCAAGACCAACTTTCTCTGCTGTCTCCACGGGGTCTTCTATCTCTTTGGTTGCTGAAGAGAAACAGAAAAAGAAATTCTAAGTCCACAGTAGCATAACAACTCCCTTGCTCAGACTTGGAGATGCCAATAATACAGCATCTTCTAAAAATGTGAACTAGAAATTGTCAGGATGCATACAGCAAGAAGTCCAGCATATAAATCTTGCTTAAAAGTTGAGATACAGCTGTTTCAGATGGGCTTTTTGCCACTTCCCCTAGTATGCGTAATACAGATTTTAAGGTCAGAAGAGTTCATTACAACAGGCTAGATAGACTACACTGAATTCCTCTTTACAATTCAGACAGCCAATCTCTAAGATCAGGAAGAGAATAACAGGGAAATTCAGATTTTGTTTAAAAATTGATAAAAAACCTCCAAATGACATGGAGGCATAAATAGTCAAAGAAAAATCGTTCCAATGACTAGTGGAGCATTCAGATGTGCCTTTAGGGACTATTCACACCACCCACTGTAGGTATCTAAACCGATTATACTCAAAGAATCTGAATGGAGAGAATCACAGAATGGTTTGGGTTGGAAGGGACCTTTAAAGATTATCCAGTCCAACCCCACTGACATGGGCCAGGACACCTTCCACTACACCAGGTTACTCAAAGCCCCATCCAACCTGGCCTTGAACACTTCCAGGGATGCGGCATGCACAACGGCTCTGGGCAACCTGTTCTAGCGTCTCACCACCCTCATAGTAAAAAATTTCTTCCTTCCAATCTAAACCTGCTCTGTTTCAGTTTAAAACTATTGCCCCTTGTCCTGTCCTGTCACTACAGGCCCTGGTAAATAAGTTTTTCTCTGTCTTTCCTATAAGCTCCCTTTATATAATGAAAGGCTGCAATAATAACATCTCCCCGGAGCCTTCTCTTCTCCAGGCTGAACAAGCCCAATTATCTCAGCCTGTCCTCATAGGAGAGGTGTGCCATCCCTCTGAGCATTTTCATGGCCCTCCTCTGGACCTGCTCCAACAGGTCCGTGTCTTTCCTGTGCTGAGGGCCCCAGAGCTGGACGCAGTACTCCAGGTGGGGTCTCACCAGAGCAGAGTACAGGGGCAGAATCACCTCCCTCAACCTGCTGGCCAGGTTTGTTTTGACGCAGCCCAGGGTACGGTTGGTTTTCAGGGCTGCAAGTGCACGTTGCTGGCTGATGTCAAATTCTTCATTCACCAATACTCTCTGGTGGGCTGCTCTCAATCAATCCCTTCATCCTGTCTGTACTGATACTGGTGATTGCCCTGATCCAGGTGCAGGACCTTGCACTTGGCCTTGTTGAACTCCATGAGGTTCGCAGAGGCCCACTCCTCAAGCCTGTCCAGGTCCCTCTGGATGGCATCCTGTCCCTCAAGTGAATCAACTGCACCACTCGGCCTGGTGTCACCTGCAAACTTGCTGAGGGTGCGCTCAATCCTCCTGTCCATGTCATTGATGAAGATACTAAATAGTATTGGTCCCAGTATGGACCCTTGAGGGACACCATTTGTTACTGGTTTCCACCTTGGACATTGGGCCACTGACATATAACTCTTTGGACATGGCCATCCAGCCAATTCCTTGTCCATCTAACAGTCCATCCATTAAATCCATATCTCTCCAGTTTAGAGGTAAGAATGTTGTGGGGGACTGTGTTGAAGGCCCTACAGCAGTCCAGGTAGATGACATCCGTAGCTCTTCCCTTGTCCACTGATGGAGTCACTCCATCATAGAAGGCCAGCAGATTAGTTACACACGATTTGCCCTTCTCTCTGGGTAGGCATAACAAGAACAGCTCCAAAGCTCCTCTAACTAAATAGACTGAACTTAAGTCTATCCTTACAAAACCTAATTAATCTGGAAGAGTCTAAGAGAGAATGTCCTCACAACAGCTGCAGAGACATGCCTGCAAAGCTGTTTCCAGCTTTTTCATAACTCAAGTGATAGTCTTCAGCAGATAAACAGCATGCTGTTGTGTACAGAAATTCACCGAAGGGTGTCATCCCCTGTCTCACAGGGAAGTTCTTAGGGCAAGCTGGTGCTCCAGTTCATCAGAGGTACAGTAAACTTGCCTACATAACAGCACTTCAGATGCTGTATCTTCTGGGAAATCAGTTACTTGTGTTTGGACCCAGAACCTTGCCTAGTAAAAAGGTGATGCTTTCGACATACATAACACTTTCTATTTTTAAACTCAGATCACAGTGTGCTCTACCAGGGTCTCCCTCTTCCTATTGTCTCTACTGAAGAGAAAGGAAGATTCTTATCATAATCTTTTACACGGCAAATCTGTTCCACTTTAGCAAGGGCCAAGTGATTGGTTTTGATTGTGGTATATGTATTCTATTAAATTTGCAGAATTCAGCTTACAGTTTCCTGTCCCAGCTGATTTCCCACTAACAGCAGAATATGGAGAATTCAGCTGTTCTCTGAAGGCACCACTTAAGCTGAAACAGTTTTGCAGTACAGTTAAATTTCTGTCTTTTGCTTTGCTATTCCTTCGTGCCAGGTCAGCAAAGCCAACTGAGACAACTTTGAGTAGCTCACTCTACTCATACTTTCGGTGTTAACAAAATTCAGAAAGGATTAAGCTTGAAAAGTGTGGGAATAGTTCATAGCTCTGAGAAGTCTCAGACTGGCTAGTCATTCACAAAGACAAGTATGTTTAGATTGTATTATTACATTTCATAACTGAGATTTGTTTTCCAAAACAGAACAACTGTCTCAGAATTCAGGCTTTTGTTTAGATGCTTGATGATACACAAAGCTATCTAAGAAGCAAAGAAAATAATAGACATTATAGAGAGGATTTACGTGGACTGTAGGATTCACTGAGATGAGCAGAAAGAAAAAGGATGCCAATAATGGAAACCTAAATAGCAGAGGAACTGTGTACAGTTAATAGCAAAGGAAGACTTTATAGAAAGGTATTTAACTAACCAGCTCTAGCTCCATACAGGCAAGGTTTTTAAAGCTAGCATTGGCTGTTAGATGCTCAGCTCCCAAAATCTTCTCAATGACAGTGATGCATTTTGATGCCACACACAAGTTTGTAGTATCTTCCACCGTGTATCCAAACACTTTTCAGACATTGAAGAGATTGCAATGAGTCAGGCATTTAAGATTTCTAATTTAAGACAGGGGAAGTAAGGCAGGAATTCAAACATAAGGGGAAAAATTTCTGGAAGCACAGGTAGGATTTAGGATCTAATGGATAAGCTCAAGGGAATGCTGCAGTGCCGTATGAACACATTACTACTTTTAGCTCTTCTGCCTACTGCTTGTGCAATGGACTGTTGGTCTGTGTCTCTGATGCGTCAGTTCAGTCCAGCTTTGCACTCAGCTATTTAAACTGAAGCTCCAAGTTCTATTCCTCTCACTAGTAGAACTGGTCTGAATTGAGGGTCACCGTTCCATCTTTCTGCCTGCCTCCCCTTCTCCTTGTCCACTCCACAAGCAAAATTATCTGGATTAAAAAAGCTGAGGAGGCAGAGCAAGGAAGGTGTACGCTAAACCTGTTCAGTTCATTGGTTCAGTTTGGCACTTCACTCCAGAAAGCACAAGAGGGGGCAGCATTTCACCGGGAACTGCTTGAATCTTTACTGCATCAAGAGGAAACAGCTCCAGAGCCACAGCCCAAGGTGCAGGCAAACATCCCCTTTCAGCAGATTCTGCTGCAGAGCAGTGACCTACTGGGGACTCCAGAAACAGTCACATGAGGCTGGGAGGATGACAAAGCAGTAGCTGCAGACAAGCTACAGTCAATCTTGCCAGAGAAAACCATCAGAGCTACAAATCCTCCTTTGGATGAAATCCGAGTGGTCCCTGAACTCCAGCCCCAACCCCACTAGTGACTAGTTTGTCCCTCCAGAAAAAAAACAGCTGTTGTCTCCTGAAGGCTGGTACTTCCTTCCCAGTGCAAAAACATGGTGAAATAATTTCACTGAATGTTAAAATTTGCAAATCTGTAATTTAGGGAAGTTCACAGAGAATTATTTTATCATTGTTTACATTATGGGAGACACAGAAAGTGCACAGATCAGGGCATATCACTGTGATTAGCCTGATGCAGGGAAAAGTGACAGGTAGAAAAGACGACACCTTTTTGATCAACACAGAACATCAAAAGAAATTAGTAAGACATGAAATAGCTAACTTTTTGCGGAAGCCATGTTTTGTAACATCCTTGAGCGAACTTCATTTAAAACATCTTCCAGGAAAATTACTTCTCCTCTCCGAGTCTTCATCCCTTGAACTAGACCAAAAGACACATGCTGGCACCTGTGTTGAAAAGCAGCAGGACCTAAAATTACATTTTAATCAAAAGAAATGTTTGCAGTGTTTGTTCAGATCTGGATTCGTACCAGGAAACAGCAAAGACAGCTGAATAAATAGTGCTCCAACGTGGGAAGCTTGGTGATATAATCAGTAGCTCTCATTTCAGCAACCAAAGCTCCATACTTATTACATAATGGGAAAATTATGATCAGAATTATGATAACCTGGTCATTTGCGTGCTCTTGGGAACCTCTCTTGCTACTAGCTTTAGTACAGAGGACTCAATTCAATGAATTGCAATAAATTGAGGAGAAGCAGGATGTAGACAGATCAAATTACTGTGGCAACATAGATCTGTTAATAACATTAGAAAGGGAGTTATAATAATTCTATTGTGGCCACATTAAACTAAAAGTGTAATTAATCATTGCTAATAATAAAATATTCATTGCTTCTGCTCACAATAATCCCAAGCGTTATTCTGGACCCATAACGTAAGGTAATTCTAGTGCAACTTTAAGCACTGTGAAAAGAGGCAAACTAATATTCGTGAAGGCTGAAATCCCATATTTAAACACAAAAGACATGCAGTCTGTCAGAGAGGAATGTGATTTAGTCTGCAGATCCATTACTGACCTTTGCTCAGACTGCTAACAGGATTGGTAATTACAATGACTGGGATACATTTTCCTGCAATAGGCATTTCAAGCTTAAAGCATGATTCAAACTCAGATTCAGACCTCTGCTAAAATACCATACTTCAAAAAGTAATCATTTACTATGTGACACCACAATATCCCAGAAGCTATGCCATAAAGTCTCTGCAAGATTGTTTCCCTTTTTCCCACTTTTACATTTAGCAGTTATGAAAGACCTGTTAAATGAGAGACAGAGCTCTTTTTCACATCCTGAACACATGGCAATGTCTCCCTCCTCCAATAAAGCACAGCAGCAGGAGCAGAGGTATAGAGTGAAAAGGTTGGTGCCAAGGACCTGAGACCCACATTGCACACTATTATGGGGGTTTTGTTTTCTTATTTTTTCTTCCTTATAGGACTAGCATTAGTTGGTTCCTACAGGCCAAATGTCTGCTTTCATGCTGGAGTTCATTAGTTGCACACCAGCAGCAGATCTTGTAGCTTAGTTTCATCCAAAATGCCTACATGATGTGCTACAGTGTGGTGGCAAGTGGACACAATCAGGAGATTCTCTTCAAAAGTGCACTCCACTAAAATTCCAATGTACATATTACCCAGTCTTAAAAAAAGAAAAAAAAAAAGAAGAAAAAACGTATATAATAACATAAAAAGGTATATAATAAGATTCATAAATACATACCTTTCTGCCCAGTCATAACCCATGAGCTTCAATATTTGGAACAAATGTTGAAAGTGATTACTTTGACTTTTATCTGTCTACGGAAAAGAATTGGTGCGTATTAGAAAACACTCCCAAGTTTGATAAGGATTAGCTTTTAACACACAAACCATGGATACTGTGCCAGTAAGTCACTGCAAAAGCAGAATTAACACCTATGAAGGCAGGCAAGACTTGAAAAATGTAACAGCAGGAATCTACATGGCAATGGGATTTTAGAAAAATAATCTATGTTTTCAAAATGATTATTCCTAGGTCGTAAGGCAAAGCCATGAACTGAAATGAAATTACATGGTCTTTAGTTTCACATAATCTGTGAGCCGCCCATCAAACAAAATGTCTCCCTTTTCACTTCAGAACCTTGCTGCTCTTGTTATATTCCCATGTTTTACATCACCAAACTTTAAGGTTGCTTTGGCTTAGAAACAGTACACCTCTTTAAGCTCTCTGCCTCTACAACCCAGCAGTTTCTTTTGCCTCCAGCATGATTTGTGGGGCAAGTTAGGTGCATAATTAAAAGAAGTATACATGATCACATTTTCATATTAACAATGCACCTTGTCCTCTCTTCCACTTCCAAAGACTCTCTCCTATGACTTAAGACAGTTTCTTTGTCTCTTAACGATGATCTTTCTTTGTGTTTCTAGCTACAGCTGTTGCTACAAAGTTCACTTTCATACCTAGTTGCTTTAACTACATCATTCAAAGACTCCTTTATCCCTCCATAAAAAACACTGCAGTGATAACCAAATATCCACTACTTCCTTATTTGTTTGGTGTTCCAAGACAGGGAGTGAGCAGGAAGTGAAGTGCTTATCTGCTTTTTTTTTTTTTTTCCTGAACTCTACCACTGTATCAAGCCCCAAGCACCTGCCTCCTCTTTCACAGTTCCTCATAACCTGCTCCGCTCCTATGCATCACCTCTCTCTGTGCCGACTCACAAGACTGGATATAAGGAGGAAATTCTTTACAACAAGGGTGGTGAAACACTGGAACGGGTTGCCCAGAGAGGTGGTGGAGGCCCCATCCCTGGGAACATTCAAGGCCAGGTTGGACGGGGCTCTGAGCAACCTGATCTAGTTAGCGGTGTCCCTGCTCACTGCAGGGGGGTTGGACTAGATGACCTCTAGGGGTCCCTTCCAACCCAAAACATTCTATGATTCTATGATTCTATGAAATGGACAGTGGCGGTCGTAATTTCAAACATGGCCTTCCAAGCTCTTGTCCAAACACCTTATGTACGAGAGAAGCTCTCTGCACCTGTTACAAAGCCAGATCTCTCTCACTAAAAGATCTCGCAATAAACTTTATGAAGTTTAGAGTAAGGCCAGCTCATTGTACTTGGCAAACACTGCCTCGCTGTTTCCTCTGCTTCCCTCTAGGTCTGAGTTAATCTCTGTTCTCCTGTTTTTACAAGAGATTATACATTCTATGACAGAAACGGGTTTTGGTTTGTTGTGCACAACAGCGTGTCCCTCACCACCTGGAACACAATCACAGCATTTCAAAGCCTCTTTGAAGGACTGCAGTCTTTTGTGAGTAGACATTGTGACGAATCGTGACAATACTCACTGACAAGAGACTCCAAGCCTTCTGAACTTCATTGCTTCTTCGTGACTATTCAGAGACCAGAATTTTCAGCTAAAACTAAACTTAAAGCTGACTTAGTTTTGTAATTACTTGTCTTGACCAACATCTATAGAAACGGCACACAGAAGAATATTTAAAGATCATTAACAGAAAATAATCTAATAATAATCTAGTAGGTTTTTAAATAATCCTTTAAACTCCCATGGAAGTAAGAACATGAAAAGAGAGCCCAAGACAAGAATACCTATCAGGCAGTACAAGCTGAATTCCAGGTTTCAGCTTGCCACCTGAAAACTAAGCATCAACTCCTATGTTTTTGGGATGCTGTGTGATACTGTAAGAAGCATAACAATGAGTGTTTATTATGCTTGAACAATCCACATAATTAAAATTGCATGAAAACCAAATTTGTTAAGAAGGATGGAAATAATTACTAGGAGTACCACACAACTTCATCTCTGCCTAAAACTAATACTTGAAACATGGATGTGTAAGTAAGTTAAAAAAGATGAGCCTGCAGACACTAGCATTTCAAAAAACTACTTTTTTTTTTTTTTTTCACAGTTTCATAGCATGGCAAAAATAACACAAATGCTCAAAAAGAAGATTCGTATTATGGAGAATGGCAGGTTTTTTTCCTTACAGGCCCCCAAATTATACATGTCCAAATGTCATCTACGTGGTTAGCCTTAAGGGAGAAGCTTGCAGCCTGACAGTGTGGATTGTATGTAATTCTTCCTCTATAAAAATGTTCATCTCCTGTTTTGAATGCAACATTGAACGGAATCTTAGCACCTCTTTAATAATACATGTCATGCATTTAAAAATGTTTTGAATGTTTTGCTCATATCACTGCATTTTTATGAAGTAAGTAGGGTTTTTAAAATATAAATTGGTGAATGCACTGATTTACAGCATTACAACTAATAAACAAATTTAATCTTCTTTTGAACAAGTTGATCTGATGAAAGCAAGATGATCTTACAAAATAAAGACTCAAGACCCTCTAAATAGTTTTCTTGTAACAAGATCAGGATGCTGAAATACATTTGTATTTAATAATTACAGACTAAAATCATCAGTGTTCTCACTTAAAGCCATGAAGCCCTCCTGTCTCTGGTAACAGCGAGTAAAGTCCTAACCCACCACAAACCACTGCCACAAAACAGCAGCAAAACTCAGCACAGCTGGCAGCTCCTTCATCAGGCTATCTGTCCCACAAACTCTCTTAATAGTTCATGTTACCCCCTCTAATTTTATGACCCACTTTTTCAGCCCCCAGAAATAACAGAAATACTAACCATGTTACCCAAAACCTATGCAAGCTTAGCAAGGTTGAGAGAACAGGACTAGACAGGCTAATCTCTAGTTTCCAACTTGAATGAGACGTTGATTACAGCAGTCACATCTATCACACCACAGTTCTGGCTTTGCTGCCTGGCTGTTTGGACTAGGCGTAGATCAAAGAGGCCCAGGCAAGGAAGCGAACAGTTACTGGAGTTCAGCCATGGGCAACCACTCAGCTCAAGACTATTGCTGCTGTACTCGCACACTCCATTAGCTTAACATTCAGCCCCCATCCTAATTTGTGCAAAATACTCACACAGTTATTTTCTTTCTTTCTAATTGTTCCTTCTCCCTCAGTCCCTACTACCACACGGTATGAAAAATACAAATAATTACCTACCCACATGAACTAGGCAGGAAGCTTCCTTAACTCCTAACGCATTGCACTTGTGCAATCACGCTGCTCTTTGATGCCAGTGAATCTACTTTGTTCCAGTCAGTAGAGGTAACCTCCCCCCCAAAAAGCAGAACAACCCCCCCACCCCCATTCTATGAGCACCTGTGGGAATGACAAGTTAGTGGAAACTTCCTGAAAATAAAAGGAGGAATGTGACTTAACTATAAACTATCCGGGTATTTAATTTTATGCTTACTGATCTCTCCTCCTCCCCTGAATCATGGTATTTGTAACCTTATATTGGCTTTTGAAAGAGTTGCACCAGAGAAGATTTATGGGCATTACCAAACACATCACAAAGAACATGCCAGAAACCTGCAGATTTTTTCCATGGGTCATTAATTGACTTCACATAATAGAACATGGGTTTTAAGATTTTTTTTTTTCTAAATCTGGGAAAATGAAAATTTAATAGCATCATGTGATATGTCCTTGGTAATAGTAAAGCAAAAAAAGTTTCACACAAATGAGGAGAGAATCCTGCTATTTATTACTGATATGGCTGGAATTGTTAAAGAGGAAAATAATCAAACCAAGAAACACAGAAAGAATCCCTGTCTACAACTGTTCCAGATTGATTAAGCAGTACTTTATGTGCGATTTCTACATAATGAAACTGAGGCACTGTTCAAAGCCATAAAAATTTTTATATTTCGGATAAGATATCAGGACTTCAGAGTAGACTTAGATTCATTTTAGAACATTCATTTCTAAATTAACATTTTACAACCCCTTATAACACTAACAACTTTTTCTGACTTGTTTAAATATTAATTACAACATTTATATAGATAATACAATGTTAATAGAGTAAAAGTTCCTTTAAAATTAATTGCAATGAATTTTTAAAACAGAGAAAAACTCCAGAGCTGATTTGTCAGCTGTTCTAGGGGTCAACTGAAAGGGAACTAAGAAACACTGCCACATTGAGGCACAGTTGCTGGGCAGTAAGGGCATCTATTTTACTGCCAAAAATACCATGTGCCAAAGTCATTCTGGGAACAAGAGGCCCCCTGGATTATTGGCAAGAGTCAGGCTCAAAAGTATTTGGTAAATCTAGAATGACTTACCACATAAATCATAGTATCCCAGCTATGCTTATTCATTCGGTCTATAGCAGCAGCAAGATCTCTGAAAGAGATAATGAGAAACTATTTGGACTTTCACTCAAACATACCTCATTATTTGCCTCTTGGGAAAATATCTACTCTTATGGAGGGCAGAGGACTGCCAGATTAGAAAGATCCATGTTTGCTTTGTTCACAACGTGTTTGAAATGTTTCTTTAAACTACTAGTTATGAAAATTACTGAGGAAACAGTTCTTATGCACAGACTAAGTCTGGTCTCTGTCTGCCAATTGGGACAATCAATCAGCTGGGAGACCTGAGAGGAAAAACCCTCTCCTGGAAAACTAACCCAGTGCTCAGCGTTAGGTTATATGATAAAAAGCTCACGTTCACACACACAGAGTAGTACAGAGAAACAATTTGCTCGAGCCCCTCACAGGACAGGCACCGGCCCCATGCCCCAGTCTGAAACCCACCTCAGAGGTCACCAGGAGCAGCTCTGTGGACCACCTTCTGACTGAGGGAGGTTATTGCCTAAGGGACATGGACTGCAAGGGAATGGCATTTTGCAATTGTACAAGACTTATTATGGGATGCTTAGGGGAGGAACCAAAGATGGGAAAAGAGAGGGAGATGATAAAAGGGGCAGGCAGCTTGTAAACTGATCGCTGGTTAGTATGTTTGTCCAGTTGTACCCTGCACCTGATCACCACAGTCTGTCCTGTCTTCTCATTAAACTCCATTTCAAACTTTTCCTGGGGGAGGGTGTCTCTACTCTGTGTGCATTTGTGTTTGGAGGTCTAAGTACCAGCAACTGGAGTTGTGGACTACAGGCCATATAGGCCATCCATCTGTGGTGCCAGCAACTGAAGTCAAATCAAGTGATAGCAACTGGAGTCTCACCATGGGTTACAGGGCCAAGGTGTCTCTGCTGCCAACAACTGGAGTGAGAACACACACATCCACATGTGACTGACAGCAAATACCAAGCTGAACTAGCCAGCAAGTAGGTGAAGTGCCCTGGGAGCCAGGTACGTGTGTGTCTTTCAAAGATGAGGCACCCAGAAAAGTCTGTATTGTCAGTATCAGCGGGTCCAGGCCAACTGTTGCAGAGATCATGGGGCCTGGGGGTTAACTGAGAGACCTGCCTGGGTACATGCATCTCTCTACGTAAGAGGCAACACGGGAGAGTGAGGATCCAGGGCCCGTGGCTAGATGGACTGCATGTCTAAGCCCAATTACTGGAGGGATCCGCTGTGTCTGTACCAGCAGCTGGAGTAGGGCTATGGGCTGTGGGGGCTCGTGTGCCCACGTGCCAGCAAGTGAGGAGACCTGGGGATCCCAGAGGCCAGCTAATGGGCAGACTGAGCTCAGCTACTGGAGAGGTCCATGTTGTGTATACATGCTTTATGCATATAACACATATGTATATTGCTTACGTAGATAATATGTATCACACGCATACATGTGTATATATATACACACATATACATGTATACTGCTTCACACTATTAGACCTTCACCCTGATCAGCCAGAGGGGACCAAAATGAAGCCATTCATGCTGTCTGAGCACAGAGTGTTTTTTTTTCCTGTGTTGCCCTGTTTGGCTGGCTCTGTGTACGTACATGTCTGTGTCTGTGTGCCTGCTGGCAACAGCTGCTCAGCCTCACTACTGGTGGGGCCCGTGGGCATGGAGCTGTGGCACCCTTGCCTCTGTCTTGGCTACAGGATTCAGCAGCTCCCCAATGTGCAGGATTGACTGCAGCATCTCTCTAACACCCTTGTCCTGAAAAGCTGTAGACAGTTTACCCTGAGGGCTAGACATCTGATTTATTTACATTACTGGCACAAAGCAACTGTTAAGGCTTCCATATTAAAATACCCAAGAGGAATTTTAGGATACGGATGAGAAGGCAGGAAAACAGGGATAAAATACGGTACAGTGCTGGTGGTCCACTGAGTCAGTGAAAACACGGCTGAGCAAGCCATTTTTTTTTTGCATCACACTGCCAGTAAACATTTTAAGCAAAGGTCTTTCTAAAACCTCCATTATTCGGCAAGTGTCTATTAGATGAAGTAGATCCCAGCTTTGTTTTCAAAATCAGTAGCTGGAGAAAGTATTATGATTTATGGAAAGAGGAGATTTACTAGACTGCTTAAGGGGAAGAAAAGTATTTAAAAGCAGTTGTTTTTTCTGAGCCATTTTCATCCCATCATAGTTACATTGCTAGGTTTAGTTACAATTTTTCATTCATCAAGATGATCCATCCCAGAAATAAAAAGCTTCAAAATCTGTACTATCAGTTACAAGTGCAATCATGTACAAAAGTTTACTGGCAAAATAAATGGTAAGAAACATAGATGGGCTTACTTGCCTTGTTAGGTAAAGCGATGTCCCATCACTACGCATGACAGTGGAAAACGATGAGAGGTCTTTCTTTTCTGAAACATCCACAATTCCTGTCCCTTCTCTGTAAGTTGCGAGAAAACACTGAAGTAACTGCAAGCCAGATCCAAAATACAGGTAAAGTTCAGGTAAGATAGAAGGTCTCAAAATGAAGGCCTCTTGCCATAGAACCCCCCCCCTCCCTCACTCCAGACAATCTCCTCCTTTTCTTTGAATGACTGTATCCTTTAAGCCTTTCTGAAGGCCATTCCTCTAAGTGTATTGTCACCACTGCTGATGCCAGGGAGCCACCTGCCCACGTGCATTCCATGACTGCAGCTTCTGTCCCAGTTCAGCCAGGCAGCATATCAAGGCAAGGATCTCATCTAACTCTGCAGCTACCAAACTAATTAACAGCCTAAAAGGCCATTAGGAGTTGAACACTATCACTGTACCTAATTTGCCACAGTCAGGTTTCTGTGATAGCAACAAGAAAAGGCAAACTTAATTTTTAGCTGATTGCACAAATCCCGTTGGCCTTCTATTAGAACAGCTACCAAAACCATCTAAAGAAAACTCTTCCCTTTAGATGACGTACACACCTTGCTAATCATATTTAATTTGAAATGCAACTGAGTTGTTAAGTGAACTATACCAATAGATTAAACAATGAGTTCATACATTGTTTTCTGAAGGAGTCCTTTATCCTCCAACAACTTTAGAACTTCCTGGGACCTCTCTTGGTAAAATGATTCTCCAGAATATTCATCAAAGTGCACTCCTAGACGCTGAAAAGTTCCAAGAATATAAAAGAAGGGAAACATTGTTAGATTGAGGCTAATCATTTTTTCAATTTAAGTCAGATGATAGGTTTGTGTCACAGGTCAGATAGAATCATAGAATCGTTTAGATTGGAAAAGACCTTTAAGATCATCAAGTCCAACCACTAACCTAACCCTGCCATCCCGCCACTAAACCATGTCCCTAAGCACCTCCTCTACCCGTCTTTTAAATACCACCAGGGATGGGGACTCAACTACTTCCCTGGGCAGCCCATTCCAGAGCCTGACAACCCTTTCGGTGAAGAAGTTTTTCCTAATGTCTAACCTAAACCTGCCCTGGTGCAACTTCAGACCATTTCCCCTCATCCTGTCGCCCATCACCAGGGAGAAGAGGCCAACCCCCACCTCGCTACAGCCTCCTTTCAGGCAGTTGTACAGGGCGATCAGGTCTCCCCTCAGCCTCCTCTTCCCCAGACTAAACAACCCCAGTTCCCTCAGCCGCTCCTCCTAAGACTTGTGCTCCAGACCCCTCACCAGCTTTGTGGCTCTCCTCTGGACATGCTCCAGCAACACAATGTCTTTCTTGTAGTGAGGGGCCCAAAACTGAACACAGTATTCGAGGTGTGGCCTCACCAGTGCCAAGTACAGGGGCACGATCACTTCTCTGCTCCTGCTGGCCACACCATTCCTGATACAAGCCAGGATGCCATTGGCCTTCTTGGCCACCTGGGCACACTGCTGGCTCATATTCAGCCGGCTGTCAACCAGTACCCCCAGGTCTTTTTCCGCCACGCAGCTTTCCAGCCACTCTTCCCCAAGCCTGTAGCGTTGCATGCAGTTGTTGTGATAGGAAGATTAATTTATTCCATGAAATGTCACTTAAAAGGAAAGGATGTTTGGATTTTGATTTAATCAATTTCTGCATTAGAATTAATCTCCCTGAGTTTAATACAGTATTGGGTATAATGTTAATGAGGAATAAGGAGTAAACTGGAGAGAGCAATTAGTACAAAAATATCTGAGGTAGGTCTCTAACTTGCTGTGCTGGAGGCAAAACCAGTGGACTGCAGAGAAATTACTTGGACTTGAAACCAATCCTATTTAAAAGGATGCCAAAAGAAATAGAAATTAAAAAAAAAAAAAAAAAGCAGGAGCTACTCACAAATGCCACTGAACACACAGAAATCACCATGACTAGGAAGGTTGAGGGTACGCCTAGGAGAGATAGGTTGACCTTAACTGTCAAAACCAGTTAAACTGTAACAGTACAAAAGACAAGGTTTTTTTTTAACTGAGGGCAACAAAGCTGTCGGTCCATCAGCTCAATACTTATTAGTTTGAAATGGAATTGGGAGAGAAAGACCTAGCTGTACCAGTCATCATGTGATCACTGATGAGGGACCATCATGATGCAGCTGCATACGCAGCCCAATACCCACCTACCTTAATGGGTCAGCTTTCCACTAGAATTATCAAGGCTGTGTCTCACTTAAGAGATCTTAACTTAGAGTGCTTGGCATGAATCCAGTGATATGTTTCAGGGAAGAAATTAAAGCATGGCCAGTTTATCTGGATTACTGAGGAAGAGGCAGGTCACTCCTCTTTTAACTTCACAATCAAGGATAAAAGAGGACATGACCATTTTTTACAAATACACCAAGAGGAAGGAGATGGAAAAGTGCAATTTTAAGTAGAGAATAATACTAGAAGAAGGAAGTGGTATAAAATGAGTCACAAATTCTTTGGAGCTGCGAGTTAGAGAAAAATGTCTAAGCCCATCAAAACTGGGCACACATTCCAGAATTTCATTGCAAGAGTGTGGGAAAGAAAAACACTAGCTGGTTTTCAGATGGACTCTTGAGTAAGATTACATAGTATTAATACCAAGAGACTGGATTAGCAACAGAAGATTATCTCACTCCCGTTTCCCAAGTTCATAAGATTAATTTTGTGGTCAGTGGCACAAACATCTCCCACAAAACAGTAGACACCAGCTCCATTCTTGAGATTACAGCATGCAACAGATGGCTGTATATTAGCTCAAGTCAACCTGCAGGTAACTTATGCACTGATTACTGTTTTAAACTCTTGCTGCTTTAATTACTTACACTCAGTTTAATATACAACATACACAACTCCACATTATAATGTTAGATCGGAAGTGTGAAAACAGAGTTATCTCCTAATAAAATTTATTACATGGAAATTGTTAAATTTAGCGGTTTGCTGCTAACTTCAAAGATAAAGCAAAAACTGAACAGTATTTATCTAACACTGATTTGCTTTGTTGCCTAGCACCATACTCCTAGCTTCAGGGCTTCTGAGAAGGGATAATTAGTAAAAGGGTCAATTACGCAGACTCCATTAAACAAAATGTTATCTAGGCTGCCAGCAACTAAAGTGATGGTCTGCTTGGATGTTAAATCAACTACTGTGCTTTTTCCAAACAGAATGGGTCATAACCTGGCATATTTAGAAACATCTCCCCCACAACACTGTAAAGTTTACTGGAAAGGCAATGAATTGACAACATTACAGCAACCTCTGTTCCTAAGTCAGTTGGATGAAAAGGTGCTGTGCACTGTCAATTAAGATTGATGGAGCAACAGATAAAAAGAGACCATTTTACCTACAACACAGAAGGAGCAGTGGATGATTTCTACCTTATAAATCTGGATGTATTCCTCAATACTGAAGTCTCTAAATTGTTTCCAAAGTGACAATGTCTGCTCATCATGTTCCTCCAGTTTTCTGAAGAAATCCTTAGCCAGCTTTTTTGTGGTTTCATCTTCTGCTTCTTTGTTAATCTTCACATACACCTAAAATATAAAGGCACTGAAAATGCTGAAGAAGTATAATCCTGTCCTCCAATAAAAATAAGCAGAGCAAAGTTCTACAAAAACAATACAATACATTTAAAGATTACATTTGTAACATCAAAACTTTAAAGTTGTGTTAAAGGAACACATTTCTATGGATGAATGAGTAGTCCAAACTCCAATAGGAAAATGTGCAGCTTATCTTGAAACAAGACTAAGGCCATAATTCCTTACTGCTGTCACCATTGTCCTCTTCATTACCTTGAAACAAACTTCAGCAGGAGAATAGAGAAGTACTAATTTACGCATGAAAGAGAAACCATCAGAGACTTTTAAACCAGAGACTTTTCTTCAGAAGACCACAAAGTTGTAAGACTCAATGTTTTACAAGCTCAAAAAAAAAATCCCAACTCAAACAGTTGTCATCCAAAAGCCACTTACTTATAGTACTATACACCCATACTAATACATGCTGTCCCTCTGTGGCTGAAGCCAAGCATATGAATGTCAGCATCTGACCAGAAACACACATATGCACTGTCAGTTTGCTAAAAGCATTACAAACTCTTATACTAGCCAATTTTATCTATGTACAACGAATGTGGATCTCCAGCTTGGAGAAGAAAAGGCTGAGGGGTGACCTCATCAGAGTCTACAACTTCCTCAAGGGGAGCAGTGGAGGGGGCGGGTGCTGATCTCCTCTCTCTGGGGACCAGCGACAGAACACGAGCAAACAGAATGAAGCTGCATCAGGGGAAGTACGGACTGGACATTAGGAAAAAGTTCTTCACTGCGAGGGTAGTCAGTCACTGGAACAGGCTCCCCAGGGAAAGTGGTCATGGCACCAAGCCTGTCAGAATTCAAGGAGTGTCTGGATGATGCTCTTAGTCATACGGTTTAACTTCAGGTAGTCCTGCGAGGAGCAGGGAGCTGAACTTGATGATCTTTATGGGTCCCTTCCAACTTGAGATATTCCATGATTCTATTCTATGAAAATATATTCCTTTATATGTAGAGGCCAAACATTTGCCCAGACAATCACTCCTTGCTTTCCACATGGAGCATTCTGAAAGGCCATGGAAAAGTTTTTAAAAGTTGAAGTACTGTGTAAAAATAGTTAAATTAACTAGTGGTTACATTATGCATTTAGACCCAAATAGTTCAACGCTGTTTAACTTTTAAGTCTTTGTAAGGGAGTTTTAATCCCCAAATCATTGTAATCTTGATAAAAATAATTATAAAAACTTCACTCCTGCAATGTTCAGACAAGGAGCTTGCTAACAATACCTTGCTCGAAGGAGTTCCTCCTATTTAAAAAAAAAACAACAAATAACTAAAACCTTCCACAACAAACTCTTGAACTTTTCCCCTTCCCTTTATGTCCCAAGATTTTTAGAGATTTTAACAGGCAGTACCGCTGAGAGGCCTCAAAGATTAATGTTTGCTTTGTTCTGCCACAAAAAAGAAATTTAAAGTAGAGGGAAAATTCAACCCTTCCAAGAACAATGTTCTCCCTCCCCCATCAGTAGCTTCACACATTCTAACACACCCTCCACCCAATCTTTGATGTTATAAAGCAAAATTAATGCAAAAGGCATATTTGCATCTGATTTTTGACCAAAATGGAGGGTGCAAAGAGGTTTGGAACGGTACATATGTCTATACATTTATTTATATAGAAACTGTGCTACGGAAATTTTCTTTTTAAACAAACTATAGGAAAAGATTAGTTTCACACAATAGCAGAAAAACCACCACTTTGAAACACATGTCAGTTTTTGATATAAACCAGGAATACAGCTGAACAGTTAAAAATCAGAAACGTTTGAGAAACTAATTTGGTCTCAAACAACTACTGTTTTAGAACCTTTTGCAGATTGACTGAATACTGTTCTCTACACTTGAAGGTAATTTTTTTAAGGTCATAAAGCTACAGCAATAGATGGTATTTTAAAGCTTTAGTGCAAAATTCAAGTATTCAAAATTAAATCCTTAGAATGGACTGAAATTATAAACAAGAATTAAATAATATGCAGCAATACACAACCACAAGAATATGACTACTTCTTGTCATCTCTTTACATCAGTCCTACAGCTCTAAACCACCTCCATGTTGAGAATCTATCAATTTTATTGAGCAGGCCTCAGGGATCAGGAACAAGCAAACAAAATTTATCTCTCAGAGAAGTTGGCAAGCTCAGAAGGAGCTACTCTGCCACATAAATGATCTGTCTAATATGTATTCAGCTGCAGAGTATCCAAGTATTCAAACACAGTTTGTTCCTTTGCCAGTAAACAGTTTTATGCAGAAGTTATCCTGTGACATACTGTCCAACCACCAGCATTAGCAACAGTTCCCATATTCAGCTCAGAGGGTGAAGCACAGCTCAGCTTTGTAATAAGAAAACACTTAACAGTGCCACACAAGAACCCTGACAAAGCCCCATTAACACATAAGATCTTTCTTTTAAAGCATGAGGGCTTGAACATCAGCCATACAGACAATTTTGTCCACCCATCCTTATGGTTGTTAGATACGTGCAGGCAAGCACATAAGTCACGTTCTCTCACATATCGTTTATGTGTTACACCCAGCATGGTTGTCAACCAAAGATCACTTACAAGCATCAAAAGATTGATGAAAACCTTTTTTGCTCATTGCACTGTATAAAACAAGAAGTGACAGAGGAATGGGTAAAGAGGAAGAAATAAACACTAACTTAGATTATATTAGGCATATTTGAATGGAGCAAACCGACAACTAAAACCATATTAGTCCTGGAAAAAACAAGGCTTGTTAACTACCTCAATCTTTATTGCTCACCTGGACAGTCCACAGAGTCAGTTTTGTCCCAGACAGAGAGAAATGCAATCTATAGCACTTGCACCATGCTGGTGGGCAACCGAGTGGGCAACCTCCTGCAATGAAACAGCCTTCCCTGCAGCTGAAAGGTATTCCTTGAATGACTGTCAGCAGAAACTGCACCTTCTAATGCTCCTGGCTCTTTCACACCCATGGAAGAAAGAAGAGCATTCTGCAGAGCCAGAACAGTATTCTGGAAAGCGACAGTCACTCCTCTTTCCCTATCTGTGCTAAGGCTCCGTATTAGATACAAAACATCCTTTTCCCCAACAACAGTGAATCATGCATTGAGCAATGTAAATTAAATATTACTTACTCTAAAAATATTAGCAACAAGAGGATTTTTATACCATACATGCCACTTCTTTTCACAACTTTGGTAACCAATGTGCTACACCATTAGATGCGTGACACCATTTCCACTGCAGTTACCCAGTGAGCTCAGTGGTCACCTATGCCCAGTTAAGATAGTTCATATCAGTCAAGCCAGCTGTGGTGGTAGCGGCAATCAATGCAACCTAAGAGTCCATAGGATTACCTCCCTTATGGGGCATATTTTTCAGCCTAATGAAACCTGTTTCTGCTGCCATTGCTTACTTGCCATTGCAACTATCTCTGCTGCCACGGCCCAGGCTAGCCCTGGTCTTTCAAGCAAGTTTAAATCCAGTGTGAGTGTCATCATGACCTTGCAGACATACCATTCTGTACAAAATTGACAGCTAAATTAAATGGACTGTCCTCTGAAGTCTCTTGTTGGTCTTCTCTGAACTTACCTCAAAAAGGTGTTGTAAAGGACTGCATTTTAGCTTCTCTTTGTCACCAAAGCGTTGGAAACCAACACCCAACAAACCTTGAATAACAATTACATACAGAGTTAGACAACAGCCCAGAGTATATTGGGTTTTTGATTAAGTTGTTTTCATAAGCAAGTCTAGTCTTAACATTGTATGTAATAAAAGAAATGCCTTACATCTTTACACAATGTAATGGTGTATGCTACAAAAAAACAAATTAAAAGCATAACTTCATTCAACTGCATGGAAAAAAACCCAAAACTATAATTGTTAGAATCTAGTAAGAAATACTATGATGATTTTTCAATTCCTCCTAAATGGAATTTGTGTTTCTGGACATGTAGAGAAAATTACCTTTTACACAGCAACCAGCTCCAAATGAGAAGTCACACAGTGGAAACTGTCTAGCAACAGAACATGCTCAGAAAAACTTGTTTTACTTCCTCCCTTAACAGCATTATCATTTCAATGACAATAGAAACTGGGACACAACATGGTATTCCACATAAAACTCATGCAATATTTTCAAGGGAATTTTTTGCTGCATGCTGAGAATAGGCAGCTTTTTCACATAACTGACTTGGCTTCTGCACTTTTCAAAAGCCATCTGAAAGGGCAAGATCCAAATTCCAATCTTATTGTCTAAATCAAAAGAGCCCATTAACTAATCTAGCAATATTAACTCTGAAGGCTCTTCGATTTTCTGAGGCTGCTTTTAAGGCCATCTTATGCCTCTGAGCTGACAAGGACCAGGACTGATGTGAAAACTGCATCTGCGGAAGAGGTATGCAGGTATCCCTTTGAAAAGCCTTCTGCAACTAAACAAATAGCACTGTCTCAAGAAGTTCCCTCTTGGAAACACTGAGTGCAATAGAAGCCGCGGCAGATTTCGTTAAGAAAAACAAGTTAGGGTTTAGAAAATAAAATTAGTCTAATCCTATTGAAAGGGAGTTCCTTTAAGGACAGCTTGTTCTATGAGCAATCAGAGCTTGATTTCCTAATGATTTCTCTTACGACATTAGTGGTACCTACACATTCCACTTCTCAATGCTGGCTTCCCACTGCAACTCCCACCAAGACCGCCAGTTCTTATTCAGCCCAAACACATCCTTCCACATGTTTCTGTCTTCCCCAGACTATCCCCAGCCCTTGTTATACTCACGATTATTGGTCAGATGCAGCATGTGTTGGGACTGATTCTGACTTAGATGTGCTGACAGGTTAGCCCGCAGGCTAAACATAGAAGTTAACTTTCTCTCCCAGAGGGCACTACATTGTGTTTCTATCCCTACTCAGCTGCCAACTGTCACAATACCAAAAGACATTTGTTCTCTTGGAGACATTTTTCTTTGTCAGATCTGGCTGAAGTTGGCCAATGGGTTCAAAATTTATGAGGAGCAAAGTGACAGGAAGACAGATGGAGAGACAGTGTGGCTGCAGAAGCTTTGTTACCTTAAGAAACCTGCCCCCAAACTGCCTAGAGGTTGAGGACCATGCCATGTTTCAGCAAAGCATGTTTTCAATTATTACATTTTAAACCCTCTGACAATAGCACTTGTAATAGAAATGCTGACAGATCGTTAATTATAGCACTGCTTCTGGGAAAGGACCATTATAATAATATGGCTGTGCTATAATTTTGTGAAGCATGACTCTATTATTTGTTATAGAACTTGTCATGTATCTGAGCTGAGACAGCCCAAATAAAGAGGGGAGCACCCATTTTGAAAGAAACAGTTTGAACTGCTAGGTCAAAAGCATGATTCTAACAGTTGTGTGCTGGACAACAGGTACACAATAGGCATTGTGATCTTTATACCTTCAGGAAACTTTGTTTTAAAATACATAAAATTCCTGATATTCAGACTTAGGAGTCCAATTTAGTATCTTCAAAGACAGAGTGAATGAGGTCAGTGAGAAGACCTTTAACCACGTTGTATTTCATTGCTTAACTGTCATTGCCACATTCATTATACAATAGCATAATGACAAAATTATGCCTAATGGCCAAAAATGAATGAAATATGCAATGATGAAATTTATTGACTTTTAGGTGAATTCATTCTGTATTCAATTCCTATGAAAAAAATCCTAGCTGAAGCAAAGCTCTGCTATAAACTAATGTTTGATCAGAAACAGGAAAGACAAGCTGCAGAAGAAATAATTTAACAAAGGAAAAAAATACTCTATTACTGCTCTCACAGACATAAGAATGTTTTGTTCAACTGTCTAAAACCCAGGAATTTACTCTAGAAAGAGAATGGGTAGAACTGAAGACATTTTAGTTAAGTTTTCTACACCACTGAATCTGAGTACGTAAATGGAGTAGAAGTAGGGTATTTATGCTAAGTTTTTAACCCAGCTCTGTTCATAAAATTGATTCATTGATGTCCCCATAAACAGCGGTGCCTGCGAAACTGGAGGGGGCAGCGTAAGGGCTGGAATGAGCAAAAGCGACCACTTAATAGACATTTCACTTTGTGTTTGCCAATTAAAAATAAATATATGGACACTGTTTTCAGAACTTACTGCAAAAAGATGTGGGGGAGTTTTATTGTTTTCACAGGTGTACCAGCTTTCAAGAATGAGGAAGTGGGCATGACTGCCTTTTTTTAGATGCCTAAAAATATGTCAAAACCAGCTTTTTTTTGGAAATTAGAAAAGGGGAGGAGAATATGGATCATTTTAAAATGCAAGATTAACAACAGAAATCAGCAAAGCTGTGAATCCTATGGAAGGGTCAATTGCCATATAAGGGGGATATTTACAGATCCAGTCAATTGGACATAAATGAAGCTCAGGGAATAAACACCAAGCCATGCTAGGCTGCACATTAGAGGATTTTTCAGTCCTCACTTATCTGATGGACATTTCAGAGATGTTGGAGTGTGTTTGTGTGTGCATGCAAACACACATGCATGCAAGACTGATAGTCTTCTAGGGCCTATTGACTTGCACATTCTCCACCTACACACCTCTATTTTGCTACATTTTAGAGGGAAACTGAGTATTTTGGGGGAAGTGTTGGGATATCTTTAAAGATACAAACTCTCCAGGCCTCAACCTGCCAAAATGTAATTGCTGTGGAAGTTCATTATGCAATATGAATAATGAACTAGTTTCCAGAGGAAACAAAAAAACATATGAAGAAAATGCCACAACACACACACAGACAACCAAATCTGAAATAATACATTTTGTTACAATTATTCTAATATTGTGTGTACAGGTGTGACATAGGTAAGTTAGCAAGCTTACCCTTCCACAACTGTTACACGTGCAAAATCTGAATAAGGAAGATGGTATCACAGTAGACATGCAACTGCTATTGCAGTATGTATGCATTTTGTCTGGAGGCAGCAGCAGCAGAAGTCTGTTCAGCTATGAGAGCTCCAAAGGTATAACTACCAAACTCAAAAAATATTTATACTGCCCTTCAAACATAACCCCTAAATTACACACACATAATCTGAGAGAGTAGCTGGGTGACAGAGGGAGTGTTGGGTAAATTTCCTCATTTTATTTCTTGTACAGTACTATAGGTCATACTGCTGATGAATCAGTCTGGATTGTGTTGTTCATATTTTAAGATTACCTACACGTTACATGCACGGAAACACAATATTACTCTTTATGAGCCTAGAGTGAATCCAACGGGCCTGTAAAAACTGAAGCTGGAAACCTAGACCATATTATACAGTAGAAGAGGGAACAGGAGAAACAAATACTAGAACATACCAAACTGCATGCCCCAGTCACCAAGGTAATTTATTCTTACTACTTCATGTCCCAGTGCAACTTTGAGATTTGCTATAAAATTCCCTGGTAAAGAAACAAAATTTGTATTATTATTCAGTTGTAGGTAGTCTCTCATCCCAACAAAACAGTTTTATGGTTTTGCATGATCTGTATTCAGAATGAAGAGGAAAAGCAACCAGATGAACTACTCCACAGAATTTGCTAAATACCTCACAACTGAAAGCAAGAGTATTCTGAATGGGAAAAGAAAGGCCATGCATTTGAAAGGTGTCATAAAGTGTCTCATACAAAAAAATACGCAAAATATATGAACATGAAAAGCACTTTTTAAAGTCATCTTGCGTTCTCACAGGTATATGGCAGTATACATAATTCCTGTTACAGTCGGGCAACCTGATACCAGGAGGTTGAGCACTCAAAATTCACAAACTGCTGTTAACTGTGACACTGAATGGAGAAAATCAAGTCCTGAATCTCTGTATACTGCTGGAGCAGAACTGAATTCTGCACTTAACACACTATGTGTCTGCTATGCTTCAAACTTACTGTATCACATAAGCACGTCTTGGTTCTAACTGTTACTACAACAAAACCCCTTCATCTTTCTCCTGAGCTTAGCTACAACCATAGAATTACAAAGAAGAAATACCTGCATCCCTTCCTCTGTTTTCCTGTGCTTCAAGGGTAACTTAATTACAATACTGATGTAAAAGGATGCAGAAAGCTTTCTCTTCTGTTATTAGAACACCATATTATAACTTCCAATTACATTCAATTCCATTCTCTGTAGTCAATTCATTCTCTTACCATTGGACAAATATTGATCTACAGACTATTTTGGAAGTGGTTTTTTTCCTATAGCAGAGTCCAGAAATGGAATATAAAGAGCCTAAAATATGTAATTTCATTCAACTATCAGTCCATGGAAAAGGCAGAATTATTAACTAGATAGATTAAGTATAATTAAAAATGAATACGTCATTAGCTGCACAGATTCTGTAGGATCTTCTGCTAATAACCTACCAGTTTTTATTGTGAGAAGGGGAAAGGAGGGAGAACTAATGTTTTCCATATGCCATTAGAGTACTGCACAATAAACTTATTATTTCATTACAAATTACAGCAACTGTTAGTAATACTAGCATAAAGTAATTTACATATAAACCCAAGCTTTTTGCAAGACAGCCACCAACACATAACTATCTGACTGCTCTGCAGTCCAGTGCAAGTTGGAAATTTAAAATTCAAAGGACTCTCGTAACACCTCAATGAAAACTGCCCTGGGTGTCTTTGTAGAACAGTTTTAAACTACCTAATTTAATGTTCACAGTCATAAAACTATATTACGTGTGACTTAATAAATCTGCCAGCAACACAGCATGCTCTTTTCTTCACTGTATAATGAGCAAAAGGTTTTTAATTAGTCAGTTGAGCCTGACACGGCCACTCCACTAGAAGAGTGAAAGGTTAGCAGTGTTCCCCTGTCAAGTGAAGCAGGACAAAGAAGCCCTTTCAGGACACAGTTAAATGCATACTTACCTACTATTGTTGAACGCAAATGTCCTACATGAAACTTTTTGGCAATATTAGGGGAGCTGTAACAAATTTGCACAAATAATGTTTGTTCAATGTACAAGACTGGCAAATCACCAAGTCAGAAGAATTCAACTCATGCATATAGCAGAAGAACTGAAATAAACCCACCATTTTCAATTTGCCCTCAAAATTCCCTGATTATCTTCTGTTTCAGACAGCAAATTTTCCTATCCAACCAGCTTTTCCTCCAATATCAGTTAACAGCCAGTGTTACAGGGAAAAAGAAACCACAAACAACCCCATAACAAAGAACCCCCCAAAACCCAACTATACTAGTGACAAAGGACTTATGCTACCTTACCACTTTTTATATATTTTGGACATATGGATCATTCTCCTCATACCTTTATTAGAGATAAATCTGATACCAGGACAGGGGACCTTGTGTACAAGAATCGCTAACTAAAATCACATCTTCTTCTACCAACAATGGCCTCCGCAAAAAAATGCCCGTACCCACAACTGTTTGCCCCGATAATAAAATGGAAGCTCAGCTATGAAAATTCTCCTTCCAAATTAAAGCCAAGTGCTTACTTTCTGTGATTATGGAAGCCTACAGAGGAAGTACAAGTGAACAAGAATATTTATACAGAAAGAGATATGAGTGAGCCACTTTCCATTCCATGAGCAGGTGACTGTAAGCAAAACTGCACTGGACAGAAATTTTGGGGCCAGCAATTGAGAAGATTTAGCAAGTCGAATGCCTGGCTGTTTCAGCAAGGGAGGAAGGTATTAAGATGAAAATGAAATGGCTGAAAATTCAGATTATGTCTCTTGATAACAAAATAAAAGAAGCCGACTTAAAAACTGCTATTTAGCGTTATTATGCACTAAATGAGAATATTCCTAGTGGAGGGCAGACTCTTTAAGTACCAAAAATATATTCTGGGAAAAAACCTCAATTCCCTAAATATAACTTATCTTCTACTTGTCAAATATATTAGAGTATCAAATACAGCTGAATATAACACTGTAAATATGATTTAACTTCACAGGCATCATACATTACAGCAATGAATATCGATCAGCAAAATATCAATTGGCATACAAGGCAACTTCCTCAGAGGACTCATCGCATGCACTTACCTGAACTCAATCACTGCCTTTTGTCTAGGCACTGTAGAGAAAAGTTCACTTTTTACTCCATACTCTGAGCCATCTTTCAACACCTGCTGCAATACAGTCTAAAACACAGGGAAGATTAAAAGAAAAAAAAAAAAAAAGCATGTTTCAACAACAGAAAGCGTGATCAGGAAAACCATTTACCAATCACACAAGAGTCTGATCCCACAGCCTTTACTGACGTTAGCAATTAGGTGGCTGGTCTGCCAAGCACACACAATCTCATATGCAAATGAAAATACCATTAACTTTCAAAAGCTGCATCTGATCAATTAAAAAGTTAGAGAAATTACAGGCAGATATTTTGGTGAAAATCAAGGCTGATTTTGGTGGAAACTTAAAAGGAAGTGGAAAGCCTAGTTTTTATCATTTCTTAGTTACGTAACATGAAAGGACAAAAGAGTAACCCAGGGGTAATTGGTGGGCAGGAAAGGAAACTCAGACCAAGAACGTGGGTGGAACAGGGACCTCATGTAAAATGAGAGAGTTCTCACAGAAGTAGGGTCCTAACCAGGACCCTCACCTCTTCTAATTCAGGTAACACATTTTAAAATAAAAAGAGTACCTTGCAGAACTAGAACATAGATTTGGATGAAAAAGTAGGAGAGCTCATGAGCAGTAAACTTGACTAGAGAATTTATGTCATTGTGCAGCCAAATGTTCTCAACAGGCTTTTTTTTCCTTTTTTAATTAATTAAAAAAAGCTACATACCGTACGTCTGGCCTTCCTCAAAACTGTCCTCTTCCCACAAATACATCTTATCTAGGCACACTTTGAGGTGTTTGGCCATTTCTCTGAAATTCCTAGGAGTCCTGTCCTATATCCAAGGGGTTTGTCAAGGTGTGAACACAGGGGACACCCACTGTGCACAGCACAGCCAGATCACATAGGTCCAACCCTTTGGGACACATCAGACCTCCCACACACTCCTTGTGACTGAGGGCCTGCAAGAAATCCCATGAGCTCTGACTGCATGAGCATTACCACGCATATGCAGGACACCTCAACAGCACATGAACACCTTTCTTTTGCTTCAGGAAATCTCACACGGAAGTATGGGAGTTAGTCTTCATGATTATCACTAAAGCCAGTTTAAGAGACAAAACAACTACTACAAAATCCTCTCCATCAGTTCACTCCCGGTAGACTGCAACAACAGCTCATGGAATGCTTGGTCATTAATAACTCTAACAGCATATTTAAACATCAACCAGTGGTTTAAGTAACACAGACAAAAGACGCTTAGCTATTTCTAATTTTGGTAGTATAAATTTAAACCACTTTCATTTCTCATATTAGAACATGAGGCAGATATATGTTTCTACCTTTTTCCAGTTACTTTACATCATTATCCACTGTGTTTCTTTATCAATGCTTTTTAGGAATAGCATCTGCCTAGTATTCTTTTCCTTTCCCATTGAAGGGAGCATGTATATACAATGGGGAAGCAACTGATTGATAGGCATGCCTAAGCATTAGCCATTCACAAGAAGAAAGGGTCTTACCATTCAGGAAAAGAGGACTATACCCCTTAGTGACTCAGTGGAAGTCCTGACAGGAAGAGGGCTTCACCAGTATGAGGGAAGACCCGATTTCTTGCCCCTAATTCACATGGGATTAATTTTCTAAGACCACAGTATCGCTTTCCACAGGAAAATGATAAACCTATCTAAACCTATAGATTAAGGCCACGAACACCACCACAATGTAGCTTACTCCACAAGTTAGTTGAACTAGCTTAGCAAAGTTTTCATTCAGTCCCCAGTTTAACAGTACCAGCCACCCATTTACCTTTATGAAGCTCTTGCAAACAATCCAGAGTACAACTGAGATACTGCTCTTATAGACTGAGCAGGATCTTCCTTTCATTAAGTTACCGGTTTAACAAACAAAGCTTTCAATTTCAGTCAGGCATCGGACTTTGAGGAATACATCTTCCTTTTTTTTTTTTTTATGTAACGATAGATCTGCTATCAAATACTGTTATTTCAGGTATCTTTTCATCACCCTTTTCTATTTTAAACAAGTCTTTCCATGCAAGATGCAAGCTTTGGAGTTGTATACCATAGAAACAGATGCCAAGTCTGCCTGTTAAAGCAGAAAGAGAGAGGAACAAGAGGAGTTATGTTTATCAGTGAACAGGAGATACACTGTTTCCTCATAAGCGTAAACTTTTGTGAGCCTCATTCCAAATTCTAGGCTTAGAGGACAAACAAGCAACAGGCATACTCGAGGAGTACTTACAAAAGACATAAGAGAATACCTTTCTAAGACAACAGTAAGTATTCTGTAGTTTTATACTGAGGAATTTATTTTTACTTTAATGCACCTGAAATATGGTACTCACCTTTGCTAATAACTCCCTGTTTATCGTAAAGTTCACTGTTCCTGGACCAGTGCTGATTTCTCTCACTACAGCATCACATTTTAGCTAAAAGAACAAAACAAAACAGAAACTCTACATGAAAACAGGTAAATTGGAAAATTGTAATTCAATCCACTAGAAATATTAATTTAATCCACTATAAACAGTAAATGTTATTTACTGGTTTGAAGCAATCACAAATGGATCATTTAATCAACCCTGTTGGATAAAGGATGATTTTATTATTTCCAATCCACGCTTAATAGCTCTGAATGTAACTCAGCCTGCAGTGTCACACATATGTTTTACTTCGGGCCCTGCACGTGTACAGTCTGAGTTTCATTCTGACTGGGAGCAGTAGTTGATCTCTTTGTACACCCAAAAGCTGAGATACATTTGACAGCTTACACAGTACCTGACAGCACTTCAAAAAAAAAAAAAAAAAAAAAAAAAAAAAATCAAGATCAATGTCTTAAAGAAAACCCAAGACAGAAGTTTTGGACTGCTGTTTCTTGAAGTTTACGACTTTAATGACAATGTTCTGCAGTATCCAGTGATACAAAATAAGAAGTTAAAGGCCAATTTATTAAAAAAATTCATTTACCATTTACATAAGGCACATGTTTTGAAAATTCTGAACCCATAAAGAATATTTGGGCACACGACCCCTAATGCCAAGCTCCTCTTTACACAAATTTTGGTCTCTTCACAGGCTGAGAGTTTGGATCTCAGCCTGTCAGGTCTGAGAATTTCTTATTGAACTAGCTGTCTTTTATACAGCTACTTTGTACAGTAGTCAGCTACAGCCATTCCCCAGACTAACACACCTGAAAAAATTGCTGTTCTAAGAAACCTCAATTTCAAGCAGTTAGGATTTGAAAGTCTGGCCTGTTTGTCCCACAGGCCAAATTTACCCATTGCCATTCTAGTGCTGGATTTTGCAGCCTTTGGTTTTCCAAGCCACTGCACACTCAATTTCTTCCTCAAGTTTTGGGCAACAGTACAGGCCATGGCATACCCTTTAGACACCCTCCTAACTTCACACATATTATTTGCTCTCAAAACTATTTGAAAACAGTAATTTCACAAGAACCTTAACTAAAACTCTTCTCCAATTCCCTGTGAAGATTCTGTGTACACTTACACTAGGTGCAGTCATTAAACTACTCCGACCCAAACAGATGCTTGGACAAGGAATGCTATTTACCTTATGATGCCTGTTACACCTCTAGTCTGAAAGTTCATTATTGCATAAATATATGATTAATGCATTAGCATACCCTTTTAGCTAGCTTCTGAGCTTGAAGGTTAAGGTCTTGTGCTAAGCAATCACTAGAACTGCCTTCTGCTACAGAAGCAATGGAAAACTGGAAATCAGCAACATGCCTGAAAAAAAGAACATGCAAAAATCAGGAAAAAAACCCTGTTGAGATGATGGGTAGATGTGGCAGATCCAAACTGACTTTGCATATGACAAGTCTATTTGCCAAGCGTAACCCAGCCAAACAACAAAAGTTCACTATGTTTAGAAAGCTGTAATAGAATGCCAAATATTACCTTTGCTCTAAATCAATCAGAAAGTAGATATGGTGAGAACACCATTTCAGATTAAACAAAAATTATGCTCATGAATAAATGTAAATTACTTGTTAACAACATTACAACTCTCGAGCAGGACACTGAAAAAAAAATCTATTGTAACTTCACATTCGTTCTAAGCAGTTTCACATTCAGATCATTAATGCTGAAACATCTGCCATTCGACCGCTGCCTATAATTTGCACAGCTTTTTAAGCAATTACATTTGTTTTGAGTTGCTTGAAAAAATAGTATTTCATTAAATATCTTCTTATAATAGCATTGGTATAGCAGCTTAGGTTTGTTTTTTCTTTATGTCTTTTTCCCTTAAGTCCTGTTAAGCTCTTGCATTAATAAGTACAACAGAAAATAATAAAACATAACACTGTAAGATAAAATGTAAACACTACCGTTTTTTGGAGACAGGAACTGCAGATATGGACTTCATTAAATTTTCTGGTGGCAGCTCCAAAACCTTTGAAAGCTAAATTTGAAATAAAGAACAAAGTGGCTTAAGCAAAAAAGATGCAGGAAAAGCACTGCTCCCTGTTTAAATACCCGTGGGGGGTGCACCTTCTACATTTGGAAGCAAATTCCAGCCCAGATAAAAAAAGCAAATACTTACGAACTATTCTAAGCAACACAATAAAATGCATGACACAACCCCAAGAAATGTTAAAGGGGCCTTAGAAAAAGCAAGGGAAAACACGACGGATTGCTGGGGTGGGTTTTTTTTTTGGTTTTGGGGTTGTTTCTTTTTTTCCATCAAGAATCCCATCAAACCCTGGCACGCCTTTACCTAGTCGCCTCACCTCACCTAGCTTACCCAGCACGGAGGGAGCAGGGGACGAGGCGGCCCGTGTCACGCCGGGCCCTCGCTCGTAAGCTACGCACGGCTGGGGTCTTGCCAGGGTGGAGACTCTCCTGGCTAACCGCTCACGGGCTGAACCCCGCGGGCAGGGCAAGCCGCCTGAACGCTTTCGGCACGGCTGCACGTCTGGTGCGGGGCGGCTGGCCCAGGCTGGCCGCAAGGGGCCCGGCGGCCCCGCCACAGCCCCCGCCGAGGGCCGCAGGGCAGGGGGCGGGCCCGCCGCAGGGGCAGGGGAGCCCGCGCCCACCCTCTCGGCAACGGGTCGGACCCACCGTAAGACGCTCGGAGAGGGGGGGTTGGGGGGGTGATCCGGATGAGGGCGCAAATGGGAAGCCTCGGTGACGGCGAGCGCCTCCTCCGAGCAAGCGGCGTACCTGGGAAGCGATGCTCCTCCGAAAGGAACAGGCTGCCATGGCTGCGCCGCCAGGCGGAAGGTCTCAGCCGCCCCTTCCCCCCCCGCCCTATCCTTTCCGCCCGCCCAGGGGCGGGCTGGCTCGTACCATTCGCGGGACAGGGGTGGGAGGAAGAGGAGGAGGAAAAGCCGATTGGTCCCTCTTTGCGCGGAGGAGGCGCGCAGGGGTGGAGGCCTGTCCCGCTGTGCAGGGAAGGGGAAGCGGGCGCGGGAGAGTGGCGAAGCGGGCGCCTCGGGCCGCGGCGTTTCACCGACAAGCAGGGAGGCGGGCGGCCTTCCCGGAGTCCGCGTGTGCCGCCCCTCCCCTGCGGCTGCGTCGGCGGCGGGGCGGCGTGTCCGGTACGGCGGGGCCTGGGGCGCGAGGGGGCGCCATGAGCACGTGCCCGTCTCCAAGGTGAGGGGGGGCGGGGGCTGCTCTCCAACCGCCGCTCTGGGGCGGGCGGGCGCCGGGTTTCGCGCCCGCCCCGACGGGGCGGTTCAGGGCCTCGGACCGCGACGGGCGGGCGGGGCCGGCCGGCGTGCCCAAAGCGGGGGCGTCGTCCGACCTGAACGGCCCCCTCGGAGCGGTCCCTGCCGGGCGCCGTGACGAGACGGCGCGGTTGTGCGGGCGCTGAAGGAACTGGGCCGCCGAAGTGCCCCGTCTCTCTGTCGCGTCCCGCGTCTGCTCCTCGTCCCGTCGTCATCCGCTGCCGTTTCCCTCGTCCCCGGTGGCCGGGCCCCCCAGCTGCCCCGCTCCGCTGTCCTTCCCCTCCCTTGCGCTGCCAGGCCTCGCTGGCTCTCCCTCCGTGCCCTGGCGCCCGCCCCGTCGCCCTTGGCCCAAGGCGCTTCTCGCAGCAGGCAGTCAGCCCTCCCGCCTGGCTCCGCCGTCCTGCTGGCGCCCGAAAAGCGCTCGCGCTTAATAAACCTCGCCCAGAAGAGAGAACCTTGTGGCGGTAGGTTGTGTCGCTTCCCGTGAATGAGGTCTGTGGGCATCGCCTGCTGCCGCTTTGAAATGTTCATTGCGCCTTACCCCGGAACTAATTTAATGGAAGGACAAAAATAAGAGCAGTGCCTCGAATGTAAGATTAAATATCAATTATTGCCTTGATAGTTCTGAGCGGACAGCTTGTATCTGGCCTGTGGGCAGGGTTGGCAGTAGGGACAGGGCGCTCATCAGAGTCTTAATACATAGCGAGACTTCAAATGCTGTGTTAGAACGTTTAACTTATTTCCCATCTTGATAGTATAGCGCACAACAGCAGCGCTTCACAGCAGGAAGGGATGCTGAGGATCGTCGGAAGGCTCCTGTCCCTTATTTTGTTTTTTTCACTGAATTTGGATGCGCAGTTGGCTCCTTCGATGTGGAAGTTGATGTGCAGGTTGCTTACTTCTAGGAGTAAAGGGAAGTACTGCCAAACAAAGTTAAAACTTAATCCAAAACAAGTGGATTACCCTTTCAAAAATGGCTGTTGTCATTAAATAGGCAGCGAAAGGTTGTCGTTGTCCCCCCATGTCTTAGATGTAATACTTCTTTGCCATTTTATATTCTGGTCTTCCCTACCTTCAGCGGTGTAGGGAAACCCAATGCTTGTAAAGCATTAAATTATATTTCATTTGACTTAAGTGTACATGTTTCATAGTTATTTTGACCAATTCCAGTTGTGCATTACTGTTCTGACATGTCGTGCGTACTGCAGCATAAGTAAGGCTATAGCATAGCTTTTTGTAGTGGAATTGCTCCAGAGTGTTTAGAATATGTAGAATAACCACAACTTCTGTCCGGCTGGTTAAATGGTAATTAATATATGTGGTAAAATGGAAAGTATCTGAAAGCATCTCCAATTCATAAGACTCTTTTTTCAGAGGCGGCCGCTATACCTATCAGTGTTTTACTGCAATTTCTTGTATCAGAAGGGAAATAACATGTCCAAAGTCACCCAACAGACTGGTGCCTGTCATCCAAATTGAACATAATCTCTGGAGTTTTATTTTAGATCACTTAGATCGTTCTTGCACTACTGGATGAACTGTCCTAGGTTGAGTCCAGTAATCTTTGCTTATATAAGCATCTTGGTTGAGAAATAGATTGAATCAGTCCTTTTATCTATCTTGAACACTTGTATGTTTCCTTCCCCCTTGCTGTAGCACAAGAACCTCACAGTGAGAGCTGGGGAATGTATATGATTTCTGATATATAGGAAATTACTATAGCTCTTCAAAAGAGATGAGTTTTTATTTGAGAGGGTGAGGGAAGAAACTTCAGCTTTTCTAGAGGAAAAAGAAAAAAAATAAATCTTCCAGAGTGCAAAGCTTAATACTTCTGTTTTGTTTCCTCCTCCTTTGTGATGGAACTGGGAGATGAATTATGCCTAGAGGACTTCCCTGAGGCAAGGGGGTTTATTTATCTGAACCTTTTCCAAACTATTTGTTCTGCTTCTAACTGTCTTTATTTTTTTGAGTTGGGAAGCGCTTGTCCTCTGTAGCTAGGGCGTGTCATTGGCTTTTGTTAGTGACTTAATAATGCTCATTGCATTACCCTGGGTCACCTTTTCTGTGCATCTCAGTCTCTTGCTTCTTTTCCTTCTGTTTTGTTTTTAACTGAAACTGTACTGAGAAAACTCCATTGATGTGTCCTCAGGGAATCATTTCCTCTTAATTCTAAACCTGTTGGAGGTTATAAAAAGTTTAAAGAATCTGCTGCTCTTCTAGTTGATGGTTGAATTGAAGAACATAATGGAAAGGTGAAAAAGTTCTTCCCCAATTTGCTGGGATATTGCTTCCACTAGTTTTCCAGCTTGAAATACGAATACAAAGGGACAACATGCAAATTGATATCCTTAAGATGCTGGCATTCAGTTCAAATTGTTGGTTTAATGGAGCACTGAAATTAAGGAGAATAAAGCGGCCTCAGGAGCCAGTCAGATTAATGCTCATGTTGAAGTGTTTTGTTTTTTTTTTCTTTTTTGCTGTTCTCTAGGGCTGCTTTGTTTTTAAACCAAGTCCCAAGAAGAGAAGGGTGTCTCAGAAAACAGGTTAGTGCATCTTCATATACGTTGCTGTGCTTGGGTTAATCCTGGAAGGTTCACCACATCTGTTTGAATTCTGTCATAGCTGCCTGAGGATTTGTGTTGCTCCTTGATGTTGATATTGCTGAAAACTCATTTCTTCAGAGGAACCCCAGCAAATTGTTGGCTAGTGTGTTTTGGGGTTGTTTTTTTTTATCTCCAGCAATGAAGATCATATAGCTGTCTTTTTGTCTTTGCAGATTTTTTTTTGCAAGAGAACTCCTTTCCATTCTACCATAAATTGTTTGCTGACTGACAAACTGTTGTAATTTAACCTGACAGGCAGCTAAACACCACACAGCTGTTCACTCACTGCCCCTGCCCCAGTGGGATAGGGCAGAGAATCTGGGGGAAAAAAAAGTAAAATCTGTGGGTTGAGATAAAGACAGTTTAATAGGACAGAAAAGGAAGGCAAATTAATAATAATGTTAATGATAAAAGAATATAGAAAAGAAGTGATGCACAATGCAATTACTTACCACGGGCTGATCAATGCCCAGCCCGTCCCCGAGCAGCCGTCACCGCTCCCGACCAACTGCCCCCCAGAACATGATGTCATACAGCATGAAATACTCCTTTGGCGAGTTTGGGTCAGCTGTTCTGGCCAGGACCCCTCCCAGCTTCTTGCTGGCAGGGCAGGAGCAGCTGAAAGTCCTTGACTGGTGTAAGCACTGCTCAGCAGCAACTAAAACTTCAGTGTGTTACCAACATTCTTCTCATACTAAATCCAAAGCACAGCACTATACCAGCTGCTAGGAAGAAAATTAAATCTATCCCAGCTGAAACCAGGACACAAACTATTTATCTGAAGGGTCTCAATGAGCCACTTCTAAGCTATGGGAGTCAGAAATTATATCCCATACAGCTCCCAACTAAGAAGGAAAGACAGAGCTGGGAGTAAAGTGAGAGACTGAATAAAACTAGTACAACTGAGTGAGATTTTTTTTTACCCCTTACTAGATATTAAGTTTTTGGTTTTGCAAGATTAGTAATACTTGGATAAATCCTACTAAACATGTTGCTCTAGTTAGCAAGTGCTTTGAGACAGAAAAATAAATTTGACTGAACTACCCCTAAAAGAGAGGCAGAGGTGAGCTAGTTTGGCTGCTCACGGCAGTTGGTTAGAATGGTGTTCTAAATAAACAGTGCTTTGTTGTGCATCTGTCCAGTTTGGAAGCCCAAACCTGTCAAGTGTGAAGTTTCATTTGCGGAACTTAACAGCATCAATAGTTGACAATATTGAGGCACCCCCACAGAAGGCCTTCTGTGCACATTTGCACCTATAGGTTGGGTTTTGGTAGTATAAAAAGGATATTATGCCTTGGTATATAACCAGTAATGTGGTGGATGGGTTTTTTAACTAAAAGCCTAAGACCTGTGTAATCACAGTGTGTTACGTATTTTAAGTGGTTTTTCTTAGGGATGCAAATGAGGTGTTAGTTTAGGGGAAATGATGAAAATGGAGGATGAGGGATGCCTCTTACTCATCGCTTGCAGAGCTGGTTTAGGTGGTTTTAGTGATTTGGGAGATTGAATGTGCTCATCAACTGGTTCTTTTCCAGAGATCAGACCACTGCTAATGCTCCATTGAATGGCCAGCAAATTAATTTTTTTATATGCATACATTTAGAAAAAATCAGTTATGTTTAACGTCACCTTGTAGCAATGGTTAACTGGCTGTTTACTTAACCTTCAGTCTTTGTGTTCTTCCAGGTGGTGTTAGTGAAGCATTAAAGCTACCACCAGGCCTGCTAAATGTATGCTGGGAGCAGAAGGGTGGTTCCAAGCCTGTGCTTTTTTCTTTTTTTTTTTTTTTTTCCTGAGGGAAGTCTAAACTGTGTTAATGTGGGAGGAAAAATCTCACTCAGTTGTACTAGTTTTATTCAGTCTCTCACTTTACTCCCAGCTCTGTCTTCCCTTCTTAGTTGGGAGCTGGTGGAGATTTTCTGTACTCACATCTGTGAAGCAGAGCAGCACCTGGGAAGCCAGATGTATTCAGAAAATGTGCCAAGACACTGTTTTACCAAAAAGGATCTGACTCTCCTTTTCTTTTTCATAAAGAGAGTGTATAGAAGTGAGAGGCGATTTAGATTTAAGCCAGAAATGTAGGCTTGGTTTGTGCTTAAACGGTTTGCTGGCATACTTGTGTTGGTTAAGTGTATTAAAAAAAAAACCAAAAAAACTGTATCTCTTGTGTCCTGACAGTTCTTTCCCGGTATACCTGATTATTTTCAGGAAATTGGTGTTAGCTGCATCCTCCCTGGGGAACAGAAAGGATTTTCGTGTATCTATTCTTGCAAGCCTTTACGGTTTATATCTGACTGTAATAGTGAAGGAGGCCTGAATAGTAGGTGAGAGAGACCCACAAAACTTTCTGAAGCAAGGGAAAGACTTTTTTTTTAGGTTTTATTTTATTTTAATAGTAAGAGGCTGTTTACTCTGATTTAGCCTTTAGCTCATCTGGGACTTGAGATAGAAGCCAGTTCTTTACCTTTGCCTGCATACTTGTGTAATAGATTCTGCTTGTTCCCTCACTTATTCTACCAGATACCGGCAGTTAATTAATTGGTTAAGAGAAAAGTCATCTCCCTCAGATATATACGTATATTAAGATGTTCTTGTTTCAGTTGGGTGCTTCATTTTCTTCTCAACAAAAATTTTTTTGTTTTAATAATCTGATTTGTGCTTACCTTTGCATTCTGTCTTTTTAGCTGTTGATTTCAGAGAAAGAAATGATCATTCAGAGGATACTGAGTTGCGGTTTGTTACTTGTCAGTCTTTATGGAATGAAATCAAATCGGAAACACAGGTGAGTCTTGCACCTAATGCTAAATCAGCGTTTTGTATTTATAACAACACTGCTTGCTTCTTTGTTTCTGGAGATCTTCTTTTACGTGCTTAAAAGGGCAATTAGTTAAAGCAATAAAAAGGGCAGAAATATTGACTGAGGCTGAAATCCCTGTCCAGAATATAAAATAATAATAATCCATCGATTGCACATTACTTCTGACCACACAACTGCATTCTTTTGGTGCTTCAAGCTGCTGCTTCTAAGCTTCTCTTCTTGCTAATTGTCCTTTTTATTAATTCCTGGCATACTACTGTTTTCTACCTTCAATTTAGTTACATGTTTGCCAGCCCTCTGAGGATTTTAGGCTGCTCTTGACCTTTGTGTTACAGAGTTCATAGCAGCCCAGGATTCACAGTGGATTTATGTGACTACAACCGCATGGATGTCAAATACTGAATGACACAGCTGCAAGCATAGTCTATTGAATTAGTGTGGACAGTGTCAGTGGGGTTGTCTGGTGGGGATCGGAGTTAATTTCATACTGAACTGTGGCCTCCTAATTGTGTGTTAGATGGCATGCTGTTGTTGTGTCCCTGCAGCCAGCTGGCTTGTATTATAGTATGAATAATTGCTTCCGTACAGCAGGGATTTCCTCCTCTATTTGGTGTCAAGGATTCTGGGCAAGTATTCCATATTCCTCTGCCTGCTGTTGGGCTCTAGGCATTATGAGAATTTTTTTTCCAAAGTTTGTTTTGGGATGTACAGTAGAAGCCAGCTGGATGTAGCTTACCATCTGGACCCTTGGGCTAAACTCACAAATTCCTCTAATTCTGCTCCTACTGTTCCATGATCCAGCTCACTTCGACTAGTCAGCACCCTTTACAAACCATAACTAGCCAGGCTGAGCAAAGCAGTGCACTGCCTCGTGGTGCTGATTATGGAGAACACACAGAAGTTTGTGGAGGTACATTTGGTATCTTCCTGCCAACTGCTTCAGCTTGATGGGTTAGCTACCAGTGTTGGCTGTAATGTTGGCAGCTGCACCAGAAAATGGCTTGGCAGCTACACAGTGGACTACAGGGAAGATGGCATTCTGTAGCTACTTCTGGAAGACCTTTTCTTGGATATTCTTTGTTTGGCACAGTGTTATCAAGGCTTTTGAGGTGATGCTTCTACATTGCCAACAGTGGCTGCAGGATTTTCAGGTTGAAGAAGTGGTTTGTTTTGGTTTTGGTTTTTTTTTTTTTCCTAGTGCTCTGCAAGGATTTCTCCTAGAGCAGCAGGCACAGCCCATCATGATGAAAGCCTCCCTTAACCACTCAGAAGCACAGAGCCATTGCCATCTGTGAAGTCATCAGTCTTTCCTGTTCTAAATCTCCTACCCTTGTTTTCTTTGAGGTTGCTAGGAGTTTGCCAGATACTTTCTTCTGTTCTTCCTCCTCCTGATGGAAGACAGTTCATGCCACATATCAAATTGATATGGGCCTTGCCTCAGAGTTTGATTTGCCCAAGGGCAGATTGCCCGCAATTACTTTTGCTGCGATACACAGTTTTCTTTATCCAGCTTCTGGTGTATCTCTGGTATTTTTTTCTGCTGAGTTTTGAATTAACAGCCTTTTCTCCCACTGCTGGCAAACTTGGAGGTGATAATTGTTCTTACACATATAATTGTGAGATAATTCAGGTTGGAAGGGACCTTAGAAAGTCTGTAGTCTGAAATTCTGCTGGTCAGACCAGGTAGGTGTGGGCTTTATCCAGTCGGGAGTTTCTTTCTTACATACTTTCAAACCCTGGTGTAGTAAGCCTGATCCATTGCAGAATACCTGGGAAGTCCATGGCTTCCTGGTTTAGACTTTTATTCTCGGGGTTCTGGTAGTGTGCTAAGGGAGCCTAGCAGGATGTTCTGCAAAGTTTTTGCTAGGGTACTGCTACCTGACAGTTTGTTGGCAGGCCATGAGCTTGTGCTGGTGTTTTCCCAGTTCTCTGGTACCTACTTGAGGTGTTGAAGAGTGAAGAGGATTTGACCTCTGAGTACTTTGTTGTGGAGCACTGTTGGCCTTTGTATGTCCATCATAAACTGCTGTGATTGTGGCAGCACCGTCTGTTGTCTGGTGAGGACATGCTTTCAAGCTTCTCACAACATGAAAAGCTGGCAAAAGTACTGCAGGAACTTTGTTTTTGGAAGGTGAATTTTGGACCTTTTTTGTTCCAGTATTGCAGGGTACCCCAATTTTGACCCCTGCTGTCAGCAGTGGCCTTGCAAATGTTCTTACTGTGATACATCTCATCAAGGACTTGTAGAAACATTCCCTCCCTATAAAGTGAGGAATTCCAGTTGCACTACAAGGATCCCAGTTAGAAACTAAAAGCTTCTGTGCAGGGCTGTAATATAGTAATTTTAGCTCTACTGTGCAGATAATGGTTTTCAGACCACACAACAGACAATCGTGACAAAATCTAGTGTCATAGCAGGGGCTGAACTTCAGTTCATGTGACTTTTCCAGAGTAAGTGGTGTCATGCAAGTGAACAAGTTGGTCACTTGAGATGCAGAGCGGCCTAGTGTACTTTCTGGAACACTACCAAAATAGTGCCAGTAACAAAGTTGTTTTGACAAGAAAAGACTGATGGATTTTAAGAAAGCTAAGTAAATGAGTAGTACTATGGCAGACTGAATTCCATCTTCACAGGTGTGCATAGAAAGAAATAATATATACTGTAACCATGCAAAGTAAGGATTTAGGTTCTTGTTAGGGCAGCTTAGTGAAAACATGTACAATAACAATCAGAAGAAGTTCAAGGTCCGATGGATTCTGAAGCAGAAGCTTGGAGGATTGTTATGGGACATAGGGTAATACAGGAGCTGTTACAATGCTGTTATAAAGCTGGTGGTGTAAACTCTTCTTTTTAAAATGCTGTGTTAGAGCTTCTTTTGAGTTGCCATAGAATTTATCAGGTGGGAGCTCAGAGGTGCACAATCAACATCAGAAAGGCCAGAATAATATTTTTTAATAAGTAGAGGGTGAAAAGAATGAGATTACTTTGTGTACAGTTTTATCAGTTGTTCAGGAGAGCAACAGGAACTCTTCTGTATAATGGAAATGGAGCTCAGGTTTTTGAGCAGGCATTGTGTAAAATTTCCTGGAGATGGGACCTTAACTCCTTCCACAGCTGCCGCCTCAGTGCTGCTAGAGATGGCCTTTGCCACTTCGTTTAATATCAAGTTTACTGCTGTGTGTGTCACTTCTTGTTGCTAATTAATCTTGATGATGATTTTATTGGGGGCAGGGGTTTAATTTTGCTTCTGACATCTGTGTTCTAGTGTCTATATTGATATCCTGAACTTCAGAGTACTTCTTTTTTGTCTGTTCTAGCAGAAGACATATCTTGGATTAGAGACATTTTCAAAGGAGCATACATAGTAAAAGTAATACAAAATGCTGCTGCCATATATCTGCCTTTAAAAGTTTTCTCTCACTCTGCTTTCTCTCACTTTTCCTTATATTCCTGCATATACATAGTCTTGTATGAAAATCATTCTGAAGGGCAGAAGACAGTGTAGCAAATGTGGCAATTGCGGTTTAGTATTTTTTTCTATAAAACAGACTTAATGCTTTCCTTTATTGTTATTTTTTTTAAGTTCATCTTGAACTAGATTTGGAGGAGCTGAATGTTTGCTATCATGTAGATTTCTCAGAAAAATGTTTACAGGTGTTGTGTAAGCCAAGAGGAAATAAGAGGAATTTTCATGAACATTCTTCCAGAAACTAATTATATTGTTTTATTCCTCCTATGTCACTTACACTTTGTCAGTATGGGGTTTGGTTTTTTTCTTCTTTAAAGCCTCTGGTGTGACAACACAGTTAAGCTCATTTGCTTTTCAAAAGTTACTGTTGAGGCATTTGACCAGAAGTTCTAAGATGCGAAATGTCTGTGTTTGCCACAGTGAATAAATTAGCATGTTTATAGTTCACAGGAAAACTTAGTGTTATTTAAAATTTTACCCTGGAGTTTTAAGGATTAAAAATTATGCAGGAAAGGGGTAGGAAAAGGAAGATATTCTGGTGTTTCCACATTTTTATAAATAAAATCTCTCTGTGTTTGTTTACAGCAAGTACAGGAAGACTTGAATAAGCAGTTATTTGATAACCTAGTAAGTTTTCTGAGGCGATCTCATTCTGAGTTCCAAGAGAAGACAACGAAATGGACTTGTCAGATGAAGTCCAGAGAAATCCCTACTGCAGCTCTTGTCTTGGGTAATTTTTTAAAGATCTATTTTGTTATGTAGATCTGCTTAAAACTGACAGATCAAAGAAAAATACATTGCTGACTTCCAGCAATTACTGTGAGCACTGTCAGCTTCAGAAATGTTAACAGAAGAGATTGGGCTGGGAGAAGGAAGCAGTGTAAGACCTCTTTCCCTTTTGTCAGTATGCATAATTGTGCAAGTAAGGTAACACCTTCCCTAAAGGTCTGTCTTAGGCCGCTGATAATGGTTTGGGTTTGGTTTTTTTGGGGGGGAGGGGGGGGATTGTGGGTGGTTGTTCTGGTTGTTCCCCCCCCCCCATGCACTGGAGATGCTTTGATTCTGTCCCTGTTTCTGCCACCAACATGCTTGGTGGTTTCTATGACTAACTATGGAATTGCACAGCTTCTGTATTTCTGATACACATGCTTGCAGTGCATCTTTACCTATAGGAAAGCAGTGTAATTCTTGGAAAAGGAGCAGAGGGTGAAAAAAATAGCTGAAGATCCTATTACTGAAGTTAGTGAAGTTTTGGAGTCTTTCTCTTTCTGGCCTCTCCCCCCCACACTTTCTTTCAAAGAGTTGTAACTGTGATCCTAAACCTGGTTCAAGGCAACCCGTTTGCATTTTCAGTGGATCATTTTATGGAACCTAAAATCAGGCCTGTGCTTCAGATTTACCATGTGAGCACTAACAAAGCCTGGAAGGTAGTCTACTTTTGTAGGTAATAGAAAGTCAGAAGTTCCTGCTCTGAATATTTCTGTGGAACAAGCTGTGAATTGCCTTCTGGAGGGGCTTGGACTAAGGATGTTAACAAAGGCAGTATTTGAGTAGTTCATGGTAAATTCAGACTGTAGTTCATACTAACTCATAGTAATTTTCCTCCTTATGTAAGCCGTGTGAGGATCCAGGTCTCGGGTGTATGCACTGCTATTCTCTAGAAGATGAATTTCATCTTCTTGTCTGCAGGCCTTAGATGACTATGGATGGTTTCCGAGGGTATGAGGAAGCAGGGAAGTTAGAAAACCAGTCCTAATCCTTGCAGGTTTTCACCCTTGAGAAATCTGTCTTTAAACAAAAAAAAAAAAAACCTACATGAGGGGTCTTTGTAGTGATTGCCTGTTCCTTTGAATCGGCTAATATTAACATGTGTGTCTAATCTTGTGATATTTTTTCCATCTTTCCTCATAGATGACGTGATGCTTTTGATTCTTTCCCTGAATGTTTGAGGGTTTTGTCTGCTGTTCAGTTTATTATTCAATCATTGCGGTCACAAATCACGGGAAAAGTGCCCTTAAAATTTTGTCTTTTCTTCTAGGTGTAAATGTTACAGATCATGACTTGACTTTTAGAAGTCTCTCAGAAGCCCTTCAGGATAACATTACTCCTTACATAGCCTTGCTGGAAGCCAAAGATTGCCCAGGTAAATACTGCAATAGCTTTGCTTCTTCATCTGAATAAGCCGTCAATTAACTAAAAGTTCTAGCTTTTGCCCCCAAGTGTAAGAATAACAGGTCAGAGGGGTCTTGAAGGCTTTCTAAAGACTTGCTCAATCCCATGTTAATATAGCAGTAATGCCTACTGTATTTTAAGAGGTATCCAGTTCTGTTTACAAACAATGAAGACTGAAATATACTTAGTTGTAGCATAAATGTCAGGAGCATGTTGCTTAGTGTATTGCATGGTGACATTGTAGGTTGGCTTTCATCATGTTTAGTTGGACAGTGTATGTATGCATTCCACTTTTAAATGCTTACAGTCACATTATTACAGTGAGGGAATAGGTAGAATAAAATTTTGTCCCACTCTCCCTGCTCCTCCTTTCTTTTTTAAGTAAAAAGATTAAAAACACTTATGGCAGCATCCCCAGATCTATGGATTGTCTGCCTTAGTTATTTTTAGGTCACTCTAATAGTATGTGGCTGCTATTAGTTCAGGAAAGGTGCAGGGCCAACATCTTAACCTGAGTTGTTGCTGTCTGGGCAAATTAATAGGATAATTTTTATTGCTTGAACAACATGCACATCACAAATACTTTCAAGCTTTCTGGAGTGTGAGAAGTGTTACTGAATAACTGTGTACCTAAAAATGTGTTGTGAAGGCATAAAAAATCTGATGCAGAAGCTGATGGGGAAGCTGATGAACTGCTATATAGATGTGAACTCATTGGAAGATGAGGACTATGTGCAAGTTTCCCAGAATAGAATATGTTGTTCCATGACTTCTCTTATCAACTGGTATAAGAGTGTAACAAAGGTATGATTCTTTTTTTTTTGTATCACCAGTTTATAAAAATGCCTGACCTTTTAGATGCTTTTAAAAAAGAAATTGAATAACTCAAATTTCTATGCTGTAGTAAAAAAATGCCAAAGGTTGGCTTTTCATTTAATGCTAAGAAATAATTGAGATTGATATAAATCTGTAATGTATATAACAAATCTGGAGTTAGTTTCTGATGAGGTATGAACGTCAGAATTCCAAAAAACAAGCAAAAAGTACTGTTTTGTCATATGGGAATTAGAAGCTTAAAATGCAGTATCAACTTCATGCCAGATGCTTTTCTCCCAGGAGTGCTGAGATGAGTCTTTAAGAAAGAACAGCCATCCAGGGGAAAGGCACCATATTAGTGCTAATGTGCCATTAGGTCATCTGCAGCCCACACTACGTTTACAAGCAGTGAGAAAATAACTTGCAAAGTGGTTTTGTATCTTTGTGTTTAATAAAGCTAATGAAGTTTTAAGTCTTGTTTTTGTTATGAATAAAAGTTAGAACTTACTTTATGATGACTTCATCAGAGCAGTGTGTTAAATAAAAAGCTCTTTTTATTACTGGGTAAAGATGTAGGAAATGGGCAACATCCGTGTACACAGCTAAAATCTTTTCCCTCAATCCCAACAGAATTTCACCAGTTCTGTCCTACAGAACTATTCTTGTCTTTGTTGGAATGTGGGGTTTTAAAATTTGTTTGTTCTTTGTATTTCCTGCTGTTCCAAACAGAAGGAAGAAAAATTGCAATTCTAGATGCTAATAATAAATACAACTGTAGCAAAAAGTCAGTCATGTCACTTTGGAGCATTATAATATCATAGATGTGATAAAATCTTTTTATTTTCCTGTCTTCTGTTTATTAATGCATAGCAAACGGCTTCAAAGAAAGCAGATTCTGAAACTTTGAGCAAAAAAAGAACTTCCTCTTCTAGACACTGGCAGTCTCCTCCAGTTGTAGTAATATTCAAAGACATGGAAAGTTTCACAACAAAAGTGCTTCAAGACTTCATAGTCATCAGCAGGTAATGTGACCTGAAGTTTAGTTCTGCCACTCCTTTACCCATTTTCTATTTGCAGCTGTTTTGAACTGTAATGATGAGGCCAGTGGAGAGTTGGAATCAAGCATTAATGCTGCTTCTTTGCAGCAGTGATTGAGCAAAAACCTATTTTCTGGGTTTTTGGGATAAATTATCCTAAAACTAACTTGGGACTCTGAGTCAGAGTGCCTAAGGGCTGGGTTGAGGTATTGGATGGCTGATTTAATTCTTTACATAAGAGGATTTATTGGCACTGGTTGTTAGAGACTAGATCTATCTTCTGTAGACTTTTAAAATTGTTTTCAGGGTATGGTTTTTGTATGGCTACTGATGTAATGCTGTTTAAAGGTCACTAGCTTACTAATAGAAGTATATAAAACTTACCCAGAGAATTTGTCAATGTTGGCCAGGATCTGTAATGAGTAGCTGACTACTTCAGGTGCTCCTGTGCTTCTGTCCTTCCTTAACCTGTCTTCCTTAATATCATCTCGTGCATTCTAGTAAAAAATCCATGCTGTTCTCCAAAGAGAGCATCTTACACTTAGTCCTCAGGTTGAAACTACAGTTGCAGCAGAATTTGGACTGTGGTTGTACAATTAATTCAGCTGCAGCGTGCGCACCTGACATTACCTCTAAACAAGGCTAGGCAATTTCACTTGCTGAGAGACCCACAATAAAAACATTTTTCTATTTCAGATCTGGCAGATGGGTTCTCTGGGGAGCTTTTCAAGAAGTAAAATCAGAAATGCACAATTATCTGGAAATAATTAGGGTGTAAGGCAGGGGAAAATGAGGTTTTAATTGTTTTTTAAGTGTGCTTTATTGTGCTTTTTGTGGCAAGGATAAATGCCTAATTACGAGCATGTGGAATGTAAATGAAGTTCAGTTCAGGTCTGTCAATCTAGTATTTGCAAATACACTTTTTTTCATAGACTGTGTGTCCCTTCAGAAAAAAGTTTAGAGGATTCAGATGATCTTGTAATTAAAGATTGTCTTGATTAAAGTAAAGTAGAAAATGTGTAAAATAGAAGCTTGACAGAGTTGCATAGTACTTTGAAAAAGATCTTTGGGTTAATATCAGAGATGGGGTTTATTCTCTCCGTTTCAGTCTTAAACATGTTTAATAATAAGGGTGAAGTGGGTAAACGTGAGAGGTTCTTGTGAAGTGTTAATCACAAGACTCAGTTTCTCTCTGATATTCTTTTAGGGAATCAACAGTGGACAGAAGTACATGAAGTTTATTTGGTTTATGTTTAAATCTCTAGCAGTGACTTTTGAGAAGTTAGAGAAATGAAATAATTGTGGGATAACAATTAAAACACAAAGGTCAAAAATTGCTGTAGTGAAAACAGAGGAAAGGAATAAATTGTCAATTTTAACCCAGAAGATATTTAAGATAACAGAATTTGCAATCCTGGAAACTAATAGAAATGGAAAATAATGATGAAATAATACTGAAAACTGTATTTTGTACAATTTGTATGCTGTTCATAAGAAGTACAGCATTCACTCCTGGTTATCGGTTCTGAAAGCATATACTAAAATATCTGAAGAGGAAGATTGAATCTGGGGAAGCTGGAATTTTTCTTTTTTTTTAAGTATAATGGGAACACCAAATGTTAGAGGAGTTTCGTATTTATTTTAAATTTATCAAGTGGTGTAAATTTGTAATTTTTCTTGAGACCATTAGCTGTTTAGTATCTCTTATTTTTTCCTCTATTTCTCTGGAAAAAAAATCACGTTATAAGATTCAGTTCTCTGAATATAACTTTTTGGGAAGATGGGACCAGTACAATACTCTAACTGAAAAGATGCTAAAAAGCATAAATGCATAAAAGCATAAAAATGCCACTTCCTGCAATTTTAATCCTAAAATGTAATTTAATTTGTTTTTCTACTTTAGGGCTTTAAATAGCTTCCCTTCTTTTTCATTTTCTCCACATCAAAACTCTTTTGGTTTACTGGCAACAAATCTTTTCACTTACCCCTTTCTGCATCTAAGCTCAGTGCTGTAGGAGGAATATAATGCATTTGTTTCATGGTTTTCTATAATGTAACTATTATGTTTTTTTCTCCCTTCCACCATAATCTAGTCAGCATATCCATGAATTACCTCTAGTACTGATTTTTGGAATCGCTACATCTCCAATGATTATCCACAGCTTACTTCCTCACTCTGTTTCCTCTCTGCTGTGCATAGAGCTTTTCCAGTCCCTTTCTTCTAAGGAGCACCTGTCTACTATAATTGACAAGGTAATTCCTTTTCTAAATAGGAGGAGTGTATGTGTATTCAGGCACAGTGTAGATGTGTGGCCTTCAAAAGTAGGTTTGTCTGAAGCTTTTGGAATGCAATCTGTTCCTGAGAGCTGTGCATTTTGGATACATCTACTCATAGTTGCAGAGTAGCTTAAGACCGAGAGCTTCCTTGTCACCTTGAGACCCACTCGCACATCTGTTTTCATCTTTCATTTGCATTGATGTCTGTGCATACATATTTGGCTATTACACTTTGACATTCCCACCTCTTCATTAAAATAGTGCTTTGATTTGAGTTTTACTTTGTCCCAGAAAAAGATAGCTTTAAACTTAGAAAAATTCAGCAGCTCAGCCTGAATTTTGCTGCCTGTCAAAAATAAACAGTTATCAAAATGGTCAAGCCATATTGACACTGTGTCTGTGCAATTCTTGGTACACCACTTTGTGCAGGACTTCAAAAATCACTGTTACGCATGCTGAAGGTAGTGGTATCCCTGATTGTTACAGCAATTTCTGTTCTGTTGTTTGTAATTTTAAAAATAAATACAAAAATAGTGGTGAAATAATAAACTGAAAATCAATATTTGCATGGATATGTTAGTAGAAATTCTGGTTTTAGAAGTTTATAGTGTATTTAGTATCTCATTTAGTTGAATGCTAACACATACTGAGAGTTGCATCAAATTGTATATATAAATTTCACTTGTATTCAGTTGTATTCAGGAAAGAATTTCTGCTATGGCTACTTTTCCTTTTTGTCTTCCTTAGCTACTTCTGACAGCGCAGTTTCCCTTTAAACTGGGTGAGAAGGTTCTGCAGGTTCTCATCAACATATTCTTGTACCATGATTTTTCTGTCCAGAATTTTATCAAAGGATTTCAGGTAGGCAATAGTAACAAGAACTCAAATTATGGTTGTGAAAACAAAGGGTAATTACTAGGCACTGAAAGAATTCTTAGGTCCTAATTTTTGCTGTCACTGAGTTGGATGAAAAAAATGTCCTTTGGAAACAGTTTGGATCTGTGAACAGGTGGGTGTTTTAAAGTTAAAACCTTAACTGCTATGTTTTTAAGGGAAAACTTGTAGGACAGGTATGAAGAAGCATGCAAAAGCTTACTCTGCCACAAAAAACTGTATTTGAAGGTTACTTTTAAAAAGGTAACCTCCCTTACTGGGTAGAAAGACATGTGCTTTGCTATAGATTAATTTATAGCTTCTAATGCCCTTCGCAGAATTCTCCACCTCTGATCCTCTGCACCAGGTCCTCGTACTCTGGTTTGTCATGGTATGAATAGGCTACAGCAGTGTCTCTTCCCCACTTGAACTCTCCTGGTACAGTTTCTTGACACACACTTCTTTTTGGGGAAGTGGGAGCTGTAGGATTCCTTACTTTGTGCCTCAGAGTAGGTGGTGCTTGTGCTCCAAGCAGCTGTGCAGCAATGCTGGAGTTAAATTTACCCTCTCAGGAGACAAAGTGGAAGACTTCAAGGTTTCCAAAAATAGTCTATACAGAGCATGATAACTATATTTTTATTGGCTTATATAGATCTTCATATCTAGATGTATTCCTGTGTCCGAGTCTCCTTGTAGCTTTTGTGGATTGTGGACAAGAGTTCTCCAAAGAATTTGTAGTCCATGTACCTGTTTTACTTCAGGATTGTGAAATTGTTTCTTTCTTGCCTGGTTCCATGCGTGAACCTGTTAGTAAAATGTGCCCTTTTAGTGTTGTATACCTTTAGAGTGTCTCAGATTGTTTGATATCTAAGACTCAGTGTCTACATATGGCCAGGAGAAATATCCTGGCTGTGTTACCTCTTCCTGCAGACAGACCTGTGCAGGCTGTCATAGGTTTCAACTCCTCTTATTTGAAAGAATCACCAGGATTTAATGATTCTCCATTGGCCTGATACGAAAATACAAGTCCTAGCCCTGACAGCACATGGCTGTGTCCTTGTGTGTTAAAAGTATTCAAGGATGAAGCAATTTCAGATCAGATTTCTAAAGTGATAGATACGAGGGATCAGAAGCATTTTGTTATGTCTAGGAGTGTTGTTAACTTTTCTGACAGAAATTGTCTTTCCTCTTTGACAGTTTTTGTTTTAGAATTTTTTAGTGAGGCAGTCTGATTGGGGATTTGTTTTGGTTTTAAGAATAGATGTGATGAGTATATGCTACTATTCGGCAAGGCCCTGATGCTACAAACATTTCGTGCAGCTAAAATCAGTGATAAAGGGTGTTTGTACGTATGCATAGTAAGAGCTTAGCAGTGTATTTTTGTGTATGTGAAACAGAAATTGAAATTAGGACATGTGGTAAGTTTGCTTGTGTACAGTAGTTGCTTTTCATATCTTTAAATATACACTTTGTTATTTGTGAGCATTGGAGCTAAATATGTAACCTAAAGAATGTAGTAATTCAAATGAAAAACTCACAAAAAATATTTGACAAGCTATAGTTATTATGTAAGAGGGGGAAAAGATGAGGTACTGAAAATTAATAGCACATACAGCAAAAAAGGTAATTATGTGACTGTATTTTTAAAACTGAATAATCAGTGTCTTGTGACTTACGGAATACTTATGTAATGAATATTTTTTTAAGGAAAACAATTACTACCATTGTAGTGTATGCTCTGTAGTAATAAAAGCATTAAAAGGTCAAAATAGCAGCAAGTATGAAATTTATTAACATCACTGGTTCTTGCTTTGTTTTTTAGCTCTGTGTCATGGAGCACTTCTATTCGCAGCCTCTTAGTGTACTGTGTTGCCAACTGGTAGATGCTAAGAAGAGAGTAAATTCTTTATCACATGATCAGTGTGAAAACATCAGAAGACTGCCCTCTTTTAGAAGGTAAAAGGGGAAATAAGTTTTTGGATAATCTCATATTTAGTCAGCTTTAGAAAAGGTAAAAGGAATCTGTAAATATAGTTCCATGAAAATTGTAGCTCACTTGTTGCATATGTTTCTATAGCAAAGGTAAATCGCTCAAGAGGAGGACAGTTCTAAATAATTTTAGGAAGCTTTTATCTTCTGGTCTAGAGCATACAGCTTCTGTGATATGTAATCACTTGAACTTTTTTTTCTCCTGTTCTTAATACAAGCTATTTTGCAAGCTTAATGCATGCTATTATGACAAATAACCATGGATCACTTTTGAACTCATTAAGCTGACTTGGAGCATCTCTAGGGTTTTGGAGTTGGCCTTTCAACTCACTGTGTTTGACTGTCCCTTTCTGAATCTTTCCAAACAAATCCTTATAGCAGCACAAACTTTTTGTATTTTGTAACATTATAATTTTTATGTTCTTGGTTTTTCCTGCCATCAGGTATGTGGAAAGTCAGGCATCAGAGAAACAGATTGCACTGCTGACAGCAGACAACTTCTTAAAGGTAAAATTTCAAGAATGTCTTTGGAGAGCAAATATAACTTTCCCAATATATTAGTTTGTGGAGCATAATAAAATACAAAACTAAGATGTATAGTTCTGTATAACATCTTCATACAGTACATACTGTGCTTCATGTCCAGTAATGCAGAATTAGGATAGGCAGGTCAAAATTCCAGATCTCTAGGGTTGCCAGGTATACCTTTATACAAAGCTGCACAACTTTTCTTGCATCAGCTTTTAGCTATGTCTAGAAACATAAGTGCTTAAAAAGAAGGTTACAAGGTTTATTTATGGCCCAGTCTTTTAATGCTTACTCAGACCACTTTCTTGGAAAATCAGTAAAGTGTTTGAAGAAAGGCTAAGTAACCTTAAAGGCTATTTCATAAGCTCTTAATCCTCCATACCCTCTGTGTAGTTTATGATTGAACTCAGTAGGGCAGTCTGGGTCCCAAGGCACACATTCAAAGTAGATGTCGTGCAGGATTAAAACTTTAATTTATGTTACCTGCTTATTTGGAGGTCTTTTAAGTCAGGCTACTACTATTGTGAGCTTTTAGGAATTCACCAGCAAAGATCTGGTGGTTATTTTCACCAGCTGAACCACTCCCAATAGAAGCATTGCTTGGGGTGAAGTGTTTCTCCTAACTCTTCATCTCAAGTATAGCTAACCTGGCAGGCAAATGGTACTACTAGAGATAAAGCAATTAATTTATCCTGGCAGAGCTTCCTGGTCTGTACGGACTGTTCAAATGTGAAGAGCAATGTTAATGGCTGTAAGAGAGTTTGGTAGCAGGCAAGTTTGCAAGTGCAGTGCAATTATAGTAGTCAAGGCAAGACAAGATTTATATGTGATTTTTATGATCCATAGTCTTCAGTGGCAAAAGTAGCTTAAGCTACTGCTGTTGCCTTGCTGTTTATACACAACTGCTTGTGTGGCTGTGCAATGAAAGTAATCAGAGAAACAATCCAATTAAAGTAACCTGACCCCCCCCAAAAAAAAACCAACAACCCACCACCAAGACATGGGCATTTGTTTGCTGGTTTTTTTTCTGCAGAATAATTTCCCCAATGCAGTTCACTCTGCAGGTGCATAAATGCTTCTCTTTGAAAAAACAGGAGGAGGGAAGGCACGGGAAGGAGTAGCTGAGATTCTCTTTCTTTAAAGTTTAAAGACCGTGTATGGGCTGCTCCTTTGAAAGTTGAATGCTCATCAACTTAAACTTTATGTATTTTAAACTATATATATTTAATAATATACCCCTTATTTCACAAACTTCACCCTATAAGTTTGGGAAAGAAGCCAGAATTCTTGTGTTTATGTGCGTATGATGCTTCTGACAAATTTTAATAGAAGACTCTTGTTGTTATCGCTACAATAAGGATAGGACTATCATTGCATTGCCAGGCTGGCAGTGTAGTCTATCTGGGGAGAAAAGGCCCTACTGCTCCATTAATGAGGTGCTGTTTGTTCTGTATGTTGTGCTAATCTACAATATCATTCTGAACTCTGGAAACACTTTCCAAGTGTTCCACTGTGGTACTACTGCACATAAATTTACTGTTCGTGTTCAGGACCAGGTAAACTTGCTGTTCAAGCTTAGCACCTAAACCTGCAATACCCTTTGTCAGCTGCAATTTGTAGTCCATGTTGTTAGCACATTTTTAATAATTATGGGAAGAGTTACACCTATTTAGAATAATCAGTTTTAAAAGCAGTTTTACATCTTAATTACTACCAACTGTCTGAAAGTTTTCATGGCAAATTTCATTTGAAATTACACAAATGTGGTGATCTATATTTGTGGAAAAAACATTGCATAGTCTTCTAATAATATTTTCAAACTCTTCTAAAACAGAATATGGCTTTTCACTCCGTTATTTGGCAAAGTACATAGAATGCCTGCGCTGCGATCTATGTATATTTACTACATCAGTTCTGAGCTGGGAAACAAGATGAGGGAAATATAGTTGCTATAATGCTCTGGGTTTGGGGGAATAAGTTTGATGTAGCAGCATTAAAGAGAACTTGTTTTCTTATCTCAGTTTTTTTTGTGGTGGAGTTTTTTTTTTTTTAAATGATCTTGCTTAGAATTAAAATACAGACTTGTGACTGTCTACCCTAAGGTCTTGGAAGAAATTTAAACAATTGTTATATGAGTGACCCTTAAATTTTAATAAAGACATTTCTCCCCACGGACTTTTTAATATTTTTAATAATCTTGAACTTTTTAACATCAGAAAGCTCTCTGCAGCCCTAAGTGTCTTTGTTACTTTCAGTCTTTGCAGTATGATTCTTAACCTTTCCTATATGTCAATACTTCCTCATATTGCCTGCAGATAAGGTTTTGCTTTTATTTAATCTTTGATACTATTTATCTCAGTTTAATGTTAGAGAACTTCAGTGGTTTTTTATTTAAAAAAAATTTGGTTTTTTCCTTTAATCTTTAACTTCTAGATTTAGTTGTATGAAGACAGGTGAGAGAAGATCTTCTGATTTGCAAACTTAAAAGTAATGAGCCTAAAGTACTGTAATACAGCTACCAGAGATTTTGAGTGTGGTTTTCCAGAAGTGCTACATATGCATCCATGGGAGGCCAGTGATAATGAGATGCCATCCAGTAAATTCAGTAGCAGCAGTTAATAATTTCTTTTTCCTAGTACGTGTTTGGTTTTTTTCTCTGCAGTTCTCAATCTATGAATTAACAGAAGTCAAATTAAGAGCACATATGAGCAGCAACTGCATATTTATTTCTTTTCTGTGAACTGGTCTTTTTATGTACACCTAACTAGTAACAGCAGTCACCCGCAATATAAGAAATACACTTGAAAATGTATTTGTAATATAAAAATACAAATAATAAGGATTTGAGTCAAAGTAGCTATATAATTTCTGATTGCCTATTAAAGGTATAGTGTATAGTCTCACTTTTGCAAGATGACATACCAAATCTAAAGGCTAAATACAGTTGAAAATGGTAAACCAATAATGCTAATCAGTAATAACTCCCCACTAAGATGGAGGAAGACAGTAAAGTTAACAATATGCAATGTGATTGCAGTGAACTGTTGAAATACAGCTTTTTTGCATAGTGGTCTTAATTTAACACTGGTGATTCAAATCATAGCACCCCACAATGTGGAAAAATTCAGAGCAATTTTAAGTACTTGATGAGAGTTTTAAAGAAATGTATGTCAGAATGACTTATAAAACAATTATTCTGTTACTGTAGGAAATAATAGAGAAGTTGCTGGAGGACTTGCACGTTTACCATGAAAATTATGTTTTGGTTCTGAGATGTCTTCATGTTTTCACATCTTTTCTTCCAAAGTATCCTTTGGGCAAGCAGGTGATGTACTGTTATTCCATTTTAGTGAAAAATGAGGTTTTTTTGTTTGAAAGTATGACATCTGAATAAGTATTTATTCTTTATCTTTGTTTACTATTCTGCTGCTTTGCCCCCTACTTCTTAAAATGGAGACAGATGCTTTCTTGCTGTGGGCAAAGGGCAGCAGCATGTGGTTTCTTTACTGGAATGGATGATAGCTTGTCAGTCAACTGGAAGGAGTTTCCAGGAGGAGGCAGACACACAGAATCCGCACATTGACCTTCCCACATCTGTGGTTATCTGCATGCACTGCAGACAATATATACTCTTCTATTACCTATTAGCTCACTAGTCAAATTGAGATGAAAAGACTGAGTTTTAGCAACTTTCTGTACAGAATAAAATGATAGTAAGGGAACAGTGATAATTGCTCTTAATAGCCATATTGCTCTAATGTCATTAAATCCACCTTGTGCCAAGCAATTTTTTTCTTTCACTAGAAGAGCAATATACTGTGCGCATGCACTTGCCTGTCGGTTCTCAATGTATTCCACACTATTAGAATCTGTCCCTAACTACAAAATCAGCATGAGCTTTCCCAGTATTTGAGAATAAAAAGATGCTGGGGCATTTGATTGGAGTGCCTCTGTTCTCTGCACTTACCTTCATCTGAATGTTAGTTGTTTGAAATCTGGTGCAGAGCAACACACAGACTCCAGCAACACTAGGAGCTTAGTTCTGTAAGATATTAAATGCTCTCATTTCTTTTGCAGTCATTCTACATCTGGGAAACAGGCTCCAAAGGAATTACGTGTTACTTTGAAAAGCTTGTTGTAAGAGTTCGGCATTGCTTTGTTTGTAAAACACTTTATCCTTTCTTCACCTTCTGCGTAACAGATCAGGGAGCTGCACTGTGCCTGTTTGGAAAACAGAGTGTGGGAGACAAAGGAGTATGAGTCATGTCTTCAGCTAGCAAGGTGATTTTTTTTTTTTTTTTTTTCTTCTTCCCCCAATTTTGTTTTAATACCACTGTACACATGTAGAATATCAGTCATCTGTTATTCTGGAACTTAAAGCTGAGGATGTTACCTGTTCGCAGCCAGTTGTGGAATTGTTTGCAAGTATAATTGACTGCTGTTTTCATTTTATCTTTCTACTGTTTTCCGTGAAACTCAACCTTATGCCCTGAGTAATTATGCTGAAAACACTGAGATGACTGTGTGTGAATGAGAACATCAGTTGGGCTTTGTCTTTTAAAGTATGATTGTGTTAGATACTATCAACCGAATTCTTAGTTTTACTTGGCCTAAATTTTAATCTCTTGTGAAAATTAGAATCTGTTCCAAGTGAGTAGCTGAGGCCTTTTTTTTTTCCTTTTCTTTTACTGCTTTCCCCCTGACGCCTTTGTCTAACAGTTTGCACAGGGACTGAGTTAATTTTTTGTGTTATAGTGAGCTTAGGACTTTAGGAGAGCCTACACTTGCATTGTCTCTCAGTGTTTAAAAGGAAAGGTCACGTAAGCCAATTTTCTTAACGGAAAACCCTTTAAGTGCAGTGTTACAGCTACAGACTTTTAAAACGTGCTTTACCATGGCAAGTGGCTGTTTCCTGATAGCTGCGTTCACTCAAATAATGCATCGGCTCTGTCACACGACGAGCTGACACAATGCTGTTACCATAACTCCCTCCTCAAGAGCCTCTGAGCTTGTGAGGTTTGATGTGTCTGACAGTAAAATTGAATAGAAAAATCATGTCATTGGTGGGTGGACGATAAATTCTGGGCTCATATACACAAGGAAGCATACTCTTCAAACTACCTTTGCCATACTAAGTGCTTCTTACAAAGGCAGTTTAATAAAAGCTAAGGGAAAGGAGGAGGAAGAGGGGGCATTTGTTTTTTTACGATGTTTTGCCTTCTGGAACAACTGCTACGTGTACTGAAGCCCTGCTTCCTGGGAAGTGGCTGGACATTGCCTGCTAATGGGAATTAGAGAATAAAATCTTGTTTTCCTTTTGCTACCGTGCATGGCCTCTGCTTTTGCTTTTATTAAACTGCCTTTGTCTTGACTCATGAGTTTTTTCTTTTCCATCTCATTTTCTCCCCACCTGTCCTGCTGAAGAGGGGAGTGACAGAGCAGTTTGGTGGCACCTGGTGTCCAGCCAAGGTCAACCCATCAGAAGACAATCTCACTTTAGCAATCTAGGCAATAGTTACTCTACTTTAAGCTAGTTGTCTAGAGTCTAAAAAATACTATGGGGAGACAGGGAGAGTGTGTGAGCTTTAGTTCACGTTGGATTAATCCAATCAGAAGAGAGATGAGGTTAAGAGATGTTGGAGAGTGTCTCACTTGACTAGTTACAGGGAGCTAACTGGCTGGGACATCTCGCCAAGATTTCAGATGGCAAAACGTTGAGGACTGTCTGACCTCTTGTCTTCTGTCTAGATACCGTACTCTCTTTTTGTCTGCTAATCATTAATGTCATTCATCAGACGCTGCTGCTGAGAGTCCTGCCCTTCCCTGACTGTTGTAATTTCGTTGTTGACCAATCTCTGTTATCGCTTCTTCAGATGATTCCCCGCTTCAGCATTCAGAAGAACTTTCTATGGACTTCATCCTAGCTTCCTTTCTTCTTTTTCATAACTTGCCTCTGAATAATTGGAAACAGATTTATTTACTGTCTTTGGATGTTCTGAGATCTTCCTTTCTGCTTTAAGCCTGTCTCCTAACTGAATTAAAATCTTAACCCTGTGTGCTGACATACCTTGCAGTTACTGTTTCCTGATATGTGATAACCATCCTCTTGCCTGTTTGGGCCCTGTAATCCCGTTGTCATTGTAAATAAGTTTTTCTAGAACTTGCAGCTTCTTTTTGAATAACATTACTAAAATAAATTTGTTCTTTTCCATTCAGAGACCTCCAAATCTAGTTATCCTCTCTCCATCTTAGATGTTTAATTACTGCAGTGTTTTCTCTGGCCTGGAAGAAGGCTATCTTGTTTACCCATTATATTCTACAAGACAGTTTTAAAACATTTTCTATCCTTTTGTGTGGTCAAGGTCATCCTTTCTGTTTCTTTTGAAGCTTTTCTGTACATAACAAGTGTATCTGAAGGCAATGCCTGACTTGCAAAAATCCATAACCCTGAATAGCATGAACTGAAGTTTAAAATTCTAGCCTTTACAAGCATTTAGCATTAACTGCCAGTTAGAAACTAGAGCTCAAATTGCAGTTGCCCCTCCAGACATCCATAAAGTTTCCCCAGCCTCTTCTAAATTCTTCCTTAAATTTCTCTTAGACAATGTTTAGGTAGCTCATACAGAGACCCACCACCTGACACACTGATCGCCGTAATTTCATTTTTTTGTCATGCTCCCTTTTTTTTGTATAGCTATGGTTTTTGTGTCTTCTAAGATTCTTAAACTATTAGCACCTTTGATTTGTATTTTATATTAGCACCTTTGTTTTGTATAAGACGAAGCAAAACCAAAAGAATAGGCTGGGAAGGACTCTTAATAATAGCGACTGTTACAAATGTGTGATTGTTCAGAACCAGAGCATTCAGCGATGGGAACCTCTCGCTATGCATGAAAAAAGTTACACGCATGTGTAATGGTACTGGCTTGATGCAATGACTGTAATTCTGGATTTCATTTATGGATCTTTGCAAGGACTTGCTTTGATATCTTTTGAATGAAGAATCTGAGACTGAGCGGTGCTTGATGACATTTATAAAATGCCCTAATACATATTGCAAGTAAGTAAATGCTAGGCTGGAGATTGGGATAGGTGATCTCAGGTGGATCCTTCTACCCTAAATGATTCTGGGATTCTAGTGGTGGTTATAGAAATTAAATACAGAAAACAGCAAGTTGGATTTTGTTTAAGAATCATTCTGAATCACAGGGACTAATGGATTTTCTGGATGTGTGAATACATATTAATCTGATTTATTTTTTTTTAACATTTCATTTACTGTTCTTGGGAATGAGTTATGAACCCTACCATACTTTTTTCTTTTTTTTAATCTGATTCACAGTTTCAAAAATTATAACTCTGCATCCAGCAAGTTTTTTTAGGTAGAAAATCAGAAAAGCTTTCATTGTCAGTTCTGCTGAAAAATGTGAAGGACATCTATCCAACTGGATTTATTTCTTTCTGTTAATGACAGTGTGGAGAAATTTGACTTTACTGCAAGACTGAATGCTTGAAATCTTGGGAGATTTTATCTTTTAAAAGGAATTTTTCAAATTATTTTTAAACTTTTTTTCAACTAAGAACATTGAAAGCTGTTTCATCATTCTGCGTTTCAACTTCAGCCAACAATTGTGTCTTTTAGGATGTTGAATAAGTCTGATTTGGTAACCATGCTTCAACAATGTGTGGAAATTTTTGTGTCATCTTCTGGAAAGGAGTTTGGTAAGACAATAGAGAAGTTGAAGGAGTTCTTGACCCAGTTTCAGGAACTAGAAGGTGGGTGTGTACCATCATACATTCCATTGCAGATTACATTAAAGCTATTTTATAATCTGACCAATGGATATAATTTTCTCTGGTGATATCCTGTCATTGTATCAAACCATCAGATTTTTCAGGATTTTTTTTTTTTAAGTACATGCACAAAATCAGGAAATGTTTATATTCTTTAGTGGTATGTGATTCATGCTTTTTATGATACAGAAGAGTGATGCAAGATAAAAAGTTGGACAGATAGCAAGCATTAACTCACTAAATCTGTCATACGTGTATTTTGAGCATTTTACCAGATGTTGCAATCATTAAAACTTTTAACAAATAAAAGCAGATATTGAAAGATAAATAGGAGCAGACTTCTGATGTCATGGTATTTAATCCAAACGTATATAAAGTAATTTTACCTGCGCCTTCAGTTAAATTCATGAAAGAGCTAGGACACCCACCGCCAGTTGTCAGGGCTCTGCTGACATGCTGTAACTTGTCAGGCACATATATATATATATGTGTGTGTATATATATAGGTATTTGATTATGGTAGAGTTCATGTTTGAAAGTTTAGTAAGGCAGATGGGTAGCAGCCTTACATCTTGCAGGGGCAGGTTAACAGAAACTGCCTTATTCCTTCTGAAATAGGAATATGAGAGATTCCAGCATTTTTCTGGAATAAGAATTTTGTTGCTTCCCCTGAACTACAGAGAAGTGCTCCCCTGTGATTCCCTTTTGAAGATGAGGTGGTTTTGGTTTATGCACATTAAACTAAGTTCATTATCAGTGTGGTTGCTACCCAGCATTTGGACAAGTAGGCAATAAGCCACCAAATGCAGTCTAATTAAAGTAGTCATGTAACACTCTAGGAGCATCTTCAACACAAATACAAACGTCCACAGGTCACTGGAAAATACCAACTCATTCTATGTAGGTCACCAAAGAGCTTTTGTACGTCATGATTGTCACTGCTGATTGGAGCTTTGTGTGTGATCTGTGGGTAGACTCTCCATCTTATTGCTGCCTTCATAAGTAAGGAAAGAAATCCAGTTATGTTTTGTTTTGATTTTGATCATCACTTACCCTGGCATTGATTGTGCTTTGGGAGTTTTTGCTTCTTTGTTTTTACCTAAAAATTACTAATTATTAGTGTGACTGATGAACAAACTACATGACTATGAAAACAAAATTTTGGTATAAATTGAAATAAGAATAAAACTGGACAATGAAATACCTTGGCATGCTTTTGGTTTGCTGCTCTGGTTGCAGTTTCTGGGTTAAGTAGGGAGAACTCATGTATTTGTTAGTGTGTTTGCACATAGGAAAGAGAAAATGTGCAATGTGTAGCTTTTTGAACACTTGTAAACATCAGTAGTATCTAGTACTAATCTGTCCAATTTAACAAATGTTGAGAGTATGACATAAGGAGAATTCAAGTGATGAGCAAGGCTTGTGCTGGATCTTTGCTCAGGGTTGAATTGCTTCAGTTACTTAATTGCTGTTGGCTAAGCTGCATCGCAAACTCCTTTTTTTAACAGTCTCTTAAAAGGTGCAAGACTCCAAGCTGCCTATGTTTGGGTCTATCTGAACAAGTAACTGGCACTTCTCAGATTGCTTGGGTTAGGGGGTTTATATAGGTAGTCAGGAAAAGTTTACCCCACATATCAAACATTAGTTTTGTTCTAGTAGCAGAAGCTTTCCAAGAACAAGATGTGTCCGTATCATCACAAAAGGAGCTCCAGAAGAAGACAGACCTTTATCGTCTTCAGAAGGTTAGGCTTGCATAGGCTTTACTGACTAGTTCCTTAACTGAATCTTTTAAGATGTGATTGTCCATGGTTAGTTCTTCCCAGCTTGCTGGAGCTCTGTGTAAAGGTTGTGTACAAGTAACTCTCCTTAAAAATGAATGAATAAGTACCAACTATGTATGTCAGGCCCACCTGACGCATAGAAAACTATAGAAAATATCTGTCATAAACTAGGTTTTTAAAATGCAAATTAGGAGTTTTCTTCTTATTTAACTTGTAAATTACACATTCTGCCTAACACATACTACTTTGAATTTCCCAAACTCCTATCAGTTTGAGAACTGAATACACTGGCCTAAATAAAAATAACTGCACAATCACACTTTCAAACATCATCAGTGAAGACATGCCAGCAAAAATTATTTCTACACATTAAATGCATAGATTGTGTTCTCCAGAGAACAGCTACCTCCCATGTAGTTTATGCACCACTTTTTTTTTTTAAGACTTTGATGGAGTTGAAGGAATCAAGGCGGTCTAAGAAACTGACAAAGTTTGAAATGCTTCGTTCTGAAGTTGTTGACTATATAGACAGTCTTGTAAGGTGAGCTTTCCCCTTTTATATTCCTGCACTAGTTTGCACCACAAGTTGCAACAGAAATTTTGCTAACATGTTAATCTTGCCAAATTGTGTCTTGGTCCCTGTGGTGTGAAGCATGCTTTTTTTTCCCCCCTTCTTATTCTTTCTTTGATGAGGGCTCTAAAAATAATAATTTAAAAAAAAAAAATCTCTTTTCCATAGATTAGTAGAAGTAATTGGCACATGAATTGGCCAACTTATTTTGGCTACAGAAAAAAGCTGAGGGAGGACTGGGTATGTGTGGCAAAATAAAGTCAAGAGTTTTTACCCTAATCTTTGCTGATCTGTTCTACTTTTGAAACTGTATAGATGTCAAGTGTGATATCCTATTCATTTTGGGAACTGTTTCAGTGAGCGAGGCATAGCAGAAAGGGTTTTGGAGGCGGCTCTGTAGCAGAAAATGTGAAAGGCTTGGGGTGGGGGAAGAGTTGAAGGCACTTGTTAATTATAGAGGCGGGGGGGAGGGGGCAGAGAATCTAACAGAAGTATGACTGTGCTAAGAAAAAAGCTTCAGATATGAAGACAAAGATGAGCAGAGACTCATGAGGAGGCCTCACGATGGATAAGCAAGATCGTGGAGTAGAGTACATGACTTAGAATATTTCAGCTGCTGCCCTTATTTTTTCATTTGTCAGTGGCCCAGTTAGAGTTCTACTCTAACTCTATTAGATGCAGAGTTGATAACAACTGACTTCCCTGGTCTAAAAGTTGATGTTACCGCTGTTCATCTTGGTTTTTCAGAGGTTTGTCAGTGCTGGTTGGGAAACATACATTCTTGTAGTTTCTGACTCCAGTAGACATCGATTGTTTCCCTTAATGTGAAGCTTGTATCTCTCCTTGTTCCCCCATACCTCGTTGCTTTTTCAGAAATTACCTCATTCCTGCAGACCACAAGACTCTGCATGAGATAGTGTATTTCAACACAGCCAGTGTTCTCCGTGGGCATTTGAATGCTGCCCCGAGGATTGCACTTCATACAGCTTTAAATAACCCGTACTCCTACCTGAAGGTAAGAAACAAGTGAGTTGTTTGTGGTGCTGGAGCATGTGCCCATGTGCGTTGCATGTGAGGATGATGCGTAAGGCTTAGTTTTGCCGTTTCATGAAGCTTGGCACACGTTCAGCTGTTCTACAGAGAACCAGCAAGTTAGTGTTGATAAGCAGTTGGGGACTTTGCAAAGAGCTAGGGAATCTGGCTGGCTGAAATAAAGCAGCTAATTATGGAAAAAGAGGGAATCCATTTTCCAGAGCATGTTCTGGTCATGATCTTTTCTTTCTCTGTAGATGTAGCAGAAAAGTCATTTTGTCCTCCATTAGGAATAGGATGACTGTCCATGGGGAAAAATGCAGCGACTGTGGCTCTTTCCAGAGCCTTTCTTTACAGGGTTGGTGCTTAATCCTCACTGTGTAGACTTGCTATAGGGTAAAGGCTCTGTTCAGGTGGAGTGGTGACATTAACAATAGCTTAAATATAGCATATTTAAAGGAGTTCTTTGTTTCTCTTTTTACATTTATTTTAATATCTGTTGTGTATTGACATCCTATTTTTTCTGTGTCGTAGAAAAGGATCGTTATTGATTCTATCAATGCCTGCCCTTTCATAGAGAAGCAGCTCCTTTTCCACTTCTTTCATAAATCAAATTCACGAAAGAAAGGAGTAGAGTGGGATTTAGAAAAGGAGCAAACATATATTTCTTTGTTTTGTCCTTGATTATAAATGCTACTTACCCTCGTGCCCTAACATTTCCCTTAAAAATATGATTACAGTTTTGAAGAAAACATTGGTTGTAGCTGTGCCTGAGTGATTATATGTTACTTGAGTCAAAGCCAACACTTACCAGGAACCATACTTGCTAAAGATCAGTCTTTGAAATCTACAACCCGATTTGTGTTGGGTTTGTTGGTACTGTGCCTCTGTTTGAATGAGGTTTGTCAGTTATGCTGTGTGCGGGAGTTATTTCTAAAACCACTTCAGGAGCTTATTTGTGAAAACAGTAGTTAGCAAGTGGGCTACCATTAAAGATACCTAATATGAACCTCAGTAACTTACATTTTCAGAAAAGCTGTAAAAATACAGATTAGGAGAGCCAGCAAAATCTAGCACTGATGTGTTTAGTAAGTATTCTCTTTGAGTTGACAGGATTTAAAGCCCTCTGTCATCCTGCACTTCGTTCTTTGACATACTTTAACATGTTTCCGATGTTTTCTGAGTAGATTGTGAAGGTTTGGCATGGATTCTAACAGCAGCAGTATTGGCTGAGTACCTTGCTTAGCATTTTAATCCCTGTGAGTCAAAGGAATTTTTCTTTTTTCTTAAATAGTGTCCATGACTTCTGCATGGCTTGTACTTTCCTGGGCCATGACCAGAGCAAAGTTCTCTAGAACTGTTCCTTCCAGGCGGCTAGGACAGAAAAGGATCTGCTTCAGTGGAGTTACCAGCAAATGATTAATACGTGATGCTTTTCTTACGGGAATCCAGTCCAGTTATTTGTTTAGCAAAATGTGAACCAAGGATTTATCTGGGGGCGGGGCGGGGGGGGGAACCCACAAAAAAGTGTCAGTCTGTTTTCACTCATCCCTTGAAAATTCAGCAAGTTGTAACTTGGAATACCAGCAAGGCACTGCTTAGTATTGTGTCAGCACAAGGAAATCTGGATCTTCGATCTTCCTGGGGTTCAGATGGTCGTGGAAATTTTGTTCTTGACCCTGGGTAAGAAGGGTGATTTTTTCACATTGATCTCAAGGAATGAGCCCTATTACCCTTGAAGATACTTTGATTGCTATGAAACGAAAATCCTCAAGTTGCAATTAAGCTCCTGTACCAGGGAAGGGGTATCCTAGCGTTTGGTCCTTGGGAAAGGCAGTGACATTGATTCCAGGGCAAGGTATGAGTCTGTCCTCTGTCTAGCCTCCTTGGCCAGGGTCAAGGAAGAGGAAACCCCTCCTCAGCAGTGTTCTGGGTCATTCCCACTCCCATACACTTCTCTTTCTGAAGCAGCCCCTCTGTGCTGTACAGGTGGTTTCACAACTGGCTGCTCCTTCTAGGGCAGCTTCCTGCTTGTCAGCCTGGTTATTTCCTCTTGGGGACAACGCATGGCTGCCACCTCAGGAAGCTGAGGTTTTCCCGCAGGCAGCTGCAGCTCCCTCCTGCCGTGCTGTAAGGACTTGGCCTAGTTATCACAAAGTGAGGCTGAATTCTTTCAGGTGCTGGCAGAGACCCTGCAGTGCCAATCAGCAGTATCTTCACTTGATCATTGGTATTTTCGTGTGGTCCAGCTAGATAGTATTTTATACAGATTAACCTGTTCCCAGGAGAGTGCAGTTGCTCTAGAAATTGTATCCTCTCCTGGTTATGATAACTGTTCTGCCGGTTAATAAGACAGTAGTATTTGAAACTATTATGGTATGCTCCCGAATTATAGTCTGGTAAACTTGTGACAGGACAAGGGGTAATGGTTTTAAACTGAAACAGGGTAGGTTTAGACTGGATATAAGGAAGAAGTTCTTTACAATGAGGGTGGTGAAACCCTGGTGGGGGTTGCCCAGAGAGGTGGTGGAGGCCCCATCCCTGGAAACATTCAAGGCCAGGTTGGACGGGGCTCTGAGCAACCTGATCTGGTTAGCGGTGTCCTTGCTCACTGCAGGGGGTTGGACTCTATGACCTCTAGGGGTCCCTTCCAACCCAAAACTTTCTATGATTCTATGAAACTAATGTCTGGATTGTAACATTTTGAGGGTTTAGCCATGTTACTCTGAATTTATCAGGAGACCGTCTGGACTGAACTGACAGACATTAACCTAATGTCTGCAGCTTTCATGTTCCTTGTACAGCATAAATAAATTTGAAAATCGTTAGGCTTTCTGAAAAGTGTGGAATGTCTGATCAGTGCTAGAGTCCAAATTGAATGAGTCTTACAAATCCCAGGGATTGAGATCTAGGAAAGGTAAGCTAAGGATTCTTGAGCAAAGTTATATTCTCTGCCCAACCTTCTTTCCCGTCTTGAAAAGCGTTTATTTATGAAGGTATCCTTGCTAGTACTTTATAGACTTCCCAGAAGTAACTTGCATATTTTGCTAAAACGCTTTTATGTGCTAGTAAAAAGCTCTGTGCACTGAAAGGAACGATCAGTGGTTGCTTTCATGTTAAGAGAGCTGGCAGCTTAGAGTGCGTGAAACTGAAAACTGGAAAAAAAAAATCATGAACTGATGTGAAATGTTGTAAACTTCTGCAGCTCTATGGAGACTCTTTGCTTCTGGCTCAAGGAGCTTTTTTTACTTCTCAAGTAAATGGTTCAGTGCTGATGACCTGAATTTCCTGACATATAAAATAGTTTGTGAGAAATCAGGACTTTTGCCTTTATAGGTGCTGAGTTTCAGGCCAGAGAGGAATGATTGTTACATTTCAAAGATAAAACTCTGAGATGAGGGAAGCAATTTTGCTTTTTAGTACATCTGATAGATTTATGCTAAGACTTCCTCTTTCCTTTCAGGAAGGCGGGGGAGAAGGGAGGCTTTTCTGTTTTCAGCATAGTACAGTCTGAAGTAAATCATGATTAGTTTTTTTTTCCTCAGTCCACAGAAAGAATACTTCTCTCTGGTATGTAAATAGAACTAACAAAAGAATTGGGGAAAAGCCTAATCAGATAATCACTCATTAGAGTAGAGACTGCATAAATGTGCACAATTCTAGAAGGAACACCAGGAGTGAAGTGGCTGGGTAGGTTTTTGGTTTTTCTTAATTGGATGTTTTTGTATTTTCCTGTGTTGTGTTTTGTGTTTTCTGTGTACTGTCAACTTGCCATTAAACACGCAAATAGTAAACATTTGGTTAAAATACCTACCATGTGCATTTCCTGAAATAATGTTATATCTAGCCCTTAAAATTGTTCAAGATTAAAAACTGATCCAGGTTACTGCCTTAATGTATTTTTTTCATTCAGAATCAAGCTTTGAAAAGCAATGGAGGAAGCATTTCTAATAAAGCCCCTGACATATGCATAGCGTATAAGCTTCATTTGGAGTGTGGCAGATTAATTAATCTCGTTGATTGGTTAGAGGTATGTGACGATGCAAATAGTGCCTTTACCTGCTTTCAGTATTCTGATTTATTTTTTTGCTGCAAGTCTGCTTTTCTTTAGTGCCCCTTTTGACAGCTTAAATCATTGCATACCTCAGTCCCTCCTGTGCAAGGCACACAGCAACTCCAGTCACCAGCCCACGGAGTCTTCCGCCAACTGCTGTGAATCATTTATTTTCAGCATTATTGCTCTGTGATGAAAATCTTTTGCTTCTGCTTCTATTTTATGCTTGGCACAGATCAGATTTTATGCTTCACAAAACTACCTCTTTTTTTTTTCCCCCCTTTGTTTTTAAGTCTTCTGTGACACTCTTACAGAAATGGGCAAGGGCTGCTGTTTGGCAAGCGTGGGGCTCGTGGAGAGAATGCTTGTGCTAGGGAAGAGCAAAGGTCCTTCTAGCCCAATACCCTGTCTTGTGCTGTGACCAAAAGCAGAGAGAGTGTAACAAGAGAACATACATACATTAATGTGATGCATTCTCCAAATACTCCCTAGCTAACAATCATGTTTTAGTGCTCTAGTTTCCTAAACTGGAATGGCTTCTCTCTATTTCATAAGCTCGCCTAGATTACATTGCCAATATAACTTCTTAGCAACCACAGCGTCCTCTGGCAAAAAGTTCTGTAGCTTAACTACATGCAATGTGGAGGATGCTCCTTTCACTTGTTCTGAGTGTTTTGTTTGCTGCTGTCTTGTTTGTGTTTTGGAAATAGAAGTGGACAGAAGATTCCTACCTAGTCTCTTGCTGTCCCTCAGTTTTATAAGTTTCTTCACAGCCAACTTATCTCCTTCATTTTTCCATCATGTTTAAGCAGTCCTGCTTTCAGAGCTTTTTTCAGTTCTGTGTTTTTTTTCTGAGAAAGGGTCAGGGGCCAGAACTGTACTGGGATTTAAAATGCAGGCACACAAGTTCATGGAGCAATGTCTTTCATTCTGCATTCCTGATGTGATGTAATATGTAACCTTGCTTGCTCTCTTGATTGCTGCTGAACTGACGTTTTCATGGAGTTATCATTCCAAGATCTCATTCCTCCTGAGTGATAGTCATCAGCTCAGAGCTCATTATTTTATAGGCAGCTCTGTCCCTCTATGAAATGTGTTCAATCTGTGCTGCTTTTCCCTTTCTAGGCTTTCTCCACTGTGGTGAATGCAGCTGAGGGACCAGATGCAGCTTCCTCAGACCAGGTGGATGATATTATCCAGTATCCTTTCTCATTTCTCTCAAGTTTGACATTCAAATGCTTACAGAAGTAGTGAACCAGGATTTTTAAAATGCAGCTTCACGTGCACTGATAACTAATTCCAGAAAAATAAGATTACTGGTTTAAACAGCCTTCATGTACTGAAAAGGCCACAGATGTCACAGACATAGATCAGCTGAAATAGTTGGGCTGGGGGTGATGAAGTAAGAGAGCAGCTTTTGTCCATAGGAGCTGTTTGGGTCTGAAACAGAACCAACAGCCCTTAAAACAAGTTGAACTCTTCTACTTGGTTAAATCACCTGTGAGTTGGTACAGCTGCTGGTGTAGGGGGAGAGCATAACTGGGGAACAGATGATGGGATAGCTGTGACCTAGAGAGCAGATGGAGAAATAGAGACTGTAGTTTATAATAAGGATGACAGAAGCATTAGCAGAGGAAATGCTTACAAAAATACTGCCTCTGTAGAAGCCATGCATTGTAGTACCTCAGAGTTGAAAATTTTAGTTCTCACAAAACGTCCATTCTGCTTCCCACTGTCCTGATTCTTAACTGAGGTCTGCAAAACACTTAAGGGGTGAGCATTAGAACCAAAACTCATGGCTGCAGCAGTAGTGCTGCCACAGAGAAGAGAGGAGTAGCTGTACAAGAGGAGGGAAAATATTTGTATGCTCCAATACCACACCTAGCTTTTTTTTTTACAAGCTCCACTGGTAATTAACACAAAACTAAATTCTCTGTTTAATGCATGGATATATAGCTGTGTGTCAGGAAGGTGGCAAGAACGGCATAGTGAGTAAAGAAAAGGTGATGCTGTTTTATGAAACCTAAACCAAAAAATCTTCCCATTTTTTGGTCAAGAGACATGAAAGTAAATTCTTCTGAGAGATGACAGAATTTGTATCTTTGTAGGCTTTAAGCTTCTCTTGGCAATGGGGAAAGGATCCCTTGTTGCCACATTGTATGCATGTAGCAAAAGAACTACTGATTGAAGATTTGTGCTTCTGTAGGCAAATCATGCTCTGTCCTTATTTCCAATGGTTTTGGTGTGCCACGCAACATAGTGTGTGATCTGTGCTTTCTGTAGCTTAGAAATCTTCCCCTCCTAGAGAGAACGGTGTTGCCATCAATAGGGGACATAAAAAACTGTATTTCCTTTACTGAAATGTGCAGCGCTCGTTTTATTCGAGCGGTTTCTGAACTGGAACTCCTAGGCTTCATAAAGCCTAGCAAGCAGAAAACCGACCATGTGGCGAGGTTGACATGGGGAGGCTGTTAATGTGCCACCAAAATCTTAAATAAACTTCTTTCTACCATTTTGCAGTGGCCATGTTCCCACTAAACTAGGCCTCACTATGCTGAGTCAAAGACAACACTGACCGAATGCTGGGAGATACATCCTGAGTGCCTGGACAGACTTGAACAGCAGTGTTGGTTTTTTAATACTTGGCCTCCCTGCATAATGTACTGCTCTGTTAATGCTCACGTTCCAAACACTTGTGCTGTTGTGCCAGTTTTAATCTTCTTTGATGTGTGATATTTAATGCTATACTGCTCTAATTCAGGCTAGCGAGCCAAGAGGGCAACACTGGCTGTGTAAGCTACTGGAGTGATGAAGCAGTATTAACAACTTGCTTATAAGCTGATAGGATTTGAGTGACTATTATAAAAGGCCATCATTATATTACAGATTTAAAAGTAAGTAAACCCAGTATGCTGAAAATGACACTAAGCTTCCGTGTTCAGCCTCTGCTGGGTGTTCTTCAAACCAAAACTGGTCATAACTCCCTGAAAACTCCTTCATGTGGAAGAGAAAGGGACAGTAATTTTGAAGATACAAATCTTTGCTCTTTTGATAAGAGCAAAAGCAAATGTGAAATCGTTGCCTTTTTCTAGTGAAGTTGATTAGTACTGGCTGACTTCTGCTGTCAGGGGAACTTGTGTCAGCATCAACTAAATGAGAACACGGCACTAGCGCGCATTGGAGGAAGGTAGTAAAATCCACACTTGATGTACACGCTGTAACTTCTCTCTCTGCTGAGGATTTGTACTGTAGGCAAGCAAAGGAAACAGCTGTATGAAAAACACAACTGTTGGCTGAGTATGTTAAAATACTGCTTATCTGACAGGTCTGCAAAGAACCTTCCAGGCCACTTGGCCCTGTGCATAAGCAAGCCCAGGACGTGCTCCCTGAGCTGCTGCCAGCACAGAGCAGTGCCTACACCTAGGTGCAGGTTACCAATGCTGTACAGATACTGCAGGAACAGGGCTGGAATGGCTCACAGCTGCTTCTGATGGGGCCAGGACAGACCAAAGAGCTGCTGTTCTCTGCCTCAAGTTGGTGACAGATCAGTGCCTGATGCTGTAACAGAAGCCACAAATAAAATACTGGAAAAAACATGGTAATTGCTGCAGTTCTGCTCCCCAGGGAAGCTGAGGTTGTTAAAACCCACACCTGATTCCAGAGTAACACAGGTATGTCCTAACCAGCCCCCTCTTTCCTTCTTTAGCACTCAAAAGCAACACTGCAGCTCCTAGCTCCCCCTGGGGAGCAAATGTTTTAATGTTGATGTCAGTGTCCCATGTTTTCCAACCATAGAAGAAGACTTAAAAACCAACGGGGAAAAGCTGTGTTTTCCCCCCAGAACAGTGTGCGTGTCTGCCACACACTGATAAACTGGCCCCAGGGCTGTGACATGTGAATTTTGGCAGCATGGGTGGAGACTTCAGGTCAGTCTTATCACCTAAGAAAGGGGTGTGAAGTTGGAAGTGTTTTAGACTTTGTCCCTCCTAGCCTACTTAAAAACCAAATGGTGGGCACTTACTTAAGTTTATTGTAAAAGACAGGTATTTACCTCCAGAAACTTGCCAGACTTCCCCAGCCCAGTGTGACAGGACTGCAGACTGCGCTTGCCTTCTAGGTGAGGCATTTCAGTGCTGCTCTCCATGCACATGTTCAGCTGTCCCTAGAGGCCAGATGCTCCCACCTAGTTGCACTCCAGCCTATTCCAAACAACTGAAAACCATAGCCTGGAGGCCTGAAGATTGAATCACTCGCATAAACCAGATCTGTACTGGGGGGAGGAGGGGAAGTCCTGTGACAAGAACCTGTAACTTACCAGGCTCTTTACCCAGGAATGCACACAGGGTAGGTTCAGCTTGTTTTAAATACCCTCAGAGAGGGTAGGAGTCATCTATTTCCCAACTGCTCTAATTGCAGAGACATGGTAACACTTCCTGCTCTACTTCAGGGAGGGCCCAGTTCTAAATGTTGCCAGGCAAATCAAGAGGATGAGTGGTTTATTGGCTTTACACTGCCTGAACATACAACTTGGGAAACACAATGATGAAAACTCAGAGCAGGAATTCTTAGGATCTCAGTGGAGCAGCTGCTAAAGTTTCTCTCTTCCATGACACAGGGGTAAACAAATTCCACTGTTCCTCACTCCAGAGTCCAAGCTAGGGCACCTGCACCATAGCAGTCTCTCTGTGTAAGGCTTTCATGGAGGGAAGCGAGGCATTTCAGCAGGAGGGGAACACTGAATAGCCCTCCTCCATCCCAAACCTCACCTATTTATCTTGCAAGTGCTCCTGCCAAATGGCAGGGAGACATTTGACTGTTTTGCTGCTCCCTATCTGCCAGAGGAGGTGGAGCAGAGTTCCGTGGCACAGGTCCCCTCTGCCACCTGCCCACAGCCTCCCTTCACCCAAGGCAAGATCAGCCCACACCATCCACATTCCACACCTTGAGAGGCCAAAGTATTTGGAAATAAAGAGAAGCAAGCCTCAACAGCGTGTGGCTTTTAATCCCCAAGTGTGCAGGCAACATGACATTAAAACAGAGACATTAATAGTTAACGACTTTTTCTTCCCTTTAACTAATAACATAAATTTTGGAGTCACATGTTTGCTATGCTGTACAGTTTCTCAGGATCAAATCTTTAATTCAATACTTGGCACTTCAGACTGTAAGATGTATAAAGGAGAAATACTTGACTGAAATTGTGCAGGAAGTACTATGTAATTTCATTTTCTTCAGCAAGGAGGGTAGGAAGGTTGGATAAGTTAAAAACTAAACAAAGAGGGTCATAAAACTTCATTTAGTTTGCCTTTCTTCAGAGGCTGGACTTTGTAGTCAGAGTCTCAGCTGCCTGGAAAGAGCTTAACATTGCTAAACTCTGAACCAACACCAGTAACAGCTACAAAACAGCACCTTGTGCTTTTCCCCCTTTCATGAAATTCTGGTGCTACGGGTCCAATAACACCAGGCTTTCTGTTTGCAGATAACCTGGCTACATAGTACGAATTTTACATTTGACTCCTCTCATCTAATTTATTTTACTATTTTCTGCTGTGAATATGCCAAACTCACCCTCACATACCTTAGCTGAAATACACACACAGGATATTTCAACTGCAAATACATGTTATTTTAAAGTGTCAGTTTCTACAACTGTCTCCATAGTAATAACATGTTCTGCAGACACTCCAGGAAGCCGCCTCTGTCTCCAATGTTCACTGAAAGCAAACAAATAAGCCAAGGGTTGTATTGTGGTATTAGCTCTGAAGCTGTAACAATGTAAAGCCTTGCCTCTGCACTGGTAACTGCATTGTATTCTTCAACAGCCCCAGCTTTCAGAAAAAATACTGCCAAAAATCAGACCTGAAAGTAAGTTAACTCTTGTTTGAATAGCTTACTGATTCTCTCTGCTGCTACAGATGCTGTTCCTTGACACCTCTTTACACTACTGGTTTCAAACACAAACGTGGTAATTTTTCTTTTATCTTGGAGCCCACAGCAGCAGTACAAGGTAAGAATTAGCCAGGTGCCTGGAAAAGCCAAACACTCATCCTCACATTTTTAATCTCAGAGAACTGCTTCCAATACAAAGGTCACAAGCACTGGTTCACAACAACGGCATAAACTCTTAATACTTTACCGGCCTTTTTTTTTTCCTCCCCACTGTGGAATCAGAGAGCTAAATCCTTCCCAACGCAGGAATGAAAAGCGCTTTCACAAAACAATTTCTAACCAGAATCTGCTAATGGTCTTGCTGTTCAAGAGTACACAGACAGACCTCAAGCATCAGCACACAAGACTGCTTGAATCTCCTTCCTTTTCAACCTTGAAAAATGCTGAATAATTTTATGGTTACCTGCTTTCACATCTACACACAGAAATCAACACGTAGGATGTACACGCTGCTTTTTAACTATACAGTAACGGAGATCTCCTTGAAAAGAATGTACACATCACTACCTTAAAAACATGTTAACTAAGATCTTTGGTTTCACTCTGTTGTCCTCAGCTTCCTTTGCTTTTGGATAGACTGCAGTTAACATACAAATTGTAAAAATATTCTAAATATGGCCACCACAAAACGTAGTCCCAAGAGTTCAGCAGTTACTGAATCTCACCCATTTGTACTTGACTCAAAAGCCTTGGAAAAGGCTCTCCAAAGCAGGTTTGGTTTTAAGCACCAGCCTGCTCCTCACAGCACCCCAGTTTTTCTAATTTTTTTCAACAGTAATCAAGCAGCCAACCGTTTTCCTGCTGAAGAACAAGTCACCTGTTAGAACAAGCCTTTCGAGTGAAATTCATCACATCAGATACTGGCACTGAGATTAAGAAAAGGAGCCAGTTTGAAATCCAAGACAGAACAAGCAGCGGATTAAAAAAATTAAAAATTTCAAAGAACACAACCTTGTTTTCAAAACAGGCACAAATTAAGCGTACCGCAGCTGTGATGCATAAACACCCATGGTGGCATTGTATCTAATCTGCCAGAAGACTGCTCATTATGCATTAATTTGAGGCAGCATGGGAGTGGCTGGGTGCTAACATGACATCACTTCTTATTTATATTTATAATAACTCTTAATATCTCCAAAGGAAAGATAAGCTGAGGCGCAGAGACGATCACAATGGCTGGTATCTTAAATCTTCTCCTATCTCAAATTATCAGTTAGGCATACGCACATTTCCATCAAGTCAGAACAAGGATCTTCTAGAAGAGAGGAGACACAGGAAATGTATCTGGATGCTGGAATTTCGGTAGTGGTCCACCTGGAAGCAGTGGTTTTCCTACCTGGGCAAGTTAACAATAAAAGGAGGTAAAAAAATGAGGAGCAGGAAGGAGATGGACTGAGAACCCTGAGGCAGACAACAGAAATTACAGCCCTTGATAGTTTTGTTTTTATCTTCAGTAACAGCAGACCCGAGAGAGGAGTCTGGTGGAGATTTCCCATTTCTGAGATTCTGAAAATACAGTAAAAAGAATTGCAACAGTTGCGTAAGATAAGTGTCAGGAAAGCGAGCAGAAAAAACCCTGAAACTGTGGCGATGTGCACAATTCTGAATCTGTAATCTCACTACTAAGTGAATAAAAGATCACTAAGAACTAGAGCTCATCACATGGCTTCTCTGAAATCATAAGCATCAAGCATAAACTAATTAATGTGTCTATCTACCAGCTGAAGTTTCAACTACATTTCAACTAAAACTCTCCGGTTAATTTGAAATGGTACAAAGATCCATTACACAACAGAGTTCTTAACCGCAAGCTGATAGCAAGTTAGAGAAGACAACAGTTTATAATCAGAGGATTACTTTGAAACAACTTTAAAGTCCCCAAAGCAGGTACGCCAAGTCATCTGGTGAGCAATACTTCTACCCCACAGCACACAGATCTGGACTTGCCTTGTAGTAACTTTTCCGTAATCCACACTGAGGCTCAGAATTGCACAGCCAGCAGCAGCCAGCACTGATACAGCAGCCTGGAAACAGCTCAATGCATCCAACAACAAACTCCTTGACCCTGATCACAAAGATTACACACCTTTAGCTTTTCCAATACCTAGGTAGTTCCAGCTTGTGGTGCAAGCGCCCGCTCTATCTTATGAACTGATTTCCTTTGATGTGTCATTTAAATCTGAAGGAAGATGAGCACAGCTGTTTGAGTCAGCTGCAGCAAGTTAAATCAACAGTTTCTTGTCAGTTCTGTAACAAACCTGCTTCCACAACAGGGAACAATACAGCCAACCTAAGGAAGGTTTCTTCACCTCTGAAGAATTACCTGAGATTTTTCATCCACCTCCTTTCTCCTGATCTAAAATTCTGACCGATCCGCTATTGCTTGTAAATACAAGTTTTCATTTAAACACTCAGATTTAAGTTTATTCATACACCGCAAAAGTTCCACCTGCATATTAAAAACAAACAGATTAGAAGTAAATGTTTTATTCTTCCAACTAAATTCCAGTACTACAAGGGCAGTAAAACAATGATACACTGAAAAATTGCAGCAATAAACATTTGTTAAAGACTGATAGAATAAATAAAAACTACAAAAAATGAGAAATCATATAAACCCATTCTTAACCCCCAAAAAAGTCATGGAATACAGAAATGCCCTCCTTCACTATTTCACAGGCAGTACTGTGGGCTATTTGCTTAAAATTGTCCTGGGATTACATTCTAACTTAACTGTGATTACAGCTTTGTTGTAGTGCACAGTTATGAAAACCACACTAACTTCAGTCAGAAGTGTCATTCTACATTTTTATTTACACAACCAGTGAAGGGCAACTTCTAGAACACCAGCTTTAATCCTTTACTTTTTCAAACTTATTAACATAAGAAGCCAAATTGTAATGATACAGCAAATGAGGCCACTGGTATTATTACAGGTAGCAAAGGTCCACATCCAGGTGGTACTGACATCAGGGAGCACTCCAAAACCAGTTGCTGCATAAGAGTGGTTGCCACTGACAAAAGCTTGAAATAACCTGTGTTCACAGGGGGGAAAAAAATATGGCATTGCTGCAAGTCTTTACTGGGACAGCTTGCAACAATAAAACAGGGTGTATAGGGCAGCCCACATATGCAGAAAGTGTGATTCATGAAACATCTGGAAAGAGAAAAAAAGAACAAAGAGTTAAAGATGGAGTTAACGAATGCCAGCTCTATCACAACCCTGTTATGGCAATATCACAACTTGCTTCAAAAATAAGAAAAACCCAGCGTGTTGTGGGAGACAGGTTTAGATGTTTTAAACAAAAGCTGTACTTTATCTCACACCTTCCTTTCGGCCTCTGTCTTCCATATTACCAATTTAAAGTATTTTAACTTGCGGCCTAGCTGAACCTTAACAACAAACAACGGCCACTTGAATTATTGAATGTTCAGTAATTCAATGCTACTATAGGAACCAGAAGAAATGATACTCACAACTGGCAGGCTGTTCTCCATATCGTCGCATGATTTGATCATGCGTGAACTTCACAAACGCGTCATATTGTTCTGCAAGCATGAAGCATTAGACATGTGAGTATATTAAGTTTAACTCTAGCTGAAAAATATTCAAGGCTACTTTTTTATACATACAGAACATATAAATTAAACACGCATCCACTAACAGTAGTTTTAAGTGACTTTATACAGTTCATAGCTGCCATTTCCTGTTCATCCCCAAGAACAACAATGCAGCACGTCCCCTTAATTAAAAGACTTTCCCTTACAAACTTCTGTAACAGGAAAGACAGTAATATGCTCAAAGAGAATTATACTGCACATACACAAAGACCTCAATATACCTAACACCTGGCTAAGCGTCAGACACTGTATTTTGAAGTAACCAAGTGTGCCCATTTCACAGATCTGTAACGAGGGCAGAGTAGTTAAGCAAACGTGGCACCAGGGTCAGCACTAGGGTTGGAAACGTAACTTCTCTCTGCTCCTACCACTATCAGATGTAAGAAAATTAATTTAATGAAATGGAAATACAGAAGTACAGGAAAGGGACTTGCTACAGAGTTAAAATTATTTTTGGTGACCACCAGAAAATCAAAAGCAAATGACAAACCAAAAGGATGAAATGCTAAGTGACTAACGCCTGACTAATTCCAATCACAAAACCAGCCACAACAGGAGACATATAGTTGACTGTGGACTTCATGAGAACAGCTACTGGGTAATCTGAAATGAAATTTAGATACCAAATGTATTAATTTTGCTTTGAACTAAGCACTCTTTATTTCCCAGAAAGGTTATTCCTTCTATACACACATACATACAAATACATTCGCAATATTTTGCTCAGTTTTAATATTGCACTCATCAGCAGGATATCACCTTTCAGAATTAGGAAATTGAACAAGGAGAGTAATATCTACCAGATGCCGCTCCTCTCCATTCCCCTTCCTCCCTTGTGGAAAAATACATGTGCAGCAATGTGGGGTGTTCTGAGAAAAGGGCAAGGTCAAAGAAGGCAATCTTCAACCAAAAATGCAGTTAGATTTGTAGTGGTTCCTAGTCCCACAGGTTTGCCCCATTAAAGTCCCCATCCTCTTGCAGGGATGAGCTTCACCTTTGAAGTAAACAGGGTATCAGTAATCAGAGCAAGTAGTGCAGCAGCAGCCCAAAGTACGGACCTGACCCAGTGCTCTAAGGACATTTGTCCCTGACTGAAGGGGCCCCGGGTCACGGCAGCCAATTCCCCTCTGCCCACAAGCAGGACCTCTGTTTCACTGCAGTTCTGACTGATGGCTTTTCAGCAGCCATGCGAGGATCTTAGCCAAACAACAAAATAACACAAAGAGCAGATTGAAGGATCTGTTGCCCAGAAACCATTTCCAAAAATAACAGCAACTAGAACTTTTCCTAAAGGTATGTATTAAAGGCCTGAAACCAACTTGCAAGCTTTCTTCTTTAAAGGTTTAAGTCACACAGCTGCTCTGTAGCATCATCTTTGTTAAAATTATGGCTTTGGAAATTTAAAGAATCCACAGTTACCGAAAATCCCCTTTCTTCTGGCATTCAGACTGGGAAAGTTAAGCAATCCAAAGGTAAGAGGCAACCTACAGAGAGCTGTTTGAAAATTTAAGTGAACACTTTTAAAGATACTTACACCACTGGCATCCCGTATCATGTATGCTCTAAGTATCTAAAATTTTAAGTCAACAAAAGGTGGCTAAATGCCACGAATACACATATGACTGCTATACTCTATGACTTGACCTTTAGTATAAAAAGCTGTTTTTCACAAACAGATTCTAGAAAACCTTTCAAACTAGTTTCCCCTAGCCCCCTACTCTCCCGCTCTGGTTTTAAAATCAGCAAAGGATCTTGCAAACCCAAGTTTACGCTAACACAGCGGTTTCAGGTAACAGAGGCAGGAGGGGAAATCAGGTCATTACAGTGATCTGAATTTTCCATTTATCAAATGTTCACTCTGCATGAAAGGCAACTTTGCTCACAAAGAACACGGGAGAGGAAAAAAAAGGCAGTATCTGGCTAACTACCTACAAGAAAACTGTGATTCAGGAAGGAATGAGGAAAATACCCCGAGATCCAAATGTTTAGTTAAGTCATTTGAAAGAAGCAATTCAACTGAGCTTTATTACAGGATTTCCAGTTACATTTCCATTGACCACTGGTTTGTAAGAATGAGTATCACCTTACTGTACATCATTTAGGAAAAGATATAATCAATCTGTCAGCAGAAAAACATAACTGGCCTTTTATGTAAGGAATTTCTAATTTCTTTTGGCTCTCCTTCTAAATTCCCAAATAATGCTGAAAATTTATTATCAGCTTGATATATGGGATGCAGTAACATGATCTTTCTAATAGCTCTTTTGGTGATCACCATCATAAGAACAAGTAAACCTAACTTATCTCACTGTAAACCACAACCCTCCAAACAGAAACCATCCGCCTTCCCTTTCCAAAACCAAAAAAGTTCCTTGGGACTGACAGATGTAGCACATGTAAGGAACTTGCCAGAGGGGTTCCTGCTGTAAAGAACTACGAGTCTGTACTCAGGGTTTGGAACAAATGTAAATATAGCTGGTCTTCAAATGGTTATTATCATCACTGCTAACTGAAATGCCTTTAAGAGAATGCAAGAAATGACCCAATTCCTAACATACATAAATTAGAAGAAAAAAAGCTCTAGAGAGTCCTAATTGATCAGTCTGAAGCAGGTTAAAAATAAAAATGCAGAAATGGAACGTTAGACCCAGAGCAACAGAAGCATTTAGGGCTCTAGCTACAGCTGTAAATAGATGTAGATTTAAGAGAGACTTAGAACCATAGTAATTTCTTACATAGCAATGGCAGATCACCAAGCACAGAACACGAACAGAGGCTCAGGTGCAGAGACAACACTGTCACAGGCAACCCACAAGCCTGACACAAGTCTGGTGACTTTTGGCGTGGGCATGCCTGTAGAAGGTTTTATTCCCACACCTGAAGAGATCTGCAAACTTTAATGCCAATGTATTTTCAGGTGGGAAGCAGAACAGCCATGGGTATTCAAAAGCAGGTTTGCTGCCAAAGAGTGCACTCAGAGGTTCATTATCATCACACTAAATATTAAATTAGTCACTGAATCATACTGTGAAGGCACCTACCTCTGAATGCAACAAAATTTAGGTACTCAAATGCTAGCAAAATGCTTAGAAGTAGAGAACTTCAATGACTAAAGAAAGGTCATATTTACAATACGGACATTAACATGATCCTTATGAAAAGGTAAATTGGCATCAGGTGCCAAAAATATCAGCCAAATGACATGAAATACAACAATTCAACACAGAACATCAGAAATGCAGCTAAACTACTGACACTCAGGCAGATACCAAACACTGCTGGCAGCAGTGTAATGGTAAGTACTGGGAAGAGAAAGGGAAATCTTAGGTACTGTCATCTTGCCAAATTCCAGAAAAAGGAATTCAGTTCCCAAGCAGTAAAAAACCCTCAGTCCTTCACAAAGAGCTCTTAAGACAGTAGAATAGAAAGTCTTTCTGGCAAAAAAATGAGGAGGAAATGATCAATTCAAACATGATAGCAAGAGAAAGTTCTATCTGAAATAAAACCACTGTTTCCATTGATTAGTAATACCCAGGAGTCATAGTTTCTATCCAAGGCAGCACAGAAGAAAAAACCCTATCAAAGAGACTACACATAATTTTTTCTGTCCTGTGCGCAATCTCATTCCTTAATCAAATTAGGTCAGAAAAAACAGCGTAACACAAAGATGAAAGTTTTAACCTTTCAAACTCATCCTAACACATTCTTTTGAACCATAATATACCTGCAAGTTTTGTGGTCAAAATTTCTTCATACTCTTCACGGATTTTCTCTTCACGTTCTTTCAGCAAACGTTCACAGATCATTCCAACTTGTCTGAGAGTAAACAGGGGCTGTTCTTTTTTCAACGGTGATGATGCTGCAGATGAAGTACCTAAGATTAAATATTTGGGCACACCAATTTACACTTAACAAGTAGTTCAGATCCATTTTTATAAACAGTTTTCTTCACATCTTTTACATCAGAAGGACTTTACAGAATATTCGGAGAAGTCTTTCTCTGCCATTTGGACACTTGTAATTACTATCACAGTAAAACTGGACATTCAAAAAGATGATGTCTACCATGGACAATACACACCGGTATCAAAACACCAAGAGTGTTACACAAACACTGTGAACACCATTTATGTGGCAGTTGCCATTTACAAATTTAAGCTTCTATTTTATGTAAAAGTTACAGCACAGTGTGTTTTTGCAAAGACAGCTGCTTTGCAAAAGCCTACTCCAGTATCAGTGCCAGGGTATGCAGGATGGTATCTTGAAAACAATGCAAACTTTGTGCCCTACTGCTTCTTTAAATGAGAAGCTACAATCTTCCAGATCAATGCTAGTCTTGCCAAAAAAAGCTAGAGTAACTGCTGAGAAGGTGCCATAAACCACTGGATAACTACGGAAAATTATTTACACAAACATAGTCTAAGAACACATAGCAGAATTACACAGAATTTTCTGGGTACCTGGCAAAGCTGGTCCAGTAAGGAGAAATGCATGTGGCTGTGCATCAGTAGAACAACAAGGATCTGTCTGCTGGAAGCTATTTTCTAAGTGTCTCCTCTTCTGCATGCGTTTGTACTCCTGTTTTATGTTGTACAGAATTTGTTCTAAAAGAAAAGCAGTAAGAAAATTCAGTCTAAAATAATTACATTTCAGCACTTCATTTCCACTCCAACACCAAACACTGTAGATAATTAACACCTAGACTCTTAGAACATGGCCTGCAAAAACCAGCATGGTTTACCTAAGACACATACAATTAAACTAACTAAAAGGAAGGTAACTCCAGACTCTTTTTACGAGGAGAACACTAGAAAAAAGTTAAGGTCAGGTATTGGTGCTAGAGTACTGCTAACAAAAATAAACAGTGTAAAGTTAAAATTTAGGAACTATCAACTATACATGTATAAAAAATAGGCTACAGAACTTCTACTGGTATTCATCATCTTCCCTTCATACACTGCATTTGCAGTCACCTTTCTCCCCCAGACAGCGTTTATTATTTATAGTTGGGGTAACAAAAGACTCCAGAATAAAACATATACATGAAATACCATTCCTCTCTGTATAGTTACTGGCACATAGGCAAAGTGGAGAGGTAAACACAATTTAGACAGAATATGCATAGAACTACTGCTTAAAATCTTGAATTCAAAACCGACAGACAAAATACAAAAGCCTTCCACATTTTTGACAGCCTCAGATCTAGCCAAATAAACAGAACAGATGGATCGATAGTTCCTTTTAAAGGAATATGGCAATATGTAGCTCAAAATTTGATGGCACTGAATAAAATACAGCAAGCACTTTTAATAATCTTACCTCCACTGTAGAATTACAAGTCAAAAAATAACCCTTGCAATAAAACTATCAATCCTGTGTGCCTTCTCTCTGAAATTCCATGTACCAAAAGGCTCTCTGGTACATCAGTGCCCTAACTGCATATCCTCTGGCAATGTAAAATATATATATAAAAAAAAAAAAAAGCCATTTTTTACAGGAGGCTTTCACACAGAGACTTCCAAAGACCACTTTATGAGAATTCTTATTTTCCAATGCTTGAATAGATTTTAAAAAAATTGCCTACAGTATCATCTTCCACTGAGACTTCTAGACTTTTGGCAAAGACAGCTTTCCAAAACTCAGATACATACAAATCAATGGTATTGTGTCAGAGTTGCAAAGAACTCCACTCACTCAGTACCTTCCCACTTCTGTTTGGCATGTTGCCAGTACAATACCATGAAGACTTCTCAACTAATTTTCAGGTTTGTAAACAGTACACTATGGAGGTTCCTTATTTGAACATTTTCTAGTAAGCAACCACGTGAAGCAAGCAACTTCAGCTACCAGCTTATTCAGTCAGTGGCTAAAGCCTACACTAGACCAAGCAGAAGCAAACATTCACCAATTCCAAGTTCAGAGGTTTAACTACTACAGTGGTTCTTCAATTCCATGAGCCAGTCTGGAGGATTCCAACTTGTAAAGCGAGGGAACTGTTTCCAGTCAACAGGAATATCAGCATTTTCAGCAAAGGAGCTTCTTGTTTGGATTTTGCCCACTGATGAAGGCCTTGCAGCTTACACCTTTTCAGTCCCATGCCTACAGTGCTTGTACAATTTTTAGCTCCCTAAAAGGGGATCAAAAACTTGGTTCAAAGCAGCAGCAAATGCAGTAGACATAATAAACAAGCACAGTAGGGAAATGAAGAGAAGGAAACTATGAGAAAGTGGGGAAAAGAGTACTCAAGGGTGACTGGAGGATTCATATTTTTTGTAGGACAAGATACATGCTACTCTCCAGCATGGTACAGAAATACATAAATCAGGTTAAACCAAGACACAGTCAGGCTTCCAAAATTAAATAGAATCCCATGTAGAATTTGTCACGTGCATACACACTGCATCAGTCGGAGAATGGCCCTGCAATATTTTTACTCAGTGTGACGGTGGTAAAACAATACTTTTCCTCAGAATCAAGTGCTGTTCTAGCTAAAGTGATACTGCATAATTTTGAGTGGGAACCAAATTAGCTCATAAGATAACATCTGTCCTGAAGCATGTCTACACCATGAGAAACGTGACTGCAAACATTCACACTGTATTTACATTAACTGAAGAATGTCATTAACTGAAGAATGTTAACAGATCACATGCATCCTTCACTACGACTACTTCATCTTGGGCATACTTTACAAATTCCGTATGAGCTGCAAAAGCATCAGCCAAATTTTGGGTGTAACAGTTTTGATAAAAACCTTCTCTACAGCTCTCCCTTACATTATTTTTTCGCAGAAACATTCTCAAGCCACATTGACCACCAAAATAATGGAGGGGGGGGAAGAAAAAAACCTAAACAGACTCTGGCCAATGGATAAAACTCCAAGAGTTAAAACAACAGTCATCAGCCAGGTTTCCTCCAGCCCTAACCACCCCTGCAAATTACACAGGGAATAATTCATAGAAAACGTTAAAACACCAGCCAGAATAGAAGGAGCAAAAGCAACATATGGGGAGGGAGGGAACACAACAGGGAGGGGAGGCAGAGAAATCGGGTACTGACTTTGGGAAAACAGTAACAACTGGGGTAGAAAATTAAGATCTGTGCACCAAGGACACATTATTCTATTATATTGAATTGTGGACACAGAATTCTCAATGATATTACATTAATTTAATCTACTTTCTAATTTGGCAACACTTTTTAACTTGCCATCTTCAAATCTTGCTCTGAAAATCAAAAGTCTCAAGGAACACCACTGACGATACACTGGGAGATCCCCTTCCTGACAAAACCACTTTGACAGTTTGCATTACTGTAACTTCAGGTAAAGGTATAATACTAAGCAAAGTGGGATGGAGGAAAGGACTCTTTAAACATGCCAATACAGTCTACATTGTAAACAGGAGAAAAAAGCCTGAAACCTCAAGTCCTGACTCAACACTTGTTGAACATGTACATAACCTGGTTTGATAAACAGTATTCCTCTATTTAGTCTAACTTAGGAGATTTAAGGCACTATTACTCAACACAGAGAAGTGGACTACAAGCTCTACTCAGCACCATGCTGCTAGCAGGCATAAAAATGACTCATCTCCTACTTCCCAATCTCCACCTTTTGTAAAATGGAGATTAATCATCAAGAAACACAAGTTTAACACAGCATCAAACTGTTCTGTGACTTCTCACATGAATTATCAAACTAGTAATGCTTCAAATTAAACAGGCACATTTTTGCAGCAGCAAAGACTGAGTAGACATTTTTATTAACATACAGTGGCATAAATCTATGCCTTTAAACAATACTTCCCTCTGAAATGTAAGCTTGCAAATATTTATGACTGATTTCAAATGAAAACCTGAATGCCAAACAGAATTTTTTTTTAACAATCTAGTAGAGTAAGAAAAGTTGTTTAAATGCAGAGTTCCTTCTGGCATTTGCAGTTTTGCTTAATAAATCCACAAAAATGTGTCTGATGAACAAACATACTCTGTTCAAAACAGTTTTTATAGCATCTTGGCACTTGAAAGAAACCATGAAGTATTAAGGCAGGGCAAACCAGACAACTTCTAAACAACATCTAACTGTAAAGCCCTTTAAAACTCTGCTCCAGTTAAACAAAGCTTAAGAGTTAGCAGATCTCATTCTCCAACCGAATTTTGACTCCAGAAAACCTTCCTGCCTTTTTAAGTTCAGTTTCTTAACTTCCTTCCCTTCCAGTTAGCTCTGACTATTCTCTCTGCAGCTGGCAACAGAATTAAAATGTGTGTTTAACTGGTGTCAAACGCAGGACAGGTTTTCTTGTGTTCCTTGATATGGAGGCCCAAATTGTCTTTTTCAACAATGACATGCATTTTAATTAACAAATTATTTTTTATATAAAAATTTAGAATCTGAAAGTGCACTCATTGAAGAAAACCTAATCTAAGTGAGCTTTCCTGAAACCATAAAACCGAAGTGAGAACTTGAATCATATATTAGAACTCATCAGATATTTTAAAGATTTGCATCCATCTTACATGTGCTGAAGTTCAAATCAGACATTGTACATCAGGCAATGATTTCACTTGGGAGATGACAAGAGGAATATATTTAATATGATCAAGCATACATCACTGTGGCCTATCCTCAGTTTCTTTCTGAATTTCTTTCTAAATTTCACTTTATCCCCTGTGCTCAGTGTTTCCTACTGGTTAGAGGTACCTCTGAAGGCACAGGGCTAGCTAAAAGGAAACACCACGCAGAGGTACTGAAAGTGAAAGTTAGGCCTGCTGAATCTAGGGTAGCAGCAAGAAAAAGCCACACTGCTAACACACCGAGATGAATTAGTACTTCATAAATGACATTTCAAATTCAAGATGACTACAAATTCCAGCCAGTTAGGCAAGACTGTATTATATGACCCCTTCTCCTCCTTCAGGTTCAAGGCTAAGATAAAGAATGACACACAAAGTTTGCTACAGTCTCACCATGATCACTAAAGGCATAGGAGATTCAGTTAAATAAACCTGAACATAACAAAATGCACAGATACTCTATTTTTATCCAGAGTTCTGTGTAATAAGAGCATAAGGTTGAGTATATATGTTCATGAAATACTGCATTAAGATGAAGGACCGCATTCACACTAGTTGTCTTTCAGAATTTGAGGTATGATTCAGGGAACCAAAATATCATGTTTCAGCTGCTTTCACACCCAATGAAGAGTGAAAGAAACACTAAGGGGCAGTTCAGAATTAAAGTTTGACATCTGAAATATGATCTGTCACACAAATGGATTACAAAGCCAAATACTCATTTCCAAGGAGTGATGCCTTCTTACTTCCTTTAATTCATGATAAAAAGGCAAGGTGCTCCTTTTAAAAGTTCTGCCATCTAATTACTTCATCCTGACCTGTAATTACCTAGAAATTATGCACAAGGAAAACAGCAGTTCAACTTGAAAAGGTAACAAGACAAAAAATTATTTTCTCCATTTTAATAACCACTTATCAACTATGAAGGTGCTGATTGTTTCCCCAAAGGATTTTTTTTTTTTTTTTTCCTCTGTTTTTTTGGGGGGGGAGTTGACTCCTAAACTAGCAATCTCCCATCTCAGTTCCTGGCTTCTCTCATTTAGCTGAAAGAAACTTTGGCAAAACACGTAGGAAGGTGACTCAATAGGCTGAAATCAGAGTAGCAGTTTTCCTGGCCCGAAATGGAACCTAAAGCTCAAGTTTCAGCTTGCAATGTCACTATTCCACATATGCATTCAAACCTGAACCATGCCCAAGATTTCTCCTAAAGTGAATCAATCAAATGCTATCCTGATGTCAGCAGCATACATCCTCAGGGATTTCAGCTCCTGTTAAAGCAAAACTGCTTTGCTGTCCTAGTTCAAATTTATAACATTTCCATTAGGCCATCACCCTTATTCAACATTTAGTTGATGCTACCACATTCCTAGTTTTGGCCTCCCCACCAGACTCCTGACACACAACATTAATTTTAAGAAGCTAGCTTCTCCTAAGGGCAGCACTGCAACACAGCAATGGGTAACAGTATTCTCCACTTTTTGTATTTACTTAACCAGGGAATCCACAGGCACAGCCAGAAATTAGAACAATCCAGGTATTCCTCTTACTCTCTTTGCTTTGGTCATAGACATCAACCACTCCAGTTACAGTTTCTTAATTAGGCATGGTCTGCGAGACTTCAGTGATAGAATGTATACTTTTGGAAATCACGCTCACCTCGGATGAGCACGCTCTATGCACCAGAGAGAACACTGGTAACGGGTATGCACTGACACTTCACAGCCAGCATCTATAGCTACAGAATGGACAGAAGCGGCTCGCAATGGGCTCTGTGGCACAGAGCTGGCCAACCTTACAAGACTGAATTACTCAAGGTCTCAGGCTGACGAAGGTTCTGGTTCTCCCACAACAAGTCAGATGCTCACACATGCATTAGCTCATTCTGCAAATGTGTTATTTCAGGAAATCCCAGTTCTGATCAAGGGGTTGAGGAATGAAAAATAAATCAAGTAATGCAAAATGTATTAGACACAGCAATTAGATCTTCCTCTTCATATAAAAAACGTCACACTGCATTTATCAGACTTGCCACTGAAACAAAAAACTGTTTCAACATTTTATGACATCTACAACCAAGGGTATTTAACATTTATAGTCACCACAGGCATCTATATAGAAATTTCTCATACAAATTCAATTATCAAGTCCAGATGCAGCCATTATGTGCTATTTCTTTTTAAGAGGTGGGAATGTTTTGTTTTTCAAAATCCTAATGATTTCTGCAATACTGGAGCACAATGAGAAACTTGGCATCTCGCCAAGATAATTTAGCAATAAATAAACATGCGGATAAATGTTAACGAAACAGAAATTAAGCAGAAAGAGATGCAGCACTACAAATACGTCACATTCCAAAGCCACTAGTTCTGTTCATTTAAAAGCCAAACCTATACTTGGCCACTGTCTGACCAGGTTTCAGACAGAAGTAGTTAAGTTTGCTCAAGAAGGCAACTGAAAGGTCATAGGAGGACAAGCCTATAGGCGAGACTAACAGTTCTTCCTATTTAAAAAGGTCAAACTAATTTTCTTGCATTAAATTTGAAAAATTGTGTTAATTAGATCCATTTTTTTCCAGATTATTCTGTGAAAGAAAAATGTATACATTAAAGACAAATTTACCTACCTTGTTTGTAAAGAGTCCTTCACAAAAGAGGGACTCTTAGAACCAACTCCATTTGCCATCTTTAATAGGGACTTCTGCCAAACAACTGCCGTTAGAGCAGCAAATACCAATTATGCATACTCATTACTAAAATACTGCATAAATTCAGTAGTTTCCATATTTCATCAAATGTTTGACATTATCTCTGCTTGGATTTCAACCAGTGACCTGAGTTGAAGGACTGTTCTCAATAACCCCACCCACTACAATTTTGGGTTTGCAACATCAGTTAGTTGCTGGGGAAGTGTTGAGGCAGATTAATGTGGCAGATGGAGAAAAATTGCGTGTGCAGATGCAAAAGTGTGTGGATTTTAAGCAATTTCACAAACTGTTTTTAAATACAACAATTTTTTTATTCTACAAAGTTCTAGTTCCAAGTTAACCTCTGATTTTGGGTGAGGAGCAGGGATGAAGGTACAACCTCAGTTTGTCTTCTCAGTTACTATGTATCGCAAATTAGGAGATTTAAATCCCTAAGGTCAACCTTGTCTCTCCCTCCTCCATTTCTTTGTACTGCATTTCCTGCTGTAGCTTCAGTCTCAGAAATATCCAGACGTGCAGGCTTTCTAACACTAACCTGCCTTTGAATTAAAAAACAACTTAAGTGTAGTTTATTTTTTGTTTCCTCTCCCCCACCCCCCACCCAACATAATCTATCACCAGGGTAAAACTGCAAATAATGGTTCTAAAACATCCAGCAGAGAACAGGGAAAAAAAAAAAAAAATCCTGACACTGCTTCCTCCCTCCAGAATTCATTTAACAGTTTTGAAACTTTGGGCTTCAGAGGAACCCAAACATGTACAATGCATTATGCACAGGCATCCAGACCCAAGCGCAGTTGTTCTGGGCATACAGAACAGTCTCACTTATAGCTGGAACTCACATGAAAGTAACACTCATCTGTAGTATTCAAGCAGTAGAAAACTTCTTAGAGGAGCCACTCTTTCAAAACTGAACCCATCTGATGGCAGGCAGATCTGTTCTGCACCGCTTATAGTGAACACAGCTTTAAAACATAATTCTAGATGCAAACAATGGTATCCAAAACCCAGCAGACATACTCAGAGCATGCTCAAACCAGTAAGCACAATTCCACGGAAAGCATAGACAGTAAAGCCACAATTACAGTTTGGCTGCCAAATTCACAGAGAAACTGGAAGTGACCTAACAGCTGTTCAAATAACCACAAAATATTAAAACACTCTGGTGAGAGATAAATTTCATCTTGAATAAGCCTACCCTCTCTCAAGCAGACATATCGTTTATTTGTCTATGACCACTCTATGAAGACAGCTGTTTTCTCATCTGACTACCACACTGTATTCTTAATTCTCAACACCCCCCTCAATCAATCCATATTCTGCTTACAGAGAATTCATTTTTTAAATGATTAACTGTGTGGTAAGAAGTTCTGGTGCTGATATAGTCTCCGCTGGGTGAAGTTAAACACTACCAGGACAGAGTATCAGGTAGAAGAAAAATGCTTAAGCGTGAACTTTAAATCAGCATCAGGTTTTATGTCCAGAGCTCTGATTTCGTATGACCATTAATTTCCATTAAACAAAATTCAGACAGACACTTTTTAAGTGCTGGGAATCTAAGCATTACAGTAACCTGCTGAGAGAACCGTTAAGTAAACTGAATTCTGGCTATTGTTACTAAATTTCCCAATATAAAAACTGAACAAAATGGTGACTCAGTTGGGAACGCTTTTAAAGTCAGACTGGAATTCTTTTCACACACAGAGCAAGATTTATCTGACCCAAATGTAGACATCTACATCAGAAATGGTCAGGAAAATTAATTTTACAGGCAGTGGAAAGCAATACATATTTTTACAGCATCCTTTGCCTCATCCTAAGTCAGAATAAACCACCTGTTTCTTCCAACTATCAAGAAAACCACAAATTATGAGGTCAGATGTAAATTTACAAAATTAGATCAGATGAATCCCACACAATCTTTCAAGGGACCCCTTTAAAATGATATGCTCTACTTTGTTCGCTGATGGTAAAAATGAAATATACACAATGTCATACCCCTAAATTCAACTGAAAGCAAAAACTAAGCAAGCTAACATTCACAGTTGCACTAGCACTGGATAAACATTTTTCTCTTGTAATAGAAACCACAGAGGGAGCTTTTAAGCAAAACCTGTGTAAATGCACACAATTTATAAATGTTTCAAGTTTTGCCCAAGAGCATTCAAGTGCTCTAAGAGACATTTTGATGACCTGTCCTTCACTTTTCACACAAATGGCTTACAGAACTGTCAGTACGGAATCACCTTTTCACATGGATTACCACCTGCACTTCTGATATTCTCAAGAAAAGACGCAGCCTATATTTGCTCAAGTTCAGCAACGTTTTAGTTTTTAAGAGCTTCAGAAGAGCATTCAGAATTTAGATATTACCTCAAATACTGCTGTAGGTTATCTCTCCTGAATCCTTTATTGATTTGTCTCCTTTCAGCAATACTCATCTACTGGCCAGACAATATTTACATTAAATATTCATAACCTAAGCTCTCCAAATCCCAAAGAAACAAGCCAAAATAAATCCTTGCAATGAAGCAAAACCTATCTTCTAAAAAAAAAAAAAAATCAAATTAATTCTGACTGTAAACATCTATCTCCAAGCATATGTAATGCCTCACTGTACCAGGGAGTGCCATCCATCACAACTCTCATCCCAGACCGCTGACTCATTCAAGATCTTTTCCTAGAGGTGCAAAAAAAATCAAGGCGCTGATGCCAAGTGTAAGTACTCTGTATGCTGTTGATATATTTCCTCCATGGCGGTTTTTTTTTTTTATTTGATTAAAACCTGTGAAAATATATATTCTACTGTACAGTTTTCAGAACTCAGACTATTGAAACAAGGCACTGTCCTACATGGAGGAGATGGCAATTTGAAAACACATTCAAACTTACTGCTTAGTAATACCAGTGGTAATCTGGGCCAACTTTTGTATAAAAGGGAGTACCAAACACAACAGCAGAAGGAATTCAGCTGCAACAACTGCAGAGGGCTTTTTTTTTTTTTCCCCTGCACACAAAGGACACAGATCCATACCTCAGCGCTACAGCCACTCATGGCTGCGAGCTTAACCGTCTAAGTGCATTACTGGAAACTACCCACTAGACTAACCATAGTGAGGGCCAATCAATCCCGCCTGCCCAGCCAAGACTCATTCCTTTCTTCTCTCCCTCCTCGCCGGTAAAACCGAACTGGGGTGATTTTTAATTGACAACAATTACACAAGCAAACCTGGAGCTTTTACGGCCACTGCTTGACCCATCTCGCACGTTAAGAATGTAAAAGGGCTTCGTTCTCACCCGCCGCCTCCGAGAGGAGAAGACTTTATCTGCCCTAAAGGCAACTCTCGCCCTCGCACACAATCGCTTTCACCGCTGGGTTTTCCTACAAAACTTTAAGGATGCCACAGAATGGGTCACCCGGGACGGTGGCACGCATTAAGGGCCTGGAAGCGGAATTACCCCTTTGTTTTAATCTGCTTTTGCCTTTTCCCACTGGCGTTTTGCGGGTGATTGATGACAGGCCGCGCTCCCCGCCCTCCCACCCCCCCCACCCCGGTGTCTGAGCCCCGGGAGGAGGTGCCGCCGCCTCGGCTCGGGGAGCGCTCGACCCCACCGATAATGGCTGCAAGGGATCGATGGCGGCCTCGCCGGGAGGGGGCTCCGGGCGCAGGCTGGGGGCCAGCCCCATCCCCGCCCCCGCGGGCAGCACGGGCACCTCCCCCGCCGCCCCCGGCGTTTCCGCAGCTTGACTCGCCCCTGCGGCTCTCCTTGCCACATCCAGGCACCCGTGGCGGGGGGGAATAATAATAATAATAATAAAAAAAAAATCCTCCGTGCCCGTCCCCGCCGCGGGGAAAGCCGGCCTCCCCCTTTCCTCGGCACCGGAGCAAGCCTCCCCCCACCAACGCCCCCCCCGCCTTCCCCGGCTCGGGTCCCTTTCTCCAGTCCCCCCCTTCCTCCCCGCCCTCCTCCCCCTCTCCTGCTGCAAACGGCCATTTCTATTGTGTCTCCGCCGCGGCTGTGCCAAGCCGAGCAGGAATCGCCCCGGCCCCCGCCGCTGCCAGCCACCCAGCCCGACAGAAAATGGCTGGAGGGGGACGCGAGACCCACCCAGCCCTCCCCTCTTCTTCTTCTCCTCCTCCCCGGTCGCCTCCCCGGCCCCCTGCCCTACGCACCCGCCGCCCCCCTCCCCGCCGAGGTCCCCCTGCCGCCGCCCCGCAACCCCCCCCCCCCCGGCCGCCGCCGCCCCAGGGGACAGCCGGCACGGCTGGGCCGTCTCCCTCACCTGTGGTGAGCCGGGACGACACCTCTCCGAAGGGCGAGGGCTCCATGCGCAGGTATTTCTGCGGGGAGGCGGCGGCGAAGGAGGAGGAGGAGGCGGCCGAGGCCGGGGCTGACAATGGCGCACATCGCCTCCGCTTCGGGGACGCCGGGCTCAGCAGCCGGCCCTGCCTGGAGGCGCCTTCCCCGCTGTCTGGGGCGGGCTGGTGGGGAGGGAAGGGAGGGCGGCAGGGAAAGGAGGGGGCAGCTGCGTCAGGGCCTCCGCCGCCTCCCTGTCGGCCTCTCTCTGGGGAGCGGCCCCGGCCCCCCCAGCGGCTCCGGCTCGGCCGGCTGGCCCCCGCCCCCCTGGCCGGGCCAATTCCGCCCGCGGCCGGTGGCGGGGCGGGAGCTGGGCCGAGGGGCGCAGGGCCGGGCCCGGCTACCCGGTCCGGGGCCGCCGATGACGAGCGATGGCGGCGGGGCCCGGGCGGCGGCGGCGGCGGCGCTTCCCTCTGTGACTCCCACACCAACAATATGGCGTCAATAACAACGCCGCGGATTCAAAAACCAGCCCCCCGCACTGCGCCTGCGTTCCTGGGGCGGTGGCGGCCGCAGAGGCTCAGGGGACTTGTGGTTTCCCCACCCCGGCCCCACCGCTGGGCGGCGGGGCGCCGGCGGGGGTGGCGGGACTACAAATCCCGCCGTGCCCCGCGCCGCCTGCCCCGGCTTCCGGGTTCTGATTTAAATCCCCCCTCAGAGGCTGCGGTGTGGGGTGCGGGTTAAAGGGCGAGGTTGTGGGGATGGGGGCGGCGGCGGCGGCGGCCGCGGCGGCCGCGGCGGCGGCGGCCCGCGGCGGCGGCGGCTCGGGGGGCGGCTGCCGGGCTCCCTTAGCGCAGCAGGCGCGGGCCCTGGGCCTGGGGAAGGGGTGGGGGGCTTGGGGCTCCCGTCAGGTCCCGGAGACACAAAGGCGGCGGGAGCCCCTGCGGCCGGGGGCCTCCCGTTGCCGCAAGCGCCGAGGGGTCCGCCGGCGGCTGCGTGTCCGCAGGCCGCTTGGCTGCGCGCGGAATAAGGGGGAAGCGCCTTTAGCGGCCTCCATGATGAGGGCAGAGCGGGGAGCGCGCGGGAGTCGGAGGTAGGAAGCGGGTGGAGGTGACAGCTGAGGGCAGGCCAGAAGAGGCCCGGCGGCGCCGAGGGCTGTATCTCGGGGTGACCCAACCGATTTCCGTGCAGTTGCGTAAAGGGCTGTCTTGCTCAAGGAGGGCGGTGAGCGAAGAGGTTTAAAGAGCTACGTCTGCTCGTGGGAAGAGGCATTGCTCTTCCCTGTTCAGCTGCCTAATTGAAATAAACTGCGTCGTGGTTCACCCCGGTGGGAAAGCTAACAGGGGCTGGTAGGCCCCAAAGTGTATGTAACCCTCGGGTTTTCTGTATCCAGTCCTGTTAATTGAACTATGAGTGTAAAGACAGGCTGCCTTTGGAAGATAAAATGAGGAATATGCCCTCATAAAATTTTAACACTGTGGTGGTTTTTTTATTGTCTTATGAAATATAACCTAGCCTTTCTCTAAAGGCGTCTAAAAAACAAACCAAAACAAACCTTACTACTGTTTTGAAGCAAGTTTTTGCTTTATGTCCTCCATGTGTGGTATATAGTGCTAATTACACCACAACAGCACCTAGGCTGCCTAAACACAAATCTGATGTCGATGCTGGCAATGTGGTTGTGCAGTTCTTAGCCTGACGTCTCAAGCAATGGGGTGACCTGGCAGAGCTTTTCTGCCCAACAAAAATAGAAATCGTAATTAATAATTTGCTTTCTGTGACAGATAGCTACTGATGATGTTGGAACAATTAGGTGAAATTCTCCTTAGGTTTACCTGACATGCCTTGGCCTAAAACTAATTACAGAAAATAGCAAAAAGATTCCGCTGCTGTTACCTTTTCCTCTGTAGAGGAAGTAGTTGGGAGTATTTCCTTGGTAAGGAGGATGCTGACAAGCCTTTCTACAACCAAGACAGGTTCTGGCTCTCCGTAACAAGGCTCAGGAAATGTTATTACAGTGTTATAATTGTCGTCCTATTACTATACTGGTATAACTCCTTCTGTGGACACTCTTCTTTGGAATAATGACAACTGGTTTTCCATTCGTTTAATTCTTCATTTCCATTACATTTCCCTAAGCAGATAAGTTTCCCTGTGTTTGTGCAACAGTCTTAAGTATTCTTACCAAGCGCTTCACCCAGGAAGACTGAGGCAAAGTGGTTCATGCAGGCTTTGAATTAAGGAAACCTTGCATGGTTTTGAGCACACGTGTGATGCCCTTGTTCAGTTTGGCCCTGTGCCCATACAGGACTGAGACAGCCACTTCTGCCTTCATCTGTATGCTGAGAAGTGCCCGTCTTTGGGTGCAATATTAAAAAAAAAAATTTAAAATAACCAGCACTTTCCCACTGAACTTAATATTTGTCTACTGAACTTAATATTTTATATATATATTCTGTATTCAGCAGCAGAAGAGATTCGGTTACATTAGCTCATGTGAGACCAGATCCTAAGGACCATTCAGGCACAATTTAGGTCAATTAAAGCAGTCTGAGGAATCAGGCAAAACTTCATCAAGATAAGCTATTAGAAGGCAAGCTTTTGCCAGCGCAGGCAGCGCTATAATTGTAAGCAATTGATTAGAACCATGATTGTCCTAATCGACAGAGTTACTCGGGCTTTATCTGACCTTTAATTTGTTCAGCTAAACTGAACAAAGTCTGATGCAAGTCAAAATAAGAATTCACACAGCCCTTTGCAGCAAATTAAACCCAGCTAAACCAATGTAGCTTTGCATGTAGACAAGCCCTAAGGCAGCAAAATGCCCAACAGCAGTGACAAAGTGCTTGATAGTTGTCAGGGAACATGTGTTTTTACTTTCTTTGTGGCAGGAAACACCATAGGGTCAAGGCTGAAAACCACTGTTTATATTGTTCTTTCTTCTTTCTTACTTATTATATAACCAATTTGCAGTGTCCCATTATGTGCTACATGGGGTGCCTTTAAAATTATGAGCATATTTTTAAAATAAATAGTGCCCACAAATTTTATTAATACTGGGAATGGGAGAGCTTATTTATAACTGGCGGTGTGCTAGATTTTATTGGATCTGCACTTCAAGCGCGACACCTGTTAAAAAGACAAGTCCAGACACAGGACAACGTTTTGACCTTTGTACAGCTCTGAATGGGGTGGGAGAGTAACCCGTGCGGCATATTGCTTTGGGACTGTGATGGAAATGTCGTAGCTGGCCAAATGTTAGTCTTTATGCATTCTCTTTTCTTCCCCTTCCTCTGCCATTGCTCCATTCCCCCATTGTTTTTAATTTTCTTTTTTTTTTTTTTTTTGCTGTCTTCCTCTCATTCTCTTTATACAACATGTTGACTCTGCTTCCTTTTCCTTTTCTTGAGGCATCCCATTCATTTGATGCAGGGTCCGCATCACGGTCTTTACCCTATCTTTTATGCCATCTAACCGTATCTCTCCCACTTCACACAGTGGCTCGTTTCTCGTTAACCAGTCGTGCTTGCAAATGCAGTGACCACCAGTTAGCTGAGCTGTTTTCTAGGGCTTGTTCCATCTCACCCTGAGTGAGCAAAAGTCACTTTAAGCAGTGTCATTCCCTTTGAATTTGGCCACACGTACTGAAGGTTTCTTACTGCTGTATCAGGCACGTGCTATGGTTGCAGACTTTGTAGACAAAATACAGTGGGGGTTATCTGTCAGGACTTCAATGAGGTGTTTGCGTGGTGCCGAGTGACGAAGTTAAGATGAAAAAACAGGGATTAGTGCAGGGATTGTAAGGTGGGAAAAGGAGCCAAAAGAAAAATGGAATACATTTCTCAACCTGCTTTGCTATACAGTCACACAGATAGTGCTGGCAAAAGGGAAAGGATACACAGGAACAGGAATGAAAGCCAGAGGTCAGTGAAAGTCAGCTCTGCTTCTTTAGGTGCTGACTTACACTGGTAAACTGTACCAAAAATTATGATCTGAACCTGCAACATGCAGTGACCTTCAATGGGACAAATACGTTTCTTAGGTCTAAGGTACTAAGGTATTTCCAGCGGAAGTACAGAAGTATATTTGCCAGTATGAGAGACATTCAAAACATCTATTTCCTCTAAAATACTGTGTATACTTCCACTCATACATATTCAGGAAAGATAATTAAAAACAGAACTTGTCCACAAAAAGGTGACTGAGCTGATCAGGAAAATAGAAACGGGCAATTTACTTATTGCAAGAAGTTAAAGGGTTGTTGGTTAAAGGGTATTGGCCCAACCAAGTCACTGTTGAAGTCTCTGATTTTTCTCTCAAAGCGCAAGGTCTATTTTAGCGATGCAGACTGTGGTGACACAGGAACTGCCAGTTACCTCACCCAGGCTGGAAATAAGAGGAAGATTGATAACTGCCAGAGGAATGAGTTTCCAGAGCATTCTTCCAAGCGGCAGTAGTATGGGTGAAAATAAACAAAATCAACCCCAAATCTTTAGATGAGGCTTAGGTGGTCTTTAGATACGTCTTAATATTTTAAGAAAAGGGACTGTATGAGATGGTTGCTTTCAGTGTCACGAGACTTGCGAATGACCTAGGAAGTCCTTGTGGTCCTTTTGTAACATAAGGTGGTAACAGCGAAGTCACAGTGGAACTAAACTTTTTACTTGCAAGAAGGTGAAGCAGTAATAACCCATTTGAGTCAGTTCACCTATATTCAGAATAATACATCGAGGCTATAAAAGGAAAATTACTAAACTCACTGGTGTATACGCATGAATTGTGCTAACGGACCTGGATATAGAATAATTGGGAAGCAGCGAGTAAAATTTTGCAGCTCTGACTACTGCAATTACCTTGACAATTTCAGGAAAGCATCAACACTAGCAAAGTGTGGATCAGTGCGCTTTTCCATGCGTTGTCAATCACAGCCTTGTGTAGGTTCACCAAAAAAAGTAATGGGGTATATATAGGGAGGGCAGTGTCATGAGGTACTGGAAATGTTACGGCAACCTAGAGAAAGAATGCCTTACATCCCCATCCCTGCACACCCACTGTCAAACATTTTAATACACATTTATATTATGCCTATCTGTTATCTCTCTTCCTTTTTCTCTTGTAAAGAATTAACGTTTTTAAACTTCACGTATAACGTTCCCTGCCTGAATGTTGGAGAAACACTGCACCACACTAAGCTCTGCTTTGCTCTTGATCTTAAAAAACTGCCTCAGTGCTTTAGCAGAAAGGAAAACTACACTTCTTATACAAAGATATTTTTTTTTTTGAAATGTTCTCTTATATCTGTGTAGGACAATTAATTTTTCATAAGTGATTATAAGGGTAAAGGAGCAGCATGGTATTACATATTAACTGGAGAGTAGCATCAAGTCAACTAAAAATACGTTGAACTGGAATGGTGAAAAAAATTAAGGGCCAAATATTATTCATGTGAGTAATACTGAACATGTGAATGAAGAGCTGTTGAAGTCAAGCATGCTTAGAGTTGTGAACATCTCTCCACTGTCACGGTGGACTGGAGCCCGGATCTCTGCGAGCTTACACAACCGTGTCAGGCTGAGATGTAGTGAAGGTCAGGCTTTCTTCTGCGCCAATATATTAGTGAACAAACCAGCATAGGACACAGTGGCAACTGCGATGTATTAACTATTTCCTACTAATTTCCTCAGGTCTAGGAGGAGATTTGAGACACTGTCCATTCTGTTCACTCGCAAGACCCAGCCCTGTAGTTTGGTGTGCACATTGAAGAAATCGGCATGTCCTTTTCATTGCAGACCTGCTGCTGCTTTGGAAATTTTGCATGGAAACTCAGTGGAAGCCAGCTGAAAAATTCACTTTTATTAAACTCAGTTTTCTACAAAGAACAATGAAGAACTGAGGACTTGAATTAAATGTCTTATTTTCCCAGATCATTTACTAAGGGTTCAACTTCTCTGTCCCTATCTTACCTGTCTTTTCCATCCTTCTCTTTTTTTTTTTCCAGATCGTATCTGGGTATGTTTTGTTCTCAAGCCCGTCCTCCCTCCCTCTGCAGCCAAGCTCTGGGATGCTCCCCAGTTTCGCAGGTGGTATGTATGTGTGCTGTACTGTCTATACACACCTACTGCTTAACCTGCTTCTCTGCCTCTGATCGATCCAACCCTCTGCTTCCCCATCTCTGCCCCCCTCTGCCAATCCCATGCAGTACCTCTCAATTAGCGTACCTTTTCTGTTCATAAAACACGAGACAATTACCATCTTCTGCTGGCAAATTCCTTCCTTCTCCTTTCTCCACCACCACAGGTAATTCTGTCATCCTCCAAGCTCATTTGCTCCCTTTTCTCCCCCATATGAAGACTGGGTTTAGGCTGTGCTTGCTCTGCTGTTAAATATTTCCAATTACTTTTTTTCCCCGCCTCAGGCCTTGTTTCCAAAATTCTCCCCAGACTTGGGTCACCTCTAGCCTGAAGATGCTCACGTAAATTATCAGCTTTCTAGAATTTTTTCCAGGGGAATCTTTAGCTTCTCCTTCCCGCTCAGTTCAGGGTCTCTCTCTTCCCCATTCCAGCAGATAAAGTTTTCACTATCCTACTCGCCCTTTTTCTTCACCGCGCGGCAGCATCTTGCCACTGGTGTGCCCCTTCGTGGGCCACCTTGGGTTGTTCATCCCTTTGGTTTCAGGGCCCAGCATTGTTCTGCTGCTGCCTTAATTCAGGATTTGTGTCTTTGCTCCCACATGTTCTGGTCCAGTCCAGCTTTCCTCTAATGGCTCCCTTCCTTCCCTCCTCCCTCTTTCCTCCAAGGGCTTTCATTCATGCTGCCCTTTTTGTTTAAGACTAGAACAACTGTGCCCATCTTGTGAAGCAAATCCACTTTGTCTTCATTCAGATGTCCCCATAAAACATACTTCTGCCATAAAACCTATCCAGCTTGGATTCTTCTGCTGAAATATATCCCATTCTTCTGTAATAAAAACAAATCCAGTTTCATAACAAAACAAAAAGAACTGAGCAAGAGACTGACTACGCAATTAATTTTTGCCAGTTGCTTTCTGCCAAGAGCAACATGCTTGTTCTTATCCCACTCCTTAGGATTGTCCTCCCTATGTGTCTCCTGTTTGTCCTTTGGTGGTGGTTTTGGTGGCTTTCAAGTCCCTCCTGAGGGCTCCTGGCATGATCCTGTGCTCACATCGGTGTGAAGCGGGAAGTAACTCTGCTGCAACAAACGGAGCTTTGCCAAGGTGAAATTTCTGTGGAAGGCGAATCAGCCCTTTGTTTTAATATTAGCTAATAAAGCCTGTGCACAGCTCCAGCACAGCACTTTGGTTTTAATTAATAAGAATTAGCATACACATCTACATACACTTTTTTTTTTCCCATTGCGGGCTCAGCTACTTTGAAGAAAACCTCTTTGTATGTCTTCCTGGTTATTCTGTATCTTGACATTAAAAAAAACCCCAAACGAATAAAACCCGAAAACCAAAGTAACATCAAACTCCCACACAAACAAAAGGCTTAGCTGCTGCCGGTGGCGGGGAGCGCTGGGAGCAGCCCTTCCCGCCTGCCGAGAGGAGCCAGCTTCCAGCCCGCACTCCCTGCTGCTGGGGAGCCGGCCAATTCCCAGCCCGCCGTCCCTTCCTCCGCATTTGCACAATCCCACTGTAGTGACTTCCCAGTCCTAATTGGAGCCTCTGGGCATTATTGTATTATTATTATTTAATAAACAACCACATAAAACAGTGGTTGGCATTTAAATAAGAGTAAAGAAAGGAAAGCTCTGACTCCTAGACTGTTTTGTTTTCCTGCTGACTTGGGTGGAAGCAGGAGCAGGTTTTCTATACAATACCAGCGCTTGTATCGCACATGCTTACCTTTAATGTTTTAGAAAAGGCACTGCTAATGCGGGCCCAGTGCGGATGAGAGTGCCAGACCTACTGCAGCTGTCAATCCCTGTTGCAACATAAACTGTAAATATAGAGACGTAACCTGGACATTCCCAAATAAAATGCACTAACTGCTTTTCTCGCCTGAGCTAGGAGGAGCAAGGATTCAGCATCATTTTCTGCATTGTTACCCCCAGCATGTCCTTTCGAGTGGTTATCTGAAACGGGCAGCCATCAGTTTGCTATTAAGAAGAATAAATGGAAGAGAGAGTTTTATTTTTGCATTTGATTGTAAGTTTGAGACATTTCAGAGTGAGAGTTATCATGACAAAAGAAAACTGTGGTGTCCTTGAAGTGAATGCAGAGGAGCACAACTCGTTCAATAAGGTTTTGAAAGAAAACAAAGAGCTGAAGGCCAGAACTGACTCCTTTAGAAACAAGTGTAAAACGAGACAGGATTCAAAATGCTTAAAATACTTCGGTGACAAGCAACAAAGAAGCGTCTGTTACTATAATTGATTCAATTAAGGAAAGGAAGAGAACTTTTTTAAAAGTAGAGATTTGATGTGTGGGGAGTATAAGAACAAAATTCTCCCGGGCCACGACCAGAGCCCTGAATCAGCATAGCTCTTTTCCTTGAAGAAAGTGAAAACTCAACAAGAGTGAGTACGTACACCCTTATTATCCTTTTTCATTGTGGATCAAAGAGGAGGAACTCTTGGGGCTGCCAGCTCTTCACTCTCCTGCAGTGAGTCTGGAGTGCGGGCTGGGTTTATTTCTCTCAGTTAGGCAGTGCCTCTCTAATACTCTAAATGATCAGGTCCTATAATGGACTTCTTGTGAGATCTGAATCTTACTTACTCATTTGTGTGTGGTGTAAATGTTTTTAAAGTATTCAGTAGGAGTGAAACATTCTTGCCATTTATAAAAATTATGTACATATACGCTGTTCACCCCTCATTCTTCCCACCATTTCATTACATGTTTGCTCTCCTCTATTATATATTAAAAGCTTCATGCAGTGGCTCACTTGCATTTACATATGTGGACTAATAATTCTGTGATGTTGCTTGGAACTTCTGTATGAACATGTTATATAGAGTCAATGTGGGCATGACAAATGTATTGCAGATTTTTCATAGAAAAACAGTGAATGCAAATATGAATTTGTGTGCAAGTTTTAACATCTAAGCGGAGCTTCTAAGTGCGTAACACCTGTAACCACAACTGTCAGTGCAAACAGGGAAGCTAGTTTTAAGGCATTTGCGCTGATTTAAAAGCACTGGACTTTGAAATACTTCAGCTGTAGTGGGGGAGACGTGTTCATCCTCTGGCAGGTATTTAAGTGCATAAAGTCTGTTATTAAAGAATACAAACTTTATTAGCAGCTGATATGCCAAAGTCCTTGTGAAAACAAATACCAGAATGGTGAGGACTGCCTTACGAAGCAACCTGTGGCTTTTAAAGACATTATGGAAATCTTACTGTGAAATGGATTAAAAAGTGCTGGTTGATGGTCTTAGGGAGATGGGTGTTAAGCATGAAGAATTTTTTTGGAAGGCAAAATGGGAATGTACCAGAAGGGTGCTGGATTTGCATGAATGGTCTTGCAGCCGGTAATAGATTTGGTCTAGAAGCAGGGAGCTTGCTTAGGAAAGACACTGCAGGGGCATACAACATAAGGAGAAAACAGAATCTGAATATGGAGTGCAGTTATCTTCCCCTGAAGGGAGACCAAGTGACTGCTTTTTGTGACAGCACTGAGACAAGAATATATTTGTTAGCAAAGATACACAGAAGTTATGTTCTGTAGTTTTCTGGTGCATTTTATCAAAACTGTTCATGCCACAAAAATAAAGAGGTATGTGCAAGTCCAAGTCTTTAATCAACAAAAAGGCAAAAGGAACCTCCTTCGGCCTTTTCTTTATTCATGAATACAAATCTTTGCTTGTTCCTGTATTTGGTGGAGGTAAAGTTGTCCTTAATTGGCCTGCAAAACATTTCCTAGCTAGAGAGTTCAAGTTCAACATGCTAAGGACATTTGCTCTGAATTTACTGGAAGTCCTCCTGCTCATTCTAAATAACACCATATTAAGTAGCTGTTGAACATCTGTAAGAAAAGTTATGTTCTGCAGAGATAGGAAATGAAATTGTCTTTGTATTTGCATTTCTTTAGAGCTCAGTCCAAGTGGTTTATTCATTGAAAATCAGAAGATGACAGTCTTCAAAATGGCCAGTAGACTGAAGAAGCTGGGCTGGAGCATCTGTATCTTCCCATTTGAAAACTTCGCCTGTTGCTTGCTCCTGCAGAGTACCTGGAAACACCGGTAAAAACCAAATTACATTAGTCCCATTGTATTTTAGAAGCTCTTTTGTCTGTATAACATTAGGATGATGTCAGAGGTTGATTATATGTTAGGTTGTTCCAATAAGAACAATTAATTTGGGGGCAAAAGCCAGTGAGGACCCTGTCAGACACTGAACAATGTTTTTGGTTTTCATGCACTGAATCACAGTGTTTATAGGCCTCCAACATGTAAATCACCCTGAGGTAATCTGGAAGGGAAGGATATGAATAAGCCAATTAAATTGGCCAAGAGCCTAAGGAACACCCTGTTTAGGGATAAAATCACATGCCTGTCTTAGTGCCAGTAGTTTTGGAGAAGGAAATAGAGTTAAAATCTTTGTAGTCCATTTTTTTTGCAGAGAGAGATGATGTAGAAGACTTTGGTCTTCTCCTTTTGTATGTGTGAGCTCAGGTGACTGAGATAATGTAGTAAGTAATGTGTTTTCTGCAAGTAACTTTTATTTTGATGACACAGAAGGATGTCATCCAGGTTGCAGAGGGTGTAGGAACTAGTTGCCTCATTTATGGTAATTATTTTGTATTCAGTTTTATGATATGAGCATTTAAAGGAATGAATTGCCCTTTATCTTTCCAAGTACCTCTTCTTTTTTGGTTTGTTTTTTTTTTTTGGAAGGGGAGGCAAAATTTTCCAGCAGGAAGCCTTCTCCACACGACTCAGAAGTTACTAGCATACTTTAAGGTGCTCTATATCTAACTAATAACAAAACCAACTGCTGTCTTCCTACCATCTGCCAGGCCTGTGGCTTCAAAGGTGTGATGTAACAGGGAAAAAAGGCAGAGGTGAAGAAAACTTCTCATTGAAAGTTGCACAAGGGAGAAAGCATTTCCATTCTTAGTTTACTTCTTCACAGTATAAATGGGTTCTTTTCGTGGTTTTAAGAGGCTTGCTGTATTTGCTGGAATACTATGTATTTCTGCCATCCCACCCAGATCTCTGAACTTGTAGGCCAATTCCAATCAGGAAAGTAGCTAGCTCTCTAGAAGAGATGTACCCTGTATATGCCTTCACTGGAAGAAAGGCCCAGGCAGAACTCGTGGCTGACAGCAGGCACTTTACGTGGGAGTGCATCATTATGTCCTCCCCAAGTGCAGGAGAAGCCATAATTGGCATTTGTACGTTATTAAGCATCAGAGAATTTAACTGTAAATAGAAATCCATAGGAAATCAGGAGTCACCAGTTACACTGCTCACAGAACTACTCATTTTGGGCATTTTTCAGATACCATTAAGAGCAGGGGAGATGCAACCTCCCCTTTTTTTCCTCCATATAGCCCATCATCTTTGGACTTCCAGAATCATGTTCCTCATTGAGGGGAAGTAACTTCCTGAGAATAAAACCAGCCAGAAAGAAACAGAGACATGGAGTCACTGGAGCCCTCTGGATGCCTTGGAAGTAACAGGATTGGGAGAGCCTAGATACAAATGCACAGACTGGCAAAAGACCCAGACAAACATAGTTGTTCAAGACAGTTTCGATGTCTCTCACCTAACCCCAGCCATTTGATAGCTCAGGATCTAGCCCACACCAGTCTTTACTCCATGCCAAAATAGGTATGAAATGGGTGTGAAGAAGCCTTCTTTTTCTGTCTGTCTGTGTGGTGTGCTGATGAAGCCTAGATGACCATCTGAATTTTTTAGACAGCTAGCATTCAGTGAGATGAATCCCAACCTTAGTGTTCAGCTCCTGTGCAGCCTGACCGTGCATTGCTGGCAGGAAAGCAAACTCCAATTACTAGATGAGGGCTAGAAATTTTGCTCCAGAGGGTTAGTTTAAGGTTTCCTTTTGTTTTGAGCTGGAACTGGAGGTTTACTCAGGCTCTTGGACATGTCTCTGGCCCTTATTTACTTTCAGGCATTCAGGCACTGTCCAGAGCAGTGGAAAGAAACAGAAATAGCTGCTTTCACTTCTCTTGTTGGTGTATGGGTCCTGCAGAGAAACAGGAACCAAAGTAAGGTTAAGCAGGGTTTAAAGGAACAAGATAATGTTTGGCAGAGGAAGGGAAAAACACATAAGCTGGCCAGGTCTTTAACTTCAGAGCAGTGTACATAAACTGTTGCCATGTTCACAGGAAAACAAGGGATTCGGGAAATAGTCTAAGGCTAGGCTGCATGAAATACAGAGCACGTGATGCAGCGTGAGTGCCTTTGTCTCGATAGACAGCGCTCTAGAATCAGTATGACCTTACTCCTGCCCTTGTTAGTCTGAAATATGTAGCACAGCTGTAGGACATAGTTCATCATTTATCAAGGGTAAATACGGTTCTGGATGGGAACATGGAGGTGGAAAGTGTTCTGCACACAGCGTTCATTTGCGTGTTGTAACTTGCTGCTCAGAAAAAAACGGAACACTTTGTCTTCTTGTAACACTGGTGAGCGACTCCTTATCATAACCTTGTGAGAGGTTTCAAGTGCGTTCATGAATAGGAAGATTATTAAGATGACACATCAAGGTTTTCTGAATACTTATTTCTATTCAGCTGCATCCTCATATTTTTTCTTACTTTTCATTCCAAAAGACGTTGTTTCTAATCCTGAGTGTGGTTGGTAGACCTCATCCTTTCACTTCTGGTGGCCCAGCTTGCTGTGAAACTCAAGCAGAGCAGTAAGAAAGTGAGTTTAAATGAGGGGCTGTCAGAGCTAAAGCAGCTAATTTAGCTGAAAGGCCCTGCAATGACCTCTGCAAAGGAGGCCTCCATTGCTCTAAGCAGTTATTGTGACAAAACTCAGGCTAAAAATGAAGCAACCTGACTAAGAAATTTAGTGGGAAAGAGGCTAAATGGGAGGTTTAGAGGATCTAGTTTGTAGGGGAGAAAGAGGAAGATGGCTGTGTAGCTAGGGAACAGTTGAAAGTCTTGCTCTGAACACATCGATAAATCATCATGCCAGGTAGGGTATTTTCTCTTCCCCCAAGTGTTCCCCAGGCTGGGAGTCTGCTTCGGCCACAGCTGCTTCTCTTCAAGAGTCCATTAGAGCCCCGAGACTGGGTTTTGAGCAGGCTGCGGAGGAAAGATGTAATACTTGTCTCTGTCATGCAGCCGAAGGGTTATGTCTGTAGCCTGACTGATGTGCCTTTTTTGAGGAGAGGACTCATATTAATTACCCTACATCTAAGGAAATCTAATTTCAGAGCACAAGGACACAGAGGGAAGAAGGAAGCCTGATTTTTCCAGTGTTCAAATGATTGTATCAGTGCAGAGATTTATGTCATGGGGAGCACCTCTGGGCCTTCTTGCCACTGGGGTTGTTAACAGAGGGCAGGAAAATGACTGAGGCCGATGGCTTCAGAGACAGACACCGGGGGAGTACGGATGGCATCTTTGGGATTAGGCTGAGAGGGCTGCAAGAGACAGTGCAAGGGCTGAAAGGTTTACCCAGCGTCTCATTGCTTCTAGGGCTGTAAAGGAGTTCTGACCATACAAGCAACAGCACAAGTTTCACCACACTTCCAAAGTGAAGTAGCCCTGGTGGTTCCCTTTTCTTCAAAGTGTTTTACACTTTCAGCAATGCCATGTTTGGGATATGCATGTTTGGGGCATGCCCAGTTCAGAGGAGGTAAAAGTAGTAGAGGAGGTAGGTTAAATTTACATTGTAGCCTCGTTTTCTTGATTTGACAGGGCAAAGAGAGAAATCCCAGAAGCCGTGTATCTTGAGATTTACTCCAAGATGGTTAGAAAGAGCAAATGAAAAAACCAAGTATGCTTCTCGACATCACCACCCTGACCCTCATGATGTATAAGCCCTTCCTGTCTGCTTTTCCAGCTCTGCTGCCTCTTCCTACCTCCTTAGCTCTGTAGTGCTGAGGACCCAGTTAACACCTGCTCCTTGCTATCTGGTGCCCTCTGGTGCTGCAAATAACCTGTCCAGGCTACATCACATCACACCCTGAGGCAGTTATGGGAACCAGCCTGTACCCCAACAGAGGACTCATGAACTGCTATCTGCTTTTTTCCCATTGCAGCCTGGCTATGGTAAGGGCCCTCTGATATGCCATGGAGCAGGAGGGACTGGCCTGGGAGCTAGGAAGAGCTAGTCCTAGCTTTTCTAGTCCTGTTTCAGTCCTTAAAGGGGGAGAGTGGGAAGCGGACAGGCTCTCACTGGTCCCCCCCTCCAAGCATATCTCCCTTGCTTTACTCCCTCCCCTTCTCCAGCTTTAGCCCTCTAACTTCTATCATCAATGCTCTTCTATTACTGTTACCTTCACATAGTTGCCTGGTCTCACTGCAGAAAGCCTTTCTTCCTCCTGCAAGATACAGTTCCTCTTCCTCTAGGACTCTATTCCCGCCACACACAGTCTCTGATCCTGCTTCAGACACCTTGTATTGCAGGGCGCATGGCTCAGGAACACTTGGAGCTTACATGTGCACAGATCCATTGTTCAGAAAACAGGATTACAGTATCTTCGCTGTCCTTCAGCTCCCCTCTAATTAATCAATGCTAATTGATTGATTGATGGTGGCTCTCTGGCATAACAATCTCCCAAGTCCAAGAAGCAGCCACATGCCTATCATTCTCACGTTATCTACCCGGAGCATACAGAACATGTTAACCTCCAGAAATTAGTTAAAGCCTCTTCTAAATTAGTTTGTAAAAATTCGCAGGGCTCATTTCTCTGGACTAAAAGAAAACTGGTGACAGAGGCAGATAGCAATGACAAGGGTCACAGGTTTTGGTCCAAGCAGATTTCACCCTCACAGGCAATGAGTGGATCACTCGGTGACCACAAACTGCACACTGATGGTAGGTTCTTGCCTGCAAGCCTGCTTCCCCACACCTGATGCCTGTGCCCTGCTCAATTTAGTGCTCCTTTCCTGAGATGGTCAAATGCTGTTCATGATGTTGTTGTCATGGTGCTGCGCAAATAGGGAGTAGGTGCCATTCGGTAATGGGGATCAATTTAGAGGGGCTGAGACTGACCAGTCCCTGTTGGTCCCCAACCTGCTCTGTCTCTGCGTGAAACCCCAAGCAACCAAGCCCTAATCTTCTGCTCCAGCGCTTGGCTCAGATTCCTCAGCTTTCTCTCTTCAGGCTCTTTTTCGCCAGCCTAGTTGCTGGGCTTTCTGAGTCATAGGCAGATGACAGTGCTTCCATGCTGTCAGTGCGGCTGGGAGTATCTGCTGTAAGGGAGGACCAGCCTCACCTACCACGTGGGCTGAAAAACGACGAGTTGCTTGTTTGCAATCTGATTATCACCAGGAGTCCATTTGGTGTGGACTGTCATGGCAGATTCATAACCTGAGGGCCACCAGCCTGACAAATTTCAGTTCTCTGCCACAGGGAGCAATTATGGGAAGAAAGCCACAACTTTTGTTCCTGCTGTTGTTTTGACAAATCTTTCTTGGAAACTGCTGAACTGGGTGAACAGAAAGTAAGATATCTGCCCCAAATGCAACCAAAGCAACCCCCCCAACCCAACAGACAGGCAATGAGCTGTAGGCAGGCACTGAGCTTGAAACATGTGAGTTGGAACTGATGAAGGGTTGGCAGAGCTGTAGGCAAACTGAAAATGGGACCTTATAAAGAGAAGTTGGGCAACCTTCAAAAAAGTGGTGCTACCAGTCCTGTCAATGAACACTTAGATATGGCCCTTGCAGACTGCAGGTCCCTTGATGCAATGCTCACTGGTGAGTCATTAGGAAGATCACTAATTGAAGGATAGAAAATAGCCTGCTGTGGCCTGCAGCCATTATGAGCTGCACATTTTTTTTAGAGATGTTTGTTGCAATCCCCTCTATTTTCTGCAGATGGGGTGTGGCTCTCCCATTCCTGGCAAAGTGGCTGGTGCAGCCTTTGGTTGGGAAAATATGGGTGCTGTTGCATGACAAGCTAGGCTTCCCCTGGGGGGGAAGTCACTTTCTTCCTCTCCAGCACAGAATCAGGGGTGTGACAATTCCCTAAAGCACAACGGAACCGCACAGAAATCTGGCAGCTTTATCCAGTTTCTAGTTATATGGATCTGGCTCATAAAACCATCTGAATCACGTTTCACATTACCTACCTAGCTACATAAACACAACCTGATCCTTTTCTTAGGATCTGAGCCTCATAATCTCAGGCTATGCTGCTTTTTCCTTTTTTCATCAGAGGTCTTGTGACCCTCACTTCTTGCATAATTATTTGGGCTTGCATGAAGGCTGCTGTGTTCAAATTCCTCAGCCTGCAATGAGAAGTGACACTGTTGCTCTTTGTTCATGATAAACGCAGGCACCCAAAGTTTCTTTGGCTGTGATGCATTAGAGAACTCATTCGTCATGCAGGATGGGAGCGACACGGCACTCAGCCCTATGGTCAACAGAGCATAGATAGGCAGCAATCCTGCAGCTGTACCTGTGGTGGCTGAGACAACCCCTACACCTCCTTGACCCTTTTTGCCTTTCCGCCACTCTGCTTTCTCAGATCCACTTGCTTTGCTGGTTGAAGATTGCAGAAGCCTGGGGTCATGGAGCAAGAGACAGACTGTCGCACTGTGCTACAAGCATGGGGAGCATGGACTTGGTTTTGTGGAGGCTGCACGGGGGGACCAGTCTGGTGAGTATTCCCAAGGACACTGCATCCAGTCTGGTAGGCAGAGGAAGAAATGCACCCTCCTTTTTTATAGGAAGATGCTATTCTATAGGTTGCTATGCTAGGCCAAACCGATTAAGTCTGGTATCTTGCTTCAGACCATGATGAACACTGGCTGCTAGAGGAGATGCAAGAAATGCTGTAGTAAAACAAAGATAAAATCACTCAGCATGGAAATTTCTCATTGTTCTACTGATATCTAGGTCACTAGTTAACCATGTCAACAACTAGTGACCAGCATAAGGTGGGAAGGATGAAGGCTTTACGCTGAACTATTCCAGTTGATGTCCTCCATGATTTCTCTCACTTGGCTGAAACAGAGATGAAGAAAGAATGACATCCTCTTCATCCTGTTCCTTCTGAAATATATGACAAACCCCATATTGTTATCAAAGGTGCAGGATCAAACCTGTCATTGTCTCACACAGAACACAATAAATATCGTGACTAAGACTTAACAGTGCATCAAAAATTATCATCTCTAAGTCCTGTTGGCAGGCTTTATGTGAACTGAACCAGGTTGTCAGCTGCCTTCTTCAATGACAATGCAGTAACTTCTCTGTATAATCATGTTCTGTCACTACAGGTCACTACAGGTGAAAAATGCAGGTGAACAATATTTTACACACACAGATATGTAACTGATTATGTTACAAAGAACTGCAATTTATTTTTCACTTTTAGGAAGTTGAATGAGAATCTCTCATTATCCATAATGAGGATGCATCTTGCTTGGTGAACACAGTAACAAATGGGTTCTTCAGGTTCACAAGCATTTCAGAGAGAGGCAGTTCTACAGCACAAGGAAGATGTACTATTCCTAGAAATCTCCTGACTCAACTCGTGTCCTGTATCTGTCAGTGATTCAATAGCATGGCAGTTATAACTGAGCACAAACACACTTCTGTTAGCAAACAGGAAGAAGCTGGGCAGAAGTACCAAGATTGAAATGGGCTGTGTGTGTGCCAAGGTGGGTGGTCACACCTGGTCAGGGCTGTGAGGTGGGTGATATGGGTAAGGTCATCAGGCTTGCAGAGGGAAAATCTGAGTTGCCTGTCACTGTGTGGTGATAAGAAAGGAGGATTCACAAGGAGGATGAGAAGTTTGATGGGCACATAACAAGGCAAAGCTGATAAGCTTGATGGGCACTTAACAATGCAAAAATGGGAGATAACAGTGCTTTATTTCTATTTCTTTAACTAGTAATTTGCTTATCTCTTCCTTCAGATTGAATACTATGTATAAGAAAACACCGACTGCAGCACTTAGACATAGTGTGTAGACTTCTGTAGATTTACAAACATTGTGTGACATAGTTGGAGAAGATGGATTATCAGCAGGTAGCCAGCAGCCTGAGAATAGGTTCTTGAGATTTGTGTGCTTCCATGTGCATCTCCTCAACTTGACCCGCTCTACTGGAGATCTGGGAAAAAAACAGGAGTGTGCTCTATTTCTGAAAGTGATAGTGACATCAGGACAAAAAGACATGATCTGTGTAGTTCCTGAAGCTAGGGATTACTCACAGGATATTGCTAGGGCATCAGATAAAGATTTTAACAAGTGAGAGTAAAAATTTCATCACAAGTCTGTCTTTAGGAACCCAAGGAACTGCTCCTATTTTCAAAAGTGTGGAATCACTGACAACTCCAGCTGCTCTCTTCTTCCTGCTCTTGTTTTGTGAATGGAGTAGGGCTCAGTTGTTCAGGCTTTGTGGGAGTCTTTCTACTTGCCTGAATTGGTAGTATGCCCAGCAAACCGGTACGATGGGTCAGCTACTTTTCCTGTCTTTTATTTGAAGTTCTTTAAAATGATAAAGTCTCTGCAGATGCATGAGCCATCAAAACTGGAACGGGTTGCCCAGAGAGGTAGTGGAGGCCCCATCCCTGGAAACATTCAAGACCAGGTTGGATGGGGCTCTGAGCAACCTGATCTAGTTAGAGGTGTCCCTGCTCACTGCAGGGGGGTTGGACTAGATGACCTCTAGGGGTCCCTTCCAACCCAAAACATTCTATGATTCTATGAAAATACACATGAATGGAATTGAAATTTTTCTGTTAATTGCCTCCTTTCTCCCCACTCCAACCTCCTGGTTGGAGGTTCCTTCCTATCAGTCAGCTCCCTGCACCAACCAGTGTGTGGACACATCCCTCTTGCCTTCCAGTGACTGCCTGGGGAGAGAAGAATCTACCTAAATTATCCTAAAGAGAGGTTATGGCTTCACTGATTAAATTCTTTAGGGTAGTGATGTGTCCAGCAAGGCTGATGACTGTGAGTGATACTTAGTTTCAAGCATCACTTGTTCCAGGCCATCCTAGTTCCAAGGGCAGAAAAAGGCTCCTCCTGCCAAATTTGCTTAGTTTTCCCAGTTGAAATGTTTGTTGATGACTTGCATGCGTGACTAGGTCTTGTCAGTAAACTCAAACAATCCCAGTTACATTGGTCTTATTGCCCACTTCTGTTGACAGCCTTTTGGAGGGAGGAAAGGATGTCATGAATGCAGAAGTGCATCTTCATGAGTTAGGTCTTTCCCATCAGGTGAATCTAAAAGGTCCTTGCTGTAAGTCTAGAGCTATTGTAGAGAATAATTTTATTTCATAACAGCCTTACTCTTACTGCCATGAATGTTTCTTGGTCATCTCTATTTCAGCCTTGTAGAGGCACATCCCTGAGCTATACTTTGGGTAGTAAAATGTTTTCTGGCAGTCAGTGCTTGAAGACTTTTGGAATAAAATAATTTGTAGCACAGAAACATCAGGAAGGTTGGAAGCCCATCAGGGCAAGACAATGTTGTCCTGATTCTTCCATTCTGTAAGGTAGGGAGATCCAGCTGTTTGATGACCCCAAATCACACTGAAGCCTTGGGCCATATAACTGATTGCCCCAAGTGCTCAGGGTGGTTGGTGTCCTGGACCAGACATCCGAGGACATGGCTTTTCTCTCTGTCTGTGCTTTGTCGGGGTGCGGGCTTCAGGTAGCTCCTTCTCTACTGCTGGAAAATTCAACTTTATGTTCAATAAGTTAAAAAGAGGATCTTAACTTCCAGCCAGATGTGCTGATCTGTGGGGCACATCTATACGTGAACAGGCGTATGTGGCATGACCACCGAGCAATAGCTGTCATCTATGGGCCTGTGTTTGGGGGAATTGTAGGAGTGCTACTAACAAGTGGCTTTTGGGGACAGCTGCATCCGTGTAGTGCTCTTGGGCGTATGTCCACTGTCTCTTAAGCAATTAAGCGAGCACCCAGACAGATACTGTGATACGTACATCACTTCCTAAATATTGCCCTGTCTCTAATCTGCAGCTGCTGTGGACTTTCCTTTCAGCATAAGGTTGCTTTGTCTGAATAAAGAAGCAATAGATTTTGAGACAGCTTGAGCAACCATACTTTGATCTCTGGCAAAGCCCAGGGGCTTGATTATTATCCAGTGGAAGGAGCTGAGATAAATGAGTTTTCAGGAGTCGGGAATTCAAAGAGTTCAGGCTGGAGGTGGATTAGAGTGAAGGGTGAAGGGGTGCACCTTCCTCCCGGGATAAAGAGGTCAGTCATCAGCGAGCCAGAGTCCTCTCGGAGCCCAGCAGTTTACAGGGTTCACATGCATTTTCTAGGAGCAGGCAGGAATGTTTCTTTCCATAGACCTCTGCCACCTCCTTGGAAGCTGATCAAACCCATTTTATTAAAAACCACCATTTGACTTCTAATGTTTTTATACTGATTAAGAACATTGACTTGGCTGACGGAACAAGGGAACCGATTGTAGCTCATCTGCTTCATGCTGGAAAAGCTTTGATCGGACTGAGTGGGAGTTTATGTTTAAGGTACTCTATAAAATGAATTTTGGTGATAAGCTTATAAACTGAATTTGAACCTTGCACAGGCTCCAGAGAGAAGGAATAAACAGCTCAATTTATATTCTCTACAGATACACACCAAGATGTCCCTTTAACCTTCGGTTATTTTACCTAGGGGGTCAAACTGTTTCTTAAACTGTTGAAATTATTTGTCCAGATTAGCTGTCCATGCTGAAGATGGAGAGCTTTCAGGGTGGCTCCCAAGAGCCCTGAAGCCAACTATAATGAATGAGTTTGGTGTTTTACTTGGAGGAAAAAAGCTGAATGAGTTACAGAGCTGCCAAATAGCCCCAGTTCATTCACACAAACTTGAAGATAATGTGCTTCTCTTGATCCCGACATGAATATCGTTAGAATAGCTTATTTCAAGGGCATTCGTGTCTGACATCTTCCCTCCCTCATTACTTATCAGCCTCTATAGCTATACACAGCAATGAATTGCAATTAGAAGACACCAGTATCTGACAGGAAACTCTGGGGAGCATGTAGGGTTTATCTCCCCTTTCCACTGAATTTGGTGACCAAATCTGCAGGGGATCAAATGGAAGCAAGGTCAGGTGGTCATCCTGTGAAATCCTCCGGTCCAATACATTTGAGGAGGGTGTACACGCATAGGAGGCAGCCTTAGAAGTTTGGTAACTGGTCAAGTAATTATTCACCACCAGTGGTGCATACAGTGCAGATCCCAGCACAGCCATCATGGAGAGTCAGAGGCTGCCGCAAACCCTGGGCACAAAGGAGTTGCTCATTGCAGCAGCGATGTGGTCTTTGCCTGGGAGAGATTTTCTTTAGGTGGTGAGGTTGTGATCTGTCTGAACAGACGTCTAAATATTTTATCAGAGGAGTCATCCAGCTGATGTGTAAGTCTCACAGCGTTAGGGAAAGAGAGACTTTTATTTGTGTTTTCTCAAGGCGGAGGGCTGGAAGTGACAAATCCAAGGTCTGGATCTGTGATGGCCTTCTGCATACCTGCAGGCAAGTAACTCCTGCCGTCATGCTGCTCCTGCAGTCTCCCCACGTCTGCTCCAAAAGGCAATTGCTGAGTTCCAGCAGCACCCTGAGCTTTCGCGGTCATTCCTCCTTCCCTGCTTCAAAACAAATCCACTTCATTTACCATTATAAAGGGAACATTTTTTTAAACCTAGATTACAGTTCGTGCCCTGGGTATTTGCATCTGCCTCTTCAGCCCTTCCAGTGACTTCTACCCCAATGCCCAACTCCAGCTAGGTGTAGAGGCCTCAGTGATATCAAAGTCACATTAAATTTCCATAAAATTGGGAGAGCGAACAATTCAAATATCACCTCTGCTGAGACAGAAGTCTTACCAGATGTCAGAGGATCCCAGTGGGGAAGGGGAAAGGGGGACAGAGAGAAAGACATAAGAAACAAAGCTTCATTTCCCCATTCTGTTGCACAAACTCATTTTATTTTGGGTTTTCTGTTCTTTTTCTCATAACTCCTAGTTATCTAAATCTTACTTGGGATTTGAAGTGAGAGTTAGTATATTAGCAACCAAAACCTCCTCCCGTTAGCCCTCAGTGGCTCTCAGCAGGGTATCCAGAGAGGACTAGAGCTCACCCAGTGTTGACTCTCCTCCTCTGACAGGGGTAGAATATAAGCAGCAAGGACACTGAACACACCCAGGGAACAGGTCTGCTAGGAGCTGGAGCAGGCCCATTCATCAACCAGTTTCACCATATGCTAAGGGAATGCAATAATATACATCTAAATTGGAGACAAATTGCAAAGACTAATTTGTGAACTGGGGCCCCATTCCTGGGAGTAAAGGTCTTTTGCTTCGGAATTATCCCCACTGGCTTTGCCTGTATAGAAATAACTATGGAGAAAGGCATCACAGACAATCAGGTTCTGCAAGCCTTCTGAGGGCATTACTGACTTCTTCACATGCTCCCATTTCAGGAATCATAGACTCCCTAAACACTTGGTTTCTACCTGAATGGCTTTACTCCCAGCCTATTCTCTTCATCACACATTATTTTATTCATCTGCCCTGAAATAGCAAGGATTAATTGGCAATCTGGCTCTGATTTACTAATATTTCCTTATGCATGCAAGGAGACCTCAAATTTTATGCACTCATTCTCAATCAACGTCAGCTTGGTATTAACTCAATGTTATTACATTATTGATTTTATTCATCCCAGGAACTACAGCAATTTATCATGGAACTTACACTTCTTTAACAACCAACACAAATCAAGAACATTTGTTAGGCTTGTGATGTAGACTAGAAGGATTTTGGAATCTGATCCTCGTTTTCCTTTACATTTGTTTAGATTGCCAGTTAATCTGAATTCCTATCTTGCCCCTTTGAACTTTCAACCAACCGTAAATACTTCTGATAAATTTCTGTGCTAAAAACTATATTGCAACATAGTTCTGAAAAAAAAAAAAGAAAACCAACTGCAAAATACTCGGTGCCTTCTGATGTATTGATATAACTATTTGGGGAAATAAATGGTCAGGTGCTTTAGGTTACACAGTGGCCGCTTGTGAACAATATAATCTGTTTGTAACCTCAGTCATGCATTTGGTTCTGCTATATGTGAATAACCATTTGTAGTTTTAACTCATGTCTTGAAGGTGTGTAGCAAATTAAAAACACAGCAAACAGTTTGTCCTTTCCATTGCATTTTACTGGCTGACTTATTTGCAACAGATGAAGAAATTCTGGGAAAGTTCATTGTCTGCTTCTGCATTTGTGCAGTCATCCTCTGGCTGGACTCTGATGGCTGGAGAGACGCTGAAAGGATGATGTCAGAAGAGTGGGAAGTGAAAGCTGGAGGGAATTTTAGTTAGATGCTTTGAACTGTTGATTTTTTAAAGAAAAATCAGTTAATGTCTACGTAGCTGAAATGCTGATTTAACATTTGGGAGAAAGGATGTGGGAGACCAGAGCAGTCACAGCACTGGCTGGTGTTAATGGAGGGCTCAAGTGCCTTTACTGTCTTCCTTCACACCACGGAGAAATCCACCACTGGCTGGAGTGCAGGGTGCAATTGTAAACTTGCTATTCTATATAGTAATTTTATCACTGCTGCTGTATGTTGATCGCGTTGCTTGTGTCTGTTACCTGCATGCAGTAAAAATAAAACTTTAAGGACACACTGTGGTTTAGCAGTAAGAGGATAGAGACCAGTCAGAAACACAAAGATGGACTTTACTGAAAATAAAAGGCCCAATTCAGCTGCATTTAACTTAAAGTGCATGAGTAGGCTAGAAAAGGGAGGATTGCAAAATCTCTGTGTCCATGGCAATGCCACCCTTCAGTGTTACCTAACACAGTTGGCATTACATCATCAGAACAAACTTTCATCGGTTCATCACAGTTTGGTTATGTGACACTATTTTGAGCTCGGCATGGAAGCGATGCTTTTATGCAAATTTGTCCCCTCCGGAGTATTGCAAACACTGTCGAAAACTCCATCCAGACATAGCTTACCACAAGGTGTCTGGGGAGAGAAGGCCACCCAAAAATATCAAATGAAAAAATCAGGAGCTAGAGGATTTGAAGTCACAAAGCAGGACTTCTTGGCCATATTGCTCAGAGCAGTCTCAGGAACATATAGTACCAGTAGTTCCCACATCAGCTTCCTTCTGTGTTGGGTCTCATCGCTTTGCATGGTGGTTGTCCTGGTTTCACCTGGGACAGAGTTAATTTTCTTCCCAGCAGCTGGCCTAGTGCTATGTTTTGGATCTAGTACTAGAAGAATGTTGATAACACACTGATGGTTTAGTTGTTGCTGGGTAGTGCTTAGACTGGCCAAGGACTTCTCAGCTCTCAGCTCTGCCAGGTGCACAAGAAGCTGGGAGGGGCACAGCCAGAAGAGCTGACCCCAGCTGGCCAAAGGGCTAATCCATACCATATGACACCATGCTCATTAGTATATAAGCTGGGGGAAGAAGAAGGAAGGCGGGACATTTGGAGTGATGGTGTTTGTTTTCCCAAGTCACTGTTATGTGTGCTGGAGCCCTGCTTTCCTGGGGATGGCTGAACGCCTGCCCATGGGAAGTGGTGAATGAATTCCTTGCTTTGCTTTGCTTGCATGTGCAGCTTTTGCTTTCCCTATTAAACTGTCTTTAGCTCAACCCACGAGTTTTCTCACTTTTACTCTTCCGATTCTCTCCCCCATCCCACTGTGGGGGAGTGAGTGAGCGGCTGCGTGGTGCTGAGTTGCCAACCGGGGTTAAACCATGACAATGGTAAAAGTTGGATACCTAGGTACCTGAGCGCTTGTGAGGTTTGGAACAGAGGCATGCAGGAGGTAGGGAAGAGAAGACCAAGAATTTCCTTTGGATTTGCCTGGGTAGACAAATGTTTCTGTTATGTTTTTACTACTCTGTTAGCACAGCTAGCTTGCATCTGTGCCAGAAGCCTTATGTGTGGGCCGTTTGCCTAGTGGTAGCTGTGATGGTCAAAGGGTCGTAGCGCAATGTAACATCTCTTCTCAGGCTGAGCGATACAGCGGGAACCCTCCTCCAGGTCAAAACAGGGATCACCAAAAGGCCAGGGAAGCCACGAAGCAGAGCAGCCTTGTGGTCCCGGGGGCAGCAGGAGGAAATGGAGCGACTGTGAAAGGCGTGATCCGCTCCTGCCTTTACGCCCTCTCCCAGCCAGGGGCTGAGAGGCTGCCGCGGAGCTGTAGGAAAAGGCTCAGCACTCATGCATAGAGACCAGCCAATGCATAGGGGTTGACAAGAATTGAGGTGGTACCCCAGCTGTTGCTTCAAGCAGCATGGGGTGGGTGGCAATCTACCCCTGAGTGTTTCCTCATGTTCTGGCCAGGTGCACAGGTAAGCAAGCTCTGGCCTTTGCCAGCTTCTCACACCAAGCCATGGGAAGCACTGAGCACTTTTACAAATCCATGCTGCAATTCTGCAGGTGCTGGGCAAGAGCAGGCACACAACCGCACTGCTTCCAGATTAGCCCTGACTTTTTGCTGCCTTTACGCAGCTCACGGGAGGATGTGATGCAGCAGAGCAGTACGGGCGAGCGGCGCCTCATCCAGCACCCAGCGCGCTCGTACAAGGTTAACCCATCAACATTTTTAAACAAGTGTGCGTAGTCAGAGCTAATTATCAAAGCCTTGCACCGTGTGTCATTTGGCACCCTAACACTGGCTTCAGTGCATTGCTGGATCACAGCTCTGAGCTGTGGCTTGGCCGGGGTGTTTGGATGGGTTGGTAGAGGTGCTTGGCTCTGCAGTGGAGGTTTTGGCATGTTCACATTCACTGCCAATGCTGCAGCAGCGTGTGAGCTCCAGCTGCTGTGACTACAAGTCACTGAGCCCCCTGGGCTGAGCCCTTAGGCTCCACAGGGGTGTCTGACTTGCAGCAGCTGTGCGGTGCAGCCTTGAACATTAAAATACCTTTGTCTGTTGCTCAGACTCCCTTGTTTTCCTTTTGCTGGCTCTGCACAGCTTAGTGCCGTCTCAGGAGTCGGTCCCAGCTAAGGTGTCCAAGTCAGGTTTCCACCCACAGGGAACACTTTTCTCACCCTACCCTGTAACCATGGTGATTTGTTTTCTTTTAAATTCCTTTCCCTTAGGTTCAATGCTATCTTTAGATGTCATCCTGTTTTGACAAATGTCCCTGTAGTTCCTGATACTATCGGGGAACTGTGGCATGACAAGGACTGGCTTAAGTTAACAGCTACATAACTGTGTCAGGAATGAATGATGCGGCTGGTGCCCTTTCTGGAAACACTCCCATTTTCGGTGATTCTTGCTCCAATGCAGCGTCTGGTGGCCAGTCATGGCTCAGCTTGCCTGGGTTTTCATCTTTCCTGTTCCCTCAACCTTGTGCAAGCATGTCGTTGCTGCAGTTTTGCTAACACTTTGGGCTTCACAGCCTGAGAGCCTGGAGAGTTGGAACGTACGAGGCTGATGGGGCAGGTAAATGGGAATGGTAAATGGGAACTGAAGCCTGAAATAGAGAACCCTGCTGAGAGCTGGGCTCTCCGGCTGGCAAAGTCCCAAGGCATGTGTTTCCCCAAGGATAACGGGGCTGGAGTATGGGCCTAGAAATGCTCTTCCTGACTTGCAAAATGGGCCAGTAGTGTTCTGCACACTGGTAAAACAGGCTTCCAAGCAGAGGCTGTGGGGACCGAGGGCAAGTGAGCTGGCGCATAGTTTACGTGTCTTTGTTCTTCAAAAAATAATTGCTGCCTCTGCTGTGTGCTAATGTTACACTCAACTTGGGAAATGTGAAATCTAAAGAGTTTTCTTGTCTTTTTTTATTCAAAGAGAACTTAAAATTTACTGTACTGAAGCAATGCGAACATTTTTTTTGGTGCTTAGAACATTTTGTATTAAACCACTGGTGCTCTGGATGGAGTTGCCGGTCTCTCTGCAGGTGAGTGTTTACCAGGGCTAACTCTACCATACTGCCTCTGTTCATTTCAAAGCCACAGTTTTCCTGAGGGTTTTTCCTCAGCGATGCAGGTGTGAGCAGGAGCCACACCTATTCTCAGGCTTCCTATCATCTGTTGCTCAGCTCTTGCCTGGGTGAGGCTGTCATGTGCACCCGGCCGTTACCCTTGAAAACACAGCAAATGCCACCCTGGAGAGCTGTTTTGCCAGCTAGAGGAGGTGCACGGGGCAGCAGAGGGGCAGCGAGGCTGTGAGCCTCTCCTCTGGCATCTCCGTCTATTTAAGCACCCTATGCTTAAGGGTGCTCAGAAGTCTGACCATTCAAGTTCATACTTCAGAGTCATTAGATCAAACTATTATTGGAAATCTGGCCTAAATTACAGACCATACAGTCTGACATCACCTTCAGCTAAATCATAAGATGACATTTCCTTCCTATAATGGACTATATAAACCTCAGCTTAAAATGGCAAACAAAATTATCCCATCATTACCCGGCTGATTTAATGCCAGTGTGCATTCAGAGGTGCAGAGGTGATCTTTAGCATCACACGTGAACTTTATGTTTCTTTAATTAACTGCATCATACTGCATGTTGGCAAGAAGCCATAATGATACTTTATCCTTCCATCGACAGAACAGCAGAAAGTTGCAGGGATAATACGATCAAGAGACAGACTAGGTCTTCATTTAAGAACTACTCTAAATATCACAAAAAAGAGCTTTTTTAATAGTTCAACATTATATACTCAAAATACTTATGCTGTATGTGTAAGAGTTCCTTAGTATAAACAGTTGGGACCAAAATCAGTGCTACAGCTGGGTCAAACGTAGCTTTCCAAACAATTTTTTGGATCCAGATAGCTACAAGCCTTGAGCGTTGTGTAGGTTGCTGTAGGCAGGAGGTGCAAGGTATGATAAAGTTAGGTTAATGGTGTTTACTTACAAGAACATACCTGTTTTTTCCTAAGACATAGTGAGGGTTCAGGATGTGTCAGGCTTCATCTCCAGGAATTACCCACATGATGATTCTCAGCTTTTTTTCTGTCTGGCAATGCTCCTTACATGCCTGGGTCCAGATCCTTGCCACATCCCCAGCCTTCCTCCTGCCTCCTTTTTGCTGCCTTTCGCTCAATCCCAGGAGCCCTGCTGCTCTCTCCCCATGTACGGCCCAATGCTGGCTTGATGCTGGGCCAGGCCCAGGAGCCCAGCTTGTCCCTAAGCGTCCGTGGGCGTCCATGGAGGCACTGCCCCAGGCTCCAGCAAGGCAGTGGCTGAGGCAGCCCAGGCCGGCTCTGCACCGGGGCAGCGCAGGTCTGGCAGAGCTCCATGCCTTGTTTCCCCCTTATATCTCGGGATGTAAGATGGAGATGTAACCCACATCCCAGGAGCTGAGGACTCCTGGCTTGCCCTCGAGCCCTGGCATTAAGCAAGGCTGGCGCGGTGGCAGTGCAGCCGAGGGCTCAAAAATCTGTGTCTGTGGTGCAGCTACTGACTATGATCTCCTTGAAAATAAGCTGACAAAAGGTCTCTGCTGATGGAGGTGCTGTGTGCACACCCCAGTTTGCCTGGGGATGGCTCCACGGACTGGGGCGCATGATGTTTTTTCTCACCCCAAGCCAGCACAGCTATACAGAGAGTTACATTTTTCTGATCTGAATCCAACAGGTCTGCTTCCATGTGTTGCCTCCCTGCTCCTTCCCCTTACGCACACCCCGTGCTCAAGGCCATGCACAGGGTGCAGTGCCCTGCCGTGTTCCCTTTCGTAGGAAGCGAGGACCAGAAATTCCCTGGCCACCCCTGCCCCTGGTGGCTCATTCCTAGTGCCAAGCCCCAGGCCGGTGCCCCGGGGGTGACCATAACCAGCTGAGGGCATGGGAAGGGAGTCTCACCCTCCCAGAAAATGCGTAGGCAACTCCACCCTCGTCCCACTTTCTCTGCCCCGAATTTAGAGCAGCTTTGTGTGTTTGCTTTTGTTTTGGGTTTAAATATGTGCTTAGCTATCTCTCAGAGCTATCTCAAATGCAGGGGTGTGGTGAGACAGCCTAATTTAACCCAGCCTGTGACATCTGCAGACAGATGGCCTGTCTCCGTGAAGCTGTTTTATCTTTTTCATTTAGGTTGGTTTAAAAGCTGATAATTTAAATCCTTTGTTGCCACTCTTCTTCTGGCATAATGAGATGCAGTCTAAGTTTGCTGGCAATTGAGACAAACAAAGTAAACCCTCTCAGAAAGGGAAAAGGCCCCTGCAGAAGTTTGCACTGTTTTGAGAGCCTGTCTTTCAAAACACTGCTTCAGTTGTCTTCCCAGGAGGGATCTGGTTGCATACTGGCTCACACTTTTAGGAAAGGAAAAGAAATGGCAGGATGTTCTGGGTGCTCATGTGAGGGCCCAATTCCTCCCCAGACTTTCACCACCCCCCTCATTATTTCCCGTCATGGGGATCCTGCAAAGCCCAATGGCCAGGCACAGTGCCTGCCATGCCAGGTCCTTCACACTTCAGTGGAAACACTTGGGCACCGAATGTGAGGAGCTGCATCCCCAGCCCTCTGGAGTCACTGGAAGAACACCCTTGGCTTTCACAGGGTTAGGGTTTCAGCCTAACCAGCTCTCTCTAGTTGAAAAGGTACAGGCCAAACACACCCACGGGATCCACAACATAAGTGTCTAGCAATATGCTCTGATTTTAATGTATTTGCATATAATCTCCTCAATGAGGGTTTTCCCACTAAACTCTTGCTCTGACATGACAAGGAATGTTTAAGACAGCAAAATGGAAAACATGGCAGGGAGATATGAACACCTGAACGGAGGCAAGGAGGTGAAGTATGGTTACCTTTTTCTACACCCTGCTTTCTCTCCTGCTGGCCCCATCACCATGAGTTTTGGCTTCCAGAGTTGCTCCACAGTGGCCCCAAAGGGAACACCTGTGGCAAGTGTGAGGGCAGCATCCCGGTCCTCATGCTTGTGCTTTCTCCTTGTACATCACGATGTGCCGCATGTCGGACACCAACCCATTGGGTCTGCACAGAGCTTGTGTGCAAATTGCCAGCTGAGAACCCCAGGGCTATTTTTTTTCTTCTCCAGGACGAGGTGCATCTCCAGATCTCCAGAAAGGGGGATCCCATTGAAGAGAGCTGCTTGCGGCCAGGGACTTAGAAAGTGCAAGGGGAGTGTTGTGTTGTCTGTTGGGGACAGAAGGCAGGAGGGTAATTACAGTGGTGTCATTTTTGATAGCACAGGGCAATAAGCCATCACCTCAAGAAGATGTCTCAGTCTTTTATGTATTTACTGCTCTGTGTGATAGAGGAGTGCTATTACCTGCTTCTCACGGGTTGAGGTCATAGAGCACGTGAAAAGTGAGAAACTGAGCTCTAGGATAATGGCATAAACATGGGTCTAACCATCCCCCTTCAGTATATTCTTCTTGGGAAGAGAGGAGGAGATGAGCACCCTTTCTCAAGTGCAGTCAATCCCACCAAGCCAGTGGCAGCTGCACACAGTTTTTTCCATCTCTGTTTTTTTTCTAAGGATACAGTCTGTTCACTCCTGAGGAACAAGGATCCTGACCAGATTATCTCAGTTCGTGGCAGGCAGTTGTGTTGCGGGTCCCATATGGGGTTCAGATCATCTGCAAGGTGCTCTGTGAGCACCACAGGTGCTTCTGTGGGCCCACCACAAGTGCCTCTCCTTACTCACAGGATTGCCAAGTCCCTGCAATGCTTTCCAGATGTGTGTCAATTCTGGTCTGGAAGAACCAGCTCTAGGTGGGAATAGACTTCAAGGGCCAGCTGCACATAACAATACTGATTAATGCCTTTTTTTTTCCCCAGATACAACCCTGTCCAAGATGAACTAGACACAGACCACCAGCAATACAGACTGTCCATTTGTCATATATATTTTTTTTTTTTTCCAGAAGCTATTAATTTGAGGTGTATTTCAACCACTGACCTTGACTGGAAAAGTACCAGATCTCATGCTGTGTATCTTGGGGGTACCCCGTCACATTAATAAGTGCCTTCATTTCAGAGTATTGTCTGTTTATTTTGGAAGGTTTACCTCCCCTCCCTGAAAAAACAGAGATGTATTGGGATAAATACAGGCAGGAAATGGTTTCCCTGGCAACACTAAGAATACATAAGAACAACTTCATCATTCACTTTTATTCCTTAGATACACTTTTAAAAGAAGTTTGAGCTACATTAAAAGACATCTCCTGTTCACAGCACAGCACGCGAGTCAACAGAATTAATCAGCCCTGATTTCACTTTCAGTGAGACGGGAACTAAGTCCCTTTAAAAAACAGGGATGTAAGGTCTTAGATTCCAGGGAATGAAAGCTGAGTCAAAAAAGGAGTTCATTCAGATTCAATGCTGGTCAAAAAAAAGCCTCTTTATGCAACATTCAGCTTTGCTGAAGTGTAACTTACCCTAACGAACTTCCAGCGTGTCCTGTTCAGAGAGCCTTTGGTTTTGGTGAAGCCTGCGATGGATTGTCCATAAGCAAAATCTAATCTGTTTGTGTGACAGTGCTGGAAAGGAAATCAGAAAAACTGTTTCTGAGAGGTTATTAGGGGAGACATCAAAGCTTGGCGCGATGTAATTTCTACTCCCGTCACGTTGCACTAACCCATCCCCCCTCTCTCCCACTCTGCTTGCCATTCCTGCCAGCATCCCCACACGCTTTAAGGTGTAGGAAAGATGTTTCAGCAACTTGGATGACTTCACCTTCCATCTGGAACAGCATGTCCAGCCTCAGAAGCCAGGGGAGACCTCACTGGGTATGTCCTCTCCCAGCTTGGTCTACAGTCTGTAGTCAGGAGGGGTTGTTCCTGAGGGGAAGCCATTTGGGAAGTAGGGCTTCAGGCTTAGCCCTGCCAGATTTCTACCTCCAGGGCAGGCAAGATCTGTCCTTTCTCCTCATTAAAGAGGGATCAGATTGGCCAGCAAAGGTGTTCAACCTGCTTTCTTGTCTCATGTCCTTTTTGGGATCACTGCCTCCCAGACAAAATCCTCCATCCTATATGTAAGACTTACTTTCTTGGTTCTGATTTGCCTAAACAGTGTTAGATTTGTCTTCAGTGACTGCTGGGAATCAATCCACAAGCACAGATACAAATCATTTTCCAAAAGTTGTGTTTCTACTGAACACGTTATTGATGCTGCGGAAGGAGGACCCATTGCTGATGACATCTGCAGGTAACAGAAAATGTTTAAGGCCAAGTCATAGGAGGATTGGTTGTTCAGCTGGGTGCAAATGAACAACCTGTGCTTCAACACGCATTTAACGTGAAGTCACAGATCTGGGAACAGGAGTGTCAGCACATTAGAAAGTCTCTGGGGCCTCCCTCTGTCTGGCTCACTGGAAAGAAGGCTGAGAAGAGGGCTGGTCACTGCTTACCATTGCCTGGATGAGGACAGATATTTGATGGCAGAACACACTTTGTTCTAGCAGATGAACAGAAAAAACAGTGGGTGGAAGCTGAAAGTAAGCAAACACGGACAAAAATAAGACGTATTTTCTTATTGTGAATGTAACAGTCATTGGACTTCAGTGAGTTAAACCAGGGATGAAGTGGTTTCTCCCTCACAGGGAACTTAACATTCATGGTGTTTTTCTTAAAGGTGGACCTTTGATCACTTCCAGGAGGCCAACTGATCCAGGTTATGCAGGAGGTCAGAAAAGATAGTCACAGTGGTACCTTTCTAGTGTTAGATTATTGTGTGAGGAGCAGAGCAGCTGGAGAAGGTAATCCAATATCATGGCCAAGCTAGTAGGTTTAGCCTCTTGGAAGGACTGATGGGAAGAAAGGGGAATATATGGTGCTTCCACATACTGGAAGGACTCCGACATGCAGGAGAGTGCTCATACACTTTTTCCTCAGGCCTGTTTGAAGTGAAGACCCCCAAGGAGGAGAATGTCTTACCAGTCCCGCTGGTTTCTTTGGTCTGGACATCAACTTAACTCCATGCTCAATAATATTATTGGTGCCTTGTATCAGAAGAATGGGTTGATGGTCCCTTCTGGGACAGATTAATAGCGTCTTTCTCTGAAGTAGCTCTGTCTGGTCCTGCTGATGGTGAGCAGAGAGCACACCGTGGCAGCTGGTGCTGGAGGAACTTGGACGAAGATGGTGGCAAAGAGCCCCAAAACCTGGGTCTGGTTCCCATGGATGTTGTGCCACTCTGGACTAGCTCATAATAGGAAATGATGCTGTAGCCAAAGACAGCCCTAGAAACTAACGTAATCACTTCCTCATCTCCAGGGGTCTGATTAAACTAAAAAATGGTTTCTAAAGGTGGTTCTGCATTTTCCATCTACAGTATTACTAACCTCAAACTTAAAAAAAATTTCCAAAATGCTGCAATGTCATAATGATGAACCGACTGAGGTATGGATGGTTTTGTTCTCTAAATGAGTATGCATTATCTGTTTCAAAATCAAAATTAAACAATCATATCCAATAGTAGACTTCCTGCTCTGTGGGGTGAGATTCCCCCCCGGTCCCCCAGCGCGCTGTCTCAGGGATGGGCTTTCCTTATCACCCTGCTCTTTTTCTCACACAAAAGCCATTTCCCAAAGACAATCCTCTGTTCAAGAGGGGATCTGTCCTGCAAGACCTGATGAATCAGGTTATGGAGACCAGGTCAGATAATGACAGCACTCTCTGGTTTTAAGCTTCAAAAGAGGATTTCCTGAGCACAAGGAGCAGGGCAACTGAGAGAGTTCGTCCAGCATCATGGCCAAACACCTACACCCATCTTCTGGGAAGGAATGATGGGAAGAAAAGAGAAGGACTCCCCAGCGGAGGACTTTCCAGGGCCCATGCTACGCAAAGGTCTCCTCAATACAGTGTGCGAACCGGGCAGCAGGCCAGGAGCAAGAGCAGCAGAAACAGCGGGGCATGGCCCAAACTTGCATGATCCATGGTGACAAAACATGTGGGGCTCCTCTTTTGGGAATGAGATCCCTAAGGGCTTGGCTGTGCCCCTACCCGCTCCGGGTGTGTGGATGGAGGAGGCAATGTAGATGCTCTCCTGGGCTAAGATAGAGCACAGTTTGGCTGGAGAATGTCTAGTGCCTCCATGCCTGCCCTCCCTTTGCTCCTGCCCTGGATTAGCTCTGAGGCAAAACCCTCAGCAAGTGTTGCCTGAGCCCCTCACTCCATGCTTCTGTGCTTCCCTGCCACGTCTAGCAATTAAGCAAAAGCCCCAGACATCCCCTTGCTCATACAGTGCTTTAGTTATAAAGTAGTTTGCTTCTGATTGGCAATTACCCTGCCTGGGAATGGGCCTCACAAATGGGTGGGCCTTTGAGACCTGGCTGTCGCTTTCATCTGCCTCGGCCCCTTCTCCATGTGGCTGCCAAAGCATAAGGTCTTGCAGCTTTTCCATGGAATAATAGAACTAACAAAATTAAGAAGTGGATGGGGTTGGCTTTCACTGAGGCTGTAGCTTCAGATTGTTTCTTTGTTTTTTCCTTTTCCCTCTTAATAGTTAACAGGAAATGTCTGGTTCGTTATCGTTGCTGGGCTAATCCCTTCACACTGTGGCACCCGGCTCCTCCTGCCAGATGTGGTGTAAGCAGAGAAATGAGACAGTGGTGGCACACAGACAACCTGCCTCTGACCTTCTTCTCCTAAAGGCAGTGGGACTACCCTGGGAAAAGCACTTCTCAGAAGCACATTCCCAATCCCAGACGCAGGGATGAGGGGTTGCGATGGGGGTCTCCGCAGTGGGAAACAGGGAGACAGGGACTGGGTGCGGGAAGCAGGCTGGATCTTCTTGCTCTGAAATCTGAGGCTAAAGACCAGGGACAGAAATGGAAATGTGCAGAAATGTGGAAGTCTTTTCTGTATCCTGACATGGACCGCACAGCTTTGCAAGGTTCCCTGGGGTTGAGGATGATTGTGGGAGCCTGGGCTCCGTCTGTCTGTGGTCCTCCTCCTGGCCTAGGGAAAGCCACTGGCCTCGGCTGCCCCCAATCCAGCACTGTCACATCCTGTGGCACCCTGGCTGGTGGCACAAGCCAGTCCCAGCTCAAAAATACCGTGATGGATGGAAGTGCCGTAGTGCAGGGTTGGCCTGATGTGGTCAAAGGCCACATGCCACCAGCAGGAGTCATCCACTGCCACAGGGATCTCCCTGTAAGCTTTCCATGGCCAGTGACATGTGAGTTGTGCAGTGCGGTCTCCCATGCCAGTTGCCCCTTCAGATGCCATCCTAGCCCCTTCCCACATCAGGAAGCACGTAGAGACAGAAGTAATTTCCTTTTCCAGCTAGAAACTCCACAGGATTAGATCTCAATATCATGCACTTTGGTTTTCCTTAGTACAGTCACACCGGCCATAGGTAGTTGTTCAATAGTAAATATTGGCAAAGAGCAAATATTTAATGGCACAAAGATTAGGAACTGAGCACATTTTGGATGAAACTCTCCCTTTCTTCAGCAGCCTGTGTTTTTTTGAGCTATTTAAATTCAGCCACTAGAGAGCAAACTTCTTCTTTCTATCAAATGGCAGTTTATGTATTTCTTTAAAAAAGAATTGTACAGTTCTTCAGACTAAAAACTAAAAATTGAAAACAGAGCTTTTAGTTTACAGAAGGGAAAAGAAGCTTCCTTGCTTGCTCTCTTTTCTTGCTCTCTTTTTCTTTCCTTCTCTCTGTTTCTTTGTTTCTTCCTCTCTTTCTTCTCTTTTTCTTTTTTCTCTCTTTCTTTCCTTTTTTATCTTTTTTTCCTTTTTCATCTTTCTTTCTCTTTCTCTCTTCACAGGCTGTGTTTTAGGAAGGGAGAAGAATAGACAAGTGTGTTTTGTTGTAGTGAAGGCCTCTGCTAATTACTGCCGAAGCTCTCTTCCTCTGTGTCAGTCACCAGAGGTAATTGTCCATCCTGATATTTGGCAGGCTGTGTGAGGAGCAACTCAAAAGAAGGCCTTGGGATAGCAATAGGCACAACAGTGCTGTGCGTGCGATTGTGCAAGAGTTAGAGAGGGGGAGATCTGCAAACCAGCAGGATTATACCCATTAATATTGGAGACTGCCTCTTTCTGGAGTAGTGCAGCAGCAGCTGGGTTCCTTAGACCACGTGGTTTAAATGCCCTTGAGATTTTAACGCAAACAGGTTGGAGAAGTCAAATCTTTCCAGAAAGGAACCTTTAGCCATGGGCTTTCCTTTGCCCCTTGGTCTTTCACAGCTCGGACAGTTCCCATGCTGGGGGAGTGGGGTCAGAGGTGGGGGGTGAAGAAGACCCTTTCAGTGAGGTAGGGTGGGAAAAAGAGCTCTTCTCACCTTTCTTTTGGTGAGCGAAGGTTGTATGTGCAGATAGGAATAATTGTGAAGAATCTAAAAACAATAATAAAAGGGCAATGGCATTTTACAACTTACTTCATTGCTTCAGGAGGAAGCCCATACAAGGTGCTTCTGGGCTACAAGGTCTGTGTGCCCAGGCTCTGCAGAGTCCTGTAATTGCTGTGCTACAACTATCTTGAGGGGAAGCTTCCTTTAAGCCTTTCAATAACAATAAACCCTGCCAGAGGTTCTGAGGTGCACAAAGAGTCTTCCTAACATGATAGTGGTGGCACAGACAGCTCAGAGATGGTGGGGACAGGCAGGGAGATCTGTGGTTTAACAGGAGACAAGTCCCAGGTATGGGCTGGGACTGTGCTGTGTGTCCTGGGCTTGCCAGCCCAGGTAGCAGCAGCAGCAGGGAACTGACCTTCCTGGAAACCACCTCCAAACGGCCCAGAGCACAAGTGAAGCAAATGCTGGTTCATTCAAGATCTGGAAACCCCCATCAGCACCTGATCAAAAGCAGGTCTTCTGGGAAAATGAAAGGGGATTTTGTGAAATACTTAGTGGTGTCAGCATTGTGTACACAGTAGGTTATCTCCCTACCTTTCTCAGTGAACTGGCCAAGGGACCAGCTGTAGATACAAGTGTGTTGCCAAACGTTCAGTGAGGTGGTCCTTTATGGTGACTCACAGGCATGATATTAGGGCCCATAGCCTGACGCAGACCTTTACAGAAGGGCACTCCAATGGGCTGTGGGTGGTATGTGATTTGACTGCTAAGAGGTCAAGTCCTACCATTTAATGTCCCATTGACATTATGAATTGCCCCACGGGGTGATGTGGCCCAGATTTAAGCAGTTTAATCTGTTGTACCAACCTGGGAGCTAGTGTTTTAGAGTGAAACTGCTTTATTATCTTTGTGCTGCATTAGGCACGATGAAGTGGCTATGAAATGAATTAGTTGTACCCTACCGCATGCTGTGATGGACTCTGCAAGCCAGATGTTTTGCTAACAAAGAGGGAACTTAGGATTTTGGACTCAGTCAGAGCAGCTATGAAAGTCACAGTTGGCAAATCTCACTAGGTCAATCTGTTGCAATGTAAGTTTTTATATTCTGCTGTGAGGCCACTGATCTTGAGGCCAAATACAGCTTGGGCAAGTGCTGTACAAAGGCAGGCAGGAGGTAATAAAATCCTTTCTCTTCTGTCTTGTGATCATCAGGGTGTTGGGGAGTTGATGAGTCAGTGTGGAAAATGGGGTCCCCCCTTTTTGATGCAATTTAGCTACAGATATGACCTCAAAAAGCCATGCTTTTAGGGGCTTGGATATAAATGACTTCACTGTAAGGTCACAGAGATACAAACCCTGAGAAATGAGGACGTAAACAGAGTTGGAGTGTCCCACGGCCACCAGGCATCCCGACTGCCACAAAGGGTTGGGTATTGACCTGGCTGACCAGCAGACAGAGCGGGTGTGATATTTCCTCTGACCCTCTACTAATGCCTGCTTTGGTCTCCTCTGAAAATAACTGATAACCCTTTGTGAAAGGTGGCTTTGGGCATGCTCATTTCACTGGAGAAGCTCCTAGCTGGAGTGTGCTTAGATAAAAACAGCCACTGGACAAAATAAACAGCTCCCAGTGCTCATTGGCAGCAGCTGCAGAGCTCATGTCTTTGCTCTGTGCATGACAGCCCAGCCTAGTGTCAGCATAAATTCAGCCCTGGGCACATTCAAACCTCTTGTACACTCTTACCTGCCCAGCTAGCTTTTAAAACTGTGTCAGAAGCAAAAGCTGATTATCTGCTTAAGTCACGCTGTCTCTCCTCTTTGGCTGTCAACACTGGACACAAGCAAGAGCAAAAACAGCACCTTGAACTTTCTCTAGAAGAGGCTTCTGGATAGGGACTGCATAGGCAGTCAGCACCTACTTCATTAGCAGGTACATTAATAGGTTCGTTAGGGTACATTTAAGAGTGCCTTGTACAGCTTCCATATAGGGCCAAGGATATCTCTCTCCCCCACCCACCCCCCAAACTATAGTCTTGATTATTTTTATTTTGTGTCTGAAAACCTATTTTCTGCAACCATTCATGCCTCTGCAATTAGATCCCATGAACTCTGAAAGGGACGGCTTGCATGCTTTCCCCCAGCAACTTTTCTAAATACCCCTCCTAAGTGATTGCTTTCAAAAATGCTCTCTGCTTTTGAGTATCTGCTTGTATTTTCTGCATCTCATTTGGGACAGACTTCATTGCTATGGCCGTTCTGCAGTTGCTGAGGTCCCCACCTGCAGCACGTGTTGGTGCTGAACCACCCTGGCACCTGCATTTTGTGCCTCCCATGCGCGAGAACCCACGTGCAGGGACAGGAAGGAGACGCTTGGCTGGCACCACCAGGGAAGGACCATGCTGCTAAGCTGTGTTGGGGAGTGCATCTTCTTGTGGACTCTCTGGGTGACTTTAAACTATGGCTTCCATACTCAAGGCACAGGGCTAAAGCACTTCTGTGTACTTCTCCTGTCTTTTTCCGCTTGGAAATTCATTGCATGGAAAATTTCTTATGGAAAAATTAAGGAAATGTCTTCCTAAATCCTATGGAAAATATTCTGCCAAGCACTGGGTTGTACCTAGGGTCTAGGATTTCATTCTTGGCTTCTGTTCACTCTAAAGAACTCTTTTTACTTTCCTTCTTTTCACCCAAGAAATGTATCGATTTTCTTAACTTTTCTCTCTGGCTGTCTCCCTAAAACTAGACAGCCGCTTTCCTTATCTCTAACCAGCTCTATAGTGCTATCCTTTTTCATTTCTTACCTTTTTTTTTTTTTCTTCTGTGACTTCTTTCTGGAAAATGTGGCTTGCGGTGAATATTTACTACTGCTGGAAAGGAAGATAGGACAAAATAAAAATTAGAGTCAGCCTTGCTTTCTTTACTTTGCATGTTATGGGAACGCTCAGTTATTTTTCCTTCAGCCAAAACTGTGAATCTCTTCCAAGGCCTTACGTTTGTTTCTTACCGCCAAATGAAAACTAACACCTCTGGTCTGGGGAGGTGAAAACCAGCATGGCACTGCCTTCTGATGTGCTCAGGTCATCCTGGGGTCTGCAGCATGGTGCTTTGCGTCCAGGCAGTCTGATGATGTTTGGTGTCATTCCCGGCTTTGGAGGGGTAAGGCTGGTTGTACCCGACGCCGAGCCTTGCTTAGCAATTCTCTTGTGTGGTTTCAGGCTTAAGCTGGCAATTAATGCCGTTCTCCTTTCAGTGCATCAGCGCGCTTGTCATGCAGAGAACATTGCTGGTTTGGAGTGGCCCCAGACCCAGGCTGGGGGGAGCGGTGGGGGGAGAAGGAAACAGACGCTGAGGGTGGGGGAGAGGCCAGTCACCTCCGGCATTTATGAAACTTATGTCCTATAAAATACTGCAATTATATTGTTTTCTAAATCCAGTGGGAACCGTTGTTTTTCAAGCAATAAATATCCTCCTGCAGCGCTGGCAGCTGTAATATGGCAGCTCTGACAACCTGAAAGTGAAACTCATTCCAGTAACATGAAACTGATGCTAGTGACTTTCCATTAGCCAAGCTGAGAGAAACAATAAAAAAAAGGTAAATGAATTGGATGTTTAAATTTCTTTCCCGTTTCCTGTTTAATAACCTCTTTCTGAGGGATAAAGCCCAAGACCTTCACTAGCAATATGTTTTTGATAACATTTTGCTAACAGAGCCTTGAAAGATGCAGAAGGAACCACTAATGACTGATAGACCCAAACCAATGACTTTTTTTAAAACTGATGCTCAATTTTTTTATAGTTCAAACATTTCAAGGCAAGATGATGTAGACAATCATTCATTCTTTGAACACCAACAATATTTCCTTTTCCCATCTTTCAGCTGTTTTGGTCTGGGATATACAGGGTATTCCATTGATATTCCTGTAGCAATGCAAACATAACTGGCTCCCTACAGAGACTGTCTTGACGTGTAGCATTCCTTGGGAAAACCCTTATGATGGTGCAGAAGATGTGGAGAGTGCTGTGATGGAGAGAGATACAGAGCCTTCCTTCCTCCTCCATAAACGCTTTCGTCCACTGTTTGTTAAACCACCCGATTAATGTATTAAAGACTTTTAATTCTTCTGGTTTGACCCAGAGTTGTCATTACGTGCCAGTAAAAGACAGCAGAGTGGAAACAAGCCATCCATGAAGGGCAAGGGTGTAACTGGTGTTCCCCGGGGCCCCATGTTGCAAACCCAGGTGGACCTCACAACCCCCGTTGTTCTTGTGGGCTGCGAGATGCACGTGCTCACAGCTCTTGGTCATCATCTCCGCAGATGATGCAGATCCCAGCCTGGGAAAGGCTACTCCACCAAAGACAAGGGAAAACCTAGAGGAATATAACCTCATATTTTCTAGTTAAAAGGGATGTATTTTGCTCTCCAAACCATTTTTCTCTAGCCTTGAACACCAACCGAGTGCTATTGTTACCTAGACGTTTGTGAACTATATCCTTAGTCCTCACGCTAACTCTTAGTCGACAAGCTGTGTGTTGAGGTCGTTGATCCCAAATTAAACCTTTGGGTTTTGTTCCTCTGTGTCTTACAATTTAGAAGCCACAATTGACTTCAAGATGTGCTTGAACGAGAATGCAGTTTGCAGCAAAACCTTCCCTATTGCAAGAACCTTGCATGTACATTTGTAATTATTTGCCCATTACTGGAGATATTAGCATAGACATAATAAAAAGATTTATTTTATTTTCCTGCCAGCCCATGTGTATGCCTTAATTGCGTATCGGAGATACTCTTAGAATCCTGTCTTTCATGTAAATATACTCATTGGCTAGTAAATATTAATGCTGCTCTCTGGCTCCAGCTGTGAGAAGATTTTATTATTGTGTTAGAGGTTTTGATTAGCCTCCAAAAGGTTTTGCAGCGTCTACTCTATTTATCTGAAACACACAGAACTGCTGTGAGCGAGGGTTGCTACAAAGAAAATCATGCACTTTCTCTCATTGTTTTTAATTTAGTCTGTGCAAGCGTAATTATTTCTGCCTGTTTAATGATTCAGAGTCACCCTCTATGAAATTCCAGAGGCAGGGAAGAAGCTGCCTGGTACCTTTTAGTTCCAGTTTTCAGCAGACAGGGCTGAAATAAAAGAAACATATGTCACCTCTTCCCATTATTCTCCCTAATTGTCACGGCAATTTACCCACGAGCTGACGTGATAGCTATGGAGGGAAATGGAGCAAAACCTTTTGCATAACTCCAGGCTGCAGGAAATCATGGAGGCAGATGGAAGGGGAGCTTGGTGTCTGCTGGGCTGCGCTGTGGGGGCTCTCCCCCGTGAGATCAGCTGGCGAGGTCAGTGGCCTGTCTTGACCTCCCTTCATCCAGCTAAAGGAATGAAATCCCCCTCAGCTGTCCCTTCCATATCCCTTACAGCAGGGAATGTTGCTGCTGTGGATTGACCCAAGCTGCTGGTGCCGAGTGCCTCCCTGGCTGCTGGACTGGTGTCCATGGGACTGGTGTCCACCCTATGCAGGGACCCTGGTGCTGTGCCCATGCTGATGTGGCTCTCGACAGCGCGAGGCACATCCCATGGCTCCCAGTTTTTGCAATGAGAAGGTTGTCCTGAATTCCCACATGATGAAGAGTGCGAAAACTTGTGTTGCACCCCTCCTGGCTCTGGAATGGCTTTCTGGGGGAATGATGGGCCATGTGTGCCCATCCTCTTGCCCAAGTCACTGCAGCCACTGTGCTAATGTGAGCTCCGGTCTGTGCTTCTTCACAGACCACCTCAGAGGAAAGGGCTTTGCAAGGAGGTGTGTCTCCGAGCTGGGGCAAGTCCAGTTAACCTTGCAGTGATGATATGCCTTTTGCCCTGTGATTTGATTTTAAAACCTGAATTAAACATGCCCAGCAGGCATCAGCTTCTGAGCTGGGAAGCCAGGCACTCTCCTCTGCCGATGCAACCTCTGGGACCTGCTCCACAGGGAGCTTGAGCCAGGTCAGCCAAGGTGTGCTCTTAACCTCTGGCTTCTGCTGACACCGCTGGTGAGGGCTCGTGTCTGTGAGAAACTCAGATCATTACGCCCTGGCAGAGAGGCCACTTGGAGCTAACAACTTTTATTTACTGGTGACTAGGTCTGGACCTGAGCCAGTTTGCCTGAAGCTGAATTGCCAGTCCCCTGTGTCTGGTAGTCCCCTTTAACCTGTGGGATGTTAACATTCACCCCACAGGCTTTTTTTTTGGGGGGTGGGGTGTCTTTTCAAAGCTTGGCATATCAGTGGGGCTGAGCTCTGTTAGTAAGTCAGTTCTCACGTGGAGGTCGCCAGCATCTCTAACCTCCATGGCTGCTTTACATAAACCTTAAATATAAAACCACAGTAGCTTTTCATGCTGAAGAATAAGGCTTGTTTGTATTATGCAGAAATTACCACGTTTTCAGCTGATCTTTTAAGTGGTTCCTAATAAAATTATTAGGCGACTGGAAAATCTTCAATACCATTTTTAAATACAGTCCAGCTTCACAGTAATAAACTCAGCTCTTAACAACCCTTGTTTATAACAATTCCAAGAGCAAGAACTAATTTTCTCTTTGGTAATGAGGCCTATTAGGAGGATTGTTCACACAGAGCTGACCTGGATTCAACAGTAATATGGGGTTTTTTGCTATTTTCAAGGCATGCTGTGTTTAGCATGTAAACGCACAGCTTTCCCTCCTGTCCTTGCCTCTACTTGCCTCTTTAAAAATTGTTTGAAGGTTGCTAAATGGAAAGCGCAGAAGTAAGATACAGTGATGCTCTATGCAAATAGTAGGTTTCTTCGTTATTCTGATGCAGCTAATTGCTGAGCCCTGCTACAATGTGTACTTTCACCACAGGAACATTTATTAGGTTCCCACTGGGGTTTGTTATGGTGAGAATACACCACTTCAGCTTTTAATATGGGCAAAGAGCACAATTATTTTAATATGTCGACAGCATTTGTCATTCCACATGCCTGCTGGCTATAGGTTGCAGAGCTGGAAGATGCCTCCTGAAAGCCGTGGTGAAACTGATTGCTTCCCACAGAACAAGGTGCGTGACCAGTTCACACCCAGCCTTCTGTGCCAGAACTGGTGGTGTCCCTCCTCGCTGGGCCCCAAACAGGGGTAGGGGAGTGGATCAGCATGGGCTCTCTGCCTGTGACTGGCTCCTGGCTCATGAGTGAGGCTGACCTGGCTGGGGGCTGCAGGACCAGGTGGATGCTTCTGGTCCAGGGTTGCATCTCTCTGACTCCAGGCAACTCTGCCCACTTGTCCTTCACGGAGCACCCGGCATCTTGCAGGGGTGAGCTCTACGCATACCTACTTTCTGCTGAAAGGGACATCTCAGCCAGGAAAAGCTAGGTTTGGTCCTATTGCCCTCTTGTGGCTGCCCAAAAGAGGCTACAACACTCACTGGCTGACATTTGCAGAAGTGGTGCCTGCTGACATAACTTTCCTATAACTTAAAACCACAGAGCTGGTCCCCTAGGTGCAGCTGTGTAAGGCAAGGTGGAGCACTAGTCAGGAAATGGTGACATTTCTGAAAGGGACACAGGGGTGCCATTGCTGTGATAGCAGGAGACCAGGCACAAGGATGTCTCAGGCCAAACCTTCCTCCCCTCCTCCTCCGTCACCCCTCACAGTTGCCTTGTGCCTATTTTTCAGCCACGTGGGAATGGAAAAAAATGGTTTGGCAGTGTGTCCCAGGGTTCTCACATCCAAGTGTGACCATTAAAAATGCCCTGGTAGCCCTGACAAGACACCCTTTCCTTACTGTCTGACCTGGACCCCATGCATTAACAATAAGGTGTATGGGTGTGGTGCTTCTGTCCCTGTAGGATATGATGTGCACAAGGTGAGGGGATCATCTCTGAAGGGTTTCACTGAAAAACAAGGGTTGGAATAAAAAGAAAGAGAACTAGGAGGAAAGGTAGCAGAAAAAGAAATGACCGCTGTAACTGTCCCAAAGCCTCAACGCCTTTCCACCCATGCGTGCAAATGTCCTGGGTTCAACCACAGCTGAGCTGCTTTCTCGCTGCTGCTTCTCCTGCCAGGCTGACAGCATGCCAGGCAGCCCGCACACCTTGCTGGTCCTTCTGCTGGTGTTTACACCTAACAAATAGCTTGAAAATTTACTCAGAGATTCCTAAAAGGACCAGCAATAAAAATCAAAGCAGGCTTGCATGCAAGCTTAATCTTCTGATAAGGAGAGGTAATGTTATTTGGTTTTGGCCAAACAGGGCAATAAAAGCCAAGATGCTTAATGAAACTCTGCCTGGTGTATAATGGCCTTGACACAGTATTTTTACTCAACATAGCTTGTACTTAATGGAAAACCTTGGCAAACAGTCAGAGCCAGGACTATAATATTTGTAAAATAGCTGTTGCTTTCAGTGTGATTTTCCCCAGTGAAAGTCATGCAAGAATAAGAAAGGAAGATTCAGTAACAGCGTAATTGTGTCACATAAAGGCCACCCTTGGGAAGCCATCTGAAGTTTTAACGTTTTAAAATGAATACTGAATTCACCCATCTTTGATAAAGCATGTGGTTCCTTCCTCTGCTCCCACGTGCAGATATGTGTGCACATGGAGAGGCTGCCGAAGGAGAGCAGAACAAACACCATTTGCAATTCAAGTGCCTTTAGACCCCAGGTGAGACCATCTCGTAACTGCTTGCTTGCTATTCTGTAGTGTTGATTAAGGATGAAAATTATCCCCCCAGTCTTGATGTTTGCCGGCGACTCCTGAAGACCTGAGTCTAATCTCTCACTAATGCAATCGACAGCCCTCCTCAAGGCAGCAGAGGCACAGATTGACATCAAACCAGTGAAATGACACCAAATCAGGCCGGATTGGAAAAGGAACTGCTGGGGTGGGCCGTCACATACTCCTGGTCTCGCTTGCTAAAAAGAGGCATTCAAATCATGGGTTTTTGCTTCTAAAATCATCACCACAGGGGGCTAAGAAAGACTCTTCCCTCCAGGACAGTTGTGGTTATCTGTACATGAAATGTGGGCTGCTAGCAGGGACAGACGATGCATGGGGGTTGCTAGGCTGAGCTTTGCATGCAGCAGACTTTAAGATAGGTTTGCTTCTTTTGCAGGACATTGCTCCCAAGCTTGTCCCTGGGCTGGGCTCCCCTCATGGGCCCTGAGGGTCAGCAGCACCCCAGACCCAACTCATGCTTTCTGAGCTCTTAGTCCTCTTCTTTTCAACTTGGCACTCGATCATAAACAGCAGCAGGTAGTACAGGACAGGCCATATATTTAGCTTCTGGAGAAATTAACTGTTTTTTATCAATAGCCCTGCCATCCTCTTGCGCTGTCTCCAGTCACTACTGCTCCCTTGGATCTCAAGACATGGGCCCAACCTCTGCTTGGCTCTGGTCTCCAGCTGTGCCCAGTCCTGTACAGCATCTCAATTTTTAAACTCTTTTGACCCCAGCACCCCTTTTCTGAAGCCACAGGACCAGCTAAGCTCTCTGAATCACTCCTTACAACATTTATTTCCATTCATTAGCAAGGCAGAGATTTTGAAGGTGCTATTTTTTACTGACCATTACTCCTTCAGATTGTTCACTGCCATTGCTGAGCATCTCTCTACGTAATGGCAGATCACAACTGGTGTTAATTTGCCCTCGTCATGGCATGAGCTTGTGCTCTTTGCTTCCCCCCAGCAGATAGATGAAGGCATCCTGGAGCATGCTTGCAGGAAAATGTAACCCCACATCTTCAAGGTTGGTGCTCTAATAACCTCAAACCAGTGTGTGATGCTCTGCTGTTGGACACCAGGGAGAGCTGCATGTGAAGAGGGCTGTTATAAAAATGAGTTGCATTGCATTGTCTGTACCCAGCTGCTTTCTTTAACAGGATCTTGGATATTTCTGTACTGTTGCAGCTCAGGTGTAAATCATATTGCCAAAGAATTGCCAGGATCAGATGAGACAAGTTGCCATCTCCTGAAGAGTCCCTTGTCACTGGGCAAGAGTTTTCCTTTCTTCACCTGGATGCTTCAAATGCAGCAGGAAAAGGTTGAGCTTGTTGCCTTTGTCAAAGACAGACATTTTCTCTTTGCCATCCAAAGCAAGAATTGTAAAGGTTTTAACAGGACTTTTAAGAAAAACACAGGAGCTGAACTGCTGAAGTTAAAAATGACCAAAAGTAGCTGGGAATTTGTTTTCAAGGGAAAGTTCTGTAATATTGAACTTATAAGAGGAGAGAAGCTGCTGTGTGCCAGGCAGGCCAGGGCTTCCCTATACGTGCCCGGGGCATCAGATGATGTGGAGGGGGAACAACAGGTTTTCCATGACAGTGGCTAGCGCCTGTGTGTGATTTAGTAGCATCATTTTGAATATAAGCTCTGCGTGACACACACAGCATTTAATGAGGATTCGTGGGCCACCACGGACCAAAAGATCTCTGGCAAAGAATCCAATGTTGGCCATTAATGTTTTATAATCCCTGCTCTTAGCATAGCTGTTGTGTCATCTTTGGCTTTGTACAGCCCCTAACACAACGGGGTCTTGTTCCTGTCACAATTTTCCTTGTTCCTGACCAATATTTTTTTCAATAATACCCCTAAATATCCCCAGAAAATGTAAATATCCAAGAAAAAAGTGACTTTTCTTGTAGTTTCCACCTGTGCATGGAGACTTTTAGCAGTGCCTGGTGTCCTCCTTGGGTGGAGTTTGATGAGAGTTCTCCTGCTGGCTTAAGAAGAGGCTGCTGGGTCAGCCCCAAAGTCTGTCCTTTCCTCATTGGTCAGGAACCAAGGGGTCCCCATTTGACCAACAGGAGGACCTGTCCTCCCTGGCAGACTCCACCAGGCCCTGACTCTGCCACTGGCCCCATATGTACACAGGGAGGGGAGAGGGTGCTTGGCCACCCCCAGTTCTTGCGCCGCCTTCATGCTCCTGATGTGTTGGAATCAACAAAGGCATCTTCCTCTCTCTCATCTTCAGATGTGTTTTTCTGCTTCATCTTCCAAGGAACAGATTTGCAAGGTGTACAGGGGAATGACCACAGGCTCGTGCTTCGGTGTGATAGCAGAGATGGATTTTGCAACATCAATGACCCTGACAGCCCAGCCAACCTCCTGGTAGCCCAAGCTGGTACTAATCCATACCAAATGCTGTGTGTGAGGCACAGATACATTTTAGGGTGAACTTGGAGCTCTGAGCCAGCAAAGCTCTTGATGTTGCACCATGTTGCATGCTTGTGCTTCTCCTGGTCCTGATGCAGAGCCAGCTTGTGCCCCCATGGCTCCATCCCAAAGAAGGCAAGAAGTGCGCCTGAAAGTGGGACAGCCCTTCCCAGGGGAGATCCCAGTGTGCTTCCCTTCTTCTGCCCTGCCTGGTTGTCACTGGGGGATCCTCACCTTGGTTGGTGTTGGCAGCCCTCTGATTTTGTGTTGTAAGAGGGCTGGGGGTTTAAGAGGGGAGGTTAACCTAAGCTATAAACTTGCTTTGGCTGGGTCGCTTCAGAATATTAATGTGAGTGTTAAGGTCAGAAGATGAATATTTTCAGCTGTGCAAGTGCGCTGCTTGTAGTTCATGATGAATACACTGAAATCCAGCGCTGCTTCAGTGCCATGGCAGAGTCATTTTTCCACTGCAAGCATTCAATTTTCTGGCTGCGTTTCTTCCACATGGAGTGGGCAGCTTTCCTGACCGGGCATGTGCACTGCCCTTCCCTGCCCATGAAGGGCACATGAGCACTGAAAATCCCCGAGGTGTTTACATTTCATAGCCCCAATAAGCTTTCAAATCAAGTAACGGATCAAAGAAATTGAAGAAAAAGAGCATTTTGGTTAATGTGGGCATGAATAATACCTTTTTCACAGTCATATTTGCTTCTTCTGTTTAATTGCTCTGAGATGACAAATTGTTTTAAGAGCTGCATTCCCAGAGCAAAACAAACAAACAAACAAACAGCCCCCCCCGTGTTTCGCTTCCCAAAGCTTAAACCAGACTAAATAAGGACAAAATATATTTTGCCCTCTGTAACTGTAAGTTTTCTCTTCTGTCAGACTTTGTGCTTGAAACAGATAAGGTTTTCTTTGCATAAGCAATTACAGAGCTATCTCTTTTTGGACAGATCTGAATTAACCGTCATCCTAAGCCAAGATCAGAGACATAGGTAGCAAGGCTGAATGCAAGTTCAGCAAAGGAGAAATTTCAGTTCAAGGAGCTGTTTATGAATTCAAACTTTCTTTATTAAATTAGACAGAAAAATTCTCTTGGGATCCAGCAGACTTCAGGGAAAATGTGTGCAAGGCATTTTGTCTGTCTCCAAGTTTACTTTCCCTTTGGCATTACTATAAGACAAAGCAGGCTAACAAAAATATTTTGTTTTATAAGGCTGTGTAAGCTGTTCCATAGGTGTCTGCTTTGGTAGCAGGATGTGTATTCATTATTTATGATGCAAAGTGCCATCTCCCTGAAGGGTTTCTCTTTAGCCCATAAACCCCAGCATTTCCTTCCTTTTGGTGTTGGCCCAGCTTCCTAAATTCGTCTTGTGATCTCCGCTGTGTTTTCCAGATGCTGCAGCTCAGAGAGATGCTATTGCAATGTGATCTGTCTGCAGCAGGTACCAGGGTCCTGTGGGGGGGTGGCAGGTGATGGAGCAGGGCATCGTCCCAGCGCAGGCAGTGGAGCCGCCTGCCTGCCCGGCATAACCCTTGCATGGCAACAATAACCCACCAGCATCACGATGGGAGCGTTGACGCATGGACAGGAGAGGGGGGTCCCACTCAAGGTTTTTTGGCTCTGGCATGTTCCTGCCTGAGAGGTGATGTCAGGGCAACACGGCACTGCATTCAAGCTGGGTGGGGTTTACCCCACATAACTCACTTTTGCCACCCAAAAATGGGCTATCTGGTTGTTGGTGTAGGGAGGCGGGTATCTATAGAGGAGGATCCAAACCACCAGCCCCAAGCCCCTCACCCCTGTCACAACCGTGTTGAAGGACCTAGCTGTCTGCTGTTTGCAGAGGGGCCAGAGACAGTGAGCCACCCGAATTTTAGACAGCCAGGCTTGGGGGAAATGAATCCTGTCATGGTGATGAAACTACTTTCATGTCAACCATGCTGCTATTTTGGAATGAAACCTTCAGATTTCTGGGACTTTTACGCACTAGGAAGCAACAGCATTAAGGGGTTTGTGGTCCAGTTAAATAATCTGCATCGTTCTCTTTGTTTTATCCCATTTCTCTCTGTTTTGTTGCAAGTCAGTGACAGCCATTTCCCAAGTGCTTTCGGCGAGGAAGTACACTGATGCTGAACCTCATCAGCCTGCTGCAAGCACATTGATATTCACGCGGTGACTTCAGAGCCACGCTCCTGAGGAGGGCAAGACTAAAACAAGCAGACACTTCTCCCAGACTTGTTTCTGCACCAGACCATCTAGGGACCGGTTTGGGGTTCTGACATCTGAGATCCAATACTGCTGCTTTACTTTACTACTGCAGAGCTGGGACAAGCTAAAAAAAAACCAAACCAAACCAATATGTAGAAGGCACCGTTGTGAAAAGCTTTGGCTTGAGTAGTTGCATTGTACTCTCTTGCTAGGGGGGACCCGGGTGCCCCTTTTTTTTTTTGCCCCCTGGGAGGATTTGGACTTTCTCAAAAGAAAAAAGTATTTCAGAATGGTGCTGCAAGGTGATCTGCATCACTGTTGGGGTGAATTAACTAATGTGAATATCACCAAAAAATCACAGGCAGTAGGATATCAGCTACTTTCTGAAATGGGCAATGTGACTTCTGTATTCATGGGCTTCAGTGATTTCCCATCGCTGTGTTCATTTTGAAGAACCCAGTTACTCTTCTAGTTAATTGAAGCTTTTCAGTGTCCATTTGGAGAGGGAATAAAGATCTCTTTCACCATACTCGGAGTAGCAGGAGAATGACCAGAAGAAGGAAAGGTGGATGGAGGCTGATGAGGGTTGTCAGCCTAACACAGCACCTTCCTGCGTGTTTTACAGTCTAAAAGCAGGGAGTGAGAGGCCTTTGCCAAAGCATGGAGAAGGCATATGGTGGACAAAATGTCTCTAGGAAACAGTTCCAAGTCTAAGAGCACCGTGTCCCTAGCCAGAAGCCATATGTCAGCTAGGTGCTTCGCTGTTTTTATGTTAGACATGGATCATCATAGCTTCCCATAAACTAGTGTATAACTGCAATAGCAGGAAGCTCACTTCATAAGTTGTGGGAGATTGTGGTAAGTTTAATTAATCATCCTTAATTGTTTTGATGGCAGAACTATGAGGACAATGTCAGTTATTTTTTGGCATGTAGGACTAAATACATAAAGTTACAGTTAAGATATGTGAGGAGTGAAAAGATTGGACAAACCCAGAGCTAGGCAAAGCTCAAAAAAGGCTGTTGAAGGTGGTGTAGGGAAGTTTGTGTCTGTACAGAAAGCCTGCTGTGCTTGTCTTCTTCAAGACCTCTCACAATGTTGGGGACAGGAGTGGCTCTACACTTGCCTGATGTATGCTGTTGGCTGAGTTAATGTGGTTTCCTCTTTTTTGGGGGTGTTATTCTCCAATGGTATGCACAGTCTATAAGAACCCTTGGTTTTGATTTTCTTTATGAAGAATATGTCCAAAGCTCCAGCAGTACCAGAGGCAGGGAGGTTCACTTGTAGGTCATAGGATGGTCATGAGAAAAGTGTGATAATCTCCTTACAACCCAACCAGAACATCTTAGTGCTTTGGTGGCTTGGCCCTGCAAATGTGAACTTTGGCTTTCCCTTTCCAGGAGATCCCTACTTGTACCCTGGCTAGGATTCAGGGGAATCCTGAAAGTGTCCACATGTAAAAAAGTTTGCTGTCTCCAGAGGGGAAGAGTCTCTTGGGTTTTACCAGGGAAGCAAGCAAGAAGACAAGAGTTCCCAGTGCTTCTCAGACAGCAGCCACGGCGAGGGGCAGGCTCTGCTCTAGCCGTGACAGAGGGAGCATGCAAGGCAGCCAGAAAAAACCCAAAACAGCATGACACACTGAAAATCAGCTTGTATGATGCCTGTCACTACTGGCATAGCCCTGTGTGAAAGCAAGAGGCCACTGCAGGTGCAGCAGCTCTTTCTAAAGGATATTCATCCATTTCCAGCGTGCATGGGGATGCACTACCCCTGTATCTCAATAAAGTTATTTTCAGATTAAAGAACTGTAAAATGGCAGGTGATTTTTGATAAAAAATGATGAACAAGTTCAAGTCTAACATGATAGACCACATGTCAGCCTGCAACAGACACTCAGTGTAGGCAAGCCTTGGGTCAAAGATAGTGAGTAGAGTGCTGCCATGACTAACCAAGCACTAGTGATAACAGAAGCCAAAGTTTTCACATATGGAAATCCCCAGAAATATTAAATGGGAGCCTGAAAAAATCCATAGGAAATTCTACAGATTTATGAATATTATTATCCATGCACTTTAATTACACTGACATTTAAAGTGAACAGAAATGGCACTTTAATTGCACTGTAGTCACACTTTTATTGCATACATTTAAATACATTAGAAACTAGTTAGGGCTGTAGTGTACTGTATGGGACCAGTTCGGGCAGTTAGACATTACAAATGTGCAAGTACGTCAGCTAGCACCTAGCACCTCAGCTAGGGAAAACTGGCTCAGTCGTTCTTTCTCAGTGTCACAGAGAAGCAGAAAGAAGTCTTCTCCCAGCTTTTTGAAATTCTCCAAGGTGCTCCAGGGCACTGGATCCTGAAGTCTGCTTGGATGAAACTGCTTGCAGGCTTTAGGCAGATGGCCTTCTCTGCGATGCTATCTTCAAAATGGATAGAGTTTTTTCAAGTGCAAGCTTGCATAACCCTGCATGATCGTGGCAATCAGTGTAGGAAGGGTCTCCTCACACCAGCCTCTGAAGTATCTGAGACAGCCATCCTTGGAGCTAATGGGCTGGATGAGGTGGGTGGTAACTCATATCCAGTGAGGGTCTGACATTGCTTATCTGTGAGGCTATGGTAGAAACCAGACTCCTGCTGCACTTTCATATTTTTGGTCAAGAATGCTGCTGTATGGGGTCTGACATTGCATCCCTTCCCCGCAATCTTCCTGTTTGTGGAAAACTGTTAGCAAGGAATTAAAAAAAAAAGAGTTCTGCTCTTTGATGAATCCTCAGAAGATACATTCTGTTAGAGGGTTTTCCTGCTGCTCCAGCAGCAGAACAAGTAAAGCCTGTGTTAAAGCTTCAGCAATAGGATTACCCCGAATCATCTTAGTTCAGGCACTTAGAGAACTTCATTCAGTTCTTCAGTTTTTACCTGCCTCTGGGCAAGTGACTCCATCTCAGTGGTCTCTACTCCACTGTGAAATACTAATGATTGCAGAACAGAGCGCTCAGCCTCAGCTCTGCAGGTGTAAAGCCGTACGAGTCCTTAATTCATAAGTATTATTTATGGTCAGATATACTGGCAAGTTGGACTGTATGAGAAGAATTCCGTGTTCAAAACTTTCAGAAATGGAAACCACTGGTTTGTGCAGTTTCTGCTCTACAGGCTGAGACCTTGAAAGTTTGAAATGGATTACTATACACTCCTCTGGCCACTGCAGCATTTTGTTCCTTGTCCCACACATCTGTCTGCTGCCTCAAATACCTGAATCTGAATTCTGCTCTCGTGTTTGACAGCAGCACAAACATCTCCACTCCTTTCATTGAGTAAGCAATCATGCTGACACTGAAGATCATAGGCACTGATGCACATATGATATCATATGATATTTTTCAGGTGGAGAGGTATCTGAAAGAAGTGCGTTGCTGGCCTCTTAAAAAAAAAGAATTGTCAATTTAATTTTAACTTGGGAAATATTTATGTAGGAGACATTCTGACTCTTTAAAAGATCCCTTCCTTGGATGTTTTTTCTGCTTCATGATTCACTGCTTCCTTATACAAGGGTTGTTGTTATGCCCTGCTGCTCTTTTGCTTCAAGATCCCTTTTCAGTGGGTTAAGTCTGAGTGTCACAATTTCCAAGACACGCTTCCTCATCCCACAGGTGTGACCCGCATTCTTCATGTCCAAGGATGCCTATGATTCGCATTTTGGCATATTAAAATTCATGCTTCTCAGATGAATCCAAATGATCTAGATCTCTTCATATAGTATGTCATTTTGTACACCTGTGGTTTAGACTTTCTTCTAGATTAAAATACTAGCTACTATCTATAAAGAGATACTATAATGATGCCATAACTCTGTTCTGTGTTCCCACTGATGACTGATGGATGATGGACAAGAATATGTATGCTTGTGTAGCTGATATGAACCTGTAAGGAACTGCTAACAGGCTGAAAGAAAGGACTGGAAATTCCAAACAGCCTTCCCAAATGGGAGGCATGGTCTGAAAATAAAGAGGGTCAGTTTGAAGATGGAAAAGTGCAAGGTAGCACACTTGGGTAGAAACAACCATCTACAGAAATATCTAATGGCGAATACTTAGTTTTCAGCAAATCTGTAGAAAAGACTGGAGTTTTCAATGGATTGCAGTTTCAACAGGACCCAACTCTGTATGATGAAAAAAAAATAGGTAAATATTACAGTGGGGAATATAGACAGTGTTTATCCTGCAACATAAGTGAAATAGTCCTCCTGCTCTGGTCAGCGCTGAAAGGACCTCTGCTGCAGCTCTAAGCTCAGATTTGGATGCTGCACTTCAAAGAAAATGTGAATCAGCTGGAGGGAATGCAGAGAAGACTACCACCACTGACAGATCTCAAAAACATGGGCTCCACAGAAAGACTAAACTGACTGGGTCAGCAGAGAGTAAAGAGCCTTCAAATTTGTTAAAAGTATCTCTAAAAAGAAAGAGAACAACCTCTTTGCTATGTCTGTAGGACAAGAAGTCCACAGCTTAAATTGCAGCTACCAGAGGTTTTTAAACGCAGGTTAAACAAGCACTCGTGTGGGGCTGGGGGTTGACTCTTCCTTGGGATGAGGGTGATTTGGATGACCTCTCAAGTTCCTTCTGGTCCTCTTTTGCTGTAGTGCACCTATTGACATACAGTTCTATTGGTGATCTGTTTTGCTATATTTAAAATTTTGGAATCAGAGCTTTGCTAAATGCCTTTAGAAGTTGCCATTGGATTCTGGCTTTGTATTTACTATTGATTTTCAAATCCATCAGTGCATTTAATGTGTGCTATGCTGACTTACATATGTGTTGACTCTACACCGAATGCCATGGTTGGGTGAAAATACAGTAAGTTCCTTGGTTTTGATACCGCTGCCTTGGAGCATTGCCAGTGGACTTTAGATTTATACATTTCATTTTTCTCATGCTCTCACATTGACCCTAAGCTTCTACTGAGCAAGGTGCTAATGTATGCCTGTACCTCTAAACACCTTGAGTAAACCCAATACTTCCTGAACGATTTGTATTAGGTCTTTTTTTTTTTTTTTTTTGACTTGACTTAATTTGGTTTATTTTCAGGGCAAACACCCTGATATGTGGATTTCAAGGGACAGAGGCCAAGTTCGCTTCTCTTTGGCACCTGTGAGCGTGCTTCTTTCTCAAAGTAGCAATTGCATCTGACTTGCTCCTGCTATGTTATTCTGGGGCTTCTGAAATCTTGAGTACAGATCTCCATAACTGGAGGCAGCTGGGCACAGGGACATGGGGAAAACAGGATAGCCCAGCTGAAGGAAATACCCAGAGAGTTTCAGACCTGAGATGGCTTCTTGGGCTTTCTAAAGCAGCTGGTTCCCAAGGGACTCATTTGCTCTGCAAATGCCTGGCTCAGGGAGCACTGAAGCTGTGTTGCTTTGGCCCTGTGCACAAGGTGCTGATGCCCACCAAGCATGACCTGGTGCCTCTGTTCCTACGATGTCGTTTCGCCCGCACCCAAGCTGGACTGTGGCCTGGAGTTTGCTCCCGTACCGGCTGTGCTTGACCAGCCGTTGTTGTTCCTGAGGTGCAATAACATAAAGCATCCGTTGGAACGGGAGCGTTTTAGGGGGCCCTGGATCAGTTTCTTACTTATTTGCTCCCCGGCCATGTTTGCCAGCTCCTCAGGAGTGAGTTGTTTCAGGCGTGCCTGTTAAATTGGCAGTGACTGACACTTATTGCCGGCACCCAGGGATTCCCTGTCATTCGGGAACTACTGGGACCTGTCTAAAAATCACACTTTTCATATGCACCTTCCCATCCAATCCTTCCTTCAGCTGGTATTGTCTAATGTGATCAAAGCCTTTACCCATCACATACTCCCTCTCCACTTTGTCACTGGTGGGGGCTGATGAATCGCCTTCGTTATTATTCTGAGCCTGCAGGTCACTCAGACACAACACGGTGCCAGCGCAATGGTGACAACTGAATTATAACAACTTCTCAGCTTTCTTTGCAGCACAGATACAATATTTATGGTGCTATTAATGCACAGTGCTGTCAGGATTTTTAAAGCGAGAGTAACTCACCTGTCCCCTGTCACACACGCATGTCCTCCACGTTTCAGAAGCGTCAGGAGAAGCCTTATCAATTTTTCTCTCTTAATAGTCTTCTGCCATGAAGCCCAAGTCAAAAATGGCAGGCTCCAGCACAGGGAAGCCTAATGGATCTTTCTGTGGAGACAGCCAGGATAAAACTTTCAGCTGTGCTGCTTAAGCAAGTGACTTAGCCTTCAGGCCATGGGGATGTATAAGCACTTTTTCTCCTTAATCTCTTGATTTTAAGCAGAATTTAAGCTCCTACAGATCTTCATGGATTTGTCCCAATATGTGGTGCAAAACTCCCTCTGCTGAATCAGAGGGACCGAATGGCGCTGAGAGCTTTTTGCCAGGTTGGATGTCAGCTCTCTCCCCCAGGCCAGTTATGGAGCTGGCATCAACACCGCCATGGTGTCCTCTGGCTACACCAGCAGAAATAGGACTGATTGCCCTTGACCATGAGTGATCTGGATCATAATTCACACTGCCAAGGGATGGGAAAACACACACATTTGCTGTGAATGAATAGAGCACCTCAACTTTAAGCCCACACCACTTTTTAAAGAGGACATAGACCGGGCTGACACATAAAACTCTTTACAGTTATAAACATATATGCAAGTTTTTCCTATGGCCAGTGAAGACAAACTAGCAAAAAGGTTTTCTTTTGCTAGTGTCACTTATACTGCTTCAGAGAGCATAATAACTTCCAGCAGGGAAAGCATCCCATGTGCAGCACACTAAATGCACTGGAGCCAGTCCCTTTGGGGTCCCTCCACCATTAGACAAGATCTGGTTGATGTAGCTGGTGGAGTCTCCACTGTGACTCGCCTCACCCTAAAGTAAAAACTAAAACAGAGCACAGGATTTAGAGTTTAGAGGAGCCTGGTCTCCAGGAACTAGGAAGGAACCAAACTCACATGGTTACATCTATGCTGCTGCTATTGAAGTCAGGTGAGATGTGCCTCTGCTTCTCCTTAGCCCTGGACCCATCCAGCAAATACTGATGATGACTGAAGAGGTCATTTCCTAAAATTGTTTGCTGCTTATCTCCTGGCATGATGGTCCCACAGCAGAGCCAGCAGAGCTGGCTTACAGACTCCAGCCAGGCCAAATCATTGCCCTGGCAATGAGACTGTTACTCTAGGCTACTTCTTGCAGTTTGCTTAGCTACCATTGCACCTGATTTTGCCTGGATTTGATGAGCGACCACGGTCATGAACTGTTCTGCAGCAATACAGCAGGACCCCAGCCTCCACCTGGCTGTGGTGGTAAGAACAGGCTCTCATAGGAACTTTGGGAAAAAAATACACTTGGCCATTTCCTGCCATTATTGCTTTTCCAGCAGAAGTTTTGGTGACAAGTGACCTGTTTGTGGACTTGTAAGTCATTTAGGTCCTTCTGGATTGTTCTTCTTTAGCCTTCTCCTGTGGGTTCATGTACAGGAAAGAGCCAGGAGAAAGCTGCAGAGGAAAAGGACCCAACGTACAACTGGCCTTCCTCACAATTTTTCACAAGGATTTGCTTTTATTTTTCTGTTTGAAAATCTGGTTATTAAATTTCTCTCATGTCTTTGCACTGACCTGGACAAGAACCAACCTCTATTATCGTCATTAAACAAATCCAGTCTGGGAGAGACCCACGTGCCAGCAGTGATGGACGTTTCATGGCACAGCCTTTCACTACCCTCCCCAGCCCATCTCTTTTAAAATGACAAACCTGCATTGAGGAAAAGGAAATTTACTGTGGCTTTTCTGTGCAGATGGTGATAAGCGTGTTAGCATTTGTAAGCTTATAAGCACATATGGTTTTGTACATATCAATTAAGGCAGTTGGCTAATCACTCTAATATCATTACTGATTCATCTGTATTCCTTGAAATAGACATTTATGCTCAGCCTGCTGGTTTTTATACGTATGGACAGGATTGTGCAATTCTCCCTGTCACCATTTGCAGTCAATAACATTTCCTTGGCACCAAAGGGATTAAAAGGGTACACTGCAGAACTGTGTGGGCAAGTCATTTGGCCCATGCCTTATGTATAAGACATGCACATAAAATATTTGTGCGTGTGTGGTTTCTTTTTAAAGGCTCTGCTAGTCATGCCGTGGGCTGAGTGACAACAGCACTATGTCTGTGCACATGGGACATACATGCAGACTCATGCATGCACTCATCCTGCTGTTTGTGAGACTGCTGTGCACAGCCAAGCGTCTTGACCCTGACCAGCCTCACCTCACAGCCCTGACTGGGCTCACCGCTGTACCTCCACTGCAGCAGCCCTGGCAAAGCTGATCCTTTCACCCCAACCTCTCTCTCCTCTACAATAGACCCCCCAAACAAGAGCCCAAATACCTGCCACCGTCTCTTTGGTTCTCTGTGGCTTACCTCCAAGCCCACTGCTCCTGTTTGCTGGGCCATGGTCTCAGCACAACATGTCTTACTGCCCACGCACAGCTCTGGGCTTGCACCACTCTGTTCCCGCTGATGCCTGAATCAAGCTTCTCCTGTGTCCAGACAGCAACCCTGAGACCTTCATCATCCAGAGACAACTCTGAGAGCTGGCAAGTGAGGCATGGTGTCATTTCCCCATGATTGTAGATTTTAGCTGTGCCTTCCCCTGAACCACTCCCCCCCGCCCTGTATGCTCTCTGAATATGGGTAGATTTACCAGCACCCCCAGGACGGATGTACAGTTAGCTCCTCTCTCTGCTGGGGAAGTTCAGCTCAGAAGGTCGGGGCCAAAGTTTTCGTATATTGTGCAAATCATTGCAAATGGCATTTATGTGCTTAAATCCATTTGATTTTCAATAGCAGTTAACAACCATGAGCCTTTGAAAACCACCAGATCCTTGAGATAGGTATCTTGATATGTTCCAAAGTATCCGAGTCTCTGTTTAGGCTATGGGAGGTGTTGCGGATCCAAAAAATTAGGTGAACTGTAGCTGTTGGGAGGCTTTAGGAATTGGATTGCTTTTTCAGCACTGCGATGAAATGACCTGGGTCATCCTCTGGCATAGGAAACCTGCAGGACCGGGGAGCTGTGTGATCTGCAAGGCCACCCATCAACCAGACAAGGTCCATCCCATCTGCCCTGATCTACCCCACAGAGTTCTCAGGGCTTGTGCCTGTGACAACAACAACAAAAAAAAAAGGTGCATGCAGGCTGGAAAATGACCACTCTTAGCACTGATCTTACAATGGAGACATGGGCATTTTTCCAAGTTTAACCTTCAGGCTACAGATAATAATCGCACTACGTAAATGCTCTTTCTTCTTTTTTCTTCCTTTCACTTTTCAAAACTTCATGCCCGCTTGTATTTAGCTTGCAAGTGAATGATGCATAATCTCCCCAGGGAAGTGGTGGATTCCCCAGCATTGGACACTTCTAAGATTCTTCTGGACAGGGTGCTGAGCCATCTTCTCTAGACCATGCTTTTTCCAGGAAAGGTTGAACCAGATGACCCTTGAGGTCCCTTCCAGCCTAGGATTCTATGATGCCTCTCCAGAGCCAGGAACAGATGCGTTTTGGAGAACATTAGATTTTTTTTTTTTTTGGTGTCTTTACCTCTGTCTTCAAATTGTTTTTAAACCTTGACAGTACCTTTAGCCCAGGGTTTTTTTATAGAAACTAGTTTTCTTTAAAAAAATATGTCTGGTTTTGATGCTGAACAGCTCTCACTATCTGGGCAAAAAACTTAAGCTCTCAGCAGAAATAAAACTAAAAAGGACATGGAATTCATGAGTGGTTCACTCTCCCAGCTGTGATCCAGAAGAAAACCTCTATGTTAGTTCATCACAGGAGTTTATTTATAGACTTTTTCTAGCCACAGTGTTAAAGCTGCTATGAAGAGGTGGCAGGATGGTATTTTTAGCACCTTACCTACAACCTGACCATGTGATTTCCCCATAATCCCCTAAAAACTGCATAATGGAAACTGCATTTTAGCTATAGCAAAGTGAGGATGAACCTGATAGGACTACAAATGCCCAGCACGGAGCTCTGCTTTCGGGTGGTTGCAGGTGACTTTGCTTGTAATTGAACTCTCCTACAGTGCCAGCAGTGATGAACTTCCAGCTCTCCTCATCCCTACTAGTGCTCTATCCTTAGTTAACTGTGCAATTAACTGGACCTTTGTCAGCCTGGAGGGACCTGAGCCCTGCTAGTGCTGCACATTCCCAGTTCCTGCTGATGTTAGTTGAAACTGGAGGTGCAAAGTGGTCTGGAACCTGGGTCCAGTGAAAAACTGGGCCAGGTTCCCATCTTCACATTTGTCAGGCTGAGACCTGCCCTGGGTACCTTGCTAGCAAACGCGTATTTTCCTATTAAATTTTTCAAAGAAAGTGAAGGGGAGGTGGGCAAAACTGTTCAGCAGAAAACGCTTGTGTTTTTAGAAAAAACTTGAAATACTTCAGATCTGGGGTGTTAGCTATTGAGCAAGGTAGTTTAGATGTGTCACACTCCCACTTTGGCCCCGTGGTGTGACCGTGTCTGCTGGGATGGATCACTGTGTCTCCACAGGGCCATCATGGGGCTCACCTGGCTGGGCCACCTTGCGAAAGAGGTTTTCTGGCTGCTGGCTTCGCTGATACTGAAGCGCGGGAACATGAAGAAACCAGGCTGTGTACAACACCGTAACAGCATTTCTGAATCAAAATACTTTAGTCATCGTCTGAAAGAATAGTGTACTTGTTCATATGATTTTGCAACACTAAATTAAAATCTCTGTGGAAATCAGATGCTGGTGAAATATTTAATAGAAATTTAATTCTAATGGTTTTTCATCAGAAAACTGATTTCATTTCAGCCCAGAGCAAATCTTGCTGTCTTGATTAAATGAGGCAGAGAGAATATTTGCTGGTTGCTCACATCTCTCCAGTCCCTCATTTAGCTGTGTGCTTTTGGAGAGCAGAGACTTCTTTCATAACCTCTTTGCAGTTTTTGACCACCCTGGCTACTTCATGACAAAGAGCTGAGCCCAGCTGAGAATGTTTATAGTCTATTTTCTCCAAGACATCTAAGTCCCATACTCTTCACTGGAGTGTTTTGAATGAGGTGTTTAAAAATCAGGGCCTTGACAGCTCTCCAAGGCCACCATCTCCTGGTTTCCTCTTATGTAAGTGTAGCTACTGAAATACCGGGAGCTTCATCTAAGGTAAATGTCTAAGTCTCCTGCCCAGCCAAGCAGAGATGGGCACCTCTTGGAGAGCTGGTTTGCTCATCTCTTTTAGGAGGGGACAACTGGAAGTGCCTCTCTTCATTGCCAAGATGGAGAGACTAACTTGTGTATGGATGACATCTGGTGCTGGTGAGATAAATTAGACCGAAACTGGTCTGAATTTCAAGCTTTCTTCTCCCTGAGGCCCCTTGCTGACTTCTTAGACCCAAAGGCTGATTGTATTACCCTGGGGGGAGTGCATTTTTGTAGACAGATGAAAAGGGCCTGAGAAATGCAAATGCATCATTAGCAGCAATAACTTCATTTTCCTCAGCCCCTTAGAAGTTGCATTGTCTTCAGCAGGTGCTGGTGTGTTAGCCACAATTTTGACATTACCAGATATTGAAAGTTTCAGTCTTGAATTGGAGTATTTTCTTGACAGATTAATTTGTACAGAGCACTCACAGAAAAAGCACCTGCTTGCTTGAAACTGAGTGTCACCCATGCTTTACTTTGAGCAAAATTAGTCCGGGGGAGAAATCCTGCAGTCAAGGGATGGAGAACAAGAGGGTGTGTGACCTCTATTGCAGTTTAATTTTCAAACGTAAGGCTCTGTGCATCTCACATGGTTATAAAATGCTTGTAGGCATGCCGGGGGAGTCCGGTCAACCCCCCGGCTGCCCCTTGTGATCAGGTTCATTGCAGCAACATTTCTCTGCTACCATCTCCTGTCCTACGCCCATCCCATGGCCCTGTGGGACAGGGGCAGGCGAGCAGCAGCTGGGGGCTGGAGAAGTGTTGCCCACCACCCTTCCCTGCCTGGGGCTTCTCCCCAACATCTGCAGCCCCACTGGGAAGGACCACTCTCCATCCCTGTCCTCCCTGAGGCCAGGCCAGGCCAGTTCGTGAGGGAATGTGGCACCCAGCATTCTGCCTCTCTGTCATTGAATTTCCAGCTGGGATTGTTCACATACAACAGCTCTGCCCTTCTGAAATCCAGCCGCGCTCCAAAATAGCCATGAATTTTCATGAAAAGCCTTCAGAGATATGCTGTATAATGGCCTGATTTCATGGCTAATGTATATTTCATGTTAGGCTTGCCACACCTCAAGTTGCCACACAAAACCCCCGAGCTTTGTTCTCATGGTTACCGATGTGTCCACTGAATCCCTCAATAAAGTGCATTACGGTGGTGCCTATAGGAAATATTACACCTAAACTTTAGGACACGGGGCCATTACCATGCTCCCTCACTCTTCTCGCAGCAAAACCAATTTCTTCTGAGCTGAAACCTGGCTCAGAGGATCTCTCACAGAGACTGAATTTGATAATATTCACTGCAGACATTTTTGACTTAGAGAAATACAAAATAAAACAGAGCTTGGCAGGTTTGGATTTCTTGGGGGATGCTTTTATACACTCATGACTCTTTTGTCTTGGAAAATTAGTTATTTTGAAGAAACGGATCACTGATATATATCTTCTTTTATTAGGGAAAGAACTAAAGACATTAATGAGAATACAAAGATAAATAGATTATATTTTAATTGCTTTTCTTTTCCTTTATAAAACAGAATGGTTCTGGAAAATAAAAGTTGTGTTTGTGTATTTTGCTGAATTTAAGTCATGGAAAGTACACTTTCTGGTGACTCTGGCCTGCCATAAACCATATCACTCATGTAAATAATTTTGTCTCAAAAGCTGATTTTTCTTTCATAAAAGTAATGGCTTCTGACTGATTAAAAAACCATATTTTAAATCCTTATCAGAAGAAAGGTCAGTCATACAATGATGTGATTTTACTTGTAGAGATTCCACTTAGTATAATGTCTGATGAAAGAAATTCAGTTTAACCTTTTGAATGACTTTGGGAGCCTGAAGAAATGTCATGAAGCTGTTTCCTTTAGGCGTTGTCATCTTCAGCGTCTTTCATATCCCATCTCAGCTGCCTCTTCTCCATATAACAGTTGCTCATAAGAAATATTCCTGCCTTCCCGCATACTCTTTGTTGGCATTTAAAAAAATTATAGAGCTTTAAGAAGCTCTTGCTTCTTTTATCTTCATATTTTGTCCAACTTTGCTTATAACTCATCCACTTCTCTGTCTCCCCTGCCAAGCGTGACGGCTGTGTATTTTTGGTAGATAGAGCGCGCATAACTGTAAGGAAAACAGGGGTACAAAGAGAAGAAATTGGCTTTCAAGAAAGCCTTGCAATTCTTCTTCAGGTAATTACAAGCCCCGTTGCTTGTGGGTTTTGCAGCTTGACATTGTAGTAGGTCTCTGTTCACATTTTGTTCACTGCTTCTCGACAGGTTGTGGTGACAGAACAAATGCTGTCTGAGATGGAGCAGACCCTCACCTAGGCTTTGCTAGAAATGGATGTTGTTGCAGCCACTAACCAAACAAGGCCTCCTCCTTTTTCCTGTTCACCAAGAGGGTTTCTTCATAGGTGTAGTCCTTGCAGGAACTGCAGTGCTGTCTGCTGAAAACTTCCAATATTTTTGTGAAAATATTCTGCTTACCGAAAGCACCAGCAGTGCCTTTAACAGCTAAATAAACAAACTGTAAGGTTCAAATTCTCTTGACAACACTCACTGATTTGTATGAACCAAGCATCCAGCTCTTCAGCAGTGTAGCACAAGGGTACCGGACGGCCTCGTTGTCCCTTACTCATGAAAACCAGATCATCGCTGCCCGCCCCTGCCCCATCGCTCCGAAGTAGCTCCCCATGGCTTCAGTGGCTGTGAAAGCGGCCGCTCAAGTGAGGTCGTCTCCCTTCTTATAGCCACGGTGCTAGAGCAGTAATTTTTAGCCCATGGTCAGAGATCCCTGGGGTGCTGTGGAGGACTTCTAAGGGTATATAAAAACTAACCAAGAGAACTACCATTAGCAATTGGTTTACATCCATCTTCTGGGCTTACGCACCTTCCTGGAAATCATACAGGGGTCTGTGATTAATAAAACCACAGGTTGAAATCCACTCCCCTGCAGCTAGCTGGCAGCAATTCCACAGCTCCTTTTTCTTTTTTGATGTTTCCAGCTGTCTGGTATATTAGTAACATATTTTTCCCCTTGCATGGGTGTAAAGTGAACCCTGGGAGCAGGGAAAACAAAATCCACAAAGTCATTTTGGACTCTGACAAGTGGAAACAGAAGAGCTAGGCACTTCCCAAGGGCCTGCAGCACTGTCTGACTGGCTCTCTTTGCAGGATGGGGTGTCACTGACTGGCTGGTTTAAGGAACCAGTTGCTCTGGTTTGTTCTGAACGTACAAGTCCTGAAGTGCCACTGAATGACCAGTGATTTAAGTGCGACTCCAGAGTTGGTCTACTCAAACCCTTGAGCACCGGGGGGCTGTTAACACCCATGACTCCTGCCCCAACACTGCCCACAGTAGTCCTCCATAGGATGGCTTCTCCCCCACACCAGTGGTGTTCACACATTCCCTGGGGAGGGCAGGCAGGAGGAGCACTGCGCAGAGGGTGGGAAGACACCTTCACATTTAGGCTGTCCAAGGGAAAAGAGCATCAGCCCTCTGATTCCTACCCCAGTTGCCTGACCCTTCCTCACCCCCAGGAAGCTGTGGCCATTCAGATTTCGGGCAAGGCTTCCTCCCCAGGACCTCTCCTGGTTCCCCTCCTGGTTTCCTGCAGCCTGCCCCAAGGCACCCTGATGTTCAAAAAGCAGGGATACTGAGCAAAACTTTATGACCACATTTGTAAACATTTCCTTCAAACACTGGATTGCATATTGCTACCGCAGATGGGGGACAAACGGTAGTGCTGAAAGTATCGCTGACGTCGCTGCTGAATTTGGCCCAGAGACTTCCAAGAAAATTTTTTCTGCCTGTTCCAAGCTACATTTAGCACAAGCCAGTCATTTGTGACTGTAGCTTATAAATACTCTTGACTACTGGCATATACAATGGGAAATATAATACATCTTATCTAAGGGCCAAATGTTCATTATTTATTACAGTCATTACTCATTTCCATTGTAGTTCCTAATGGGGCTTTAACACTTGCTGGGCCATTAGCCCAGCTAGGGGTCCCAGATTTCCTTGGCGTAGCTATCACCTATTTTATCTGATATGTGGTTCCTGGCTGGTATGTACACAAAGGGGAACTGGGCATCACAAAAGGAAATTCACATTTATTAGTATATCCCGCAGTTCACTGTAATATCATAGTTCATTCATTTTTTTCTGTTGTCTTCATTGAGTTCCTTGTAGCCAGATGAGGATCACTAGCTTCTGAAACGAAACATTTTAATTAAGCTGATCTGAGCTGTGCCTTCTAACTCTTCAGATAGCATGGCCAAATTAGGAAGGCACAATTGCTTCTGTGTTTGTCTTTAATAAATATTTCAGTGCTGCTCGATAAGGCTGACACTACTGCATTAAGGACGCTTGGAGCCATGTCCTACTGACTCACGGCTCTGTCTCTTCCCTTCAGAAGGTGGTGTGTAAGACTGAATCACACCACTCAAGCTGTATATACATGGGGTTGAGCAGGGATGCTGTCAGCATGACAGGCATGTCCCTCGTTAATCTGATGGAGTGAAAAAGTGAGTGATAATTAATCATCTTCATTCGCTGCCTCCAAAACCAGCCAGTTGTATCCTGCCCATGAAAGGAGAATTGCTGTGGGCTTAGCTCCTCTTCCCCTCTCTGAAAGTTCAAAAGATAAAGGAAATGCCTTTCAACATGAATGTAATGGGAAACGGAACAGCTACAAACTGATGTGTGTTTTCCAGTGGCTGGAGTGGTGTTAGCAGTCCTGCCTACTTTACTCCTTGCCAGGGGAGCTCATTGCCTCCTGAGGTCTGCTCCTTTGTCTGCCTGTGGGACCATGTGTGGAACACGCACAGAGATGGATCTGGCTAAAAAAAGCCAAAACAAAAGAGCAGAGGACTATTCTCCTTCTCTTACAAATAACTGCTCCAGAAGAAATGTGGGAGTGCAGCAGAGTTGGGATGGAGTGGTTGGATTGAATGCTTACAGGTTGTTGCAGCCATGCCTGAAGGTATGATTCCTTGATTCCCTGGTTGTGCAGAACCATTTACAGCTGACACACAGCCATCCTGACCTGTCAGCATCTTGAATTCATTTTGCACAGTGGGCTAGGGGGAGTGTACAATGATGAGTGCCAGGCCTTCACTTGCAACCATAGTGCACAGTTAGGGCTTGTTTGAATGAGGGGTGGCAACCAAGTTAGAATGAGGTCGTGGCCAGAACATGAGTGGGACCAGTCAGCAATGGGCACAAGCCTGAAGACAATAATGAAACATCAAAGTGTTTTCAAGCCCAAGTGCAGACATGAGTGATATCTACTGGGTCCAGGCCAGTCATTCATCTTTTGTGTGCCCCTGGGATCTTTCTTCAGCTGCACCCCTGAAACATCCATACATCTTGAAACGAGCCATAGACAAAGCTTTGGTAGAACACCTTGCTGAGCCCAGGCAACAGGATTCAGATTCCGGGACTTGATGTAGCTCCCAGCTGCGCAACGGGAAGCTTCTCACTGCTGTCACTTCAGGGAAAGGCAGAAGGAGCACTCGCTCCAGCGAGTGGTGGTGGTGTAGCTGCACTGAGCTGAGCCACCATCGTACACCCAGCTCTTGCTTCTGCATACTTATGGAAAGAGCTCAGCAGTGGACACGCTGAATTTTACTCATTCTGTCAATACGAGTGGTTCCCAAGTGCGGCCGTTGTGCCTTAAGAGGTACAGACAATGGAGGCAGGTGCCATATCTTCCCTAGACATTTCACATCCTTCTGCCATCATGCCCCCATGGAATTCAATGAACCATTTATAACTGTCTTCAGAGGGAACAGAATTAGGGACATGCATAGGACAGAAAGGGACTTCATAGACTACCAAATCCAGTCATCTGAAATCACAAGCAACTACATCCCTCGAGTGATGGCAGGCTCCACCCTAAAATCAGACAGGTTTCTTTGCCATCTGTTCCAGAATCCAGAACCAGTTTAATTAGAAGAGAAAGTCTCTAGCTATTCATTGATCATTTTGTACCTTAACTTAATCATCTTTCCGATCCTCCCCACAGACTGGAAGTTCAGGTATCTTGCTACTGACATTTCACTCAAAACTTATTTGCGGTGCAATAATGCAGGCACGGTTTCTCACCGGCACTTGCAGAAATGGAGACCTGATTAAACCTCACTTGAAAGCCAGGCCCTGAGGTCCTAATCCACAAGCTGGCATGTACCAGGGATGGAAGCTTGTTTACCAGCTCTCTGAAATGCCTCTTCACATTGACATTCGCTTAGTGTCTTTGTCACCCTGGCTCTGATTTTTTTTTTCTCTCCAGTGAATCATTTATGTACTTTGCTGCTATCAAAGAAAAGTCTTCATTTTCAGCACACTGTCAGGAGAAATTCCTTTGAAAAATCTTACTTAGGCAAGCCTTTCAAATGAAAGCAAAAATACCCAGCATCACTCCTGCTTCTCAGGTTTATAAAAAAGAAAGACCTTTTTATGTAATTTTGTCCGTCTTTCTGCTGCTACAGGACTATCTATTTATTAGTATTTTCTCCAGGGTTAATTCAATAGTTTTTTCACGATGATGTTTCCAGCACATTCCTCTGGGGGGAAAAATTACTTCATAGGCTGTGGTGGTCTGCTCTTTCTCTGCGTAGAGTAGTTGACAGTTATGATGTCTCTTTCCTAGGTAATATCTATTGCATACTTTATTCCTCTTTAGTCTTTGTCATCTAGCAACTGCCTATATAACTTCACTAACCTTCCCACAGGAGTCTGTACGTGCTATGCATAGGCTGTCATAGACATACCTAAGCTTGGGAAGTAACAAAATTGACCTGGTTTTATTGGATTTCTCACTGGTTTCATAGCTCTTCTTTGAACTCCTGGCTATTTATCAAAATATTTTTTTTTTTCAGAGAAGGAGCAATCTTAGCCGAAGAGCGGTTGCATTAAGACTATCACTCTGCAGGAGCAATTACACATGGTAATTTTCTGTGTGGAGAGGTCATATGAGAGAGATTGAGTCCATTACTGTGAAAGAGAGAAAATATCCTGTCTTCCAACATAACATCCCTGCTGAAGAAGCCCAAAATGGTATTAATCTTTATTTGTCTCTAAACTTCATTGTAGGTTAATATCCCCTGAGGATTGTCACCACTTGGTCTCTTGGTATTGCTGCCATTTCACAGACTGCTCCTTCTGGTGGGATGTTTTTATTATGCATAACTGAGCCTCCCTGCGTAATTGCATTCGGCCTGTGACTCCGTTCATCTTGATTAGTGAAGAAAGTGGACTGGAAAGGACCGTGTGGGTCACCGAGTGCAGTCCTTAGCAGTTTCAGTCAATTGTGCCATAGACGTAGAGTGCCGAATGGTCCCAGAACAGGAGCTTGTGCCTTTCCGTACCTGTCTCCTAAACACTCTCCAGCTCCCTGGAAAAGGAATGTTTAACCCCAAAGACCCACGATTGTTAGTGTGACCGAAGCCTGACTATAAAAAAATGCCACGTTGGACAGTATGGCAAAAGCAGTGCTGGACAACTATGCTGTCCTCCAAAACACTAAGCCTAAAAGTTCATGGGGGTTCATGGACTCAAAACAAAAGGCTGCACAGGGTGCTTATGGTGAAACAGGTGAGTGGGGATGGTTTTTTGGTGACTGCTGGTCATACCAGCCTGTGGATCCATCCTGACTCTGAGGGGCATTTAGAAAAGGAAGAAAAAACCCAGTTAGATTCATCTTTCACAAAACATGCAGCAATGCCAGTGGATCACTGGAGGTCCTCCAGGACATGGGGTCCTGTGGTATCAACATACCACTGTGGCTGGCAAACAGCTTTTCTGGTACTCATGCTGTGGCCTTGCTGCTGTCTTCAGCTAATAAGGAAATCGAAAACTGGGAAAATAAGTAGCGTTGCTCTAAGATCACTACTTACAGCCATGTTTAAAGAATGCTCTTGACTAGCTGCAGTATAAAAAGCATGCTTATTACAGAATCCTAATGCATTTCTGACTTGATGAGCCTTCCCTGTGCAGATGGGTCAAGGCTGCAGGAACAAGGTTAATATAGGTAAAATTAGACCTCGGCTTTGGGCTGAGAGCTCCCCCAAGTTTTTAGCTTGGCTGGTGGGAAGGTCAAACAGAAAATGTTGTCACTGCATTGGACCCGGGCTGATTATTTACAAAATGTGCACAAAGCCCTGTTACTCTGAACACTGCTAGTAGGGGTGAAGGTGGGAAGAGTGTTTCTTTGCTGACAGCTCCTGGGCTTTATCCCCTGCCCATCCCAAAAACTTCTTGGTCATGATGACTCTGTAAACTCATCTCTGGTGGGTCCTTGCCTTTCTCTGATTGCTTTGGTGACATTTCCTAACATTCTTGTGTCCTCTTCTGGGCTGGTGGGACTGGGTTTTCTTGGAGATGACGGGCAGAATGGCCTCTGCCTATTTAAGGTGCCCAGGCACCCCACTGCAAACCATCCTCTGCATCTGCTCAGGTTTCTTCTGGCTCCTCCACCTGCTTTCCCTGCCTTGGTGCAGAAACCTCCTGTCACCTGAACAGAGATCCTAGGTGTTTTCATCTGGCCGCATGGAGACCCTCCTGCCTGCGCTGCTGGGATCCCCACTTTGCCATGCCGGGTGTTTCTAGCAGCAATTTGCAGAGTTTCAGCTGTTTCAGCTCATGTGGGAGGGTTTCAGCCTCTGCAATCTACCCAAAGTGCAACTCTTGCATCCACCAGCTTAACCGGGCTGCACCCAGCTGCTGGCAAAACAGTAACTTTTGCTTTGCAGTTGATTTTTGCTGCCCTCCTGATAACAAACGTAAACCTTAGTTGTGTGCATTTGATTGAGCTCCAAGGGAGGCTACGAGGCGATGGCTCCCCACACTTCAGAGCGCTTGCAGTGGGTTGTTTATCTTCTGCAGTTTCTTTAGTAAACACCACGTAGTGTCAGCCAGCAATTTAATGCTTTGTACTCTAGCATCCCGCATCGCCAGTGAAAGCAACCTTTCAGAAAAACCACTCTGTTAGCATCTTTCTAACTTGCCAAGAACGCAAAGTGACTTGTGTCACGGCCTCACCCTGCACACCCCAAACACAACCCAAACATGGGAACGCGGCGTCTGGGGAAATGAAGAAAAAAATGAGTAACACTACATAATCACTCTCTCTATTTTCCCTTTCCATCCTCCAGCTAAGTGCTCTGACCCTCAGAGGAGGGTCATTCGGCTGTGCTACTTTTCTTATTTCTGGAGTTGCTGTTCCATCTTGTTATAAAGCCAGGCAGCAAGAGAGGGAAGGGTTTTTGACTGAGCATAAGTAATTTGGGAGAAGGGGAAACAAAACCTTGGGAAACAAAGATAACCTATAATGACGTGAAACTATTTCTGAACATCTGGTAAGCTCAGGAAAGGCAGACCTTCCAAATTAGGCACCAAATCCTGAGGCATTTGGGGCCAGTTAATGATGCTTTTGTGCTCCCACTCCATGAAGATTAAAACAGTTGTGGATTGGAAATAGTGCATCTATTTACTACCATTTTTAACGACAATGTCCATAAACTGGTTTGGTTTAAAATGCTATTTTATTTGCTTTATTATGTTGATTTTAAGCCTGTGATATCCTAAGGTTTAACAATGACACCATATCTTCACACTTTTATATCTATAGTGAATTTTTGCATGCAAATAAAATACCAGTGCTTCAGCTTCTAGAAACCTCTGAGGCAAACATTTTATTACATCATGAAATTAATTTTTATTGCCCTTCTGTTCTGTGAAGCAGAAACACAAAGCAATATGAAAAAAAAAATCAACCGAAGTGGCCTTTTCAGCAGCTTTGCAGCCAGAATTTCTTTGCTAATCTCCAAGGCGATATGCACTTCAGATCGATGATCAAAACCAAGGGGGTAATGACACATTCTACGGACTGAGTCTACTAAAAATCTCTCCGCGGTGAGGGAGCGTTAACCATTATGGGACCTCACAGACCGTCTTGCTGGCTTGCTCAGAATTGTGATAGAGCTTCTGCCTCATAAACTAGCGGGAGACGTAGACGTTAGCGTCTGCTTTTGCGCGTGGTGGGAGTGAGAGCTGAGCAGATATTGCGTTACTTTTTGGACCAGCAGACTTGGAGTCCTGCTGTAACATCTGCTGCAGTTTTGTGGTCTGACAGCTGCAGCATAAACGCTGAATTATTGGGTTTAACAGAACTGCTTGTGGTGTAGCCTCCCCGTTTGCAGGAGGGCGGGAGGTGTCAGCCAGAGAAATGCATCCACAGGCACGGGGGGCACTGACGGTGCTGGCATTTTATAGGCAGCATTCAGGGGATGCTGTAGCTCTTCTCTTGGGGCCAGGGGCTGCAGCCAGGACGTGGCATGGCAGACGGCTCCAGGCAATCAGCTGGATGCTCCCGGGAGGTGACCTCCCGTGGCTGGGGCAGACAGGGAGCTGCTGCACTGCCGGACACGGGTGTATGCTGCCAGGTGAACTGGCCAGTTATGGAGCTATTTGCCCCTATATACGCAGCTATTTTCCCAGGGAGGGAAGGCAGGATCAGACCACGAGTAGACAGGTGAAAAGGACCATGTGTTTGCAGTGTCTGAACAATCTGATCTCTGGATGCAAATGGGAGCGCTGCGCATCCTGTGCCGTAAACACAGTGATTTGTGTGTGCTCACGCATGTCCTGTCAGCGTTTGTTTAATGCTCCAGTTGCACTAGCTTTTTCCTTTTGAGTTTGTATTTTAATGCGCAGGCACTTGCTGAAGTGTATCCACTTAGCGAGCATCTGGCCTTGCCGGGGCTTTAAACTGAACACACATTTTAACAACGTCTGACCTCTCAGTTGGCACTGAGAAAATTAATAGACCCAATATCCTTCCCTTCCCTCCTGCACAAGGCTGGCTGGTCCTTCTCCCCTAGAAGAACCTATTTTGTGTGTCCCACCAGGGTCTGAGGGTTGCGGCGGTCGGTCCCAGCCAGCACCTTGCTCTGCAGAGACTGCACGGTGCTTCATAAACCCTGCAGGAGCCCTGGAGCTCACTCATGGCCTTTGGATATTAGGAACATCTAAGGTCAATTGATTGAACATGGGAAGCCTGACTTCTTCAATAGACTTAGTACTTTGATTTGTTCAGTGCACCTTCAAAGGCTCACATTAAATTAAGGATTTACTTAAGGATTTAAATTAAGTGAGGATCTAATTAGCACAATTATGCATTACCAGACAAGTCACAGGGCTGAGGTAATTTGCTTTGTTGGGCTGGTATTTGGACTGGTTATGTGGAGTAAAGTGGCATTAATGAACAAACACAAGACCCAGTGAAAGTCCATCAGGGAGCCTTCGTTAGACAATCAAAATCTCCCTCTCTTTGCTCGCTGTGACATACCACGTGCCACAAGCTGGCCTTTAGCTCTTTCCTCACAGATCCCTAGAGGATTAAATAATTCAAACTTTTACAGCCTTGTACTCACCAGCATGAGTCTACATGCCAGAGATGACCCCCAAACACTGACTTCACACACTGAGATGGGGTAAGCCATATAGGAGCAAACCCCTGCATCTTCAGTGAGAGTGCAGTCAACAGCAACTCCCAGCTACCCAGAATGGTTCAGCATGCCCATTTCCAGGTCTGTTGTGTTTTTTTTCCAAGCTGGTGGCTTCCTCCAAGAGAGTCTTGCAGGAGGACTTGCTGCTCCTCACCCCAGCATCACTGCCCAGTTGGGAGGTGACCAGACCATGGGTGCTTGCTGCACGGCTGGGCATGCATGGACTTTGAGCTCCACCACCTGCACAGCCCAGTTTCAAACTCTGCTTCCTGGGAATGCTCATGCATACAACCTGGAAACGCTACCTTTACAAGGCTTTTTGCTGATAAAAGCCCATCATACGAATATGCAAGAAAGCAAGCACCAAGGGAGGTTGCTGGCCAAATTCATTAAAATCTGTGAGTGACTGTGTCTGGGAACATTCTGGCGGAGCTCATCTAGCTCTCAAACTCCTTAATCCTTCCAGCGCAGCCATTAGACAGGGGGTTAGGGGCGTGCTGATGACTTGGTTTGTCACTATTTAACAGTTAGATGAACTTTGGCAATGTAACACAGACCTAAAACTCACTGCATGCAGTTCAGCATGGTCTGGCTAGGCCCTGAGACAGAGAAGACAGTTTTTCCGGGCTGCTAGAGATGCCCTCTTTGTTCTCTGCTGTGTTGCTGGAGAGGACCCTGATAACCGGTCTCCTCACTTGGGAGCCTGCAATTAGCTGGGAAGATTCTGGGGCAAAACTAGCATTACCAGCTGCATTGTCACTGTTCGAAGTGCACTTTAAAGGCAGGGTGAAGGAATGAAAGTCCTGGTCACCCACAGCCCAGGATGGCTTCTATGGATGGATGATGTAGGAGTCTTTATAGACATAGTACAGGACAGTCCTTGGAGGAGTTTGGAGGGGACTGGCTGAGCTCTAGGCAAGTAACAGGCTCTGGAAACAGGAACCAGTTGCCCTGATAGGATGCATTAACTGGTTTTACGACATTTCCGGAGGTGAGAGCTTTAAGAGTGGAAGACAGACGTTTCCAGCTCACCTGTATGAAGGCCTTTTCAGCATCAGCAAGGGAGGTGAGAGAGATTCATATGTAAGATGAAGGAGGTTAACGAGGAACTGTAGCAGGAAGGCCTGCATATCTAAATAAGTGAGCAGAGCAAACAGACCTCCAGGTACTAGAGGCTTGTGTAACTCTTGGGAATTTCATCCTTAGCATTTTCACAAGTGGATGACGGGGTCAGCTTTTAGCTCGATATAACTCAGTATAATTAATTCTAATGGGTTTGTTAGGTCATAAAAGGTGATTTCCTTTAGGTCTTCATCCTGTGCTCCCTCACAATTTTTCTGAAACCCTGGGTAAGTAAAAAATGCATACTGAAGTGATTCCTAATACTCAGAACTTTAATGAGACTTCTTTCTTATTTTTATGAGACAATTATGAACAAGCACTCCAATTCCCTCTACTTCTTTTCCCTAGTATACCAAAGTAGGGGTATATAGCATTATAGCTACACAATATCAAAAGAGAAGCATAGGAAGGCTTTCAAGGGGACTCTGTCTACAAGGGGGATATCTCTGCTGACAGCTCAGGCTTACATTGCAGACAGCCATACAAGAGCTTTTCTTAGCCCAAGCTGCAGGGTTGACAGGCGAGAGGGCCACCAACCCTCTCCAGGTGCTCTGGATTACATTCCTGTCAAGGGTTTCTGTGGGGATGGGGCATGGACAAGATCAACTGCTGCAGCCCCCTCCACCATCAGTGTCCTGCTTGTGACTCTCCCAAGGCCAGTGTGGACCCTTCGGGTGAGTGTGAGATGCTCAAAGGATAATCCTTCCTTTTCAGTCAGATGTGCTGTGGTGGGAGGGAGAGGGCGAAGGTCACGGTGCTCCGGGTGCTCAAGCCACCCTTAAGGCCACTCTCCATCTCACGGTACAGTCAGGGACAGAGAGACCCAGGGCTCGTTGATGCCTGCAAGCCATGGAGAGCAAGCTGAGATTTTTTTGCAGGCATGCCTACACACAAACATTCCAGCCATGAATCCTCTGGTGTTTTATTTCAGACTATTACCATACACTGGAAAAGGATCTACTAAGATGTGGGATGAGTGCATACACTCCCTATCCTAAAACTACTCATTCATGGTTGGTCCTCTTTGTGGAGCCTCACAGTATTTTGCTTGTTACATAGGTCAACCTGTTCATTTGCCTGTACAACCTCTATTGCTTTGGGTTCATCTTGGCCAGACATCATCTTCCTGGTAAGCATCTGCCTGCATTCAAGTGCAGTTGTCTAACTGGTGAGATTAAAAAGAGAATTTTTAAAAACTTTTTTATCAAAAATAAAAATACCAAACAGATCATCAGAAAACCCCAAATCAAATGTAAAGCAAACTTGTCTCATATTTCTCCATGGTCCCAAGTGAAGATCCTTGACTTTGTCAGCCACTGAGCAGAAGGAAGTGTCCAAGTGCTTGAAAGTGTCCAAGTGTCCTTGAAAAGGAGTCACAATAGTGAGCAGGTCTACTAAAAAATTAACAGGGAGAACAAGGTGGCACCCCCCAGAGACCTGGATGTCTGTAGAGGAAGGGCAATGCTGGTGGGGTTGTAAGACTGGTGGGATAAGGACAAGGCTTCTGTAACATTCATTACCACTTTGAAGGGAAGATGAGTTAGTGCCTCAAGGACGGGCATCTGGTTGAGCTCAGAGGGTCAAACTCTGGATCATGGTCTTGAGGGGCTCTGGAGCCTCTGTTGCATGGAGGAGCAGAGACAGAGACCAGCCTGGCAAAGGAACAGCATCCTACACGCACTAAGTGCTACCTCAGCATGACCAACCCCTGAGGTTTAATCAATGTCACGCAGCAGTCCTCTCAAAGTATCAAGGGATTAGTTTAAAAGCCGTGAGGTGTTTTCCAGGGAGGTTATGACATTTATTACGTGTTATTTCTCTGCCTGTTAGGCTGATCCACAGGTGTTAAAAGAGAGATGTGAAGCTAAAAATAGTACTCGGTTCACAGGCTGCACAGAAACGCAGCTCCCTTGGAGCTAGCAGTCCTCTCCCAGTGCTCTCCTGCTGTGCTTAACACCCCCTCTCCCCCCCCCCCTTGAAGCAGCAGTGCTGTCCATCTCCCCGGTCTGCTCAATAACACAAACTATTCCTCACGGCCTTGTGGGGACCCAATTCACAGTAACATCCTCCAAAGCTGGAGCAGCCTTGCAGATGTTCCTACGTGGTTGCAGCCGGTCTCTCATGGCCCTCTCCATGGTCCTCAGACCTAGGGGAACGTTCCTGTGAATCTTTCCTTCTCTGGAGTATGCAAACCTGTGAACATGAAAGGATATATTTGAGAACACATATCGTTTCCCCCTGCATTCCTTGCATACATTTTAAATTGTAGAGCATGCTAGAAAAATATTTTGTAATCAAAATGTTTAACTTATTCCATTACCAAGGTTTGGTTTCTTTTTTTTTTAAATTGAAAGTGCATCGAATATGCCATGTTGTTTGGAAATGTCTTAAGACACCTAACCCCCCTATCTGCATCTCAATACCCCATCTTTATTCTACCCTTACTCAGGGAATGGTGGAAAAGGGGTTGTCTTTTGTGTCAGCATCTAGTCCAAGGCCCTGGGATTGGGAGACGCAGATGGTAAGCTGGTTACTCAGGAGGAGTGGAGGAAGGTTGCCCATAGAGATCTTAGGCCAAAAGTTTCCCTTCTTGTTGCAGAAAGACAGCCTGGCCTTCCAGGGTCCAGAAGGATTTTACCTCGTTGGTCTTTCTGGCTCAGTGTCTGGGGTTGTTACCCAACTGTTCAGGTTCCTCGGGCATCACCTCATCATCCCCCTCCTTTCTGACCCGGGGCAGCAGGCTCATCTCCACAGGAGTGTGGCCAGCGGGGCTGGCAGCCTGCAGTGAGCTGCTGGTGGGGACTATTCCTGATACAAGCCAGGATGGTGTTGGCCTTCTTGGTCACCTGGGCACACTGCTGGCTCTGACCATGAAGACTGGGGCAGCTGCCTATATTTTCCTTGTGCCCTCTGAGAGTTTTTTGCAGATTGAGTTGACTTGGAAGATGAGAAGGGATGACTGAGCTAGGCGAGAGGACCGATGGCTGTAATGAGTCCTAGGGGTTGAGATCCCTGTACCCAGGCTTGGACAGAGGGGACGTGGCTGAGCTACCAACAACAGCATCAGGTGAGCCTGAGGGTGGCAATACATGGTGGGGTGCCAAGTGTGGGGGGACAGAGGTGACAGCTACACCTTCCCAAACAACAGCCACTTCCCAGTAACTCCTCGCCTGTCTTCTCTCAGGCACTCCGCATCCCACAGTGGGAGGTACCCCAGGCAAAAGAGCCACGTGGTGCGGCAGAGACACATCTACCCCGAGCGGCGAGCTGATGTTTCCAACGATGCCGCCTTGTCGGGATGTGGCGGTCTCTGGCAGTCTCCGAGAGGGGAGAGGTGATTAACCATGAATAGCAACTCTGCCATGTGCTCCGGGGGCAATTCTTCCGGGTCATTTAATGCAGATAAACAAAACCCACAGCAAAGTTAAAGGCAGCCCCGGAGTCTAGCCACAGCTATGAAGGCAGTTGGTTTAGGGATTGGTTTGCTTCCAGAGCTGCTAAAGGTTTGGAGAAATTAACTATAGTATGTTGATGTGAAGATTTACGAGAGGATCAAGGAGACATGAAAATGAAAGAGTCAACAATATCAGAGCATGACTTGAGATAGTGAAGTATTTTATTTCCATTGCTTTCAATATTATCTCTTGGTTGGCAGGAAATAATCTGAGCAGGGAGACTGCATAGCAGAGGTATGGAAAATAGATGTGATCATTTTCCACAGACGCAATGAGCACCACTCTAGATATTTTATAACTTGCTGGTGTTTTATGTCATTTCTTCAGACATCTGTGCATTAGAGTGACTGAGAACTGCAAATGATGTATAGTTAAGATATCCCCCTATAATTAAGCTGAAATAATGCTGGATTATTCTAGCATAATTATAGGGGGCTATTTTAACTATTAGCTCATTAAAAAGCTATGATGCAAATCTCGTTCTGAAAGAGACGAGAAAATGAGTGTATATGAACAAAATGTCAGTGGTCCTCTGCTGAGACCAGATGGAGAGGTATAACCATACTCAATTTATCAGTCAATATATTTAATTATAGCCAAGCTTGGATGGAGCCTGCAATGGCCTTTTATTATGTTTAGTGTTTGCAGACGGACATGGTGATTCAGAAACACTTGGGAAGGGAACGCGGTACCTATGCAGAAGGGTGGACTTTGGCTGCAATTGGCCTGGGTTTCACATGAAGCCTTGCCACATGCTCCTCTCTAAATGGGAACCATCCTTTCGCCCATCTTGCACTTCAGGTGTGCCACACGAGGTTACAGAAGCTGGTGCTGCGAGGCTAAAATCAATGATTCTGATTTTGGTCCCATGATGAGGCCAGCCCCAGGAAGTGTGGAAGCGGTCGCAGCTGGCATAAGCCCTGCCAGAGCATGAGGCGCTCGTCTGTGTCTAATCTGCTTGGGGTCACCACTTGGTCAAGTGTTACAGAGCAGCGACATTGCCCCATTTTGGATAATAAAAGCAAGCAGTATGCTTGGCTAGCCTGGTCTCTGACAAAGGGCATCCTGGAAGGGAGCTGCCTGTGCCTGTGTGCTCTCTTCCAGCGGTCAGAAAGTTATTCTCCATCTCGTTATCTCCCCCTCTCCCCTGAAGGACACCAATGGGGCCAAGGCGCCCCAGGCAGCTGGAGGAGGAGCTGCTGCCCGGCTCCCCACACTCACGTGAGCCCCGGCATGGCTGTGCTAACCAGCAAAAAGCTGTCCTGGGAGGAAACTGGGGGAAACCCCAATACCTCTGCTCTTGTAAAGATAAGGGACTCTCTTGCCTGACCCTCCATATAGGGTGGGATACAGCTGGGGAACAGTTTTAAGCAACCATCTCCATTGAAATTCCATGGTTTGGACTTTCTGAGACCTCCATGATCCTTCCCTCAGGAGGAGGGGATCTGTGCATGTAAGGATCAGTCCCTGGCCTACCATCAGGGCATCGCTTTACAAGGGTCAAGTTTTCCCTCCCAATGCAGCCACTGCTTCTGCCTCACTCAGGGTGATTAAGAAAACAGTTTGCTTTGCAAATATGGTTGGGTGTGCCTGCACTGCCCAAAGGGGCATCTCATCTCTGGCATCTGACAGCAAGCAGGAGGGCAAAATAATAGAGCAGAGGCTAAATAAGAAAAATTACTTCTTGCCCTCGAGCATTATGGCAACAAATGGTGAAGAACATGCCCTCGGGGAATAGCAAAATGAATGAGATGAATGTGTAATGTCCAATAACTACATGTCGATCAAAGAGCGTGCTCTTAAAGCATGAAGTTAGCAGGGGCTGGTGAATGCAAGAATCTGGGAAATTTATCGTTGCACAGGACGGCATGGTATGTAAATCTTGCTGGAGAGCTCTTTGCAGTTGCTGTTGGCTTTTGAAGGTAATGAATGTAAGACACTGGTTTATAGGAAAACAATGAAGGAGGGGAATCAACAGAAAGGCAGGAATGGCAGCTCAGGCGAAACTGAAGTTCCACCCAAGTGTCTTTGTGGTCCAGGCCTCAGCTCCGAGGGCTGGAGATGAGGAAAGGCAGGGTTTCCGATGGAGAAGGAGGGGGAGGCAGACAGGGAGAGAGGATGGAGCTGGCTACAGCTGTACGGTGGCATTTCTCTTTTTCTCCACTCAACTTCCCCCCGCAGCTGCCTGCTCAGCCCAGGAGCAGCAGTGCGAGGCAGCATGGACACCCGGTAAGGGGCTGGGGGCCATAGCACAGAGCATTTTTATGCTTGACCAAAGGACTCACGGCTAGATGTGATTGGGAAAGAACGTTCCTGAGTTTGGCCCAAGGGGTTTTCTTTATTTATTTTAATTTGATTAAAGGCTGGCTGAAAACTAAGAACATGCCCACATGCCCAGGCAAGCAGGCTCCAGGCTGGCGTGGCCTTGCCGCCAGGGGAGATGCTCTGCGGGAAAGGGGGTTTGGGCACCTGGAGGGACTGTCACTGGTGAGACCAGTACCCAACGCCTCGGGAGCCACTGGGTGGCGTATGAACACTTACATACATAAAAGAGCAGGATCCGTGGAAAAAACCAAGGCAGAAATATATGTAGATAATTACGTGGCCTCTCTTCGGACTGGGGCGAGAGCAGGTGAAACCGACCCGGCGTGCATTAGGAAAGTGGCTATATGTCATGCCTCCTTTAACAAATAAAAGTCCAGATGATCAAGTATCAAGGAGTAAAGTTCAGGGGCTGTAAAAGCAATCAGCTAATGAAAAATCACAACTCAGCCTTGCCTTTGCCATGCAGGGCACGAACAGGGGACCACAGGGGCGACAGCGGCTGCAAAGCCCCTCAGCAGACAGCTGCCCCAAATCACTCCTGGTGCTTACATACCATGCTGGCAACAGCCAGGGTTTCTCTTGTTGACACCTTACTCAGCAGGGCTCTGGTCGTGCCACGGCTGCGGTTACTGCGGTTGTGCTGTCCCCCCAGGTGCCGATGCGGCAGGAGGGCTGCGGGTCCCCGGGCACAGCCCCGCTCAGCTCCGCTGCTCAGTGTTTTCCTTTCTGACAGGGACAGCCTCTCCTGGGCCATCGCCTTCGCCCACGGGGGCTGAGGACAGCAGGCTCGCCAAGCAGTCACCCAGCAGTAGCCCCAAGCCAGCTAGAGCCAGGAGGGGGATTTCAGCAGGAGTCAGGAGCCAGAAATACTTATCTCCAGGCTCCTCGCATTTTCCTCCCACCCCATCGGGTTTGTCGCTGCCTGATATATAACCCTTGCTGCATTTCATGGGCTTCTTTCCCTCTGATTGCTTAAAGTGATTAAGTAAATATTTGTAATGTTTCTATCTCAGTTTTGCTTGTTGCCCACAATTCCCCCTGTAGGACAGCAAGCTCTCACAACCTCATGCAGCTGGGCCTGAGCATTTTGCAGCGGAGAGCCACCCCTCCGAGTTACTCGTCCCCTGGCAGGGTAAGGCCCCAGAGCAACAGAGAATAGGAGAGGCTTAACCAGCTGTGATGAGCGTCTTGAGACACGTTTCATCTCCTCTTACCAACTGTCAAGACAAATGAACAAGGAGCTCGCTTTGAGGACTTTTCATTTATATGATACTGGGGATGGGACAGGAAAGGGGGGCACAGCGCTAAGATAGATTATACTATTTTCAACTAATTCAGGTAAGCATTTGTTCTGAATGCAGTAGCATTGCTATGAATGCTCTTTAGCATCTCCGAGAGCCCCCTTATTTATTTTATGGGAGCCACCTACATGCTTTCATGGTGTTCAGGCATCGGCACAAGCATCTCACAAGTGGCAAAAGGCAGGAAAGTGGAGTTATCAGCCAGGCTGGGGCTGTGTTTGCTTGTGTATTAGCCACGCTCAGTCTTCCACCTTCCCTCCATCGCGTAAGGTGTGTCTGCTCTCAGCTACCAGTCGGTCACCACTCACCACCCACCACCAGGTCGCTGGCAGGCTGTGGCTGTCCCCTGCCTGTGGCCATTGCAGGGGCGAGAAGGGACATGCAGGGGAAGAGAAAAATGGGTAAGCAGAGAGGGGTGGTGATCACCTGGAAGCACATTGGCTCTCCTCTGCTAGCTGAAGGAATCACTTTTCATCCAGCCTAGAGGAGAGAAGGAAAGGGGAGGTGAAGACTCCTCTGCAGCTTGTCCATCCCCCAGCAAACCACAGCAAGGATGTCCTGCCCAGCCATGGGAGGTTCCCTCCCTGCCTCTGTGACTCGGTGTCCCCTCTGCGAGAGGGAGATCACTCCCCCCGGGAGCTGAAATCCTCACTGCTTGTGGCCAGTTTGAGCTCCATGAAGGGATGGTGCTCTGTGACTTCCGGGAGTCTCCACGGAGCAACAGGTTGATGCCATGACTGCTTTTTGAAGGGATGCCTGGGAAGGGGCCAGGTTACTGAGAGATGGCTGCCCTTGCAGAGCAATGGCCTAACATGCGAGCCCTGATGGAAGAACAACGTTCCTGCTGTGAGGGCAAAATCTCACATGCCTAGGAATTTCCTAGGGAAATTTTCCTTTTCCCTAGGAAAAGGGCTAGGAGGGCATCTGCATGGTAATCCACTTCCTTCAGAGGCACAGAGGTGACGTCTTCCCCGTTCTGCAGATGGGAAGCTGAGAAAAAGAACAAAACCAGATCGATTCTCACCCATTGCAGAGGAAGTCCTTGGTGGAACAGAGACCGGGGCCTGAGGCTTGGGTTAATGCCCTCAGTGCCTCCTCTTCACTGCAGGGTCTCATGAAAACCCCCTGTGCTTTTCAGAAAAGTCACTTCATCTGGATCGAGATCAGGAAGCATCACAACAGATTTGAACTAACGAACGGCAGCAAAATAAGAAAGGAGAAAGCGAAGCCTGGCCCCTGAGCAGACAGGCATTTACGCACGTCCTTATCTGGAAAGGTTTCCTCAGCATTTAGCATGGGTGTAAACTCCCTCCTCTGAACGACACCCAAAACGCCAGCTGGCTCCGGCAGACTGCAGGAGGCACACGAGTGAAGTCTAATGAAAGCCCAGGCACAGCATCCCAAAAGTGACAGTCGCTCCATTCTCAAGCAGGATCGTGAGCTGCTGATTCCTCCTGGGCTAGCAGAGGGCAGTGTGATTTCGGAGGGGTTGCTCTAGCGTTTTGGGCATCCCCTCCCATTGAATCCTTCCCCGCAGCCTGCCCGTGGCTGCAGGGTTGATTGAACTGTATGATCTCGAGTCAGCAGGAGAAGAAAAGATCATTACTTCTGGCTTTTTTTTTTTTTCTTTATTCCTTCCAGGGTAATAGAGTCCTCCCCTCCCCAATTTTGTTATTCACACAAGATCATGCAGTCCAGGACACTCTGTCCTTAAAGACAAAATGAAAAAAAGAAGCAGAAATGGTGATATAAGTCAGAGACTATTGCAGTTAATGAGCAGGACTGCCTGCTTCACCTCCCTCTGCACTGCCCAAGAAAGTGCCGATAAAACTAGATAGATATGTGACTTGATGCTGGTGCCTGAATACATTAGTCAATTTTAATCTTTTTATTTTGCAATAATTATGGCATCGACCGTGCCCTTTCTGTCTGAGGGAAAGTTTATAATGCTTGGAAGCACCTGGGTAAGAAAAATGGGGTTTTGATGTCTTTTCAGCTGGTGCTTTGGCACACCGTTGCTTAGGGTCCCAGTGTCCCTTGAGGATGCTTTCCTCAGTGCCAGCCCCAGGCACCCAGCACCTCATGGCTGGGTTTGTGGGAGGGCAGGCTGGCCTGGCTGTGGTGCTTACAAAAACCAGGCTCCTCTCTTCATTTGCACCGTGAGCACACAGCCTTGCTTTTCCCACGTGTTTGAATGTCTCCCTGCTCCCGTTTTGGGGCGCGGGGATGCAGGAATGCTGAATGTGGCCTCAGGAAAAGGTGCTCTCCAAAGGTCCTGGAGCCCAGGAATGGGCATCATTTTAAGTGAACTGGTGGGAAATCTGAGGGGCTTCGTGCGCACCCTTAACAGTTCATCTGAGTTGGGCAGCATCCCTGTTTACCTGTATTTCTACACTGCCACATAGCACTAGCGCTCCACCTTTGAAGAGTGAGATCTACAGCTCGGGGACTGTGGAAGGAGATGACGGTGACACCAGAGTTTCTATTTGCGTGTATCACGAAACACGCAGCACAGCCTCCTATTTAAATAGCAAATTTTTGCCAAAGCACGAATGCCTCCTACGAGGCTCGGGGTGCCCTCAGCTTGCACTGAAGTGACTCGCAGCCGAGGGCACTTGCCACCTCCCGGGAGGTGCTGCGCGGTGGGTAGCACGGCATCGGGAAAACTGGGCTGGGGCAGCAGAGGCGGAGCTGGTTGATGCTGGAGGACGTTGTAAGTGCTGGATGATGGAAGTGTGGCTTAGCACCTGTTTCACAAGGTCTGGCTGAAATCGATGCTATTAGTCCCCTGCTTTCCTGACTACTAAATGCACCCACACAATGTAAAAGTAGCGTCTCGCCGATCAAAGTCAGCTCCGTCTCTTTTGCATCCACTTTGCTATTATTCATTCTTCACATCTGGATCAGCGTGTGACACATTCCAGTCCTTCATTTTTCTTGCTTGGGATTACAAGTGTTTTTAATGTTTACCTGCTTGGAGAAATAATGCATTTTACCTAGTGATAAATGTACTTTATATTTATTCAGGAGGCCAGCTTAGATTATGAATCCAAAGCTGATGAATGAATAAACTACCTGATGGATCAAAGTAGAGCAATATGCTTCGGGTGTTGGTTACACCCAGGGAGGGCGCCCAACAGGTCAGTCCATCGAAGATGTTGTATTTATTTTATTTCAACATTTCTTGATTTCAAAACAAGAAAATGCTGCTCATGGGTAAACTTACTAAACAAAGGAGACTGCCAATGGGCCTGACAACGTTTCCTTGGTAACATTTCTTAGCTTTTACCCCAGTGATTGATATCCAAGGATAGCCATTTGCTTTCTGCAGAGGAGCAGGAGAATATGGCTCAATGATTCTCTTTCTGGCTCCTGAAAGCAGAGAGAGGAGAAGCAATCCATTAGAGCTGATGTGGCTTTACTCATTACTTAAAAAAAAAAAAGAAAAGAAAAAACCCAACAACAACCAAGGAAAAAAAGAAGAGAAATTGCGCTTAGAACCTGATCCAAAAAACGCACTGTATTTGACAGAAAAACTCTTTGACTTCACAGGGCTTTGGTCCAGTCTCCTGATGTGTGTTTAAGACTGACTTTAATCTGAACACATTTCTCTGTCGTACTCTTTACTTTCCTCGATTAAAAACCTCTTGTGCAAGCAGTGTTTCTTTTCTGTTTGTGCTAACCAGCCCCACCATTCATGGGGAGCCTTCAATACCACTTCCTTCAGGAAATAAGCAGCCATGGGGGACTGGGTCTTGCTTTGATGTTGCAGTAAGATATCCCCAGATTTAATACAACCGAGGAAAACCGAATTTGCAAGTCCGATCAGACCTAGTTAAAAAGTGGTTTTAGGTGCATGAGGGAGATGGGCTGGACAAGTCACCCTTTGCAGAGGAAAACCCCTGCATTCCTTTCACTCCCCATTGCCCTCCCATCCCTCTCCAGCAGCTCTGCAAGCATCCTCACTGTTTATTTCCAGAAATACCCAAATGGTGCCTCTTGTGCCAAAGCCCTTTGCAGTCACCTAAATGACAACACTCGCGCAGTGATTGCGACCGCTAACGAACATGCCCGGTGGCCAGTGCTCCAGCGGTACTGCCAGATTTAGTCAATAACAGCTCTGCATCAAACACCAAAATCCATACCAAATTAGTCCTGAAGACCCAGGAGACAGCTTTCCCTTCTCTGCAGGCATGCTCCTGGCACTCCGCGATGGTTTTGGCTGAGCAGAGGAAGACTTTGGGCAACTTTGTGGCTCCTCATTGCAATCCAGGGATCTGGAGAGAGAGCTGGGAGGGCAGCAGTGCTCAGGGGCAGCAATGGTTTGGCCCCATTTGCTTCTCCTTGACCATGCCCCCAACACAGTCCCATTTGCAGGGTGCTTGAAGGAACTTGTCATGCCGGCTCTCTGCTGTTTGTCACGTCCTCCCCAGGTTTCTCTTCCTCACTAAGGACTTTTTCCCCATCCTTCCCTTTTTTAGGGTTTGAAGTGAAGGTCGTTCCAGTGTTGCCCCCAAAAAGAGGGGCTGCCAGCTTCAGCAGGGCAGCAGCAATATGCTCCTTCCACAGGGTTGTGAGAAGAAATGGGATATGGCTGTTTGAACACCTCAGAAATCATGGCAGCCAAGCAAAACCAGGCAAACTCATAAAAGAATACATCTGGTTTTTGGATGATTGGATACCCAAGAGGTTCATCCTTCCTTCCTTCCCCGCAGTTTCTCTCATGTGCTTCTATACCCCAATTTTAGCTTCCTCCCAGCCTCCCCCAACCAAATGTCCCTTTCTGCTCATGTCTCCTAAACCTGTCACAGTACACACAGCCCTTCCCTGTCTTTTCTTTGCCTCTGCCACAGGACCCCTCACTCCTTTGCAGCCCCCCGAATGCCACCGGTGACCCCGAGGTTCTTGGTCACCAGCAGGAGAGAAGCACAGGCCGGTGTGGCCAGTTAATGGCACTTCCCCTCAGCCCAAACACCAGCCCTCACGGAGGAGGTGGTCCCTTGCAGCTCTCGTGGCTGCTGTGGTCTGAGGTGCATACGGCAGCCCGGGGAAGGACTGATGGACGGGCGAAGGACAAGCAGTGGGATCACAGCATGCCTCACTTCTGTCAGGGAAGGGGCTAAATCGATGAACACACAACAAATCAATGCTGTTGGGTTTTTTTTTTGTAATGTGATCTTTTCCATTAGGATGCTCACCACTGCTCCATTAATAGTTCACATTTAACCACCAGTGCTGGGTGGTACCCAAGGCCTGAGGAAATGCAAAATAAAAAAAAAATATGGACTGTAATTGATCCAGCAAGTTGTATAATCATATGATACAAGTGGGAGATTTTATTTTTGTAAGCCGAGTACCTTATTTTCTGAAGCCTGAGATACATTCACACATTACAGAAGCATTATATTGCTTATAAAATTATCCAATCCTTTTTATAATCCAGCATCAGTACAGCCTGTCCTAAATAACTCTTTTTAAGATGCACTCCACAGGCACACTGTCTACATAATTATTTCTCTTTGTTTTTCTCCACTATTTGTTTCACCCAGTGTCTCCCTCTTTCCAGTGATGGATAGTCTGTACCTGCAGACATAAATAAAGCCTGTTAGTCCTTTAAGGACACCCTCTGTGTCCCAGCGTCAGCGCTCCTGTTGCTGTTTCTCTTTCCTAAATAGAGACATTTCAGTGGATGGCCTTGTGAGGGTTTGGGGTACAAGGCTGTGCCTGTGGAGGAAGGGAGGGTGGGGACCTGTGCATCCCCTTCCTGTGCTGTGCAGAAGGAGAGAGGTGGCCAAGGGGCTGCAGCCTGTGGGGGCAAGGAAAGGCCAGGATATCTTTGCAAACAGGGGTTTGTGCAGGGATTCCCTCTCCAGGGAGAAGGGCTGTTTTCTGCTCAGAGAGAGGATATCTTTTTCCCAGGATCCGGGAAAACGGTGGCTCAGTGGGCTGAGCTCTGGGACGTGCTGCTGAGCAGCCAGCCTGGTCCTGCCCACCTGAGCTTCAGGGTCATCTCCCCTGAAGTGACCACCGAGCACCCTAGCAGTGGGGGCTGGATCTCTGAAGCAGGGTTTTTCAGGTTTTTTATTCCAAACAAGAATATGGCAACTCCCAAACTAGGGAAGCTCAGAGCCCTGGGGAGGGCAAAATAAAAAGAAAAGCAGTGGAAATCAAAGCCCCCGCTTCCTGGCCAACAGGTCCTTCCCTGAAGGCCAGCAACTTTCAGAACTCTCTTGTGTCTCTCATCTACAGGTTTCTGTCTACCTGCCTCCATCACCTCTGGAGCTCACCCGTGCTCTCCACCCTCCACAAGACTCGGTCCCTGGTGTCACTGCCAGCCCCTACTGCCTGCTCTCTGCTGTACACCTTGCCTCACCTGCTCTCAGAAAACCCCATTTTTTTCCCCTCCCGACCCCAACTACAACCAACTGAACAAAACAAGCAGCCTTCTGCTCTGTCACCCAGCTGCCCCTTCCAGCATAGAGCATAACCTGCACAGTCAAGTGCAGACAAATGCATTGCAAAAGCTACATCGCCCACTGCAGACAGCGTCTGTCTGCTTACCGCACCAAAATGAAACTTTTTCCATGTGCCACAGAAAAGAGGGAGGTTGCTGAAAACCTTCAGACTCTGCAGATCCAGGCAAGCATCCTTGTATTGTTAGGTCCATGCTTCATGGCTTTACCTGTTCTCATATAGATGGGAGGCACCTAGAAAAATTAGCCCCTAGGAGCAAGGCAGCATCTTCAGAGAAGATATTAAGAATTACTGGCTTGCTCCAAGCCCAGCTAGAACCGATGTGGTTTTGTCCCATGGGTTTATAAATTACTGCTGCCACTAGATTTGAGGGGAATGTGCAACCACTTTCCAGAGAAGGCAACTCAGTCTTCAGCGACCTAGTCCTAAACGTCGCAAGGCAGAGAAGAACCACCTGGAGAAAAGGCAGTATCCCAGGAAGAAGACTCCTCATTGCATTTGGACTATCATCCAGGGCTTTGCTGACCTGGAAGTGGGTGGGTGGGGGGGGACCCTTTCTAGCTTAAGGAGAAGGTCAGACTGCCTTCAGAGAGGAGGATATTGACGTTAGGCAGCCCCGATTCACATCTGGGAAAAAGGATATATGCTCTTAGCCTTGTGTGTACAGCCTGAATTAGTGAAGTAAGTACACTGTAAATCATCCCCTTCCTTGCAGTGCTGTTTTTCTCCAAACAATGGAAAGCAGAAACTGGAAACGTGCTGATATGATAAAGAGGGTGGAGGAGAGGCAAGGTCAGACGTACTCTTGTTGCTGTCTTCCTGGCTGTAGACATACACTCCTTGCTTCTCTAAAAGCCAAGGAAAGAATCAGATACTTTAAAAAGCTGTATTAGCGGTGTCAGACCCTTGCCCTTTCTACCTGGGTGCATATGGCATGTAACTAAGGAAACTAAACATGCTGCAGATGCCTTGGTTTGAAATGTCTCTGCCGAGAGCTGGTTGAAACGCAGGACTTCTATTCCGCAAGAAATCCTGACATTTGCAAAAGTTTGGTTTGGCAGAAAAATGAGTCATTTTCCCCCTGAAAAAGAAAATCTGTGGGGAGGGAAGAAAAGGGAAAAAGAATGGCTTGGAAAAAGCAAACCATTCCTATTCCTTATTTTTTCCCCCCCAATGCAGAACAGAGGAGCAGCTGCCTCTGTCTCCTGAGGTTTCCCCCAGCCACGAGCCAAGCAGCCTCAAATCCCAGCGAGCTGCAGCCTGCGCCAGAGCTCCCATGGCTTTGGGCTTTGGGCTTCCCGCGGCAGAGCTGAGCCCAGCGGAGGCCAGGAGACACCATCCTCGCAGCAGCATCACCTCGAGCCAGCAGGGAACCAACCCTGCCGCAACCGACCTGCTTCCACAGCCCAATTTTGGCTTTATCTCCCTCTTGGTTTTTTGGGCAAAAGTTTGTTTCACTGGAAAATTCCCCATGAGCCTTTCCTCATACATTTGCATGTTACATAGTCACTCCTAGGTATGTGACTTTAAAAAAATAGTATTATTTATTTGAAGGGAGGAAAAAAAGCCCCATCAATGCAAACTGTCACATGGTTGTGTCAAAGCCCCCAGCCTCACTCCTCATCTGCTGAAACCGGCCACGGTGAGAGGCCCTGCATACGCTGAAAGGGTTTGTACTGAGATGCTGGAAAAAATAACCTGCTAAGATGACTGGCTCACTGCTCTGCCCGAAATGGCAACATTTGAACACACAATACGCTCAAAGATGATTAAGCCAGGGAAGTGTAATGATATGTGAAACCAATTTTTATTAATACCAGACTGAAACGCACTGTCTTGTATGAGGGAGAGAAATCTCCGTGCTCCTAGTAATGGAGATCAGAGCCTTAATGATCATTACACTACTAAAACTGTACACTAATACCACAGCAGGTCACGGGGGTCAGAGCAAATGCTTCTTTCTTTGTATTACATGCTTTTATGTCTTCATTTACTCCACCAATTCTCTCATTATTTCCTCCTCATCTGCTATTCACAGGCGTAATTTCTTTGGCTGACATTCCCCTCCTCTCTCACTAAGAGACTATCGATATTACATCATCTGCCTCGCTGCAATGCCTCATACGCCACGAGATATGTTGGAGCGGGTTCCTCCGGGACTTGTTTTCCAGCCATGCTCTGTCTGATTCAGTAAGGCAAGGAGGATGCTATGCAAAGCCCCTCGTGCGGCTGGAGCGCAGCCCGGGCAGCACGGTGGCCGCTGCTTCAGCCTTGCCGTCTGGGAGGCGATGCCCACCCGTGAGAAATCCATATGCTGCCATTTGCTCTTGCAGCCTGCCTTAATAAGCCGTTAATGAGGAAAATAACGTAACAAATTAATTGAGCCCACCCAGGAATCAAAAAGGTCGATGGAGTTACTGGGGATTTACCCTGATGTAGCAAAGCAGAATTCTTTCCCTATTTGTCCCCCAGAAAAAAAAATTAAAAAATCTGATGATCATGGATTAATACTTATAGCCTTAGTATAAGAGCAGCAAAACCTGCCTGTTTCTGCTCGGTAAATACATGTCATTGGAGCGGCACAACCACTCTCATGGCTCGGTCCTCTTGGCTGTGTCACCGTAAATCACCGGGTGATTAAAGCCAGCTAATTTCCTACAGCACTGTTTGGTTTTGTGGCTTCTTCTGCTCTTCCACGCGCTGCTGTCTTGTAACAGGGTCATATGAAACAGGGACCTCATATAATTTTGAAATATAGCATCAGCTGGTTCAGGAGGGAGAACTCTACCATGTTTTTCTTATGGTTTTGGGCTGGGTTTTTTTTTCCATTTTATTTCCTGATTCAATACTGCCTGCCTTCCCTTGCTCTTAACTAGCCAGCATTTCCTACTCCTGGGCTGTCTGCAAAGGAAAGCTATCTAACTCTGAAATTTAATAAAAGCCTCTTAATGATTTGGGAGTGCGTAGGAGAGAGCGAGATCTTTAAAAGCAAACATTACTGCTAGGTTGTACATGTAGCTTAATAGGATTTTCTTCTTTGTGAATCTGAGCTCTTAATAAGACAATCTGAGATTAAGGAAGAATGGGAAGATTTTATTTATTTAGGTATCTATCTAAACATGTTTTGGCTGTTTTCAGTGAAAAGTGTGTCAAAAGACACCCCACATCCTAATAACGTTAAGTTGGAATTGTAGTTTTTTCAGCAATTTATTGCAGAATGCCGTTTCCCCATCCTCTCTGATGTTTAGCTTGTAATTTTGCTTTTCCCTTTACCCAGTATCTCTTCCAAATTTCTTTCATCCCTCTCCCATTTTTTTTTCATCCTCTAAGACCAGGCTGCTTCTTTCTAGAGGATGACTGAGAGGAGTATGAAAATGAGTCGCACAAGTCTTACTCACGGTTTCCTCTGTGTTTGCCCTGCATTACTGGGACAGACCAAAGCTGTACAGATTAAAAGATGCCCACAAGCTACTCTGCGTAAGCTCCTGTTTAGGATCCTGTAGTGTGGTATATGTTTTCTTCCTAAAACAGGATGCTCTAAACCAGCAGCCCCTGTAAAAGATAAGTAATTTAATTATAGCAACGAGATAAAAGCAGAAATGGCTCTCAGACAAAACCTCTGATGATTAGATCAGAAGTGATGTGAAAGGACACCCACTGAGGAAGAAGGAACTCAGCGCTGATAATGTGAGGCACTGCCGCATGGACCTCGGAATAGAATTTCCTAATTTTTTTCCAAAAATAAGAAGCCCAGGAGCTCGTATCAAAGGGGCTCACCACTCTGTGCTGCAGGTGTTTCTTCTGCTTTTTAGGTCCTCCCTTGCATCCAGGCCTGATCATCTTCTGATACAGTGCAGATGAAGTGTAAGAGAACAGTGGAAAATGCCATATTTTAAAATACAATTACGGCAGTATGTCAAAACTAGAGAGAATTGCAAGGAACATCAGAAGGGTCTTGACACAGCAAGACAGCCCAGCGACATTATGGCAAACGAAACGGAATGTAAAAACTCCAGGAGGCAATGCAGAATAGGAGAAATAATTGACTGTAGTCACTCCGAGTAAAGAATATATTAGTATCTTCAAGGGAAGAGAAATGAAAGTGGCTGGTCACTGGTGGTCCAAAAAGTAGTTGGAGAGAGGCTAAACTGCAGGTGGAAAGTGTTACTGGGCAACGCTGATCCGATGATGTAAATAAATGGTGCGATCAGCCCTTAGATGCTGCATATGTATGTGATCATCATACTTTGGAAACGATGTAGCAGTAAACAGAAGAGAGTTCAAGAAGTCTGGTGGAAAGGAAGGGGCATGGACAGATTTCCAAAGAGACCGAAGACATCAAAACCACCTGGCATGGAGTGGAGATAACAGCGAGAGAAAAGAAGAGAGAGAAGAGGCACAGGAGAGCTCCTTTTAGCTGTCCTCAAGCCTAAATACAGGAAGAGGGAGCACTTGAAGAAGTGAAAACCAAGCTGAAAAACATCCCTAACCCGTCAAACAGCTGACCTTGGGAATTCATTTGCCTTGTGGATATCCCAGAGATTTCTTGCTGGGGCGCCATATGGTCCACATGCTAAGCTCAGCGAGGATGCCACTTGTGTAGTGGTTTTCAGCTGCCACCTCTTCTACACGATGACATCCATCCCTATCCCGCATTGCTGCAGCCCAGGGCGCAGCATTTGTCCTGTTGCAGTCTGGGGTGCAGAGTTGGACCTCTCCTGGTACCCAGGGCAGCCTTTGACAGCAAGAGCTCAGTCCTACTGCAGGTTTGAACCTGCACGGGCAAGCACACTGTGGCACAAACCCTTTGGGTGAGGCACTGCAAAGCTTTTAGAGCCTGAAGGGAAGTCAGGCTATGAGTTCTCTTTCAATGGGGGTATTCAGGGGCACAGCCCCCGATCTGAGCCCTGGCTTTCCCAATGTCTCTGAGGTGGCTCAGGTGCAGGTGACGTTGCTGATGTTGCATGACGTGGCAGCCAGCAAGTCTTAGAATCATAGAATCATAGAGACGTTTAGGTTGGAAAAGACCTTTAAGATCATCAAGCCCAACCGTTAACCTAACCCTGCCATCCCACCACTAAACCATGCCCCTAAGCACCTCGTCTATCCGTCTTTTAAATACCTCCAGGGATGGGGACTTGACCACCTCCCTGGGAAGCCCGTTCCAATGCTTGACAACACTTTTGGTGAAAAATTTTTTCCTAATGTCCAATCTAAACCTCCCCTGGTGCAACTTGAGGCCATTTCCCCTCATCCTATTGCCTATTACCTGGGAGAAGAGACCAACACCCACCTGGCTACAACCTCCTGTCAGGCAGTTTTAGAGGGTGATAAGGTCTCCCCTCAGCCTCCTCTTCTCCATGCTAAACAGTCTTCTTGCTGGATGAATGCCGCAAGCTGATTACCTCTCCAGCAACTGCCAGCATTATCACAGGGGTAATCATTTTTGTAGCTCGTTTTTTGATGACCTACAGAAGCCCAGGGCACGATCTGCAGCAGTGACAAGCCAGGCTGTGACCTCCAGAGAGCAGAGTGGTTGCAGGAGTGTGACAAGTTGGAGATGCCCAGTCCCCTGGTGTTTGGTGAAGCACCAGCACTGGGTGTTTCTTCCTAGTGCCCAAATGAGTTTGGCACCTCTTTTCCTCAAGTTGGTCACCCACATTAGCAGAAGGATTTTTACCTCTTTAAAAGTAAAAAAAAAGTAATGTCTGTGTTCTAAACTACTGTATGAAAAAGGAATGGAGCAAGGGGATGCTTCAGTGTCAACATGGGGTTTAGGAGAAGGAGATTGTGTTCCCTCCTCTTCTGTAAACTTCTAATAGACCTTTGCTATAAACTTTCAGTAGACCACAAACTGCATTTTAAGATGTGACCCTGAGTCCCTTTGAGTGTGCCCCTGCCACCAAGCTGGGTTTGCTATTTTGCACTGGACCCCTGGTCTCCCAGCCACCCATGCCAGCAGTTTGCACAGTAGCTTTGCACTGGAGCAGGTGTAGTGCCCATGGGGGGGAAAACCCAAGCAAGCAAGATGGGATAATCTGTGTTGGGATCCACCCTCCCTCCACAAGTATAGTAAAGCTGGGAGCCGCTCTTGTCCCCCAGGGATGCCCCAGCAGACCTGGAGCATGGTCAGTTCTGTTGAAGTTTGAGAAACGATGGGACAGATCTTGCAATGTGGCACACACCTGGTGGTGCACACTGTGGTTATACCCTGTTTCCCCAAATACCCGAGATCCCAACAACATGACTCAATGTCGTGGTTTAACCCTGGCTGGACACCAGGGGCCCACCAAAGCCGCTCTATGACTCCCCTCTAACCAGACAGAGGAGAGAAAAAGTAAATCAAAAGGGCTCGTGGGTCGAGATAAGGACAGGGAGAGATCATTTTATCAGTTACCATCACGGGCAAAACAGACTCCGCTTGAAAGAAATAATTAATTTATTATCAATCAATCAAAATCCTCTCCTTCTCTGTTTTGCCCATGATGGTAACTGATAAAATGATCTCTCCCTGTCCTTATCTCAACCCATGAGTCCTTTTGATTTACTTTTTCTCTCCTGTCTGGTTAGAGGGGAGCGATAGAGTGGCTTTGGTGGGCCCCTGGTGTCCAGCCAGGGTTAAACCACGACACTCAACCAACGTGCTTCGCATTGCACCAACACAGCACGTACTCTGCACCAGCAGCCACAGGCACTGAGGGCATCGCCTCCACTCCTAAGGTCCCACCTTGATGCTGGAGCTGACAGAGCCATATCACTGCACAGGGCACTACGGGAGAAACGCAGCGAGATGTCAGATGCTGAAACACAACTCCTCTGTGAAGACCAAGGCCAGAGAGAGCTGCCATGCTGATGGGCAGTGGTGTCACCCCAGGCACACGTCCCAAAGTGTGCACCATAATGGGTCAGGGTGACGATGCTGTGGGAGGAAGGGGGAAGACAAAATCTCTGCTGCCTGCTTCCTAGCAGATCTGCCACCATGCAGTTTTCTAACCTCGGTTTTGCTATCTGCCTCTCTCTTGAGGAGCAGATAACTCACCTCCTTCCCCGCCTCCTCCGACACAGATATTCTACTTCCTGATGCAATTAATTGCTGGTCTCCATTTCACAGGCTTCAGATGCACTTAAGCCTCTGAGCAGTTGCCTTAACCTCAGTGAAACCATTTGCAAAAGTGAGAACCACTCAAGTGAAGAAGAGTTTACCTATCATTTGCAGCAATTGCTCGCATTTCAACTCTGGACTGTGTAGCTTTTTGAGCCAAAAAGATTTAGACTCTCTATATGCAGGATTGTTGCATTCTCCTAAAGCAATGAATGATTCATTCCAGTCGTGACTGAAAAGCTTAGGGCTTGCCTACAGTTGGAAATTTACCAAAATAGTTTTATTCTGGAAGAAGTCTTGGGGTAGTGACTCTTCTTTTGGAATTAAAATGCCCACACAGCATTTGATAACAACGTCATTATTCTGGAGGAGCTGTTCTGTTACATTTGCAAGTGTTGACTTCCTTGTGTCAGAGGCTGCCGAGCGGGTTATCCTAGCTGTGGGATTTAAAACGAGGAGGTAAGAAAGGGTTTGTTTTGGTGTCTGAGCATAATAGTAGATCTGATCTGCAACTGTGTTTTTGAGAGACTCATAAAACTAAATGGGTGGAAACAGCATAGCAGATTATTAGCACCGAGGTCCTCTGCCGAACTGGAGGCGGAACAGTGCAATGGAACTTATTTTATGACCTAATTTCTAGTTTAAGTTTTCCACCAGAGATTGCCTGGGACATAAGGACACATTGCTGTGTTTTTGTCATATTTCTTCCTGGTTTCATGTTACAGTTGCTAGCAGAAAGAAAGATTAGGTTTGGCCCTTGCCACTTCTCAACACCCTCAGTTCACCGCATGCCCCCAAAACTGATACAGTGCAGGGCCAGAATATCATCAGGCCAACGTGCTTCTTCTCTGGGAACATAAAACCTGGCAAGTCCCTCGGATGTTTTATTTCCCAGCTTTTCCCCATAGTGCTAGCTGGGGGACTGAGTCCAAACCCAGCAGGGCTTGTCTTCCCTCAGATGTTAAGGGCCACTTGTATTGGCATAGACCATCAAGAGGGCTGCTGCCCAGTTGTGCCCTGTGCTGCATGGTACTGGCTTCATGGGCACCAGGTTTCTCATGCTGGGACTTCCTTCAGGCAAGGTGAGGACCACAAACACAAAACATTACTCCAGAAAAGAAAAAAATCTGTTCCACTACCCCATACCTGAGGGTGCTGCCTCTAGCCCCCAGCCTCCCAGCTTGCAAGGCTCATGGTGTTACACATGCCAAAACATGAGGCATTAAATTCAGTGGGAAGTAATTTTGACCAAATTCTTAGGGTCTGAGGCCTCTGTGTGTATAGGAGTACTTCGTGGTTTTGCTAATGCCTGAAGATGCAGCTGCTAGGCAGTCTCTGCTGTTAAAAGAGCTGTTGCCTCTGGGATGGCTCTTGCCCTGTGGAAGAAAAGCCTCCAGCACAACGAAGAAGGTGAGGCTCAGCATTCCTGTTATGTCTACATTGACAATGAACAGTAACTAAAAAAACAAAATAAAGCTTTTAGGTCCTCAGGATATATAAAAAAAACCTGCCAGAAGGCACAATTCCTGCCTTTCCCAGACCCTTCCAGTTACCTCTAAAAGCCAGTGTCATGACCAGACCTAGCGTCCAACTGCCCTCCCCTTGCATTTGGTGAACACATGGGAGCAGGGGACACTGACCGGGGAAAGAATGAGAAAGAAATAAACCCCTTCACTACCTGTGTGCTAGCCTTTATTGTCTGGTCCTTAAAATATCCCTGTGGCCTAATATATGCCATAAAGGCAGTTTAGCCTCTTAATGGATAAACAAACATAAACAACAATGCACAGGCAGGATTTAAGACCGTCCACAAACAGTTCATTTTCAGGCATTGTAAACTGGCAGGAACACATTAAAATCTATCCATATTGCTGGAGAAAGTATAACTGGGAAGGGAGCCTAGAACATCTCACATGTTTCTGCCCCAAGACAAATGTATTCTGGGCAAAGATTACCAAAGTAATGACTAAAAATTACATCCGGGCTTGGAAGAGCTGCTTTCCATCCTCCAGGGAGGCAATGGGGACAGGAAATCTCTGTGAGTGGAGAAAGGGGTGCAATGAAGGACTCAAACGCCTAAAGGTTGGCTACCACTCTGCCTACATTTTGTGCTCCAGGGATATTGCACGGGAGATGTGAGGAGCAGCAAAAACCTCCAAGCATGACCAAGCTTGTGGCTCCAGGCTGCACGGGGGGGGGGGTTCCACGGGGCAGAGAGTGGAGCTGGGAGTGGGGCCAGCTCCATCTTCCCCCAGGCAGCAGCAGCTACAGCAACGCAGCATGTGAGGAGGACAGCAAGGTCTGCACCAAGCATGCCACCGTATTCAAAAGCCATGGCAGCGGATGGGATCTGTACCTGCAACTGAGATGCTCAGGTGGAACCAAAATCCTGCACTTCCCAAAGCCTTCCAGCAGCGCTGCGTCCCCGGGCGCTGTGCACGGTACATTGCTTCATAGCGGCTCAAAGTAGCCCTGACGCTTAACAGCCCTTTCTGCAGAGTGTAATTACTTTCCATCCCCTCTGTCCCGTGAGGGTTGGCAGCACGGCTGTAGCTTTTAAAATGCAGAGCTGCGCCTGGCTTGCAAACAGAGGGCCAAACACAGTCCTGGAGTACTCAGAGACAGCTGTGTTCATTTTAATGAAACACCACCGTTAGATTCGGTTGTGAGACTTTAACAGCCAAATCGCAGAGAACATTTTTACTCCTGCTCTGTTGTAGGGTCTCAGGAGTCACTATTGCGCGTCAGGAGGAAAAATGTGCCTTCCTCAGTAGATGAAGGCTAGGAGGGTCCTATTTTCCAGATATATTTCAGCTGATTGGATTTATCTGTAAGCCAGATATGAGCATGTTGAGAGAGAATTCAAGAGAGAAAATGAGATGCATTTCACCAGTAGATTGTAAAAATGGAGATTTAACTTTTTATGCATGTGTTCATTCCAGGAGCCTGAATTATCAGAGCTGGTATTTTCCTAATCACCACTATTCTCTGTGTACCCTCCTTCAGAGCATTGCATTCCCTGGAAAACCGATGCTGGCTCATGAATAGGCAATTACTTGTTTCCTCCTTCCCGCCTGGAGGAGGAAGAGGAGAAAAAGGAGGAAGGTGCCCCAAGGATGCCTTTCCACTTCTGGAAAATGATTGCTTGCAAATGCAAATGATGCTTTTTTTGTTTTTATCCTTCAGAAGACTCTAGGTAGAACAGATTTAAAAAAACCTAACCTAGCACAGGCTTGCCTGCAGAGGTTAGGAGTGAGACACGTGCAGGCTGATGCAAGGGCTTTTAGCAGCAGTCAGGGATTCATCAGGTCTCAGAAGTCCATTCAACCTGAAGGATGTCCCTGGTGCACATTGAGAGAGACCAACCCATGGTTTACTGGAAGAGCGGGATGGAGGATTATTGGGTGATGAGGATGCTCTAAAAGGGCTGGAAGACACAAATTGATTTCTCTCCAATTAATAACCTGAGTAAAGCACACGGATCCTGCCTGAGGAAGTCTGTGGGAGAGATGGGGTGGTGCAGCAGTGGCTGAAGAGGGGTTTAAAAGCACCCATGCCAGGAAGAATTTATTGATGCAGCGTGAAAAAAGCCTGCAGGCCCCCAAGCTGAGCTAGGGGTTAGCAGGGTAGCCCACGGCATCGGCATCAAAAGGCTGGTTGGTCAGCACAGCGCGAGGGCATAGGATGAGTGTTAAGGGGGGGTAATGGCCAGATCCTGGGGACTGCAAGGGCCCCGTGCCATGCTTGCTGGCTCCCAGGGGCACAGTACTGGGGGCTTACCCTGCTTTCAGGCAGGGAGGCCGGGGTAGAGGAGCATCTCTGCTCCTTGCCAGGAGAGAGGCTGAGCAGGGGCTGGCTGTTTCCAACCTGCTGTGAAGCATCTTGCCCTGGGAGTTATGATTTCCCTCCGACGGGTGCTTTTATTTGCGTTTTCTGTGCAGCCAATGTGTGTGAACAATATTTTCTCTTTATTTGCAGGAGATGGTATACCTGGAGGTTTGACTCCAGCTTGCTTTGGTATTCCGATAACAAGATATTAAAGCGGTTATGTTTGTTATGTTAACAAGCTGTAGTGTTTGTTTTAGTTTAAGGCTTACATTTTCTACAGTTCAGCATGAAGCTCACTGTACTTTATGAAAAATTCAGAAAAAAGCAGTCAGCTCTCAGTACTCTGTTTATGTATTTCTCTTTCAACCCTTTATTAAAGTGCTATTAAAAAATAGGAAGTTACATAAAAGAACCTGTATCTCTTTATTGTAAGTGTGCTGAATGGGATTACCAACCCAATGAACCTTTAAAATACATTTACTGACCCGTTTACCTTCCTGAAATTGATGTATGCTTTATATCCAAGCTAAATTTAATTTCCATATTAACACTATTATCTGTAAATACAAAGGGCATGAAGTCTCCCTTTAAGAGAGAGAAATAGATCAAATTGCATGAAATGGTAGCAGATGTTATTTTTCTCCAAGAAATTCATTTAAATGAATTGCATAAAAACCTGCAGAAAGAATTGGGGAACTGAGCCTATGCTTCTTCTAGAGAAATCAGTTTGTGGCAGTTGCGTTCTGGAAACATGGTCTATTATAAAATAATTGAAAACTCCAGTTTCTGTAATAAGGGGCCCATTTTTAAATGCAATTGATTTGCCGGTGATGTACCCAACAGACTGAAGAACAGTTGAAAGCAAAGTCATTTTCCCAACCAGCTGAGAGTCCTGCCCCAATCTCAGAGGCCATTTGCTGTCAGATGACTTTCAGGAACTTTTAAATCTATCCTTGACATTGCAAGCGAAAAATATGACTGCCCCAAGCACTCAGCCATAGCTTTAGCAGCAGGTTGAAGACTGCATTTCCATAGTAGAATTTCTTTCCCCCAGAACAACTAATATATCTTGCGATGCCATCCGCACAGATACATTCTGTGGTGGCTTTGCCAAGACGTCGCCCCTGCTTGGGTGAATATTCATCAGGCTCCAATTTTCCTATGCCTCTCCAGTCTCAAACCACAATGATTGCTTTTTATGCCTGAAATGGGTTTTCACAATGCTGCGTGCAGCCTGGAAGAGTGGCAGCTCTCGGTGGTTTGCACAGTCAGCTCTTCCCCCTCCCATTCCATGGCTGCCAAGCATCTCAAATATGACTGTACCTCTAAGACCAATTAGTGCAACAAGAAATAAGGAAAAGAAAGAAAGATCTGGTCTGCAGGTTAAAAAAGAGGGGAGAAAGGGCGACAAGTCAAAACAATGCAGATATACGTTGATTTTTTTCCCTTTCCACCATTGCTTCTATAATTTAACCTGCTGTTCAACCCGACAGGGAGGAAAAAGGCAGGAGGGTTGCATGGTTGAGGAAAAGACAGTGGAGAGGCAGTTCCTTCTGTTCCCAGGAGACCTGACAACCCCAGAGCCAGAGAAGAGATCCCATCATCCTGCTCCCTGTGAGTGGACGGCTTCCAGTCTGTGCCTTGGCTCTCGCTGCCTGGCATGTCTCCATTTATTCACTTTAAAAATCTCACCACCCTAAGCAGAAGCAGAGTACACTCCAGGAATATCCTCTCTGTCACTGCTAAAACAGAATGAGAAATTCACCCCTTCTTGCCTAAGATCACTTTCCCATCCTCTTATCGTTACAGGCAGATCCAGCCGTAAGCTCAGCTGTGTCAGCTTAGCAGTTTCTTAACATCGGCACTTGTCAGGGAAACAGAAACTGCAGATTTCCTGGTGCTTACTGCTGGAGAGACTCCTCTGGTAACCTGGCAAGTCCCTCCGAGGAGCCTTAGCATGGTACGTAGGAGTTAGCCCATAGCAATTGCCCTCCCTATGGGCAGGAAACGGTGGCAAAGAACTCAGTCCCATGGGGGGGGGGATGTACCAAAGCCTCCCAAACCCCAGCGTTTGCAAAAGACTACAAAGCAGGATACATATCCTATTGCCTGCAATGAAAAGCATGTGCAGTGGGAGCGACCCTCAATAGCAATTCCACAGAGCTCTGTTGACCTCAGTGAAGCTTCTCAGATCTGGCCTTTCAATTCTTTTCTTAATGCACACTTCTCACTATTTATAAGGGTAGGTTTACTTTAGCACTATAAATCACTTCATAAAAGGCTATAAGGAGAATTAAATTTTTTTCAGGAAATCAGGCCACAGTGGTTCTGTGGATGTGCCAAGCTGTAGGCACGTGCTTGACAGGACTGAGATGATCCCTCATTTGGAGGTTATTGAAAGGTGCATATGAGTTGCAGGGGAGGAGGGATCATGTCCGTGCAGCCTGGTACAGAGCTAAGCATGCCCGTTTCCATTCCCTGTGTCCACTTGTGCTGCCCTGGCCCACTGCAGCCCCACCAGGACCTACCTGCCATCCTCCTGAGGCTCCATACCTAACCTGCAAGTGGTGGAGGAACTTTGAAGGCTTCCCCAAGGAAGAAAATACCAAAAATGCCGATTTTGTGGCAGCTGTGTCAGCCACTGCTGCAGAGTTGGTGCACGGTCCCCTGGCTTAGCAACTGAGTCAGAGCATGACTGGAGAAATTCACAGAAGAAACACATCTACTGAGGTCTATTAAATAAAAAAAATGGGGGGTCCCTGGACTCCAAAATGCATAAGGCAGGTAGAGTGTCCTGCAGGACACACTTCCCTTCTCCTGACAGTGCTCCCTGTACATCTCCCATTGGCCCCCCATTAGAGACCACAAGGCCCCTTCTTGCTCTCCAATCCTTGCACGGACATAGGTGTCTCCAGCTTACCCTGCTTCCCAGCACCAAGACTTATTGCCAAAATCCTCTGGTAAATCTGAGGGGCAGAGAGATGCACGAGGCAGGGGATGGGTGCCTGAGGCCGTGCCCTTTGCTACAGCCTGAGACATCCCAATGTACCATCAAGGGGAGGCGGTGGGTAGGTGAAACCTCAGCAGCATGGTTTCAGCAGAGCCAGTAGGGAGTGAGGGACAATGGCTGAGGAGGTCCTGGAGTTGGAGCTGAAGTGAAGGGGTTGTTCTTCATCTCTACTGGCTGTGGAAAGGGCTGCCTGATACCTTCAGTGCCCTGGAAGGGGGGAAGGAAGACACCAGGGTCTCCATTTTTGTTCCCTGGAAGTGCTCTTCCCTGAAGACCTGCCCCTCAGCTTTCTGGTTATGGCTCTTGGAAATGGTGGGGAAAATTGCTCCTGGGGCCAAGATGGCTGGTCACCTCTTTTATGTGTCTCTACATGGGAGGCAAGGAGCAAGTTCCACCTCTGGAGAGAAGAGAATGGGAGAAGCAACCCAGTGGGACCATCACAGGAAGGCGCTGCCTCTATGGTCACCACTAATGGACTTTCCTATAGAGACTGGGGAGGGATTTCCCATTCCTACCTCTGAGATTTGTAAAATCATCAAGAGCTCACTGTGGGGGCAGAGCAGCCAAAAAACCTGCCAATCAAACATCCGGTAAACGCAGCTCCCACTCTTGTCTCAGCTGCTCAGCAACAGAGGAAAAGCACTGACTACACGAAGCATCACTTGGGTCCCATTAAGGGCACAGCTGGCAGGGAATATCTTGTCAATGCTGAGAGCCTGAAAGTGCAATGGATCAGCTCAGGACACTTCAGGCCTTCAGAGCATGTAAAGCACTGCCTGGATCAGGTTGTTGCATAGCAGCAGTAGCATACAAGGGGGCAAGAGTTTAGTGATGAAGTTTCTCTTTTAAAAAAGTGATATAATTTAATGACTGTGTCCAGAAATATATGGGGTAGCATGAAGTTGCGAATTGTCCTTTATTTTCCCAGAGTGTTTTGAACACAGTCCATGAAAACAGCTTTGGAGTTTACCAGAGGTTTAAAAGCATTTTATTATATGGGAAAATAAAGATACATCTTTAGCATCTTGTCTCATATTCAGAGGAGATAGCCTCAGCCTTGACTTTCCTTCCAACAGCACCTCCCTCCCTAATGTCACATTCTCTTTGTTCACATTTTAAAACTGAAGTGCTTAGCAGCAGTCAGAGCCCAACAGAAGCAACCGTTCAGCAATGGAGCATTTCAATCATAAGGAGAAAGCAATAAACAGGCTCAAGGATTTGGATAGAGAGAAAGAGACCAAAAGGGAGGGGAAAAAAATCTTTTAGTATAATTGAAAATAGGTTTGCTGTTTTCTTCTCCTTGAAACTAGATTATCACATTTCAGAAATAACATTTTTCAGACCCATTTCTCATGGTATTTTTCAGTCTTCTGGCTAGGAAGTATGCCTCAGATTCAAGGTAAACTCTTTGAGGCAATATATATCTCGTGCTACAGGTGATACAAGTTAATTTATCTTGTTCTTTTGCTCCTGAAGCTCAGGTGTGTCAAATGGGAGAGAAAGCAGTATTCCTAACTAAAACTGGATGCCCAGTATCTGATTTTCAAAAGCATCTCAGTCCCTCTAAGGCTCAGCTCAAAAGACTTCCTCCAGCAAAACCTGGCTTTAAAAATGTGAGTGATCCCACTGACTTCAGCAGAACTCCCGCAGGCTTCATCAGTGACTTCTGTGATTTGTTGGATTAAGGCCTTCATGTGCTTTCTGTGCTACAGACTTCGATGCCACCACGTGCTCCTGAAAATTAGGAATTGCTCTCTTTTCAAGCGGAGACATGGGGAATTAGTATCTGGCCAGACCTGTTATGGAGGAACACGATGTTCTCAAAACCAGTGGTGCTACGCGGGCTCGTCAGACTTTTCCAACTGTGGGCTGTTCTGCACATGCGCAATAATGAACTAACTTTTAGCTCCAAAAATACAGTGTTCTTACAAAAAAAAGAGATCCCAGGGTTTCAGGGAGTTTGTTTAAGCCTGCAGGGCTGGTGGGGTATAAGACAGCAGTGGGCACATCCTGTGGCTCTGCTGCATGTTCCCCAGGTGGTGTGACCAAAGCTGGCTTGGTGCTGGAGGGAGAGTGTGGCATGGAGAGCGTGGCAACCTAACCTGCCTCTGCTTGGAAATACAGGAAAGGGTTGCCCTGGGCTGGGCACCCGACGTGCTGCCTGCCGCACAGGCTTCTCCTACTACCATGGGCAGAGCTGGGCAGGTTGAGTGGAGGAGGCAGCAGCCCATGCAGCAATACCCACTGCCAGCCCATATCCGTCAAAAGAAGCGTGGCCAGCAGGTCGAGGGAGGTGATTCTGCCCCTCTACTCTGCTCTGGTGAGACTTCACCTGGAGTACTGCATCTAGCTCTGGAGCCCTCAGCACAAGAAGGACATGGAACTGTTGGAGCGGGTCCAGAAGAGGGCTACTAAAATGATCCGACGGATGGAGCACCTCTCCTATGAGGACAGGCTGAGAAAGTTGGGGTTGTTCAGCCTGGAGAAGAGAAGGCTGTGGGGAGACCTGATTGCAGCCTTTCAGTACTTAACAGGAGCCTATAGGAAAGTTTGGGACAATCTTTTTAGTAGGACCGGTTGTGACAGGGTGATGATTTTAAACTAAAACAGGGTAGGTTTAGACTAGATATAAAGAGGAAATTTTTTTCAATAAGGGTGGCGAAACACTGGAACGGGTTGCCCAGAGAGGTAGAGGAGGCCTCATCCCTGGAAACATTCAAGGCCAGGTTGGATGGGGCTCTGAGCAACCTGATCTAGTTAGCGGTGTCCCTGCTCACTGCAGGGGGGTTGGACTAGGTGACCTCTAGGGGTCCCTTCCAACCCAAAACATTCTATGATCCCTTGGAGCAGGAGCAGGGAGCCCTGCTATAGGGGTTCTCCTCCAGCGCCTGTCCCAGCCTGACCTTCATCCCTCCTCTGCCAAGAGGACTGGCCTGCTAGTCCCTAGGAGGAGATGGTGTTGATGCCATCAAAGGTTGTGGGACATGGGGAAAGCAGTGCCTTTCTCCCTTCCCAGCTCCCTGAGCACCTCAAATTCCTTTCAGGATCTCTTCACCACAAGGGTCCCCCTGAAACACTTTGCAAGACCTTGCAAACATGTGCCTTTCCCTTTCCCACAATATCTCTGACCCCAAGCATCACCACCCAGAGCCCATTGTCTCTCCTCCAGGTCTCCGACTCCCCACTATTCCCAGTCTTCCCTGTTTCATTTTAGCACTGGCATCAAACCACATTTTTCTTACTCTGTGAAAAGCCACGTCTGGTTCAGGTAAAATCCATTATTTGCTCTGCCTGAGAAGAAATGCTCTGCAAATATTTTGGTTTTCCTGATTTGCAACCCAACCACTTCTGCGTTGAGTTTAGGGCTTGGAATAAAAATCTGACAGTACTCAGTGTGGTCCTCAGTCAGAGGTGATTTCTGCTCCTGACTGGAAAGTGAAAATTCAGTATAGCCTCCACGTGAACCTATAAACCACCACAGGCTTAGAGAGGAGCTTTATGGACCGTTCAATCCACTTGGCTGCCGAGATAGATAAATATATAATTTTACAACATTTCCGAGCAAGACGAGGTTCGTCTGTTTTGTTTACGAACCTCTTATACAGCTTCAGCAGTAACACAAAGTCCCGAACTGGTGAAAGCTGTTGCTGAAGCAATGGCCTGATGCCAGTTTGTACCATCTGAGACAAGCTCTGTCCAGTATATATAATAGCAATTATAGTGCAGGGTGCGCTGTACATCTGACAAATCGAGCTGTGGCATAATCAATAAACTTAATTACCTATCACAGCCTGCCCACGTAGTACACAATTTTAATTCAATTATAAGTCCCAAAAAATGATACATAGCAGAGCAGATATATTTATCACTGAGGTCTAAATCAGCTGTGCGTGTCAAGGCTGACACTTAAAATGAAGACATTTATAGTTTCTGGAGCCCAAAGAAACCCACATAAAAAAGCACATTCTTTTCTTCTCAAAATAACTAAAAATGATCTGTCACTGATAGAGGATTCTCTGCCCAGAAAATGAGTCCAGAGCCACAGCAAGTAGCACATTGCTTCCCCAGAGCCCTGAGCATAAAACCTGACCCTCCCGCATACATGCAATAGTGGGGGGAATCGCAGAATCATCTCCAATGAACAGACTCCCCCTGCCTCCACTGTCCCAGTCTCTGGGAAGCAGCAAGTCAGGAAGAATCCTTCTAACCAACAGGAACAGTCCCCAGCCTGCCTAGTGCAATATTAAAAATGAGAAACTTTGGTCACAGCTATCCCAAGTGCAAAAACTTCCCACGTGTGTCCTCACCCAAGGTTTTCTGGCTTTCATCTTTAGGGATCTCATTCATCTGTACATCTGTCCCTGCAGGTAAACAAGTTTCAACAACTGCCCCAGTGTTTAATATTCACCTAGCTTTTACCATGAGGCGTGATTTAGGCAGTCCCTTCTCTCTTCTCTCCATGGCTTTCTCTCATCAACATCAGGAACAGCTTTTCCCATCCCCTGCATGACTTGGGATGTGGGCGGGGGGTGGGGGGGGGTTAGGTGCTCTTGCTCTAAATATGTCTTTCCTATGACAAATACACCGGGATGTTACACCCTGAGGAATTAAAAATGACTAGCTGGCAAGGAGCATAAAGCTAATAGCAGAAAAATTAATCAGGAACAACAGCCAGGGGGTTCGCTGCACAACTTAAAACCAACGGGGCGTCCTGGTCACCGAGGCAAGTCCTTTGCTATTGTAGACACCATGTCCCATAATCATATTCACAAATGTTATTCATGGCCTGTTCATACCCTTTTGTTCTTGTGCAAGTGCTGTCCTTCAGCATAACAGCTGTTTTCCTTCCCTGGTGTCTACCCCCACTATGTTTATAGGCAGCAATCAGATCCTTTGTTTTGCTAGCTTTAACAAGGCGAGCTCCTCCTCCTTCTTCTAAGCAAAGCTGCCTGTTCCCTGTAGCACATCCCTGGGTCTGTTCCAGTTGATTTTGTCTTTTGTGGATGTGGGATACCAGGTTGGCATGGACGGATTGAGGTCTTACTGGTGCCTTCTACACCAGCATGGATCTTCCCCTTTCTCTTGTGCAAAATCCCTGGCCTCTGAATTGCTTTGGGTTTTTTGCAACAGCACTAGGTGGTTACAATCCCTTTTAAGTCAGGTTTGACAGAAATCAGCCCATGCCATGTCTCCAGACACTTTCCCTCCCAACCCCTGCCTAGGTCCTTCCAGAGGCTGTTTGAGATATAGCCTTGCAAGGATGGGCCCATGCCCAAATTAAAAATGTCACCTCGTTTCTTCCTTCACCCTAGGCAAAGCCTATTTTAAAATCCATTTGGGGTCTCTGGTCTGGAATTGGATCTCATTTGCTGGTCCCAGTTGTGTCTGTCTAATGTCAGTGATTGTAATGCCGGATGCGCAGGAGCCTGCAGCCATTCTAGAAGGGGCCATGGCCACCCCACAGTGGTGGGAATCCAGCAGGGCCTCTCCAGTTGGCACTGTCTTTTGTTCCTAGCACCTTAAACCAAAGCCATTCTTCATCCAGGTCCTACTCCCACAGGGTTGCTAAGGCTCACGCAACCCTCTTTCTCCACCTGTCTTTGTGGAGAAGTGCCTTTTGCCTTTCCTACACGGGACAGCTGTATCTCATTTTTTCCTGTTCCCACTCCTGACTTGGCTGTGGGAACAGGGGAACCCCAGCAGCCGTTTCAGCTGGAGGCCTCCGGGTAGCACTTCTAGGAAACCTGGTCCAACATGCCAGGAGCTAGGACAGCCAAAGAGCCCCTGAATAAATGAAGCTGAAGCTCAGTTCCCTACAATCTCCCATCTCCCCAGGACAGAGGTGCCAAACACCTGCCCTGTTGGCTCACTGTGTCAGGGCGGTTTATGTGCCTCTATAAATTGGCCTTATCTTCATCAAGGAAAAAGACTGTGCTCCCGCTATGTATCAGCTGTGGCTGAGGCTATCAAGACAGTTTGTAGAATTAAAACAAGCCACTAGGGCCAGATACAATTTTCTCCTTCCCCATTCTGTTAATTTTGACATGTAAACAGGCATGAAAGCTCCAGATTGCCTTGGCTTCAGTAGCATTTTACCTCAGCAGTACTACACACAGCGGCTGATGTAAGCAACCAACCATACTTTTCTCTTCCTTGTAAATCACCTTTCTCTCCCTTGTAAATTCTCCACTTCTACAGAACCTGAACTGTCATTAAAAAAAAAAAATAGGAAAAGAGAGTTTCCAGCCTTTTTGATTACAAATTAACCCCTAAATGTGAGCAGAGCATAACTAATGCTGTGCAGGCTTCCTGTGGCTCCTGCCAGTCTGAAACAAGGGCTCGGAGAGGTGCAAAATCTGCTGCCCTTCTTAATGCACCAGCAGAACCAGCACAAATAGTCGGCGACAACCCCAAGCCTGACAGCATTATAATTTCACATTATCAAGGAGGGGTGTGAGTCGAAGAGGAGACGGAGGCCTCGGGCAGATAGGGAGTCATCTCAGGGAAGGGAAAGCAAAGGGAAGAAAGAGAGCAGGGGTAGGTGTCTGAGGGATTGGCATTGCCACCTCTTCTCTTGCCTGGCTCCTTTGTGGGCTGCCCGTCTGGAGGGGCTCTCCTGTCTGGTTACACGTGGTCACTGGAGGGGACCCGGTGCTAATAATCAGTTATTATGTGGTTGCCCTGTTACTCTGCCTGCCCCTGCTCCCCTGTTCTTCTGACACCAGCAGGGCACAGTTGCACCTCCAAGGTTAGGTCAAAGATTGATATTTATGGAATACCCCGCAGGCAGGGGTCCAAAGGCCTTCTGAAAGTACACCTGGTGGCTCAGGCTCAGGGTCTTCCCCATTCTTTGCTACCCAGGACCAATATGCTGGGTCCAGACTAAGATCTGGAGATAGTTGTGGCGCTTTTTAGATACTCTAGGAGATAGAAGAAGTAAAGACAGAGTAGACAGGGAAACCCAGAGAAGGCTTTACATTGCCATTTCTTTCATTTAGTCATCTTTCACCTGTGGCAGTGAGGAAGGAGATGAAATCTGGGGGAAGATCTCACTGGTGACGGATGAAGTGTGTGGGGAGAAGTCCTTCCCTGTACCACACACTGCCCCAACAGAGGTACAGAGAAAGGAAATGAAAGGGGCAAGTGTCGCTTTCAGGGGTCTGTAGGAATTGGAGGCAAGTTGGAAAAGGGATGTGATTACCGCTGCATTTGGAAAGATTTTGTGCTTGGACAATGGCAGGAAGACTTTAAAACAGAGTGAGAAAAAACAGCAGAAAGAGGGTAAGAGAAGGGCGCAGAACAAGGTGAAGGTCTAGGAAATGTTTTTTTGGCAGAAGGCTTTTGGATAGCAGGCTATATGGCAGAGAGGCTGGAGGATACGAGAGACAGTGATGTGGAGCTGGGATAGCTAGTCTGAGATGCTATAGAGCCAGAGGTGGCTGGAGGTGTCTCCCAGCTGACTTTGGACAGGCAGATTCAAAATCTGACCAATTGCAGAAAAATAAGCACGCTGCATGTATGATGGGGGATTGAGGAGTCAGATCTACCCACAGGCTAATAGTTTGGTAGCAGATGAAATGGCTGGAAGACATTAACCAGGTTTAAACAAATGATGTGAAGAGACTTCTGCAAATAAAACTAACCTGGCACTTCTGCTCTCAGATGCAAGGATATATTTATGGTGATTACGGTGGATGAGCAATGAATGTTCAGTTTTTATATTTTCTCTCCTGACATCTATTCTGATTTGCAAATGATAGGCCAGCACTCTACTGATTACAGGATTATATGACTAACTTCCAGCAGAAAAAGAGAAATCTGTCTTTTTTCTGCTTGAGATGGAAGCAAAGTCATCAGCACTGAAGATTTGGCATCAGGGCTCTAGTTTATTTTCAGCTGAATATTGAGAATTCTGGGCAAGCTCAGCACGGTCCATCACATTCAGATCTTTTCATGTGAGATTTAGCAAGACTCATGGCACTGCTGGAATAGAGGAGAATACAGGAATTATTAATGCCAGCAGTATTATGTAGCACTTGGTATCTACCTTCCGGGGATAGTAGGAAACATTGCTGACATGCAGTACAGTTTTATTTATTTTTCACTACTCAATCTGTTTCCAAATTGCATGAATCCCACTTGTTAAGGCTGAGACGCGAGGCAGGATGATCTGGGGAGCGAAGTGGGAGGAATCTGCCTGTGTGCAGATATTCTGCATAAGATGTGCCTCACTGTGATGTCCTGTGTGAGTCCTTGTCCCAGGCGGGACTAACATCTGCTGCTTCATTTGATATGTCTGCATCCTGTCCCAGAAAGAGATGCACCATTTGGAAACCTGCTGGAGGTCCTGAGGACAGCTTTACCCCTGCCTCTGACCTTGCGTGGCCATTACCCACTCACCTGGCTTTCCTTTTACTTTTCCATAAAACTACTCTTAACATTTTGAGCATCACAGCTGCACTGTGGGACTAAGCTTGATGACATTGGGAATATATGCTGTGACCATATGAAAAAACACCTCCTGGATGTGCCACGGGTCTGTGTACCATAGTTAGGGTCAGATGCAGGACCACAGCATCAGACTTTTAGCCAGAAAAGTCCCTGCTCCTGGGTGACATGTACAGTTCCAAGAGCATGGGGTGAAAGAACGTGGGACAACTGTGACTCCCCATGTGGGAATGTAAGGCAGGGGCTGGGGGGGCAGAGCAGAAGAGGGATCTGTCATCCTTCCCAGTCCTTCTGATAAATCGGAGCCGAATCTTCAACTCCTTTCTGAGCCCAGTGTGGTGATCAGGGTTTGTGCAGTTGCTGGAGAACTAAATGTTCCAGGTAAGTGCTATTATTAGGTGTCCTGCAAGCAGAGGAGCAGAACAAGCAAGCAGCCAGCTTTGTAACCTACAGATGCTGAATTTGAAAAGTCAGGAAGGACAGAAATGAGAGGGACTGGGAAAAGGAGATGCTCTTCCTGCAGACACAGAAGCTATCCTGACAAAGACGTGCATATAGAGTGAGCAGAGACACAGGGTAACAGGAAGGTTTAAGCTTCAGCTTAAGTGGTCTGACTTTTGGATCTGCAGAGAGCAGCCTTGCAGAAGGACAAATGCCTTGGGATGCCATAGAGCTGGCTCTTTTCTACCTGGGGAAAGAGTCACACTTAGGAAATCAGAAAAGGCGCATGGGCAGCAGTGAACGGGGGTAGTTATTCACCGTTTCTCCTAACACAGGGCTGGCATTTCACAGAATAGAATAATAGAATCATAGAATTGTTTAGGTTGGAAAAGACCTTTAAGATCATCAAGTTTAACCTAACCCTGCCATCCCACCACTAAACCATGGCCCTAAGCATCTCGTCTACCTGTCTTTTAAATACCTCCAGGGACGGGGACTCAACCACTTCCCTGGGCAGCCCGTTCCAATGCTTGACAACCCTTTCTGTGAAAAAATTTTTCCTAATGTCCAACCTAAACCTCCCCTGGCACATCGCTAACTCACTGAGTAGTCTTTAATAGCCATCACATTTAATATGTGATGATCCAGGTACGATCTGCTGTGGAAGCAGATGAAGCACAGCTCCCTGGAACCTGGAAACCTTTGTCCATGGAGGGAATACCCTGCGTGTGCCCTGTTTTGCATTTGTACCAGACCTTTTGCAGGATGAGCCCTGGTGGTCACCCCCAGAGTGCGTCGGAGTGAGAATGGGTGAGGATGGTGAGGTGGAGCGAGTGATTCTGATGGGCCTTTTGGGGGCTGCCTCTCCCGCGTGCTTCAAAGCGGCTCCTCTGATGCTCCATGCTCGCATCAGAGGTTGGCGGAGCTGGACCTAGCCCAGGGCCAGCTCCTCCCACGCTGCCCGTCTGTCTTCTGCCTGCCTGTGTCACTGCTGAGGAGCTGGCCTCCACCAGGTGGATTTGGGGCAAGGCTGAGCGAAGTTACTTCCCCGCCTAGAAGAGAGCTTGGGAAGAATAAAACCAAGCGAAGGTTCCAGACATCCTCTGCCTAATGTCTGCCCTCCCTCACAGCAGCAAGCTCAATTCTAAGTTTGGTCCTGACTTCAGACTTAAGTTTGGTCCTTCAGTGGTCCCTAGATATCCTCTAGACCCTCACCCTTGCCTCCTGAGCTGACGGGCAGAGAACATAGCTCCCACATAAGCTGCCGGTTAATCCAGAAGCACAACGTGGCCCTGGAGGAGCACAGCCTGGCGGGTGTGCTGCCAGTGGAGTAGCTTGAAAGGACACGGAGAAATTAAAGAAGCAATCCCCTCCCCCTTGCGAGCCTTACAGCTGCTGCGTCCTGCTCAGCTGCGGCCCAGGCAGCGGGCAGCAATGGCTGCCGGGGCTGGGGGGAGGGAGGGGAAGCTCTCCCTGTCGGATAACACGGCCCAGGAGCGCGGCATCCAGCCTGCAGTGCTGCCACGGCTTGCATGGGAGAGCAGGACAGGGAGGCAGAGGTGCCGGGCTCCCCCGTGGCTGACGAGCTCGCCTGCTGGCCTGGAAGTGCTGCTCGCTGCCGGGCTGGTGTCGACAGCAGGGAGCCAGGCTGGGCTTGGGGGGTACCCCAAAAAGCTGCTGTAGGAGCATGGAACCAAGCAAAAAAACCCTGCTCATCTGTAACCCTAAAGTGCAGTGCTCCCCAGTCCCCAGGCTCGGGGCTGTGCGCACACGCAGCCAAACCAGAGTCCCTGTACCGGAGAGCAGAGATCCCCATCTTTTTCCTGCTCTCAGGAAGCTTCCCTGGGGATGGACTAAGCCTAATGGCAGAGATCAATAATTGCTACTGCTTAATCAGGACTGGTTTAGGATAAATTCTATTTAATGAGGATCCATTTTGCATGTAACAGGCAATTAAATGATGCTTAAACAGGAAAAAGAAGCAAGAGGTTCTGAACACGGCTTTCTGGAGGGAGAGTGCGAAACAAAGACGAAGGCAGATATTTTGCTGAGTGTTTCCATCGGTACCTGGCAGGATGAAGAATGAGTCCCTTTGCAACCCACTACCCCTTCCCCAGTGGGTGTGCATGTGTACATGTGTGCAGTCACATCAGAGAGCTACACCCGAGCTCTGCAGCAGACCTCACGCCTCACTTGGCAGGGAGCAGCGACCAGAAAATCCTGCAGCCCACCATTTGCTTACTCCAGGGATCCCTGGGTGAATGAGAGAGGGGTGAAATAACTGCAAATTGAGGGATTCTCTCCCTATGCAGGACAAATGGAGGAAACAAGAGAAGCCATTTCCAGTTTCATTATCTTTAACATCCCATTCACCCTTGTGCCTTCCTATGTCTCCCTGCCTTTTTTTTTCATTTTCTCCCCAATATAGTGTGTGCTAGCGGGCAAGTAATGCTCTGACTTTGGGGGAGGAAGGCAAGCTGGCTTTGGAACAGGCCTCCAAGCCTTGTGTGCACAGCATGGCATCTCTGAAGAAAAAATGCCCTTCCTCACTGACACCAACAGCGGTAGCTACTGACAGAGGAAGGGAAAAACTTTGGGGAAGGCAGTGGCTTAAATGATATGTAAATAAAAATGAGACATTCAGATTCCACTTGTTCTTGGAGCCCCCTCCTCCTCCTCTCCTGGCACTGTCCTCCTGAGCCTTCCATATCTCCAGAGACAACGTCTTAAACCCACAAAAATAGACCTGTGGGAATGAGGAATGGCTCAGATAATTTCAATTCCTCTCAGGTCACACTCCAATCCCAGAGGCTTCCACCCCCCAGCAGCAAATACCTCTGGAGGGCAGCTCACACCAACTATCTGAGGCATTTGTAGCTGAGGGAGATGAGCAAGACGACCAAGACCTCTGGAAGTGACTTTCTCTCTGTCAACATGACGAGGGAATGAGGACGACCAGTTTAGATTAGACACCCAGAGAGAGATTCATCTCACCGAACTTTAAAAGCCTCTATCGTAACGATAACAGTCTGGACTCCCTTTATAGTTGATGGAGAAAAAGCCACTTCTACATGTGATTCGATGGATCTCTTTTAGACATATTTTTTAGGATGAGATGTGCTTACGCATCAGAAGTGCCTGTTTCTCTTCATTGCCTATAAAGGAGTCAGTATGACTAGCTCAGCTGTTGACGTGTGCACTGTAGGAATCTAAATTTGGGCAGATGAATCCCATTTCCAACTTTCAGACTGCTGAAGTTAGGTAACAAGAATTCCACTGTGGGCATGTGCTAAATATTTGAATAGATGCTATTTTTTAATTCACCCTCTCCTTGCAAGACGACCACATCAGTAGGGTTATCTGTGGGAAGAGGAAACAGTGTGTGTCATTAAAACCAGAAGACATCCAAATTCTGTACTTTTTTCTGGCACAGATTACCATGTGAGCTACAGCAGATTCCTTAATCCCTCTGCTTTTTAAGCTTTACCACTATTCGATTTTCAAATGTTAGTTTACAATTTAATTCCTGAACGTGCAGACAATACTTTTCAGCACTTCACTGTTCTGTTTTTTCCTCATAATGTTTTTATGTAAACATATAATTTTATGTCCAGATTCATTACATTTTGAGTGGTTTGGCTTTCCCCACCTCCTCTGGGAACGGCTATGCATTTCTATCATAAATCTGAACTGATACTGAGAATACTATTTCATATTTTTTCTCCCTTCTAATTTTCTTATTTTCCTTGAGTCTTCAGTTCTTTGCTGATGTGTAGGGCAGTATGTTCTGTTCCAGAAGATGACTTGGGAACAAATGCCTGCCAGAGAAAAGGCTTTTATAATCTATTGTGTGCATGCCGTTGTGCTACTGGGTAGTTTGACACCTATTTCTGCTTGGCTCGCAAGCTTCTTCTAGGAAAGGTTCTTTCACTTTGGAGACTTGGGAGAGAACCACGGAGGGCAAAGACGTGCTTTCAAAGACACAAACACTCACCCCTTACCCCTTATGGCAAAAATGTGGCAAGGGATTTCTTGTTAGTGATAAATATTGATTAAAAAAATCCGATTAGGCTTAAAAGATACCAGTGTGGGAAGGCTTGTCACCATATTCGGATCATTCTGCCTGAAAGTCTATGACTTTTAAACAGGGGCAAACATCATTGCAAGCACCAGCAGCATGTTCATCACCTCCGAACAAAGGAGCGGGGAAGCACTAATGGTTCCCCGAGGAGCTCACGACTGGCAGCGCAGCCCCAGGAGCAGCGGTGGCTGCTGCATGGCTGGGGGGAAATGGGGAGGGAGGGCACTGGGGCGTCTTGCTGAGGTCACGGCTGGAGAGCATCTGAAGAGCTTGTGACAGCCTTTGAAATGAACAGGAGTATTTTTCTAAAGAATGCACACGAAAGAGCCACAAACATGGAGAAAGTGTAGGACATGCACCCACAAAGACTAAATTTAAAAGATGTGCTTAGCAGGGAACACATGCATAGCATATGGATGCAGCTGACGGAAGAGCTGTTGGACTCTGATCAAGATACCACTCACATAGCAGATGAACCGTCATAAATTTAAGCTACACATGTCACATTCTTACTGCTAAGGTTCCCTTTAGTCATGTGTGAATGCAGTTTAGTTGTTGGATCCTGGCTCACGAGCTCAGTCGCTCTCTGAGCGCATAAGCGTGGTGGGCAGGACGCATAGCGTAGAGAGATCCTCAGCTGTTCGTTACCTTTTGTGAGTTATTAGTCTGTGGGCTTTCTGCAGCCACTACCATGGCATTTGCTAGTCCTGGCACTTGCTGCCTCATGGGTGTTGCATGCTGTCCTTCAGCTCTTCAGCTGCTCGCTGACTGACAGGCCAACTTCTTTAACATTTGCTTTGATACATTTTCTCGTATTAAGTTAATCTCCTTGAGCTGATTAAAAGCCTTCCAAGATTATATCATTGCCAAGCCTTCTACACACACGCACGCATGCACAAAGACAATCATTCTGTAAAGGAAGACAAATAATAAAACCTATTCTGGATCTCTCCAATTAGGATGCTAGTAGCTAAGTCTCTGTCCTCCGGCCAATTTTTTATATTACTGAGCCAATCCATGTCTCAGATGGATATGTAAGAATGCCAGGTTATTATTCTTCGGTGATGAGTTTCAGCTATCAAAATCTTTTAATTCAAAATACAATATAGTGACAAAACTGGTAGAACAGGTAAACATTTATGAAGTAAAAATCAGACCTTATTTCACTTCCATGCAGCACTGGAGTTGTAAGAGATTCCTCACAACTACTTGCAAGGAATTAAAGTTTTAAATTTGCACTGTCCTTTGGACCCTAATTTTATAAGCAGCTGCCGACAGTCCATTAATTTAAATCCAAGATGGCCTCTGAGTTAGACTAGCCCAAAAGAAAGCATTTGTTTCCATTCCAAAATGTTCTTGATGTTCCTGGTGCCCCTTTTGCATACCTGTTTGACTCAAGGCAACAGCAGCATGGTATTTAAGCGCCAATTACATTTTGGTAATCCACACAATATTTTAACAGGGAGAAGACGACTGAATGACCTTAAACCTTGTTAGAATCAGAAAAAAAACCCCAGACTTATGCATTCACTGGAAGTATTTTTAGGGAAGTTTGCATATTTCTTGGTAATGAAGCTTTTTAACATTATGCCTAACACTCAGATTTTGTGGATGTACAAAACTAGAGCTACCTTTCTTGGATTTTCAGGTTTCTTTTTCGCCAATGGGTCTGAATGAAATTAAAATTCAAACACATTCTCTCTTTCTTTAAAGTCAGGTTTAAGCAGAATACTGATATTTGTCACTAATGAATCTATATTATGGTAGCAGCCGGTGATACCACTCTGTGATGGCAGTTTCTTTCAGATTTGGGGCTGTCTGGTAGAAACACAGATGTAGAGGCAGTCATATGATTTGGGGCTGTATGGTAGAAACACAGATGCAGAGGCATCTGTGATATGATTTAGAGGATAACCTGCTGTTTGATGACGCTGTGGCAGGTGCAGGATTTGGAGGTTTCTTTGGTGGCAGGTTTTGTTGCTGATATTACTGTTATTGACTTGTGGCAAAGAGGTAATGAAGAGAAATGGCACAAATGAGAAAGTAAGCTGGAGTGGAAAGCATAGGAAAGAAAAATTATCATTGAGCCAACCCAGAACAACAGCATTTTTTTTGTTTTTCAAGATCTTATACAGAGGTGAATATGAGTACCTCTGTGCATACAAAGATTTTCCCCAAATCTAATCTAAAATGCATCATGGGAAGAAGATGCATCATTTAGACAGAAAGGTAGACTGATGGGCAGAATAGGCTGGAACTATTCTGCAAGAATTGCGTGATTAGTGTAATAATTTATTCATCTAAACAGAACCAGTGAAGCTAAGAAATGAAAGGCCCTAAATGCAGAGGTGAGAAATTTCGACTAAACCATGGGATGCACTTGAAGGGCGGTGGGTTGTATCTAGAGATATGTCTGAAAGATGACCTGAACAGTTAATATTTTAAATTAACTTCAGGGAGCTAAAATTGCTGAAACAAAAGGCAACGAGAAATTAAGTGGTGATGGCAAAAGAAATACTTCTGGACAAGTATTATAAGGATGAAAAGGCCAAAATCTAGAGGTGATGTGGGAGGACCGCGTCAAAGGTAACAAATCTGTGATACTGGAGAAAGACAGGAAGAAGGCAGAGTTTCACGTAGAAGAAAAACAAGCATCAGTTTAGCCATCCTGACTTTAAGATCACAGCTTTGCGATAAATAAAGTCAGCAAGAAAATTAAATGTGTGGTTTTCATCAGAGGTCTGGATTTTCAAAGCACTCCTGAAATTTCTCAGCCCAAAGTAGCTAAAGGCACTGTAGGAGATGGGCCAGAAGGTCAGGTCCTTTCTGGACTCTTGTAAACCACCAGAAGTACACAGGGACCATGACAAAATGAAGGAAAGCTGAGAATTGGAAAGTACTATGTCACAAACCCCCTGAAGTGAACTGAGTTTCATGAGCAAAATGGCAGGAAAGTTTGAAAAGCAAGGGGGCAGAAGATGTACTAACATGCTGAGGCGTTGTATTTGTCCGCATATAGCTAGTCACAAAGCTTGTTCTTGCACCATATGTGTAGAAACTCCGCACCTCAATAATTTTTACTTTATTTTAAATTAAATTGACCAAGATGTGCCTATATAAGATTCATAATGTTTCCATCTGCCTGGAACTGCAGACTTGTGAGCCCTTAAAAAGAAGACGACATCTTGTATTAAATTTTCTAAGCAGCCAAAAAGCTTTTCATTTTTTTTCCCTGTAGTTTAAATTTAAATTTATGTTTCTAAATTTACATATTCAAAAACTTAATCCGAAACCTGTTTGGAATTTGGATGTCTCTTTTTATCACATTTCATTTAATTACAGCTACTTCTGGAATTGAGGCATCACCCCTGCAGCTACTGGATGTCAAAGGACAAAAAAAACCAAATTGCTTGAAAGAAAACTGAAGCCACATTCCTATTCTGCATTTGAGCTGCTGACATTTTCTAGATAACACCAAGAGATGTCAGAATACTGGCTGTTAAAGCAGTCTATGTTTGGAGCCTATTAAGTTGAATTCTGAGAGTGAAGGGAAATGTGAAGACTTCTGGAGGGACTGACATATACCATTACTTGCTTTATTTCAATTTCATAGGAAAAAAAAGGAGGTTTTTTCCCTACTTTTTTGCCCAAGAGTTCCTCTTAAAATATGGCAGGTCGCCAAGAGCCTGCAATTTCACTCTAATTCCTCTGTGTATTTAAAGACTCCACAATACAGCTCCTGCCCTTCTGATGAGCGAGGGCTGAGGAACTCCCATCAGAGCCTCTTACTCTCTCATTACTGTCAGAGGCCACTGCTGACCTGTCTTCCTCTTTGGCACCAATAATTCTGCCTCTTTGATGCTCAAGGGGTCCAGATTGCCTCTTCTTGTTGATAAAGCTGTAGTTCCACCAAGGTCTTTAGAGTTACACCAGGGTAAAGGCACCTGGAAGGAGGAGCAGGTGTTAATGTCTTGCTCAGGTCACTTGCATGTCATGTAAAGCAACCAGAATGATCTTGGTCTTGCTTCCTAAGCACCCTCTTGTCTTCTCACGCAGTGGTAAACTTAGGGAGGAAACTGGTTTGCTGTCAGCTGAACTCTCCCTGGAGCTCCTTGGCACACCCAGGCAGGACATCCCTCCAGAGACCACATTCCCATCCCTCAGCCCCTTGTTCCAGCTCCTCTGTCCCGTGCACAGAAGGAGATGTCTCAGCACAGACCTTCCCCCATCTGCTGCACAGGGCCACTGAGCCTGCGACACGCTAAGAAAAAGCACGAAGGAGTGAAGACACCATGCCTGCAAACAGCTGTTGCTTCCAGAGGCAAGCTGCTTTTCTGCAAAGCTAGTATATCCCCCTCCTCCACACTCACAGCCTTGGGAAGGCTGCGTAGTGTGCATAGGGCTGCGTATGGCTGGGGAGGGCGCATAGGGTTGGGCAGAGCTCATCCTGGACTGACAGGCCCAGATGGACTCCTTCCAGACCTAGCTGGGATGTCTCTGCCAATCCGTTAATCTTGATCTTAGGTTAACAGACAGCTGGTGGCATTTAACCAGAGCCCCCGCTCATGTATACACTCCACACCACTGTGCCTCCTGAACTGTGTTGTGTTGGCTAATGCAGGTCTATCAGTTGCTTCCTTCAGTTGCTCCCAGAGCCTTTTGTATCTGCCAGTTTATAGATTATCTTAAATATTGTTTCTGACTGCACAGGTAAGTAGATGTATTTAAAGGCATTTGAACATCCATCATATCTGAGCAAGATATACTACAGAACAGCTTCTCCCCCTGCATAGCAGTTGGCCAGAGGTTTTATACGGAAGCTCTTGCCTCAGCCTACACCACCCTTAGCATTGGCGTCCCCTGTTTCCCTCCGTGTGCCTGCTCTCATGGCACAGTCCTTCTTCAGCAGTATGGCTGTCACCTGCCTCTAGGCTGCTAGAGTACCACGTAGACCCTTTGCCCAGCTATTGGAAATTTAGAAGAAGCAATTTGAACAAGGAAAGCTGCATCAAGCAATGCACATCTCAGTCTGGAAGGCTGAATCCAAGCAGAAACAGCCCAAGAAGCTGAAGCCCTTTGTAAATGCCCCTGTTACTACCTTGTGGAGAAATCTGCAGCTAGTTTCACCAAATTTAGCTTTCCAGTGGTGCTTTTCAGGAACTAATTCAGTGTTTCCTTAGTTTGGATCTTTGTGTTATGACTTGTAGTGCTGAAGGGTGCAAGTGGGTGAGGGTAGATAGCTGCCATCTTTACCAGCGCTTTACCTTAACTCAGCCCCTGGGAAGATCTGAGCACATTATAAAAGACTCAAGCCTTACTGCAATAGCTCTAGTACCCTGATTAGCTAGGCTAAGGTCAAATTAAAATTCAGTGAAACGTGTTCTACCTCACAGGGAAAACACAAGAGGCTGAATGCTCTTCAATCTAAGCAGTAATGTTCAACTCTTCCCAAAACCCAGTGATTATCAGCTTACACTGGTGAGCTGATCAGGAAAATAACAGGCCTCGTTCTCCTCTCAGGCTGGGATCATGCAGGGGATGGTCCACCAAACTTGGTTCACCCAAGGTGTACAAATATAATGCAAATGAAGAAGGAGGCCCACACAATTTTAAGGTTTTAGCTCTTCTCTTAGTCTGAAGGAAAAAGACCGCCTTGAAAATAGCGATAGATATTCCAGAGGAGATAAGAGAAAAAAGGGAAAACTGAGCAATTGGAAGAATGAAATAACCCCCTAAATTACCTTCAACCATGCAGTCAGGGACATAATTACATTATTTTGCTCAGTCCATTCTTTCTTTCTAATCAGATTAATAAATATATACACCAGGAAACATTAACATTTTGTATATGTGGGAGCAGATTTTATTCAGCATTTTGAAAATTCTTAAAGCCTGCTGTTTATTTCGATTATTTATCATTTTGCAAAGAGAATGCAGGCACCCAGAGCTCAGAAAGAGATCAGAGAGTCCAGCTTTCCTCAAGGCTATTTTTTCTCTTTAATCCTCAGGGATCTGATTGAATTTTTCTCTGTATATTATTATTTTATATTTCTTCTGCGCGTTCTATTTATTTATTTTGATTTACAAATTATACCACCATGCTAAGGGCAACTGTCCTTTCTGAATCATTCCTCTTCTGCCTGCGACATTTGTGCAAACCTCGTGCCTGCCTTCCGCATTTCAGCCCTCGGTCCCAAACTACTTTAGGCCACTGTATTGTTTAATTTTTTCCTCACTTGGCCAAGCAGCCTGAAACCAACTGCATAATATTCTGTTTGACATTAAGCCTCACATATTCTTTACAGTCTCTAAGTTCTCTGGGGCAATGGCTGTCTTTTTAAATTATGTATAGCGGGGCCAGCATAATGGGGCCTCAGGCCTTGCGATGGCTCCCTCAGGCGCTGCCACAACGCAGTGTATATTTCCAACAGCAGAGGAGAGGAGCCACCAGAAGATGTGCCGAATTCTCCATCCCTCGGTAACTTTGCGTCCCTGCTGGAACACACACTACAGCTAAACCACGAGTTCAATGCGGGGGTAAACGATGACATTTAAGGGTTTGTGGAGGTCAAAAGAGATGATCCTATGGCCCCTCCCAGCCTTCGATCCATGAATCTATGAATACAGATAACAGCAATTAAAAAGCAGCTGTGCGAAAAGGTCTCCACAGCTATTGCTGCAGGGACACCGAGCAAGTTTTGCCCGAAGAATTCTTCCGGAGTGAGGCCGTGGAGCAACTCTGCTTCCGATGAACAGGCACCACCTCAGGGGTAGAAAGAGATGTCTCTAGAATAACATCATCTTAACTAAGCTGGAGGTATGACGACTCTATTGCTGATTCCAAAGCGGTGCCACAAATAAATGAATCAAATTCTCCACGCGTAATTTTTAGGAGTGAGCAACCAGGAACAGTGAGCAGCATGGATGAATTTCAAATTGTTCCCTGACTGGCTGCTGACCCTCCTTTAAATTCCCACCAGTTTTGGAGTTGCTCATCTCTGCCGGCTCTGGGTTCACACTGTAACTCAAAATAAGCTGCAGCTAAAAGAAAAAAAATAAAAAATATCAGGATGTTATTTGCAGCTGTGGTCCAGGCAAGACAAGGACAAGGAATCCCAGACTGTACAGCTATGGAAAGCTTGCTAAGAGAGGCAGAGAATACACAAGATCCCCAGACACCCAGCAGAAGGTCTTTGAGACAGAGCCGAACCTCACCTTGTTCAAGCCCGGAAAAAGACTCCCCGTGGAGAAGAGGTGGTAGTCAGTATGTGCCCAGCTGTTAACTTCATGCCCTTGCTATACCTTCGCACAGCACTGCCAAATGGCAATGGCAGTGGATCATTTATGGACATGGAAAAAAGGAGCTGTCTTTTTCAACAAGCCTACTTGCTTAAGCAGCAGGCATCACCAGTAACTGGCAACGAGAGCAAAAAATAAGCTTTAAGCAACCTCACCCTCCCACCTAATCCCTTCCCAAACATGCATTGTTTTGCAAGAAGATAATATTTCTAGTAATGAAGCAACAAAGCAAATACAGTTCAGTGCTCTGTAAACACGTGTGCACACAGACCAATACATCAGCCTTGGAATAAAACTCTTGGAAAGAGCATTTCTTCAGATGCTTCCCACTGACGGAGTACCTGCCAATGAGAAATCATGACTTTTCAGAAATTGCTTTGTAATGCAAAAGCACTGGAAATCATAGTTATGACTTTCCAAAGCAAATTATGTTCAGGGTCTGCTTGGGTCAAAGATGCAACACGAAAGGTTAGAAATGCAAGGCTGCTAGCTGGTGGGTCTTGGCTTTGCCTCAGCTCCCAGAATGACCCAGCAACAATGCTTCTTCACTTACCATTCTCTGCATTATTTTGGTACAGAAATATCCCTAAGTTCTTTGGCATGATTTAATGAAAAACGGTTTGATCTTTGCCTGCACGTTTCTGCAAGGCCCGACTTAAGTCTCCTGCTGCAGCATGACACCTTCCTGACTTCCTTCTGTCAGTGCTGGCATTGCCATTGCTCTGAGGAGCCAATAAAGATGTAAGTCAGGGTAACATCAAGCTGCCCCGAGCAACCATAAGCTTGCAGGACTCTCATGATGCAAGTCAGCTCTACGCATCTCATAAGTGCTGGCAAAACTGAATTTTGCTGCAAAAGAGCAGCAGCAGAGCCAGGGAAGGAGCCCTGGAGAGTCATGCTTTCCACCCCTGCTATGGCAGAGGTGTCAGGGGAGCGAAGGGTTGATGACAACAATTGCGGGGAAGCCCTCAGGTCTTCACTACTGCCATCAGAGGCCACATCCCCACATGTCCCGACCCCTCCAGCAACAGCCACCAGGCTGGCACTCCAGGGCACTCCAGGCTGCAGAAGCCTGAACTCACTCTGGTTTCACCAGCAGTCTGTTGCCATAGGCAACTGCCTATTTTGCCTATACCTAGAGCTGGCCCTGAGCAATATACACAGTGGATTGCTCTGATGAGATTAGCACTCTTTATTATACCATGCCTGCTCTTATCACCAACCCCAGCTCTCACAAAGTCAAGATAAGGAAATTTCCCTCATGTACTTACCATGGTCTTGAACAGCACTTTAGAGAGAAGCAGTGAATGCCACTGTATTCACATTTACATGGGAAAATTTAGGGAGTCGTTGCTATTCTTGTTTTCAGGTCCTCTGAACCCTTCAATGTCCCAGTTCTGGTCTGGTTGCTTATCAGTTTTCCCAGCTTGAGTAGTTTGAGGGTGTCCTCTCTGCACTAGGCTAATGTCAATATGGGACAAAGGCATCAAAATCCCCTCAACTGTAGCCCATAATCTTCTCCATTTTTTAAAAGAAAAAGCACCTTCCTCCTGATCCTTCCAAACCACCCAGGAATAACCTGTTTCTTAGGCCAGCTTTAGCCTGTACACCACTTCACTTTTGGCAGCTAGGAGAGAGAGCTACATCAGGTAAGCATACCTGCTAGCTTACAGGAAGGTAAAACATCTCTAAAAATGCTCTAAGTCTCACTGAAAGCCAAAACAGGACTTACCCTCTGGAGATTTGGACACGCAACCAAATTGCTGCCGCTTGACATGTTACCATCCCATCCGCTGAGCAGCTCAGCTGCGGGCAGAGCTGCACTGCACTGCCCTGGCCTGACTTGGGATCACCACAGGGAAACGGAGTCGGCTCTAAATTAGAAATGGTGAGCCTACACCCTTTCCTGCATGTATTTTTCCATTTAGGTTCCTCACTCCTTATTGAAATGCCTTGTTGAGTCTGGGAAATACCTCACTGAACGTAGCCCAGATTGTCAAAGATACTGCTTTTTAGTCAGTGAGGCATCTAATTCCTGTGAAAATCTTAGCTTTTAGATCCTTCCAATCCTTGCCTCAAAGTCTGAGTCTCAAATTGGGTTCTACGGAAAGATATTTATGTCATGTGAAATCCTGTTGTATTAAACAACAAATACAGGCCTAAATTGACCTGACAGTGACCTTTTTAATAATAGAAAATCATCAAAATAAACAAAGCACAATGCAAATGCAGATGATTTGGTTACAGTAGATTTGATCAAATAAAACAGACAATCTAATTAGCCCGTGATTACATTAAGTAGAAGTCTCTGTATTGAGTGATGGATAATTAACTGGAATTGTATTTACTTATTTTTATTGTACTGCAGAACAAGGCACATCTTTGCCTTTCTTTCCTTTCACTGCAGTCTTTTAATTAAACAAAATTATTCTGAATGTTTTACACAGAATCTAGGCCTCTGAGTAAACACGGTAAGTTGGAAAGGGAAAGGCAGCCCTATGCTGAGATTTAGTTGTCGATCAATACTGTTTGTATAAATCTCATCCAATGTAACAGTTACAACCCTGTCTTTTCAGAGCTTCTTGGCATCTATAGCTCCAGCTGGGTGGAATGTGAGCTGCAGGTGCTCAGCCCTTTGGAGATCCATGCCCTTATTGTTCAAACATAATTTATGCCTGAGAACAAACAAACAACATATTCAAGGCAACTCCTAATTTCCGCACCTGAGTTGATCAAGTTTATTTTTGTCAAGGCAAATGCGCATAAGGGAATGGTGTACAGCTGATCAACAGCTAAGACAGAAATGGATCTTACACTTTGAAATCCTTATCAGAAACGGTTGCGGTGACTTTTAAGTGTAGGCTATGTAAGAGACAGTCTTTTAAAGTGATTTAATACCTTCCTTTTAAGAACTGTAATCTGGAAGATTGGTTTTCCTCCCCATCACTCCCAGGAAAACACTACTATTGAAGAAGCCCTTTTAATAACACAGCTTGCCAAACGTTAGCTGTAATTTTATTTTTTTAAGTGTTTTGTTAATTGCGTATTTGCCAGAGGCTCTGTGATACCCTATAAAAATGGCCATAGGAGGCAGTCACTAGGTTCACCGTACACATGGGTTGGCTATTCACATGTTCCTCTGTTCAGAATGTGTAACAGTTAATTTGATGAAATATCTGCTGGCAAAATTTCTCCCCTAGCTGTGGGACAACTGTCTGTCTGTCTGTCTAGACACTCTTACTGCTCTCATTACCATGGTATCTCAGTGCATCCAGACCCATGGATATCTGAGGAGGAGTTAATAAGCATTAGCTCTTGCTAGGTCTCTTCAGAGGATGCTTCTGCCAAACTGCAGGGGACAGCAGACGAAAACAGCATGATTCCTGAATGCGATGAGCTGCCTGATGAGGAAAGCTAGCAGGAGAGTGTGGAAGCTCTGGCGTCTATTTAGCAGTGCCTTGCAGTCTGCCTCTGGCCAGGTGGCAGGGCATTCGTGTGTTGGCTTATATGCAGGCGTTTTTCTCGCTTGTGTACAGAGACGAGCAAAGCTGGAGTTACTGCAAGCTCTGTGCTAGCGAGGATGCCAAGGAACACCATGCGGAGGCGGGTGAATTCTGGATGAGAGAGTGGGTAAACAGAAAGGCTGAAGTGCCAGGGGTAGCCTCGGGGGCATTCCCTTAGGGAACAAACAGCAACTGAGCTAGAAAGTAAGGCCTCGCTACAGCAATCTAAGGTATCAGCTAGACTTTTAAGAGAAAGACCTGGTTGACCAGGTGGCACGCATGCCTGTAGCTGCTGTATTTTAAGGCTATATTTTTTGGTCCTGAAATGCCAGTCAGGGAATTTACCCATTTGCCCGTAAAACCTGGAATCTCTTTTATGGTGCAGACTTTATTTTCGCTGGTGCTGAGCGCAAGCCAGAAACAGGTAAAACCACAATTTCTCAGCACTGTTGATGCTCAGGGCTTGATCCCTTGAAGTTATTAAGAAAACTTCTATTGTCCTTCTCATGAACAGGCTTTTAACTAATTTGCCTTGTACTCAGTGCCCATTTATATCTGAACAACCACTCTGACCAAAAAGCAAAATGTGGCCTGTGGTCTACACAGATGTAGCAGGCCCATTTCAGCAGTCATTCTCCCACGGAGTCACTGTGTCTCTAACCTTTCCCACTGAAGTCTGCTCAGTGTAACAGACAAATGGATAGGACCACATGAGAAAGTCTGAGACTATATGTGAATCATCTAATATTTCTAGCATAAAATATTTAATGAGTATTGTTGCTGAAAAAGTTGGGTGTCAGGAGGGCCTGTGTAGCTTCTAAATAACATGGACAGAATCGTATCATTGCAGTGTGCTGTTGCCCATGGACAGAAATCTCAGCTGAACTCCCCTGTCTTTCTCTCACAAGGCCACCAAGAGAAAGGATTACATATAAGCCACAGGACTCCAGAGCATTTTCCAGTGTCCAGCAGCCTAGATGCATCCTGACTCCATCTCATGACAAAACCCAGAAATGTGTCTTCTCCTCCTCCTCTACTCCTTTCTCCTCTTGTCTTCCTTTCTAGAAGGCCAGATGTGTAGATGTAGGCAAGAGGTCCTCACTGCCAGCAAGGAAGAAGGTGTTGTAGAAGATAAAGGAAAGCTCCTCCAGTTTTGGTGAAAGCAAGGAAGGGTGAGAATGAGTAGATATGGAACACCAGCTTTCCTGAGAAACGTCAGGTAAGAGGAAAAGAAGTAGTGTCTAATTTTTTCTGCACAGCAGTGATATATGCATGCAGACACCAGCCTAGGAATTGTGGGGGAACTCTTATGAATCTCTCTGAGTTGTGTCTATGGTGCTGATTACCACTGTTCCCGCAGAAGCCACTTGTATTTGTGATTTGGAGATGTTTTCAGCAGGCAATGAAGTATTAGTTGCTATTTAAAAAATGTACCATGTAATTGCAGAAGATAGCATGTTCCCGTACCAATTAGAAGCAAATAACTATAATACCTGAAGGAGCCTTGTGCAGCATCTGTACGTAAATACTGCTCTTTGTAAAGGAATCTACACATAGAAAAATGCATAATAGGCTTGTGAATGGTAAGGTTTAGATGTAAACTACTGAAGTAAAAGAATCACTGTCCCATGGAGAAATCTAAGCAGAGTTTGAGATGTTTTTTCTAAAAAGATGTAAAATATATTGCTAGTGAATCATGCTCTCCTTTATTGCTTGTATATCAATGTGGCAAGCAAAACACTTCCTACCTGAGGAAATTTTGTCCTCAGCTCTTCATGTTAAATTCACAAAAACATTTAGACATGGCAATGCTTCATCTTCAACCAAAGCCTGTCTTCATACATTAACCATGCTTGCAGCCATTTTCCAACACTGAGGTCAACTAGCATGAATGGCCTATATTGAATCTTAAAACTCCTACACAACATGGCTGTTGCAAACTGTTTACTGGGAACAGGACTGTTCCCAGTAAACACCTACATTAGCTCATTGCAAATGCTGAGATGTGCCCTATCTGCTAGGTTATGTAGGGGAAATGTAGGGCCCTCTGTTCAACACATACACAGTCTTTTGGCATGTGTAGAGCAGATGGGCAAATTCTGATGATCTACATGTTGAAGGTGGTTGCTGAAACTGGTGGTGCAGTGACTAAATCCACGCTGTTGTAGATTCAGCCCTTAACATTTCACTCCCACCCTAGAATTAGTGGCATCTAATCAGCTTGAACCTATGCTGTGGCAATAACTCAGGTACCTACAGAGTGTCCATGAATGAGCAAATGAACTTTAAATCAACTGAAAAATCCCACTGATTTGTGAACGGAACTACAGCTGGGCCCTCAGCAAAAAACGCAACCAGTTCTGCAGCTTTGGTTCGTTCCTGCATTTGGTGAAGTGTTGATATGCCTACAAAGGCCAAGCTCAGGGTTTGATTAAGCAAATGTAACTCTACTCTCTTGACAGAACTGCACTTGCCCGTTGGAGGTCCGATTCTGACCCAAGATCTTTGTACACCATGTTTACGTTGTATTGTTTGCGTAATAGTACAGTGCTGAAAGATCTTTGAACAAACTTATTTTATAAAAGGGAATAGAAATATATATGGGGTATGACTGCAGACTTGCAAACAACAGAAATACCTGAAAACCCCTCTGTTCTGCTATTGATCCAAAGGAGTGCTGGAAACATTACTATGGCAACAATTCTTAGCCAGTGGAAGAAGCATGCCATTATCTGTGCACAGGAACAAAACAAGAGGAGGTGGTTTTCAGAACTGTTGCCCACCTCCCCTTGACCTCTACAGATGTGCCGACCTTCTGGCACGAGCTCCTGCTGCAGGAGCTTTGAGTGAGATATGACTTACAGAATTATTTATTGGCCCATGCACAGGGAATAGAGAAATTCTATTGACCAACAGAGTCCTGTTGCAGAAAACAGTGCTGCATGGAACTCCCGCTTTCTGAGAGTATCAACCATCTTCCTTACCTCGTTAACAACTTGGGTTATCGGTGTGAATAAAAGAGACAAGGCTGCTCTGGCTCACTCTAAATGTTGTCTGTGTCATTTGGCAGCACACCACTTGAACTTCTCATCAACACATAAAAATATCTTAAGGGTGGATGTCACGAGGACAGAGCCAGACTCTTCTCAGTGGTGCCCAGCAACAGGACAAGGGGCAATGGGCACAAACTGAAACATAAGAGGTTTTAGTTGAAAATGTGGAAGAGCTTCTTTACTTTGAGGGTGACAGAGCACTGGAACAGGCTGCCCAGGGGGGTTGCGGAGTCTCCTTCTCTGGAGATATTCACCTGGACGATGTCCTGTGTAACCTGCTCTAGGTGAACCTGCTTTAGCAGGAGGGTTCCCGAGGTCCCTTCCAACCCTTGCCATTCTGTGATTCTGTGAAACTCTCGCAAGTACAGTTATTAACTCAGAAAACTACTGAGCATCTAGTCCGGCCATGTTCTTACTGGGAATAAGTTCAGGCTAAAGTACAAATCTGTTGGCATTGTGGTAATGGTGTTATTTGGTCTATTAATTAGAGGCTAGACTAATAAAGTCAGCAAGAAACCATTTTGCATGATATGGCTAAATTGAAAGTCCACATCCCATTATAGCCTGAAGGCAGAATTGAGAGCTAATCGTATTCCAGGTGTTTGTAACACTTAAGAAGCTCTGTCTGCTGCTCCTAGTTGCATCTCTCATCCGCAGCTTCACATATGGGTAATTTTAAGGAGTACTGTGACTCTGCCCACCGTTCCTAACCCTGGGAAGGGGAGTGATACTGGCTATCAGTCCAGGCAGACTGTTCTTCCTGTAAATGGCTGAGGAAAACAACTGTGTGGGAGATGGTGCCAAGCGAGGAGAGAAAAGGAGCAGCCTGGAAGAAAGCTTCCAAATACACACTCCCACTGCAGAAACACTTTATGGCTGTCCTGAGGCTGGGGAGAAGAACAAGCAGCTGCAAGCTCTTCTCAAGCTGTTTGTTTGCCAGCCTTCTCTCTGGGCAGCTTGTGGTACAGCCAGCTGTGAGAGCAACACAAGGAGGTGGAACAGCTCTGCCCACTTGGGACCTCACTACTGCTCCACAGAGCCACTTGACAGCATGAACCAAGTGGATATTGGCCATTGCCATTAGTATCATTATCCCCCTTTTTTTTTTAAAAAAAAAAAAAAAAGAAAAATAAGAAGGGTCAGAAAAAATAAGAAAGCCTGGGCAGACGATAGACTGTAGAAAGAGACCAAGACTACTACCACGTATGTGAAGTACAAGGAAGGACTGCAGAGGACATCGCTACTACCTAATAATCTTGAGAAAATACACAAAAAGCTATCCAGCCTTTTACTACATCCCAGCCTAAAAAGCTGAGTTCCTGCTTATTCTGTAGCGATGGTAAAGATCTATTTCTTCTAGAGAAGTATGTAGCCCTTCTGTTCCTCGAAATTATTCATCTTTCCTTCATGGGAAATGTCTCCTGCATCCCATTGCAAGCGGCCACAGTGGCACAGAACATACGTGCATCTGTGTGTATATACAGGTATACCTCACACATGCATACACACAGATGGGAAAGTGTGTTGAAAATGTCTTGATGAAAGAAAAACTAGAGTACATACTTGGATTAAACCTATTTGGTCAATCTTTTTCCCTTCCCTAGAGACAGCTGGTTTTATTCAATATTGACTTTTTTTCTACTTTTAGATGACTTTGGGTCCTGAACATATAGGAATAGGAGCTAATAATAAGGATATCATTATTATTTTGACAACATCAACTTTGACAGCTTCATGAACTTTATTGAATAAACGATGGTTCATTACCCATCAAATAGTATTTTCCCACTTCTCCAGCTTTTTCTGCCTTCAACATCTGAGAGCCTCCCCAGTATTTTATAAAAGTAATATATCTCTCTTCCAGCCTTTAGGGAAGTAGCTTGATCAGTTCCAGGAATTTTCTTCCATATTTGCTGCTGCACATGTGAGAGCAGGTGTCCTGGGAAGAAATTACTACGGAAATGCTAAGTCAAAGAGATAAGGTACATGGGTAGTCTCAAATGCAGGGAAAGCTCTGTTCTCTTTCAGCTCCCAGGAAAGCGAATTTCACACAGCCCAGGTTCAGCTCTGCACTCACAAGCAACCCCCCGTTGGCTGCGTTTCTTTATTCTGGGGAAATGCAATTGCTGATGGAAGTCACGCTCACCGAGGAGGAAGCTTGGGACATCTGCAGAGGCTTTCTGAACATCGAAGCAGTGACTACAACAGGGATCCTGTGTAAAATGTGGGAGCATCAAATGGGGATGCTGATGGCAAGCAGGCTCTTGTATTCTCTACCTGCTGGCCTGGCATTCCACTCACAATCACAGCTGTTGTCCAATGTGCCCATCATACACAACTGGCAGTTTCCCGCTCTGAACGTGGGTGCATTTCTTTGGTTTGCGCATCCTTCCTTTGTGCAGGAAGGTTGAAACCTTGAAAGGTTCTCTCAGAAACGTAGGATGGTATTTTAAGAAACAGGAGTCAGCCACAAAAATTTGAATCTAAATCTGCCATTTCTGGACTTCGGAGAAGCAGTTCTGTTTAATATCCTTTTCAATGAACTGGATGAGGGGATTGAGTGCACCCTCAGTAAGTTTGCAGATGACACCAAACTGGGTGGGAGTGTCGATCTGCTCGAGGGGAGGAGGGGTCTGCAGAGGGACATGGACAGGCTGGATCAATGGGCTGAGGCCCAACTGTATGAGGTTCAACAAGGCCAAGTGCCGGCCGGGTCCTGCACTTGGGTCATAACAACCCCACACAACGCTACAGGCTTGGGGAAAAGTGGCTGGAAAGCTGCCCAGCAGAAAAGGACCTGAGGGTGCTGGTTGACAGACAGATGAATATGAGCCAGCAGTGTGCTCAGGTGGCCAAGAAAGCCAATGGCATCCTGGCTTGTATCAGGAATAGTGTGGCCAGCAGGAGTAGCAAAGTGATTGTACCCCTGTACTCGGCACTGGTGAAGCCACACCTTGAATACTGTGTTGTTTTGGGCCCCTCACTGCAAGAAATACATTGCACTGCTGGAGCATGTCCACAGGAGAGCAACCAAGCTGGTGAGGGGTCTGGAGCACAAGTCTGATGAGGAACGGCTGAGGGAACTGGGGTTGTTTGGAGGAGGCTGAGGGGAGACCTTATCGCTCTCTACACCTACCCAAAAGGAGGCTGTAGTGAGGTGGGTGTTGGTCTCTTCTCCCTGGTAAGGAATGATAGGATGAGGAGAAATGGCCTCAAGTTGCACCAGGGGAAGTTTAGATTGGATACTAGGAAATATTTCTTCCCCAAAAGGGCTGTCAAGCATTGGAGCAGGCTGCCCAGGGAAGTGGTTGAGTCCCCATCCCTGGAGGTATTTAAAAGGCAAGCAGACGAGGTGCTCAGGGACATGGTTTAGTGGTGGGATGGCAGGGTTAGGTTAATGGTTGGACTGGAAGATCTTAAAGGTCTTTTCCAACCTAAACGATTCTATGACTATGATTCTATGAAAAACTTTAGTTGCAAATGCAGATGTTACTGTTCAGGACCATCTTCAGCAGGCAGACAGAAAGTCTGCCACCCATTTTATTAGGAAGGGGGGCTTGCGCTCCAGCGTGTGAAGGCGCTACTCCTGTCACCAGCGAACGCCAAACGAAGTGGCCGCAAACTGCGCTCACCTCGGTTGCCGGCTTCAGCCTACCACCCCGGGGCCCCCGCACCAGCCGGCAGCGCGGGGCCGGGCCGGGAGCTGCGCCGGGGCCGGGCCCGTTGTGACGCGGCCGGGGTTGCCGGGCGGCGCGGCGGCATGGCGCGGCGGGCGGGCGGCGCCGCGGGGCGCCTGGGCCTGCTCCTGCTCCTGCCTCCGCTCCTGGCCGCGCTGGCGGCCGGGTCACTGAGCAGCGGCAGCGCGGAGGCGCCGGAGCCCCTGGGCGGGCGCGCCGAGCCGGGTGAGGCGGCCCCGGGCGGTGCCCCCGCCACCTCCGGGCGGTGTGAGCGCCACCTCCGGGCGGTGCCCCCGCCACCCCCGGCCCGAGCCGCGGCCTCTGGCGCTGGGGTCCTGCCCCGGGAGGTGCGGGCTCCGGCCTGCCCCTCAGCCCGGCCGGCTGCCGGCTCGTCTCCCCTTCCGGCTTCTCTGGCAGATGCCGGCGATTCCCATTCCCGCCACGGGGAGTTTCCCCCTGCCCGCCCAGGTTGCCCCTCTGGAGGCAGGGGGGGCGCGGCCGGGGTGCAGGGAGTCCAGGTTTCGTGTGGAGGAGCGGGCATTTGCGGGGCTGCTGGGAGTCGTGCTTGCTGAGCAGGGCTTAATCACCGCCAAGGATGTACCGATCTCTCCCCGGTGTCATATGCAGGCAGTGGGAAGGTGTCAGAGTGTGCTCAGTGCAGTCTTAAAGCCACCCAGCGTCACGGGGGCCCCTCCCGGAGGGGGAGGCTGGGGAGACGGGGAAAGCTCCGATTCTGCTATCACTCTCGTAGCCAAAAGTGTGGGCTATGGGGAGTCGGATGCGTGCAAACCCCCTCCGTCTGTCTGTCGTCGAGCAACGAACGGCACCGGTTCACAGCCGATGTGTCGGCAAGCGCAAAGCCAATTGCCCATGAGGTTTCCGTCCTGGGAAACCCCGGTCCCCTCAGCTGCCTTTGTGGTACGGTGCTGGGGAGGGAGCGATGCCGCTCCCCCTTCCCTCTGCACTTTGGCCTTCAGGACCCCGTAAGTACGAGAGCCGCCATGCTTGGCAAGAATGAGATACCCAACTCGGGAGTCAGCGAGTTCCCCTGGGGTTCACAAGTGCCACTTTTGAGTTGCTCCCTGTTGACATTTTTTTGTAGGGCTTCTGTGGGCTTTTTAAGCATTTATCAAAATATTCCGCATGTACGCTGTGATGTGGCTTGTAATTAAAATGGTGCATAATGGCAAAGATTTCTGTTCTACATAGGTTTTACAAGGCTTCCAAATGTAGAGAGGGGTACAGATTGCCTTTGCTGTACTGGTACTAATTGCAGCCCCCTGACAGGAATGTAAATGCAGTTCCTTAGCACATTCTTATCTCAGCATGTGTGGGATTTACATATATAACTCCTATTAATGCTAATGGAAGCTGTATACAGAATTCTCTTTGCATAGGGCTGACATTATATTTGTATCTGAACCTGATGCAACTGGAACCAGCCATCTTACATAAGTGGCGAGGTCTGAAGTTTCTTACCAGAAGCTTTCTTAACATTTCGGTTCATTTAAAATGTAGGGAGGAAATGCAAGCAAAGGAAGCAATACAAAGCTTTGTATTGTGCTATTGGCATGGAAGGTTCATAACATTCATATAAAAAAGTGTTGTGTTATCCAGAAGGTTATCAGTGAACCTGATCCTGTTCCCCTTAAAGTTTCTTTTTGTTGTTCGTTCTTTTTTTTATATATATATCTCGTTAAATCAGAAATCAGAATTGGTGATTCCTGATTAACTCGTTAATTTAGAACCAATCAGCTTTTCATGTTTAGATGTTTTTAAAGGTTTATTTGGAGTATGACTACTTAGAAAAGACCATATCTTTTTACTTAGAGCTATAGTCAAGTTCATCATTGTGAATCTCTGACAAAAGAGTCATGTGGCACGTTGTGGTGCTCCTGAAGCCAGAGGCATCCTGAAAGGTTATCACGGTTGATATCTTCACCTATAATTAGAAGTTTGCTTTCACTGGTTAGCAAAATCCCTCAACCTTCTATTAGTAATATCTGAAGTTTTGTGTCTCTTCTTGTTCTAAAGCTTTTGCTTCTTTTTTTGTTAAATTTGTGTCTGGATGGGAAATGGCAGGTTCTCCTTTCAGATATGATGACACCCTGCTGTGGCTACACTCAGCTTGTCACCTCAAAATTGAATTACAGTAATGCCTGCTTTCAGGGTAGAGGTTTGGGGCTTACCGTAAGCTGATACGAATCATCAGAAATCTATTGAGTTGAGAATTTACATCATCCGAAGCTGTCCTAGCCCTCCCTCCCATTCATTGTTGCATGTTTACGTTTATTCTGCGCACAGGAATGAGCGCAACTCACGTTGTACCAAGTTGAAAACAGGCATTTTTAAACAGAACTGTATTTTGACTGTAGACAAGATCCTTAAGTTCTCCTCCTCCTCCTCTCTGCTGTGCTGTGGTAGCTGTTGTCAGACAAGACTTTTGAATGACTGCCCCATTAATTTAAAAGAAACTAAGGGAAACATGATAGGATGTCCATGGTGGGGACCATCTTCTAAAGAAGTTGTTGGTTTTTAAGGCTCGTTAGAGATAGAGTTTGAGGATACACTAGTTGTCTTACAGGGTGTCTCTGTTTTCATAGGATTTGAGTCTTATAATTTTTTTCCTTATGTTTTGGCTAAGGTTGGGGTTTTTATCATTCAGCTGGATAGTGAAGTTATTGTTTAAGGATTGTTGTGCATACGCAGGAAGACTGTTCTGACGAGCACAGCTTATATGCTGAAGTAAATGTCAAAACCACAGAGAGAGTTAGAGATAACAGAAGAATAAGATTTTGATGGCTCATTTATAATGTTGGGAAAAAGGAGTTCAGTATCAGTGTATCATTGTGGGGAATGCACCATGCTGCTGTAGCATAAATCCCTTACAATGAAGGAATAAACATGTTATGTTTGTATATCACTGACTGCAAGAGAAATGGATCTGCTCCTTTCAACCTGAAGAAATTTAAAGTTTTGGATAGTGTGCAAAAAATGTAAATGTTACTCAGAGATTTAGTAGCAAGAAGTGATATATCAACTTGCATTGCTGCACAGAAATAACATTTTGTAAACATAAATCTTGAATATAGAAACTGAGAGACAGTGAAAGCAAGCTTTACATTGGTAAGTATTTGTTATCAGAAAAAAATTATCTGAGTAGGTGGGACTGGCAGTGTAGACTTGTAAAAACATCATAGTGACTTTCTCTTTCCATTTGGAAGAACTGAAAAGACCTATTGCTTATTTAATGAATAATTTCCAAAGGAGCTTCACTAAGCTAGTTTCTCTGTGGAACAGTTATTGTATCTCGGTATCCTTATAAACAAACATTCAAATTGCATGCTATTAGGAGTAAAACATATAATCCTGATTTGAATCCCAGATGGAGAGGAGAACCTTTTGCTTTTGCACATTCTGTAAAACCTATCCTCTAACCTCAAAGTACCATTAAAAAATGGAAGGAACCCAACCACAGTGATTAAAACCCCAGTACCTAATTAAAATACTGTACCTGCTTGACTCATCTTTGTGCTGGCTGTCCAAATCTGACCTTGAAGTGTGATAGGGAAAAAAAATCATGTGGGAAGGCGTACGTTAGCCAGAAGGAACAAGGAAATGAGTTAACTGAATATTGTTTAATGAAAATTTTTCTTAACTCTTTTCAGGTAAGACCTATAATTTGCATAGAACCTAGACACTGCACTTCCCAGAGCGTTCAGCAGGCTAATTTAACATCATAGGCTGGTTTATAGGAAAAATACATTTTTTCCTTTTAAAGAATCATCTTAAAGTTTAAACATGAATGCTATTCACACTGGATTTTATGATAAATTTTTCATAAATGTCTTTCTGGTTTAGTTAGTGAAAGCAAAAATGTTGACAAATTTCACCTGTCAACAAAGAAGTAGTAAAGATTTTGAGGACTGAGTTTCCTGTTAACTGGGCATATCCACCCCTGTCATTCTATTAGAGATGTAACTTCAGACTTTGTGTTCAGGTCTGGATGCCACTGTGTCCACGGAAGTAGAATTTGGAGAATGCACAGTTACATGTGGTAAGTAGCAAAGCAGATGAATAAAACATATTGTCATTTGGTTTTGCAAAAAAAAAAGTGCTAACTGTAGCAATTTAGCAGTTGTAATTTGCTTGCCCTCGTTCACCTCTCATTGATTTCAATTGCCAATAACTATAATTAACAAAAACAATCAGGCTGATTGTCATTAGGAGTTTAGGTCAGATCTGTTGTTTTATTAATTTCACAGCCTGCAAGCTCCTATTTTAAACCAGTTCCCTACGTTTATTGGCACATGAGCTGCCTTCCCCAGAGTAACAATTTTCGCTATTTGTGAACATCTGTGAGATGTTCAGAAGATGAAAGATCTTCTGATGCTTCTCACAGATGTCTTCCCACATACAATATTGCCAAAAAATTGCTTGCCTGCAGTAGCCTGTTCTGTATTCCACATTTATACCATTTATAAATTGTGCAATGGAGAGGAGAGGTATCATTCTGGAGTAAGAAGGGAGAGAGGAAAAATGGGATGAGCCTTAAGAAGACATCCCTATGTTTGGGGCGATGACAGAAGCTGTTATGAGGGGGCAATTATATTGCTTAGGAAGCAGTCTTGAATCAGAAATGCTATTAATTTTTTTCTGAACAAATTCAGCTTCTTATAAGACCACAAAAGAAAGAAAGAGAGATGAGGTTTTGCCCCCATCAATCTGATGTTTTCTAGAGTATGCCTTTTTATTTTTTCCAGCCACTTTTTCTTATTTCCAATGACAGAGCTTCCTTGATTCCCTCCTATTTCACCTCTTAGGACTTTATGGGTTTAGGAGATTTTTTTTTTGCTTCTACATACTTTAATATTTCTCTTTCTTCATAATTTCAAATTTGCTTATATGTTCTGTATACTGATGCCATGTATGTATCCCCATATTCTTAATAACCTTATTTGCCCTGATGTACACATCTTTGGGATACTAAGAAACTTGCTTATGTCTTTTAGCAGATGTCTCAAATGTTCCATATTTCCAGGGAATTTCACTAAATCTTTTCTCATTTTTATCTTTGGTCCCTCAGAGTTAATGTTGTGGTGGGTTAACCTTGGCTGGCTGCCAGGTGCCCACCAAGCCGCTCTATCACTCCCCTCCTCAGCAGGACAAGGGGAGAAAATGAGATTAAAAACTCGTGGGTCGAGATAAAGATAGTTTAATGAAGAAAAGCAAAGTCCATGCACAGAGGCAAAGGAAACAAAGAAACAGGATTATTCTCTACTTCCCATCAGCAGGTGATGTCCAGCCACTTTCTGGGAAGCAGGGCCTCAGTCTGCATAGCGGTTGCTTTGGGAAACAAACACCTTAATAAAAATGCTCCCTCCTCCATTTTCTTAGCTTTTATTATTTTATCTTATTATCTTAGCTGAGCACAGTGTCATATGGTATGGAATATCCCTTTGGTCTTTTTGGGTCAGCTGTCCCGACTGCATCCCCTTCCAGCCTCCTGCCCACCCCCCAGCCTATTGGCCTTTGGGGGGCGTGGGGTGTGAAGAGACAGCCTTGATGCTGGGGGAGCACTGCTCAGCAGTAGCCAAAACATCGGTGTGTTATCAACACCGTTCCAGCTACAAATACAAAGCACAGCACTGTGAGGGCTGCTATGGGGAAAGTTAATTCCATCCCAGCCAGACCCAATACAAACGTTTAGCCCCTTTAATACTGAAAATTATATAGTCTTACTGAAGAATCAGGAAAGGGAAGCTCTAACAAAAAAGAAAAAGGCATTATCTCATACCTGGAGTTCAGATCATGTTTGTAGCCTTCATTCTAGTCTAGGTTGTTCAATGCATAGCATGTTTGTCTGTTGAAAGGCTGAAAGGTATCTTCTTGGTTCTTCCCGTATAGCTGTAAGCTCTTTGTCTCCTTCATATTCCTTCTTATTCCCTAGGTTCATCTATCCCTTTTTTCTTGCTTTCTGAACTGACTCAATTTTCTTTATTTTTCCCCGATAATGCTGTGGCTCAGATTTATTGCTCCTCTATTCATAGTCCAGTTTACAGAGGCATTAAAGCGTAAGTTAAGATGCCTCATCATACCTGCCTCAAATTTGCCTTTTTTTTGGTCTCTTTGTGGTCTAATTGTTTTGGCCACTCTTCCCTCTAAATTTCTCTCATAACTGCTGTCTTTGTATTGCTAAGTAGTCAGTTCTTTGTGGATCATCCTTCTTCACCCCCCTCCCTCCACCAGTCTATTAATTTACATTTCTCTAGGGTGAATTTCATTTGGGTAATTTATTTTACTGCATTGAGGCCAGTTTTCTGTTAGGTTAACTTGTATGACTTGTGGAAGTTAAGACTTCATTTGTTAGAGCGTCTCAGTAGATTAATTTCATCAGCATTGGCAGCTACTAAGGAGGAAAGGAAAGATGGGAGTGAAAGAAAAAGCTGTCCAAAAGGAAGAGGCAGAGGATTACCAAAAGAACTTGCAGATCTAATTAAAAGAGCTTTTTTCATCAACGCTTTGAATGTGATGTATGTCCCAAATTTTAATATTCCCGTAGGTAAGACACGATGAGACTTTTTTCTGATGAATGTGACTACAGTTAGCCCAGCACCCAGATTTTGTCAAGCCAGCCTTTTGGGTTTTCATAGGTTTCCTGTCTTTTTTGTTAGCTAAAAACCTGCATGGCACTGAAGAAAGAGGAATGCCTTTAATAGAAGTGTCAGTTCAATGCCATTTACCCCTCTGTCTCTGCATGCATGAGATAAGATACTCTCTGGAGTGGAGAATGAGGCTTGTTTTGTTTCATTTTCAGGAAGTGGTGGTGTCTCCCTCTGCCACTTGAAGTACTGTTTCAGGAGTTACATGACATCTCTGAAACATTCTGAAATCCATTGGTTTATATAATGCACATTTAAGGAAGGCAGATGCATCATAAATGCAATATTCAAACCAGCTTCTTATTTATTATTCTACTGCAAGGGGGGTTTAACTCTCCTCTTTCCATGCCTATTAGTAAACAAAATGCTTCTGGAAAAATGGCAAAACCTTCAGTGTTTACTGGGCCTAAACATATTATTCCTGCCTCCCCCACAAGCTATGTCATTCCAATGAACTGTGTACACACTGTTTGGCAAAAACAATTATAGCACTTGTTTTGAATTTGTTCGTAATTGTTAAAATGAGGATGTTCCCATTGAAATCCTGACAGTGAGAGTGAATACTTTTTTTTGCCTCCTTGATCATTGCATGAGAATTTTCCTTAACTTTACATTTTGTGATAGGTTATCTCCCATTCTTTGTCTTCAGTGGGACACTCCATGTTGCAGGGAGAGTCCTGGTGGTCAGCACTTGATTTCACCATTTCTCATGAGAAGCCCTATGTTAATGACCACCAGCCTCCGTGCTCCAAGAGGCTTCATTTTGGAGGCTGTTGGTGGTATTCCTGTATCACTCATTGCTGGTCACTGTTAGGTGACTTCAGACTCCCCAGTCCCAGTGCCAGGAGGTTTTTAGTGCCTTCAGTTTCTGTTGACCTTGGTGGGAGTTGAAGACACTCAGAGAGTCACAAGACTGGAGGCAGACTGAGTTGGCAGTCTGTACAGGATTCTCTGTGCCATCTGATTTGAGCATTTAAAGGCCAGGAGCCTGATGCTTTGATGTTTAAAGTGAATTAACTGTTTTGCAGAACATATATTAGTTTCATTTCAAAATTTTTTTTTTTTCTGTAAGAAAAGTTTTGAATTAATTTTGAATTCTTTTTCTGACACATGATGGTTCTAAGAATCTGGCTCCTTCCTTGCAGAGTCTGACAGAAGTAGATGGTGTCTCGACATTTTAGATACCAACGTGGGATAGGTTTAGCAGGCACTTTGAGAAGATCTGTTTTGCCTGGTATTTAGTAGATACATCATATTAACATCCAGGATAAAGAAAAAGAAATCAAATCCAGAGTTTGAAGGAAATGAAGAAATGCAGAGTGAAAGATTTTTTTTTTCCCCCCAAAGGGATCGGCATTCGAGAAGTTCTGTTAACCAGTGGATGCCCTGGGACTGAAGCAAAATGTATTGTCCGTGTGGAGGAATGCCGGGGGCCAGTAGACTGTGGATGTAAGTGGAACACTGTGATACAGTAATCTAGAGCAAATAAGTTGATTCAAAGGAAACATCCTTGTTCTCTGTTAGTGTGGCGGAAGTGAAGTGATTGCATTCCACCCTCCAATTACCCTGTTAAGCAATCCAGTAGCGTTTCAGATCTCATTTCTGTACTGATGTGCACTCAATTTCAAGTCCCTGTCAAATACTATTTTTCTGCTATGTGCTTTGTTCCAGACATTGGACCAAGCAAAAAGTATTTGGAGTAATTTTAAGGGAAAGGATAATCTCTAAGTAATATTCTGTGGTTTGAAGACTTAGGAACTTTGTGATCTATACACAGATGTTTCATATAGTCGATGATATACCTATTAAAAATTCCTCCTATAGGGGGAATACCAATTGGTGATGAGGGCCTTGCCTGCGTGAAGATGCCTTGCATTTATATACCTCCTGAAAATCGATTTAAATATATTTGGAAGATGTTAACTCCAAACAAGGTGAGTAATTGAACTCCACTTTGTGCAGAAAAATTGCGTACTGCATGCGTTTACCACATGCTTTATCTGAATTATAGGGACTTCTGGGCAGATTATTTCCTTTGCTGTCATAATGCAAATAAGCCCTGATTTCTCACTGGCAAGTTGGTAAAACAAGGACTCACATGGCTTTGCTCCTTTATGCAGCTTCAATTTCCTGTTTATGTGAGGGAAACAATAATTTTAGAGAGTAGTATTTGCTGTTATTTCATTAAAAATGGGGCACAGTGGCTGGTGAGTGCATACATGTCAGCAAGTCACAACCACGTTGCCCTTCCCAGTTCAAGCAGGAGGTGCTGAAGAGATGGGAGGAATTTTCCCAGGGGCCAAGAGGTCCTGACAGGTTGAAAACCGTAGAAAAAGCACTTTTCTATGCGTCTGACACAATGCAACTCGTCTTTGCAGATTTATTTGAAAAAATACAACCCCCTTTCTTTTCTTTTCTATATGGCTAGACAGTGCACATTCTTCCCAGTGATTCAGCTGTTATGGAAGTTTGCAGGGAAACCTATTCAGTTACTTTCCAGTGTGAAACTCAAGAAAATGGAAATGTAATTGCCGCTGTGAGATACACAGTCTACGCAAGAACTGGTGAGCTCATAGAGACTCTTACATTTTTCTAGTGATATGGCCTTGGGTTTTTTATGTAGTACTCAATCTTCATAAGATTGCACACCACCCATAGTATATAGGCAGCAGCTTGTGTGCTGTGGTAATGACTGTCATGAAATGCAGGTCAATAAAAGAGACATATGAAGGGAAATGACAGAATGGGAATGAAGAGGTTCCTTATGGTAGGAATGAGTATTTTCTTTATCCTTTGTAAAAATTCAAGTTAAAATAAGGAGGTTTTCCTATTACCCGCTTATTTTTTACTGCACTCAGGTTGGTTAACATAGACTTTTTTTTGCTTCACTAAGCCACATAGCACCATCAGCACAGGTTCTGCAGTTAAATCTCCTTTCCACTTCAGTACTGAAGCAGGAAAACAACCTTTGGGGCTTTTTCTTTTAGCAGCCATCTGGCATTTGCTTATACACAATGGATTTAGCAAAGTTTAACATTAAAAAGAATACATCATAAAGCAGGTTCCCCAGTACTATCTTTCTCACCTTCTTTGCTACTCAGATTTTTGCTGACTTCATGAGAAAAGGTGTGCTGATTTTCTCAAATCATGAGAATAGCCATGTGGAAACTCCATCTCTCCTAATCAGAGAAAGGGTGGAAGTGCCTTGCTCATCAAAATTTAAAGTTTTTCCTGAAATAATGTCGATTCAGGTCTTATGCAAAATTATGGCAGACTAGAAAGAAAGAAACCTTTGGACATACCCCTCCTCATGTTTCTTCCCTCCATATTGTTTACCTAAGTAAAACTGGCCTGGGAATCCTGCTTTTTTCCCCTCTTTCTTCAGTGAGATAGGCTATTTCCTCTATCACTACTGAGGTCCTTTCTGCCATTGTACAGTAACATGGAATTTGTTTATTCATTTTCTAAACCCATCTGGCAGTCACAAAACACCCAAATCTTTTTTTTTTTTTTTCCGTCTCCCACTATTCAGTCTCTACATTCCTTTTTGTACAGAGGAAGCTTCCTTTTTGAGACCTGAATTAGCAGAGCACATAATCTTTTTTAGGCTTAAGCATGCAAATGGTCCCATTGACTTGAGTTGGTGAGTCAGCAATAGGACGACTCACACACTTGTGTTTAAGCTGTGGTTGAGCAGTCTTGGTGAAAAGTGGTCAGATAAAACCCCCCCAACAGACATAGTCACTGAGAACTTCTTACAAGGATTGAGATTGATTGGTTCAGAAAATATTTACGACTATATGGAAGTCTAAGGAAGACAGACAAGTTCTAAGGTTTATTAAGTAACTTAAAAGGAATGGGTTGTTCTCTTAGTGCCAGATCAGCATCCTTTGGCTTGGTACAGAGGTGCGTAGATGCCCGAAGGAGTTTCTGGGCTTTGCTTCCCCAGGAGTGACATTGTTTGGACTTCAGAAATTGTTAATTAGGTACATGGAAGGAATTACCAGCTGAAGTTTTGACTGAGAGTGTAGCAGGACAGATCTAGTTTTGCTGTCTGTGGATGGTCAGAAGTCTAGCCAGATCAGAAGATGGCATTTAGGACAAGAGGAAATGGCCTCAAGTTGTGCCAGGGCAGGTTTAGATTGGACATTAGGAAAAATTTCTTCACCGAAAGGGCTGTCAAGCATTGGAACAGGCTGCCCAGGGAAGTGGTTGAGTCCTCATCCCTGGAGGTATTTAAAAGATGGCTAGACAAAGTGCTTAGGGCCCTGGCATTAGTGGTGGAATGTCAGGGTTAGGTTAATGGTTGGACTTGATGATCTTAAAGGTCTTTTCCAACCTAAACAATTCTATGATTCTATGATTTACTTTTCCAACAGGATCAGGAGGAAATGAGAAAGATCCTTGCGACAGCATCAGTGGGTGCGGCAAGACTCCTTGTGTTGGGATCTAGATTTTCTTAGCTCCTGCCTATATTTTGCAGAGCTGCTCCGTTCTCTAGAAATGTGTCTTGCTGTGTTGTTCAGACTTTGGAAACGGGTAATGTTTCTGCCTTTCCCAGTTCCTCATTAAAAGGCTTTTGAAGTGAGGGTTGGGAGATTTGAGTTTATCATGCCTGTCAAGCAAGATGGTTTCTCTACCTACTTCAGAAAATCCAAGTCTTTTTGTTGAGCAAATATCTTTTTCTTTGCCATTTATCTCTCTGGTCTCTGGTGGAAATGTAAACAAGGGCAGAATCAGTATCAGAAATAGGACAAAAAATGGCCTTTTTCAGGTAATCTACAGGACTGAACTGAATTTTCTTCCAGGATTCAAAACTGGCCACAGAGATTTCTAGCCAGCATGAGTTGTGTGGGGGTGGTGGGCTGACCCTGGCTGCCTGCCAGCCCACCCCAGCGGGTCAAATCGTAGAGTCATAGAATCAAATCATAGAGTGCTTTGGGTTGGAAGGGACCCCTAGAGGTCATCTCGCCCGACTCCGCTGCAGTGAGCAGGGATACTGCTAACTAGATCAGGTTGCTCAGAGCCCCATCCAACCTGGCCTTGAATGCTTCCAGGTATGAGGCCTCCTCTACCTCTCTGGGCAACCCGTTCCAGTGTTTCACCACCCTCTGGTTGGAGCCGGCTGGAACTGGCCATGTCCAGCACGAGGCAGCCCTGGCCTCTCCTCACAGAGGCCGTCATGCCAACCCCTTGCCACCTGGGCATCGGCACCTGGTGCAACAGGCCACCTGCCTGTGGGGAGAGGGTCTCGCATAGATTTTGGGAGGTGTGTTTGAACCAGCTGAAAGGGCAAATCAGTTTTAGTCAGTAAAAGAGAGGGTCCTCTCTATTACCTCCTAAATGACTTTTTTTTTTTTTTTAATCCAGCTGAGGTAATTCTGACCATCTCTCTGCCTCACTCAAGTCAATAAGCTTAAGTTTGTATATTTTGTCTTTCTCATCACCTTGGTCGTCCTTTCACTATGCCACAGAGATACATTTCTTCATGCCAGAGCTACAGGATGGGGAAGGGGAAATGGAAATGTGTTTGCTCCATGGCTGGCCTTTCTTCTTGGCGCTTTCTTAGAGAGAAAGCCTTGAAGTCATCATCAGAGCTAAAAATTATCACTGCAGCCGATAAGGGGCGAACGTGTTTGCTTTTGTCTCATCCTTCCTCCTCTTTCCAGTGCTCTGATGTTTTACCCATGTGAACAGCAGTGGCCAGATTGAGCAACACTGTCTGCAAGCCTGCCCCCAAAGCCACCACTTCAAAATACATAGCGTGACACTTTCTCCTTCGGATTTTGAGGCGTGTTAAGGTGGGAGGAAGGGAAGACATGTTGCAAAAGGGCAGGCAAAACCTTCACAGGAATTTATGTGTATTTCCCATGTGGCAAAACTTTGTGTGAGTTCATTTTAAATCTGTGCACAGAGAACTTGCATGTGTCCATTACCAGTGACCACTGTGCTTCTCAGTGACCTTTTGATCAACAGTCGTAATGGCTTTTTTACATAAGTGAGTGGTCTTCAGTAATTTGGCTCTTCCTTTTGTTTCAGAACTGTTCAGACCTATGGGTTCTCTTTGTCTTTTATAGCAAGAGAAACATAACAGGGGAAAAAAAGAAGTATTTTATCTTCATCAAAAATTATTGGGATCTCTGCAAGGAAAATCCCATCCTTTAATAACTGACATTTCTGTAAGTCCTTCTTACTAAATCACTACCCTGAAACACTGAGGGTGTTGTTTCACACTCCCGCCTGTTGTGTTGTTTGGTGTTTTGTGAAGACTTTGGAGCTGGAAGGCGGTTTATTCATATTTACTAATAATAGTCCTGTGAGGAGGGAGGACTCTGCAAGGGAGGAATGCAAGAGCAGAGAACCATCCTCATTAGGATGCTATGTGAAGGGTGTCAGCCTGCTGAGATCCCAGCTGTGCTCCAAGCTTCACGCTTCTCATGAGTGAGAGAGCGAGTTTGGGTATGTGTCTGGTGGCAGTTCTGTGGAGAAGATGGAGGCAATCGTGTTTCTGGGTCTCAGAGGCCATTCTAGCCCCTCATCTCTCTCTAGCTCATTTGCTTCAGTCCCAGAGCTTCCTTGAGAGACAAAAGTCACATCTCTGTAAACAGCTATTGTACAAACATGTAATCAGCATGGCCATGTTGTCTTTGCATTTGCACAGAAATGAAATGAGGAATCCCAGTACCCAAGATTAACAGCCTGGATCTCCTCTGTGTGTATGTAATCCTCCTCTCCCATGAGCATGTACTCATCCATTTTTAATACATAGAAAAAGGCTTATAGGTAACCTAGAAGAGAAACAAAAAAGCTATGCATCACCATTATATTAAGGGGGAAAAAAACCCAAAACCAGCTCACAGAGGCAGAATCTCATTCCCCTCTGCCAAACTAATACATACTTTCTGGACCTGAAAACGGGTGGAAAGGACTCTTGTTGGCTGCTGGACCATATAAACAATTGGTCGAGCATCTGCTTGTAGATGGAGCACTGCTGTACAGTCAACATCATGGCCTGTGAGGAACTCCAGTTCAATGGAAAACCCAGGGGAAGAAGAGGATGAAGAGGAACAGTGCTGCTGGCAGGGGTAGTGGGTTTCCTTTGGACAGAATTGGTGCTGAAAAAGCAAGTGTTCCACTTTGTTGATGTATATGATTTACAATATTGTGAATCTCTCTCTTATTGAAGAAATGACCAAATAGAATGCAGAGACAGAATTTGTATTGCTGATATTTTCTGGAGGGAAATGCTAGCACTGGCAACAGAAGCTTCTGAATGTATTTGGATTTAAGAAAATTAAAGGGGATAGGGTTCCATGAAGGCAGAGGTCAGTCCAGAGATGCACCACACTGCATAGAAATCAAAGCAGCTTTGTATACAATGCAAATATACTTGCTGGGCCACACCACAGCAGAGAATGTGCTCTCTGGTTTAGAGCTATCCTGCTCTGGTGCTTAGTGTGAGAGAGGTATGTGGTGAATCTCTTCCAGCTCAGATAAGAAAGCAGTAAATTTCAGAGGTCCTTGAGCCAGGTCCTGCATGGTGGCTCAGACTAGGTATATTGTTCTGATGGCAGAAAGAAGGCAAAAAACCTGTCAAGCTTCTTAGCAGCTCATAATGGCCATATTGGTTTTACACCTTTGGTTTCCTTTCATCCAGCCTGTTGTACACCCATTGGCATAGCAGATACGATCTGGGGTGGAGGGAGTGTACAGTGCCTGGACCATTTGACCTGTTGGAAAGACTTCCATGAGCTATGACCAGCACACTGTGGGTTTTCTGCCACATTCTGCTCACCTCAAATCAGCGAGCACAGGTGGAAGCTGAGAATTAAATCTGATCATTCCTTCTTTTCCTTCCTGCCTGCCTTGTTCTGACTTGCACAAATAAATGGATCTTCATAGTTTAGATCCAATCGCGCTTACAATCTAAGTGCAGTATCTCACCCTTGCATTTCATTTAAGTGCATTCCTTTACTAGTTAAGATGAATATAAATAACCAACAGGTAAAGTGAGAATGCCAGGCTTTTGGTAGGGTTGGAGGCAGCCTGCTTGAAACTGTCATATCAATGTCATTTTTGTTTGTAGAACCCTAGAAAATTTCTAATGGACTGCACACAATTTTAGGAATTTTTTTACAATGTAATTGTGGAATATATATGACAGTGCTTTTTGTCATTCTTTATAGTGAAGTAGTTCACAGAGCTGCAGTGGGCTGTAGACTTGGAAGTTGAAAGTCATTGAACTAGACTTTGCATGTTTCAAAAAAGAATTGTTCTTCCTACTTTTACTAAGCTAAGTGGACTTTTTTAAAAAGTTGATGTAAATACCTCTTTGTAATCTTAACTGTAAGCTGAAGATGGTTTTAAGGCATATTCCAGCTATGGCAAAATTCTCACTGACTAATTGAGAGCATTGCCTGGACTTTAGGAGTGCAGACAGGGGCTTAAAAGTGCACCTGATGTGAATGTCTTTGCTCATTGTAACCCAGCTTATTAGGAAGCTGCTTTTCTGTCTGCTTCCTGCCTGCACTTTCAAGACATGTGTTTACTTGGAAGGCATCCCTTCTGTATTATCAGGTTGTCTCTTGGGCAGTTCTGGTTCTTGACTATTGGAAGAATTTCTTGCCTAGGAAGAAAACTTGAGTAGATTATCTGTGGATAACACAAAACTTGCTTTTCTTTTCAGCAGGCTCCTGCCACAGCCTGTAAACAGAGGGATTCTTAGAGCTCTAAATTCACATCTTGCCAAGGGGAAAATATATTACATTAATGAAACTCCAAAATCAAAGATAATTTTCATTGACCTCCATGCCCCACAACTGCATGTAATTCTAAAAAGACACAGTCCAGGCAGTGAAAAGAATTAGCCTAAAAGCAGTTGGCTTTACACTTTATGGAAACCCTAGTATTCAGACTTTACTATGTATGATATTCTCAGCCAGTTCACCATTCTTACCTGTCCTGTATCTTGCAGGAAGCTCAGGAGAATCCTATAGATGAGCTGTGGTTTAAGAATATCAGAATGAAAATTCTGTGATGCAGGAGAATGAAACTCAAATGATGCGATGGAAGAGATGCTTAGATACTACAGTGATGACAGTGGCACAGGACCTTATATAGAAGTAGAAACGAAATAGAAATAGGAATGGTTTTCCTGAAGTCATTCTGCTACACAGAATTCCTACCCATGTGAACATGAATTTTGCATACCAGTCAGCAATGAGATAGTACCTTATAGATTTAGAAACTATATGAGGGAAAATGAAAGAGGAATTAGGGTTGGCTTCTCTAAAATTGTCAAAGCTGGAGGGGTCTGGGAAGATGCCTGATAGTTCATTAATTTGATTGAATGTGGCTGAACAAATAAGGTCAATGAAACTTCCAAACAAGGTAACTGGGTTTGGTTTCCATGTATTCCTTTATCCAGTATCAAAAAACAGATGGGGGAAGTTGGTTGACCGTCTTCAGCATTTTCTGCTCTTCCTGGGTTGTTTGTTAGAGTCATCTCCTAAACGGTACATCTGCTCTTAGAGAAACAGCCTAAGTAATGGCAGTGCTCTCAGTTTCCTTAGGCAAATGGTTGAACAGGCTGTAGCATTGGAAAATGCATTTTTACTTACTGATATCCTTGCAGCATTTTTTGCTTCTCAGCTTCATACATCTGCTTCTTGCTTTCTGGGCCATGCAGAACAACTCCTTCCCATGCTCAGTGGTTATTTGCTTTAAATAAAAAAGGCTTTTCAGACCTAGATAGGGACAGGGAACTGAAAAGCAGCACTTAAGTCCTTGAATCCGGTCTTTTGTTAGCATACTCCCTTTTAGCTTCATTAGTATCATTATTACTGCAGCAATTACCATTGTTAGAATTCTTCTGTAGCACAGTGGTACCTTGGTGCCTCAGCCCTGGGTGACAGAGCACCTGGTACCAGGCACAGAAGTGTCTCAAGTGGCAGGTAGCCTGTGGTAGTTCTCTCTTTATTGTTCCCGTATCTTACATGGATGTGCCTTGAAATCTTACATTAAAGCATTTCTTAAAGCAAAAATATTGTTATATTAGTAATTCTTAAGATGCGCCAAATATATACTTTTCCTCCCTTTAATTTTTCCCTTGTCTTTAGGGATTGCAGCTTTTTGTTTTTCACAGCTGTTAAGTGACATGTATCCCACTCCACCTGCCTTGATCCCCATTCCTTTGCATCTTCTTTGGTTACATATAATGTTGCTATTCTAACTTTTGCTGATATGGTAAAGGCCTGAAGGTTGTGAAAGATGTCAGATAGCAAATAATCAGTCCCTGCTCGTTTTCAGTCCTGTTCATAAGATTAAATGCCTGATTCATTTGAAAATTTGAACAACATCATGACTGTGTATTTCTTTTCTTCAGCAATGCAAACAAAAAAACCAAGGAGAATAGAAACAGAGCAATCGAGGAGAATGACAACAGATGCCATTCTGGTCTTTTGCCTGGCAACTGGAATCATTGTGACTGTTGGTGTGATCTTTGCCATGATCTTTATAATTCTTCATTGGTAGGTGGACAGCATACAATGTGATTTGTGTTTTATTTGATCAAAATACAGTATTGCAGATGACAAACATGGCCTGGGGTGAACTATTTAAGTTTTTCTGTAGTTTAATATTAGTGTTGCTGGTAGAGAGAACAGCAGCAAGCTTCTGGAGATTGGAAAGAAGTCCTTTGCAGAGCAGTTACAGTGGTTGTGTATGGGAAGGGAATGATTCAGAACAGTTTATGTAAACCTACTTAAAGTTATGCTTTTGTTTGATTTTTTTTTCCATTTCAGGAGTGTTGTAAAATCTATTTGGGAATCAGAATCTGGGCAAGACAACCAAGACAAGAAGCTGACCAGCAAAAGGTCACTGTATGACATGGAATAAATAGTCCCCCCGCCTCAGGATCTGCATTGGCCTTTCAGGGAATCGGAGTCTTTGCACCTGCAACTGGACTGTTCTCACCATCCGCATTATCCATAATACAAGAAGTGGCAAAGCCCTCACTCACAGAGGATGAAGTACAGAAGTCCTTCCAGGACTTGCATAATGAACAGAATTAGAAAAAAAAAAAAAAAAAAAAAAGGCTTACATAGAAATAGATATAAAAAAGATTAAAACATGTTTGAAATACTGTTTTTAAGACATATTTTTCACAGTTCAATCACTGTCTTTGATTACTGAACTTGAAGTGAAATGGGTAAAAATATTTTTATTTTAAGGTGGACATTATTCCCCAGGTAGTTTAATAGTCTGAGAACCTCTGAACTGGAGAACCAAAGACAGATTTTTGTGAAGATGGTGAAAATTATATATTTAACATGTCTTAATTTTATGAAGATGTTAATCTGGACTAGATGAAACTAGGCATATAGTGTAGGCAGAGACCTTTTTTTGTAAAGTGCTCCTTATCTCCTCGATGATCTTCAAGCACAGCACCATCTAGGTAATCACTATAATCCAGTTTCTTCTTGACACAGGAAAGGATGTGTAATGGTAGGGAAGATCATTAAAAGTTTCTTCATAAGATTCATTAAATTTCTACCTGCACATTTGCACACATAACCATTTCTGCCATCAAGGGGACCAAAATATGTGAACAGAAGAGTAGCCCCATAAGGTCAGACCAAGGATTCATCTACTGCTGTTATCAAACCAATGGACAAAAAAAAGGATGTCTAGGGAAGAGTACAAAACCAAGACAAGGCTGTAGGATGTTTTCCACATGTATTCCTCCAGCGTCCAGGCATTTGCAGGTTTTCTAAAGCAGATGCAGTTTCTAAGCAGTTACCTATCTTGAATGGATTTCTTTTCCTTGGCTTTGTTCAGTGTCCCTTTGTACCCGTGTAAGCTTCTGTCACATAAAACATCCTATGGCAAGGAGATCCACAATGCAACCACATCTTTTGTCCAGCTTGAACCCACTTCCTGCTAGCTTCCTTTTGTTACCCCTCACTTCTTGAAAAGGCACTGAGCTGTCCATCCACAGCATCCTCTCCCTGAAAGAGACTGTCTTTTAGACCTCCAGCATATTCCCATGTTGTTTTCTTTCTGGACTGAAAAGTGCAAGATTACTTAGTCGTTCTTCGTCCTGAAACCGTACCATACCTCTGACCATCCTTGCTGATCTTCTCTAACCATCCTCCATTCCATGACCGTCTTGTTTATGAAGGTGCTTTCCATTTGTGTAAATAAACATTGTTTGATGCAAATAAAAAAACCTGAGCTGGTGACAAGTTGAAAAATGGACAGTGGACAGATTAAAATGTTTAATAGATTTTATGATTAAGATTTCAGAGCTTCTACTATACTCGAGAGAAAAAGAGGCCAAATATTGAGCACTCCAGGGTAGAGAATGTTTCTCAGTAAAGAACGTTGTGAAAAAATTGAAAAAAAATAGATTGGAGGTAGTAACTCATCCTCTCAAAGAATTCCTGTTCTCTTCAGATCCTCTGTTGCTGCAGATGTTCTAACTGCACCATCTGCACATCCTTAAAAAAGCATTATCATATTTTTCAGAGATACATCATTTTGTTTGCTGTTTAGTGAAAAGATCATTTACATTTTTGCAAATAAAACATCATATTCAAAAATGACGTGCACTTAATTCTATAAAAATATCTTTTAAAAAGGAAATGATATTTTTGGTAACACTATCATTAGCTATGTCATTTTATATCCTTTGGTAGACGAACCTAAAAATCTTGCACCATTAAGAAGAAAATGCATAGAGAAGGAAAAAGCAGACAATAACAATTTTGCAGTTCATAAAACTAGCTTACACGTTCAAGGTGAGTTGTTGATCCCATGCAATGAAAGACAACGTATTGTGGTGAGTCTGGGATTAGGTCTGGAATGCTGGTCTTAAAAATAGTCCAAACCCAGTTGTTATTACTCAGGAAAATGTTTCCACTGAAAGTATGGTAAATATGAAGCCCTGCCATCAGCTCTGCGATGGACTTTTGAACTCTCATTTTCATGTTGTAATTAGGGTGTAGCGTAACCGAAAGAGAAAGAGAGGGAACCAGAATATTCTTTTCCATAGTGATGCAAAGGTGTACCATTATACAACCATTTTGTATTTAATAACATTTGCAAAGAACCTCCAGTCTTATTTGGGTTGATATTTTGAGGGTTTTAAATTTCCATGGTCTGCTGGCAAATCCAGCAAAAAGTAATAGATACGTAAGCAGACTGGTTCAGAAAATGAAATTCAGGAACAGCTGAACTAATCTGTACTGGTGAGTGTGGGGGTCCTCAGGGAAGATCAAGGAGGTTTTGCTCTTTATTGGCTTATATTTTGTATAATAATACTATTTTCTGCTTTATTTTTCCTCTTATAACTCCTTAAAGCTACCTACAAAATAGAAAAAAAAATTGCTAGAAAATTTGATGCAAAAACTGTACCATAAAATACAGAAGAGTGCTTTGCTGCTGTAAACAGGCTGTTCTGTTGTTGAAGCCGCAATCAGAAACTCCAAGAAGTGAGGAAATTCCTGAAGTTAAGATCACTCTGTCCAAGCAGCCATCACACAACCACTGTATTACCATTCTCTCACCCTAAATATGAACTTGAATGAATTGCTCTTTGTTCTAGATGCAGTATAAAACACATTATGGGAAGTGCAAATTATTATCTTAGCACAACCCATAGCAACCCTCCCTGACTTTTGATCCCATAATCTGAATAATATACTTATTAGTTTGGTAACAGGGTGGACAGACATGACAGATAAAGGACATCCAGAAATAAGTGTTTCAACTTATGTATTTTTAAAGAGATAAAGAACGTGTTACAATCTGCTTGAACACTTTTGGCAAGAAGTATTCACCATCTAGGATATATAACTGTACTTCATGTAGCTCCTTTTATCTGCACTGCCTGAGAAATGTAAAGAATGTTTTCATTGTTACTTTGTGATTGTGGGTTAATTAAGAGAAACAACAAGAGTTTCTCCTTTTCCACAGATTTAAGTATAGTATTTCTATCCTTCTACTTGCTGACTGGAGTGGAAACATGATCTTTACGGATCACCCCAAAGTACGAAAGTATTCTTATTCTCAGAGCTTAGGCATGTGCCCAACTCCTGTTTAAGCCAGTGGTATTTAAGCTCTTGAAGTGAGAATCTGCTGCATTTCTAAGGGGAGAAGCACAGAAGAACTAGAAGGAGAAGCGACAAAGGTCACAGAAAAAGATCTTCATGATCTCAAGAGTTTGTGCCACCTACAAGAACTGTTGGCCAATGCAGATTAGGCAGCCTCTCTGGTCCGCTCTATAAAGTGTGATCTGTACAGAAATCCCAGTGCTTTGGGAGCTCAAAACTTTTCCCTCAGATGCCCTCCTACACCACACCTTGGAGGGCCATCAAGCTCAGTTCACCTGCCAGGAGACCTTTTCACCTGCCTTTGCCATACAGAGGACTTCTAGTATCTCCTCCCACTACTCCAGCTGCTGGATCCAGGGTACAGGGGCCAGAGTGGAGGTGAAAACCTCATCGTGCTTAAATTTAAGCTTGTACTTACATTTGTTCCTGAACTAAGATATCCTCATACATGTGTCGAAGCAATTTCCTGAATCAGGGCCAGAATGACTCTGTCATCCCTTGCTTTCATTTGCTTTGCATTGTCTAATGTGGCAGCATAATCTTGGGGGTTTTGTTTTAATTTAATAGTAGTTTAAACTTTTCCCCACTATTCTTTCATCTTCTCTTTCTTATTCTTCTTAAAGAAAAAAATCTTTTTGGAATGCATATCTTGTCTGTGTATGATCCACCATCTGTTTCAGGAAATTTAGGACGCATTTATATAGTTATTTAGGTCTTGATGTATGCACAGTTTCATTTATGTATGGTCTAATAGTATATACCATAGAAATGAATTTTTTTTTCTTTGACAGCTTCACTGGCTCTTTTTGGAAATGAAATTTTTATGGTGAATTGCAGAGGTTTTCTTTTTTTTTTATAACTTCATTTAGTCAAACACACTTAACAAAATAATAAGTACTCATGTTTTTACTTTCTTTGCTGCTATGCATACAGGAGAGAGATTGCCACAGAAATATGGGCCATTTTTTAACCTGATGCTCTATAAAATAAAATAAAGAAATGCTAGTTGAAAACTGATTCAGTGCTCCATGATTGGTGGCAAAATTTCAGTACTGTGCAGCTATTACAGGGAGAAAATAAGCATATAATTTGATTTATGATTTTATGAATCAGAAAGCCACAGCTAAATGTAAAGTCAAATATGCAGCATTTTACATGGGTTTGGGAAACAGAGCTCTGTGGTTTCCAGTTGTTTATCTGTAAAGTGTAGAGATGGATTTTTCAGGAGCTGAGCATTCACCTTCTACTTCATTATGAGAATCTCGTTACGTTAGGCCAATATTGTTCACTTATGATTTACTAAGGTTTTTACTTAGCTGCATAGAAAAACTTTTGACTTAGAACTGGGTCAGAGTGCTCAGACTGGAAAATTCATTATGGTGAATTTTCAGGACAATGCTACTTTAACAGGAAATTGTGTTGGTGGGCTGTGAAAAGATAACTGGAGAGAAAGCTTGCATGTCTGAAGCAATTAAGCCCCAAATCCAGCATGGCTGGGTGTGGGTAATTGGTTATTTAAAATTACTTAACCTACATGTGTTTCGCACTCTACCCTTGTGTTCTGATAATCAGAAAGTTACTGGGCAAAATGGGAAGACTTGAGCTGATTAAATCTTCATTTTGGACTCTAAGTCCTTTACCAAAGAAGGTTTTTTTTGGTATAAGCGCCTATGAAGTCTTATAACACAATGTCCTCATCCTTACTGAGGATATCGCATGTTATCACAACATAAGAATTAAATAATATTATGAAGTTGTTGTTGCAGATGAAGCAGTTACTATTTTGGGATAACATTATGTTGTATTGCACCTAGAATAATGGCAAATTGTTAATTAAGATCCCTTGATATTTGCAATGATCCAATTTTCTGCTACTTATAAGTGCCAAATTTTAGTCTTTAAGGCAGAAATTTTCCATGATGAATATGTGATCCTCAGGCTACTTTCTTTCTGGGTTGGCAGAAAGTGCAGTCAAACATTGTATTTTTTTCTGGGGACCCACTCAATGGAAAAATAGGCTGCTAATCCCATTCCTAGTTTCTGCTCCCGCCCCATTTTCCCCCTCCCAGCCTAGGCTCCCATCAGCAGCTCTTCCTCAATGTGGTAAGACTAAGACTGAACAGGAAAGGAATGACACTGTGAGATGATGGAGGAGACGCAGGAAAGAGCAAGATTAAGGCAGACTGGGTGAATATTTTGAGAGGGGCTGGTGAGAGCAGGCTGGGAGGGAGGAAACTGGGAAGGGAGCAGAGACTGGGAGTGCTAGTGAAGTGCCCATGGAAGGAAGGCTGAGAAGAATAAAGAAATTAAGCAGCATCCTGAGATTAGCAGGACAAAGAGGCTGTGCTTAGAAACCTGGTGGGAGTCGGGAGAAGGAGCAGATACTGTGAAAAGAGAGATGCCTGTGAGGAGGATCTTCATCGAGGGGAAGAACTGGCTGGATAGAAAGCCAGACAGGAATTGTGAGGAACATGGGGAAGACGACTGGGATTGTGAGACCCTGGGCACTGGCAAGAAGAGACTGGAAGAATGAGCAAGGGGGACATGGGACTACAGCAGGCACAGTTTTTGAAGGGACAAGACAGAAGAGGTCAGAACAGAGGATTTGTTTGGAGGTACCTTGAATACTCTTCCATCACGAGCCTGGATGAGGGGCAGTTTTCCTGAGCTGCTTTGTACCTCTGCTGCTAGCAAACATCTAAGACCCACTAGCAAACTATGCCTCTTGCCTCCTGCATTTGCAGTTGACTTGAGGGGTGAATACGTTACTGCATCAGCTCAAGTATCCAGAGCCCTGTCCTGGAACTGAAAGTTCCAACCCTGTTGATGGTGTATGTTGTTATGAGTATGGGGCAACCTGGCAGAACATCTGAATTGTTAGTATGGAGTTTAAGAAATCACAGAAGACTTTTAAAGGAATTGCAAGTTGGAGTGTTAAGAAGTGTCAGCGTCTATGTGGGCTGTACAGCACTGGCCTAGCCCTTGTCTCTGGTGTCCACTTGAAGACAGAGGGGGTACAGGCTTGTTCCTGCAGTGCCCTCACACAGAAGAGCTGGGGAGCAGAGGACCAGCCAAAGCTGTCAGGATTGGTAGCACTGGTTAAGCAAACCTGGGGAACGTACCCAAGCAGATTAACCAGAAGGTATTTTAAAGGCACAACAGAGGCTGAAAGACTTCCTCCCTTCTCCCCTGTTAAGTTTGGCCATAGGCTGATGTGGGGCTAGGTCTTCATCCAAACAACTGAAAAAGGAGCAAGAGAAGGCCACTGAGGAATTTAATGCTGAGAGACAAACCTTATAAACTGGTAGATTAGTGTGTGCATTTACTTCATTGTAAATGGTCCTGAAAAGGCAGTTAGTTTTTTTACCTGGTTTTCACTTTTAATACTGCAGACTTTTATCTTTGTAGATAAATGGATAAAGGTAAATTCCTTGTCTCATAAAAAGTTCATCAGGTGAATGATGTAGTTCTTTCAAAATGTCATCAGTCTTCCTGGTCCAAGTGCTACTCACAGCAGGTTCTCAGCCAGTGGAAGTCAAAATGCCAGCTCCCTTTGAATAGCATAGAGGCAAGTCATGTATAATTAAATCTCTTATTTTTATTGTTGAAGCACTGATTTTATCCAGGCTGTCCATGTGCTGCACTTGCTAATCTCAGGGGAGGACCTCTGTGATTTTCTAAGCAAACTTTAAAGACCTTGAGTGCATAAGTTCACAGAGCACACATACAGAAGGACCCAGCGGATCTGGTCTGTGCCTCTAAGAGGCTCTTCTATCTATTACGCTTGTGCTGAGGCTGGTAACTCGACTGAGGTCTGTTTTTAAACAATACCTGCGAGAAAAGCACCCAGCCTTGCTTTGGGGACACTGAAAGACTGGGAGTCCAGCACTTCTATTGGCAATTTGTTCCAGAGGTTTATTGCCTTCTGTGCTAAACAAGAATTCCTCCTCATTCAAAATATGAACACATCTGGCTTCATCTTTCAGCCACTGGTTTTTGGTTCTGCTAAAATCAGCAATCTTTTAGTGCTTCATACTTTTTCAAGGAAAATTTTTTCTTCACCAACACACACTAATCAATCACTTTTCAGTCTTCTTTTTTGACTAAGCTTCTTAAAGGTCTTCTCAAAAGCTTTTCTTTCTCATGTTTGGGTACTTTTTCTGACTCTTTGACAGCTTCTAATTTTTCAGCATTGTCTGTTCAGCCAAGAACCTTATATGCTCTATGACACTGATGTCTGTGTTCAGCTGCTTGCTATCCCTACATCCTGAATCCTTCACAGAGTCGCATCTTTATGAAACAGAGTTCCTCGTTCAGCAGACACAAACTACATTCCTTGTTCCTGAACCAACTTCTCATTTGGCCCTGGTGAATCGCATGGGGATAAGAGTTGTTCCTGTATGTTCCTGATTGGTCCATATGCTTGTCCCATCTTCATTTACTGCTTCATCCATCTTCATGTCCTCCACCCACTTTGTCTTCACCAGCAGCAGCTGTTGGAGCACAGCTGCTATTCAGAGAAGGATTCAAGATTCATTGGCCTGGATGTACAAAGGTGCCAGTAGGAACACAACCCTGAATCCTGTTCAGTTTGAAGTGGATGCCTGTGTCTGTATGTTACATTAAACAGTTGTATGAAAAACAAGAGAAGAAGCACAGACTGCTGTTTCACCACTCATAGTCTCTTAGCAGTCCTGGTCCCTGATTCCCCTTATGCTGTACCCCAGGAATCTCTCATGTTTCTACACACTGGTATAACTTGAGTAGAGAGGGTGGAACAAGGGCTGCAGGGAGTTAACCCCTAGCCTGGTAGCTGAGGTGCTTTCATGGGAGACGTAGGTCTGCGTTTCCTTCAGCTGAGAAAATGGATCTGCGTTGGAGTCTTCGTTTGCTGCACATTTGAGCAGAACAAGAGGTTAGTTTATAAGGAGGACAGTCCGTTAAATTACATTAAGAGTGCTTTGGGGTGCTTTGTCATTGCCTCTTCTCTTTGATGGAGACCTCTCTTACTCCCTTGCCTCCTGACTCATACAAAATATCAGATGATGCATGCATCTGGGGAAGCTCTCCTCTGCCTCTGCCTGGGGCTAGTGCTGGTCCAAAATGGATAGATGTTTCATATTGTATTTTGTTCTGAAGAGTGTGAAATTTTTGTTTCAACATTTTAAATAATGAAAAATGCAACTTCTTCTACAAAGTTGGAACTCCATCTCTCTGTCTTTCTCCCTTCAGGACAAATAAAATGAATAATGGTCCACGACTGTGGTGCCCCCCCAGTCTTTCTTTGTTTTTCCTTCTCTTTTTGTTCAAGCTTTTTTAACTGGAGAAGGGACAAAAAAATCCCAGAGACCTCTAAAGTTTCTAAAGTTAAAATGGCAAATTTAGTTTCTCATTTTCACTGGTTTTCTTGCTCATGGTTTTCATAAAACATGTCATCGCAGAGCTGTGTTCAGGCATCACTTACAGCAGGTCCACAACACCAGCTTCGGTGGGCTTTATTCCTAACTTTAAACCCTTGTGATAAAACTTCCTTGCAAATCCTGGAAAGGACTTACTGTACCCTTCAGTGATGTCTTAAAATTCCAACTTGTGTTGGCAAGATTGGTTAATCAAGCAGTGACACGTCAGACCTTAGCAGAGAAAGGATTATACCTATCTGTCTCTGGCCAACTGATTCACAGTGTTGCTTGAAATGCGAATTGTATTGCTAGACTTTTCCAACGTGAATGAAAACACATTAAATAGGAAGCAAAAGGGAAGGATCAGAACACAGTGTGGAATCCTTCTTTTCAAGTGTCACTTGTAAATGCAAGTATAATTCACCTAACCTTGCTAGCTACAGAGCAGATTTCCTTCTTTCCTTCTTTCCTTCTTTCCTTCCTTCCTTCCTTCTTTGCTTCCTTCCTTCCTTCCTTCCTTCCTTCCTTCTTTCCTTCCTTCCTTCCCTCTTCTTCTCTTGTTCTTTTTTTTATCTTCCTTTGTATCTTTCTTTCTCTCTTTCTCTCTCTCTCCTCTTTACTTTCCCCCTCCTCCTTTCTTTTCCTGACTTCCCCTCTTCCTCCTCTGTCCTGTGCTCCTCTGTCCCTCCCTCCTTTGTTCCTTTCAAAAACTATTGACCCTGGGTAAAAGGAGGCAGTTTTTAAAATGAAAATTGGTATAGGGAAAAGTACAATATCCTGCCACATCTCAGGCTCAGTTCTGAGGATTCCAGGATTGTCAAAAAATAGTTTTTGAAAGCACAGAAGTAGCTCAGAAGTTTGGGTCAGCTCTCATAGATGTCAGTGAAAAGTCAGGTCACGATGACTAAAACTGCTCCATAACAATAATCCCAAAGTAATAATCAAAGTCTAACTCTTTGCTTTGAAAACCGTGGCTGAGCTCCTGGGCTGTGTTTTGGGACCCGCATGCTGCCGGCTGCCGGCAGAGCGCGGGCGCGGGCAGAGGGCGCAGGACACGGCCAGAGGGAACCCAGCAGCATCTGCTGCTCCTGTGGGGTCTGCAACACCTCCTGGCTGCTGTTTGCCCTTGGGCCAGCAATGGACTTCACTCCAAAAACAAAAGAAAGGGCTTGTGTCAAAGTCAGCATTAATGCAGGGGGAAGCACTTGAGGAAAGCAAGCCCTCGAGCTTGAGACCGCTGAGCTGCCAGAGCTCGGGGGGGAAAAACCTTGTTGTTAATATGATTTGAGTCCAAACTAGTTCCTGATAACAGTGAAGCTACTGGAAGGCTGTGCTGAGCCTTGGTGGCTGGGAGGACCCGGGCTGCAGAGAGGGGAGTAGGGTAGGGCCAGCACTAGAACTACGGCTGGACACATTTTGTTGCCTGTGCCAAGGCCATAGCTACCTATGTCTGGCCAGCTGGCAGGCTGTAATCCACACAGGAGGCTTTGAAATCCCCTTTCCCTGGGGAATAAGCAGCATTGGTAGTAACTCACACCCAGTTGTTCCCTGCATGCTGCTCTTACACCTGAGGGCAGGCCACGGTGACAGGCCAGGCATCCTCCCTCCTCAGGCTTTTCATCCCATGCTGAGGATGAGCTGGGGAAGCCACGGGTTTTCTTGCACCACTGTTTGGGGTCACCCCAGGAGTTCCTGCCGCCAGCCCAGGGGCATCACCTTTCTTGGGACTGCAGCGAGATACCATGCTGCCCTGCACACCCTGCTAATAAGGGCTGGGGACAGGTCTCACCTATGTGCAATGACCTCTGTTTTGTGTGTTTGTGCTAGGTATGCCTTCTGCTTTGGCTTTCTATTTCTGATGGGTAGGTGTGCTCCTAGGGCTTTGGACATGGGCTACCATAGGGGACTAATGCCTTCTGGCTGGAAGGGAGCTGGCTGCCCCTCATTTCACCACCCCACTGCCCCCAGGGGTGTGTTTCCCCAGATGAACATCCCTGCTCAGGAGCTGCACACGGCCAGAGGGTTACAACCCTATGGTTGTAAATGTTCTGTTGCTCAGATCATCATCTTGTGCCTCAGATGACCTCTTCCTGCAACTGGGCATGCCAAGAGCTTCAGGTAGCCAGCAGCCCTGGTGAGCTGGTGGGTGCAAGGGACTGTGGGGTGAGTTCATGAGGTTTTCCTCCTGCCTTTCATAGTCAACTCGCAGGAATTAACGCACTGTAGAAGATGGCAGCTGTGTCGGAGCAGCACCAGAGACCCACATGATTTAAATTCTGGTATGATAAACACTTGTCAGGTAGCTGACACTAATAAAATACATGTCATCTAATAGCAACAGACTGCCATCAGACATGAACTCTATCCATGAGACTTTCACCTTGGATTTGCAAAAAACCTTGTGGGATCAGCAGTTGGGCTTGTTAAATTTCTTGTGAACTATAGCTCTGAAATCCTCGGCTTACCTCTCTCTGCTTGTCAAGGAATTAATGTGGGTATTTTTTATTTCAGATTGGGTTGGTCCACATATACGTAACAACAAAAATGATGCCAATAAGAGTCACATGGCAGGAAATATAATGTTAACTTGATCCTGTCTGTGCTTTTTATGCTTAACAAGAGAAAATCAGGAAATAAGGAGAGTGTTGGATTTAATTTTGAATTTCCTGGCCCCTTGCTGTTTGTTGTCTTGAAGATAACACCATCTAAATATACAGTGTCTTAAAAATTTAATTTCCTTTTTCTATTTCCTAGTTCCTATTGCTCAACATTTCAGGCTTCTATTGTGGCTCCTCCTGAAGTAGAGACTTTTTATAATTCTGAGTGTGTTTTCTGATTCACACTGCATTTACATTCTTCTTGTTCCTTTCCACTTTTCTCCCGAGTGAAAGCTCTGCATGCCCGCACATGGAGTCAGCCTGCGGTGCTAGAGGGAAGGCACAGAAAGGAGAATTTGTTGATACTGCCAGACCTTTTGTATTTTTCTTTTCACTCTTCTCTGCAACGGGGCACGTCGGCAGAGCTTATGTCGGGCGTGTTTGATCCCAGTGTCCAGTATGCTCTGCAAGAGCGAGAAATCCTCTTTCTAGAGGCCAAAAAATAAACCCCGTCTTGTCATTACACCTTGAGACCAATAGGCACAAGTGCAGATGCTTTCCTGTGATGTGACCGAGCTCACCAGTGTCATTTCCAGCTGCTGCCACCTCGGCAGAGGAGGGACCTCTGTCAGGATTTTGGCCACAGTTGTGTCCTTGCTGCACTTGCTATCCAGGGGTTGGTGGTCGCCCATGGAACGGGGAGCTGACTTCCCATCTCCCAGTGGATGCTCTGCAAAGAACGACCAGCAAATTCAGAGGGATTCTGGCAAGGGATGTGGTTGCCTCATCAAGGGCTCTTTGAAAGTTCAGAGTTTACCCCTGCTTGGTTAAAATACAGGGTCCACAGATAGAAAAGTGTCTGCTGTCCTCACACATTTGTCTCAGAGTCTGTGCTTTTCTGGGCTGTGTCGTGGTTTAACCCGGCTGGCAACTAAGCACCATGCAGCCGCTCGCTCACTCCCCCCCCTCCCTCAGTGGGATGGGGGAGAGAATCGGAGAAAAAGGAGGAAAAAAAAAAAGTAAGACCCGTGGGTTGAGATAGAGACAGTTTAATAAGGGAGAATAATAATAATAATAATAATAATAATAATAATAATAATGGTAAGAAAATATACAGAATATATAAAACAAGTGATGCACAATGCAATTGCTCACCACCCGCTGACCGATACCCAGCCCGTCCCAAGCAGCGATCACACAGCCTGAGCTGCGACCACACAGCCTGCGACCGACCGATCGACCCAACCGACTAACTCCCCCCCGAGCATGACGTTATATGGTATGGAATAGCTCTTTGGACAGTTTGGGTCCTAGCTGTGCTGTACTCCCAGCTTGTTATGCACCTGGCCGAGCAGGAGAAGCTCAAAAAGTACCTTGAGCAGTCTGAGCACTGCTTGGCAACAACTAAAAACATCAGCGTGTTATCAACATTCTTCTAGTACTAAATCCAAAGCACAGCACTATGCTAGTTTCTGTGAAGAAAATTAACTCTATCCCAGCCGAAACCAGGACAGGCTGACTTCTTCAGTGATTTAAACTTGCACAATGCTTCCCATCATTAGATTTTTTACGTGAGTTGTTCTTTTTATCAATGCTAAAAGGGCATCACCTATTCTTTTAGTGTGGCCTGGCAAGCAGCTCTATGTAGAGAAGGAAATGAAGCCAAGTTCTCATAACAGAGGGTCTTCTGCTAATTCTAGCCAGGCACAATACTTCCCACTTAAAATCTAAAACAAGTTAAAGTAAATGGCTTGATATATGTGGAAGTTTATTTTCTAATAGTGGGTAGGTATTCTGGTTTATTATTTATGTGCATTTCATTCTGGTAGCAATTAACATCTTAATGAAATCTTCATATAGAATAATTTTTTTAATGAAAACACAATTGTGAATATGATTTGCTGCTCCTAGCAAACCAAGCATAATTAGATCCAGTTTAATAACATGCAAAACTATTAACATATGAGGAATGTACTCTGAAAACACTCCTGTGATGACACAGGATAATCAGAAGAAGCTGAACTTGCTTTTCCCAAGGTCCTGCGACACAGATGAGGCTGACATGCTGTTGCAGTTACATCATGCTGATCCCATTGGTGGGACACTCAGACGCTTATTTGCAGAAAGCCTGTGCACTGTGAACCTTTATTTGTCTTTTTTCACCGGAGGATTTTACTCCTTGAGCAAGGGATGAAACCTCTTTCAAGTTTAGATTTGAGGAAACTCAAAACTCAATGAGAAATTAAGGTCTTGTTTGGTTTGCGGATTTTGCCATATTATATCCACTGGTGACAGCCGCTGATGGGGCTTTGTCAGCGTTGTCCCCAAGTGCATCCAGGCAAAGCTACTATTTGCACTAGCGGAGATTAGCTGGGCCCCAAACAGGAGTAAATTGCACAGATGCAAATGGCAGCTTGCTGCACCTTGCTGACTTGCATAAAGGGCTTTGCCAGTGCCAATATGTTGGCTCCGCAAGTGGAGCATTTCTCCAGGGCAACTAAGGGCTAGTGACTAGCAGGTATTTGGGTGTGACATAGTGCACCTAAAGCAGAGCAGTGGAGAGGACAGGCATGCCATGAAACGTGCTTCAGGGTGTCTTGATGTACGCACAGGCCAGGCAACTCACGGCCCACCAGCTTCCCTCCCAGAGTACACAGAAGCCTGTCCAAAATTTCTGGTAAGCCTGTGCCCAAGATCTGAGCTTATAGCAAAGCTTTCATGACTTCGGTCCATGTTTTTATTTGATTTTGTTTTTAATGAAATAACCATCCTGTTCTGCTTACACCAGGCAGACCAGGAAAGGAGTGAGGTAGGAATCCTCTCTGGATGCCTTAAGAGCTTAGAGGCAATGCATTAGAGGCACTTTAGCAGGCTTTGGCCAAGATTAAATCTAGATGGACTTTCTCTTGCTGAGATCAATTTTGCCATGGCCTCACAATTATTTATGCATCAGGACTCACATTTTACAGTGTGGCTGTGTACAGCCATTTTTACACACCTAATTAAGCCCAGAAATGCATGTTTAGTGTTCTAGCGATGACAGAACCACCCAATAATCTTTAGCACTTATGTATGTATGAAATGGTGCATACAACATCAAAGCTGTGTACACACATTAAATAATTCATCCTTATAATAACTGCTGGAGACGGGGAGGGAGAGGCATTAGCTAAATAGCTCGTCCCCGGTCTTGCAGCAAGTCACTGGCAGAGTCAGGGTTAAGCACTGCGAGGGTTCGGTGCCAAGTTTTGTGCTTCATCTATTAGCTCTCACTGCTCTGTGGTGGATGTACGTAGCAGTTCATCTGCTATTTGGAACATTTCCTACTCCAAGACATTCTCCTGTGGGAAGCAGCTACGAGTCCACATGAGCAAAATATTCCATAAAAATAAACTAGCGATCCCCGGGTTGGAGTGGTTGGTGCTGTCGAGGAGAGGCAGCGCTACGCAGATTAGCGATGCTGCCTTGAGTTGCTCGTGACACCAACACCCACGAATGTGCTGTGACGCCGGGAGGCCACGCACCCACCTGCTCCGCTGGTGGGCAGGGGCTCCCGGGTGCAGGGGCATCGGGGAGCGCGGTGCGGAGGAGGGTTGGGTGCTGGGTGGAGGAGAAAAACCCAAAATGAGATGAGGGTGGCAGCCGTGGCAGCGCCTTTCTGCTCTGCTGCGCTCACGACAGAAGAGTACAGCCCTACCTTGGTCGCCCTCCTACTTGCTGTCGTGATCAAATTCAATCAGCTGTCACCAAAAATGACATAAAAAGCGACCCCAAAATCCCATTCAAAACATGAGGGTTTTGAGACTAGTGGGGGCTCCCTTCCCCCTCCCTCAGCCTTCAGCCAAAAGCGAGCAAATGGAGCACTACCAGAAAACTGAATTTCTCTGCAGGCATCCCGTAGCTTTGTGATCAGGATGCATCCTCTTGCGTGATATTATTTGCATGGTTCAGTTCTGTGCCACTTGCACTGGCTTTTGTTTGTCTCTTCCCCTGAGCGGTGAGGTGCATGACACCTCTGAAAAAACCCATCTGCAGAAGGCAGCTTTCCGAGGCTGGTAGAGACAGTATCCAATGCTCTGGGAAAGAGCCAGCGCAGATGCAATAATAATTCGATGTTTCACTGGCCAAGGACTCTTGCTATTCTGCTGGCAATTTGCAGGGATATCGTTCTCCACATCGTGAGTTTCTGACAGACACGGCTATTTTTCCAAGAAGCCTTTGGACTTCAGACATTATGAATGTGCTGTTTTATTTTAATCTAGGTTGCCATTTGGTGTAGTTATCTTTCCGCTCAATACAAGTTTACTTGTGAAGTTTATATTGCTCCTCTGGGATGGTAGCACCAAGTCCATATATTCTTTAAAAAGCCACTTTATCTTCAAAGAAAACACCTTCAAATTCCTGTCATATTCCAGAGCTTCGCACAAGATACAAGAGGCTCTGGAGAGACCTAGATAACAGGGAGCATTTTCTATCTAGATATGTTTGGACATTCCTTTATAGAGCATGTGGAAATATATTCCATTTTCAAATAGATACACCCTCCTCCTGTAACATGAGTCAAGAGGAGAAAGCCCACACAGTTGTTTTGGTTACTTAGGAACTTCCATGCCTGATTAATCAGTTTCTCTCCTCTGCTTCGAGGAACCTAATTGAACTTGTCATTTTATTCCTCTGAAATGTACTCATAGATTCAAAAAATTCTGGCATTTCTAATATTTCTTTTCCACACTGCAGTTGCCAAATGTTACCTCCCTTGGGGATAATATAGATTGGGTTCCATATTAGCTAAGATAATCCTGTACTTTTTCTGGTCCTTGCCTATGGGGAATGGAGCATCTTCTGCTCTTTTGGTGCAGTTTGGCAGGAATTGAGCCCATTCCTATACCATAGGGGTCTTCTGTATCAACAGTGCACCTCCTTCTCTTGCTCCCACCATATCTTTTCCCTCCAGCATCTTCCAATTACAGTATTCCTTCCATTACCATTAAATTTAATATAATCCATCAAGTAGTCCCAGAGGGGATATCTTTCACTTTGGATTTATCTGCTAATAGACACATGGTAGCAGATGATCTCTCTCTCTCTCTTTTCTGGGAGATTATTAATTACTAACGCAATTTTATCACAGAAACCTGACAGTCTCCAAACATAAGTCTCGTATCTTCCCGTTTAATTTGAATTTCTCCAGTGTAAATTACTGCCTTGCAGTCCTGGTTTCTATAGGTGCTCATTGCATTCCAGCATAATTAATAAAAAAATAGAAATAAATTATTTTATGGGTGTGTTTCTTTGTCCTTAGCTCCCCATCCATCGTTTGATTCTATTCTCTTTGGTGCATTTATACACTCATTTTTCACAGCTTTATGAATGTTGCAGTGGGGGCCTTGGATCAAATTCTCAGCTACAGGCACAGGGCTCCCATCTAGATGAATAGCTTCTTAGGTTTAAGGCCAGAAAGAAACATTAGATCATCTGTTCTTATTTCCTGTATATCACAGGCCATTACATTTCACACAATTACCCAGGTATTGAACCTAATAGCTTCTTTGGCTAAAGTACATCTTCTAGGAAAGGCATCCAGCCATGATTTGAAACTCTTCAGAGATAAGAATCCCCAGCCTCTCTTGAGGATTTGTTCCAGTGGTTAATTACCTCCACTCTTAAAAATATATGCCTTATTTCCCATTTTAATTTGTCTGGCTTCAGCTTCCAGCCACTGGCTCTTGTTATGCATTTTTCTGCTGGTTAAAGAGCCTTGTAGTAGCTGGTATTTCCTCCCATGGAAATAGTTCACATGCTACAAGAGAGTCATCTTTCAGACTTCTCTTTGATAAAACCCCAAATATTACGAGCTAGGCCTCTCTCAGAAAAATGGATTCTCATGCCATTAAATCATTTCTGTGGCTTTTTCGGCACCTTTTCCAGTTTCCCCTCACAAGATATGGCATTCATGTGTCTGGTTGTGATCTGCAGGAGGAAGCCCTGCCGCCTTCTCCTCCGTCCATTTAGGATATAGTCCAGGTGCCATCAAGACATGGTCATGCATAAACACAATGCTTGGGTCCGGTCCTAGGAGGTGACGAGCTTTCTCAATCAGTTCAACACAGCCTGAAAACTAAGTCTGGTCCTTCCCAGGAAAGGGAGGCTCAGGACAGTAACACAGCCTTTACCCAGATATGTATCCTCCCTCCTGCCCTCCCAGTTTATTGTGAGATTGGCAAGAAGGGCCATGCTGCCATGCATTCCCTTGGCCAAGCTGGCTGAAAAACCTGCTGCACCTGGCAGTGCATCTCTCCAGGGACCAGGTACGCATCAGGGGACCCTCTTGTCCTCTGCTGCTCTCCTTCTGAAACCAACCTCCTGTAATGGGGTACCAAGCATCGGGTGATGGATGAGCAACCACACTGTGATGTGGTAGATGGGCTTTCGGGGCATGGTCCATCGGGAAACCACGATGGATATTCTCTTTTGGTTTTTTGTGTTGTGCTTTGATCGCCCGAGAAATGGCAGCTTTTCTGCAAATAATGGTACTTCTGGAGACTGGCTGTTCCTGTCTGGTACTCGGGCAAGGAAGAAGCAGCTATTGAACAAAAGCACTGATGTACCTCGCCTGTCCAGGCCTAATGTTTATTTTTATTAGCAATAAGTAGCTGTGAGTGTCTCTGAATGTTGCTAGATAATGAAAGCTTCACTTCAAAAAACAAACAACAAACAGCTTTAAGGAAGTTTTATGACCGAACTGGGAAGCACTGTTGTTTTTGTAGCTTGCGGACCCCAAGGGGAAGTGAGGACTGGAAGCACTTTGCATCAGGCTCAGGCTGCCTCAGTTTCATCTGTGTTCAATTAAATCCTGGCCATCGTCGTGCCTGCTGCTGATCCTGGTGCTGCTGCTGCAGGAGGTTACACGTGGCTGGAGACTAAGGCGAAGAAGGGTAAATGACGGATGCAGCCAGCCCTTGCCCATCTATTCAGACCTGGACCAGGGTGCTGCCCCAGAGCTCCTATTTAGGTGCATATAAACCTTTATGCTCCAGAATGGAGGTGCCTTGTGGTGGTGGAGGTGGCCACTAAGTGCTTCTAGATATTAGATGCTGCCAATGCATGCTAAATTAATGAGGCTTAGGGTGCCTGCAGTTGGAATAGGCTGGGATTTGGAGCTGCTTCTGGCTCGTGGCAGTACAGGACAGGGAAGGCATCAGGCAGAGTTGCCTGTGCAGGGATGTGTGGCCCCAGCCCTGTGCCTGTCCTGGCTGTGGGGTGTTTCATGGCATTGTCTTCTAACATACACGCTGGTTGACTGGATGGTGACTGGTGCCAAGTTGTTCCCTTCCACCTGTGCCAGCCAGCACTGAGAAAGTGCTTTGACTCTGCTCTTGAGCTACATTAGCAGGCTCCAAGCACACATTCCCAGCCAGGATATCAAAGGCAGTAAATACATTCAGACTTTCAAAGCAAGGTTAGATACTGTGAGGCGCACTGGAAAAGATTGTGTTTGCAGGCTCCTGAAGGCAGCGGGGAAGGAAGAGGCAATGCTGAGTGCTCTGAAAGACCTGCCCCTGCCTGACAGCGCCATCAGCCTCAAGGTTGGGTTTTTATCTTGGACCCCCACCAGAGGGGTTGAGATGTGGTTTGCTGTGTCACTCCCAGGTCGCCCCTGGACCCCTGAGTTCATGACTGCATTAGAAAATGTCTGTGCTAAGGGATAGTCCTTAGATCTTGGTCTTCTGCAGACCTTGTGGCCATGCTGTAAGGTCCTCCCTTTGGGCATTTGGAGAAGGGAAAGATGAGGCAAGGAGGAAGCTTTCTTTGATGTTGAAACACCTTCTTTTTCAGGGAGGGGGGATAGCTATTTATTTACTTTTGATGGAGCCAGGGTAAACCATTTGTTTGATGGATTAGGCAGTTAGTTTTAATTTGTCAGGTTGCCTAGGGTACAGGACAGGCAGGTTAGCTGGAGCAATTGTCTCTATACAAATGGAAAGAATAATGTCCTGAAAAGACAGCATTAAGGGGGCTACTCTCTCCTCTGCAGACTGTTCCACAATACTTACCCTTTAAATCCCAGTCAAGTCTCTTGACGAGACCTGAGTTAGCAGTTAGAAGTAAAGACTTGTGTGGCCTTTTAGCTGCAGACTAAATACCGCTTCCAATAATGCAGCCTTTGACATATGCAATGCTGGTTTTTCCCCTCACAGGAATAGTTTGATAAAGGCTGTTTATTTTCTTGTGCTGTTGCTAATACCTCAAGCCTCTATTATCATGAGTTGCCAGGTGTAACAGCAATATATGTAAAACCAGGCCATTAACTCAGTGACTTGCAAAGGAGGATATTATGAGTCTACTCCTCTTTGGCCAGAGAGCTGACACATTACTGGCAATGTCTGGCTTGGTTGGTCCCCAGTTTAGGTTAGGATGGCTTAAGGGCACACGAGGTACACACATATGTTAGTGTGAGGAGAAGTACGGCCTGGACTGCCAGGGATGATGATGACTACCAGCTTCCCATGTGTATCTTTGCACCCCAGGAAAAATGTGGGTTACTTTGCCCTTCTGTGAAAGGATATGGTTGCAATTACTTTTGTGGAGTAAACACATCCACAGCTCAGCAGTGTGGCTGACTGATGTATGACTGGCCTCTATCGCTCTGCTTGCGAATGTGGTAGAGCTCTTCTAATTTACAGCAGCTTCTCCTCCTGATTTATTTACCAACCCAGCCTCTAGAGAAGATTGATTTTTTTGATACAGAACTAGACAATTTCTTTTTTTAACAATACAGATCTGTAAAATCAAAGTTTGACTTATTTTTCTAAGAGAGAACATTTCCCAAGTGCTCATGTTGTCATTGGTAGGGATTCAGATAAAATTTGAAGAGCAAAAAGGCACCGACTGCTCATGCTGCAGAAGAGGTTGTTGTGGCTGTCCTGCCTGAGTGCTACGGATGCACATGAGATGTAGTTTACTTCCACGATTACCCACTAACTGGTCAGCAGCTCCTCTTGCAAGGCACTTCTTGTGGAGAAGTAGACACTCTGGAAGGGAGAGCCACCCTTCAAGAAGATCTGGATAGGCTGGAAGAGTGGGCTAACTAGAAGCTTTTGAAGTTCAACAAGGACAAATGTAAGGTCTTGCACCTCAGAAAACACAATCCAGGAGTGCAGCACTGACTGGGATCCCACCAGCTGGAGAGCAGCTCTGTGGAAAGGGACCTGGGGGTCCTGGTGTCCAACAAGCTCAATATGAGTGAGCAGTGTGCTGCTGTGGCCAAGAAGGCCAACAGGATGCTGGGTTGCATCAACAAGGGCATCACCAGCAGAGATAAAGAAGTCATTATCCCACTCTACTCAGCACTTGTCAGGCCATGCCTGGAATACTGTGTACAGTTCTGGTCCCCGCTATACAAAAAAGATGTGGACAGGCTGGACAGGGTCCAGAGAAGGGCCACCAAGATGATCAAAGGCCTGGGAAGCCTGCCGTATGAGGACAGGCTGAGAGAACTGGGTTTTTTCAGCCTTGAGAAAAGGAGGCTCAGAGGTGATGTCATCACCATGTGCCAGTATTTAAAGGGTGGCTACGAAGATGGAGACTCCCTTTTCACAAGAAGTCACATGGAAAAGACAAGGGGTAATGGGTACAAGTTAATCCTGACAAGATTCCGACTGGACATGAGAGGAAAATTTTTCCCAATGAGAACAGTCAACCATTGGAATCATCTCCCCAGGGGAGTGGTTTACTCTGCCACACTGGACACTTTCAACACGCAGCTGGACAGGGTGCTGGCCCATCTTGTTTAGACTGTGCTCTTGCCTAGAAAGGTTGGACCAGGTGATCCTTGGGGTCCCTTCCAACCTGGTATTTCTATGATTTCCATGCCTCTCTGCAGCGATGAGAAACTAACTACTTCAGTTCCCAGTAACTCACCAATTTGTTTCCCAGTAGTAACAACGCAGAAACAGATACAGCAGTACAGAGAGGGGCAACATGAAGCAGGCAGTGAGAGGAGGAGTTTGCCCCAGAGGTGATGGGCACCTGCACAAAGGGGTGCTCACACTGTGGTACAAGGGCTGCTGCAGCACCAAGGTCACCCTGCCTGCCCTGGGACTTTGTATGCCAGTGAGGAGAGGTGTTCAGCACGGCATGCCCAGTGCAAGGTGTGCGAGTTGGGCATGTGGCTAGCAGGTGGAGGGCTGACTTGCATGTTCTGCCCATCCACCTGGGCATGGGCATTCCCAAAGTCTCAACAGGAATATAGGTATCTCTCAAGAGAAGGAAAAGAGAAAGCATTTTCCAAGCCAATGGTTACTTCTGTCATTGACAAAAAATGCGCATTCATGCCAGCAAAGTCACTGGCGCTGAGAATCATAGAATCCTAGAGATTTCCAGATATTATCCATATATATAAATATCCAGATATTCAAATATTTTTCTTAGCTCTGATGAGGACTTTGCCTTTGAAGGACACAGGTGCAGCCCCTGCAGTTTTGGTGCTTCAGTGGGCTCTGAAACTCCCGCTTCCCTCAGCACTCCTGTTTGGAAGTGCAGAACGCTTTTAGACTGTTCTGATAATGAACAACAAGACCCTGAAAGTCCCATTACGTGCTTGGCACAGCAGGAACCTGGCTTGATGGAGCTGTTGAGTTGCCCGTGTGACAAATCCTGCGCCAGTTCCCAGCTTTGAAACCTAGGTCATGCAGTCTGGAAATGATCTGGCAGGCATAACATGTCCAAAAGAGAGAAAAAAAAAATGTTATTTTTTAGCTGGATCAGTTCAGCTGGATCTGACTCACCAGGCAGCCATGCAAGTGCTTGTGTTGGCACTATGGAGGAGGCAGCATAGAGAGGAGAATGAACAAACTGCCAGAGGGCAAGGGACCACAGAAAATGTACATCAGCCCATGGTCTCATGCTTTGCCATTGTTCGCTTTCCTACAAGAAACACTTTCCTATTCACTCCCACCTCCACACTCTGCTCTCTAGAAGGCAAGTGCCCTGTTCCTTTTTGAGACTTCAGTCTACACTTTCATAGTCAGCAGAAGGATTTAAGCCTCAGCAGGGGCCAGCTGACACAGCAGCTAAGATTAGATCACAAACAACTATTTAAAAACCTTGTGTAATCAGCAAGAAAGGGCAAAGAGCAAAAGTATAAGAATAAAGATGCACTGAGTTTGAAGCCCCCTCTGTCCTTTCTTATGAGAGCCAGTAGCTTCATCATGTCTGCAATAACAAAATAAAGCATCCGCAGGGCCCAGCGGTATTTTGAATGGGATTAAAAAGAAATGAAACGATGGACAACCTCGCTTCAGATCAGGGCTGAGTGTCTCCAATGAGACAACCCAAAATGTCTCAGCTTAGATATCTAGGAGGTGAGCTGTCGGTCGCTGTAGGAGTGGTCCTTCCCAGCACCAGATGCAACCCCTGCCTCCATTGCCAATGAGTGAGACAATTCGGTCCTTTAAGCTAAACTAGATCCTCAGCTTTCCCAGGGGAAAATGATGTTAAATGGTTTACCTGCGGATATCACTTGCATAGAAAACTACTTGGGCTAAATGCACAGTTTGTAGGTGGATAATGTGGTCTTTTTTAGTCTTTTATGACATTCTGCTGTTCAGCAACTCGTCCTGTAATCTATATATAGGGGCGGTAGCCTGGTGGGTTTTTTATCATTTGCACATATAGCCACATTTTGGTCAGCTCCAGAAGATCCTGAGTGAGGAACACCAAAGTTGAAAGTGGAAGCTTTTCTTAAAGAATAATTTGGGGTAAAAAGGCAGACTTCCAAGCTGTAGATAATTTATGGCTGATGAGGCGCAGGCAGCAAGAAGCCAGCGACCTTTGCAAGTGCCTCGCCATAGGCACTAACCCTTCGGTGCAACAATTTTGGCCATGTCCTTGCAAAGAAGCCCATCACCAGCTGCTAAGGTGGGCGTGGGGGGGGGTTGAACCTGAAGCTTTCCTTCCCCATGCAGCAGTGTCCACCCAGCACCTCCCAAGCCGTAAGGGGATGTAGGACGTCCCAGGGGAAGGAGCTGCGCCCTAGAAAGCTTTGCTCTTTTCTCATCTCCTACTGGGCTTGCTGTGAAGTAGCAAATCCTCGCTCTTTGCCTCCTTGTCCAGATCAGTGTTTTGCAGTGCCTGTTTGCCCTGGCCCCGCTGCTGCAGGCAACTCTGCTTCACCACTGGCCATGTGCGGAGGGACCATCCCTCCCTCTGCCAGAGCTGCCAGGTTTTGCTAGTGCTATAATAAGAATAAATAAAAGCCCTCAAATAAATAGGAAAAGATAAGGAGGCAGATAACTGTAATTCTCATGACTGGTAGTATTACTCAATTTAGACATTAACATTCTAGCTAAAGCTTTAAACCTTGGATTTACTGAGCATGCCTGTTATTAATTTTGCCTACTCAGGCTGCATTGGTAGCAAGTAGGTGTATAATTTAAAAATGACTTTGAATTAGGTTGCAAGTTAAAGTATTATAGAGACAATGATTATATTTCTTTCCCAGGCTGCTGATGAAAGGTCTTACAGGATTTATTATTACCCATGTGAAGGTTTGGGAGGAGTGTTTACTGGATGGATCCATAGCCTGTAAAATTCCCCATGTTCCTCTATTAAAATGATACCCCTAATCCTTGTTCCTTAACTAAGAAATGACACAAAGCAGGTCCCCACCTCTGCATTATTACCCTGCTACATCTTAAATCCTTTATTTTCAGAGTTTGAACCGGCGATGATTATTCTGCACTCCTCTTGATGAGGTTTCTGCTCTCAGCCAGGTTACAGCAACCACCAAGCCCTGCCTTGGAGGACAGGGACACTGCAGGGGAGTCCCCAGACATTGCATGCACAGCAGGTCTGGGAACAGCCTGCCGCAAACAAGAACTGGGGCATTTCCAGCTCCCTTCCCTTCTCCTTCTCTTCAGCTCAGTGGAAAGTGGAGTATCCCTGTGGTGCTGAGCCTGGGAGGGACGTTTGGTAAGATCCACAGGGAAAAAAATAGCAATGGCTTGATCCATCCAGTCCTGGCTATAAATGGCAAAAGAGGTTTCCCCTTTGTGAAATCAGTGGCTGTGAAGTTGTTTCACAACTTCATTATTATTATTATTATTATTGTGTGTAGAGACACTTCTTTATTTTGGGGAAATATTTCTGAATATGTGTGTAGCCTGTTTTCACCAGGCACACACATAGATGCATAGATATATGGAGAGAGGGAGAGAAAGCACCATCAAACCGGCATCAGTGCAAGCGGTCAGGAAGCGACTGTCAGCATTACTATGAGAGCAGTTTTGTTCATCATGTACTCTACCCCATCTGCACACATATGGATAAATAAATTGCTTCACTCCCATGACAAGTCCATTGAACTCCTGCCAGACTTTATGATTCTGCATTGACCCACCAGAATTCAAAATAGATTATCTTGGAGGTTAAAAAAAAAAAAAAGAATATAGAGGCTGTTATTTATTCTGTCTCAGCTTTGTTTTAATGACAGTGAAAATGCAAATACAATGGAATATGAAATTGCACTTTCCAAATGCAAACTCATAGTTTGAAAATCTAGGGTAAGATAGAATTTCTGTGGAAGTCAATAAAAAATTCTTAGTGACTTTTTTGAGACAGGATTCCATACCTTCTTATGCTTTAACGTTAAACTGAGTGCTGCTCTGAATACCAAAGATGATTTATTGCAAAGCGATACCAGGGCATGTCATACACAGTCATTAAGATTCCCTTGGTCTTATTATCACTCTTTCTGTTAACTGAATTTTAAAGATTAGTATTAGATGGCTGTTCATACTAAGGAGCCCTGTTATAGGCAATCATGTGCTTCATATGTTGTGCAGCTATTTAAAGAAAACTCTGCTGATATTCTTTATACCCATTACCTAAAAAGACATGTATCCTAACCTGTCAAATAAACCCCCCACCCTATGCTTTCTTAAACATGGGCTACATGGATTTTTTCTCTTCTTTTATAATCTGTTCCCAGATATTATGATTTAGTTTTTAAATCAAGACAAAGCTGAACTTTCACTGAAGACAAACCATATTTTTTTAAAAAACCCAACAAAACACAGATGTTTTATTGATGATGTGCGTGCGTGACAATATTGTGACTTCTTAAAACAACCGTCAGAAGAGCGCAAACAATAATGGATGTTAATGTGAAAGTCTGAAATGATGACAGTGTTATTTGCCCGCATCCTTCCTGAGCTGGTTTAGTGCGGGAAAGCAGTTGCTTGGGAATTTCCTCTTGTGTTGTTTGGAACAGACTTAGGTGTTACCATCAAGAGGACCTGTCAGTTTGCAGCAGTATAGCCCTTGTTTTCTAGTGAACATGCGAATACAGCGGGAATCGTCTCCCGGCTGCTTTGGAAGTGACAGCTTTCCGCAGAAATATTCAGACTTCATTTAAATGTACTGTGCAGCCAAAGATTAAGAGCTAATCTTTCATTTCTAGTTGCTTTTGTTTTGCCAAGACTTTCTCAATTCATCAGTGACCTGATTTTTAAAAATACCAATACTGTGGCACAAACAGGATCCAAGGCCCCGGGGCAAGCTCACTTCATCCCTTATGGACCTCCACTGTTTTCAAACCAACCACAAATGTGGAGAAGGAAAATAGCCCAAGTAACACGAATCTGAGATTAAGTCATGCAAAAAACTGATCCTTTGAAACGGGCAGGGACCTTTCTTCAGCATTCAGCGGGCTTTGGATCGGGCGTGTGGGACCACAAAGGGATTGTGTTTTTTCAGCCCTTCCTTTCAGCTGTGGATGAGCGGCGTTGGGGCACTTCAGTCTGCCCCATGGGCAGCAGCATGGCTGAGCTTGCTCTCTCTGCACAGCTTTTGTGTATCCCTGTTGGACCACTCCATCGCCCCCCCCCCGCCAAACCTGACTCTGTCCCCACCAGCACTGGCCAAAACTAGACCGACTTTCTGTTTGTCTCAAGTCTTTGATTACATTTACAACCACCAATAACTAATTTAGGTCCTCGTTGCTGTCAGCAGTGCTGGTTCAGTTTGTATTCCTTTCTTCTGCTCTGTTGTGTTTTATTTTTTCTGAAGTGTATGGGTTTGTCTTAATGTGACATCTCTGTGCAAACATATGCATCTGAGGAAGGCAAAAGAGATTTATTGCATTTTGGCTAATACAGAGGAAAGGGGAAATTGCCTACATAATGAAACAGAAGATTCAGTTTTAACTATGTCATTTCTCTCTTGTCTCCGTAGTACTGAATACACAAATATAAAATATATAATCTACCTCCTCCTTCAAACATATCAACGTACAATTAAAACCCACAAAGCTTGACAACCTGTTGTCAAGTTGTTTAAGCAGTTGTTTCAGAATCTGACAGACAAACTTATAAACAAAACGTAGAGCACCAGATTGTGGGATGAGGCAGCATCATCACGTGGCTTCCTCAGTTATCTCAAAATTTGGAAAACAAAAAAAAGTAGAGGAATACTTTTTCTCCTTGAATAAATAAGTTTAATTACATTATAGAAATAAAATATGATATGGTAGGAATACACTGGAAATCTTACAGAAATACTATTCTGCTACTGGTAGGTAAATGGTCAAAGCTACTTTTCATGACAATCTGAACAGTATTTGTGTACAAACTATTATACAGGTGCTAATGAAAAATATTGCAGCAGTTGCAAGGATGTTACCAGCTCAAACAAACATCTAATGATACAATATTCTTCTAAGAGGAAGTAATAATGTTAGATTTACAGACAATAAAGAGTTATGTTCTCCACTTTGAAACACCGGAAATAAAAAGCTCAGGTAATCCAATTTCTTTACCTCATATTATCACAAGGAAAGATTTTCCTTTCACTATGAAACAGCATCCCAAGAGACCCTGTAAACAGTTTATTCCAAGGTAGTATTTGAGATGTCACAGCAACGTCAACAATTGTCCTAGTCTACAATTACAGACTTTTTAGGCCACTGCTTGTACAGATGACTTTTTTTTAAAATTTTTCACTTATTTACATACATTCAGCCCAATAACAGCAGGTAAAACGCTCTGTCTATCTCACAACAGACACACTAAAATTTTCATCAAAAGGCCAGTGCAAGAAGATGTGGATAGTGATTGCACAGGATCGAGGAGATTATATTATACAAATATACAATTAAGACTGTTGAGAATCTAACTCTGCACGCATGTGACATAGATGGTCTTCTTGGTAGGCACGCAACACCTGGAGTTGGTACGTATACATAACGGCAACTATTGTTAGTTGGTTGATGATGGTGGCGCGGGCGACCGTGGAACACGGTATCGTTTGGCTGTGCTATCGCTAAGTGAAGGTAGGCAACTGCAAACTGGGAATACCTAAAGCTGAGGTTGAAGTACAGCTTATCTTGGAATGGCAGCAGATTTTTCTAGTGAGAGTAGTTCTACTTAGTGCGCAACGTGTAGGGAAATTCTTGCCACCTCTTTAATAAATGGTTCTAAGTGAACTGACACAGTTCCCAGAGCTTTAGAAAAATTCATTACGCAAATGAAGATACTGATGATAGACAGTAACATTTCACAGGATGCTATTTCTTATTATATCAGTAAGCACCAAGTTAAGTGCCAAGACAGCCCCATTGTCCCATGATTTATCATGTAAAATTTAGAACTTGAATGCACAACGAAAGTCCACAAAGTTTGCATTTAATTCACAAGAAGACAGTTTCAAAAATGGCTCTTAAAATACCTTTACATTTCAAATGGCCTTTCCCCCCACCTCCTCCAAGAGCACTGCTTTAGGATGGACTACACCTAGGTATAAGAAAGATCTTCCAGTAGGAGGACTTGCATGTCCTCCGGGAATCCTCTGTAATCCGCCGGTTTTGACTGACTGCCATGCGGGTGCCCTGTCCTACCACCCAGGTAAGCTGCAGGGGTGGAGGAGGAGGAAAGTACCCCCGTGTCTTCCAGCTCCTGCTCAGTACCTCGCCTGATCAGACCTTTAAAACGTGCCGCCCCTCACCAAGCCTGAACTTGCAGCCATTTTTGCCCCCACAGAGCCGCTGGCTGAAATCGGCCGGGCTGTCGGCGCTACTGGCTGCTCTGGCCTGCACTGAGGCATCAGAAACACCATGGGGACGCCACGGTGGCCAGAGACCCCGAGGGCTGCTGCCCCGCTCTTTCCCTACGTAACCCTGAGGATGGGCGGCAGGGTGGCATGGATCTGGCTCCACTCGCCGAGTGCCACGGAGGGAGCTGCTCCTCTGGCGGCAAGCATCAGGCAGCTAACGGGCTAAGCTGCCTTTGCAGTTATTTTGGCAGAAACCGGCCAGAAGAAGGGTGAGGAAACAGTCCAAAAAAAGCAAGGGAGCAGAGAAAAGGACCCTGTACCTTCTGATTCAGAACAGAATTACAGAATATCCGTGCCTCAAAGACTATCCAGCAACGTGCTCCTTGCGAAAGTCCCAGGCTGCAGAAACAATCTCGCCAGGGAACAGAGGAGCCATTTTCCTTCAATAATTTCTCCTTCCTCGAAGCTGATGGTGTCAAATCTTGTCACCTGTATCCTGGCTTCACCATGAGACTCACCTCATTGCAAGCAATCAGAATTAAATACTGAAGGTCTTAAAACTAATTATAATCTATTTCTGGCTTTCTCAGTTTTCAGGAACACCATCGACAGCCACTGCGGTCGTCAGTGCGGGCTCATGCCATGCTCTGCCTCTTGCTCCCCCTTATTCTCCAGCACAACTTTGCTTTCTCTAGCACATGGCTACGCCTCTCAGAGTGGAGCGCCATGTTCTTAATATGGTACTTTCATCGGTAATCAGTTGGAAGAACTCAATTTTAGAAACAGAATTTGTGTGCAAAGCGTGCAACAAGAAATACAGTTTACATTTGGTCATAGTGACCTACCTTAGTTATGCTACCATGACTCACACGGATTAGTATACTTACACACACACACGCACGCGCACACACATGTACACACACACACAGATATTTATTTATATACACGCTCACACAATAAGAAAATGTCTAAGTCTGACAGTATTTCCTCCTCTTTTAGTGAAGATGGGAGTTTGGCATCTCAGGCTCTGAATCTGCTTAAACCTGGGATACAGGAATGCGACACGCTTCAAGTATACAGCGACTGCACAGTGATAACATCGCACACTGAGTCTGACACATGCTGTCTTCAGTGGTCCAGCACCAGCACGTGGCTTAAAACCAGTTGCCCGTTAAAGGAGCCAATATTCGTGACCTTCGCCTTTCAGTTTTCGTATTCACACAACGCCCGAGAGCAGGGCGATAGTCTGTACAACCATAAACGTCCTTCTGTATAAACGCAGTGGTATTTAAAAGTCTGAACCAGTGCATTCCTCTCTCACATTCCTCCTCTACTCCTTTGTTGCTGTTACTCTCGTATGCATGTGAAAGTAAAAGGTAGTGGGGAAATAATTTTAGTAGAAGAACACAAAGCCTCTCCTCTAAGTCCACAGAAGACCACTAAAAGTGTAAAATTTCCAAAATAGCTCATAGGAATTCTTCAAATACAGTAAGTGTTTTCAATGGGGTTTACATATCACATTTCACATTATTTCCACGGAAGTCTACCTTATCACTTTGTTTAATCAGACAAATATCAATAACACATAATAAAACAGCATACAATTCACGGGACACGACACGTTTTACAAAACCTCTAAAACTCAGCACTGCCGCTTTTGGGAAAAATCAAAAACTCCTATTACTTACAGACATGAAATACACTTCACATTGAAATGAACAGCATGATTACAAGGCTTTTTTTCTTGTCTGATGGCATTGGTTTAGGATGCGTTAGTTTTCAATTAGGTTTCACAATTTTTCTTCACACCCCCAAAAGGAACCGCTGCTAACCTGGTATTTCCTCTGTGCTCTTTCAGGAAACTTACTGTTATTCAGTAAACACTTTTCGAGAAAAAAAAAACTTTTGGAAATTTAGCTTGAACCCCTAATTGTAAAACCTGAAGAACTGGCTGATGGTAATGCTCGTAACACAATCATCGCTCCACTTACAATGACAAACCAAAAAAATATTACAGGAGGGTACAAACACGTTAAGCCACGGGTTTGGTTTTCTCTGTTGTTGATTTTTTTTTTTTTTTAAATGAACTCCTTTTCTCACAATGCTGAGAAGTCTCTGACTTACAACGCTTCAGCAGTCGTGTCTGTGGAGACAGACATGGTAACTTTGGCAATCTTAACTGTGCTCTTAATGCAGCTCTCGGCAGCCCTGTGCACGTTCCCCGTGTTGTTGGCGTGTTTGTGCTGGCAGTCAGACTCCATGCTGTTGTCGAGGGGCTGCGCGGTTCCTTCACAGGTGGGGAACATGCTGCGGAAGGCGTGTCGCAAGTCCTTGCTCCTCAGAGCGTAGATGATGGGATTCACTGTTGAATTCAGCAAACAGAGCATGCTACAGAAGGCAAAGACAGTCTTGATGAGCTTGTTCATTTTCCCAAAGACATCGTACACCATGATGGCGAGGAGAGGGCCCCAGCATATGATTAAAACAACTAGGATAAGGACCAAGGTTTTGGCTAACCTGATGTCCATACGAGTTTGATCAGGCCTAGTGATCTGTACCTTACCATCCTCCGTAGACTGAATGATTATGCTTTTCTGCGTGCCCCGCTGAATCATGCGAACAGCGTGGCTGTGAGCCTTCCACAGTATGTACATGTAGGCATAGACAATGAACAGCAAGAGGACGCTGGTGACCCCGATCCAGAACATCAGGTATGTCTCGTCGATGAGAGGGAATATGTCCGAACAAACAGAGTTGAGCTTTTTGCAGTTCCAGCCGAGCAGAGGAAGAACGGCTATTACAATAGCGATGGTCCACATCACACAAAATGCTACGACAGCCTTTGGTCGGGTAACAATCCTTTTGTAAGCTAGTGGCCTGTGTATAGATATGTACCGGTCTATTGCCGTGAGGAAAAGGCTACCTACAGAGGCGGTGAAGGAGGCTGTAACTCCACCCAGTTTGAACAAGAAGACGTTGGGGCTGTCCTTCCGGTGGAAAACATGGAAATCCACAAAACTGTAGACAAAAATCACGCTGCCCAGGAGGTCGGCCACAGCCAGGCTGCCGATGAAATGGTAGGAGGGTCTACACCGGAGGCTTCGGGAGTGGAGGATTACACACAAGACGAGCAGGTTCTCTAGGACCGTGAAGGTGCCCAGGGTGAGCGACAGCACAGCAATGGCCAGCTGCTGGCTGGGGTTCAGGATCATAAAGCACTCCATATCCATGAAGTTCTCCCCACACTGTATGTTCTCCTCATTTTCCTTAAACGTGGACAGGGACTTGTTGTAAAACTCTGTGATGTTGACCTGATCTGAGGGAATAATGCTCAACAGGGGATCATCTCCTGCAGTCATTTTTTCTTGGAAAGGATCACCCCTGAAGGAAGAGAGGGGAAACTTCTGGGGGTAGTATCCCAGCTTGGATGCCATGTCGCCTTTCATGTCTTCGTACTGGATATCGTTGGAGCCCACGTAAAGGAGATCTGTTGTGATTGTTCGGAAAGTTGTATCTGCGAGGCCATCTAGGACTGACTTCATAACCCCAGTCTTGTTGGTTTCAGAGAGACTTGGGGGAGGGAAAAATGCATCGGAGGAAATCCTAGAAGGGGAAAAGATCAGAATTCATTAAGATAAACAGGGAGACAAACGCCACAAACAACTTAGTTGAACTGTGTCAAACAAAATTGGCCTTTTTCCTCTCTTCGGTGCCAGGGTGAGTTGAGCACTTAGAAAGGAATCACCTGGATTTCACTAAAACTGATTTATACTGAGAAATGGCGCGAAAACCGGAGGTGCAGGGAATGGAGTATTCAACAGAAAAGTAATTTTCATTTCTCATCAAAACCTTCCAAGCTCCTCCACCAGAAAGATATTTTTCTCTACATCTGAACTTGGCTTCTGATTGCAAAGTACCTTGCAGACCAATATTCCTTGGGCTTGCTTCATTTAGATAATACCAAGTGCCACTGCAGGAGCAGCATTAAATTGAATCATCACCTTCATTGCTTTTCTTTCAAAAGGCACTGAGGGTATTGAAAACCTGACAACAGAGAGGGAACGGGGGAAGAGCCATGCACTCCAAGTTTCACTGTTCACCCCGTATGCCTGTATATTCACATTAGCCTGTCACAGCAATCTGAGGTCTACTACTAACATCCTGAATTTGTCACTGCAAATTTATTAGCAAGGTATTTCATCTACAAATATAGGGATCTGGATATAGCCTCATTACTTTATTCTTTCCATCTGCTAAGCATATCTGGGCAACTGAGATGTTTGGACTCCATGGAAGAGGTGGGTTGTTAACCCAGCCCTGTTCACAATTTTGGGAAAGGTGACCAGCACCAGTCAGTCAGCAAGTGCATCAGCGATCCATTCTGCATGGATCAGAAGCCTCAGTCAGAGCAGTTCACCCTTGCCTAGAAAAAGATGGCACCGACTTTGGGTCAGAGTGCAGCTCTGGCCAAAACTCCAAGGAAAAAGGACGAGGAGCCACTGCTCCTGTGAGAAGCACGGAAATGTAACTCGTCCCATTGGGGACACCCTCAGAAACATTCTGCCCCCTCAGAAATGAGGAGCCCAGCAGAATGTTCCCAGGTAGCCAGTGATCTCTGAGTCCCGTCATGCCCAGCCTTTGCTTGTGGATGGTGATCAATTGCAGGGTGCAAGTCCTGGTCAGGGAACCCTCATCAGCATCTGGCCATCCCACATGCATCAACATGTAAGACAGGTCGTACAGGTCTTCTTAAGCTGTGCTCCTTTATATAACTTTGCCCATGTAACATGCCCTGAATAAGCGTTGAATGTCTGCTTTAGGGCCCCTTTCCACTGCCAGAGTTCTACAGCTATTCTGCATCTGCTACGGGACATCTCAATGATTACATCTGCAACAGGAGCAAAACCTAGCTTTTTCATGCTTTTAGAATGGAGGAAATTGTTTGTGACAGCCAAAAATCCCAGATGCCGTATATAGGCTTGTACTGACTTAACCTGTTCACTTTACACGACTGACAATAAATGTCCAGAAAGGCCACAAGAGATTATCTGCCAAAACCCAGAGTACCGATCACCTCAACTCCTCCTAAAGAGGAGACTTGCACAGTAGGTACCACAGCTCAGTTTTCTCATGAAAACAAAAAGAAAGAAGAAACCAATTCACCTTTACAACACCACCAATACTTAAAACCAGAAGAATTCATGAGCATTTCCAAAAGAAGCAGAGATCATTTGGCTGATGAGATATATATACTGCACTTCCGCGTGGCATCTGAACACTCAAGACTTTTTCCATAGTTCATTAAAGTTTTCCATTTGATTCGGCAGGCCTGGGCATTGAGTGTTAGAGGAAATATAAGAACTTAGACTTCCAGAAGACACCGCGACTCCAGGGCTGCAAACAAGGCTGAGTATAAGCAACCCTTACCAGGATAGGCTAACGCACAACACAGACACTTGCTGCGTCAGCTTTTGCAGACATCGTTGTTCAGCAAATATAATTATTAGACAGACAGGCAATATTAAGGAATTGAATTTTGAGGGTTTGAGCAGGGAGGGAGGGAAATGTTGCTGAAGCCCACATTAAAAATGAACAGCAATAATCTAACACGTAATGTACTTTTCATCCAGAAGGTGCCTTACAGCTGTTCCTAGTAGAATTTGCAGATGTTACATGTTGCAAAGATGACCCTGCTGACAACTGACAAATCTGCTTTGGGTGAGGTCTGGCAACTTTAAACTTGGCATTATAACACCAGTTTAAAACCAGAAGTGAAGAATGTGTTAATTCATTTGAAAACTACGCCCAAAATAGCAAGTAAATCAAGTAGTTCTATAAACATATAAAGATGGCTGTGGTATTCTCTGTTATTCCAGCGTATTTCTGACAGAAGAAAAGACAACCATTTTAATGATTAAAGCCACAGCCCCATGTCGAGAAGATTATGTTTGAGTAAAGCTTCAAAAATTGCATGCAACGGAGCACTTCTGCTAGACAGACAAACAGATTGTCATGAGGTAGCTGGTCCCTGCTGGAGTCATGTTAAGTACAGACTTCCTCGGAATAAGGTGCAAGCCTCCGTGCAACCTCTACCTTTGTTTGAAATACAAATGAAAGAACACGAATTCCTGTGTGCTCTTTTGAAGGTGGCAGTGAGTTATGTGACAACACCGCTATGCATGCATATGCTATGCTAACAACATCGTTAATGGGATCAGGAGAGGCAAGTCTTACTCTGAATTTCAATGATTCTTTTTTCCCTCTGTATTTTTACATTATTACAGTAATTTCCACCTTATTGTCTCTGCAAAGAGAGTTTTCTTTGAGAGTACTTGTGAGTTCATTAGTGGTGTAGTTTAGGCTTTGGGGGATGCAGCTGACATTAATTTTGTTTTTGTTTGCTGCTGGGAATATCATAATTGGAAATTTCTAGCAGTATGTGTGCGTGCACCTATTCAAGTTGCAGTTGATTTTTATTAAAGTTACAGTAAAACAGCCATTCGCCTGATCTGGAATTGCACCTTACCGGAATTTTATTTTAATGTAGATACTAGCTTGCCCTGCTGTAAGCTACAACACTGAAATGCGCTGAAGTGATCAGCAAGATTTTCCATGGCTGCCTAGCGAAAACAAGACTGGACCTTTGGCACTGAGGTTACCAGAAGAGCCTGGGTCACAATCAGAGATGTTGCACAATTTGACATAGACCGAAAAGCTGATGGTTGGGGAGCAGTGGTCTGGTTCCTGTTTTTTTTGTTTGGCTAGATGGATGTGTCAGTGTCACACAAATTTTGGCTCCGAGCTCTTCTGTCCAAACTTGGAGTGGTGAGGAGGCACTGGCCCACAAGAACAGGACAGTGCACTCCACGTGGCCACGCTGCTCTTGGCAGCTGGCTTCAACACAACCCAAACCCATATTGCCCAAGACCCATTAACAGCTCTACATTAAATGCCCTGGGAGCCTTCTCACAGCCTTCCTAGTGGACAAGGGTCCCCTGCACAGATCCCTCCTCTCTGGACCAGGCTGGGGTGATGGCTGGGTGCCATAGCAAGGTCCCCTTGCGGGCAGTGGGCAGCAAGGGAGAGCCTCCCTGCCCTGCCAAAAGCCACTCTTGCAACAGAGCATTTGAGTCTTCAAAGCTCTCAGCTTCGTCCCTTCCTTAAATGAGCTCTACCACCCCACTCATTTTAAAATGGCTTTAAAAAGAACTGAAACATTGATTAAAGATGAAGAAGAGCCCATGCTGATGCCCGGCACTCAAAATTTTCCGTGTATTTCCATGACCGCATGCAGCAATTCACAGTAAGTAATGAATTATGATTACGGACAAGGATTAAACAACATATAAATATTTCAAGCATCTCTTATCTTGAAGACCAAAACCAGAAAACCCATAGCTGAACACCATTTTAGACTTTTCTCCCATCAGCTGGCGGCTGTTGATGGGCACCACCGGACCAGCTGTGCAAAGTGACTGCCACTAGATGGAGCGGCTTTTACAAACACACGGCTTCGCTGTCTGCAGAGACCTGGATTTAGCTTCCTCTAGCACTTTTTTCCCAGCCTGCTTTACTGGGGTTCAAACATATGAGGTGTTAAACATCAGCTGAAGGCTGAAGACACAACTTCATAAGGCTGAAGACACAACTTCGTAAGGCTTCGCCCTCAAAGCGGAAGAACTAGTGAAGAGTTGAGGGGGCAAGTCTTACTGCTGCCGTCCACCGTGTGGCTACCCACAGCCTTAAAAGAAGCTTGGATGCTATCAGAATATCAAGACCCTTTAGGTAAAATATATAATAAGTAAAAGGCTGGTAACTCATCTTGGACAACAGGGAGAATTCTTCCCCTGGACTTCTCATTGGTCCACAGGACCAGCTCCCTCGGGGAACAAGAACGTGACTTCATTAAAATGCTATTACCTATCTTCTCCTGCTGTTCTGGTGGAGAGGGAGGGCTGGAAAGTTTTTATCGTTGCCAAAAAAAAGGGCTGAATTTATTATCATTTTCAAGCCAGGATGATTGATAGAGCAATTTTAATAGCCTGAATAGAAACAGTGAATATTTGCGTTCTTCCTTGGAAAGTAATTATGAGCAATACAATGATGCTACTGATAACTGCAAAAATGTTGACGTGGCAAGGAAAGGAATCAAAACAAGAAAGGGAAATCCACAATCAAACCTTTTTAGCTTCTATTTTAGAAAATATTTTGATCTCCATGTCCATACATTTCTTCTATGATACCCACAGCTAATAAAGGACAGGCTAAAGGACAAGTAGGTATAATTGAAACATAGTTTTTGAACGCACAAAAATATGTAAATGCATTCTCCTTGCTTACACGTTGTAAGGCTTTTAAGACCTTTGCAGGCCTTTATCTTTCAATAAGGTTGCATAGTGCCCAGTACGCTGGGACTCCTATCAAACTGGGTCTACCACAGGAGAAGCAGCAGTAATTTATACTCGTTTGTAGTCAGCTGAAAAAGTGTGAGAGAAATGAGATCCACCATAGTAACTGTTGGCCTCCAGGAATTAGAACTGTCCTATAAAATGAAAATTTATATGGCTAATAATTACCTTACCCCATATGGCGATGAACAATACCGCTTTGAGGACAGCACAAGGTTTCTAAGCCTTGGAGAAAGAAATGCGCAGTCTGAGAAATGGCACTCTAAGACTCAGTAACACTGAGCAAGAAAAAAAAACATGTTGATGAGAATGTGAAAGCAATGTTATCCCTATCCTATTTACTCTTTTACTACTCCATCTCCAACACTGTGCTACTCCTAGGCTATAAATGGCAGATACAATGTCACTCCTAATTCGGGAAAACTTGTGTTCAGTTCAGTGAATTTTCTCTGTCTGAGGGATGGGGAAGGAGCGCAGACACCAGGAGAGGAGTGAATGAGGGATACTCTCTTCTAATTACAGCAAGGCACTATCAGCTATGGGGCAACCTGGAGCATGCATGTACTGAACCAAATTTTGTTCTTATCTACCGTGATGATATCTTTGGCAAGTTGAACCTTAATTAGCAAGAAACCAGGGATACATGGTTATTTATGTCCATTAACATACCGTTTGCACACTAGTGGGATAGGGGCTGGATTGTTCTAATCTGGGGGCAAACTGCCCCTACGTGACACCACCCAGCATCCAGCAGCTGACAATCTGAACAACAAAAACAAAACAGTAGGGAAAACAGAGCGTTAATCACTGATCAACAATGTTTTCAAAAGAAATAACATTATTTCTTCACTCCAATGTTTTGTTGGTGAGATGTGTGTACCAGTTTTAGCACAGGTGACTTGCAGGCACAGAGAAAAAGAGGCTGTGTCTAATCTCTCAAACAGCCAGGGCATACATGTGTGTCTAAGATCAGAGAGGTTCAAAAGCGAGGTTGAAGTCCTGCTCCATTTGGTGTAGGTGAGGGACCCCAACTTTGCTCTCCTGTGAGCCAGGTGAGCGTGCTGACATTCTGCTGCCTGTCTCCAAAACTGCTCAAGTTGTTCCACGCTGGATCAAGAGTTAAACATCAGGAAATAAAAGCACCGGGGTGCATACCTGGCAGGTGAGAGGCTTAGCTTGAAGCTTTTTCTCTGAATTAAGGGAACCGAAGATGTGTCTCCCACATCCCACCAGCTGCAGGGGGGAAGAGCTGGGACAATTGCCCCATCTGCCTGTGAAAAACCTCCAAAGCTCCTGAGTTCACTCAAAATCTCTCAGCTGGTGAAATACAGCCCCCTACACACACATTTCCTACCAGGCTGGAGACAAGACAAAGTACTGAAGGCACAAACCAGCAAGGGGACTGTCAGGGTCACATTAATGGGAAACTACAGCTACCTGGTCTGCCTGGCTTTCAGGAGAAAGGAGGGAAGGCGGAAGTGGCTTTCTTAAAATAATAAAAAGACGGTATGAACGTGGGATTTTAGCATCTTTCACAGTTTACTATATACATCTTAATTTCATTTGAAGACATAGTTTTGGGGAGGATGAAGAGGCATGCTGAATTATGAAAGGTTTAGATGAAGGGAAACAGAGAAGCAAGAGTGAGCTGCTATTTGCTTAAAATCAGCTCCGGTTTAGGGACCCATTTCCCAACAAAGCAGAACAAACAGGTAATACAAAAAGTTTGATACAATGTTACGGTACTTACATTTTAAAGGAAATGGAAGAGAATGCATTAAGCTGCTCAGTTTTGAATTCTCAAACTTTTTCACAAAAGGGCTTATCTTGGATTTCAATATTCCAACAGAAATTGCTTCATTTCCAGCCTCTTTTCTAGCCATTCTTTAATGCCAACAGGTGCAGGCACTCACTACTGCTGAGCAGAATTGACATAAATGTTAAATGGAGACAGAGAAGCCCAGCCAGGTGCAAAGGAGATGGGGGCTGAACCCTCAAGTCTTCTGGAAGTACCTAGAAGAGACAGTAGCTGAGCACCCAACATGTAGGTGAAGGGAGAGAAGTCATTTGAAAGAGCAGGACATAAAAGACTGAGGGTCCACTAGGTGCTAAGCGCTAAAGGTCCCCAGGAAAATGTAATGTCTAGAGGATGAAACTGGGGGAAAAACACATTTATTAGGAAATAATAAAAAAAAAGGTGAGATAACCACTCCAAGAAAACCGCTTCCACATAACGGCCACAGCAGAACAAAAAGGTCAAGAATTTGTCGCAGCAGAAAATATTAGTGAACTGTATTAAAAGAGTAAGGATTAGAGACAGCAAGGTAGCAAAAACATCAGGCTCCAGGGAGAACTCTCATAAGCTGTGGAGAGTGCACGCCTGCCTCCTCTTCCCTCCACAACAACCTGTGGCCATAACAAGTTTTAATCAAAGACTTTGAGAGGCAGCAAGGAGATGCTGAAAGCAAAGGTAATGCAGGTAAGTGATCGGTGTGAAGGGGATGGGGAGGAGAGCGGAGAGGCAACTACCGTCCTCATACAGGGACTAGGGCGTCTCCAGGCGAGACAGGAGCAAACCGGGCAAAGCTAAGAGAGGAAGCCCCAAGTGGAAGCAGCCCCTGAGAGGCAGGGGATGCAGATTTTAGGGGAAGAGAAGGATTGGCTTTGTGATCAGCTTGGGGAAAGCAGATCAGGTAAAGGAGAAAACTCACGAGAGAAACCCTCCCTCCTCTTCCAAGCTACACGAACTTCAGAGACACCTCCGTAAGCTGAAGGATATAGCTAGCGGGATTTTCACATCTCACCGTAAAGAAAGAACAGACCCACTGCTCTGCAGGCAATGACTTGCTCTTTTGAAAGTCCATTTCTGATCTGTATTCAAACAGCAATGGAAGACGCAAAGGGCTCTGAGAAACCATCCTTGGTAAGGTCACGGAAAAGGACAGCGCTGTACGCACTGACACGTGGGACCAAGCTGGGGACACTCAGGAGAGTTCTGTTGAGCAAATCTGGCCAGGGACATTAATAAAAATCAAACTGCTTAAGGAAAATGAAGTACCGGATATGGACCTCAGAGGTGGAAAGGAAGATGGAGAGCTGAAATGGAGCCACTGAGTGACCCATACAGTGGATAAACACGCCAAAAAGGGGAAAAGGGAAGAGGGGTTTACAGGCGATGACAGAAAGTTATTGCACAGAAGGTCAGCAACACATTGCAAAGCAACTTCCTTTCTACCTCACTTCTCGGGAGCCTACTTCTCCTGAAAATTGTTATTTGGCCACCAAGTGTTGGCAGTGCTCAGAAGCTAGGACAGAAAGGCTTTTCGTAAATGCAATGTCCCACGCCATCAGCATTAGCGAAGGACAAAAATATGCACTCCAATTAAAAAATGTAAAACATTCCTTCATTTCTGGCGCTGTCTGGCCTTTCATAAAATTTAAATAAGCTCAGATAACTCTCTTCATAGCTACATTCAGAATATAATGATATTCAAATATACTGCCTTCACACACACAAACAACTTGTGAAATTATTTGCCAGCATATTAAGCCACTACACCAGATTGCTTGGCAATGGTGCATGTCTTCGAAATATGCAGATGCTTTTCTTTTTTTAAAAAAGGAGAGAGGGAGAGAAGTGAGAAAGAATTACAGTAGAATCTGATATCCAAGTAGCCAGAACAACAAATTGCAGAGAGACTCCAACCAATTTTACATCAGATTTGGAAAAATAGTTAAAAGATACTGAGGGATGAGTTATGACTTTTTATTTGTGTGTGTGTGTGTATTTTTTTTCTATGCATATACTTACAGATAAGACATACACAAACACATCCACATGCCTAGAGGAACAACTATGCAAAGTCTCACAACCGCTGCAGTAGTGTTTGTCATGCGTAAACTCAAATTCCCAGAGCCAGAGGACAAGCAGACAAGCTAGAAGTGTAGGTACAAAAAATACAGGCAAGATGAGCACTGAATATCTTTTTCAAGTCCCCCCATACACAGTCTTCCCAGGGAAAAGCAAGAATCTCAAATGAGTACATCTACCACTGAGATCCTGTAAAAATTATTTTGCGTGTGTGTGTGTGTGTATATATATAGGTACATTCCACATATATATACACACTCCAAACCTATTCCACCTAATTTTCCAGGCACACGCATAGCCTGGACTCCAATATTGTATTGTTTTAAACAGAAGTAGAATTGGCTAAAACCCACGATTTCTAAGAGTATGTTTCACATATTCACCACAAAGGGAAGGTGGGAGCTCCCCAAGCCCCTAAGCACAAACTTTGAAAGGTTTCCTAAAATGCAGAAATGTGCAAATGACTCCAGCGAGGGCTGAACGAGAATTAGCAGTATTCCCTACGGAACTGCTCCTGCTCAGTACTTTGCAGTGAGTAAACATGCCTTTCTTAAGAAGAATGCACAATTGCCATAGAACAGGCTAACATGGGATGAGGTACAATCTGATGCCATCTAGCCTCCATCTACACAAACAAGACAACATCTGAAACTTATAAAACATCCAGTTTCACCATCAGCCCAGCCCAAGTATAATGAGCGACATTATATTAGCACACACAGTAGTGAAATACCTATTTTATCTGTAATTTGGATATTAGTAGCTTGATGAAAAAAGGATGTTCCTACTGAAGAGAGGCAGACCCAGGCGTGGTGTGTGCATCACCATAATGCCCCTGCATGAGGTACAAATGGCAGAATAAAATGGGCTCCAACCTTATGTTGCAAACTCATTTTTCATGGGCAACAATGGCACCTTCGGGAAAAAGAAAAAAAAAGTTCTTTCTAACAAGAAATTGATTTATAAGTCATCATAACCATTTCAAAAGGACAGGTCGTGGCTGGTTTCAGCGATCATTAACAAAGCCATGCACTTTCAAAGAGCCCGAGTTCTGGGGGGGGGGGGGGAAATTCTCATCCTACCGACAGCGATCGGATGCGCACTTTTTGCAGCAGTACAGCGTCAGTCTAGAAATGGAGATGTAAAAAGCAGTACTGAGAAGACAGGTTGTCACATTTTTAACTTTGCATTAATAACAAATGCTGTTGCTGTCTATTCTGGCACATTTGCAAGCTTGCTTTTAAGTACAAGGGGCTGGCATGCATTTCTACTATAGATAGGAAAACAAGAGCAGCCTTGTTATGATTAAAAGGGTCTATTTCCCTCTGCCTTCTGTCTTCTGGGTCCATCTGCACAGCTGCTTTGAACTTGGCCAAATCCCAGTGTTAGGGTCGCCCGCAGTACATATTTTAAATCAGCAGCAGACTGTGTGAATTTGCAGCTAGAGAAGAGAAAAACCTCTGAATTCTCACTGAAATGGTTGATGAGTGGTTTTGTAGAACACTCATCATCTTACATAGCCTAAACTATTTGGGAAATTGCAAGGAAATGTATCTAAAATAATTTACTGTTTCAGGAGGAGACTCAGATAAAGCCAACATAGACATCGGCAAAGAAATGAAGAGGAATCAGAAAAATGAATTCTGCGGATGCCTAGATAGCCGACTGCACGACTAGAGAGAGGTCACAAAGTTTGCATCAGAGAAGTTACAGTGATTTCTCTTAAAACCTGCAGAAGCAGGGAAACTAGGTGAGTGGAAGACAGCGCACGAGACCTGCAGAACCAGGAACGGCAACGTATTTGTAAAATTGTTGGGCACCACTAAGGGAGTATGTGGGTTTGGGTTCTCCCTTGCCTCTTAATCTCCTCACCTACCTCTACTCAGCAGACATGAAAACCATCCCAGCTCTCCCTCCCTAGCACGTTAACACTTTCAGCACCAAAATTCCCAGAGGGGTGACAGTCTACAAGAATTTTGGGATGGCCGCATTAAAGGCTGAAAGTCAGCAATGACTAAAAACCAAAAAAGTTATTTCATTTCTAAACTCCTGTTGCCCAATCAGAAACCTGTCAACGGAGAAAGGGAAAGAAAGGCTTGCATTGGCTAAGACCTGCCATTCCTTCAGCCGAGCATGAAAGCCCTTAATGGGGTCCTTTATGCAACTGAGCTAACATAATTCACCAAAGAACAACAGCCAGGATCAAAGGCGCCCACCAGCTCATCCTCACAATACTATAACCTGCTTCCACCTTCACCTTGAGTTTTGTAGGTATTTTGATTTGATTACTGTGGGTTTAGGTGTTATCGAACAGTCAATGAGGTAAATTCACAGCAAATAATCGATTTCTTTACCTAGCCAACTTCCCCCCCCAGCAATAGATGCCTGCTGGTTCTGTCAAGCAATTATTGCTTTTATCAATTCTGCTTTAAAATGTTTTTATCCAAGTGGTTCTGCCTTTCGTTCCAAAGACCAATGGATAATAAAGCAAAGCTGTTCCTGGTTGCTACAAAACTAATTTTAACCTCAAGCAAATCAGGAATTTCACATTTATCTTCTGAATTGTTTAAAGATGTTACATTCATTTCTTTTACAGCTGATTTAATAAACTCTGCCTGCATAATAAATATTCCTACTATAGTCACAGGGTTTTTTTCCTTTCTTGAGAAGGGAAAACCCGCGCTGGCAGTTGATACGAGGTGTAATCCAAAAAGAATTAAGCACCTCCAAGCAATTTTTGCAATGTTGCACATTTTGTTATTAAATATCATATGAAATATCACTCTGATCCTTTGCATGATCTCGGTATGTGTGAAACAGCAACACCACCCCCAGCAGAGAATGCTATATTCCTTTAAGAAAAGGTGAACAATAACAATGAAAACAAGATGATACCTCTAAGGGAAAAAAAGAAAAAAAAAAGAGAAACATTACTACACCTTTAACAGGTTAAAAAAGCCACGCTACAGGGTTTTTTTGAGAAAACTTGGTAGGTACTCAAGGAGTATTTTGCTACCTGGCTCTATGTTATGTATGTCCCTTTATCTTCTGAAAGAAGAAAACATACACCGAAACTGTTAATATGATCATTTGCTGCCATACAGAAAATAACACTGATGATAATTTCAGAGAAAGAAGGAAAACTACGGACTTCATATTCTGACACCATTTTACTTAATCAAACTGAAATCACGGTAACGAGCGCTCTCCTACCAAAGGCTTGGTACATACCTCATCCAGGGGTGTTCTCAATGGAGATTTGCAGACGTCTTTGAGACAAAAAGATGCCCATTTAAAATAAGCCCGTCTGGTTACTCAGAATTATTTCTCAACAGCTGAAGATTTCACATGACAAACACTGTGTGAAGTTTAAAAAGCTCACTCTTTTTCTGCTGTTGTTCCCCACCCCCCCACACACCCCGACCTCCGAATTTCAGACAAAAACAGAAGAAGCAACCAAAAACCTTACTGGGATATTCTGAAGATGCTGGATGTCTCAGTGACATCTTTTAACGGAACATCACTGTGCACAAAATCACGAACAGCCTTTTATTTCGGCTCCAGCCTCAACGGCAGAGTTTGGGGAGGAAAAGTGCACAGGGAAACCGGGCTGAATGCCCTCCGCCGTAAATCACCGGCGGGTTAGGACGAGAGGAGAAGCCTCCGATGTCAGATGAGGTCCTGGGGGGACCCGGGCGGCTGCCGACCCGGCGGACAGCAGAACAGACGCGCGGTAACCGGAGCGCCGCCGGCCTCCCGCGCCCCCGCCCGCGGCCCGGCTCCCCCCGGCAGCTGGGGACCCCCGTCCTCCGGCCGGGACCACGACACCCCGGGCCCTCCAACTCTCCCCAGCCGCCCGAGGCGGCAGCGCGGGCCGTGCCCGGGGCAGCAGCCAGAGCCGCGCTCCCGGCCCCCCGCGGCGCGGGTCGCGGCCCCGCGGGACGCGGCGGCGGGTGCCGGGGGGGGGACGACACACGCTCCCGCAGGCAGCCGCCTCCCCTCCGGCCTTTCCGCCGTCGGGGTAGGCGGTGTCACCCCCCGGCCGCCCCCCCCCCGCCGCCCAAACTGAGGGGGACGCGGCTACCCGGCCCCCGGCCAGGGGGGGGAACCCCGCACCCCCCGCCCCGCGCCGCCCTCCGCACGGCCCGGCCGCGTCCCCCGCCTGCTCCGGCCGCCGACCCCCGGCGCGCGCCGCCCGGCCACCCCGCCACTGAGGGGAGGCGGTGCCGACGAAAAGGAGGAGGTGGGAGACTTCTCCCCCCGGCTGCCTCCCCTTCTTCCCTTCCCTCCCCTCGGCGCCTCCTCTCCGACCACCAGCCGCCCTCGCTCGCCCGGCTTAGGCGGCGCGCCGGGCTCCGCCGCCCCGCCGCCGTTCCATGTGCCGCCCGCCCCCTCCAGGCCGCCGCCCCCGGCCCTCGGCCGCCGCGCCGCCGCCTCGGCGCGGGGAGGCAGCGCGGGAGCCGGCGGGCGCCCGGCGCGGCTTCGGCACACGCCGCCGCCGCCGCGTCCCCCCCCCCGCCTTCCGCCCTGCTCCGGTCCCATTTATGAAGCCCGGCTCCCATCACGTGTCAGTGTGCCTTTTGTCCCGGCCCTGGCAGCGGCGGAGGCGCGGGCAGCGCCGGGGGAGACGGGCGGCGGCGGCGGCCAAACTTCGCCCCGGGGGAGGGACAGGGGTCCCCGGGGGACACCGGGGAGTTGGGGGGGGGGAGGGGGGGCGGGAGGCGGCGCAGAGCGGGCCCCGGCCGGGTCTAGGGGTGCCCCGCGCCCCCCGGCCGCCGTTCGCCCCGCGGTGGGGCGGCGGATGACGGGTCGCCACTCGCCCCGTCCTGCCGGCGCTCCGCCGCGGCGCCCCGCCGAGCGCGGGGGGGAGGCGGCGCGCGGGGCCTCCAGCCAATGCGGAAGGCAGCGCCTCCTCCGGCCCGCGGGGGCGGACGGTGCCTCCCCGCCGGGGGGGCAGCGCTGCCCCGCCGCGGGGCCAGGCCCGGCCGCGCGCTCCCTCGGCCCTGGCGGAGGCTGAGGCGGGCGGCCCCGGGCTCCCGCCGGCGGGGCGCAGGGAGAGCGGGGACAGGCCCCGCACCCGCCGCGGGGCTCGGGGTCGGCGGGCCCAGGGGGCTGTTGGGCCTTCGGCCGCGGCTACGCTCGCAGGGCGTCCCTCAAGGCCGAGCCCCTTCCACGTGCCAGTATTTCCTGTGAAAGGCTGGAGTTCTAGCATCGTTTGTTTCCCCTTTCCTCACGCTCGTTGAGTCCTGCCTTGGGTATTTTGGGGCTTATATGACAGCCGTCATGGCAGCCCACAGAAGTGCTGGGGAATCCCTCATCTCTGGGGGACCAAGTGGCTTCAAAGGCGGATGGGCGACGGGTGAAAACCGGAAAGCTGGGCTTTATTCAACAGCCAGTTCCTAAAGACTCTAATATCCAGCTGGCTTTGCTCCGCGTGCTTCTGCCTCTGCAGTGTCATAAATATGTATTTGCCTTCACACGTATTAATACAGAAACATGATAAATATTTATCATTTGACATAGTGTCTAAAGACATTAACTGGTCCATCTACCACATCCACCCGTATGCCATAGCCCTCGTTTCTTGGGGGGGAAAGAAAGCACTCAACTCATGTTCACGGGTGAGGCTCAAAGATTTCGGGTGGCTGTATTTTTTAGGGGTGCCCGACTTGAGATGTGCGTGCCACCTGACAGTGAGTCTTCCTCCTGAAGGTTTCTCAAGCTGAGTCCTCGAGGCCTGAGGCACCCAAAATCTCAGGGCTCCATCTGTGGAGGTGCATCTGCCGAGGAGCACACGACCCATTCTCACAAGCCAGTGTTTTCCTTGCATCTAGTCCCATGGCAAGTCTTGCAAGATCGTAATTACTGCCTATATTTTTTCCACCGCTGGCTCTTTCTGATGGTAATTGTTAAATTAACAAGAAAGGAGGTAATTTCAAATGGCATTCCGCTGAGAAAAGCAGGAAAGAAAAAAAGGCTAACTCATTTGTGCCCAGCTCAAGTTTCTGGTATCAGTCAGTCTGTCTGTCTGGTCATTCGGAAGTGGTGGTGTGTAAAAAGAACTTTATTTGACCCTGCAGTAAACCAGAACAGGTTTCTCTTTGGCTGTGCATTTCGGAAAGTACTGACTTCTCCTCCTCACAGGACTAAGGCTTTTCATTTAATTCTTTGGAAGAGTTGGGGACTTTTGCTTTTAACGTGAACCCACCAGGTTAAGCTTGTCTTCCACGCTCATGGAACATCCCCTTGGCAAAGGCCAGTCACGTCCAGTGGACATCGCCGGACTAAAATCAGCCCACAGAGGGAATTTAAGGGCACGTGTTACTGCTCATCCCACCTCCACGTTCATGGCTTGCTGAAGATCCCCATCCTGAACTGGGAGTTGCTCCAATCTTGGGGTAATCCTGCTTTCTGTCACTTCTAAACTCGGATGGTAGAGAGGGAAATTGCAATGTTGAGCATGTAGCCATGCCCACACACTGAGGGTTGGCTTTGGGGTTTTTTTTTTTCCCCTAAAATCCCCCACAGTTGCTACTGCCAGTTCAACCCACAGGCGCAGAAGTTCCACAGGAGGCAAGATGTACGGGTAGACAGAGGTGATTTCAAGCACCAGGTCCTCAACCTTCTTCACAGTGGGGCGTCCTGTCACCCCTCGTGCCTTGTGCACCCCGGCCACTTCTCCGGGATCTTGTTTTTAATTTAGCAATTTGGCAGAGGGAAGGTTGTTGTGATCCGGTGACACCTGTTCCTAGAGGAGCTGGTTGGAAAACCTCTGAAAGAACAGCTTTCCGCTGGAAAATGCAACCCTGTCAAAATCGAAACGCTTTGCAAACTTGTGTCGGTTGCACTGAAAATGTCATTTAAAAAAGAGTAAGTGGTGGAGGGATGTTCCAACAGTGTGGGAACATCTCGTTTTGACATTTCCAAGCTAAATGTTTCAATTTCTTCCTTCAAAATGGGTTTTGGTTTCAAAATATTTCATTTTATATTATATATTATGAAATAATACAAAATTTGAGAAGCCATCGATCTGAAATTAATGTTCTCCACAAGCATCTTGAGGTAAAGGATTCAGCTGTTCTGATTTGGAGCAAGATTTTAAACCCCAGACACCTAGGGAAACGAGAGTATCTGGATTTTGTTGGGCTCTCAACCACATGATGGAATTCCAGAACACATCGACAGCCGCCTTTTTGAAGTGTATGATTACAAAATAATTAAAATAGCGATGGGCTAATTGCTGTCTTGTCTTTACTCGCCCTTCAAGCCTTGCTACCACTGGAGATAAAACCATTCCATAATGAAGATGAGGTCTGAGGGAAAAGATGGGGATGGACGCAGACCCTGGGAGCAGAAGTCCTCTCTTCTCTTTTGGTTGCTCCCAGTTAGTGTATTTCAAAGCAGGGCACCAGTCAGGTATCTGCTGGTCACCCCCAGTACAACTGCAAATGGAATTTCCTTGGGTTCTTGTTTCAGGAAGAAGAGGAAAGAGGGTAACAGATGAGGTAATCCAGCCGATCCTATGGTCTTTCTAAATCACAAATTCCACCGATTCTTTGCCCTCTCAGATTTTTTTTTTCAAATGTCTCTGTTTCATATTTTTATGAAAAGCAAACTTTGTCCATCACTTTATGGATGCTGTATTCCATCCATGAAGCACTTCATTTATTGATTTAGGTTGATCAGAGGCGCCTAATGAGTGAGTCTGATGATTTACTTCACAAGAATCCATACTATGATCAGCTTAGGTGCTTCAGTCATCTCAGAACCTGCTTTGCTTGCTTTCTGGAGTTCCATGGCTGCTTTCAAGATTTCCCCATCTTTTCAAGAGTATTTCTTGCTGCCACCTCATGTTATAGGCTTGGAGGTTTTGCTCACTTTTATCCCTTCATCCATAGGTAGATACAACTATCAAGCAAGACATAAATGATCTCTCAAGAGGCACTTGGGAGTACATTGGCTGCTAACGCTTTCATCCCCTGTCCTGTCCCCAGGCAAATGGGTTTTTGCAAAGTTTATGTGGCAGTTTATTACATCATTTTCAAATGAGAGACAAGATTTGGTCTAATGTCCATTCCTAATTTAGAAAACTGTCTGCTTGTCCCAAAGGCTCATCTTTATCTCTCCAGTTCAGGAGACTTTGCTGCTGGGATAGTGCTGAGCACCATGGGTGCATACAAACCCTTCCACCATTTCACAGTCATAAAATCTCTGGAAAAACTTGAAGGGGTCTTCACCATAAGTGCAGTTCTGCTCCTGCGTATCTTGAGGGCCATGATAGAAATTCCTTCAGACAAGGAAAAGAAAAGGTTGAAAAACAAGCCCTTAAACCGTGACCATTTCCTGCACTAGCCTTTTCTTCCTGAGCCACGGAGCCTGAGAACCTGACATGTTTGGGTGCTGCTGCAGCAAATGTAAGGATGACTGCTCTTAAGGCAACATGATTTTTCAGCTTTTCTATGGTTTCTCTGCAAGCTATCAAACAAGCAAGGTCAGGCTGAGGCACACCAAGTCCTGATTCTGCCCATCACTTGTTATGTGGTGGTGGCCTCTTTTTTTTTTTTTCAGTTGTGTTGACCACCGGCAACCTTCACACTGAGCTCAGCAAGAGCTGCGGGAGCTCAGCACCTCAGGACATCTTGCTGTTTGTCTTTCTGTGCTGGTGCTCCCCAGCTGTAAAATGAGGATAATAGCATCTCCTTTCTTTCACCACTCTCAGGCTTTTCTATTTGAACTATAAGGTCACCAAAGCGAGAACCGTCTCTTACTAGTAGTCTGTGAGCACCTATCACAACAAAGTCATAATCCTGGCTGTGACCTGCAGGCACTAACAGATTGCAAATAATAACAATAAAAACCCAATCAGAAATGTTATTGTCCAGGAGTAGCTTTACTGCCATGCAGCAAATAAAAAAAACAAAACAAGCCCAGCCCAGGGAATGACAGAACCCATGAAAGTGAGTGGGTTACCCAGGGGCTTTGCTAATTACCCAGCTCCGTATTTAGTCAAATGTTGGTCTCTTGTGAAAGGGTTGAGCTGCCAGCAGGCAGACGAAGTTCATGTCATGCGGAGGCATGGCAGTGTCCTTGTTTTGGGCTGTCCCCATGGCAGGCTTCAGCCTGTTGCTCAGGTGGCACGGTAGCCCTGCCCCTTCCCCAAGCCTGACCTTGGCTTTTCTACTCCACCACCCACTGAGCGTGGGAGCTGTGCTTCTGGCTTTTCTAACGCAGATGGCCGCCAGCTAGGAACAGACCCAGACCACCAACTCATCTCACGGAGGAAAATGAACGGCTCTCATATGGTAATGACTTTGTGTCACTGCTGCCCCTGAACCAAATTAAAACCAGCAATGCAGGCATTCAAGTCTCTCTATCCCATCATTAACTATCCCCCAAAGCTATCCAGTTCCCCAAATATTATTCTCTTCAGCTTCTGGCTTTGTCCTTTTAAATTGGAGTTGAGCAATGATGAACCAATTTAGCCACTGTTCTATGTAATATAGGTTATGAACTCAATGAATTAAGAAGAGGAGAGAGACACGTAACACGGTTAAGAATGCATACGTTTTTAAAAAATTCTCAGTTTACTACTGAGGGGTGTTAGTAGCCATACCAGGCAGAATGCATTTGAGCTTAATCTTCTGCTATATTGATTTTTTGTAATGTTTTGCCTAGTCTGTTGTGGGTGCCACTGCCTGGTACTAACAAGGTTTTTTCTTTTGCTCTGATGGCAGCGATATGGTGCTGTATCACGTTCCTTCCACCAACTCGTGACAAAGATGACAGAAAAGAGGAAGAACCAGAAGACTGGTGAGCACTCGCTACGGAGAAACCTCTGTTTTAAAACAAAGGCTTCCCCAGATTCAGAGGCAGGGAATTGCTTATCCAACATCTGTTGCCTGTCACACATTTGCTGATGCCCGGGGAAGGACTCTTAGAAATGTTCCTTTGGGCTGAAGTCCACCATCCCCTCCTCCTTCCTTTCTCATTCTCTCTCTGATGCACAAGTCTTGTCTGCGGCACACTGGAAAAGAAGCTGCTGTGTTCAGTGTGAAGCCATGACATGGTGCTCCCGTTCGGAGCGGCGCCTTCTGGCTTCAGCGACTCTAATTGGCTCTGTGCTTTGAACCATTCGGCGCTCTGTGCTCTGCTCAGTGTGGCTTGGTATTGACTCACTCTTCATCGCAAGTCTCTGGAGCAAATGGCAGTAATCTCATGAGCTTAAAGATCACAATTTTGGAGTCTCTTTTTCTGCAGAGTTTGAATCTGTGGCTGCAGCTCTAGGTAAGGGTTCATGAGCTGCTCCGTTAATGGTGCACGCGGCTTCCAGTGCCTGCTACGGCATTTTTGCATGTTCCTTCAGAGCTAAAAGCTGACTGAGGCATGTGAGTTTCTTTTCTCTCTGCCAGCTGAAAATTACAAAATGATGGTCCAGGTGGAAAAAGGAGGTTGTCAGGGAGGTGAGTAAGTATACTGTGTTAGAGAGGATGGGCCTCTTTGACCTTGGCGATGCTGCTTTTCAACCCTTTTTTTTAATATTTTTCTGACACAAAGGAAATCACTGCTGCTCCTAAGTGATCTTTCAATGCAGAGAAACACCCTCATTAGTTGTTTTTTTTTCACCTTCTCACCTTCTTTCATTAAACCATACTCTTTACAGTCCCAGCTGAACAGCAGGGAACATTATGAGCTGACTGAAAAGCATTTTCCTTTGTTAACATGTTTTTTCATCATCGAGCAATAGAGCAGTAATGAGGACACAGATCATATTTTCATTATAAATATGCATAGCAAAGTATATAAAAAAAAGTGGGTTCCTAAAATAAATAAATAAACAAAACAACTGTGTGGTGAAGGGAAGGAATTGAGAAAAACAAGATGACAAAGCTTTTTCCTGATGCTCTACCTTTGCTAGTGTACAGAGGTATCAAAGTCAGGAAAGGCTCCAAGTGGTGTTGGGTGCTTTGAATGTTGCATTTAATGGAAATAGGCATAGGATTGTATCTGCAACTTCTGTGCGATGCAAATCGATATCATTCATCAGTATGGCAAAAGAAACCAACAAATAAACAAACAAAACCCAACAAAAAACACGGCCTGAGATGACTCTAAAATAGATTGGCTCTTTCATGGAAATATACAGATTTGTTTTCTCTCTTGACTTTTGTTCGCATTTTCCATGTTCTTGCTAGATATGAAAACAACCAATCACGTCAGGTTTTAAATAGGGACGTATATATCAGTGTGTGTGGCACACATGTTCAGTTCCAGAAAAGAGAAACAATTACGAGTTCAGATAAGAACTACACATTTTCTAGCTCAAGTTCATTTGGAGATGTAGCTGTGCGGAGGAGGCACTGTTTCTGTGTATGTGTTTGTGTGGCACTTAATAAAATGAGGCCGTTATCCAAGGGTGAGGGAGAGCGCTCAACTGCTATCATAATGACTATAAAACCCAGCTATGATCAAACGCACTGGAAGTAGAGGTGCGTAAGTGCTATCCCAGGCAAAGGCATGCTGTTGCAGAAGGAGAAGGGACTTGGTAGCTCATCATCTGCTCTCCTCATCCACCCCCACAGGATGCAGGGGACTGCAGTGGGTCTTTTCCCTGTCATAGCACACTCTGCTCCGTGCACGGGTACAGCTCTGCTACCGGGTAGCCCAGGGTGTGCGGGCTTGAGGCTTCCCTCAGGCTCCACTCCCTCCCCAGGCTGGGTCTTCCCATCAGTTTGCCTGGCATAGGGTAGCTCAGTGAGCCTGGAGAACCTGCTTCCCCCTGCATTTCAGGACTGCAGCGATTCCAAAGGAGAAAGAAACACAAGCTTCCCTCTCTTCTTTTGTGGCAGCCCTCAGACTGTATCACAGTCTGGTCCTCAAGAGACAGTCTGGCCATTTCTTTTGCTTCTGCCAGCTTTTCTAGGCCTTTTCCACAATTAATACAATTATTGTGGCTACATTTGCTCATATGGTCAAAGATTGCTAATGCTATCCCTTCCCGCCCCACAAATTATTCATCGTATTGCCATATAGTAGTCAGCATAAAATGTACATTTGCGTGCTTTTTTTCATTGAATAAAACACTTTGGTCACGGAAGCACTGTCAGCTCAGGTTTTTTTATTTCAGAATATTCACCTTAAATCTTGTGACACCTGCGTGACTGAGAGGTCACCTAGTATTTTCAGCTCTGTAAAGCAGGTTGCACATTTGCACGCGCTTTAGAACTGCAGGTTTAAAAAACAAAACCCAAATCACAAAGCTCAAGCCTACTCAACATTTTCTCTACTCAGGTAGGGGGAACTGGATGTTGGCAGCTGATCATTTCACAGCCCCACACCATCCCTGGATCCACTGGAAAATAAATCCGCCTTAATGGCAGTGAGGTTCTGGACACCGATCAGCCGGGGATCAGCCCACGCAGCTCACCTTGCAGTGTTAACTTAAGGAGGAGAGCAGGGCAAACAGCCGGTGGGACAGGGGTTCTTCAGAGGAAGCCCTCCTGTGACTGTGTTTTGGCATGACCCCTTCTTGAAGCCCTGTTGAGAAGAATTAGATTTTCTTGTATCATTTTGTGGTTGGGAAGGGCTTTTTGGCTTCCAGAATCAATTAACTTTCTGAAGAAAACTCTAAACAAATTAAGGGCCAGAAGATGTGTTTTATCCCCAGGAAAATCAACAACGTGACGTCTCCCTGAGAGAGCACTGTCTTGGAAGCATCCTTTTTGGTTGGCTAGGGAAAGCTGACTTCCGAACTCCAGCCTAAGGAGGAGATTCAGAAATAATATGTGCTCTTTTCCTAGTTACTTCCCTACAATATTTAGATTCAAAACTTCCATTGCAGAATATTAAAAAACCCAACAGGATCATTTAAGGACTAGAAGATGGACGAGATTATTTAACTCTCTACGTTCCAATGCCCTTTTCCTGTTTCCAAGGGCTGAGCTTATCTTCTTGCTCATTTATATTGGCTCTGGTTCAAAGGGTCATATAACCGGCTGAGTCAATAGCAGAGCTTTTAGCACCAGCACCAGGAGCCATCTTGGACAAATGGAATCGTGGATAAATTCTTTAATTTCCCCTCTCCTCAGTCATTTATAGAAGATATTTTTATTAAAACCTTCTTGGGTCCTTCTGTTGCAGCTGAGAGACCAGGTGATGAGCATTTTCTATTAAACCATAGAAGAAAGAGGCAGATGTGCTTTATTTACTTCAGTGTTAGCTTTCCTTTGTTTCTGCATTGCTTGTTTTCTTCAGGGTGACAAAAGATACTAGAATGTGGCGGAAAAGCCCTGACAGATGTTGCAGCAGCAGAATTTCTCTGTTCCGAGGGTATTTTTAGATGAAAAGGTGTAAGACACGTTTAGCTTGTTTGTCAGGAAATTGTTACTTGGTTAACTCTTTTTAAGAGCAACACAGAGAGACCATGCGGTTTGGACCATTAGATTATTTAGGAGGTTAGCCTGCTGGACCACACTTGTCTATTGGATCGAGTAAGAAATGAAATAGCATGGCAAGGTGCACTGTCTTGTTACCACAAACTAGGGACATCTTCTCTCTTCTCTCATTAACAGTGGTGCAGTTGTGGTTAAGTTATTTGAGACAGAAGAGTGACAAAAGACATAAAGCTCCCCCATGTACTTACATTGTCTAAAAAGTGAAAGAGTCTTAGCCTGCGTACTTGCCCAAGTCAGTTTTCTGCTGGATTCGGTGCAATGGGATGACCTTAAAAGAGGAATTTCTGTAGCAAGGATCACAGAATCAAATTCTGTTGTGCCTGATTTTTGTCCTTTATGCAAGTCTGTGTAACCTGTGCCTCCCACTTGCTTTGTAGTCTCCCCCCAACACACACACACCTTCACCCCTTTGGAATGGGTATTACTATGGAAACAATTGTGTCCTTGCTATTGTTAAGGGCAGCTGAGTGACATCCAGAAATCCCATATACCCACAGAAAATTGTAATAGTAAATCATCTGACCAGCTATTCTTAGCCATTCTCTTTCTCATGTAAGAGAAGGATGATATATAAAGGGAGATTATATGAAGGAGCTTTTTTACTCGTAGAAATTTATGACTGCTCAGCCAAAGCATAAGAGTAAAGGTAAAAAACCCAAAGCGTTTCATGAGCAGCAGAACTAATGAAGCCTAGTTCCCTATGGATTTGTATCCTGTGGTTGGATTCTCTGATGACTAATACAACACTAGCCATCTGATCACATCTTTTCTTTTAGCTGGGACATTTGTCATGTGGATCCTCGGGTATGTAATAATAATTGAGTTCAAATTGCAGCTTTTTGTCAATGAGGGTACTGGCAATGGTCTATCTCATCTACCCACACACTGGTTTTTATTAAACTTGTAGAAATCTAACATCTGAGATTGCTATACTTCCGTCATACTTAGTTGAAACAGACTAGCAGGTGGATAATCCCTCTCCAATTCACAAGAGGTGATGTAAAGACTTTTCAGGTTTTTGTAAAAAATTATTAAAAAAAGACAATGTTGCAGCAAGAGAAATTCACATTAAATATTAAGATTCTTTTTTTCCACAGTGAAGGTGGTGAAACTGTGGAGCAGGCTGCCCAGAGATTGTGTAGAGCTTCTGTCTTTGGAGATACTCAAAAGTTGGCTGGGGAAAGCCCTTAGCTACCTGCTGTGACTTTTGCTTTGACTGGGGACTGGACCAGATGACCTCCAGAGATCCCTTCCGATCTAGAGCTTCTGTGCTTCTGTATTACTTATTACCTTAGATTTCATTTCTGTACGCCTCTGTTACCCAGCAAGAACCACAGTCAAGGTCAAATTCTTCAGGAACGTGATGTTCTGATAAACAATGTGGGCATGCTGGCATGAACAAACTCTCCATGGAAAAGTTTGTATTTTTACTGTCTGAGACAAACTAGAGCTTTTATATTGAGTCTTCAGTATTTTCCGAATATTTGTTTCCTCATCAGTTCATTTTAGCTGTGTGTAAAGTCACTGTGAAGCTTCATACTACATAAAAAGCTCCAGCTTTTGCCACCTCCCTCTCCAATAGAATGCAATGCAGGCCACAAGGCTACTGGAGTCAGTGACTCTTGCAGATACCAGATACTTTGCAAATTCACTTGTTTTCTTGTCTGATTTTGGATAGTATGCTCTGGAAAACTTGGCTGAAGTGGGATTAAAAAAGGGAAGTATTATTTTTACAAAACACAACATGTTATAATGTGATTGTCTGTCCCAAGTGCAATCAATCTGTCCATTGAGCTGGCAGTGTTTAGAAGCAGATGAAAGTCTCTACAGATCTGAAGACTCCGAATGTTCCAGAGCCCCATATTGGGAATATATGGACACAGGAACATAAAAAAATACATACAAAACCATCACAAATGTATTTTTTTCTTACTGTTTTTTTTTTTCTTTTCATTGACAAGAGTGCAGTGAGAGATGGTGAAATAGTACATTAGTACCCAAAATGGCCATAGTAAAATATGTCCAGTGATGACACTAGCTTTAATTCTTCCTCCGTTTACTACCCTTGCAAATTTTTCCATGCCTTCTCCCGTGACACCCCATGCACTTGGAGCAAATTGCCAGATCTTTCCACCAGAAATCCAACTTTGCTTAGCTTAAACCTTTTCACCAGCTCCCGCAGCACTGTTACTTAAATAATTGGGTGCTTTGTTATTTATTGCTCACCTTGTGATAGCACACGGGTGCCCCTGGCAGGGTTGAAGAGAGCCCGCTGGAAAGGAACAGCCCCTGTAACACGGGGTTTAGGAGCTCAGGCCAAAGAGAACAGGTGGGTACAACAAACAGCCAGAGGCAGCTCAAGGTATCAATGGGGTAATTATGAACAGCGTGACAAGCAGCTGTCACAGCACACCAGCTGCCTAGCCACCAATGTCTCACATCGAAGAGAGGAAAGAAAGAAACCCAGCCACCAATAACTGATCTCCCTCCCCGAACCTCACTGACAAAGACGAGTCTAATTGGAGCTGTTGCGTCATTGTTTTTTGGTTACTCATGTACTTTTTCACCTCTACCCCCTTCCTGGTGGATGTTGTACCTTTATTTGTCTGTCATCTCTTGTCTTTAGGGCTAGATTGTTCCACATGAAAGGCATGATGCAAAACTGCCCTGACCTCATCAGGAAGGAAGAGGAGATTTTAGGTGTTGGGAGATGGAGGATGGGACATAACACGTTAAGGGCAGGAACAGGGGAGTAATTTTTTTTCTGTAGTACATCCTGGAACTATGTGAGCACTTGCAGAGGTGAGATTGATAAAGATCTTGGGGACCTGAGGGGGAAGGAAGGGAGAAGAGTAGGGTGCTCTTATTTGTGTACTGAGACACTGCTATGCACCAGAATGGGAAGTCATGGTGATCTGATCTGGTTCCTCAGTACAGACTGAAGCCTACATCCGTCCTTTAGGGTCATCACAGCAGCAAACTTACTCATCAGTATGATGTATCTGTAATCACACACTGGGAGTGGTGGCCACCTCCATATTAAGATACCTAAATGTAAGTGGCTACTTGTAGATGTCTGCATGAGGGGTGTCTGAGCTCCTGTGGTAGTCTGTGAAGACCCAGTCAATACAGTCAAGAGATCATGGCAAGTGACTCAGGTGACCCACTACTGAACATACATAACAACACACCTCAGGTGCCATCCAGTCCTCTTTAGAGCATCCCATTTTGCCTACAGCCACCCTTTCAGAAGTGCATGGATCTTCTGTAGGTCCTGATCATACCTTCTGCTCAAGGTTAGACATCACAGATATCCAGGCACTTCAGATGAACCTACTTTTGGAAACCCAGTCAAGCTCTAGGTTTTTAGGTTGAAGCTAGTTGAATTACTCTGCGAATTCCACTGACTGCACTGACTACTTCTCTGCTGACTTACCTTGGGGGCTTGGACAGCTATAGTTAACACCTAAACACCTGCATGTACATACCAAAATGTAGGTGTCTTAATCTAGAATTGATTCCACTTTGGCCTCTCTTGTAGTGAGACTCTAGAAAACAACAGATAAAAGTCACAGCAATTACTGCAAGGACACAGCTGTTAATTGAGAGGCAACTTAAATTAGCACATGTAGAGCTCTGTGCCACTGCAGTAAATCAGCTTCCAGTACCTGAGCTAATGTGTTTAAACCTGTCTGGTATCCTCATGCTGCCTTGCTGCCTGCAATGGCAGTGCACTTGAAGATTGCTGGTCCTTAGCTCAATGTTGCTTTTGAACCACCTTCTCCAGGATCATGAGGTTACTGCACTTGCAGGAGAAGTGAAGGTTAACTTGATGATGCGACCTTGTGGTTTTTTAACTGGTTCTGAAACTACAAAACATGCAAGTCAGGATTCAAAACAAAATGTCCTGTATTTTTCCTGCAGTTTCTTTTGAGGAGAAGGAAGGGGGAAAAAAAAAAGGAAAAGTGCCGAATCAGTGATGTTAGTAATCACTTGACCATCATGCTACTAGCATGGAGGGTGTCCCCAGCCAGAGGCTGATACCAGCTTTAAGATTAGCGTCAAGCTTAACATAGCTTCAAAAATATAAGCAAAAGGAAAGGAGATGAGCATTTGGTGATGCTGGGGGAGAGGTTAGTTCAGAACTGAAGAGTTGGGGGAAGGTAGAAACCTAGGTCTTCAATGTTGTGCTTTTTAATAAGACTTACTGTTCTCTTGCTTTTTCTTGCAGCAGAAATAAGGTAGCAAATCCTTCAATGCTGACCGTAGATTAATGAAGGATAAGCCTACCTCTGCAAAGGAGTGTGGTACGAGACTGCCCATACCAATACTTGCACCGGATCCAGAAGCAATACAGTATATCAATAAAGCATGGAGCCAGAACTCAGCACACATGGGCTTTGTTAGGCACGATGGTGCACAATATGGCTACTTTGTGGGTTTTGACCCCAGCTTGTGTCTTTGCTGTGGAGGAAGAACTTCAGGTATCTTCATCATTAATTTTGAAGGAGTCTCTGCTGTGGGCTCCAATGTAGACACAGCCAAGACTCTTACATGTGAATAACAGTTAATACGTGGCACACATTCTGACCAGCAGCAATATATCATGTTTTCTTGATGTATCTGAAAGTGTCTGCCCAACACACAATCAATCACAGAGACATTAGTAAATGTGGGTTTTGGAAGAGGAAAGAGTAGTGATTGCAGGCTATAAGGGCGTTTGCAAATGACTTGCAAATGTCAGCCAGGCTTTATTTGCATTAGCTAATTTTCAAATCAGAAATAAATGGATTTTTGATTGGTTAAATTAAACAAGACTTGGGGAAAAAAATAGGAGAAAAGAGAAGCATTTGAAAAATGTAATTGCACACTACAAAATCCATGAACGTTATGTAAGGATTCACAAATCAGCCTTAAATTACTGGGTAGTGGAGACAAGCATTTTGAATTGTTTTGCTGAAATCCTCATAGAGCTTGAAAATAATTTAAGAAGGACAAAGGTGGTCTCAAAAATCACGTTAGAAATGCACCCTCATATTTCAGTTTATAAGGAGCCTCTTAATAATTCCCCATACTCATTATTATCTGAAGTAGAGGAAACAGAAGGAAATCTCTCTTGGAATTCAGGTAGGTGAAATTACAAGCAGAATGCTACAGTTTGAAGATCAGGCCCTCACAATGTCTGTCTTAGCAACTGAACTCTCATCAAAACTCCTGCTACCTGCTGAAGGAGGTTTGGCTGAAGGAAAAAACCCACCCAACTCCGAGGAATTTCTGCTTTGTAGTTAAAGGTCCAGATTACCTTCTGGTTGTCTGAAACAGATGCAGTCTCAAAAATTATACTCTTTCATTAAGCGGTGGGTCTTTTACTTTGAAACACAGGCTCTTGGTATTCTGTTCCTAGCTTTCCTTTGGCTGCTTTCTCCCTTCTCCCTTTGTACGTATCGCATTGAAATCTCCTTTCTTGTAACTGGATGTAATCCCAGTCCCAGTTCATAATAACAGTGGTCATGGGTGGTGAGTGGTTTTCCAGGGGGAATCCATTATCTGAGGCATTCATAACTGGGCTGGATAAAATAGTCAAGAATATATAGGAGGGAGAGGGAACAATTCTGCAGTTCCAAGGGTTGGGCTGGATGACCAAAGGGGTCTTTTCTATCTTGGATTTCTATGCTGATCATGGAAGCACACAGTCTAATGAGCCAGATATTCAAACATCTTCAGGCAAACCATTTTGGCCAGGAAGAATGTACATTGGATGCTCAATTTGATGCATCTGAAAGAAAGTCAATAGTTTTCCAAAGGCCATAATAGGACAGAAATAGTGCTGGCAGTTCTGGATATTTCTCTGTGAAAATTTGTACCATCAGTTATATAAGCAACCAAGTATTTTTTGCATCAAAGGCTGTAGTGAGCAATTTTAGTTACTCTTCCCTTCAGATCTTAGTCTTGCTGTCTTTATATGGATGTCATTAGCATATCTCAGCACTCCAAAGTCTTTTTTTTTTAAAAGTCACATGGTTTCCTACCCAGTGGATTGCACTATGAATCCCCTGTATTGCAGAATGTCAAACAAAGGACCCCCAGTACTGGCAATTATCATCTTGTGTATATAGGAAATGAGGAACAATCTGTTTGATGGGCTGACCCAGCTTCTTTTACCATATCTGACTTCATACAGCGTTAAAAATACCTGTTGAAGAGCAATATCAGGGGAAATTTTGCCCTATCTGCAAGGAGAGATGATGATCAGAGAGAGTTCAGGAGGGGATGTCTCAAAGCAGGACAACGAGGAACTGCTCTGCCGAGGACCATGACCAGGAGGTGTACAAGTGGGTACTGTCAGGGCTGGGTTTCAGCAGGACCAGCTCAGCCACGTGGCTGATCCCCCACCATGTGTTCCTGCACAAGCCAACTCATCTTAATAAGAGGGGAGAGCCCTCACCCATTGCGCCTGCAAACTCACCCTCGGTTCAGTAGCATGTAGGACTTTCTTCAGAGGCAGCTGTGCTGGTGCTACAGGGATGAGAGTGATGTAAGTGGCAACAAAACTGCCTGTGTCCCTGCAGAGATGCTTCCCCACCGCTATGTTATCCCATGGGGGTAGCGGGCAGGTGACAGACCAGCTCTTTAGCAGGTTTGGGTGTTGATGCCACAGGATGGTACAGTGAAGCCAGTCAAAAATTCTCTGGGGGAATACTTATTTAATGGAAAATAACTATTTACTGAAATTGAAACATTGAAAGGATCTTGTTGATGTCCACAAATTTCCATTTTTAAAAATAAGTCCTCAAAACTAAGCATTTTTCTTAAAATTAGACATTTTAGTAAGAGGTTTTTGGTTTGAAAACATTTGATTGTCAGTTGCCTAAACTAGCTTTCATTTCAAAATGTTATGTATTTTATATTATTAATAAATGAGTGTGTCTTGATCACTTATTTTGTACTTGCTACAATGCCAATTGCGAAATCAATTACCAAGCCAATTATCTATTACAAATGACCATTTTGCGCTGTTACCAATGAGAAAACCAAATATGAATTACCAAACCAATTAGAATACCAATTAACAATTTCCATTGTAATTACCAGTCACTAGTAAGAATTACCCCAATGGCCATTTGGAACAGCAATTGCCAATTAAAATACCAATTACCGAAGCAAATACCAGTTACAGTAATACTTACCAATTAGAATACTAATGAATTATTGCATTACCATATCTGATATTGTTTATAATTAAAATAATTATTATGCTCTATTCATATATAAAAATTAAATTACAAAAGTGAAAAACCTCTCCATATCAAAACAGAAGCAAAACCTTTCAGCTCGGGGCAATTATATTTCCTCACAAAATTCTGCAGTATGTTTAAATGGGGGCTTTTTATGCCGATGATGAATGAAAAATGTTGAAATTCCTCATAGAATGGAAATTTGAGGTTCCCATTTGTAGCAGCAAACTCCGGATCCGTCAGAAAGCCCACCTGCTCCTAGGCGCTACGGCATCAGACCTTGGTCTTCCTAGTCCTGAATCCCTGGGGCCCTGGGAGCCAGGGCTCCATGGGAGATGGGGATGGTTGGGTCACAGCTGCCACAGCTGTCACTGTCCATGCATGACGCATAGGTGCGTCTCGTGTCCTCAGCACGAGCAACCCACAAAGAAACACTCCCTCTTCTCAAAAAACAGCTGATGAAGGCACTGTTGCTCACTGCCCCTGCTTTTCTGCACCAAGACAGGGGGCAGACCTGGGGTTAGGCCAGATTTAGCTGTATGTGTATGTGTTTGATTCCAGAAATCCCCTATTCCAGGAGAATTTTGGATGCCAGCAAGGTGAGGCAATGCCTTCAGTTGTGCTGGTGGAGCAGCCTGGCCTGGGGTAGCAAGGCTCCGCGGGGAGGCACGGGTAGGGATGGAGGAGCTCCAGGGCTGAGCTGAGCTGATCCCAGCTTTGGAGCTACGTGAGTCGAATGCCAGGTGCATAAACCAGAGTAATGAAATCCTTTCCCCTCACGGTGCCCAGCCTTGAGAGCACTCTGTGGGCAGGCCCTGACCCTGGCCACTGTCCACAAGAGCATGATTCCATCCACATCAAAACCTTTCCAGGGCCCATACTAACAGTTTGACAGTGCGGAGAAGAGCATGCAACTCTTTGTGCCTGTGCCCTGGGCCTCTTTCACCAGAGGAGGCATAACCTATGCCTGTTTTTGGTTAGGCACCCAGTGGAGCTGGGGTTTAGCGCCGCCATTTCGAGAATGAACTCTGGGACTTGATGCACATAGACCTAAAACCGATGGTTTCCTTCAGGTGTCCATTTCTGACCAGTCTCACACTCAGCAGCATCACTGCAGGGCTGCAGCAGCTCCTCCATTTTTGCAGGGACATATAAGCTGAAGGACTGCCACGTCACACTATGCCAGTATATATCCTACTCCCCAAGCTGTATGAGATCCCAGCTATACACAAAATATCGCTCATTACATAGAATCTGCGAGTCCATATGTTCAAATGACAATGTGTGATACAGTATTCACCCTTGCAGTTACTTTATAATTACATTTGTTTTACTTCCTGGGGCACGTAATAGCTCCTAGGTACCAGTCAGTGTGTTGGAGGCTTCTCTGAGAAATCCAAAATATTGCAGACTAGTGGTTTTTTACAGAGCAGAGCTGCTTCTGTGGGATATTCAGTACAGAACATAAGCCCTGGCAAAAGTCTGCGGTGATCCAGGCTCAGGGGGCTTCTTGGCAGATGCCAGAACTGAGAATTATAACCATCCATGGCAGAGCTTGGGAAATAAAAGACAAGTCCGTCTGTCTGACGCAGGGATTCAGGTATTCAAAACGTGCCGGAGCGTAATGTCACTTTGCATGAACACAGATGACAGCAGGGTGGGGGTGCGTGGGCGGCGTGGGATGGAAGGGACCAATATGGTTACGGATTATGCTTGTGCCCTCTGGTCCTTGGCTGCTCTGGAGAGCGTTGAGGGCATTGGCAGTGTTTTAGCACTCCTGGGGGGCAATGTGGCATCTCCTCCAGGCTCTGCTGTAGCCTCAGCCCTGCCATGATGATGCCCACAGCATCCCAGCGGAGGCCTTCAGTGCTCGGCACAGGCACCTGCAGGTGGTTGCTGCAGCACTGGAACTTGGGGACTGCTCCATGAGGAGGGTAAGCGACTTCTGGAGCCCTGTAGCACCTCTGCAAAAAGAGTGGGAAGGGCAGGAGCAAAGCAGACACCTTCCCTAAAAGTGTTGCAACGTTCAGTAACTCCCAAGAAAAAAGTGTCTGAGAAGGGAAATATTTATTTGGATTAGGAGTGAATGTGTGGCACCAAAAAAAAAAAAAAAAGGAAAAAGAAAATTATCAATGTTCTACTGCAGTTCTGGATTCCCAACAAGTTACTTAATCTTTCCCAGACAGGGTTTATGTGATCTTTGTCTCTTTCCAAAAATGCAAGTGTTATTCTCTGGTTTTTTGCATTTCCTCCTACAAAATATGAAGTTTAAGACTAGATGCTGGGACTCCTAAAGTTCAGCAGAACTTTGGTTTTCCCTGTGCGAGTTGTTTGTGGCCAGCAAGCCAGCAAAGGATTTTCCTGTAAGCATTTGACCAGGGAGAAACACACCATTGCTTTTTGCTCCCATAGTAACTTTCATCCAACACCTTAAGAGTAGTAAGACGGCAATATTACCCACATCTTCATCGTTAAAGACAGAGATTAATTGCCTGGTCCAAGCTCTCATTAAAGATTAAAATATATCCCTATGCAATATCTCTTCCACAGAGCTAAAAGAATGGACTTTCCCTGGACTCCTTAAGTGGAGGGATGAATGACCGTATCTTACCTTTGCAATATCAGAGCATGGTCAATTAATAGACGTGTTTGCAGTGCTCTATTATTTCCTCTCCAGTTTATGAAAAGGTGGATTTGGGAACTACAGAGCAGTTGGCCAGCTCAACAAAGTCATTCCACAGGATTTTTTGGTGCCTATCAGTCTGCTTCCACTTTCAGTTCTTTTAGAAATATTTAGGCAAGTGTAATGGGTTCATGCTGCTAATGGGTCCATTCTGGTCTACTCATTGCTACCACATCTCTGAAAGATTGATCTTCTTTGTCATATTTACAATTACAGTGCTGCCGAAGTTCTTCCTGAGGTTTGTAATTAAGTCTCTTCTTTCATCAGAGAACCAAAAAAACCCCCCTTGCTCATCTCTTGTTTGGGCAAATATGGGATTGCCCTCTGCATTTTTAGACTTTCAGACTGAAAAGAAAATATTTTGATCTTGGATGAACCATACACTGTGGGCTTACCATCTTACAACATAAGCATTCGTTATACCATATTGGCTTTGGAGGCAAAATTTAATTCAGCAACTTCATGAGACTTAATCAAACTGATGCATGGTGGAACCCTGTTACTGTGCTATGAATAGGGCAAAGCTCAAGTCTGGAAAAGAGTATGGGCAAATTCTGGTAACCCAGTACAGGAGTAAGAGCCTATAAACCTGTGCTTGCTCCTGTGGATGCCTCAAGTCTTTAGCTACATTTTTGACAGTTGTATTCTCTGGGATCCTTAAATACCTGAGCACCTTATCACAGCTTAGCAACTCAGCCCTTATCACATGCTTAAGCCCAGTGACATCCACAAACTTAGGTATTTTCTGTGTCATCCCAACTGGAAAATGGATTCTTAGCACAAAGTGGGGATAGAGAAAACAGGGACATATTATTTACCCCCTAGCAGTGTGGTGAAGGCACTCACCCTCGTGTGGCAAATACAGGCTCAGTTTCCTCTCCTGCCTGCAGAAGTTCAAATCCCCATTTTCCCATCTTCCTGGGGACTACCCTGCGCTTGAATCTTGCCTAAAAAAAGAGCCTCTTGGAGAAGGGACTGGCACCCACCGCATTTCATGTGGGATAACCTACACTGAGCTGCATACTCAGCCCACTGGCTCTTCTGGCTTTTATTTGGGGCTGCAGGGAACTCAGCACCTCGTCTCTGGCTCCGGACTCTACCCCAAGGACCAGGCACCTCAAAATCTGGCATCGCGATTCCTAAATCCTGTCCAGCCCTAAATCCTTGCTCTATCTCTAGCAGAGCACACAGCCTTGAAATCAGTGCCCAGGTGCATGCCTGTGAGGGGCTTTGGCTTGCAGGAGTCACAGCAGAAGAGAAACCGAACATGGGGCTCAGCCCTAGAGCCTCCAGGAACCTGTCTGTCCCTTACATTTCCCTCCCCTGCTCCTAGGGCCTGGTGCTCCTCCTGGATAACTAATTCTGCTTCCCCAGCTACCCAGCGAGGATTTAACAAGCTGAACCTGGAGCAGCTGCCGGCAGGGTTTTTGAACCTGTGCTAAGAATATGGGTCAGCAGAAAAGCATGATTACACAAATGCTATTTAAGGCATTTCACTAAAATACAAAGGCCGTGGAAGAAAGGCAAGGAATCTGCCGGATCAAGAGCTGTCTTGTCCATCCACGGAAGAAAAAATTCTGTTAAGAGTTCGCAGCTGGTGTCAGTAGCCGAAAGGTGAGCTGGCAAGTGGGAGTGGTGTGTGTGGCCCAGTCCTCTGTGGGTCTGAGCACTTCCCAGGAGGTGACAAGAGCTGTCAGCACCCGTGAGCTCCCGCAATGCTTCGCAGGTTTGGGTGTAGGGTGCCTAGTGCCATAAACTCCCACTGACGGCAGCTGCAATTGAGGAACTGTGAAGCGTAGGACTGACTGTGCCACACATCCACCCCCTCATTTCACCACTACCCACCAGGCACCCTGCACCCAAACCTGCGGAGCGCCGCGGGATCGCAGGCAGGATCTCCAGGATTGGGCCCTGCATCAGCAGGGCTGCTTCTCCCCCTGCCTGCCTTTGCCTTCGTGACTGACGGCCTTTCAGAACAACAAATGCCACTAATTTTGTACTAATTTCCTTACAGGACCCTGCCAAGTTCAACAGGCCGAAAATTTCACACACGTGTGCTACCCTAAAAACATTTAATTTGGTGTTGGTTCTGTTTTTCACAACTCTATTATTAAGGGGGAAAAATACCGCTTTCCAAAAGGAGGGAATGCAGCCATATTAAAATCCCAGCTGGGTGAACCGCTCACAACAGATTCAGCAGATGCGGGCATGCTGATGGCAGGGTTTTGCATGCCAGCTGTGCCCTCTCTTGCCTCTCTGTGTCAGCTCTGTCACTGGTAGCTGGCGAGGGACGCGGGATGCTCTGTACGGAGTTCAAGAGACTCATCTCCAGGCAAGTTTCTGCTGGCTCGCATTGGGCACTGGGGAGGAGAGGACATCCATCATCTCCAAGCTTGTCGGCAGCAGCACAACCCTGCTAACAGAAAACCCCGTGTGCTGAGTTAACTCTTTGGCACCAAGCTGACGAGCTGGGGGGTTTTTATCCTCCTGCAAGCCTCAGTCTCTCTGCATCCTTCAGCCCGAAAGGGGATTCTTTCTCCTGCTGCCTCAGCACGCACTTAGAAAAACCCAGCCGGTTGAAGGAGGATCAAATTTTGGTCTTGTCAACCTTGAAAATGTTCCCTTAGCTTCTCACCACCCACACGTGCTGCATGTATTCGTACACATATGCAAATAAGTAAATATAGTCGTATGCGAGTGCATGCACACAGAAAGACATACACTTGCACCTACATGGCTTCTGCGTAGTAAGCGTAACATTAAAGTATAAAGGACCAGAAGGATGTATAAAATGAGAAAGTCTCTCAGCTCAGTGCAGGTTTAAAACCACCAGCCTGCTTTTCGTCATCTTAATTCTCCAAATCTTGTCAGAAACTGTGCTGCCATCTTAATTTTCTTTTTTTTTTTCTTTTCTAAAAGTCCTGCAGTTACCTGTGGGATGGACAGATAATTACATATATTGACTGACTTTAAGGCAGAGAGCAATAAAATATTGCCTAGGGGATAAAAAAACCTGCTCCTCAAGTTGTCATATGTTGCCTGAAGGCAAAGAGCCAGCAGAAAATACACAATCAAAAGGAACTATTTTTATCCAAAGACAATTTCATTTCCCGCTCTTATCCTCAGAGACAGTCACTGTTTGTTGTTATTACCTGTAGGTCTGGTGTGCCCAAAGGCCCAGTCAGATCAGGGATACACTGTGCAAGGCACTGTACAAAATATATAGTGATGCTGTTGATTTTCTTTTCTCCGAAGATTACCTCCTAGAGCAGACTCCAGGGATGAGGAGCAAGCCACGAGGTCTTATCCGCTGCCAGGAACATCCCGTGAGGAGCAGAGGAATAGCTGCATTTATCTAACGCTGTCCTCTCACTCCTCTCCCATGTGGATGAAGAGGGTCTGAGGTTGCAAGTTACCCTGAGGACGAGGGGGGGTCAGAGTTTTTGGCTGAGTCTCAGAAGGGGCAGCTCCATCACTGCCGCTGCCACAGCTCTGTATTCCGACTGCAGGGTGGAGAGCGTGAGGGGAGCTGATGAGATGGCAAAGAAAACATATCTTCAGTCATCAGCCGCTCTTTCTGTTCCCAGCTCTGGTCTCCCCAGACAGCTGATACTTCGCAGTCCCAGGGAGCTGGTATTTCTTAGCAGCATCTTCTTGCTGCTGGCACCTGCACTTTATGTTCTGAGTCAGACATCCATGCTATATTGGCACACACAGTACCATTCTCTATGGCCAATAAAAATGTGTTTGTGCCTGTGTTCTTGGAAATGAGTCCCCATCTCTCCTTGACAGCATTTAGCTCCTGAGTTAGTGTTCAGCTGGGAGGTAATTAGGTCCTACCAGGGGTCTGGATTTACTGCTAGCTCTGAAACCTAACAAATGCATAACACGTAATTCACGTTCTCCATTCCTGAAAGCCATCTCCAGCATTTGCCTCTTTGGTCCCAGCTCTTCTCGCCTTGGAGCAGGTACCACCAGCCTTTGTGTCGCAGCTGTAGTTGAGGCACCTGGGAGAGCGAGTGGGGAGGATGTTGGCATAGATCTAACACATGTTGTTAGCACAACACACAAGCGTATCCCTCAGGCTACTTCCCTGCCACCTCTAATGCAAGCAGCAAAGTCTTCTGCAACAGAAACATCGCACTCAGTCCCTCAGCCAGATAGAGAGGGCGTGGGTGCATTACCAAGGTTTGCTCTTTCGTCTCCCTGTACAGATTAAATGGAGGCCCCACCATATGTCTGCGATCCCAGAGCACGGTCTTGGGGATCAGAAAAGTAAAAATATTACGGTAAACTTTCAGGGGCTGTAAACTGTGTTGCTGAGAGATGAGTGGGTGCCTGCCGTGCATTCCCAGGTACCTCAGTGGTGAGTTCAAATAGCGTAAGTGATTGACAGGCAGAGATCACCGCCCAGCCAGCTAAACAATTAAAATCAAAAGCAGAGTTATTACTGTGAGAGTGCGAGAACGTTGTCAGGAGTACTGGATATGAAAGAGCACTCGGGTGCACTTTAATTCCTCTTACACGGATGGTATGTGCCCGTCTTAACTCCTGCAATAAATTCTCATCACTTGGTGCTCAGAAGGTTGTGCTGCCCCGGTGATGCCCATTAACATTTTTTAACCTTTCTGGTTCAGCTTTTGTAATTAACCCAACATTTTGAAGCCTCGTTTGCCGATTCTGTGTGATGTGTTAATGGAGTAAATCCAAGGACTTCCAGTATGGGTCTGAAGAACATGGCAACCAGGACAAGCATAATTTCAGCTCCATGTGCAGAGACGTTCTCTTCAGTTATCATAATATATAATTACAAATATTCTCATATATATTTGTACACACTTATGCACACACACATATTTACGCATACACGTGTACATTTCTTAACAGCAAATGCTGAGGGACAGACAGAGAGATACTTGGCTTATACAGAACCTACTATCCTAAGAAACCCAACAGGGATATTAATTTCCTTGCTGGGGGAGGCAGCTTATCAAGACTTATATTTTTTGAAGTACAGAATCTCCTGGCCAGATAACAGGCCTGTAATCTCCCTCTTTCCCCATTGAAAGAGCAATGCTAGACCTCTGACATAAATACAGAAAAGCAGAAAAAATTGAAGTTAAAGCTTCTGTTCTCTGGATGTGTGCGATATATCACACTTTCACCTAGAATTGGTACAGTATCTAGACATGACCAACAGAATTAAGGTCAGAACAGAAGATGAATCTCTGAGGGGTTTTGTACGGGGTTTAAGACTAAGAATATTGCTGGCTTTTCAAAAGCAGAACTAGGGGGGCAAGATACTTCCATGTAGATGCAAAAGAGAAAGGGATGCCCTCACTTCATAGCTCCATGCGTGTGTGCACGGACAGGCACTCACACATACAGACACATGTGCCTACACGCTGCTAACAGAGAAGATATATCTGTACATTTTAGCCTACTGTATTTATATCTGTATTTTCTAGTATGATTATGCATGCATGGGAAATTTGTTAGCCTATTTTTTAACCTATTGTATTTGTATCTGTATTTTAGTGCCATTGTGTGTGCATTGAAAATGTGTCATTCACAGACTTTTTTACTCCAATCCTTCCACTCAAACTTCACCTACTTCTGAAATTTTTCCTATGAGGATGTGAGTTTCTATCACTAAATTATTACTTGCATGGAATATTCCAGTGTTATCCTTTAGTGTGATACCAGAATATTTAAGAACAAGGCAGGCTGATAAAGGATTGACTCTCTGTACTCTAAATCTATCAGGGAGTTCTCATGGGAGCAATACTACCCCATAGATCTTGAAATGTAGCATTTCTTATTCATTTCAATCATTTCACCTTTCACCAGTTGATAACAATGCTTAATATCACATTCAAACCATCAACCAGCTAACCAAGAACGAGAATAAACATATTGGGCCACATTGTTTAAATTTGGGAAAGTGGCCGCATTTCAAGAATTAAGAGAGCGTCTCATCGGACTGGCTGTTGCAGCTAGTGTAGTGGTGACAAATTGCATGACTAGCGCTGAAAAAAAAAATCCTCTAGAATCTCCATCTTGCTAAAAATGCAAATATCTCGATGCTTTTTTGATACTGCAAGGAAACAGAAAGTTTCCCCGGGAATGTGTCAATTGAGAAATATTAAAGGTTAACCTTCCCCATGCTGCAGAAGGTCAAATGTACCCCCTTCCTGGGGATTAGCTCTCTGGTAATTCAAGCTACAACAAAACATATGCCTTTGCCTCGCTTCTCCCCCAACCCTGGCTCTTCTTCGGGTTTCCTGCAGGACTCCCATCTGTTAGCCCAGTCATTTTCCTGGTGTGTATATAGCAAGAGCTATAATTATCTAGGTATAGATATGTAAAAGATAGATGATACACATAAATGATACAGCTACGTATATTCATACACACGTACCTACACATTTGTAATTCTGGAGTCTCTGAAGCCTCTGACAGAATTACCACTGATTTCAACAGAGCCCAGATGCGTGAGTTTATTTGCAGGTGCAATTGAGTTGGTGCCTTAACAGTAGCATCGATCTGAAATTTTCTAACAGAATATTTTCCTGTTGGAAAATGCCAGTTTGTCCAAGGGGAAATATTTCATGAAAATGTACTAATTACAATGACATTTCTCTTGCAGACAGAAATAAAAAAAGCATATTGATTGGGTCAAGATGTCACCCATTTTGGTCATTTTTGGAATGGAACATACTGATACTTTTTTCCAAACTATTTTGCATTTAGAAAAGTTTATGTAGCATTTGATATATTTTTTTCTTAATTAAAATAGCAGAATTAAACATTGTGAGTTTATAAAAATAAAACTCCTTAGTGAACATAATTTTTTTTTGGTGGAGAAATGTTTTAGTGAGAAATTTGAGAGAGGGTTTCTTTGATTTTGCTACATCTGAAGAGATTTTCTCTTTTTTAATGGTGCAATTCCTAGTGGAACTCAGTCCCAGAGAAACTAATTCAATCACAACCACATCTTACGTGGATTTTCCACGGGGGCAGGCTTGAAATGTCTGATGGGAAACGGAAAGCTGAAGAGAGAGCCATGGCTGTGTTTTCATTAGTTCTGCCCAGGGTGCTGTAGAGAGAGCCTGGCTTTGCAGTCTGTGCAGCCTCCGGATGCTCTGGGAGCTCTCTCTGGAGAACCACAGACACTTAAGGGAGCTGGCTTGGGGTCTCACACCTAAACATATCAGCTCCGAGTTCCTCTCCACCTGTAACTTATAAAACCTTCAGCATATTTTCAGTGCTTAGCCAATACCAGCATCGTATCAACAAGGGAGAAAGAAACTGCTTGCAGTGCTCTTTTTACAATGGCATAATAAAGCAATGGTCTTCTTTTCTGAGACACTTGCCAGTAAGAGTCTATTAGTTTTTTTCCCTTTATCCTTTAGAAACCTTGTGAATAGATTTATTAAATCCCATTTGCTGTTAAATGTGCTACATGGCACTTTGTAAGTGGGTTGCATTCGGTGCTGAATAAAAGAACAGTATGTCACGAACCTCTCATTATTTTAATTTTGATATCTATAGTCGGCATTTCAAGTCGGTGAAAGACGTGTGCTATTCACAACAAAATGGTATTGTTTTACTTCATTTTGAAACATTTGCACAGTGAAAAAAAAAATGACCATATTTGAGTCCTCAATTTTCCATTACAGATAGACAATTTTATTGTCAGGCTGATAGTTATGGGATTACGTCTTTTCTGGAAGTGTTGAAAAACCTGTCACATTGTAGATAAATTTCAATCTTGCTAGCAGCGGAAATTCCAAAATACACTTCAGGTGATGCTGTTATGAACAGCAGAATCAATCCAGTAGTTCAAAAGGAGGCAGGATTAGAGAAAAAGTTTTTTTTTTTTTAAAAAAAAAAAGACAGCACTGCTCACATATGGAAATGAAAACAGTCACTGATGACTCCACAAAGAGACAGTTCAAATTATCCTCACAATTATCAGGTAGAAGACTGCAAATTATACTCCCAGTTCACAAAGAAAAAGCAATCTAGAGGAGAAGTGCTGATTTACATAATCAATATAATACAAATTCAGGGAGGCCACTTTTCAGCACACACAAAAAAAAAGAAAGCAGAGCAGGAGATGGGATTTGCACTAGGCAGATAATGGAAGAAGAACCCTGCCGGGAGAAAACTGAGATAAAAGAAAAAGGACTTTAGAGAGGGGAAGGACAGCACCACCTTGCCTGCATGCCAGCCCAAGTGCCGGCTCTAAGCAAGCTGCAGTGGGGGAGATGATTTAAGGCATCTTTTAAGTTTCATAATGCCACCCAAAATGGAGAGTAAGCCCTTAGACTGGCTTCTTGCAGTCTAAAATGTTCTTTGCTGGAAGTCAGAAGCATCTGATGATTTCCAGGAGTTATAGGCAAGATCCTGAACATGTCTTTTAATGGCAATATTCAAATTCTGATTTATAACATTGAATCATAATATTGAATTACAATATTCCAATGAATCAAACCTCTTCATTCCCCACCCCACCTCTTTTTATGGTGTACAGGCTCCAGGAGAGGGGTTCATAGCTCAAGGAATTGAGAAGTGTGCCGCAATCTCAGTCACAGTGCAAGAGTCCTTCCCCCAAGCATCAGATAGGCCTGAAGGAGCAGATGTCTCACAGCTATTCTCATGTGGGTATTTCTACCTGCAACACCTCACTGCTGGAGAGAAGCTGAGCATTCCCAGACATCACTGAAGCCCACACCTGTTTTGCGGATGTGACCTAAGAAGTTGATGAAAGTGTTCGTTTGGGTTTGTAGCTGAAACTGCAAAATCTGTAACTGAGAACAGACTCGATTATATGCCTCCCCATATGGCTTGATCCAAAGGCAGGACCTGATTCCCATGGGATCGTGAGCATTGATTGTCAGGGAGTTGGTCCTGCAAGATAGGCTCTGGAGTCTTTCCACGGTCTAAAAAGGGCTTGGGCACATTTGTGGCTGTGAGCATATTTCGATGACTCAGTGGAGTCGTTGGGAGTCAGCGAGCTCAAAGCTGGGACCAGACCAGATGAACTCTGGGAAAGCAGCAGTGACGAGAAAGTTAAGGCGGAGTAGAAGTGCCAGGGCTCATCGCTTTATTGCTGTGTGCGGCTGGCCAGGCTTTAGCCCTTGCATGGTCCTCCCCGACAAAATGCCGCAGGACACAAGCTGCGGCGGGCGCAAGTGGGTGCAGGGGTAGATGGGGCACTGCAGGCACAGCACGGAAACGCCAAGTGGCCGAGCGTGGGTCATCCCACTCTGCGTAACCGCAAGGTCCTCATTCTTATTAGGCTTCTTCCTTTGCTCAAAAGCAGCTGAAATGCAGTGCTGGAGCCAATTGACTGGGCTGTAAAAACATATTTCAGTGCTGTGGCAGAAACTCCCTCCTGCTTCCATTGGCAAAAGTCTGACTGCCGTCAGGGGGGTCCCAGTCCAAACGTGGGGCGCTGCATCCTCCAAATTGCCGAAGCGGGACTGAAGCAGGCTGAAATGAGCTGACCGCAACCCTCTGCCACTCCAGACCACAGTGAATAATGCAATATTCACAGCCTTGGAAGGAAACTAAAAATAAACTTACAGGGAAATAATACATTCTTTCTAATCTGAGTCAAACCTAAAAATTAAACAGCTATAATTATCAAACCTAATTTAATTAAAACTAGCTACTCACCATCTGGTCTTATTTGTATAAATTTGGAAATCTACTATTTCATATTAAATTCCTCCATTTCACAAATTATGTTAGAGAATGTATTTCTCCACTATAATCGTTATGTAATTGATCATTTTACAAATTATATTTCCTTCCACTTGATAGAAATATATTTTGTATAATAACAGGGCAGATGATCAGCCACTTTTTTCATCAAAACTGGATTTAAAATTGAGACTTGCAACATCAATAAAAAATAATTCACTGAAGTAGAAAGATGTATGATGAGGCAAGATTTTTTTATTTCTCAGCTTGGTCATTGAGAGTATAAATGAGAACTCCATGGGATTTTTTTCTGCATATGTAAGTGTATATGCAGATATATGATGCTATATATATTATGTGTATACACAGATTCTATAATAGCTAGTGAAGGACAAGAGTTTGATTTGAAAACGCTGTGTACTTTCCTCATGCAGTGTGGAAATGCACAGTTGTAGATATTTAAAACCAAATTGTCAAAAATATATTTTCTCTTCCTCTATGAAGACGTGTAATGATCTTTTTACAGTGATATGTAAAACTGATGCTAAAATAATAAAGACAGCATCATGAGAAGACTGCAAATTGATTAACACCCAAATATGAGTGTTTGACACAGCTAGCATGGGAGTCAGGGGTTCCTCGGTGACTTCTTCAAAAATTTCCATGATTTTTGACATGTAAATATTTCCGTAAGAAAGTAGAGCAATCTATAAGTACCATAAAAAAAATTTCCATTGCAATAAGCTCAACCGGGTGTGCTCGCAGAGGGATACGCACAGTGGGCATCCACGGGAGGCTGCAGGATGGAGCGAAATCACAGCAAAGTGTCGAGACAGCAGAATGGGGGCAGTTCGGGCTTCCTAAATCAGGTTTGGAGACATGGAGTTTATCCCAGCTTGGCTGCTGATCTGCCGTATGAATTTGAGTTAATCTCTTCATGTGTTCCCAATCAATGCAGATCGTAAGCACTTCTGGGCAGTGGATGGTTCTCCAGTTGCACTTGCTCAGCACTTGGGTCAAGAGACATGAGCTCTTAGTGGCAATCTCAAGGCAGCACTGTAAAAATAACAGCAAAACACAAAAGACCAAATGCGTCCTTCAGACTGGATGGAAAGAGAAGGGAAAGGCAGCAATGGAAAGAAAGTGGAGGAAAAAAATCCCTCCCTAAATCTTAAAAAGACACGTTTTTCAGAAATATGTTTCCACCCACCGGTTTTGCATCACCTGTGGCTGCAAAAGCGTGAGTTAGTCCCTAAGTCACCTGTTTACAATTCCCTAAAAATAAATGCAGGGAATTCCCTAAAAATAAATGCAGGGACACTCCTAAGCCATCCACAGTGTCCGGAGACCTTCCTTGGAGTGAAGCATTCGTTAGTAACAACAGTATTTAGAAACGGTAAGGGAAAGAGTGCTCATGTTGAGCTTGTTTGATATGCAGTCATCTTCTACGTAGGAATCTTGGCTGGTCTAAGTTTCCTGGGGCTCCCTAGCAAGCAAAGATGCTTCCACTCCTCTTTCCCTTATGCAGCTTTTCCCTCTCCAGCCCAGGCTCTGCCCTGGAGCTCCCTGATTGCAATGGGCCGCTCTGTTATACAATAGCTCTGTTTTGCTGACAAATGACTTGCAAAGCTTCGCCCCCTTTTTACTCATTGTATTTATAGATTAGCACGTAGCAGCATCCAGTCCAGCATGTTTGGTACTTTGTTACTTAACAAGCAAACTACTCCAGCACGGATGAGTTTTGTTCGTCTGCTGTTGGTCTCTGCCCTGACGGGAGCCCAAAACCGCTGATGCTCTTTGAGCACGAGCCTCTCCGCAGCACAAGGGGCTGAGCAGAGGAGCACGAAGGAGCCCAAACGCGAGATGCTCAGATGTATGCGGAGAATGCAACATGACAAACTGCTAGGTTTGGTTAAATCGGGACTGTTAATTATAGCAGTTTAAATTGGGTTCTGACTCAGATATTGAATTCATAGTGGCAAGATGACAGCCTGGAGAAGGTGTTTGCAAATGGCTGACTCAGAGGATGATGATCAGCACGGCGGTGCCTTCTGCCTCTGCTAGTACTATGTGTTTATAGGAGCGATGTTATAAGGTGACAGTTGCCAGTTCAGCTCCACCCCTTGATCTGTTCACCAGAGATTATGAAGCCTGGAAAGACCAAGTGGAGGAAGGAGCATATGAATTGGGTGAGTACAAAATGGCAATCCGCCATCTCTCTTAGTGCTCTGTCGTCTTCTTTCCACATGTAATGCTAGTTTTCCAGATTTTTCTGTAGGCATCCAGCTGCTTCTGACTCGAGTTGATGAAATGGCTTCTGCAAGAGCGACTGTTTCCTAAATCCTCTCTTGTGAGCCGGAGCAGCAGAATTGCCACCCGGTTCTCCAAATTATGAGGCTGCAGATAGAGGAGGCCACAGCCCCTGGCCCTGCTGGGAGCCCCTGGGAGCCCCTGGGAGCCCCCGGGACCCCCCCAGCAGCTCTGGGTGCTAGAGCCTGGGAGCCCAGTGCCTCCACACAGGGGCTACCAAAGGGATGGACACTCTGGGGAAAAGCTGCCTGACAGGAGGGTTGCAAAACCTGCCTTAATTTCTGACAAAATTCTGCAAAAATTGAACACTGATCATGGAAATACCGGCTGCTGACAGATCTCCAGTGTTGTCTCTCCTCTCCCAAAAGTGCTTTTGCTTTTTTCTGCCAGTTGTCCTTGAAACCCTTTCATTCATGCTCTCATGCAAAAGGAAAGTATCCAAGATTTCCTTCCCCATGCAGTCATGGTACAGCATAGCTCAGCTCTTCAAATGGTTGCTGAAATTCATTTGCAAATGTTGCAGGTGACTTAAGTTTTGCTAACTGTTAATTTGTGAGTTACAAGCAGGGGTCAAAAATCTAATACCACATGAATAATGTAGCTAACTCTTGCTTTGATCTTAGAAATCCTTATACCTGTGCTTTTCTGGGTGCACTGTCAGCCAGCGACTGAACGGCGAGGGGAGGATTTGTTCTGAACTACTTGTGACTGAGCCAGAAGCCAAGAAGTACATACAGTAACATCACTTATCAGTTGCTCCTAGAAATAATGTATAGAACCTGAAATTATTGTTTTCGAATCTCTAACTCCACTCTAATAATTACTAGACTTGAGAGACTAATATATTCCGTGAATTGCTGTTTTTCATCCATTGAATAGCTGAGAACAGATTGTGATTCCCCGGTCTATTTGTTATTCAAATGAATTCAACAGATACCTTTTCTAATCTTTAACTCTGTGGATTGAAAGCAAATATCCACAGTACGTAGTTGCTGGTGCTTTGATAAATCATATGCATCGTTTCTGTGTCCTGACAGGAACACCGTGCAGATACCTAGCCTGAATCCCTGTTTTTCCAAACATACAACTGGGTTTGCATAAGAACTTACATACATGGCTTTAAAACCTGTTTCCTCATGCGTTTTTTTTGTTGTTGTTGTTGTTACCAAAGGTCTATTCCCCAAACTGTCAGAGAAAATGAACACAAAAGGAATTTAAGTGGGGCCAAAGCAAACTTATTTACTTTTTTTTTCTTTTCACACGGAGTATCTATGAACAGACTGTGACTAGGGCCCTGATGCAGAAAGGTGATTTATGATAGGGTTAGCTTTAAAAGTGCTGCCCTGCTCCCGTTGAATTCAGTGTGACTGTGCAAGCAGAAAATGAAGTATGAGCATTGTCTTGGGAAGATCAGGGCCTAAGCTAAGATTATCTGAAAACTTTCTGAATTATTCAGCTCTAATAATCACTGTTTGGACACTACTCCTGAAAGAACTAAGTCTGCCGTCACCACTTCCCTGTCCTCTAGAGAACGCGGACCGTGGAATATTGACACTATTCCCCTGTGCAAATGCAACAACAAAGATAACAGTGAGCATCCACAGATGTATGCACTCGGTGAGGGAACGTGCCGGAGGGAGGCAAGGGCTGGGCAAAGGAACAGTCATTGCGGATTTCCTGGAAGTGGGCCATGGTATTTTTCACAACATAACATATTTCATCAGCAAATTCTTATTTTTTTTGTTTCAGAATAAATTTGATAATTTTTCAGAAGTTAGAAAGAACATTTCCCAAGGGCTCCCAGCAGGATTTCACAGAGTTTTGACTGTGTGTAGCTGAGAGGAGGAGGATGAGCAGAGGCATACCTATCTGAGATCATGTCATCCTATTTATTAATCCACAGCAGAATTCCTGCAGGTGACATCAGGGAGCTGGCCACTGGCAAAGAGGCAAAACCGATCTTTACGTGTTAACTGAACTGTAGTTATCATTTCCAGAGCAACAAACCACAGTTTCCTGGAGAAGGTTCTTGTGCTGGGAGAACTCTTCTTGGTGGCTTTTGTGCTACCACTTTCCAGTTTGGAAGGCCATCCTTACAACCAGACAAACGATGCCCTGCTTTCTGGTTTATGTGCCTGCTCTGTAGGGAAGCCACATAGGTCCCTCACACAAATTCAATCCGATTCTCAGTCCCTGCTGTGAAATAGATGTGCTGAAGGTGGGGACAGACCCTCTAGCAAAAGCATAAAATTAGAGTGGAGCATCTTTTTATTCTTAGCCATATGAGAAATGTTCTTACCTACATTTGTGCCTGAAACAACTCAGTCAATGGAAAGAACACCGCATAGTTGCGGAGGTTTACAGTTTCTGATGTTCTCCAGTGTAGAAATGTAGTGAGAGATTTACCAGTTGAGGAGAAGGCTGGGAGAGAAGAGAAGAGAAGAGAAGAGAAGAGAAGAGAAGAGAAGAGAAGAGAAGAGAAGAGAAGAGAAGAGAAGAGAAAAGAAGAGAAGGCAGAGCGTTAGTGTCTCCAGATCAGCTGGATGAGCAGCTCTGTTACTGCCTATGGCCATCTTTTTTTTTCCTCCTACACATACTATCCATCCAGCTATGATATAACCCAATGGTACAGTATGCTATATCATCTTTGCCTTTCCCCTCACTCTGAACTGTGCATTTGTGGCTATGTTTGCACCACAGAAGGCACTCATAGGGCACTTAAACCAGGGATAGCCAAGCCCTTCCTTGAGGAAGCTACAATCAACATCCCCAAACTCCAAACCAAAATGCTCAGTAATTTGAACGGCCCTGGGAATGGTTCCTGGTGCCTGCCCCCTGCCCAAACCTTTGCTATGGTGGAAAGCGTCCCCATAGTGGGAGGTCCTGAGAGAAACTGTTTTCTGACCCCTCACTGTGGTGAGGTATTGCAGTGGATGGAGGAGGCTGGGTGGCTCCCGGAGCTGAATGCTGCTCTGGAAAATATAAAAAGGCAGGTGGGCAGGAGGCAAATGGAGACCGAGTGGCCAGAAGGGCTGGCAGGTGCTAGGGATGGTGCGAGGATGCTGAAGGGCACAAGCTCAGCTCTTGGTGCTTGTTGCACCTTCTCAGTGCTGATGGCCTGCAGCAAAGCAACCATAAAAGCGGGTGTTGCTTCAAAGCACTTACCCAGTCATGCTTAAAGGGTTTGTACATGTTTGTGAGAGGTTGGAAGCAAAAATGTGAGTAAAAACATAAGGCAAGCCCTCAGGGTAGATGTACTCTGTGAGACAGCGTAATCTGGTCCTGCTGCTTACCAGCTTTGCACCTGGTTAACTCTAGGTCAGAATGAAGCTATATAGTCAGAAATGATTATTCGTGATCCCAGACAAGAACATAACCTTTCTATCTTTAGACTCCATTGAAATGGCAATACCCTGATTATGGAATACTTTTCCGCTAATTAGGAATGCAGGCTCTACAGGTCACTGGGAGTTCATACTATTCCCTTGGCGTAAGCAGATGTCTTCAAGATAAACCTGTACTAAGCACGTCAACAGCTCCACGCTATCTTGTATGCACTGGGAAAAAAAAAAAAAAAAGAAAAGAAAAGGAAAGGAGAGACAGCAGCTTGCCAAAAACTGAAGATTACTCCAGGAGCTAGGTGTTAATTTATGAACATTAAGTAAATAATTGCCTTTCAGGTATTGGCTCCTGGGTTCTGCAGCATGTGGCTACAGATCTGTAAGGGGGCTTTACTGGTGAGGTACAAATCTGAGGCAAGGAAGGTGTGCTGCACAGCCCCCAGGTCCTGCGGGGCTGCGCTGGCTTCATGCAGGGCCGCGGCGGGCATCTGTGCTGTGCTTCCAGCCTGGAGGAGGTGGGGAGCACCTGGATAACCAGCATCACAAGAGCCTCTGCAAACTTGCAGCAACATCGTCACTCCTGTTTCTTCCTGCCCTCTATTTTGCTCCTTTTTCTTGACTTTATTTCTGCCCTCCACCCCTGCCCAGTCTTCCTGTTTGCCTTCTATCTGCTACCCAAATTCTCCAGTCCCCTTTATATGTCCTTCATCTTTCCTTGCCCACCTTAAGCAAACCCTCACATCGCCTCTAAACTTTATTCCTTCCTGCTCTGCTCTTTTCCTGATCTGTTTTGCCACTTCTCATTCAGACGTATGCCTTATTCCAGTTGCGGTTTATCCAGGATCCTCTTCTACTCATTGTTCTTGCTGCAATTTTCTCTTCTCTAGCAAAGGTCTTCCTCCCAAAGGCAACCAGTCATGTTTCCTGGTGAAGTTACCTCCCCCTGCCCTCCCATCAATCTTTTCTGTACCAACTGCTGGCATTCAGCTGGCAAGCACCATGCACTCCTTGCAGCCCATGAATCTCCCCAAATACTTGCTGCTGGCATGGCGCTGCCAGCGGCGAAGCAGGGTGACTGGCTCTACGTCTCTGAACAGCTGTGATGGCTGTACCAGTCCAGAACTCCACCCTTACTTTCCCAAAAAATAGCAAGTATTTTATTTTGTTGGCCAAGGGGGAGAGCTGAATCGTTCGTGTCCTCGTGGCTTATAAATCTTCATGTGACAGGTCATGATGGTGAAGGCATCTGCCATGCTTTGGCTCTCCAGGAAGCAGCTGGCTGAGTTTCAACTGCTATAATACAGAGTGCTGTTTAACATGAAACTAGCCTATCTCAGAGCTACTCTCCTGGATGTTTTCCAGAGGGATGATATACTTCCTACCTACATCTAGCCTGTGCAGCAAACACTGTAACCATACCCCTCATATGTTTTCGTCCTGCAGGATGCTAACGCATTTGCAGTTGTTACCGATGCAGGACAGCATCAGCATCCTTCAAGTGCTGAGCTGGGATTTTGTCCGCGCTGCCGCACAGCCATTTTCACTTGGAAATAAGTGATAAATAAGAAACTTTTTTGCGTCTGTACCCAGAGATTCATGGGTGAATCCTCCCCAGACATCTGTGGCATGGGCGGATATATGAGAAGCCCCCAAGGGGGAAGGGATCTACCCAAAGTCAGCATTAGTTTTGTATGGTGGGCACTGTGCCTGTGAAGCGGGAAAGGAATTGCCAAATGTTGGAATTAACATTCTGCTTGAGGCATAAAGAAGCCAGGACCATATCTCTGCATGCTCCTGGGGGAGCCGGCAGCGGAGGGGAGGGCAAGAAGCCACGCACTGCTGCCAGAGTCGAGCTCAAGCGGGTCTGTACGGGCTGGTCACCGCAGGGTGGACATAGGCGCTGCCTTTTCTCTTCCCCATGCAGAAAAGCAGGCTCCTCTGTCACCATGCCTCTTCCTCAGCCCAGCAAAAACATCTGCACACAGCTCATGGGGAGATAGGAGGGGCAGCCAGGGGCTTGCCATGGTACCTTGTGGTATGAGGCTGCACCTCAAATACCGTGTTCAGTTTTGGGTTCCTTGCTGCAAGAAAGATGTTGTGTTGCTGGAACATGTCCAGAGGAGAGCAAAAAAGCTGGTGAGGGGTCTGGAGCACAAGTCTTTTGAGGAGCGGCTGAGGGAGCTGGGGTTGTTTAGCCTGGGGAAACGGCCTCAAGTTGTGCCAGGGGAGGTTTAGATTGGACATCAGGAAAAATTTCTTCACCAAAAGAGTTCTCAAGCATTGGAATGGGCTGCCCAGGGAAGTGGTCAAGTCCCCATCCCTGGAGGTATTTAAAAGACAGGCAGACGAGGTGCTTAGGGCCATGGTTTAGTGGTGGGATGGCAGGGTTAGGTTAATGGTTGGACTCGATGATCTTAAAGGCCTTTTCCAACCTAAACGATTCTATGATTCTACCTGCATTTTCATTAGTGGAAGCATCATCTCTGGTTCCTTCTTTATCACCTTGATTTCTTAGTACTGTTGCTTGCATGAATGATGACACTGCAATACCAGCAGTATTGAGGCATTGCTGTAAATAGAGGCATTTTTAACTCTGAGCCTGTTTTCTGTCTTCAGTAGGACAGTTTATGTATTGTTCAAAACAGGAAAAGAAAAAACAAGTCAGGAAACCTATTTCTCAGCGGCACCTGTGATATCTGTTAAAAATGTGTGTGCTGCTGAAAGGAAAACATCTTCTCATCTGCTGTGTGAAAGAAATTAAGAGATAATATCCGCTGAGAAATATGACCCAGGCACTGAACAGGTCTTGTTCCATATCCTCAGATATTTACAGATACAGTGTACTGGCAGGGCTTTTCCCAGGTGTTATATCTATATACACTTTCTTTTTAAACATAACCAACTTTCCACAGAAGACGACTACTCCTCTCCTTCTTCAATGTTAATAAAGGTGGAGATATTTTGGCAGGTTGTGTCGTTCAGGTGGGGAGGGACCTCAGGAAGTGGGCAGGGACCCCAGGACACGTCATGAGGCCTCCTTGCAGGTGGCAGAGAGCTGTAAGGGGACCCCAAAGTCGCCTCATCCCCAGGCTGAACAAACCCAGCTCTCCGAGCACCTCCTTGTGGGACGAGTGCCCCCAACCGCTTTGCTGACCCTCTGATGAATTTGTTCCTATTTACCAGTGCCTTTCCTGTGTATTGGGGAGCTCAAAACTGGATGCAGGATCCTATGTGGCCTAACAAGTAAAGAGGGATAATCCCTTGCCTCGGTCAGCTGCTGTGTCCCCCACAGCAGGGAGGTACCCACTGCCATCTCCTGTACCACATGGAAATGCGTTTCGACAATGTATGCCCGCACCAGGCAGAGAGTGAGGTCCCGGTGATCTCTTTGTTCCAGTCGGGCCTTTAATGGATTCCCACTTCTTGAGCCTCTGCCTATCTTGGGGGAAAACACAAATGTTTCTTTCCAGAGTCGTGTTGGTCTTTTAAAGGCTGACATCACCATCTGCTCTTCTGCCGCAAGAGGAAAACTTCGTATTGAAATTTCCCTCCTTTTCTCTTTGGTACTTAAATAGCCCCTGGTATCACAGAGCTAGAGTAGGTTACAATGTTTAATATAATTTACCTTTCATAATGGTCCTGTGAGACTGGAAACTAGTTTCATTTTGAATTTATGAATATGTAAATGGGTACAGAGAAACTAATAGACTTGCCCACAGAAAGGTTGTCACAGAATAGGAGCCTGAACCTGTACCTGCTCAGCCAGCGTGCTCTATTCTGGCTATTTGTTCTCCCCTGCTTCTATTTTGGTGTCCTGCCGCATTCATGGATGAGCTGACCTGTACCACCGCACTCTGTTGAGATGTGCCGCAAGCTGCAATCGGATCCCACACACCTATGGAAGTGGGAAAGGGCTTGGGCTAACCCATCAGCTCATCAAAACTGAGAGCCCCAAGGAATTCTGAACTTCGGCATCTCCTTTTTCTCCTTTGCTGCCCCAAAATGAGCTGATTTCTCAAAGCACTGCAGAAAGTTAATTCTTCAAACACTGAACAAGGAATAAAGATGATCTTCCTTATAGCTATTGTGCTTTTCTGTTTGCTTTTGGCACGGAACCTTTTCTGTCCCTCTTCGGCTTGTTTCGGTACATGAATCATACATGGATCTCTCCAGCCTCCACTCCTCATTTCATCCAAAAAATAGAGTATGAAAGGTCTGCAGAAGCCCGGGAGGGAAGTGACACAATCCCAGATGTTGTAGGATCTGTGGCCCAGCTGCAACGAAGCTGCATGTGGCAGCTGCTATTGCACAGCCATCAACAAAGCAGCTGGAGGGGCTCTGCTCTTAATGGCGCATCCCCCGGGAAGGAGCTAGTGTGAGGAAAAGCAGCAGGCACTGCGTACAAGAGATCACGTTGCCACGCTTTACTTTTCCTTTTGTTATAAAACAAGCAAGGAAGCAGTGAAAAAGAAAGCCAAGTTAGACCCGTTCCTTTGCATCCCCCCTGCCATAGAGGTACCATGAGTTATTGCTCCCCTCCCAAATTACGCTCTTCCCCTTCTGATTGAGTCCATAGGAGGTCAAGGTATTTGCTATTGTTTGACCTATTCTAAATACCCTTCTTAAAGTGGTGAAAAATAAAGGTGGCCTAGAAGCAAAATAAAAATAAGAAAAGAATCACCAGCACTGGAGCCTGTCCAGTGAATGCATGTTCCTACTGGGGTTTTTTTCCTCATCACCTGAGAAAAAGACATACATTAGAAGAAATAAAACAGAATAGAGTTTTATATCCCCACTAAAGAAAAAGCAGTTTCTATGTTCACTGTCGCTGTGTTTTGATATATCTTTGCTTGTATTATGTCCTAGGATCATCTAATTTCCATATAAAGTGTAGCTACTTTCAGTTTTACTATATAGTGTTCAGGGGAGACTTTGATTTGTGTGCCCTAGGGCAGATCTGAGAAACACATAATTTTCTTTAAGTCCCTTCTGTCACGCACCATCAGTAAATTCCTGTACAGATTACAACATGGATGTTTAGTCAGAGGTCTGCACTCCCACGGAGGAGAGTGGGAGGGAATAATAAATGTGTGGACCAAAGTGTGTGTGTGTGGTGGGGGGGGGGGAAGGGTAAAAGAAAAGAGAGGAAGAGAGAGAGAAATTCCATTAAGAAAGGTTACTGAATCAAAAAGAATTTATCTAAAGTAGACTGGTGAGAGCGGCTCTTGAATTTTTATGAATTTGTGGGGCACACAAGTGAGTCTGCTTTGGACTGTAATTTCAGGTAATAGCAGAACTGGGACCGCTGGGACATACTCTTTCACTGTTTCTAATCTCCACTGCTCTGGAATACCAGTTACGCATCAATTCAATTAATCACCGGTGATAACAAAAGTTGTTTTTTTCCCACTTTAGAAATGCTGCATTTTTTCTTTTTAGTGCAGAACTTTGTCAGACACAATTCAGAACTTTATCAGACACAATTTCTTTCTCCCTTGTGAAGAAAAGCTTATGAAGTTCATTTATACCAAGAGCATAAATCCTATCTCCTACTGTTTTCCCCTGTAACCTAGCATGAAATACGGCTTATAGCTCCGCTAATTCTCAACATTTAGTGCGGACTGATGAAAGCAGTTCATCACTCGCGGGGATACACCATGCTCGGCGCAGCACGTACGGACCAGGAGGCAGGCACGAGCCGGACCGGGGAAGGCACATGCAGCAGCATCATGGCAGGACATGTACAGTCCCAGGTACACCTAGGTGTCTTAATACCACTCGGCAGAGAGACATAGCATTAAAAAATGAGTACTTCCCATTGTACAGCAAACCCCTCTCTCTTTCTTGTCACTCTTCCCCCTCCACAGATTCATCTCCTCCTGTTAACGATTCCCTTTTTTCAATTTGTGTCTCTCTCCGACAGCTAATACTTCGTCTCCCTGTTCTGCTGGCTTGGTGTGCCTCTCACCTTGTTTGCTGCTCATTATTTGCACTCCAGCAGGATGTAGAAACAAGAACTCGCTCATAATCACTTCAATAATTTCACTTCAAATCCAGCTGTTCTGCTGCCACCTATAATCCTGACAACTCATTATCTGCCAGCCCGAGTAGGCCTGGCTCTTGCATATTAGCTGTTCTGCGACCTCAGCCTCCTTCTCTTGCCTTCTGCACTTTAATTCACTATTAAACTCTTCTTGCTGAGCTTTACCCTCAGCTGCATCAGTGCAAGGGGAAGGAAAGGAGCGCAGCAGCACGGCAGAGATGCCAGACCCTTCCTCACTCCCTGAATGCCACTTTTCCTGGTGGGAACACATGAAACTGTATTTCCAGCTTGTGACATATAAATTATTAGGGCTGACCTTTACGAAATCTCTCATCTGAAGCCTTGAAAATACATCTACCAGCCCGCAAGGCAGGCAGGTATGATCATCACCGTGTAAGAGAAGGGTAAACTGAGGCATGGGGTGAGGACTCCAACTTGCCAGAGGAAGCCAGCCCTGGGTTATTGGCAGCTCCGAGACCAAGTGGCACTGGAGTGAGAGGCACCGCGGCTGGGACAGAGGTGCACCACCACGCCGCAGTCCTGCAGCCTGACAATGGGTCTGTCGGAGCTGGCAGTGCTGGTGTTTTACACTGCCTAGGGGCGGCCCCAGGGCACTGGCTGGGAGCAGAGCAGAGCGATGGCCCCAGGCACCCCCAGGCACATCCTGGGCTGGGGAGGCTTCCTTGCTGCAGCGTGCAGGAGAATCTCCTCTTGATAGATGCGACCAGGGATGGTCTCCATGGCAAGCAGGAGTCTCCTGCCACATCCCTTGGCAAGAGATGGGCAAGTCAGGTATTTAATAAGCCAGGCAAGGACCTAGCCACAGCCTTCACAGGGAGGCAGGAGCATACACGTACAGTTACTGTGAAAGGAAAAGCTTGAATATGAAGTTTACTAAGCAGCAAATAGGTCTGTCTTCGATCTTCTTCTCTCCTTCAGTCAAGAAAGAACAAATCTATTTCTAATCATGGAGTCCCTATATATAACCAAACGCAATGTTTCTTCTTGCACAGTGGAGGACAAGCAAAATTCACAGCCTGATCGCTCTCAGATGGTTCGTGTAAGACTCAAGCGTGCGCTTGAAGCTGAGCTCAAGCTCAGAAGATATATAGCTCAGAAGATGAATCAGGGTTTTGGATCTCATTCCGCTTTAGAGACAACGGCCCTAGTGATGACCAAAGTGGTGGCTCTGACATTGGCTGACATGAGAAATGTCTCTGACTCAGTGTTTGTGCCAGGCCATATAGCACCACCTGGCTCAGGCGTTCAGGTACTGTCATGGCACAAATAAAAAATAAATAAAAAACGAATAATAAATAAAAAAATAACAAATAAATAAAGAGGCAGTGCACTCTGAAGCATATTTGAGCACTCGGTAAGAGTAGGCGAGAACCTCAGCTACCTCCACCCTGAGACGGCTGTAAGGATGGCAACCCCGGTGTTGTGCACTCCAGCGTCATAAACCTTCAGTGCACAGCAAACTGCTCCCTTTTGTAGCACCAATCTACGTGTCCCCTCCACAACAGGCAATCGCTGTCCTGCCCTGTGTAAAGGACATGCTGTTTGGTCAGCACCGTTCCACTCCATCCCCAAAAGTGCAGCCCGCGCAAGCAGAGGCAGGGCTTAGAAATCCTTTCCAGTGCATCGCTGGTAAGTGACCCCTGCAACAGCACCCAGGATGACATGAAATGTAAACACCTCTGGACATGTCAGTTCTGTGCAATCCCAGGCAAGGCAGGGTAAGAGCCAGACACGCTCCAGCACCAGCAGCGCCTGATGCCCAGAGCCCCAGCACCGGCAGGCTGCAGCTTTCCTCTGGAAAGGTGGGAAACAGCAACCGTGCCAGTAAAACTCTAACCTATGGCAGGGCATGAGTCCCATCATGAACTGAACATATAATTACCATGACCTTTTCTAAACGGGCCCTGAAGCGATTAGTCCATTTAAGCAGAAGACGCAGTTATCTGGCTCCAGAGTGGTGACTACATCAGTATTTGCAAATCTCTTGCAGCCCTGGCAGCCCATGCCACGTAGGGCTCAGCTCGTACTCTGCTGAAGCTGCAAGTGCCTGCTCCAGAGGCTGTCCCAGGCAGATGGGTCCCAGGGGAAGAAGAGAGGAGATATTTGCTCCACAGCCCTTATTTTTAAGGGGTAGAACTAACAATCACCTTTAAAAGTAGACTAATGCAGTGGTGAACGAAGCCATTGAGGCAGGCAAGCCAAGGCAGCAATGTCTCTTCTTGGCTATGTCCCTGCAGGGGACAAGTACTGCCTGTTTGGAGATAGCACTGTTCACTTGGGGAGAGTAGAGGCAGCTGGCATGAGGAGACCTGAGGGTAGGAAGGGGCTGTTCGCACCTTTTTTATACCCTGAAGTTTTCTTTGTTGGGTACTTTTGGCTGGATTTGGTGCAAATGCTTAGGTCAGAGAAGACCTGCTGTCATGTAGATCCACTCTTGTGCTCCCTCCTGGTATGGTGCCACCAGGTTAGGGAAACGTTCTCAGCTCTTTTGTAGTGATTCAGTTCCCAGCTGATGCTCCTAAGATGGGAGGGTCAGAGGGCACAACAAAACTGATAGCTTGAGCAATCTGGCAAGGGTGTGTGTGCACTCAGAATGCTCTCAGAGGACAGTAATGTGTCTCCATGCTTTGCTGCTTCTTTTCTGTCTTAACCTTTTTGCATCGTGGGGCTTTTATTCTTTTTCTCTAACCACTTTCTTAAGCATACATGCCAACCTGAGTTCAGTTTTCTCCATGTCTTCCGTCAAATTCATGTCGTGTTTTTCTGGGTCTGTCTTGCATGCTTTGCTTTTGCATGACCCTTACAGAAAATTTAAGTGGCAAGAAAAGAAAAGGCTTTACACAAGTGAAAGAGCAGGGCTGCTCTCAGCAAAGGGCAGTAATTCAGAAGGTCTTGAGTGGCCGGTGGCCGGCTTCACGCAAAAACCAAAGTGGGCTGTTAAGCAAAGGAGAGAGCAGCAGCGATGGCTGCCTGCAAGAGGTGCAGCAGGGCTGACGGCAGAGCTGGGGCTGCGGCTGTGGCCGAGCATCAGGCAGGCTGAGAGCACCTGGCTGCGAATGCTGCCCTGCAGCAGCCATCATTTAGGTCTCGAGGAAATGGCCTCAAGTTGCTCCGGTGCAGGTTTAGGTTGGACATTAGGAAAAATTTCTTTACCAAAAGGCTTGTCAAGCATTGGAACGGGCTGCCCAGGGAAGTGGTCAGGAGTCCCAATCCCTGGAGGTATTTAAAAGACGGGTAGATGAGGTGCTTAGGGACATGGTTTAGTGGTGAGTTGGCAGGGTTAGGTTAAGGGTTGGACTTGTTGATCTTGAAGGTCTTTTACAACCTAAATGATTCTATGATCCTATTATTCTATGATCACCGCTTCCTGACCCAGTCTCTCCTCTCCCATGGGAGCGCTGCTTTGTCCCACCCTCCAGGGGTGAGCCTGGCTGTGTCCCCACCCCAGAGCATATCACACCATCAGGACGCACACCTGACTCTGTTGTTAGGGACCTGCTGGCACCGTGCAGCCCCAAAGCTGACCAGACCTACCTTTCACAACCAGAAGCTCTTTCAGCACTTTTTCTCTTGTCAAGCCAGGGAAGTATATCTTTATGGTAGGATCTGCATAATGTTGATGGACTGTCTTTCCCATCCCTTTCTATAGGCAACTTGCTGCATCTCTTGGTGATGTGCCTGTTTGTCTCCTCTTTCCTACCTCTGTGAAAGTGGCTTTCACTGACCCATGGGTCTGATTGCATTATGGACTTTGCATCTCTCACCTCTGAACATCTCTTGCCCACCTCTGCCTTCCCATGCCCTATCCCTGCCTGAGGGCTGGGCTGCCTGGGCATCTCTCAGAGGCCTGGTGTTTCTTAATACATTTAAGAGACATCTACAGGAAGGAATGAAAGAAATATCAGTATAGACATGACCCAATGCTTGGGGACAGTAATTAATAATCTAGGAGCTACTGCAATGAGCTGAATTAGAGGAGCTGTCAGGAAGGAATGAAATGTAACAAGTATAAGCACAGCACAGTTGGGAGAATTACAGATGCAAATACAAAACAGGGTATCCACGACTGGACAAGAGCAGTGCAGGGGAAGAACCTGGGGTAATCATTCATGATGAAATAAGGATGAGTAGTTAATGAAAAGCCATAATTAAGAAATGACAAATACAGTCTTGGGATGTAGGAGAGGGGAAAATCATATGAAAAATATTACCCAGAGTATTTTGCACAGCAGCTACCATCAGCCAAGATGCAGCTACCAGTAGTGTTGGGTTTGTACCTCTGGAAGATGAGGACAGGAATCCACGGATGAGAAACCATACTCACGAGCTCCCTTTCCTCCCCACACCAGCAAAGCCTCAGTTTGTTAACTTACACACACACTGCATGGTCAGTCGATTTTCAGGCTGTTTCAGGGGCTGAAAGAGCAGGGAGAGATTAAACCTTCTTTTCTGGATCAGACGGGAGTTTTCACATCTTTATATTTCATGTCCATTTTTTAGATCTCTTGCTAGTACACAGAAGGGTGAGTCCTAAAGCAAACACATGCGGGGACGAAGAGTTTATCTCCTGCTTACAGGGTGCTCTTGTACACTCTGTAGAAATTATGCATGATGGTGACAATGCAAAAGGGGATGTGACATTACTGAAATGAGGGTGGGAGTCAGCTGAGCTGCAGCTGGGCAGCATCTGATGTCTGACTATAAAACCACATTTCAACTCCTCTGATTTTCATGAAGTTGCTGCATCTGAAAACTCCTGTACTGTATGACCAGGGGACTGGGATCAGGAGAGACAGGAGAGCCAGCAGCAGGCGGGCTGTCGAACCTCTGAAGGTAGCTGAGGGAAGGAGGAATTGCAGGACTCATAGGTGGGATTTCCAAAGCCCATAGTGGGCTCTTTGCAACTGCTTGTCTGCCTCAGCTCTTTTGGAAATCCCCTCCACCCATAAGAAGAGTTACCCACTTGGGCTACTCAAGCCACCACTCTGGGGATGGTGGGACACTGGCCCATAGCGTGCACAAAAAGGTGACTCAAAGAAAAGACAGCTGCTGGACAAAAAACTGGTGGTTTTGCTCTGTCTCTTCTTTTCCCCTGTGTTGGCCGTGTCGGTGGACCATCCAAGGAGGACGCTGATGGATGGTGTGTTGTGATAAGAGCTGAAATGAGGAGAAAAATAGTCAGTGCTTAGGAGAAGGTGAAAACAATGAGGGGGACAAAATTACTATCTATCTACCCAACTTCCTTAATCCTATAGAGGCAAGAAGCTACTTTAAAAGTCAATATTCCCTTGGTTTCCTCACTCACCTGTCTTTGCAGTGAGCTCTTGCCTGAGTTCTTCAAAGTCCCTAAGTGAAGGGAAGGGAATAGAGGTTGTCTTACCTCAGGAAAAACATTCACGCCAATAACAGTCTGGCCTAGCCTTTGATGTAATGAAACTTGAGTATCTAAGTACCACCACAGTAAAACTGGACATGTGGGCCCCATGTCCATTTTAATAGCTTGGTAATTCACTTTGCCTGCAGCTGTGGAGAGGCCGCTGAAATCAGGTTCTGTCCTTCCTGTCACAGGTGGGCTACAGCAGCTGACATTGCCGACATAGTAGTGGCTTGTTTTCCCTTTGGATATAGTGGGTCCCCACCCCCTCTGTTACGCAGAAGGGAAAACTCAAACAAGCATTTTTCATCTTGAAAGCAAATGTGATTCATTATTAATACGGCCCTGTTAAGAGTGTTGCACTTCAGAGACATTAACTGATTGACGGGTCCCTGACCTAAGGAGATTTCTTTCCGTGTTTAAGCATCACAGGACAGGTAAGCATGGCAAACAAAGGAAGGGTTGGATGGAAGAGGTGGAAGGGCTACAAAAATAATATTATGTGCTAGTGTGGTTCATTACGCACAAATCCTACACGTGCTGCAACATCGCCGGCACCAAGAACTCCATAAGGTTCAGGAAAGGATTTGGTATTTTACTGTTATGAGTAATTTTGAGTGGCTTCTAGTGATCATTTCTGACCCAAAAACCTTACTGGAACCACTGGAGTGAGCAATGGCTTTTCATGAGGTCTAAAAGAGGTAGTGATTTACCTCTTTACTCAATGACAAAAGAGATGCCCCAAATTACGGGCTAATGTGATGGTCAAGGCACATAGCATGGGGGGGGCCTTACTGCAAATGTTTTATGGCATACTCTGGGGCTGTGAGTCAGAGGTAAGAAGATGACAAGAAGTCCTTCAAAAAGCTAGAGTCTGGAAACAGCAAGCGGAACAAACTGCAGCTTGGCCTCGGAGAAGGCTACGAGACAGACAACCATTAGCATTCTGGCTAAAAAAAAGAGGTTTCACATTTTGGGTAGGGAAAATGCTTCCTGTGTTCATGGCTCCTAAATAACAGGGTTGCTTCAGAGAACTATCTGATCATATACCGATAAAAGGCAGGGTGAGGCAGAGCATCTGTAGCAAATGCAAGTACAGAAACTGCAGGAATTAATTGAGGGGATATCCAACTAGCAAGGTAATAAAGTCTGTCTGAAGTTGTCGCCACACTGCAGCCTCACCTAGGGCTATTAATCATGCTTTAGCTCCAAATTGCCAATTATTCGTGTACAAAACCCTTAGAAATATGACTTGAACTCTTAGGTTCTCCATGACTAAGGATATGGTTTAAAGCTGTTGGGCTGCCTCAACCAACTGACTTTGAAGTGGGGAAACATCTCCCGTCCATATCACAGACTTTGTGCAATGATCAGTGGGGAAAAGCAGGTAACATTGACTGTGACTCAGCTCAGCTCTCTTAAACTCCTACCTCAGGATGCATGAATCAGCCTCCGGAAGGGTTTGTTCCCTTCTCCTCTTCATACTGAAACCCTCGGGTGCTCAGCTCCAGTATACAACTACCCTTTGCTAACAGTGCAAACTTCTCAGTCAAGTGAGGCAAATCCCACTGGAGTTTGGCTGGCAGCAGCCGGAAGGCCTTTGTGAATCCACCGAAGATAATCATAGAATTGTTTAGGTTGGAAAAGACCTTTAAGATCATCAAGTCCAACCACTAACCTAACCCTGCCATCCCACCACTAAACCATGTCCCTAAGCACCTCCTCTACCTGTCTTTTAAATACCTCCAGGGATGGGGACTCGACCACTTCCCTGGGCAGCCCGTTCCAATGCTTGACAACCCTTTTGGTGAAGAAATTTTTCCTAATGTCCAACCTAAACCTGCCCCGGTGCAACTTGGGAAGTGGTTGAGTCCCCATCCCTGGAGGTATTTAAAAGCCGGGTAGATGAGGTGCTTAGGGACATGGTTTAGTGGTGGAATGGCAGGGTTAGGTTAAGGATTGGACTTGGTGATCTTAAAGGTCTTTTCCAACCTAAACTATTCTATGATTCTATCAGGAAGTCTCAACCAGAGTTGCAAATAAGCTTTGAGACAGTCAGCTCAAGGTAAGGTCTTTCACATAAGGACAAACCACTTTTATTCCAAAACCAATTTACCTTTTATTTATGGGAATCTGGATGGAGTTGTACTAGATAAATGTGCTCTTAATTGCCCTCACAGGCAGTACAAATGTTTATTCTTTGCTTGTTTTGTTTCATTTTGATGGGGTAGGGTTTTTTTCCATACATCTATATTAAAGAGGAAATATTAAGCCTACACAATGTATGCAAACACCTTTTGCAGTCTGAGCAAGAGGAATCAGAGCTGGGTGACATGCTGTAATTCATCAAAGGTCTGACACTGCGTTATGAAAGGATACTTTTCTGTATTTTGAAAAACCTTTTTCCCAACAAATAGTCAAGTGCATTGTTTGACCAAACAATAACAACACTTTAATCTACCTTGTGTACTTTCTTCAAAATAAGAGGTCAGAGAATAATGATTCTCTCTGTTTTTAAAATGAATCTTTTTAGAAATGTTTTTAGAGGCAAAGATCTGGTGCCAGGATTTTTCTTACTCAGAGAATTTAGCATTTTTCTGGAACAGAAACCATGTCCTTGAAGTCCAAGATGACAGATAATGGTACTATTCTTTTGGTGTCACAGATATGCATCCACCACAAATGTCCTCTTCCCCTCTCCTTCAGCAGAATCAGAGAATCTTGTTCTTGAATCAAGATCTGCTGAAGTTACTCTGAACCGCTCTGCTGATATTGGTCAGCTCTGGATTAGGCCTCCAGAGGATAAAGGAAGAAGTGTCTGACCCTGCCTATTTATTTGCACCCTCATCCCCCATCCACTCAGTGTGAAGCAAAGGAGATTTGGCACATGGCGCCAGGAACTCAGCACCCTCTAGAGAGTGAGTGAAACAAGCTGGGAGATGGATAACACACAGGTGTAGAGCAGCCCAGGCAGTGTGGAGTTCACCAAATCCTCATCAGCCTCACTCACAGCTCAAGGACAACATGTGCATTGTAGAGGACGCCTTGATCAAACTGGTGGAGGATTCTCCTGTTCACCTACGTGTTCAGCTCCTAAACATGATTGCCACAAAATATTACTGATCTCAAGCACTGATTTAGGAGCACCTCAAAAGCTTGGATGTTTCTATCAATAGCAAACAACCATGATCCTTCACTTCTTTTTTATCAAAAATAAAATTAATGCTGGGATTAATTTCTCCCAGATTTAGCCACTAAAAAGTGCCTGCTCTAACCTAGTTCACCTGTGCTCCTTCTATTGCTGCCAGGCAGCAATGGGCACCTCCAGAGGCCAGTCTGTCCCACCATGTAAAGTGGAATGTAAAGTACTAGCTAAGGCTTTTAGATAAGGCCACACAATAGGTATTGTGGCATGCTTGATCAGGATTTCATTTACTGTAGGCTGTTAGCCTCAAAACTGCATAGCATAATTCTTTTCTCTCTTGGCCGTTGCTTTGAAAAAGATTAGGTGCCTGGCAAGTTTTCATATTCATTTAAAAATCTAGAATGCAGCCAGATAGTGCAGCAGTCAATCACGACTGTTTTTATCAGGACCTCATCTGTTTCAGGATGTCAGTGGAAGTCCTGCTTAACCAAGCAGGGCAGAAGTTGGCCAACACATTCCCCCCCTCTCTCTGGCTATTATGTTTCTTTGTCAAAGGTTCCTGTATTTCATCTACGGTTTTAGGAACAACATTCACTGGAAGTTAGAAAAGTGAAAGCTAAATTTGGAAAGTCAAATTCAAGCACAAGTTAATAAGGATAATTAGGCAATAGCGTAGGTAGGCCACCATTTGTCTGAATCAAAAGCTCTGGATATGTATGACCATGTTAGATAGGATAACGGTGGGAATGATATAATAAGGAATTCTGTAACAGCAAGGGGTTGAAGTGGAGAGCTGGGATGGTCTTTTTCTACCTGTGATTTTTAAGTATGCCTAACAACACAGGATTTTTAAAGGAGGTGAGGGGGAAAGGATCTTTCAAGTTTGCCCATTTGGCAGACATTAATTCAGCTGACCTAAGCAACCTGTAAGTGGAACTGACAAATGCTATTATCCCAGGTGCTAAGTTTTTTTCTCTTTTATTTTTAATGAACACAAGAAGGACCCAAAATTTTTCCCACAGAAGGCCACATCTGGGGATTTGCCAGAAAACTCAGGGTCACTGACTTGTTTAAACCAGAGCAAAAGAGAGCTATCTTTATTTTTAATAAGGAACTAAGACGTGCACGGAGAACAGCCCCAGCGTGCCATGCTGAGCTGCTGCGTGCAGCAACCAGAGGCACGCTGGCCATCTTGAGGGGCTGCATCCATGTGTTAAACACGCATGAGGCTGCAGGACTCAGTGGTGCAGGCACACTGGGACCACCGCACATCGGCCTTGGCTGAGCTGAAAACTATTCTCACCTGAAAAGTTGTTCTTTAAAATGAAACCTGACTCTGCAAAATTATTTTTATTCTTTTTGTATATTTTAATAGAGATGAGCACTGTCCTTTTTTTTTTTTTGCGAACAGAAATGCATAATTCTAGATTCTATGCAGCATGTTAGGTAAATTTCCATCCCTTCCTTTCTATGGAATATGTTCCCATACTTCTGGAAGAACCAAGTGGAGGTAATCTAAGTAATATAAACTATAAATAATTTTATGAAGCCAAAAGTGATTAAAAAGCAAGTTCCAAGGCAAAAGCACCAATGCATTCAAATGTTTGTGAGCCTCAAACTAATTTGCTCCTTGTTGATGCTGATGCTGCACATTGCCATTCTGAGATGGCCTCACATGTCTCCCTGATGTTATTGATTGGAGAAGGTGCAGAGATGAGAACCGGGCTCAGCACTTCACATTTTAAGGTCACTTTTACCAAGTGAGCTCCTATCCACCATACCAAGCTGTCCCACAGCATTTTACAGTAATAAACAAGCCCTCTTGAGTGGCTTTCAGGCATGGGGCAGCTGGCCTTTTACTGTAGACTGGGGAGAGGTTGGTTGTGTAGGATCTCCACGTCTTTCTGCTAGACCATCCCTGAAAGGCTGAGAAACCTGCCTCTCCCCTGCAGCCTTCTGCTGCTGGGGGCTGCAGCCCCTTCCTGCTAGCTGGGCGTCCCAAGGGTGTCGGGAAAAGGAGAGCACCCAGCCGCCATCTGGAGCTGATCTCAGAGATCACAAAGCATCCCCACGCCTGCAGTGTCTACGTAATCATACGTAACCCATTACGCAGACAGGGCAAAGCACCAGACAGTTGGTAAGGCGCAATAGCACCCGAGGAAAAACAGTTTATTTCTATTTCAATTAGTTTATAAGAACACTTGCATTTTTGAAACTTCATAAATGATGAAGTAATTTGCATTTAATTCAGTTATTATGTTGTGGGATTTGCCAGAGCTCTTCAATTCAGGTTACAAACTGTATTTTCCAAACCAGCCAGGACAGGCTGCATGTTAGTCACCAGTGTATCTCATGGCTGCCTGGACCTGGCCGGAAAAGGAGGGGGACTTGCACAGCAGGACAGACTCCATCAGGCAGCTCCTTGGGACCAGCAGGAATTACAAACTCTGTCACATCAGTGAGGTGGATTGAAAACTGGCTGAACAATGGGGCCAGCTGTAGGCAAGTGACTGGTGGTATACTCCATGGGTTGGTACTGGGGCCAGTGCTGGTTTATATCTTTATTAATGACCTGGATGATGGCAAAGAGCATACCCTCAGCAAGTTTGCAGACAGTATGAAACAGGGAGGAGTGGCTGACACACCCCAGGGGTGTGGTGACATTCAGAGGGACCTGCAAAGCCTGCAGAAATGGGCTGACAGGAACCTCATGAAGTTCAACAAGGGGAAAAGCAAAGATCCGCCCCTGAGGATGAACAACCCCAGGCACCAGTACGTGCTGGGGGCTAACCAGCTGGAAAGGAGCCTTGCTGAGAAGGACTAGGGGGTCCTGGTAGACACCAAGATTACCATGAGGCAGCAACGTGCCCTTGTGGCAAAAAAAAAGCCAATAGTATCCTGGGCTGCATTACAAAGAGCATTGCCAGCAGGTTGAGGGAGATGATCCTTTTTCTCTGCTCAGCCCTAGAGAGATGTCTGGAGTGCTGGGTCCAGGTCTGGGCTCCCCAATACACAAGAGACGTGGACATCTCACCAACCGGGGAATCCAGCTTGTGCTACAGGGAAGGGGATGACCTGGCTTAAACTTTAATGCAGTTTTCCAAACAGCAAGGACACTTGAAAGTTGTTTGGCATAAAGAACACAATCTCCACATCCCAAATGGATGGTAAAGAAAGACAAATGGCTGTCACTTGAGGAATTCAGTCTTTTAGAGCTGGAGAGTTGTTTCTGTTGGAGGAGATCTACCCCTCCACACTCAGCCCCCACTGGTGCCCCAGCTTGCCCAGGATATCCTGGCTGGCATTGAGAGCCCAACTGCCTCTGCATCATCCTGATGATGACCTACTTCCAATGCCAAGGTGTCCCCCGGTCAGCAGGCATTCAGCTGGGCCTTCCTGGCAAACCAGCATGTTTAGGGCATCCCAAAGCTGCCATGGCTATAACAAACATTCAGACAAACCCTCCTGGATGCCAGAAGAGGGTAGAGTAATATCCATAAAGTGCTATGACAGTTTTGCCACACAGTAGTCATTCTTTTCATGCCCCGTAACTGCAGCTATAGTGGGATGACGGGATCACTGTCAGTTCTGGGTAGTGCTGTGTAATTTGAACACAGGAGGAGAGAAGTGACACGTTATTTTGTCTTTAACTAAATGATCATCTCTGTTTTTGCTATATCATGAGGGCCTCGCGTCCTTGTTTCCACTTCCACTTAAAAAAATGGCCAGTTAGGTGCCCTCATAGTTACCTACAAATTGCCAGTCATCTTTAGCTTAAGAAGAAAAGTTTCACTGCTACAATTACTACTACCATGTCCTCCCATTAGAGGTTCTTCTATTTACTTGTATTTATATAAGAAAGATTTCACTCTTCTTACCATGGGAATTATTCTAAAAATCTTAAGTGTATGTGGTATTCTCTAGTTTGGTAATATTAGATTATAACTGTGGAACAATATATAACCTCTTGTTTATTTGTTTATAAACCCAGAATCGTGCATCTAGACAATATATCATCCAAGAAATCTGATTTTTTTTTCCAATGATGAATCACTTCACACCACTGTACACTAACCTCATAATGACATTCATAATCACAACATATTCCAAGCCTCTGCTCGTGAATGTAGTAAGAAGCTGTTGTTATAATAAGGATAAATGGGATGGGAAATCTAGTAGTTAGGGCTGAGGTGAGTTACAGTTACTCTTAAGAGTTCTGCATTCATCTGTCCATTGCAGGGTAATACAGAGTTTGGATTACAACCAAATATTAACATCGGAGCTTCCCCACTCTATTCTGAAAGACTGTCATAGAATCACAGAATGGTTTGGGTTGAAGGAGACCTTTAGAGGTCACCTAGTCCAACCCCCCTGCAGTGAGCAGGGACACTGCTAACTAGATCAGGTTGACTCAGAGCCCCATCCAACCTGGCCTTGAATGTTTCCAGGGATGGGGCATCTACCACCTCTCTGAGCAACCTGTCCCAGTGTTTCATCACCCTCACTGTAAAAAATTTCTTCCTTACATCTAGTCTAAATCTATACTCTTTTAGTTTAAAACCATTACCCTGTGTCCTATCACTACAGGCCCTGTTAAAAAGTTTGTCCCCATCTTTCTTATAACCCCTTTTTAAGTACTAAAAGGCTGCAATAAGGTCTCCCTAGAGCCTTCTCTTCTCCAAGCTGGACAACCCCAACTCTCTCAGCCTGTCATAGGAGAGGTGTTCCAACCCTCCGAGCACTTTTCTGGCCCTGTGGCCTGATACCCCCAGCAAAGATTTCTTCATCCCAAGCTCATATTTTGCTCTGTCCTGGGCTTTGAGATGTGCCGTACCCTGCTATAATGATCTCTGTATTTGCTATATCATGATAGCCTCATTTCAGAGGCTGACGCCTTCCCTGCTGCAGTTATCAAGAATCTCATGATTTTTAGCAATGTAGTAATGCAAATAAAGGCAAATCAGGTTGCTGAGAGGCCCAGTTAAGTAGGAGGGGGGTTTGTATTTGATATAAGGAATTGGCTTATGGTGAAGATGAATCATGGAGTAATTTGCTCTCTACCCAGAAAGGGCAACCAGCTTTATGTCAGCAGAGATGCACAAGCCAACTTTGTTTCAGCTGGCAAACAGATTATGAAAGATATCAATGCTTAGTAACTTGGGATGTATACAGAGTAAGTTCTGGGATCATTTTGCTTTAGAGAATTTTAGTAAGACAACTGCAATAGTATTATAGCAACACATACATACTATAATGAAGATAAGGTAACCATGGCAATGATGATAAGACAGAACTGATTCCAACATACACATGTAAGCCATAGAGGAGCGATCCATGAACATACACAGTTTAACAAAATGAATATGTCAAGTACCCATGCTCAAGCCTAAAAGCCATTTATGCTTTCCCCATTGAGAATATCATCTTCCCTCTTCTTTCTTTTTTTCTTCCTGATTGACCTGGAGGGGATAATAGGCTATTAGTTAGTTTGGATTACGAGGGTGCTATCTTTATTTTAGCAATAGAGTGAGTAAATGCTGTGTTTGGCTTCTGGACCAGCCGTTCAAATATCACAGTAGTAATTTCCATGTGATTGGACAGGTGAAGTAAGTACAGGACAAAATGTCAGAGCATTTCTACTTCTATCTGAGAGAAAACCTGAAGTCAGACCCAGTCTTGCTTTGAAAATTAGGGACAGCAGTCTGTGTCTGGGAAGTCTGTATCACTAGAAGTTGACCATGAAGCAGCAGGTCTGGCCACAGGGCTGATGGTGGAGCTGTGTGCTGTGCTGGCCAAGCTCAGGCACACTCACAGCCTCCTACTTGTGAAGCCATGGAAGCCCAGCCTGGCTTTGCAGCTACATGGCTGAGTCCCAGCCTCTCTCAGTCATACACACAGCATGCCATCAGACAGAATCATAGAATCACAGAATCATTTAGGTTGGAAAAGACCTTCAAGATCATCAAGACCAACCGCTAACCTAACCCTGCCATCCCACCACTAAACCATGTCCCTAAGCACCTCATCTACCCATCTTTTAAATACCTCCAGGGATTGGGACTTAACCACTTTCCTGGGCAGCCTGTTCCAAAGTTTGACAGCTACCGCAGTGACCTCATACAGGTAAAGAGGAGAAGCAGGTAAAGTATAGGAGTCTCCAGTGAGGGTCTTCAGGGCTGAAGAACGGTACTGAAGCACTAACCAATCCTAGAAACCTAATGTAGAGAAAAGTCAGGGATTTGCCTAATTTGGACTTACAGTATCCGGCCCACTGCAATGCATTTCATAAGCTTTCGATTGCAAAAATGGTCCACAGGTCCAACGGACTTGGTTTAACATTGTTAAAGACATGAAAGTTTCCACTCCTCCATGTTTCAGGCTTGCAGCTTCGTGACAGTATCAACTGTTGTTGCTCTTTTCCTCTTTGAAACAGAAAGGAAAAATACAAATTTGCAACACTACAAATCTGGATTGCATAAGTCCTTGGGCCAAAGCCATCTCCGATGTAACTCTATTGCCTTGAGTTGTATATATTTTTTTCCACTCCAGAGATGTAGTCACTGCAGGCAGTAAGATGATTTGGTGAGAATGATTGCAGAGATTATCACAAACAGATCCTGATCTCTAATCTAATCAAAATCTCTGTCCAATAACCTACACTTTAAGTCCAAGTTCAGAGCACTGTGCACTAAATGATGTACTTGGCATCTCTTGGACCAGCAGCAGAAGCAGGAGATGAATGCATAAACCAGGAAATGGATCACAGCCAATTAACGGTGCAGAAACCATGGCGGGTCATTTCCAAAATAACAAATGAGCCTGGCAGGCTGGCATATCCCTGTGCAGTGACCTGAGTCATGTGAGTGTTGAAGATCTTATTCCAGAACTGTGGGTGACTGCGCAGCCCAATCTGCGTGGGCTGCTTTCGGTGCTGCAAGATGGGGCTTAGGAGGCCATGCTAGTCTGCAGGCACAGTGCAGCTGGGTGAGTTGAAGAACAAAAGAAACTTGAGATATAAGTCAAGTTTTCACTGCAAGACATTTACAAATCATCTGAACTATGGTCCCCATTACTCAGAGCCTGTCTCCGTCCAAGAGGGATATCTATCCAGCAGGGAGGAGGGGGGGAAAGGCAAAGCTCAGATTTCATCCAATTCCTTTCCCTGATCTTTTCCCTCAGTTATCAAGAGGGGAAAAAAAAAAAAGAATTTGAGGAGCTGGGAACATCTAGCCAGTTAGGGTTCCATGAGCCCAGCTGAGATCAGAGCCCACCAGGCCAGAAAAAATGCAAACAAACCGTACAAGATGCTCCCTGCTGCAATGGGGCTGCAGCATAAAGAAGCAAAGGGGCAGAAGGGGAAACAGAGGCAAAGCAAGACGATGGAATTTGCCTTGGTTTGCCCTTGACCACAGCAGTGGGCACTGACCTCCCAGAAGGAGGACAATGAGGCAACATGATGCCTCCAGCTCATGGCTGTCCTGGTGGGCATCCTCTGGTTGGTAAGGGTGGGTGTGCCAATGTACAGAGAGAAGAATCTGTTCTGATGTAAAAAAATCCTAGTAACAATAACTCTAGGGTTTTAATGTTTAAAGATGTCACTGTCAAACGAGAATGATCAAATTAGTCCCTTGTAACTTCAAGTCAATGTGAAATAGAATAAAAGATGAAGGGACCAGAAGCTCTTTTTTGTGATACAAGAGGGCACGTATAAGAGAGGCAAAAAGAGTAAAAGAGAAGAGAACCAGGGAATAAAGACATTTGAAAAACCTTTCCTCACAGCTTTTGTTTAAAAGAGAGAGATGTGTTTGTATGTACTTAATATCTCTCTTATTTTCCAGGCAAAGAACAGGTAGGAACTCAAAGGAATTGGCTACTTAAGTCCCATTATATTTGTTTTCTTTTTTGAAACCTTCCTAGTTTTGTTATATGCCACAACAGCATTTGAGTACATCAGTTGTGCTTTATATTTCTTTCCATCATCAAGGCCTTCAGCAAATAGCCTCCTCCACAGAAACACTTGGGGGGTCTGGGAATTAAAAACTTTGATTTCTAGAAGCTGATACATGAATTGATGAGCTATAGGTGGAAATGGAGACAAAGGCAACCTTCTTGCAAAAAAGGGGGTTGGAATTGCAGCCTGGAATTAGGCTGTACACGCATATTCCTGGCATCAGACCAGTTTTACTCATTCTTCTTTCTGTGCTTGTTATTGAGGCTACTACAGATAAAGAAGTTGACAGCTCATCTTAGGAAAAGAAACATCTCAGCTCTGCAGAAAACCACCCTCAGAATGGGTTGTGTGGCTGCATAATCTATACTAATCCTAGGGCAGAAAACTGCATCTGCTTAGGCAGACAGGCAGAAAAATCTTCAATATTATTCTCTAGTTCTTCAAGTCTTCAGTAAGAAACCACATCAGGAGTAGCTATGGTGGGTTGGGCTGAATTGTTGAGCCTTTTTGTGTTGAGACTGAAGCTGTGCAGAGAATAGAAATTCTGTTTAATGTAAATTTTCAAGGTGTCAATTTTCACAGTGATTAGGCATAACCCCCTTATGCCTCAGAATTCTCCATGAAAACTTTTTGAAGATTCATTTTAGGTTGCTCAAAATACATTTCAGCTTCATTTTGATTTTATTTCTCAGAAATGTTGCTACAATATAAAATAGAATACAAAATTAAACAATTCAAAGGAAGACAATGCTTTCAAAACAAGAAAACCTGGTGTTTAATTAAAAAAAAAAAATCAAACCAGGATAGTCTGATATGAAAGCTACTTTTGCTGTTCAGACTGAAATTTGGCTAAACTGGCATGCTTATGTAACAGAGGATGGTACCACTAGTGCTTTCCTGTCCGGCGCTCATGAACAGCTATTGAAAGGGGTAAAAATTATTAACTATTTATCAGTATTAACATTTTCTTTGTTGTACAACAAGGTTTATCAAGTAAGTAACGTACCTGACTTAGTGACATACTTTTAAGGGAAAACAGCACCTTTTTTAAAATGAAATTTTATATTTCTTACAAAAGAATTTTTTTCCCAGACACGTCTTTTAGAAACCGCACTAAAAGCCGTGAAAGATAGGGGAAGGACAAAAAATATCTGCTTGTATCAAATAATCAAATGATTAATTTAAAACACACACATATTCTGTAGGAGATTGTACTATTCTGTAATAGAGACATAACGCTATTTGAGCCTATGGTACGATAGGGAAGTGACACTGTCACATTACACCACCAGCCTCTGACGTGATAACTGTGTAGACAGGGCAAACAGAAGCTTTAGGAAGCAAAAAACCACAAGAGTTCAAAAAATGTATGCACAAACCCAAAAAGTTACCCTTTACTAAGTAGGTGCGGATACTGTTACAACCCATGGTCCTACAGCTACAAAGGAAGTCTACGAACCATCTCAAATTCAGAAAGCTTCTTCTGCTTTCTGAATTTGAGGTGGTCATGAACTGGAGCTATACAAAGGCACTGAACTCCAGAATAATACAAACACTGGGGAAAACGGAAATTCAGTAAGTCAGGGAATATTAGAAGTTGGGAGGCATCACCCGAGGAATGAGGGCCAGGGCAGCCTTCCAAAGGAGTGGGTTGGCTGAAGGGCTGTGTTAACCCATGGGATAGAGGAATAGAAACAGGAAGAGGTGCGATAGGGCAAAATGTGTGTTTATGCGCTTAAATGTATGTTTATGCACTTAAAAAAAAAGCTGTAAGTTTAAGTTTGCTAGTTGGAAATAACAGAGAAGAAAGCTGGGTAGAGTTGTTTCACTCCTTTCGCTATGACGTTGCCACAGGTAGGATAGGCCAACTGAGCTATTTCCATCTGATACATGAAAGCATTAATAGCACAGTACAAACTCTGTTATAGAGACTTCATCGGGACTATTGCACGCAGCTGTAATTATTCATGTTCCAGAAGGCAGCTTAAAACTAGACCAGGCAAAGGAAGGGCTGTTAGGATGATCCAGGGCATGGAAAAAGCTATGCAACTGAAGTCTAAGAGAAGTTATGTTTATGCTGTTACGAACCATAAATTCAGGTACTTATAGTTATGAAAAGACAGTGTTTTCCTGAAAAGATTATCCTGCAAGGAAGGGGCATAAATCAGCCCATGCAAAACCCCATGCCTGGGACAGCTTGCTAAAAGCTAATCCAGCTGTTTTTATACTGCCCTTTATCAGCCAGCTTATGGAAGAGTTTGGCATGTGTAACCTCAGAAAGCAAATGCTGAGACAGGATCTGATTGCCATCCATAAATATGCTGAAGGGGGAAAAAGGGAAGCAACAGAGAGGAAAAACAGCTAACGAAGCTCAAGGACTACATTGGCACCTGGACAAGCGGTAAAAACTGGCCATGAGCAAATTCAGCCTGGAAATATGAAGAAGGATTTTAACCATCCAAGCAGGGTAGCTCGACAATGGACTTCTTGCAGAAAAAGCAGGAGCAGAAAACATAATTGATTTTACAGTTTCATCAAACTGGAAGACAATTAATATTTTAAAGAGATTTCATGGCACAGCTGTTTGAAATAATAGAGATCTGGATTCAGTGATCCAGAAGATTGCTTCTAATCCTATCGTACTAAAATACAGCTGTAAATATGCCCAGAAAACATGAAACTCCACAAAAAAAAATCCTTTGGAAAAAAGAAATGGGTAAAACAAAAAATATGTGTGAAGGGCAACATCATGGTCCCAGGAGAAAAGAGAACCTGAACTGGAAAGCAAGAGATGCATGAGGAAGGGAGAAAGCATTAGGCAACACAACTGAGTCATTTAGTAAAAAAAGGCATTGTTGGTGTCAGAAATGTTGTGATTTAGTGTCCTTATTTATAACCTATAGGGAATGCGAGCTGCACACAAAGGTCCCTCACAGTTGACCCTGGCTTGGGAGAAACTGGAAGGTAAGTCAGGACATGGAAATAACACAAAGTGACCTACTGAGACTGGGGACGTTACTGTAGAAAATAACAAGATGAGTTCCCACTTGTAAGCATGAAAACATACCTGAGGCAAAATCCTCCAAAACACTTGTAGACAACGGCAAACTGCTAGCAGGGATTTGAAACACTTTGCAATGAGAGTGCGTGGCCAATTGAACATCTTACAGTTTGGCTGCAAAAATGCTGATGCAGTTTTAGGGTGCAGTTCCCTTGATATTTGAATCAAAGGCAATAGAGACCTATTTTCTACCTCATTTTAATGCAAATGTATCTGGAATAATACACTCAGTTGGGGGAGTTGCTGTGCGTGGACAAATTGGAACAAGGATGGTGGGAAACAACAAAAATTATCAGGAATCTAGACTGGCTGTCTTAAAAAGCAAATTGAAAAGCTCTGTGTGTATGAACAGTAAAGGTCCTTTCAGCTCTGTTTTTCTATGACTCCATGCTAAGCAGATACAGAGTCAGAAGACACGAATGCCAAAGGGGAGGAAACAATTTAGGCTGCTACATAGACACAGAAGTGCCAAATGGGGTGAAATTAGCAACGTGAAACCACAGGCTGACTAGCAGGAAAATCTTTCAAGATGTATCCATCTGTAGAAAAGCTGCCGGGGGACCTGGTGGAAGCCTGGTCACTCAGGATTTTTACAACAAGGCTGGACAAAACACTAGAAAATGCACCATAGGGAGCAATTCTCCGCTGGCAAAGAGCGGTGGAGCAGATGATCTAATAGGCTTCTTGCATCTCTAACCTCTACAGTTCTGTGATTTCTTACTGTAAAGAACAGTATTTCAAGAGGAAAAAAGAAATAAATTGAAGGTAAAATATTAGATGGGTAAAAATAACAAAAAAAGCTGGAGAATGAATGGAGTGCTGTCCTCTTGCCTTTCTGTATTTAAAGGATTTGCTTCTGGCACATTGTTTTCTTGTCAGAGGCACTTCATTTTCTCCCACTTACCATCTCCTCTCGCTACAAAAGCAAAAATAGCCACTTGGGACTGCTGATGTCTTTCTGAGGAAGGACGCTGCTCTTGCACTTTGGAAAAGCATCAAGGCTTTGTTTGGTCAGTCAAAACATAAAAAACTCATTGTTTTCTTTGGGAACAGTTTTCTTTTTAAAGCAAGCCCCCAGCAAGTACATGCATCATGGTGGATGCACCAGCTTATCAGCCCTGCTCCCTTCCCACATTGCCTTCTCCCTCGTTCACGCTACAGACTCTCATTTTAGCACTTTGTTGGCCCTCTTCTTGCACAGGTACCCTGCTCTTTGGCGCATGCTGCCTCCTGCTGTTGAAACACTTTTTCCTCAAACTGGTCCAGTGACTTTTGGCTCTTTGGTCTGCATTCAGGCTTTTCTTGAAAACCTACATTTTTCTTCGCAAAGGACTAATTAGCTGAGTAAGGTCAGGCCATTTATAGAATGTTGCTGGCTGGAAGGCATCTTTGAATATTCTCTGGTCCAAACCTCTGACAGGCCAACTTCAAAGTTAGAGCAGGTTGCTCAGGGCCTTGTGTAGTTGGGACAAATTTTGACCAAAATTTTATCTACGTCTCCAAGGATGGGGATTCGACAACTTCTCTGGGTAGCCTGCTCCAGGACTTTGCCATCCTCACTGAGAAAACACTTTTCCTTTAATCCAGTCATAATTTCCCTTGCTGTGGTAAGGCCTCTCTGTTCTTTCTCTTCACTGGACTAAGCAAACCTGCTCTGTCAGCCTCTCCTCTTACATGGTATGCTCCAGCTCCTGACCACCATCATACCCCTCCACTGGATGCCCTCTAGCTCGTCGACACATAAAATAATAGGATGAGTTTGAATGCCTGGAAAACAGTTACCAGCTGATTTTTTACTTTTTTTTTTACCTGTTTGTGCATTTATTATAAGTTCTAGGAAACTCATTATGAACTCTAAAAAAAAACCTCTGCCTTTTTCATGTTTGCAAGAGGCTCTTTCAGAAGCATCTAACACATTGGGAAGTAATAAACTAATATTAACGGGTTTTTTCTGTGTGTACACAAGGCTGGCTTTTGGGGAAGCTAAGCATTCACATGTCTTCACATGTCCATACTAGCTTCAGGGAAGATCGTGAGCGAACAGCACATCTAAAAAGTAGGTTCAGGTTTTTCAAGCGCATTCAGACTCATTCCATTCATCGTTACTGGGAATTGCAAGACCTCTGGTGACTTTGAAATCTTGATCAGTATATACGTCCTGATGACAGGCAAATGCGCTTTCAAAAGGAATAAGTCATGACAGAGTTCATGACAGCTTTGACATACAAACTTGTCAAATAGATAGATATGTATCGTAAGAATATGCGCTCTGCCTTGGGGCGCTTTTACGCAGCATGCTGTCCCCCTCTAACACTGGGGCACCATCCACCTAAGATCAACCGGGTAGTGAAACCTTCAGGTGCTGTTTCAAAATGCTGTCTGTGTTGGAGCCTGCTTTTCTGAGGGTCGGTTTTGGGGGATTTTTTTGAGAGAATAAGCAGAAAACGTGGCAAGTATAAGAGGGTGGTTTGTAATAGCATATGGCAGAAAGGGTTTCCCAAAGTGCAAGCTTTAGCAACATTCCTGAAGACAGACTCATAATATTACCCCTCAAAAAACACTTTTAGATGGCAATAATCATCTGAGTGTGGGTTTGGTCATGACAATACCTTTAAATTGGGTGGGCCTTTTATACGGGGAAATACTTTTTTCTATTTCTTGTGCAAATCACACTTACTTTCCATATATCAACAAGAACTACTTTATCTGTCAATAAACTGCAGCCAGCTTCATGTGAGTAGCTGTGATTTACCATAGGGCAAGGCTGGACTCGCACAGTGAAGGGAGCTATTCAGCCGAGCGACATTATCAGGATCTTAGAGCTTCTGCTTTAAATTGCCAAGCACACGCTGGGATAGTTAACTTGTCAGGACCAGCTAGTTCCTACAAAAATGTCCTCCAGTGCATGGCTAGTTTTTAGAAGATGAACAAACCTGGGAGAGGAGCTGTCAAGTAAGCAGGAGGTCTAAAGCTGCATTGGGCCCCAGCCTCATTCTTCTTCCCTTTGCCATGGGACATTCCTTCCTGATCTTTCCTTTAACAGCCTGGCATCTGGAGCGGGTGAAGCCCCACTTCAGCTCAGGACATGATAAAAAAAGAGTATTAAAGTCAAGCTGAGCCCTGAAGTTGCCTACAGAAAGCACTGAGCACAGGCTGTGGAAGAGTGGGGCCTCTTTGGTGTCAAGCTTGTGGTCAGAGGTGCCTGGAGTGTCCAAGGGAAGAGGATCTGCCTGAAATGGCTGTCTTACAAGACATGGGGGAAAAGAGATTCCTGTTTACCTCAGAAAACTACTGGCAGCACATACAGATTTGTCACAGTTTGTGATATTAATGATAGCAACAGGACGTGGGACTTTCAGATTTTACATCTCAGCTTCACACCAGCACCTTGCTGATAGCTCACTGCTCACAAACCAACTGGTTCAGTTCCAGTTCGGGGAATCTTCTCACCTATTTTTAGTCACCTTAAGATCTGATGTACAGTCTGAGCTCATAATTTGCTTTCACTTTAAGAGTCAGTAGAGAGAGACACGACCAGTGAGTTATCCCATCTCATCCTGGAGGACCCTGGGGTTGGGTGAGGTTTCACGCTGGGAACAGCAATGCTGATATGCAAGCAAAGCAAAGGTGGCAGGTGCTTGAAATAGACTGTGAAAGTGGCTTTGCTCAGGCAGTTTGGGAATCTGCTTTTGTGCTCAGCTAAAGCAATGTGTGCCAGTGAGGGAAGATGTGAACTTTGTCTTCACTTTCAGGTTTGCCCACTATCTTTAGAAATTACAATGGCATATCTGCTATTTTTTTGTCTAGGCATGCCAGTGCATGAACACCATTGTTTGCACAGAGTAATCACAGGGCTATAAAAAATCAATACAAGCCAGGAAGTTAGAAACACTTATTTGCAAACATCTCTTCAATCAAAACGTAAAGGGAAATGTACTGAGCTCCATCTGACTTTTAAAAGCCTCGTTTCCCTCAGACTCCTGACAGGTCTGAATAGGACACCGTCCTGTTTAGTGACCACTTGTAAAGGAAACTATAATGCATGCAGTAAAAGAACATTGATTTTAAGATTGAGAATTACATGCATCCAAACAATCAGGCTTGCGATACAGCTCCAACCTCCCTCTTTACAAAACTAAGGCTCAGCCTTTTTGTGTTGCTCCGTGCACTGTCCTGTCTTTTCGGGCTGTGTGGCCCTTGCATTCCTCCTACAGCCTGTGGGGAAAAAGAGAAATTTAAACCAAAGCAAAACAACCCGAAGTTCAAATCTTTCATCTGGGCAATAAAAAGGAATATGCTGGTGACTCGTTATTCCACACAGAGTGCCCATTACTTTTGTCGACTTCAAGACTGTAGTCACTCACAGAGAACAGGGCAATAGTATTTACATTGGGATTTCAAGGAAGACTGCTCTTATAAATTAGTAAAAGGCATGAGTCACCCCAGCACAGTGTTTGATCCAAGAGACGCAGTTACCAGCCCAGCGTAACACTCTAGCATCTGTCCAAAAAGCCACGCACCCTCATTAGCACGCTATTCCTGGGAGTTAAGCAGGCTGAAGGTTGCAAAGAGGTGCTATTGTCATACCAGGAGTAATTCTTATGTTTTATTGATACCCAAGAAACTGTGTGTTAGCCTGAAAGCAAAGAGAGACAGAGGGAGCAGGCTGGTGGAGATAGCTGTTGTATAACACTCAAACACAAGGAGTGGAACTGACCAAATCCTTTTCAATTACTTTTTTTCAATAAATGTCAGGTTTGGGGAGGAGGACCATTAAATCTGAGTGATTTAATAATTAATAAGAACATATTCATCCCATTGTACAGCTGGATGCACCACCTATGAATAAATCCCCCAGATAATATATTTGTGGATCTTCATAATATTTTTTTTCATTCCACTTTTTTCACTGATTTATTTCAGTCTAGTCCAAATTGCCCTAGGATTTTCCCAGAAATCAACCAGATAACCACTTGGGGGAAAGGGAACGAGTGCCTGGAGCTCAGGCGCTTGCCTGTTCAGGAGCAGAAGTGGTGTTTGCAATGATTAGGGCTTCTGGCAACGCAGGGAACCTGACTGGTGAGCCATGGAGATTAGGTGATCCTACAGGACTCCGTGAAATGCAGACAAATATGGGCGCTGCACACAAGCTGGGAATTACTGTGGGTGTCAATTAACCTCACAGATCACAGGGTTTATTAGGCTGAATTATTTATCCCAAAGATAAAACACTGAAAGAAAGAAAGGCATCATTAAACAGCACAGCCTTGCACAGAGTTTAGGCAGTGAACCAAGTTTCCGAACAATTTAATTTATTAGGGACCTAAATTGTACTAGATTATCAGATCAAGTGGAATAGAGGGAGGCAATGCATTTTATGTTCAGTGCCCAGAATGTAATAAGTGTGTTATTCCATTCATGCCATGTCTCAGCCTGAGTTATGAAGAAAAGGGGATGTTTCCTCCATAGGGTAATTTTCCGTTTTTTATCCATTTTCAAAAGCTGTCAAACAGCTGTCATGGAGGAAAAATGTTGCTAGTTTATCACTGAAGCTCAAAACCTGTTAAATGTGAATGTAAAGTGGAGCACTACATATAGTCCCAATACAATGGGAAGAAGCTTAACTGTTTGAAGTCTGTCTTTGTAGAGATTATACCCCGGCAGAAAAGGACAATAGGAGAGTTTTGCCTTGGGAAAAGAGAGACTGACAGGTCTGCATGTTTTTCCGCAATCAATATTGTAGACGGAGCACTTCTTACATGGTGGGGTTCAATTAAAGAAAAAAACCACACGAATTTGGGGGAATTCCCTGAAGAGTTGAAATCCTTCCCGGGAGGAGGGAATGTTTTTTTCAAGATGAGCTTGCATGAAAAATTCATGTAGTGGATGGATACATTCATACAAAAAGAAATTTGATAAATAAATAATTGTCTTAATTCTTACTGCCTCACATAGCAATTGAACGTCCATATTGACCACTTCAGTTTGCAAAACTAGCCCTTAGTGTAAACACGTGTAAAATTAAATCATCCAGAAAAACAAAATAAGGCAAAAGGTCACACATGCTAACTGAGGCAAGTAATTCATACTAAAGTCTATCACAACATCCAGGAAATAAGAAACTGCCACATGCAGCCAAGAAGCTGGTACAGGGATGAACACAAAGAGACAGACAAAACACAGCATGAAAACGGGTGATAAGCAGAGATTTGCAGCCATCAGGAAGGGGAGAAGAGGAGGCAGCTGCAAAGACAGGAGGCCGGAAAAGATAGACGAATTGGGCTGGAAATATATACAGTTACGATAACGGCTATGAAAGAGATTACATGAAGCTGCAATTAGCTAGCTGTACTCGACTGCTATTCAGTCATACTTGCATCTCTCTCCTCCTTTTTCCCAGTATTGACTGCCTGGGGAAGATAGTTATCTTTGTTGGAGAAGAGTTATGTACACAGCACTTGGGTTGGACAAATAAAGTGCTAGCCTGGTCTACGGTCTCTGCATCTCCAGGCTATGAAGAAATGCAAGAGGACCCTCCACAGGAACTCAGGGAAGCCCATTGCCCAGCACAGCCTGCCTCTCCATCACACTCCTCCTCCACTAGGAAAACAAAACCAGAGGTTCCCTACCCTTCAGACCCAATGACATTTTTTTCTAGCCATTCCTGTGTCTTTGGTGCCTGCCATTTCCTCTCCCTCACCTTTTTTTCCATGACTGCATGGTTGTTTTCTGTGCTATCTCACATCGTTTTCTTTCCCCAGCCAGTTCTTCCCTCAGATACCTGCGGCTCCATGCATGGTCCTGGAAACCTCTCTGCACCTTTCCCCACCTTCCTGCTCCCTGTCCCAGCCCCATACCCATGCCCCCTGCCCCTGCTTCTGCTTCCACCAAGAGAAACTTTTAAGTGTGTTTTGTTCATGATCCTTCTCTTCACAGTCATCATCTTTGGTCGTGTGCCTTTGTGCTAAGGAAAGCCCTGAGATACAAGGTTGAAATGGCCTTTTCTTCATCCTCTTTTCCCTTACTCCAAAGCGGCCTCCCCAGAGGCTTGCCCTGGGAGATCCTCTTGATGTGCTCCCTCGTGACAATGAGCTTGGCTTCCTAAGCTGACCAAATAGACAGGCAGAAAAGACAAACACACACACCCCCAAGAACAGGAAAAGCTTTTTTTTGGTTTTGGGGTTTTTTTTTAAAGAAAAAACCAGAATTAACTCCCCTTCAGTCTATCGTGCTACATGAGCCCATCCTCTGGTTTGACTCATGACTGGGTTAGTCACCCTCAAGTGAGGGAATACCAATGTGTAGTAGAAAATGCTAATTTTTAAAGAGTGATCTAAAAACTAGAGGCTGATGGCTATGTTTAGTAATAGGATACATTCAAATCACATTGCTTTATCCCAAAACTTGTCCCTCACTATACAACGTGTTTTGCCACCAAAGAGCCCCTCTGGGAAGGAGGCTGGTGGGTTAGAGAGCTGTATGGTCACTGCAGTGGTGACGACAGGTTTTGGCAAGCGCTTGGGCAAACAGCTAGGTTTATGTGAAATGCTCTGAATCACTGGTTTATAAATTTGCAACATTCAGCCTTGCAGTAAAAGGAAGAAACTCATGTGCCTGTGTATTTTTTAAGGTCTTGTCCAAAAGACCCTACTACAGAAACCCCATTTAATCTACCTTAGAGGGATGAAGGGCTGAGTCAACCCTGCTAGGATTTGAACCTATCACTCCAGGGAGCCTAATTATTGCAAATGCGGCGCTTAGACCACTAAACCCTTCCCTCCTGCTCTAATCACCTCTCAAAGAGTCCCTTTTGATCCTAGAAGGTTACGCAGCACCTGTGATAAAGGCAAAGCATTTAACAAAGTCTCCATAAGTGGAGTATATCATTATTCATATTACAACAGGTTTAAAGGAGCCGGGCAAGGATGAGAACATTGTGCTGTAACAAAGATTACAGTAGCAGCACTGTGAATTGCTTCTCAGCTCCAGCTTCTGTTTTCTTTCTGCTACACAATGGAAAAAATGGAGCAAGAGGAGAGCTGAGCTAAATTGCACTTGCTCCTGCCATGTCGCACCCCTAACCGTGTGTTTGCTTGAAGGGGTTTCACCTCACGTAGCTGGGCTGCAGGCTAGTGGGCTGCACGGCTGGAGGGTGACGGCTGAGCGAGGCTTGGCCTTCTCGGTACCCATGCCAAGTGTCTCCAGGAGCCATGCGGTTGGGAATATTCCTGCTATGGGCTTGTACATGCACGTCTTTGCTGCAGGAGCACAGGAGGCTCGGTGTGCAGGCACAGGGGAGGACGATGGGCCAGGGCATAGGGGCTTGCCCAGCTGCAGGGTAGTAGCTGAAAAAGTATCTGTAGCAGGGACTGCTAGCAACAGCTCCTTGAGTTTCTTTGCTTATCTCAGGATGTTGGTAGTATTTCTGCACAGTTTAGAAGGCATAAGTGAAAGCTGATGAGAATCTCATGTCTTATTATAACAAGGCTCCAGTTGGAGGTGGAAGGAAAAGCAGGGCTGGAGAGTAAAAGGAAGCCATTTTTTTTCAAACTCTGAGCTTTAAAGAAAACACATCCCTGCTCCTCCTCAGAGATAACATTGCAGCTAATAATTTTGCCTTTTATTCCCTGGGAGAAAAGGCAATTTTTGTCCCTCCTTCCCTCCTTCCATTACCTGAAGGGGATGCACGCCTTCTACTGACATGCAGATAGACGAAATCTGAAATGCTAATGGACTGGCAGTGTTTGCAGTGGGGTGAACAGTTTTCTGCTGGAAGGCTGGTTGGCAGGATACCGTCCTGCAGTCATTGAATCATTGCACTGAATCACAGCCATGTTGGCAGGATCCCATTCTGAGGAAGTTCACAGTACTGTCAAACACCTGCTGTTGCCATTGAACGATATTATGCAAGATCTGAAATTCTATTTATCGACATCCCTATTTGATTTCTTTTTTTTTTTTATTTCCATCCTCTTCAGTCACCAGAGTCTCAAATGACTGCAGTAAAACCTTTTCCCAAAAGCATTATACAATACTCAGCCTGATGCCAGGATACCAGTTCTTGTAGGGTGAAAATCCACTCTTCTGACTTTACGCTGATGCAGAGATGCCAAGACAGCACAGGATACAAAGACACAGGAGTTATTCCTACAGTATGCACTCTCCAGGGTTACTCAAGTAAGGAGACCAAACAGGCTTTGACTTGCAGAAGCCCAGCTGCCCTTTTTTCCCTTGAAAGCCCTGGTTACACAGCCTTGTGGGAGAGGGCACTACTATAAATAGGTTTTATCTCCTACTCTTCTTAGACAGTGATTGTTTCAAGATAAGAGACTTCTTGAGCCACCCTGATGGGAATCTTGGCCTACACACACCTCAGAAGTGAAGAATACCAGGTTATGAGAGTTAAAGAGCAAGTAGATTCTTCTCTCTAATAGCATATAAGACACAGTCATTTACAGTGGTATTTTCCTGGCTTGCTCCATACCTTCTGTCCTGCCACACAGACCACTTCACTTTGAGTTTTTGGGGTCCTTTCTCAAAAGCAGTAGTTCATGTCTTAAGAAATCAGCCTGAGCTCCTCCAGCCTCTTTGTCTTTACTCCCAGCCCCTCTGGCATCAGGCACTGCTGCCACATCTCTGCCCCAGGGCAGCCCCAGCCCTCCCGGCTCTCCAGCCACCTTCATCATGGACAGATCTGCTCCTTCTCTTCACTTCCATGGATCTGTCCTCCTCTTTCCTGCAATCCTCTAATTTTGGATATTTTACTCCCCGGCTAGCTCTTTCCTCGACTGATGGATCTGCTTTCTGCACAGGAAAGGTCTCTTCCTGCCCAAACTGAAATATCTCTTTGGTTAGCAATTCATTAGGAGGTGTCGGTGAGGTATGCCAGGCTGCAAGAGAGCTCTTCCTGCCAAAGCCCAGCCTTTCCTGCTCATTCTTTTTTGAGCAATTGGATAACTCCGTTACCTTGCATCAAGCTCACAGTCTGGGTGTGAGCTTCTCTTTGGCTTCTCACGCCCAGTCCCTAGCTTAAAGTCTCACCTTTTTTTCTTAAATAAAAGTAAAATCCAGACTGGCTTATCCAGTTACACAAATAAAACTCTCAACCAGGAGCTCATTATCTTCAGTCTCAGTTATTGCAGCGTCTTTTTCTCTAACGCTAACACAATCTTGCCTTGCCAGTATTCCTCTAGAGCACTGCTGCAAAGATCATTTTCGTAGCCTGTCTGTCTGCCCATGCCAGCTCTCACGGTGAATGCCTCCACTGGCTGGCCTTTCTCTTCTGTGTAAGGACCCTGCTTGTCCCTGCGCTGTCATCTTTTTAGCACTTAAAAGGTTAATTCTGTCTCCTGTTTGCCCACGATTCTAGTCTCTGCTGCCCTCTTTGAATCTCAAACAAGTCCCTTTCATGCAATGTTCTCCTCCATTATACCCTTTGGAGTCTCAAACAGGATCTCCTCAAAACAGTATTAGAAACACCTTATTATTGTCCTTGAAATCTTTCCTCTACTCTCACCTTGTACAGGAGTGCTACAAAGCCTTCCTAATAGCTGAGCTGGCAACAAGTTCTTCATGACGACCAAAAGTCCCTCTCTAGCTGTTCATTTCCCCCTCCCCTCCCCTCTCAAGAAGTTAGCATCTCTTCAGCAGATTGTGACACAATAGGATTTAACAACAAAAAAAAATCTTGGGAAGACAAACGCCATCACTCTGAACATCCCCCCCTTCCTTCTTCTTCCCCTAGTTTCTATACTGAGCATGACATCATATGGTATGGAACAGCCCTTTGGCCAGTTGGGGTCAGCTGTCCCGGCTGTGCCCCCTCCCAGCTTCTTGTGCACCTGGCAGAGCATGGGAAGCTGAGAAGTCCTTGTCTAGTCTAAGCACTACTTAGCAACAACTAAAAACATCAGTGTGTTATAAACATTCTTCTCATCCTAAATCCAAAGCACAACACTATACCAGCTACTAGGAAGAAAATTAACTCTACCCCAGCTGAAACCAGGACACATGTGAAGCATGTGGCAGGGCAAGGGCTTGGACCCATCTCACAGATTCTCGATTAGTGCCAAGCACTCGGGCATTAATCATCTGCAAACTTGCTGCGCTGCCTTTAAGCTGATACAAGCTGTTCACTTCTAAGCTAAGAGCTTGGAAACAATGGCTTTTAAAACCAGGAAGCAAGATGGTAATTAACATGACCTGTCTATCACCCAGGTTATTAAACTGCATTATAAATGTTTTGTTGCTGAAGATTAATTATGTAAATCTTCACAGGAGTCTCACACAACTGAAAGAAATATGAGTGTTTGTTCATCAGCCCTGATTTCTTCTCTCAGCTACTTCCTAAAGGTTGAGTTCTAGTCTGCTATCAACGTCACACAATTGCCATTAACCACAGTCACAACGCTTTTTGCTGCAAGCAGCTCATCGCCGTGTGCACGTGGTTGACTAGAGCTTGTAATGGTGTTTCAGGCAAACGCTGTCTGCATCTACAGACATGGCAGGTCAGGAGCTGCAGCTCTGGCTGAGGTCGCACTTTATTCTAGGACCATGAGTTGCCAGGTGATTAATGGAAAATATTGCTTTGTGTCCCTGAATCTTTAAGGCCATTGGAACATTGCAAGGTTTTTCGGACTTCTTCATTGTGTAACACAGATGTAATCTAGAAAAACAACTTTCGAATCTAGCATGGACTTCTTAGAGCTTCTTTTGTGCTGCTGGCAAGCAGAATCAGCTGAGAAGTATTAACTGCAAAAGATTTCATGAAGTTTAATGCAATTACTTTCAGCATGTCCAAAGGTAGGCTCAATAGAAAAATGTTTTGTGGAGAAGATATTTTGTAAGCTCTAGCCCTAAGTAAATAAGCAAAACAAAAATACCTCAGTTTTTATGTTCTCTATCCATAAACTATTAGTCTAAATATAATTCTCTAGAACTCCTTGAAAATATTAAGGCAGGATTCTGGCCTCAGTGTTAGTGGGTCATGTATGTGACAAGTGGAACTTCTTTAACGTTTGATGACCACCATGCAAATTCTGTGTACAAGCAAGTCACCAGAAGAACTCTTTTTGTTCAGGAGGGATACAGGCACTTTAAGGTGATTTACCTTTGAAGCCTTTAGGGTGATATGAAATGTCTACTCCATACCATTAGTCCTAAAGCAAATGGAGGTGTGTAGTTCAGATGTAGATCTTTACATTTGGTTAGAACAGCTGAGCTGTTCCAGTCATGAACTACCAGCAGAACGACGGTGTTCCCGATGACCATAAATCCTATATTTATACCTGCCTTCCAGCTGAGGCCTCTTCGTCAAAAGCAAAGTGCTAACATGACCCCATGTTCTAGCGGCTTGCTGGAAATGTGCTAGATGCTTTCAAGCTCCAGCTTCAGTTTTTGCCACCAGCATCTCCACTGCTCCAAGTCACGGGGTTTTGCAACCTGAGAGCCCTCCCAGACAGAAATGAAGCTGCAGGGGCAACAGCCCATTACAAATGCACAGTAAATGCTATAGAACAAAACCAGCATTTCCACCCAGCTGGAGGGGAATTCAGCTTCTTCCTGATGTTAGGAGATCAGGAAACAACAATTTAAACAGGGAGCAACTCTGCAGTTTAAGTTACAATGGAGGTGAGCATAGTTGACCACACAATTTCAGAATCAGGATTTCTCTTTTTTGCTATAGGCCTCACAGCCATATGACTGTCTATCTTTGCTGCAGAGTTGAGATTTTTTTTTTTTAAATCTCACTTTTTCTAGAGCTAAGACATGGGAAACTAATATGAGAAATCTGTGTCTTGTTGTTCCCACATGTCTCAGTACACTGTTGACCCTGAAACATAAAGACAGGAATACAAGATATCATTGATTTTCAGTCCTTCCCTAATGATCATGTTAACAGAAAAACCCAGCTACCTTGTTTGTTTTATATAATCCCCAAGCGCCTCCATGGTTCCTCAGGTGCCAAACCCAGCACTTATTAACACCCTGTTCCCCCGGGCTCCTTGTGGAACACTTCTTCGCTGCCGCTATTGGCTTTCAAACATAACTGCACAAAATTAAAATACAAGCGTGTTAAAAAAAAAAGCATGCAAAATGCAAAATTAACATGCGAACAAACAACAGGGGCCACTCTACTGATTATATTTTCACTGTCATGTTGTATTAATTAAAGCTTTCCATCCTTTAATTAAAGTGAAGCAGCCAGAGAATCTCCACCATGTTGCGGAGGGTGACTGAATCAAAGGGTCTCTCTGAGGGGTCTACAACTGCCCTGCCAGGTAGAAGCCAGGGCTTTGCGTGAAGAGATCCTCCTGGTCAATGGCATTCAGAGCTTGGATCCAAATTTCCTCAAGGTATAGGCTTGTGACCCAAGGTTTTGGTCTGGCCCCGTCTTTAATTAGAACCTGCTTTGGCTTTCCCTAATTCAGCGGCAGTACTTGGCATGGACTTCCTGCATATTTAGATGACAACTAATGAGGATTTTTATTAAACTTGAGCCTCGGCCGGCTGGGAGGAGGGAACAGCTTTTTAGCATCAGATGGAAAAGACTTTTGCCTCTGGAATATTTCTCAGCACGGAGCAAAGAGCTGGGGGAGGAGAAGGTGACGGGAACGCTGTCAGTGCCGCCACTAATGGGGCCTGCCTGGGGCACACTGTTCGGTATCCCTTGGAAGGTGACCTTGACTGCTAACATTTACATTTTAGCAGCCATTTGACATATTTGGTTGTGTCTACAGCAAAAAATGCACAGTTCTGGGAGAGACATGTAGCTCGGATCAATGTCTTCGATGCCACTGTCTCCTCTTGTCCTGCCATACTGTGATATTTGCTATTTAGTCTGAAAGTGCATGCTACAAGAACATCAAGCCACTGCCTCTTCTTATTAATGCAGGTAATCGATCTCATCAGGCACCATCCATTCAGGTTAACTCAAGGTACAATCTGCAAATTAAAGACCTCAAACAATTAAGTCATTCAAATTGGTAAGAATAGTGCTCATTGTCCAATGAACCAAACAGCTGGCCATTATTATTTGCTTTTGGTGTCATTTATCAGCCTTGGGCATGTGGGAGAGACTGTAGATGTCTGCCAGAGGTATCGCTGGGTCAGATCCCGGAAAGCTTTGTGCCTGCAGCTCCTGTCATTTCTTTACCCCACTGGATCTGTCTTGCAGAAGGTGGAGATTTGTGACAATAGCTCCCAGTCCTTATTGCCACATGTTTCGGCAGCTCAGCAGATGGCTGTGTGCTCCTACCACCTGGCCAAAGGGTGCTGTCACCCTTCCAAACAAATGGCATTAACACCTCTGAGGGACAGACCAACCCACCGATGCTGATGTGCTTTAACTCCTGGTATAAGGATGGCTAAGAGCACACATGGGGCTAGATATGATGGCTTACCAGATGGGTGGTAATTTGTTAAGCTGCTATAATGCAAAAGCTTTCAATTGAGTATTCATACCCTAAGATCTTCAGCCAACATAAGAGTCATTTGGTTTGCCTTTAATATAATTGGAAAAGATAGGAAATTAAATTTTTAGGCCATAGTGTATGCCAATCCCTTTATTTGCTTTGAAAATAAAAATCTCCCTCTCCTTTTCCTCTCTGCTGCTGAAAGTTCAATCACTTATCAAAATAGTGATGCCCTTTGTCCTGGCACACTACTCTAATGCTAAAGCATATGTTATATTAAATATTAACCAACCACTAATTGGTGCATCATTTGGCCAAGGAAAGAGGTGGCTTCATGTTGTCAGTGGCCTGTTTCACTCTTCTGAAAGTCTCAGTACTTTGCTCTTCAGCTTATCCTGTTACTCTGCCTCTGTCAGCCTCGAGCTTGAGACGCATTTTGGCATCTCCTGATATCAGTTTTGTGCTCCCTTTTGCATCCCTGTTTATGTACATCAGGACTCTCCATTGTGGGCAGTATTGCCTGGGGTGTGAGCTGGTGGACTGAGCTCTGGATTTTAATTTTGTTTGGCAACTGTCCTCCCAGGCGAACATAGGAAAAATCACTTAATCTGCTTTGTGCTTCTGTTTCCCAGGTGTAAACTACAGGAGGAGAAACATTGATGTTAAATTACTAAGGTTGTCCCCTCACTTCAGAATGTAGGAAAAAAACATGTGTTGTAAAATCTCATGCTGGAAAATCTTTGTCAAAATAATTGCATCCAGTTATACTGTTGGCAAATTCTTAAATATGAGATCAGTTCATTCAACGTACCTAGAGATGATGAGTGGCATACAGGCTACAATTACAGTGTGACATAAATAACTGGCTGATTAATTGAATGGTGGTGATTTTTCAGAACAAAATGTGTAACGCTACCTTTATGTGCATGGCAGGAACCTCAGGCCTTAAAATAGCTTCCAAGCTCCTGAGCAAAGCAGGCTTCTCACTGAGGGCTGTAGTTGGGGCAGCTGCAGGGAGAGAACAGTAGGAAGATCTGCGTGGTGTCAGGGATGACAAAAGTCCAGCCTGCTAGAGAAAAGGATGGTGCACGCTAGAAACTATGGCCATATTGCAGTCCAGTGACTCTTTATCCCTCCTGATGCCAGCAGAGACAAGATATAAAAGTTTGCAGTCGGATTCATAATTAATATTCCCCAAGTTTTTTGACTATGAGCCTGTCCTTGAAACTCCATGTGTACCAAACTGGGCAACCTGTAGTCTCACAGAGCTGGCCCCGTGGCCCGTGTTTCCCCAAAATCCTAATGGAGCTGATAAAAACTCTGAGGCTTCAGAGCAGAAGCCAATCATTGGCAACTCAGGGTTGGAAAGTAACTCTTAATAAACAGTTTTTTCCCAGCTTGGGAGCTCTCCTTGAAGCACTAGATACCTGTCTTACTGAGATAACTGAGTAGGGTGGGTGAGGGTTCTGTGTCCCATGGTGTGCAAAGTCCTCTACCTCTGAATTAGAAAAAACAGGTGCTAGCTGGGCCTCTCTGTCTTCACTTCCCTCCTTGCCCCTCTAAATTGTGGATGAGAGAAGAACCACCGAGGCATCTCTGTTGGGGGCAGAAGTCTGGGCTGACCATCCTGTCCATAGAGCCAGGCTTGGCTATCAGGTTCAGAGCCAGGTGAAGGAAAAATTCTGATGGCTGTGGTCAGAAGCCAGCGAGGCAGTATGGTCTGAAGAGTCATCCCAAAGTTACGGTCACTGAGGAGCAACCCACCCCACTGAGCCTGGGTGGCCAGATCCGCTGTTAGCACAGCACTGGATCTGCTTCAGCACAAGCTCTTGCAGGAGGGAGAGTTTACGCATTAGCCTGGACATTTCAATATCTACATGATTTGGGGTTTTTTTCCTGTTTTAAAGAACTCAAAAGTCCTGTTCTGCTTCTGCAAAGAGTTAATTCTCTGTTAAGAAAAATAATGCAGTAAAAAAAATCTTTCTATCATGCAGGCCCTAAGCTTTTGAGATGCTACTGGGAAATCTCTTTAGGACAGAGTCTGTCTGGCTGAGCTGTCAGACTGCTAGAGGTGCAGCTGAGTTTCAAATGGACGAGCAGTGTGCGTGTGAGACTCATCCCAAAAAAGGAAGATGTTTGACACGTGAAGTGTTTTTATATTATGATGGAGAACGAGCAGGAACATCAGACAGGTAAATCACCCTGCCAAGCACGAGAATTCCTGACTGACAGGCTCATCGCCTGCCTTGCCTGCTCGAGAGGATCCAGCATTTATTTCTGCTGAAAAGCAAGTGTTTAAATTGCCATTTGCTGATTTTTCATTACTGATTGTAATTGCAATGTGCAGGTTCAGAAGAGCAAAGGGAAGCTTTTGCTTTGCACATGGAGGAAGATGGGAAATGTCTCTTCTTGAATGAAACAGAAATGAAGCAAGCCAGAAGGAGTAAAAGAAAGCTTACAAATAATCAGAAATCAAAACCAAACGATCTGAGGGAGAGAGGCAGGGCCAACACTGACATTTATCGAAGTTTAGCAATTAAAATCATAATATACCAATTAGAACATATGTCAAGGATTGACTCCTACTAATGTACTCTAGCAATGCAAGTATCTTTATATTAGAAATTTTGAAAACATAGCACTGTAATTTGAGGTCATTCACTACCATGCTATGATACAAACATATCAGATTAAGTATTTTGTCTGAATGCTATAATAAAGAGGCCCAAATAAACAAACAGACTAGAAAGAGAGCATGAGGACATCGGATAGTGTGATATGAAGTTGTTTACGCGGCTGAATGTGAGATGCTTTCTTTAGTCATAAGTGGCAAAGCCACCAGTGAATGTGTCCTTTCAGCCCTGAATGGTGAAGAAAAAACCTTGTAGCACAACATCATGTATTTTGTATGGACTATATTCAGCAAAGCGTTTAAACATGTGCTTTAATCTATTACTATTCAGCAGTTAAGTACTTAACTTGTACCAAAATCCAGCAGATAAAGATGCGCTGAATCAGAGACTAAACACTGCAATTTTACAGCAAAACTATTTTGGCAATGCTTGAAAACACTTTAAAAATTTTATTGGGACCGTTTTGAGATCTCTCTACTTCTCAAGCCCTAGTTACTGTAAGATGAACTGTCCACATCTTATAAGGAAAGAAAGATTAAACTTAATCCATCCAAAGTGATTCAGAAGATGTCCAGAATAACTTTACTGTACACAGGAAAAGGCTTCACATTTGAAGTCCAACATATGGAGAACATTCGGGGCTAGAGGTAAAAGCTAAATAACTCAGCAGAAAGCTTTGAAGCTCTTGTTTCCACCACTGATAAAAAGTTCACATTTCTAGTCAGAAAAATTATAAGGTATTTGATCCTCAAGCAAGGCTTGGTACGAAACTGAGCCCTGTGTGCAGTGGTAGTCAAGACAGAATAAACCCAGGGGTGAGAGCAGGGAGGATCTTTGGAAAGAAATAAATAGGCAGGATATCCAAAATGGCAGCAGCTGGAAGCTGCTGCAGGGTGGGATGTCAGGATGAACCCCCTGGGAGATGCGATACTGCACACAGGGCAGGGGAGGAGGTCAAATGTGCAAGGCCCCACAATTTGTCAGACGGCTAACACCATCATTACCTGTGTGTGCGTGCACATGGGCATGCCTGCCTATAAATTACACTCACAAATTTCCAGGCTAAATGTCCTCTTACTGGCAGCAGAGAGCACTGCACCCCCCCATTAGGAGATATTGTTTTGTAATGAGCAATAAGAGTTAGTTCTCACGGTATGAGGCTGCAGATGAGTCACTGCTGAAATCAGCTGCGATGTCAATAGTTTTGATTTTTCTGCATATTACACATTTTTCATTTTTTCTGACATCACTGGAAGGAAGAGCACTGGAAGAAGTCTGGGCTTGAAAAAGAAGCAGAGAAGGGGTCTGAAGATGGGATGAGGGAGATAGAGAGGGGAGAAGAATAGGTCCCTCATTAGCATCGTTATCCGATGACAGGTTCAGGAGGGAGACATTCAGGGTCCAGATGCTTCCTGAGGCTCCCTGGCAGGCAAACTTCTGTGCTGCTTGCAGTCATGCTGGACCTCTCCAGTGTTGTCATTTTTGGCAAAAGCCCTGCTATCAGAGAGGAGCCAGCTCTCCATGCATCAGCCTTGAACAGCGGGCATCGCTGGCAGAAGCATGCCTTGCAGTGCCACACAACACTTCTGCAACATTGGTGGAAGAAAGGAGGTGACAGGAGACAAAAAAGGGAAAATTAGAGTGTTCCCATTCCCAGTGGAGATAGGATCAGGCCCAGAAGGAAGGAAAAGCAGCAGACGCTTTTGCAAGGTGGCTGCAGAGAGGAGAACTGTGCCCTTGCCCTGCTGGCTCCAAGAGCAGCGTGTGACTTCTTGTGGCTGCAATGTCCCACAGCCATCCCAGCCTTGGGATGAAGGCACTTTCTGGCAGCTGCCACTCTCAATACCTTACAGAGCTTCCAGGACTGGAAACCAAGGAATTGAGAGCTTCCAGGTCTGGGAATGGAGGAATTTCAGTAGATGTCACTTGTCCAAATAAGATAAAGCCGGAAGCCTTGGCAGTGGCATTGCCACCCCTTGCACACACCGTTGTGCCTCAGTCACAGTGAGCCTGCCAGGAGTGGAAATAGGAGAGGGTGGTGAGCACAGCAAAAAGGTCAACCCTGTGAAATGAAAATATGCTTAAAATCTCCTACATAATCTGCTCCTAATGCTTTCCTAAGAGTCTGATATGCCCATTTTCTCTGAGCCTCTCCCTCGTTACTCTCAAAATGGCCGTTTCTCTATACCCTGTTGAAACACATCAGCTGCTGTACTGGTACCTCCTCTGAAAAACAATGAGGAGAGTTGGAACCAAGATGGCAGATAACAAATGCAAGGTAGTGCACACGGAGAGAAACTATTTGAACTACTTGTATGCATTGCTGGGTTCTGAATTAACTGTAACCATTTAGAAAAAAAGGCCCAGACAGCTCACTGAAAGCCTCTGCTATTCTATGCTGGTCATTGTCTCAGACTCTATGGGGGAGATTTTTTAGTATTATTTTTTGCCATTATATAAATTGAAGGCCTTTATTCCATTCTGGTCATTTCAGATCCAAAAAGAGATATGGTAAAAATAGCAGGGGCCTGGTGACAGGTGACAAAGAGGATTAGAGGGAAGGGAAAGCCAGTGTGTAAAAGAGATTGAGACGTAGGATTTGTTACAGTTCCAGGGTGAGCTGCTCCTCTGACCTCTTTCTAGCATAGAGGCAGGCTCCGCTTCTTCAGGCCTCTGGTGGGAGTCTATCAGTCTGTCCCTTCCCTGCAAACAGTTCCCTGACAGCTTAGTGAACCTCTCTTTCAAGGAACTCACTTTTCAATGTCCAGCATCCTTGGGATCTTTTGAGTCCTAGGCTTGGCAAAAGAAATCTGCAGCTGGACTCTGGAAATAGCATCCTCCCAGCTCCAGCGGTCTTGTCATGACCCCTGCCATGATAATTGCTAATCTGGAGGCACTGTGCAGCCTTCCAGCTAGTTCCCTAATAGCTCTGCTATTAAACTAAACCAATGTTTACATTCAGTAATCTCCACTGCCACCCCATCACATACCTTAGAGACTTACAAAGCAGCCCTGCATCCTCTGCAATGTGGTTCAGTGGTGGTGGCCCCCACTTGAAGGCCACAAGACTTGGTTCTCATTTTCTGCTCCACCACCACCTCCCTGTGGGACCCTGCATTCTTGAGGTGGGATTCACCTCATCTAACAGTCACTGTCTAAACCTGAGGTCCCCCTCAATGAGTTATGCCTCCTGTAGTTATGGGGGAGAGATAGCTGCAATGGATGACTTATCTTAAGCCTTTATCTCAGAATGAGACAAATTGCCCTCATTTGTCTCTTCATGGATATGGAGGGAGGTCAGATGAGTAGCCAAGGTCAGGAACATCCTTTTTATAAAGTAAGGCATAGCTGAATTTGTGTATGGGTATCTGTAGGTGACACGAGTTCAATCCCTGTCTCCTAACAGCCCTCAGCCAGGAGAGGGGCAGACTTTCATACAGCTCGCAGCTAGCTAGTCATCTGCATTAGCAGCTCTGGGACTCAGGACCAGCCACCTCCATCATCTAAAACATGGACTGTCGAGACTTGAGAGTTAGACCTGAAGGCTTAGGGAGTGGCAGACGCAGCCATGAAAAGCCTAGGTGGGGCAACTACATATCTTCTGCTCCTCCTGTGTAACAGGACAGTGTTAACAGGCAAGTAAGGGAAATTGCTTTGCTCTTTCTCACTTAAAGCTGCAGGGCTGAATGAGGATCACCAGGAAAAGCTCGCCTGAGGCCGTATTGGTCCACAGGGAAGGTGGACTAAGTACTCCTGAGCCACTGAGAGAAAGCCACTAGGCTTGTTTCAAGCAAACCTAGAAGGCTGAATCCAAACACACCTAGTGTCTCTTACTTATCAGGCTGCTGAGAGTTAGCTTGCTGCCATCAAAGGAAAGACAGGTACTGAAGAATGATCATCAGTTTTACCAATATATAAGCCTTCTGGCTCTAAATGCCCTGGTCTGGGAATGATTCTGTACCCTGAATTGATGTCATTTAGTCTCTCAACTGGCCCAAGAGAAAAGTAAAGTGGCATAGGTCTACTTTTGGCTCTCAGTTGCTTACATGTGTCAAACATCAACCTGACACCACTGAGGTCTGAGTGGCTCTCTTCCTAGGGAAGCAAGCAAGAAAAAAATAGAAGAGAACTTTTTGTAGGGGTAACCAAATCCTTGTGAAGAGTTAATGGAGAAAGACATTACTGTAAAAAATAAAGAATGAGTTGTGCCTTCAAGTCTCCTCAACTATGGAAATGTAAAAATCACCTCATTTTTCATTTTTCATATTAATAAGCCTGTTTTTCAGAACTGGCCTTCTTTTATACAAACACTTAACCATGGTACATACCCTTCCTCCCTTCACTGTCATAAATTATCTTGCAGATGCTCCCTGTGAAGTTGCTAACTGTACTTTTGCTATTAATCTTGGCTGTACCTTTTTCTAGAGTATACCTCCTTGCTGATCCCTCTTAGGCAAGTGAGATAGTGCTTTGGTCAGGGCTCTGCTTCCCCCCCCGCCCGGGAACATCACTCTTGTTAGCTGTAAACTGTCCGTAACAATGCACCTTTTAATGATGCTCCCCCTTGGCTTTTACCGGGCTCATAGCAAGGCTTGTACTCCATTTTCCTGTAATAACTCAACTGCCACCAGGCTGGTGCTCCTGACAGTTACATCCTTACCAAGACTTTCCTGACTTGCCCCAGCTGGAGCAGGGAGATGCGAAGTGACTGCCATGCTCTGGGGAAGTGATAAGGGCTCACCTCTTCAGTGACCTGGAGTATTTCCACTGGGGATATGCTAGGCAGCAGGCAGCAGAAGAGCACATGAATTAATGCTCCCTGCAGCTCCCTGGGGTGGTGTTATTCACTCGTTTTCCTACACATCTTTCTGCGGGTCTGAGCCTATACGTGGCTTGTGCCATGTTTACCACCTTAACCTCTTCCTTTAGTGGGCTGTATCAAACTAAAGTCAAATAAAATTTGTTCCCTATACTAGATGCTCAGACAAATAGGAGAACTCTTCAGCTGAGTGATTTCAGATGGTAAAATAATTGGTGTAACTATACTTGGGATAACTATATGCATGCAGAATGCAGTCAAAGCATTTATGCCCTTTACCTCCAAAGGACACATCTCTACCCGGTAATCTACAAGAGCATTTTTGCAGGCTCAGCCAGTGGAAAGAATTGATAAACACTTGAGCAGCCCTCATGCATATTTCATCTGGTAGGCAAGGGTGATGGGTGCGCATGCGCACACACACACACGCACACATACACCAGCTGGTACCTAAAATTCTTCTATCACTCTATGAGACCTCTGACATCTTTTTAAATATTACAGACTATACAAGCACCTCCCCACCTTGCATACCAGAATGCAGCGGGGAGGGGGGCAAGGAGGTGCAGCATGACAAGGCAAAGGCCACACGTAAAAAGGTTATATGTGGGATCTTGTTTTATTTCTACAGGTCAGTACCTGATTTTGGGAAAATATGTTAGGAGGCTACTGTTCTTCCAAACCCATACAGACTCAGGCATGTTTGTTTTAGAGATGAAGGTAACTCCTACAGGGTAAGTTGGAGTTCAACAACAGCCACAACAAGAATAGAAACCAGAAGTTTATTAAGAATAAAAAAAAGCAAAGCAAAACAAAACATCCTTCTCTGAAAAGCTAGCCATAGATCATCCTTTCCTGGAAATATTCAGTTTTCGTGAGTCCAGGACTCTTGACCTCACTGTGAAAATTCCTGAACCTACCAGTCTAGCAAAAGTAATCTTTCTCCCCCTCTTTTCCTCTCTCCCCATCCCTCTATATAATGATTAATCATCTATAATATAGGGCGTGTTACATCTGGCATGATGGTGTTTTATATATTGATAAAGCAGGCTAGATCATGTAGATACTCTACACTTTCCTGTTTTCTTAAATAGGATGTCTCAGAAAAACCTTGACAATTAGTGGTGTGCTAAGACTGAGGGAGCACCATGGCTGGCATAGAAGTCCCATAGCTGACAGCCAGCCTCCCACAAAAGTGACATCTCAAAGTTTCCCTTGCAAGGCCCATTCACTACCCTGCTATTGTACCCTACGAAGCAAGGAAGGTAGTCAGCCACAAGTAAAATCTAGAGACTAAATATTTAGGACGGACCATTGTTTATATTGGGGATACCACAGTGTGATCTAGAGATTTTGCCAAAAGAGAAGGGCATTCCTGGACCAAATTGAGCCCCTTCCTTTGGACATGGTCAGTGGAGGAATGGCCCTGGTGGGACCACCTTCACTGGCCTATTCCCTGGTGACCTTGTCAACCCATGATACTCAGAGAAGGGAAATAGTAATTCCTGCCTTGTGAGAGGTTACATTTCTTCTCAAGTTTTATAAAACTTAGGGCAAAATTTTCAAGTGATTGCAGTTAAGTGCATGCAAAGCTGATAGCCTTCAAAACTGGTGGTGTGTATCTCTCCTCCAAGACTCAGTTGGCAGCCGCAGGCACAAGGTCCAAATTTTAGGAAACTTCTACCCAGAAAATCTAGGAAAACTGTAGTGCACTTTCTCATGTTTGAAGAGCTGAATCTATTGCAAACAGGGATCAAATTGCTGATAAGTAATATTCTTACTAAAGGGAGAAAAACCAAGCTAGAGTAGCAATACCTATTTGTTAAACTACAGCTCAAACAATTTCAGTCTTGTGGAGGAGGCTAGTGTCTCGCTTTTCCCATCAAGCTGTATCTTTCCCTCTCAGTCTGAGATTATTAATTTTTGACAAGTTTCAAGGCCTGATTTTGGCTGATCTGATCTGATGGAGTGACCTATTTCTATTACCTGCTCCCTCTCTCCTCCTGCTGCTCGCCTCTCTGATGGCCACTCTGGCTAACTCCCACAGCTCTGCTAACAGCTTTTGTTATTTCAGCTCTTGGAAGAGTACCCATAATGGTGAGAACTGAACACAGTTTCTCAGCTCACAGGAATTTTTAAAGCCATTTTTCCTGTCTCACACAACTCACAGGAAACTCTTGCACAAAATCTTCTCTTTTTTCCTAGGCTCTAGCCTTTGCACCCCCAATGCTGGGAGGTATTGCTGTTGATTTGATGTACCCAGGCACATTTAGGTAGAGTTAGCAGGACTAGATTTCTGTATGTTATTTCACCTGCCAGTTTTTCCCCACTTAATGTTATCACTCCTATCGTAGCAGAAATGCCCCTCAAACATGCAAACCAATCAGACTGCAGGCTAGCCCACCAGTTTGATTTTCTCCTCCATTCCCTCCACTTGGTGCCAGCCAAGGGTCACTCCTCCTGCAGTATCCCTACCCTTGGAACATGGAGCGGGTGCGGGAAGCAGAGTGGGACGGGGGTTGTCTTCACTCTTGACTTGGACTACAGCAGGCCATACACATCTGGGCATGATTTTTTCCAGAACTGTGGAAGCTGTCCATGCTTGGTCTTTTTTTATGACTCACTGTAAGAAACAAGCCAAAAGCTCCAGAATTTGGGGGACTGTGCAAATCCCTCTTGTTTTTTGCCCTGGGATGAATCTTCTTCTTTTATTGTTTGGTGGTGGTTTTTTTCTTCTCCGCGCTGCAAGCTATTGCCCTTTTCAAACTGCTTGACAGAACACTGCTCCATGACACAATGCTGACAAGAAAAATAGTGAATGGTTAAATGCTATTTTCTAAAGCAATATGGGACAGCTCACCACCAGAAAATGGACCGTGGTCAGAGACACTGGGAGAAACACCATCACCATCTCAAGTCAATGCTGGCACTTGATGTATCATTGGGACTTAGGGGTCTGTGTGTCTTAAAACAGGATTCTGAGACCTAAGAGATGTAATGAAAAGGTTTAGATTTTTTGCATCTAGTCTTTATACTAGGACAAGTTGAAAGAGCTTTGAGTTTTATTATTGATTCTGGCCTAATGTGATATTGATATGAATTTTAAATGCTGCGTGTAGATAGAAAGGGTGCAATGATCAGACCAAATATAGTCTATTAATGCTAGTCCAGGCAATTTTGTATTGTATAACATGATAAAAATTGGACAAGACTTTACTTGGTTCCCGTGTGTGAAGGTCTAGCAGGTATGTGCTTTTTATGTTCTCATGTCTAATCAATATATCTTGGTCTTTTGGATTGGTCACAGAGTCACTGCCTAAGGACTGATGAAGCTTAAATGCTGGGACTTTACTTCATACTGCTTTTTTCCCTTCCATTTCTGTATAATCACTGTCATTCTGGAGAGATTAAGTATTGTATATTGAGGAACATATTCGCAGGCTTTTTGTACTTGCCTTCATAATAATAATAACAATAAGAAAAGTACTGGTAGTAGCAGTAGTACAAGCAGTAATAAAAATCTAAATACTTGTCCTGAATAGCATCCTATTGTGTCTGCAATTTAATCTTTGTAAATGTTGATCATCTTTTGTCTTCCTAGAGCTAGAAGATGCTTTACCCTTTCAAGTTTTTCTTCACAGAAAGTCCTTTCAAGGTTGAGGCATTGTTGGAAGCTAACAACAGTGGCTTTGAAATATATCATTTAAGCTGGAGAGTGACAAACATCTTACCCGGCTCCTGGGAGAGTAGCTGTGCATTCACTTAATGAGGTAGCTGAAAACATCTCTGGTCCTTTTCCCAATTTGAGCCCAAATGCCAGAGGCAAAATGGCGAGCTTTCCTTGCATGTGTGCAAAGATTTCAAGCTCTGTGTCTCCATGCACTTACAGCTGTTGTCACCTTTCTGGAAGGGTCATTTTGACTTGCATAGTTATTAAATCCTGTCTCCTTTGTTCTACCCAGATCAATCCTAGGCCAACGCATTGAAGGAGTGATGTCTGCTGAGAAACACTTCTTTGTAAAATGGAGTATGATGGTGAATATTGTTGGCAGGCAAAGGCAATGTAGGCTTGACTATATTCTGCTCCCTTCTGAGTGCATGACATCTCTTGGTGAGAGGGTAGCTAGGTCTCCGTGACCATTACGCCTGTTAGTATTCATGCAGAGTGGCAATAAGAGTACAACTGTAACAATTATGATAATTGCCTGGTTCAGTGGCACTGAACAGAGGCAGACAGAGAAGTATCACTTAGTGATCTTTGCGTGCAAGCTGCTGCAGACAAGTATATGGAAGCAAGGAACTTTCCATCTACCCCAAAAGATGCCTTGACCTGAAAAGCTCATTTGCTTCATTACCACGGCTGTGGTTTATGCACTACTTTCTTTACAATATGCACTTGAAATATTTACTCCAAAAAGGCTCCTGGAAAAGAGACCCTATGCAGCATCTCTGTATATTATATTTGGAGCATATGCTCACAGAGAATTCTTATAAACTGTTCTTTGTGTAGCACTTGGATAATGAGTATGCCTGAAATTCTAAATATAGGGTAAATGTCACATGCACAGGGAAGAATTCATCCATGAGATACGTTACAGTTTTATGATGCACAGCTCATTAGGTTTTGTTATCTGATTCACCAAGGTTTCAATGAAGACAGATTGCCAAACAGGAAAAGAGGCAAAGAAAATCCAGTCACTTTATTCCGAAGGATCCATTCTTTCCATATGACATTGTGTTGAGGCAAGCCTGCTTTAAATCAAGGCATATGCAATTGGTTTATGCCACAGTTTGATTTGATGGTACTTAGCAGTCCTAATCAAATGGTATTTATTTCATCAAAGCAAAGAAAACAGAAACTTGTCCAGAAATTGGAAGCCCCACTCATTAATCTAATGAGAGCTGCTCTTTCTTCCCATTTCACTTTCATGCCTGTTGGGGACAAGAAGGGTCTTCGTTTTATCATCGTTGTCCATACAGCTATCCCACACAGCAGAATCCACGACGACTGCATTTTCAAAAGAGTATCTCCCCAGGGACTGTAATTATTCATCTTTCAGGAGACACAAGATCTATAATACACAAGTGCTGCAGACAAGAACTAGTTTACAGGTTTATCTCATGACTGAAAGTATAATCCATCTTCACTGGCATGATTTAGGAGGTGCCACATAAGAAAAGAAAGAATGTGGGTCAACCCCATTTCAATGTGTATTCCCTTGTTCACTTAGGTCCTATTCTTTTAATTTCTCATTGAAGAGAATTAACGCGTGAGTGAGCAGAAGAAATGGGCCCTATTTCCTGTGTCCTGAAACACACCTTGTAGCCATGAAGATTGTGCCTGCACCAGGTTTGGACTCCCTGCAAGCTTTCTTTCCCTGATACCACCTCTGCTATGAGAAAGCAGAACAAGGAAGCCCTGCTTCTGATGGAGATAGTGGCTCGAGATCTGAAAATCTTGGTATCTCCATGACTTAAGAATCAAGGTATTAATAGAGAACTTGACTGTACTAACAGGATTTTCCTAATGATTAAATGGTAGGCCCAAGCCTCTGAATAGGGATGCCCAAGCTTCCCATGTTCCTCCAGCGAATAATACCTTAAGACACTTTCTTGTGTCTCATCCTTACTTTTTCCACAACACGTCAGTCATCTCTCGCTATCACCACAGAATAGCCCTGTAGCAATTACTGCTACTCCTTTCCCAAGAAAGTTTATTCTGAAGATGGGACTTAAGGTAGTTTAAGCTTCTTGGAATGTAATTCAGCATCTAAAGACATTCAAGACATGATGTTGCCATCTCTCCATTCATCTCAGTTTGGAAGTCCAGGCTGGGTGGTTAAAAGAAAATCTGAATGAACATGGCTCCAAACTGAGAATTTGTCTGTATAATAATATGATATGTGTGACCATAGTGCCTTCTAAGCACTTATTTCTTCACCTTCATCCCCACATATTTCTAATTCCCTTGTATGCTAAAGTCCCCATTGTAAACAACACATTCCTGTATTAGTTCTCCCCACACCCTACAATAACCATCTGGTTTTTCTAAAGGGTAAACTTATCTTGTCTTTTTTCTTTCTGAGACATAAAATGGTACTCAACAACCCCAAAGATGTGCATTTTTATATAAACCTTCTCAATCTGCTTTCTGTGGTCTTCGATCCAGCCTTACCTGCTTGAAGGGCACCAAGTACTATCCAAAAAAGCTAATAAAGGATTGATTAACATAGAGAGCACAGGGTCTCTTACATCAGGTACATTAGGAAGTAGGCATCAGTCCTGGGTGCTCACATTACAAAGTATTTCAAATAGCCAGAGTCAGACAGGCAGGAACAGCTAAACTGTACTCTAGACATCTACATTTAAGGATCTGTGTTTCTCCTGATGCAGTGGCTGACATTATTGATTCTGAAAGCAACAGAAGGAGCATACCTCTCTGCTTTGCTTTTGCCACTAGAGATTAAATCAGCTTTGTTGGGTCTCTGCAGGTAAAAAAGACTAAGAAGCTCTTAACATACCAGTTCAAAATTACAAATAGCAGATTTAAAGGGCCTAAATCCAACTACTGCAACTTTAACTATCTGAAACTGTAGAATGTAAATACCCCTAAAATATAATAAGATGGAGGAAACCCTAAATCTAAGCTTCTTTGAACATGTAAGTCCAAATATCAATGTTGCCTCTTGAGGCTGTCTCTGATTTGGATCCTGATCCTTGAATAAAGGCATTCCAGGTAGTCAGTGCTGGTATATCAAGCCACTGGTCATTTGTTAGGCAGATTTGAGTAGGGAGTCACCCTCTGAAATAAATCTCATGGTCTCACCAATATTTAGGAAAAATGTCCTCATATCTAATATTTATAACTCATTCAATTTATACCATCTAAAGTGAACTTTTTTATTTTTCACCATTTCACATCAGTGAGGAAACTGGCTGATTTATATGATCATTTGTATCACCACAGTGTCTAGGAGAACGTGCTCACAATAAGTACCTTCACTTTCCTGGCTCCCGTGGACAACCATGGAGCTGGAAAGGAAATAATCACAGGAAAAAAATAAATACAAATTAATTAGATCATTTTCATGAGTCCCAAGTCTTGCAGTGCAAAAGAACAACCCACAACTAAAAGAAATATTGGGCCTTACCTACTCACACCATATCCCTTAAATGATACAGTCCTTCCAAAAATATAGCTCATTTATTTATTTAAAAGCCTTTCAGGTTTTCAGCTCACCTTCATTTTCATGCAATTTTAGGATGGTAAATTGTGGCAGGAATTGATTTTTCTGGACTCATACATTGCTAGTTCTCTGTACCTGCCTCCCATGTTACTATAGTTTCTCCCTGACACCTACCCTGCTTTGACATTTTTCTGGGAAGCTGACCACCGTGCTTCAATTTATTAAGCCCTCCCCATGAAGATATCAATTGCCTCCTGGCAACAGGAACATTATATATCTTTGGGGGACGGGCGTATTCAAGAAAATTTTCTAAGTGAGATACGCCACTTGCTGTTAGCTCTTTAAAAGGGAGGACAGTATTCCCCTTTCTTTTATCAAAATTATACAAAGGCAGAAATACTGTCTTTTCTGTCAAAATGGTCACTCACAGAGAGGTGAAGAGCAGGTTTTAGAACAGACATGTACAACAGTTATGCCCTGGTTTTTCAGAGCAAAAAAAAATATGTTGAAGGGGAAAAGCATACATGACCCTCGGCCTCTGATACTTGCAGTTTTGGTCATGAAATTTGCTTGAAGCCATAATGCAGCCAGGACCCCCAGACACCAGAGGCATGCTCACTGGTTTTTATACACTATCCCTTGTTTACAGGGAGGAAAACAGCAAACTTAGTCTTGCCAATGATTTTAAAGCTGAACTGGGGTGTTTGGGACATTATTCAAGCACTAGACACTAATTCACAGACAAACATGTTCTTGATTCAAATGTGTTAGTGACAAAAGGTTGCAATCATTGCAGTGCTGAACATATGCATACTCATGACTGTGTGAATTACAAAAATCAGTTTTTTAAGAATATAGATTGCAAAACTGACACTAACTGGACACCTCAGTTGCTGGCACCAGGACATAGAACAAGAAATTAATGGGCAGAGAAGAAACAGAGAAGACAAGTAACAAGACAAAATGACGTGATACTGCATCCAGAGAACTTGTAATCTAGTTCTTGAGTTGTATAAATGCTTAAATATAAAGAGTGAAAACAGACAAAAAATCCTCTGGCAGACATTAACTTGGGAAGCCACAAGCCTGCTTGTGCCAACACCGCAGGTCCTACTCCTTTATGACTATTTGCACACAAAACCTACCTCACAGTGGCCTCCATTGTCTCCTTATTGCCCTGATCTCTGGTGAGGACATCCCCAGGATTTGCAAAGAGCAGCTCCTTGTCTGTGCAGGGTGTTCAGCTGCAGGTTCTCCCACTCATGTGCAGCTTGCGACCTAATTTAAAAAGAAATCAAGGTTGTGGTAATGAATGACAGTGGGGAGAGAGCAAAGGTAAATTATAATAAAACCAATGCCTTTAGTGCCAAATAAAGCTCTTCATGCCAAAAGTTTCTTCCCACTGCATGTTTCTACAGCATTGAACTGGATGCTGCCCGGGTTTGACGGCAGGATATTGTCCTAAGGAGGCTGTGACAGTGGGCAGCAGCACAGAGAGAGCTTGTCCTGGCTGTCAGGTGAGGTGAAATCCCTGGAGAAGCAACAAGAGGGAGACATTGCTCCTCCTCAGCAGCAATGTGGCATGGCGAACCCCTGGGCATAGAGAGGGGAGCCCCACAGTGCAGATGAAGAAATGCTTGAGAGGATAATGAGGTCTGCCTGGAGCAGGAAGCAAAGTCTAAACTGGGGTTTGGGGGTTGTAGAAGAAAGGATACTTTCCTAAGAACCTACAGAGGAACATGAGGAATTCATAGATCTTGAGAAGCTACTGAAAATTGCTGGGCAAGAGCAAAGAGTGAGCACCCTTCTAGCAACCAGCTTTGCTTTCAAGCCTTTTATTTAATCTGTCTCACCCATCAGTATCCTGGTTTGTTCTGCTCCAGTTTGTTCTTGTGAATTAATTTGTTGCAGGTTTTTTTAATTTAGTTGTGCACATTTGTGTAATAAAGCACAGATTTGGACCTCAGATACTTTTCCTCTCTTTTAACATGCTTGCTTAGAAGAAAATGAAACGTGGATCCTTCTGAAAGAGTCAGCTAATTTGTTAGGCCAACCTAATGATACAACTGATGGAACCAAAAATAAAGCTAAATCAAACAGAATTTGTGAGGCTGTCCATCAAAGAGCACATAGCAACTGATGTGTAAGGCTTTTCAGTAGCTTGCCACTGTGAGTTAACCAGGTAATCTACTAAATCTAGAAATACCCTCCATTTCACGGGCTATTGGATCTGCTTTAAATGGCAGATAACTGGAAAAGAGTAAGATGGGATGAGTTGTCCATTCATGCATTCTTGGAAGAGACAGTCGCTGGGTATTAAGTCAAAGGCCCTATGTGGGGTGGTACAGTGAAAGTGATTTCATAAGACAAAAATGTGGGCTTAGATACCTTGCTGACCACCCATTTGTGGTTAAGTGAAAGGACATACATCACTGAAAAATATTAATAGCTAGTCTTCAGGGAAAAACAGTAGAATGCAGTCAGCATTAATCACATCCCTGACTCTATCGCAGGAGCCAAGAAGAGGTCATTTTTTTTTCCATCAGGAACATCTTGGTACTTAAGGGAAAAAAATGCATTCACACTTAAAGGTTTCTGTGGTGTAACCATAGAGATGTGTTAATGTAATAATCACACACAGCCATGTAGGGGCTTGTGCTGTTTTGTGCAAAGGGAGTTAGCAAAGTCCAACCTTTCTCTACACAAATGTACCCTTTTGAAAGTAAAGATAAGGAAATATGTAAGTTTTACAAACCCAGAGCTTTTATTTAAAATTTAATAAGCTTAGTTCCACTAAAATTTATTTTCTTTGTGGCCTAAATTTGTGCCAGAATCTCCACATGGTACAACTCAGTGCACCCAGGGCAGCTCTGGGGATTTGCACCTGCTAAGAAACCAGTCCATCACTTCCTCAGGGCTCTGACATTTTGAGGACCATGCTACACAGCAATTCTGAAATGCCAGAGTGATCCCACTTTATCACTGCATGATCCTGCTGAGCACAATAACAAGGCTCAGTTTCTCCGTGCACGTGCAGCGTACATTTCAGCACACAAGTTTATTTTCCTGCCATGACAGTTTGCCTCCTTCTCTAATTTTGCCAGGAATTACAATAGGCATTGATGCATACTCATCAGGTGATATTGGCTCAGCAAACTGATTTGTTACAGCTTCTGGACAGGATCAAAATTCATTACGCTAATCAGCTCCTTTGATATTTCCATAGAGTACTGCTCTCAGGCGTGGTGTGGAACCACAAATACAAATATTCTTAGTGTCCAATAGCTTTATACTATGGTGAGATATCTTAATTGACAGTTTCTTTGCTGATGTGTACACATGTACTGTTAACATTATACTGAGCCGTACTGAGCAGGCATAGTAAAGCCCAGAAGAACATGTTATTTTCCGTATTTGTAAGAAGCAAGCCCACCTCTGTGGGAACCCATCCCCAGCACAGCGCAGAGACATCTGGCAGTTAACAGCAAAGCCACAAATCATCTCTAAACTCACCTAAACAAAGCCACAGCTGATCTAATCTATTGCTGGTGACAGTCCTGCTTTGAGTTGCTCTAGGTGGTCCCTAGCAGTCCTCCAGTAGCCAAGTGGAAAAAGAAATCCTTCTGGGCTTGAAATGAACTGGGGGTATTTGGGGAGGGGGTGAGGAAGGAGTTTAAGATTATAAAAATTACGCAAATATTTCTACCTCACGCAAGAATCTGTCCCCTTTAGTCTTGAAAATATATTTCATTTCCAGCTCTCTGACACGTTCAAAAGCATTATTTCTCTAAAAAGTGAGCAGATAATTACCTGTCTGGGCATGAAAAAGTATTATGCTGCCTTTAACTGGTTTCCGTTCTGTATATCCACATAACTCCTGTGGATTCGTGACTGATGATATTCTCAGTGTACAGCAACAATATGTTAACTTGATTTTCTGCTCCTAAAAGGGTTGTTAGTTGTTTCTTTCCTGAACTGTGGCACCACAAAATATGCATTGTACTCACTGGCAGGCAGTTCTCTGATCTTCCGCTGCTTCCAGCTTACAGTAGCACTGTTGGTTTATACCTGTATTTCAGCACTAAACATGTGTGCACTGATGAGTACGGAGCCCAACGTATACAAGACTGCACATCTACATGGGTCCAGCTTCCTTGCCCTGGCAATTGGTGCCACATGGCTCTGAAGTTTGCTTGGGCTATGCTCATCCCATCATGGTTGCAGAATGAGGAAAATGTAGATGATTTTTCAGACACCTAGAGCACGGCCTACACAGGGATCTACACAGATAATCCCCTCTTCCCCAGGTTGTTCTGTCCCCTCCAGGAACTTCATTTACCCAAAGGACCTGGCATAAAATGTAGGGAACAGTCAGAGCTCTGGCCGAGCTTCAATTCCTGTATATTACCACCAGCAGTTAAGAGCAATAAGGAAAATCTTACTGAGTATCCACGCTCAAGCAGGGAAGTAACTTTTTCCAAATTTTATTTTCACAAAGGTGTTTGGGCTCTTAATAGTGGCACCTGAAGGACTGAAAAGCAGAGAACTTGCTTCAACCAATGGCATATTTGGTAACTTCATACAGTCACATTATTTAGAGATAACTGTCTGACGAGTGAAAGTATGGTGACTGCTAAACAAAGGTGATCTGTTCAAATAATGTCACAGTGAAAGAAAACACTACTATCAGAACTAGCCAAGTGTACATCCATCACAGTGAACAGCTCGTGTCAACCCTCCCTGAGTGACAGGCCTCGTGCTCTGGGGCAGGCAGAGCCAGCCCAGCAGGGGCTGTGATGCTCTGAGTGACGGCAGCCAGGCTGCACACCAGCTGGGACCCTCCAGCTGGCCGGGGGGCTGCTGCAGCCCCAGGGGCTGTGCACAGGGAGGCACAGGAGCAGGGCCGGGGGAGTCAGAGCATCCTTGGTAAAGCATCCTTGAAAATATAGGTCACAAGCTAATGCTAAACTAACATGAGGAGCCAGTTCATTTATTACTTGACAGCTGTAATGGGTGGGGTTGGAGAAGAATGCATCTACGGGTCCCTGAAGAACTTGCACGGCCACTGTCCACAACAGCATGGATGATATCAACAAACATAAAAGTATTAAAGCACTGCAACTGTGAATTTCCTTCTTTTTCTTGGTTTAAGTCATGCCCAGTTCAAGTTACATGAACACATGTATCTTGGATCTGTAAGGGTTTTGTTGTGGTTACTAGGAAAATAGAAAGGAATGACTGTGCTGGTGATTTATTTTCAATTATGAAATAAAGGGTAAATGAGTATAAAAGATGAGTGACTTGTACAGAGAATATAGGACATTTTTCCTCCTTTTCCTGACTACTGCCCCTGTAATCATATAAGTAATTGAGCAGAGACTGCACTAGCCCTTACAATCCCTCTTCGAGGCACTCGGAAGGGATGAGAACTCATTTGGTCTCATTTGCAGACAAACTTTACAATTCTGAACATTCCTATCCCAGAAAATCAGATTTGTGAGATAAAACAACCATAGGGGGAATGTGAGTCTGATGGAAGAAGGGAGTGAAGGCTGATTAGGTTAATGGTGTGTCCATGGTGTTAACCATGTTTAAACTGAGGCCAGGGAACAGGGCAATGTCCTTAACGGGCCTCCTTGATCACTCCCTGTAGAAAGAAAGTGGAAGGAAGGGAAAAAGATAAATTCAAAGAAGAAATATGGTGGAAATAGTGCAGAGCAAGGTAGAAAGAAAAAGAAATATAGGAACAGAATGGAGGAACAGAAAATGCTGTGCCAAAAAGCAGGCAAAGGACTGCACAATATCCCATGTAACAGGGATCGGTCAGTCCACCTTGTCATTTGTTCTTCTACCCTTCTTAACTGCACAGGGTTCCTGTTCAATGTATTAAAAAATAAGATATGTTTCTTTATTTTAGGTGTGTTTCTTTCAGTTCAAACCACCTTTAAAGTGCATTAGCAATCCTTTAACACCTGACAAAGAGGAAAGGCCAGCTACAGTTCTTCCTCTCCCATACACCCTGTCTTCAGCACCGTACTCTCTGCCCCCAAAAATACACAGTAAAAAAAGTGTTCTTATCTCTACAGACCATTGACTTCAATGGAGTTCGGATTCCTTGAGCCATTCACTTTTGTATTCTAAAGAAACCAAGAGAAAGCGCGTGAAGATCAGAGGCAGCTGAATGCCTTATGTGTAAAATAACTTGAAAGGCAGGGCTTAACCCAGCAAAAGGGAGAGAAAATTCACAGTCCACCTACTCTATCCAGCCATAGATTTGTAATTGTGCCACTTGTGATAAAACTAAAAGAAAAAAGTTAAAATTACATGGGGAAGGGAGGAAGGTCATGAGTCTGAACTAAAAGTCTGCAAAAAATAATTTCAGAACTTCAACTGTCCCTACTGATCTCCTTTTAAGACTGACAACATGTGACATTCTCTTACTCTAATTTTCTCCGAAGGAAAAGTATGACACTGTATTAACATTAAATTAACCAGAGGAGCCAAATATATCTGTATGCGCAACATACCCGCGTCTTTCTATCACAGAAAACTTTCTACCCCAACTGAGCACCAGCTGGAAGAGAAATTCTTGCAATGGAGCCATTTCTGTTTAATCCCTTAATCTTCTCAACATCCTCAAACAGTAGGGAATCTCTCTTAAACCTGCCTGGAAAGTAACATCTGCACTGCTGAAAGAGAGGAAGCACCAGAAGATGAGCCACTGAGGTCTCACCCCCTCTCTCCCACTCAATAGTTTTCTCTTGAAGATGCCTGTTAAGGAAAGTTTCTATTTAATGGCAATGACACAGACCAGGCAAGACCCAGGGGCTGAAATGTTTTCTATTTCTGAGCAGTTATGCCTCCCCCTTCTTATGCTATGGCAAAGGCAGGGGAACTTTGAATGCCAACAAGACCACAGAGATGGATAAGCACACAGAGATAGATTAACCCATAAGTGTTTTTATGCCCTGAAAATTACTAGCTTGCCTCCCTTCAACCATCCCTTCTTATTATTCATGTTTAGTATTTTGACAGCTTAAACCACAGTGATGTTCCTCTCTGCGACTTGTCCTGACTGTTAGTCCCAGGGCTTTATTATGGGTTGTAATGCCTCTTCTAGATTTGAGGTTAAGTGATGTGGTATCTCAGATTATTTGAGGGTCTGCCTCCCAAATGCTAGGCCCCAATTTCATGGGTCTCCTGTTAACCCAGCCTTACAAAATCCTGTGATAAGTCAGGCACAGCACTCACAGTATGCCTGTCTCTTCTTGCAGTCTAATGGAAAGGGGAAAACATCTCTCTCTAATTAGAATTAGATGTGGAATATGTACTAATGTGTAGAATTCCTATGTATTAATGTCTTCTAAATCCCAAATCATCCTAATATCAGATGACCAGGTAGGTCACAAATGTCACTCATTTCATTCTGGTCTCTCGTTGAATATCTGACTTGTTTCGTCCCTCTCCCTTTTTTCACTCTTTTTCATCTCATAATGCTGCAGTACAAGTATCTGTTGTAGAAAAGAGAGGTGACTATAGGTAGTCTTACACTGTTAGACCGGCCTGTTTCTGAAATGGCACCCACAGCCAATTAAGGCAAACTTTTTACCAATGCCCAAGACAATTTTCACAGAAATTCTCCACACTTCTTTGTTTAATAACCCTCCAACTTTATAATGGGAATCACTTCCTCTGGAGAAGAGAGCCTGACCCATGTGATACCTTACGGTAAAAGCTGCTCTTTGGAAGAAATATGAGATTGGGAGTCAACGTCGGGCATACGCTGAAAAGAGTATCACATAGTGATAAGCACCTTTCTGGTCTTTGACACTTTCATTCTTCCACCCAAAGTCTGTAATTTATCATAGGAGGTACTGGATGTACTGTGACTTCTGATGACGATTAAACGTAAAGAATGCTCTAGTATAGCTTTCTGGGTTCAGAATCTGTGGCTTGTTTTCATGATTGCATTAAAATTGGCACACAGGCCCAGAGCTTTCTTCAGTCTCACCTGGAAAGCTTCTGGCTCCTCACCAGGATGAGATCTGGCCAGGAATCAGTGAGTCACTGAACTGCAACACCACGGAAAAGGTGCCCATGTGAGATATTTAGATGGCACTGCAGTGGTGGTCCACAATATTCAGGGGAATAGGGACCTACAGACGGCCCTGGAGCCCTGTGAGCATATGTAGGGCAGAATGCCTGCGAGTATTCTCTTCATTTACATGGTGCTGATAATAGTAACCACCTTCTCTGGAGAACAGACCCCACTTTCCAGATTGTGTGTGCCCAAAACAGACCACAGCCTTGAGGCAGACCTTCTTATTCCCTCTCTCTTCCAGCTGAACCCATCACACAGAAGACACCAGAGTATCCCAGTTTCTCAAATCATGTTAATAGAACATACAAATAACTCCAAGACAGGTAAATTATTTCAATGGGGAAAATTCAGGCTGAGCAGGTGAAACATTAGCTAGAAAGGCTGATAAACAACCTTTCCTTTATCTGCTGGGTCCTGGAAAGGTAGGCCCATTACCCCAGTCCTTGTTCTACTTTCAGTGGCTTCCTGAGCCAAAGAAATACCACCAAGGTTTGGCATTAAGTCTGCTACCCTCTCACAGACAGGCCTTCTTTTTCTCTCAGGTGCTGCTCAGTCTGATCCCTGCTGGCTGCCCCTTTTGCCACTGGCCACCCCACCCTCCATTCAGGAGGGCTGTGCCATGACCCCCGCTTCTCAGGGAAAAAGCAATTGTCCTCCCTTCATCTCCTCTCCTGAGCTTTTTTGCTTGACCCAGAGGGCAGCAGTGAGGAACTTCTCACTCTCATAACCTCTGTAACATAAGGTACAATACACAGTAGTGGGCAACAAATAAATTAGATAAAGAATACTTGTGTTCTGAGGTTGCGGTATACTCTGCTGGTTTTATGCCTGCCGTGTTTCATGTGGGGGTCTTTAGAAAGCCAGAGTTAATGCAATGGTTCATGAGAAATGGAGTGCAATTAGTGAAGGCTCCTGGAAGCATGCAAGGCAGGAAAATTGATCCTTGCAAACCTTGGCCTTAGCTTGGAAAGCAGTAGTTTATGATCACAACATTTTTTGACCTGTCAGCATCACGGTGGTATATAACAAAGGCGGCTGCTGTTCCTCCCTGGAGCTGCATTGGAAACAACAGTGGGTTAAGGGGCAGAGGGCAGCATATTGCCCCCTCAGCTATCCAAATGCAAAAAGAGATACACTGCATGGCCAAGAACACTTTGTAAATTAACAGCTTAGCACTGCTGTTGACAGACCAGCCCAGTAAGAGTCCCCATGCTGTCATGTTCAGAAGGTCAGATACCTTCCATCACTGTATCTTAATCAGGAGGCTCTGCGGTGAACTCCAATTTGTGGTCAGCATCTTTTCATTTCTGCCCTGACCCCACTCCTGAGTCTTTTCTCCAATCTGGCATGAGATTGGAGGGGTCAGAGGCCACTTTGCTCTACTGTTGGCAGCTAGGTGCAAGACTAGCCAGAGAGAGGTGGGGTGGAGGCGTTGCAAAAAAGGCACAACTCAAAAATTTATACCTTTACCTGGGAAATCCTAAAATGCTACTGTATAAACTGATGGTGCCAGGGACACACAATACACTGCCCTTGGGAGCCGACAGCTCTGCTCTGCTGAGTAGTAATGTAAGCACATGCATTTCTCGCTTCCAGTTCTCTTGATCCCATTGCTTTGATTTCCAGATTCAGTACTTTGAGCCAGAAGACAGAAAAAAACAAGTTATAAGAATATTTTTTTCTTTCTTTCTTTCTTTTTAAAATTAAAATTTCTGCAAGTATGCAGAGAATGGGGGGGTTCTGCTACAAGATTATTACCGAGACCACTTGTGACACTTTCTCATTAGCCTGTGTAATGGGAAGTCAATCTGCTGCTCAGGAAGCAGCACTGCGAATGATTTTCAGCCACAGATGATGCAGCCTGGCTTTGAACTGCTTAGGCCTTGTTGTAACAGAAGCACCAGCAATATTAATTTAATGTGCATTGACCTTTCCGTGACCTGAGAGACAGAGAGGGCTCCTGCTCTGGCTTATCATCATGCCTTTTTCTGTAAAGGTTTCTTCTCAGAAAACTACAAGGAGGAAAATACCAAATTCTGTCTGCAAAAGGTGAAGAGTTTGTTTGTTTGGCTTCAGCATGGTGGGGGGAGAGAAGAAAGCTTGTTTATTTTTCCCTCCTGTAGCCATGCTGAGGGCACTTTTGAACCTTAAAGGGCAGTGATATGGGGTGAGGGCAAAGGAGTAATCTGGACAATGGCTGCCCTTAGGGCATTAAAAATAAGTATTCACCTCGCCTTCTGTTGCTGCAGTAGGCTCACACAACTTGTCACTCGCCAGCAGACCTGTATTGCACAGGGTGAACCTGGGGATGACAGGAAGTTCCTGACCATACACAAATCCATCAAGTCTCATGCTTTGGACATGAAACTCTGAACTACCTCTGGCCTCATCCTGCCTCCACTCCTAAGCTTGTATGTGCAATTGCAGAGCCACAAGCTTTTCATTTGCACGTCCCGTCACAGGAAAAGAGAGACTGGGGATGTGCCATGACATGAATCCCCTCATCACAAAGAAGCCTGACATACCACACTGTAGCAGGCCAGCACTGCCATAGGACGCAATGCCCCACAATTTGAGCCCTCACAACACAGTCAATAAATGAGAAAAAGGGAGACACGGACAGATGAGACAAATCTGAAGGAGCATGAAGAAAACCTATCTTCCTTGCAAACCAACCAGAACTCAAGGGAAGAGATCATGAAGGAGCAGAACACACGACAAAAGATTACTGCTCAGCCAAAAGCAGAAGACTTCACACCTGAGTTTGATAAAATTTTGTTGACAATACCACAAAATCCCCACCTGGTGGATAGAGAAAGCCTGTGGTTGTTGTTTACCTGGACTTCAGCAAGGCCTTTGACACAGTTTCCCAAAGCATTCTCCTGGAGAAGCTGGTGGCTCATGCCTTAGACAGGGGTACTCTTCACTAGGTAAAAAACTGGCTGGCTGGCCAAGCCCAGAGAGTTGTGGTCAATGGAGTTAAATCCAGTTGGCGGCCAGTCACAAACGGTGTCCCTCATGACTCAGTTCTAGGGCTGGTCTTGTTTAATATCTTTATCAATTACCTGGACGAGGGGATTGAGTGCACCCTCAGTAAGTTTGCAGATGACACCAAACTGGGTGGGAGTGTCAATCTGCTTGAGAGCAGGAGGGCTCTGCAGAGGGACCTGGACAGGCTGGATCAATGGGCTGACGCCAATTGTATGAGGTTTAACAAGGCCAAGTGTCGGGTCCTGCACTTGGGTCACACAACCCCATGCAGCGCTACAGGCTTGGGGAAGAGTGGCTGGAAAGCTGCCCAGCAGAAAAAGACCTGGAGGTACTGGTTGACAGCCAGCTGAATGTGAGCCAGCAGTGTGCCCAGGTGGCCAAGGCAGCCAACAGCACCCTGGCTTGTATCAGGAATAGTGTGGCCAGCAGGAGCAGGGAAGTGATCGTGCCCCTGTACTCAGCACTGGTGAGGCCACACCTCAAACACTGTGTTCAGTTTTGGGCCCCTCACTACAGGAAAGATGTTGTGTTGCTGGGACATCTCCAGAGGAGAGCCACAAAGCTGGTGAGGGGTCTAGAGCACAAGTCTGATGAGGAGCAGCTGAGGGAACTGGGATTGTTTAGTCTGGAGAAGAGGAGGCTGAGGGGAGACCTTATCGCCCTCTACAACTGCCTGAAAGGAGGCTGTAGCAAGGTGGGTGTTGGTCTCTTCTCCCTGGTAACGGGTGATAGGATGAGGGGAAATGGCCTCAAGTTGTGCCAGGGGAGGTTTAGATTGGACATTAGCAAAAATTTCTTCCCTGAAAGGGTTGTCAAGCATTGGAATGGGCTGCCCAGGGAAGTGGTTGAGTCCCCATCCCTGGAGGTATTTCAAAGACGGGCAGATGAGGTGCTTAGGGACATGGTTTAGTGGTGGAATGGCAGGGTTAGGTTAAAGGTTGACTCGATGATTTTAAAGGTCTTTTCCAATCTAAACGATTCTATGATTCTATGAAAATCATCACAGTGCTCAGCAGGGCTGACGATGCCTCAAGACCTAATGCCATAGTTTTATCTCATTTGTGATTAGAAGGCCACTTTTGCTTCCACCTTGTTTTACGTCTCTTCGCTCTACAGATTACTCTGAAAGTTGAGAAAAACACCCTGCAGTTTCAGTGGCTTCACTGGAAGAAGGTCATTATACTTCCATTTCCTTCTTGGCCTTTCTTGTTTCTCCAGTTTATGGATTGCTGATGTACACATGTGGCCTTATTTTTCTCTGCACTGTATGCCAAGGCTTGGGAGAACACATCCAAGGAGCAGATGGACATTTGTCAGAAATATCTATGCAAAGACAGAGCAGGATGGAGTCAGTGATGTCTCAGAGAGCCTCCCCTGGATGTGAAAAGGTTGTGCCACGTTGAACCCCTTTGACATCAGATGTCACCTTGGCTGATCATGCAAGCAAATGTTGGGCTTGTGCCAACTGCAAAGGAGCTATGAAGAAGGGTCTCACTTTTTGTCATAGTTTAACCCCAGCAAGCAACTAAGCACCACCCAGCCACTCACTCACACATCTCTGGTGGGTTGGAGGAGAGAATCAGAAGAGTAAAAGTAGAGAAAACTTGTGCATTGAGATAAGGACAGTTTAATAACTGAAATAAAATAAAGTCAAATTGTAGTAGTAGTAGAAGAAGTAGTAGTAGTAATAATAATGATAATAATAATGATATTAATAATAATAATAAATAATAATATACAAAGCAAGTGATGCACAATGCAATTGCTCACCACCCACCGACTGATGTCCAGCCAGTCCCCAAGCAGCAGTCGCTGCCCCCTGGCCAACTCCCCTCAGCTTATATACTGAGCATGACGTCATATGGTATGGGATACCCCTTTAGCCAGTTGGGGTCAGCTGTCCTGGCTGTGCCCTCTCCCAGCTTCTTGTGCACCTGGCAGAGCAGGGGAAGCTGAAAAAGTCCTTGACTGGTGTAAGCACTGCTTAGCAACAACTAAAGCATCAGTGTGTTATCACATTATTCTCATGCTAAATCCAAACCACAGCACTATGCCAGCTACTGGGAAGAAAATTAACTCTATCTCAGCCAAAACCAGGACACTTTTCCAAAGTGCTGGCTGATTAGCTGCAGGGCTGTGAACTTTTCCTCTAATATACGTGCACAAACTGTGAGATTTAGCACAGGTAAGGGTTTCATTCCAGCTATTTATCCTATATAGAATCAGAAACCCAGAAAGGAGATAGAGGTATTTCTGGTAATAAATCAGTTTAAACAAATTGCAGAGTTACAGGACAAATCCTTACTGCACAGAAAGCCCAAGAGGGGACAACACTTGAGCCAACTGCACTTACCTGCTAAACATGGCACTTCTAAAGCTCACCTCTCAGTGTTACTGCCGGCTGCTTTTTTTGACAGCAAGCTTGAATGTTTACATAAAATTAATAAAGACCAAATGTTTTTATCATTAATTTCTAAGCTTGGTATTTCTGGCATTTCTGGAATTTGTCCTCCAGTGTGCAGAAAGCTCCCCCCCCAGCCCCCAGGTCTGTACAGGCTCCAAGTTTGATCAGCTCGGTATAATCTCTGCCCTCTTTTCTGAGATCCCCTCATGGGTCCTTGCCCCAATTTGAGATCAATCTGAACATATCCTCTGACAAAATGACTATACCCAATCTCAGTGCACTCCTGCTCCACATTCTGCTAAGTTGATTATAGGGCTAATTGGACACAGGGAACAAAGCAATTTAACTTGCCTAGAAGATGACAGCACTGAAGTGCCCCGAGCCATTGAGAGTAGCTCTATGCAGGAGCTAATTTTTCCACCTCGCTTACCACAGGCAGTCTTCAAGCACTGGAAGTTTTAGGACAATACTTTTCATCAGAAAAGAAACAAAGTGCTCAGAAGCACACTGCACCAGCCCAGGACATTAATTTGCTCATTCTCTAATCTATGTCAGGTTGTGCCCCAAATGGCCCTTTTCACCACTGGGAAACCTAAGAGCCAGCAGCATTACAGCCCCTAAGAAAAATGACGCAGAGGATGGAGTGAGCCCACTGCTGCTCTCTAAGGATAGCTGAGGAAAATGGGATGAGAATGGAAAAAAAGGGAAGACTGAGCATTTTGGAGAAAACTAAGCAAAGGCATACAGGAAGAAAGGCAGCAGAGGAATAGAGGAAGAAAGGCAACCGAGAGGCCTCTCCTTTGCTGGTGTTGCTCCTTCCTGGACACGCAGAGCAATGGCACTGAACAACTCTGGGAAGGGCTTTCTGGTCACCTGGCAAGAGGCTGCTGAGCAAGGCAGGAGCTGAAGGCTGCTCCTGAAGTATATCCCTATGGTTTCTGAAGCCCTTCAAAGGACTTCTTTCTTCCTGGTACTCAATAATTCTCGTTCCCCTTGGGTGTGACAAGGAGGGGACATCTTTTAAAAAAGTTTTCATCTCTTGAAGATCATCTCCAACACCACACTGAAGACAATGACACAGGTAAATTTAGTTTCAGCCTCACCCACAGGCTCCATCAGAAAGAACAGCAAACCCTGTTGTTTTCTGTGATACCAAGGAGGCACTCCCTTGTGAACACATGAGAGCCCATACTCCAAAACATCTCAGCCCATCGTGTGACTTGGGCCCCGCCACGCGCCTAGGTCCTATTCATAGCCACCCTCCCGCAAGGGGTGTGGGGCTCTGTGGTGGGGGCAGGGGAAAGGCCTCCTTTCCCAACCACTGCCCTAGGAAATGCAACCTGTTGTGCATCAGCATGTCACCCCCTTTCCCAAACAAAGAGCAGCTGGGAGAAAACCTCTACCCCTAAATGTAGATTTATTAACACTCAGCACCAGGGAAAGTCAAGGTCAAGGGTTAAAGCTTGCCTTTATCCATCACCTCTTGATATGACCTTGGTGGGGTTTTTTGCAAAGGGCAGGGACAGTTGACGCTGTAATGAGCTGCTCTTCCCTGGAGACCCAGCATGATGAAAAAGTACAGAACATCCACCTTCATGTACTAGTGCAAGAATACAGGTTTGATTGGTAATAAGTTTCCCATTAAAAATACATGGGAACTTACCTCAGAGAGACAGAGAGTAGACCCCACAGGATAAAGCCTGTTCAGCCAGCTTTTAATGAAGGTAATTACATCCATGTATTTGAGGGTTTCCTTCCTTGTTCTTCTCCAAAGAAAACAGGCTCATTTCATAGAGGAAAACTAGAATGAAAAATAAATTCACAAATGTTGTTTTTTATCTGGGTCAATTACATTTTGATATTTGAATTACTGGTTTTAATACAACTAAGAAGGTGCATATTTAATATTAGCTTACATGCAGGTATAATAGCTACTTTTCAGAATTAAATGGTCATTAAATTCTGAAGAAATTAATAGTTTCTAAAGAAATAAGGAAAATACAACTTGGGTGGTCACTGAGATCATTAATTTTAATGAGTTAACCAATATATTGAATCATACAAGGAAGAATCTAATCCTATGTTATCCTGAGGAACTACTGAGGTATTTATTCATCTCTCAATCAAGACTGTCACCAGTTTTGTTGTTTGTTTGAACTTAAATTCGAAATACAGTAAATAAGCCCTCTCCTCCACTTTTTCCTGTCCCCTCCATCCCCCACAAACATATATGGAGAACCTGTAGAAGTTTGCTCAGTGGATCTATATTTCTGAACTTGAGCTCCGATCTCATATTCATAACTGATGCAACCTGAAGCATGGAAATTCACAGCAGACAAAATGTCCTCTTCTGCTCCACTGGTCCTCTGTTACTACTGACACTGACATACTGAGCCTTTATATTTTTGCAGGTAAGGACAGGGAAGAAGACCAAGTCAGTCACCACTCCGGGCTGGAATGATGCCAAAAAATACTGGCATTTCATGTGGGATAAAGGCACAAAGACTGTGCACATGAACCAGTTTACACCCCTGTTTGCTAACAGACCTAAACCAGCAGGACTAAATTGTTCTCATTGGTGAACATTGCACATTTTACCTTCAGTGCAGTACAGCATCTCCTGAGGTGAAGTTAGGGATGCAGAAGGAGTTCAAGCATCAGCCTTAGAAAAGAGAGGTGCTTTCGAGTACTCAGCTCATGATACCTCTAAAGGTGCCCAGCAAGTTCAGAGCAGACACTGTAAAAACCAGCTCTTTTAAAATTGTCTCCAACTGGGGACCAAAAGACAAAGGAACTGTAGTTACTACCATTTTTTTAAAACTTCAGCCATGATTTAAAGAGCTGAACTGAGAACATGGTATCGTGTGAATCATAACAGCCTCATAAACCTAAAACAGGCCTGGACCTGCAATATGCCTCACAAACGGCCGGAGATGCAGGGTCAGTTACTTCTCCACCCACTTCCAGCAGCAGCGCTGGTGAAAGCAGAGGCACAAGACATCTGCCACAACAATGCACACACTCCCGTCCCAGGGACCAGCACACCAGATGGTATAAAAAAATATTAGACAATGCAGGCAAGAGCCCTGGGCCAAGAGGGACTAAAGCGGAGCTGAATCTCGGCTAACTCTAAAGCCAGGGAGATTTGGACAAATGTCTCTTAGGCTTTTTTGCCTTTCTGCTCACTCAGCCTTTCACTCAGCTCTTCCGGGGGCTCCCATTGCTGCTAGTGATGAGGCAGCCACGGCAGGCCACCGTCACGGCACTGGGCTGTGTTCCCCTCCACCCGCAGAAGCTGCAGGGAACTGGCACAGGAGAGCTCCCTTGGTAGCACCCACCCTGCCAGGGTGGGCTTTGGGGCCAAATGATGTTAATCTGCAAAATCCTCTGATTTCTCCCTGGGCACCTGCTGTGTTTTTTAGGCAAAGTGCCTCCCTCAGTGCACTCTATTCCTTCTCAATATTGCACATATAAGAGGAATTTCCTTACCCAGAACGAGTAGATACTCCCCCCATTCTACGCTTCCGTATCCTCCTCCCTGCCCCCATAAAACTATTCTTTAAGAACAGGAAAAAATACTCTGGCAAACAATCTTCCCTCCACCCTCCCTGCTATCTGTTCAAATATCCTTGACTGCAAGACATCTAGTACAGAACAGTCATCAATTTTTAATTCATTTAATCTCTTGGTAACAGTGTTCTCATGAACTGAAGGGCCCCTGAGGAAGCTTCAGAGAAACCTCAAACTAGCATCTTTCACTGAATCCAGGGATGAGATTTTGTGAATATAGTGGACTCCATGCAAATGAATGCATGGGTTAACGGGGAAAAGAAATATTTAAACCTGAGTACCTTTAACCCCCAGCCAAATCAAAGCACATTGTAAACCGGAGCACTGTACGCTAACACAGCACAGAGTGAAACAAGCACCAGGGAGAGAATTCCCTGCGTCAGAGTTGTTCATGATTCAGCAAACTTGGTAAGGAGCCCTCTGAGTAAACATGTGGGTTGTGTGCGCTCCTGGTCCCGCTACTGCTCCGTTCTTGTTCCAAGAAGCTCGGAGGACATCCTAATACACTATCAGTAATTAAATTCTGCCTTCTTAAATGCCCTGGCAGTCTCAAGAGGGGATTGTTTTTCTCCTCAAGCCTGTAAGCGTGGGGGAAGCTAATACTGTGTGTATTGGTGTCATTCTCCAAAAAACTGTATTTCAGGAATGGGCAAAATGGTACCTGCCTACAGCATGAATGTTAATTGGTTCTGCAGGTGCTTTAGGGCAGGGGGCAAGGGGATTCTTGGTTATATTCAGTCATGTCATATAATGGTAGCACCCAGAGGCCCCAGTAAGAATTGGCTTTCATAGTACTGTAGTGTTGCATGAAAACGGGGAAAGAGCAAATCCCTGTCCCCAGTATCTTATAATCAAATGAAACAGGTTGAAAAATAACCTATAGCTCCAGTGACAGCTAGAAATGGTACATTTTACAACAACCTGAGCGCTCTTGTTTGTTGGATATATAAGAACAACAGTTCTCTGGGGAGGCTTTTAGAAGGGGAAACAGGTTTGATCACACTAAGTATGATAACAAACTTAATGCATGCAACCAAACTTAATGCATGCAACCACATCACCTCAATAGCATCCAGGCAACACAAAGCATGCATGCACACATAGCTCTGGATAGCCAAAGTGACTGCCCTGTGTCACTGGATATCACAAACAAATGCAACGCTAACAGGGGTGGCAGGAGAAAGAAGCCTAAAACCTTCAGCCTCTCTTCCCACCTGCCCCAGCCCTCCTCCTTAGCAGATATCCCTGTCCTGTATTTCATTACTTACAACACCTGGCAAGCTGCTCTGCAGGGATGGGCATGGCCCAGTCCTCCTTGGCTTCTGCAGGCTGATGCTGAATAGCTAATTAAAGCAGCCTCAGTTGCAGAGAGGCTATGACTTGTTCACAGTTGCAGTAAATCACAGGACATAATTTCCTGTCTTTCCACATGCACCTTCACTTAACAGGCCGGCTGCTACTGTAACGACAGGCAGCAGAAGATGACGAGGCATTACGCCACAGAGCTACTCAGTAAATGAATATGATTTTCTCAGGCTCCTTGAGATTATGCAATTTGGGAGTCTCTTTTTCCAAAAATGGTGACTAGAAAATTGTGATGCAAAACGTGGCCTCGATGTTCAGCGCTAAAGCCCTTGTCATGACACCCTCCGGTAGAGCTGCAGCTCAGCCAGATGCATGTATGCTGGGACAATTTGCATAGTTACAATTTCTTGCAGAGATTTCCCCTAATTTGTGATGCCTTTTCCTAACCAGGTTATTTGTCATTTGCCAGCAGCAACCCCTGATTCTTTGCCTGTGAACCTCCTGCTCTGTTTCACACTATTAAGAACATTATTTTCCATTCTCCTGTCAGTGGAGAGTGCTGGTGATTAGCACTGCAATATCTGGTCCCCTTTATTGAAAATGTTAATCCTTCTTTTTTGCAGGGTTTCTTTAGCCAGGGGTGTTAATACTTGGTTAATAGAATCAGGCTGCCTTTTTCTTCATCTTTTGTGTGCATGTGTGTTAGGGAGGGATTTTCTTTTTTATCTTTTGGTCAGAATTTATTATAGTCTCTCTTTTGATTCTTTTTTCTCCAGAGAGGCTGCTTTGAGTTTCCTTGCTTTTTTTGCCATGATTATCTTAATGATTTTCTAACATTTAGCACCCAGAACACTCATTGTTCTGTGTCTTTTCTGGTTTCTGCACTCTTTAAAGGGTCCTTGAAAGAGGAGTTACCTGTGTTCATCATCACCCCTCCACACCTCAGCAGGAGGAGGACTGAGAGCTGGGAGCCTTCCCTCACCTGCTGCACAGATAAGGCTTTCTTTGGGATTCTGCAAGCATCCCTTCAACCTGAAGATCCTTTCAGCATTTGGATGGTAAATGACATAAAAGATCCCCACCCACCTCTGTTAAGACATTCTGCCATGGAGAAAGCACGATGTGAAGCATGGGTCACCTATTGTAACTTCAGGGACCACAGATTCTGTCCCAGGTGAAAAGGTGAGGCTGCCAAGATCCAAATGCAGACCAAAGAAGGCTGCAGGATGAAGTGCAGGCAGTTTTGTGTTGTGTTACAGGTGGTATAGTCTTTTAATGCTAATCAGGCAGTAGTTCAGTGAAAACTCTTGTTTGGGTGTGAAGAGTGCAGATCCTATCTCCCACAAATTGCTGTTGTGATGACTTTCTTTAAAAGAAAAGGCATCACCTGGGGCAATGTAATCAACAAAGGAGGAAAAGTGCAAAGTCATCTGAAGCTTTGTCTCTCCTGATTGCAATCATATTTTATTCTCAAGTAAAGAGAAGCTGCTGTGGCAATGGGAGCTAGGTAGCTGTGGCTGTTCAGCATCTGCCTATTGTGGATATGGAACTCAAAGACCACTTTCAAGGTAGCCCCAGTACCCAGATGTTCCCCTACCGGAGATGGTTTCAGCAGGCACGATGGAGCTGGGAGAACTAGCCGGCTCCTTCCCTCCATCTATCCAGCCAGCCAGTCAGATGGCTGAGGAGGCCAGGAGCAATGTGAGGACACCAGGGGCCTTCCTTTCATCTTCTACAAGTAAGAGTATGAGGCTGTCAGAGCTGTCATTTCACTCCTAACTTCTAAATTCCCATTAATACATCTGAGTTACAAAGAAGACACCCCCACGCATGAAAACGTGGGAAGGCGTTGCTCACAGAGGCGCACAGCTCCTGGTATCTGACCCACTTAGAAATGCAACCAGCGCCTTATGACCCCTGCCATTTTGATGGCACTTCAGGCGCCTGCAGAAGATGCCATCCAGTGGCAGCAAGGTACCATTACAAGAGCAGGCAAGGAAATCGGCCTTTCACAACACCATCCTTGAAAAAGTTGTATCTGGTCGTGACTTAACTACATAATCAAAACACCCAGGGTGTCTGCGGGCTGTGGTGAAGATTTGAGTGACATCCATCTCTAATTATGTTAATTGGACAGCTTTTTTTTTTCCCCTCCAGAAACCCTCAGGCTTTTGTTTGCAGGGAATAAATAAAGAGAGATTAGTTACGTTTATCTATGTTTTCCTAAGTCTTTACAGAATAACTGTTATGTGTAATTAAGTAATTTGACTGTCCTTGACCAAGCTGATAGCAAATTACCAGACATTACTTACTAGGTCCCATTACATTTTAAGAATAGATTACATGGATCTGGGATTTATTGATTTTTTATTTATTTTTTTGACAGGAACAACTGGAAATAATGGTGCTATGAAGGTGAAAATGCAATATGCTCTGACAAGCTGTCTTTATCTAGCAGCATTGCTTGGCTCTATGTCTGCCTTCTCCACAAAGGTTCTGCATTGAGCCAGCTGCATAGCAAGTATTTTCATTCACAGCTTTCCTTTGCCCAGTGTCAAACATGCGCTGGTGGGATATATTCAGGTAGCCTTTGCTAAGCAATATCACCCTGGATTTGCTCTCTGTGATCCAGTTAATGGATACATAAATAATTCACACTCTTTCAGGATCCAGCTTAGCTGCTTCCCCTATGCTTTGTGCCTCTCAAATCACTAACCCACACACCCTTTTCTTGAAATCTGCTGCCAGTGAGGTTTCCCATACAATTGTCACCACAGACTGATGAGTTTCTCTTCAGGAACCACGAAGCTTCAGTGCATAGAGAGAACTTAATACCATCCTGTCTCAAAATAGATTCTCTTGTCCAAGATACAGATACCATTTCATTTACCTGCTTTGAAAGTAATCTGTTGAGCATATTAGACCCTTACAGATTCCCAGGAAATACGTTCTCCTTACAACAGAGACCGGATGCTCCACCTTAAAATTTACAAATTTTATTCTATCTTTGGTTTTTAGGTATATATTAATTTAGTATAATCACATAAACATGCTTCATACTAAACATACGCACCACTCAGCCAACAGAAGGCTTGGAAGTATGTCCACAGCTCCTGACAAATGGCGAAGAGAAAAAAAATCTTCCAAAGAAAGATTGCACTGATGCGTTTGCCAAGAGGCCTGGCCAGAACTGGTTACGACCAACCACTGTGCTCTAGAAAGTGTGGTGTCAAGGTGAGGTCGTCAAAACTGCAAGGCAGCAACTAATCATAATTAAAGGATGGGTGTTTTTGTCTTCCCCTGGGAACTAGCACTCAGGGTAGAAAATGAAACTCTTTCACTAAACCCTATTGTGTGGCTTTGTCTTCCAAACACACTGGGGAAAATAAGGGGAGGAGATTCAATAAGTGCATCTAGAAGAAAACTGGGATATGGCCAAGAGTCGTGATCTGGACAGTGCCAAGACGACAGGCAGCACAGAGAGGAGGGGCTGCTTCCAAAAGAAGTTTTGTAGTGATTTTATCCCTGCCAAACCCTCCTCCCAACCCTGTAAGTAAGCCATGATGGCTATGTCTTTTTTAGTATATGCAAAACCTCCATTCCCAGAAATTAGAATGTGGTTGTGATGTTTCTGTTTCTTGAGGAAACCTAAGTGGATTTCCTCAGAGAAGTAAGCTGCACTCAAGGCCAGATGCCAATGCACAGACAGCATTTTAGGTATTCTTGGTCGAGGTGGGCATGGGGCAGCCCATGCCTGTAGGTACATGGACTAAACTGGTCTAGCTTTCTGGGACAGGGGTTTGTGTCTCTGCTGACCTGGCCTGGCACACAGACAGCAGAATATGCTCCAGGGAAGGCGGCTACTCTCAACAAGAGAAGAGGGGGAAGGTGGGAGTCCCCCAGCCCAATCTGGGGCAGCCACAGCAGCAAGCTGGGCTGAAGCACTGGTTACCCACTGCTTTGGCTGAGATTTACCAAGGTGGAATGAGCTGACCCTACCTGCTTGCTGGCATGGCTAAAGGACAGTCCTTCTCCCCACTCTTCTCCTCCTGCCTCCCCTGCGTGCATTTGGATGTGTGTCTGGCTGCTTCCTTCGAGCTGGCTCTGACTCTCAGTCTGCCCTTGGTGAACTGATTCAGCTCATTAAACTGGCTGAAAGATAAATAACCATGCCTGTGAGGGGAAAAGGGCAGGACACACTGCTCAGGGGCAGGGAGAAGCAGCCCCAGAGGCATTTCTTCAGGCTGTGACAGTGGCCAGCCTTGATCAGTCCTCCCTTATGGGCAGGCCAAGGAGGAACAAGCAATCTGGATTCTTGCACGGGCTACCTTCCTTGAGGTTACTTGCCCTGTCCCCCTACCTGCATCCAGGCCGGCAGCTAGAAGCCACCAGGGAACTTCACCTGCCCCTCACACACTAGACAGACCACCCTCAGCATGAAGGCACCTCCTCTCCTCTCTTTCATCTCCCACACGCAGCATCACCAGTCTTTAGAGCTTGCCAGACGTCCACCACCAGCAGCCATAGTTGTGCCTCCTTAGCCTGAATAGAAGTGTCCAAGTTTTATTCCCACTGAGATGTATGTGAAGGGTTTCATACGTGCCTCTGAGGGAGGATGCTAATTATTTGGCTTATTTTAGGACTTTCTGTAATACTGGCCTAGCCCTTGCCAAAACCACAAATCCCACAGATCAGAATATTCCATACATTGTCCTTTTTCATCAAAGGGAGCTCAAACTTAGTTCAGTTTCTTTCTTCTCTGCCACGGGGAGATGCAAAACTTGTTTCTTCAGTAGCCCAGTCATTGTCCCTTTGTTCTGTTTGTACAAAGCAAAATACAAAGAATCCTGAAGAAGCAAACAACCACATTAAACTATTTTCATATTCTTACGACGAAGAACAAGTATGTCAGAAACCTTTGCTTTTTCTCTTGGAACCTGCCTTTTTATGTAGGCACCTAAAACAGCATAAAAAAATAAAAAGCCCTCACTTCATTTCCTTTTTAAATTGGAATGGGGGCAGAATCACATAACAGTAAAGAAAAGTTCATTTTCCTAAATGGTATTTTACAACCAGCAGCATGGCAACTTAGAGCTGACACTGTCCCTTCAGGTCTTTGAGTCTTGGCCAGTTCACTGTAGAGAAAAAAAAGCCCAACATGTGCGGATTCCTTGCAACAGCTTTTCTAAGTTGCCGCTCCTGCTGTTTTACGGCTGCTGCCCCACGCTTCACTGCAGAGCACTGATATCCCATGAGTTGCTCATCTGCTCCTCAGCCCTGCGTGCTCAGCCGGGCAACCCGGCGGTTTTGCATGAGCACCATGCAAAGCTCTGGTATCCCGTGTGCACGCTTGCCCTGATGCTGTGTATCGACTGCCTCCCCAGCACACAAGCTGACACGGCAATGGCTCTGTACTCAGATGTGGACCCCCTGTACATTGCCCCTTTCATTTCTGAACCCAGCCAGTTGTTCCCCTCAGCCAGAGGTCTCCCTCGTAGTGATACGCATGCGGTGTCACTGCTGGCTCAAGTTTTGGTCATTGCTGGGCCTGGCCCTTTTCCCCTAGGCAGCATTTTGCAAGGCCCTTACCTCACCCCAGCCTGTGGCGTTCACCCTCTGCTGCCCTCACACGAGGAAAGGATGACCACCACTGACACACAGCTCTGCCATGAGCTTGAACACAAATACAGCTTACACTGGTCAAAAACATTCAAAAGCACCTCACTGTGTGTTGCATTCTTAGTGCACAGACTTTCTTTCCTCGGCTGCCTGAGAGCCTCGAAGGGCACAAGTTAGGCTTTACTTAGTCCCTGTGTCTCCACGCTTTCACTGAAAAGCTCCTAAGCTGGGAAGATGCTGTGGAGCAGCTCTTTCTCTCCAGATACCTAAGCTGGGTCTCTTGACCTCATTATCAGTGGAATAGAGGCCATCTGTAACACACTTTTCTTACATCTGATTGCTGACTGTATGGAAACTCTTGCTGTAATACCTTCTCACCATTCAATTTTTAACAGATTTGGACGCAATTCCACCTCACTCAGAGATGTATCATCATTCCTTCTGAAATCCTAGAGTGTCTGAAGATAGCTTTTAATTTGGAGGGTTGCAGAGAGCATTGGGTCTCTCCTGGTTTTGAGTTTTCAGCTGATGCAGGGATCAGGGACAAACAAAATGGATAAACACAGAGTTACGTACTTGCTGAATGAGCCTCTCTCCTATTTAGAGACAGTTTCATCTTTGTAAAGGTTTTGCTCTTTACAGAGATGCTTTACTGTAATATTTTTAATGAGTATTTATTACAATAGCTGTATTTGTCAGTCCCTTGTATATACTGGGCACTGTGGCAATTTAACATAGAGAAAGCAGACGATTGACTGAATTCCTGGTGAAAGATCAAATACTTGTAGTCTCCTAAAAGCAGAAAACCTCATTTAGTTCTAACATGGCAGCACCCATTCTGTTTTACATAGTGCCAACAAGACACTAAAAAATTTCCTGGACATAATAACTCCTTCTACCTTGGCAGCTCAGCAAGAACAGCTTTCTCTGAAATCTCCCTAATCATTTAACTTCGCCAAGTCTTTCGCTTAACAAATCCTGCAGTCACTTCCAGCATTTTCCCCCAAGTGATACCAAATTAACGGGTTTGTAGTCTCCTGGTGGGCCTCTTGGCCCTTCATTGTCTTATTAGGCACAGTCTGGCCTGCTGGGAGAAATGTGCTGCATTGATAAAGATGCTGGATGAGCTTCATTTCATGTCCCACTTTCCTTTTGCATTCTTGGACTTACACACATCAAAATGTTACAACGAACACAGATAAGATGAAAAAGCTCAAAGTCCCTCAATATGAGCACGTCTCACTTCATGATTAATCCAGTGTCCTCCATGTCCTATGAATTCAAGGCATGCTATACCAAATCTGTCTTGCATTTAAAATCTTGGCCCAAATTCAAAAGATTCTATTCTTAAAATACATTTGGGTACTTAATTGTACATGCAAATAAACTTCTCATAAGAGTAATTTAAGGACCCAGCAAATGTAACTTTATGCCTCGGTCAAATGATCCAAAATAAAACAGTATACGAAATCATTACATCTTTCAGTGATGATATTTTGAGCACACAACTGCTTTCTGAATGCTATTTTCTCTGTCATATGTTTAGAGTCACGGTCCTTAAACAACAGACTTTTCTTAGAAAGAACAGCAACAAACAATGTTTTGTTCTTTTTCTAAACAGTTTCAGCTCCATTCCTGCCTTGTACCAGAAATTGTTTCTTTTCCAGGTATTTCAGTAAGTCCCAGAAATAGCTAATGACTGCACCCCCACTGCACATGAAAATGCTCACACTTCACTTTCCACACTCTTCTTTTGGTCACCAGTCACCCTGCACATATGACAGAGTTCATCACTTCTTCCTTCAGAGATGCCTCAATGAATCATAACACCAAGAAAACCCCCTACCCTAAGCCTCAGAGGGAAGTTTCGTTGCATAATCTGTGTTCAGTCTGCTAATAATTTCCAGGTTACTTAATGTAGGTGCCCAACTTAACTGCTCCCCTAGAACTGGTAGGTACCTCTGGCCCTAGGCTTCCCTCAAGGATAAATATTGATTGTTGGGCTGGAGACATGCTCTAGGACTTCAGGCTTCTGAAACTACCTTCTTCGGCATCCTTGGACAGGGATCCCACCACCAAGCCCTTGCACACCCCAGGCACACCTTCCCATGGCGCTGAGCCATTGCACAGACAGGAATGCAGCCACCTCAGAGTGAGAAAGAAGGGCAGGCAGAAGATGCTTTGGTCAGCCTAGTTGTTGAGATACCAGCCTGGGAGGGGAGAGACACAAATGTCCTGGGTTGTTTCTGTGTAATTTCTTTCTGGCCATAGTCCAATATGTACAAAGGAGCACAACAACTAGTACCCTATTTCTGGTCCTTGGTGTCAATGTTGCCTGCTCAAGACAGTCTTGGATAAGATGGGATTCATAAATCATGCTGTATGATTGGCTTTGCATGCCAATCATACACTCACAGATTATAAACTCTGATTTTAACAGTGCTGTTCCCCAGTATTCTTCAGTCAGCAGTGAATTACTTCGCTCCCCCTAAACCGTTGGACTGGAGAAAATAGGGACTTGAAGCACTCTCAGGTTACAGTTCCAGGCAGCGTATTTGAGGTAAATATCCCTATTCAGTCAACAGTTCCAATGAACCTGATCACCCTTCTTTGTTTCTGGAGATTGGTAACACAGGTAGATCTCTGCATTCCTTGATCTTGCTGTCAAAAGTTCCCTTGGTTTTTTGTTTGTTTTTTTTTTTTTTCTTCTGAAAGTCTTATTTCTCCTGTTCCTACTCCATCAGTGATTCCTAGACCAATGTACCTTCCTTCCACCTCCTTTTATTTTCCCAAAGGTGAAGGTAACTTTAGCTGGAGTGGGATTCCAGGGGATTCTCACTACTTTACCTAATAGTAAGCAGTTGGATAAATGTCGCTTTATGTCCCAGAAGATGTCCTCAAACTCTTCTCACTGGTTTTGATCCCCAGCTACACCAGTAATGCTGTCTCTGGAAAGGGACTCAACACTTGGTACCTCCAACAACTATCATCAGTGCATCTCTTACAGTTTATATCTTACTCTGACACCCATCTCAAATAAACCCTCGGTGGGGATAAAATTCATCCTCTTCCTGACAGTGCTTTTGAAAATTCCTCTCTGTGCCAATAGCACCATTTCCGGCAGCCTGTACTCCTGTTCCCAGCAGGCTGGCTAGGACATTCCTAGTATAGCACTTGGTTCCAGGTCAGGCCATTCAGCATCTCCCCCATTACTCTTAAAAAGAACACCTCTGAGCAAATGGACCTCGCGCCATTCTCTGGTGGCATCATTTGCATTCACTCTCAGGCAGTGACAGTGTTAGACAATCACTGTCACATCCAGAACCATGTCTGGCACCACTGCAGAGCAGCATTAGCCCAGGTAACTCCTATGGCCATTGGGACTTAGAAGGGATGCAGTCAGGGCAAGAAATGCCCTTCAGTTCCTCTAGCAATATATATGTCTCCATCCTGTTGCATTTCATCATGCAGGATACTGGGTTTTGTTTCTGGCACCAGAGCAAAAGAAAACGGGTTCACCAGAAACTTCTCCTTCCTCACATGTGAAGAAGACAGGAAACAGGGACCCCACCGAAGGCATCGAAATGCTCTTTCTGTTGTCATGACTGCTGATGCCGGCATGTTCTGGCAAGACAGGAAAATCATTGTAGCTCCTGGATATTTCTTTTCAGTCACTGGCTATTATCATGCGTTGTGCTTTTTCCATACTTTAGGCAACTCCGTGATCTGTTTTTATGGTCTCTGGGTTTGTGACTTCCTTTTTTTTCTTTTCTGCCTCCAGACTTGCTCCCTAAGATATTCTCTATAAGTCAATATTATGGGAGTATTAACATTTGCCCTAAGCTTCAATATGAGCTAGCCAGCTGCCTTTTGCACAAGAAACTTTTATTTTGTTGTCAAGGGTTAATTAGCTTTACAGTAGTCCTTCTTTGTCTCCCACTCTCACTGTCTTGGAAATTTAAGTTTTTGTTTGTTACAGATCACAGCCTGCTGCTCTACCAGCTCTGAAATTGCAAGATTGACTCAGAAGCCTTAGATCAATCACAAAACTGTGTTAGGTCTTCACCTTCTCTTTACACTATTGGTTTAAAAACATACTACTCATTTCAAGGGCAGTGCAGCACTTTTCAAATATCCATAACAGTTTCATGGATAACTACCTCTGTGTGGATAGAAAATTATTAAAAACATCCAAGTTCCTCAGGACCACCTATTGTAAAAAAAAAAAGCTGCCTAATGCCTTCTTTTTCCTTTGCAGAGATGACCCACAGCTGTCTTTGTACTTCCCTCAGTCATCTACCGTTTTCGCAGAAAACTCAGCACTGGCGGTGCTTTCCTCTGCCTTGTAATTCCAGGAGTTTAGGGACATGGTTTAGTGGTGGAATGGCAGTGTTAGGTTAATGGTTGGACTTGATGATCTTAAAGGTCTTTTCCAACCTAAACAATTCTATGATTCTATGAGTGCTGGCCTCATGCAGCTTACCTGTGGTGTCGTGTCCTGTCTGGCCGGAGCTCAGAGCCAACTGAGTGTCCCAGAGGTGGGCTCCCTCTGGCATCTCAAGCTCTAGCTGGTCAGTGTGGGGTTAGTCTGAGCCTCTGAAACACACCACAGCTTGTTCCAGCTGGTTTCTGGGAAAGTCCCTCAAAGCTATCATTTCTTCTTGCCTTTTGTGGTCATTTGGTGGTCAGATTGATTGCATGCTGCCACCTCCAGCTATGCTTTTCTGGTATCGGCCTCTAGACCAGCTCTCAGGTATTAGTATTTACAATTATATCAGAGTAAGGGAAATCAGCTCTCTCTGGTAGAGCAAGCTGGCTGATCCATGGCATGGGAGGAGACCATGATAATGGAGATCTTCCTGGAGAAGACCCTCAGTCCCTGTGTGACTGTTGTCTGTGTCATTCCACAGCTGCTGCCTGTCTTCCTGCATCTGAGTTTTGCTGTTAAAGATTTCCTGGTATTTCTTTGCCCTGCCCATACTCTTTAATCCAAGTGATAGAATATCTATGTGTTTGTCCATTGACCCCAGCTTCAGTCACATTTTCAGCCTGGCTACCATAAGAAATGGAAAACATGATCAGACATCTGTGGATATACCAAAGGTAAACCCCAAATGGATTTTCACTAGCATATTTCCCTTAGTATGAAATGACCCTCTGGGGCTGAGGCACTGCTGAACCAAATGGAGAAAGCTCTAAGTAGATGTTACAGTCAGTGGAGAACTTAGAGACCATTTAGCTCATTACTTAGTAGCACATACACATTTCACAGTGCTGCATACTCTGTCACCAGCAGAGACAGACCAAGATAACATTAGTAGGCTGGGGAGAACCAAAAAGAAGATTTGGAGCAGCCTTCCTAAGCAAGAATCAGCTTTCTCCCTGCTTGAAACATCAAAATTCTGGGTCTTGAAATAGGCAGCTGCTAGGCTGGGTCATATGATCAAGGCTATGTCCTGGAAGTGTGCCTCTGAACAGAATGCTCTGCTAGGTGTTAAGCTCCCCACCAGCAAGGTCCTGCCATAGGCTCTGTCCTGTTCTGGATCCCACACACCAGCTGAGGTTGGTCAAACAAGGCCCAAGGAGGCTGATCTGATATACATTGTCACAGAGCAGTGAAAAACCTGTTTTCAGCTGCAAATGAATGAGAAGCAGGTTTGGCTACCATCCAGAACAGAGTTGAGAGCAAGCTGTGCGATGCTCATGTCTAGCTCAAGAGATTTGCCGCATTACTGAGACAGAGAAGTGGAACATTCGCTCAATGGACTTCTGAAGAAAAGAACCAAAAGTATTTGGGATTACATCAGCTCACTCAGTTGTAACAGGACTTCTACACAAAACACCAACAAGAGCATCTAGTGAGAATTGTTGTATAGTTGGCTTATAACCTACATTTCTGAATGTTCACTTGCATAGCTGCATTGCTGTTACAGAGAGGTGGTGCAGCAGCAGAAAGATCTTATGCAAGTGTGTGACAGATTTACAATTCTTCTCCAAGTCCCAGCAGTCAAAGAGGTCAGAGAACTTCCAAATGCAATTACACATCCAGTTCAGCTGGCAACTGCCAGCAAGGTAAATGAAAAAATCCCCAACCCCCACATATTCTTTACTAAGCACTGTAACATATTACCTCCTCCTGTAAATTTCTGGCATTGCCAAGTCTCATATACAGGAAAAGTATAACTGGAAAAGTACCACAGCTTCTTCTACTAAGTTACTCTTGTGTTTTTAGTAAACCCCAGTATCAGGAAGCATTTTGCAAGTGTGTCATGGAAAACTAATGTCTTGCCATATTCCTTAATTGGATTGCATTTTAATCAACCATCTAACCAATAATTCAAGACATTTATATTTGGGGATTTTCTGTCTCAAAACCAACTCCTCCTCACAGATCCCACTTTTTTATAGCCATGAATCATGACATCACAGCCATTTCCATGGAAAGACACTTACCTCACAATCTTTGTTGCGTTATCAAACAGAAGCAGCTGGGTAATGTGGGTGAATAATCCTGTTCTGTATATTCAGCAATAGCAAAATGAATACTGAAAATTACTAGCAAACTAAATAGCTACTTCTATAAATACTCTCTTTTCAAAAGTTCACCCTATTTTAAAAGCCACTTGTTAAACGCTATTTAGTATATATATAAAGACTGATGGATGAAGACCAAAGTCCTTGCAGCAGACAGGAAAAATACCTCATAGCTAAGAGTAAAGTAAACTTCCCTATCAGTTTGCATTATCTGTATGTTGTTTTTTTTCAGCAGCCATGAAAAGGAATTTTGTTTTTTATCGCTACCAATGTCTTGGATATTTTGGTTTAAAAAAAAGGGCAGAAAGGCGCCTTGGACTTCAGTTACCATAGCACTTTCTACCACTGCCTTTCATTCCTCTCAATATTGAGAGGTGACATTAAGCCCCTACTCAGATTTAGAGCCACCCATTTTCTCCTCAACAAATGGAGGCAAGTAGACAGGTGATAAGCAGTGAGTGATGAGCACAGAAATACTTTCTAGAGAATCAAAGAACTCTGTTTAATCAGAATCAGTGGAAAAGGATGTGAGCTACAGTGGGAAAACACCTCAACAATTTCAAACCAAGGTAATTGAGGCCAAATGCAAAGCTGATAGCAGTGAGCACAACACCTTGAAAGGAAACAAAGGCCTTTACACCACGATCTGAGTTGCTTGGGTACTCAACATGATGACCCACCATGACTGGCGATAGCACTGAAGCCCAACAGCATCAGGGCACCATGATACACTCATTCTTAGAAAAGGTATCCTGCCCTACGAGTGGAAAAACTGTGTGCTACTGCGACATTGTGCTTAGATTATGAGGTAATTTCTTCCAGGAATTAAGGCATAACATGCATTATTGGATGCAAAATCGAAGCCAATGATTTGTCACTGAAGGCAAATCTGCCTGCACATGGAGTGAAAATGTGCACCAAGTAGCACCAAAAGCTCTGGAGGAGATTTTGGATAATAGCGCTATTCCTCCTCCTTCACACTGAAACAACTGAATGGGATCTTTATGCCCCTCTTCACTCTTGAAAATATTAGAAATCATTACCAAAGCTTGGCTGTTACATTCCCCGTGCTTAAAAGCCCCTGTTTTCTTCTTTGCCTGAAAAGAACGTTGAATGCATCACATTTGCCACTGAACAAATGCACATGCCAGTTCTCTTAAATGCCAGCACAATTGCTTTAGCAGAGTTAATAAGGGGGGTGGTAATCTGAACAGCCTTATTTTTGTCCTTAGCGTTCACCCCAAAAGGAAATGTGTTTCTTACTAATAATAGTGTATGTGACAGAAAATACCAAGTACTTGCAACTGTTCCCATTCACTTGCCAAAAAGGATAATTCACATCAGGGCTTAAAAAAGTAAAACAAAACAAACAGAAAAACACCCCAAGTAAACAAATTAACCCTTCCCCTCCTACAAGCAATTCCTCTAAACCTGAAGCTTGAATCTACACTATTTTGCCAGTGACCAGAGGGTGAGTTAAAGAGGGGGAGAACAGACCTCGTGTTTATATTCCCTGAGGATCATGTAAGAAACCATCCTGTCTGTCACATTTTTTTCTCCAGCCAACCGCTAAGTGCACCCTGCCAGTGTAAACCAGACCTGTGGAGGAAACAGCTTATTCACACCCAAATTTATTTCTAGCCATCCATTTTTTTTGTAGCGCTCAATACGATTCTGACAGGCTCAAACACTCATCAGTCATAAATCCACTTTCCTCCTGCTTCCCCCCTGAGAAATTGTGTAACTGGGCTTGAGACCAGGGAGGCTTAATTGAAATTTATTAATAAATTTTGCAGGGTTTTGTTTGTTTTGGTTTCTGATTTCCGAAGCTAGGTGTACTCATGATCACACTTCCAGGGTTTTCTGTAACCACAATGACAAGGAATGACGTTCTCTACACCCCCTTATTTCCAGTGGCTGAAGCTGTAGCGGCAGGGTGGGAACAAAAGTGATTCAGTATCGCACAACTCCAGATGAAACTGAGCTGTGGCAATGCTGCTGCCCTGGTAGTTCAAGCCCAGTATACTTAAACCACAAAACCCCAGCATACAGCCTTCCAGGGTGCTGGAAGTGAATGACACAACTAATTCAAGGGAACAAAATGGTCTGAGATGGTTGGATGAGGGTATATGCCTGCATCTCATTAACAACTCGTCTCATATTAGCAACCAAATCCAGAGAAAAATCTTCTGCTGAAAGTTTAACAGATAGCGTTCCCTTTGCTACATAACCAGGTTTTTCTTCCCCTAACTGGGGAGACTTCACCCCCACCAGGAGAGCTGTGACAACAGAACGTAGCTGGGGCACCCTGTGCCCAGGCTGCCTGATACACCACCAGTTTCAATGTGTTACCAAGAGCTGGTTCTCGCAGGCCAGGACACAGGCCAGCCGGTGGGCCCAGCTCAGGCGGCCCATGGCCAGGCAGGGCAGGGCTGGGGGGAGCTGGAGCCCAGCCCTGCTGCAGAGTCGCTGAGGCAGGGGCTGACTAGGGGGACCCGGTTGGGTGGTGGTGGGAGCACCGGGGGGTGGGCGGGTTGGCAGTGCCCCAGGGCTATGACAAGGTCTGGGGAAGTCCATCAGAGGGACGTCTCTCAAACAAAGGCTCTTTTCCCTTCAGGAGGAAGTATATAGACATGTTTTGGTGTTTTACCATGCACACAGAGATATCTGAAGACATATAAAGCCTTCTCCCTGAGCAACTATAGATAACCCTGCGTGAAAGATAAATTACTTCCTAAATAAACCCCATGTTTAATGGGGGACCAGGGGCTTGTAACAAGTACACCAAATCCACACTGTTTGCTACAGGGAACTCACTCTGTCTCTTTTATTCACCTTTCTGGCCACAGTGTCACAACAGGGAAATTGTAATCCTATACTGTGAGTATTTTTCCTCCATGGGGCAAGGGTCTCTAAACCCTCAGGAGACTCTGATTGAATCCACTGAATATCAACCAGTAGCTTAGCAGTCAGGTCCTGAAAATTCATTTTTTGGCAGCCCAGGACCTGAGAACAGATTCTGCCTTTCCTCCTCATTCGTGGTCTTTGGAGGTTGACATGTTCCCCGAGATTTCTCTCAAAGGCTTGTTTTATTTGTGCAGCAGGACCCCAAAGGCTGACCACTGCAGAGGTCTGAAGCTTATCTAGTCTCTGGTTCCTATGACATATTTATTTCCTGTAGGGATGCTGTTTTCTAGCTTAATCCTCCAGGAAGGACACACCAAAATACAGTAAGGAGTAAACGCTTACTAAAAACTCTTACCCTTGACACATTAATCTTTAATGGTAGAAAGCATTATCAACCAGTGGTGGGAAAAGAGCTGATCCAAATCCTTCCTCCTTTCCCTGCATGGACAGGGTCAGTTCAGGCAGTGCTCAAGACTTCTCTCCAGGCAACTTCAGAAACACTTGGCTGTGATTTACTACGGACAGTTTCTTTTAAAACAGTCCTTGTCCTACGTCTGCCTTGCAAAGCAAGGATCTCCAGGCTCTCTTTAGTTTGGCACACTCAGATCTATTCTCCTACGAGGTTGGGAAGGCCACTAGCAAACATTCAAAGGCAATGACCTGTGATGGCACGCTCACGCTGAGCTCTCTTTGGGGCATCCCACCCCTCACTGTGAGTATACAATGGACAGAATAAATCGACACCATCGAGACTGGCTTAACACCGAGACAGAGGCAGCCTTGCAAACCGAGTGTTGCTGTCAAAATGGCATTCATTGTCCAGCAGAGAAGTATCTCCCACCTGTCACAAATAGGCTGTTTTATTTACTCCCCCTTCAGTGAGCTCCAAGCATTAGCAAAAAAGGCCGACCTCCACAGCTGACTAGATTTTGTGGGAGGTGGTGAGGATCTGGAATCTACAGAGCTAGAGAAATGCCTATGGGTTTCTGCGCAGTGTCAACAGCCGTTCTATCAAAAAGCATGGGGAACCAAAATCCTGAGGTGAAAAAAATGTCCTTTTCTCTTATTGTGTTTGGAATGAGAAGCCAGCACAACTGGCAGCTTTCTGGGTGCCCGTCTTACACCAGCCCTGGTGTATGGATGAATTCCCGTGACTGGGTAGCAATGAAGCAAGCTTATGGCCTACATGGTAGAAGAAGTGGTGCCTTTTTAAATTATTCCTAAAAAAACAGACACAGGTAAAAACCTAAATACTAGGGCCATTCCTAGCCTCATTAGGCTTATGGTCATTCCCAGCTCAAGTATAATGCTAACCAGTCTAATAATTTTCCTTGTCAAATGTAAAACTGCTGTATTCAAAGCCACCTTCTTGTTTAAGACTGAGAGTTTGAAATGGTGAAAGTGCTAAGAAAAACAAAAAAACCCCAAATAGAAACAAATTTAAAGCTCTGTATAGCTTTTTTTTTTTTTTCAGTTGCTGAGAGTTTTTTTAGACGCGCTTTCATCTTCTTCCCCTTTCAAAGACTAGCCTATTTTTTAGCTGAATTTTGAAGACATTTTTTCAATGTGAAGTAGTGGCATGGGTCCCTGCGCGGAGAGCTGTCAGCAAACCCGAAGAGCTGCCACGCAAATCAGGCCTCACAAGAAAACTTGCCACATGTCTTGAGGAGCTGTCTCAGGGAGCAGCCATTTTCTGAGCAGAATGTTTCCTCCTTTCCCCATTTCTTTCACCGTCCATGTTTTTATGGGAGCCCTTTTAGCACAGTACTTATTTCTGACTCATACAAATCAGCTCCAAAGCTTGGTTAATGCCAAAAATGGGCTATTCATATTCATTCACGCTCTTGTACGCATCTCTGCTCTCATAAAATGGAACATGTGTCTGATGAGCTTATTTACTTTCTAAATGTGTGGCTAGGAAGGATAGAAAGTGTGCAAGATATAATGCTAGTAGCACTGGAATAACATCAATAAGGCATCTGCAAATAGAAACTTCCCAGTTTGCCTGACCTCTGCCAGGCTCTGTGCAGGCTGGTTATAATGGCGTGTAAGCAACTTTTTGGTGTAGATTTTATTGTTATGCCCTTTAAAATTCACAAACACGTGCTCCCTTGGTTGATTCCCAAAATAACGGTGCTGCTCAGTACAGAGATGACTCATTCCTAAGATGCCACTTGACCAGTTGCTGTTCACTTCCATAGGGAAGAAAATGGTTAAGGTCATCACCTGTGCTGTTCAGGTAGAGCCCGGGACCCGAAGGGACTCCTTGAGTACCCCCACATGCAGGAGGCACTGACTCATCCTGCACACAAAACTCAGTCAGCTCCCATGCCACAGCCCTGCTGGCTAATACAATACAGAAAATGCTTGGGGAGCAAATATCTCTCGTTCCCTGGTGTACATGCGACAGACAGCAACTCCCAGCACTGACAAACTACCCCAGTGCAGAGGGGGGGGCGCTCACCATGCTGGGCTGCAGCCAGAAAAGAGTCCCCTTAATAAGACCCCATACTCAAAAGAGAAAACGCTCCCCACCTAGACACCGTATCTCAGGACCCCACACCTCAGCAGTGGCCCTTCTCCTTTCTTCTGCCCTGCCTGCCCATATGACAGGCTACAGTGCTTTGAACTGCCACAGATGCCCAAGAGGAAGGCACCTGGAGGCATGCCTTGCTCTGTCAGTGGGGTACCACTTCTTTTGCAGGGCCCTGCATTAGATTTCACCATAAAATGGCAAACTGCCTTCCCTCTGCCCCTTTCATCTGTTCACTTTTCCTTTTTTCCACTGAAGTGACAGCATTATGCAAAATTCTGGTTTGTTTCTTTTTTTTGGGGGGGAAAAAAAAGCAAAAACCAGCCAAACACATTAAGTTAGACAAACTTTCCCTCCTCCTCCCCTTTATTTTTCCATTCCCTTCCCAGGGACACAGATTAAACAAAAATTTTACTCAGTCCCATCTGAAGATTAGGAGCATAGGGGAAACCTGAACAAGGAAGAGCCTTCTTTCTCTATTGCCATGGCCTGGCAGGAAGCTGATGCCTCAGCACATCTCCCAAACAGCACAGCCTTGCATAGGAAATCAGCCACGTGGCAACTTTATCAGCAGGCTGGTTGTGTCACCAGGTCTGGGAAATGGCACCAATACTTGTCGATATCTCTACTCTGATTTCTTTCATATCCCCCCCAAAAGGCCTGAAAGTCTCCAGCGTCCTGCTAACACACTGCAGCACGATTGTTAAAGTCAGGCACTATAAAATATGCAGCACTTTTTACCAGGATGTTATGTGTTGTACCTTCTGTCTCTTTGATGTCTTATAGACCTCTTGGTATTAATAACATTTTTTTAAATAGCCTTCAAATTTATTTCTACATACGAGGAAAACCACTGGTATTTACCAAAGCTATGACTTCTGGTATTGCGTTTTTATAAATCGTCTTCTCCTTTATTAGCCAGTAAGGATTCCAGAACTAAAACATCAGGTGACACCGCAGACCTCTCTTCATGTGGTATAATATCAAAATGTGCACATGAGATAGTGGTTAACTGATCAGTGCTCAGACCTTTCTCTCAGATCTCTCTTTGGTAATAAACAAACATCCTAGATAAGCCAATGTCTACCAAGATATCACAGCAGAAAATGACATCCCTGTCCTTTTTCTAAAAATAAGGAACATAATCCCAGGTTTTGCAAGTGTGTTCTTTCCCCACATTCCTGACACGGTGTCCCTTGCGTCACAGGGATACTTATGTTTGTGCTAAAAGTATGATGTAATTAAAGAGTGGGATTCTGGAATGTCCTTAGGGAATTATTTTGTAAATATGTATTCAGTGCTATGACCCCACTTTGAAGGTGAAAAAGAAGAAAAGAAAGGAAAAGGGGAAAGAAAAAATTCAGCTCTTCAGAAGTATTTTTATGAACCTCGAGGATGAGTCATCTCTGGCAGAGGAGTTTTAACAGGATACGAAGAAGGGCTGACTCCACACTGAAGCAGGGGAATCACCGTTCCTTCAGTTTGATGGCTGATTTTTTTAACTACGGCTCCCCTTACCATCACAAAGGGCCCCCCGCCACCCCGTACCTGACTGACAGACAGTCCTCTGGTTCCACATGGTGCATGGCCAACTGAGTCCTCTGTTACCTTAAGAAGGCTCCAGAAAGGCTGTTTCCTTTTTCTTATTTATTTCCCCTCCCAGAAAAATGGAGCTTCTGTGATAAACACCCTCACCTTTCTTCATCAGGCATGGGAATTCAGTATCAGACAGAGCCATCTTTAATCTCTCAAGTACCTTTCAATCTGCTTGTTACTAGGGCACTAAGATTCCCCTCTATCTCTGTGGCAGATAAGATGAGCTCAAATTTACGCTTTCAGGGGTGTAGGTCAGTTCCCTGATACATCTAGACAGAAGCCTGTAATCACTTGAGTTTTTGTCCAAGTGAGAACTGAGAACATGCTGCATTTCTTAAATCTGCTTATTAACACGATAACTAATCTAATGGATGCCTTCAGATGCTTGAAAGCTGAAGGCAGGAGCAAGCGTGCATACACATTAGGACAGCTTCTACATTTTTAAGCCAATTTGCTACTTGCCTAGAATTAAAAAGAGGATGACAAGTCCAGATCTGCAAAGAGTTTAATGGGAGCTAGCAAACTCAAACTATGGCTGACAGGGCAGAGGCGGATGACGTCTTCCCTACTGCACATAGGGGTTTCTGTCATGCTCTTAAATCTCTTGAGTCTAACTTTTAAATAATGTATTAAATGTAGTCTGCCATTTTAATGCTTGCATACAGATTTCTGTGACAGACTTGCAAGAATCCATTCCGATTGCTTTTTCAATCAACAGGTAAAAGGAAAAGCAAAGTGTTCCCAGCTACTCTTTCAATGCATCTAGCATTTGTAACAGCAGAAAGCGCATTCTAGGAAAAGCCCTGGTTTTGACATGGACTCAACAAAATCTTCCAACATCTCACTCAAGACAAATTGGTAAGAGGAGTTTGCTGAATGAAGAGCAGAACAGTCTCACCTCCCTTGGTGGAAGGACCCTTTCCAAGTGTGAGTCAGGAACAGCTTTTCCGTTGTTCTTAGCACTGAATGGCAGTCGTCCACTTGGCTTCCCAAAAGCCCTGGCCCAGAGTCGACACTGGAGTGTTACCTGCATGACACACTCAATTCAGAGGGGAGGGAAGGGCAAAACTCCTTCCTAACACTGATACAACACACACTTCTAAACAAACAGGTAGGTTTAGTAGCTAACTCCACACCTGGAGTGTGAAATAGGGTGCTTAGAGGCCCTTAAGCCTTCTCTGGTTTAGATCAAATTGCTACTTCAGGAGGTAGAAGCAGTGTCTTTCCTGCCCCAGGCACAGCTATATAATGCCGCGTGAATAAACGAGAAAGCAAGGCAAGAGATCAGAGAAGTATAACAGTGCTCCAACACCTCAAGTTTGGATTAGTTACAAACTGCATCAATTCCTGGCAAGGCTGACCTAACTCATGATCCTGAGAGCTCGATAAATTGAGTTCCACAGAGTTCACCATGTATTGGTTTTCTGATGAAAACTTTGAAAATCAGGGGTCATTTTGCTCTCCACAGCAGTAGAATTATAACAGTGTTGTATAAGCATCATGATTTCTTTTGCTGCTTTGAGCCAAGTTTCTTTCTGTGCTCCCACCATGCTGTGCACTGAGCTTTCCTTGGTTTTGCTCTCCACCCCAGAGGAAGCTGTGTTTCCGTGATGTATTATTAAATGTATATGCTTTTTGTGATCTACCCTGGTACCCTTCAGTAGGGAGACACAATCTAAATGTAAAAATAGCATTACTGAGATAAATAATAAGAATTCAAACCTCTGGCATCTTCACTGTACGTATGAGATGTGTTTGGACATTAAAAGCTTTCCTCCTTTGCATGTAAAACACTAGGACCTTGTAGTTTCTTCACTGAGATCTGGAAGTACCTGGCCAAACTCTGACTTCTAAATGCCTAATGTGTGCGACTGCGCTGCAGGCCTGAGAACTTCAGTCCACACCCCCCAGAAAATGCCTGACTGGCTCATAGTAAACAGTATTTAATAACGAGAAGGAGCGCCTGAATTGGAAAACGATCCTACCCCATCTTTTGACAGGAAGCTTATGAGGTGTTTTGTTGATTCATGGCACACAAAATGTGAGAACTGGGGGAGACAGAGGTGCAAAACCTAAAATGCTTCACTGGCATTAGCCAGGCGTCTTGCAGCGTTATGGGTATAATTCCCTCCCCGGGAGAGCTCTGCGGGGACCGTGTACAAGAGCCATCAAAAGTGAGGCAACAATGACCCCGCTCTACGGCGCTCTTTCGACTTAATAGGAACAGCTGGTCAGTGAAGTGTTTGCTAGAAATTTAACAAGGCTCGAACAGTGAGAAGCATCTGCCAATAAATCAAAAGGGAGCACCCAGCTAAATGAGGTTTAATTTAAATTCGTACCTAGGGCTGACAGATGAGAGCTTCATCGCTCTTCTGCATTGCATTAGCACACGCAGGTCTGTGCTCACGTCAGCAGCAGCTCGAGGAAGACGTTTTCAAGAGGCAGCCCGGGATCTTGGGTTAAGCACGCAGCCACTGTGCAAAACTGTGCATCAAATGCAAGAGGGGGCTAGCAGGGAGAGGCAACAGGGAAGTCATTTCTCCCTAGTTGCACATTTCCCAAGCCATTTGAACATGATGAAAGCCACCTTAGCCACAAATGTTTTCAGCGCCGCTGTGCCCTGTTGCTGCCACCAGCTTGGTTCCACAGAGCAAGCTGCCATGTCAGAAAAGGCCGTAGAGGGCCGTAGAGGGAGTGTCCTCGCAAGGACAGCTGGGGATAGCGAGGGGAGGGACGTTGTCTAACATTTCTGTTTCCTTGCCTGAGGAAGCCCACACAGCCTTGCTTGAAAGGCCAGCTTCCCTGGAGCCCTCAAGGACACGGTGGGTGTGGGCAGAAGCCACTGGAAGGTCACCTCATGACGGGCCAAGGGTGGCCACCACTGGCACTGGGGTGGTCATGCATCTCTCCTGCTTCACTGGGCAGCCTTCAGCCTGGCAGCAAGGGCCAGATTTCACCTCAAGATGCTCTCAGGCAAATCAGGTGCCTTTGATCTCCTGGCAGATCAGGAGAGTCACGCTGAGGGAAACATGGAGGCGTGCTGGTCGTGCCTGCGCATCGCTCTGCTCTGCCACGAACAATGCTGACTTCTCTTCAGGGAAATGCTCATTTTCACCTATTTAGCTTCGGAGAAAAGCCTCATGGCTGCTCACGGGCACCTCCAGTGTTCGCAATGGTGGCAATCTCACCCTGGACCCCGTGCCGCAGCCCACCCCACCTTTTGCCCACGCCTGGTAGCATCCCTGAAGGAGGCTGGCGTTCGATCACTGGGGGATTCCTCACATGTGCGCTGGGGGGAATTGAATTTGCTGTGTACGTGAGCAACAGTAGAGTCCCCTTTGCCAGAAGGGCCTCAGGGTGCGATCAGTGGCAACGATCGCTGTTCAGGCCATTGGGGTAATGCAAGCAGCCGGTCGAAATTGCACGAACAAGAATAGTAAGTGGGATGCTTCTGCAAAAGATTAACAGCAGTGTGAGGGGTGGTGAGATACAAGAGCGACAGACCAGTGCCGAGGTGGCTGCCTATGTGCCTCCATCATGCAGGGGCCTGGAGCCAGTGCAGGGCCAGGCAGCCCCAGGATCCCCTCCCTCCCCTCCCATGCCTGCATCCACGGCTGGAAAGCAAAGCAGAGGTATGTGGGCAGCCCACTGTGTCTCAAAAGATCATTTGTGCTGCCCAATTTTGCTTGCTTTTAATCTCTGATGACACACGGAGCTGCTGGGGTGCTTGCAGTTCACAAACCAAGATACAGGGCTGGTTGTTCCTTCGTCTGGGATGTGGAGTGACTGCAGAGGCAAAGGAGAGCATTAAAAGCGGGCAATGGCTGAAGGACGAGCTGCAAGGTGAATGTCTTTGGGCTGGGCTGTCATTGAATTCTGCATGGCTGCTCTTTGCATGGGTTGGGGAATCAGTTTGGCTTTCTTCTTCAAGTTAAATTAGAGATGTCCGAAGTATGACATGTACTACAAAGCGTACCAAGGGTTATTTCTGGTGCATGCACAAATCCAAATAAATGGATCTATAGGGAAAGCTGCTCTGTAAAAATTGTGACCGTTGCCTCAGTTTTACTCACTGACCCCCTGAATGGAAGAAACCTCAAGAAACTTCTTGGTTTTAATGCTTTCCAGAAGTTTTAGATAAGAAGAGGCTGAAAATAGTGCACAAAACGCAAGTGGAAAGGGAAATTGCGAATAACTGACGTAACAGATATACTGGTGTATTGGCCTTCCAGTTTGCTTTTTATATATGAATACACACTTGCATGCATACACACACATATATGCACACATAAAAAGGATTAGATTCATTCTGAGGCATTTGACAACAGCAGCTACGTGTTTTACAAGACAGAGGCAGCCATATTCCCCTCAGAAATCATCTGGTAGGAAAATATCAAAAGCAGAATGTGCAGGCTTTTAAAGAAATGTGTAGGAGCAAACTAAGCTTATTTCTGTTTTAATCCAAACTGAATCATATGTCTTATGTCAAAGCTATAAAAAACAAGGAAGGTAAAAGAGGTAATTCTTGTACTCCAAACTTTTTTAAAAATCTTGTGTTAAATTATTTCCTTCTCTTTACACAAAAGGAACAAAATAGAATCATTTCCTAGCAAGGTAATTTCACCTCTTTCCTCTCATTAGAAGCTAAGGAGATGCATCCTTTCCTGGTGTACTCTGTTACAGCTCCTCAGGATTCAAAGGAACTAGGACAGTTTCCAACAATGGAGGACATGATCCTCAGATCTTTAGTAAGTGAAAAAGCATCCTGTCTGAAACTATTTGGGAGAGGAAGCTTCTCCGGAGACAGCTAATAAAATACTTTCAGTGCTCTGTAAAGGCGATCAGTTGTTCCTGAGTGCAAGGCTGCTGCCGTTTGCTGCCCGGCGGGAGGACTGCGGCGGCCCCTGGCCTTTTCCCAAACCCCAGCGGAGCAGGGTGCAGGTCGGATGAGTTGTTCAGCTGGCAGCAGCCTCCATCTGTCCCATTGGCCACCACTGCTCTTACGTAATGGAACATATCTGCTCGACTGACCGGGAGGCCCTGGAGAAGGAGCACTCCCAGATGGCAATCTGCTGCCACCACGGATACTTATTACACTGCTCCCTCCTCAAGTCTGAGGACCTTGGGGGAAGGACGGTGTCCAGAACCAGGCTGCACAAAGTTCTTCAGTGCCAGGAGGCTGCTTCCTCCCTCCAGTTTTCACAGCGGATCTCAGATCCTTCCAGAGCATGGGCTGTACACCAGACTTTGCTCTGCAGAAGTACAGGGAGCCAGGCAGTCTGGGAAGTACAACACACTCTGCATGCACATGGGCTCAACGTGTATCATGCAGTGGGGCACAAGAAGCTTCCCGCTCTTCCCTGGCACTCAAAAGATGCTTGGGGTCTGCCTAGTCAGGACAGTCATACATGACACAGTTGAGCATGAGACTGGGCTGGGACACAAGGAGGATAAAAAAAATCTTAAAAATCTTTAAGCAAGCTGAAAAGCTTCCAGTAGTCTTGGAGCCATACTCAGATAAATGACCTTAGACACTGATGCACCAAAAGGATAATGTCTGGTCCAGAGAGGATTTATAGTGCATAAATCAGGATCCTGTAGGACACATACTGATATTACAGACAGCTTCAGAGCACCCATAGGAGGCTGGAGGCTCCAGCACTCCCAGCACTCCCTGCTGCCTGCTCAGTAGTTGCATTGGTACATGAGACAGGACCTGCAATCTCTCCCTCCACTGCTGAAAATTAGGGAGAATACACTCATTTCTCTTGACACAGTGTAATGAAAGGTGAGAACAACTGCCAAAGAGGCAGATAATGTCATTTCAATGGCACCGGTGGTTTTTGCCTACCCCCCTTCCCTTCTCAGAGCAGATTGAGAGCTCTTTGCAGCATGGCTTCTGCCCATGTGTCCTGGGCCATGATGGTGGCTCCTAGACACAAGATCAGGAACGAGTAAAATAATAAAAACCCAACAGTTCTTGCAGTTACCTCCTCCAGCTTCATGCTTTCTCCTCCGCCTCACTCTTGGGTTCCGCAGCGATAACAGCAGCAGCAGAACTGAAGAGTGAACAGAATAATACTGAGAAGTTCAGGTTATCTCTGGAAAACCTTCCCAGAACTGCCTGAAGTGGCCACATGATTTTAGATACAGTGGAAGAATGTCACCTTCGCTCCCAGGCCAAGACTAATTGCTGGGCTGGATCCATTAACCCCGTCTGAGCTGCACAAGTCTCCAAATCTCCTGCCTCTTCTGAGAACATTGAAATAACATCAAACTAATACAAAAACTATCATCACCCCAAGCTGTGTTCATCCAGTGCTGGGAAACTATTCCATGCCTCTGTGCTAATTATGCTGGCTTCTTACACTACCAAAATAGCCTTTATTAAAGAGATTTAACCAGGTTCAGAACAAATGAAAGATCATTTGGCAGACCAAAAAACTGTATACAATCACTACCATAAGGAGGAAGAGATTTCTGAGCTGCTGTCTATGTATTTATTTTCTGCATATGGAATCAGTCATTTTGTATGCTTGATAAAATCAAGGACAATTAAACTAAATTGAGCTTTAATTTCAGACTGAGGCATGCATCTACGGCTGAGCATTTCTTCCTGCAATGTCTGGAATTACTAACCAGCAGCACCAGCTAAGCTCAGATATCAGACAAGGTGGGAGCAAGTGCATTGCTTGTCAAAAACCAGACAATGATAAAGGCGTTGGAATACTTTGCATTACTCTCAGAAAAGAAGAGTTCGAACAAGGTCTGTATTCCAGCCTAGTGTATATTTAGGATGAGAAGCAGGACAATAAATGTTTCAGGAGTTAGGGAGGGATTAGGGCAGGGTAAACCAGAAATGACCCAGCTAATGAGGAATCCCACCACTCTGTGCACGAGGATAAATGAGCCCCACTGAGGGCTGAGCCCTCAGTATTCATGAACAGCAACACTAGCTGTGGTCTCAGCTTTCTGCACACTCAACATCACCTCTCTGAGCTGCACCACCAAAGATCTGTGAAGATATGATTCTTTATTTGCAAACACACAACTGCAACCATTATTTTTAATCCCAGTCTCAAGTCCAACCTTCATATCTTAAAAAACTGAAAACGTTTTTTGCTGCTTCTTATAATGCCTAATGTGTCTGCCTGTTGCAGGGTCTGGCTCTCCTTCTCCGAGCAGCCTGTGCTTCCCTGTGAACTGACCAGACAAGCGATCCTCCTTACAAAAGTCTGCGTGTACAGCAGACATTCATTCTGTCCCATGTTATCTCTCAGTTTGACTCCAATTCTGAACGGGCCCTGCTGCTGCATCTTTGATGGCAGGTCTGGGCTGGTTGTTAGTCTTGCAGGAAGTGCTGTGCCTGGGTGATTCTGATCTTGTTCTTTGCTCCCAAATCCTCAGATGACCTATGAGAAGAACAAAGCTTTTCCAAGCTGAGCAGATGGCTTGCAAGGGGATACTTGCTCAGGAAGGGCAGGCTGTGCTAATGACTTTTCCGAAGTCCCACTGTCCCGTTGCCAACAATGTCATTTCCAGAAAGTGAATCCTGTGGCAAGACAGTAAGGAAAGGGGGGGGTTAACAACACAGCAATGTCCTTGGTCAATGTGAAAAAGTTGTAAAATCTTTATGGCCATACAAACACTGATCAAGCTGAGTTTTCTAGTGGTTCTGGATAGCTGAAGTCCTACAGAGGGGGCTGAATGGAGATGTCATCTACTTTCTGGAAAAGCCAAGTCAGTTGAGGCCAAGGAGTCTAAATGAATCATTTAATTAGAGACCGCACAGACTCAGAAAAGGATTTTGATTTCGTCCAAATCTCTTATCACAGGAAGCTACATTACACAGCTTAGGGGGAAAAAAAAAAAACCATTAATATATCAAACTCTTTATTAAGTCCTTTTATTCCTCATTTGTGAAAAATCCATCCAGCTCGCTCTCTGAGGCACAATGGCTGCCCTCTCAGCAAGTCGCTATTCAAATCCTCCCTGGCCAGTGACAGCTGTATTACAGCAGAGGAGGTGTTAGATGTCTTACTGGAGTTTTGCAGAGCAGCTTACGCAGGGAACTGTGGGTCCTACCATTTTCCCCGCATCTCTAATGAACACTCATGTCTAGAACAATAAGATCTCCTCTTGTTAGTGATTGCTTTGAAAGAAAAATCAGCTATTAAGATGATTAAGATACAGCTTGGGTACAGTAAAACCTTCTCATGTCTATTTCCATCTACCTTTGAAATGCAGACTGCTACACAGAGGCAACCAAATGTCCTAGTTTAACCTCTGATGTGGTTATCAAATGAAAAGGAAGAACAGTGAGAAATTCAACAAATCAAAGGCTTCACAAGAGGGTTCAGGGACTTCAAACCAGCTTCTTCTCACATGCAATACTTGTGCAGGGGAACAGGAGGGAGGAAACAGTCCGTTCAGATCTTCAGTCAGTATAGGACTTACTCCTATCAGTTTCTGACAGCTGCTTCTGATATAACAAAAGTCAATCCACTTCATAGGTGTGACTTATTACCAGTTCTGTTTACAGCACAGAGTGCCCAGCAAAAACCTTCCTTACCTGGGATCAGCTTCCTGTCTCAAGCCGCAACAACCAAAGTTACCAAGTCAAACTAAATCTCTTGACAGCAGGAATCTTTTTTTCTGGTTTTTTTTTTTGAAGGAGATAGAAACACTATTCAAGTTATTAGCTGCCCAAATACAGCAGAGAACAGAATATAAATAGGGTTCACCTGCAAAATGGAGGTAGAACCAGACACATGGAATATGTCGAAAGAGAGTTTAATTATGCTCTGTTTTTAAAGAGTGACAAAACCATGCAGTGAAATTTATAACCCAAGCATCACAGAAATTTGCAACTCAGTAAAGTTGTCAAAAGTATTAAATTATACAGCACGCACAGATATGGTTGAGAAATTACTCAAAGATTTGCTTAAGAAACATCAAAGCGGCTAACTTCAATCACACTTTACTGGAGCTGATATTCTCTCTCATTTTCAGTAAGTTTAGGGAATTAACAATGGTATTGGCAAGCATTTATTCAGCTAAGTTGGTCTGCAGTCCTCCTAGTTAGAGCATGAAGACTTATTCCCTGGATCTCAGTTTACACATCATTCTATCTATCCACCAGCGTTTTGGAACAAAGACCTATGTGCCGAGAAAGTTACAGCAGTAGAAAACTCTAGCCCTCATATCCGATCCCATGGTTGCCATTGAAGCTGAATTCATGTTTATCCAGAGGAGTAGAGGAGGAGCCAAGCAAAGCTAGACCAGCTCAACTGGATGTCCATGAGGTCCCTCTAATCCTGTTTGGAATATATCACACTTAGAACTTAGTTGAATGATCTTTCCTTCAACAGGGCCCTCCACAGCCCCCTTGCTTGTGATGGCCTTCCTTCCTTCAGGTCACCAAAGCCCTAGTCCAAAACATGGCAATAGAAGGCCTCGCTTTCACTTCACTGTAGTTTGATTTTGGATGGTTTGTTATATCTGGATCAACTGAATTTTCCTCAACACTGAGCAAAACAGAAACAGGCAGTCTTTGTGAGCCAGCAGAAGCTCTGAGTTCCTATTTAGGGAAAGTCAGACATGGCAATGATCTAGGCATCACAGATACGAAGGAATAAGACTGGGTTCCTATTTGGGAAATTACAGTGTTTTAAATATAAGGCTGAGAATGGAGATATTTTTAGTAAAATCATCTTCTAATTACTCCAGGCTCTGTGCATTTGTGTGTCCTTCAGTCCTTGTGTCCTTCGGAAAATGCGGGAGAAGATTCTGGGTTGTCATGGAGGGTAATCTTTTACTGTGTCACAGGAGCACGGTTCAGCTGAGAGGAGCTATAGGTTTTGCCATGGGAATGGCATTAAATGTAGTGACTCCTCTGGTCTTTTAACCCCACTATCAAAACAGGACAAGAACCATCTCGTAGGAGTATAATCCAATGCCAGCGGCTGTGAGTACTTTTGTGACCCCAGGATGGGGGTGGTACTCCAGAAGCACAGAATTTTATTTTAGGTATTACTGCCAATGAACACATTTGTGACACCGATTAAAAAAAATCTCTAAAAGATCATTGGCTTGGAGTACTTTGAGCTGTGATGGACATTCACAATGAGCTTGTATGGGTGCTATCTTTCAGATTCAATCTGTACGTGCTGTATGCGAACATGCGGCATGTGCCGCTGTATGTGCTGCTGTCCCTGACACTGCACAGCAGCCGTTCGTTTATATTAGAAAGTAATTGTGGTATTCTGGTTGATGATTTGTTGACTGGTTAATGGCTGTCACTGAACATACTGTATATATGTTAGCTCTCCTGTTTTAATGAGGAACAGAACTCTTTAACGTTCCTGTTCTGCCATTTTTTCATTTTTAATATGCAATTAAGAAATGACAAATGCAACCCTCAAAAGGGGTCGGACTAGACAATCTCTAGAGGTGTCTTACTTCTGTGACTCTGTGACAATATCCTGGAGTCCTTAAACAGCATTAGGGGGGTTATTACCACCTGTGCCTGAACAGCTAGCTGAGTCACCAACACGGCCGGCACCACCAAGACTGCAGCGAGTTGCTTTTATCTCACACTGCAGCAGAAATGCCTTCACTTCGTTACAAACCGTGACTGTCAGAGCTCACTGAGTGCTATTTCAGAGATGTTTGTTCCATGTAACTTGTTCGAATTTCCCCTCAAAAGCAGGTATCAAAAGCCATTATCTGGCTACCTTTCCACTGGTCCCCAGTCTTTCTGAGCCTTACGCAACACCGGCACACTGAATGTATTTCTCTGTAGAGGACTGAAAGAAAATTCCTCATTGCCATCAAAAAGTGCACGAGGCTTGGGCTTAGGTACGTGCATCTCTCTGCTGCCAGGACAGCGCTGGGGAAGCACAGGCATCCACTCCTGCCTGCCTTCTTGAGCCCTTGGGCTAGTGCCGCTTGTGGTCCACATCCATAAGCCTAGGTTTGGTGTTTCAGCTGGCACAGATGATGCATGACCTCCTGGTCTAAATAAATAAATAAATAAATAAAAATATCCCCCTCTTCCCTGTTGTTTCACGAGGACCACTTCTGTTAGGTAAGGAAGACCAGTCTGTGCCATGCACACTTCAGTTTATTGAAAGTTACCTTGGCTGTTTCTTACTAAACTTTTGCTGCACCGTAACTTTATGTCAACATGATCATCTGGGTTTCATGAAGTTCATTTTCTTCTGAACAACGGTGTCTGATTCAAAACAGTTTGGCTGGCATCCCATAGCCTAATAGAATACGTGCATGTGTTGTGAGCTACCTTTAGCTGGGGTCGTAGCACTGATCACTTACCTGAATGTCAGAATGAATCTTTCCACTAAACTGCTTGCAGACGGATAGCAGGGGGCTGATGTGCCATGTCTGATACCATTTCTTTTAACAAACAACAGGCACTCTTTGGATGTGAATTGAGTTCCATTGTCACTTAGAATCTGTCCAGGAACTTGAAAATGAGAGTCTTAACACTTCTACTATCTGCGCTGAAGTAATTTACACAGAGTACTGCAAGCCATTTTTCAAGGAACATCTACCAAAGCTGAAAAAATACAACTTATGAAAAGTGCAGGAAAGGTTTTCTGGATTCTACCTGCTATGAGGTATCTGGCTGTTGCCACTGAAAAGCAGACAGTGTTTGTGGATAATCTTCACATTGAATTGCCATTAGCAACCATCATTTACCCCACAGACTACCTGGCCAGCATTTAATTAGCAAACAGTCCTCGCATGCTTTTTGCAGCACAAAGAACCTGAGTTTTGCAAGGAAAACCATTCCATGATCACATACTAGGCAATTTTGAAAGTTAAGTTACTAGTTCTTTTCAAATCAGGGAAGCTGGAAAGAGTTGTTTAGATGCATGGCTCTACCTGCCCATTGCCACAGCACTCACTTCATCGTGAGCCATGGCGTGTCCCTGACAGGAGGTCCATAGGACATATCAGCCATGTTTCCCTTGCCGTGTCCTCCTGCAACCAGATGGCAGGCATAACAAACCTCCTGCATTTGCACGTTGACTAGTACTTTCAGATTTGATAAACTGGCCATGAACATGTCCCTTGCTACAAATGGGCTGAAAACATTCAGCTTCTTGGGGTTATGGAATGCCTTGTAACCAGTTATTTTCTGTAAAGGCAGGCAGAACCCATGTGAATTCTAACCTCTCCAGAAAGCAGCTATGCTCAAAACGATGGTGAGAACCTAAACTTAGCAAAAGGCAGGCGGGCCTTTCGCTATGATGGTCCATTATGCTGAATCTCCCCACTTCTAGCCTGCAGACTGGGAAATACACAACCAAGGCATTAGAAATAGTGTGGCCAGAAGGACAAGGGAAGCGATTGTTCCCCTGTACAGACATTGAGGTGCTGGAGAGCATCTTAAGAAGGGCAACGAAGCTGGTGAAGGGTCTGGAGCACAAGTCTTATGAGGAGTGGCCGAGGGAACTTGGGGTTGTTTAGCCTGGAGAAAAGGAGACTGACAGGAGACCTTATTGCCCTCTACAACTGCCTGAAAGGAGGCTGTAGTGAGGTGGGTGTTGGTCTCTTCTCCCTGGTAATGGGCAATAGGATGAGGGGAAATGGCCTCAAGTTGCACCAGGGGAGGTTTAGATTGGACATTAGGAAAAATTTCTTCCCCGAAAGGGTTGTCAGGCTCTGGAATGGGCTGCCCAGGGAAGTGGTCGAGTCCCCATCCCTGGAGGTATTTAAAAGAAAGGTAGACAAGGTGCTTAGGGACATGGTTTAGTGGTGGGATGGCAGGGTTAGGTTAACGGTTGGACTCGATGATCTTAAAGGTCTTTTCCAACCTAAACAATTCTATGATTCTAATATGCATCGCAAGAGGTGGCAATCTCTTCAGCTGTCAGCCCATTGGCTTTAGCAAAAGAGTGCACTGGACAAGGACTAACACCAGTTCACTCAGCGAACGAAACCCTGCTGCTTTGAGGGGGAGGAATCCACAGTACAAAATGACTTCGAGAAATGAGCATAATTGTGAGACATTTTGTAGTTGTAATGCCTCGTGGATAGATTTGCATTTGCATATCACACACTAACCAGTCCCTCGTGCATCATTTAAACTCTCTCCACACAGGCAATGCTCTGTCAGTTTTCATAACCCAGCTGCCTGTACAGGAATTGTTCTGTTTTCCCTCCCGGAACTGTGTGTGAAAGCAGAAATGTTCTGCACTCACAACTGGCTTTAGGGAATGGTTATTTTTGTGAAATCTCCACGAACTCAGAAGATGTTTTGCCTACCGATTTAACAGGAGCTGCTACATAATGCAGTAATTCTTGCATTTTATACATAGCGAGAGCTGTTTGTTTCTCCTCTTTGAAGCCATCGTTAGCATCCAGGCTTTTGATATCTGCCACATAGTCCTCAGCAGAGACACTGGCATGCAGGCTAAACTCTTTTCTCCGCCAATACGATGAGGCGTCCCAGTGTTGCAGGCTGCTGTTCTCATTCCATTTCTCCAAGCCTCATCATCGGTCCCTGTTCCTCCGCAGATCTGGGCCAGCATGGCCAAGCCTTAATGTGCCTGTCTGTAATTTTCTGTAAAGCATCAGGCAGCCTCAGTGGCACAGCCAGACTCCGAAAGGACAACAGTTATTATACACCAGTACACAAGGCTTTAGTACTTGTGCATCTACTCTGTGTCAAGGGTTTTGTGGCTCCCGTAAGTTGGAGGAATACAGGAGTTACAGGAGTTAATAACTATGAAGCTATCGCTAATAGTGGCCTTCTTTTGCTTCAGACGCATGCGCCTGCGCATTTGTTACTGATGGGCTGTTGGCCCATTTCCACTGATCGGGATGGCTCAGTGCATTGGGTTTACAAGGCAAGGTTTTGGTAGTGGGGGGGCTACAGGGGTGGCTTCTGTGCGAAGCTGCTAGAAGCTTCCCCTCTGTCCACCACTGGATGAGGCCAAGTCCATCAGTGACAGTGGTAGCACATCTGTGATAACATATTTAAGAAGGAAGAAAACCTGCTGCGGAACAGTAGCTGGGGAGAGAGAGGTGAGAGGATGTGAGAGGCGCAGCCCTGCAGCCCCCCAGGCCAGTGCAGCAGGAGGGCAGGAGGTGCTGCAGGCGCCGGAGCAGAGATTCCCCACAGCCCCGGGTGCAGCCCATGGTGGGGCAGGCTGTGCCCCTGCAGCCCAGGGAGGCTTCCCGGGAACCCGTGCTGGAGCAGGGTCCTGGCAGGGCCTGTGGCCCCGTGGGAAGAGGAGCCCAGGCTGGAGCAGGTTTGCTGGCAGGGGTCGCGAGCGCCCGGGGACTCTCCGTGGGATCGAGGCTCTGGGTCAACCCACATCACTCAGTCATGCACTTTGCCTCTCACTGGAGCTACACAGCCTCCCTTGCTGCCCTGGGATCAACCTGCTTTCCCTGCTGATAAAGTGGTACCCTCGGGGGAAAGAAAAAAGGGGTGGTTTACCACCCCACCAGATAAAGCATCCCCTTCAGACACCTACATCTTTCTTCTGTAAAGCCTTGAGCCCTGGCCTGGGAGAGTGAAGAGCATCACCAAGCTGCGTGGTCAAAAGCTGTGCAGTGGAGAAACACATGGCAAGCCCGTCGGTATCTGAATGTCTCAGCTCACTTCCATGGGGCAACACTCCTGTAAGGCTGGGTTGGAAACAGCCAAGCTTAGGGAGGGGGCAGCACTTTGGGGGAAAGGCCGTATCCAGGCTCTCCAGCCCCTGCGCTGCCCCACATTTATTATCATCCCCAGCATGATTATGTGGTTAAACTGGAAGCCCCTCAGGTAAAGGGAGGTGGTGAGCCTGCCCATGAGCAGCTGTAGCGCTGCAGGACTGGCAGGGCATGCCTTCTCCATCCTCCCCGCTGGGGCCAGGGATTCAGGGAACACAGAGCAAGACCTTTCCTGCAGAGCCAGCAGTACAAGACTAGCCACAGGAAGGGAGGGTCAATAACACTTTCAAGACATATTTTTACTTTTTCTGCTACTAATGCTGGAGGGGATTGGGCTGGATGAAGGCTTGGTTCGGATGTTTGAGGAAAGGAGGGTGCAACAACAGTCTTTTCCCTGACACAGCCGCACTCCTCTTGCTGCGCCTGGGAGGCTGCACCAGTCAGCTCGCCCCACGCAGAGGGAGAGACCAGCACCGCTTCCAATGGGTGCACCAGGCTCAGCAACTGGAAATCACCGTCCTCAGTTAACTACATGCACTTTTGTAAAATGACTTAGCTATGATACCAGAGCCAGAGGAGGTTGTGTTTTTCTGCTTAGCTACGATACCAGAACCAAAGGCGGTTGTGTTTTTCTGCTTGACGTTTGTAAGAGAAAGAGAATGGCCAGCTGCTAATCAAACTGGCCGGCACAGCCTCCTCTTAGTTTCAGGGATAAAACACACAGCATTGATGCAAGCAGCAAATGGTGAAAAGCGCAAAGCCAAACACGACTGCTTCAAACTTCAGCATTTGCCTGCCATAGATTATTTTTGCAGAATACCAGCGGGTCACTCGCTCACATGGGTAAGTATTACCTGGCAGCAGAATTATCATTAATTTCATACGATTGATTTCTCAGCCTAACAGTAACATACTAAATCTTTTCTTTTAAAAGAACAAGTGTCATGGCAGGAGAAAGTAAATTATTCCAGGAGCCCACTGTTTTAAAGACCAGAAAACCTTTCAGAGATGTGATTTTTTCACTGCCTGATGGAGAAACGGGACTTTTTTGCTCCTTAGTGCTTTCCAAGCAGTTATTTTATAGGTATCAAACCTCCATATTGTCAAACCAGAATTCTTCATTAAAGAAATCTTGCGTAAGATTGTCTATAAACTGAACCAAAGGAGATGATAGTAAGCACTAAAATACACAATGAAATAGCACTGACTGCCAAGCAAACTGACAAACTGACTTCAAACTAAGATTGTTTTTCTATTCTTATCTTACTTCATTACAAGTAATTTTTTGTTTACCCTGGAGAGAGACACATTTCTGGTTTTGCGTGCCTGCTGTGCCACTCCGAATCTGTCCCCTCGTCCCTGGAGCGCCAGGGCTCTCAGCAGACTTGCTTCTCTCATGGCCAACTTGAATGGAAATATTGCACAGCCACGTTTGTGGCCCATTTCTGGACTTCCTACCCCAGACTTCATCATAACAGCGTTTGGCAGAAGCAGCTGCCTGAAATTTATTCTTTTACCTCTTCAGTCCTGGAGTCTGCTCAGTCCTTCAGTTTCAGCTAACATGTACGCTGGTGAAATGCGTGTATTTCTATTGGCAGGATATGGGGCAAGAGGAAAGGGGAGTGTGTAATGCCCTGGCCTCACATGGCACCCTATTCAGAGCCCGATTTGCCCTACCCATGCAGCTTGCTGACAGGGTAGGTAGCAGGAAGGCCAAGGGTACCCAAGAAGTACCCAGCTACTGCAATAGTAAAATCAGTAACTGGGAGCTCTCTTGGTACTCCAACACCACGCGTGGGCTCATCCAGCACTGATTTATCTAAGAGGGGCTCCGAAGTGCCCCCGTGCCCCTGTGCTGTGATGCAGGGATGTGGCTCACATACCTGCTCCTCCCTGTGATTTGGGAGCACACACATTGCTGAGTGTGTAATTGTAACCCAGAGCTTTCAGAGCTCAGGAATAGCTTAACGGCTAGGAAAAATGACTTACCTGTTACTCTGCTCTTTTAGGACCTCATCCCATACATTTTGGCTGTTGGTCCTACCTCATTGCTACTGGCCCTCTTCCAAGGCATCCCATCTGAGTCTTCTGGCTGAAGGGTAGGTCCTCACCCCCCCATGCCAATCTTAATTTGTTCTGCCTTCTCCAGTCACCATCACCTTTTTCGATGTAAAAAGCCATCTCTTTTCTCAGCATCACTAATGTCTGCTCTCCTCTGGCCTTCCCACTGGAGTTCCCTGCTCTGAGACCCACCTCACTGTCATTTTATCTCTTCCCTTCCTCTGTCACACATGGGATGATACCAGTTCTGGCTGCCTTTCGTGCCCTTTCTTCCACAAGACCAAACTTGTGGCAGCTGTATGGCATCTTCTGCACTCTTGCCTGGTCTCCAGCTGCTCTCATTGTAACACACGGCTGATTTTGTGGGCCAGGGAAACACTCAGCATCCCCTCCCACCCCCACGGCATGGCCTGCCCATGGAAGTCTGTACTCTTCTTCAAGTTTTTTCTGTTGAAGCATTCTACCTTTTTAAATGGAATGTTTTACCCTTTGGATGAAAGTTTCCCATCCCTTGATGATCAAATTAGTTCAGAAACTCTTTGAAGTATGTTTTGATAATAGATTTCTGTTCCTCCAATGTTACACACTCGGCGCTTATACAAGACCTATTTAATATGATAACCTTATCGCCTCCTCACATTAGAGGAAGTTCTGAGTTGAAGAGTTAATCAAAATTTAATTTTCTCAAAGTATCATAGATGAATGCTCCTGAACTAAATTTGTGTACTTTCTGCTAGTCAAATAGACACAAAGATACTGAGGGAGGAGGAGGAGGAGGGAGAAAGGGGACATGAAGAGTATTTCTGATTAAATAAATTCCTACCCTGGGATTTGATTTAACTATAATTTGATTTTAATAAAAACAGTTATTAGTTTTATATCCAGTTTTCTAAGAGAAGTAGAAATGGGTTGCACACCAACTTTATTTTGGGGTTTTTTGCAATATTGGAAAAAAAGATTTTTGTTCCCTCAAGATCACTGAGTGTCTTCCACATTTTCATGCTTCTAGATGCACCAACATCACTGGAAGGTTCTCATACTACTGCTGGTTACAACATGCTCATGTACCCCCCTACTGCTGACTATGGATTGAAATAAACCAGATTAAAATGAGCCTTGACTGAGAAAGCTGTTTTGTAAATGTCTCAATCAACTTCCATCCTCAGCCCTACAGATCTCTGCACCTGAACTGAGGTTTTGGCTTGTTGGGAAGCTCAGTGGACTTTCCCCAGTGAATCAGAAAGAGCCCTGACCTCTATTCCCACTGCAAACATTAACTAATTGATCCAGATGTCAGCGCAAAGAGTATGACTTACGTTTGTACGTGAGACAGGGAGACGGGGTCGTGAGGGAGGGAAAAGGAAAAGGCTCCTTGCTCATCTGATGAAGACCGTCACAGCTGGCAGTTGCTGCTTTGATTTCTCCATTGCAAGCGTGACGTACAGGGGCAGGACTGCCCTATCCATCAGTCGTCAAGGCTGGTTTCATACAGGGATTAGTGTACAGGCTTGGAGTGGAGCACTGCCCTCAAGGAGCACGAGCGGAGGGTCAGCCGCGGGGCGCAGGTTTCTCTCAGTCTCACGTCTGATGGCGGGACAACTTGAAAAGCAGGTAGGTACGTGCAACAGAGGAGCACAAGCTCGAGGAGCTATGCCATAAGCACAGATCGTAGGAATTTGACGCTGGAAACAAAGGGATACAGGTGAAATCTAAGCTTGGTAGGGTTTGTGAACCTGGGAACATGCAGCATTCCCGGGCAAGATGAGAGCAAACCTTGTGCCATTATGTAGAAGGATGGAAGTGATTGAGCTGCTTAAAGCATTTCAGCCCAATGTCTCCCATGCAAATTAACAGAACTGCTTGGATTTAGGATTTGATTAGAGGTCCAAAGGAAAGCAATATAATCGATGGAAAATAAATGGCTCTTGACCACCTAATTGGATACTTTTAATGAGATTATAAATTTGATTGACCACTGCAAGAATTTTGATGTTATGAAATTTACCCTCAATAAAAATATTTTACACTCTGCCTACAAAATCCAAGTAACACAGGGGAGTAACATAAGACGATACACATCGATTGAAAGATACAGGACTTCGGCTCTCATTCTCTTCGTTGACTACAGATGAGTCCTAGGAAATTAGCTTGCTGTGCCAAGGCCCTTGTGAATACTCCGAGGTCATGAGACAATTACACATTACGCCAAGTCACACCTCTTCGGCACAAACCCAAGGAGCTGCAGTGCTGAGGAGCGGGGATCCTGAAGGACCGCGCCAGTGAACAAGCAAGCCAACACGAACTATACAGCGTGACGTGCTGGCCGGGCGCATCAACCTGCTCCCTTAATGTTTACAGAGGTGAGTACTGAGCGGGAGATAGAGAAGTTACCGTACCTCCCGAGGTGTGCTCAAAAGCCAGATCTGGTTTGGTATTCACACTCAAGCACTAGCAAGTCAGAATGGTTGAGAGAAGCACCACAAGAATTGCATGGAGAACAAGAGGTTTAGGGTTAGGGTTAGTTTAGTTTTAGATTGGACATTAGGAAAAATGTTTTCACCAAGCAGGTTGTTAAGCATTGGAACGGGCTGCTCAGGGAAGTGATCGAGTCCCCATCCCTGGAGGTATTTAAAAGATGGGTAGACGAGGTGCTGAGGGACAGGGTTTAGTGGTGGGATGGCAGGGTTAGGTTAATGGTTGGACTCAATGATCTTAAAGGTCTTTTCCAACCTACACAATTCTATGATTCTATGATTCTAAGCACATACCAGCAGTGGAGGCAGGATCTTAATTAGAAGGAAATTTCAAAAATTAAGATGGGCTTTTTAGTTCCTCAAAGATGCCCTCTAGACAGCTGCAACCTGAAAAAGGAAACTGCCCTATTATGATACAAGTGCCGGAGCTGGTCCAAATAGGTGGGCTACCAGCTCTAGGGTCACGCTGAATGATAAATTGGCAGAGAAAACCCATGCAGACCTCTTGCACAACTTCTCATGCAACTACTCATTCAGTTTCTGGTTCTAGTCACAAGAAGAGCAAATTGTACTTACAAATGGCATAACGGATCATGGCCACAACTGGGCTGGGGGCTCCTACCTGAGAGAAAAGCCTCTGACCTCTGAAAAATGTGGATAGTTTTACTGGAGGACTGAACAGCAGTAACACTACAGCATCCTTGTGCTAGCACTGGTACCAGTAAAGCACAGGCGTTAAAAGTAAACACGTCCTCAGGAAAAATATTTGTCCTGATTTCGGCTGGGACAGAATTCATTTTCTTCCCAGCAGCTGGCACAGTGCTGTGGTTTGGATTTAGCATGAGAATAATGTGATAACACACTGATGGTTTAGTTGTTGCTGAGCAGTGCTTACACCAGTCAAGGACTTTTCAGCTTCCCCTGCTCTGCCAGGGGCACAAGAAGCTGGGAGGGGGCACAGCCAGGACAGCTGACCCCAACTGGCTAAAGGGGTATTCCATACCATATGACGTCATGCTCAGTATATAAGCTGGGGGGAGCTGGCAATTGCTGCTCGGGGCACAGACTGGGCATCGGTCAGCATGTGGTGAACAGTTGCATCACTTCTTTTTCTTGGTTTTTGTTCCCCTCTCTTTCTCATGTTGTTTTCCTTTTCATTACAGTTTTTCTTTTTAAATTTCAATTATTAAACCGTCTTTATCCCAACCCATGAGTTTTCTTACTTTTGCTCTTTGGATTCTCTCCCCCATCCCACTGGGGGCAGGGATGTGTGCATGTGGCTGTGTGGTGCTTGGTTGACGGCTGGGGTTAAACCACAACAGTATTTTAAACCATTGACTTTATTAAAATACTTAATACACAGTTTGTAGAGGAATGTACTTACATTTTCTGGAAACTCCACTGAACCAAATTTTAATTATATATTTAACAAATGACAAAACAGTGGATGAATTCATGCTGTACACCAAAGAATAGACAACGTAGGGGTTTTTTTATCATCATTATTTTCCTGGCACAGACTCTTCTTTGCTTCTTAGCTTTAATCTCTTGAATATCTAGAGGCGCAGGAAGGAGGTTTGCATTTCTCACACATTAAACCCATCTGGTCCGAGTGAAATTCCATTCGTTTTCATCCAGTTCTTCTTTCAACCCTTCCCCAATAGCTTCCTTTTCCAGAAAAGCAAAGGCGACTGACCTCTCTAAAGAGCTGCGAGTCATAGTGCAAGAAGAGTTTGACAATCAAGTGTGAACGTGGATTTCTAAAGCTTTTCAGAGTCATTACTCTTTCAAAGTATCCATTTCAAGTTGAGTGTGGAAAAAAAGACACTGTCGAAATACAAGGGCCACAACACATTCATGGGCTTGGTGGAATGCACGTGGAAGACAGCCTGTGGTGCTGCAGCTCTGAAGTAGAAGGCCAACCAGAAGCTCGGTCTTGTTGAAATACAAGATGCAAGGGCTGGGAAGGAGAAAGATCGAAATAACCTGGACACATCCTTACAAGAATGAAACATCCTAACCTCACGGCGAAGGCTGTAATCACCAGAGACACTGCAATCGCCACACAACCATGAAGATCAGTGACAAAGTGCATGTTGTGACAACCTCAATGGCAAGTATAATCTGGGGGAAATTATTTATACCGAGTGAAGAAATAATTAACGGTGTGTTTCAATGCAAGATGCACAGAGGCTGCATAGGTTTTCACATCAAATTCATAAGGCTCTTTTTAGGGGATAATTTTGCAACCTTGCATAGGTGATATTATATCTTTTCTATAGATAATATGCAGAAACTATGTACAGTTGAAAAAAAGAACTTTGATGAACACATATTTTCCCCTCAAGTTTTACCATAGTATAAAAAGTAACTTACATATCTCCTTCAGTTCTCTAAAACACCTATGGAACATCCCAGAAACAGACAATAGGAACGCCATCCAAATGATGCTGTGTGCATTTATACAACAGGTTGAAACAATTAGAGAAGCCACCATGAAGCATAGTCATAAAGTTTCCATATGGAAAAAAAAATGCAGGAGTTAATTTTGCTTACAAACATTAAAACTCATTTAAACAGAAATGCATTTTAGTTATAACAAATTAATGAGCTTCACTAATCAGATTGCTGAATGAATGGACGACTCACACACCAAGTAAACTATAGAAAAAGCCAATTCGATCCCTGCTTGATAGATGTGCAGTAAACTTTAAAATCTGCAATTCGTTTCCAATTAAACCCAGCTCAGAACAACTCCTCCATTAGACAACCAGAACGCAGCTTTTCAAAACTAATACTATCAACATCTGCCAGCGCGCTGCAACAAGAGCCAGCAGGGCATTCGTGCGCTTCTGCATTCGCTATGAAAGAAAGTCAATCAGCGGATGAGCACGGTGCCGCAGGACAAGGCAACCCCACCTTTGAAAATGAGCATCCTGTTCCCCAGGACACTCGTTTGCCCCCCTGAACGGTGCATCTGTGCCCTGCAATTACCTAAACCAGGAGACTGGCCGTCTGACATAGCTCTCTTCCACCTGAACTACCTTCTCCGTTACACAGGAGCTGCCGGCCTTTCTTTTGCCATTTTGTGCCTGAATCTAAGACATCATGATTAGCGCTGCTTCTTGCTCTTGCGTATCACAGTGATGTGTACGTTTTAGTAATATTTACAATGGTATCACTGTGGAGAACTAAGCCCTGTACGAGAAACAGTCTCTTAACAGAGACCTTAATACTAAGGATTTGGTGTATTCCTTATCTACAGATAAACTTAAAAAGGCAAAGCTAAAATCAGCCCACTATACATTTGATGCGTTAGGTTCAAATGGGGGAAAAAACAAACACCCGGCATGTTTCCTTTTGAAGGGGTGCTATTTACAAGAAGGATTCACTTTTTTAATATTCCAACAACAAAAACCCAGCTAATTTTGCAATTAGTGAAATCTAAGACGGCTTAGTTTTTAACCAACACACAAACGACATTGCTGTTTGCTGTTAAACACAAGTCTCAGAAATGCAGAGAAACTATGATCAATTATACTATGGGTAACAAATCGCAACCAGTTGAGTAACAATAATAAAAAAACACTTTTGCTTTTTTTTTTTTTAAACACAGCCTCTAAAAAGTACAACATCCCAATGTTTTCTCAGTTCCAGATTGCTGAGGTTATAAATTAAAGGTGAAAAGAGATCCATATATAAACAAGGCAGCTTTCCATTGACTTCATTGTACTGTTCTTGTCTAAACCTTTGGAAATTTCATCTTCAAATACCATACGGTAAGGTTGAATTTATCAGTTACAAAACAACGTCCATTTGTATGTGGAATTTGAAAAAAAAAAAAACAACAAAAAAACCTCAAAAAACCACACCCAAGTATTTACAGCAATTCAGATTTCTTTTTTCCAGCCTTCACACTTGCGTTCCACCTTCTGCAGGACTGTAAACACACTATCCACTGAGACCAAGGCCTTATGTGATGGTACGCGGCCTTTTGGGCGGTGGGGGCGGCATGAGTTCAGAGTCAGGATCGAGGTGGTGTTTCCGCATCTGTCCTTGAGAAGCTGCTGTACATCTATCAATGAACTCAAACAGCATCTCCTTCGTGACTGGATTCTGGATGCTGTTGCATACAGCTGGGAACAAAGAACGTATTCTCAAGTTACTAAACCCATTTGTTGTAGTTGGCACTTCAATAATTTCATCCCCTCTTTGCGAAATAAATAACGTAATTTGGCTCAAATATTCAGCCTTAAACACGGACTTTCACAAGATGTCAGGAGTCAAGTATCTCTGCTTTGCTTTGCCCCCCAGAGAGCAAAGCAGTGTAGTGGGCCTCTACCTCATGGGAATTGCTCTTTCTAAAACCAACAAAAGGCAGGCCTGTGTAGGCTTCATGGGGCAACTACAAAATCGCCAAAACCTGACATCCTATAGAGGCAAGCAACAGCAACAAAGGCCTTGTGCGACCCAGCTTTAACACGCCCATCAAATCTGAATAGCTAGAAACAAGACTGGCTTAATATTGAAAACCTCTGAATTAAGGTAGCTTCTTTTTTTCACCACTAAGTACTATAAATACCATAAACCCACAATGGACAGTACTTTTTTTTTTTTTTTCTTTCAAGCCATATACCTTCATGTGGCTGAAAGACTTGACACCAAGCAAGCTGCATGTCTAGCACACCAGACCAGATGGAGGAAAGGCCACAGTGCTGCATGGCGGCCAAGGCATGCACGTATAAGCACACTAGCACACTTGGATTACTTCACATGACTCCCCAGGTCATAGTTTGTAAATAATGGCCCACAGGATTTCATAGAACAAATAAAAAGGCTTACTTCTGTTAAAACAAATAAAATATTTTTAATACTTTTCCTGTGTAACTTTATACTCCTCTAATTAATCCTCTCGAGACACTTAAGTAGGAATCCTACGACTATCTTGGAAGAAAACACAAAGTCATTAGAGAATAATTTATAACATGTAAGGATTGGCCACAGGTTGGATACAATTTCCATGCAAAACAATCTATTGACCCCCTAGAGTACTAAACATTAAGACTCCTTAAAATGTACTTGCAATGTAGCATTGTTGCGAATAACCATCAACATTTAATTTCCTGACTCTTAAAAACACTCCTTTCTCTCCTGCAGAATTCCATAACCATTCAAAGCATTACTTTACAATTAATAAAACACCTTCCAAGCATTATTTTGTTATTATCTCAATTATTTTTTGGCAAAAAGGTGCTTTAGAAGTTGTACTGTATGCAACTTCAGCAGTTGGAAAGCATTATGGTTATCAGTAATTTAGGAATAGAATTTGTGCCACAAGGCAGCCGGTATAGCTCTATATCGACTTTTAAGGGCTGTCCTAGCTTAATCACTCAAAAAGCCTTTCCCTTTTCAATTAGAAAGGTATCAAAGGCCAAAAGCAAGATGGAGATGGGTACTTATTTTGTTGCTCTTTCAACCCTGGGGAAAAACAAATAGTATTTTTCATCAAGAGAAAGCAAATAGAGGAGAAAGGATCTAGGGAAGGGGACAAGAGAAGTCTCAAATGAGAAAAATACAACTTTTGGAGATTTTGAAAAATGGTCAAAAGGGAAAAATTAAAGCCAAAAGAAAACTTCCTGTTCTGAAAATTCCCATGGAAAAATTGAAATATTTCTTACAAAACAGTTCTTCCTGTAGCAATTAATTTTCCTTTAATTTTTATTTAGGAAGTTCATTATGTTTTGGCGGGGGAAAAAAGGAGTTAAGAATAACATAACTGCTCTACAAATGGAGAAAATGAGAAGAGAAAAAGTGCAGCTGCATACGTTCTTATGAAGGAAGGACAGAAGAATGTGCTACTCTTCAAAGAAGAGAAAACTCCAAGGAAAATTAACTATTGAAAAAATAAGGTGAAACAGAGAAAAGAAATTGAGGTCACAGTGACGAAGAGATGTCCTTGTACTTGTACGACTTTTGCGGCCCATTCCTCTTTTCCAACAGGTCTGCTCAGCAAGTATTTCAGCTATGTTCTGTGCTGGTTCCCTAAGGTGCCAACAGATTTATTATCTCCTGGCAAAATGACCGCATTGTGTTTATTCAAGAAAAATCTACTCACTGTTCAGGCAGAAATACAAGTAGAATGGTTCAGAGAAAATCCTACATCACCTATGCACACCTTAGTAAATAGCATAGTCTTAAATATGATTAAACTTCATTTTGGCACTTAACAAAAGTCAGTATAGATATGACTATCGTTATTCAGCCTTGCACACTTCTATTCAAACTCTTATACTTCACCAGAAAGTAATCAACATCATTTAATTTACAATACTTGGCAAAATGTGTTTTGGTAGAAGAACATAAAATCCTCACAATTCTGCAGGGATATACCCCCCACCATTCATTTGTTTGCCTCTTCATTGTTTGTACAACTATTTTTTTGTAGAAAAATAAGATGACATTTTCTCCTATTAATTTTCTAGCCCATCTGCCAAATAATGGTTTTGGCATTTTGAATAGAGGTGAAATTATAATGGATTTTTTGTTCAACAAATTCAACTCATCATGTGCCAGTTTGCGTTACATCCCGACAAGCCAACGCAATCCTAGGAACTGATGTTTGTTAGTTAACTGCTGTTGCAATGCCATTGTCCAGAAGAACTTTCCTGGGTCTCACTTAAGAGGTGTGCCCTGCCATGTGAATTCTCTTTGAGGAAGTCTTTGCAGTTCTACAAAGACTTTGGCACTTGCTTCTGCACTACCTGTAAAAGACCACATCAGAGTATGCACGGACTTCATCAAATAGCCCTGAAGCCAAAGGATTCATGCTATATAAAAGCTAAACATGACATAAGCATTTGCAAGATGAGATATTACTATAATAAGTTAGAGAAGCCAGGACTCAAACTAGAAATGAGAACACATTCCTCCTTAAACTGGAACAGAGTTGAAAAATTAAAATTTGAGCCTGAAAAACTTTTAAAGCAAATTACTCTACTCACCCATGGCAGTGCTGTAGGCATTTGGAAAGCTTTTGTCTACTCTCTGTCTCATGAAGACCCAGCTGTTGTTTTCAAACTTGCACTCTATAATTTTATTGTCGTACTGTTTCAGTTCTTTTGTCACCTGTTTAAAAAAAAAAAATTGTTTGGGACAAACATATTTTTTTTCATATTTTTTGTTGTCTTTCTTTTAGGGATAAATAATGGAAGATCAAAAGCTGCCCTGCATTTTTCAGCAACATGCCTCCATCGTACACAGAAGAACTGTACAGACTACATCTCCATAATACATATGCTCAGCTACCCAAACGTTTTAAAAAATACTTTTCAAATCTGCTGTCAATATACAGCAATTATATTATGCTAAAACATCAGCAGCTCTAACAGAGGGGAAAAAAAGTCACTTCTGGCCCAAATGCAAATAGGTTTCCATGGGAATAAACTGCTTCCAGTGTAAGTGCTACTGCCAGCCTAAGTACATGAAATGTATTATCCATGTTTCATCAACCTTCTTTGTTGAAGGTCTCAAAGCCAACTGTCAGATTTCAATAAAAGAAAGAGCTTATGGAAAATCTTTCCACTCTTTACATTACTGAGGATTTTTCTTTTCTTTTTTTTTTTTTGTCTTCATTTGTCTTTAAAAATTAAGATTGTACCTCCGAAATGATGTGTGATCTCAATTCACTATGTTCTAAATCTCCTTCAGGCCTCTCTTTATTGATTCATAGATTTGTTAGCAACCAATATACTGAGCTATTTGTCTTTCTATTTGGCAACGCTGTATGGTTTGGAAATGTAGTTTATATGCATTGGACTTCCTAGTTGTTTAGGCTACTTCATCCTATGCATCCTAATCTATGATACAATGCAAAATTTTCAAGTAGCCATGGTAACCCGAGAACCTTATCTAACGCTTTAACAATTTTACTCATCTACTTTGTTCCAAAGGGCCTCTTCAGAAGTATAAAGCTGTATTTAACTGCTCGCTGCCTTTAGTTTGCTATAGTTTACCAATGAAAAGCTGCACAAGGTAATGTAACACTTTGGATTTGGGATCTTTACACCTAAGTGCTCTCATAAAAAGGGACTGGTTATTGCAGTTCATTAGCATAATTTTTCACCTCTGTTGTCTACTTGCTCCTGAGCGGTGACACGGGAATTTGCTACTGTCAGAGGGATGCAGATTTGAAAAAGGCCGTAACCGTCTCCAGACAGCTTAATAGCACATACACTGGAAAAGCCCATGAACCTCTTTTCCATTAATTCCCAGCTAAAGGCAATTAATTCATGAAGAGGTCCTGAGCATGGACTGAGTCCCCCTACACTGCATGGTACAGGATTTCTCCTTAATTTGATAAGCAGAATCCTAACATTTTTCTTGATATTTACCCTGAATACTTAATACTTGTGTTCAAGTCCCTCCCAACCTAGGACCCTTCCAACCTAGGATTCTATGATTCCCGGATAGGCAGCCCTGGGATTTTACTTGTCAAGTGAACACAGCACTGTAAGACAATTTTGTTAAACCCGCTTGCAACCAAAGCCTGTCCTGATGCAGGACTGACAGAGTCAGAGTCAGGTTTCCATGTCACACGTTACTCCTTCGTCCATTCCATCACCTGCAAAGAGCTTTTTTTCCTAAAATCATTTAATCCTTAAGTGAAGTTTGAGTCTGCCGATGATCACTTGGACGAAATCAACCGACTGCCCAGATCAGCAATCTTTTCCTTTGCAGCACGCTGTGCACAGCACGTCACTTCTTTCCATCCACCTTGAACAGCTACAAAAGTCCAGAAGTTTGACTGACACACATTTGTGGACGTATTTATGTCCCATTAGGTGTATGCAGGAAAACACGGCATCCTTTCCTAACTCACTATGGATACATAAACCCAGGAAGAAACTCCTGGCTGCGCGGTGCCTTGGGAAGGTACAGTGCTTTGAAAACAGCTGCCTAGTGGAAGCAGGGGCAGCAGGGGGTATGACCGTGTGTCTCATTTTCTGCCAAAGCAGGGAAATGTTAGAAGGATCACCTGCTAGAGAGATAAATGTATAAAACTGCAGGCAATGACTTCAACTAACCAACCATCGCATAAGGCTTTCTCATGGTTTATCATTCCTCCGGTGTTCAGATGCTCAGAACAGCAATAAATTAGATGGCAGCTTTATCTGACTGTGGCAATTAAGCAGTATTATTAACTACCTAGCTACTTGCTTGGCCATTCATTAGCAATCTGGAAGACAGATCTTTCCACAAAATATGAACAACCTGACAAAGCACTGACTTAAACGAATTTTCCCGTTAGAAAACTGGTGATCATAGTCTTTAACAACTGCAAGTTGTAGTAATTATTTTACAAAGGAAGAAATACAGCACCTATTCTTCCCTATACTTTGTTACGTGACCTCAGTCTCGTAAATGTACTTACTGTAATATTAATGAACATTTTAGGAACTGCTGGGCATTTGATCAAGACTGCAAGTACTCCAAGCAAAACAGACTTTTCAGCATTAAAAATACTCTTCTACTATTGCATCTTAGTAGACTTCTAAATGGGTATTGTTTACTCACAGGACTGAACAAGCCCATAGTGATCCTTGTATCTGTAATTCACACCCTACATCTACCTATCACTTGCACACTACTTTCTGGTATTTCAGCTTCAAAGTGGGACAGGAAAACGGTCAAATTTAGCTGTCTTGAATCTCCTTCCCTTTGAGAATTCTTTCTGAGGTGCTCAGAGCAGTGCCTCCTTGAGTCTCCCTTTGCACTACAGGGTTCATCCCTCCTTCTCCCCCTTAAGTATTACAGTCCATAGGAGTATCTGAATAATACACCATCCTTTCTCTTCCTGAGAGGCACCACATCTAGCTAGAGCTTTACAGAAACAGGAGAAGTGTCTTAGGAATGACGGCAGTTCTTAGCCAAAATGCTTATCCTCAGCAGCAGCAATGCTTTTGGTACAGTGCCAATGCTTCTGCCACGCTGTTGATAAAATGCCTTGAACCAGCATTCAGCAATTTCAAGACGGAAACTCCCACCACACTAAGGACTCCATGGAGCCTCCCTGAATTAAATATTTATTCCCTAGCCTATTTTCAGACAGCCAGTCAGACTTAGAAGCCCAGAGGATCATGTCTCGGACACAGGGCTGTCAGAGGTGGTGTGTATCAGAACAGCATCTCTGGTCTGGGCCACAACTGTGTCCTGGGCAAGGACTAACACTGTACAAACCTGTACACTATTTCCATTTCAAGAGGAAGGAAACGGTTCCTTGGCAGGAACACTCACTGTTCCCGAACTTCATTCGACCCAGCTATCAGGAACCCATGTCCACTTCTGGGCTCCCCAGTTCAAGAAGGATGAGGAACTGCTAGAGAGAGTCCAGAGGAGAGCTACAAAGATGATGAGGGGACTGGAGCATCTCTCCTACAAGGAAAGGCTGAGGGAGCTGGGCTTGTTTAGCCTGAAGAAGAAAAGACTGAAAGGGGATCTCGTCAACACGTACAAATATCTTAAGGGTGGATGTCATGAGGACGGAGCCAGACTCTTCTCAGTGGTGCCCAGCGACAGGACAAGAGGCAATGGGCACAAACTGAAGTGTAAGAGGTTTCAGTTGAATAGGAGGAAGAACTTCTTTACTTTGAGGGTGACAGAGCACTGGAACAGGCTGCCCAGGGGGGTTGTGGAGTCCCCTTCTCTGGAGATATTCAAAACCCGCCTGGACGATGTCCTGTACAACCTGCTCTGGGTGACTGTTCTTTAGCAGGGCGTTTGGACTAGATGATCTCCCGAGGTCCCTTCCAATCCCTGCCATTCTGTGTGTGATTCTGTGAACCAGCCCACCTGCTGCTGTAGATGAGCTCCCTCTTGGAAGCTGATTCAGTTCATCACTGCTAGATTGCAAGATGTGACTGGAAAAAAGTGGGCAAGAGCCGCATCCCCATCTCAGCAATAGCTCATTATGAAATCAGACTGGATGTGATACAAGACCATTGCCTAAGGATGTCAGATTACATGAAGATGACAGCTAATCTTCCTCTCCCTGCTGAGAAAGGCTTCCCACTGCCATCATCATCTGGGCTATCCACTAGGAAAAACTTTTGTGGGGTAAACTTACTCATTTTTCTAAGAATGGTGACAGTTAAGGTTTAGGAAATCTCCCATTTTCCAGCCTCCTTCCATCCCCTATGCTCTGAAAGAAATTCAAAATATATTAAAAAAAGTGAAATATCTATCCCATCTCAAATTATCTCGCCTGGCAGAATAAGAGAGCCATTTTGAGACTGATCACAATGGTGTGTTTGTATGCAGCCACATTTTATGTTAATTTAAGAGCAAAATGCGAAAAAATAATATATCCAGCTGAAAAAGAGGATAAACCATTTATATCGAATGCAGTTAGCTCGAGTCCCGTGAACATGCCTGCATCACCTCTGCTGACTACCAGTGGCCAAGACTTTTCTGTGTATCTCCCCAGTGCACTTGATCATCAGACTGGTCCATCATTCCACCTGCTGAGTCATTCCTTCATTTACTTGAAGCACACATATTTTTTGTGAAGACTTCACTGAAACATCAGCCTCATTACTCTTAATCCTGAAGGAGAATGAAATCCCTGGACAAGCTGCTACTTTATATAAGAAGTATTAACAGTGAGAATGTAGATTTTAAGGTAATAAAGTTAGTATTTCAGAAAGCATGTCTACAATGGCCAAGCTTAAACTTTACAAAACACATTTACCTTCCCCATATTCAAGTTCTTTAGAAAGAAAAAAGGAGATAAGCTTTTAGATAAATGGAGACTTGACTGAAAGAAGCCCTGTGTTTCCATATGCATATTTTTTTCAAAGCAATTGAAATGATTTTAGCTCAGTAAATAATCCCCTTTAAAGAAAGTGATGTTTGTAAGCAAAATCGTAACACATTCTATTTCAAATCCTGTCTTTCTCTAAATGCCTTTTTGTTGCACTTTCCCCTCTATTACCAAACATTTATAGAAAGAAAAATCATTCTATTTCTTATTCCACATCCATAGCCATCAGCCTATTTCTAAGATCCCAGAAGAAACGATCATAATAGTAGATGCAGAAAATGTTAACTTCCATGAGAGAACAAATGAGCAAAACCAGCAGTTGAAATCTTACGAAATTAAAAAGATCTTTATTTCTAAATACAGAATTAAAAAAAGGAACCGTAACACACAGGCAAGATAGTCTAAATGTAATAGCTTTCCATTTTCTGAGAAGAATCTGCCTTTTTATAGCTGGCATGTGCACTGAAGGCATTCCTTTCTGATATGCTCAAGTACAGAAAACTGCTTGTTTTCTTCTTTTAAACACAAGTTCCAATGCTGGAGGGGAGAAAAGTTTAGAGCTGCCACATAAGGCCTGGAAAGCACTTCTTCCTCTCTCTGATATCATAACTAACTTATCTCCATTAGGATCCATTCTCACAGCCAAAGCAAACAAGTGAAAGCAGTACATCCCAAAACAAATGATCAGCTGTGTGTTCAAGGGGGAGAAACCTTTTGGTTGCTTCCCAATCTCCCACTTCAGGAGAACCGGAGCCTACACCTTCTCTAGTCAGCCATCCTAAAAAAATTAAACCACATTTTTCTAAGAACCATACAAAAAATATGACACCTGTGAGCTCCTTGTCCTGAGGGTATTGGGATACATTCAGCTGCAAATGACAGTTTAGGAAATAAAACCTCTCTAGCAAAATAGCACATCTCAAATCCTGATTTTTGCATTTCTCTCAAATGCTGTGACTGCCCTTAACGGCAAAGTACTATAGACTTTATTTCTAAACTTCTCAAGCAATATGGAATGTCCTAGAGAGAATTAACCTGCCCAGTGGTACTATGACTCTATAGCAGTAAGGGCATCATCTGGAGAGCAGGGAGAAGCAATGACAAGAGTCAGGGAACAAGAACAATTAGATGGGAATTTGAGGAAATGAAGAGAGGGGAATTCCTGAAGGAATAGGATGGAGACATAAAAAGTAAAGAAGCAGCAGTAACAAAATAAACAGCTTCTGAAGAGAAAAAGATAAGCCAAACTCAAAATGAGATCTTTTTGAAGATTGAAGACTTAAAGGTCACAAGCAAACCCCAGGGACCTTCATGTCAAACCAAGGCAACTTAGAGGAAATGAGGAGTGAGAAATAGGGCTCCCATTTATTTTGAGGACACACCTAAAGCAAAGCTTCGAAGTTCGTGATGTTAGTGCATGCTCAACGCTTCCAGAGGAATGTGCGTATGGACAAGGACTATCCTGGGAAAGCACTTCTGACACGTGATTACAGATGAAGGCATGAATAGAAGAAATTCTAATGATTTGACTGAGAACATCCCAGAGAGTCAGTAGCCATGTAGTTATCGGAGCCCCCAGCACCTACAGGGCACAACACAGCACCTAATACAGGTCCCAAGTTGTTCCTTCAGTGCTTCCTCCTAATTCTCGGACAGCTTGTTCAGATACTTTCAAAGAGCTTTTTTCCCCCTTCACATGAAGTATCTCATGTGTTCTGCAGTAAAACTTCTCAAACAACTACAAGAATTTAAGAGATGGTTATTAAATGCCTGTTCATACCATTAGCGTACACAGGACCACAAATATTAATGCTGTCAGCTGGCAGAAGTTAGTAAGTTAACTGCTTCACATTTTCATTCAAGCCAAAACAAATTTTGTAATGCAGCTTAATATCCATTTCTTAATCCAATTCAAGAGATTATTTTATCAAAAACATAGATTTTTTGAAAGTAAAATAAGAGCACTGGTAACCAATTCTGTGCTAAATTAAACATACTGATTGTGTTTCCTTTTAAGTAATATATTACCCAACAAATGGTTATCAGCTTGGGTAAACACAATGCAGCTGATATGTCTATTTAACATTAAAGAAGCCTTCTAAACATAACTACACTGTTTCTTGTGTACATAGGAAATGGAAATGCTCCAATTTTGAGATCTCATTCCTGGAAAGGAACATTAAGAAATATAAAAATTTTAACATTTTTGTTCACACCAAATTAAACCACAACACTAACATCAAACACTGGAGAATCATGGAAAAAGCCAAAAAGAAAAATCATGTTTCAAAATCACAAGAATGAGGCTTTTTTAAATTGTGGATTTGGGGGGGGGGGGGGGGGGTTGACTTGCAGTGTCTAGAACTCATGGTTCACAATTTATTCTTTCTTTTTAACATATAATATTTTCTCAGAGAATCTCTCATTCTTACATGTAGTAATTTCAGATATGACTACCATTTCCTCATACACAGAATGGGTTGGAGACCTGAGCTTTTCTTCACAACCAACTGATGGAAACATGAGAAATAAAAAGCCTTCCTCTTATCAGTGCTATTACAAGTTTAACAACTTTGTGCCAGCTGGAAGTAGATTTCTTAATGTATCCTGGAAGGTCTCCTGTATACCCGACCTTGCAACACCACCTGAACTATCTGTAAGAACCCAATGTCCTCCCGAGCTTTGTTTGGGACTCTCAGAGGAACACTGGCATCTACAACAAAGCAGGTAACTGGTAACTGCCAAGACCACCATGTGGAAATATATCTGTTTGCACAAATGCTTTGCTCGATGACGCACACTCTTCAAGATACTGTTTTTTCTCTACTTCCCATTTAACTCAATGGGAAAACCTGGTCAGCCACAGCAGACCACCAAACTCTCTGAACACTTTTGGGCAATATAACTCAGGCATCTACAGTACTCAAAGAGCAGTTGACCTTCCTGCTAGACTTTCCCATCTCCACTGAACTCCTCAGGGAACTTTAAAGCTTTTCAAGAACCTATTTTCTTTTAATCGTTGTCAAGAATGGGAAGCAGAGATCCGAGGATCCGTACACATCTTGAACAGTCAAATGAAACTAAGTAATAAATGGTTGTCCTCCTAGACTGATATTCCTTGCCCAGGCATACTAATCGTCACAGGTCTATGGATTAAAAGAAGAAAGATCTCCATGTACATCTTCTGTAAAAACTGAGAAACGGAAGAATTCTGTGCTGAGTGAGGACTCATGGAGCTGGTATTCCTCCACTGCGATGAGTTCTCAAATAGTCATATTAAAAAAACAGCTCATAGAATTCTGACCCTCAGCACGTGCTGATGAAAGAGGAAGAAACTCTAGGGGATGGGGGAACTGCAGTAAACCACCCAGGCATTAAGAAAGCAGTAACAGAGCTCTCCAAGCAAGCACCAGTGCAAACATGAGCTTTGCCTGCTCTACAGCTCATGAATTTGTCAGAAGAGGTAAGAACAGTGCTTCAGCGCAAGCCCCTGGGGTTACTTTGCAGAGGCCAGGGACAGCCAGCTTGGATTTGGCACACCGAGAATAATTGTGCCACTAATAATCCCTGGGGTCAGTATGGAAACTTGAGGGTGTTTGTCAAAGTACCAAAGAAAAACAGGCAGATGCAAGCCAAGTAGTAAAATGCTACAGCAACAGCAGAACTGTTCAGCAGGTTATGCAAAACCAAATAAGCAAAAAGAAAATCCTTTCAGTGAAGGACAAGTAATCCACCGGAGGTTTCTGAAAAAAGCCACCACCACCACCACCAGGAAGGTCAGCAACTGTACAGGCAGGGAAGATAGAGCAAGGATACACAGTGCAAGCTGATAGAAAAAGCTGTAATCATAATGTAGCAATGATTCCGGGAGGAAACATTTCACCCGCAGCCTGATATGTTTTGAGGACTGTATTTCTGCTTGATGTGAGCTAGCTCATGAAAGCCAGCCTTAACCCTGATTTGTGTTTTGTTCACTCGGACTGCTTTTGCAAAAGGGAGCCAGCTGCAAACTGAGAGCACTGCATGGTAGGAAACAAAGGTCCGGAGACAAGAGTTATGCACCAACAGTAGAGAATATACTTTGAAAACACCACTTAGCTCATTCATAAATTATGAATTTCATAAAGCTTATTATTCTCAGTTTGCAAATGGGGAAACAGAGAGAGATGGTTTGTGGTCACACAACAGGGAAAACATTTACCCCCCATTAGGTTCTCTAAACTCAATCTTAATTACCCCTCAGGTACTTGCGCTCACGCTACCAAGAAATCCTGTGACACAGGGCAGCTGAGATCTCTTTAATAATTTATCAGCTGAAACCCAAACAAATCTTGAAGAGACAAAGCAGCGCTATCGCTATTTTACAACCTTTGGCAATGCTATTTCTATACCTCAAAATAAACCAAAGAGAACCTAGATGACTGTGTCAGAACAGGATGAAGAGTTTTTCTGACATTTTCTGCCTCTCACATGTTGGACTTCACCTCTATAGTGATGGCTCTCTTGACAAATGTTGGTGTTTATCACCCATAAATTTTCCAGTGTACTTTCTCATACTATTTTTTTTCATCTTTTCTTTGTACCCAGGCTATTACTATTGTAGGAGCCTAAATTAATCTTGTTTTATCTGTACTTCTCACACCCTACGAGGGGTTCTGTCGCCTGCTGTCATGCTGCCGGGGATGGGTTACAGGGAGACTCCCCGGGGCTGGGCTATCGGGAGCTTCCCAGCAGCCTTTCAGCGTTGTCTGAGGAAAAACTACTTTTACGAGTCAGATCGTATCTGTCACTCTTCATATGGGCCCCAGCTCTACAAACTCTTATCCTTGTCAGTTCTATACCTCGGGACAGTTTCAGAAGACCAATTAGCCCACAGTACTGTTACCAGGATTGGGCTCTAAATCTCATTCTTGTCATTGCTTATCGGGCTTCTGAAACGTTCTTAGAAACCGTGGGTTTATACTCTTTCGGAAAACTGCCAAATGATACCAGAATAAACCAAAGACATTTAAACTAGAATCCAAAGTAGCAAGTAATTGCAAGTGAGTCTTTTAAACCCACTTTTACTTGCAACAACACGCAGCTTTCAAATTACAGCCATTATGAATCATATACTTTTCTTCCATTTAGATCCCAAACAGCCAGTTTTATACGCTTGAAGTTTTTTTCCCCATAAATCAAAATTCACCACTGAGAACAATTGTGATAACACTACAAGGAAATTTGTTTGCTTTGTTAAATTGAGCTTCAAAAGCATGAATTGAACATACATTTGTGATCACAAGTAATGCCTCTTCTTATACCCATTCAGAATGTTTACTTTATTACAGCCTATTATAAATGTACTGTCTAAAATGCAGCAGCATGACTGCTCAATTTCCAGGCCATAATTTTATGATAATCATATGTTATATATTCATGTGTCTACTCCACTGCCTAACAAAGCCCGAACCGGTTTGTTAGCAGCTCCGCTTTCCCCATGGTTCAAATTTCTTTGCCTCAGAACATTACTGCATAATAACATCAAGAAAGATAAAGTCAAAATTTGACTTCATATTCTTCACTATAGTAGGCAAACAAAGAAACATATAACATTGGAAGCTGAATTTGGCATACTGACTTTATCAAAGACTGGTATCTAAGTGATATGTAAATTATTAAACATGCTATGCAAGCATTATTAGAAAGGTAGGGGGTAGGGAGCAAGATTACAAATTTATAAATGTTTTCAACATCTAGAAATCCTATTAATACTTGAAAACCTTGAGATGGTACAAAGAGAATGTGCACATGAACTAAGACCAGAACTAAGCAAACTCACTGTTAATCTCCTATATCTAACATGTGTTTCAGTTTTTGCCTAGGACATATTGACAAAAAGTAGTACATTTTTTTTTCCTTCATACATTTCAGAGGCAATTCCTAGTTACTCGTAACTCTGATACCAGAACATACAGAGGCTTACAGGACTTGCAGGAAATAAAAATTCAGATGGTTGCCATCCACTTCAGTAGACTGAATGGTTTGTCATCAACCAAGTCTCCTATGAACCAAAGGATCAAGCTAGAGAGGAAAGCTCAGTCTTGCTCATCATAGCTTTTATATGCTCCATGTAATACTTACTCTTTTTTTAAGATCTTGAAATCACACAAGTCTCTTACAGCAGAATAACGTGTTTTTGAAGAAAGTTCTCAGGTTTTGTATTTGTATTATATAAGAAAGCAAGGACTTAAAATTTTCAAATACAGGAAGACTAAAAAAAAGTGTCAAACTTCAGTGAGTTTTAAAACTTCGCCATTTGGGGGAGCATGCTCATTCCTGATTGCTGAGATTGGAGTTCACAACCCTGCTGACTCAACCTTCCATTTTTGTAGCTAATGACACAGGATGAGTTTCAGGTGACCTCCAGAACCACTTACATGAGGGAGTTGATAAATGCCTTGATGAAACACTGCAATAATATAAAGCACAAAGCCAAGGAGAGCCAAACACCACCAACAACTAAAAAAAATCTATTCAGCAATGCTATAAAATCCAAATAGTAAAGCAAAGATGTGTTAGGGAAAAAGCTGCAAAAGCCATGGTAGAGATTTTTCATTGTATTTTTCATCCTTCTAAGATTTCAATTAGAAGGAAAATAATCTTTTTCTTCCCATTACTGATAATACATCACAACAAAAAGATTAATGGCTGCTGACTTAATGCAGACTTTCAAAAATTAGCTTTGATCAAAGCAACTGCGGTAGTGAAAGTCAACTGCCCTAACTCACTTCTCAACTGCCTTTATAGCACTGAGCTGGCTTGAATTCCCTCCCTTTCTTGAATAGTTTGCCTTAAACTTCAAAGCCTAACTCTCTTTGAGGCTTAAATCACGGAAAGCTTTTTTCCTCCTGCTTCAAAAGCAATTAAAGACGTTCAGTATAATCTGACCTATAATCTAAAATCTAAGCATGCAGGTCTTCTTGATCATTGTGGGGTTACAGAGCGGAAGGGGCTAGGTAGGGAAGTTAATCGTGGCTCAGACACTGCAAATGGTTTTATGGTGCCTGCCAGTTGATGAGGTCAGTCCTCTACTAAAAGAAAGGTAAGCAAGGGCTAATATATCGATGGCATAAATTTGTCGGTAAATGAGGCTATAGAGGGGTTCTTACTGCTTTACCTTTCATTGCAAGCTCCTACTTCCTTTCCATTCCTTGTTATTAATGAATCTGCAGAGTAAGCAAGCCAGATTTCCCCAGTACACCACGGACATGGACATGGGATGGGGCGACAGACTGCAGTAATCATGAGGGAGAGGAGTGGATAATATGCATGGACTCAGAAGAGCCACAACTGGTGTCAGGTTTTTACAGATTTTTCCAGATCTGACCTGAGAAACCTATGAATTTCTTGCTCTGTTTGGGCAGTAGTGTTTCTAGACAAATCAACAAGGATTTTACCCGAGTTTCTGTTTTGCTACCAACTAAACAGGATTACAACTTTGAATGGTGAGCGCTGACAACAGGAGATAATTAATGGTTTGATAGTTGGTTCTGCCAAAGCCCTGACAGACAGCAAATCTGGGAAAGTCCCCCATACACAAGCACAATTTTCATGGCTTTGCTCATACCCTTTGCTATTGTATGGTAGATCAGTAACAAAGTAAGTGAGCGACAACATTCAATCTTCATTCTTATTTCACAAACTGACTTCCCCCAGTTAGACTGCAAGAAATAAGGCAAGCAAAGCCAAAGAAAAGTCTCTTGAGTTTTCTAACCAGGTGACCTCTCCAAAAAATCCCTTGTCATAAAGCTCTATCCTGCAAAGACCTCTGCATGGGCCAATTCTTAAATTCTCCTAATTTGAGTGCTCTGTTCAAGTGTTACAGCTGTGTTTGAGCAGCCATCCTCCCCCACCTGAGGCTCAGGACTGAAATAGCATTACTTCTCTAACAAATACAGCTGAAAACATTTGTTTTGCTTTCCACATGATGTAACAGCATTACAAGTAACATCATAAACCCATTCTAGAGCCAGCCAATGTCAATAACAATTCCATCCAGGAAAAAATAAATTCTTAAAGGCTTTTCTCTAGAAGAATAGGCAGCACTGGGAAGAGGTAAGAAAAGAGAAAGAAAAACCAGGTAATGGCATGGCAACTCTGTAACTTAATGCCTGATAATCTCAAAGTGTATTTTTATATGTTAAACCAACTTCATTAGTTTGCTTTAGATAAAAGTTTTACGCATATTATTCTACAGTTGAAAAGCCCAAGATAAAAGGGAGTTGATTTGTCAAGCAAGAGTGCACACAGTGAGGAAATCCATGAACTGAAACAGAAAGCCTTGGTTTGCAGTTTCCTGCTACAACTACTACCATTAGTTACTAATTACGGGTTTTTTTCCTTAAAGTTCTGAATGAAATATTAACAAGCTAGTAATTAAGTAATTCAGGGTCTGTTTGCTTTAGTGTTAACTTCAGTATTATAAGTCCAAAACCTCTGACTCACCGATCTATAAACGTCCTTCTAAATTATTCAGAGATGTCCTTTGTTTTCCTTCTACTGAAGTTAAGTTACTCTGAAACCTCTTTCTATGCATTAATGGCATCCAAAGTATAACCAGTGGAAAGAGAACGTAATGATGGAGGAAAATACAGTACCTGTATTTATTGTGTAAAAAAACCCAAAAACGTCTAATTCGGCTTTTCCATATTCCTTTGCATTGCTTCTACTATAGACCAGTCTCTTCCCTACAATCCACACAGGTTGCTTCCAAGGTTGTGTTAGTATAGAAAAAATGCTGCAACACTTAGCTAATATGCTCCTGCAATGGCCAGCAATCAAGCGTGGCTAACCATGACCCACTAATGAAATGAAGCAGAAGCTGGCTTGGCTTGTCTGTATTGCTATTAAATTACAACTGGGTAGGTTAACATATGACACTAATCAGGCATTTTATTTCTTGTGTGGCACAGCATTAATACGTAGGCAATGGGCAGCTCCCCAAGGCAGTGAGGACCATGGTTGATGTTAACCACCTCTAGAAGACCTCTAGAAGACCTCAGTCTAGGTCCTAGCCTTTGGACCTAGGCTTTACAGCACTATTTTCCTATGGCCTCATTCCCTCCCACCTCAGGGCACTGTCAGGGTCTTGGCAGACCCAGCGCAAGAAAGCCTGCGGATGCCTTCCCCAGAGCTCAAGTGAGAGAACTGCCCTCCAGCAGAACCCAGGTCTCTACTTCCCTTCTGTACCAACGTCGACTTCTCTCCTTCACGCATGAAAAACAGATACAAATCTCACATCAATGCCTGTACAGAATCCAGCACAGCATCTCATGAATCAACCAACTGAGAACATACTCAAATATTTTTTTATTACAACACATTAAGCTAAAATCAATAGATTCATTTACTGGAGCAGATTTAATACTTCAGCTAATCAAGGGAAAGTAACATTTTTCTGAGAAGAAGTGACATTTCATTATAGCATTTGGTTTTAAAGTCACACTGGCAGAAATTTTTCTATATACCAATTAAACAGTAGCTCAATTAAGTTAGTAACGTAAAAAGCAATATTGCATATTTACAGTTTCCTCCCCAGTAAATGAAAACTTCTATGGTTCTTAGCAATACAAAAAAAATGTCTGCACAATGGCTCTAACAATGCTGCCACATCTCTGATCTTTCCTTTTCAATTCTTTCTACGCTATTTTTCTCAAAGATATAACATGCTATCTTCTCTACAATCAACCTTTTTTTTCTTTGGAGAGAAGCAGAAGTGGCATTTTGAAAACTTCAATTTGCTGAAATATAATAGCACCACTGAGCTCTGTTGTTCTTCACTTTTATTCTCACTTTATGCTGGAAAGATACAACTGCAGTTGTTTGACTATTGTCAAACAAAAAGTAAATAAATAATGGTTTTGTTGACTATTACATAACGAGATACCGCATCACTATTCTTCAACTGCAGTTTAGTATATATTTCTGTTGCTCAGGTGTGAAATTTTACAAATACTATAACCATTCTGGAACACTGCCAAGCAGAGATATACGTGACCCTTGCAATGAAAACTGTGAAAGCCAATTTGATGAAAAAATAATTTCATTAAGTATTTCCCCGTAAATCATACAAATAGAGGAATGAATTAAGAATGCAAAAAGAAATAATCTTACCTGATTTACTGTCTATATACAGCTTCATTTTCCCCAAGGATTATTGCTTTCTAGGTTTCAAAGGCATTCTTTGAATTGAACAGGTGCTATTTATCATTTCCTTGCGTAGGAGATAAGCAACCTTCTGCTTTCACTAGTATGAAATCTCATCTTTTTGCCTACAGGCCAACCTTTCATGGGCACAATCTAGTTTAATTCCACCTTCCTCCTTATTTGCTAACCTTCTGTAAGAGCCAATAACTTTCTCATCAGAGGTCTAACAGAACCTAAGCTTTATCTGGTTTTACAGATTATATTTGAGGACAGAAATAGTGGAAAAAATGGATCTCTGGAAATCTATTAGCAGTTGCTGAAGTGACATTTAAGCCACAATGCTTGTCTGTAGGGAATACTATACTGGAAATGCTCACTTGCAGTTAAAACAGCTGTACAGTAAGAAGTTGGGTTTACTCCAGCCTTTAATCTCGCAATTGGAAAAGGCCAGAGGCAACGTGAGTATTTGCACCATTACTTTAGGTACTTAAAATTTAGGAGCTAGTTTCGGTATGAGACCGGCACCTCTAGAAAGCCATTTAAAAGATGCAGGGAGGCAACTGTCAGGAGCTTTTCTTAGAGGTTCCCAGATTCACCCTTGGATTCAACTGGTTTCCACTGTCTACACAGGGAGCCTGTGGGGTATACGGTCGCTGAAATTAGTTTGGGTGACTATCTTCCTTTATAGATATTATAATTAGACAGGATATTATCCACAACCCCTTCTCCTTTGTAAGCTGATATCCTGCATAATTATCTCGTTTGATATTTCTTCTACCTTCTGAGTTATTGTTTGCAGGCCTATTCTTTTTCAGTTATCTAAATTTAATCTGCATTTGCCTTTTACTAGCCCTAAACTGTTTTTCTCCAATCTTATCAGTATCTGACATTTAAAATATTTCTCATTCATGATGCTCACTATGCGTTTTATATATACTATAAAGAAAGGTCTCAAACAATTTCCTAGTCAAAGAATTTCCCTGTTATACCATCTCTCACCCTTTGCAACTTCAACATCTTGATTTATTCACGAGTAATTTATTTTAAAGACATTATCATCTGCATTTCACAAAGGTACTACAAGTTCAACCTCATTTATCAAGTTCAACCTCATTTGTTTAGACTCAAAATAACTCACCTCTAAAAAGCTTAACAAATTTAGATATAGTCTGCCTATAAACTGTTTATAACAACAACTTGCTTTCTCTTCCCCCCTCAAGCCTGATCTCAGCTGATGTTCTCATATCACTTTAAGGTAATAAACCATTAAGAAATGGTTAAAAAAAGACCTAAAAGACTTTGTCCAAATAACTTTCTATTGCCTCATTTGATTAGAAAAAATTTCTAATGGGGTTTGAGTTTTTTGTCCAAATAACTTTCTATTGCCTCATTTGATTAGAAAAAATTTCTAATGGGGTTTGAGTTTTATAATTTTTTTTGTATCTGCTCTCTCTCTCTTTGACTATCATTCATTTTACTGCCTTTATTTCACTTGCCTATAGTCCCAAAAGCCTCTATTGCACAAAGGTCTAATGCAGAAAGAAAAGTCAAAGAACACATTTCAAAAATCAGAAGAGAATAAAAAATAACAACTACAATAAAAAAATGACATGAAAAGAATAATTTCTGAAGGAAGCCGTAAAGAGACACAGATTTAGGACACTACTTTCTCTGAGAAGACAATTATCTACAACGAGCTTCCTAAATTGCCTAAAACTCCAAGAAGCTTGAGCACACTGCTATACTGTTTGAGTATTGTATTCTAGTTAAAAGAAAATGCAAATGCAATTGCATTTATGGAAAGTAAGCATGAGGATGTCTGCATCAAAAGAAAAGCAGTCCCAGCAACTCAGTCAAGCACAGGAGCTGGCCCCATAAACAGCTGCTGGCATCAAGGTATCCCCAATTACTCAGAATAAATGATGCTCTCTGTGTGCCGAGGCACACCCAACCCAGGTTTGCCAACGCAGTTATAACACGGGAACAGCTGCAGCACCAAAGTACCATGTTCAAGAGCTTAAAATCATCATGAAAAAAAAAATCATCCTCTTCTCTACGATGATTTTTGTAAAACAGAAGAAAGCAAAACAAAAGATGGTGCCAGCCCCAAATCACCCACGTATGGGAGCCAGAATGCTCTCATACAGCGAAGCCTGGGAAAGAACAATGTGACAAAGAGGACAAGAACAAGAGCAAAACACAACTTGCACTACAGCACGAGAAATCTGGCAGTTTTACAATGACCTGTCACTTATTCCACTGTGACAAGTATGAGGGCTCAATGCGACGCAGATGAGAAGTACCTGCAATATCTATGCACATACATATGCTCTATTGCTAAAACAAACCTCTCATTCCCAGTATCTTTCTCAGCAATTTTTAGTTGGTAGTGAGCAGTAATTTTATGGTACAGAGACACAGCTTAACCTGTTTGTTTTGCCATCTCTTCAACATGGAAAATGAACTATTTGTCTATTAGTGTATTATTTTAATGAGACATAATCTGCATGTCCTAATGCTCACATCTGTAATAGTATGTTTTCATATCACCGGACATAGGAAAGCTACTGTAAGCACAATCTGCTTATTGCTTTGAAAATCCATTTTTCTGTATGACTCTACTTCTCAGAATAGTAACTGTATGGGGTCAACAGTAAGTATTTTGGAAAATTACCAGGAAGGTACAAAAGCAAATGAATTCGAGAAGAAGGAATGCTGAGACAAAAAAAAGAAAACAATGAAAACTGAAGTCTGATGGCACATATATTAGCTACTGCTGGTTGCAAATCTGATTATTTATCAAATGAAATGAAACAGGAAACTCCAAATCAACCATCCCTAATGTGATAAAAAATTGCTGGTTGGCTTAATCTCATAGGTATTACGACAAAAGTACTCCAACCAAAAGAACTGAAGAAGAAAATATGAATGGGTCTGAGGGATTAATTTTGGAGGCTTTTCCTAAAAGTGACTGTAGGTCCGTGTCACTGCTGGAACAGGGGCTGCAGACAAGGCTGGAGAAGAAGGGAAGGTATGAATGTTAGACAGCATGGCCATGTCTTCCCAGCATATATGCAAAGTTTGTTTCTGCAGTACTTGGCCATCCCGTGTCGCACACTCTTACGCATTCATTTTTCCTTACTGATACCTGTTATGCACAACGGTTACTCCCCATTTCACGCATTTACAAAGTCTCCTCGGCGTGTTTACATCCAATGGCTACCCACTGGCGGCTCTTCCTCCAGCCTGTTACTCTCGAGCTTTGCTACTAATCTAGCCAGTGCTGCCACTTCCAATTTCTTTTCTTCTTTGCTATCGTTCTTTTAAAGTTAGTTATATGGCTCTGAATAATCTGTAAGCCTCTTAAGTTTTAGAACCATTCCTGAGAACACCAGCTTCTCTCAGTTCCAGTTATGCTCACAGATTTTTAGTTTAAGCCAAAGATGCTTTATTCTCAACATATACCACACACTCCATTAAAAAATCCATACTGTCTCATTATGTGAAAATAGCTGCAGAATAACTTCAAAGGAAAAAAACCCCCACATTTCTTCTTTTAAATAAACACTTTAGTGAAGGAAACACAGCATGTTCTTTGAAAGAGGACTTAGGATCTCTGGAAAGTAAAGCAATTCTACTTCTTAATGGAAAAAAAGATTAATCTTTTCAAATTTTTGATATTATGAGGAAACCAGCCACTTACAAAGGTAAACATTTAACAAGAAAAAGAGATCCTAAGAATGGAAGTATTGAAAGCCTCATATAATGCAATTTATGGTCGTAGCCATAGGAAAAGATAAGGAGGGAAGAACTGACTGGTACGCTGTCTGTTAACACTATGGACTGAAATTAATCTCTGTTCAATCAGTAACAGCAGAGGCTCCAAAACATCCAACTGTACAATTTCCCAATAAACACAGTAAATGATGCAGTTTTATATATCCTTAAGAACTAGTTATATTTCACAGTGGTAACTGCTTATGCTCTAGAATGTCACAGAACCAAAAAATTCAGGTTAGAAGGGGCTTCCAGCCATCACCCAATCCGACCTCCTGCTCTAAGGCTTCATTAAGTTCAAGGATGAGTCAGCTTGCTCAGGGCCTTTTCCAGTTAAACTTTGAAAATCCCCACAGACAGCTTACCACCTCTCCAGGCAACCCATTGCCATGCCCAACCAACCTCACTGTCAATTCCTTTTCCTTACATCCGACCAGAATTTTCCCTCTTCTCCTTCCCCAAGCATCCCTGACAAGTGTCTGGCTTTCTTTCTTTGTGCAATTTCACTTTAGGTAATTGAAGACTGCAATTAGTGTTGTCCCCCCCACCTTCCCTTCTCTTCTTCAGAGACCACAGAAACCCAATTTCTTTAACCTCTCCTCATAGGCCACAGCCTCTACCCTTCGTCATGACCTCCCACAGGAATTGCTCCGGGGGGATGTCTTCTTTTGCACCAGGGAGTCCCGAACGGTGCGCAGTTACTCCAGACATCTCTCTCAAATGCTCAAGCGGAGGAGAACACCTTTCCTTGACCCGCTGGCTATGCTCTAGCTAACGAAGCCCAGGGCATGGGCAGCCTTTACCAGAGCAAGGGCACATGGTTGCTTTGCGTTCAACTTGTTGCCACTGGGCCCCTTGGGCTCTTTTCTGCAGAGCTGCTGCGCAGCTGGTAAGGCTCCAGCCTGAGCTCCTGCAGGGGCTGGTGCTGTCCCCGATGCAAACCCGGCATTTGCTTCTCTTAAGCTTCACGAGATTCCTTTGTCAGCACTTGTTTTTCTACGCTTTTTGAGAAATGAGGTATTACCATACTGATTTTCTATTGCTAGGAGGTATTTGTATCCCAAAGCCCAGGAAATGGAAGGCTTAAAAAACTGCAATCTGTTCATTTTTACAATACTCATCAGAAGCATTTGCAGATTTTTTTTCTTAAACAGTTAATATAGAATTAAATAGAAAACTAAAAAAACCCCAACAAATTAAGATCTACAATCAATTAGCTATTATTTTAACCTTTCCAGAAGGTTTAATTTACTCTATGCTTAGCAAGAACAAACTTGGATTGATTTTCAAAAAAAACTACTAGGAGCTGAAATAACAAAAGCTGCCCAATTAAAAAAAAAAAAAAAAAAAGAAAGAAAAAAAAATCATAGTCCAAAACCAAGCACCAATTATTCTATCTTATTGGCAGCAACAACAGAAAACTGCAGAGGTAATCTTCCTAATTCTGTGGAGTTCTATGGAACACCACATGCTTTACAAAGAACAAATTTTTTAACTGAATTCACAGGCATAATCATGACAAAAACCAAAATGGGGACTATCTGATCCATCAGAACAGAGGAATTTATAAATTATACCTCATTAACATTTTGTTCTTAGGGGCAGCAATTGTGACAGCATACAAAATCACTGCTTTGGTTTTTGCAGCGCTCATGCAGATTTTCTACTTGTTATTCTTTTGCTGTTTACATCACCAGTTCCAAGGCTTGATTATTTTTATGGTTTTTTTAGTGGGGTTTTTTCCCCTCAGTCTGTCTGTAGGGAGTAAATATGCCCACTGTATGCTGGCATTTACTGCAATATAAACACACACATAAAATATATTACTATTCACTTATACTATTGATGTCTAACATTCCCAGGCAGGACTGAGGGCTCTAATATTCCAGGGATTACACAAACACACAGGCAGTCAAGGACCCCTTGCCCTTAAGAGTTAGCTTTTGAGAAAAGCTGCAACAAAGAACGTCAAGATGTAGAGAAATGAAAGGAAGTCAAGGGATAAAGAATTAAGCCACATGCTTTTTTTCTTTCCTAATTAACGTTCAAAGTAATGGTTCAAAAGTATCCTGTTTTCAAAATGAGCTAAAATTGCTACCTTTAAGAAACGTGCAACTTAGGAATGAGCAGTGGGTGATTTCTTGCTAGCACCTTACGACATTTTCTAATTTGCAGTTTGTTCAGTAAATTCTCCCTAGCACCTCCCTCATCTTCTTTACAAGATATAAACTGTGTGGGTCAGGCAGTTTTTTACTTCCCAGAGTTTCCGTTACTGCCGCCACAAATTCAGAATTTTAGTTTTGAACATGTTCAGATTATTGTTTAGGACACAAAGTCAAAGCAAGGCAACTTCAACTTGGGACAGAAGATTGCAAGACCACTTCAGGTTCTGTCAGGTTGACTTCAAGTCCTAGGCTGCCCTCCTGAAAACCATCTCACTACTGAGAATTAACTTTATTTTTAAGGCAAAACCTTCCTGCATTCCTGAGGAAGGCAAACACAGCCGGTAACCCTATGCCAGGTAACTTTTCATATATCCCAGACCATGCGAGCACCCTGAAGATAAAAACTAAGATACTGAATTTGATGCAGTCCTTTATGTGAGTGAAAACAGTGCAGAAGAAAGGAAAGAGTGGAAAAGGAGGGCAGGTTCAGGCACCAGAAGGCATCATCTCAGCATCATGTGACTTCCCATGAGAAGACTGTGCAATGTCGTCTTGTAACAGTAAACACCAGGAACAAAGCTTAAATTCCCACTCCAAAAAGAAATTTATTTTGAAAAATTACCTGGCAATCAGCCCCACTTCTTAAGTGTTGGTGCTAAAACCATTTCCATGTGTTGACTTCTGCATGACACACAAATATAGGTGGTTTCCACAAAACAGAAACAGAAGAAGCAAAGTGAAGAGAAGGATTTCCTTATGCAGATTCTCAACAGCCCAATATTAGCAACTCCAACAGTTCCCAGTGCACCTTCCACATCTAGCAAGAGGATGTGAAAATCCTGCTGTAATATCCAAGAAACTCTATAAAGCATTAGAACCACCCACCAGTTCTGTTTGGAGACTGTTAACAATAATAATGTTGATGACTTTATCCTAAAGATATAGTTTGAACCTCAGAAGAGGTAGAATATTATACAGCTTCATCCTCGGTTTGTGTGTTTTAATTCAGAGTGACTGTGTTTAATGAAATGCAGGGACTCAGATTATCTGAGTTTATCTTCTGCTTTCACAGTCATCAAATCATATAATTATCACATTCCTTCTCAACACTGTAAAGGTGTTTGTTCCTAGTGGAAGTTGGATCCAGATCTATAGCTCTCAAAAGTATTCTTCGGCTTTCAGAATAAAATTATTTCTGTCCGGCATAATCTATTTGTTCTCCTATCCTTACTTTCCTAGTTTAAAATAACCTTCTCCCCTTCTTCTTCCCCCCACCACCTGTGTTAACTCTGCTAATACGAAGACAAAATAATCCTTCTCTGACGCTATCTTGCTAAGCTAACCAAGCAAGTTACCACTATTTTTCTTTGGCAGGCCTCTGTGGTGTCTCTTTCAGTTTGAAGTAATTTCTCTTCAACATGAAGAACCAGAATCAAACACCTACAGATAAATCTGTACTTCCTTTTTCTCAGGAACATCTCCCTCCAGAGATTCTAGGGCTGTATTTGTCATTGTCTTCAAGCTGAAGGCATGATATCCTTACGTTTTATTCTAAGCCATTTCACATCACATAAAATACACTGACAGCACAAAATAACAAGAAGGGGAGACAGGCAACAGAAGACTCAGATTATGACTTCACCATGATAAAGGAAAAATCCTTTACTGCTGCAGTAGCGAACGCAAAAACCTCTGTCAATTGTATGAAAGTCCAGTAAGCAAAGCATCAAATAATTAGGGCACCAACATCCTCTTACGGGCTATCGACAGGCACAGAGGGAAAACTTTTACATGTATTTTGCTAAAAGCCTGGACAGACCACACTGTGGTTGTGGAGCTCTGTCAGGACCGCTCCTGAGCATATGGGGAAAGTTGGACTAACTCTCCTCCTAAATTTGGAGTAGTCTGAAGAGCTGTACCCTAACAGGTTGCTCCACATCTGTCCTCTGTGATTAGACACTGGCAGTCCACCCAGCCTTGGGACCACTAATTGGCAGTAGAAGTCACTGTCACTCAGGGAAGAAAAACATGCCACTTCTGGACAATAAATCAGCAGCTTATCCTGGCTTAAGAAACAAGCTCTTAAAAGCAGCAAGTTCACCAATCCATGCCTTTGCCCTCTTCTTTCAGGAAAAGATTGTTTCATAAATTGTGGCCAATCACTTCAGTAACCTTCTACAGCTGTTGGGTAATGCTGAAGGAGCCAGGAATGAGCCTGGACTTCAGAGCCTGGTCCTCAGCCATCGGTTCAGCCTCTACACCCAGACCAAGGCAAAAGCGGCTGCGTTGAAGACGTTTCAGCTCTTGGTAACATTACAATACATTCTCTGAGGCGCAGGTAAATTGCCTGTGGATCTTGAAGTAAAGGTGGATGGATTTGTTTCTGGAGGGTCTACTGGTTTTGGTGTGATATGATCAGAGAAATTATTCTAGGGCAATTACCTGCTACAAGGCCTCTCTGGCAGAGCTCCACTCCGCTTTATCATGTTTTAAGCTAAAAGTGTATTTGCCGAGGGAAAATGAGGCAGTTGGGCAAATAATAGCTTTGAATCAAACTGCAGCCCTGGCGTGTAGGCGGTAGGTTTAGCTGTCTCAGCAATCAGCAATACTGTTCTCAAGTTTAATAAAATCACAGATAACGGCTACTAAGCTGCAGGTCAGAGCAGAGAGCTGGATTCCTTGCTAGTCCTTGACAGCAAGACCGCTGTAACTACAGTGGCAAATTCCCCAAACTTAAAACTTTCAGAATCTTTCCACTCGGCTCCTACCATAGAAAGAAAACACTAAACCACATCACTATTTCCAAAGTACTCTTTTCACCATAACTGTCCTCATATTCTATTAAATCGAACAATTCTATTTTGAACAAAGTAGTATTTATTATGAAACTTTTTAATAACTACTCTTAAAATACTAAAAATAAAATAGCAGTAATTAATCTTTATTTAAATGGTAATTTAATGTGTTAAGAGCCCAAAATGAAACTAGTCATTAGCTCAATAGTAAAGACTGCCAGAAGCTTCATTACTGATTAATAATGGAGAACACAGCGTACTGAACAGTTCCCCTAATCCCAGAAGCAACTGGGAACTGAACTGCAAAAACTTTCAGTCCTAATAAATTGATTAAGCAATTATCATTTCTTTATAGTTATAATTACTGGATATAGTGTAGCTAAGTTTTCATTCTAATCTCCATTGATCAAATCTCTGTTTTAACAGTGTGTCATATATGGTATGAAGACTTCTTGTTCTATAAACAGGTTAAAAACCCAGTAACATACCCTTCCATCAGGTGACTATCATGTATGCTGGGACAATAGATTTAGTTACTTCTAATAAACACAAAATTTCTATGATAAAATTTTTGCTTCAGTAACTTCATGGTTAGTAAAAGAATACTAAAAATATTTAATGTAAATAGATTTAAGAAAGCTTGCCAGTTAATTCTCGCTGATGTCAATACTTTATCTTGCTGATCAAGATTGTCACTTACAGAAACCTTTTTCTTTGCATCCAGTTTCCAAGAGATATTTAATAAATACAACCAATTAAGACCCAAAGAAAGCTGCAAATCACTGAATTGCTCTGAGGTTCTTAGAATGAATGCAGAAGTATATGACAGTGACTACTACAACTACTAACATAGCTACTTAAATGGGAAAAGATACAAAAAGTGAACATCTATGGTGAAACTGTTCTACACCTTTGGACAGACACTAAAATTAAGCAATAATTTAGAATAATTTCATTTAGAGACAAAATAAAATTCTTAAGAGGAACTACCCTCTATGAAATTGATTCCTTCAATATAATCTTAAAGAACAGTCCCCTGGAAATAAAATGGGAATTCATTGCCATGGCAAATTTGACTTTCAAATCGTTAATTCATTTGGCACTCTCAGCAGCTGAAATAGCCATCATTTTTATAAGCCACTGAACTTACTGAAACTCACTGAATATTGCCCTAGAACAAGAGCAATCACAAACACTATGCAATAACTTAAGAGCTCTGTATCATGAACTCTGTTCAAAGTAGCAACATACAAAATCTTGCAATATCTATGAACCGGTACATTACTGGAAAAGAAAAGTTCCAGGCAGATCCCTCTAGCCATGAAAACACTCTTTTTTTCCATTTCTTCTAATCTATCTGCTACCAGCTACAGGATTCAAAAGCTTGAGGAGCGAATGCTTTACATTTCTTTTGTATAATGAAGTACAGAGATCAAACATCTATCAAGCACCACCACTGATACCACTGAAAGCAAGTCACGAGGAGGGAGATCAGGTAATTTCAGTTAATCTTACCAGTTCATCTATGTCTCAGAAACATTATAAATTTTAATATATATAAATATTAATGAATTACTGATACGAGAAAGAAAGACCTAGAAAAATCATCCTAGAAGAGATGTTAGTATTTCAAACTCCTTTCCCAGACTTGCCATCTAGTGTCTTCGTCATCAAAGAGACCGATGCAATTATCTCCTGCACAGCTCTGGAAAATCAGACTTGTTTGCTTTTGGGAAGGGATACTTTGATACGGAGTTTTTCTCTTTGCAGTTTTGTAAATGCACATAAAAGGAAACATGAATTTATGAGTACTAGCATTGCAGCTTATATGTTTACTATGAATATTTCAAAGGCCTGGTAACATTCCTATTTGTCCAACTGAAAGTGCACTAAAATGCATTGGAAGTACCGCTGTATAATAAATTGAGTAATAAATTACACCAATAGAGGAGCGCAGTGGTTTGGGGCATTCCTTAATGCACATGTTGGGCAAGAAATGCCTTATCCTGATAGAATACATAGTACTTGGGATGTTTGCAAATGAACAGAAGTGGGTAATTTATATAACGAGAGAGATCAATCCATCACACAGTGAGCAAAAGCAAATCTGACTAAAAGGTTACAAAGACTCTGCCTTATATATATTCCAGGACCAAGTGTGGCTCACAGGTCTTTTAACTGGTGGAATCATTAGCAACCGTGTATGAACGACCTGAAGAACTGCTGGGAGAAGAACGAAAGAAACTTGTGTCAACAGTTACAAAAGACCATTGTATACCTCCAGAGTACAGAAATTTCTTTTCGCAGCACCAACTCTCAGTGTGAATTATTACTCCCCGTGTTTGGTGCTGGAGATCTCTATGAAGTTGTGACCCCATCACTCTGCGCCAGTTCCTCCTGCTGTCATGCAGCTAACATCCTTCTAGAACCTCCAAGAAATCATACAGCAGCCTCAATTTTACAAGCTTATTGTTTTTGTTAACTGTACCTCATTTGCCAGTTGCAGCTAATAATACAAGCCACAGAAGTGATGACCCTGAGACAAATTAGCTTACCACTTCAGGATTACCTTTAACATCTGAAACAAAGCAAAGCAACAGTGTGCAAATGTATGCCCATATATATGCCTATACCTCCAAAAATAAAAGTTCTGTTTTACGGAATACAGCTTGTGGAATTAGCTTATTCAAACATGTCTATGTAATCTACAGTAATTTATTGGATAATAAGCTTTGTTTTTCCTAGGTAATAACTGAAAGTTATTTTGAATATTCACAATACCTATTCTGTGGCAAACACAGCATTTAGGATGAGACTACACCAGCGATATATGACCAGAAAGTCTAATATTAACCAAATAAAATTAAATGTGTGTCAGATATTTATCAAGTATTGGTACCATACATAAGGTAAGAACAGAATGTTCTTACAAAAAGAACAGAAAATGTTATTGTGCCCATATCTTGAACATTGTGCCATTCCCTACCTGAAAAAAAGGCAACAGTAGAAGTACAGAAGAGTATGAAGAACAAAATCAGTGTTGATCAGAGATACTGAACGGTTGGATACAGGCAGCAATTAAATTTAGTAGCTTGGAAGATGCAAGACTGGGGTAATGTGGAAGAGAAGATAAAGTCAGAAATAGAGAATGACTGCTCACCATTTCTCCTGTTATAAGGCCTAGGTTGAATAAAAATGAATTACTAGGCAACAGGTTTAAAAGAAATAAAATAATGCCTTAACTCACAGTGATAGCATGGCTTTGTATGTTGAAAATTTAGTGGAAAATGCCTCAGGCATTCAGGGAGGAAAGCCCAACCGAGTCTGTTAAGCACCAGGATGCAAGATACAACTTCCAGCAGAGAAGGCCCTGCACACAAATTGCAGGAAACCCACTGCGTGCTTTGTAGTTATCCCGGTTTTGCACTCTTTCCCTAAGAATTTGCTAACGATATGATACTCAGTCCTCCCGTGTGATCCTGCACAGCGCCTGCTTTACAGCTGCCCTGTGAGCAGAAGGGGCTCTCCCTGGCCACAAGTGATGGCAGGAGTAGTTGACTGCCAACAGATGAAAACGAGCACAGAACATGCTGCTGCTGCTCTCTCAAATCCACCCAGTGAACTTACAAACTCTTCCTAGCCATGGGGAAAACCTCCCCGTTTTGCTGCCTATTATTAGAAATGGACGGGGCAGGCGAGGGGAGGAATGGGGCCTCATCTGGAAGGGGAGAACTGTGCAAGAGAACTTTTATAAAGCATTTAAACAGGCACTATTCTTAAGGGTTAGCACCAAAAATATAGAAGTTTGTGATTAAACTTCTTGCAACGTGAGGTTTCATGAAAGAAACATCTAAATTGTCTGATTAAGAGCCAAACTGAATAATACAGATGTAGGAACTGGGGAGATGGGAGAAAAGGAACAGGAAAGATGAAAAGCATGCATCTGTTCTCTTCAAGTAATTTTAAAACCTTAGTAAGGTTTAAGTTGGAAAAAGCAAGTATTAGCTAGATACGGTTGGGAATACTGTTCTTTAGTAATGTAATTAGGGATGGCAAAGGAACACATCTGACTTTTAAAAATTAAGTTTCATTTTGATGTAAAACAAAATCAAGGCTTTTAAAATTCTGAGAGGCACAAGTGTGTGCTCATGATGGAGGGAACAACGCTGCCAAGACTTAGAATATATAGCAATTACAGGTGTGATCTGGGACATGGGAACATTTCAGCATTCTAAAACAGATACCACGTTTCCACATCCCAGTGTAATGATTGACATGCTAATGCTTCCCTCTTTGCCCTAAAAAAACCCCAGTGAAACTCATCAAACTCAGTCCATATTTTCTTGTAAAACATTTTTGTTTGCAAGTGACATGACAATAACTAATTAGCAACTGGCAATTAGAAATGTGAAACTATTACAGTTCAACTGAAGGAAAAGAAATAAAGTCATAAAAGACAAATGATTTTCCAGTAATTATATCAGTCTTTCATAATAAATCTAATAATACTGGGAAAATAATCTGTGCTTTTTACTGCAGTGTCTTCCCTGTCAAGGATCACTTAAAGAATTACAGAGTTCCAAAAGTGGTTTTATTTCAAAATGTTACCAATAAGGTAACTTTAAAAAAAAAAAAGAAAAAAACCCCATCTTCCTTCTGATAATTAAACCAAAGTCAAAATTAATCAAAAGACAATAGGAAAAACTAAACTTCTTTGACAGGTTAAGTACACAGATGTAACTAGAAGCAAACCCAGAATATGGTAAACATCACCAAAGTAGCGCTATATCCCATTATTTTTCCTGAAGCTGTAATGATAACTTGAAGTACTCTAAATCAAGACTTAAATCATAAAGAAGTTAAATAATTTAAATAGCCACCTCCCCCCGCCCAGCTTATTAATCGTACCTTAATTTGTGCAAAAGGTCTGTCAAAGTTTCCAACATAAAGAAGACCAACATTCTGGGTGAGTAGCCTAAAAAAATGAAAAAAATCTTTTAAGATATCACTTTACATCCATAAGTTATTTTGCATCTCCAATAGTTGTTACTGAACCCTAGCAGGGTAACAAGCTTCATTACGGTAGCAAGAGCTACCTTTGCAAAGCTGATTATACAATTCTATTTGAACTACTACAAAGAAGGAAAGACACGCATTAAAGATGGATGCACACCGGTAATTTGTCTTTATGGTGCAAGCAGCTCTTCAATAAAATCATTTCACAGGCTTCTTTGTGATGGATGTCACTCAATAACATGGAAAAATGGCAGGTATGTGCCTTTTTTTATTTATCAGAGACCATTAGAGACAAAGGGAGAGCAAGAGAAAAGACTAGTAAGCACACATTCAGAGCAGCAGGCCTAAGAGTTAAAACAGATTAGGGCAAATAAATGTATACACAGTAATACAAAAATGACATCACTACAAGTAGAGAAATAATAGAGAATCTCCGCTATATTGTCTAATCGCTTCCTAAATAAAAAGAGCCCCACACGCAGTTTGTGCCTGCTGTCCTCTTCAACTCCTTATAAAAAGTTGTTGCGTATGCCACCAAGATCCAGGGGGACAGTGGGATAAGGTGACTGTTGGTACTTCTGGAACAGAGTTGGTTTGATTTCTGCAGATACCATGCAAGTCATTACTACACAAACTCCAAATCCCAGAGGAGCGTTAGGGTGCCACTGCTATCAACAAGCAGACAAGAACATCACTGGCCAGTGAAAAGGTCAGGAGAGCACTGCGCTGTTCAAACTGGGCAACCACGATGTTCCTCTTTGCTAAGCAAAGGCACGGTGGTCATCCCCTTCACTTCAGGGCCTCCAAAAGCATTGGCACTGAAGTACAAGCACCCCATAAGGAGAACTCACTGATGACAGACCATTGAAACAGTATCTGTTTTGACTAAAAGGGACGTTCAAAACCCACCAGTAGCTTCAAGTTTTCATAAAGTGTTTGCTATTTTGTATTTTCCTTCAATTTGATATCTAATTCCCATTAGCAATAAGGCCTCACATATGGATTAAATTCCCCCAACTAACTAGAAATAACCAGAAAACAAGTAGGAATGTAGGCATCATTCTGCTCAAGCCTGACACCGAGATGCCTCTTTCTTTATGTACTTTATATACTTTTAATTCGTAGTGGGTTACATTTTTTTTCTGTATATGAACTGGTTGTCATTTTCTAACTAATATCTCCCCGTCTCCAGGCCTGTTTTCATAAACAAAAGAAAACAAAAGCTTAGACAGCAGTAAATCATTGTTCTGACCTTCAGCTCACACAACGTACACATCTTAGCATGATTCTGATTATTCCCAGTTCTGACAACAATATGATATATATGACCTTAAACTGGTTCACAAACAGTGGGAATTGGTGAAACTTGGCAAAATGGCAAAGCTGAAACATTCACATATATAAAACAAAAGTAAGAAGTGGTGTCAAACTGTGTATCACCTTCAAAAATCCTTTTGTAATTAGTTACTGCATACAAAAATTTCCTGGGCATTGACAGAAAAACCCAAAGGAAGGAAAGACCAGTAAGGATCAGAGCAGATCAGTCACAGTACGGACAGGCAAGCAGTTTCCTCCCTTTGCCCATCAGCGTGCCTGACTCTTATCAGGAAAACCTATACTGGTTTGCAATGGTTCTGCAGTATTGACATATGGAAGTCAGGATGAGCACATCAAACTCATTTTCAGTCACAATAAGTCAAATTCATACAAAATGCAGGTCTTCAGAGCTGAAAAAGCCAGCATATCGATCAAATCATCTCCTGGGACTGTAAAGCAAACTCAGAAAATATATACGGGTTTTCTAAATGAAAAGAAACATATAGGAAGTCATTAGCGGAAAAGGTTAAAAGGGAATCTGCAAAAGGATTCAGGGTATGTCACCTTATTTGAGAGAGAGGCACCTTAAAGCAAAAGAAGTATTCTTAAAAAGAATTGCACATAGTTTTTGTGAGGCACAAAAGAAAAACAAAAAAGAAAAACAAAAAATGCACTAGCTATATTTCTAGTAAGGTACCTAAAAAAACCAGAAGACATACAGTGTGATTATTCCCACGTGGTTATTCTTCTTTGCATTGTTTTCTTTACAGGATAGAAATGTAGGACCATTAAAAATCTGAGTCTTCAGAATGGCTTTAGTTAGACCATCTAGGGAACCTGAACATTAATCTTTCCAGAAGACCACACAGATGTTTATACTCTTTAACTTGCTATCACTGATGTGTACCCAAAAGCTGCAAATGTACTGCAAGCATTGCCTTCCTTAATAAGACTGATACTGACACAGAAGTCCAAGCTTATTACTATTTATTCACCTTTCACTGCATTGGCTGAAAAGTATTTTACTTATAATTTTTTATTCGTATTCACAAGTCACTTCAAAAAGGCAATGTTAATTCAATGCAATGTTAGGAAAATTTTTAAGGAATGGAAAGTTATCTCTAACTCTCCCTTGCTTAAATAAAAGGTCGCATTCTTTGTTTCTTTAGCGTTCAAGATTCCTCTCGAGTTCTGAAGTTCAAAATTATATCACCAGCATGCAAAGGCAATCAGTTTTCCATATAGGCACTCAATGAGGTTGAAATGAGCACCCCAATATGATGATAATTTAATACCCTGAAATACTTTTCTCCCCCTAAATGGTCTGACCAATTAAAAGAAATTCCAACTCTCATGACTAGTATAAACTCATTTACTTCAAGGTCTTTCTTGAGCTCTCTTTGAGAGCAACCCTGCGGAGAAGGATTTGGGGGTATTGGTGGACAACAAAACCGAATGAGCCAGCAACGTGCACTAGCAGCCCAGAAAGCCAACTGTATCCTGGGCTGCATCAGAAGAAGCGTGGCCAGCAGGTCGGGGGAGATATACGTGCCCCTCTATTCTGCTCTGGTGAGGCCCCACCTGGAGTACTGCGCCCAGTTCTGGGGCCCCCAGCCATAAGAAAGACGTAGACCTGATGGAGCAGGTCCAGCGGAAGGCCACAAAGATGATCAGGGATCTGGAGCACCTCCCGTATGAGGACAGGCTGACAAAGTTGGGGTTGTTCAGCCTGGAGAATGCTGTGGGGGAGACCTTACAGCAGCCTTCCAGTACTTAAAGGCAACCTACAAAAGAGATGGGGAGGGACTCTTTCTGAGGGAGTGTAGTGACAGGACGAGGGGTAACGGTTTTAAACTGAAAGAGGGGAGATTTAGATTAGATATTAGGAAGAAATTCTTTACTGTGAGGATGGTGAGGCACTGGAACAGGTTACCCAGAGCAGTTGTGGATGCTCCATCCCTGGCAGTGTTCAAGGCCAGGTCTAAATTGATACATATATTCTCTCCTAATGCTCTCAACTAATTACCCTTTGCCTTTGAAGACTTCCCAATGGTAGGTAGGTTTGCTCATGAGCACTTCTTTGTTTCCTTATTCCAATGCCCTCTTTTAAAATGTCAGTCTTCTATTTCTTACCTAATTTCACATTTGCACAGTTCTATTCTCAAAACCCCGTCAGCGGTACTCAACACCTAACCTTGCTAACAGCTGGACATCACCTGGAATTGGCCAAAATCAATACGAGCGTAAGAAACAGTGGTGACAGTTTCACAGCGCAATTATCATCTTTAAATTTCACATTCAAATAATTACCTTGAAATTATGAGAAACAATTGTCAAAAAAAGCAAATGCCTACTGGCACTTCAGTACATATATTCACTTTTACTGGAAAATTGGTAACAATATACAAAGTTTCCTCAACTGACTGTATTAGCTGACAGATTGATGTGTATTTTATTTGTAGTCTCTTCCATTCAATACATTATCAACACAATTCCTATTTTTTTCTGTAAGTAGAAAGAAAGAAACATCGCTTCAAGAAGCCGTAGTTCTTTAAGACGTGCTGTCCATGTGTAACATTGCACCCCCCTACCCCTGTCCCATATGCCCAAGTGAGCAGATTTCTAGCCCGATGTGCCTATTCGGGCTGTATTGTTAAGTTCCATGCAAACAGCATAAAACGCCAAAAAGTATCAGGATGAACCATTTCTGACTTTGCCAATCCAATGTCAAGTTCTTAAAGGCCTTCCCAGTACAGAGAAAATGCTGCCGTATAGTTACGACCAAATGCACTATTTTCTGCCTTCACAATCCTAGATTTGGCCTTTTCTGGGATGCAAAACATACCCGTGTTTTCAAAATCCAAGCTGCAGCAGCCAGGCGCTCCATGCCAGTGGGGGAAGTTGACTGTGGGAAGCTGACTGTGGGAGTGGGCATGGTCAGGCACAGCGAGCCGAGAAAAAGTTGTGGCAACAGTGATGTGAGGGGGGTAAATGCAAATAAATATAGGGCAGGATTAAGGGCTTGGGTGAAAGGAAACTTGGAATAAGGCGGAGTGAGATGGCAGGGAATGTGGAACACAAGAGGGATAAGAGGTATAAAGGAGTGACAAAGCAGCCCTCTGGGTTGGAAAGCATTGGAGCAGAGCTCTGGGCCCAAGAAGACTGGTGGATTAGGGCTACGGGAGCAGCAACGTCTGATTTACCACAGTGCTCACCCTCCCCAGGCAAAGTTGACCTTGCTTTGGGGGCTGGGACAGTCCCAGTACCATTGCCCCCTTCCTACTGCCTTTGGCCATGGGAAGTAGTGACCTTTGGCTATGGACTTTAGAGGGCAGCACATTTCAAAGCAGCCTTATCACTACCTCTTCTCCACACACCGCCTGTTCCCGGTAACTCACTAAGAGCTGTTTGTTAAGATGAAGGTGGGTATTTCAAGATGTTCCCGACAAGGTTTCAGGCACAGCTCACCGACGCACCAGTGCTCCAGCCATTAAGTAGCACTTTGTGAAGGCAGAAAGTAGGCATCAAATAGTTCCTCCGTGTCTTGTATGGGAGGACACCGCTTCAGCTTGATCTGAAAAAACACCAACCCCTTCAGACTCGAAGGGCTGTCTTGAAAGTCTGCTTGGGCTGTCAACAAGGTCATGCCAACTGTGGAGCTGAAACATAATTTCTGATCACTCATACACAAACCAGCTGGAAGTTTCCTTCTGGGCTATCGGGATCCCAGTGCTGCTGTGTAGACTACGGAAGGAGGTTTCCAGAAAGGAGCATGCAGAGAAATAAAGGAGCAGGGTGGAGCCAGGAGCCGCTACCTCTCACAGGAACAAGTTACTGCACATTAGCTGAACGCGGTAACTTGCTCCTGTGCGAGGCAGCAGCTCCTGTGCTTGCTCGGTTGCAAGACCGGTGGCGTATCGTGCAGGAACACAGACTGAGACTTGTGGCTCTAGGCAACAGCGCAGAGGTCAGACAGGCTTGGAAAGCAGGAGAAGGGCTGAAAAGGGCTAAGGTAATCGGCACTGGAAAGGTGGAATGTGCTGAAGGAAAACGATGACCAACGAACAGGCATGTGGGCTTGAGTTGTCTGGTTTTTCAGGATGAAAGCTGCCATGAAACAGGCAGTGGTCGGCATGCAGAGCTGCCTACAGCAATACTTCACTATTCACTACCCCTGGGAAACAGAACATGTAACTTCTTCCTTAAATTTCCACAAGAACACTCACCAAAATCCCAGAACTGATGATAATTTATCAAATAGTATCTTGCAGTATTTGCATCAAGCAATCCTAAAATTTAACTTGACATACACCGTGGTTGAAGAATAGTTCATCACTCTGCATAAATCAAGTCACTAGATTCTTTATTTCTGGTTTTATTCCTGACTGCTGCCTGTTTCTTTCACTAGCTCTTGCAACCACCAAAAAGCCTGACTCTAGATGAGTTTGTGTTTGTTTCGAAGAGCTCAGTTCGTGCAGCAGGCTGCCACCAAAGCTTTGCTAGATGTAATAAAACTTCATTGTTATATTGCATAACCAGAAAAGTACTTGAATGCATGTGAGACTGCAGAAACTTCCAAAACTCAGCTTGATGGCTGTGCCTATCTGTACTTCTAATGATGGTGTAGATGGAATTGACTGCTTTCAGCAAAGGACACAGGGCAGCTCCTGCTGTGGTCTGTTCTCCTACCTGAAAGAACTCTCTCCAGATCAGACAGGGTTTTTTTCTGGCTGATCTGAACAGTGGACCGATACCTGAAACAGCCTTGGTGTCTGCCTGGAAGGGATTTCACCCTAGCAGGTATGATTAAACAGGAATACCAATTCCACTGATGAGACAACATCAGGATTAAGATGCACAGACCACTTCCACTTTACAGTCAGAAGCAGCAACAAGTAGCTACAATGGGGCTGGGGTCTGACACAGCAACTTCATCCTTCATATGCTGCGGAAAGATGTTTGCAGTCTTCACAGAGGTTGCTGGTGAAAAGACTTTACTCCTGAGAAGACACGTATCAAGAGTGGAAGAGGTGTGAAGCAAAATGGAAAGAAAAAACAATTCTGACACTCAGTGGGGCTACTGACCCTTGTGCGCATCTGTATCTTTATTGCTAAGAACATCTCAGCATTCACATTAGTGGCTGATTAAGGCCAAAAATGGAATACGACCTGTTTAAATTGGACAGTCAGATAAAGTTTTAGGAAAATCTTTGTGACCACAGTCATATTCTAAACTTCCATGTTTAAAGTAACTATATAATAGGGATTAGTATTAGTTATGGTCTGAATGTTTTTACATTTCATTTTATCTTTCGCATGATAAGCATATACAAAAAATTCCACTGTTACGCTCTACACATGCTTTTAACTGTCTTTAAAAAATGCATTTGCACATTTTAGGCAGAAATGTTATAAGTTACACAGATGAACAACAGCCCTGAAAACAGAAGCAACACCTTCGTAAGTCCAATAATTGTATTTTCAAACACTATTTGAATGTTTTTCACATATAGCTTTGAAGATAAAGGTTTTATACATGATTTTATAAATTTTGTATTTCATTATGCAAAGAAATTATCCCAGCACATCATTACTACATGTGATGACATGAGCACAAAGAAAGCATCATGACACAGCAGAAAGGACACCACATTCACATGATGCAGCCGATGTCCTCTTAAGAATATAATAAATATTCTCTTTGTACCCTGTGTTCATTTAAACTGCGAGGGAAAACCATGCACTGTGCTGCAATATCTTAACCATGGAAAGAGGAGCAGTTTCTCAAGTAGTCTTTTAAACCATAACGTGGATTCTGCTACAGTGACATTACAATTATATTTTGCTTCTTGCTTACGACAATTGTTCCCCATTACTTTTCAACTCTAATTATGTATTGTCTGTGAATATGAAATTGAAAGAAAAAGCAAGAAGAAAAATCAGAAAAGTATAAACGGAGAATTATAAAAATTGATGTTAGGGTCAAAAGAATTAACTTCTACATTTAATTTTTTTCAAGATCAGTAATTATTTCATTAATTTATTTTGCAGCCTAACGTAAGAGTTAACACAGCAAAAATATTATACTAGGTATCCTGAAACAGAAAAGGATCCGATACAAATTCTGGAAAAGGCTAATACCAGTGCACAGATAAGCTTGTGAATTTAAACTGACATGCATATAAGGTCTGTAAACAACATGCATTTCATTTTGTTCTAAAAGTATGAAAAGCCAAAGAGCCTGACAGTTCACAGAAGCAGTAGTGAACCCTGCATGCAGAATACTGACAATGGCAAAGCGGGGGGGGGGGGGGGGGGCTTCACAGGCAAGACAGAGGAGCCTTCTCTGGCTTTCCACAGTGCATTTATCAAACCACTTTTTCAGGCTATGAAAATATTCTAACAACATTTTTTACTCATCAGTCACACAAGAAAACTTTTTTTCCATGGGCAAATGTAGGCTATTCTAGTATAATCATCATGGTAAAGACTAGGCAAATAGACTGTATATCTGATTTAGGACATTCTTCCTCAAATGAGAGTACAAATTGAAAAAAGCTATGAGGGAACTGGAAGAGGTGCACAGCTGGTTACACAGTAAAAATGCAAAAAACCCTGGGTTTGAACTCAAGAGGGGAAAAAGGGTGGGAAGGGATACAATCAAGTGTTAAAAAAAGAGACCGTAAACAATTTTACAATGCTAAATTCATCTCTGCAATACAAAAAACCCACAGAAATGTAAGCAAAACCCTTTCATTAGTGAATTCTGAATTTGCAGAATATCCCAAGTCAAGTTAATGGTGACGGCAATTAACATAAAACTGTAGTCTAAGTAATATTCGCAGGGAAAAATATGAAGCAGATAGCACAAACCGCAGCCTTGAATTTAACACCCTCAGCCTTCCCACAACAGTACTCCAACACTGTGTGTTATTAGTTGTATTAATAAGCACGCTGCTTTCTGAAACACATGCAACTCAGGCAAAAATATCAATGTTATGTGCTAATTGCCCTTCACAGGAAAAGCTCCTATGCATAATGCTTGAAAGGCTTCACTGAACTACCTCACTCCCTACAGTAAATCACCGTCTGTCATTGACTATTGATAATAAGAACCTAGGAAGTAAGGAAGTAACTGATCCCTGAAAGACATACTTCACTGAGTAACGTCACCACTCTTACATACCAAACCCAATAAAAATTACATTTAGAGAGCTCGGAACTGCAAAACGAAGTGATCTCATAACTGAGGTAATAGTCTAGAAGTGATTCCAGATCATGGTCAAAAAGAATGAACTGACCGATATCGAGGTTTACTTTCAGTTAGGAGGGTTTAATTTGCATTATTTTTGAACAAGTGTTTGGCTGTTGGGGGTTTTTTTTTGGGGGGGGGAGGGCATTTGTACATGAATGCTTTCCTAGAGACAGAGAGATTTTTCAAGAAACATTCTTACACTTTATAAATAAAACCACAACATCAGATGTTTCCAAAAGCACTTCCTTTTGTTTGCTGCATTTGTGTCTAGCACTAATAATATTTTCATGTTTGTCCAGGCTTTGCCATACAGGCAAATCACATAAAGAAGCATTTTGACTACATTTACATATAACTAATCCATAAGAAGTGGAAAGGAAAGTAAGTAGAAACAAAAAGCACCCATTAAATAATCATGCTCATTCCTCCACCAATGGAATATTATTCCCTGTAGTATAATGAGCAATTTGGCCAGGCTGGCCATAAATTATCTGAAAAATGAAGCTGCTTGCCTTTTCCTTTGGGAGATTATTACGTAGTCTGAGAGATTTCACTATTAGAATCTATTTCTGATAGTAAACGTCAATTTTTCTTTCTGAATATCTGCCCTTTCATCTCACTGAAATATAGGACAGGAGTTCGGACCTATTCCAATTTGCTGAAAGACCTGCCTGACACAGGCTGTGCCGCAAGTCTGCCCGGATATATCCACCTAACACAAAGCAAGAGCATTCACACAGCCCTGCAGCCGTCTCACTGGAACACTGTAAATCCACCTTCTAGTCTAGGAGCCTGTAGGGTCCTTTCACCTTGGCCATCTTTTAAAATGTAACAGAGACCACAATATCAGCCAATTCAACACCCAGAATTAAGTGACGCATTGAGACCACAACACAAAGCTTTGTATCAGGAGACTTCAAAAAAGCAAGAAGTCTAATTACAGATATTTTAAAGTCAAAACAAAGATGTTTTAAGTGTCTCAGGAGCTACTTCAGAAATATAGATTTCTAACGGCAAATAAGATATAGAAGAAATAAATGAGATAATGGCAGAAAAATCTTAAGTATATCCAAGTACAAAACTGGTAAAAAAAAATTCAGTAGATTCACTTGATCATGTGGAAATACAAGGAGCAATTAAGGAAAACAGGGAGACTGCTGAAAAGCTAGTGGATTTGCTTGTACCCCCTGAAAAAAATCAAAGCACCTCATCAGGAACACATTTTTTTAGTTACCAAAATGAAATGCCTGCAGAAATAGAGATACTAAAAGAAAAGCTCTGGGGATATATTGATAATTAGGGTGAAATAAATCACCAAACCCAGATGCAACAGAGCCAAGATTCCCAACATTTCTTAATATGGAGGGCCTGAATTGCTATTTTAAAAAAAAACCCCAAAGATGTCAATCTTTAACACCCAACCAGGGTAATTTCTGCGAACTCCTTGGAGTCCTACCCTTTAGCACAGCAGCAGCCAGCGCGCCTACCTTGGCCGTGCGTGGCAGCGCTGCTCAGGAGGCTGCACATCCCCTGCACTCACACTGCGGCTGCATCTGCCTCCCTTTTGATCATTTTAATGAAAGAGTGCTTAAAAAATAGTGGGGGACAGGAGAGGCACCACACTGACATAATCGATTCAGACTGCCAAAAGGCTTCTGTTACAGTCTTCCACAGTAATTTATTTTTTAAAAAACCTAAAACCGGGCAGTAAGTACTTTTATATGGAAAAGGCTACTTACTGTTGTGGATCAAACCCTGACTAAGAGACTGGAAAGGCAAAATAAATGGTCAGTTTTCATCTTGGCAAAGGCCAAGTGACTATTCAATTTATGTAACAGACCGTTTAATATATTTATTAGTAATCTGAAAAAGTCATGAACAGAGAAACGCTGCTGATGAAGCAAGTTATGAAGCAAAGGCTGGCAGCTTTAGCTAGATTATGAAGTTCATCACTTTGAAAAGAAGCTGATGCCATACTTAGAAGCACCCTTGCAAACTTACCATTACTTTCCTCTGCAGTGAAAGATATGTGCTCTTGTGTGTATGAATTAGGGAAAGGTACTTACCCATTTAATTAAGGAATTTATCATAATGTGTATGAAGCTGGCAACTAGAACTTTGCCATTTCCTAACATTCAAAGGCTTGACATTGAAGCTCATTGAGCTTTCTTTTTCACATGAGGTTTTGTCATTCCTTTGCCCTTGGTCTTTCTATTTTTAAAGTAAAAAAAAATAAAACCAAACTTCTGTCCCGCACAACTATTCTAAATTATCTGAACAGAGTCGGAAATTTAAATATTCAGCAATTTTAACACAGGTTGGTACTTCTGCAAAAGCACAACAAAGAATTGGCAAGAAAGCTGTGATGGGGTGGTCTCATCTGGCTGTAATCTCCCCCATTCTGCCCTCCTTCATTTGTCAGTACAGCTGCTCCACCAGTTTTCTGGTTTTCCCAGTGCCCTGCATGCCGCACCAGTGGTGGCAGGACCTCGCGGCAGACCCAGACTTTGGCAGCTAACCCTTCCAAGTAAAAGAAAATAGGCCACTGCAGGTTGGCCAGATTTAGAGAGAATTCCTCTGCAAGAGGGAAAAAGGCACTTCTATATCCCATGGAGGTGATTCTACCACATATCAAAAATCTGATGAATTATGGGTGCAAAAACTTTTCAGAGAAGATACTGTAAACCACTCTGAAGCTCAGCATAAGGTATCCTATGTAAATCAGTCGTACCAGTATCCTTTTGACAAGGCGGGGCAAATGAGAGATTGACCAGGTGATCTGTATTTCATTTCTCACAACAAAAGAACAAGGGGTGATAGATTTATGCTGATTGAGGGAGAATTCAAATCAGGTAAAACCTTCGCAACAAAACACCTTCTTAGACTGGAGCTCACTGATGCTGCCCTGGTGTGCAAGAGAAACAGGGGCTGAACAGGCAGGTGCATAATAAAAATATCTAGAAGACTAACAATTTCTCTTTAAAATAAAATAGTAAAGAATACTTGTCTACATGGATCAGAGATATAATCAGCATGAAAATTCCCACCTTCTTATTAAAGATCCTCCATGGGGAGGCATCATGAAAGAGCACTCTTAGCCATATGAATGGCAGACCACTCCAACTGATTTCTTTTTCTTCCTGTTGCCCCATGCGACTTCTAATGATTTATTAAAACTAAATATTTTATCAATTAGTCACACACAACCACAGAAATTATTGAATTACAGTCTACAAACCATTTGGGTAGGGGTTCCTGGGGAGCTATGCAGATCGCAATCCCAAAGCAAAGCCCGTAACGAACAACGAATTGTTTGTCTGGAATTGGGAGCAATATGCACCCAGCTACCATCTACCCAGCAGAATGCATGAACACTCATCTGCTACAAACAAACCTAACACCCAAAATAAGGTAGGAAGGTTGTCAGAGACTTCATGAACTCTACTGAATGCTTTGCTCTTCTTTCTGAAACCTGTACAGATGGTGCAAGATTTAGCTCCCCTGTTCGTTATAAAATTAAGTCCCTCAGCATATTCATTATATGAGCTTTTAAGTAAGATTTCTTTTACAGAAATTCTTCAGGTAGTAATGAACACAGAATGAAGTATTCTGCATTCAGAAATATTAAGAAATGCAGTTGAAGCACTTTCCTGGGTGTGACAAAAGAAAGGACTATTACCTTTTAATACCAACCGCCAACACTGTAATACAGATTGTTGCACCTGTAAACTGGAAGGCATTTGTAGTAAAGCTGCCCTCTCTTTCTGGCATATTACTCTGATTTAAAAAAAAAAAAAAAAAAATCAGTATCCATACCCATAAGGCTCCAGTAACCCCTTTACCCCCTTCTCCATTCCTCTTTCTTTTCTTTACTTCTGACTTTAACATGCAGCTGCCCCTTGGTTTTGTTTTGTACAGGCTTTTGTAGATGACTATCTCCCTCCAATACATTCCCCACTTCTTCTTTCTCCAAACTTTAGCACCATCAATTCCCAAATTTAGTGAGGGGAAGCATACTTTTCTTGGAGCTGCCAGGAGGGGAGTGGGAATGCACTGGGATAATGGCAGCTTGGATGATGCTAAGAAACAGAGGGCAGCCAGCAAACAGATGAGGAACAAAAAAGCCTTCTGAGATGCCTCTGCTCCACACACGGCATTTGCTTCACAGCAATGGCTCCCAGGTTGAGAACGACTGTTCCAGTTAATCCTGAGCAGCCATGATCTCCACAGCAATATAAACCTGATGCAGCTACTAAAAAAACACACGGGGCAGGAGCCAGGCTCCCTTCTTCCCAGGCACGGTCACATCCGAGTTCACAAACACCCCAAGAAGTCCCAGGCAGCCAGTCCTGCTTGCTTGCCTGTGCAAAGGCTGAGGAAGAGGACCAGGAAGCATCACACCATCTTGGGAAGCTGCTTCTACAAAGTTTTTGGTCCAATATAACCATTTTGCAAGCTCTTCATATGCTGTCAGTATTCCTAGTCTCTTTTTCTCCAATGCCAGCTTTTTAGGCTTTACTTGAAATTATTAACCTATTTTATGACATGCTCTCTAAGAAGTCAAAGCAGCTGAGGCTTGTGTGATGAGCAACTTGAAAAAAATCTATCTTTCCTATAAACTGTGGGAAAAAATAATTGAATTCTTCATTAAAATTGCTGTATTATTATTATTACAGAAAGAGAGCATCTTTTCATTTACTGTTCTGAATGATGAATTTTTATTATGTAGGGCACAAGCGAAAGAGCAATTATGATTAAATGCTAACTGCATAGGACAAAAAATGAGTTCCTTCCAGTCCCTGGCTGATAACTCATGATTTAACCGATATCAGGATGACCTGCTCTGTCTCTTCTTCAATCTATTTCTTAGAAGATTTATGTAACTTAAATTATTAAGTTATTAATTAACAAATGCACAGTAAAGCGGGGTGGTTTTTTTCTTCTTGCAATATGCCTGCAAGACATCAATTTTTACTGCAAGCCATTTTGCATATCCTTTTGGACTGTAATTTACCTTTGCCAAAAAAAGCCTGCTAAATAAATTAGTGCAACATGGTTCAGTATATTTTGATTTTCCAAGTCGAAGATCCTCACGGTGGGATTATAAGCTACCTGCATGGATAATAAGCTTTTTTAGGTAATATAGTTAACTGCAGTTAATTAGAGGTATTACAGGAGGAAAAAAAACCCGCTGTTCATTATAAACAGTGTAAACTTAATTCAGGCCTGATTTAAGGTAAGACAAAGTCTCTAGGAAAAAGTAGTATTTTTTTTTAGACTAAGTGATATAGCTGGAAAAAACAAGGACTGGAGCATGCAAGTTAATCTCGAGTATGAAGAAATACTTTGATATCTCAAAATGTGGCTATTTTTAAAATTTATATAAGCATAACAAAATAACATAAGTTACTGCCTTTTCCTGTATACCCAGTCTTACCTACATCTTTAGGCCATCAGAGAGAAACTTATCAACTGGCATACAGCAATGCAATTTCAGCTACTTCATGGAAATCCTATGCATTTTAACCAGGAATTTAATCACTCTGGAGTAGCAACTGACAGCAAATAAAAAAAATAATCACCTTTACCGGGAAACCAACCCTGAAAACTCACAGGCAAATATGGGTGAGAGAAGGAAAGGAGAACAAATAAAACTTTAGCAGGATCACAAAACTGAGTCTCTCTGCGAACAGTATCACAGAAGATGAGAAGACACAGAAGGGAGAAAAGGGCAAACTGGTAAAGCACATATTCCCGTAACAGATGATGGGAAACCTACATTTTAACACATCTCTGCTGTCAAGTTTTACACCAGCTAGGAAACCCAACAACAAAGTGTCTCTCATCTTATTTTACAACCTGGTTTCTTAAGAGAAGCACAATTTAGGAGTCATTGAAGTTATTCTGTTTACTCGGCTACTACAGAACTGTGTTCTGGATCTACCCATCCCAGCAAAAGTAATGCACGGCCCCTGGGGTGGACGCTTTCTGGAGGTATTCAATTTCTTTTGGATGCTAGGCTGTAACCTTAACATTCCTCTGCTACATTTTACATGCACAGACTAGTGACAATGGGATTACTTTGACAGTTCCTGCAATTCTACATTTTTTGTCTAATATATTTCATTTCAAATTCAGACTATTGCTTTAATTTTTCTCAGCCAACACCTACTGGAAGAAGACTTATCCATGACTGATTTAAAATGCACAGAAAAAAAATTAACTCTAGGCTTCCTTTATATTTTATATGCACACACTTACTTTCCTGAACCAGTAAAAGAACATCTATCAGACAACAATTAATACAAATGCTGCAAAATCAAGTTTTAATTGTTTCTTCAGAGAAATCCTTTATCCGTTTAAAAATTAAATAGCCCATTCCTTTCTTTGAAGCTACTTTCAACACCACCTTCTTATTATGAGAGAGAAAACTTATTATTAGACAGCAAACAGGCACTTCATTCAGGTATAAATCATTCAAAGCTAAGATAGGATGTAATTATTGTATTTGACATTTGGAAACTAAAAGAAAGAATAAGAGAATTGTTTTCCTTAGGACCAGAATGGAGGAAGAAGGGTTTTTAGACAAGCTAGAGAATTCTTGTTCATTAAGTTGTTATGAAGACACCTGGGCTAAAGAAGTCTGAGTGAGGAAAGAGGGTGAAACCTCATGCTTGAGAGCTTGTGAGAGTTGCAAAATTTATTCCTTACCCAACTTTCTCAAGCTTGCACACATGGCACAAATGGATTTTCTGCAATTGTCCCAATATCCCAGCCAGTTCTGTAGGGCCAAGCTAGTCTGTTCTCACTCTGTCGAAACAATGGTTATTCTCCTCCCTATATATTATCCTTTCTTCATTCATCAGTTTTTAAGAAAACCCACCCTCGTCTAAGCTTATCAGGGGTCTTTCCTTATGCAGAAGACAGGTTGGTATCTACAGAACCTCAGAGTTCAGGGGAGGAAGGGTGCTTTTGTTGTTGGTTTTGTACAGCAAACTTGAGTAGAAAGCTGCCATAGCTACCAGTAAATAAATCTAAATAATAATATCTAAGTATCTAATACCTAAAACGAGGGTTGAGAACGAAGCTCTCTAGAATTAAGGTTTCCTCCACCCCACTTCTTCCCCCAGTGCATCCTTTCTCACTGCTAGTAACTTTGCATAATTTCTGTATTTCTGTCTTTGCAGGTCCCCTTGGTAATTAAACTTCAGGACAAGGCTTTGTCAAAAAACCCAAACATACCTGCCCACTTCTCTGTTGACAGAGTTGCTGTTTTAGAGCTTCAGAAACCCATTTGATTTTTTTTTTAAAGTTAATTTTAAGTTAAAAAAACCCTATTTGTGATCCTGGAGCTATTACATCAGAAGAATTAACTTTAACTTATTACCATGTTCTTGCCCTTTTGTCATACCCATCTCTGTTTTTCTGTCAGAAAAAGATCTTCTGTGCACTTTATGTCTTGTAAGAAATTCATACGAACTCAAATTTAGTGAATCAAAGGAATAATTTAGGTTGAGCAATAAGAGATATATCTTCTTCATTAAACAGGAGTACATAACTAGATTGCACTGTTTCATTATTCACTTGGTAAAAAACTGCAACAGAGAAGCAACTCTGCAAAGTTTACATCTACAGTACCTTCATGTTCTGCATTTCTGGACTGGTTAAAAATCTTTTTGCATGCAACTTTCATTTAACAAGAATAATCAGGTTCATAACACAGCTTTCAGCAACAAACACAAACATTTGGACCAAATGCTACATAAGATCCTTTGGGAAATGAATGATCCTCAGTCTATAACCAAGGAAAGCTGTTTAATAGCTTTTAGCTGTATAATTTCAGTATTAGTTCTTTTCTGCACTAGTTAGGGTACATTCCTCAGACTTGTCTAGCAAACTTGTCAATAATCTAAGTTTTCAAGTAATTGGTAAAGGCTATGCCATCCTTTAAATGTATGGGAACAATTTATCTTTATGCAAATGAAAGTGTTTTCCAAGTGTAAAAAGCCAGACACTCCTCTCGCCACAGACTGGATATAGGTGTGCCTTTTGCCAATACAGGCTCTACCAAACCACAAAAATTTGCCAGCCAAATAACATCAAAGAATCTTTGTTTTATCTCTGAAAAAGGCACGATAGGATCTCCAGAAGACACTTGGAAAATTCACCCATACTGCATGTCTCTGAATATCACAAAAATCCCTGGCATATATGTAAAAAATTTTAAGTTGTGGAATAGCTTCCTCTTATTTTTAATGTAAAAGAGAAACTAAGGTAAACAACAGAGAAATTATCACTGTTTGTTCAGAAACCATTGATTGCATCCTATTATAAGGCTGATTAAAAGAGGAAAATGACCAGGTTTTAATATCTAGTTTTAGTGATGTAATTCAAATAACTGAAGCTTAATACTTCTGCTGTTAAAATAATTTATGACCTATCTCAGCTGGAAGAAAACATTGGCACGCCGTACTATTGTCTCTTCTAAAACCAAAACATCATTCTAGTTTATCATGTTACACAATTCATCTTTAGAAACACAATTTTCTTGACACATAAGTAATGTGTGAAGATTTTTATCGGAGTATTGTGCAGAAACTAAGCACAAAACCTCTTGCTCAGTGAGGCTGGAGAGTCATTTCTGCTTCTCTTCTTGAAGGAGAGCAGAAGGAACAACAGCGAGTCCTGAATCAGAACTGTGTACAGATCATTATAATCACAAATTAAGAAGTCTGAAGTGTTATTAATACATCAGTTGAGAAGGGTTAACCACGCCCATAGAGAATTTTCCCTTCTGGAGGGGAGACAATAGTTCAGAGCCTTCGTTAGGAGATATCCAATTCACTTCTGAGTCCATCTATCCTGCTCTACTCTCCAAATCCAGTGATCTCCTATCATGGAATTTCCACTTTCAAGCAGAATGTTGTATTCCTGAGTAAAAAGAATTAAAACTTGAGCATTTGAGATTTGATGCTTTAATATTCACCGAAAGAGTGAAGTGCTTTTATGAACATCTGAAAGAGATGATGGTTTTGATATGCAGACTTGAGAGGGGAAAAAAAATAAAATAATCAAGTTCACTATCCTGTTTCACTCTTCTCATTCCAATCTTCTCTATCCTGTAATTAGAGGTACATCCATTATGTTTCATTTATAATCCACTGATAAATATTTGCTCACAGTGCAATCTTTCCACTTTGTGGAAAAAGGCTTTATTTCTAAGTATGGAAATAGCCAAAGATTATAGCTTTGAAAATATTTAGTTGTTTTAAGGGGGAAAAATGCCATCTGCTGGGTACAGCTGAGGACTGTCCTTTTCTTACTAACACACCATGCTGCCCTGAGCGAGTTTTCTCTTCACCTCAGACAATTTTTCCCCATCTTAAAAACATACACAGATATATGCAATGCTTTTGGGGAGTATGCAATAGCAGCCTCATTAGAACTGTGTAATATAAAACTTCTTTTACTGTCAGAGATCAGGAGGTCTGACAATAGATAGGATGACACGCAATTAAATAGGGATGCTTTTAATCTTTATAGAACATTACAATTGTCTCTAGCCTCCCTCCCTCCAATATTTCATATGCTTTTGTATCTCCACATACATAAATCTTGCAGTTAGGTAATTAAAAAATTATTCAGCTTATACATATAAAGCAGAGCAACATGCTGGCATTTGTTTCTCTACTAGTCATATACAACTTTTCTAGCATTCATAAGCCATTGATGGAGCATTGGTTGGTAAAGTACAGCTGCAGAACAAGTTAGTTATCTAGCTTAAAACCATGAAACCAAAGCACTGAAAATCATATTGCTTAAGCAGGAAAAATAACAAAAAGGAGAACCATAGAATAATTTAGGTTGGAAAAGACCGTTAAGATTATCAAGTCCAACCGTTAACGTAGCACTGCCAAGTCCACCACTAAACCACGTCCCTAAGCACCCTTGGCCATTTCATCTTGTCCTACCACTTGTTACTTGGGAGAAGGTACCAACACCCACCTCACTACAGCCTCCTTTCAGGCAGTTGCAGAGGGCGATAAGGTCTCCCCTCAGCCTCCTCTTCTCCAGACTAAACAACCCCAGTTCCCTCAGCCACTCCTCAAAAGACTTGTGCTCCAGACCCCTCACCAGCTTGGTTGCTCTCCTCTGGACATATTCCATCAACGCAACATCTTTCCTGTAGTGATGGGCCCAAAACTGAACACAGTATTCGAGGTGCGGCCTCACCAGCACCGAGTACAGGGGCACGATCACTTCCCTGCTCCTGCTGGCCACACTATTCCTGATACAAGCCAGGATGCCACTGGCCTTCTTGGCCACCTGGGCACTCTGCTGGCTCATATTCAGCTGGCTGTCGACCAGTACCCCCAGATCCCTCTCTGCCAGGCAGCTTTCCAGCCACTCCTCCACAAGTCTGTAGTGTTGCATGGGGTTGTGTGACCCAAGTGCAGGACCCGGCACTTGGCCTTGTTGAACCTCAGAAGTTCAGAATGTCCAGTTATGAAATATAATTACATGAAAAAAGCTGAGAATTGGAAATAGCAAAGTCAGATCTAATAATATGGATAATCTTTAAGAAGTATGACAGGAGGAGGATAGGGTTCCCACATGTAAACATGGGGAGGAAAAGCGGAGAGTTTTGTTTTGATTCTTAACAGACAAGGGAATTCTTTTATATTTTTGTTTATGTTTTTAATTTCACAACATAAAGCAGCAGCTGTCACCTGGGTGTGTATACACACAAACATATGCATATAGGTATACATATTTATAAATTAAAAAATCTGATTCATTTCATATGAAGCTGAAGCAGCTTACAACCTTGGAAAACTGGGTTTCAAAGTTAAAATAAAGACTTATTTCTCACAGATACAGTGATGCTAAAAATGAAGTAGGGCCTGTGAATGAACATATCTTCCATGTGTTTAAGATAAAAGCCTTGAAGTTGATTTCAGAATAGAATTCCATACAAAACCACATTTGTACTTCACACTCACTGTCATAAGACTGCTTTGCAAAAAGCAAGCAAGCATAGAAAGCGTATGAAAGTAAGGAATTCTGACGTTTTTAAGATCCTCTAGTAGGATGGCGTGCTTACATCTGTTGTCAGATGGAACCAAGTCTCTACCAAAAAGTATTAAAGCACTAGATATTCCCTGTCAAAGTGCAGTGTGTGCACTAGCTCCATACCCTGTTGTTACTGTTCTTTTCCCCATTGCTTAGGTAAGTAACAACATGGATTCCTCATTACCATTGACTCATCAGGCCTTGATTATGCAAATTGGTCTCCCACAGACAGATACATGCACCTATGGCCTCACTGATTTTAATGTGTTTCTGCAATAGGATAAGCATTTTTTCCCAGAAAAAAACCTACAAGCTGAGTGTTAGCCAAAAAGATGGCAAGTGTGAATTACCAAGCCTATGGCAGATCCTAAGTCATTAAAGTAACAGATATTAAAAACCCAATTTATTTCCTCAGAATGCAAATGTCCCCTAAAATGCTAATTTAAAAAAACTCACCATATATTTTATTTATTTTTTTAATCAATCATCGCAAATTGAATCCCTACAGAACCAGAGATACTGGATAATTATTCTAAAAATTAATTATGTAGGTTTTTTTCTAATGTCTCTGAGGTTGTAAGGTAAGTGCACATATCAAGAGTTTCTCTCGCCTATCAAACAGGGCAACTGCCAATAAAAAGTGTTTTAGAAGCCCACAGTTGCACGCATACCATATTCATAACACTGTCATGGCAGAAATGCAAATAACCTGCGTCGGGGTCATTTATTTTGTTGACATGTTTTGGTGATTCCAAAGTACTTGTGAATTCAGGAAGACACAAAAAGCTGGGCTTCTAATTCCTAAACCGATTTCAAAGCATTCTGATGGTATCAAAGCAAACTGAATGGTACTCTTGGAGCTATGACTGTCCTGAATTATTTTTATCTATAATATATTCATTATTTAGTACTTATATCTGTTCTTTTATGATTTGTGAGTTTGGTATTATCAGAAAATTAAATTATAAAATGTTTGGACTAAGACCGATGAAGATTACAAAACACATACAATATCTTTGGCTGTCCAGTCTGTTCTACTCTACCACGGTGATAATTTTTTTCCCCTCTTAGTTTGCTTTATTCTTCTTTGAAATACACCACAGTATGCAAGGAAGTCATCTGAGCTGAGGGTTTTTTCCCTTAAGTACATGCTTCTTTAATTCCACAAACCAGACAAATACCTAGCATTCAGATCTCTAATAATTCTATACTAATGCACTTTTCCAAACACAGTTTTAAATGTACTAGTCTGCAAACTCAAGAAAACAGACAATAAAAATCTCATTAAGCAGCAAACTAAAAAAAAAAACTCAAACAACTGAATATTAATTCATACTGTAGGCAATTGATACAGGAAAAAAAATCTGAATTAAGGTATCATTGATGGCATACTCACAAAATCTAGCAAATAATCCATGTCTGAAGGAGACCGAATAGTTACTAAATGCAAAAATGCATTTCAAAGAATCTCACATAAATTTATAAAATCCACTAAAAACACTTTGAACAAGATGTTCAAGAATACTCTCTAGTAAGTCCTGTAATTTAAAAAGTTAATTTACATTGGTGCAAAAGAAAAATATGTTCACAACTGAATTTCAGTAAGTCTGAGAGCAGCATTTCTATTGTTCAAGCTACAGCTAAAGGAAGACGAACGTTTTCCCTATTTAAATTAGTTGTTAAATTATGCATTTGGCAAGCCTTTACAGCATATAACAAAGAACAATGTCAAATTCCTCCTTGTTATTTTGGCTCTAAAAGGACAATCCCACAACTTGTAAATTAAATGTTATTCTGAAAAATTTCTATGTACAGTAAAGAAATATGAAGAAAAACAAAAATGTTTTAAGATATTTAGTAATTAAATGTCTAACAGTTCCATATTATTTGTAAGATATTTAACATCTGATCTGCAGGTAATCATAGAATAACTCTGGAAAGGACCTTTACATCATCTGCCTTATGCCCAAGACAGGGTCAGCTTCCAAGTTATATCAGGCTGTTCACAGCCATATCCAGTCAACTTCTCAATATCTCCAAAGAAGGAGACACTACAACTTGCCAGCCTACTTACAGTGTTTGACCTTTCTGACACACTTTGTCCTCCTGTCCTTCTACCACTTGTATCCTTTGTTTTTCACTCTTTCAACACACATCTCTGAACAGTCTGGCTCCACCTTCTCTATAACCTGCCATTAGGGAGTAGTAAACAGCAGTGAAGTATTACGCAGCCTTCTCTTCCTCAGCCTGAACAAAACCAGTTCTCTCAGCCTCTCTTTGTATATCATGTTCTCCAATCCCCTCACTGTCTTGGTGGCCGTCCACTGGAATTCCTCCAGTGCTTCGATGTCTTTCTTGTACTGGGAAGCCCAAATCTAGACTCCAGATGCAGTCTCACAAAGGCTGAATAGAGGTGAAGAATCATCCTCTCCAACTGCAGCCCAGCTATCAGCTGGCCATCTTTGCCTACAAGGGCTGACTGCTGCTCAAGTTTCAAAGCTTTGCCCTCTAGTACCCTGAGGTCCAATTTGCTTAACTAGTCCCTAAATTGAACTTCCTCACCTGCTGGTAGTAATCCATCGCTCTGCCATGAGGTTCAGGGACCTCAGAGACCTGAGAGTAGACCTTGCCAGTCAAGACCAAAGCAAAGGCGGCACTGCGTAGCTCAGCCTTCCTTGTATCTTTTCTCAGTACGTCGCCTGCTGCATCAGCAGCACACCATTTTCTTTAGTCTTCCTTTGGTTACCAAGGTACCTATAGAAGTCCTTTGCTTATCTTCAACTCCAGCTGAGTTCTGGCTTTCCAAATTCCTTCCCTCTACACCCAAACACTGTTTTTATGTTCTCCACAGAGGCCTGTCCCTCTTTACATCTTCCATATGCTTCACTGTTTGGGTGAGTTGACTTGGGAATTCCCCACTCAAGCAAGCAAGCTGTCCGCTGTACCTGCTTGTCTTCCTGCACACTGGAAAAGTATGTCCATGTGCATTTTGAGGAGGCTGTCCTTGAAGATCAACCAGCTCTCCAGGGCTCTCTGCACTTTAGGGGACCTTCCATGGGATATTACTTACCTGTTCCTTGAAAAAGCCAAAGCCAGCTTTCTTGAAGCCCAAGATCATTTCTCCACTGCCTGCTTCTCTTACTCCTCTCTCCAATTCCACCATTTTACAGTTGTTTAGCTGGGGATGGCATCAGCCCGCAATTTCCATATTCACAAGGAGAAAGAAATCTAAGCTACATGGCCAAATAGGAATAAAATATCTATCCAAATGTAAAATAGGACAGCAAAGTGCATGGGAGATAAGAAAATTTGAGAGGCATATGGTATTTGGGAGCTTTTCTTGATCTTGCTTGCAGACAGAAATGGATCTTTAACAGAGCTGATAATCGTTACGATAGCTGACATGAGCAACTGGAAAGACTGCTTTAAGGTGGCAGCTAGTTCAAGAAAAAGGAACAGGGTCTATAAAACATACAAGGCTACATTTATATTCCATTTTGCAAGCATATAGATAATTTTAGGATGATATGAGGCAAAGCTTTTAAAAATCTGGAGAAATGAGTAGCTAAAGTAGAATAATTATCTGACAGATGGAGATTGCCCAAGGCTGCCACTTGAACATATAAAAAGATGAGCCTGAGTTCGTTTTTGAAAACCAACATTAGAAATTCCAAGAGCATCCTGAGTATTAGTTGTGGAAGGTACAACATTATGTTCAGTGTACCGGAGTATAAATAGAGGTTAGATTCAAAGCCTTACTTTGAAAACACTTTTTAAAAACTGAAGTGTTACAAAAAGGTTTTAAATATCCTTACATAAGCAGTATCACATAAATACTTATGGCATAGTACCTACGTAAAATATGCATCTACTAGTTTTCATCGGAACGCCAATGGTGGCAGTTGTGCATGCCTATTGCCACCATGGTAATATTTGTGTTTCCCCTTCCCGTGCCACCACACCATTCCTTCTACACACAACATCCTCTCTCGACCACTTTGCACAACCCTGCTCCTACAATTCTTCAGAACTAGTAAGACCTACTGTGGTAACAGCTGAATGCCTGAAGGTAATAGCTAAACAAATTACTCCTTTACTTTCATCTGCAACTCTTACATTCCATAAAAAGAAAGCAACTTCGAAGCAGGCGCTTCCTTTAACCACAGTACAGCCGTAAATGCATAATAATGCAGTTAATATATTCAAACCTGCACTCCTCCTGCTGTCATCCCAACACTGCGCATCTTTGCATCTATTTGCAACATCTTGTCCTTATTTGTTCCATAATTGCTGTGCGACATCATCTGCATTCTGCCTCATAATTCCACTGTACTCAACAGCAATGCAGCCCCAATCTTGACTCTGATCTTTGGAGGCTAAAGGAATGTGGGATTATTATTTTTATCACCAGTGTACGATTTGTAAAGCTCCCTTTCTGTGACGGATGGCATGCCTAAGAACAAGTTTGTGCTCTTTGATAAGGGGCATTCTGCAAACAGGTGAGAAGGCAAAGAGCTCACAGCCCAAACCATCTATGAATCACATAAAAAGGGGGAACGGAAGGAGAGGAGGGAGCAACAAAACACGAGCCAAACAAACTATCACGTCAGTTCTGCAGATCTTAGCTGATTCAATTAGCTTTCATGATTTTTCTGCCAGTTACCAATTTATTTTTTTTTTTTCAAAGGAGAAGAGTGAGGAAGACCAGCTTGTAAAACGGTAAGGCACAGACAACATAGGTATATGAGAGCAAATCGAGAACATCACGGTTATTTTGAACTAGTTGCAGCTTCTTCCCCCCAGCCCCCTTCAGAAGCTCTAATTTACAGAAGAAAAAGGACAACATCGCATCTATCAAAACCAAAACATTCACTTGCCTGTAGTCATGATATCTATATCTAATTGTTGATTTGTAATTCCCAACGTATCCAAGATTTTTAAGCCCCTGGTGTCAAGATTTGAATCCTCCAATGTCCTCAAATGTATTGTACTTTATCTCCCATTTTTTATTACGTGACAATGCTCAAGCTAAACAGAACTTTGAATAAACACTGTTTGTTTGGGGTTTTTTTTCCCCAATGTGGTCTACTTAATCATAGATATAAAAAACTCCAATATTGACCTGCTTCTAACAAAGAGTTCATGTCTACTTCAGATTACTAACTTTTTTTTTTAAAGAAACAAGCCATTATTACTATTTGTCTCTCAGGAGTAAAACTCTTGATTCTTCCCAATACTTCAAGGTTCTATACAAAATCTGTATTATGCTGTGATTTGAAATGGTATAAAATTCACCCAGTAAGATATTCATTCAAAGCCAATAAAACCAAAGCCTTGATTGTAATTTCATTTTAGCATGTTTGATTCAGATAAAATTAAGGGACTTGCACGGGCTAATTAAAAAACTGTAAAAGGAAGCATGGACATTTAAAAAACTCTGGTTTTGGAAGCTACCACAAATCTGGCACTATTTAGACATTTTCAGTTTATGTTTGTGACATTTAAATAAGGCTCAGAGTTGCTTTGGGGTTTTTATTTTTTTAAGAAATATTCTTAGAGTCAGACATTTTGGGAAAAAGCATCTCTACTATTTCAAAACAGTATTCTCTGTAATATAACTGAGATTGAACACAGCAATTAAATATCCTCCACAGTCTCTTCTGATAAGGCCTTTTAACTTGTAGGTCATGTGGAAATGCAGTTGATGTGCTTAAGTCCCTGTTATTTTATTTTCTATGAGTATAATCATAACTTAGGAAAAATACAGGGTACTGTTATATGATCAAAAGGGTCCACTTCACATTGCTGATGTGAGACCTTTATCTTAGTAAACCTGAAATGACAGAGAAGTGCTGGGAAGTGGGTCTACTTTTTTAAAGCACACATCAGTGTAAGGGCTTTTCAGTTCAACTCCTGTGTTTTACCAGAGACAAACAACAAAGTATGCTCTTATTTAGCTGATTTAATAAGTTGCTGGAGTTTTTTGTTTGTTTGTTTTTTGTTTGTTTTTTTTTTAAATAAAAGTAGCTGTATTGATGTGATGAGAAGAGATTGATAGCATAAACTGGAATTCTGGCAAACACGACATAAAAAGAGTTAATCTAAGCATCAGCCTGATGCTTGGACAGGCTGGACTACAGCAATACACAGGGGACAATTACCATGGCTCAGCTGATAAGTTGTAACTCACTAAGGTGCAATAATGCAATTTCTTTCAAATATGTGCACTGAGCAGGAGTGTCAGGATTAGGTCACTGAGGTTACAGAAACCCTGCCTTTCTTTGGGATGCAATAGTATCTTTTTTTCTTTATGTTCCTTCTTTGTTATCCAGTCTTCATCTTTATAGGGAAGCTTATTCTGAAAATACTTCATAGATCATACACCCAATCTTTCTTTTTAATTCAATGGCAAAACTCCCTCCAATATCAATAGTGAAATAACTGAACCCCAGATAAAAACAACTGGTCATTCATCCGTAACTACATCTGGGGTGAAACACAGCAGCTATTCTGCAGTTAACATTACAACGGCACAGACTAATCTATGGATGGAAGTGCACAACTGAAAACACAGGGGAATTTTAGGTAGATGAAAAATAATCATATGACTAAAATCTGGCAAACTCCCTAGAGGTAACTCCTTTATTCATATGAAAAATGCACAAGATTGTTTACAATTGTTCAGGATCTCAATTACATATGCTATCCAAAAGACATGTCCAACAGCTGACAGTGCTCTAATCTCATGCTACTGAATAAATAATGCTCCTATATGCTTTTGACACTATTTAAGTGAACAGGGAACTAGAAATACAAGGGCTGTATAGCTGGAGTTTTGTGATACTGGCTCAGGCTGTATCACTACTGGCTAGGCTGTAAACTGTTAAAATCACACACAATTGTAGCACAGGTTTAGATATGTCTGTATTTCAAGATTTAAAGATGAGCCTGTAAATCAGAACAGAGGACTTGGAAATTACAGAAAATTCCCGTGCTCATTGTTTCAAGCTGTCTCAAAGTATTTGAGATCAGTACTTTGACTTTGGCTCCTCATTTGCCAGTAAGAGATCAATACAAAGGCATACCTTCTATTTCCATACATATAATTGGTTAACTGTACCAAAACCACACACAAATTCTATAACAGTACTTTAACCACATCTGTATTACTCTGCTGTCAAATGCATGCAAGATTTCTTTTTGGGTTACTGAAGAAAAAGAACCTAAAAGGTTGAAACTGGTATCAATGCCCGCTTTTAATCTTGGGGAGGGGGAGGCAGGAAGCCTAATGTTGTCCTGTTAGAACTGCCAGTAGCAAGACATTCAGTTAATCAAAACAGAATTTTTACTTCTATCACAAATCAACCGTTTTATTATGGTAGTGCTCAGAACTCAGGAACTGCCTTTTTACAGTCCAAAATTAAGGATGCTTCTTTTAAAACTCTAGTCAACAACTTCAAAAGCAGTGTTTCCAAATGAGTTCAGATTTTACCAAGCGATAAATTGGATACTCAAATTAACAACTGAAGCAATTAAACCTGGAGTATTTCATTCATTGTTTGTGTTTAACTGGGAACCGTTTCATAGGTCATTACTTAACATAAATACCTCTCTCCCAACAGTGGCAAATTACTATTTTCCACCCAGTACTTCATTAACTTTTCTTTTTGTTGGATGAATGCACTTATGTTACTAATAGCAGTCAACTGTCATGTGAGATGAAGTAAAACACATCTGGAAGAATTGTAGTTTATTTACCAAATGTCAAATTTCTAGGATTTTTTTTCTTATGCATGTAAGAAGAACATAAACATAAATATATTAAAGTATTACAGTATTTACAGACTAATTCAGATAGTTATTTCCACGGTATGAGCAATGCACTTACTTTCACAAAGCTGGAATATAGTAGAACTTTTCTAAATGTTTCCAGTTCCACAATGGACCAGCCATTCTTTAATAACTTGCTCCTAACTGCCCAACTTTTTAGAAATAGTTTTTTTCCTGGCTTATATTTTATAACCTTTTCATGTTCTGATTAAATAATCTATGGTTTAATATATTAAAAGTAACACAATAGCACTGACAGTTTTGTATTTGAAATAACAATAATAGTGATAACTAATCAAGCAAATTCTCCTTTTTTAATGTGAAATGAAAAATCTGTTGTGATTTGCTTCTGAATCACAGGCTACTACTGCATATTTATAAACTCCAGCAGAAGTAGTAAGAATACCAAAATAAAAACAACCTTTCTATCAAATAATGGGTAATTAAAAAAAAAGGGGTTTTTACAGAAATCTTTTGTATTAGACTGTTCTGTGATTTAAATAAAAGAGAAACAAGCACAAAGTGTTTGTAATGATTTTCTGAAGTCAAAATATTCCTGTATATTCTCTGAAATAGCTATGTTGTTACTGAGGACTTAATATTGCATTTTCAAACACAAAAATCTGAATAGATAATTCTGACCTCATGAAATGCTCAGAAGTTAGCAGTTGAGTACATTTTGCCGATTAAACCCCGTATCCTTAAGATAGCTTCTATTCACCAAATATATTTATTAACATGGCATGCAAATGTCTAAAAGTTAGAAGGGCTATTATTAGCACTCTGGAATACGTAAGCAATATATGAATTAATTGTTTAATCGTATTGAGTTGCCTGTGGCACCAAGAAAAAGAAAAGCTAAATGTCAGTATTTCAAACTGTCAGTTGAAATGAGTCCCAGATGTTAAAACATTAAGCAACCTAAAAATCAATTAACTTTGTTTTAAACAAAATCTTTTCCAAAGCAAGCTTTAATCTAGTGACTCAATCTTCCCCTTCCCCTCCCTGGCACAACTGAACATGGAAATTGCCCCTATTTAATATGTTCAGTGACTGAACTAGGCAAATAGTACATAGAACTGATGTAAAGATTGACATGTCTTCTGCCATTAGAACTCACTGGTTTTTATTAAGACTTTGATGGTTTTAAAGGCAATAGGAAAGAGTATCTGTGGAATAAAAATGTCAAGTTTTGTTTTTCTCTAAGAAAACAAGCGCCGTGTGTCATTGTGCAGAAATCTAAAGTGGAAGAAAGCTTAGGTTGTTATTCTTTTGCATAAAACCAATGGAAAACAGTTATTTTATAGAAGTACTTAAGCTAATAGAGCCTGCCTACTTTCTAAAAACATAAGGGGTAGTGCCAAATCCAAACAGGATTTTTTTTTAGAAATTTTATGAAACTTAATTTAAGAATGAGTAAATATACATTCTAAAAATTTGGCATTGTTTTCAGTACAATGCGGATTACAACAGTTGCCTATATTTTCAATGAACAAATTCTATAGAATATAGAAAGACTAAGCCCCAGGAAGTATCAAGAAATACCAGAGGAGAGCTTAACTGCTAAGGGACATTCGCATGAGTGTTAAACATTTTAAAAGGGAAGAGATTACATACCCCTCTCCACCAATTCTTGTTATCTTTAGACGAAAATCAACAGAGTTCAGGCTGGGTGGCTTCCATTTCAAAATATCATCACATCGACCAGGCTTGTATTTCTGAAGCAAATTAAAAAGCAGTTTAATTATGCTTATTGGTTTTCACTGGTTTTAAAAGTAACAATTCACCATTTCAGATTGTATTAGCTGTCTCTAATGAATTACAATACTTAGTAACTGAAACAATGAATTCCATTACCGTGAAGGTAGTTGTGCTTCACTACTTTATTCACTGCTCCCTTTTAAAACTGCTTAGCATTGTAGCCAAGCCATTGCGTATAATAAAAAGCTGAGAATGGAAATAAAAATTAGCATACTTCATTATCTCTGGCTAATGGAAAATTTCAAGAAAGAAAGACAGCACAGAAACAAATGAAAACACTGATAGGACATATATATGATACATTTAAAATAATCTCAACATTTTTTAACAATTTTATGAACGATATTTTTGTTACCCATGCTGTCGGCTAACACAACATGAAAAAGCCAGCAGTCACCATACTGCCAACTATCAGAAAGGTCCATCAGAAACATGTTCTTTCATATCAAAGGAATTTAAGTTATGCAAATATTAAAGAACATCATGACATACAGGAACATAAATAAGGGAAAATCTGTCGCATAAGAGAAAGGGTACACACTTGAACCAAAAGTTGCAAGGAGCAACTTTCTTTTAAATTAGAGCTTTGGTTTCTCATGGTCTCTTCTATCATCCGCTTCAGTTTACTAAGCTGCCATTTTGTTCATCCTCAGCTAATAGCGAGAGCCAAGCTGCTAACCCCTTCCTTACTAGAATATCTTTTATGGCAATGGAGAAAATCAGAATTAACATGAATAGGGCAAAAGTAAAAGAATAATTTGGAGATGCACAATTTGGAGATGCACATAATTTGGAGAATTTTTAGGTTAGATACTTAGTAATCCACAATGAGAAAATTTATGCAATTTAACCTAAAAAAAAACCCCAAGAATGTCAAGTGTCTTTTGGTAGCACAGAGATCACTAGCATCACATTGCACCCATGCTGTGTTAAATATTTGCAAAATGCAAAATTTACTGATGGTAAACCTAACAGTTCTAGATCTAAAGTAACAAAAGCAGATGAAGGATTTTCTGTTTTCTGAGGTAAGAATGGAAAGTTATTCTTTCCAAGATAAATGTAGCATATCTTGTTCATCATTTCTTGATGAAAAGATAAGTGTGTGACTTTTGCTAGATGGTAAGCAAAGGCAAACTTCACGTAACTGAAACCCAGATCAGCTCCAAACATTTTTAGCCATAGTTCTGCTACACCTGACAAAAAGAACCTCCTAAAAGCTTCCTCTGGAATTTGAACATAGCTGGCTAGAGTGCATTATCTCTTGTTTTTTTTATCATGGCCCTTAGATCACTTGAGAGCGATGACTTCAGGTGTTCTGTTCTGGTTCCCGTTGAGGGCATTACAAACCCGTTCCAAACATCAGTATTAGACCAACCTGCCCAACTTACTATTCTAATCATGCACAGCTCACATTGAATTTCTCCACAATCTTCTCAACAACTGAATAAAATTTAAATGATTTATCCTTGTCCTTAGGATAACATATAGGAGCTGCTTCTGACACCTCTTATCTATACCTGCTCCCCTTCCACATCTTTTATTTTATTCCTTCCCAGCTATTTTCTATTTGAAAATTGTCCCTTGGAAAGCAACTTTCTTCAACGTTCCCTCACATCTGGAATCTTGCCAAATCAAATCAAACATCCTCATTTCACTCAAATAAAAAAAACTAGTAAGATACAGTGTGATAGTAAAGTTATGAAAGTATGTTTATTTCTTTCTTCTCTTCCCACCCTATTTCCCCTTCATATGATTTCTGTGCTGTAACACCAGCAAATATTGGAAGAAAGTTGGTTGCCTGTACACCTTTCCAAAATGGGATTTAGAAAGGCATCGTATAAGCAATTTACTAACCCCAGAAAATCTTGCAGCAGTAAAGAAATATTCCTTTAGTTGCCACCATCCTGCTATTTCCTCCATCATTTCTCTGGCTCTTTTCCATTCAGCAGAAATACCATAAAATTCCAATGATCTCATCTTTAAATTCTTATAGTAATGAAATTTATTGTGGTCCTTAGTTCTTTCCTCTACTTTCCCAAACTAAAAATCTGCTATCATGCGGTATGGTGTTAAAAACATTTAAGGACTTATGCCATACATACTAACTGATACTAAATAGATAAAACAGCATATACAAAATATGATGCTCAGTAAAGCATTTAAGCTTTTCAGATAATAATTTTTATACAATTTTTATATACAGATTATGCATTTAAATATATATTTTAAGTATTTACATTCCATTTTACAAAATGTATTTATTCTTTTAGTATGTATCAATTAGTTGTGTGCACTGACTGTGAGAATTATGATAAAGGTACATGGCACTGAAATGTCTTTTTCAGTGAGCTCTTCCTGCCATTTTCTTGTACTTATACCTGATATAGAGAGAATATGGAATTAAATTCTATATAACCTTTATTAATAAAATATGTCCCAGGAATACTAGGACAAAATAACATGTTTGCAAAGACATTATTTGTTGCTCTCTCTCATCTGCAGTTTCTAATTTGGCCAAAGACAACTACTACCACTAGGTATTTATTACCTAGTTCAAAGAACTGTGTGCAATGCTGCTGTTTGTGAAAATTTCTCCACAGACAGTGAAAATTTAGTTTATGAAACAACTGCTACAGCAGGCATGAAGGAACACAGGGTAGAGCTGAGGAGCTGAAGTTGTTGGAACAAGTGCAGATTTTGCTGTATGGAACAGAAGATTCACCTTAATCGTTGCTCTTCGTTCTTTTAGCACGACTGAGGTCTTCAACCACTCCATAAAAGTGACATTTGTCAGTTATACATAAACCCTAAAATCTTGTGTTAAGCCTCTGCGTGGCATGGCTTCTAATTTATTGACTTATTATTAATCTTCTGAGCAAGATTACTAGAGTGTTTACAGTGATGGATCTGTTAATATATACTCAAGTAATCAGTTTCTTTTTAAGCAGTAGGTCATATGTTTGAGACCTTAGACCAGTCTAATTGACTTCAGAAAACAATCTCAGCTGGTTTAATATATGGCTCCAAACCACCCTTTTACATATCATTCCTTTAAAGAGAAGATAGAAGGAGGTTCATAGTCTTCAAGACGGAGGATATTTTATCTTTTGTACAGAAATACCAGTCTCAATCAAAAAACACCCTGTATTTTGTATCCAAAAGTTAGATTTGGACTGCTTCTGCATTCACGAGTACTAAATATTTCCTCCCAAAGATAAACAGGAGCCTTACTTTCTGGTGGAACAGATAACAGGATCAAAACATACCCCATCTTGAAAACTAAAGACCAAGATTTCTTCTGAGCAATGCAAGAAAATTCAAAGGCCTTTAAGGGAGGACCAAAGGCTTCTTTCAGGATTGCAGACTCTTATTTCTATTTACTTCTGTCTGGAACATAAACCCTGAAAATGCTAGATGCTCCTTTAGAAAATTAATTCTTATTGACAAGAAAAGAATGAACCAACATCTGTTGAGTCATGGCACTAAAATCCTGAGGAAGAACTGCATCCAATCTATACAACAGCCTAAGAACGGCCTCACTAGAGCTCTAGTGTCCTGACCCTGACAACAGCCAACAGCATGTGCTCAGGGAAGGTGAAAACAGGGCAATCAGGTATGATATTTTCTACTACTGCTCTCTGAGAGACTATCCATTTTCAAGCTCAGAGACTTCCCGACGTGGTTGTGATTCAAATGCAATTCCTATGTATTTAGTGATTTTCAGTTTCCCCTGCATGAGCTTGTCTAGCTCCCCAGAAGACCATGTAAACCTCTACCAGCTGTAAAAGCCCACAGCGCAGTCTCACGCACAGCCCAACTACACTGCAAGAAAAAACACCACCTTTTTTTTTTTTTGTTTTTTAATTTTGAACCTGCTTCCATTGGGTTTCAAAGACTAGGGCTCATATTAAGAGAGATGCTGAACGATCAAACCCCATTGCTTCTATGCTACTCATCATTTCATACGCTTCTATATACATGGAAATACACTCAACTCAGAGGCTATCGTTTTACATGTGCAGTTACAAATTTTTTCTCCACGTGCACTACTCTACATTTATCTACGTAAAAGTTTATGCACTGTTTTATTGCTCAGCCACCCAATCTTGTAAGAGCTTACTGTAATTCTCCACATTTAGCATCAGCCCTTGCTGATCCAGCAAGAAAATTTCACTTTACAGTTCATCCCATTTTCTAACTTGCTTATGTGCAGTACAGGTGACTCCCCTCCCTGGTGCAGATTTAACAGTACCCCATCCCTTGACTCCTACTTTTTAACCAATTACTGATCTGTGCAAGAACATTTTATTTTAAGTCTCACATCTGCTTTAGTTTCTTCAAGAGATTTTTGTTAGAAACTTTGACAGAGGCTTTTTGGACGTCTTAGTAGGGAATACCTTACGATCCTACTCAAATGATTTTTGATCTCTTGGTTGGAGAGGCATAACCTTCCTTTCAAAAAGGCATATAATTTTCCCCAACTATATCATGTTTACCCAGGTATGAACTACTGTACTACTTATTATAGTTTCTACTCCTTTGTGCAGTACAGACTTCAAGCTTATAGGCCTTACTTCTTCACTGATCTTCCATGACACCTGTCCCCACCCTCAGTTTTTTTAATTAGCCTTGTATTTTCCACCCTCACATGCTTAGGCACCAATGTATATATTCCAGGTAGGATCTACTACAGGATGTTTTTCAAACTCTTTTTCCAAGACTGACAAGTTACACCCCCCTAAAAGTCAATAAGAAACCAACTTCACAATAGACAGGAACAACTACTCCAAGATCAGTAATGAAAAGCAATATTTTGACAGGATGTATCAGCATACCTGTAATTGCACTGCTGGATCAACAATTTTGACTCAAGTTTAATTATAAAATTAATTGGCTGGCTTGCTTGAAGGGGAGTGGGGGAGGATTTGTTCTTTAAGATTTGTTCTTTTTGTCTTTACCTCTAGAACCAGCACAGTGTGAAACAGGCCTCAGCTAAACTTTTTTGTCCTACTAATAAAAAAATTGAGGAAAAATTACCCCTACCGCGCTTCAAGTTAGCCAAAAAGATCTTGCCTAGAAAGCAATGGCAATAAAAATACACTTTTGACTATTACACTTAGTTTTGACCATTGTCAAATAACACCATTCTCACTTCACAGCAGATTTTTTTAATATCAAGCACCTGGTAAAGGCAACAGGTAATTTACCCGTAACTTTTACCCAGTTACAAAGGCTTAGATACACAATCAGACTTCAAAGCTCATATCAAGAACAAGTTATACAGCCCCCAGATGACTTCTGTTACCATGAAAGACAGAAATTCACAGAAATCTAGCTTAAAATGAGAACTCAACCAAAGACCACATTAATAAACCCTGAAAAGGAGATTCATTTTTATAACAGGTGAGTCCATACACATGATACAGCAGTAGTAAGTTCTTGAGTTTGAACACTAAGTGCTAAATCAATTTCTTTAAACACAAGCTGGAGCCAAACAAGAATTCTGCTTGTTAAGTATGTGAAAACTTCACCTTAGATGAATCACTGCATACTGCAGACCTGTTCTGCCTGAAGTTATTCTATATTCTAATTCCAAAACAAAATGTGAAGCAATCTGTCTGAGATCGAACTACTCCCTAGCATTTTAAATATAGCATTCATAGCAATGATATCCTCACCACCACCCCCCAACAAATATGCATGTACACAACTACTTCTAGAACACATCAGGCCTCGTATAATCTCAAATACAAAGTTCATGTTTCAGTACAAAACCTTTCAACCTAGTCTAAGCACAGAAATTAGAACTCCACACCAAAAATATATGTTGACAAATCGGGAACTATCTCAAATAGCTTTAAAAGACTGGACTAGATGACCTCCTGAAGTCCCTTCCAACCTAAATTATTCCCCCAAACTGCAGTCTCTCTTCGTATGCTTGTTCTTTTAGCAGTGAGATTAGGTGCACTTATGCTAGCATTTTAGTTTGCAAAAGCAAATCCCTGACTTGTTCCTACTAGGTACACATTAGTTGAGATAGCTCTGGTGCACGCAAACTGGCTGCCATTTACGTAAAACCAAACCTAAAATTTCACTTCAGGGATACACCTAATGCACTTCACCCCACAGTATGGACACTAGATTACAAGACAAGTGCTGTACCACTGCAATGCTACCTAGCACAGATCAACCTCAGCTGTGAAGGTATCCTGCAACATCCTGAAATGCTACTTTAAAGAAATAATGGTGTCGGTGCCTTCAGTCTCCTAGAAGATTGAGCTTGGCCAGTTAGTACTTGCCAGCCTGTGCTAGTGGACCAAGAGCTTCTCCAGCAGCAGAGTAACTGGTAGATAACCTCAGGAGTGCTGCAGTATACAAGAGCACTATCAATCAGTACCACCTTAGCTCAAGAGGATGAAGTCCAGGGACAACAGATGTGTCAGAAGTAACATGGCAAATGTACCCCCTATTATGGAGATCTTGAACTTCAGGCAAGAGCACTAAAACTCAGGTGCACACCCAACACCCTGGGATGCAGAATCATCACTTGAAGACAGCCCAACAGAAAGCACATCTTCTGACATCCCTCTTAGGCTGCTGAATCTCATTGATTCCTAAAATCATACTCAACCCCTGTCCTGGTTTCAGCTGGGGTAGAGTTAATTTTCTTCCTAGTAGCTGGCATAGTGCTGTGTTTTGGATTCTGCATGAGAAGAATGTTGATATCACCCTGATGTTTTAGTTGTTGCTACATAGTGCTTACACTAAGTCAAGGACTTTTTGGCTTCTCATGCTCTACTGACTGAAAAGGCTGGAGAGGCATAAGAAGCTGGGAGGGGGCACAGCCAGGACAGCTGACCCAAACCAGCCAAAGGGGTATTCCGGACCATATGACATTGTGCTCAGTATATAAGCTAGGGGAAAGCTGGCTGCGGGGGCCACCGCTCGGGGACTGGCTGGGTATCAGCCGACAGGTGGTGAACAACTTCATCGTGCATCACTTGCTTTGTATATTCTATTATTATTATTGTATTTTATTCTATGTCAATTATTAAATTGTTCTTACCTCAGCCCATGAAATTCCTCACTTTTACTCTTCCAATTCTCTCCCCCATCCCACTGAGATTAAATCACAACTCCATAGGTTCAAGTGGGTCCACTCAAGCCACAGGTAGGGTTATTTTGTTAGACACTGATAGGCCATTTCAGCACTACAGGGCAAACTGATGAGTTGCTGGTCATGTTGAACCCCAATGCCTTGCCCTGTCCCAAAAGTACTAAGTCTAGTTGTCCCCTTCCTCCATAGTTTCCCATGGAGGGGGCAACTCTTTTTTCCTCTCCCCACAGGTCAAGAGAAAGACTGGCCCTCAGAGAACAAAGTTCTGTTATCTGAGCTTACACTGACACATTTCTTGTTAGTTGCAGATATTCCTCCCACACAGGTTTTGGTTTTGCCTAAAGCCATGTGTCTTCTCAGCATTTGCATTCAATGGGTAGTTCAGCAGAAAGCTGAAAGCCTGGGCAGTGAGGATGTCAGACGCCCATAATGAGGATGAAGTTTCACACCAAACAGCTGCTTTCACATGGGCTAGCCCCTGCTGTTTAGTATTTTGTAGGAGGAAGAGTGGGGTTAGTTTCTGGGACTGCATTCTGGGCAGGTAGTGTGGGTTGTGGGGTGTTGTTGACTCACCATGAAGACACCCACCTGGAAGACTGAGTTACTTCAGCCAAAAGTCTAGACAGTACAAATGGTTCGTTTCTCTTAGCGACTGAAAAGGAAGTGGTGGTGGGATGAACAAGAGAGAAGTTCGTGCCTCATCAAGAGGAGGAAGAAGAGAAGGTTTCCCTGACAAGGAAGCCTTACTATCCTACAAAACCTAATCAGTCAGCTCTACCTCCCTAATCCTTATTAAACACCATCCTCCTGAAGTGCAGCAGCAGCTAACACAGGCCACCTTATATTTCCCTTCCTCCACATCTTCCCTCACTCCTTCCACCCCCAAATGACAGGAAGCCGGCAAATAACCCAGCTCTTTCTTTTCTCCTAAACAGCACAGTGCTGCTACTTATCAGCCATAATTTCCCCTCAGTAAGCTGCTCAGACCTAGCCCTGCAAGGTGTCCAGAGGGATACTAACTGCCAGCTGTAGGCACACACTAATTCAGAGAGAAGGTTGAAAAAAGGGCACAGAAGGCCCAGGGAAGACTTGTTTGAATGACCATGCTTGCCCAAGAGGTACAGCAGGTTGAGTACCACTGGGGAGTGAGGGCAGATGGGGTATGAGGGGATGGGGTTAACCAAGACAGCTACTGGGAATCTCCTGGAGTTCTTTTAAATCATCAAACGTAATTGGCCACATTGCAAGTGACATTAGCATTTAACCATATTGAATATGCAATAAATTGCAATTCAGAATCCTTGAACATGAAATAATATAAATATTAAATATAAATCTTTATATCTCTAGTGATTTTAAGTTTAAAATGTTACCACCCTATTTCATACTTTAACACCAAGCAGAAACTTCTGTCATTACATAAATGATATTCTGATATTTAGTAAGACTTATTTACCAGGATGAAGACACTAAAAGCATGTTAAAAACATTCTAGAATGCTTCAAGTTGACAGACAGTAAGAAATATTTGTTCTGTTGTAAAATCCGCCCATTTCCATTACCAGTATTCTTCTGTGTTTTAATTAAATTGTTTGCAAGCAATTTTGTATTCAACATGATGCTAAAGCTTTCACTTAACCTAAAACAAACCTATAATAACAACAAATCTGCTCCTCTTTCACACTCAAAACAATGGTTAAATGTTTTCTCTGAAGAGCTCTACTTAATTCTTAGGCCTCTTAATATCCATAGGGCAGCTGCTGCCTTACCCAATCTAATAGTTTGCATTCAGCTGTGTAAATATAAAGACAGAATAATTACCCAAAATGGGCTCTTACTTTCTTGCACTACAGATCCTGGATCATTTTAAAGACCAAAAAGAATCAATTATAATCAATCATTTCAGGCTAGACCTTATAGAGAGATGAGCCAAAGAAACAGAAGTTGCTAACACTGTTGACAGATTACGTGAGTAAGTCACATCAGTGGATCAAGAAACCACAAGATGAAAGGCAACCATTGACTCAATTGTATATTCATAGATTTTTAAGACTGAAACCATTACTGGGCTCATTGAGTCAGCTCTGTTGCATATAGGACAGAGAAGCTTGAACAATAATGTTTATATCAAGCTCATAATTCCTATCCAAACTACAATAATATTTATAATTCCTATTCAAATTACAGCATACCTTTATAAAAGATACCAATTGATGAGGAAATCACAACATCTATCTAGGGAGGTTACCATGGCCATTTATTATGCTCGTCCTTATGAATGTATGCTTATTTCTACACTGAATCTTGTTAAAGCCTTAGTTTAGACTGAAGCCCAGCTCTCCATGTAATTACTTCCTTTCTTAAGATAAAATGACTAAGTCTGAGTCTCCCTGCATGGGTAATTTTCCAGTTGGCTAATGTATGCATCTTCACAGTGTAATTTCACAAAAGCCTTTAGAAGAGTAGGCAACAGAACTGAACTGACTATTCCAATGTTCTTTTCACTGCTTATGTATACAGTGGTATACAAAAGAAAGTGTATACATACTTCTGTATTCTTTTGCATTACATTGAAGGGTGTTGATAACTAGCTGAAATAATTCTTTTCAGATTCATGCGTTTAGCTGGGACTTAATACACTTGCTCCTAGGTTCACAGCCCACATTTGACTGTATTTGGAAATTGGCTGTATTTGGCTGTATTAGGAAAAATTTCTTTACTGAAAGAGTGGTCAAACATTGGAACAGGCTGCCCAGAGAGGTCATGGAGTCACCATCCCTGGAGGTGTTCAAAAAACTTGTAAACATGGCACTTCAGGACATGGTTTAGTAGGCATGTTGGTCTTGGGTTGACGGTTGGACTTGATGATCTTAAGAGATCTTTCCAACCTTAATGATTCTATGAGTTAAGCACTATCATAAGACCACATGATCCAGGTTAGCCTACATGACTGATCTTTTGGGAAAATAGGTAAGTTTGCTGAAAAGTAAGAAATAGTAACAACGTGACCACAAATACATACAAAAAAAAAAAAAAAAAAAAAAAAAAAAAGAAGAGAAGAAACCCCCAAAACACAAGGGACACAAACTATTTTGTACACTGACATTTATGGTATATGGTGGTGATCACTGGTGATCAGTGAATCAGCTTCAGAGACTATCATCATACACACAGGAAAAGCTACTTTGCATGTTGATGATATAGGAGGCAAAGGAGAATAAGGTCCAAGAGTAAAATCCTCCAGGTTCAAACAACAGGGTGAGTGATTACAAAGACTGATGCACTGAAGAAGTGACTATATTAATCCATTGATTTGGAGTGGACAATGGAAAAACACCAGGACAATACTATCTACTAAGACCAACTATTATCAGATCATAAGAGGAAAATACTACTTTTTACTGTTGTATTAAACCATCATAGAATCCTAGAATGCTTTGGGTTGGAAGGGACCTTTAGAGGTCATCTAGTCCAACCCCCCTGCAGTGAGCAAATATTTGGTTGTTATTTTAAATACATAGAGCTGGCCAAACTGACTATCAACTGCACATCAAAATCTTTACAGAGGCCAAGATCCGCCAAATACATTCCACATACCTGAGTCAGGAAGTGAACTCTAAGAATCCCTCTCTAGGGTCTGCGCATGCGAAGGGTCCCTGGGCATCCCAAAGACACCGGCCATGCTAGTTTTCACTCGGCTCCATTCTTTAGGTAGCTAGAAATTACCATCAGTGTCCCTGTTGTCCTGTCCCACGCCACCCAGCACCCCCTTCCTAGGACAACTGTTGTACTGCTCACAAAGTACACTTGGCCATCCCTTCTGTACATCCAACAACCTGAACCAGGTTCACAAAAGAACAGCTGAATCACAGAGAAAAAACCAGCCTCATTCAAATCAAGTTCTACACCGTTATTCTGCGGTTTAGAAAAAATTATTTAGCTTTATAACAGCTAATGGGACATGATTGTTAAGGATCAGAACTTCTCAAATCATTTCCAGTAAGAAACTTAATGGTGACTGTTCCGAAGAGAAAGCATTTTTCCCCAAGAACAGTTTGGAGAAATTTAGTCATATTAACAAAGTGTTTGATACCTGTGAACCCAGTTGAGACAACTTATTTAGATTTCTCGAATGCCTTTTATAAAAGAAACAACTCATGGTTTTGACCTCATAGGAAAAATTATTTATATGCAGGGCTTTGAAGCCTACAAAACTGTATTAAGCAGTTGCCACTGAACTGAATGTTTAAGTGCTCATTATTTCTGAAGGTTGAGAAACATACTTGCGTGCTTAAAATATGCATTTAGGAGCAGCACAAAATTATTATAAGAAGGTAGTAAAATAATGAGATGCTAGAGCTGAGGTATAAACAATATTCACTGATCAAGTTTGGAGAGTCTGAAGAATTCAGAGGCATCTAAGAAACCTCCATCAATTAATGCAATAGATGAAACTGAAAAATTCAGGTCAGCAAGGGAAAGATGTGTTGCATTTAACTTGACTATATAGATTCTGCTAAGAAAAGGTGTTTCAATGAAGTCTCTTCAGTGGCACTCAGTGTCTCAAAGATGATTAGGATTCCTTTATTCTTTAGAAAAACAAATCAACTATACCCAGTACTGTTTTCTCTCCTGTAGATGTTTGACATAATTTCTGTATAACCTCTTTAAAGCAGGCAGATTTTATAAATATGAATCAATATCCCCTATTATTTATAAAGGAAAGGCAGGAAGATGTGATTTGTAAGCACTCCTAAAAGTGATCAGGCTAGAAGAAACTCCAGGGTAAACACCAGTACTTTACAAACACCTGATATTTGTGAAAGACATTTTCACAGTTAAGTGAAAACAAAAGAATCTAAACACTGAATGGAAAATACGTAAGTACTCCAAAACATGATCCAAATGCTTTCCAACTTCATGTAAACACTTTACACACCTTGTATCAAGTCCTTCACCTAGCACAACCTGTGTAACTATGAACAGATAGCCATGATGCCCTATCTAAAAGATGAAAAAAAAGCAAATTCCTCCCTTTCACAAAGACTCTTTTAACTAAAAATAAAAGAAAATAATAATTGCTGCTTTTAATACTTAGTGTTCTAAGTTACTGATTCAAACCACCTGAACAACAAAAGAGCTGCAGTCCTCACTAAACATCAGCCTTTTGCCTGGTTCAGTAATTTGAATGGAAGAATACAGAGGAGCCACACTTATGTTCAATAAATATTTGATCAGCTTGAAAATAAGGTTGTTAATGAATTCCAAACATGCAACGTACTGCTGTCACATCACAGAAAGTAAATTTGTAGACAATAACTTGTAAAGTTCATAAAAGATAGGAAAAAGACAGGTTCCTTGGCTATGTTCAAATCATTTAGTGTCCACAACTAAGTCAAAAGAATGATAGAGCCAGCTCCCGATAATACAGTTTTAAATAACTCGTTACTTGACAGTGAAGTCACCATGCTGCTTTAACTGCACAGTCAAGCATATTTGTGTCAAAGGCAAGCACATTTGTGTCAATTCTTCAATTCCTCCACTTCCAAAAGCAAAATAAAGAAACATTAAAATTAACTTGTGTTTTAAGACACAATAACTTTGGTGCATTCCAAAATTTTTTCTGTTAGAGAGTTAAAAGACTAAGTAGGAATGATACTTTTTAATGCATTAGCACTGGCTAGCCAGAAGTAGCACGTTTTTGTGGAAATGTTATTGTACCACAATTTGTCTCTTACAAAAATGTGACTTGAAGCTATATGAAGTAGAAAGAAACTGGTTATAATCAAAATGCCTTCTGAAATATTAAGCTTAACTGCCATAGCAGACTGAAAAGTAAAACATGCTACTAATAAACACTAATTTAAATAGTGTTAGATTATATTTCATACAAAGGATTTTAGCATTTGAATGCAAATCAGGTTTAGAAGGTTAACCCGTATGCAGAAATTAATCTGTTAATATTTTAATAGACATTTTTCAATTGCTTTTTCCAAAGGTGCCTCTGAACTTCAAGTTAATGCAATATTTATACTGGACTACTTTGGTAATTATTGGTCTAAATATCTTTTACTCCTGCACTTTAATTTAGCTTTATACTTCCAGCTTCATTAAACATCTTGTTTCACAACTATACTAATAGCTTTTCTCAATATTCCATTAAGCAAGGAGAAAAATATGAGGAAATTTTCTTCATAACTAGCGTCATTTACATATTAATCCTATTAATATTTGATAAATGAAGTTCAGTTCACAGCCAAAAATCCATGTTTATAGCAATCAGAATGCAGCAGCCACAAAATTACTCATTGCTCTTTTCCTGCCCCCCCCGAGCACATTACTGTAAGCCGCAGAAACCTGTTCTCAGTCACTTCTCTTTGTATTTGTCCTTTCACTTAATATTATGAACTGGAACTAGAAACTCCAACACTTGCTCCAAAGCAAAAAGGAAAAAAATAAATTACTTCTAATTGTTGGCTAATATATTATGGTCTGCAATAGACTAACTGGTGTCTGCCTTTGACTCTAAATTCTGCTTTTGGCAAATGAAGGTAACTTTTTAAAAGCTACATACTCCTACCTCTGTGACAAAAGAAATGTCCTAACAACAGAGCTGTAAGTCCCCTCGGTCAAAGGAGCTGGTGATGGTCCATGGTTGCTTGTTAACATAGTTTTACATTGCTACTGAGTGTTTTGAAATTTTCTTATTTTTCACCACCTAATATTTATAACCTCATTAAATATGTTCTGTGTAAGTCTTCAGGAAAAATTAATGCAATAATAAAAACAAACAAGATGATACTTCAATTTGCCTTCTGTTGCTTTATTTCATTCTCTTTATTTCACATTGTATCTCTAACTTGAACTGAGATGGCCTTAGTGTGCAGTCACAGTGTAATCTGTCACCAGGATGCCAACATGACTACAGAATACTGTTTTATATACTTCCCCCAGGTGGAATTTTCTTTCAAACTAAGCTTCAAAACTCACTAACAGCCTTAAGGGCTGCATCAAGAGAAGCGTGGCCAGCAGGTCGAGGGAGGTGATTCTGCCCCTCTACTCTGCTCTGGTGAGACCTCACCTAGAGTACTGCGTCCAGCTCTGGAGCCCTCAGCACAAGAAGGACATGGAACTGTTGGAGCGGGTCCAGAGGAGGGCGACTAAAATGATCTGAGGGCTGGAGCACCTCTCTTATGAGGACAGGCTGAGAGAGTTGGGGTTGTTCAGCCTGGAGAAGAGAAGGCTGCAGGGAGACCTGATTACGGCCTTTCAGTACCTAAAGGGGGCCTATAGGAAAGACAGGGACAATCTTTTTAGTAGGGACAGCTGTTTCAGGATGAGGGGTAATGGTTTTAAACTGAAGCAGGGTAAGTTTAGACTAGATATAAGGAAGAAATTCTTTACGACGAGAGTGGTGAAACACTGGAACGGGTTGCCCAGAGAGGTGGTGGAGGCCCCATCCCTGGAAACATTCAAGGCCAGGTTGGACGAGGCTCTGAGCAACCTGATCTGGTTAGCGGTGTCCCTGCTCACTGCAGGGGGGTTGGACTAGATGACCTCTAGGGGTCCCTTCCAACCCAAAACATTCTATGACTCTATGATTCTATGAAATAGAAGTTAACATAATGAAAAAGATGAAACCTACATCTTTTTTCCTCGAAAACCTTTTAAAAACTACCCCACAGCTGATAATACTTCAAGTTTTAAATATTAATATTATCTTTCTATTGTATGTTTAACATGACTCTATCCAAATTCATCTCCTGAGGGCTGTTTGGGACATTACCTCTTAATTCATAGATACAGAAGTTGCTAACAAAAGATGAAAAGATGAGTCTGAAGTAAGCTGTTGGGACAACCAAGATCATCAGAAGCACTCCTGGCTCCTATCCTTTACGGTTTTTTTTTTAAACTTTTAGGCTCCTAAAGTAATGCTTATTATTCTTTTCCTCTCCCCTAGTGACACAACAAATCTTTGAAAGAGTCTTAGGGAGATTATCTTCCTTCTTAATCTTCCTTTCATACTTTTAATATGGAAAATACCTTAGTTGCATGAAGCCAGTGATGTTGGAGAAAACATTAATTTTCATTGCAGGAAGTGCTAAGTGCAGTTGCTTCATTGCATCACTTGTTTTATGAACCTTACTGTTTATGTCTCTTTACATGTTTAGAGCTTTGTAGATTTGCCTAAACGTTCCTGAATTTTTCAAAGCCCGACAGCCCCAATCTCGCCTCACCTTCTGTCACTTCATTTTTACTACCTCTGTCCCAGCTCAAGCTTAAGTGTAGTCACTTGAATTTGCACCAGAGAGAGGGAAGTCAGTCTGTCAGAGGACTTATTTCTTTATGGATGGTTAGTTTGTGATCAAAGGCTCCTAGAAAACTCACAAAAGTTGGGTTGGATCAGCAGGAAGTATTCAGTGCTTGAAGTCTGACAGCAGAAGCATCCCTGGTGTAACAAAAGAATCTCCATGAATTGAGCAGCAGTGCTCTTGGCTGACTCACTATGATAACCTGATTTGTATGGAAGTCAGGTAATTTATCAGTATTAGAGACCACGTTTGCAGGAGCTACAACCTGTAAATTTAAGGCTTCATCATAATATCAGTATTGTTGACATTTTTCTTAAGCTATGATAATAATCAGTATACCAGGAAAAATGTTTCAGCACCTTAGAGCTCAGGAAGATTAATGAAAATTACCAACCCCAAACAGAAAGATGCAAAACTGTATTTCAAAATACTTCTTGAGGAATGTCAATCTTGGAAAAAAGAATGAAGCCGTACATCAAGAGGCAAACAGTGGGCTAGAGCTTTAAACTAATCTGAACATAAGGAGAAACGTACAAGTACAAACTAAGAAATTGCAGCACGCCCATCTCAGACATATTCTAATTTCTCTTTTTAATTTGAGAGCAAAAAAGCCCCTAGAGCTGAACAGATATGCATGAAAGATGATGCACAAAATTGCCAGCAGGATTTTTTCTACATGTTGCCAAACGTATGTTACACAAAACTGTCATTAAGGGCCAGCTTATTACATTTTACAGGGCTACAAATCTCCTTGAATTAAGTATTTATGAGTCTTGCTTGGAATACTGAATCCTATGGTATTTTTTAAGAAACAACAGAAACTAGCCTTTTCGACTACATATTCTAATATATAAATTATAAAATTATGAGTTTTATTCATATTAAATTCATCATTGCCTATATAGATTAAAATAGTAAACCCCATTTTTTACATTCTTAGTTTCACAAGAAAACATTCATACAACATGAGGGTAAATCCAACCAGAAAAACTCAGCATGTGCCTTGCAGTGCTTCGCAAGCAGCAAGCTGATGTGCTTGGAGAGGAAAAGCAAAGTAGGAAAAAAAAGTACATTGAAAAAAATCAGTACATATTTTCTCTTTCAAGTCTGCTACCAGACTAACACAGCTTTAAACTGCATTTTCGGGAGAGTAATTTGGATAATGAGAAGGGAAAACTCCTCCTCTAAGAATAAAAAACATAGCTTGCCGAAGGAGAAAATGAAAAGGTCCTACCCACTCTTTGTGAGAAATTAATCCCTGTAGTTCTGACTTAGGAACAAGCAAGTCGATGGCTCTGGGTAAGACTAGGTTAACTTGAATAGGGTTAACTATTTCCTGAGCACTGCAAGTAAAGAGAAGCGTAGACTGTATTTAAAAAAAGTCACTTGCAGAACTCCAGTTACAGTGAAGATTAGTTGCCATCTTTCTCAGGGAGCAACATTCTCCCATTAAAAGCAGTGGTTCTGACATTGGTTGTTAATATTGCCTTGTAACCAATTTTAAAACACAACAAAACAATAGTTTGGCCGCTACAGATTTTTTTGCCCCTTCTACATAGCATAACCACACAAATGTTGATCGGACATGCAACACAAGATCTCTGGTTTGAATAGTGGGATTGAGCAACTGCCGTGTAGAACCTCTTCCAACTCCTCTGCTGCTGGTAGGGACCTTTCATTCTGTTACTGGCAGAAGGGTTTCAGACAGCTCTCAATCTCTGTCACTTTTTCTCCTTTCCCTTCTCTTAAATGTTTCCTCTTCTTTAATTATATCAAACATTAAACTAAACTGTTTATGTAGCTATGCTCTGAGCAAGCAAGCAGCTGAAGGTGCAGAGAATTAGGGGAGGGGGTAAGTGACAATTACCATTTGCAAAAACAAATGTCAACAGGTTTAGCAGCATTTAACATTGCTACAAGCAATGATGAGGGAACAGAAAGAGTGGTTAAGAACAGCTTTTACACAAACAAATGTAGAATGCATTTAAAAGACAGAATTGTGTTTCTTAGAGAAAAAGAACTGCTCCTCATGGGGCAAATTCATCAGCATCCATCAAGTTGAAATGTTTGATGTGCAGTCACTGGACAATTCTAGGAGAAAACAGTAGACAAACCTGAGCCACTTCACAAGAAGCTTTTCTCATATCTGATATGCCTCTAAAAGGTTTTTCAACTTACTAAGTTTCCCATGCATCCTTTTTGCTAATGTCATACAAAGACAATAGTCTTTTCTTTATCCCCTAGAACATAAAGCTTAGGATCTCTTTCACAACTGAGAACGATGTAAGGAAAAAATATCATAGTTAGTTTGAGCAAGAATCTGTGACAACGTTCAGAAGATATTTTACAAATCTCCTCCCACCTGCAAGATGAAGTGCATTTATCGTTCCAACATAAACGTTACTAAAATGCAAACAGATAATAATGAGCATGCTAGTATGAACTCTGAGCCAATAAACTAGATTTCTGTGAAGCACCATCCTATTTGTGAAACAACTTTAATAGAATCCTTCAAAAATTTTCTTACAGCAGAGTGAGAGAGAGGAGAGATACAGACATGACAGCAAAGTGAACAAGTCCACCTGCCATTGATCCAGCAGGTACTCCCAAAAGGATTAGAGACTCAGCATTGAGCTACACCTCCCTTGACACCAGGAACAGTAAGTAGCATGCTCATTTTATGAGCTGTCTTATAAAAACCTTTTCTGCTGTACACTATGCCCTCAAGAGAAGGAGAACATGACTTTTATAAACCAAAAGCATTTAATAAGCTATTTGTTGAAATGAAATTATTCTAAAGCCTGGACAAAGAACATGAACCCTGTACTTAGCAGATGGGGAGGCAGGGATACTAGTTTTGGCAGAAAGATCTGAAAACGCAGTTCAAGTGGAAACTAAGGACATCTTGGCTAAAATAAAGTTACAACAATGATTGTGATGGAAGTTGAGGTGAAGTACCATTCCTCATTTACCGAAATACTACAATAGGCGCACCAAAATTTTAGTTGCATCAAATACACAATTCTTGGGTTTTAGGCTTCTGGGAATATTTCTCCCTCAGTTGCATATGTGTATTTGTGCTTTCAAAGTGTGAAATTGGGAAAACCTCTGAAAAAAAATGGGTTTCAAAAGGGGTATCAGCTCAAGTCCTGACAATTGTTTATAACTATTGCAAACAGACATATTACAGAATAATCTGCTCCAAGGAGGTATCACAAAGGAGCAAAGTTTTAGACTCCCACTCGCACCTGGGGGAAAAAAGAAACACCATTTGAAAAAAAAAACCCAAAACAAAAAAAAACCACTCTAGGACACAAAACCTGATAGAATAGAAGGGCAGTATACTAAGGGAACACCAGTCAACTGTTCATTAGGAACAGAAGGCGTGCAATTTTGTCTTAGGGGTGGCATAAGAGTACTGAATGGTGTTTAACTCACTGCATCCCTCCTCCCCAACACCCTCTGTACAGGGAAGAATAGGACACACAGCAGTGTTCAACAACTAATACTGTTCCCTAACTCCTTCTACTCCAGCACCTGGGGATCATACCCACCTGCATTTAAATATGTGCTATCTTGCAGAAGAGAACTGTGATATTGCCAGAACAGTTGCTAAAGAAACTCCCCTTTCTGGATAGCTACCAAGTATTTCACATCTCAAAAGCGCTTCTTTTATCCTAGAGAAAAAATGGCTTTTGTAATTTACCCCTAGGCCAACAGCTGATTCTTAAACAGTGAGCTACAACATCACTTGATTTAAAATTTTACTGCAATCCAAAATTCCACTCCAGTACAAGGCAGATCTCAGAGTAAAAAGGCATTAGCTATACAACTAAACATATTTTTTTCTAAAGCCAGTAAAACTCTTACTTCTTCACTAGCTGTGGGGTTTTTTAATTAACCAAAATGTATACAAGCAGAGCAGTATACCTCCAGTTAAAAATGAAGCTAGAATGTCTAATCTAGTAAAAAAATGCTATAAAAAACCCTTGCCTTCTGGATGCTATAAGTTTTAGTAACTTTGTACCTCCGTTTTTGTCCTGGCCAGTCCAGTCACCCATTAATATTCCTACAAAATTAATTAATATATGTTTGCAGTGAGACACTGCAATTTCAGAAGTAATGGAATAACACCCACCAAATGTGATAGAGGACAAAACCCTACTTCTTTTGAAGGCCTAGCAAAATATGCAAGCAAATGTCATGGAAACAGAAGCTCTCTCCATGGTAACACCATCCCTGGTATGGTAGCTAACCACTATAATTTCTAACATGCTCCAAGACATGGTATTAGTTTAATTCCAGTTTTCATTTAGTATTTGTTCCATAACATTCCATATATCTAGCAGTTGTAAAGGTTTATTAAAAACATTAATAGTTCACAAGCATGTAGTATCAAAGCCAAAGCTGAATATAAGTATAAAGGCAAACTGATTAACTGTGATAAAGTAAGTCTGAGTAACTCTGTCTTTCGGAAAAAAAACCAAAAGACTGATGGCACCGTAAAGAATTATATTACAGCTGGTTCCCATTAAACTATCTGACTCTGCAACAACTGTCAGATGTGACACAGAAGGAGCTATAGAATAAAAAGGCACAATTCATAACTGCAGCTAAGCAATCCTTGTTACCTGCCTTTACAGAGAATTTTAAATTATTTATCAGCTAACCCAGCAACCAAAATTCTCAAAACCAGCTGAAGGCTCTTGCTAGCATTATAGCTGCTCTCCACAGAGATGGACCAGCTTAGTGTGTAGCAATCAAGAGCCATGGGAATGATTTCCAAAGAACAATTTATTTGACAAATTAGGTCCTGTTTGTGAACTATCTATGTGCAGCTCACGACTCTGACAGAAACTACTATCCACATTTATTCTATGACAATGCTTGGGAGTCTGTTTTCCGATCTGATCATCAATGCTAAGTTTCATTTATCTAACTGTTACTGGATACAAAGCACATGGTGCTATGCGCCCATTCAGTCCAGAAACTGAAAAGGGTCAGCAGTACAAACGTGTAAGAAAATACATTTCCCATAACATTTTTGCAAGTAAAATACCAGGTCTTGCATAAACATGTACAGCAAGCATAGAAAATGGAGCTTATCCTGCAGAAGTCTTTTAAAACATGAACAAATATTCACTAAAATAGTCTACCTTGTTGTTCTGTTTCACATGCAAATTATGAAGAATACTCGTGTTCTTTTCTGGTTCAAATATTGTAATGAGCTGTAAAGTTTAAACCAAATCCTCTAATAATGATGAAAGCATCACAACTGTATTACTTAAGCCCTTTGAAAATGCAGAAAAACTTATACCAATATCCCTCATCTGAAAAATTACATATAAAGTCTTCAGTTTTGTTTGCATACCTAATCAATATATGGGAGAGGTAAATTTTTTTCATATAGTACATGGAAATAGTACAGTACTCTATATTTTAGAGTGTGTCGTTGATTCTCCTCTCAAAAAATCAAACACAATCTCCCAAAACCATGTTAGTGTGCTGGAAAAAAAATGTCTTGAAGGTTTCAGAAATACAATATAACTCATATAGTCCACTACACACATGCTTATTTGTCTAACAGAAAAATCTGTATTACCTAAAACTAATACTTTTTTTAATATTCTGTAAATAACAAGACAGTAATACTTGTGTCTAGTGTTCTTTCATATTTGGCTTTGGAGCCAGATGTGTTAGTTAAAAAAAACCAAAAAACCAACAACCCCAAGAAGTCAAAAAAATCTGAATTTGCTTTGCTTGATTTGAGCTGAGGCTAAAAGACTGTTGCAAAGGAATACACTGCCTGAAAACTAACAAAAACTGACCTCTGCCATTCTTTTCTCCAACTAAACTTCCATTTTTTCCTCACCTTTGCTCACCACAGTATGCATCAGATGTCTTGTAGAACAAATTATGTAAGAAATTGGAACTTCACATTTTATACATCAAGACGTATAAAACCTGAAACTTGGTTTTGTTAAACACATAGCAAACATTCTTTAATTTGCTTTGAGCTCATCCTCTGAGTACTGGATCCTGGGATCAACTTACATTTGCTAAACAGTGGTGTGTTTCTAGAACTACTTAGAATTATCTTTTATTCTTCTGTTGTTAGTTTTCCTCATTACCAGCAGAACAAGCCATATTTTCCCTTAACAATGGCAACATCAATTCACAGTCTGACAGGTCCCCAAGACACACATTTTAATTGCTCTCATAAGTTGTAAGTTCTCCCTAAAGACTCCTGTGTTGCATAAACCACATGTTTTGTTTCAGCGGTTGGATGAATATACAGATTCAAGATCTTCCTGGGATTTCCAGTGAGCACTGTTTGGAAACAAGCAACCTATTCTTTGTCAGTTCAAAGCCATCAGAACTTTCAGACAGCATTTAACAAGCCTACTAATTTTTTCTTTAATGAACAATTCAAAGTGCACATAACATCTGCATTTTGGAAATCTGGACTATTTCCAGCTATAGACTCTACTCATTTTCCGCTTTTGGAGCGAACCAGCAGGTACGTTGCAGTTGTACATTCCTCTGTCTCAGCGGAAAGCTTCTAGAGTAGCATGGCAGAGAATTTAATTTAGGAAACACAACTAGCAGCATTAAGAGAAAATAAGCTTTTGCTTTAGGAATAGCCGCAGTGATTATATTTATGTTAGTTTTCATTGGTTTCTTATCTCTGACTGCTACAGTTATGGCATGAAGTCTGGCACTGCCCTTCTAACTCCATACTGATACGGTAACATCTGAACTATTCAGCATTCATGTCAATGGAAGACAATGGAATTTTCCTAAAAGCAATTTATAGCTTTCATATAAAGCTCAAGACTTTCATTTTAAACATATGTTAATGGACTTGGTTCACCATTTGGGCAATGTCAAAGACTAGGAGAGCTGATGAATGGAACAGGGAGTACAATTGCAACTGAAACTAAAGTTACTGGCAGTCAAAATGAGACTGAATTATCACAGCTGTGTTCTGTGGTACCTCCTCAATACAGAATACTATTCCACAGGCACCGCTGAGCCTTGCGGAGCATGCTGTGTTCTGCACAGTACAGCGCACACAATTAATTTAAATCTATTGTCACAAATAAACACAGTTGCCTTGCAAGATTTATCTGATAATACCTGCTAGCAACTAAAAGACGTATTTTGATAATCACAAAAATTCAGAATACCTAGCTAAATATTCTGCCTTATCCTGAAAGACACCACTATTTTTGCTCTACTGCTGTGCTCCTGACTAAGAAAAAATAAGAACATTTCATGAAGAGTCTTCATGGAAACTTAAAAGGTCTGTTGGTTGTCTTGTTCTGGCATGCACAGGAGAAAGTAGTGGGAGAAAACATTTGCAACAAGGTAGTTCCTCCAGATATTTTCCTAAATCGTTTTGGTTTGATAGAAAGCATATAGCTGAATCATACATCAGGCATTCTGTTGAAAACTATTCTGGGATCCGAAGAAGAGAGTGTTAATAAAATACGTTCCACTGTATCTTCCAGTTTCCATGTAATTCCTGATCTACCAGTTTCTCAGTCCTGGAAAGACTCTTGTAAAATTCAGGATGGGTAGGAACACTGCCATGGAGACAACTGACCATTTCATTAACAGCAGCCTACGTTAAAGATCAAGAGCTTAATCAATTACTTGGATGATTCAGCAAAATGTTCTCACTGATTTGAAGCAGAACCTCTCCTAGATTTCCCTACCCAGCCATAATGAGATCCGTTTTCAAAGCTGATCCACCACATATATAAATTAACCTAATTTGTGGAATACAGACTTACTCACTTAAAAGCAGGTATGTTCTGCAGAAGCTGAACAATGGCTTTGGTATTCTCATCTGAATATTGAATCTACAGTATATATTCCTAATATTTATTTATTTATTTTAATTAGAAAGTACGTGCTGGAAGCACAACAGCAAGTGCATGCAACAAGCTCCTTGGCATCTAGCTTTGAGACAAAGAAACTGTATTTGAAAGCCTTTATAAATGATGATTCTGCCTATCCTAATACAAAATATGTCTTTATTTTCCCAACATTTAGAACAGTAGCATCCAGAAAAAGCATTTTTTTTCTTCTCCTAAACAACATATACACAGACACCACCATATTAATGTCAACTGACAATCCTGAGGATGACTAGTACACATAATGTAAAATGTAAGAAAGATCTTCACTGCCTAATGCCATTGGCAGGCAGGATGATTAAACTGCACAACAGAAGTTCAGGAACCTATTTAGATAGCTCCCATAAATGTAATTCATTGCCTGAGAAATCAGAGAATGTCAGATGGTATAGGTCATAAGCAAACAAATGAGATAGTGTACCAATTACAACTAACACTTTCCTTAGGTAATCAGACTCAAGGCACTGACATCTATTCAGGCAGACATTAAAAGAAAGTCAGGTTAAACAATTTTGGCAAATAGCATATACATTTGCATCTCTAAATGTACTAGAGGACCATCAACACAAAGTTAAACACGGAAAACTTTTGCAACACCATTACCTTACTATATTCAGAGCTAAAAATGACTCATAACTTCACCACCACCTTTTTGGCCATTTTTTGTTAAGTGTGGACTCCAGGAGTTTGTACCTGTAAGAATGTTCAAATTTCCTGAGGTGTGAATTATCTCAGGTTCTTGGAACGTAAGTGGAAATCTTAAAAATCTACTACATTCAGAAATCATGGCACTTTTATCTAGGAGTCTAACAATTTAATTAAATGAGCTCTAATTAATTTAATTAGACCTTACTTATTGCGGTTTAAGTTAGCATTTCTGTTGTTACTTCTTCTAAAGCTTCTAGTTTTCTGATTTTCAGAAAAAAAAAAGGTAGAAAACAAATAATCTCAAGACAGCAAAGACAAACTTGAATCAGTATAAAAATTTTACTTGTATAGTCACAGAAAAACTCTCAGAGAAATACTGTGCATTGCTAATAAATTTGAGTGTGTTCATAAAGCACAAGATAGAATGGTATATTTGAGATATGACTAGCTATTTAAGAGACAAACTGCGAGGAACATTGCCATGGAAATTGAATATAACAACTATTCATAGGCAGAAAAGAGTTGTAAAGCTTTGTGGCATTTCAGGAGATTGACAGCAAGTTCTCTATGAAAGGAAAACCTACAACGGCACAAAAAGTGTGTGCTGACATGACAACAGCATCCCCTGACTAGTAAGAGTCATGAACATTCCTCTTGCGGAGGAAATCACCTTTAGCAATGAGATACACTAAGGATACATGAAAGGTTTTAGTAGTGTAGGTCAGCACAAAGACTGATGTAAATTATTCTCGCCACATTCTCTTCCTTTCTGCTGCAAACTCTAGAGAAAAAAAAAATCCAGGCAATCTTAGCATCTACGTTAAGGAGTCAAGGTGCTGATCTCCTCTCCCTGGTATTCAGTGACAGGACACATGGGAATGGTTCAAAGCTGTTCCAGGGGAGGTTTAGCCTGGACATTAGGAAGCACTTCTTTACCAAGAGGGTGATCGAACACTGGAACAGGCTTCCTAAAGAGGAGGTTGATGCCCCAAGCCTGTCAGTGTTTAAGAGGCATTTGGACAATGCCCTTAACAACATGCTTTAAGTTTTGTTCAGCCCTGAAGCAGTCAGGCAGTTGGACTAGATGATCGTTGTAGGTCCCTTCCAACTGAAATATTCTATTCCATTCCATTGCCTCCAAATCTTACGTGAATCACTACAAAATTAGACAGCTAAATCCAGAAACTTGTGTATTTATTAGAAGCAAAAATTTACGTTATCATATGATTCTTCCCAAGCCGTTAGATGTCTGCTTTGATACTGAGTCTATATCTGAGCCCATCTGAAGCCATTGCTTCCTATTGCAATAGAAATATTTAACAATAACTGATGCCCCATCACTGGTAAACATGATGTCCGAGTTCCAGCAATATGTCAGCAACTGACTTGGCCTAAGTTTAGAAATTCACAGAGGAGTCAGTAAAACATATACTGTGGAAGAAAAGGCTTACCAATTGCATAGGATTATTTAGGAGAAACTGGCACTGCTTAATGAAAGAAAACATGGCCTTTTGGAGGTATTTTATTTGGTGGCATTTTTTGGAGGTATTTCATTCAGTGTAAACTTCAGTGATTTTGGATGAACTTTTATAATGACAGGAAAAACCCACAGCCTATTATACAATGGGAATAGCACAAATAAATTAACAGGCAACCAAGCATTTCAGATCACCAAGAAGTCTGCCAAGGGAGGGGAAGAAAGATATATTAAAAACTCATGCAATGTTAGTCAGTAATAAAAACCTCTTCATTATTCTTTCATTTTAAAGGCTAAGCTTTTTGTTAGTATTCAGTACGGAGAGTTATGTGTTAAATAATTCAGGCATTCTTTAAAATAACATTTTTCTTAGAAGAACAGAGCTCAGCAGCTGCCCTTCTTCCTTCCCCGGAAAAAATCCCAAACCCACACAACTGGACTTTATTCCTCATCCAAAATAAGAGCATGGAGAAGTACCAAAAAGAAATCAGCCCGAGCCAATGCAAAAACATCACAGAGCTCAGGAGGCAAAAAGATGGAACAGAAGAGAATAAATTCTGATACAAGCTTTCCACAAATGCTCAAAAACTGTCCTTAGGCCTTCCTAACTGATGGCCAGGGAGCCTTCTTTGAAGTGGCTAAAGTGAGAAAATAATGCCTACATCCTTTTCCCAAGCAAGGGAAGATAATGGCTCTAGCCAGCCAGACAGTTGGTTATTAAGAGATCGCTAGTGTAAAAATTAAACAGTCTGAGATATCTAGCAAAGGTATGATTTACAAGGCAGATAACAAAAGTAATTTCACTGATGAGTGGGCATAGGTCAGAGAGCCAATTCTGCCATCAGAAGATAAGAGGCCATTTTTGAGATTTCCATTAAAAACACACAGGTTGGCAAACTGCAAGTGTTCTAAACCAAATGTAAGAAGTTGTTTGCTGTTTTGAAGTAACCTTTTAGAAAAAAGGTTTGAAAGCTTCCAATCTTTACACAAGCACTCCGAATCTGTGAATGAGGTGTTTGGCTTTTACCTGCAAACTAATTCACTCATTGTCTGGGGCATGATCACAGGGCGACATACCTGTCCATGAGGTTTCCTGCTGGCCTGTTTCACTCCTCCTAATTAGCACTTAGCTTCGGTCCCTGCTCTGCCAACCTGTTACATGCAGAGGGATCAGAAAGCTGATCAGATGGAATGGAGCTGACTTAGCCATATGGGAGTTATATCGGTAGCATCTTAAATGGATAGAAAATGATGCAGGGAAAAGCAGCGTTTGGGAGAAGCGACATAAAAGGGAAATCAAAAGGAATGAGAGAAACGGGCTACTGGATAGAGAGGATGCATGAAAAGGAAAAGAGGAAAGGAAAAGAGTACAAAGGGAAGAAGAGAAACAATAGTAAGAAAACATTGTCTTATATTTGTCTCTCACCACGGAGTTGTCAGAGAATGGTAGGTTAAGGCAGGGGATGCACAGGGGGGCACTATGAAGCACACATCACATCACCTACAAAGCATTCTTAAATTATAAATGAGGCAAAACCCTCCATCATTTCCACTAAACGTGCTCTTCTCATGATCTGTGAAAGCTTTCAGTCTCTGGAAAGGGAAGAAGGGAGAAGGAGGCGGCAGGCCTCAGTCACTGCCTTTCAATTGTCACTGTGGAATTAAAGCACTCATACACCCTGTGCAATAACCAATATAAGTAACTCAAGCAACTGGTGAATTAGTTAGGAATCATAATGTTCAGTTAGCATGACCTTGCAAAATAAACTAACCTGCACAGGCAGAAAACAATGTCTTTACTCCTTAACATTGTTTCTACCATCACCAGTCACAGTGCAAAACAATTTCTGCTTCAGGACAAGAACCTTGCTATTCATAACATGAGTTTAGATAGGAAAACTAATAGAAGAAAATGAAACCTATTATATCTGACTGAAACCCTAGATTCAGTAGTAAAACTTTTCACAAATCCCTTTTCATTAAAGCATGCCAATTTCTCAAATCTGAACTAATTCACACGCACTTGATGCCAAATCTCTTCAAACCCAAGAGAAAAGTGAGGAAACCCAAAGCTCTTAGAGGCTAAAATTGTAATTCCTATTCGCAAATCATTTCAGGTATTTTAATTTTTATTATAAGTCAGAATTAAACCAAATTTCCAAACAACAAAATATTCTTTCTCCACCTGTGTCAACTCCCAGTATCAGTGCTGCCTATAGCTACTGGGGAATATATCCATATACTTGATGCCTGTGTCTAAGACCAGAGATGAAGAGAAACATCTCTGAGTAAATGGAAAAAAAAAAAACCCAAAAGCAAAAACACAGAAAAGACTTTCAAAGAGACTGAACTAATAAACTCAACATTCCTTATCTTAAATATTTCGTTAACTTCTGCATTCTGCTTTAACTATTAAAAGTATGGAAAATGTGGATATTTTTTCCCCAAAATTTTCCTGTCTGTAAATGGTCACATTCCATTCATCCTCCTCTGCTACCACTTTATTCTTCTTTCCAATTTTGCTCCAATTCCTATCTACTTCTGTTTTCTTCTCCTCAAAATGCACATGAGACTTCAGGAGCTCCCAAAAGATGTTTTTTAATTTCCATGTTCTTCTAAAACTCAGCATCATTTCTGTCTGTCTCTTTTTATGCAAGATCAAATATGTCAATAAAAACGTCTGTTAAGAACTGTTTTCTTCTAGATATGCCATGGTCTCTTCACTTGAGACAACCTGGTTTTATAAAGGTCTTTAAGTCTCATGATGACCAAGATTCAGGCCTCCACCCCAATCAACAATAGGTATTTTTCTCTGTGAAAAGTTGTAATACATCAGACACACAACTGCAAACAAAATGCAAAAAGAAAAATTATTTCATTTAGTATTCTCAAGGGATCATTTATGCATTGTTATGCTCTGTTGCCCTTGTACTGTTGCCTATTAATTTATGCCCTCTGTACCACATAAAACAAAAAAAGCAGCATCAGCTCCCTATATCAGCTTCACCCTTTTCCATTAATCAGATTTAATACTTATTTTGTAATTAATAGGTCTACAATAATTTCTTTTGCTCTAAATATATTATTTCTATTTTCTCAACTACAAAAGCCATTGAGAAAACTGCACATTGCTTAATCTAGGAAAATCAGTTTTGTAACAGATGCAACAAACTTACATTTCATAAATCCGGAAATAATACTGAAATTTAAACATTAAATTAGACTAAACAAATATATCCCATATTTTAAAGATGAAAAACCTTTATAAGCATTGAGCAAGAAAATTAGTTTTTTGTTGGGTTATAAATTTCTCAGTATGCTAAATCAGAAAACAGAAGTTCTAGAAACACAAGCCGTATCAGATATTAATTTCATGTAACAACAGCAGAGACACACATTCTTCAGTAATTTCATTTCAAGTAGAAAAGGTAATTTCAAATTTAGCTGTAGTAACTCTGCACAGTTTAACCTCTAATATTCAGGAAAGTAGTGCTGAGAAGCCTTTACAATTGATTTAGATTTAACAATATTCCAAGACATCATCGGGACTTCTTATGAAAGTATGAAGGTTTTTTACTCTAGAAGTTTTGCTTTGAATTTGAAACAGCTATATACTTTAAAAAAAGGTATGTGGCCTTATTGCTCAGTTATTTTGTGGTTAGCTGATGTAGAATTTGCAATACAGAACAGAGGTTAACCTTATATCCAGATGGGAGTGTCATCACCCTTGCTAAGATCTACAATATAGGAAGCAGACCAGAAAAAAAATCTTTTATCTGGAAAACCAAATACAAATGTTTTCTGTGAGCAACTGTAAAGGTAGGAATAGCTGTCAAATTTGAAATAATTTCAAATAATTTTACAAGCTAAAAAAAAAGTCAACATGGATGATGTTACAGCCACTCTCTATGCCAATATACCATACACACTGCAGCGTATCCATTGTATCAGAATCAACAGGAGCAGTAGTAGGATGGACAAGGCCATGCTACTGACTTCCTCTAAAGCCACCCTTCCTGCTTGAAAACCATTTATATTATTTTTTTTCTGGTTGTGTGCAGTTATTCTGGTGACTTCTCCCCACCCCAGTCATATACCTTCATACTGGAGGACATGGCTTGAGAACATACCACGCTTTGATTGCACTAAAACAACACAAGTCACAAGTTTTACTAAAATTTTAATGTGTGAACATCTTGAGAAAAAATAATAATCCCAGAGCCCAAATCAATGGCTGAAAGATTCACAGAATTCATGCAGTCAGAAAAAATTCTTCCTTACTTAGCAGCACATCATAGTACACACGTGAAAACACATGAGCAGATTCGTGAAAACTGCCACCATGGATTAATCTGAAGTCACACATACTACAAATGAGATTGCAACTAGTTGAATTTAAGCAGTCTGAGGACCAGGGAAAATCAGAACCAACATTGCAAAGTAATCCTGACCAAAACAAAGATTAGGTAGTAGATGGGAAGATGAGTGGGGAGGGAAGGTGAGAATTTCACTTGAAAGTAAAGGGGGAAAAAATCTGTTTTTACGCTACTTACTCCCGTAGGCTGAAATATCAGTCCATCCACTTCGTGGCTGACTTCTCTAGCAAAGTTTCCTTCCAGGAGCTGTAGAACAAAAGGAAAATAAATCTTTTTTCCACAGAGAAATATTTAATTTAGAAGACTGCACATCAAAGCAGATTATATGCTACTACTGCAATCATGTGCTAGTAAACTGCTTATTTATGGTTTAACATTAGAACTTGCGAAATGTCAACACAGGAAGCTTCAACCAATTAGCAGTTTTTACAAAGAACACTCAAGGCTCAAAGAAGTTTCAGGGAGGCGAACCCTTACAGTATTATTCAAGGAAAAAGGCTTTGTCCAAAAAGAAATATTGAGAAACCAAGATGATTCTATACATTAAAAGATGAAGAAAAATCAGTTCCGATATAGGACTGCAGTCATTTGTGGACAAATTTAAAAACACATTTGCCACTTTAACATGCAAGTAGCACTTACTTTAGATTGAAGTTGTGTACTGAAAAATATTTCAGGGCATCATTCAAAATTCATGTTTGGCAGACTCCCTAACTAGGACATAACCTAGTAACACGGCTATGCTACTGTAAAACAACCGTCTGAATTCATCTGGATCTCAAATATTCTATTATACATTTTCAAAGATTGTGAATTCCATATGGAGGTGAATAGATCCATCAAGATGGTATTTACCAGAGAAAAACCAACTATTTAAACAAACTAATGAAACCAGCTAGTTGACAGTTACGAGAATTGATGATACGCTTCCATGTTAAATTATGAATTGCCTAAGGAAAAGCAAACAACCAGTGAGAACTACAATTGTCAAGTAATAGCAAAAATTAGGAGAATTACCAAAATGCCTCTTTATTAATTTCAATTTATGTTTCACTGTAGAGATGAAGAATCTATCCTGAAGTTGCAGGTGCTTTTAGTAATATTTGAAAAATTTTGATGTAGAAGTAATCACATGGTCCTAAAACATAGCAAATACAGAACTCAGTAAATCACAGTCAATTTTAAAGGCGACATTTTGGCCTAGACTATTAATTTTGTATCATTTCCTTTGCATAGTCCAACTTCACTCAATGACGAACTGACTAAATTATTCTTATCAAGTATCAAACTCTGCCCTCAGTAAAAAAATTTCTCAAAGCAATGCACTTGAAATGCATCAAAAGCCTGATGGCCAAATATTTTAAACAATAATAATATAACATGATATTTCATTTAAACCTGTAGCTATTTGCACAGAATATTTGATCATTTTGCTACACAAAAAAACCTAGCTTTTTTCCTTATCCATGTAGCCATTAGCATATTTGTGCTTATAACTGCATCTACAACTTTCACTATTCAACCTTTAGGTACAACATAACTGAAAAACACACTCTATCAGAGTACTCTCAAGTGGTAAAATACGTAAAGAATATTTGATTCTGAGTAAGAAATCACACAGCAAAACACTATTCTTCAGTACAGAAAGCCCATACTTGGAATGTGAAGTTGTAGCTGGCATTTACCTATTATGATTTTGAAATTTACAACTGAGCCTCCCGATCCTTTACCAAATGTCTATACGAAAAGAAAAATTTCTATACGAAGAAAAAAAAATCTGCAATTCTTTCAGAAGTTCATTGTTAATCTTTGCTTCAGCAAAGAAATAAGTACATTGGAAAATATTTAAACAAATGTTAAAAAGTTTTAATTTTTTTTTTTTTTTACATTTCTACACAAGCTAAGCTCTCTGCAAATCCCTTGTAAAGGTTACTGCATAGTTCCAAAACTGACAGGCCAGTGAGAAATCTGTAATAAGAATACACTTGAGATTTACAAAAACACATGGAAAAGATTTCATTATATTCAAGTACCACAAAAACCTTCCTCTGAATACAAAAGCCTACACTTCTAAAGATAAGACAAACTTCAAATTAGCTGAGACTATACTTCTCATACATTTCTAGCTATCTTATTAGAAGGCACTAACAAAACTGGCAAACAGAAACCAATCATCTCTGTTTCTGCTTATCTGGAGTTCTTAAAGGAATTTGAGGACATGGCTACTTTGGTGTTGAAGCCTACATAAACAACATTATTTACTTTTTCCCAAAGTAAAACTTAAGACTATAGAAACAATCCTTTAATTTGGAATGTGTGACTCACTCAGGTAAAGCATAAAATTACTATCATGCACTGTTTTACCTGTAGCTCTCTCCACTTTGGTCTATGTGTAGTTAAACTGCGTTAAAGCACTACTACAACTTCATAAATGGGAGGAAAATATAAATTCAAAATTTACCATTTAAAAAAAAATATATTCTGGTATTCCTTTTTATTCACTACTCCACCAGAATTATACAATGCAAGGGAATCCCTCTTAGCAACCTGACATCCAGTTTCAGACTTGAACTCACTCTCAATTTGGAGGTCCACAGTATTCTTATCAAGACATCTCCTACTAAATGTCAATTAGATATCAAAGACAAAAGGATTTTAAAACCAGAACAAGACTCAACAGATGACTAAACCTCTTTGTGTTCCCAGTTGTTTCACTTTCATTCTCATTAGGTCCATTACAAGTATTTCAGTGATAACATTCTAGAAAAGAATTTTTAGTAGAAAGGATTAGCAGTTTGGGAGAGGGGGAGTGAAGTGGGAATGAGGGAATGGCAATTTTCTCCAAACCTCTTCCCATACATGCTTTCTTGAGAATTAAACTATTTAGAGGTTGTCTGTGAACAGCAGAATATATACCCATTGAATATTGGAGAAAGTTTGGAATGACAGGAAAATGAGCAGCAAAGGATCATCTGACACATAAGCAAATGTTTTTGACACTAAAAATATAGTTGATATAAGGTTTTTAGGTTTATGAACTTAAAATGCAGATATCATGGTTCATCTTTCAAAAAACGATGTTCAGTTTTCCACCCATTAAAATTTCTAATTAACTTGAACAGTACAGTCTTTTTTTAATCAGCACCCTGATAAATGGCACACCTGCTTGACTGGGATGACTGCCAGGGATCAGATAAAATGCAATGCATCTCAATGACATTTTATAAAAGATGGGTAAATGATGCATGAGAGCCGATTCTTCTAGCATGCTATTCCTTGTAGCCTCGTGGCATCTATTTTCACCTGTGAACCCCTTTTGTTTCACTTCGTGCAGCTTCCTGCTTCCCCGTGAACACTGCAATAAACCATATCCTCATACTACAGTTTAGTATTTAAAACTTTTCCTCTCTTACTTTATAACTAAATCAAATTAGAAATTATTGCTACATCTAACAATATTCCTCTAACGAAAAGAATGGTGTAATCGCATGGAATGAGTGGAGCCATATGATGGGGAAAAAGATTTCTCCTTGCTCTTTAACCCCTGAGCTGAGGAGCAGCAGCATGTCACCAAAACCAGCACTAATAACCTGCTGAAGTTGACATCACTAAAACACTGAAGCAGTCAGCACAATTTCTTGAGTGGATAATTTTTAAAAAAAAAAAAAAAAAAAAAAAAGGTGGGGAAATAAAAATCACACTTTGGAGATCTCTCTATACTTATCAATAAAGAAATCACTTGGTTCCTCCAGCAGGAAGAGGAGAAAATTTCGGTGCATACAGATTCCACATAACACTAGTAGGTTTTTATTAATGTTTCTGTAATTCTGAGGCAAGCCACATGAGTCTGATGAGTTTTCAGATGTCACTTTATTCATAAAAAAAGTAACTCCACAACTGTGCCTTTTCCTTCCCCTTACCAAAAAAAAAAAAAAAAAAAAAATAATCTCACGGAACCACAACATGCTTGCGAGAATTATGCAGATTTCAATATATAATAACGTCTCTGCAAAGCAATTGACTTTCTACAAAATAATTTAGCTAAGGCCATTGCATACAACTATTATCAATCTGCTACACAATATGCAAATATTCCTAACCATTTTGTCTGTATTTCTGATTCAAAACTGATACCACTTGTTAGTCTAGTGAAACACTTGGAGATACAGGAAAAATAAAAAATCCCTTTGCATTTTAAAATACAAGACAAATATACATCTATTTTCCTTGCTTTTTCAATTTCAGATCTGCTATACGCTTCATTCAGTTCCAAGTCAAGCTACGGCAATCCTGCTCGCACCAGTCCCTAAGGAGTTTTTCAGGGCCACCTTCAAATTGCTGATCACTCCACAGCAAAAGCTGGGAAAGGGACCACACTTTACTCAAAAGTATTAGTTACAAATAAACTACCAATGGACTTGTCAATTAACTAGAATGTAAAACACCTTCAGACACAAGCACGTTGTCATTCCTAACTTCAGAGAGCCGGCATCTGCGCTGGCTTCACTCCAAGTCACCGGACAATCCCTTCCTCCAATGATGACAGCCCTCACCACCAGAGTACAACGCAATTCTAACTTTAAGCAGGTTTAACAGGCATGGGCTTATAAATCTCTGTACAGACACTGCAGGTTCTTAAAACTTATCATACAGTCTTCAGAAAAAGATTCAGAAGTTACCAGCGCTGATAACCACATTTTTTAAAAGGAAACAATTATGCTGGCTCTTTCCTTCCACTTCTGTAGAAGACATGGACTGTTCCGCTTTTAAAATAGGATATCACTCCTGGTTTATTTTTACATTAATTTGTTTCATCTTGCTTTCCCGTTTCTGTATTTTTTCTATTTTTACATGACAACCTCCTCAAGAGCCCTGACTCATCCCAGTATACACTTTTTCATGAGATCTTAATTATCCAAGTTCAATATAAAAATTATTTACTTTAATACTGGTCCCTGATGTACTTAAGACATCATAGAAAAAATTTTACATCCAAAGTGGGAGGTACAAATGTTTGCAAATGTACAGTGGCCTAACAACATACATTAAATTTAGGTATGTTTTCTTGAATCTGCTACTAAGAGAAATATTTTGATCATATTTTTGCTAACTTGCAAAACAAAAAAATTCATCTCTTACTATATACAGAAGTCTCTGAAGAAAGGATCCAGCTGAAGTTCTGTGTAACAAAACCAGTATTTCTATTGGGTAGCCTCCCTGGATTTAAGTTTAAAACAAAACAAAAAAACCAAAATAGAACACAAAGCCCTTATAACCCCGCTGTCGTGGTTTAACCCGGCTGGCAACTAAGCACCACGCAGCCGCTCGCTCACTCCCCCCCCTCCCTCAGTGGGATGGGGGAGAGAATCGGGAAGGGGAAAAAAGGTTAGAGCCGAGGGCTGAGATAAAGACAGTTTAATAAGAGAAAATAATAATAATAGTAATAATGAGAATGATAACAAAATATACAGAATATACAAAACTAATGATGCACAATGCAATTGCTCACCACCCGCCGACCGATGCCCAGCCCGTCCCGAGCAGCGATCAGTACCCGAGCGACCGACCGACCCACCAGCCCCCCCGAGCATGACGTTATATGGTATGGAATAGCTCTTTGGACAGTTTGGGTCCTAGCTGTGCTGTACTCCCAGCTTGTTATGCACCTGGCCGAGCAGGAGAAGCTCAAAAAGTCCTTGAGCAGTCTGAGCACTGCTTGGCAACAACTAAAAACATCAGTGTGTTATCAACATTCTTCTAGTACTAAATCCAAAGCACAGCACTATGCTAGCTTCTGTGAAGAAAATTAACTCTATCCCAGCCGAAACCAGGACACCCGCTTAACAAAACTATTTTGCTTAGAAGTCAGAATTGAAATCTGGATCTCCTTTCTTATGCATAGAAAAAAATATATTGATAATAACCTACTACATAATCTCTTCAGAAATCCTGTTTTTGAATGACATCAGAAATCCTACGGAATGACTTTTATGTTAAGTTCAGTTAAGTCAAAATAATGCAAAAATAGTCTGGCTCAGATTCATCCAAGCTATCACCTTTCCCAAAATAAATCAAATAATCCGTAACAGGCAACGATGGAGCCATCATCCACACCATTAACATTATAAACTCCAGCTTTCAAACATTACATTTTGAAAAGGAGGGCTCAGAAAAGATTTAAACATGCTGACTGTGGCATACAAGCTTCTTTCTAGATGATACACAAGCTACTCTGCAATGCTTGAAAATATTATAATTATAATAAAAGATTAATGCAGGTTAATGTCAGGTGGGGGAAGCTGGTCCCTCTAAGCTACACTTGTAGTCTCTGCTTCTTCCTTCTCCCCAGAATCTTTTCCGTTTCCCCTGTCCTGCAGCATCATTTCTTTTTTGGTTTGCTTTGTTTCTGAAAGCAGAGAAGGTATCAAGAATTAAACAGCTCGTTTCAGTCTCAAAGCAAAAAAGCATCAAATAGCCTGTGAGTAACATTATACTGGGGGGTTTCTATATATTATTTAAAAATAAAACTCAAAATCTCAAACTTTCCAGAAATAAAAGTTGGCTAATCACATTTTAAGAGAAACAGAACCCAAAATAAAGCATTAAGAGAAGTTTTGATTTGGGTTCATTGACTGAAATTACTACAAATATACGGTAAAACTTTCAAAACAGTCTTTAGTGACTCTGGGGAATACATGGCTTTAGGAATTAAAGAGAGCACATACCTCCTGAAAAGTGGAAAAAAAAGGAAAAAAATAAAAATCACCTTCAACTGAAGCCACTCAGGCTTTTATCTTTTTCATACTTGGGATACCGTTCACCTCACCTAGCGCTAGCATTTCAAGTAAAACATCTGACCTAAACAAATCTAGTGCAAATTAACAGTTTGAGGGGAGATGTGAGAGGATGAAAGGCAAACCTCTGGCAGTTCCACTGCTTCCTTCCCTCCCTGCCCAAGACCAGACATAGCCTGGATCGCTAGTTCAGACTAACATTCAGACAGCTATGAAGATGAGATGAAACCCTCTCCTCTCATGCATATTTAAGTTCCTCTTCAAGTGATACACTCAGTGCCAAGTAATTTTTTGGAAAATCGGGCAGTCTCAAGTTACAGCAGGCTGTGATTGAGAACACAATCTTCGCTACGTTGCTCAAATGAACTGCATGCGCTATTAGAACATTAATGCCTTTTTCTCAGCAATTTCTTTCCTTCCTTCAACTTTTTTTCCTTGCTTCTCTATTTAATAGACACTGATCAAGTTCACCTCTGAGAGGTTTTTTGGGCAAGTAAGCTAGCTTCACATTTCAAACATTTCACAAGGAAGCAGATATAACTTCAATATTTCAGTAATGTCACTTCTCAATTCAGAGTTACCTATTTTTTTCATCAGCCGAAACCATACCAGTTAGACTAGACAGAATATTCCAGGATAGCCAAGAAAAAAATGCACTCCTTGTTCTGCTCTGCAGGAGTCTCCTTACCAGGAGATGTCAGGATAGACAAGCACTTGCCAAAGCAGAATTTCACCAGCTAATGGCTCATTATAACTGGATGCTTGACTCAAAGTGGCTCCTTCCAAGTAACCGTGAAGGTCCTGAAAGCACAGCCCATGATGTCTCATAAGTGTGACTTAGCACATGGCCATGCAAGTAAATGTTTCTGCTTGCAGCCTGTGATTCTAAAAGCTGTAAGTAGCATTTCAACACCAACATTTACTTCCTTCACGCAAGCATCACTAATCTGCCTCTCATATGATTTCGTGGTTTCCTCCAAATCACCTACAAAAATGTTGAAGAGCAGATTTTTCATCAATTTAACATGACCTGGTTTCCTTTGCATTATTCTCATTTTCTAATAAAAAATACAGTATGCTACCAAATGTCAAATAAATGAGGTAAAAAAGAGTATTTAACATATTAATTAAAGTGTATCTTTACAGAAGGGTAAAGTCCAATTCTATAACGCATCCTCAATTATTCATTGTATTTGGCTATATTTATCTGAGAGATTTTCAATATTTGATTGCTGGGAAACCAGCAACAAAGAGGCAAGAAAGGAAACGCAGCGTGGTAACTGAGAGCACAGTCAGAAAACCACAGCTTATACGAAATATTTTTAAGCTAGTATACTAAAAAAAAAAAATCACGAAGTTACAAAATATTTCCTGGCCCATGCTAACGGCCTTAAATATGCATAAAGGAAGAGCAGGATCAAAAACTGCAGAAAATAAATTAAAAACTTAACTCCTTAAGATGTAATTATGTAAAGAAGTTTTACATGCTCATTAAGAACCAACACATATTGAAGAATAATTGCTACATTTTCAGTAAACCAGGGAAATTATCTACTTTGCCCTAACTGCATAAGGAACACAAAGTATAAACTTCTCACTTGCTCATCACTTAAAAAGAAATTTCATGCTCTTGGGATGTAAAGTCAGTGTATAATTCAAATTGCATGAAAATACTTTAAAAAAAATTTACTCTTAAAGCTCAAAATCCTAGCTTTGATGCAGCCATCCACTCCAGATTCTAATTCAAGTTATAAACAGAGAAAAGCTGTAAATGTTATTTTGTCTGTATGAATGCATACACGTTGAAAGCACTTGATGATAACCAGTAACTCAGCACTAAACAAGAAAAGTAAAAGTAAACTCCAAAGGTTTATCTCTTTAACAAATCACCACTATTTCGAACGGTTTAATTTGTGGCAACAACTGAATCATATTGTGATGAAAATTATACCAAATGACTGCATAAAGACACGGGAATTTTCTCAGTGGATAAAATTAAAAAATACATACTTTTTATAAAATACAATTTTATGGAAAGCCTTTCAGCTTGTTAATTTACTAGAAGCTCTGAAACCAATCATACCGAAAGACTAAAAATAACCTCTTTGCCAAGTTAATCATACAGAACATTTTGGCTCCAAAGACATTAAAAACACCTAATTACTGCAATGGATTTGTTCCCTATAAGAATGAAAGCAGATAATGGCAGCAATGTAAGACTGATGTTCACTAATATGATCAAGAGACTAATTATTATCCCTGAATCATTTGTAGCATTCAAAACTTGATTAATGTCAGGTCAAGTTTAACATGTGATAGGTTTTATTAGTAATGCTCAGCTATCCCACAGCCTGTCAGTTGAAGCGAGTGCCATCTGTTAGGTGTAGGAATAGCCAACAGCCACAACAAAAGCACAGTGGAAAAAACGTACTTCAGTGACCAGTGGTAAGAACTCCATAAGGGAGCTACCCTAATAATTTTAAACACACTAGACCAGAATCCAGCACAAAATGACCTGCTAAAGATAGGAAACTTGTAGCCCAAAAGGTGAGCATGCAAGGCAGGCCTCTCTCATTTTGAAGCTTGACCAAAGGAGTGTTTAGTACAACTGGATTTAGCTTCACAGACTGACCAGTCTCTAGGAACAAAAATTCTCTTGCAAGAGATATTAGGTATAGTTTCTTCTCTACGCTCCTTCATCATCTTTAGCAAGAATTTCTGTACAGAATCCACTGCTTTACCCTTTTAAAGCATCACTCATAGTATTCAAGTACATATGGCCCCACCTAACGGCTCATGTAGCACAACACTGTTAAAAGACAATGAACCTGAAATTCATATTCCACAAAAAAATGTTTGCTGACAGTCTCTCACTTGTTCTAATTACAGATAATGACAAGAAGTCTTTTCGCAGTAGGCTCATGGTTTAATATTTCACAGGGCTTTGCGGGTGGCCAGCTTTACCAGGGGTCACTTCTCCCATTCGCAGCTCTTGCAGCGGGACGGGAGCTCTCCTGCTATCGTAAGAGCTCACCTGGGCACCTCCACTGAACCTCCACGGGCTCTGCACCAGTAACAGCGGGAGCAGCAAGGCTGAAATAACGTGAAGAGGCAACAGACAGGTGCGTTCACAGAGAGGAAGGAAGGTGACCTAATTCTACCTGGGTTGGCTCCGGCACTTACATACTCTCCTCTGGTCTAAAACTAGTTAGAAACTCAGCAGGAGCATTGAAAGAAACATTTATTTACCTCACAGCTATCACAGCTACAACAGCCCTCTCAGATGTATTATGAATATGTTCTCATTTGATGGCTCACTTGCATTCTAAGCGCATGAAGCTGACAGGCTGCGGACTCAGGCTGCCACTGGCAAAACTTGCGGTCTGCACTTCAACTCCAAGCGTTCTGTTCTCTCGCTAGCAGCATGATGTGCGGGGCTCCCAGACTCCATGATGTCTTGGTGTAAAAGCCAAGTATTCTGAAGACTCGATGCTAGTATGCTGTAGACCATAACTAGTATCATAATTCAAAGAACCTTAACTACTGTACAGTTTCTTCCTCAGCCGTTTGCCCATATAATTTCATAGCTGATGACTGACAAGAACCCAAACTACAAGTGCCTTGGCATTAGCATTCCAACTAACGATACCACTCTTCATTCACTGTCTGTTAGAAGAGCAATTTCTGAAGAAAGTCTTTATTGGAGTCTATGTATTCTTTCCAGAACAGGAAGGTAATAGGAATTCCTGTTTATACTCACATGATAGGGAACAAGCAATACTTCCAAACAAGAAAGCTAAAGAGACTCATCCCTTCTATCTGCAGCCTGCTTCAAGTCACGATTGAGGCACCTCTGAAAAAACCAAGTTATTCCACACACTGGACTCTCAGAGCTTTCACAGCTCATATTAGAAGGGCTGCCAGTTTCACAAGGGAGTGCTATAGTCTGCTTTATTCATAGAGAACTTAAAGCAAGAGAAATCACATATGTTATCTTCTGAAACCTGCTTCTTAAATCTTTTCTACTACCCCTCTAAAAGATTTAAAGAAAAGCCATTTCCAGATATATGATTAGCTGGAAGTTACTGTAGTCTGTGATGGGATGCAACCTCCGATACTGAGAAGGTGGAAGAACCACGCTAGCTTGATTTCATTACCCAGCCACAAGGGAAAAAATGCTGTAGTGAAGAACAATAAAGTATATTGCAGAGGTGGCAGGGAATAAAGTTTGATCGTTGTTTGTTTGTTGGTTTTTTTTAAATCCCTTTTTGGCTTTGCAGCTAATTCATTAACTGCACTCTTTAAAGATGCTGCTAACACTAGCTATATGACGCGTTCCTTAATTATTTGTATAGAGACATTTTAGAAAAACGTAGAGCACGCTGCAATAAGAGTCCCACAGAGCTATCACCAGTTTGCTGGTTCTGAGTGAACAACTCCAAAGGTCATGTACCTAATATATTCAAAACAGTACCCAAGAATAACACGAGCGCTATGTGTGTTAATGCTTAATTTGACAGCACATCTGCATTCCTGAATTCAAAATAAGCATTCGGCATTTTTCCACTGTCAATCTCTTCTCAAAAGCACAATCGAGAAATTGACATCAATTAACTACGATGTTTTCAAATGCTTCTTTCAAATAAGAGAAAAGGCTGCTTCAAGAAACTTTGACTTTTGTGATAGCTTCAAAATGGGAGAAATGTGGATTCCTCGAGGCTGTGAGGGAATGCCACTGTCAAACAGCGATACTATTTCATATTTATTTTACCTGATGAAGAAACAGAGCAATATATTTCATAGCTTGGCTGTTTAATTTACTATGCTCTTGCCAGTTCTTGTATTTCAGCCTGCAAGGTACCTTCAGTTTTTTTCTTTTAGGGATTGGGATTTTGTCCACAGCACTTGCCCCACGGTCTCCTGCCTGGCAGAGCACACCTGCCTGAGACTAGAGTCCTGCTGGAGCTAGAGGAGGTTTAGTAGGTGCCACTAGCAAATTCTTTGAACTATTTACTAATGATCTACAATCTGTGACATTCCTGAATGGATGGCAGATACTCAGTAAAGTCTGTTACCCGATGTCCTCAACGGGGCAAGGTTCTCCCATTAATGTTTAGAAGCTCCCTAATACTCTGGGTTTGATCAAATACAACGTTCAAGATTTCTTCTGATGTCAAAGGAAAAAATGACATTGAGTTGACTGCAACAGGGCCAAGTACATTTTAATTTGTTCTCTAAATGATCTTCCAACGTTATAAACTTGATAGGGCTTATCTGTTATCCAACCCCTGTAAACTGCTACAACATAATCTGGTCTCTGGTTGTCAAGAACGTGGATGGGCCTGTTTTAATTAAATCAGATAATTAAGGATCGTGTTTTATTAAGCATTTCTACTAAGACTCATCAACAAAGACAAATTTGTATATATAATAATTCAATTAGACACAAAATGGTTATTCAAGAACATAAAGTCTTCAGACATTTACTGTTACAATGCCCGATTCAAACTGGGCTAATTATTCCATCGGGCACTGATGCAGTGATATTAACACAAAAATTAAGATTTAACATTATATTCTGGATGTTTAAAAAGATCTGATTCTTCTGCTACGCAATGGCACTTGAGGGCTTTATTTGCTACAAGTTGAAATTAAAACTTGCCACTGTAAGGCCATAACAGTAAAATGCTACCATTTCCTTATTTCTCAAATTTAAAGAAAAAGATTAATTTTGTACAGTAATTTTTTGGCAGAACTAGGCATATCACAGGAAAAGAAAGAGCTAGCAGGGATGTCCTATAATCTTACACCATCATAAACTGCTTTAAATTTCACCCCCATCTTCACAATTTTCTTTGTCCTTTTATTCATTTTACCTAAATTTAGCTCATATCTCTTGAACATCATTCCAATGTGAGAAGGCTGATGGCTTCCCTGCGGAGCTGTATTGCCAGGAGGCAGTTTGGAAAGTGACAGGCTGTGAAGTGGCACAACGGACAATATTAAACAGTTGCCCCTCAATTAATGAGTGGAGTGACCCACTTAGTCACCACAGCTGAGTCCTCTAAGTCAGAAGACATCAAATACACCAATTCAACCGCCCGTACTGGGATACCAACTGGTAATTAGGTCCAAACAGATTTGCATTTTTGGTAACACATCACAAAACTGAAAGTAGAAATCACTGTTAAAGGCATTTTTCCTACTTAGAAAGGTGTATTTTTTCCATTGCATAAAATACAGAAGAAGTAATTTACAAAAATGTTACAATGTTCAAAGCTAATTTTAAAATGTTGAAAGCTAAACTGAATATGTAGTGTTCTGATGTTTAAACTTACAATGTGCACCAAGTATAATGCTTCATTCATATGCCTTTATTTTTCCACTAGTTTCATTGTTTTCTTTCCCACACTATAGTCTGGCAAGTCAGAATTTAATTATATATTCCACATCTGAATAACTCTACATTAATTTAATCTGTACCACTAGCAATATCTAACATGGGCCACTAGTTATGAAAATAATCCTTCATGGAAATATTCGAGACTATTTATTTTAACTTCAGTAGATCATTTTCCAAAAAGTGTGAACTATAATTAATGTGTGAATATTTCTTAAACCAAGAGCAAAAAACTATTCCCCCTTTTCCCTAATCAAAATTATACTGTGCTGAAATATTATTCTTGACCTTCAACATCACAAATAATAATAATCAAAAGCAAGTAGCCTAATCCTCTTTTGTTAACTCTAGGAAATGAACACAGATTCTTGTTCGTGAACGGGTCTCCTCAAGTGACTCCACTAGAGCAAGGAAGCTGAAGAATTTGCCATAGCAGAGTCTTTTTTTTTTTCCCCTAGCACAAGGGAAAATCTTTTGGTATAAATCAAATCTAACCAAATAACTGCAGCCTCCCTGCCCCACAGAAAGCAAAGGAAAACCCAGAGGCAGCTGGACACCCCACCAGCCCTGGCCTACAAAGTCCTTGCTACTCTCATCCTCCCACTGCCAGAAATTACATTTAGCAAACAGTATCCACGTCATTCCAGTGCTGCAGCTGGTTGCATGAATTTCAAGCACAGAATCTTAAATGGCAGTAACCTACATTCAGCTCAAGAGCCACAGTTTAGTCATCTATTTCATATTACAATTTATTCAACTTCCACTTGGTCTGGTTGGCTGTCCTTACCTTTAATATTCACATGGTAAAATAATTTTGAAAAATCAGGCTGAAGTACTACATGCTGGGATACAGGACAGCTGCCAAGTGAAGATTTCAAATTCTAATACAAGCATAACGTAACATCTTTCCAGCTTCTTATTCATTACTTGCTTACTAGGTTCCTCAGGTCAACCATTATTTGCATATGCAGGAAGAAAAGCACTCCAAAAAGATCTGAGTGAAGATAACCACCAGCACAAAAGCATCTAAGGGTGGAATAAGGCAATACTGCTTTTATATTTGATTTTCCATTTTTGGGGAGATGCAATAGTACAAAGTGAGGAAGGAATACATGAAGTAAGGAAATAAAAGCAAACAGAAACAAAATGGTAGAGGGGAGATAGGTTAGAACATAATTAGAAGGAGATGAGATGATAAACAGGCCAAAAACCTGGAACAGAACAGATGGAGTGAGGACTACGGTGTAGGTCAGACACCGAAGAGCGAGTGCCAACTCTGGGTCGGGAAATGCAGGATTGAAAGGTGAGCCAATTATGCTACTCCTTAAGGCACAGAAAATAAAAACAAAAATAAAAACAGAGGAAACAAGTCTTTTTGGCATTAAAAGCCTCCAGATGGTAACATTCCCCCTCCACCAAGATGTGGAACTCAAAATCTCCAATAAATAGACAGATTATTTGATACTTCTGCTGCTGCCATTGTTGCCATTGAATTCTCTCATCTTCTGCCCCATGACTGCAAACCTTCTCCACATTTGTCTGTAGGCTACATGGTGATGTAAGACAGAGCTTTGTGGTCATTTACAGTCAGTTTTGGGTTAACAGCTCTCTTGGCAGACACAGATGAGCTATGTCCACATATTCTACTTTTTATCAGGGTTCATTTTTTCAGGCCATGCAAATATTGGCTTACAGCTGCCTCAGCTGCCTGCAAATACTTCCCACCAACAGCAGCAAGTCATGTACTTACACAATCTCCTTCATCATCAGAGGTCCACAGCCACTTAATTTTCCAAAGCAAACCGTCTCAATAGTAGCTATGCGTTTACTGGTAAAAACTTTTAAACATTCCACCTTACCTAACTACAACAAAACCAGTTTCAAAAAAACCCCAAAATAAAAATCCAAACATCAAATAAACCAGGAGAACAAAATAAGTCATCCGTCAGTTCACAGACTTGACTGAAAACTTTCAAGAAGATCCTAGACCATTTAATCTTCTAGCAGAGATTACTCGCCTTCATTCTAATCCCTCTAGGACAAGCTGTCATTTTAAAACCAGATAATAGTCTAAGAACTGACAAGTCATTGACATACAGCGTGCTAACATTTGAAAAAGGTTGTTCATTTGACCTGTATCATTGTTTAACCTTTAGCCCTATTGTTCCAGTGAGAGTGATGGGCACAACTCTCCACGGGACCATGGACTGCACAGAAAGGAACATTTTTTTTTCTACTCCTGCTAGACAGCATTTTCACTAGATAATAAGGTTCAGTGATGACACCGGGGCTGGGACTGTCCACACAAAAAAACCTTGCAAAAGAACCATGGGTTGGTTTAGGCAATGAAAGCCAAGACTTGCATCATTTCCAGGAGTTTAATTATTTCTATGTACCTGTACCTCCTGTTTAATATACTGAAGACAATGTCCTTGTTGAAAATCCAAAAATATTTGTATAAATAAAAGGCTAATGCTCCAAGGCTACAAATATGCAGCATATAGAGCATTAGCCTCACTGGTCCTTAACAGTTTGGCATCAAGGAAGCCTAAAACTCACAGCTTCTTCCACAGACTGCTGCTATCCTCACATGACGGGTGGGAAAGCTGGCAGATTTGACCATGTCATCTCCTTGAATTCAGATGCACACTAATCTACACTAATGCACGCAGCATGGGCAACAAACGGGAGGAGCTGGAAGCCATTGTAAGGCAGGATGGTTATGATGTAGTCGCCATCACAGAAACGTGGTGGGATGCCTCCCATGACTGGAGCGCTGCGATGGATGGCTACAAACTCTTCAGAAGGGACAGGCAAGGAAGGAGAGGCGGCAGGGTGGCTCTGTATGTTAGGGAGTGTTTAGATTGTACAGAGCTTGACACTTGTGGTGAGGCAGAATGCTTATGGGTGAGGATGAGGGGGAAGGCCAACAGAAAAGATATCCTGTTGGGAGTCTGTTACAGACCACCCGACCAGGATGAGGATGTTGACGAAGAATTCTACAAGCGGCTGGCAGGAGTCTCTCAGTCACGAGCTCTTGTTCTTGTGGGAGACTTCAACTTCCCAGACATCTGCTGGAAATACAACACAGCAGAAGGGAAACAGTCCAGAAGGTTCCTGCAGTGTGTGGAAGATAACTTCCTGACACAGCTGGTAAGTAAGCCTACCAGGGGAAGTGCCCTGCTTGACCTCCTGTTCACTAACAGAGAAGGACTGGTGGGAGAGGTGGTGGTCGCAAATCATCTAGGCCTTAGTGATCATGGAATGGTAGAGTTTTCGATCTTTGGTGAGGTAAGGAAGGGGGTCAGCAACACCGCCACCATGGATTTCCGGAGGGCAGACTTTGACCTGCTCAGAACGCTGGTTGGGAGAGTCCCTTGGGAGATAGTCCTGAAGGGCAAAGGGGTCCAAGAAGGCTGGGTATTTTTCAAGGAAGAAGTCTTAAAGGCACAGGACCAGGCTGTCCCCATGTGCTGTAAGACAAATCGGCAGGGAAGACGACCGGCCTGGCTGGACAGAGGTATACTACTGCGACTAAGGGAAAAAAGGAGAGCTTACCAGCTCTGGAAGAAGGGGCAGGCAACCCAAGAAGAGTACAGGGATCTTGTCAGGTCATGCAGAAAGGAGATTAGAAAGGCAAAAGCCCAGCTGGAATTTAACCTAGCCACTGTTGTAAGGGATAATAAGAAAAGTTTTTATAAATATGTTAACAGCAAAAAGAGAGCCAGGGAGAACCTCCATCCACTAGTGGATGCAAGGGGGAACATTGCCACTAAAGATGAGGAAAAGGCTGAGATACTCAATGCCTTCTTTGCCTCGGTCTTTAATGGCCCGACGAGTTATCCCCAGGGTACCCAGCCTCCTGAGCTGGAAGATGGGGACAGAGAGTGGAATAAGCCCCACATAATCCAGGAGGAAGCAGTCTTTGACCTGCTATGCCACATGGACATCCACAAGTCTATGGGGCCGGATGGGATCCACCCAAGAGTGCTGAAGGAGTTGGCAGAGGAGCTTGCCAAGCCACTCTCTTCATTTATCAGCAGTCCTGGAGAACAGGGGAGGTCCCAGATGACTGGAGGTTGGCAAATGTGACGCCTCTCTTCAAGAAGGGCCGGAAGGAGGATCCGGGGAACTACAGACCAGTCAGCCTAACCTCGGTACCGGGGAAGATTATGGAGCGGTTTATCTTGAGTGTGCTCACCAGGCACATGGAGGACAATCAGGGGATCAGGCCCAGTCAGCATGGGTTCACGAAAGGCAGGTCTTGCCTAACCAACCTGATTTCCTTCTATGACCAGGTGACCCACCTGGTACATGAGGGAAAGGCTGTGGATGTTGTCTACCTGGACTTCAGCAAAGCCTTCGACACAGTCTCCCATAGCATTCTCCTGGAGAAGCTGGCGGTTCATGGCCTAGATGGATGTACTCTTCGCTGGGTTAAAAACTGGCTGGGTGGCCAAGCCCAGAGAGTCGTGGTGAATGGAGCTAAATCCAGTTGGCGGCCGGTCACAAGTGGTGTCCCCCAGGGCTCAGTTTTAGGGCCGGTCTTGTTTAATATCTTTATCAATGACCTGGATGAGGGGATTGAGTGTGCCCTCAGTAAATTTGCAGATGACACCAAACTGGGTGGGAGTGTTGATCTGCTGGAGGGGAGGAGGGCTCTGCAAAGGGACCTGGACAGGCTGGATCGATGGGCTGAGGCCAATTGTATGAGGTTCAACAAGGCCAAGTGCCGGGTCCTGCACTTGGGTCACAACAACCCCATGCAGCGCTACAGGCTTGGCGAAGAGTGGCTGGAAAGCTGCCTGGTGGAAAAAGACCTGGGGGTACTGGTTGACAGCCGCCTGAGTATGAGCCAGCAGTGTGCCCAGGTGGCCAAGAAGGCCAATGACATCCTGGCCTGTATCAGGAATAGTGTGGCCAGCAGGAGTAGGGAAGTGATCGTGCCCCTGTACTCGGTGCTGGTGAGGCCGCACCTCGAATACTGTGTTCAGTTTTGGGCCCCTCACTACAAGAAAGACGTTGCATTGCTGGAGCATGTCCAGAGGAGAGCAACCAAGCTGGTGAGGGGTCTGGAGCACAAGGCTGATGGGGAGTGGCTGAGGGAACTGGGGTTGTTCAGCCTGGAGAAGAGGAGGCTGAGGGGAGACCTTATCGCCCTCTACAACTGCCTGAAAGGAGGGGGTAGCGAGGTGGGGGTTGGTCTCTTCTCCCAGATAACGGGCGATAGGAGGAGGGGAAATGGCCTCAAGTTGCACCAGGGCAGGTTGAGGTTGGACATTAGGAAAAATTTCTTCACCGAAAGGGCTATCAGGCACTGGAACGGGCTGCCCGGGGAAGTGGTTGAGTCCTCATCCCTGGAGGTATTTAAAAGAAGGATAGATGAGGTGCTTAGGGACATGGTTTAGTGGTGGGATGGCAGTGCTAGGTTAACGGTTGGACTCGATGATCTTAAAGGTCTTTTCCAACTGAGGTGATTCTATGATTTTATGATTCAATGAAAAGAAAGCAAAGCTATGCAACAAAAGCGACCAATCATGCAAGTGCAATGACAGCAGCAAAGATTCAAGATCACTCAAAAATATCTTTCTAAAAGAATTTGGAAGTTACATTAAAAGGCAAAATCACTCACAGTGTACATGTGCTCCCACCTAACACAGTGCTTAATGATTCTTTGATTATAGAGGCAAATTTAGTGATACTCCTTTTTCCATCAATATCGAAGTTCCACATGGTAACATTTTCAGAGATTCCGAGAATGTGCAACCTGTCCCCAGGTGACTGTCCCTTTCTTTTCTTCCTCTACCCGCATCAAAACATCTTAAAATAACGTTTAAGGCAACATAATAAAGATACACCATTGTAAAGATACAGCCCTTATTTCCAAAATCTAGTATCAACAACAAATGTCAAGGCACAACTATAAGTGCTGCATACTTTATAATTGCACTTTAAAGTGCATTTCATTTCACAATAAATTGATTTCCAGATTAGAAAAAAAAAAAACAAACCAGCCAGTACTCTAACACTGGTATTACAGTCTCAAATCCATAACTCTAAGAACAGTTTCATTATTGGACATATTATATAACACAGTGCGAAGTTTACTGCTGTTTCAAGTAATCAGTTCCACATTTTCACTGAAAATAACTAAAACTACATGGACAACATTCATTTTTCCTGGTATAATTAAAAACTGTAGCCGCTTATTCTGCTATTAAATGTACGCTGAGACTCCTGGTCTTTTTGAGTAACCTACCTACAATCCACCCAAGCTAACACACATTTACTGATAAGTGCTATTGTTAATAAGAAGAGTGGCCAACAAAGGCTTTCAATTTGGAACATTATGTCTCAACTCAGGTCACAGAAAGGAACGATGGAGTGAGGCTGTGAAGGGAGAGGTCTGCAATATTTACTTTTGTGAGGCTCAAACTGCATCCTGGGAACATATTTCAAAAACTGAAGCTTCTCAAAACAAAAATAAGATGTGATGTGTGGTTCTAGCTGTGGTAATTCATAAGTACACTTGATCCTTCTTCTTGACCCTAAGCAAGACCCAGATATACTTCAAAAAAAAGTCCAAGACAAGGATTTTGATGAAACACATTCTGACCGGTGGTATGGGTTTTGCACTTTTTCAGTCTTGAATATGCTGGTGCAATCAGAGATCCACCTTATCTGTGGCTAAAGATTGCTATGTCCATTGATCTTTCTTTGAAAATAACAAGCTTTGGGTGTGACCGGAGAAGCTACATCTTCTGTCAGGGAAATAAAATAACTGGAGGTAGGGAAGAAACCCATGCTTAATGAAATGCACAGCTTTTCTGAGGCCACTCAAGGCTGTAAATCTTCAAGGGCCTCTAGTCAAGAAAGGATTCTGTTAGATCCTTTCTAAACAAGTAAAGATCCCACTGTTCTTGGAGAAGAACAAGAAAAATGGCTAATTAAACACAAGGAAAAGATCTACCTAAGCATGTCCCATTTGTCAGTCCTTTAGCATCCATTCAGCTGCCACCATCTCTGGAGATGGATTAACGGATATGCTGGGTCAATCTGAATACGAACAGTCTTAGAAGCTAGAAGGAATTCCTTGTCTCCCTGCAGACCTTGCTGTGCTGCACACAAAATTGGTAAACCCTGTTGAGACATTTGTCATTGACGCAAAAGAAACCCAGCTTGCTCTTCCAGCTATGCTAACAAAGTATTCATTGCTATGAGTACATTTGTTGCTATAGTTGCAAAGATGACTGAATAAACATAGGAAAGAGATCTTTTGGGCAAAGCAATACCATTTTTAAATAGTCCTCCTTCAGAACAGGGCAATGCTTCAGAACAATAGTCTATTCTGATCATATATAATGAAAAATTCTGTTAACAAAGTTGTGATGAATGTGAAGATGTAATCTCCATTTCATTATTCTAAGGATGTGTTAAAGAAACCACGCTCATCATTTCACAGAAATAATGAAACAAAAAAATGTATTTTGAGGTAAATAAGAGCAACAATAATGCTCAGTCTAAATACTGTTTTGAGAATGCATTTTTATGAATACCATTCTTTTGAGCAGATACAGATTTCAAATCTATTTTGAATCTATAATGATCTCCCTTAAATGTTTACCAATATTGCCCAAGATAAAACTCTACATCAATACTGGTAGAACTACCTAAAACCCCCTACAGTTATCATAGGGCATACAAACAATTCCTAAATATTGACATAAAACTTCTTACTTATAGAAAACAATGGTCAGATTTAAAGCCTCATTAGAAGTTTTCTGTTATAACAGTAGTATAATGAACATGTTTTACTAGATAACAATGATTTTAAATGAGGACAAGGATTGTTTAAAACATATAACATACATTGCACAAAAAGAAAATTTTAAAACCTATGGTTATTTCAAACCCAAAATGGAGAAAGCTTTAGAGTGTGCTCTGATTGGCACTTAAAAAAACCCCACCCCAAAACCAACCAAAAAAATACCCAACAACAACAACAAACCATCAAAAAACCCACACCAAACCCAAATACCCCAATAAATTACAAGCATATAGATAACCCTTGTCTCAAAGGTATTTTTAAGGTGACGATAACCTATTAGGGTGAGAATTTGTTGACTGAACTGCATCTGCAATATAATAACCTCAAATGCAGGTTGCAATGTCCTTGAAGTTTTACCTAGTATCGCAGACTTACTGGTATCTTCAAATACTGTCTTTTAAAAGATTGAGATAAGTAACAAAACCCAAAGAGATAGCCATGCTTCACACTTTCAGATGCCCTGCTCTCTCAAACCACGCAAGTCACCACTGTATCTGTTCCAAGGGTATAGTCACCGCTCATAAAAAAAGCAGCAAAACTCTCAGAGGAAAAGGAACCCTCAGAGAAAGAAAATGTGCAATAAAGTGTAGCACAAACAGCCATTGACTTTTACTCACTCTAACTGGAGGAAAAGTTAACGGACAGAAAGAAGCCTAGTTAAAAAAATAATCTTTCAAAACATATAGTTTGGTAAAACCCAGGATATTAGTCTTACTTGCTTTATTTTCCTACCAATTTGATCTAATATATGCACAGAGCAGATAAATCATAAATGTTTCAAATGTTTAACATAAGAGAAAAATAACACTGGCTATTGGCTCTGCACTGCCACTAACTCTGCCCCTCCTGCTCTCTGTGTGTATATCCAACTGCTGCATACAGGAATATTCTTCACAAAAATGAACAAAATTGGCCAGATAACTGCTTAATTCCATAATTCACAAGTTAATCAAACCTGGTGGTAAAGACAAGGACAAAACAAAGAAATCTTGTCCAAGCATTAGTGTCAAAAGCAATTACAAGTCTACTATGAAAGAAATTCTAGCCATGTACGTTTTCCCCCCACCAACATACGTGATGCTTTACTACTGGGTAATAAGACAGTCAATGTCTTAAAGAGTTTATGCTCAGAGCTTTGAGAAAGGCAGAGAAAGACCAGTAAATAGCACCATTTCACTGACGACTTTAAAAAGTGCCAGTCAGAATTGTTAAAATCCAGTACAATGGAATGCACATGGACAATTCAGAAATCTCCTTTAGAGAGGAAAAAGAAAGCCATTGCGTGTAATTTTAATTTCCAAGGTTTTGGGAAGCAGGGGATCATTTCAATAATCATGTGCTGGCAATTAGATTTAACTAGCATAACATTTATTTACAGATGTGTTTAACCTAGAAATTTTTCTAGTAATACTTCCAACCATGCTCTTCCTGGGATTTTTAAATGAGGTTAAATAACCCAGAACTTCAGAACACTTCAAGAAACGGTAAGTTTATGCAAAAAACCATTTTTAAGACATGTTTCTTTTGTTCTAATTTCTTTCAATTTCAAGCTCAAAATTGATGTGTCCTAGACAAACAGACTTTTTTGCCCCGTGAAAAATTTACTCCAAATTTACGATGTTGATCTTAAATAGACAACCCAAAAATGCAACACCACAAATACGGAGAAATGATCGAAACATTTAGAGTGCTTTATCCACATAAATGTCTCATTGAATGCTTCATGACTTAAACTTTCCAAAGGCTGCTGCTCTCTGCCAGGTTTTTTTGAAAGTCCAGTTTATGCCTCATCTCTTTATTTACTTTTCACCTCTTGGTTAGCCAAAATACCATTATTGCTCCTCTTGGTGCGAGGTTCATTACCTGCTACAGGATCAAGGAAAATGACAAAAGCAAATGGAAGCTGACAATTTGATGTTCATTGCTTTGTGTTGATGAGACACGGGACTATTTCTAACAGCAGTTCTGAAAAAAATGGGTTCCTCTAGAAGAAAGTGTTATCCAGGAGCCATTTAATTCACAGAAGAGAATAAAAGCATTTTACAGAATGTGTCTATACTGAAGAGAAGTGCACAATGAAAGATAGGAACTCATATACATATCTGCAAGTCATATGCATTACTTCAGAAGACCTAGGGCAGTATTTTAATAAGTAAAATGTGGAGACATTAACTAGAATGGGCTCTTAGTAATCACTGCTGAACATGAAGTGGGAGTTCAAGCACAAGTCATGATTCTTATACTATGGCCAAATAGGGACTGGAAGTAAAAAGAACATTATATTCTTACCTATGAAGGAGGACAGTGTAAACACCATAGCTCTCAGACATTCCCTGGAGCTCAGAGACATTTCAGACCTAAAGCTATTAACTTCGGTATCGTCATTCAACGTTACGAACCTAAAGAATTAGGCTATGCCAAAGTACAGATTTTAAACATGGGAAAATAGTAATTCAGAAGGAATAGGTAGCCTAACACCGCTTTTCAGAGTATCTTAAACTGCCAATTGTCCCCCAAGCATTGCTGAGCACTCAGTTAGCAGAACTCATTGGAAGCTAAAAAAGCTGAGGGAAAACCTATACCCAACACTGCTTTGCTGCCTTCAGTGTCACAACATAAACAACTGAAATCAAGTTTACCTTTCTTGAAGTGTAGATGTCGAAAAATGGTTTGTTTCGAACACTGAATGGTTCTTGTGCTTTGTCGATAAGACCATTCTTCATCTTTTCATGTCGCGGAAATATAATCTCTTTCTCTATACATGCAAGTCGAACATTAAAATCACAGTCTCCAACAGGCTGTCCCTGCAGGTACAAAAATTATTATTAAAACTAAACACTTATCAAATTATTTGAACAGTCTTAGTTTTCCTTACACAGTATTTAGAATCATACAGATACAGAAACATATTATCAAATCACATGTTTTTGCCAAATACTCGGTTTTCAAACATTTGTCTCAGGCTGTGAGAGATTTAATCAAATACAAAGTTCATAGAAAGATAAAAACCTATATTCAAGCATATATGAGCTAAATAGCTAAATACCTTTAAAGTTAAGCAAAATAATTTAAGTATTCTCTAATTGTAGCTTTGGATATAGCAGCTACATACTTTTCCACATAGTTTTCCTCTGAAGTCATTTAGCTGATTTTGTTCATAATACTTTTAATGACAACAGAACAATGTGATTTACACAGTTAAGCAAACACTTTGCTTTAAATATACTATATTGGAGCCTTGAAAGAAGCATAATTAAGTAAAAGTTCGCTTCTCTGTCACAGAAAAGAGAAAAATATAGCTGCAGTTGGAAAATGTGCCAATAAACAGTGGCTGCAAAAACCTGAAAGATACGTGATGGCTCGGTCACAAAAAGGCAGTAAAAGCCCTTCTCTAAGTCTCAGTAGCATACTCTGACCTTTCATGACCTGAAATAAAACAGCAGCTTTACGCTGCTCTTTATACATTTGGTGCATTGCACCAGATGAGTATGAGCATTCAAAACACACGTTTGTCAGATTAATAATTGCTCGAAATCTAGTTCATTATATTTTGAGCATTAGATAGTGAGGAGACCACGTTATGGATGTCACTAAGAGAAAATAAGCAACTGGCAACTTATAAATCCCGAAGGTACAATCACACGTGCCACTTTCACAGCAATAAGACACAAAACTCATCAATTTGCATTGTTACAAGGGCGATACTGCACTGGAAGTTATTTACATGAGATCATCCCTCATTTTGCCACCCCATTCACACAAAGAAATAATTTTCAAAAACCATCCCTTTCACAGTCCACAGAGAATAAGCTCACAGAGCTTTGGCTTCAAAACCAGAACTTTTCAAAAGTTGAAAGCAATGAGCACAGGAAACTGGGAAGACGTAGGACTCTAATCATCAATGGCAGCGGCACAGATGAGCAGGAGAACCATCAGCCAGATATTTCCTGTACTAACACAGCTAGAAGAGAAATGGAAAGAGGATCTAAAAGAAAAAAAGCCCCACTCTAATGTGCATCAAAGAGAACCTGAACTGGTCAATCTGAAAGAATGCAAAGGAAATAAATGGCAAAATGACATCCTGATGATGCGTACAAAGGTCAGAGATAGAATGAGTAGTATCTGAACAGGTATCCTAGAAGAAAAATGGAATGCCAGCTTTAGACCAAGATGAGTTTAATCAATTTCTTTCCAAACTCATCCTGGCTTTCACCAGAATCTTCTGCATTTCATGCTCCCAAAGAGGCATTAAGTTTCTCTTACATTTATTTCCTAGCATTAGATTTTTACTAGATCTCTATCAAAAGCCCTCAAACGTCCATCGCAACAGCTTTAAGAACTATGCATTGCTCCCACACCACAGGTATTCACAATCACTTTCTTACAGGACTCAGCTTCAATCTATGCGAGGAGAGGCAGCACAGCCACCATCACCTGGGGGGAGCACATTCTGCACAAAGCCAGCAACAACATGGCTGAAATGTCTCCGAATCTCCAGTCACTGATCCATGCTTATGAAGAAGAAAGCATATATGGAGGTGTTATTAGTAAAGAGCCATTCAAATGAATGGAAAATTAAGAGTATGGGAAAATCCAAGTGTCAGGACAGTGACTCAACTCTTTTTTATTCATTGCAGAACACGGCTGCGTGATCTACAGATTTTTAAGTGCCATACACAAAATTCTGGAGAATCATTCTTTCTTTCTTTCCCCATGTATGGTATACTTGAGAACACTTCTATACAGTGGTTGAGCTTGTCCTGGTTTGTCTATCTAATTAAAACATAGAAAACACATCTCAACCTCTGTAAGAACTAACTGAAGAACTGATTGAAAAATTCTTTCCTGGGAAACATGTATACACATTTTTTATTATTTCAAAGAACATCATAAACTGGTCTCTAGGCAAGTTTCAGCAAGATCTAGTGCACATGCTCTCTTCTCTGCAGTAGCTTTTCCACTCAGCCACATTTTATGAGTAGGTCTGAAACAGCAAATGAACTAATTAATGTTTCAAATATTTGAGCTTCCGATAAGCAGTAAAGTTATTTAGAGAGCTTCTTTACAATGATTCATTCAGAAATGCTTTCACATAGTGACTTGAATTTATTTCAATCCCTTAATAGTTAAATTAAAAGCTGAGACGACTTCATATGCACCATAAAGCTGAATCACTTTCTTTTCTTTTAAATAATCTTTTCACTTCTCACATCTACATGGAACTAATTACTTCCTGCAGCTCTGCAAATCATATATTTTTATTTCAAAGCTTGTTAAGCAGAAGGGTCTATTACCATTATGTTCCATCATACAAAGGTCAGAGCTAGGCTGACATAAGATTATATGAGATGGGAAAACAGATAATGCTGCCGAGCCACTTCTTCATCAGCCAAGTAAACTAAGGAGTCAAGGAATATTTCATTCTCCTAAAAGCACAAGACATGATCAACAAGAAAATTAACATAACACTGAATTTAGATCAAGGACATACTGAATAAAAGCAGTATTGGAGGAGGAGGGCTGCTTCTTTGTTATTAGACACTTGCCATAATTACAAAAAATGTACAATGTATTTGTCCCAGACAGATCCAAAACCTTCAAGTGGTAAAATCCTAGCTTTAAGCAAGTAAGTAGGAGGGTAATGTAGGCTGCAATAAATAATTTGCAGACCTTAACAAAAACAGGAAGACATTATTTAGTATATAAAGCACACATTTAAAAGTTGTCCAAAGCCAAGACATTGATGCATGTATAATCTAAACCCAGGCAACAGAGACTAGTATGTTTTTAGGCAATATGTTTTATTAATTTAAGCATTCAGCTGTTTGAGATTTTATTTCAGTATGCAAGTTTTTACTTGTCTGAGAAAGATGAGGGTCACCACTGCATAACAGCATAGTTACTGGAGTGCATTAGGTAACTCCTGTTCTAGACATTTTTAACCTAAAATAAGTTTGTTAGCAAACGGTGAAACAAAATTAACAAGTAGCATGTGTTTCCTATCTATGCTAGAAAGTTACACATCCCCCTCATAGTAATTAAAATGTATCCTGAAGCAAAATATCATTTAGACAAGCCTCAAGAGAGGAGTCATCTGTTGAATCAACCCCTCCTCCTCAAGCAGCTGAATTCCCTTCACCTGTTGAAACTTTGTTGCACTAAGAGGTCACAGCCTGAAGTGGGCTTGCAATAAATGTGACACTTTAAAATACTGTTTTGATTTTAAATACAATCTTCTACACATCCTCAAAACGTAAAATGAGATCTCTACAGAACTTTGAAATCCACCCAGGACTGAACATTTCTAAATTTAAACTTACAATATTTCAAATCAACTTCCCAACAGAACCCATACACAGTAAGTCAGATAAGAACCTAGCATACCACAAAAGAAATACATGCTTAAAAATACTGAAAAGCAGGGTCTGCAGCTTATTTAATATCCATTTGTCTTAAGAGGGTGGGGGAAGGCAAATTGCTTGCTGAAAGGGGCTAAAGAAAAAAAAAAAAATCACAGTTTTAATAGTATTTCTCCAGATGCGTGCTGAGAGACTGAATTTAGTCAAGCATCAGGCTGTTCTGCTGCTGTAGCTCCCACCCTCCACCCAGTTCAGAGAGACCTCCGCGTTGAAGCCATGACCTCATGCCAATACGGCTACAAGGGCTGGTGAGTAGCTCAAATCCCAGGTCATTAAATACAGGAAGACAGCAGGAATCACTGAGATGGGCGTAAGAAGATAATGGGATTTCTGCCACACACCCTGCCTCCGTCCCCTCTCCCTCCGCAAAGAGAAAGGTACCCCTGTGGGTGTACCATCACCCTCCAGGTTTAAATCCCCCTTTCTCTGCCTCTAAGGTTGACCCTGTGGCTACAGCTCAGTAAATTCGTTAAAGCTTCCATGGAAAGTCCTTTACCTAGATGGATGCAGTGCAGATAACAAAATGGGGTATGTAAGTGCTAAATCCCATTAAAGTACTTTCTCTTAGAATTTGATATTTATCCAGCTTTTTCCCAATGCAGCTATAGTAAAAAGAAAAATAATGCCTGGGCCTGTGTAGACGGCTGATAACTAGCTTGGGCCAGGATAAACTGAGAATATTTATTCTCTTCCTCCATGAGATATGGTTCAAAGCCTACCTGGCAGCAAAGCGTGCTCCATTCGCTTCCCCAAAGCAGTAACTTAGACATGAATAATTCAGCACATACACACATATACGTTCCCCGCACGTCTTCACTTATTGAGCCATAGCGGAACATATGTCACAACTGTCTTAGCTTTAATGATTTTGAGAGAAGAATAAAGAATAAGCTCAGGCTGATATTCTACCCTGTGTTTAACATTATTATTGACAATTCAAGGCATCCGCAGCTGACATCTGCATTTCCAGCAAAAGCCCATTATTAGTCCTCCCACCTTCTGAAGACCATGCAGCCTAATATTTTGCATTTTATATTAATGGTCTGGCATGTATTTCTTCTGACTGTGGCTTTATAGATGTTGCTATTTTTTTGATACACATAGCTTTTATATAAAAACAAACTGAAGGTGCTGTTTCATTCTCCAAATAAGATTACTACTATACGCAATCACCCAAAAGATTTTCTTCATTTTTGATAAAGTTTTCTTTTTAAAACAAGATTGAAAGTATTAGAGAAATGAAAAATTTTGTAGAATTGTGACCCTTAAGTTTATTTCTAAGACAAAAGGCAAGACAACCATTATAATCTGAAAACGCATTTTAAAATGTTTTTTATAACTTTAATCACTCAAATAATCAAAATAGATACGCTAATGGCAAGGAATTCAGCAGTTTCAAAATGGTTTCTAGAATTTATCTTGGCATCAATGAGGTACAGTGTGTGAAATATTGTTTCAATTGCAACAATTCAACCAATGTGCTGCAGGAACATAATTACTATTTATATGTTGTCAGCTTATACAATGGAATATGGCTTTGATTTACCACAGAACAAAAATGGTTTGGGGAATCAGACCTATTAAAAAGATGCTTAAGACATGTATTAAATTATTTGTATTTCCTTAAAAAAAAAAAAAAAATCACTGAAAATAAATTCAAATACGTATGAATCAGAGGAAAGAAGTTTGTAGTCTATGCATAAACATCAAGGCCTAACAGAACAAAAATCACTGTAAATAAATTCAAATATGTATGAAACAACAAAGGAAAGAAGTTTGTAGCCCATGCATAAACATCAAGGCCTAGCAGAACAGATAAATACAGCGCCACACTTCTTTTTTTATTAGCAAACATAACTTGAACAAAATAGCAGGACTGTCAAAACTGTGACTAAACAGATAAGATCAAAACAGAAAAAGTAGACTGTACTACAAACATTGCTCCCTTCCTCGCTCTTCTCCTCTTTAGATTGCTCAAAACAGAACACGAATTCAAGATAAAAACCATAAAACCTTATAACTACAAGCAGATGAGAAGTATACTTCACCAGCGTGAAGGTAACGCATACAAGGCAGAATATTTACAGTCAGCTGAAGTGACTGAATTACGATTCTCGCCGTTGATGTTGTGCAATGAAGAGGCAGACTTACGGAAATGGGCATCTACCATGGATGAACACCTAAGCCCTGTCTTTTGAAAGCAAAGCTCCAGTTCCAGTTAGGCGCTAAAAGCTTAGCAGCTGCTATGTTAGGAACACAGACAACTCAGTCCAATTCATTGTTTGACTGCATGTACAGTGGCTTCATTTAGGATCTTTATAATCCTTATAAATTCATCTGAGCCTTCAAAAACAGAAGTCAATAAGGGGATTTTACTGGGATGTAAATGATTAAAACCAAAAGGAATTATGTTCTGTCTAGACTGGCTGCCTCCCCTCAAGTAATCTGAGGAGTAGATGAACTTCCCATTTTTAATTACAGAAGTAAAAGTCGTAATTCTAATAACCCATAACTATAAAATAGGTTTGCCATCATCAGACATTTACACACAAAAAGACGGCACATGGTTCTCCACGGGGAATAGAAATTTAAATAATTTATTTTGCACTGAATTTAGGCTATCTGCAAAGTCAAATATCAAACATAGGGCTTTACTGCTTCTGTTTTTTCCAATTATTTTTCCTAGTGCTGTTGGTGCACGTAGTATGGAGGCATCCTTACCTTAATTGCAACAGATACTAGATGGTCCAGTCAGTATTTTCTCTGTCTACTTCTACTCTCCTCCTTTCTACCAGCCATTAACAGTAACTCTTCGTAAGAATAGCTATCACTGGGTTTTTACAGGGCTGTCTTTATGATGAAGAATTATCACTCCAGTGAATTAAAGAAGTGTGGGAAAATTTGTACATCTTAAAGACGTTATTCTGGGGCATTTCATACTTGAAAAGACTGTGGCACTGATTTTTTAGAATATAAATCACTTCATATTATTTAAAACAAGACTGCCTAGTACAGTAAGTATAAAGTTTCCTAAAAACTAAAAAAGAGAGACAGAAAAAAGTAGTAACAATCAGCACTGATTCACAAATACTATCTTAGAAAAGGAACGACCTACATTTCCTAAATCATGGTAGAACTAAAAATTAAGTATCTGCCTGTAATAGATGTTATATTCCTGAAGACTTGTAAAAGATCTTTTCAGCACAGTCTGTCTTTAAGATACCTAGTTCATTGTGTGCATGGTTAGCTTATGAGTAAGGAATACTGATTAATTACTATTATACTTATTTCAAAAGAAAAATGGCATTTTTCTTCATATTTCTTTTAAATAAGAGAAATAATCTAAAAATGATGAAAATATGGCCTTCACATTCTCTCCTAGACCATAACAGTCACTCAGGTTATTCAAACTTATTAGATAGGTCCTGCTTTCACCTTCACAAAACCTATCCTGAATTAGGTAGTTATTTTAGATTTGGTACATCCTTCTGATTAACTTCAATTTTTTTCTTTAGTTCTTTTCCCCATGAAACAGAAAAACGATGGGAAGGCAAGAGACAGGGAGAAAGCTGAAAATATGAAATATTACAACTAGATTAATTGTGGAAAAGGAGGAATTAAAACTAAGTTAGAGAAATAAGACATGACAACATTTGAACACACTCCCACTGCTTCCATATGATATCCCCCCAAACATCCACTTTTGAAATATACTGGACAAAAAAAGCCCTGGCTTAGGCTTCATTCCCAGTATGTAGGAAATTGGACATGATAACTGGAAAACCTGCCCCACTGAAAAGTTTTTTGCACTTTCGACGCCAATTGTGATCACTGCCAGATTCTTGAGAGATCTGAATATTTGTCTGAGACAGAAGTTCGTTTTAAGTCCACTTGGCACTTCCTATGGGAATGACTGTTATAAACTGCAAGCTGGGGGAGACAGTTTTTCTGTTTAATCATATGTTACAGGTCCCAGCACAAGAAGGCGATAAAAACAAATATTGAAAATAAAAAGTTTTAAGGCTAAAAATGTGAGAGGCAGAAAACTGTTTTTAGTAGAAATACTAGAAAAGCTCTCTTTAAAGACACCTTTTAAGAACAAAAAAAAATGGTTGTGGACTTTAATCTCTACATTGTATAAGGTTTGAAATATTTCAGAGCTATTTTCATTTACAATGCAACTTAAACTTCTAGGTCTCGCTTTGTATTTTCTGTAGCAAGTTTCATGGTTTGCTGAAAAACTGTCACATCAGAGTAAGCAAGTAAGAATAAAACCTACAGAACCAGAACACCTGAAAAATACAAAGGGTTTAATATCACGGCAACTTCTAAAGCTGCTCTTGGATGACTGCTTGTCCCTGTATCTCTCTCCCAGGAGCAACACTTTGTGCCTCTTCCCCTGACAATTACACTGGTGATAAATCTGCCATTCAAAAAGGTGCTCATGAGACATGCTTCACGTTAAGGGATGGAAACACTTACCTTTGGGCACTAAAACAAGACATGACAAAATTTAATAGACTCCCCTTTGCTTTTCTATAATATTCCATTAAGCTATATTTATCTTGGCAAATGCGGAAAATAAACCCCCTTGACTGCGATCCGTAGTGCCCCCTGGGTTGGGAAAAAGAGGATCTAACTCAGAGATGCAAGGCAAAGGAAGAAATCAGACATATTTTTCACACAATCTAACCAGCAAGTAAAACAGTCAATCTTCGAACTATTTACAATGCTAAAGATTGCTCCCCAACATCAAGCAGCTTATTAGACAAAAAATATAAAACAAACAACACACAAACACCAAAGATATCCTGGTCAGCACGTACTAGCTATCACTCTTCAAAAGGAATTTACTTTTTGTAGGCATCATAGCAAAAGAGAGATGCAAAACTGCATAAAAATGCTACTTTTCAGTTGCATATGCACTTTACTCAACCACAACGAGCAACAGGGAAGAAAACACAAATTATCCGTTTGGAAGTTTACAGAACAGGTAAGGAGATTTGCAAATTTTGCTGCTCAGACATACAAGTCAGGTTTTCAATAATGAATAAAAGATGATCAACAGGGAAGAGGAATAAGACTTTGAAAACAACAGCTAGCTAAGATGCATTTCTGTCGATCCATCTCCACAGACCCAAAAGCTTCTGCCACATCACTCCCTTACTGTGCTGTCTTACGAGCTCTCCTAGCCCACCATTTGTTGCTATCCCTGTTCCATACTACTATGCTATTCATATAGCCTAAAGAATACGAAAACATATTACCCGGCCAAGCTGTCCCTGCCCTCAGTAAACTGTGTTATAAAAATGGGAGAAGGAGGAGAAAGCAGTAGCGCTGGCAGCTGTGTAACCTCACAAATTCAAGCAAGGGATTTAGAAATAGCAGAGAGGCTCTAGAATTAAGGTGTCAGAGCGGTGCAGCTACAAGCAATCTCTCCCAGTGGGACATCAGATAGCAAAGCGAGACACAACTGAGTAGGTGCTCTGTATTTTGTTCACCTGACACCTCTGAGCCACGACAGAATGAAACGATACATACAGATTTTGAGAATGTGACACACAGTAAGAGCACTGTTACAAATATTTGGACACTTGTTAGGTATGTCTCTGCAAGAAATAATAGAAAAGGGTGCGAGAGTAAACACATGCACGGCATCCTCATATTCCAGGCTACTATTAGTAACAAAAGCATTTTAAATCTGTATTTTTAAGGTGGTACCATTTGAGAAAAAAACCTCAGAATTAAATGTAAGAGCAGAAGGGTCACTGGCAGCCAGGTGCATTTATAAACAGAAAAGATGCAATTAAACGCTTGCATCTCTGAATTGTGCCCTCAAAATTTTCAGGGTATATTATTAAGATAAAGTTAATCAGCTAATAAATGAGAGAGAGCATGTACTGTGAGCTTTACATCACTTTAAAATGAGGTTTACAACGAAAAAGTCAGACATGGTAATATTTTACAGGGATTTAAACCAAAAATCTTTCATTCATTAATTCAATGAGCACATTGGCTGTGGGCAGGACTTATGACCAGCATATCTGTTTACCATGACAAATTTTATCTTAATAGCTACAGCATTGTTATGCATAATGACAACCAAAGAAATCTTGATCTCTACTTAATTTAATGCAGAGGATTAGGAAATTTAATCAAAATTCTATCTCTTTTCTAAACATTAAAATAATTATTCTTTTTCAAGCATTCAGTCTATTCTTACCATTGCAATCTGGTCTCATGAAAACTTGGCTAGAGTTTAAAAATTTAAAGGCCAGGGTTAGAAAGGAAAAGGAAAAGTATTCATTTTCAGCGTCTTTGCTAAGAATGCATTAATTAGATCCTACATTATGCCAGTGATAGTTTTTATTACTGAACGAAGGAAAAAAATACTTAAGTTTAGTGCCTATACAGCTACTGACTATGATCTAAGAAAAAGCCTCTCAAAACAAGGTGTCTCAGGAAGAGCTGTCTCAAAGATGACTAGAGAATGACATGTTCTTTTGTGGACTGTTTCTGATGAACAGGGATTTGGTTTTATTTTTATTTATTTCTGGGACTGTTAATTATTCTATTGTCAGCTTCCTCTGTTACACTAGAATTACCCACCAAATTTGAACTTTTTATTCACTATTCAGGTGAAAGAGGTAATGCCATACAGTTACAGTTATTATAGTAACGAACTCAACTACATATACAAATCAGGAAGCTGGAAAGTAACAGGCATTGCAGGGATTTAGCTCTGTACTCATTAAGACTAAACACCATAAGGAATTAGCCTTCTATGTTCAGAGGAATATGAAAAATCCAGATTTCATGTGTGCAGAGCACACACACGACCAACAACATAAATGCGGACAAAAAAAAATCCCTCAAAATTTCAAAAGCCAAAGAAATGCATGCATTTTTAAGAAATAATTTGTCTTTTCTCAATAAGATTCTTCTTAGAAAAAAATGTCCATTTAGGTTGTAAGAAAAGACAAACTGTGTTATAATTGACTTCTACTTCTAGCAACATTTCACATACCAAGCATGACTTGACAGGATGACATCTTTCCTCTACTGGTGCCATCTTCTCCATAGACAAGCAGAGGTGGCATACTAGTTTTAATGTTTCTTGGATCTTCCTGTACTCTCCATAACAGAATTCTTCTGTATGTTATATATATATTCCTATTTTTTATTCCACCTTATTTCCTCTCTTCTTTGCAATGTAAGGAGCCTTCCTGCCCCCTGCCCTGAGCTCCTACAGGCTTATTAATGGCAGAATACCTGACATTTCACAAAACAGCACTTTCTGAACTTCAGAGGTGAGCCCCAAGTCTGAACTAGAAAATACTCTGGGTACAACTACATTGGTGAACCAACACAGCCAAGGCCTCACCTCTAGTCCCGAAGCCACCGTCTGGCTGACCACGTTCATAGTCTCACTCTCCAATAGAAGATGGCAGCATCTCAGAACACCTGCTAATAATGGTCCTGGAGCAACATTGCACTTAAAGCTATTCCCGAGAACTGCTCAAGAGCACCATAGCCAGCCATGATGAAAACTGTGCCAGGGACCATTTTAACTACTTTAAAAGAGTATAAAGTACCAGTAGCAGGACTCCGCCCCTTGCAGTTTTATTTCTTAGAAGAGGTGTGTGCAGCCTTGCAGGATGGGCTTTGAGAGATGATTTTATGTACTCTGAGTTGCTCTTTATAGAAAGAACCAAGCGAAGCAGAAAAGAAAAAGTAGGGATTGCTCTGGGTTTCCTCAGAGTTGGGGTCAAAAGGTGGGCTTATTTCACTAGCGTATATAAAGCTTCCTTTCTATGCATTGGATTTTAGCATGTGAGATGAAAGCAGTGACAGAGCAATGGCATATTTTGAGTTGCTATTAATAATAATCAACATCATGACTCAGAATAAAGAAGATTACAAGAAAAAAAATCTTTTTTTAATCTCCTGAAGAATCATTTGGTTTTCCTGACATAGGCATCTCTTGTAACACAATGGGATGCATTACCACAAGTTTCTAGAAACTATCACAGATACAGTGAATAAAAAGAAACTAAGTCAAAAGGGTGCCATCAGCATCCCTGAAGACTGACTTTTGCAACAGCTATAGGTGATAAAAGCATCAGAATTTAATACAAAATTTATCACAGGAAGACAGCAAAATAGATCATATCTATCTAACAGTTCTTAGTTTTCCCTAAGAACTCCAGTACAGGTCATCTCCCAACCACCAACACCCAATTTTTATTTTTCCTTCTTCCTAAGACTTTTCCTGAGTAGACATCTAGAGCCAAATACACAGCACATATTTCAACTGGTCTATTTTCTTGGTTTCCTTCAGTTACTTCTAGGAGGCTGCTGTAGTTTACTTCTGATATACCACTGCAAAAATCAAAAAGCTAAGTAACAATAAGCCTCACTGGTAACCATGTGATTAAAATTTGCAAAAGGTAGGGGTCTGTCCACTCATGTTCTCTCATTTTTCCTCCTTATTATTCTCTTTCATTTGTTTCTATAGCCTCTACTCACTGTTAAGTTTCTGTTACCACTCTCTCCTGATGATCGCATCAACCTTGTTTAAGGTGATTTCCTCTCCTCCTCTGGGTCACACTCAGATGAAATTCTGCCTAAGTCTGAAGAAAGATCCCGTGATGTACTGAGACACTCAGCTCCGCGATTCCATGATGTTCTCCCAAAAGCGTAGTATTGTACATAAAATGAAAACCCTTACTTTCACTCTTAGCTGATCCATTACTAGCAGACCGCTACTTCTCTTAAATCTCAAATGGACATTTGTCTCACACGCTTAATTTTTCAAATGCCAGAGCTGCAAGGGACTAATTGAACACAGCTATTTATGGTTTGGGATCTTTGTTTTTAAAGCTGAAAGTTTAAACACACAGCTTTAGGAATAAACATACCCTCACACCATTTCTGCTCATACAAATCAACAGCAGTCACAGTACTAGACACAGAGAAGCCAGACTAAGCTCTTTGGGCTTCATTTACGTATCAGTCTCCAGTCTTACATGTCCCCTTGTTAAAAGCCAGAGAAATACAGCATAGAACAGAGATAAGGTTACTGTGCCTCAGCTGCTACACTTCCAAACACTAATTTTAACACTATTTAGCTGCCTAAAACCAAGACAATGAAGAACTAAATAAATACAAGAAGGGAGTACACTGCAATTTTGAAGCGTAACAGTAATGCTGGCCAAATATACTGAGAACAGGTCAAAGTGCTATTACAGTAAATGACATTTGGAAATTTTAAATTATATGACTTTATTTTGCTGTGATCTAAAACTTAATTCTGTGATTTTTCTGCATACAAGTTAACAGCTTTCACTGTACTATTTACAGTCATCCTGAGGGGCACAAGTTGATATAAATCTTACTATAAATACATGGTGCATTCTGAAAAACTATATATTACCTTATTTTAGTACTAACTTCTGTGTTTTTGTGTTAGTGCTGGTCATCCTAACTCAAAAATTCTCAGCAATATTAATAGTGTACATAAGTCTTTGGGACTTAATGCGGAATCTGTGAATGTGGTATTTCAAAAGGAACCTTCTGACAAAGCCAGAAAAACTTTGTAATGCTTAGCCAGTACAGGGTGGTGTGGAAGCAAAACAGGTTGAGTATTTGAGAATAAGGTGAGCTGAAAATACCTCTAGTTCACTAGACCTGACTTAAACATGAGGTTTGCCTGAGCAAAAGTGTTCATCAATGCGGTTTGTATTCACATTTCCCCAGTTGCAACGTCGCATCTCTAATGGCAGAGTATGCTGAGTCACTGTGGAGAACAAGATGGGGGACATGCTGGAAATCCTGTAACTCACATGATGGACAAGGAGTACAGTAACTCCACCATTCACCTTCAGAAAACACAACTATTTTCAAGATCAAAAGGAGCAATGTTGTATTCCAGAGCACCTCTTATAGCTGTCTGTTAGGTTGTTTTGGGGAGGTGGGTTTGGAGGGGAGGGGGAAGTTGTTTGTTCCAGTGGGGAGGGTGTTTTGTTTTGTTTTTAAACAGGGCTGATGCTTTGTGTAATTATTTGATTTGAAGCTCTGCTAGGAAAATTTACACAAATCTAACTTAGACAACTTAAAAAGGAACTTATCTTTTATTGCCAATTACAAGGTTTTGATACATTTACCTCTCTTGGTGATAAAATTCTGTTGATCATTTCTTGCCAAGCCAAACATCCTCTTGATCATTTCTTGCCAAGCCAAACATCCTCAGGTGCCCAGTTGTGTAATTAAGCTTCTAAAATTAACCTAAAAACCACTGTGCTTTTTAATCTTTGTGGTAGGACCATTGCTAAGGACTTCTTGCAGCTGAAGCCCTGCTTGCACTCATACTGATAACATTATCTTAATTTGTCCTTGACATTAAAATAGCATCAAGTAGTAACTAACTCCTCTCTCATTCCCAGTACATTTAAAAACCAACCAACCAAACAAACAAAACAAAACAAGCTTTAAAGCATTTACAGCCCTGCTCAAAAGCAGAGTTTTCTCAAACCTTAACAATCCTCTGGAAACCCTCTGGTCATTTTTCCTGTTTGACAAGTGGGATTCTTCATGTTAAGTCTGGACACTTTGCTACAAATGGGGGTTTCCTCCACTCCTACCCCAAAAAGTGTTTCACCAAAATAATTATGACTTTCAAAAAGTGTTATTTTACTAGGATGGTATAAGCATATCCCAAACTGTGGGAAGAAGGAGACGTACACTTCTACCTTACATTTATTTTTCAAAGGAAGAGTAATAGCAGTGAATGGCAGGTTAGATACAAAGTGAGAGCAGAGACCAGGAAAAACATGAAGGTAAACAAACATGGAATCACAGGCAGAGACACAAGTAAGAAAATGTAAAGGAAAAATGAGAACCCAGGAGTGGTTTTAGAAGATCGTATTTTTCAGAAGTCTACAAGGAATTGCTGGTTACTGAAAAGTCCTAATCGTAGGAGGGATCCAGGAAACTAACACCTACTTTTCAGAAAAGGTTAAAGAAATCAAGATGCAGAATTAAAATGAGTTAACAAAAAGCTTCTATTCTTATTCTAACATGTATTCCCCACAAACTATTACTTTTACAGCAGCTGTCCTAAACCACAGTATGACTACATTTCCAAGAATACCAAAATAATTTTTGGTGACTAGTACCACGCCTACATTTGCAATTCCCAGTTATGCTGAGTGGCCTGAGCAGTATCTTACTCAAGTCTGGAAGAGTCAATGATAGTTTAGGAAGTCTGGAATGCACTAGGGTTTAGTAATACTGTTTGTCCCATTAGGAGCACTTAAACAATAACTTTATTTTTCAGAAGCATTAACAGATACTAGGATGTTTTTCAACGGGCTGTTTAGTCACAGGTTTAGTGACTAAATTTAACATATAGTCACGTTTTAACTATGGTAGGCAGCTAAGCTCCACACAGCCGCTCGCTCACTCATAGAATGGGATGCGGGAGAGAATCTAAAGGGTAAAAGTGAGAAAACTCATGGGTTGAGATAAAGACAGTTTAATATGTAAAGCAAAAGCCACGCACGCAAGCAAAGCAAAACAAGGAATTCATTCACTGCTTCCCATCAGCAAACAACTGTTTAAGCCATCTCCAGGAAAGCAGACCTCCATCACGTGTAACAGTTACTCGGGAAGACAAACACCATCACTCCAAATGCTTCTCCTTCTTCCCCCAGCTTTATATGCTGGGAGTGACGTCATATGGTATGGGACATCCATTTGCTCAGTTGGAGTCAGCTGTCCCAGCCGTATCCCCTCCCAACCTCTTGTGCACCCCCAACCTCTTCGCTGGTGAGGTGGTATGAGAAACAGAAAAGGGCTTGAGGCTGTATAAGCCCTGCTCAGCAACAGCTAAAACATCCCTGTGTTATCAGCACTGTTCTGGTCACAAATCCAAAACACAGTACCATATGAGCTACAGTGAGGAAAATGAACTCTATCCCAACCAAAACCAGTACACACTTTCTGTTTTCACAAAATTATTTTAAATATTGTTTTACAAAGATATATATGGTTCCATTGATCCTTCCTGAAGGACATTTTCTGTTTCTTTGCATTCAGAGAAATCACTAGAATATTTACTTCATAAGGGCGAACAAGTAGAACACATTGTCAAGTTGAGTTTTTCAAATAAGCTTCAGTATAAGACGCTGCCTTAAACCCCCTAACTTCAAATTCCACATATATCATGACTTTTCATGGGAAAATACATGAAATTAAAAAAAAAAAAAAAAAAAAATCTACAAAAGATAACATACAAGAGCCATTTGGTGATGTTCAAAACTTCACCATATTGGAAAGTTGCTTTATCACGGAATCATAGAATGTTTTGGGTTGGAAGGGACCCCTAGAGGTCATCTAGTCCAACGCCCCTGCAGTGATCAGGGACACTGCTAACTAGATCAGGTTGCTCAGAGCCCCATTCAAACTGGCCTTGAATGTTTCCAGGGATGGGGCCTCCACTACCTCTCTGGACAACCCGTTTAAAGAAAAAAAGTTTCTCATTTTCTGTACTGTTTAACAGCTCTTTCTTGTGACCTCAAAGACTTTATTCCTAGCTGTCAACAAAGGCTTCTCTTTTTCCACAACTTACACAATATATTTCTTTATCACATATTTGCCCTACAGCCAGTGTAAACAGGAGAGCCTGCTGTAGAGGACTTAATGGAGGACCAGTTGCCTGATTTCAGAGAGAAATCTGAGAAAGCGAACAACTGTGATGCTCTGGTAACAAATACACCACATATGGGCTAGCTTCTCCATATCCTCTCAATTTCACTGCCTAAATAGTTCAAAGACACTCTAGAAATGGAAAATTTTACAAGAGTGTTTAGCAGATTGTTTTAAACTGCCATCTTTTCTTGAGCAGGTAGAAATAAATCAACATCCATTCTAAGGCTGCTTTCAATCTTAATTCTGATGCATTCCTTGTTACTGAGTTACAAAATACCCAAACACTTTTGCTGTTTAAATTTACTCTGAAGCTCCTACTTATATAAATAATATTTAAATAGAAATGAGAATCAATAACTAATGATAAGAGCAATAAAACTGAAAGTACTTACATTAAACTTAATAATGTCATATATCAAGTACCGAGGGACAACCTGTCCATTAACCTTGTCGATGATCATTTCCTTGAAAGAAAAGAGATGACATTTACATTTATTTTATGAATATAGAAGAATGTCAAAACATTTATACTTAGTGCATGTACCTGTAAGGGTGATGCAATCAAAGACTGGCCACATTTTTATTACCAGAAAGATTTTACAATAGGTCAAGGTTATAAAAATATTATTATGGTCTTAAATGTCTCTCATGAAGCATTCAGTAAGAAGCCAGGAAGCTGTACTAAGGCTCCACATTCTGATCTGCAACATTTGTACATTAGTTTCCCCACAGCTTTCAAAATCACCACCTTTCTTGAGTGGATAATGAGTTTTTTGAAACCTCAGTAAGAATTGTGATCCTAAGTCAACCAAGCACTTTTGGAAATCTTTCCAACAATAAGAAGCACAACAGCAAGGAAGTAAAGAATAAGCATTAACATCCATTTTCTATGCTCAGGTTGGATCTTTTCACATTAACAGTGTCCTAGGCAGCAGTGACAACTGCAATTTGCTTGAATGTTGCATTGTGACTGAACAGTGGGGTTCCTTCAAATGGAAATATCACAGATACTTTCTGTGTCACATGAAATTAGTTAACTTTCAATATACACTGCTAAACCAACTTGAAAATATGTCAGCTGGAAGAAAGACTATGCGCCATCAACATCCAAACGCAAAAATGTTTCCTGAACTTAATGGTACATACAAAAATATATACATCTTACATCTGTAACTCGGGCTTTCTATGATATGAATTAGACATACTTTATTAGTTTGATAAACTAATACAAATATTTAGTTTCATAGAAATTAGTCATGATTGAAAATGGTAACAATCAACCAATTGGTAGATCTTTCTCAGAGACAACTTTGAAGTAGTCACTTCTCTAAATGCAATCAATCTTCTCCCTGCCCCCCCTCCCCCCGCCCAATTCTTGGCTAATTAGTTGTACTAGCTAAGGATTTTTTGCTGCCAATATCAAGTTAAAATTCCAAATTCACACATACAAGATAAAAAATTCACTATAACATGATGGTGAGCTCAAGAATTGTTCCAAAAGAGAACCTTACATCAACTGAAATTAATTCTGTTTAGTTTGTTTCTTGCTAGGTCAGTAGCATTTTTATGTTTTACAACCTTTTAACTTCTTTCAGAATCCATAACTTTTACACAATCAACCCAAATGAGAGTCTCAATATAAGATGGATTTTCAGGCTGCAAACATACCAAGCTTCTTGAACTGAACCTAGTATTTAATCGCATTTGGCCTTGAAAAATAAGCAAGTGGTTGTAAAAACATACATTTGCTTTAAAGCAAACACAAAGCTTGAAGCATTTAAAACTAAACTAAAAGACATGAACCTGTTCTCAAAAACCACTGGGAACTGTAAGTTGCCTACTTAGTATTTTGGAATCTCATCTTCTGTGAACACAATACTGAGGTGGAGATTGCACTTTCACAGCCAAATGCAGCATTCACGGGTGTCGTGAATGACTGCCTGAAGTGACCTTAATACATCTTTCCACGTCATTTAAAAAAAAATTAATTTAATGAGTGAAAAATATCCCTACGTAACATTACGATATCCTATTCTTAACTCTAAAAACCATTTAGTCACAGGTACTGTCAAATAATGTTTGCAGAAAGTCTACATAGAAGTGAGGTAACAAAATGCCATGCTGTTACTTTCCAGTATTTAGGTAAGACACCAGTGAGCTATCAAAGGAACAGCAGATGCAACACTGCAATGCCTTCTTTGACAATAAATTTTATAACTAACTGCAAGAACAGATGGAGTAGGTACGCCATAAGAGAGAAAGAAGGCACGATGTTCAAACTTGGAAGGGTATGTAAAGATGTAATGCAGGAAAAGAATAAAAGAAAACAAAAAGAAAAAATCCACCAGGAATTCACGATAGGTGAAGTGAATAACAAAGTAAAACTGAAACAAAAGAATGCTACCATATTTCTTTAAAGTTTCAATCGCATTAGCAGTTGAAACAAATTTTTAAAATATATTTAATTGAACATATATTTAAGGTTTAAAGACTCATTTCCTCAGCATGCATATTCAGAGCCTCAGCTTTGATGCAAAGCTAGCATTTGTATGCAAAACCCTGAAAACATTTCAAAGCCTGGTATTAAGAGATTTTATGCCTAATTTCCAAAATCTGAATCTCTGGATATTTGGTTTAAGAAGAATTATAAAATACAGCCAAGAAGACCTAGAATGATTCGTAAGCCTTCTCTGGAATGTTCAGTTTTAATACAGAATGGATTTTAGAGAGAAACTTTTTCTCTACTTCAGCCATGTATAAACCTTTTTGCTCTCTCACTGGTCAAACCAGCCTCCTTCATAGGATCATAGAATCATAGAATGTTTTGGGTTGGAAGGGACCCCTAGAGGTCATCTAGTCCAACCCCCCTGCAGTGAGCAGGGACACCACTAACTAGATCAGGTTGCTCAGAGCCCCGTCCAACCTGGCCTTGAATGTTCCCAGGGATGGGGCCTCCACCCCCTCTCTGGGCAACCTGTTCCAGTGTTTCACCACCCTCGTTGTAAAGAATTTCCTCCTTATATCCAGTCTAAACCTACCCTGGTTTAGTTTAAAACCATTACCCCTTGTCCTGTCACAGCTGGCCCTACTAAAAAGATTATCCCCATCTTTCCTATAGGCCCCCTTTAGATACTGAAAGGCCGTAATCAGGTCTCCCCGCAGCCTTCTCTTCTCCAGACTGAACAAGCCCAACTCTCTCAGCCTGTCCTCATAAGAGTGGTGCTCCAGCCCTCGGATCATTTTTGTAGCCCTCCTCTGGACCTGCTCCAGCAGTTCCATGTCCTTCTTGTGCTGAGGGCTCCAGAGCTGGATGCAGTACTCCAGGTGAGGTCTCACCAGAGCAGAGTAGAGGGGCAGAATCACCTCCCTTGACCTGCTGGCCACACTTCTCCTGATGCAGCCCAGGGTAGGGTTGGCCTTCTGGGCTGCCATCGCACATTGCAGGCTCATGTCCAGCTTTTCATCCACCAGCACGCCCAAGTCCCTCTCGGCAGGGCTGCTCTCGATCCTTTCTTCCCCCAGCCTGTATTAATACTGGGGGTTACCCCGACCCAGGTGCAGGACCTTGCACTTCGCCTAGTTGAACCTCATGAGGTTCACACAGGCCCACCTCTCCAGCCTGTCCAGGTCTCTCTGGATGACATCCCGTCCTTCTGGTGTGTCAACCGCACCACTCAGTTTGGTGTCGTCCGCAAACTTGCTGAGGGTGCATTCGATCTCGCTGTCTAAGTCATTGATGAATATATTGAACAGCACCGGTCCCAGTACAGACCCCTGAGGGACACCACTCGTCACCGGTCTCCATCCGGACATCGAGCCATTGACCACTACCCTCTGGATGCGGCCATCCAGCCAGTTCCTTATCCACCGAACAGTCCACCCATCAAATCCATAGCTCTCCAATTTAGAGAGAAGGATGTTGTGGGGGACTGTGTCAAAGGCTTTGCAGAAGTCCAGATAGATGACATCCTTCCTCACATCCTCCCTTCTATTCTTCCTCCCCTGCCTCTTGTTCTCTTTTCAGATCCTGACTGAAATCCTAGCTACCCAAGCAAATAAACAATAGCACAATATGCCTCAGAAGTACAGATGACAAATTCCTGCACTGCTCATCTCCATACTGACAACAACATTCACTGCTCCATTAGTTATGCCAATACAACTGTCATAAGGCAAAAGCTGTAAAGTGATCATAAGAATGATTCAGATTAGAAATACTGCAGCACATCGTTATTTAACAGTCTGATTTCTGAATCTTCCTTGAAATTATGAGACTTGAAAAATACCTCAGGGAACAGACCTCAAAGGCAAGTTCATGGACTGTTTGCAATAAGTAGTATTTGAGAAACTGGTCACATTTAAACTCATTCATTCTGATCTGAATAATAACCTGATAATATAAGGCTATATTTAAGCCAATATTTAGGTAAACTAAAAATTTATACACAAAACCACTCACATGACATGACAACAGAACACAAAAGTATCCATAAGACGCACCTGCATCCCTGCATTTCCCTTTATGGACCCCATGTAGATTTACAGCCACTATTGTGTGTTTTGAAATTACCACTGCTTGTAAGCCGGATCTTTACCACTTGTCTATTAGCTACTAGTTTAGGTATTAGCTTAACCTGTGGGCTTGCAGAACAAGGTCCAATGGCTGGTTTCTTTGATGTAATCTGGCAAAACTGTGCTGGTGTTAATATCCTTTTCTTAATCTTCTGGTGCTGCAGAGGACAGTCTTAGAGCATATTAGAAACAGCGACTGTGCTAAGAGCTTTTAGCTGGACAAGTACCAAAAGAACAATGCTGGACTGACAGAGCACGGACTTTTTCTTTTTTCCTTGAATCAAATATCTAGCAAGCAACTTGGACTTAAAGGAATCAAAAATTTAATCACAAAGCAAAGAATCTCATTTTACCAGCCACTTGCACAATGTACTTTTTGTTGACACAGAGCATGGAATCAGATCTAATCACACATCTGTTTATTGTTCCTTTTCCTCCTGTGCCTTGCCTTGCCTTGATCCATTTGCCTTTAACACAATTCCCGCCACTGCTGTATTTCAGGAATGAAAAGAGCTTTTTTTTTTTAAATCTATTTTGCACAAAGTAGCATTTGCAAACTCCAAAAACTGTAAGTTACGCCATTTCCAAGAGAGCTTACAGATAAGTGAGGTCTGTACTGATACAAAACCATAAATCAATCTCAATCTCGCTCTCCGCTTTTGGAGTCCTCGGCCCTCCTAAGTCTTCAAGTGTGAACAATATTTTATATATAAATAAAATAAAGCATATACAAAATTGTATTAAAATTGTAAAAAGTATTTCAAGCCTAAGAATGCATCTGCATTTTCTACTCAACTGTTCCAAAGCTAAGGAGAATGCCAAGAAAGTTCCTGAAAATAACTAATTAGTTTTCTTGCATGACAGCCAAAACACTTGAACAAAAATCTATGCACTCCCTCAGATAGCAGTATGGATGCAAAACACTTGGCTTCTAAAGTAAATACTTCATATTATACTAGTCACCTGTAGGTAATATTCAAATTAGCTTTAATAAGCTTTGCAGAAAACTTTCTTCCGTGCCAGAACAATCACAACTGAAGAGCTGGAGATGAGCTCACAGTATTGCAGGAGATCTCTCATCACCCAAGACATAATTGATCATAGTAAGAACTGTTTGCAAGTAATTTCAGCCTGAAGTGAACTGTAAATGCATTTGAAATTCTCAAAGACAACCACATGAAAGGCTTACACCAGAAGCCTTAAAGCAAGTTAATAGATCACTGAATTAATGAAAACTGCCTTTATTAAAGTTTTATACACATTGTCATTCTAAATAAAGTTAGGGGAAATTACCTAATCTTTTGTATTCTTAACACCAGAAGCTGTTTTGCTGCTTGGCACCGATACCTCTGTTTTGTCCTTCCTTCTTTCTCATACTGTTTAAGATTATTGTAAAGCAATGCCAATTGGGCCACCTCATTCTATACTTTCGTTCTCTGAAAGAGAGAAAGCTACTTCAAGGGCAGTAAGTATGAACTGCTTCAACCTGTAATTAAAGAATTAACTTCAACAGCCCTTCAGCACTAATTAGCAAAATATGTTAACACAAAAAAGTCAAATTTTTCTTCCCATGGATTAAAAAAAAAAGAAAGAAATCATGCATATACCCAGAGTAAAGGAACAGTCATGGAAATTATCATTTGGCACCAACATTAAACAAATATTCAATTACAAAGTTAAGCTGTTCTGATGCTTCAAATAATAGGCAAATGTTATTCTCAAACCTGTTGAAAGGAATTTCAATTGAAAAGAAAAATATTCCATCAATAACCTTTTTTTTTTTAACTGACCATACTTAAATAAATTTAGAAATCTGTACTATGAAGAGTATTTATCCATTGAAAGATACTTGTCATTTTCCTTTCCACTTCATGAATCAACTGGGACACACACACACACACACCCATACACCCCCCAGTAACACTGATTTTATGTCAATAAAGTAAAACACTGCAATGCACTATAACAGTCAAACTTTCACAAAACGATAAATTAAGTGAAGTTATAGTTCATGTCCTGGGTAACTGAGATAACTTAATTTATTCTTAAGTGACTTAAACTATAAATCTGGTAAACACAATACACCAGATCAGAGGCTCTCTCCCATGCCCCACAGCCACATTTATGCACATATCTCAATCATAGAATCATTTAGGTTGGAAAAGACCTTTAAGATCATCAAGCCCAACCATTAACCTAACACTGCTATCCCACCACTAAACCATGTCCCTAAGCACCTCCTCTACCCATCTTTTAAATATCTCCAGGGATGGGGACTCGACTACTTCCCTGGGGAGCCCATTCCAGTGCCTGACAACCCTTTCTGTGAAGAAATTTTTCCTAATGTCTAACCTAACTCAATATATGTGTGTCCCTGTCTTCCACCATGTACATATTAGCCACTCTTACTAAAACATCTATTTTGAAAAAAAAAAAAAAAAAAAAAGAGCAGCAGTTTCCCTGAAGAACACCTAGGATTACACAATATGGACACTGGCAAGCCATTACTTTCTCAAGAGCCTTAGAAAGAGCGGGGGAAAAAAAATGGCACCAGGCTTTCTATCTCAACAGCACGGAACCTAATGTATGTCATTAAGAATATTATTATGTACGTCATTAGGAAGGTGCCTGACTGAAGAGGCTCCTACCAGACCTGACATCTTATGCAACCATTTTTGAGCTGACAGCAGAGCATTTCTTGCATTATGCTCTCAATTTTGAAGTGAAGCAGAGGTGGTGGATAATATTCCATTATCTGCTTCTCTGTCCCTGAGACAGTACATCGTACCTTGCAATAATTATCCTCACAGATTCAGTTTATACATGCTTCACATGTAAATGAGTCTTCAGGAAGACAGATCATTCACAGCAGTGACATTTCAAGAAGGATGGTGACAACAAAGGCCTGAGAAAGGCAAGCAAGCAAACAATGACAAGATGGCCCCCCCTATCTGAAAGGTTTCAGAGGACCAATATGGAAGATCATCTCAGATATTCAGTACTTCAGCAAGCAAGAGTGACAGCAATGTAGAAGAGCCTCCAATGCTACTGCAACATGATGGGAAACTGCGTTCATCTACGTTGACAGATATTTAGTGTAAGAGCTAATGAAGTTCTTTTGCTCATCTATAATAGCAAGGTCAAGAAAGTAATAATCTCTTTCTGTGGTGACTGTTCTGAAAAGTTTACCAGGAATACTCCAGGCCAGCTTTCAAACAACAAATACAGATGTTTTACACCTTGTTTTACAACTAGCTTAAAAAGTTTATATTATTAGCAAGTTTATATATTTGAAATTAGCATGACAACTTAGAAATGTTTTAGTCTTAAACAAATGTAACTAAGCCATTTCTAAATCAGTCAATAATTCAGATCAGCTAAAAATAAAGGAGATGGAAGCAAAGACATCAATTGACAAAAGTCTATCAAAAGATGATGAAAATTTTATCAAATTTTAGAAATATTTATGTTAACTGGATCATCAATCAAAATTGACCATGTTTACTGTATCAAAATATAAAGCCATAGCAAGAGATGTGGTTCTGCAATAATTTCTTTAGATTCTTTTCAAGCCTTTTCTCATATTCAGAGAATGTCATCTTGATTTATTTCAAAGACAAACAGCTCCCCCCAGAGCAGTCATCACTGCTATTCTGTAGATAAGAAATCACTTATGAAGTGTGATTCCCACATTCAGCCAGTGACTGAATCTATATTACTCCTGAAATCCCATGATTCACCGATCCAGGCCTAAAAACTTGGCCCTCTTTCTGAACAAAAGCAAACAGCACTGACATTGTTACAATAATTATACAGTATGCTTCTTACCCCATCCAGAAGAGTGTTTGCTAGATGCGTGCGAAGGTCTTTACGAAACGGAAATTCCAGATTAGATACATGAAAAATTGAATTGTCTCTGTCAATCATATAAACTTCATTCTTGCCATCAATCAGCATCATGTACCTGCCAAAGCAATGTTAAGATATTATACTTAAAGGTATATCCTCTAAATCTCTACTATTTTGATTTCTATTAAGAGCTAAAAAAAAAAGCAATCATGACAGAAGTGATATAAAAGCATTTTAGAAGGAATTTCTTTACAGTCAGGTGTCTAAACCTATTGCTTCAGGAAAGCAGATAATTTACTTCAATGCAATTACCACAAAGAAAATATTTCAAAGATAAAAGTTCAGAATATATATAGATATATATGTATATATAAAAGAATGTTGCTGTGTCCAGACAAAATGATGCCTAAAATTTATTAAAAATAACAAAGTTTTTAATGCTGTAAGAAATACATAAGGCCAATTCAGTCAGATTCACTTAAAAGGTCTTTTACTCCACTTTTACCTTCACTAAGTGGACCAGAACTTTGTCTGGTATAAATCTGCAGTGTTTCTTTCAAAAGAAACACGTTTCCTGTCTATCACTGGTTATCTAACACTGCAGCATTGCAAAGTCCCAGCCAACTATTGAGACGCTTTTCATTAAAACACTGACAAATTTAGCCAAGGTACATTCCTCTCCCATTACACACAAAGAAAACCCCAAAGCTTACTACGCTGTCATCCACAACTTGTGAGCTTGGTTCAGTTGCAGACACCTGAATTTGCTAAAAATTTCTTTGTTATGACAGTACTTGGGAGCCCAAGTGGTTAATTTAGACCTCTCTGTGCTCATCCCACAGAAGACTGCTCCATGGAGGTAACACTGTGTATACAGGAAAAAACAGTGAACAAGTAGAAAGAAAAAAAATGTGAAAAAAACATAAAACCCACAAGAGACGCTAAACAGCATGATGGCTGTAACACACCTGAGTTACCTTTGTAAAGTTTTCTTTGATCTCTGCAACAAGAGTACAAAAGTAGAGTTTTGGGAAGAATAAGAAGGCAGCTGCACAGACAAAGGTCTTATCAAACTTGTGCAGTAGCCTGGAAGAGCACACCTTCTGACTCCAGAAAATAACTGAAGAAATTTCAGAGGACACTAGAATCCAAGGCCAGCTGCAACAAGTCAACATCTTGGCAGAGAATGAGAAGTAATAAGGTGCTGAGCATATACCACAAGCAGCTGGAAGACAGACTAGCAGCTTGAATGGTATGGTAAAGGAAGGTAGAAACTTGTGGGGCTCAGAAGGTTGGCAAAGCAAAAAAGACCAGAAAAGTGCCTTTTTGGAACCAAAAAGATCTGATTGCACTTAGCAAGACCAGCGAAAAGAACAATATAGTTATCAAGATATGATCAAGCGATCAGACAGGAAACACCACGGCTTAATAGCAGTGCAAAAAATAAGTGTACCAGAGACAAAGCTGACATGACTTAAAAGTAAGGCCAAGTTTGGTGTCTCAGTCAAACCTGAGTTATCACAGTTTTACTAATTACCACCTGAGCTGCTGTAATTGAACTTATGCCTGATCACACCACAACTAACCATGTTGGTGGCCTACACCAAAACCGAGAGCGTTACCCTAAGCTGAGCTTTCTTTCACTGATCATTTTGCCTTGCATACAGACATGTTAAAAGCACAAATGTTATTATAGAAGTTCTACTGAAAAAAGTCTGGATCACAGAAATGTAAAAAGAGAAGAAAATAGGAGCACTGCCAACTGTCAAGATAGTTCAGTAGTTTCAAAAGTTCACAACATTTAATATTCTTGAGTAGCCTCTGATATAAATAGGGAAGAGACACAAAACCTTCCCAGAGCGCCTAACCCACCTGGATTGCAGTACAGTTTCTTTGACAGCACAGAATAGGGAAACACTTGATTAAAAATAAAAGATGATAGGATATTCACCATCCATGCCAGAGTATTTTGAAAGAAAGCAAGCATATTCTGAATACTCATTCAGCAAAGAATTTTTTGTACTTGTAAAAGTCTTGAAATATACTGGATATACGGGGGGGGGGGGGAAGCACTTTTCCTAGTTCATCCGTTTCTCCTTGGAAAGCCCTGGTTATGAAGAAATAACGAGCTATCAGTTCTCTCTTCTAAAATTCACCATTGCTCTTACAGGTAATGCCCACAGGATCTCTGCTGTCAAAACAAAGCAGCAAGCATCCCTCAGAAACCCTGCAGGCAAATGGTCTCCACAGGCAGCTGCCCTGATGTCTGCACAGGTCCTACCTCCACAAATCAGTAGATCTGACTACAGGAACACAGTACCACCCGTGCAGCTTCAATACTTTCTTTCAGTATTATGACTACAATCATAATTCACTACAGGTCAGTTCAATTTGCATTTCTACACACACAAGACGAGTACTTCAAGACGTTACATATAATTTGCACAAAAAAAAAACCCCAACCAACCACCCACAAAAACCCAAAGCATATATGAGCAGAAAACCTAAAGTCGGGGGCGGGGGGAATAAATTAAATCAGTGCAACATTAGGAGAACTGAAAGCTGCACATGAGATGCTTTATGAAAAAAATAATTCAATATACATTCAACTAGATAACTTGGCGCCAGTTCTTCCGAAAAAAGAATAATCTACAGACAACATTTGTTTTTCAAACCATGTACATTTATTCAAGACTAAAACTAATTATAAAGAGCATGTTGTGTTTTTCTCAAAAATCAAAGAATCCATGGGGAGGGGAGAAGAGGTGTGTAACAGGAAAAAAAAAAAAGTATGTGCGCTACTTTACTCTTAATTTTTTAAATCAGCTTGATTGGACATCACTGCACACCCATATTCATTGCTTGTTTAAGTACATGCTTTCATTGTAATTTGCCTCAATGACAAACTAGCATCAGAAACAAGTTCTGATGCTTCAAGAGATCTAGCACTTAAAAAACCATACTTGCATCATCATTACAAATGTGATACAATAGGAGATCTTGCAACTGCTTTGGGGAAAACACAAATAAATAAAAAAAAAAAACAGAAATGGTTAAAAGCTTTGTTTTCAGCCACCTAAAACATCTACAGGTCCAGAGGACACAGAAGGTTTCATCAAAATCTATCAGTCTAACATTAAAATTAGAAGTAGCATACCACCACTTCCTCTAGATTTTTCACTCAAAAGAAAATCCATGCAAATTTACTTAAGAGTTGGTAGCTGGATAGCCCACCAACCACTAGTGGTGAGGTTCCTTCTCTGTCAAACCACAGAGCTAATGTTACATCTCTTCTCTCATTATATCTTTCTCTTTTTTAAATTTGCCACTGTTAGCTGTTTATACCATAAATTCTAAATGGCAGGGACAACGGTAATTCTTATGATCGCATGCAAAAGATTTCCAATCAAAGGTCACCAGGAATCTTACTTCAGAGAGCTACTGAGAAACAACATGTGCTTATTCTGAAATAAAAAAAATAATAATATTTGGTCTCAGGACAATAAGTTACCTTAATGTAGACCTGTTTGACATGGGTCTCACAATAGTGTATTTCACAGAATCACAGAATCGCAAGAGTTGGAAGGGACCTCGTGAGATCATCTAGTCCAACCCTCCTGCTAAAGCAGGTTCTCCTAGAGCATGTTACACAGGGCTTCATCCAGGCGGGCTTTGAATATCTCCAGAGAAGGAGACTCCACAACCCCCCTGGGCAGCCTGTTCCAGTGCTCCGTCACCCTCAGAGAAAAGAAGTTCCTCCTCATGTTCAACAGAAACCTCTTATGTTTTAGTTTGTACCCATTGCCCCTTGTCCTGTCGCTGGACACCACTGCAAAGAGTCTGGCTCCGTCCTCGTGACATCCACCCTTAAGATATTTGTATGTGTTGATGAGGTCCCCGCTCAGCCTTCTCTTCTTCAGGCTGAACAAGCCCAACTCCCTCAGCCTTTCCTCATAGGGGAGATGCTCCAGTCCCTTTATCATCCTAGTTGCTCTCCTCTGGACTCTTTCCAGGAGTTCCTCATCTTTCTTGAACTGGGGAGCCCAGAACTGGACACAGTACTCCAGGTGGGGTCTCGCCAGGGCAGAGTAGAGGGGGAGGATAACCTCCCTCGACCTGCTGGCCACACTCCTCTTAATGCACCCCAGGATACCATTGGCCTTCTTGGCAACAAGGGCACACTGCTGGCTCATGGTGAGCTTGTCGTCCACCAGGACTCCCAGGTCCCTCTCGGCAGAGCTGCTTCCCAGCAGGTCAGCCCCCAGCCTGTACTGGTGCATGGGGTTCGACCTCCCCAGGTACAGCACTCGGCACTTGCCCTTGTTGAATTTCATCAGGTTCCTCTCCGCCTAACTCTCCAGCCTGTCCAGGTCCCACTGAATGGCAGCGCAGCCTTCCAGCTATCAGCCACTCCCCCTTTTGTCACCAGCAAACTTGCTGAGGGCCCCCTTGAACTGTCGCCCTCGGACTCTGCTAACCGGCCTTCAACTGGACTCTGCCCCGCCAATCAGAACCCTCTGAGCCCTGTCGTTCAGCCAGTTCCCAATCCACCTCACTGTCCACTCATCCAAACCACACTTCTTGAGCTTCCCTATGAGGATGTTATGGGAGACAGTGTCAAAAGCCTTGCTGAAGTCAAGGTAGACAACATCCACTGCTCTCCCCTCGTCTACCCAGCGGGTCATGCCATCATAGAAGGCTATCAGATTGGTCAGGCATGATTTCCCCTTGGTGAATCCGTGCTGGGTACTCCTGATGATCTTCTTTTCATCTACTTGCTTGGAGAGTACACCCAGAATGAGTTGTTCCATCACATTTCCAGGGACTGAGGTGAGACTAATGGCCTGTGTTTGCCTAACTTAGAAGCTGAACAAGTTCTCTGCATGAGAAAGACATTAGATTGACACAGATATATCTGTTTGGAAAGTTTTTTGTTTGTTCAGGGGTTTAAGCTGAAAGCCTGAAAATACCTCCACGCCCCAATTTAACAAACTATTGGAAAACAAAAACTCTGAATGTGCTCCAAACAACAAAATTTGTCAAAATTCTTGTTACCAACATAAGATAGAAGAAATTTTGTCAAGGATGGACAGACAACTGGAAGCGTTCTATGACAGCTGATAACTGAAAATGTGCAAGAAGCAAAAGAGATATGCAACCATGCCAAGGTTTTGGTGAAAGTGAATTTATTAATAAAGGAGGGGTTTTGGTTGGGTGAGTGGGTTTTTTTGTTTGTTTGCTTGTTTAACTCAAAAAGCATAAATTCACATGCTTAACATCAGGCTTTAAGTTTTTTCCAGATGACAGTTCAAGCTTTCTTGGAGAAATCCTGTAGACTGCTCATCAGTACATTTCTGAATATTATCCAGATGTGCCCTGACTGGTTGTATTTGAAGAAGTTACTTAAGGTATTAGCAGCATAAGCACTTACACCAGAATAGAGAGAATGCCTCTGGGCAACACCACATAGGCGAAGAAAGAACGACGACAATTTCTCAAAGCTAAAAAAGCACATAGGAGCTTAACTGTCATGCATTGTATTGCATACTGTGAATACTACTTGCTATTATAGCTGTACATTTATTACTAATTATCTCCATTGCAGAGCACCCAAAAGCTCCAATTAACCAGGCCCCATTGTATTAGATTCTGTGCAAGTACACAAGATGGCTCAATCTGAATTTAAAACAAGATGGGTGGATAGAAGAGCAAGAGCAGAGCAGCAATATGAGCAGTAACAGAACTGCTCGGTCACCTTTGATAACTATACGTGAAAGTGGAGAATTGTGTTTGAGCGACAAACATCACCTCTCCGAGCTGCCAATCCAACCACTACAAACCAGCAACAAGAATTCTGACAAGAGAGTTAAAGAAAAAAGGGTGATGGTGTCCACATAATCTCACAAGCAGACAAAATATCTACAGTCGTAGAAATGGTAAAATCTAAAGTTTCATTAGAAGCTATTTTTCATTCACTTCTGGTCCCGAGGCAAGTTCTGTTATTAATTCTAATTGGACATTAGTATTAACACGATAATTCAGGAAATAGGATGAAAATTTCATTAGCTAAGAGTTGCAGCTCTTGGCATTAGACAAGCAGATCTCCAAATCACCTACCAGAGTATTAATAACTTTAATCTTTAAAGTTTAAAGAATGTCAACCACCAAATACCATCTTGAAAAGTTTCATCTTCAGAAATCAATTATTTTTAGCATACCCAGATAAAGACAGCTGTTTCAAAGGCTCATTTGTCTCCACATACATCCTGTTCATGCAGTCCACATCAGTTGGGCCCAAAATACATGCTAGAAGAATTATTTTATTAAACTTCCATTTTTAGTTTAGTTTGTTTTGGTGGTGTTTTGGGGAGAATGGGGGGTGGGTTTTTTGGTTTGGTTTTTTGCTTGTTTGTTTTTTTACACAATTCTGAAGCTGACCAGAGCTACACTGAAAATCACAGAATCACAGAATGGCAGGGGTTGGAAGGGACCTCCGGAGGTCACCCAGTCCAACCCCCCTGCTAAAGCAGGTTCACCTAGAGCAGGTTGCACAGGACATCGTCCAGGCAGGTTTTGAATATCTGCAAAAATTATGAAGTAAATGAAAATGAGAAGTTAAAAACTGAAGTTTCTCCTTTATGTGGTTGTTAGGTACTTTTCACCATTATATTTGAAAGTACATTTCAAGAAAATATTATTTCAGACAAAATAAGGCGAATTACTTGGTCTCCCTCAACCTACAGTCACTCAGAGTCAGGAACAAGAACAGACCTGTGTCTCCTAAGCTCCAGTCCAACGCTGCTCCCACTAGAGCATGCAGCCTCCCTCTTCTTTCCCAGCTTATTAGGATTCACAAAACCAGCTTTGAAAATGCTTCCCATCACAGCACCTCACATTCAGCACAGTGTTTGCTGAAACACAATTACGGGGAAATTGATCTCCTAGTAGTTCACAGAAGTTTTGTCATCGACTTCAATTCTAGGATATCCCTTACCTATGTTTAACTTATTTCCCTCAGCCAAAATCCCAGCAACTACCCTAGCAATAAGGTTATATAAGTTAATTCTGTACTTTATAGAAGTTTTAAAAAGAAAATAGAAAAATATAGCACAACTTCCTCAAACTTTGAGACCTCATCTTCTGAGTTTGAGTTCAACACAAAAAAAATTAATTTTCTGAAAACATCTATAAGTAGCAAATGGATTAGAAATATTTTTTTAAAGGAAGCTTAAAAATTCAGCACCTATAAGAGCTTTCTTTGTCCCACAGTATTTCTTTAGACAGGCTGTATCAAAGAAGATTATTTATTTCGACATGGTATCATTGTCATCGCTTTTTTTTTTTTCCTTTTTAAATATGCTTTTGTCTGTATTAACACATTAAAGAATGCAAAATGCAAGAAATTCCATCAGCAACTCTAATCACAAAATACATGCCAGCTCTCCATTCCCAGGGGAGTTTATTACATAGCCCAGAATTCAGTCTTGTGAAAGCACTGCTCTCCCACACAAATAAGCGTTACCCAACTCAGAACAGCAATTAGCATCCCTAATATGTTCGCTGATGCAGAGGCAACAATGAAATCCTGTCGCAGACACCATTTTCATTTTCTTAATTTCCTTTTATGATTGGCAACACTTCAAAATCATGAGCGTGTCGCCACTCCACAGATAGATTACCTAGGACAAGGCCAAGCCACTTTAGCACTTTACTTTGGACCCTGCCACTCCCTCCTGGCAAGACAGCATCAACTTCTGGCCAGACACATCAAACACTGTAGAAACGGCCAGGAAAATGAAAATTAATGACTGCCCTCTACCCACTGACAGTAGGAGATCATCTATCTGTGTCACTAAGCCTCTGCAGTTCCATGGCCTGGCCTGAATCCAGATTGTGTTTGAAGTTGTCCTGTGGCAGACGGGGCAATACACCCTAAAGACCTGATAAATGGGGAAGACTCAGCTTCCTTTCTTCTCTTCTACTAATTGCTGCTGGCAATGGTTGCTGCTTCAAACTATGTCTCCTGAAGGATGACAAAGCCTGGATACAGGGACACTACACATGAAGTTATGTGAAGACTCATAATATTATATTATTTTCAGTGTGTAAACAAAAGGAAAACAACGTCTTTCTAATCAGCACACTGAAGCTCTGTCACAAATACCATTTTCAAACTTGTACACACGTTTTCATTTGCACAAGTACATAGTTCATCAGCCCGCAAGAAACACTGCTACGCATAAGCAGCTGTAGAATTATGTATTGGACTTGATAATCCAAACTCTAAATAAAATTTTTAAAAACCACACATGCAAGCCCTTGGAAGGTAGTCTGCTCTGAATATACCAGCACTTTATATTTCCCTCACATACTTCTAGGTTAAATTCTGCCATCAGTATTTTAAACCAAAAAAACCCTCTTAGATTCTGACTGACAGTCATTTCCAATTAACAGCCTCCAGCTCCAATATTTCTTATTCATGACCTTGCATTTTCTACAACTAAATATCCTTCCAGTTTTATTTTTCTGCTCCTCAGTGAATTCGGTGGCTTGTCTCCCTCATTTGTTTGTCAGAACATACTTGGTCCCATTTCAAAAATTTTTAATGACTATATAAAATTAATATTCAGGATCTCCACTTGCTGCTTTCTATATATTTTCTTCCAAAACCATCCACTGCCATTTTCTTTCAATACATTCTTTACCTATAATTCTAGCAATCTTCATCAGCCTCAGTCTCTATAATAGATCAAAATTTTGTCAGAGTCCAGAAGCATGAGTTCTACCACTAGTCCTGTGTCAAAAAAGCTATTTTCCCTTTACATGGTATACAAACTCCTACCAAAATGATTGAATGCAGACGAAATACCATGCCTTATCTATACAGAAGACTGTGTTCCTCAGTCCTGATTCCATTAACTACTTCTCTTAATTTATCCAAATCTGTCATTTTAGGTAAGAGAACCTACATTATTTATCTATTTTAACCTCTCATTACAATCACAATGTTCTAAGTTCAAAGCAAAGCCTTTTCATCAATGACCCAAACTTATCTTCTACAATCAAGATATTTTTTTCCTCATTATTAAAATACTGTATTACTAGGCTGCTGTTTAGTAAGTAAATGTATCTCTTATGACATTCAGAAGCACCTGGATTCATCACTGATCAAAATTCTCCACCAATTCTCCACCCTTGAAAGAGGGTAGAATTCAGCTTCTGATTAAGTTCCATAATTGTAAGGTGTCTACTTTAGGGTGAAATGAATAGTTCCCTAGGATTCAATAACTGTGTTGGCTAAACTCTCGTTACATCATTGGAGACCTAGACACTCAACTTCCATTAGATGTTAAATAAAGTGTGCTCATAATGACAACTCTGATCCAGTTGGGTATCTGCAGCAGATTTAGCAGTAACCCAGAAGTTTACCTTAACAATCCTGTAGTGATTTTTTAAAAACCTGAACTCCGTAACATCTTTTTATCCTCCAGCTATTATGAAAATAAAATGTTATCCCTCAAACTTTATTTTGCATCTTTCCTAAACAATGACTATCCAAAAGGTACCAAGACACAGGTAGGAAGAGAGAGATACAGCCACACTTCCCCACTTTACAAGGTTCTGAATTAACTCTGTTGGCAAACTAATACAGCAGCTACTTTGTAGAGATCAGGGACAGCACAGAAATGCACCTGCAGTCAAAAAAAAAAAAAGCAAACAAATCATTAAGCCACATAACTAATAGGATGGTGCATAATACAGAAATAATGTTGTATCATTGTAGAGCTTATTGGTATCCCCTTCACCTGGAATACTATGTGCATCAGCATTAATAGGAAAGTCAGTTTATTCTGAATAAAGGAGATAATGGTTATACTATGGAGTATGGAAAAATGCAGAAGATGCGCAGAAACTGGTAGCATTTCTCCTAATAAAGTATCATAGTTTAGACTGAGTTCAAACTTCAGTTTTTCCTGGTTTATAAATCAAGGATAAGGAAGCCTTTAATTAAACTAACAGATGGCAAATTCAAAACCAATGTAAAATTACATTTTATATCTAAAGTATTATTAGACTGTGAAACTCTGCTACAGAGCTGGTAAAACCAAGAATTTAGCAAGGTTAAAAAAGACTATCCAGTTACAGTGTTTTTCTTGACTGCCTTCCAGGTTTTTAATTAAGTTAAGAGTGCCGGGGGGGGGGGGGAGTTTCTTTATTTCTGAAAGGATATTAAACCTTACGGGTTAAATTCGAAGTTGTCTCATTATCATTATTTGACCTACAACAAAGGGTAAATTAGTCTATAACTACTATATCTTGAAGAGTTGTTATAGTGCATTATGACATATCTGGTGTAAAACAAAAGAAGAATTGTTAACTAGCTAGAAAAGATGTGACCCAGTAACAGAATCTGTATAGCAACAGATTTATTTTAAATACTACATTCTCTTTGTTTCACCAAAATGTCCATGATGCTAAGTGGTCAAGTCCATATTAAAGTACATTTCTACATTAGAGAGAGGAACACTATTGGAAAAACAACTGTACAGTATAATGTTCTGAAGACTTTTTTTAAAAATTTGTAAGATTAATGGAACAAATTATACCTCAAGCTTGACTGAATTCTCTTATAATTTTTTATTATTATTATTATTCATTGCAGATATCGAGCTTCAAGCTTGCTTGAACTTATTTGACCCCATCCCTCCTCCACAAATTTTAGTCTGAAAATATCTTGGAGATTTAGAGGGAAATTCATGCCTGAAGCAACAGGGTCAAGAACAATTGCAAAGCAGCAGTTACACAATGGTATAAGAAAGAAAATAAAATTAATTTAGCATCAGATGACAAGTAGTTACATTTCTTCTTTCCCCAAGCAAGAGAACCATAACACCTCTCATGGAGGTCCATAACATAGCAGTCAAGAAAAGAGTATCACAGCTTTGAAAAAGGAGGTTCCCTTAACTTTGAACTGATTTATGCCAGAATGTGTGCTGGGTCAATTCTGTCTGCATCACAGGCACAGGAACGGGCTGCCCTAGATACTTGTATAGTTAAACTTTACATACTGAATGTCTGTCTTCCTTAAATAAGCTTAAGCCATTACACTTCATGGATGTGCTCGTAATCCCCCCAAGAGAATCAGCAGCACAGGACACACTGTTCCACTCTTAAAGTGGCCTGGGAGAAAGGAAAATAAATAAACAAACCAGTAATCACTGATATTTGTCGCTTGAACATCAGGTACACACACAGGCACACCATTTATCTTGGTATAATTAGAACATTTTAGGACTCCAGTTGAATACTCTAAGATTAGTATTCATAGCACAAGCTACACAGTAAGCATTTTAATGCATTAACTATTTATAAATAAACAAAAGAGCTTGCTTAGAAGACAATCTGTCCAAATATTCAAATAGTTATATATGAATAATCAGTTAAGTACCACTTTTCCAAGAGCTCAGAATTGTGACCATAAAACTTTGTGAGCTGTCAAAAGGCTTCAGAACTGTGAAGCATCAAGCCTGCTATTTCACAAAATGTACCTCCTGTATGGTATCACATCAGCAGTGCTCCTTAACCACTTCAGAAAGGCACACAAAAACAACAGCTTCCTTCTAACACTTCTTTTCAGAGTCTTGACACTGTTGCAGGCATGTCTAAGTGAGAAACCACAACCTAGATTAAGCATGCCTTCTGTGGCCATTCGAGTCAATTTGGATCCAGACTGGGGATGACATGTTCTGTCACACCTATTTATTCCTTCCTCTACATCAATTCAACGGTGTAAAAAACAGACTTCAGGAGATGGAGAAGCAACAAAATGATATGGTTGTGCCTTAGTAATAAATAAATAAATACATAAATACACCATCACCCAAACCACTCCACCCCACCCCCCCCCAAAAAAAACCCACCCCAAACAACCCACTCCAAATGCAGCATTAAGATAAAACACAATTTCAACCAAGCCCAAGGAGCTGTGAAACTAATAGACCTGGTCTAATAATATACATCTCTACTTTAAATAATACTGTCTTCTGGGAACTTCTTAAGAATAACAATATTTATACCAAATAATTCCAGATATTAGTCTAACACCTTATAACACTCTGTGATACCTCATTTCACCTACAGTCTCTCAATCAAGAGAGACCTTTCCTGGTTCATAATCAGTGTAGTTAAACAGAACCAATGATTTATCTGGTGACGCCCATGCGTCTGGCTACCAAAACCTGACAACTCCCTTTCTGCTGTCAGAGTCAGTCTGCTGGCCAAAGTCTAGGCACACTCTCATTCCCTGTACAATGGGTGAAAAAGGAGAAAAGGACAACATGCCCTTTGACAGCATGTCAACATGGGATGATGAGGCCACCTTGTGCTAGAATTTCTTCACCCTGAGCTAGAATGTCTTTACCCTGAGATAGGGGACACGCTAAATATGCTGGAAGCGCCCTTAATCTTACCTCAACTTATTGAAGTTTTATTTTTGCACTCTCAAATAAAAACTCAAGTAAGCATATGATATTAATGGGTTCTAATGCTGTGGGAAACATGCTGATGTCAGTCTTGTAATGCTAAATGTACTGCCCAACACAACTATAAGGAATAATTATTAAGATGTAGAGTGAGTGAACTCAGCTACTAAAACCCCAACTTTCTAATCTCAAAATTCACCATTCCTGACTCCCCATCCCATCTTCTCTTCCCCGCGTATCTGAACACACAAAATAAAACCATAAATTAAGCATCTGCTTTTTCAGAAAATTAAGAGCATGCTGTTTAGAGTGCTTAAAATCTATGAATTCTCTTTTCAGCAATCATCAGAAAGGCAGTTTAATACATTATAATCCAGAATCATATACATGACCTTTAAAAACTTTTGCAGAAGCTTGACATTATGTTACCATTACACACTTAAAAGCTAACAACTGGTTAGTACTCTAGTCTATAAAAGCTATTTATAGTTTTTAATCTTGACTGGAGGGGGCGGGGAGAGGAGCTTTATTACAACCATTTCAATAACTTTTACAACTTCAATTTCCAGCCAAAATATATGCTATCTCCAATTAAGTACATTATTCAAAATAAAGTCAGTGAAATAAATCACATTTGGATTCCAGACTCATACTAAACCAAGGTTCTTCCAGCTGTAGAACTGCAGAACTAGTTTAAAAATGGGAGAGCTTGTTTTCTCTTAAAGAACTGGTTAAGATAATTATAGAGAAGGACCACAAAGGACTATGCCATGTAAACAAAACCTGCATTTTCCTTCCAAAGACCGTAAAAATGTAGCATGCAACAAGACAGTGTGGCGTTAGGAACAGGGGAACAGCAACAGTCACCTTACCCTTTTAACTAAGGTTTTTGTTCCAAGTCTTCTCTTTAAATACCATCCCATTTTGACAGTTTCACGGGAATAATAGAAAAACCCTTACAGCTACTACTTTGAGACATTCAATGAAAATAATAACAAGTGTCTGAAGAGTAGCTGTCCTACACACACGAACGATGTATAATTAGCACTCAACAGTTGAGGCTTTGCCCATTGCTGATAGTTACATAAGCACATGGTTTGAATAAAGCTCATTTAACTTGGAATCAAACCACTTGAGTTAAGCCCAGTTGTTCACAAAACCTGTCACTCTTATAAAAAAAAAAACCCATTTGGTCCTGAAAAGTCTGTTCAGTACATGTCCAAACCCCTGAATATTTCTGTCCTTTAAAATTTCAGACCACAGAAACCAGAGGAAGGGATACACAGCATAACCAACCAATGGTGCAAAACTGATAAATATTTAAGTCTATTTCTTAAGATGAGTAGGGAGAGGAGGAAGGGAAAGGAAGGTATGGTTTATAAGCACCCAGATGATTCTCATGTGGGTTCCTCACCCCATCCTATCATTAGGAGGCAAATGCTCCTTCCTGACCCCAAGACCATAAACATGTATAATCCTAAACATGACTAAAATGACAAGACACTAAAAACATGATGTGTAATAATTCACTTATTCACTAGCCATCTAGGGTCAGAAAGTAAGGTACCCAGAAAGCATATTCATACCTTGAAAAAAGCTCTTTACTCACAAATGCTCTCCAGTGATTAACAGCCATAAACTCTCCTGTTAGCACCATTTCTGAGCCATCTGTCAGATCTCAACATCCTACATTGTTGCCCCTCTCCTCTGAATTAGGCAAGAATCCACTAACAATCATGTAAACCTCCACTTCAGGCATTTTTCCACTACTGGGCATAAAATTCCATCCACATCCATGAGAATCTGGTCATTTGTACCCATTTGGAAATTAATCTATGGCTTCTTTCTCATTCCCAACAGAGTCTCCTTTAAGTTCAACTCGACATTAGTATCTTTGCTCCCAGGAGACAACCTTTCCATTCTCTAGATCTGCTTTCAGGACAAGCTGGTCTCTTGCTCTTAATAATGAGTTCTCAAGTGGATAGATTTGTTTTCTAATTGGATTAGTACTCTCTCCAATCTTCTCTGTCCTCCTTCTGTCTCATTATTATCCCAACTTTCTCTCTAACCTCCTCCTGTATCTCAGGGAAAATAGTTTTACCGTGAACCCATTCAACTATCTCTTCTTTAATCCTCTGCAGATAGGCTACCATTTTTCTTCCTTGCCACCCAATTTTGGGCTAGTTTCTTTTACTTCTTAATTTCTAAAACAGAAAAATCTGTTTCTCTGTTTTCTTCATTTTTTGAGAGCTGTTCTTTAGCAATGATCACCTATTCACAAGTTACTCTTGTCACACGACTTTTGGATAACTTTTCATATTAGGAATCTGCAATTTCTCAGTTATGCATGTAAGCTTCATCTCATCATGTAAAGGATCAAAGAATAGGGAAAGAAAAAAGTATTTAGCCATGCAAATTCAGGGAAAAACTTTTACCTGGTCTTCACTACATGTTAACAACATGCATGAAAAGTTATCTTAAAACATACCCAAGTAGAATTCCTTCAAGTAATGTTCACAATTATCTTTCTGAAGAGGCAGCAACTGCAAATAATTTCAAAGTTCTTAACAAAAATAGACATTTTTTCAATTTGTACAAAAAGCTAAACTAAAGAAACCTGGGAAGCTATCATAAAGTTTGATAATATAGTAACTTACATGCTTTGGATAAATCAAAATTATTTAATTAACAAACACAATCCAAAAATTTGGCCACCAGTTTTTATCATACAGTTAAAGGTAGCTTTACTCTTTTTATTTTGCATTATGATACCAACAAAATAAGAATTATTTAGGCAACAGGCCTTTTTCTAAAATGTAATTTGCTAATCATGAAAAAAATAACTAATTTCAGAGATGTTCCCAACTATTTTGTTACAAACACCTTTTATACAATTAGCAGCAATTCTCAAAGAACTGCTTTATATTCTGTATCTGCTTGTTCACATTTAGTTATCTGCAAGCCATCAAATTTGCATGAATATTTTTCAAATATAATAGCCCTTGGCAAGAACTACCTGTTCTGCATTTTTTTAAATAGCTGCCTTACCATAATTGAACAGCCATAGTATTATGATCATATTTATTATTTCTTACTAAAACTGCATGTGTACAGATGCGAAAAATAAAAAGGTACTCATACAAATGTAGGAAAATAACTTACACCCCTTAATAGCTTGCATTTAGTTCAGGTCACATTCTACCACTATAAAACCTAGTCCTGTTTGATTGTATTAATTTGAATTATTCCACAGACATTTTAAAGCTTTTTATTATTCTTAGTGGTAACAGTCTTTTTTTCAAAACTGGTGTCTCATTACTTTACCAACCCTGCTCCTCTCTGAACATTCAGCTCCACTCATTAGAACAAACATCTGCTACAAACAGTATTAATGAGATACATATCAAGGGATACAGCAAGCCGCTAACCACCTGGGTTAATCACTTTACAGTACAAAGTTGGTAATAGAGAGTCATACAGTGTGCCTTGAACATACTGTTACAATTATCTTCTTCAGATAGCAACTACTATTTCGGAAACACAGCACTACAGAATTGCATACATTCGTAAAGCCATATGTACCCTGTAGCCACTGTTAACATACAAGGTATATTTCATCTCAACAAAGCCAAAAGGCATGGTTTTAGTAGCGGGAAATACGCCCTTTGGATTTCTATGCCTTATGAATAGATTAGCATTAAGATTATTTCTAAGACACCAGAGGTTTGACAACTGTTCCAATAAATATACAGGATAGAATTCACACCAAACCAGTCAGACTAGCTGTAGATTTAGGTGATTTATTTTTTTATAATAGTAACTTAAAGCACTATGATTTTAGAGGTGTTTTTCCCCAAAACTGAGTTGCATATAATATTTAGATACACACAAATCGCTGGCACAAAGGAAATCTTTTTTCCAAAGACAGTCAATGCTAAGTGAGCTCCAAAGCTTTTTTAAGTCCATTTATTTAAACCTGAGAGGCAAACAAATAGGCACCTATAAACAGGCAGGGAGAAGTACTTGTTCACACTGCATTTCCCTTTGGAGCGAACATGCTCCAGAAGGAAAGCTGGAGCAGGAACAAGGAGGTGTGCCTTGCTGATGTGCATGGAACGGGGCTCTGGAAACCAGGCACAGAACAAGCAAGACCACGGTGCAGGCACGAACTCTGTAAATCAGGCCAGACTAAGCAAGGATTAGGTCAGAAGATTTTGAACGCAGGGCTCCAAGAGAATGGAGGAAGATGAGTTTTGACCCAAACCAGACTCAGAACCCACACATTTACAAAATTGTGTAAGATACTACTCCAGTAAATTTCCCCCAAATATTTTATAGAATCTCTGTCAAATAACTTAACTGCTCAATTTCACATTATTTAGTCAGCACAAGATGATAATTAAGTTCTTTCATTTAGGGAAATACCTCCTTTTTAAAAGAAAAATTACAAGTAGAGAAATGTAACAATACTAAGAAAGCAAGAAAACGTGCACTGTTCTACCACTGAAAAACAAGCAAACAAACAAAAACCAACAACACCACAGCTCTTAAACCAGAAGTGTAAAAGTTCAGCTCCAGCTGAAATTTAGGAATAGCAAATGCCTTTGGAGAAAAGTAAAAGTCCTCGGTGAAATTACACTACATATGAGTTAAGACAATCTACAAATAAAGGCTTCTGCCATGAAACCTCTAGAGAAAACTACTGCTCCAGGAATAAAATGCAGGTGTTTAACAATGGTGAAATTTAAGAAATTTGGCTAAGTTGATCAAATATTGCTATTAACTGAGATGAGAGTGCTTTATTTAAGTGAGAAAGTATACTATGAAGTTATTAGGTAAGCATCTGCTTTTCTGTAAGTCCAATCAGGTCAATGAAATAGCAGTGCTTTTTTAAGCAAAGAGAGAGAACAAAACAAAAAACACATATACAAGCCAAATAATACTGGAATAGGCAAACCCTAGACTGTTGCATCTAAACCACACTTAACAGAATAGCTTCAGAGATATTTGATGACAGGGGTTTAATCTCCAGGTAAAGTAAGCAGGGGATCCATAAATGGATCTCCACTAACTGATGTCTTAATACTAAATTCAGGAAGGTCACGCCTGTCAACACAAGCATTCAGAATAATTAATGAAAATCTGTTTAATTGCATATGCGGTCCAGATCGTTGGAGAACAACAAAATAATTAGAAGCACATCCAATGTAAAAAAACTGGCATAGTAATTTTTCATTGTTGATTAGGGTAGCTATCATGCACAGTGTCTAAATGCCAAATACTAGCTCAGGTTTTCACCTTTAATCTCTCTTTCACAACGTTTCTTCAGCTGAATTTTATTAACACTGGATCTTTGTTGCGCCATTTTCTTCTCTGAATATACCTATCATCTGTGTATCGCCATGATCAACTACAAGTTACTACGTTTAGAGAAAATGTAAAGGAACTATTTAGTTCCCTCGGTTTTATTCTTCATCCATTCTGGTTTGTCACCACTCTAGAACTCTAAAAACACAAGACTGAATGTCCAAAATACTGAAAAACCCTACAAGTAATTACATGTGCACTTTAATTTCTTTCACAAAAGGCAGTCTTACAGGTACGCTACTATTTTCTATATAATTATTCTAGCATTCAGAATGTATGCATCCTGTACATTTGAGTAAGAAAATAAGAATATTCCATAAGACTTCAATTTTCCAAATGAATAAGCGAAGATACAACAAAGACCGTTCATATTAAAAATGCAGACAACAAAAGAAATGTGGAAAACATTTCTTTTTTTGTCCCTATGGAATAGCACTAATTGTAATTTTACAGCATCTTAGTATTTGTTCTAAGACGTACCAATCTGTATTAGCTAATGACCCACGGTTTTGAACAGATTATTCTTCAGTGGCAATGCACACTAGAGACACTGCAGATGAAGCAATTTTTCCTTTAATGTCAAATGCCCTTCTGTAAAATTATTTTAAAAACAGAATTATTTTCTGCTATTACTATTTCTTGAAGCAATAGTCTTAAATTATATAAAAACATTTCCATAAACTGTCTTTAATGCATACTAAAATACTAGTGTAAAACAATCCCTAAAACAAAGGCTTCCTGAAGGACTAAACTTTGAAAAAAGGCAAGGATTACCAACATCTGAGCTGCACGAACATTAATACTTTGTAAACGTATTTTCATAGTTATACAAGTCAAGTCCATGGGCAGTATATCTGGAATGGGGATTAAAAGCATAATAAATACAAAGACTCCCATCTGGCTCTTTGTGTGGCCAGTTTAAGTTGGCTGACTTTACTTGTTTAGGCTCAGCAGCTTTTGAATGCACTGTAGTGCTCTGAGAATAAGCCTGCATGTCCCAACATCATGTTTCTGTAACCTTGCACCATGAGAGCGCCTGCATCGCATTACCCAAGTGCTTGTGCATACAGCCAGCCAACGTTAATAAGCCAAATATTCCCACCCATTTCTTAATGCTTGAATGCCATACTGAGTGCAAGCTTACTTTGTACTTTCACACCATGCTTTGCCCAAGCTAATAAACCACTGAAGTACAAACTCTTTAGATGAGAGACACCTGAAGGGGTTTGGGTTTTGATGTGGGTTGGTTTTTTTTTTTATATATAGGAGACAGCTTAGTTTGGGCTGAATTGTGCTGAACCCTGACTGACTCCATGTGGAGCCACTTGGTAATTCTTGTAAGACACCCAATTCCCCATACTTTCCAGGGTTTTTGTTATCTAGGATACTCCATTCTATTACTAAAGATAACAAACCTAGCAAAATAAATAATGCAGAATAAAGAATGCAGGAAAAACTTTAGAAGACAGCCCACACAGCTTTTTTATTTAGTATCAAACCTGTACTTTGTTGTCTCAGCACCTGGAAGGAAGAATGCTTCCCAATGCACTGCTAAAACAAAACTCCTTTTACCCATAGCTATACACAAAACCAGTATTTTAACTTCACCAGTTTGAAAACAGAAAATCTTACCTCCTGTTTTTGAAAGCATACATTTCATCCACCCAACTGATGCCTTCTAACTTGTACACGTGTCAATACTGAACTCTTTTGCTGGTCTAAAGCATCACGCACATGTAAGCATAACAGTTCTTCTCTTACCGTGTGTGCACTCATTGTAATTGCACTTTTTCTGATCAAGTCAAAGAAGGTTAAAAATCTATTCAATTGCTCTAAATGAATAAAACCTGAAGAATTTTAAATACTACCATATAAAAAAAAAAAAATTAAATTCTTCCTGTTACTGAGACACTACTGACTATGATAGGACATTATTAATTACCTCAAGATAGCACCCACAACAAAAAGGAAGGTTGCGATCTAAATGCTAAGAGTAGCTGTCATGGTTTAATCTCAGCCAGCAACCAAGCACCACACAGCCGCTCACTCACCCTCCCCTCCCAGTGGGACGGGGGAGAGAATTGGGCAAAAGTGAGAAAACTTGTGGGTTGAGATAAGAACAGTTTAATAACTGAAATATAATAATAATAAATAATGAAAGAGAACACAACAAAAAGAGAAAGAAAAACAAAACCCAGGAAAAAAAAAATGAAGTAATGCAACCACTCACCACCCACCAACTGACACCCCACCAGTCCCCGAGCAGCAATCACTGCCCCCCAACCAACTCCCCCCAGCTTATATACTGAGCATGACGTCATATGGTATGGAATAGCCCTTTGGCCAGTTTGGGTCAGCTGTCCTGGCTGTGCCCCCTCCCAGCTTCTTGTGCACCTGGCAGAGCAGGGGAAGCTGAAAAGTCCTTGACTGGTGTAAGCCCTGCTCAGCAACAACTAAAACATTGGTGTGTTATCACATTATTCTCATGCTAAATCCAAGCCACAGCTACTAGGAAGAAAATTAATTCTATCCCATCTGAAACCAGAATAGTAGTATAGGTTAAAACTATTTCCATTAACATCTGGGATTCCTGATTTTAGTTTTGAAACCAAAAATACTGAAGAAAAACAGAAGGTTCAAGTATCAGTCCCCATTGATGATGATTTCAAAACCTCAAGAAAATGGTTGTAATTTCAAAAATGTTCCAACCTACTAAAAATATTCAGTCCTATGCAAATAAGGATGATTTTAAAGGTTTGGAATTTTACTCAACAATGATTTGTTTGTATGAAGGGCCACAGTACCTCTTTGCAAGAGTACAAGGAAACGAGGCACCTAACATTTGGGGGTTTACTTCAATGTGAATAGCAAATACTTTCTATACCTCATCCAAGCTGCTGGGTGTAGAGGCAAGAGACCCCGTGTGACATGGCTTTTTCTTATGAGACAATGCAATGAAAGGATACCTGATGATACCAAATGCACATGTTTAGACAGCTGAGTTTCATGTTGTTGAGACCAATCTATAACCAGTTACAATCAGATAAAAAAGTGTTTTGCCATTCTGTATTTGATGATGTATGGCATTTCTCCTACTTTGAAATGCTAACATGAGAATACTGGAGAAATTAAAGACAAGACAATAACAACACTAACTATATCAATCCAATCAGGTTGTAGTCTGTTACAAAGAAAAGTCACCCTTACAATGAATGTAAGAGAACTGGTTAGGGAAGATGAAACTATTGACTCTTCAGCTGACCAGAACTACAAGTTTGAACAAAGGATCACAGCAAGAATAAAAAAAAAAACCTATGACATTTCTAATACCAGCCAGCTTCTGAAGGATCAACTCGAAGTTTTAATTTAGCTTTTATAAACAAATTCTTTAGCTTAACAAACTCTTACTGTTATCTTAGATTATCCTAAGACCTTGGTCCCAAGTCTTGGCGAATAGAAAGACAAGGGTTATGGAGAAGAATAAAAGTACACACATTTAACAGAACAGCTGCTAAAAAGAAACTTGGCCACAAACTTTGGCAAATGTTGGTAACCAAGACAGCAAAAAAATTAATCTCTGGAATCAGTTTTGCTGTTAGAATACGCTTTGTCCTTTGTACAAGCAATTCACTTTCCTGAGAAAATACAAACCATCTACCCAATTTACTGGGTGTTTCTTTTTCATTTAAAATAAACTTACCGAGTGCCGTCTGCTTTCCAGCTAACTTTGTATGGCTTCTGCTCCAAAAATTTAATATTTTGCTTGTCCATGGAAACAGGCTGTGCTCCAGGGAATCCAGACCTAAAAACACCCCCAAAAACCCACCATGTTTATTAATGTTCTGCAATAAATAGTCACACAAGGCAATGCATTTTTTACATTAGATTGAAGTCACCTTGTACCAGACTTACTGCAAGGTTAACTTCAAGTTAGAAGATCTTCTCCAGTAAGGTATTTTGCAAGAGGAATCAAATGCCTATCTGATAAGAACATGGGTATTTGTTTATGACAAAACACTAAATTATGTGGAACGTTAAAGTTTTAACTTTCAAGGAAGAGATATTTGAATTCAAAATCACAAGCACTAGAAGAACTGTAAGAATCAGCAAGTTAGGAAGCACTGTGAGCAACTCCCTGGATCAACGGCTTTGGAAAGGAGGAGTTCAGAGTAAGAGACGTTAAAATAAACGTTCTCATTAACACTGGACACAAATCCAAGTTGACTATAAAAATGAGTATGATACCTCAATATTGAAGTGTAATAGCAGTTGTATAAATAAGTCTACTTCTTGAGCAAGCACTAAATTTTACATAAATACATGGACATCTGGAATTTGCACAGCAACAATTCATCTGAAAACATTTTGTTATCTCAATGGAAAAGCAGTTCTAGAATCTTGTTTCTTAATATCAACAGTTGATCATTCGATTTCATAGTACAATGCAAAATCCTCATCTGTTTCACTACTGACTATTTTTGAAGCTTGCTTTTTTTTTTATCCATCTAGAAATAGTCACCTGTTTTCATGTTTACAATGAGCTGCTTCCTTCTGCAAAACTAGAAACATAACACTTATTTCTAAGACAGGGTAAATAAACAAGTTCTAAATGTTCTCATACCCTTCCCATCCACAGAACTGCTGACATTTTTGCTGTATTCCTCCTAACTTTGGCTGTGTTGTCACCTGGGTCACACATTTAACTGTTATTCCTTCCAAGAAAATTGCACCCTAAATAAAAAAAAATAAAATTAAAAAAAAAAAAAAGTATTTAAGCCTTCATAAAAGCAGATCAGAACATGTCAATACAAGATTAATTCTTGACCCTCATGAGCAATAGTAGCTTAAAGATTTACCCTCAAATACCAAGATACACGAGCTGAGCTTTGCCAGTAAACTCACTGGTGAGCCATATTATGAACCCAGAAACTGAAATGAGTTATTTATGAGAGAAAAGATAAAAAAAATAATTAAAAATAAATTTAAAAAGAGGTAAAAGGCAAGTGATAGGCACTGTTTAGCTGGTACTCTCAAGAAGTTCTCACATCAAGCTACAGCATCAGTCTCACTCGTTATTTTTCATTTGTAACTAAAATGTTTTCTTTAAAAAGAAAGTACACTGGTATCACGTATTTAGTAGTAAATTTTCAGGGATCAAATTAATCATCCTTAGTACACAAAATATTATATAATAATAAGGTAGTGCAAGACATCTATTTGTGGATGAGAATCTGAACTGAAACAGTATTGTAAGCTTGAAGCAAATCACTGTACATTAAAGGTCATAATACTCTTTCTGGCAGAAACCTTTATGACACCAATTTTAAGTGTGTCAAAAAGTGTGGCCTCAAAATAAGTAAACTGGAAACTAAGGACAAAATTATCCTATGAAATGTTAAATATTTTTTTATTATTATATAAATAGTATTTCCAGACCAACAATTCTGTGCTTTCCTTGATTCATGGAAAGTAAGAGCTGGTCACTAACAGTAGAGGTCTAACATGTGAGATAAACATAAGTAGCCTGGTAATTAGTAAACTAAAGTCACTGGGGAACATCTTTAGACATGAGGGTTTTGGTGAGGGGTTTTTTTAAGCAAAAATCTCAGCAGATGAAGATGTTAAGTCCTACTTTTCTCCCTCCAAATCTTTGAGATGTATGTTTTCAATTAAACGTTAATTTTATCAGACCTAGATGGCAATTCCAGTACAAGAAGTTCAGTTACATGGATTTCATCTCCACCTCGGTGATCTACCACTTTATATGTCTCAAAACTTAAACTTACACTTGAGGGAAAACAATTGAAAGAATAAATGTACTTCTGCAGCAGCAAACTTAAAGGGTTCTCAGTTGATCTAGGACAAACTTCTTAAACAAGAAAACATAAACAGCTGGTTTGTAAGAAAATATTTGTGTAAAAATACATTAGCATAATTTTCTTCTCAATCTAAACCAGATTACTAAAGTGGAAGTGCTCACCTGAATGCCGCTGAAAAGCCTAAGCAGAGATCAGTAAAAGAATACTGAAAATAAACCTCTGAAATAACTTGTCTATTCCAGATAAGGTTTGATGCCAAGTGGAATAAAAACAAATTCTGTACAACAGAACACATTAAAGCCATCAAGTCTAAAAAGCTACATAATTAAAGATTTCTATAGAAATCCCAAATCAACCAGACTTATTTCAACAGCATCTCAAATAAATTCTCAGTGAGGATTAAGAAGATCAAAGCATAGTTTCACCTGTTGAGCTGTGAATCCTACAAATAACGATACGAGTATTTCATATCTGTTCTCTAAAATCCTTGAAACTTGCCTTAACAAATCTAGCTGCATACTACTGATGAAATCATAAAATCACACAATCATTTGGTTGGAAAAAAACCTTTAAGATTATTGAGTCCAACCATACCTGTCCACTCCTAAACCACGTCCCCCTAAGCACCTCGTCTATTTAAATACCTCCAGGGATGGGGACTCAACCACTTCCCTGGGCAGTCCATTCCAGTGCCTGATATACTTTGCAGTGAAGAAATTGTTCTTAATGTCCAACCTGCCCTGGCAAAACTTGAGGCCATTTCCTCTAGTCCTATCACTTGTTACTTGGCAGAAGAGACCAACAACTACCTGGCTGCAACCTCCTTTCAGGCAGTTGTAGAGGGCAATAAGGTCTCCCCTCAGCCTCCTCTTCTCCAGGCTAAACAACCCCAGTTCTCTCAGCTGCTCCTCATCAGACTTGTGCTCCAGACCCCTCACCAGCTTTGTTACCCTTCTCTGGACAGGCTCCAGCGCCTCAGTGTCCTTCTTGAACTGAGGGGCCCAAAACTGATGTTGGAGGTACAGCCTCACCAGCACTGAGTACAGGGGCACGATCACTTCCCTGCTCCTGCTGGCCGCACTATTTCTGATACAAGCCAGGATGCCATTGGCCCTCTTGGCTACCTGGGCACACTACTGGCTCATATGCAGCCAGCTGTCAAGCAGTACCCCCAGATCCCTCTCTGCCGAGCAGCTTTCCAGCCACTCCTCCCCAAGCCTGTAGCATTGCATGGGGTTGTTGTGACCCAAGTGCAGGACCCTCACTTGGCCTTGTTAAACCTCATACAATTGGTTGCAGCCCATCAATCCAGCCCATCCATATCCCTCTGTGGAGCCTTCCTACCCTCAAGCAGATCAAGGCTCCCACCCAGCTTAGTGTCATCTGCAAACTTGCTGAGGGTGCACTCAATTGCCTTGTCCAGGTCGTTGATAAAGATGTTAAACAGAACTGGCCCAGCACTGAGCCCTGGGTAGCACCACTTGTGACTGGTCTCCAACTGGATTTAACTCCATTCACCACCACCCTTTGGACCCAGACATCCAGCCAGTCTTTTACCCAGCAAAGACTATGCCTGTCCAGACCATGGGCAGCCACTTTTTCCAGTAGAACACTGTGGGAAATGGTGTCAAAGGCTTCACTAAAGGCCAGGTACACTACATCCGCAGCCTTTCCCTCATCCACTAAGTGGGTCACCTTGTCACGGAAGAAGACCAGGGTAGTCAAGCAGGATCTACCTTTCATAAACCCACGTTGACTGGGCCTTATCACCTGGTTGTCCTGGATGTGCTGCATGATGGCACTCAAGATGATCTGCGAAATTAGTATCCTAAACTAGCTCATCATAGGATGAGTCAGCACTAGTACCAGCACAAGGAAATCAGAAGGAACAAGACGAGCGCAGGGAAAGCAGGACCGCGGTACGACTGCTAAGATCAAAGCAAAAGGTAGGCAACAGGAAAGACTTTCCAGAAAAGAAAAAGTCATGAACATGAAATTGGTGCCTGCCATTTGGAAGTGTCTCTTGTAGATTATCTGCCTCAAGGATACTCACTAAGCTAACAAACTACAAAAACAACGTGAGTCACTTGGGCATCCATGCTTGGCTAACTCAGGACTCCAGGTTTCATAAGGATATTTCCTTGGATAAGGTGCCGAAACTGAGCCAGATTCATACGCTTTCTGCACCACTGTTGAGCTAAGAACCCCCATGGAAACAGGGCACTGAAGAACACCGTGCAGAGAGGCCAGAGCACGCAGCTCAGCAGGAACACCTCAGGTCCTCAGCACTGCTACTGAGACAAGAGTGACAAGCCCTAATGGATCCAAGGTAACTACGTGCAGTTAGTGTCTACATTCTGCACAACCCTCACACCGTCTGTACTAAGCAAGCTCGCCCCACTTGCCACCATATCCCTCCACCTATCACTTCAGCTGAAGGGGAAGTGGCAAACTGTATCATCTAGTGTTGGTTCAGATCCTAAACACCACCTGGAAGAGTGGGTGGGTGGGAATAGCCCCAAACACACACCTCCCTGACCCCAGTGTCTATCACCAGGCCTGGGTGATAGCCATCTTCAGCTACTCAGGCTTGACTGAGTGCCAATATGCTCAGAGACTGCCTTCCAGAGGACGAGAAATATTCCAAAACATGTCAGGAAGAGAGAGAGTCTGCATCTTCTAAAAGAGGAAGAGAGAGCCAGGGAGTTACACTGATCATCTTAGATTTAATACCCAGAAATACAGGACCAAATCACAAGAACCGCCTCTAGGCATGTAGAAGCAAAAAAGATACAACAGTATCATGCTGATTGTCACTCAGTAACAACGGTGTTCAACTAAGGATTCGGGTCTGGTGATGCAACAGGCTTCACAGAATCAGGAGAAGCAGGAAATAGCACATCTTTTGATGCTGGCTTTTGTCTTAGCTTGTCTTTTGTTTGCTTGTCTTGTTCTCATAGAATAACTCAGAAAACATGTGGTAGATTAACTTCTATAAAAGAGAAGAGCAACCTGTTTCAAAACCAGGTTCAGAGGAGTTAGTGTTTCACTAACAAAATGGAAGAATATATTGAGGAAGATCTGCAGAGTCTGGTTTAGGTATAAAAGAATTCATTTATTTTTCCTAAATTTCCTATTAGCATATTCTTATTTTTGTGACAACTGTGAATTTCATAACAAGGATACAGACTGTGATGTTAGCTTAAGAATTCAGTGTTATCCTTAATTTTAAGAATGGGCTGGAAAAAACACTGTGCAAATCAGTATAAACATGTTCTACACTTAATAAGGAATAAGCAATTATACAAACACACAATGGTAGATAATTAGAGAAAAAGATACAGAGGCAACAAGAGACCAAAAGCTGAATTAGTATTGTTCTGTCTTGTAAAAGGCAATTATATTGAGATATATAAACAGAAGCATTAGCCTTAAGACATGGGAAATTAATTCCTCCCTAGTAAGAACTAGGATGGCCTCAGCTAGAGGCTTATGTTCAATTATAGGCACCACAGTCTCAGAAAAATGTGAGTCAACATGACAGACCACAAAGAATGACAAGAAGTATAAAAGGTTGGACTTGATGATCTTAAAGGTCTTTTCCAACCAAAGCGATTCTATGATTCTAAGTATTTTTTTGCCTGAAGATTTTTTTTTTTTCCTGAAGTGAGATTCTGTGTCAGTTAATAATGTTGCTTAGATGCTACAATCATTATGGCATGCACTGACAAAGTCAAAACATGTTTGGATTTCCTGTGTAGCATCCAAGACTACAGGAAACAGATTTGCTGTTACCTGTCAACTACATTCGGGTGATGATGGAGAAAACTGTAATGGCATTATGTTCTAACGGTTCCCACAGTTTCTGTAGTGTAGAAAAGAAAGGCTGTCAAGACTTTTCAACATCAAAATATGGAAGTTTTAGTGAAAGATGTTGCAGTAAAGTTTCTAACATCCAAGAAGGAATTCCTGAAGCGGACAGTGTTCTAACTTCACTTTGCAGGCTAACTGGGCGATTGCTTCTGACTATTCATCATCCTAGCAAGATGCCTGGGAGGTGTCTCTTCCTCTACCCCTAAACTTTTCTTCTGTCCCCACAAAGATTTGGATCAAAATGAAAACATTTCAGAAGACCACTATCACCATAGTCCCATCTTGTTTGACACTGTCTATGCCTAGGTGTTTAGAGAAAGAGTCAAATTAGAAGGCTGAAAACATCTGCTGCAGGAAATCAACACGATGCCGAAAATTTAGCCCTTTAGACAGTAAAATAAGAAAATCTGAGCAAGAAGTATTTACCTGATAATTATTCCCCCTGTAGATCGCATATTTACAAGGAATCACAAATAGATTGTGTCCAGATCTATTGAGTTAAGAAGCAGTCCAAACTGCCAGCCAAGAACCATGGTAAAGAATTCTCCCCGTTCCTCCTCTTCATGTCAAAGAATGTTCCTCCAGAGCTGCAAAACTGAATTATACGAATATGCATATTAACTAGATGGTTCTTTCTTTCATAAATTCTCTAACTCACAATTAACTTTTAGTTATTAATATGCTTATTCGTATAATTTAGCTTCCAGCTTTCAAAAAAACTATGGTGGCAGATAAGAAAAAGCCTGGGAAGCCAGTATCAAGATTCCTGTTAAACAGATCACTTTAGTTTTATACTTGCTGAAAAGAGGCTGTCATTGGACCTCACAATCACACCTCATTTGCTACTACATCAAAAGTCAAGTCAAAAAAACAGTTTTGAGGTTCCAGTCCAAATACATTTTTTTAGATATCAACATTTTACTACAAGGCTAATGGCAGTAGTGACCATATCCCTAAATATATTTTTACTATGGAATTTTACAGTGTGGGCCATTTTTTATTCCAGCTGATGAACTATTTGAAAGTTTTCAAAATTCATCTTGCTTCTTTGGACTAGATTCTGTATTCATTTCTGGCTATTTTTTTCCATACTCCATCTATAAACCATGCTGAGCAGCTGCAGTAACAACAAAATGCATTTTTGCAGCATATTTCATATGAGGATTTCAAAGTGTTTGCAAACAAACACACCTCAGCACACAAGTAAACTAATTCAGTATTATGCAAGAAGAACTGAATCTGTTTTTGCACTCAGCAACATTCTTCCCTACTTTATCTGCAAATAAAAAAAAGTCAGGAGTTTGGAGAGAACCGAGCCATTAGTCTTCAGATGATACAAGTATATTCTTTGTACTTGACTATTAGTTCTGTACTATAATAACTACAGTAACTTATTTCATCAGAATTATGCAGATATATGTCAAAATTACCACAATAAGTGATCAGCCATATTTCTTATCATTATACAGTTAAAACAGCTTTGAACAAAATATAATTTCAAAGCTGCTGTGGGGTTTTTAAACTCATACTGCTTCTTGCTAATCCAATTCTCAATCTTCCCAAATTTCCAAAAGTAAGAATATTTACCAAAATGAGCACTGAATTAAAAAAATTCTGAATTTCATCCACATGGCTACAAAAAAAAGAAAAGTCCCCCCATAAATTTCACCTCTAAAGATAAGAGTGAATAAGTGAAAAGTACTTTACTATCTCAATTAAAAAGAAAAAATTGTTATATTAGAAAAATCAAGTCATTTTTACAACTGCAAGGTTCATACAGGAAACATAAGAAAGCTCGCAACGAATCTAGCAGTTTTCCTGGTTAGAGGCAATACCAGTCTATGAGTTATCAGTTATGAAATTAAGTTTAGCAATTATCATATTACGTTCTTAATCAAAAATACCAGTTTTAGGCGTTCTTTTCTCCTCTTGCCAAAGGAAGAGCTTGATGATCCAGGTTCTGATTCTTGGCCTCCTGTTTTACCATTATCATCGTCCTCCTCTTCATCTTCATCAAAGCACCATTCTGGTAGCTCAGGTGGTGACGGTGCATCGTCTTCATCTCCATAACGACGAAATAATTCCTTCAAATAGTCACCTTTATAAATACCTGGTGGTCTAGCCTGAGCAAAAGTAGCCACAGCAGCCTCAATACTGTCAAATAAAAAATGAAAATTACTTTGAATGCTTAATTTACATGTTTTAGTCATGTTATACCTTACTAAACATAAGATTTGTTGGGACTGAGAATTAAAACAAATTCTAAACTGGTAGTTGCAAAAACGTTCATTATATTTGAAACATGCTTAGATCAGCCTGGCAACAGTTGCTCTTGCACAAGATTCTGCATAATTATGTAGGCACTGCGTATGTTCTCAGAAGTAACTGCAGCTTGCACTGCTTCGTCTCCTTATCATAGCTAATAGTGGTCTGCTGGTCACCTAGGTAAAACTTTTATTATTGCTACAGAAAAGGAATGGGTGACTTGTAGGTAAGTACTTAAGGACTGAATGAAGACAAAAAAGACCAAAGAAAAAGATGAACAAACTTAATGAAGAAAAATACAAGTGTTGAAATTCAAATATGGCTATATTTTTCCCCCTAAGAATTATCTTTACTTTCATTAGAGGTTTTGCCATCACACTGGGAAAAAGCATCCTAATCTTTTGAAATTACTTCTCTTTCCAGAAGCTTCTCATAAAAACCTGTGATTCAGAAGCCTTTTACTATGCAGGTAACAACCTTAACTGCATCACAAAAAAAATTAGAAACCAAAACTAACAGTCATGCACCTTTACTAGCCAAATGGAAAGCATTCCAAAATATACAACAGCAATCACAGCACAAGGCTTTTATTGTTGCTATTTTCACAGATCCTATGAAAATATTTAACAGAAAACACTGGACATAATTCTGCCTTCAATTTACCACGGCTGCGTGGAGCAGTAATGCTCCATGGACGAACATTTAGAAATCTTGCTTAAAAAAAAAAAAAAAAAAACAAAGAAAAAAGAGAGAGAAATAACAAAAGGTACATGCCCCTGTTAGGTTTCTGGACAAGCATACATCTTAAAGCTGGAACAAAAGCACATACTACATGCTGTGAAAAGAATTTTTTTTTCAGATAAGAAAATAGCCTGCCACTGGAACAATGAAAAAATGTAGCTAAAATGGAAAAAAGAATTTAAATACAAAAGGCTTTTGTCTCATCTGTACAGTTCGGGAAGGAGCCCGAGAACTTTATGAGACCAATTTCCCAGAAGAGACAGAAACAATTCCTAAGAACCAGGAAGTTTGGTTCTCTCTTCTGATCTTTGGTAAGAGTAGAAAACAAAACATCTTCCAGAGTGAGTTGGTCATCGGATCTCAGAAATGACAGTTTAAGAATCCAAGTTATTTAGAAAGAGCTTTCCTCCCCATTCTGTTTTCTAAGACTCCTAATTTCTTCCTCACAAGACATTTTTTATTTTGGTATCTTTCTTAAATTGTTTTGCATCTTCTGTAATCAATGCCATTAAAAGGACAAAACAAACCAAAAGGGATGGGCTCTGAAAGATGCTCTAATTTGTCTCTGATGATATTAGAAGAACTCTATACTATTCTGGAATAGATGGCAATGAAAGCCAAAAGAGGCAGCACAGATTTCAAGCACAGACACCTAGCTGAAAGAAAATATATTTTCCTAGTTCTAGAAACATAGCAGCCTTTGGGAAAAATGAGTTGTGAAAAAGAGAATTGAGCAAGGATTTTGATCACTAGCTGGAGAGCTTTCAGTCTGGATGACCTTTCTTTAACTATAAAATACATCTCAGTATTCTTAATACATCAGCAGCTCTCCTATATCATATGCTTAAGGAATGAATATGGATGGATTTTTCCACCAGGAAAATCTTATTTCCTCATCAGCAAATAACAGTGCCTTATTTTAAAGAATGATACAGCAAATTGGATTTATCTTGATACAATGCTTAGCATTAACTACTACCTTGCCGAAATTCATTCTTTTGCTGTGGACATTCTTCCCTACCCGGTGATATCTTGAGGGTGTTCTGTTAAAAAATCTGACAAAGATGAACCAACTTGATACATTTAACTACCTGAATGAAGAAAAAAATTAAGATACGGCTGTTAAGTTCTAAGGCTTTTCCCACAGAGGTTTGAAAATAAAGAGAGGCTGCATAAAAGCAGGAGATTCAAATAGATTCAAGTGCATTTCCTCTCCAGAACAAAGGACCAATTCTGAGTCTAATTATTTCATGCCACTTTTAAATTGTTGGATTAAAAGCAAACAAATCTGCTAGTTCATAGGAACAACTAGAATCATACTATAAAGACATGTGTATCTGTGTCTACTTCCTATACTCAGTTAAGATTCTGCCAAGATTCAGCCACCCACTACTAATGGTGTTTGTCTCCATCACTCCAATACCTTTATTCCAAGTTCACTAACAGACAACAATGACCTAGTTCTTTGCAAACAGCTTGCACGTACATGCTAAGCACCAAATAACTGTATGTCCAGTCATAAGAAAATGCTGCAACAGGAGTAGAATTTTCTTCACTTAAAGGACCATAAAAGAAATATCATCAGAATGCTTAAGGGGCTTGAGAAGAAACATGCTTTGCTCAGGACTCTATCCACAAGGAAATAGTGTTTTGTGAATGCTACCAAACATGCAAAAGTCATGCCCACCAGCATGGTATAGGCAATTTATTTTTTTTTTTTGTACTAACATTATTTGAAAGACATCACTACTCTTGATGAAGGTGCCAGCATTTTTAAATCACAAAAACCCCAGGTGAGTCTGTATAGAAGCATGCTGTAGACTTGAGTCAAACAACAAGCTGGAAACAAGGACTGTGTCTCCCCCTAATCCAGAAGCAAGTACATCATTCTGCTGTTACTCTAACTAATCTCTTCTCTTCAGAACTCAAAAAACAAAAAAAAATCCTACATGCAAACCTAAATGAAAGAGATGAAAAAGCAAGTGAAATAATCTTTCAGACATCTCTGAACTCTGCATTCTTACTTAAAATGTGGGACATGTCATGGGGAAGAGACAGAATACAACATATACACACTCCTAAAAGCCCACACACAGCAGGTACAGCTGACTTTTTGACCTACCAGACCTGGAAAGCTTGACTGAAACAGGCTAAGCTACCAAGGGATGATATGAATAATGTCAATATAGGTTGTTTGCTCAAGATTAGTAGGCAGTTTTAAAATAACAAACAGTGAATACATTAGGATAGCTGTCAAGACAGTAGGTGAAACATGCCTTTGGCCACTCTCCACAAATCCCTAGGAATTAACATTCAACGTTACCTCCAGTCCAACTTCTCAACCAAAAAGGCACAGATCAGAAATCCAGTTCTATTGAAACCATGTGTGCAATGGACACCTAGACAAGACAAGAAAAGGGCTTAATCATTTGCTAGTAGTTTTAACAAACAGGCTTTAGTTTCAGAAGTGTGGTTTTGGATCCTTCAACCTTCATCAGTAACATTAGAGAGTCATCTCCCTTCCCATCAAGGCAGCCCACATCACGTAAGCCTAAAAAGCAATTTATTACATTCTTTCTGCAAATTATTAGCAACAAGAGTACAGGATATTTCACTTTATCCTAACTCAAGAGCACTAACTTAATGCAACTGAAATATGGCTAATACAGATAAGATTCAAGTATTTTTAATGACTGCTCAACTGCTTATCAGAAGACAATACAATCAAATTCAATAATTATGCTTTTAGTGGACTCAACAAGCATTACATTCATTTCACACCATCGGGCATAAAAATAATATCCAGATTACCCTATCTCAAACTTGAAAGGGGTGTCAACAGACCACAATTCTATTTCAAATTTGCTATTACTACGCTAAAGACCAGACTTATTCATTTGGGGGGGGAAAAAAAAAAAAAAAAAAAAAAAACAAAAAGAAAACTATACAGCAGTATAATCAACTTGAATTACTCATCTTTTCAATGTAAGAAAAAAAGAAGCAAGTCTTCAGCCTCTATTTTACTGAATTCATCCCCCAGTGAAAGGAGGGGAAGAATCAAATGCATTGGAACTTTTTTTTTTTCTCTCAAGGCAACAGCACCATCTAGTGATAAACAAACCAGTCTGAAAATTTGTGCTATTAAAAATGCAACAGATTCAGGCAAGATGTTCCTCTTCCTTGTAATGCATTTTAAATTACAAATACCAGAGTATTCAAGCTTCCACTAACATCAGATGCAGTTATTCTTAGTATTAACATATTTTTCAGTTGTGACCATGAAGCAAGTCACTTAAGCTTTTATTGATTTCCTTATTTCTCTACCAGAGCTATTAAAGTAAGTTTGGCAACAGTTCACTTGATGCTTATTCAGACAAAATGTGAATATCCATCCTTTTTTCTATACGCTCCCTTACACTGCAAGTATTTTATTTTTTTTTAACTGGAGATCCAAAAACTGCCTACAAAGAGTAGACTTATAAACACCAGAAACTTTGTATGGGTAAACAGAAACATATATCAATTCTATCAGGGTTCGGTTTTGTGCTTGCCCCACCAAGCTTCCTTTCTTAATAAAGCAAGGCAAAAACTACTACAAATTCCTTGGATTCATCCATTCTAACCATTTAATAATATTTAAAACTGTGTAACTTGCATCAAATGAAATTAATTTTAGCTTCCTTATAGAATTTGTTCCCAGCAATCATTTCTCCTTTGTTTTCTGCTTAAGCAAAATTTTTGTGTTTTGTTTCCTTAAGGTTGGCAAGCATACTCCAGTCCTTCAAGTTGCAAAAATAAAGTTTTCATCCTATATTGTTCTAGCTGAATAGAAAATTTTGTTCATTTATCATTCACATTTCAGTCTCTTTTCATATCTAATCTTGACACTGGAAATGAAATTGCACACAATTGCTATCAATAAGTCCTGCAGCTGTTACTGCTACCAAGAAGGTTAAGTCAATAATTTTCTGCACATGACAAAGATAAGAAGCATCTCGGCAATGAGACCAACAGCTTGGAAGGGAAAGATCACACAGGGTTCAGTACAATCACTGATGCAGGCCGCTTTTGGTTTTGATAAAAACATCCTCCACACCAGTCCCTCTGATGTTCTGTCAAAGGAAACAAGTGTTCAGACCCAGAAACAACTTTTCAGTAATTCACAGAAAGAAAATGGAAAATCCCAACATTTCTTTTACTATGAAAGCCTAAACCACGAGTTATTTAAAAGCTTAGTCAACACACTAGTTTCTTCTGGACTCTTTCTAATTGACTTTTTCTTCCATAGAGGTGAAACAATCTAAATAATGGAGTAACATTCCAAAATTCATAGAAGTCGAAAAGTTAGTGACTCAACACTCTAAAAATGGCATTTTAAAAGTTGAAATACCAGTTAAATGGGTCTGCTATTTATAGGATATCACCATGCTATCCATGCTCCATATAAATTGCTGACCATAACAATATTTCAAGTTCTGAAATATTGTTGGAGGACCAAGCGGAGGAACTGCGAAAGAAGGGTGAAAAATAAGGAACTGCTAAATGAGAGTCATCAACAGTATTTCAGAACTTGCACCAGTACTTGAAATATTGTTGATGACCAATCCTGCTCACTCTCATTTAGCAGTTCCTCATTTTTCATGTCACATACTTACGTTATAGTTTAGAGATGAAAACATAGGTTGTAAACTAAAATTGCAATCTATGTGAAATAAAGAAATAAAGTACCTAAAATAATTATGTGAAAAAGTATGTGCCTGAATGAAATCTCTCAAGCACTGAAAAAAAAAAAAAAAGATTCTCAGTGGTATCCTGTGACAGGGGGTACCAACTGAAATACAATAAATTCTGTTTAAACATACAAAAAAAATCCTGTATATTGTAAGGGTGAGCAAACACTGGAAGAGGTTGCCGGAAGATGTTGTGGAGTCGCCAAGCTTGGAGATGGTCAAAACCCAAATGGGCACAGTCCTGAGCAAGCTGCTTTAGCTGGCCCTGCTCCAAGGAAGGGCAACTGACTAGCTGATTTCCACAGGTCCCTTCCAACAACCTCAACTACCGTACAATTCTATGATTCTGTATGAATCCTAAACTGTAAGAACATACCATCTTTGTCTTCCAAGCTCTTATCAATGACAACTACACAAACAACTGTTCTATGTACTCCCAAGTTGCACACACTGATTCAGGAAGGTTGCAGAATTATCATCGAAGAGGCTTGAGGACAACACCCGCTCTGACTCTGGAAACTCAGCTGCAAAGTAATTTCTTGTCTCTGACAGTTTGCAGATAACAGTTGAACATTAATATGCTTAACAGAAATCAGAATAAAATGAAAACTAAAAGCCACCCAAATTAAACTGAGAACTTATTTTGCTCTGGGTAAAAAAAAAAAAAATATATACTTAAGAACATTCAAATATTCACTGCAAGACAGTACACCACAAAAGAAAAATTTAGCCTAACTAACCAGTTTCCAGCAATTAATCAGCTGCTTTGTGGGATTTGCTAAAGAATCATGCAGTTATCAAATATGACTTCAAGTAAGCCAGACCATCAAATGCCAAAACAATACTTAGGCAATACATAACCTGCATTTGCATCAGCAGAAGTTATAAAACCACAATGCAAGTATCGTGTATTTGTAGACAGTTCTTAAGCCTGTATATTTTTCTGCATTAAGTCAATAGCTATAATCAAATTGACAGATGCAGGAACATACCAGTTTCTGGAGTAAAAGCAATCAAGTCTATATATGCATAAACACTGTACTGAGGAAATGCCTTTTCTTAGACTTTTAAGAATAAGAGACTGCAGTAAATATGAAATACATTAACAGTAAAAACTAATGATGGATATAAGAAGATATACCTATAAGCTCTGAGGGATTCTTATCACTGAAGTGTTCACACACACGGATAAATGTTTCTGTATTCTCGGGTGTAGGGCACTCACCATGCCTGAAAAACACAGGAACACACAGATTAAGAGAGTGCTGGGGGAAAAGGAAGAGGAAAAAAAAAAAAAATTAATTACTTCAGTGTGATCTTTCAAATTAAAAACTAAACATTTAAAAAGTACAGACAACTTACCCTTTACACTGGAGCTTTATATATTTAATCCCCTCTTTCTCTATATCATTCCTATCATAGAATCTAGTGGTGTTGGTCAAGTCTACCAGTAAACCCATTTTAACCTAAAAAAAACAAAAAAAAATAAAAAATAAATATGTGGTTCAAATATCAGTGCATACATACTAAATGGCTAATAACTTACAAATTAAAAGCAATAGCAGGCTACAGTTGCAAGTTTAAAAATTCTTGAATATTGTATTTGTTCATAAAATCTATATTTTATCACCATTACAGTAATCTGTGTTTCTCTGTGAAAGCTGGTGTCTGAATTAGCACTAGCCACCAATTCAGAAACTTCAGGTTGTTTCCACCAGCATTTCTAAATAAGAAACTTTCCTGCTGTTAGCAGATCTATCTGGTAAAGAATTACTTTAACACATTAAAAACCAAATAAGGTAGAATCGGGTGCTCTTACACTTTAAGTACAACAATATTAAACACTGGCACAGTGGAAGTACCATAAGAAAAATTAACTACTGAGACATACATATAGTATACTTTCAGAAAAAATAACTCATCTTAATTTACCCATCCGTTAAATTAAGAGTGCAGAACAAACGAACATATTTTCAAGTTTAAAACAAAAATTCTCTTAAATTCTCAGTTACAGTTTATGCAAAGCTAAAATGTGAAATGAAACAACTTGAAATCTTCAAAGGTGCTGTCAGTAATTAAGGTGGCAGTCTAAACTACTCAGATGTTAGGACGTACCTGAATTCAGGCTGCCTTGCCCACTCAACCCTAACGTGTCCCCTTGTGCATGTACTTGCTTTTTTAGTGTTTGGTTTTTATAGCTGTAAAATAGGTCTTTTAAAGCAGCCTTGTGAAAGTTACTGCATTTTTAAGAAGATGGAAAGCAGAAATTCCACTGGGTGGCATCCAACACACAGAGAACATCAGCAAAGTGCATCCTACTGATCCGTGGTCCAAACAAAATTCCCACCAGTCATAAACCTCGCAGTATTACTGTGCAAAAACAGCTCACTAACACACCCGTGTACTGCAAGTATTCCTGATTTTCCTGCCTTGTAAGTGCAAGCAATTGCTTTTGGTCAATATGCTGAATGTCATGCTTTCAAGTAGGATCCTTACCATGAAACCAGATGTCTTTTTAAAAGGCATTTTAAGAGTAGCAATTTAGCAAAATCCTTGTTCCATAGCTACGCCTTTTTTAAAGATACAGCAATAGTTCACTTAAAAATACATTAACACTGAAGCATGTTACACATGAAAAAACACAGAAGAACACTGCATCTTCAACACATTTAAAACTCCAGCGCATGCTCAAAAACAGGATTTTGATCAGGTTTTATTTACATTAAGTTCTACAGACTGGCAATAATTTAATTGGGATGTTGCATTTGATTTGAATAGGATAATGAAATATAGCAAAGTGTCTGCTAGAGAGGAACTCTGACTCTAGGACTTCTGGCCTGCTATTCCTTTGCAATTATTACGAATCATTTCAATCATATACAAGTGAAGATCTTGTGAAGCGACACTGCTCCTCATACAGTTCATGGAGCAGTAAACCAAAAATGCATCCCATGTAATTTAGCCAAAGGTATAAAAGCATGTATGGCAGACAGAGTGTTTAAGGCCTGAAAGCAGTTTCCTTGCTATACAGAAAGCATAACCATTTGCTCTACCAGTGCATGGGATTAGCTGCACATAACACACTACAATTTAGACAGTGCAAGGCAAAAGAAAAGGATAAAGAAATGTTTTAAAAAGCAAGGGGATTATTATTATTACAACATACAAAAGAATACAATTATGATGTTCCCAAAATCCATGCAAAAAAACACTGGTATCACAGGAAACAAAACATTTCAGTCACTGAACTGGGGTTGTACTATCCTTGTCCTGGCTGACCACAATTCTCACCTATAGAATATTCTAGTGTGCATACATTCATTATACAGGTGCTTTGCTCTGCTCTGAAACCCTGACATTACACCAGTCATCACAGTCATCCTCTCAGTCATGCTCTCACAAGTTTGCTCCTAGAAAGTTCATAATACGAGCTGATTTTTGAAAGACTATCTTAGCTAAAATAGATAGCCACCCACTGGAAAAAACTTTTTCCAGCCAATGTTTTGCAAGAATCACATCTTCCAGTCTACCACGCCCATTGAATGACACAGCTTTGGAAGAAAGAATAATTTTAAATTGTTGAGCAACTTCTCACTAAAACATAGATTATTTCTTAAAAGGACTGTTGCAACACTAGAATCTTAGACAATGAAACACAATTGAAACTAGTTATTTTTCTTGCTTCTAATTGTAAAAATTGCTGGATAGAAGGAAAAAAAAGCTCATAGATAGCTTGAAATTCTCATCTTCTACATAAAATAATACCAAGATCTTCATACCACCTCCATTCTGCTCATACTTATTTTGGCCAGGCTCTCTACATCCTTCTACAGTTATAAAAGCCTTCCTCCTCATGTTCTCACATTCCAGCTATCTCCAGCTATTAATGCTTTATGCATGCACGCTGCTGCTGCTGTGCAATTAAATGGGCTTAGCTAGGTTCCCCTTGTGTGACCCCAGAAGTTTCTCATTAGATGTTGGAGCTTGGAAACATTCTCCCCAGGAGGGAGAGAGCATACTACAATACACTGAATTCTCTCCAGTGCCAAGATTTTTTTTCTTGCATTTCTTATTTGAGGAAAGTGGTTTAAATCAGTGATCGAATTTATCTGTGAAAACAGTAATGTGGCTGAAAACTGGTAACTAGTTTTCCTAATAGGAATATTGTAACTTGAGCATATAAATTTCCCAAACATTCTTTTGAGTTGACTAACGTCCTGGCTCTTCACAACAGAAATAAAATTACCTTTTGTAAAGCATAAACAGTACTAACCTACCTACTTAAGAAAGAAATAAAAAAAATAAAGTTATTCACACTGTCTATGACTGCTCTTGCAAATTTTTTTATGAGACCGCTAAGATACTATGTCAATATTGGCAATCAGAAGAAAAACGAGGTTGCTATCATTTATCAAATCTGTTTCTAACATTCAGATTTTCAGCAACCAGCTCCATGAGAAAAAGGAAACACAGAGGAAGCTTGTTAGAGAAAGTTCCTCCCAGACAGATGTCTTAAATGCTGAACCGGTACCTTCAAAAATCTGTGGTAGCAGTAGTATGTCACTAGAACCAAAACCTATCGGTAAAAGTTTCTGCTGAAGTCTCTTATTTGGGAACTAAATTATATAGACTTAAGCAATAACCAGGTTTCAGAAGTTATTTATTCTGCAAAGTATTAGCAGTAAAACACACTGCAGTAAAATGGTGAGAACCACACACAGTGAGCTACTTTTGTCTTGGGAAAATCCACTTTTCAAGGTCTCCTCAACTGTACATTCATCTCATTGCCAGATCGCTGGTAAACTGCTGTTCTACAAATATAGCACTCCAGTAACCCACTGTATATCTCGGCAAATAAAAAAATCATATGTTTCAAATAGCAAACATTTAGCAACAAGACCTGGGTTCAAGACAATATAATAGATTTGATGCGAACAGAAGATTCCCATATTTTAGTCACCTGATTCATATGATGTTTAAGCTCCAATATTGTTAAACAGGTTTGGAATTAATTTAACATAGATCAACAGCAAAAAAAGAAAACAAAAAAAACACAGAAAAAAAGTCAACAGCGTGATTAGTTTTATAAAACACACAGTCAAAAAAAATGGTGCTAACCTTCTATGTAATGGTTTAATAAACAGATTAGAAGAATTAGGCTTAGGCCTTTCTTTGCCTGGGAGGTTCAAAATCCCATTTCCCGCATCTCCAGATGCACTGGACAGGCACAACGCTTCACAGACCTAATGAAAGGCTGGAAAGGTCCTGTTCCCCACCTTTATTGTCAAATTTGTGCTATGGTGCAGAACATGAAAGTGGAAGTAGACAGACAGAAATGAGCAAAACAGAGAATGAAGAAATAAGCCAGAGGCACAACTCTGTAACCCACTGATAAAGGCATCTACACACCTCCCTAAGTCCCAATCCATGCTCCTAAAATTTTTTTCTATTTACGCATTTTTTTTCACTAAGAGGTTACTGGATAAAATCCATAAATTGTTTTCTTCCACACTTGGGTATGACTGGTTAGATACCATAAAGCATTCTATGCATCAAAAGAAGAGAATTATGCATTGAAACTACAGAAGAGTTCTATGAAAGTCTCCTTTCACTTGTAAATGCTTTCACTCCTACAAGTAAAACTGCAACTTAACATATCCATATGCAAGAGTCATTTGTAAAACTACAAACTCAGACTGTCTGCATTTTGACAATGACATGTCTCCAAGATGCAACAGTAATAACAGTGAAGAGTGAGATTCTTGCTGCTAATACAGTGAATGAGCAGGAGGATTTTACACAATTCTTGCCTATAAGAAAGGACTTTTGGAAGTGTTGGAGGTACAGAGAAAACCTGAAAATGTAAACAAAAAAATAAATTTTCTGTACAGGTGTCCCAAAGGAAGCCATCAACCACTTTTTTCTTAAATCTGAAAAGCAACACTTGCATAAACATTAATAATGAAAGTAATATTTCAATTACTAGAACATTTAACTTTACCTTCAGACTCTTTAAGTAGTTGGATAACATACTTGGGTGAAAACGATTTTCTTCAGCAACCTGTTCATCATATCTTGGTCCCAACATTGTCTTCAAAGGTAAAAACTTTCCTATGAAAGATAATAAAATTTTGCAGTTTTATGTACACACATGAATATGTACACTTACAACTCAGCGATTTCAAAGCAACATGCTGAGCAGATCTAGAGGTTCACCCTCAGTGAAAAATAACAGTAGGAAAAGTATCAATAACAGTTGATTTGGAATATTTTTAGAAGTTTAAAGGAAAGACAGGTCAGCTCATCTAAACCAAAATAACTTAACATTTTCAGCTAGCTTTTAGTGTGATTTAAGCTGCAGAGCTACAGCGCACAGCAGAACAGAGAAAGTTCAGTACAGTTAAAAACATGAAAATAGCATTTTAAATGACAGTTTGTTACCCAACCATGTAAACATCAGCTCTGATTATCTGTAAACATAAAACAGGTAAAGATCACTGCAAAAAAAATGCATTTGGTCCAGAACATCTACACACTACGGATCTTTCTAACATGCTCCTTAAGAACTGTTGGAAGAGTTCTGCGGCAGCGTTCAACCTTTCCGCTGTAACACAACACCTACGTGTGGTTCAGACATCAGGGAAGTTACAAAAACGCAACAAAAACTTGACCGGAATTAGTACTTACCGGACTACATCCATCACTCCCTAGAAACCCAAAAATTTTTAACATTAACTTTACTTTTTATCCATCATATCCACCACAGAGTATCTGAAAAAATCTCATTAGTTCTTTCTTTCCGAACCCCAGCAGCAAGCTACAGTCTTGCTTTTCCCTCCAAGTGCAGCAGGAACAGGAATTTGAGCAGCACGTACTGAGCCGACAGCTCTTCCTGCACTTCCAGACAGACAAGAACTTGGAGCCCAGGTCACTGCCACCACGTCTGCCTGGGAAGCAGCACACTCCTCCCGCGCACCTGGGACCCTGCGCTGCAGTTAGGTGTGGAAAAGTGATAGTAAGAAAGAGACCTGGAATATCTCCCCAGCCACACCAAGGTTAATGATATAGGCAGGGAGTAAAACAGGGAGAACCTCAGCATTTCTAAATAGCTATGAAAATATTTAAATTAATTCTAACCCAAGACCCAAATAAACACACACACCCCCCCAAGAAAACACAAAAAAATTATCGCCCCAGAATTTTCCTTTTTTTTTTTTTTTTTAAATAAAACTGTTTCAATGCTGTTAAAAAGACAGTCCTTTTTCTAAAACCAAAGGAAATGCAACCATATAATTGTATGGCACAGAAGAGCAGCAGAAATGGGTTTTTTAATGCAGGAAGAACTCCAAATTGGAGCACCAGATGTAAATCTTCCAGGAAAAAAGTGCTGCTAGATCCGGACACTGTCGAATTATATCTCTAAAATGCTTCTAATGGCAGTTAACCTATCTATTTCCTAGAAGGGGGGGGGGGAAAAAAAAAAAAAAAAGTTCATTCTATAAAGGACTACTTTTTTTTTTAAACTTCAGTAACTTTTAAAAAGCTTTTCCTTTTTAGAAACACAAATACCCACACAATATTTTGAACTAAGGAAAAGTATAACACCTTTCTATATTATTCCTTAAGCCGTCTGATGCATCTGCTCAGCTGTGTAAGGTAGAGTAACAGCCACCATCCACTGGTCTTTACACCATATCTAAATGTTCAGTTTCAGATCCAAGTAAATCAGCACACCCAGCACTAATTCTAAAAAAATTCTTCTAAACCACTCATGAAAATACTGCTTTCTTGTCAAGGCAGAACATTTCCTCGTAATAAAAGAAACAAAACCCTCTTGTTTTCAGCAAGACAAAACCACTTGGAATGAAAAGACACTAACGCGCCCATTGTATTCAGCTAGAAATCAAGTCTTGAGAGAGAAGCTCACTGATCTTTGTAAAAATAGAAAAATGGATCCCACTTTTACTAAATGAATGCTACTGAGAAGTTTCTTTGTACAATAAATTAAAGTTCATAGAGTTCTCTGTAGCCTTAAATTCTATCAGAACATCTTATATACTCTCAAACATTGAACTTCTAGGAAAGAGACATAAACCACAGAAGACAGGTGGATGGAAGAAGGAAGTGGAGAAGCTTTGCACAACTTGTTAGCTTGGGTTTGAAGTTAATCGGCAACGTGAGAAACACCTTCACCGTTACACTTGTCTAAGACCATTCCAAACTTCACAGCTAAAAGGAAAGTTATTCAGTCATATAGTCAACACACACATTAGACAGTCATAAATTTATAGTCATTTTAACTTCAACTTATTTGACTGTTAGAAAAACTCCTAACTTCATTTTGCCTTTTCATTCCACCAGTTACACATCTTCCTCCCTGGTCACGGCTGTTGGGTTGGCGACCTCCCCTCCATTTCCTCATTTCTTGATCTATCTACTTTAATTTTCTTGCTTCTTTGTGTTCCTTGTCACCTTCAACACTATCATTCGGCCCCACTATTAACCCTTCCACATTCATGATCTTTCTCTGTACAGACTGATTATGCAAATCCTAATCTTGGATGATCTTAATGCAAAAATCTGTCATCACCATAAGTTTTGCAAAACACCAAGCATGCTTGGAAGTTTTTTAACTTTGCCACTTGCCACTCCCATCCTAATACATCCACTCACCCATTACAGAAAATTTACGAGATGCTGGGAAAAGAGAAAAGAGTTGGAAAAGTGCCTGGCGGTTAAGATTGCTTTCTGTAGCACCTGATCAGAGACTGTACAATCGCACTGACAGCTCTCCTGTTCTCTGTCTTCTAGAACAGAGAACAAACATGTTCATTCTCTTCTCAGTAGCGGACTTGATTTAGTGTCTGATTTTCATTCCGATTTCCTTCTGAGCAACCATAATACATTCCTGTTCATCACCAGCAAAACGCAGACAAAATAGTCTAGTCAGCATCCCCTGCAGCATTTGAAGACCTTCACACAGCTGGGAAGTGATGAGTATTTTAATAGAGCCATTTACCATCACTTCCAAAGGCCAAACCCAAATCTTTGGAAGTATTTCAGTGCCCAGCTTCTACAAATTGCAGTTTGGCGGTATGATTGAGAGACAGAACTTACATGGCAGCAAACAAGCTGCCTGCCAAGGCTAGAAGACAGCAGTGAATGCATGTAATTTGGTTCCAATTTAGGGAAATTTTGTAATCGGATTATGAAAACAATGGCTCTAAGGGTTTTCTGGGGTGTTGGTTTTTTCCTGTGGGGTTTTGTTTTGGGTTTTTTTTTCTTCTAATAAATTACATTTCTCTGCAATATAATCTCACATTATTCCTCTGCACTAAGCACTATCTTCCTAATTTACGTTCTTGTGTTTTTCTAAATTGTGACTGCTACACGTGTATTAAAGATCTTGAATATGATCTCATCCTGTGTTCCTCTTATAATAGAAAACCAGATTTCCCTACCCGGCAAATTTGCTATTTGATCTTTGTACAGAAGTTTGAAACTCTTCCTTCCCAATGTCCGTACAAGCCCCTTCCAAGCTTCATTAAGCTACAGAAAATCTAAGCTTTAATACTAAGGAAGATTTCTAGCCTTTGTGAGTAATATGAGCAAGTATAAATGAAGGATGAGCTACAATCTTTGCTACACTTCTGCCCTACATCTTATGCTAAAGAAGTGTCGTAGTAAAAACTGACTGCAACTCAATTTAACCCTCCATGCACAAGCATCTGAAAATTAAATAACTGATTCTTTATGTTGAACTAGATAATCTGACAATAACAAGGTGGTATTTTACATGGATATCAAAGCACCCCAAGTCATTAGTGTACATAAACTATTATAATAATTGCAACTCCTCAATCAAATTTTCAAATTAACTTCAAAAAGTGGAACCTTGACACTTGATGATTACCTACTTCCACAATTAAATTCAAATCTGTCAAATAGTTTTGGAAAGTGGATATTAAAAACCATTTTCCAAATCAGTTACCTGTATAAGGGATGTTATTTCTTTAGGCTGAAAAATAGGTAAAAATTCTAAAAATGCGTCCAGTACATCAGAGCATACACATCAAGTAGATAAACCTGAGAAAAATCAAAATGAACAATATAGAACTTCAAGTTTCCTACACATACATGCTCAAATTTTGGCACATTTTTTATCTTTTCTTACAACCTTAATTCCAGAGCACACCAGTGAAAAAGCTACCCTTAATTTAGCCTAATTTTCTGTGACACGAAGCGATCAACTCAACACACGACAGTAGCCACTGATTATTTATGACCATGGTATGTTTAGATTGAGCATTGATTAGGAAAGCTAGACTGCGTAAAGTGACTAAGGTTAAGAAAAGGAAATTTGAATAAGATGAAACAGTAAAATCTGCAATTAAGAAAAAAACCCAACACCCTAAAAAGTCTTCTGTTTCAAGAACAACTATGCTGGGTCAAAGTATCCATTTCACCTAGTATCTCATCACCAAAACAGGCCAATAACAGGTGCCTAGGAAAAAGTGCAAAACTATGACAATACAATCCATCATCAGATTATCCTCCCCAACTACAACAAGCTATATAGCTCAGAAACTTCCTGAACCAGAGGTGTTACTCTTCTATTTAAGGTGCTGTCTCTATAACCATATGCAATATGGATGTTTTTAATAACATCTCATCGTTCTGCATGCTGCATGTACGTCTAGAACAGGATTAACCAACATGAATCAATAGAAGGAGACTGGAAGACACTGCTGAGACACTTTTCATGTCTTTTCTTCAATATCTTGCTAGCACTTTCCACAGCAAAACCAAAACGGACTGGGTTTTTGGTGGTTATAAAAAGCAGGTACCTGCAGATCTGGCAATGCCAAAGCAGTAAGGCTGAAGCAACCCTATTACTTCAGATCTAAGAGTTCAGAGAAAGCTCTTTTCATCAAGTACGTGACTGAGATGTTTCCGCAATGCAATAAATGTGAAAATGTGCCATTCTGAAGAACTGCTGTACCATAAACCCAGAAAGGGGCAGAAAAACACCAATATTTAAAGAAGTAAACTGGAAAATAATGGGAGATGGAGATCAATTCACCTCATTCAGGATGAAGAGTCCTGTTAACCTGAATGAATCCAATTACACCAACAGAAAAGCTCCAGGCCTCATTAGTACTTGTATCTGAGGTCACCTAGAAACTCCAGATGCCACAACCATAAGACAAGAGGGTCATGACTTGATCAGTATTAGTCCACAGAAGCCAGACAAACCTTGCTTGGCAACATTATTACTATTACACTATCAGATTAAAATAAAGCCATGCACAGATACTTAGAAATTTGATAGAAATGCTAATTAAAACTAGAATATAACACATCTGGGAGACAGTACCAACATCAGTAAACTCTAAATACTATCGGTAAAACTGTTAGATGCCTTTGAATGTAAAATAGCAAAAAAAGAGAGAAGACTGATGGTGTACTATGACTTTTGGCAAGTTGTACACACAAAAAATTAAAAATCAGGTGAACTAGTATAAGAATACATTAGGATAAAACATCCAAAGAAATGAACCAAGCACTTTCCTTTTTTTTTTTTGTGCAGTAACTTCTTGTGCATGATTGCACCAAATGGAAAAGAATTACCTTGCAGTTACTGAATAAACAAATACACAAGCAGTGATGGCACAGCAGATGACATGCTGATGACCTGCATTCTTGCTTACTCTATGTCACTATTTTTGAGAAGCCATGGCTTAAAAGACAGACAAACAAACAAAAGCGACAACTTCTAGAGATCAAGAACTTGCTGAGAAGAAAAACAAAGAATAGAGTCATTAGCCTGTTTTTGTCGTGGTCAAAAGCTAACAACCTGGGCTATGAAATCGCTTATTAGATACAAAGCAATGCATTTGCCAGTGAGGAGGAAAAAAAGAGATAGTGGAGATGAGCAGTATGACAATGCTGTTATTTGAGTCATGTTCAGAGAAATATAAGGACCCGTGAGGGAAACCAGTAACCCACCAAATGAACAACTGAAATTAAATACTGATAAATGCCAAATAATGCATATTGATGGGAAGATTAAGCCTACCGAGATGTCTCACCAGGTTGTAAGTAAACCTGTAAACAGTCACCAGCGTCTGCAGTTCCACAACCAACCGCCGTCAAAAAAATGTAAGAAGACGATGTGGAAACATGGGGCAGAAAACGCAGGAGCTGTAACTATTAAGCAAATCATGGCACAGTGCCATCTACAATAGCACAGGGCATAGCAAATGCTGCGCTTTGAAAAAATACCATTAAATTATCACAGACAGGAAAATGACAGGAGTGAAAACTAGAAAAAATTGGGGAAAAATAAACCCAGGGGTTGGAACTGCTTACCTGATAAAGGAAAAAAGAACTTGAGAAAACTGAAAAGAGCAAAGTTTGTTTACTCTAACCAATACCAGGCAGCAGTGCACACATTCACCTGAAGTCAGTGTGGCAGTTAACTCACAATCAAAAAATGTGTGTTTACATCATACCTAATTCACTGCCACTAGATGCCAGCAAGACTAGATACCTAGCAACAATCGAGACAGACAGCGTGTTATGGGTAAGAACATCCAAGATGACAGCAATTACTGACAAAACCTGAAATGCACATCAAACTTTGGAGTACAACAGTTAAACTCATCCTCCAGCTAAACAGCTTAGGAACGCACCAGTTGCAGTTGGCCCAGTAACAAATCAACACTGATAAGCATCAGAGCCTCCAGTGGAAAAAAAAAAAAAAAAAAAAGAAAACAAAAAAAAAAAACAAGGGAGAAGCTGCACGGGGGACTCATCACAGGCTCCAGTACGGCAGTTTCTGATGGATGGGAAACGCATCAGACGTGACAGATGGGAAAAGTTTTAGTCCTCAGCGTAACCAGTGCGAAGCGAGACCCCACCCCATGAACGCTCCCGCGGGCAGGAGGGGCCTGTACCCCTGCGAGGGAGCCGGGGCGAATCGGTTCCAGGGGCTGCCCTGGCCGACGGGAGGGCGAGCCCCCGCGCCGAAGGCAAAGCCCTGCTGCGGGCCGGGCGTCAGGGGCAACGACCGCCCCAGGAGAAGTCAGCCCCGGAGCAAGTACCGGCCCAGGGAGCTCCGGGCGGAAAGGCCGCCCGGCGCCCCCGCACCAGCGCGGCCCCGGCCCCGGGACAAAGAGCATCGGCCGGGCCGGAGGGCGCGGGGCCGGGGCGGCCCCAAGGAGGCCCCCGCCCCCCCGAGGCGCTGCGGAGGAAGCAGCGGAGCGAGGAGGGGGGCGTCCCCGCTGCCGCCGCACAGCCGCCCCGGGGCAGGGCAGGACCGGGCCTGGCCGGGCCGGGCGCTCACCTGCCACGGGCTGTCCCCTCCCCCCGAGGGGGCGGCCGCTCGCGTCGGGCCGGGGCTCCGTGCGCCGGGGGGTGGGGGGTGCCTGGGCGGCGGCTGCGGCCGGGCCGCGATCTTCCCGGGGGAGGGCCGCCGGCGGAGCGGGGCCGGGCTGGGGCCTTCGGGAGGAGGCGAGGGTAGCGGGGAAGGGGCTCTGCCGCAAGCCGAGGGACCCGTCACTCGTAGCGGGAAAGGCAGGGAGAGCGAAACAGAGCGCTGCGTTGGGCCGGCGCCGGGCTGTGCAGCTACAGGAGCCGGAGGCGCTGGCAGACCTTCGTTTCCCTCGCCTCCGAAAAAGGCGTTTTGGGGCGGGCAGAGATTCCCGGTGGAAAGTGAGGAAGGTTTTTCCCTCGCAGAGGGAAGCCTACTCCCAGCAAGGGCTCCTCGGCCCGGTAGGAGAGGTAGTCACAAACTGCCACGGGCTCCCCCGAGCTGAGGACTGTGGGGCCGGTGATAACGAACTGGCAGGAGCTGGGTTGGAAATAGTTGGAGGGATCACTTGTGCAAAAGGAACCAGAGCTGAGGGACACCAAGTTGGGCAGGAGTGTTGATCTGCTGGAGGGGAGGAGGGCTCTGCAGAGGGACCTGGACAGGCTGGATCGATGGGCCGAGGCCAATTGTATGAGGTTCAACAAGGCCAAGTGCCGGGTCCTGCACTTGGGTCACAACAACCCCATGCAGCGCTACAGGCTTGGGGAAGAGTGGCTGGAAAGCTGCCTGGTGGAAAAAGACCTGGGGGTACTGACTGACAGCCGTCTGAATATGAGCCAGCAGTGTGCCCAGGTGGCCAAGAAGGCCAATGGCATCCTGGCTTGTATCAGGAATAGCGTGGCCAGCAGGAGTAGGGAAGTGATCGTGCCCTTGTACTCGGCGCTGGTGAGGCCACACCTCGAATACTGTGTTCAGTTTTGGGCCCCTCACTACAAGAAAGATGTTGCCTTGCTGGAACAGGTCCAGAGGAGAGCAACCAAGCTGGTGAGGGGTCTGGAACACAAGTCATACGAGGAGCGGCTGAGGGAACTGGGGTTGTTTAGTCTGGAGAAGAGGAGGCTGAGGGGAGACCTTCTTGCTCTCTACAACTCTCTGAAAGGAGGTTGCAGCCAGGTAGTTGCTGGTCTCTTCTGCCAAGTAACAAGTGATAGGACTAGAGGAAATGGCCTCAAGTTTTGCCAGGGCAGGTTTAGGTTGGACATTAAGAAAAAATTCTTCACAGAAAGGGTTGTTCCATTGTTGGAACAGGCTTTCCAGGGAAGTGGTTGAGTCTCCATCCCTGGAGGTATTTAAAAGATGGGTAGACAAGGTGCTTAGGGACATGGTTTAGTGGTGGAGTGACAGTGTTAGATTTATGGTTGGATTGATGATCTTAAAAGTCTTTTCCAACCTAAACGATTCTATGACTCACTGCAAGCACTGTTGGCATGTGAAGAGTTCACGTGGGCTTCAGGGGAGGCTGGGCAGGTCCTTGGAAGAGAAAGTAATTGAAGGCTACAAAAGTAGCAGACTATGTCAGGCTCCGGAAAAGTCCCGAGCTGCAAATAGCTGGAGGCTTGGATAGACGTGCCTGCCCTGCTTTTAGTTTTCGCTGGGTGTTCCCGTATAGCTGGGACTGGAGGTGGAAATGTACCCCTGCTCCAGCTAACAGTGCAGCTACTCTAGTCTGCATGTAATAGGTTTGCTAGTGTAGCAGAGATGCCGCTCTACTGGGGCTTCTCTTTCTTTTGTAAAAAGGCAGGAAGATTAGGCTTGCTGATAGGTTCACGTAACAAAAACTGTGTTTCTATACAGAATCCCAGTGAAAATTCTCTGTGGGCTTAAAGTGGTGTACTTATGTGGTCTCAGTTGAAGAACTGTATCCTGGCAGTGTTTGCCTGCATGAAAGGAATATTTAAGGTGGTGGTGTGGTTTAACTCCAGTAGGTGGCTCAGCCCCTTGCTCCCCCCCCCTCCACCTCACCCTGCCCCGCAGCAGGACAGGGGGGAGAATTGGAAGGGTAAAAGTGAGAAAACTTGTGGGATGAAATAAAGATAAGGAAAAATAAGGAATTCACTCACTAGTTCTCTTTGACAGGCAGGTGCTTAGCCATTTCCAGGAAAGCAGGGCTTCATCACTCACAACGGTTACTTGGGAAGAAAAACACCCTAACTCCAAACATCCCTCCATTCCTCCTTCTCCCAGTTTTTATTGCTGAGCATGACATCATATGGTCTGGGACATCCCTTTGGTCAGCTGGGGTCACCTGTCCCAGCTGTGTCCCCTCCCAAATTTCTGTGCACCCCCAGCCTACTAGCTGGCAGAGCAGTGTGAAAAGCAGAAAAGGTCTTGATGCTGTTAAAGCACTTGTTCAGCAATAGCTAAAACACAAATCTAAAACGCAGCATCCTATGAGCTACTATGAAGAAAATTAACTATACCAGCCAAAACCAGTACAGGTGGCTTCAGTGAAGCATTAGGAAACAACACCAATAGTTTATTTTTGGGTTTGTAGCTTATTTTCATGTTACTTACATTTCAGTACTGTTCTGTCTAGACTTTCTGTTTTTCCATAAGCCAGGTGTGCTGCCTTTGCAAGCCAGTAGGTGCAACAGCTTGACGATTGAACCACTGTTGTATGTACAGATACAGTAGAAGTCCTTGGGTTCTGTGAACACATGGAAACAATGGAAATAATTTGATCTGTCTAGAATTTATTACAAACTTCATTATACAGTAACTATGTTTCCTGCTGCATTTTATCACTCTAGATTTTATGAGACATGGTTTCTTCCCTAGAATATCCTCTTGTGGTAATTGAGGTAGTCAAGTAGTTTGCATATGTGAGTCATTAGGTTCTCATACTACATGAGAAGATTCTGAGTTTTGTCCTCTTAAGGCTTTTGTCATCATCAGATACTGATCTTCTCATTCTATGTAAAATGAAAAGTCTTGTTACAGCAAGAGACTATTTATATTATTTTCCCTAACTGTTAAATACACTTCCATTAAAACATTACTCTATGATGTTTGAAATAAGGTGCTGATTTTTCCTTTACAGAACAAATAAACAACAGCCAGACACCAGGTGGTGCCAAAGACCAGGCAGAAAAGAAAGTGAAACTTGAGTGCAAGGGGTGTTCAGAAAGAGCAAGAAGCCAAGAACAACTGCAAGATACTCAGTTTCTGATTTCAGTAAATTAGGAACCATGTACAGTAACATCAGCAGTATGGCAAAATTAGGAGTGAAACCATTTGCAAAGGAGAAGAATAGTACAAAAATATATCATGGAAGAGCAATAATCTCTGTTCTCGTCATCTAGCTTTAAGATTCTGATACGCTTTTAAAACAAACTAACAGCTACAGAGCAAAAAGCCCATGTAAAGATGTATAGGTAAACTGGAAGAATATGTATATCTGTTTTTATTTAGCAATGCACAAGGCAAATAAAATATTTGAAGTGTTAAATATAAGGTAGGGAGTTAAAATGAAGCATACAGCCAAAATTAGCTTAGCCAGGCATCATCCATAGTTTAGCCTTTTGGTGGTTCTGGGGCTGGCTGAGCGGAGCTGAGGAAGTCCCTCTGGCAAACCAGCGTAATGTGAGTAGCCGTTCTGCAGAGCACCTTCCCCATGCTGGGGGGCTTTTCCCGAGTTCTGATACTTAGGTCTGTTTCTCACATACTGTCTTGTTCCGCATCAGGTACCAAAAATGATGACACTTTGAAGCCCGTTGTTGAACGAGGAAGGAGGAAGCAGGTTGTTCCTTTTTCTTCCCAACGAAACAGCGTCACAGCTGCTATTGAGCAAGATGAGTGGTGGTGTGTTGATCAGTTGGTGACATGGGAATGGTGGGTTTCTTCTAGATTTTAAGAGTGGATATGCTACAAATATGCCATTAAGAGGTGGAGTGTAGGACAGGGAAGATAGAAGCAGGGTATAATCATTTTTCAGTGTATTCCTTAGGGAATTTTACAAATTCAGTCACCCAAAAGACCAGTATTCTCCAGGAGAGTAATAGTGTATTCACATGTTTGTTGCTGCATTGCCTCTCATAGATACAACACAGGTTTCAAGCGACTCTGTTTACACTTAGCTTGTTCTAGTGCTGCCTTGGTGAGGTGTCCTTCTGGTCTAGAGAACTTGATTATTTACAGCTGATGTTACGTGTTGTGTCTATATAGTTTACACTGGACTTTGCCATATTAGAACTTTGAAACAATTTACGAAGGCATAGGATGACATTTGCGGGTGACACCAAACAGTCTGTGTGAACGGACGGTACGTTCCTGCTTGATGCTGTGGCGTTGAGAGTTAAGATGACTTTTTCCTGATGTACCAGCAGAGGGCACCGAGTTCCTCGACTCTTCTTGGGACTTGCAAAAGCCTACATAGCTGTGTTCGAAGAAGGAACATGCAGGTGGCAGTAGTGGTTGTTTCAAGGATTGCTTTGAGAAAGCAACTGCAAGTGTTTTAATAGAACGTTCCCTCTTCCCTGTAAGTCGATTCTCTTTTATCTAGAGGCATTCAGATGCCCATATCCTTACTCGGATTTCTGCTCACCAATTTAAATCCGTTTCCTGGCAGAGCAGACGCTACAATCAAGAAGTCATTTTCCCAGGATGCGGTTCATCCTCTGTGCCATGGGTATGTTGACTTCTTTGATTTCAGCCCAGCCACATTGTTTCAGGTAGTGGAGAGCTGCATTTGTGTTCTCCCTTGACTTAAAACTATAAAAAAACCCCACACAGCAAACCCCCCACGCACACTTTAACTCTTTTTTTTCTAATTATAAACTGAACATTTACCCAAATTGTTGCTGATGAATACTCTTACACTTTTAATGTCATATATTAATATACTCTAAGTAGCTAGATAATTCAAGTTGCTTGTTCTAGGCAAAGTGGATAAATTGGGTGTTTTGCCCAAAGGAAGAACACATGGTGTTGCCCTCTTCTGTACCGATATAGGTCAACAACCTTATTACTGTTCTGTTTCAGTGCGACATTATTTTCCATGTGTTCATAAAGTAATAATGAATGTGGTGAGAAAATAAAAACCATCCCTTAGCATGTTCTATGAAATAGACATTTCTGACTCTAATAAACACATTTTCTTAAAAAACCAAAGATCAAGCACATTATTTGCTAAACTGAGACTATAACAGGATTTATTTAAGTGAAAGATATTGTGAGAGAAGATAACTGTCTGCAAACATGATTCATACAGTATTATTTTTCTACTTCATGATATAGGTGTTCACCTGGAAAGAAACTTGATACCATAAATGTGTAAGTTACTACATATGGAACATAGCAAAATATATTTTTTTTTTTATTTACTGATTCAATTAATTCATGCCTTGCTTATTGGTTTTAATGTTCATGGCAAACTGGCTTACAACAAAATAGATGACTAGGACAATGTTCCTTTATGACTGATTTACTTTCAGCGCGCATGAAGCTTTTGTGGGGAGGTGTGAGTACTGTCTAAATCTGAATAAGTATCTTGACTTCTTTGTTACTGTAGTTGTATTTTACACCAATAGTACTTAGATTCTAAGAGCATCAGAGGAAAAAAAAACCCTAAAAACAGTACAATGAAAATATACTTTTAGATTTAAGTGAAAGTTAATATTGTGGTTGCTTACAGTCAAGTTCTCTAATACATATGTAGGCTTCTGTATTTAAAAATGCTGAGTTCTTCCCAAGCGTAGACTTTAGGCAAAAGTGGAGTTTGAAAGTAGAATAAAGCAAAGATTGGTCAGGCAGGTACAACGGTTACAATGGCAGCCAGCACAGCTGAAAATCACTGTTAGCATTTCTCTTTGCTCTTCTTGCTGTTCTCTGAATATTCTGCAGATTCCTCCCTCTCTCGATTGCATAGTGCAGAGCATGCACACTCGTCCACCTTCACCTTGCAGGGAAAGCTACCAAGGAATAGGCACCTACAGGCAGATTCTAGAGGGCAGGGAAATAACACAAAATGAGTGCAGTTTAGCTGCAGAAAATTGCACATCAGAAATACTGAATTTTCCATTTCAGAGAGCCAGCCAAGTCTTGTTTTAGAACAACAGAAAATTCACGTATGTTAGAGCTGCTGTAGTTTACAATCAGCTACTCAGTCAGAGATTTTTTTCAACACTTCTGAAGACTGGAAGTCTCAAAGCAACACAGAATATTCTTTTCTGCTGAGTCCACAGCTGCTTCACCGTGGGCTGCTTCTGGCAGCTTCTCACAGAAGGCACCCCTGTAGCCCCCCCGCTACCAAAACCTTGCCATGCAAACCCAATACACTAGTACAAAAACCAACACAGGACAAAACCTTGTAGTGTACAAACAGTTACTACATAACAATAATATATTTGTTAGCAGAAAAAACTAAATATATCAGAAGAGTAATAAAAGAAAAACTGTATTTTGTTTTGATTTAAAAGTCCAATCGGTCAAAGATTTAATGGAATGATAAGGACAATGAGAAAATCAGATAATTGGAAATGTGTTCTTCTGTGACAGTAACTCACACTTAGGGTTTAAAAGTCCAGTGTTATCATCTCTCAGGGACCTCTTGTACAGAGGCAAACAGAGAATTTCCTACAACAAAACGCAGTTTTATGGCAGTGACAGAGCTGCCGGTCGCCCTTTGGTGGCAAGCGGTGAGCAGGCAGCATAGCCTCCGTGTCACACCTCCTCATCCAACGCCAGCCCATCTCACTGCCTTGCAGGAGGCAGCAGCTGACACTCTCAGGGAACAGAGCCAAGAGCGTTAATTTATTTACAGGCTTGGGAACATCTCATTTTCGCTTTGTATATGCCCACAGCAGCCTGAAGTTTCTACACAGGGCACTATGAAAGCCAAAGCTGTAGGAGGGGAGTACACAGCAGGCAGTCTCAGAAAGGGAGGGACAGTCCCAGGTGTCCTCAGAAGTACACTGGGTAGGCTGCCATCCTTACCTCCTGTCTCCTCATCTGCTGTCCTGGTTCACTTACAACATCTCAAGTCTACTCTGACAGTTTCTGAGCCCTAGGCACTAGTGACGCTCATTTTCCCTGTCCCCCTCAGTATTTCCTTCCCCCACTCTTGTCTCCTGCATAGGCAGCACTTGTGTTACAGCCTGCACAGATTCCCCAGCTCCAAATATGTGGACATCTCTCACCTGTAGGTAGCAGTAATTCAGTAGTTGGAGTCATAGCAGTAACCCCATCCCCAGCCAGCCTGGTGTCCTGGATAACGCCACCACAGTTTACTTCTTTCCCTCACTCGCAGCCCCATAGCCAGCCCCATTTCTTCCCATGCTTCTTTTCACCAGCATCACACTTACTAACCTGCTTATTCTGCATCTCCAGGCACCCCTCATTCAGCAGTTCTTCATTCTGGCTCCATCTCAGCCTTGCCATCCAAGGAGTTCAGACTGTCCCGGGAAGAGGAGCAGAGCTGCCACCTTCCAAAGGTAGGCATAGGTCAAGTAGGCAACGGCAGCACTGCTGCACCTCATGGTGCAGGCTCCTGATGGTACTGAAATCCAAAGGAACGCATCAGACAAAGGACTTTTCTGAAAATCTGGTGATGTGATGTATAAAAAGGAGCAGAGGGGAGGTAATGACATTTTAGATAACTGCAAATACATTTGCTCTTACAGTTTATTGGCTTTGGAGGCAAAAGACTAGCATGACTTCCCATTTCATTTGTCTTTCTTCATAGTGTTTTACTTCTATGGTTTTTATTGAGCATTTCCCTCAGAGCCTGGTATAAAAATACCTGCATTCACTTACAAGGCTCCAGTCTCTCTCAGTAAGCTAAAGCTGGACTCATTAACTTTTTTTTTAAGGTTGCTATGACAGACTCTTCAAAGTTCAAGTTTAATAGCCTGAATATAAATGAGTTCTGAGTAGCAGCCAAAGAAAATGTCAGAAACTCATTCTCCCTGACATTTTTGAACTTCAAAAAGACTGAACAAAATTCCTGGCTGAGATTTTGCAAAACCAACCACATTTTTTTATCAATTTGGTTTTGCTGTTGGGACTCTACTAGCCGGTTTGTCAGCCACATTTTTACTTTGGGATGTCATCTTTCCCATGCTGCGTAGGACTTAGAAGTCAGTTGGCTAGAATCTTTGCATACCTGTAAAAACTCCTTAGAAAATGAGATAGCTCTGGAAATTCAACAGTACTATTTCTATATGGTTTTTGTGATTGAAAGATCATTTTCCATCAGATAATTGTCTATTTTAAATTATGGTCTACTGATGGTGGGTTGACTATAAGGTGCTTGCTGGTGGCCTACAGAAAGAGACTGGTCACACAATTACAAAAAATAAAATATGCTCTATGATATACTTTTTCTGCTTTGTTTTTTAATAGATTTTAGAGCCAGAAGGAAATATATTTAAATTGCCTGCCTATGACAGGCTGTAGAGCTTCATCTACCATATGAATCTGTACAACTACAACTGGTCTAGGATAGCTGGTTTAGGAAGGAGTGGATCTTAGGATCTTTCAGTTAAACTCAGATCCAAGTTTTCTGGAATAAACTTGAAGTAAAAGGGAGATCTGCTTGTGCCAAAATTTAGGAAAGGCCATTTGCTGTGGTCACAAGAATGTGGAACTTAATCCATACCTGAAATTTGCAACAAGACATTGCAAATGATCCTTCAGGTCAACAATTATTTATTCACATATGACAGCAGGGCTGGGGCTGGTAGAGACCACTGTTCACTTTCTTATATTTACCAAAACATAGGCTTTTTTTCTCCATAGTTTGGCTGTAACATCTTACAAAGTCAAATGCTGTTATCTTGTTGCTTTTAACTAAGGGTAGCCTTTCTTAAGTATAAATTGGTTTCCTCTCCTGCTTGCAACAGCAATACAAAAGACTTACAGAGGGCGGCCTGGTAAAAACAGATGCGGAGTATTTCCACTGTACAAAGAAGTTCTAAAGGTGTCTGTATGTTTCCCAGTTGGGGTTTTTTTTCACTCTTATTGGTGCTAGTTTGTTCCAAATTTCTTCCCTTATTTTCCTCCTTATGGGTGTGGACATAGATTTAGTTTTTATGTCTACATTGACATGACCTCAGCCTGACAGTAGATTATGGGAAGCTGGAAGATTTACTGGCAGAAGAAAGCCTGTTGGAAAAAAAACTGGGTAGTGGTAGTTGGAGAATGAGTCAGTGTCTGGAGTCCAGCTGTGCTGGCTGCACAAGCCTGACATAGCTGAGTTACTCAGATTTCTTCAACTATCTGACACTGACTTTTTTTAAAAAGGAATAGGCTTTTGATATGCTGGATACATTTTTAGCTGAGGACGTTGGTATAAAGGCAGCAAATTACCTTTCTTCCTTCCTGTTAATATTGCAGTGGAGTGTAGGAGCCGTGCTCTTGGAGAACCAATTCATTATACATGCACAAACCAGCATGTCTGAAAGATGTCGTGGCATCAGCATCTCAAAATGCATCAATAATAGTTTGATATGCGGTAAGTTCTGTGACTAACATGGTAAAGACACCTACATTCTGACCTTGGGAGGCAGAACATTGCTATTTGTTACTGCACGCATTCATAGTGGTAGCTTAAGGTGGTGGCTTTGGTGGCTTAAGAAGCACAGCATCAGCTCATGGTTGGTGTTATTTTTACTAGCAGTTTGAATTATGAGGCTTCCTTCAGCAGCAGCCCAAAAATTGATGTTCTAACCTTTGAACAGTGCATTATTTTAAGCAAAGAAACATTTAATGCCTTTCAGAATATTGCCAACTGAATTTGAAGCAAATTTTATAAAACTAAGCACTCACAAATCCATCATTTTTATCTCTTTTGCCATACAAATAAGAACAGTTCCTTCAAAGTTCCTCACAGATTGCAGCAAGAACCTCAAAGTGTTACCATGGATATATCTCACCTGATTTTGTTGTCAAGAGTGAAAGAAAAACAAAGAATAAATTAATTGTGAATAATTTAGATTTTTGCATTTCTTTCTATTTTAATCATTCCTGAAAGTTTTAAAAACATAGTTAAGGAATTATCTTTTTTTTAAGATTCATGAACAGAAACTTTTAAAAGAAAAGAAATCATACAAACAAGCTATGATTATTTTGGGCTAGAGACACAGAGACTAGGATGATAACAGCAGTACTACATCAGCAACAAAGAAGTCAGGTTTTAAATTTATGGAAAAAACAGATCAAGCACTGGGGGTCTCATTTAACACAGAAAAAGCCTTTGGCAGTCAGCTGGAAGAACATTTTGAGGCAACACTCACATGTTCAGGCTGAAGTTTTGGTGGTGATATGATATCTAAAACAGTTTCAGCTCACTAAAGTGTGACATGGCTGCCCAGTTTCTCACCTCAGTTTTTGGCTTATTCATTGCAATTATAATTGTAGGTAAATAGACCAAAAGTTGAGGAGAGCAAACCTGACCTGGTGTGTCTAACTTAACCTAGCATATCTTGTATTTGTTACAGGCGTTAATAGCACTATTTTTGGAATTTTAGGTCCACTTGAGAATTTAAATAAACTAAAAACAGAAGGGAAAAGATAACAATGTTACCCATTCCTTTCCATCCCCATTACTCCACACAGATGTTGCAAAACAATTCATTCCAGCTCTGTGTAGCTATAAAGCTTGCAGTGCCTGCTGTGGCGTAGAGCACTGGATTTCTGAGTAGCTTCATTCCAGCTGGGAACGGAGAGTGACCCACACAGGCTGTGGGAACAGGTACACATACAATTTGGCTTTTTATGTATCACCGTCTTTTCTTGCCCCTAGCATGCCTACAACCCCTCTTCTCCATTTCACACACAACCACCTCACTCTCTTCCCCATTCTTGTTTCCTAGGTCCTTCTTTTCTTCCTTGCTGCCAGAAGAAGATAGTACATGTGCTGAGCATAGCCTGGATACTGATTAGCTAAGTAGTGGCTATCAAAAGTGACAGATGATTTCTGCTGTCTTGCCTCTGGTGAACACACTCATTTATCTAGGTCTCTTTCATCTACTTACTTGCCAGTTTTCAGACAACGTGTTGAATGTTTACCATCTTTGAGATGTTTATCTACCTATATTATTTGGTTTCTATCTATATCTTTTGGAATCTACTTTTATTAGGAGTAATCATTCACCATTACCAGCTGCCAACTCAAATAGAGAATTCTTCCATGATTGCATTAGCAACAGTCTGCAAAGGCAGTCAGGAGAGATCAGCTGAGGGGACAGTACTTGCTACTCAAATAGTGAGTCCCTGTCTTCACCACAAAATGTCATGTGCATGCCCAGGTAACCAAGAAGACCAGTAGCATCCTGGCTTATATCAGGAATAGTGTGGCCAGCAGGAGTAGGGAAGTGATTGTCCCCCTGAACTCGGCACTGGTGAGGCCGCACCTCAAATACTGTGTTCAGTTTTGGGCCCCTCACTCCAAGAAGGACATGGAGGTGCTGAAGCATGTCCAGAGAAGGGCAACAAAGCTTGGTGAGGGGTCTGGAGCACAAGTCTTACGACAAGCAGCTGAGGGAACTGGGGTTGTTCAGCCTGGAGAAGAGGAGGCTGAGGGGAGGCCTTATCGCCCTCTACAACTACCTGAAAGGAGGTTATAGTGAGGTGGGTGTTGGTCTCTTCTTCCAAGTAACAGAGAGTTATTGCTCAAGTTGTGCCAGGGGAGGATTAGATTGGATATCAGGAAAAATTTCTTCACCAAAAGGGTTGTCAAGCATTGGAACAGGCTGCCCAGGGAAGTGGTTGAGTCCCCATCCCTGGAGGTATTTAAAAGATGGGTAGATGAGGTGTTTAGGGACATGGTTTAGTGGTGGACTTGGCAGTCCTAGGTTAATGGTTCAACTCAGTGATCTTAAAAGTCTTGTCCAACCTAAATGATTCATGTTTGTATGATTCTATGGAATGGGGACAATGCTGGTAGGTGATATGGTGCCCATCTTGCAAACTTATAGCCCATTGTTTCTCATGAGGAAAAAACAAGACTTGTTGCAATATTGCTTTCTCAGTTCTCTTGTATCTCTTACAGACGAAGGTATTTTATTGTACAGTCCTTAAGAATTATGACTACCAGAATTCAGTTCTATAGAATATTCCGTATCTCACATGGTTTCTCACATCATAGTTTCATGTTATAATAAATTCAGCAGTGGTGTTAGCATAGGCATTTTCTCTTGTCCCTGTGTGATGATGTGCCATGCTGTGCAGCAGATCAGGAAACTGGTTTGACTTTAAGAAAAAAACAGTGTTTTCCAAACACTAGTTTAGTTCATAATCGAAATTACATTGTGAGCACACAAACTGTTGTTCCAGTCCAACTGAGTGAGAGGCACAGCACGGGGTGGGGATAGCAGTATCTTGAGTATTTCCTTCAAATGTTAAGCTCCTACATACACTTACAGGTTTTCAAGGTATGTGGAGCTGCTATGAATAGACAAACACTTTCTATCTCCTTGCTGCCCGTGCTGGATCCCTGCCATGAAGTTGTAAGAAGAAAAGATGGAGCAGCAATGTAAGCCTGAAGTCTCAGACTCCTTCTGGAACTTAACCCCACTCCCCCTTGGACTTTCAGTTCACATTAGGACCCTTAGCAACCTGAACCTCCATGCCTACTCATAGTCCTTGCCCCAAAACACCACCTTCAAACAATCTTTGTTTCTAGGTACCAGATCATACCAATTTGTCCTAGCTTCCAGCTTATCCTCTTAATTTCCTTGATATGCCTACCCACATCTGTTTAGCAGTTTCATCCAAGATATCCAGATGTCCCAGCTACCTCAGAGTAGCGCAGAGGCTACTGATCTGAAGGCAGCGCTCAAGGAAGTAGAGAAGTTCACAGGATTTTTAGTCCTCAGCATCACCTCTATTACAGATAGATCTAAACCTGGAATTTTCCAGGGTTCACAGTGAGAGTCTACCCCGATTTGCATGAAGATATTTCCCTCACTGCCATTATATTGATCTGAAAATAATAAATAGTAACCCCTGTTTGTAGGGAGGCAAAAGGGAAAGTGAAAAGTCATGTACAAATAAAGAGGATCAAATGGTACTTCTGAAACCCTCATATTGAGAAACAAGGGAGTTCCCTGGATGAGAGCTGGGGTTAACTCGATCCAGTCAGTGGGCTTCTCATAGGCATCGTTTTTGCATCACCATCGTTATTCTACCTTGAAGGTAGCATTAGCCTTAAGTATTACAAATAATTACAAGCATCTATTTAATGCGATCTGTTTCTGACAGTGATCACTACCAGATGCTGCAAAGGAAATTTCCGCAGAATCCGTGAGGTAAGCAGTCACGGAAGAACTGATCTATAAGGACAGTTTCTTCCTAACTTTGCTGTTTAGCTGGTGCATGCCCTGAAGAATGGCATCTTAAGCCCTTTCCAAATTCACTTCCTCACATTACCTTAATAATATATATTTTGATCAGTGAACCCCGTCTCTTTCTTTCTGTAGCCTGCTGCAAGCTTCCCCCATCACCAGAGCTTTAGCAGTCTGTGCACCAAGGATGCACGGGCCAGCTCTGACACCAGGGCTGCACAGCCTCTGCTCAGGCAGCTGGAAGTCAGCCTTGAGTCTGTACAGAGACCAGAAAAATAAAAATTACAAGTACCGGCATGACAGGTGTGTTAGCAGCTCAAGGATTCAAGGGGGGAAAACACCAGCATGGAAAGGTGTATAATCCTAAATTAAAATAGAGAGGGAGGCTTGTTGGCCCAGGGAATAGTCAGGAGCTACTGGGTCAAGTCACCAGTGTCATGAGTGTCAGTGGAGCTGGTGGTAGGTGGCAGCTCAGCAGCCCCTTGCATCTGTTGCAGGTACCTGTGAGACCAGCCCGCCCTCACCATCGTGACTGATGGGGCAGCAAAGACCCTTGATGCCATATCTGGAGCAGTGAGTGTATTAATCCTTAAGCTTAGAGGTCATTAAATCCAAGCTATTTTTTGTGTGAGTCAATAAGCACTTGCTTAGTACTTCTAAGTTGTGCGTATCCTGTTTGTAGAAGACCACAGGGTATGGCTACACATGCCCAAACAAACCAACTCAAAATAGAATCACAGAATGTTTTGGGTTGGAAGGGACCTTTAGAGGTCATCTAGCCCAACCCCACTGCAGTGAGCAGGGACATCTTTAACTCTATGAGGTTGCTCAGAGCCCCGTCTGACCTGGCCTCGAATGTTTCCAGGGATGAGGCCTCCACTACCTCTCTGGGCAACCCATTCCAGTGTTTCATCACCCTCATTGTAAAGAATTTCTTCCTTATATCCAGTCTAAACCTACCCTGTTTTAGTTAGGGACCATAACAACTCATGTGCATTTATTTCTGAAATCTACTGGACCCTTGACCTCAGTGATTGATTGAACAATCACATTATGTGTTGATTATGTGTTGTATAAAACACTGGTGATAATTGTGTAAACTGTGAGAAATTGCACATTTCTGAGTCTGTGCTGCAAATGCCTGACTGAAGCAAGTCTTTTTCAACATGGATGGTTTATATTATTTTTTAATCTCTGCAAAACCAGCCAATTTGCTCATACTGCAGTGATTCAACCCTTGGCATTTTTAGCAGATTCACCACAGGTCATTAGTTGCACCATGTGTGTACAGTTTATTGAGTAGATAGCCCACAACGCTGCCTCTTTTGTTTTTACAAGCATTTTTGTTCACTTACACTGGACAAAGCAGTCAGCAGGATAATATTTCATGAGGTCATCTTTTGCAGTAGTAATTTTTTTACAGTAGTAATGAGAATTTCTGAAACAGAATATTGTTGCTAATTACTTTCACTCACCTAATTTAGCCATCTAAAGGTTAAGTATCTAATTTAAGCTAATTGACTTGGCTGCCTCAGTGGTTACTGGAGAGAGAGAGGGAGGTCTTGGAGAGCAAAAGATCTCCAGTGTATTTTTGATACTTACTCTATCCCAAGGTGAATCACCCTCCAGGAGTCCTCCCTCTTTCTGCTGAGTACAGAGGTAGTCAAAATGATAAATTTAAACTGGATGCTCACCCTCGCTTTTATGCAGTGTACATATGAAGTTCTCTGCAGATGGACTGCAAAGAAACGACATTACATAGACACAGCTCAAAATCAATTAGCTGATACATATTATTTTAGAGATACAGGAAGCAAGCTTGAGATTTTCTACTCCAAACCAAACCAAACCCCAGGTCTCTGTCTTTTGCACTGTTATGATGAAAGTTGGATGAAGCTTCACTGAATTTGCTGAGCACAATGAGTCTTTTGCACGGATGTTCAGCTCAAGGTAGTTCAGCTTCCTTTGTGGGGTTTTTTTGGGGGGGCGAGGGGTGGCATTTCAGTAGGGGCCATCACCAAAATCCCAGACCACAAGTCCACAAATGAGCCCATGAATATGGTTTTGCAGCTGGTCATCATATTTCAGGAAGGATGCACAAAAACTGGAGAGTTCAACAAGTATAACCAAAGTTTTAAAATCACAAAGATATAAATAAACTGGGGTTGTTTGGCTTAATAAACAGAACAACCAGGGAAGAGTGGGAACCTGATGATTTTTGAAAACCATCACGGAGGAAAAGCAATGATCACAGCAAGGAAAATTTCAGGGTAGACATCAGGCGAAGCTTTCTCATAGTAAAGAAGTGCCTGGGGGGGACTTGCCAAGTTTTCATTACCGGAGCTTGTTGAAACTAAACAAGACAAATATCTATCAGGAATGACTTAGGCATGGGTGCTCTGCCATAGGGAAAGGGAAATAGAACAAATACATCCTTCCTCTATAATCTGTTTTCTAAATAATTTCTTATAAATAAGAAATTTATTTCTTATTTCTGTTTATTATAAATAAGAAATGGGCTGACAAGAACCTCATGACGTTCAAAAAAGGGAAGTGCAAAGTCCTGCACCTGGGGAAGAACAACCCCAGGCAGCAGTACATGCTGGGGCCACCCAGCTGGAAAGCTTCTTGGCAGAAAAGGACCTGGGCGTTCTGGTGGGCACCAAGTTGATCACGAGCCAGCAGTGTGCCCATGCCACAACAGCGGCCAACGTTATCCCAGGAGGAGAGACGCCAGCAGGTGGGGGGGGGGGATCCTTCCCCTTTGCTCAGCACTGGTGGGGCCACACCTGGAGTGCTGTGTCCAGCTCTGGGCTACCTGGTACAAGAGAGATGGACATACTGGAGAGAGACCAGCATAGGGCCACTAAGGTGATGAAGGGACTGGAGCATCTGTCCTATGAGGAAAAGCTGAGGGAGCTGGGACTGTTCAGCCTGGAAAAGAGAAAGCTTGGTGGGGGATCTTATCAATGTATGTAGATACACGAAGGGAGGGTACAAAGAGGATGGATCCAGGCTCTTTTCAGTGGTGCCCAGTGACAGGACCAGAGGCAATGGGTACAAACGGATACACAGGAGGTTCTGAACATCAGGAAACACTTTTTTACTGTGAGGGTGACGCAGCACTGGCACAGGTTGCCCAGGGAGGCTGAGCCTTCATCCCTGGAGATAGTCAAAAGCCATCTGGACACGGTCCTGGGCGACCAGCTCTAGGTGGCCCTGCTTGAGCAGAGGGGTTGGACCGGATCAGCTCTGGAGGTCCCTTCCAACCTCAACCATTCTGTGATTCTGTAATCAGCGGGGGGAGTAAACAGATCCCCAGAAGAATTTTGAGTGTTACTGGAATTGCTCTTTCCCTATATGTCTGCCTTTTTCTGACACCTTTACAAGGAGTTCCCAGTTTAGGTGTCCATGCTTATGGGCAGGAGGGGATGAATCGGGGCCAAGGGCTGCAGAACACAAGTAGCAGACAGCTCCTTGGAGGCAGAGTCCCAGCTCAGCTTCCGCAGACCTCCCTAGGAGTTAATGGAGTTTATCAGACCACTGAATAAAAGTTGTTTTGGTTTGGGTTTTTTTCTGACAGAATTTGAGCTTCTGAATAACGGGGGCTAAAACATAGATTGTCAAAATTATGTTATTTATTTCTCTAGAGTTTGCCAGAGAAGAAAATCCTTAAGTAAATGACTGAAGACTTTGTTATAATCCTCATAATGTTTAAGTATAGCAAAGACTCCCTGTCTCACATATGCTTCATTTTTACCAGTCCTCAGTTTACTTAAACATTAGGGAGAATATAACAAAATCTTCATTCGCTGACACTATGAAAGATAACAAAAAGGGGTTTGCCAAATAACCGTTTTAGTGTGTTCGTAATACCTTTTTGCATTTCTGTCATCTTTTTGTATTTTTTTTAATTTGTTTTTTTTCCAATTGATAATTACATTTGACAATCTGAATCTACTTTACTTAAATTCATAAACTCTGTTTTAAACCTTTTGTCAGGAGGAAGAGTCAATGTTTAAAAAGAGATTTTCAGATTCCATGTTTCCCCTTCTGCCTTGTGATACTGAAACCCAAACTTTCCTAACTGATTTGAACTTTCCCATCCAAGTTAAGCTTATCTACAGCACCTTCCTAGTACTACCTCCTGCAGAATATTGCCTTCATTTCAATCTATCATGTAAATGCAACTCAGTGATTTCTTCCTTCACAGGCATGCCACAACCTGCCCCAACTTCCTTAAACTATTTCTAATGCATTTACTGGTCTTTAAAGTGATGTAAATAGTTTGTTTCAGTTGTCAAAGATTCTTCTTTATGTATAATCATTGTGAAAAGACAGTCAGGACTGTAACTGAGTATGTTTAGCAGGTGGTGTCTAAGTGAGGAGCAAGAATATGCACTCTGGAAGGACAAGAAGGTTACCAAGGAAGATAGATATTTACCTGAAGGTATCAAGTATCAGTAAATAGGCATGAAAATAAGCAGCACAAAAATTATTGTGATTGCAAGATAAAATAGCAAAGTTCTAAGTCTAAAGTAGCCACCAAAAGTACTTTTTTCAATCTCCTACACATGAAATTTCAAGATATTTGATCCTCTTTATGCCACAGCTTGTCCCCACACAACATGGAGATGCAATATTTCCTTTTTTCTCTTTTATTCTCTTTTAAAAAGACTTACTATTGCCATTGGCTATAACAGCCAGCTAGATTAAGTGCTTCGTTATATATCTCTTAATTAAACTAGTGAGAACATTTAATAGAACCATATTTTAATTTTCTCCTGCCATTCTACAATAAAAAATGCACTCCCTAGTCTCCCAGCCACCTTTTAAAAGCCTCATATAATGAGAAGGAGATATATGGGGCTCGTGATCCTTGCCATTTGGCTAGTACATTTTACTTTTATTTTTCCTTCGAGGCGGTGGAGATACTCAGTATAACATTGTTAGAGTTGCCCATTTAAAAGTCTTTTCCTGATTTTTGAGAAGATTTTATTTATGGAGCTTAATATGTCTTTGCTTTTATTACTGAAGGCTGTATGGCATCAAAGCTGTAAAAGACAAACCTGAAAGCAGATTAGTTATCCCAACTATTCAGACGTTCCAGACCACAGTGGCATTTGCTGAGTTTCATTAGCCTTTCTAGGGGGAGGAAAGCTTGAAAAGTAATCCAGTAATAAACCCCAAACCCTCAGCACACTCTGAGAGCAAGAGTATAGAATGGAGGCGGAAAATAATACAAGGCTTTTATTTTATCGCTGGGCCCATATGGGACAGACACCTCAGGTAATGGATGCCATGTCAGAAGAAAGGTGTTTAGCATAACAATGGGGTCTCGTAATAAAACTTGGGCTCAAAGAACAGGTTCTTTCAATTTTCTGACAGCAGAATTACAAAGGTGAATTTGTTAATACTGGAGATAAGCAATATCATCTGGGTGCTGTGCTCCCGTGGACTTAGGAAAAGTTAGGAAGTGCAGTGTCTCCCCAGATGAACAGTACTGCTAAGAGGTAGACTTGGAATTTGGATCTGGTGATACCCTCATGTAGAAACCCTCAAATTTTCAAGATAAAGGAATCTCATCTCTAATCTAGCAAAATAACCATGTAGTTATGCCTGGCTAAATACGATTCTTAACCCAACTGATGTCAGAGAAGGGATTATTTTTTTCACCCCAAATTATTTTGACATGTCAGTCAGTGGTGGATTTCCTCGTATTAGTTACTTACAGCTTCCGCCGAAGCTGTGGTCTGCTCGTTCAGCAGAAGTTCAACGACTCACCGTGCTGCTAGGAAGTGAAGCGTGAGCTGTATCCATTTCAACAGAACCCTTGGCAGAGAAAGCCAGTCCCTCTGTTGACAGGAGCTACAGGCAACCTGCTTGTGTAAGGCAAGCTGCAGCGCTCTACCAGGTTACCACCCCTCGCAGTGAAAAGCTATGCAGTAATTTCCTCCTCTTTCCAGTGATGTTTTAGCTGACATCAATTTTACCAGTGTATATTTTCCACTGAAAAGTTAAGGCATATAGCTGACTCCAGCAGACCTTTTGGTAAAATAACTCGTGAGCTTTCCTGAGATTCGTAGTAACCTGGCAATGCACGTGAACGCCTGAAATGAATACTGAGGTAAGACCTCTAACCCCGCCTCAGCTGTAACCAGCCATACAATATAAATAAGCAATGTATGTGAAAGAGAAAACAGGAAAAGTCAGTCTTTGAGCTGATGTTCAGGAGTGACTGAATGGTTTCATGGGTTTCAGGCTTTTTTTTCCCCTCCGCTGTGATTTCTGGTTTCTTGGACAGCTATTTCCAAAAGCACTAAAAGACCTACTTTACTCATAGTCCACAAATCTTCTATATAATTCTACCCTTAATTCTCTTAAATTTTGTAAATATACTTACAAAAGTATCTAAAAACCAATCCAAACTCAGTCCCGACATACTTCAGGAAACAACTTGCTAAAATCCCGCATTACCAAAACCATTACTTGACTGCAGACAATTTCTCTGGCTTAACCATTTCTCTAAGAATCTGAGTAGAGCATTTGCACCTCTGCCAAAAGCATCCTATTTGATATGTAAAATGTTTTCACCTATAAACTTTTATATTAGGACACTTTTATCTCACAGGGCTATGAAGTTTAAGATGTAACTGCAGATGGAATACTTTAATAGATACCATCTGCCATTCGATCTACCAGTGGCTGGTCACAGCATCGCAAATATCTTACAGGTCTCCTTTAACTGCAAATATCAAAAGCAGAACATCGTAATAATTGTATACTTTCATTTTGTTATATGTTCTGCTAAAAGATAACCCTAAGTCTACATATGAAGTTAATAATATAAAATTCCTAGAGATCTGCACCGCTCTCAAAATATTTATCCACAATCTCTTCACTATGGAGTCCAGCAGTTACTTTTCCATAGATTTTGAGTACAAGACAGATGGGATTTCACAGTAGAAACCAGATGAGATATCACATAGGCAAAGTTGTAGCATACAGTAAATACAAGTCTCTTCCTGACTGCGGTAGACCATAGCAACATTTTCCCCAAATATTTGTGTTTGTTTTCTAGTAGTGCGATATTTCAAAGCTTTATTCAGATGCTGATTATCAGTGTCTTGATTTCAGAAATACATATCCTGAAACAGAATTGGTTTATGATAATCTCAAACATTTAGGTTTTTTCTTGGTATTTTTTGTCTGAAATGGGCTAAACTTCACAGACTGAACTGAATAACAACACCTAACGTGGCAGTCTGCATTTAAACCTCTCTCTGGCAACAAGTATCTACAAAGTTTGTCAGCGTGCAAAGGTTGTAATGTGGAGAAGTAATGCTTCCAAAAATAAGGATACAAAGATGCTGACTACTCAACACACTAAATTAACACCTTCTGTCTAACAGGGCAGGTTTAAAATAAGGTTACATCAGTCTCACATAAGATGTTAACTTACTTCAAAAATAGTTTACACACACCTGACTCACTGTACACAAAGCTGACTTTTCCCACTTCTACTCATATGAAAATTATGAAAGATTCCAGTCCCTTGAAAAATTCCTTAAATAAAAATCTGGCAACCAGGCAAATACATTACATGCCTAGCTACAGGGATCCACATGTGTATGTTTTTTTTTCTCCAATTCCTGCCACTGCAAGTTTCAAATGCTATTGCACTGGCAAGTACATCCTACTGACTGCCAAGATTGGGCCACAAAACAGATAAGGTCACACAAGGTATTTCTCAAATCATCTATTTCCTATAAAGCCTTCAGTGACTCAAAGAGAACTTGAAAAATGTGGGGGAAACGAAATGTTGATGAATGACGAAGTATCCATTAAGAAAAGAAGCAAATTGCTATCTTTGTAAAACCCGTAATTACCTCTGAGAACGACCTCACTTAACTCTAACTTACTGCACTCTGGTGATTCCAGTTCCCAAATGGCATTAGTTTATCATTAGGAAGGTTTTGCACTTCATAGGAACATTTTCCTCTAATTTCACATGAGGATTAAAATACAGCTCTGCAGAAAGTCTGAACAGCACGTACAAATGACAGTGGGTAGCAAGAAAAACTCTTCACAGCTTAGGTCTCTGGGTAGCTTTGTCTTAATTAATTGCATGTATTTTCATAACAAGTTCTCAAGAGTAAAGCAATGGAAGTGTCTGCTTTCCTCTGACTTTCTTAGACATTTTGACTTTATCCTGTGGAATAGCAAGCTAATTTCTCCACAGTGTGATTGCCGCCGATACTTCTTTTTTTTTTTTTTTCCTATTAGACATTTCACAGTTTTAAGAAACCATGTAAATGGAATCTCTTTAATTTCACAGGATTACTGTCACCTTCCTTGTATCTCGTTTCTATTCTAACATCTGCTTAATTCTTCCCAGAAATGCTGTCAAAATGTTTATTCACAAAATACACAGAAGTAAGAAAATGCATTTTCACAAGATATTTCAGTCAACTGTAAGGTACATCTATATACATATGCATGTATGTACATGTACAGGTAACAGTTTTCTAGGTTACTCAGATTCTTCAGCTCCACTGATTTCCAGGCAAGCTGCAAGTCCTCAGTATATCCAAAACTGATACAGCCTCTGTTACGCAGTTTTAGATGAACTCAGGTGCCTAAATGTAACACTGTGAACTTGAAACTTTATTGCTATTGCTCCTAATTCTGGAAATTCAGATGTGATGCTCCAATGAACAACATTCCCTGAAAATAATGTAGTAATAAGCCAGTAGGTTGCTTGGCTGTAGTAAGCACTGTGTTCTTTGAAATACTTCAGAAGGGTTTGTATACCCTGCCAAATTTGAACAAAGGAATGAATTCCTAATAAAAAAATCTGACTGCCTAAGCCTTCTGGTCATCATTAAGACAGTTCTCTTCAGCTACCTTCAGCAGCAAATTTTAATCAGAAGAGTGTTTTGTTTGTTTTCTTATCCCCAAAATGATTTCTACTTCTAGTGCCTCTTTTTTTTTGAAATTTTGATTTGGAGATCCATCACATGGAAGATTGATAATCAGTATTCGGAACCTGCGTTTCCAGGGGAATATGGTGCTAATGCCATAGCAAACATTTAATTTCTAGCTCTTTATTACTAATTTTGACTCAGTTCCTCCCTCCTTTGCTATCTATGTCTTCATAACTTTGTTGTCCATCAACTCTTAAAGAAGCATTTTCTGTGCTGCTGGCACAGAATATTTTCAAATGATTACCCAACTAAGTTTAGCATCTTCATTTGCTTCTTGTTTGGTGGCAGATCCCTCTTTCTCAAGCAGCCATTACATTTCATTCTATTCACTGGATACATATTTAAAGTAGCAAGAGCAGGAAAAAAGAAGTCCATTACTACAAACAGCTCAGCTAATAACGATTTATCAGTAACTCTGAATGTAGACAACGTTCAATACTTTCAGCATTTTCCTTGGGCAAATGCATTTCCAGATCAAGTAAGCTGTAGCAAATACTAAACCAACACATGATTCTTCAATACATATAATTGAATTATCTAATACTTAGTGTTTCAATCCTGATGTGTCCTCAAGTATTTCCATTTCTCTTCTCTACATTTTTATTACTCAGAAAACGTGCAGTGCACAGATCAATTAATTTGACTTTTTATCAGCCTCTACAGAGTTAATAGAAATAACTGTACTTAGCAATTCTACTTTGTCATTGTGTGACACGCTGTTTGTACCTGGTAATTCAAGAGGATTGCTGAATATATTGGTTGAAATTAGCTGAAAGCACTGCTGCCAGCAACTTAACTTCTTTTATTTACTTTATTTACACCTAAGCAGAGAATATATTGCCTTCAGCATGAGAAATGTCTTCAGAACTGCTGGACATCTCAAGGCTCATTAACTTCTACTCATGGATCACATTTGGTTTGGGCATATTTAAGATTTATATAACAACGCATTAATAACTGCAGTCTTAAACATTAGTATGCTCAGAATTACAAAAATAGCCATAAAAATACTTCAGTGCAAGACATCTTACTTTCTATGACCAGCCCCAACCTTGGGATTACAAAATGACAATGTCAGGCTGTATCATATGATCATCAGTTTCAAAAAATACAAGAAGAATACTCTCCAAATTTAGATTTTTATATGTTTGTGAAATATACAAAATTAAAATTGAGTATGATATATACATGAAAATTATGAAAATTAAAAATAAATGGCAATGAAAAATAGTATGGCTTCTAAGAACTTTTTTTTTGCCTGTTTTTTCATTTAGATACCAAGCAAAACTGGATTATTTGTAGCATAAATTTTTAGTGTCAAAAATGCAAGCAAATATTGATTAAAAAATGGGACTTTGTATTTCACAGAGAGGCTTCACATTAAAAAATATCGCATAGCTACTGACTCTTTTACACTGTGGCACTCAAGTAAATGTTTTTTTTTCATACCTAGATATTCCTGTGATTGGGTTGTCTATTTTTTCTCCAACTTTCAGCAGATGTTCTGTTTAATGAAAGAAAGAAAACATAAAACTGCTTTGAGTGGATGCTATATTGTGTGTGACGTGTAAGCTTGGAATCTAATGAAAAGCTTGGGATCATTTTTATTTTAGGCTACTCAGATGATTCCTTACAGGCATTGTTTGGAAAATTAGTTCTTATGATATCATAGAGAGAACAATACATAAAATCTACAAAAATAAGTGGTAACAACAGGAAGAGTAGGCTAGAAGAAAATGGTAGGTCAGAACCACAGATCTGCAAGGCTCTTGGTAATGGGGGGAGAGAGAGAGAGAAAAAAAATAATAATGAAGAATATCAGTGGCAGCAGATTTGAGAGGCAAACGTTGGCTTCCAACTCAGACCTTTCAAAAAGTCTGGATAGTTTGTGTCTATGAGTCTGAGTTGCTGCAATTGCTAGTCAGCCTCTGTGAAAAGATGTAGTAAGAGCCAGTGACTAGGATTCTAATTTAGACAAACTGAAAAGAGATACAATTTTTTAGTTGCAAACAAGCCGCACTGCTGGCTGATCTCACCACAAGTCATCAAATCACATATATGCTAAAGCCTTAAAATCTGTGAATATATCAGTTCCTCCAATCTTCTCTTTCCTTTGTGGGACACGGTAAGAAAAGTTCCCTGAATTGCTCTCAATATACCCATAAGACACGCTGGTAATGGTTTAGCCTCACCAAATCACTGGGGTTTCACAAAGAAATGTCTGCTCATCGCCAATATGACAGACAGGTCACAGTATGTGTTGTAGCCTTACACTTCATAAAAGCATTACCTGATATATGGAATTTAAAAAGCAGAAAATCAAAAACTGAAATTATTTACAGCAGTCACTAACTTACTGACTAAATTAGGGCACTTAGGATAGGGTATGTCTCCTCTAATCTTGTACAGCTGTGGCCATAGGCTCCCTTTCCAGTCAACGGAGGGAACTGGGGGAGGGTTCACTTGGCCTACTTGACAGCCATCTGAAGGTGAACTATACCATACAAGTGTTTACAATGTAGGTATTAGGTGAGATGAATCATAGAATAGAATCATAGAATCGTTTAGGTTGGAAAAGACCTTTAAGACCATCAAGTCCAACCGTTAACCTAACCCTGCCATCCCACCACTAAACCATGCCCCTAAGTACCACATCTACCTGTCTTTTAAATACCTCCAGGGATGGGGACTCGACCACTGCCCTGGGCAGCCCGTTCCAGTGCCTGACAACCCTTTCTGTGAAGAAATTTTTCCTAATGTCTATCCCAGCCATGCACCTCATGTCTCCCATGCTGAAACCTAGGAAGTACAATAAAGAGCGTTTCTGACATAGTTACTTTGGTCTTAGGCAGGTAACAAATTTCTCTTCTGGGAGGGCTCTCCAATTCAAGGCCTTTTGGCACACACACAAGCCCTGGCATCGGACTGGCTGAGACTAGCAGCTGGGGCCAGCACTAACAAAACAAAAGCATACATTTCAGAATAAAAAAACACATGTAAAATTTAACTATTGCATTGAGGTGCAGCTGCAAAATGCGCTAATCCAAAATGCATTTATGTAGGCACAGGCAACACCAAATGACTGTAGAGTGAAGACGTAGACTTGGGAAGCACAGGAGATGGGTAAAGAGACCTCAGCTGCAAGGCAGTCTTCAGCAACCCAAACTTGGTAATACCCAAGCGCTACTCGGCATTGTGGGCAGCCACCCCAGTCAACAAGATGCGCTTTGCAAGATGAAGAGAAAGGGATTTTAAGGCAGGGGACATGTTTTATTGGTCTACCTTAAACAAAACAACGCAACGCAACACCTTCAGATCTTAACACTATCATGTCTACAATTACGTTAAACCCCAGCATATTCTGTTTTATGTGAAGCGTGGGAGCTGGCAGACCGTGTGCCATGGTGATGGGCTGAGACCTGGCACGGTCACACCTTGGCCAAAAAACCCCAAAAAGATGGGCACTGCCCAGAGGAAGGGCGGCTGCCTGCAGTGATAGCCTGAGGGAAGCCCATGGCTGGTCACACACGGCTTGGTTTTCCATGGAAGATGAGGTGAGGCGGAACGGCCGCCGGGCAAGAAGCGAAGCGGGGGAAGGGAAGATCGGCCTCGCCCGGGTCTCTCCTCAGGAACCCAGACGGAAACCTCCCGCGACCAGGCAGGCAGAGCCCGCCCGCCACCTCTCCCTCTTCCCCCCCCGGCCCCAACCCCGGGTCCCCCCCCCAGGCCTCGGCCCCGGCCCCGGCCCCCTCCCACCTCCCCGCCGCAGCCCGCGGGCCGGGGCCCGCCGCCTTCCCGCGCCGCCCCAGCCGGGGGCCGCCGCTGTGCCGGGGCGGAGGCAGCGGGCGGGCGCCACCCCTCCGGCGCCCCCGGTCCTGACGGCGTTTCCGGGCGGGGGAGCCGGGATGTGCGTCCGGGTTGGGTCGGCCCCCGCGAGCGGTTTCCTCTCGCCTTCCCTCCTTCTCCGCTTGCCTGCCTGCCTCCCTCCCCCGCCGCCGCCGTGCCCGCTGAGGGAGCGCCGCCCGCTGAGAGGGCTTGGTGAGAGGGGCCGCGGGCGGGAATCGGGGCCCCGGCAGCGGCCCTGAGGTGGGAGGGTGCTGCCGGGCCGGCGGGGAAGCGGGGCCGGGGAGGCGGCGGGGCGGGCGCCGGGGGGGCCGGGGCCGCGGGAGGGGGCCCTCAGTGGAGACCAGCGAACGGCCGCCTCCGCCGAGCGCCGGTCCTCGCTGACAATGTCCATCCGGATCGCCGGGCGGCCGGGCGGCGGTTTCAGCGGCGCTTGCCGAATGCCCGGTAAAAACGTACCTGTACCGCTGTGTCATGCGGCCAGAGGCAGCCCAGGAGCACGGCCGGGCTGCCTGGGCGAGCCGGAGCGAGGGCATCGGGTAGCCCAGCTCCTCCCGCGGGGCCTGCCTGTGCGTGGCGGCGGGCGAAGGCTTTGGGACAGGGGCGTTTCCCCCTCCTTTGAAAGGAGGGTTGTGCTGACCTCCTGGGAGGAGGCTTGCTGCTCTGCAGATCCAAAGCGTTACTGTGAGGGTACCCCCGGCACACCAAAACGCGGGGGAACCTTGGCTTTCATGTGCGCCTCCGCTTCTTCCTCATTAAAAAAAAAAACCAAAAAAAAACCAAGCCACCAACCCACCACCAAGCAAAGCTTGAGTGAAATACCTTTGCAGTAAGCCCAATAAATCATTTTCTGGTTTTGCACATTGGGATTTTAGTTGATAGAAAAATCTCCGTGTCCGCTATAACCGTTTGCGCTGCGAACTTTGGGAGAAATTAGGTGGCTCCCCTGCAGTGGCCGTGTGAGGTGGGATTATGGTCACACCTAATAGGTTTCGGATATAGAAATTTAAATGTAAATGACGTGTATTGAGTATCAATAAGATCAATTATCTAAAAGTTTAAACTTTTTCAAGACAGTTGGATCATTAAGTTTCTTGTTTAAAAAAAAAAGACGACCTTTGGAAAATGCATTATCTTCAGAATTACCCAATAATATTTACACATTTAGTGGTTTGTTTCACATGCCAAAAGTTAATTGAAATTAAATGCATAAGAGTGCACAAATTTATTTGATTATGATTTTTATCGACTTCTTCAGAAAGACAGATTTAGACAAGTTCATAAGAACTGGAGTAAGGGATATAATCACAGAATGACACAGGTTTCTGTCTTCACAGCGCCGGCGCTGGTGTTGGGTGACGATACCTGAGCTGGGTTTAAGGGAACAGTGGCTGAAGTCGGAAGCTGACGGACTTCAGTCTCACACCACGTGCTAGGTTGATGCCTTGAGCGTCTTGTATGTGTTAGCAGTGGAGCATCGGGAACATAATCGACATATGATAATACATTTGTACAGTGGAAGGATACTTTTTATGAAAATATATTAATTTCCAATTAATAAGTGGCAAATCAAAGTACAGACTGGCTAAATAGCTTGCCCGAGGTTACTTCAGCAGTCTGTGGCAGAGCTGAAAATTAAGTTGTACAGTCTTTGTGAATCCTAATGTGCAATTGTATTTCCTCTTGCTCTCCATTCGCAGCATTTTTATGAACATAGCTGTTTGCTTTGTTTACAGAATTGGTAGTTTCCTGAATAAGCTAGAGAGTCACTTGGGCTGCAAAGATGTTGGAAGAAGATATGGAGGTGGCCATCAAGGTGGTGGTAGTAGGCAATGGAGCTGTTGGAAAGTCCAGCATGATTCAACGGTACTGCAAGGGGATTTTTACAAAAGACTACAAGAAAACTATTGGCGTGGATTTCCTGGAAAGACAAATCCAGTATGTATTAAACAGACGCCACACTGTTGATTCTTACCTTTCCCTCTATTTCTTTGTTCTGTTGGAATCCTAAGATTTACAAAGGCTTGAAATAAAATTTGGAACCTCTGTCGTACTAGGCTTTTTGACAAGTTTCTTTTGTATTCTACTTACTTGTTTTGGTTTGGTTTGTTTTTTAATTTCTTGTGGAGGAAGTGGAAGTGTTTATGATAAAACAATTACACAAATTTATTAGCCAATATAGATTAAAATGACCGTGGGGAAAAAAATTAAATACACTGTAGATTTAGTCTCTTTATGTAACATAAAGAGATCATACCCAATTAGGTTTGATAAAATGGGAAATACTATGGCAATGAGAAGTAAGAAAACTCTATGAATGTTGTGAACTGATTAAAAAGACAAAGGACCATTATTCAGGCACCTAAGTTTTGTTTCGAGGCCTATTATTTTTCCTCATAGGGGGAAATCTAATATGGGTTGTCAGGAAAGAGCATGTGTAATGTAACTGAGGGACTGCTGCCATGGCATGTTACAGAGGTGAACCACTATCAATATTAAGTTACATTGTCTTCAAATGAAGTTAAATTGGAACTGAATTGCTCTTATATTGTAGACATAGGAATAGGTCCATGTCAGTTGTTTTGAGTTGTGCTTGTTCATTGTATTGATTACAAAACCGTGTCGTTTATTTCAGAGTTAATGATGAAGATGTCAGGCTAATGTTATGGGACACTGCGGGTCAAGAAGAATTTGATGCAATAACTAAGGCTTACTACAGAGGTGAAAAACCATGTTTGTTATTTGGCGGTTGGGTTTGGGTTTGGTTTTTTTTTTTTTGTCTGCACATCTCTGGGATATTTTCCTCTCTCTGTATTAAGAATTTTAATTATTCTCTGTGTGTGCAAAGTGTCTTTAGTTCACCTTTTTCAGTTCTTAAATGTTTTTCCCCTTCATATAAGACCCTTGCCTTAATTAAGTGTCACTTTATGCAGGATGCTCAGTAGTGCCCTTTAAACAGCATAGAACAAAATGAGACAAATAGCTGCACAGAAACTGCACAGAATGTGGCCATCAGATGTAAAATTATTTCTCCCTCTAAAAGTGTTTTCTTACTTCTGTAAGACATATATTTGTAAATGTTCCAAAAATTACAGCTGAGGCACTTAGAAATGAATCCAAGGGACTAATACAAAGATAGTTTACCAGGCACAACAGTTCTCTTGCAGTACAGACTACCTTGAACATGTTAACACAACGGAGTAATGAGGAAAGTGTATTTACTTCATAAAATAGAAACTATATAATTCAGTCATATAAAGGGAGGTGATGTATTTAGCCAGTTACAAATTGCATGCTATGGCTTTCTTTGCATATAATTTGTTGTGAAAATCTTTCCTTTTTGTTTTTTAACATGAGAGATACGAATGACTTGCCAAAGATTCCATCATTCAGTTCTTGTCAAACTAATTACCTGATGGCTGGGAAAAATATATCACTATGGTATGAAACCTTAGAAAAAATTACCTCATTTAGAGATAAAATAATAGTTACGCTGTGCTGTTTCGGGGTGGTATAGTCCTCTGACCTTTTTATGTTTCATGATCCTTTTTTGCAACTAATAGGTTTGTTTGGTCTTTTGGTCATATTTCTGGTTGTCACTTGTAATTGGTGATTATCATTTCTTCACAGAAAGATACTTCTTTTACTTCTTTTTATCCTCTCGTGAAAGTAGATAATTCTGTTATTTTACAGCTGACAAGTTGAGCATATGAATTTTAGAAGATGTTTTGAATTAATTCTCTTGGAGCTTCCTTTTTACTCTCCTGCCCTTCAGTTCTCTTGTTTGTGTTGCTCTCCTCATTTGTTCCAAGCCAAAGTCTTTTTCTCCTAATTACTGGGACTGATATGCTAAAATATGGAGTGTTCAGGAGAACTTTAAAGTACACTTACTGGCCTCACTTACCACATACCTTGAGTATTTTGAAATCTTGCTCATGACTCCTGCCCAGCATAGCACAGTTAGAGCTCTATCTTCAAGATCTTTATACTGAGGCGGCTGCTGTGGACTAGGGCATAGTCATCCTGTGGATATATGTTGTAGACAGCATGATGGGTATGTTAACAGTTAACAGTTCAAGCTATTAGATACAGTGACTGTTCTGTGCTAGACTTTGACTCATGGAGGACAAGCTAAATTACAGGAGTGTGGAATGCAATTTTGGTTTAGCATCAGGTCTGCAAGCACAGTATTCTAGCAGCAAAAGGTCAAGCTTACTCTGGAAATGCAAGGATTTCATTGCCAATTATTGATGATAAGGAGAGGATGCCTCTACGGTAGGTAAGATAGAAGCTAGCTGCTACTTCAAGGTCTGCCTCTCCTGCAGGTCACTGTCCCACTATCATTACACTAGGGCTTACATACTCTCCTGGAACCTCGTGTATTGTCAGTTCTGCAGGGATCATCTGCTTATCCGTCATCACCCCATGAATGCTTCAGAGCCCGTTTCTGAGCCTTTCTTGTTCACGGATCAAATTCAGCCTTGCAGAGAAACAAAATTGGAGCTGACAGTGGATTTGTCTGGTCGTTGTTTTCTGTGTACAGGTGAATATGTGCAGCTGGTGTAGCTGCATGCCCATGATCATACAATGCAAGGAGTCCAGCAGCCTAAATTCAAAGAGTTGAAGGAAGATCTGTATGTATTTAATAATTTCTTTTTTACATTGTATTATGCATCTTGCCAGTTTCTCTCCGATGGAAGTCACGCATTTTTCTAAATGGCTAGGTACTTCATTTATACGCTAAGCACGTACACAAGTGGCAGTCACTAGCATCGCCGTGTGTTCTGCCCATGTTACAGGTGTTTCTCAAAGCAGTATTTGATCACTTCTTTGTGTGTGCAACCTCTTCCATCCGCTGCTACTGATATCTTGAGTAGACCCTTGTTAGGCTTTTGATGGAAAACAGGAGCCTTGCTCATTAGTCTGTTATTCAGTGGCTGATTAGTCAAATTCTCAGGCTCCTCATTTTGTTGCACAATAGTTAGACTTCATCTTTCTCAAGCCTTCATAGCATTGCTCGAGCTTGCACTTGTGAGCCACTTTCAGCTGTAGTAACTATGATAACGGGAGGGCTGCAAGACTGTTCTAGTCCGATTTGGAGCAAGGCAGCCCTCTTTTGGATACTGCTAGTGAGACCTGACTTGAGCATGGGAAGAATACTCTGTTCTTCTCGTCTTAAATAAGCATTTTTCAGGGTTATTTGATTAGTAAATTCTGTATTTCTTACAATCCAGTGATCAAAACCTTCAGCAGACATTTGGAAATACACGATTACATATAGAATATATGTATAGAATTTGTCATTGTTGATACACGGGTGTGTCTCTTGATGAGGAAAGACACTTTCATTTACTGTTGTTTGATAACTTCCTGGTAAGAACCTTTAAATGTCAGAATCTCAAAGGTCCTCAAAAATATTTCAGTTTGATTCCTAATTAGAGCCTATCCTGTAATTCTCTTTAAAAAGCGATGTGGCCAAGGTGAGTTATTTTTACTGTCCCTTTGCTCTGCATTCTATATGTATTATATCTAAGTTGAATAAGGAGGTCTGATGTTGTAAGCCACCCCCTTTTCACAGAATCACAGAATCGCAAGGGTTGGAAGGGACCTCATAAGATCATCTAGTCCAACCCTCCTGCTAAAGCAGGTTCTCCTAGAGCATGTTACACATGGCTTCATCCAGGCGGGCTTTGAATATCTCCAGAGAAGGAGACTCCACAACCCCCCTGGGCAGCCTGTTCCAGTGCTCCGTCACCCTCAGAGAAAAGAAGTTCCTCCTCATGTTCCACAGAAACCTCTTATGTTTTAGTTTGTACCCATTTCCCCTTGTCCTGTCGCTGGACACCACTGCAAAGAGTCTGGCTCCGTCCTCGTGACATCCACCCTTAAGATATTTGTATGTGTTGATGAGGTCCCCGCTCAGCCTTCTCTTCTTCAGGCTGAACAAGCCCAACTCCCTCAGCCTTTCCTCATAGGGGAGATGCTCCAGTCCCTTTATCATCCTAGTTGCTCTCCTCTGGACTCTTTCCAGGAGTTCCTCATCTTTCTTGAACTGGGGAGCCCAGAACTGGACACAGTACTCCAGGTGGGGTCTCGCCAGGGCAGAGTAGAGGGGGAGGATAACCTCCCTCGACCTGCTGGCCACACTCCTCTTAATGCACCCCAGGATACCATTGGCCTTCTTGGCAACAAGGGCACACTGCTGGCTCATGGTGAGCTTGTCGTCCACCAGGACTCCCAGGTCCCCCTTGTCAGAGCTGTTTTCCAGCAGGTCAGCCCCCAGCCTGTACTGGTGCATGGGGTTCGACCTCCCCAGGTACAGCACTCGGCACTTGCCCTTGTTGAATTTCATCAGGTTCCTCTCCGCCCAACTCTCCAGCCTGTCCAGGTCCCACTGAATGGCAGCGCAGCCTTCCAGCTATCAGCCACTCCTCCCAGTTTTGTGTCACCAGCAAACTTGCTGAGGGTACACTCTGCCCCCTTGTCCAGGTCATTGATGAACAAGTTGAACAAGACTGGGCTGAGTACTGAGCCCTAGGGAACTCTGCTAGCTACCGGCCTTCAACTGGACTCTGCCCCGCCAATCAGAACCCTCTGAGCCCTGTCGTTCAGCCAGTTCCCAATCCACCTCACTGTCCACTCATGCAAACCACACTTCTTGAGCTTCCCTATGAGGATGTTATGGGAGACGGTGTCAAAAGCCTTGCTGAAGTCAAGGTAGACAACATCCACCGCTTTCCCCTCATCTACCCAGCGGGTCATGCCATCATAGAAGGCTATCAGATTGGTCAGGCATGATTTCCCCTTGGTGAATCCGTGCTGGGTACTCCTGATGATCTTCTTTTCATCTACTTGCTTGGAGAGGACACCCAGAATGAGTTGTTCCATCACCTTTCCAGGGACAGAGGTGAGACTAACTGGCCTGTAGTTCCCTGGGTCCTCCTTCTTGCCCTTTTTGAAGACTGGAGTGACATTGGCTATCTTCCAGTCATCAGGCACCTCTCCTGTTCTCCTCGACTTTTCATAGATGATGGAAAGTGGCTCAGCAATGTCGTCTGCCAGTTCCTTCAGCACTCACGGGTGCATTCCATCAGGGCCCATTTTCACCTACCACATGCTAGGACTTTTCCCTCTAAGCTTACTATTACCAAGTTATTTCTGTATTGGAATGGGTGGAAGGAGAGAGATGAAGTGAAAGTGCCTTAGAGTGGAAACTTCACAATGGATTTCTTGGTCTTAAAACTGAACAAGATGATGTTTACAAGTGGTGAGAGTCTTTTAATAAATATTCTCATCTCCAGTAGAGCAAAGACCTTGAGAGGCTTTATTAAGTTAGACTGTGAGATGACAGGTTAAATTCAGCATTGACAAATGCAAAATAACCTGCCTTGGAAAGAATAATTAATTTTACACCTATCTCACAGGATTCTAGGTGGAATTGCCTATGTTAGAATCTGGTGCGAACATCAGGGAAAACAAAATTTTAGAACACAAGTAATAGGGAAAATTATGGAAGACAACATTGCTACAGTTTTATTGGTAGAGCTTGATTTGAAATTCCAAGGGCGGTTCTTATTATTCTATATAAAACCATCCCAGAAGGGTCTTAATGGCACGTGAAAGAATGTTAAAGAGCATAGGAAAATTTTGATAAAGACAGACTGAACTTGGCTTTTAAAAGATAAATAAAAGGAAACCTAGTAAAAGAACTTGGAATGCTTTGTGTCAAAAGAAATACAAACAGAATACAGGAATGGGGGATACTTTGTGAAACTCAGAGATAAAAGAAAATTCATACTGATTGAAATAATTTTTCATGCTAGATTTAATTAGATTGGGATATCCGCCACATGGTAACACTGGAGTCTCAAAGACATTAGCTGTCTATTCGTACACTCTGTTACTAAATATCAAGTCTATTAAAGGCATATAAATAATAATGTGTTTCTCCATGTGTTTATGTGCAAAGAAAAGTAGTTTCTTGACTATAAAGGGCCACTGGACAGTCAAAAGACCACTCACTAACATTTCAAGTGTGGAAATACCTTCTCAGTATCCATGGGTTTTAACTATTTTTTGCTAAGGCTGTAACAAAACCATAACAAGAATGGTACAAAACATTTTGTATAATTTATCATAGTGCTATGATGGAATGTGTATGAATTAGAAATACACTTACTTTCTCCAAAAAGCTACTGAACAACTTACTTGAAATAATCGCAACTTTCTCTGAAAACTTGGAAGTTTTCTGCTTTTCATAATCCAAATTACTGTAGCACAAAGAATAATGTGAAGCATGCTTAACAGATGCTGCGTACGGAAAAATATTTGCCCTCTGGCCTCTGTTAAGCTGTCTGGAAGACAGTGAGCAATGAGCAAGCTTCCTTCTCCCTTTTTCCAGCCTTTGCGCACCCTTCCTATTCCTTTCCCCTGCATGCACCATGCTGGAAATAGCTTGAAAGGTAACAGACCCGTAGCCATCATAGAGAATGGGTATAATGATTAAAATAATATGGCAACCTGTTTTCATTTGGGGATTTTATGACCATTGGTTTGACACAAGTCAGTGGTAAAAGTGCACTTTTATGGGAGAAACTTGAAAAATGCCTCATATTTGAAATATGCTATATGTGAGGATTCTTTTTTTTTTAATGTTTGTTGGTTGATTTGTATTTATTTGTATTTGTAATTGATTTGTGTATTTTTAGGAGCCCAGGCTTGTGTTCTTGTGTTTTCTACAACTGACAGAGACTCCTTCAAAGCAATCCCTACTTGGAAGGAGAAAGTCGTGACTGAAGTTGGAGACATTCCCACAGTTCTTGTGCAGAATAAGATTGATCTTCTTGATGACTCTTGCATAAAGAAGTAGGAGTTTTATCTTACTGTTTTTAAAGAACAATATATATGCCCCCCCATTATACACGTTTAACAACAACAAAAAAAAAATCTGTGGAAGTTTCTGGTGAAGACTTAGGATATCTAGGTTATCAAACCTATGCTCTGCATCAAAACGTGCCCTAGAAGCACAGGTGACAGGTATTGCTGCATGAGCGTAGTTACTTGGGCAGATGTGCTTGCCAAGCTTGGAGCTTTCTCTTTGCTTCACACCTTCTTCTGAAGTGTCAGCCAAAAAAATAGAGGAATAGCATGAAGAGTTTGTTTGTGCCTTGGTATAGTTATCTTCAGGTTGGCTGGTTGGGCATTTTTTAAGCTGAAATTCTAAAACGGAATTTTCTTTCCTGGTAAAATTTACAGTTACCGTTAAACTGTGCTGTGCACCAGTGAAGTTACATTGTCTAGTTTGTCTAGTGAATGCTTGCTAAAATGATGAAGAAGTATTAAACAGGTTGTTTGAAAAAGTACGTTAATACTCTCTGCTTCACTTTATTTGTATTGCTCATTTTTATTAAAGTACTGTAACTCTATAGAAATATGTATCTTAATATTCTCAAACTGCATGGTGCTGATCCTTCTTCGCTTTATTTTTCTTTGCAGATTTTACTGTCAGTTCATTCTGCCTTTGTATATATGACCAGTTTCAGTCTTGCCATAAAATCAGCTTAACCAATGCTAACTTTTATTTACCGCAGCGTATCATGTAGAAAATATTGCATGATGAAGTTGATCGTTCTCCACCTCTTTGTTTCTTCCATCTTCCTGAGATATTTAAATTGTTTCTTCTTTTTGTTGTTTCCTGCACTGGCTTTCTTTGTTCTCTGTTTGCTGTCATTGATGGCATAAATCAGCTCCTACTCCCTCTGCAAAGAATACTGAGGATTTTTCAAAGGAAAAGCAAAATTGCATTTGAACTCCTCCTTTATTCATGGTATGTCACTTAGGTTTTGCTCTCGGAATACTCCATCTGCCTCAGTAACTTCATCTTTCTGAAGACGTGATTTGCCTTGGTGAAATTTTCTTAAGTTCTGTCAGCTTTTCCTTAAAATTTAGCACAAGTTCTCTTTCACTTCACAGAAAAAAAAAGTGATTCTTGATTTAATCTCTGCACTCATCTGATTGCATAGTCTACTGCTTTCTTAAAATATACTCAAGGATTACTTTGTTGTTGTTGTTTTGACTTTGCAGTGGTAATTGTTCTGATTCTAGTGCTGTTAATTACAGCCTCTTTCCTTTTGGTTTCATTGACACCTGGCTTCAAACCCTTGGGAAATTTTAGTTAAGTCAGGAAATATTGAAAAGCAATTACTTTTGTTCATAAAGAAACTGCATGTAAAATACCTTCTTGTTATAGTGGAGATATTGTAAAGAAATTAAGGATTGTGTATTTTTTGATTGACTTTTTTAACCCACCTTGCCATGTTTAACTTACCACGAAGCATTTTGTCCATAAGGATAAATGCTGACAAATAATACAAATCAGTATTTACAAAGCCTTCTTATGTTGTGCAGCGAAGAGGCAGAAGCACTGGCAAAAAAGCTGAAATTAAGGTTCTACCGAGCATCTGTGAAGGAAGACCTAAACGTAACTGAAGGTAGGAGATACAGCAGAGCAGGCGTCTGTCCTGCCCACGCCATCCCATCTCTCTAGTTTGGAGCTGATCTGTTACTTCCCGTGTTGTTGCATGCTGTTGGCAATCGTTTCTATATTTCTTAGCAGCACACTTTAAGCAAAGCTAGAATTACTTGGTATTGGTGTGTTAGGCCCGTTTCTTTGTGTACATCCTTTCACTTTCACAAACAGTGCATAGATTTGATATTTAGAAATGCCAATGTGTTAAGGCTGCCTAGTTCTAGTGACTGTCAGTAAGCACCAAGCTTTTAAAAAAATGGTATGTGGAAGTTCAATTATTACAATATACAAATTGTTGAACAGATTATTTTGTAATTGTTAATAGTGAATAAATGCTATAAAGAGTTATTTCATAGTTTAGTTATATTTAAATAGAGTACATTAAAAGATTGGATCTCTTGCAGCCTTCTGTCTATTGATGATATGTTACTAGTTCCCAAGTATATATTTTTTATATATATATTTATTTTCATAAGAGTACAGTTATAAAATTCAGTCACTATTTTTTGTGGGGTAGGTTTGAGTAATCATGAATTACAGTCTCTGATAAATTTTGTTTAATCGGGCAAACTTAATAGTAAACTAATTGTTTCTCCTCTGTTAACATCATTCACCTTGGAAAGAACATCTGCAACAGAAAATGTAAATTGTTTCTGTATCATCTTTACATGAGTTGTTAATTACAAGTGTAAGCAATTGTAACATATTTAAGTTCTGAAAGTTCTCTTTATAGTTGTAGACTTTTTTCAGAATCCTTGGTAGACTTTCTATACCCCAAGACAAATGAGGGTAGCATTAGTGAATTAGAAAAATGTTGCTGCCAAGTTCTATTAATAGCCTTACTTTACATGACTGCTATTATTCTAAGGCTTCCTAAAAAAAAAAATAAATAAAAAAAAATAAATTCCTACATCATTTTAAACAGTTCCAAGTTTCATGAATTGGAACATTTGGCAATATGTGTGTGCCAGCTTTATTACGGGAGTACTGAGATGTTTGCACCTGCTGTGTAGGACCCCAGTACTGCAAACTGTGAGACCCGGGTAGACACTGGCCTAATCTGGATTCTGCTCAGGTACACACAGGCCTGCCGAGAGAGAATCACTTCACCAGATCATGCTAAACCTGTGGTGTCGAATGCACTTTTGTCACCATGCAGAATTCTGATACGAAGGTATTATTATTGATACAAAGATTATTTTTAAGCATACTCTGATGTAGCTTTTTTCTTTTTAACATTTCCAGTTTTTAAGTATTTGGCTGATAAATATCTTCAAAGGCTCAAGCAACAAACAGCTGAAGATCCAGAACTAGTACACACAAGCAGTAACAAGATTGGTATGTATACTGTAATAAAAACCCACAAGACAGTATTTTGTGCCATCAAAGCTTATGGTCTCATCTGTTTCCTTACAGAGTTAATACAAGATGAATCAGGGTCTTATTATTACCTTCCTATCTTAGGATGTTGTCTGCTTTCCTTCTGCAAAACAGCTTTGTGACTCTGAAGTTAAAAGACTGTCAAACTGATGTACTAAAGTTTCCAGCTAATGTTTGGCAACTGCCCTTTTATTACATTTATGTAAACATTGCATAAGGACTTGAGAAAGGATGCTTGTTGGGGTTTTTAATGTAATTAGTATTAGTGTTGCTCATCTTGGTGCAGATTTACAAGAGACTCATGGTGAAAGAATCTGGCATGGACTCAGAAGGTCTTTGTAAACTGCCCTTTTGTGAGGGAACACTGAACTTCTGTTGTCCTTCTTTAAAGCATTTCTGAAGCAGTTAATTTATTTTCCTTAAAGTGCTCCCTTTTTATTCAGGCTTTTTCCTTACCTTAATCTCAGCAAAGTTTCTAACTTTAAAATTGTCTTGTTTTTCTTTTATTAACTCAACTAACCCTAACTTCGTTACCATGCAATTAGAAGCATACACAGATGAGTGCATATGCTGCCCTTCAATTACGGAGATGTATACCAGCTTTAAATACTGCCTGGCTAGTAATTCCAACTGGTTCTACTTCAAATTTAGCTGCAAAATTGACCCAGAAATAGATAAAGCCTTTAAAAATGAGAGTATGCATTTGAGGTGCACTACTATGCCTTAGTAAGCATTGTGTCTTGAGTGCTAATGTATTAGTAAAGAAATACGAATACTTTCCTTGTCTTTTAAATTCTGTAGGTGTTTTTAATACAGCTGGTGGAAGTCACTCCAACCAAAATTCTAGCACTCTTAATGGTGGAGACGTCATCAACCTTAGACCAAACAAACAGAGGACCAAGAAAAACAGAAGTCCTTTCAGCATCTGCAGCATACTTTAGACCACTTTTGGAGGGGGAAAAAACCCAACCCAGTGAATTGGATGAAGTCGTGCAATTGAGTACAGAATAAAGCCAGCTGTAGAGGTATTTTTACCAGTGCTTTAGCAAATCTTGTGCCTATGGGATCCTTGATAGAGGGTGGATTTATATAAACTTGCTGGTGCAGTGTTTTTTGGTGTGTAGGGTGAGACACCTGATGGCAAAAGACAGAACCGCGGCTGCCCCGTGCACTTTGTAAAAATTAGGCAAGCTTCTCCTTTTTCAAGGGATTATTTACAGAGCTATGAACTAGGTATCGCTGAATTGCAAAGCACATTTAATGTAAGGATAACACTTACAAGTATAGGTACAGACCGTAACACTATGGCCCAAGGTACAGTAGCAGCCTTGCAACTCAATGTCAAAGAAAACGTTAGAATTGGTTAGTCAGGACACTCATGAAGCGCAAAAAGAAAACACTACATTTTATGCCTGACTGTATTAATATGGACTCTGGCAGTTCTGTCGGTGCAATATACTTGTATTGTATATATGAGTGCTAAGGTATATATGTAAACATTTGGTATGAATGTTTAGGCTAAACATTCACACATCCAGTGTTATGGATTGTTATCGTTACTTGGAGATCAGCTAATGATCGTAAAATAGCATCTTCCAAAAAAAAATTTTCCTTTAAAAATGTTGCGTTTCAGATGAGGCTTTCCCAGCTGCCACTGTGTACGTTTAACTTGCTATACTTTGGGCCTAAAAGCTTAGATTTAAAAATGTATGGTGCCAAAAATGCTCCTTCTTTTTACCTGATGCTGTGCTACCGATGTTTTTGTAAGTTTGTTTTCCTCAGTCTTAACAGGTTGAACAAATAACAGTCTTTGACACTAATAGCTATTCAGGAGGAACACACAATCATACTCCTGTTGAAATTTGATTGTTATATCCTGTGTTGTCTATGAAAAAGGAACTTGCAAAGTAGTGTCACAAAATACTTACCTTCTTTGGAAAAATTTTTCATAGATACCGTAAACTAAGTTATGGAGGATCCAAAAAATTCCAGCTGACGACTGAATTATGTTAATGAAACATTCTTGAATGTTGTCTCGGATTCGAAGTTAGCTGCTGGTTACAGAAAATCTAGTTCTGCAAGATCAGAGTCATGGCAAAATTTTTCAAAGTGCTTAAGTAATTTCACAGAATTGATCTAGATGTTTAGGAGCCCAAATCTAAAATAAAATTTAATTGGGCTTAGGCTCCTAAATCCCTAAGGTGCTTTTAAAAATGCTAAGCAAGGTATCTTTTATTTACCAAAAATAAACACTTTTTAATCCTCTTCAAGAGCATGCATGCCTTTTAAAAATTATCCATTTTGTTTACATGGTTTTGTATGGTATGGTATAACTTTTAACTTTCTAGGATTTCTACAACAAACCTGCCATTGACAAATGCAAAATATGCTGCTTGAAAAAATTCAGAGTTTTAATAGTTTTTTAAATGGCGTATGAGAATGAAACTGAGTTGAGTGATCCTGGATATTTTTGGAGGAAGGACTTTTCACTGTGTGAATTCGTGTAGGAAGCTTGACTGACTTTGTTTCTAAGTCAATGAGTATGAAAACTGAAGCGTACTCTTTTTCCCACTGTCTGCAGGGAGAGAAGTGGGTGGCAAGTTATGCACAAACACTTAAGATCTCTGAACTCTCTATTTTATGTTTACTGTGTTAAGGCTTTCTACCGAGTACCGCTGTTTCTTTGACGAGCTGTTAGAGCATCTCTTGTTGCTGGCAAGGCGTCGGCCTTCGAGGCGACCGATCCCCTTTGCTATTGCAGCAAAGCCGTGTGTCCTTCACCGTAACGTTTCCTGTATTTTCTCTTGGATAACGGCCTTTAATTTTTAACAAGTGCATTTAATCATTGTTTGTATGTATAAATGGAGTCAAGTCCCTACCTGTCTGAGCAATTTAAGAAGTAAGGTACGTAGGGTAAGACTTACGATTGTACATCATGGGGCCACCTCACAACTTCAGGACAGAGTGTATGCACGAAGAATTTTGACAACTGTTTTTAATATGGAAACTTTCACATTTCATTGTCCGTCTGCCGGTTTCACGGGTTTTATTCATTCTTCTTGAAAAAGAAACAAAACCACGAAGTGTCTGGAACATCTTTTTTGCCTTGTTTGACTTCGTACAGAGTACTGAAGTCTTTATTACGTATAATGACCATTTGTACCATTACATGTAACACTGTAAACATGGTACCATTACCTAAGCCATTTTGTATTTAAGGTCTGTCATTATATACCACTGTTTTAAGGACTGAAAACTCAGTAGAAATTTTCATAGGTGCAGACTTGACAGACAAATTGTTAAATTTAGGATGTGTTGAAATTTAGTACACGTGGACTTTAACGTAGGAATATGTGTTTGCAGCATTGGGCAACAGTGAGTTTTAATTTCATTCCCCCCTTAAATCTGAAGTAGCTCTTTGTTATGACTTTGCAGCACGTGCTCTCCAATGTGACTGAGATGGGAGACTGTCCAAATTAGCATTTTTCTGGAAGTGCTCTGCATGTACGCTGCTTGAAAATTGTATTTTTACCCTACTGGGGTGAGCGTGTAGATGTAAACCAGATGACTTGCATATTGCAGGAATCCTTAGGTATTCTCATCGCTCTTCAGTGGGAGTAACTTTTGCCTTTTGGATGAAGAGACACGCATTATCCCTTGTCAATAATTTTTATTATAAATGTTTTATAATAAAAGTTGCCCCATTCTCCACTCAAAGCGTTCTCATTAAAATACCACATATTTTAGTTACCAAAACCTGCAGGTGCAGGGCTGGTAATAAAAATGCCCTTCTCTGCACATCTGTGCGACTGGGGGGGAGAGCATATAGCTCCCTGTCACACCCGTGGCAGATCCGCCCCCTGGCTTAGGAGCAACAGACGTTCCTACCACGAGACACCAAGTTTTGTTCTGTGAGACCAAGCGAATTGCGCTCCCGTTCTGTCTGTTAATACCTCTTGGATAGCTCCTTGGATGTCTTACCCAAACCTTGCCAAAATCCATTGCTTTCAGCTGATAGTGCTACCATTAGTAGAAGACTTCAGTAATTGTTAATGCCTTGGTGAAATAAGCATTCGCTGAAGAGCATGACGCTAAAGCATCTATCTGTCGCTCCCGTCTGGTATCCATTCAGTGAATGGGTGTTCTCCCGGTAAGCAGGGCATCATTTGATGCAAAGCGGTAATGCTAGGGATGTATTTCCAGGCGGAAATAACAAATCTTGAAGCTGTAAGACTGAGCACACTCAGAAATTTGTGCTTGCGTGTGTGGTTAATTTAAAAAAACAAACAAACAAACTAAACATTCCACTTAAGACAGTTTTGGAGCTTTCTTATTGTTTTCAGTGTTTCTTAAGGCAACACTTACCTTTTCGAGTCGAAATCCCTGAATTACAGTACTGTCAGTCTAATTTCCTGTTTAATTTTTTTATGCTTCAGTAAAAAATTTTTTTTTTTTTCTTCCCCCCCCCCTCCATTCTTGGGCTACAGTGTATCTGACGCGTAGTTTTCCTTTGCATCACTTCTGTAGATGTAGGTTACACTAAGGGGAATTGAGCAGCTGTGAACACGTTGTACTGCCTGGAGGCTATGCAGGGTATGTGCGTAACGCTTGGTGAACACGCACTTTGAACCTGCTAATTCACCTATTCCGGTTGATAGCTACCAGGTAATAACAGAATTAATTATTTGCACTGCGGAACCCTCTTGCGGGAGTTCAGTCATAGAGCAAACCAGCAAACGTGCTCTCTGGATTCCTTAGCCCCTCCTGCTTTTCTACGTGTAACCATAGACCTTTGGCTGAAATTGCAGAGCCTGAACAGGAATTGTACATAAGCCAGAAAGCAAGCGTGGTCTGACAAGCTTGATTTCACCAGAACTACCTTGCCATCTTTTTGCAGGAAGCAACCATTGTGTGTATTTTCCTTTTTAATGCTCATATAGTACCGATAGAAGAAAATACTTCTCTCTCTTAAATATGGCATCCAAACAGGTTATCAAAATTACAGAAGAAAAAAAAGCAGCAATGTTTAGATTTAAGATGAAAGGTGCTATAATAGAATAAGAGAAACTTTTCAAACAGTTCCGTGTTGAGGAAGTGTTCGATATGAGTCATCACTGGAACGGGTTGCCCACAGGAGGCCCCATCCCTGGAAACATTCAAGGCCAGGTTGGACGGGGCTCTGAGCAACCTGATCTGGTTAGCGGTGTCCCTGCTCACTGCAGGGGGGTTGGACTAGGTGACCTCTAGGGGTCCCTTCCAACCCAAAACATTCTATGATTCTATCTCAAAGCCAGGTGAGTCCTAGGACTGAACTAGACTCATTCTCAGGTTTCTAGTAGTAGGGTGATACTGATAAATAATTTGTGGAGTGAGTGTTCTTGCTTCTCTTACTGAGATAAATGTGGTTCAGCACAGCCGACTAAAGTTGGTCAAAAAAAAGTAAAAATTAATCTGGACCAGGAGAAATACCGCTCTTGTTGCTAGGAAAAAGATGCATCCTTACTAATGAGTGACTTACTCTTATTTACAAGTTCACGTGAATCTGAGTGGTTAAAACACATAATGTACATAACTGGTTTTATCACCGTCGCGATCTCAAGTAAATGTAAAAACAAAAAAGTCAACGTAACTTACAGTAAATCCTCAAGTGGAAAAATAAATGTTTAAAACTGACCATTCAGTGTGTGCTGTTCCTGTTAAGCCCCACGAGTTAATCCTGCTGTTCTCCTGTCAGTGACATGAGGTGTATCAGGCAACTTCAACGTGTATTTGATTACGGTTTGATCTGATACTTTTGTGGTTATATTAAATTGTCAGTGTATTAAATAGCAAAAAATTGCTGTAACCCTGTAGCTGTGCAACCTGAATCTGCCCAAGAAACTCATGTGCCTGTTTCTGAGCCCTTGCCTCCGGTTTCTCCAGCAGGCAGTTCAAATACAAAATGGGATTCTGGTCTGCTCTTTCTGGTCACTTTATTTTTTCATGATTGGTCTGGCCAATACCGTGACAAGGTTTAAGTGAATGTTTGTAGGCATTGGAAGTGGCATTAAAATATTACTAATGTATCGAAGATGCCTGATGCGTTTCTCGAAAAGAAACAGGTAAACAGTCACTTGATTTTTAAGTAAAACACAACTCACAGCACATGGTATCTCAGGAATCTGGGAAGTGATACATTCCTGCTTCCTCTTACATTCAGCTTTGCACATGGAAAAACAATTTGCTTGTTTAATACCCCAATTAATTAGCAGTGTTTTAGGCAAGAAGAAATCTAGAAATGTGAGAAAACTCACATTTTTATGGTCACATATTTTTAGGTCAGGGAAATGCTTGAACTCCTTGAGAAAAGTGGCGCTTTGACACCGTCTAGTGCCATGTGCCATGCAGCCCTGGGGGTGGCTGGGTGCTCTGGCTTCTGCTGCCAGCCCCCGGGGTGACCACTGCAAACACCAGGGTGCTTCTGGCATCTCTGAGAAAACGGCCCCTCTCCCAGACCGCCTTATGCTGAGAAGCGGAGCAGAGCCTCAGTTTATTGCTCAGGAGGTAAAGGGACCAAAAATTCACCATTTTTTCTTACGCCACCTTTGTCCCAGCCATCTTACACGCCTCGCCTGCTGTGTTTTGATTTTTGACAACAGAGTACTTAAAAGTGAAAAACTTTAAACTGTTCTTTTGTTGATCTCCATCATGCTAACTATGTTCAGCTATTTTGAGTTACTGTAAAGATAACGTATATTTAAGATAGCCAGCATGAAGCTACAGTATAAAGAAAAAAAGGTGTCTTTTGCTGTGTCTTTCTTACAGGTATGACTGGGTGAAAGAAACTTTAAGGACAGTATCACTGCTTTTAAAATCAGATTGTTCAAATGTGTGGGACCTTTCATGGCTGCGGCGATCTTAAAGCGTCGGAGAGGGTGGTGATGGCTGTACTGCAGACCCCCTGGGGGCCAGATGACACAGGATTTAGGGAAGTGGAAGGCAAACAGAAGAAAGAATTTTAAAAATAAACCAGCAACTTAGGTCAAAATAAGTCAAATTTACATTATTAACTCAGCCGTAGCTAGGCAGGTTGTGATCATTTTGTCCTTGAGAATAAAAATGTTTGTACTAGAAATGCCATAAAAAATAGAAATGCTTTTAGCTATTGACACAATGAAGAGGATCTAAAAAAAGAAAACAAGTTTTAACTTACACTCTTGGCCTGGATAACCCTACACTGGTCTTAAAAAAAACAAATACTGAAGGAATATTCTAAGCATCCATAAGCTACATTCAACAACTATTTCGCAGCATGATTTCTGAGAACAACCTGCACCCTCTATTACTGTCAAGGGGTTTAATGCTGTTAAATAGCCTTGTTAAAGTTCACAAGCATCGCAAACATCTGAAAATAAAACAGTTATTTTTAACATGGAATTACAGAATTAATCTCACCAGGTTCTTGGGAGCTTCTCACAATCTCAAAGCTGAAAGTGTCTTTTGGAAGCACCCACCTGAAGTCCCATTTCTGTGAATAAAATGCAGCGATGGTAACCTTGTAGCTGCTGCAGTCTCCAGGAGGCGTGGGTCCCCCCCGCTTGCCCACATGGAAGGAGTTGAAAGCCGTGGAGCTCCAGAGCTTCAGTTGTGCAGGAGGAGCCTGACAGGAAGAGCTCCCACCTTAGGAGGGTGCGGGAGCGATGCTCGAGGCAGCCCACTGCCACCGCGGAGGCTGCAGGCAGTGGCGTAGCTTCCAGCTCCCTCCTGCCATGCTCACAGCCAAGCTTTACTGAGCCGAGCTCAGGTCCCTGAGCAGCAGCCCAAGGGCAGGTCTGAGCTGCAGAGCCCCACGCTCCTCTGGGGCGGTTGCTACCCCATGGTGATGTACTGCAAGGCTGATGGGCGATGGAGGGGGTGCAGAATTCCACGCTCATCCTAAAAGCTGCAACTTTTCTGGTGAATCAGAGTGTGGCAAAGAGGAGCAGAAATTAGGGGGGAGTGGGAGGGTGGAAGGAGAAAAAAAAAAAAACACCAAAAAACTGCCACGTCCCCCAAAAGTAACATTAAATTTAAGAAGTGTAGGATTGTCCTACACAAGAAACAAATATGGTATCTGCTAGTCGAGCATTCATTTTGCTCTGCTGAGTCACAGATGGCAATGCAAAACCAATCTGCAGTATAGTAGCTAAAAAATACCATTTCCCTTTTGTATTCTCCTTAAAAAAATACACAGCAACCTTAAAATACAGCCAGATGGTGGGAGGCTGGGTGGGTCAGCGGGCAGGCGTGGGATGGCGCCTGGGGAGAGCCAGAGCTGGTACCGAGCCTTGGCTGCAACTTCTTTTTGATGGGTGCACTGCTTTTTGCTTCCTCCGTTACAAACTGGAGGTATCTGTCTGGCTCCTGAAAGCACTGTGATCTACTTACGAACTGTAGTGCCAAATTACTCAAATTAGAAATGGTAATGACAGGGTGGTGTTTATGAAAATGCCATATATAGTTTATTAAAGTTTTTGATTTATTGCCATGGTTTGTCTTTTTTTTTTTTCTTCCCCAAAAGGCTGGTTCACACACTATGTATACAGCAGAGAAAAGCTGAGATCTCACCATACGGCAAAACAACTTTAGTTTTTAAAAAAAGAAAACAGGAGAATGGAGGACAGGCTAGATTTTTGACAGTTTCTGACAGTTCAGCAGAAGCACAATTACAATTTGCAACAGAGCGGTATCGACTCTACAGGAGAACTCCTGATAGCATTCTTTATTGCCAAAAGAAAATGCCAATGCTACCAAAACCCATTAAATGCTGCACCTCAAGGATACTTTGGTGCGTGTGCATGCGTATAGATGCGCGTGCTTGTATGGAGAAATTTTTTTTTTTTCTTAGCTTCTGTGTGCTTTTTATGGAGATTTGCTCATCCTGTGATTTGCCAGACGTAGCCAGGAGGATTGTTTAATCCTGTTTGCTGTTGCAAGACTGCCGAACAGATGATTTCTGGTGCTCCAACAATGTGATTGACTTTTCAGAATTTTCTAAGTTTCTGAGCAGAGTCTCTAGCCGCCTTTTGATTTTCTTCTGATCCTCAATGGCGCATCCGATTACCACGGACTGAAATTTCTGATCGATGGGTCCGGCTGGCACGTCAGATGTGCACGCACCATAAAGCGACATTAAGCGGATTTTGGCATCTTCCAAATCATCTAGAAGTTTATTGACAATTTCATCGATCATCTTTGTGGCATGCAGAAGGGACTCCTGCTGCTGGGCGTTTCGGATGGTTTCTACAGAAACCTCCACAGTGAGGGTTCGGCCCATCAGACGATTAGCTGTCAAATTAAGTTCTTCTCTCTCGCCTAAATCAACAACAATGAAGCATTCTAGGTAACAGGCGAACAGTTTCCCCGTGTGCAAACAACATCATCAAGACAATCAAACTGCTCCAACTTTGCAATAAACAAGGTTGTTTTTTTTTTTAAGTAAGTGACAATCCACAAGATTTCCAAGAGCCAGAGATTAGTTTTTTGCATTTGCCCAAGTCCTACTGATTTCACGGAAACTAGCATCTTCTGATTTGAAATGAGGCATTAAGCTCTACTGAAAATGTGAGCAGGGCTTTGCTGCCGCTGACACAACGCTTGCTGTGTCACCTTAAAGCAAAGCGTACAGTATTATGAGGAAACATTATTTGTTAACAGAAGAGGCACATTAAGGACCTTCTGTGCCACTGTGAGGGAGAGATTTAGACAGTACCCCAAAAGGCCATAAAGAGAAAACAGATTTTTGACTACCAGATGCGACCGGGGGCCGTGAAAAAAATGGTTTTCTATTTTCTGAAAAACGTGGACACAACATATTTGACATGTAGGGTCTTGAAGAGCCAATAAACCAGCAATTTAAAGCACCTAATGTAAAACATACAGGTTTCCTGAGGCACCTCTCCTATGAGGACAGGCTGAGGGAGTTGGGCTTGTTCAGCCTGGAGAAGAGAAGGCTGCGGGGAGACCTGATTGCGGCCCTTTGTTACTTAAACGGAGCCTATAGGAAAGATGGGGACAATCTTTTTAGTAGGGCCAGCTGTGACAGGACAAGGGGTAATGGTTTTAAACTAAACCAGGGTAGGTTTAGACTGGATATAAGGAAGAAATTCTTTACAATGAGGGTGGTGAAACACTGGAACGGGTTGCCCAGAGAGGTGGTGGAGGCCCCATCCCTGGGAACATTCAAGGCCAGGTTGGACGGGGCTGTGAGCAACCTGATCTGGTTAGCGGTGTCCCTGCTCACTGCAGGGGTGTGTAGACTAGATGACCTCTAAAGGTCCCTTAGCAACCCAAATCATTCTATGATTTAGGGAATATATTTAAAGCCATATATCACACAACCATGACAACAATCTTAATCATCAGGTTCTTGCAGGGCGTGCACTTTGTAGCACTCATTGCCCATCCAGCATTCAAAGCCATTAAAACACTTCTTTTTCAACTATATTTAATGATCAACTTCTCTCCCTCTGCTGAGCTATATTAACCCTGACTTTGAAAGTAAGTCAGTGAACCAAGTATAGGCTTTCACATACACAGTAGCAACACCCATGGTGGACCACCCAGCTGAACCGTTCATGAATTTACGCCGTCAAGAAAAAGGGGATCACAGGGGTAATGCATGGCCCTTCCGTAACCTTAGCTAGCTCCCATGCCCACACTTCCACCAGCGGGAAGCAACAGGAGGTAGCTGCTCCCTAACGAACTGGGCTGTTTTGACGTTAGGTCAGCTGGGAGGGTATGGCAAAGCAGCCTCTCACCTTCACTGATGTGCCTCATGTCCTGGCTGTTCTGTATGTTGTGGATCATTTCTAGCAGGATTTCTTTCTCTTGCTCCATAGCAGATGCTGCGTCACGGAAAGCCTCTACCCTGAATATGGTTGAACCAAGCAAAATGTTTAAATAATACAATAGCTGTTCGCCTATATAGCTGCCAACAGCAGGATTTTAAAATTCAGCTTAAGAAGTACAGTCAGTTCTTAATTATGCACGGGCTGGACTCTCCGATTTCATGACCTTCTCCCATATCTTCACCTTTCAAGACTCAATATTTTTAAAAAACAAACAAATGTGGAAAAAAAACCCCAAAGTAACAGCAATTCAGTCAGACTGAAATATTTTATTTTACTGACAGTGCTGTTCTATCCTACTCTGCGGTTAGTCTGGATATCCAGAGCCTGACGGTACTACAGCCAGGAACAGAGGTGCAGTAGTTAATTGGCAATTACTATTATTAGCTGCTTAACCAGAAAAGAAACAGACGGAGTCCCCATCAGGGAATTTGGGGGTGAAGGTTGCAGCTGCGGGGATGAAGGCAGCAGGGGGGTCTGGCTCCCCAACGCCCCCAGGCCAGTAGCACAGAACCCCTATGACCCACCTCCAAAGCGACAAACCCTCTGGAAAACTCAAAACACTGCCCTGTAGCCGAACGACCCCTTTCATGAGGGAGAAAAACGGGCAAGAGGGACAAAGCTCCCAGGCTTTTATTAACGTGACAAGGGCTGCCACCTGAGTGGCGTGCCTTGGTCACTGGGAGAAGATGCTGGACCGCCTGCCCTCATGGTCACTGGTGTTTTCCATGGGGTGATGCTTGCTGTGATTCACGCAGGGAGGAAGCTTCTGCAGGAGCCGCTCATATTTCTGGCAGGGAAGCACGAAACCCAGTTCCTCCCAAAACAGGACCCCTGCTCCAGCCCTGTTCAGTGTGCTGAAACTCACATGTGATGCAGTGAGGGTGAGGGGAAAGCCCATCAGAACTGCTCTGCCTGACAGCTATTCGGCCTCACTAAGCTGCATGGCTGTGTGCCCATAGTCTGTCCCCCTCCTCATGGCATAAGGCACAGACCCATCCAGCCATAGGCAATGTGAAAATGCCACTCTAGAAATCTGAGTCTAGCTCCCGAATTCACATCTTACTCCTCACCGTGGTTTTAGGGAGCTTTAGGGCTTTTGCATTTGGCCGAGTCGTCTGGAAAAGCACATCCAGGAGATGCCTACTTTGGAGACTGGGGACAAGAGGGAAACATCCCCCTCCCTTGGCTTGGCCTTGGAGGCTCAAGGGTAGGGGCTCGTAGCTTGTAGCTTGCCAAGCTGCCACTGTCTGCCAGTTTTGCTGAAAAACGTCAACTCCCTGCAGACCCCACAGAAAAGCAGAATTATGACATGAACCTGGCTGAGGGTCTCAGACGCTTTCAACGCACAGCTTGGGAGGTCTAGCTGCTGTAAGCAGCATGGGAATCCATCTGTCCTGAAATGTTTATTAAACCCGGCTAGAAAAAAAGGAAACAAACCAAAACGTTGTTCAATCTCCTAGATGCTCTGTGCCCTTCAACATCACTGGATGCAGCCCCGAGAACAGGGTGGCTCATTGCTGCTTCTAGAGATAAAAGCTTGTCTGATGAGATAGGTATGGAGCTGCTGCTCCCTCCTCAAAGGCTGGCTGAGGGCAGGTAACTGGAAAAACAGCAGTAAGAGAAAAGAGGGCAAAAAAAGGCAGAAAGGGAGCATTTGAGGATATAAATAGTCATGCTTCACATGCGGCCTGCTCACAAAATGGTTCTGTTTTACAAAATATTTAGCCTACTTTAGTCAGTGAAAGCACAAGCTTCAGGCCTTGCCTTTAATGTTCATTCTGACAAGGAGTGGGAAAAGTTAATGCAATGCAAATTCTTGCTGAGAGCAAACACTTTTAATTATTATTTTGGACTGGTTAGTAAGAGCAACGAGGCAGGTGGAGTCACTTCATACTTCAGATGTCTGCACTTTATAATTTAGGAAGTCTAGCAATATTTTCATAAATGCCTCGCCACGCCTTTTTAAAAAACGAGTATTTTCACAATTTAAAAAATGCATTGTGGTCGCTGGAAAGCTTAAAATTAAAATTTGGAAGCATAGAATTTCAATTTTAATAGTGGTTTTAAATCAGTGTGTCATTGTACTGATGTAAAGACCAAAGGTCTGCCTTCAGCAGATGGATCACTCCGTGATTTCCACAGCCTTTGCTGGGTCCTTTGAAGAATGTGGAAAAACTGCATTGCAGAGATGCATCCCGAATTGGGGCAATTCTAAAGAGAGTGCCTAAAACACCACTCCTTCCAAAAGCCAGCTACTGGTATGAGAGGTAGGACCTAAAAGCCAAATGATCAGAATTAATGACTGGATACTGCAACACCCCCACCCCCACTCCACCCCCACCCCCAATTTACCACCTAGAACTTTGATTGACATTATTTTACAGACAGTCATATAACCAAATCTTGAGAACTATTTTAATTGCTTCTTGGGAATTATTTTAACCACTTTTGCCATGCAGAGTGCCACACAACTAAAATCCACTGGGATTTTAACTTTAGAGTGTGTGCTTCCGTAAACGGCCGTCAAAATGAGCGCCTACCCCGGCACCGCGTAACGGCAGGCGAAGGAGGCGCAGCAGCTCCTGCCGCCGGGGCAACGGGACAGGGCAGCAGCCTGCCAGGCCTCCCCCACCCCTCTGCTATCCCTTCCAAAAATCTCCATCTTGACCAGTTACGAGCAGTGTAACGGGACTAAATAACCCTAAAAAATAAACTCCTCGGCTTTCGGAGACCTCGCGAGGGCAGGGTGGAGGCACAGCGTGGTAACGCACGGGCAGGACAAGGCAGCACCTCAGCAGCCAGCCGGCGAGAGCTACGCGTTCCAACAGAAGATGAGGGGACGTGGCCTCAGAAAGGCCAGAGAGCGGAGCGGAGGACAGGGCCAGCTGCCAGGGACCGGGATGGCACGGAGGTCAAAGCAACAGGATAGGATCATTTCAGTGCAGGGGGAAAAAAACCAAAGAACAAGGAAGCCACGCACACCAGCCTCAGGAAACTGGTTAGTGCTCCAGAGAAGGTGCCGGGGGCTTTGTCAAGGCGAGATGCCCACCACAGCCTCACCCTGTTTCGCTGCCCCGGCTTGTACCGAGGCCTCCGGCCGCCTGCCCGGCGCTGGGGTGGGTCCTGCCGGCTCCTCCTGGCCCCCAGGCCACAGCCCAGGGGGGACCCCGGCAGGGACTGCACACCTTCCTCTCCTTACTCGCTGCGGGAGTGTCAGGTCCACGCCTGGCAGTCAGCCCTCACAAATTCTTTCCTAAAGTGCACTTTAGCTTCATAGGTTTGTGTAAATCTTTACTTTCTTGGGGTAGGGGACAAAAAAAACCAACCAAACAAAAAAACCACACCAGATTGGAAGAGAGAAAGCTCTAGCAGAGGTGACTGCCGTGGAAAAGCGTGGAAACACAATCCAAGCCTCAAAAAACCAAGCAAACAACCAAAGAAAAGAAGGCAAAGAAAAGAGAAGGCAAAATACTCATATTTATGCCCAATTATCTCCATGCAGCAGTGTGGTCTTTTTCTAACAGATGAAAACATCCAGTCACATTTTTACTTGGAGTGTGTTTGTCGCTTTGAACATCAACTAAATATTCCGTCCACTACCTAGGACTAAAAAAAACATTCCTTACTTGCGATTTTTCCCGCTCGGAGAGCGACCAGCCGCGCAGCGCCTTCCTTTCCTACATTCCATTTGCATGAGCGGAGCATTCCCCCCGCGGAACAGGTGGACCAGCCTGCGCTTTTGTTTCCAGATGAGCAACTGGATACCCGCTTTCTTAGGACAGCTGCAATAACGCCGTCCTTTTAAACCGCTGACTGACTGAAATAGCCGGCTTCTAAAGCTCGCGCGCTGGAGGCGCGGGTTACGTTTTCAAAGGAAGTAAGAAACATCTGAAGACCGTGCAGCTTTTGTCCTGAAACGGAGCTGAGCGCACGGGATGGAGACAAAGCAGGGGGTTTCGCCCCGGCATCCTCAGCTGAGTAAAACTGAGCTTCCCTTCTCAGGTGAGCGATCCCACGAATATACAAATGAATGGTGGGGGAATGCGGTTGTTCCAAAGGAGAAAAAGTACAAGAAAATTAAAATGGGAGGGGGGAAAGAAAAAAAGCGAGAGTCTGAGGTGTCACGTATCGTTACACCTAGGACTGCGTGTTCACTCAACACAACCGCGAGAACAGGGTGACTCACAAACAGAGACGCTGGCCCCGCCTCCAGCTGCTCCCGGGACCCCTTGGCATTCGCCAGCAGCCAGGGCGACACGAAGGTCCGAGCCCTCACAAGGGACAAACGTGCCACCTGCCCCCCTTGCCACCCCTGCCAGGGGGCTCGCTCCCTGGCAGCCAAATAAATGCCCCTTATCCCGCTCACTTTCCCTTCGGAAGAAAGTCCCTGCGGAAACACCTAGCAGGGAGGTAGAATAATACCCCATTACTGTCGGAAAAGCAGCTCTTGCAGCAGAAGGGAAGGGGGAAAAGGGAAGGCTGTTCAAACCAGAGCACTTCCGAAGGGACGAGGGTTGCCGCGGGGTTCAGCCGACCTGAAGCAACTTGAGAACTAAGGATTGTCGAGGGGCTTAATTAAAGGCTGTAGTTCACTTCGACGAATTTTCACCTACTATACTTACAAGCAACATCTCGGGGGTCTATAGCTTCACTAAACCGGCTGGAGAAGGAAGAAGCGTGGGAGCTCTTCCTCCTGCCATTCAAATAACTTTGAAATGAGGCATGTCGATTAGTTGTGTGTGGAGAAAAAAAAGACGACTTGAGTGACTTTAATCAAAGTAGTTTGACTCTTTTTTTCGTAACTGTTCCGCATTTAGAACTGTGCCTAAAGACCCGCAGCAAACTGGGAAGTTTAATTTGGGACTTAATTTCCAGTTAACCAAACTGTCTGCCTGGTTTCAGAGTGGCTTAGCAAACTCATTTTTGCATATTCTGATGCTCATTTTGTGATTATGCATTCACGCGCTAGACCTGGGTGCGAGCAGCGAGACTTGTTTGCAGACAGTGATTTTGTTTAGTCAAATTCGGAGAAGTCTGCGCAGGACTTCAAGGAGATTTAATCAAGCTAAGTGAAAGGCTAACGTAATAGCACATGAAGTCCACTCCTGAACAATGCAAAGCAATGCAGGCAGAAAGGGGAAAACGCAACTCCTGTATCCCACAGAGCTCTTTTAATTACAGGCAAGTCCTAGAAACACTCTGGGTGTTTCTGTGAAAGCCGCCGATCAATATGCAGCTGTAATGAAGGAAAGGGCGTGTTGAAACAGTACCGGCCGGGGGTGAATCAGGGGTACACCCACGGCACCCTGCGCATCCGTCCACCTCAGAAAGGACACCGTGTAATTAGACAGAGCTGAGAGGACGAGGAAGATGATCAAAGGCAAGGAATTGTCTCTCACGCGGCCGGACTGGGGGGAAAAAAAAAAAAAAAAAATCAGATGGGATTATTTGGGGAACGTCAAATAGCAGGAGGAGACGGGACGCGTCTTGGCGCAACGATGAGACACGCGCTGGATCCACAATTACTTCGGAAAAATACACCTAAGCTGCAGAACGCGATGCTGTTTGTGTTATAGTTACACGATTTATCACACTTCGGAGAGGAGGCGGACGCAAACGTGGGTAACGAGAACAGATGCACAGTCGGTGCAAAGGGAGGTTTGGGAGACACGAAGCCCCGTGCAGCGCTGGGGCTGAGAGGCTGGCCACAGCCCCCGAGAGCCCCACGGCACCACGTTTTTATCCTCGGGTTTCCCGCCTCTTCTCACAGCACGGCGGCCCCGACCGAAGCGGGAGAGGGGCCCCTGGGCTCCGGGCCGGGACGAGCCACCGCGGGGCTGGCGCACGCCGCGTCGCGGTCCCCCCTTCGCTAAAGCCTCCTCCCAGGCCGCGAAGGGCAACAAATCGGCAAAAAGCCCTTCGCGCTTCCCCTGAAAAGCGCCCATTTCCATGCATTCGACCCGCAGCCCTCTTTCCACGCGCTTCCAGGCCACGCTGCTTCACCCTGGAGCAGCAGCTGCCGTTTTTAAGCGTGCCCCCCGCCCCCGACGAAGGGGGAGCCCGCTGACCTCGGCCACCTCGGGCCGCCTCACCCCAGCGCCGCTCCCCTCCCGGCGGGGGACGGCCCCGCGCCCGCCGCCCGGCCGCTGTGAGGAGCCACCGGCTCGGGGCGAGGCGGCTGCCCGGGCCCCGCAGCGCCCGGCCGCGGCCCCCTCCCCTCCGCCCGCCCGGGCCCGCCGCCCTCCGCGGGGCCCCACCTGAGCTCCAGCTGGTCCAGGTTCTCGAGCAGGCGGCTCGAGCGGTCCGCCATGGAGGTGGAGCGGTAGAAGCGGCCCCGGAGCTGCCCGCCGCACTGCTGCTGCTGCTGCTGCTGCTGCGCCGCCCCCTCGCTGGCCTTGGCGCTGATCTTGGCCTGGGCCATAGCACCCGCCTGCTGCCGGCGGCGGATCCTCGCTGGGCCGCTCCCTCCCCGCGTCCCGCAGGCGGCGGCGGCGGCCGAATGCCGGCACCTCGCTCATGGCCAAAGAAGGAGCCCGCCCCGCCGCCTGCCCCGCGGCCACCCCGCGCGCCGCGCGGGCGCCGCCTGACGCAGCGCGCCGTGCCGCCTGGCCCGGGCCGGCCCGGCCGCTGCCCCCGGCCGGCCGCGGGGCGGCTCCGCGGGACAGCCTGGCCCGGCGGGGCGGGGGAAGGCACCGCGTCCCCCGCGACGGGAGCGGGGACCAGGGGCGGCTGGGATGGAAGCCGCGGGGGGAACGAGTGTTGGCTGCTGTGACCCGCGCCTCAGGCTCACCCAGCCTGCGCCCCGTCCCGCGGGGGGGCCCGAGGGCAGGGCGGCCGTGGGGGTCCCCTGCTTCTCCCCGTGAGCTATCTGGGGCGCAGGGAGACCCCCAGCCCCCCCTGCGCCCTTTGTGACAAAAGGAGCAAAAGCTGGACCAGCCCAAAGTGGCACGAACTCCGTCTCCCTTAGCTTCTGCGTTAGCAAGAGGAGTAATGAGGTTTTCACTATCTCTATTACGCTCCTGAGAGGGGGTAGCTGTTAGCATGAGGATTCGCCTTCCAGAACTCTTCTGTATGGTTAGTTCATGGGTTTGCTCTTTCATTAAAGAAAGTGAGAAACACCACCACCCCGCAGCAGCTGAAGCTATCAAAAAAGTTCCTGAAAATGCAAGAAAGGGGAGGAGGAAAACAAGAAATGCTTTAAAAATCCAGCCGCCTGTTTGAGGGGAGAGAAAAGTTGGAGAAAAGTAAACCAGAGACAGCCCTTGCTGTAAGCAGAACCCCAACAGCAGTCCTGAAAACAAGATGTTTGAAATACTGGCACCGACAGCACATCTTTCTGATGCCGACTGTGAGAGGCCCCTGACTACCTGCAGGAGAGAAGCCATCCTACCAACCCTTATTGTCAGAGATAATACAAAAAAAAAAAGCTTACTGGAAATAAAATTGTTTAATGTTCTCTTTTTAAGCCAAAAAAAAAAAAAAAAAGCATCTATGCCAGGGTAGCCAAGGTAGTGAATCTACATCTATTAATGACTTGTCCTGAGATGGTATTTAACTCGACTGTACAAAACCGTTCTGTCCCTCTCATGCACCAACTGAGCAAATGACTCGCGCAGAAATCTCTGGTACTTTGTGTTCCTGCCGGGAGCACTAGTTCCAGCAACTCAAGTCACACGTTGGCTTTACTTGCCCCTGCTGTGAGTATGTGAGAAGGAATTTGCTTATCCCGAAAGTCCAGGTTTGGGCAAATACCCCGTGGCTCTAACAGACCAGTTTTTGGCACCCGGCTAAGAGGGATTGTGTTGCACAGGGATACTGTTTTGTATGCTTATCCCGCTGGGATTCAAAATAGCTGTTTCCTCAAGCTCGTCCATTGAGAATGATATCACCTCCCGAGTGCTCTCATTACATTAATTGCCTGAGTTTTCTTTGCTTTGTGCAGTCGGGTAAGTAAGGCTCATTGCCCATGAGCTCATGGAAGTAACTTCATTTGAACAATTATTCCATCCACCTCTCTACAGTCTTTGTAAAAGAAAAACCCCTTTCCCACCCCAAACAGAAACCATTTGTAGCCATGACACAGAGTATGCAACCACTATTTTCCTAGGATCCTTCTATTCTTCCCATGCCAATTTATTAAGTATCACTTAAATTGGGTTTAAAAAGCAGAAATCAAAATAGCTGAACAGCTATGAACACTTTTTTCCTTGCACAGGGGTTTAGTTCCACGCAGGCAGAAGCTACAGGGAAACACAGAAACAGAACAGCTGTAGTTGCGTCCAAATGTATCACACGTGGCTTACCCTAACAAAATGGCAAAATGGCATTTTACCCTGGAAGTGAGAATAGTGCAAACCATGGAACCAAAATGCAGGTTTAAAAGCAAAAATTGGTTATTTTCCCACTTAGAAACATGGAAGGACCGTGAAAACTGCTTTTCCTGCTCTCTAGAGGGGTAGATTGCCCCCGTCCCCTCGCTTTCTTGCCAAGGTATGTAAAGAGGCAGTTGTCACCACTTTCAAAAATGGCTGTCTCTTGTTTAAACTACAGCACCATAAAAAATGGGCGCCACTTGCAAAACAGAGCAATGTACGGAAGAGACTCATTCACATGCACAAGGTCCCTTGAGGTAGTGGAAAGAGCAGCGTACCCAGGCCTCGGACATCTGATGTATCTGTGGAAATGCCAGAGCCAGGGAGATGACCTACACCAAAAGCACTACAAATTGTCACATGGACTAAAGAGCACCTTAGATCCAGCCTTGCCTTGTTTCAAACCCTGATATATCCCTTGTCACATACCCTAACTCTTACACATGAGCTGTCACGGAATAGGATCAAAGAGAAAGTCCACACCCACAACATGCCATGCTAGATTATTTTCCTCCCTTCACCTACAGGAACTTCATCTGAAGAACCTTCTTCATACGCAGGCATTACGGAAACACAACAGTTCCTGTACATAGCAGAAGGATGCAACCACGGCCCAGCCAACCAACGCCAGCTTGCAGTCTCCCCAGCACCCTAAGAGCAGTAAAAATGGGCCAACGTGAGTTTTTAGGATATGTTTTCAATCAAAAGATGTACCTGCTATCACAGAGACCGACCCCTCACTCGGCACCCGCCAAGCCTGTGCTACTGTGCCTTTACTGCGATTGTCACCAGCGCTAACTGAAGCTAGCCCTGGGATTGCCTACACACGTCGCAGACATGTTACTGCATAGGCAAGCCCTGAGGTCCCGAGCCTGTCAGAAGTCTGAAGGAAGTCCTCTATCTCAGAAGCAATCTGAAAGCTGGTATGACCATTTCGGGGCACACAGCAATTTATTCTCAAGGAGAGGAAAATTGCCTAGTGAATGAGCCAGCAAATTCTGTACAGCTGCAGATGCTCGGCCGATTGTCAATGGAGCTCTGAGCAAAAAAACAAATGCAAGGACTCCCAGAAGTTAGGATACCGCAGTCAGTGAAAGTGACCTTGCACAGATTTACTAAACTAGGTTTACATTAAATTTCCATGCACACAGGGCTTTGCCATCCGAGTGCACACTTTGTGTGTACTTGCCACAAGTTTTCTGACTTGTTTACATCCACTTTGATAATGTCTCAGACCCTATTATTTGACCCAGACTGTTACGGCTGAGCTCTAAACCACTTAAGAATTGTTACAGGAAACTTGAGGAGGTTTAGAAGCGTTGAACAAATACGCAGATGCAGACTTTAATAAAGCTACTTATAGCTGAAAAGAATTGCCAGAAAGTATCTTTGTGCTAACATCAGCCAATTTTTCTAAATTAATTTTGAAACAATTCGTCATCCGTTTTCCTCACCTCCTTCCAATTTACAGCAGTCACTGTAAACATTGCTAGGGCAGCACAAGCAGATGATAGAACACTTTCCTTTTAAGAAAGAAAACAGCGTAACTTCATACCTCTATAAACTTCACCATATTTGGTAAAGATTCGGTAAAGGTTTGCATTCTGTGACCGCTATAGGAACAGCAGTGGTCATTTCTGTGTACCTTGAAGAGGTAAGAAAATTAACCCTGCACCCAAACGCACATACAAAGCAAGTAGCTTACAGTAAGCTAATCTCAATTTAAAAAAAATAATAATTATTAAACTACAGAAGCAATCATGCAGGCATGATGTTTTAGCGCTCCAGCAACTTTCCTAACAGTTGCTCTGATGTATTTGGCATCTCAACTGGTCTCGGAATATGACCAAAAGAGGGATTTTGTTTGGTATGAAAGAATATGGCACAGAAAGCACCAAGAGAGATATGAGCCTTGTACCAATCTCAACTTGTCACGATTTCAGTTTTGTAAAACTTATGCACGCACCACACAAAAATTAAGAGCATTAAAATGAACAGCTGGTGGTAACCAGGTAGAGATTAGACCTTTTCCTCATTAAATACAAAAAAGCACCAGAGGATTACTTCAGAGTAATGAAGGGTGAATTCAAACATCACCACAAAAGCAAATACTCTTAAAAAGGCAGGACAAACCACTTCCAGTACAAACATAAAGAATGCTGGGCAAGCTCCCTTTAACTGAGGAGTTGTGCTTGTAATGCAGACAAATCTCTCAGCATATGCAGGGCAAACCTCAAAAATTTCAGCCAGTTAAACAAGACTCCCCAGCCAGAAACATTAAATTCTGAAATGCAACCATTTACAAGAGGCCTTTTCCAGCTGAAGGACAGGCGCAGTACCACAAGACGTTGGTGAGTAACACGTCACATGTCTGTACATGCAGCATTTTAAGAATCCCATTTTCTCTGCTTTTCTGGAAACAGAAGTATCACAAGCCTGCGATCACAGAAAATTTTGCAAAGAAAAAATTCAGACTGTTAAGAGAACCTCCAGGAGACCAAATAAAACGAGGACCAATTTCAAGATGTCGATAATTCTGGAGATTACTTGTAGCATGAAAAGAATACAGAGATTAGAACTCTATTTAGCCGTATTATAAAAGCCATACCACCAGTGGCTGGGATTTGACACTTGTTTTGGCAAGCAGGTGAAGAGGCCAATACAATGTGTGTTTAATAACTGGAGCTCCAAGTATAGAGAATGTATGTGCACACATGGCTTTTTTTTTTTTAATGCAACCGATTAAGTCATGGCCCATCAGGTACAAGCAAACTTTACATTTATGACAGAACAAAATGCTATGAGGAATAAAGCATATGATCAAAATCTAACATAACAGACACTGGAGAAGACCATCTACCCAGGTTTACAACATTTGTTGAGTCAAGCAAAGAACTTTCTCAAACATCTTTTCATGTGAAAGGAATTTGCAGCTTTAGGGTCTGCACTGAAAAAAAACTGCCCAAAAGCCTCTATAACTTGGACTGAGATGCTTCTGAGGATGAAAATTGTTTTCTGTCTCATTCCACCCTTTATTAGAAGAACTCTGGGTGAAAAATTCTGGAACTGATACGGCTTTTCTAACCACGATGACACACAGCTGTAGAGTGAAAGTATTACAGCAGTTAGAAGCAAACTCATAGGCTAAAGAATAATAATAAAAAAATCAAGCTGGCATTTTATTACATTGAGATTTCTTACTGATTGACAGCAATCATTAACTGAAGTATAATAGGCTGGTAAAGCTGGACAGCTTGCATAGGTATTTTTAAATGAAAGAACTGAGAATGGTGGTATAGATAACAATTTTAAACACAGAAATAATCGGTCACCTTAAAATAAGAACAGTACAAAAATAATTAACACATTTACATTCATTTATCCAAGGCCACCTCTTCATGAACAGAAGGGAGCAAAGACGATAGTATACAGGAATGATACAGCTTAAATTCTCTCACATCTATTCCAAACAGAAAGTTTATTTAGCTTCTGTTCTCTTAAAAAATTGTTCCAGCCTCAGATCAAGGAGAGGAACCAAACCCGTCAAACTTTAAGCCATCAAATCCAACACTCTACCACGCTAGTATTGAAAAACACACACATTTATAAAAATAAAGCTAACAAGCTAACTGTACAGCCTGTGGTCCTGATTCTGACATTGATGACAAACCGGATGCAGACAAAATTATGGTCTATGAGGTAAGACTGGCCACAGGCAAGAGTTAAGCCACATGCTTGATTTACAAACCTGGGATCTAAGCTTCTCTTTATAACAAGATTAGCTAGGCAAATCTGAGAAAAATTAAGTTTACTATTTTTATCTGTTGCAAAGACCACATGAAAATGTAAATAAAGACAATGACATTGTGACAGAAAAATTAAATACAAGAACCAATTTAAAAAACCCAAACAGCAACTAAAAACCCCAAAATACCTAGTAAGACCAGCCTACTAATTAGGCAACAACTTATACAGCTAGACTGGAGAGACTGAGTCATCACCCATTAGAAACAGAATATGCAAAGGCTCAAAAATTTATTTTTATCATAGACAATATATTGCAGCAGATATCCATAAACTCCAGCTGTTCATCAGCATGACAGAGGATGTTGGATTATAAATCTAACAATTCAAGATACAGACGTGTTTTTGAAGTGGTATTTCTGAAACTTTGTAAATAGATGAACAAGCTTCCATTTTTGTGAGCAGCTCTGATGACATGGTGTTAGTGTACTGAAGCATCTTCATTTACATTTCCTCAAGGCTTCTCTTGATAGCTTCTTCCAATTCTGCATCTTGCTCTGTATAAATAAAAAAACCCCAATTATAATCTCAAACTATGGTTGACAACTAGTCATAAGCACAGCTACATTAATATTACTACATAAAGCAATAAATTACTTCTGTGGGCAATGCCAATAGACTGTGAAAAAAGGCAGAGAAACAGAATGAAAGTATTTTCCCTCCTTCTGTCTTATGCCATCTTTTCAACACTTCAAAATACAGTAACAACCTCTTCAACCTTCCACTGTATTAACTAGGGGCAGCCCAAATATTAGTTTAAGAGTTTGGTCAAACTAATACCAAGATTAGAACCCAACCCCACATTAGTATGTGCCAAGAAAAATAAATAAAGTATTAAAACTAAAAAAAGACAGACACACAAAACAAGCAGAGAGGTTTCAGTATTTTCATTCCAGTTCCTTATGAATTGATATTCCCGTATCTACATTCTTACTTGGCACCACTGTTGTCCCTCTTACTAGGAAGGCCAGACATAAGCAGAGAAAAAGTCGTATCAGCAGTAAGAATAGTCTAGGTCAGGGCTGTAATATTTCTGATGGCAGGGAAGGAAAGAGCGCATTGCACTCATCTGACTTGGCAACAACCCCTCTTAAACACCTTTCGTAATAACCAAAATAGAAACTCCGTTTCTGCATTACATTTAAGTCATTTTGGGCACTACTGGTTTGGTGTCAGTGAATTAAATATTGTAACTTAGACAAGGTTTATATGTACAGTAAATATTAATTCCAACGGTATAGTTGGAAAAATTAAATCAGCTTTCAGACATACTGTCCTTGAAATACTCATCTTCTGCTTTAGGAGGACACAAGCACATCCTATAAAAACAGCTGTCTGTTCTTATGACAAAGGAAACAGATTTTAAAACTTCATTGTTGGGCTGTTTTATGCAAGGCCTAGATCTGGAACACAAACAGTATCAATGAATGCTCTCATTCACCTGGACCTTACTGTAACATCCGGTAATACTGATAGAAAAGTTAGTTTCTGGAAGGAAAACATTACATGGTCACAGAAACAAAAAAGGTATTTGAAACCAAAGTAAAGCAGAAAGCCATTTGCAGACAACTGCTTGCATTAAAATATGTTGTCAGTTAGCCACTAAGCATGTGCAAGAATAAGGTCCAAACTGTGACTCTGTTCCTAACGGCATGCAGCTGGCTCCACGGTGATACCTAGATTGTCTTCTGTTCCCTGGAGCTGCTGAAGCTTGCCCCTCCCACGCTTGCTTTTTGCTTTCTCCTCTTCCAGCAGTTGCTTGTGCTTTTTCCTTTTTACCCCTTTCTGGGGTTGATTTTGCTGCCTCACTCCCTCTTACCCCATGACAGAACTGCCATTAGGCACGCAAGGCAGCCTGCAAACACAGCTGAAGCCAGGCTGATTCATAAGTTCAGGTGCCTTTGGCACTGCAGCATCAGAGCTGGGACCTCCTGTATGCACCAAATGCCACCGCTATCCCCAATGGCAATACCCAGGTGCCAGGGGGACCTGAGCGCAGCAGACTTTCAGTACTGTTGATGAATATGTTTGACATTTAATAACAATACTTGGTAACAGTTGATAACTGCATGTAGGGGTTATTTATCCTTCCTCCTTGCCTGTGACTTGTTAAATGAATATGCATGTGAGTAGCTGGGCAGTCTTTATATATAGGAGAGAACCTTTCTTATTTATTTTATTGGCTGGGTGGCCAAGCCCAGAGAGTCGTGGTGAATGGAGCTAAATCCAGTTGGCGGCCGGTCACAAGCGGTGTCCCCCAGGGCTCAGTTCTAGGGCCGGTCTTGTTTAATATCTATATCAATGACCTGGATGAGGGGATTGAGTGTGCCCTCAGTAAATTTGCAGATGACACCAAACTGGGTGGGAATGTTGATCTGCTGGAGGGAAGGAGGGCTCTGCAAAGGGACCAGGCTGGATCGATGGGCCGAGGCCAATTATATGAGGTTCAACAAGGCCAAGTGCCGGGTCCTGCACTTTGGTCACAACAACCCCATGCAGCGCTACAGGCTTGGCGAGGAGTTGGCTGGAAAGCTGCCTGGTGGAAAAAGACCTGGGGGTACTGATTGACAGCCGGCTGAATATGAGCCAGCAGTGTGCCCAGGTGGCCAAGAAGGCCAATGGCATCCTGGCCTGTATCAGAAATAGTGTGACCAGCAGGAGCAGGGAAGTGATCGTGCCCCTGTACTCGGTGCTGGTGAGGCCGCACCTTGAATACTGTGTTCAGTTTTGGGCCCCTCACTACAAGAAAGATGTTGCCTTGCTGGAACAGGTCCAGAGGAGAGCAACCAAGCTGGTGAGGGGTCTGAAACACAAGTCATACGAGGAGCGGCTGAGGGAACTGGGGTTGTTTAGTCTGGAGAAGAGGAGGCTGAGGGGAGACCTGATCGCCCTCTACAACTCTCTGAAAGGAGGCTGTAGCGAGGTGGGGGTCGGCCTCTTCTCCCTGGTAACAGACGATAGGATGAGGGGGAATGGCTTGAAGCTGCGCCAGGGCAGGTTTAGGCTAGACATTAGGAAAAACTTCTTCACCGAGAGGGCTGTCAGGCTCTGGAATGGGCTGCCCAGGGAGGTGGTGGAGTCCTCATCCCTGGAGGTATTTAAAAGACAGATAGATGAGGTGCTTAGGGGACATGGTTTAGTGGTGGGATGGCAGGGTTAGGTTAAAGGTTGGACTCGATGATCTTAAAGGTCTTTTCCAACCGAGGTGATTCTATGATTCTAACTTTATAACTGAATAAATTCTGGGAATGTAAGATTCAGTTATCGGTTTTATCACGGACCTTGTACAAGTAATTATTTATTGATTTTTTTAGTTAGTTTTATTTCCATTGGGTGGAAGGGCAGAGTCAAGCCTTTAAACAATAAATGATTTTCAAAGTGCACTGTAGTCTGTCACCAAAAATTAATGACTACTTTGTACAAACACCACCACTAAGCACAACAGCAAAAGGATGAAAACAATTTCAAATAAGGTAAGATATGATGTGAGCAGACAGCTGTACTGCTGATTCAAACTTGTGCATAAATCTATAGCTCTTTTTGGAGACCAGAGTGGTTGGCTGAGATATAATACCTGATTTTGAACTATTTATTCAGAAGTTCAACTATTTATTCAGTAGTTCTACTCTGAGTCAACACAGTCATATTAAACTGGTACAAAGTGAGCTCAGTCAAGTCTTTTAATTGCACAATATCCCATGGTGCACCAATGAAACAGATTTTGAATCTGCTGGCATACTTTTCAGGTTAGGAAATTATTTTTTATTTATAACTCATGACAGTGTTCTTAACTACTCACAATTGCCCCGCATATTTTAGAGAGTATTCCTAAGAGGTCATTTGCCATAAAACTGATTATAAGTTTAGTTTCTGTATCTTCCATAATTAATAGCACTCCTGAACACGGAAAAGTAAAAATTAACTGACCTTCCTGTTTTGTTTTTTCTTCTAAGCTCTTCTTCACCGTTAGCTTGATATCTTCATCCTCTTCGCTATCTGAGCCTTAAAAGCACAAATGAAACATAGATTACACATTGCTTCTAATAAAAAAAGTTAACAGTCCCCTCTTGCATCTCTCTTCCTGTAACAAGACTGTAGGTTGGATTTGAGGAAATACACTTGTTATGATCTGAAAAATCAAGATAAAAATACATTATAGTGGTAGTTTCAGACAGTAACCCGAGACAGTTATTTTGCAGCTACCTTCTTCCCTTTCTCCCCAAAATCTAGAGGCAGACTGTTTCAATTTTATATAGTATTTTAAAGCGGTAACAAGAAATAATAGACGCAGAAGCTACTGTTAGCATCTACTGCATTTTCTTTTTTGTAATACTCAGTTATTAAAAAAGACATTACTCTCTTTCTACAAAAGGTATCAAGGATTTAATTATGGGAAGAAGCGCTATAGCACATCTATGCCTACACGTGATCTTAGCTGTATTTTGTTGCCTAAATACTCCACTTGAACAATGGAGTGCTATAACTCAACCGAGCAGTGCAGTTCAGCAGATGTTTGTCACAGAAGAAAAAAGTCGATACACTTTACATTTAATCTGCTAACTCATCATAGCCAAGCCCAGCCAAAACTCCACCACTTTTCCCTTTCTAAATAATCCTTTGGTTTCCAGCTCCAGAATGATAGCTCTATTTTGAAGTGTCTAGTAGGGATTGGTGTACCTAAGGTGTTTAGGGTTTTTTTTCCCATTTGTTTTAAACAGTGTCAGTAAACTACAGGTTAAAAAACATGAACAAGTCGATGAGTCACATTATGTATTTATTCCCATGCTACAGGCTATTGCTATTTTGGGAGATGGTCTCTGTAATGAGGTCTTACAGTATTCACAATCAACTAGGTCTCCTACAGTCATATCAACAGAAGCACTTCCCTTAAAGTCATCACATTTGTTAGTACACCAGTCTACTTCTGATTACATTTCTGGCACAGAACATTCCGATATGGACATCTAGTTTACTGACTGTGTGACTTCCGGCATTTTAAATGACCCAAGTTATGTATTCAAAGAGACAGGTAACACTTCCTAAGATTTGTTTTCAAACCTCTGACACATACACCTTATCTGAACAACAATGTTGCTCACTTTCCTAATTCCAGGAATACAGACTCTGATAGCTGGTATCAAACAGAGATCAGGAGCCCATGAAATACCAGAAATAGCTGTATGTACACTGCAGTTAAAATGGTCTTTCTCCAGTCACTTGGCAGACTAAGAATCCTTTTTGGAGCTGCCTACTATCTCTGGGCAGAAGAGAATATTTTTTACATCATCTTCCAAAGCAAACAAAGCAAAAGAAAGAAAAACCCACACAACCCAAATAAATGTCATTACCATCACTTATGAAAGGGAGAAAAAAAAAGTGCAAAGAAAAGGCTTTGCACAAGTGGCTTCTCCCTTATTAATTATCCTTTTAATCTTCCAGCCCAGAAGACAGCTCAGACTGCTCTAAAAATTTTTGTGCCTGTTAGAGGTGTTAACAGTTGAAGCAATCACTCCCTAACTTATTGGCATAAGTATAATGGAAGAATTGAGATCTTGAGAGCAGTAATATGGAATAATACAAGGGAGTGTCTGGTTTGCTTCCATTTCAAATAAAAATGCGTTAAGAGCACTTTCCTGAAGGTTTGTGGGTTTTTTTTAGGCCACTTGACAGAAGACGCTGGCAAACAGGAAAGGCAATATTCTTCTGATTGGCATCTTGCATAGATGGTTAAACAGCAGAAGATCGGAGTCCTCAGAAGTTCGGAGTCCTCAGAAGTTCAGCAGTTTCTTCCAGATATGATCTAAAGAAGTCAACTTTCCTGGATCTGGTTAGAGTCAGTTACCATTTCCCCCAGAAGCAGCCATGATGGCAACCCACTGACATGCTGTTAGAGGACAGGACTTTCCTGCTTAGTCCTGACTTCCTCAACACAGGCAACAGGCTAACTTGACACTCATTTTTCAGAATACAGCCGATCAACAGCTAAGTTGACTACTGTCAATTAGGGCAGTTATGAATGCTAAAACAGGATTTGTAGACAGAATTATTATGTTAGTTCATTAAGAAAAAGTTTAGGATTCATCTTATGTTCACTAATGCAGGCCTCATCTTGCTGAAATGTTTTGTTAGTCACACTGCCTTAATTACACCATGGGGTACACATTCATATTGGAACAGAGGTATATGCAAACTGGCATGCAAAGCATTTAAATGTTTTGGAACAAGCTGCCTGCCCCATGATGTATCACTGCACCTGATACACAATAACTAAATACTACTTGATAGTTATAACATCAGAGAACAGGCTTGCTTAAAGCATAGTTGAAGAAACGCCCCATTCCATTGCCAGAAACCACGAAACTTGAAAACAATTTGTTTGGGGTCGGAGGTGGGAACCAGCTCCGAGTCAAACATGGTTATGCAGCATGTTAAGTGTCTCATGAGCTACACTCTGCCTTCACTGGTCATTATTTGCAAGACTTCTCTCCCCTCTATCTAACTGTATTAATGTACATTCAACTTCCCATGAAGGCAGTTGCTGGATTCTCTGAAGTCTTTGAGTTGGTGCGAGTTAACCTATCAAGAGGCTAACAAAGAGCCAAATTTTATTTAGGAGCTTTTCATGCAAAAGCTTGTCAGTATCTCAAATTACACTGAGACTTTAGTTTTCCAAAAAACCCCCATGGTTATGCTTGTCCTCAGTGTTTCCCCCTACCCCTGCCCTCCCCAAAGACTAAAGGCACAAAAGCAGTAAAGATGAGAATTTTAAGATGTTCTAATATGGCTCTATAGGAATCAGGAATAAGACTGTAACAATCAGAAAAGCCATCTGCAGGCAAAAATCCAAGGCAGAAATGCTCTAACAAATAAGGGGGTGGGGGGCAAGAATTCAGCTTCCTTTAGGGGCTAGACAGGAAGAACTATTAGTGTGGAACTCATCAGTTGGCCTTTCCTTCTCTTTAGTTGACAACTGATTGAACAGATGCATTTTCAAGTCAGAAGAGATCAGGACTATGCCCAGATGGCTTTTGCATACCACCAAAGAGATACTGTACTGGGATGCTCAGAACTTGACAGTTATGGACTTACCAGTGACAAGTGGAGGGAAAGGACCACCTCCCTCAGCCTGCTGGCAACAGTCCCCCTAATGCAGCCCAGGGTACTGTTGGCCACCTTAAGGCATGACAGCACATTACTGGCTTCTGGTCAGCTTGGTGCCTACCAGGACCCCCAGGTCCTTTTCTGCAAAGCTGTCTTCCAGCTCTTCCAGCTGGTGGACCCCTGGTCAGCATATATTGGTGCTGGGGATTGTTCCCCCCCAGGTGCAGGACTTTGCCCTTCTCCTTGTTGAACTTCATGAGATTCTTGTCAGCCCATTTCTGCCCTGTCAAAGTTCCTCTGGATGGCAGCACAACCCTCTGGTATATCAGCTGCCACTCCCACTTTTGTGTCATCAGCAAACCAGCTGCCCCAGCAGCTGGTCATTAATGAAGACGTTAAACAGGACCGGACCCACTACTGAGCCCTAGGGTACGCTGCTGGTTACTAGCCTCCAACTGGACTTCATGCCACTGATCACCATGTTCCGGGTCTGGTCATTCAGCCAGTTTTCAATTCACCTCAGTTTGCTCATCCAGCCCACACTTCATCAGCATATGCTCCTGGTACTGCTGGTATCTTGTGATGATGAAGAGTAAATAAGAACTTGTAATTTGAAGAAATCATGCATGTCCTGATTTCTCTCTTACTAAAATGCCTAGCATATTCTGTAGCTCCCAACTCCTTTGGGGTCAGAGGAAAAGCAACTGCCCAGTTTCTCAGCCAACAGATCTCAAGATATGGCCTCTTCTCTAGTACATTTTGTTAAATAAATAACAGCTAAGAAACTCTGACTGTACCTATTCTCTCAAAAGAAATCCTACTGCTCACTATTGTCCTCACATATTGCCAAATCCCTGCTGGAAAAACAAAAAAAAAACCAGGAAAGCAAATTCTGGATGAATATAGAGCTCAGAGATCAGAAAGATTAACCCTACAGATGGGAGCAAATACAGTGATTTTTTGACATTTCGTTAATCTCTCATAGAAATCTATTCTGGAAAGACACTAGTAAACTTTCCCAGAATGCAAGCGCCACCCACCGTCCTGACATCAAAGCACCACAGCCTAAATTTGGATTAGCTGCCCACATGACTCAGCATAATTCCCCACCTATATCTGACCCTCTTCTCTTACATCCTCCCCAGTAACCACTATCCCCTTAGTAATTTCCATCAGGTTTACCCGTTCCTGTCTCACCAGAGACTCAATTTCCCTTCCCTGGCCTTAGTCCTCCTCCCTTGCCGCACAACTTCTTAATGCACCTCCTGACTACTTCACACGTTGTGCAGTCTTGCACCCTGCCTCCAATTCTCTCCTATAATGCTCCTTCTCTTAGTCTTTTCAGTAACTCCCAATCTCATCAGCCTCTTTCCTATCCCAATGTATGGTGACATTAGTATCATGCCTAACTTACTGTCTCTCCAACCACCGACTCTTTTCCTTTTACAGTTGATGTCTGAAGTTTTAGTGCTAACTTACCTTAAGGATACCATTAATGTTACCTCATTCGGGATCCTAGTAAATTCTTAGCCAAAAACTTGAGATCATTACCCCATCCTTACCTTTGTTAGGAATCACATTCAGTATGTATGATTATGCTGCCTTTAAAATACTGTTCCTTTGCTTCCAGAATCCTTTCCTTTATTCTTTCTTCAGTATGTCTCTGAAGGATCCTCCCCACATGCTCCTCCCCAATAGTTACTGCTCTAATCTCTGTTTCTTCATTAAGGTAACATCACCTGTAAATGCAAGTACAGCTACTCCCTGATGAGGGTTAACAAACAGACAAGACCTCTCTTCTTCCATGCAAACTAAAGCTTCACTCTATATATCTCTCCCTACAGATTCGCATTCATCTGTTCATTCAAGCGTAGCATGACTGAAAAATAAAGGTCTCAATTCCCCAGCCTCCTCCAATTGCATTTTTTGGAAACTGTGGCCAATACCATGATGATTTCTCAGTCTTTCGTTTAACCTTCATCTTAGATACCTCTCTAAAATTCACAACCAGGTTAAACGAAACCTTAAGGAATTTTTTTGTATGATCTGAGTGGTGAGGTCTTCCCAGTTTATCCACTTGACTACAATTCTTGTTCAGACTCATTATCTTAGGCCTTAATATATTGCTTTCTCCTTAAGGAGAAAGATGCACACAAGAGATGCCACTGACATACCAAAGCCAGTAATAACTTCCTGTTGTAGCTAAACACAAGGTTACAACTCAAGGGTGACTTTCTTATCACTCCCTACTGCAATAGGCTGTGGCCACTACTGTAGCAGTGTAAATAAAGGAATAGGTGCTTACTAGAGTAACTATCATTTATCCATGGTGCATCACGCTGCACGTGCTCGTGCCCTTCACACTCAGTCTCTTTGGACGGTGGGGGCTGGAGGCTGTGACCTATCTTTAGCCATTTGCACTTTGTGTTAACTGGAGATTCAGAAAAAGCGGAGACTCGGGTCAGATGTGGTATTCATATTAGTCCTCAACACCCACAAAAACCTGACTACTGAGAAGGCAAGCAATTATCCTCAATGTCTTCTGTGAATTAATTCTTCACTCTTAAATTCTTTTGTTGGCTACATGCAAACCAAAAGCTTTTTGGCATAGCAAGAGCTAGGAAGCTTAGCAGCGTTCATCAAAATGAACTGAAATCCTGCTCTTCCAAATATAAACTCTCACAGAAGCGGCACTCAGTAGTATTTAAACACTTCAGGCAATAATGGCATATTGAAGATGCAGGCTGACAACTCCACTTGACCACAGTGGAAATGAACCTTATAGGTCATTGAAAGAGGTGCAGTGGCTATTTGAGAGACAACGTAGAAAGGTAAAGAAATACTCAAAAAATATTTGGCCCTCTTAATTTAAAAAAAAAAAAAGTTTGTTTTACTTAATTCCTCAGTCCATGAAGAATCACATTTGAATATGACTGTGAGAAATAGAGTTAAGCTAAAGCCATCAACTTACACAAAAATCACTTTTGTCAACCAAGAAGTTGGCATTCCTGCCAGTGTCAGGATCGGTACGATCACTCCTAACCTACCATCATCTTTGCCCTCAACATTGCCCAGCACTCATTAAAACTATAAGCTGTAGCAGTACTGTCATGACTAGATACCAAGTGTCAAGACAGAGACAAGGGAATGGTGTTTTCTGCATGCTACAAACTTTCCTTTGCAAAGGAATTACAAAGGGAAGCATTGAAAACTCTTTTACTCTTCTCATGCACATTAATAGAGTGGTTTGAAATTCTGATCCTGTGTTGTGTCTACAGCATAAAAGGAAAAAAAAAACCCAAACCCTTCTGTATTTACAAACTCAAATTTAGCAGCAGAAGAGAGCAAATAAGTGTCTTTCATACCTCAATGGAAATTCATGCATCCACTACAGCCAATAGTCTCCTAAGGTAACATACAGTTGATACCCTATTGCAACATATGCAGGAACTTTTATATTTATTTATTTATTTGTAAATGAATGCACACACCACAGGTCCCACAGCAGTTCTGCTGACATGGTAAAATGGTTCACAAGGTGCAACTGTCAGAGACTGCCAGAATCCAAACACAGTCCAGCTGCTCACAAGCTAATGATAGCTCTGTGAAGGCGATTCAGGGAAATAGCTTTTTCATTCTGAAGCTCATCCAATACCAACAACTGTCATTTTCCACAATTCTCTGTAGTAACTTTCTCACTTTTTTCTCCCTCCAGAATAATAGCCATAAGGCTTGAGAAAGTCACAAAGCAAGCAATTCTTGTTCATATTTCCTTATATTCAGCTGCCATTTCTGTAACAGGAAAACAGGTTATACCAGCCTATGATATATTGCACGACTTTCCATCTCAGCCGTCCGATACCGGTCTTACCACACTAAGACTTGCAAACACTTGACGATGATGCTGAGCCACACAGCAAAGTGTGTACTCTGCAGTGGCATTATTTTGCTAAAAAACACTTTATAGCCTCTTGGTAATGACATCCCACTACGCAGGAAACATAGGCCTTTTATCAAAACTGAATTTTCCAATGTCCTGTTTTAATACAGGGACAGGATACAAAGGCAGCTCTCACTATCTGGGTCCCCCACCACAGCTGATGGACCCAGGATGGCTCAAGACAATTCTGTTCCTTACAAATTTGCCAGGGAACACTGACAGCCAAAGGAGTCATGTGTGATTCCATCACTTTCCTGCTCAAAGTTTGGGGTTTTTTCCCTTTTTCTTTTTTATAATGACCACAAGCATAACTTAAGTGGGATGCATAACGATCAGCCAGCCAGCAAGTTGAGGTTTGGGGCCACTCAATAATACCCATTACCATATGAGTAAACTAAATATTAATGTGGTAAAGGACATTGAAAGAAGGATTAGATTAGGAAACTTCAGAAAGCAAGACCAATATAAAAAAAATAGTATAATTTATAGCCAGAAAATGGTTAGATCAAAGTCATCACCTCTAAGCCGGTATACCCCAGTGAATAAAGCTGTACTAGGCAAAACTACCCAGGCAGGGAGGTAAGTACCCTTACATAGCAAAACAGTCATTCCCCTCCCCTCCCCATCTCATACTGTTAAGCTGCACAAACTGTACAAGAAAGGAAGCCCCTACAGATAAATTGACTTACAGCTAAATTGACTGCTTGCAAGTTACAGCTCTCTTCCAACTCTTCCTCCTAAAAATATGCAAAGCTCCTGAAGCAAAAACAGCTTCCCACATTAATACAGAGTTATAGCTATAATTACATTAGAAGAGATCTATCAATCTAGGAGTTTCAATATCCTCTACAAAGAAAACATTTGTAGTGGGAATGCAATGATTCAACATATAGCTTTATGGATAACTGGAGAAAAGTCATCTTCCCCCTTGAGGAAAAATAACTGCAGTAGCGGAAGTGACAGTTCTGTAATTAACTATGCCAAGAAATTTTACTGGTATGGCCGCTTCTAGGTGGGAATCACAGCTCCATAATCCAGCTGAAAAATCTAGACTGGCAAATGCCTGGGGTGGCCAGAAAACTCTATAAGCACCTTTTCTATATCAGAAGAACATAAATCAATTCCAGCTCACTGCAGATTTTTTTTTTTTCGGGAAACCATTTAATTATCCTATCTTTCTTTTTCCTTTCATCAAGGAAATGCCATGTGATAGCTCTTGAATACCTACATCAAAACTAGCAGTATCTTTTTCTGAAAACAGTTTGGAGCTAATTCAGAAACAACTTTCTGTAATATGCAATTGATTTACAAGCCCCCAAAACCACAACAAGGCAGGAAAAGCAATAACACATCTACAGAGAAATGTCAGGTCTTCTAGGAAATCTTTACTTCAAGATGTTTTAAAATATTGAGAAGTATTAAATCTCAGCTCCAGTATCCTTTGCATGAAAATGAGCTGGCTTAAACATCTTTGATTATCCTATATAAAAACTGTGATCATTTTAGCATGCCATCAACTAGAATATGGCATTCTAGAGAACTTAAAAGCTGTCACTGGTATTTTTCCTCCAAACAGATGTGTGAGCCATGTGCCAGTGAAGACAAATACTAAGCAACTGGAAGTGGGCAGGAGGACGATCAGACTTAAAATAGGCAGAGATATTTTGGGAAATAATGGTGCTTTAGCAGGGTCACATTTGTTTCAGACCCAGAACAAATCAAGCAAAGCAGATTTGAGTACAATTTGACAACTATGCACACAAGAGTGCTCCAAACAGCTTCTCTTTAACTAGAAAGGAGTTTTTGGAATGAAACGACGGTTTGTCTTCTGCTATAATAAAGAATATAGGGAGGACAGAGTTTGTTATGTTGAATAAAGATGCTTGATTAAGCCTGGTTTCAAAGCTTGCCCCAAGCTAATTGATTTCCCGATCTATATTTCATTGAAATACCAGCACAATACAAGAAGCATCAAACAACAGCTTGTCTTACCAGCACAAACATTCAATTCTTTTATTGGAAAGACCTACTGGTATTCTGGAAAGACTGCATTTAATGTTTACTTTCTACCTTTTGCGGTATCTGAAATGCTGTTTAGCAAGGCACACATCATGTCTCCTTCAATGTGGTGAGGATTTAGGATGCGAGCTGATCGCTGTGTCATCTTAAATTGAGCTTCCAGTTCCAGGAAGCTTTTGTCTCCAGAAAGTACAGTGAAAGGAATTTGCTTGGGCAGAAGCTCATCCAGACGACCAGCCTGTAGGGAAACAAATGACAAGTGTTGAACTGAGATCATGTTTCTATCTTGTGGGGTTTGGCTAGCTTTTTGTAAGACAGAGTTTCATAGGGAAGCCTTCTAGAGCAACTCACCTCTGCTTTTATGGTCTGATGCATGTTACACCACTGTGAAAGTTATTATTTCAACAGTTTGACACTACGTTTATTCTATACAAATGACAATAGATAATGGAAATGGCTACCAGAACAGTACAGATGGAGTATGGAACAAATTCCTAAAAACCAGCATTTCAGAACCATCTCTACATAAAGCAAGTAATCTGTGCAGAGCATTTTAAGAATCATAAAAAAAAAGTGTAATGTAACATACAAACACTGTTGCAAAACATGCTTATATCAAATAATTAGATTTTCAAGTAGTTTTATCTAACCAATAAAGCACTATATTAGGAACGTTAGAGTCTCAAGTAGTTTTATCTAACTGATAAAACTATATTAGGAACGTTAGAGTCTCAAGTAGTTTTATCTAACTGATAAAACACTATATTAAGAACATGAGTCCCCATGGCATCTCAAATTCCTGTCTTTCATCTGCACTTCTCCCACCTCAGACAAAGCCCTAGGTCTACTGAATAGAGGCACTGCTCTGTCAGCCCAACAGAGTCTCTGAAACTGGCACCCATCTAACTCCATCTTAACAATGGCTACTTGGAGAGGCAGGAGTTACATTTCTCTCCAAAACAGAAACAGTAAGAATTGTGGGGTTTTATTCTTCACTCCCTAACCAGCCCCCTTCCCCTTCACAACAAACTGATGTCTTATTTGGGCTAACTTTTATTCCTATGGAAAGAAAAAAAAAAAAGTAAATAACTTCTCAACAGGCTGTCTCCACTCAATTCAGTGCCTGGTTTATCGTTCTTTTCAGTGGATGCAGAAGTCACATGAAGAGAATCTAAGAATCTCATCTGTAATTAACATCAATAGCCGATATCACCTGCCACTCTTCTCTGGGTCACAGAAACACACAACAATAAAGAAAGCATTCACTAACGTACATGGATACAGAGAGCGAAGTCTGCTGCTTCTCTTCTGGTACCACAACGTGGATGAAGAAAGAAACATCCAATCCTTTTAAGATAATTGTAAATTTTGCACTGCACTGGAGGTTTCCAATTGCTGTATCCTCCTAAACAGTGAAGAATAAAAATACATAAAAAATAAGTTTAAAAAACCCACAGAAATGCCACCATGAATTAAGAATGCAAGAAGCCAAAAGCAAAGATGAATCTGGCTTTGAAGACAGGGTTTATTTTGACCAATGCAAAAGCTATATATAATATATATAAAAATATATAAGCATATAACCAAAATCCCAAAAGAACCCTTGTTCTTGGATTAGAAAGCAAAAAAGGAAAAAAGTAGCTAGCCTGATCCTACACAAAGCCTCTAATTCAATTTTGTATGAATTTTTCTTCTAATCCTGAAAAACTTATCTTCTAGATATCACGTGTCCTTATACACAAGGATGTATTTTTTCCCAGTTTTAAGCACAGTTATGGTTAACGTGCAGAGGAGCTCTGAGAATGTGGTACAAGTAACAGAAATGCTTCTCTTAGGGAATCCTGTACTAATGTAATGCCCAAGATTATTTCCAACAAACTCTGTAACTGCCTGACACATCACATGTCAGAACTCTTTAAAAAGAAGATCCAAGAACTGACCAACAGCTGAAACAAATGTCAGAGTCCTGACAAACACTTGGATGCAGTCAAGGATAAGCAAAATGAGGCTACAACTGAGGAAAAAAATAAGTGCAGGAATTTTCTCACCAGTATCCTAAAACATGTATCCTAAAACATCCTAAAACTGGCAGAGAAAATAGTTGGGTAACAGAGATGAGCTGTGTAACAGGCCTGCTACAGATAAAAAGAATTCCAGGCTGAAACAGGTTGCAAGAGAAAGGAAAGGAGCAGCAAGTGTCTCTAGAAGAAAGGGAAAAAACAGAGGAGCTTGCAGTTACTATGACAACATAAAAAGACAAACAAATGGAAGGACAATTTGAAGGGAGTGAATAAGAGTTTCTTGACATTCCCAATTGCTAAGAAACAATGGGTCTGCAATGTGGAGGAAACAAACGTTGCTTTATCTGCCAGATGATGGAGTGGCTGGATGCAAGAAAGGATTTTGAATGGAAAGTGAAAGCAGTCATTGATGGCACTTCATGTGAGGACACATGAAAGGAAGGCTCAAGTAAACAGGCTACAGAGTGTGTATTCCAACCTGCCCGCCCCCAGTCTGACAAAGTAGTAGAAGCAATCTTCAGTAGATTTCTCTAGCTTTTTGGTTCCCCCTCCCCCTTTCAGCTTAAGGGCTAGAAGAGGGTATCAAAAATTATCTCAAAGCTCAAAGATTTAGTAGCAGACTACACAGAAACGATTTAGGGGTATCTGTCCATGAGAAAAATGGTATTTGCACACTGGTGACAGCTTTGGTCACTGCTATTTGGCAAAGACTTGTAATCACCAACCCTGGCTTTTGGCTGCATAAATGTCCAACATAAACATTTGAACAGGACAGCTGAAAACAATGACAGAACTGTATTTACTCTGGCACACCTAGACCACAAATGGGTGAAGGACAACTGAATATCTGAAACCAGAAACAGAGCCTGTACAATGGAAGAACTCAGAGTAAAAAGGTTTAATAACAATATAATGCAAATTAATATAAAAATAATAATAAAAACCCCAGAAATGTTAATTGGGGAATGCAGAAAAAAAAAATAAGTGAGGAGACAGGGATGTTGCTCTATTTTCACAGGCTAAACCAACAAAAATAGCATGCATCAAATAACTCTGTAAACCATTATTTGAGAGGGCACCTACAACAGTAAATCCAGATACGCCTGGCAGCCTTAGCATTCCCAGGCTCTGTAACAATACAGTTGATTGTTAAAGTGTTCTCTGATATGAATATGGCCCATTTTAATCACCATTAACTCTTTGGCATGGGTTTTTTGGTTCACAAGCTCCAGGGGCCATTCCCATGAGGCAGCCTACATGTAGCAACCCCATTTGGGAAGCAAGAAATTGAGTGACACTGACATGGCCTGGCCCATGCCAGCAGGTGCCTGTGTTTGGAACATCCCTGGACACAGCGTCTTAACTAGCACAGAAGTAACCTTGGGTAAGATTATCCTATTAATAGAGGTTCCTAACAATAGATTAGCAACATTAAGACTGTACTATGGATTATTTCTCTTTCTTAGATAGGTCAGAGAAGAGACATTTCCGACAGCAATACAGTTCAGACATTCCTGGGTTCATCACTTTTTTCTTACTGAATCAAAACAGGGCATTTTAACCTTGGGAAAATACTAACAGCACAGAAGACCCTGTCATTACAATCAAGCTTGGGTCAATTAATGACAAACCAGTTCTGAGTAAACTAAATAGAGTACAAAGTATGACTGAAAGCAAGTGTCCGAACTCAAGTGGGGAAAGCTTGGCAGAACTGGGAAAAATTACTCTTTACTAAATAGTTGTTTATAAAACCCAGACAGAGTAGCTTTGGACTTTACATGTCAAAGAGGCCTGACATTTCTTCAAGACAGATTCCTAATAGTTTCTTATTTTTATCTGTAGAAAAAGAAAAAAAATTTCCAAGGCTGAGTGGATTGAATAATCATAGAAATAAGCAGTAAACCTTTAGCAATTAAAACCCACAACCAAACCCCAAATCACAAGAGCCTTAGAAGTCAAGTTGGGCAAAGCCTCACAGAAGATAGTAAGAACAAACAACCGTTCGTTCAGCCATATAGAAAAGAGAATATAAATAAATGGAGCAGACAGGCAGCAAAGATGAAATTGAAATCCAGAATGATTAGGTATAATCTAAACCCTCAAAATCAGTATTTTCTGTGGTTTTGTGCACATACGTGTGCAAGAATACTGTGACGGTACCTAGGCCAAAGGCTAGGTAATGACAATACAGGTAATGATATAGAAGTAATGCCTGAGCAGAACACAAAACTCAGGAGCATAACCTGCTGTGACAGAGAAGACCAGGGGGTTCATCCCCAGAACTCTGAACAACCAGACATTAGACTACAGGTCCAGGAGCACAGCTGACTGACTGAAGAACTTGTACTTTACATTAACAGACATACTTGCTCTGCCTTCATCAGCTAACTGGAATACCTATTTCTAAGGTGGGGGGGTGGGGGAAGGGAGTCAGGCATCAACAGGCCTTTCAGTCCAACCTCAGGAGCATGAACACTCTCAGCCTTCAGGGTGTCCTTGATTATCTTGGCCAGCAGGTCGAGGGAGGTGATTCTGCCCCTCTACTCTGCTCTGGTGAGACCTCACCTGGAGTATTGTGTCCAACTCTGGAGCCCTCAGCACAAGAAGGACATGGAACTGTTGGAGCGGGTCCAGAGGAGGGCTACTAAAATGATCCGAGGGCTGGAGCACCTCTCTTATGAGGACAGGCTGAGGGAGTTGGGCTTGTTCAGCCTGGAGAAGAGAAGGCTGCGGGGAGACCTGATTACGGCCTTTCAGTATCTAAAGGGGGCCTATAGGAAAGATGGGGAAAATCTTTTTAGTAGGGCCAGCTGTGAGAGGACAAGGGGTAATGGTTTTAAACTAAACCAGGGTAGGTTTAGACTGGATATAAGGAAGAAATTCTTTACAATGAGGGTGGTAAAACACTGGAACAGGTTGCCCAGAGAGGTGGTGGAGGCCCCATCCCTGGGAACATTCAAGGACAGGTTGGATGGGGCTCTGAGCAACCTGATCTAGTTAGTGGTGTCCCTGCTCACTGCAGGGGGGTTGGACTAGATGACCTCTAGGGGTCCCTTCCAACCCAAAACATTCTATGATTCTATGATTCTATGATCTTCTAAACAGATGATCAAGAATATTAGGTAAAGCAGTGCAATGGTGTTTACGAAGTGTAAAACACATCTGACAATTCCTACAAGTCTGTTAAGATGATACCTATGTTTCAGGCAACAAATATTTTGGAACTATCCCTTTTGAAAATAACCCCGGTATTCAACGTACCGCAGAAAAAATAATTATAAAGGCAGGTACAGAGAAAAACAGTAGAATAAGCATGAGGTGGACAAGAAGTTGGTTCAAGAATAGTCAGGTAAGGAAAAGTATCAAGTTAAAGGGATGTTATTGGTAGACTTCACAAAAAGTTTTCTTACAAACCCATAACAACATGAGTTCCATCAATCACCGTGTACCTCTACTGGTATCTTCCAGATGTGAGATACACCTACTGATGTACAGAATGACCAGGGACATCCTTAAAGAGCAAGCCAGAGACAGAACAAAATTCAAGTAAAAGAATGTAAAATCATGCCTTTTGGAACGAAAAAGAACATTATGACAAGGACTTGGAAGTTAGAAAGAAAATAATCTCCGAGTATTATGAAAACCTAGTATGACACAGCCTAAGTAAGTTCAGCAGGGAAGCCAAAAAGACTCCTAAACTGTTCAGCAATTCTGGAACAGTATTCTACAAGGAATAATAAGAGCAGAGGAGGTTAAGACTGAGTTAGAAAAGTTCAAGAGTGTTTCTACTACATGATGCCTGTGACAGTGTGACTTAAGAAGTCCTAGTGGCTGCTTGTTCCTGTTCTTTATACCCTCAGATTCAAAGAATCTCTGCTCAAGTATTTGTGTAGACTTGCTAACCTTATCTTCGTATCTCCTTCAACCACTTTTTACCTTGAAAGCCCCAGATAAATGTCCCTTGGTTCAGGTTAGCTGGCAGCTGCGTGAATAAGCTTCCCCAGTTGTCCAGATCCACCAACACAATGTGAGTCATGGTTCTCAGGTAGTCAAGATCAGGAAGTTCACCATCTTCAATGGGATAAAAAGGATGCATTTAAAGTTCACCTGGCTTTCTGGTCAACCAACATACATCAACTTAAGATATGCTTTTGAATATTCGTGTATTCAACTGTTCTGTAAGCTAGAAGTTACAAAACATGATCCTATTTGGCAATTGTATTGTTTTTAAGTCAACTGAAGTAGCATTTAGCAACACACAAATCAGACAAAAGAAAGTGGAATTTAGCTATACGATGGTGTAAAGTTGGATAGTTTTTGCAGCTGTTGTCCTGCACCGAGACATTTTAATAGTCCATTTAATATTCAACTGTGCACCCCTACTATGGCACTTCTCTGTGACGTTTAATTGCTTACATGCATAAAAGCATGTAAAATGTTTAGAGTCATACTTTTTGCTGTATCTCTAACATAAACGTCAACTTTTTAATCAAAAGCATTATGACACCATGAATAATTAAAAACATTTCCAATTTTTGAACACAAGGTACAACTTCAGCATTCTTGATGTCATTCCTGGAAGTGACATGAACTTAAAAAAATATTTGCATGCTCAAGGCAAAAAACCCTAATACATACTGAGAATATAAATTCTCAGCTGAAATTATTTTTTGGCAAGCTAAGGAAACTGAGAAGATGGTATTATAATAGGACTGCCCACACAGAAAGCACTACCAGGCTCATAAATATTTATACATACAAAGAAGGCAAGTTTCTCCTGAATGTGTGTTTATTAGAGACTGATCTTACATTTCTAGGAGCTGGAGATCTATTTGGGGTCCTTGATTGTCCTTATCCTTTTAACACCAAATTATGATGTCAACTAATTTGAAAGTTAAACGTTTGAGTCCCAGGGTCCCCACATCTGCTTACTTTTTGTTTAAAGACTTCATGCACGCAGCATATAGCAATAAATTGTTCAGTTCTGGAAACTCAAATACAAAGAATTCAAAATGCAGCTTTGAGAAGTAACAAATATTAAATTCCAAGATGATTTATAGACTGGATGTAGGGAAATGATATGCTACATTGAAACAGAGTGTGTTAAAGGCAACAATATTTTTCTAATGTTAAAAAAAAAATAAATTTCACAAACCTTCACCAGGTTCTTCAGGCTGTGCGGAGTTCTCCCTTTCTTTCTCTCCTGGTATTGGTCCTGGTATTGGAGGAGACAACTGTGGTCTTGACTGAGTCTTGGATGGAGATGCCTGAAATTTTAGCTTGTGAGGTTTTTTCTCCACACAAGCCCCACTTGCTGTGAACTTGAATACTGCATTTTCCGATTCTGATGCAAGGCTTGATAGATCAGGTTTCTGCAAGAAGCAGTGTTTCACGTGATAGTGCTGATGTGCGCTCTGAAGATCATTGAAGTTTTTGTTGCACGCAGCACATCTAACAACATACATCTCTTCCTTATGTTTCACTGATGTGTGACTGTTGAGATGAATGTTCAAGTCAGCAAAATTTTGTGCAGTTGCAGAACAGGAGCAGCAATGAAACCATAAGTTTCCCTTTTTCAAATTCCCCTGTTTATTCTGGAGATGTAAGTTGTCCGGCAACCACAGGTTAAACAGTCTCCTTTTTCTACTGGGAGGAAGTCCTCCTCATTTTTTATTGATACTTCCATCTGCTCAGGCACAAATGCATAGTCCACACTGTGAATCTGCCTATAATGGATTAGAAATTCTTCTTCTGTGTCAAAGAAGAGATTACCACAAAGGCCACAGAAGTATTTAGTCTGTATCTCCTGGTTATGATGCTCTTGGAAGTGTCGCTGTAGCGTTCCTACCTTCCGAAAGTGATTTCTGCATAAGCCACAGCAGTACCTGTGAAATGCATGGCTTTCTAAGGACATGCAATGTTGTTTAACACTCTCTTCAGATTCAAACATCTCCTCACAAATGCGACATTGCCATTTTCCCAGAATAGGACTTTTTTCAGAGGAGAGTTCCATAGGACTAGGAATGCAGCCTTTCCTTTCACCTGCAGAAATGCACACTGCATCAGAAGCGGATGGCATAGGTTCATCTTCTAGAGCTTCTTGCTCATAATAGTAACTATGTCCACCATGAAATTCAGTCACATGTCCCATAATATCCTCTTCTCTGAGATCTACAGAGCATGCTCTGCACCAGAGAAGAAAATTAGTCAAGTGTGCTCCCCCATGGAATCGACTCATATGCAGGCGGATAATACTTGAATTTTCAGCAAGCTTTCCACACACAGCACATTTGTGACAGATCCTATTTGCTGATAAAATGTGCTTTTCTACTGACTCTTCTGTAAAAAACTTTTGAAGGCATTCACAAAACCAGGCTTTTACTTTGCAAGCACTACCCTGACTTTGGTTTGCTATATGATCTTCATTTTTCTCTTTTAAATCACTCTTCCGTTTTAAAGGAGTAGACCCCCTTTCATTGGTAGACTCATTCGAAGTCAAACGTCGTTTAAGCAGTGGTCTTGACCGATCCACAATATGGCACAAGTGAGACTGATTTTTATTTTTTCCATTGATATGACAGAACATCAAGATGGACTCTTCCATTGTAGTAAAAACTTTAACATTATGTTGAGTGGTTTGCTTATGCTGGGTGATCTGATTCTTATCAGCAAACAGTTTATCGCAGTTCTTACAGTGACCTTTTGTTTTAAATACCTCTGCAACTTGGGAGATGCTCTTCTTGGACAGTGCAACGGGCCCAGAATTACGACAACGTGTTCTAAAATGGATTAAAAAAAAATAAAGAGGTTATATCATAACCTGAAACATTTTTAAACTTTCAGATGTACTTTGAAATATTACCTAATAGCTACAGCAATTAGTGCATGGAAATCATGTCCTCTGTATACTTTAACTCACCTACTAGCTTGCCAACAAAAACATGCAATGCCTATCTAGTCTCTGCCCTTTGAAGAGAATTAGATGCTAATTTCCACAACTAGCACTTAGATTGATGCTTATGTTGTTGACTCAGTATCTTTGAAATCAAACTCTGCCAACTTAGAAATAGTGGAACAGAGACCAAGTTCTGTTGTTCTGTTAGAGAAAGTAATACAAATGATACATTGCATTCTGCAATGGATTGTGTGGGGTAAGGCGTGGTAAAAGACATGGAAAAGGGGACAGTTTTGTGATAGTTTACTCAGAAAGTCAACATTCAGATGCCCTGAAATCCACTAGCACCACTAAGAACACGTCTGCCTGTCTGTTATCCATCTATGGACATTCACATTATAAAGACAACTGTCTCTCACAAACCTGAAATGAGCCGTTAATTCCATGTGCGAGCGTAACATCTGGTAGCAGGATAAACACTTCACTTGGAAGGGAACCTCTTTGCACAGAGATATCAGAAGGTTCTTTGCATAGGATGGGAAAGGTAGAGGAAGGCCAGCCTTCATTTCATCTATAATATGGAATGACAGAACACGCAACCACACGTTAAAAGAGTTCTTTCATAGTATTTCAGCTGTTGGATGACATAGTTACAATTGTACTTGTTTGTCACAGGGTTCAGAAAGCAAGTTGCCATGTGTCAGTTGAGTCACAGTAATTGTGCAATGGAAGCTTTAATTAAAACTGCATTAATTTTTTAAACTTCTGTAACAATCTTGTATCTAAATCTGTCTGCATCTTGCTTTTTCATACTCCGTGACTGACTCGACTTCCCTTTTCCTCCTTCTGCAAGGTCAAATCAGGTCTCTCTCTTAGGAAGGTTCTTACTGATCTTCTCCCCCTACATCTATCACCACCTGTCTACTCTTACTACATATGTTTTTGTTTAAAGCCACAGTGTGATTAAAAAAAAAAAAGTATGCAATTAGTTTAAAAAATTCCCACATACTCTGACCATCTCTCTCTCTTTCCCATCCTCAATGTTAATCGTCCTTAAATTTTCCGAGTACATATGCCACATCTAACTCTAGGTACAGCAGAATAAAAAAAATTCTGTTGAAAAGAGAGTGGGAAATGGCTTATGAACTATATATTGCTGTCAATGTTCTGCATCTTAGGAGGCAAATTCTCTGAATTTTCTGTTTAGTAAGATGTGATGATCAGCAGGCAGTAATTCGAGGTTATGCCTTTCAACTAACTTCACTGCCAGATCTTACAGATCATGCTGATGATATTAATCATGAAGACCTACCAATCCAAAGGAAAAAATGGAACACTTCCTTTTTTTCTTCTGAGCTAAGCTCTATCCATCTCTAAAGAAGAAAACACTATTTTGTGCTTTTAATCTTTTCAAAGCAATAGCTCACCAGTTATCTTTTTTAAAACCTATAGCCTGATTTTAAAGTCATCTACAGTCAGCACATTCAGAATTAATAACCGATTTAAGAATAAAAGTACATTAGATTTGCAATACATAAGAGAACTCAGAACCATGCAGCTGACTGTCACTTCCATGAATACAGCAGTTACTGACTCGACCTGCAGGAAGATTCCTTCAAAGCCTGTCTTTACTGTACACTTCCTGCAGCCACTCTGGGGGAGGACAGAAGTAGAAGATACAGTTATGAAGAGTAGAAATAACTATACCAATCCTTTTGACCATGTAGGCTTATCCTGAAAGCTACACTGTCTAAAATATGGCAGCTTCCTGGCTAAAAAGCCAGTACAGTTGTGGTGGTCATTAACCCTGTTTTCAAGACCACGATCAGACAGATATCTTCTGTGGAACCTAGTAAGTATGGTTCAGGATGTTACCGGCTCACAACATAACCAGCATTTTAGTCTTCGGTTGCAATGCGGCCAGTGCAAGGCATCAGACTTGCAGCACTGTTCCAGCTAAGCTGGCTAAATTTGCAATTATACAGAGAAGAAACTTTCACAGGTCTTTTCCATCAGAAATGCCAAGGACACTGACAAGAAAAATAGCTTCCAGCAGACTTCAGACAGTACAGTAAGGGGAAGGAACATCACAGCCAGTCTAACTGGAATTGAAAAAGAAACGTATGTGTTTTGGTCCAAGTCCCCATGAACATGCTAAAAGTAAATTTATTTAGGACAGCAGTTGCACAGTCACTGGAGGATGCGAAGCTTATATGAGACACCAGACAGCATACAGATAAAGGAAAGTCTGCTTCTCATTACAGCAATTGTGATGGAGGAATAATTTTTACATAAAAACATTGATTTCAGAGCATGTCCTCTTACAGAACTGTACCACATTTAAGACCTTAAAAGAAAAATAAGAATTCATTAAAAACAAGCTTAAAAACCTTGAGCTTTTTTACACAGCAGAAAAACGTAAGTCACTTCATATCATAAGGATCAATTACGAGAAGGAATGAAAAACAGTACACTTAGTAGCAACATACCACTCAATTTAGAAACCTGGTGGAAGTGGTTCTTTCCTGACATATGCTGCAAGCATTCATCTCTTTTGGTGAAAAGGAGGAAGCAGTTTGGGCATGCAAAACACTGAATATGCTGTGGAGGGAGATCTTTTTTATGTCCATCATCTTCATTTAACTGGAAGAGAAAATTAGCTAGTTAGGAAAAATATTAAGTCAAGAAACCAGTCCTAGTTCTCCTCATGTCCTTCCATTCCTCTTTCCATTCTGCGGTAATATTTTCACTTTTAGGTTTGCAGCTGCCACACCTATTTTTATCTGCAGCCTACCCCTATGCACTTCAGCTCGTGAGACACAAGGGACTGGCCAAACTGTCACTGTCAAGCTCAGCTACCCACCCCTACTACGCTGGCAACTTCTCCATTCTCTTCTTGCACCACTGGAACAACCACCTTCTCCAGGAACTATGTGCTCCATTAACTCTTAGCTAGTGCCTTTTAGCTAGGCTCTCAGAAAAAGCTCCTTCTGTCACTAAAGCAGCTGCTTTTCCTCATGTTTGTTCTTCCCTACTCTTGCTAACCCTACCTTCTTAAAATGCTGCTCCTCAGAGTAGCCAGAGTAGCCTGACAGGCCCATGACTTTTATCAAAGTCAACTCCTTCCACCCCCTTTGCCTTCTACATCAACTTCAGATCTTTGCCTTCAGAGCAAAAATCCTTTAATTTTGCTTCTGACATTTTTGCTTACTCCCTTCTTATGTCACTCAAAGGATCTTTATGATATGCTTATGCTTTCTCCAACATTTTAGGATTATCTATCTCCCCATTCTTCCACACCAAAGTAACCCCATCTTCTTGCCTGCTGCAAGAGCCACTGTTTTTCTCCAAAACATGTCTGTAACTCCTGCTAATGTCCCTGGACACACCACAGGCACACAACTTGGAAGCAGCGGAAAAAAGAGGAGGGACTAACTATGATGCAATCTTTCAAGCTCATCAGGTATGACTGTGCATCAGGAGTTACTGCTACTAGCTAAAAGTAGTCAAATTTTCACAGTATCTAAAACTTCTCCTGAATTTAATACAGCTTCTGGAGACTAGGTGGGTACACAAAAGTATCTGTTATTAAAACACTAAACTTTGAAAATGCTAACCATTATCCAATTCAACGCCAGACTGCTTAAATAAAACCATACACTCAGAAGATAACACCTGAGCATCTGTCATTGAACTGAGGTTTTACACTGGCAAGTTATGAAAAGAAGGGAAAGACAGCACATTATCAAAAAAAAAAGTGAAAAGAGTGGAGGTAGGGAACAACAACAACAACAGCAGCAAATACTATTAGCTTATATTCAAATCAAAACTCAAATGCTAGATTACCCTTTTCCCTTCCGTAAGTTAACTAGTGAGTAGCAGCAAACATATCTGTCAGAGAGACTGAAAACAGAGACAAAACAGTTACATCTGAATCACCCAAGTTTCTTTTCTCATTCTGTTGCCTCTTTTTCCCCCCTATCTCCTTTCTGCTGCTTTTCTTTACCATCACTTATTTCACCCTAACTTCTTGCCTTTATCTTTCATAGTTTTGGAGATGCAGAAAAAGGGAACACCTTTCGACAGCACCAACAGAGGGACAAGAGGTTCAAGACAGAACTACGGTCTTCTCAAAAGTACACTGGAAAGTACAATCTAATGGTCAGATCTCGTGGGAGTACTGTCAGGATACACCAGGTGTTTGACACACAGCAGAACAAGAAAAACTACGTTGAAGACTAAAAAAAGGGAGGGGAAAGAAAGAGGGTTAAAAGGAAAAAAAAAATTAAAAATTGGTGCATAATTATACATCTTGAAAACCCTCTACCACATTCAGTCAGGTGAGTTACTTATCCTTATGATCTTGCCTTAGATAAAAGATGATCATTGTACTGCTGAGAAGTTGAAAATCTTTTGCAGCATATCACACAGGCAAGAGCATTATTTGGGGGTCCATGTAACGTGACTGTTGGGTCACAAGGAGAATGATCAAACCTGGAGAGGAAGAAATAATAAACAAACTAGTCCCCTCTAAACAGTCAACATGTTTTTTTTTTTAATGGGGGAAAAAACCACACAACTGTCTTTTTAAGCTATTGGACAAAAACCAGATCAACCTAAACACTGCAATTCCTCACTTCTACCATTAACTGTATCAGTTGAACAGAGGTGATTCTCCCTGCAGCTGACCACTTTGCAGAGGAATCATACTATTTTTAAGAGCAAGAAAACTAACAAAGCCTCAACCTCTTACAGAGGGATTTTAAAAATTTATCTACTTTTACTGGGATAGATATTTTGGCTGGGATAGAGTTAATTTTCTTCATAGCAGTTTGTACTGTGCTGCATTTTGGATTTATGAACAACAGTGTTGACAGCACAGGGATGTTTTAGCTATTGTTGAGCAGTGCTTGCACAGCGTCAAGGCCTCCTCTGTTTTTCAGACTGCCCCACCAGCAAGTAGGCTGGGGGTAGGCAAGAGGCTGGGAGGGGACACAGCCAGGACAGCTGACCCCAACTGACCAAAGGGATATCCCATGCCTTATGATGACATGCTCAGCAATAAAAGCTGGGTGAAGGAAGAGGAAGGGGGAGGGAGGATGTTTGGAATCATGATGTTTGTCTTCCCAAGTAACTGTCATGTGTGGTAAAGCTCTGCCTGCTGATGGGAATTCCTTATTTTGCTTTGCTTGTGTGCGCAGCCTTTGCTTTACTTATTAAACTGTTTTCATCTCAGCAGTTTTCTCAGTTTTCTCACTTTTACCCTTCCAATTGTCTTCCCCATCCCAGTGGGGTGGGGCGGAGCAGCCTACGAGGGTTAACCCACAACACTCACTTCAGCTTCTCTCCTTACCACCTTCCCCATGACACATTCACTAGTTAAAAGGCAGTATATGCTGGAATTGACCCCAGACACACTGAGTTGCTGACTAGCAGTGATCAGCTACAAACATGTGCCTGGCCTACAGCTCTTGCTCCTCCTTCCCTTCATTAGGGGCATTTTTATCTTACCATCAAGTTGTACATTAGCCTTTTGCTCTTTTTCAAATTTGGATGAAGAAAGAAGAGAACCGGAGAACAGAAGTCTTGTTTCTCAAAAAAATCCTCAACAAGAGGAAGAAATCAATTCCAAGCGAAAAAAGCAAACAAAAACCCAACCAACCAGGAAGTTCATCACATCACCTGTATAAAACATTTAGCATATTAATCTGCTCTGCAAATGGAATTTTGTCACAATAGGCAGTTTAAAGCAGACTTGATGCTGATGTCCTAAGTTTGAGCATATTCTTTCATTATTATTTCTTGCGCTGAGCTCTTGCACTATGTCCTTACCTTTGAAGGTGACCTAGAAGAAGATGTCCATTATCAAACTTTCTGTTGCAATGCATCACAGGACAAGATATGGGATTGCTGTTGACTTGCGTCTGACCTCCCCTCTTATAATTACCCCTTTTTCCACTGTTAATGGTGCCTGGTTTGAGACCTGTGTTATAAAACAAAGCTCTTAACCAGAATCTGAATTCTAGAGGCTTGAGAACAAACAACACACAAGCCCTAAAGCATTTAAAAATCAAGTTATATTGATTCTTAAAAGCAAGCTAACAATGCACTGTAACTCAATCCTGCTGAGGTAAGTCTGCTCTTTCAGTTGAAGAATCCGTCTCTTCAATCCCCAGTAGGATTACTTTTCAAAGACTTTGACACCCTTCCTCCAGGTCCTCCAGGCAATATTTTAAATTGATTGAACTTCCTGAAGTTATACTTATTTATGTAGACGTTTTCCTGAGCAACAGTTCAACAGTGATATTTTTTCATCTTAGCAACTTTGCTTATAAAAATAGTTAACATTGCCTTAGTGGTTTTTAGACTTCGTAAATTAAATTTTCTAAGCAGCAAAATATTAGAATAGCTTTTACAGAAATGGATGTCTAAGAACCTTCAAAGGCCACACTCTAGGGAAGTTAATATTGTAAGATTTGATTACGCATAAGGGGCACCTGCAAGCTCAATGTCAGCACTGCTCAATGCAATTATCACATGCTCTATTCTGCAATGCAGGACTTAGAAAACGTATCACTGAAACTTAGTTTCCTATTCTTACCTGGCATTTTTAACCACTGGTCCACACATAATCTTGCAGCTTCTGTGTCACTGTGTTCCCGAATAAATTCTAATTCTTGCAACCCATGAGCATATTGGGAATCAACTTTCTCCTGAAGGGGAAAGTGCATCAGGCAGGGTGGCATCAAATTAAAAAAAAAAAAAAGAAGAAATCAATCATTCAAGATAAGTATATATTCCAAAACTGACAAGTGGGTCCCTAAAAACCTAAGAAAAAGAACCACAAAAAACTAAGGGGGGAAAAAAAAAAAAGAAACCACCACCTTACAACTTGACTGACTTCTATATAACACAATAAAGATGGAATGTAATAGTAGTAAAAAAATAAATTAAGAAAACCTAATTTTGGTGCCCTAAATGAAAGCTACAGCTTAGATCAATTAATTGATCTAAAAATCAATTTAGTTTTACTGCAACTACTGAAGTTTCTGAAGCATGTACATAACCAAAAAGACATATAAGACTATAAAATCAAAAGAGAAATAATATTTTTTTTTAAAAAGCAATACAAAATTGTTATTGAAACCAGACTCAATCTCTTCTACCATCGGGGGGGTGTGGGAAAACCAAAACCACAGTTTCACTCTGAAGAGTAATTTTAACTCTGCAGATTGCATTACCTGATGAGGTAATCATTAGCAAAATTATTTTTTAGCCTTCATTCTCAGACTACTTTAAAAGCTACATAGCTATCTCTGACTCCACTTTACAGTTGAAAAACTGTATGTGGAGACATGAACAGATTGCCAAATTTTAAGTGGAGGACACAGGAGAGAGATGTAGGCCTCTGGACTTCAAGGCTACCTTGGACTATTATATCTAACAGCCTTTTACTCTCTTGTATTGTAGTTGCATAGTCTATTGTAGCCTGTAACAAGCTGTAACTATAGTACAATTATGTGACTTTAAGCCATTAACAAGTGTTCAGAAAATTCGGCTGGAAAGTCAGCATGCTCCACAAATACTGGATTTGCATTTGTCCCTGTGGAATTTCATGAGGCTCTTGTAAGCCCATTCCTTCAAGCTGTCCAGGTCCTGCTGATTGCAGCGTTACCCTTAAGCCTGTTGACTGCACCTCCCAGTTTGTAATAAAAATAAAAAACCCGTACCTTTCAAATGGCTGCACAACACAATTAATAGGACTTAACTCTAAAATTATACATAGAAAATTTTATCCTATTATAAAATATTACCTGATACAAAGATTTAATGCGTCAAATGGCTTCCAGAAATCTCAAAGACAGGTAGATAACCAGGTTTGCAATAACTTATTCTTCAATTATTTAACCAGAATAATTGATGCTAAGGTCCCTCTGCTATATATACAAACAAGGAACAAGTTTCTGCTATTGGCTTGCATGAAGTTAGGGGTTTTTTTCCCCCCCTTTGGAACTGCAATAGGATGAGCAAATTGATCAGTTAAAAGCCACCAAAGAGACAAAGTCCATATTGTGTTTCAAACAATGCCCCAGAAGCAAAAATCTCTAGTTCCTAGTTCCAGGTCTGGCTCACCACTCTTTTTATTCACTTAGTAGTGAAAACAAACATGCTAGCAACTACAAGGCCTGTATTATGCAATTCTACTGAAACAAAATGCAACAAATACCTTAAAGGCTTTGTTTTTCTCTTCTTTTTGCTGTTTCTCTACTTCAACATGGCGTGCCAGACGATCCAAGGTTGACGCAACTCGTTCTTTCTGATAGTCAATGTGATCTTTACGCTTAGTATTTCTCTACAATAGAAAAGTTAAGCTTTTATTTCGTAACAGTTAAGTAACGGGCACTAATATGGTGAGAAGTGATACCCAAGCATCAGGACATAATTCAGTACAGATACTCCAATCCTAAGTTCCATGACTTACCATGCCAGTGTTCTCCTATTTACCAGAATCTGTGACTTTGGTTAAAAAACCAAACAAAACAACCCCCACCCCCCTACATATTCAACGCAATTCAACACTGTCCTGGTTTCAGCTGGCATAGAGTTGATTTTCTTCCTAGCAGCTGGTGTAGTGCTGTGTTTTGGATTTAGTACGAGAAGAATGTTGATAACACACTGATGTTTTTAGTTGCTGCTGAGCAGTGCTTACACCAGTCAAGGACTTTTCAGCTTCCCCTGCTCTGCCAGGTTGTCATCAGAACAAGGTCTTCCAACCTATAAACTGCTCCTAAAAGTTATTTTAGAAGGAAAAGGCCTGGGAGTAGGCCAGATACATTTGCAGGCTACAGAGTGGACACACTGACTTCTGATGTCACTTGTAAAGTGACATTTTTCTTTGCCACACTTGCTAAAACCACTGAAAACTAAATAAAAGTTTTAAGTCCAATTAAAGAAAGCAAAAAAGGTCTCTGGAAAAAAATGAAGTGTTGGCATTCTTGCCTTCCACTCAACAGTAGGTAAAAATCAAAAGACTTTAATGTTGGCTTATTTATTGGTTATTTGTTAAAAACACCTCTAAAGGGTTTTTTTTGTGAAGAGTAACTGATGGGAAAAGATACAGGAAGCTAATAATTTTATTCAACCAAGAAGTCCCAAAATACATTACAACATACTCACTTGAACATAAGAACTGCTGTTAGGTCCTTCGTCCTCACTACTGACAAGATCAATGCATTCAAGTACAGGTCTTAATGGTCCTTCCTGAAAAAAAGTTTTAAAAAACACACACAAAAGCATCAAATTGTTTTCCTTGGAGAAAAAATGTTGCATGCATTACAGCACATTGTTAGCATTAGCAATACCTGAAGGAGAATTTCACCAAGGTTTCAAGAGGGTGCAGTAATAAAATTCCTGTAGAACAACTTTTCCACTTAACAGATGAATCCACAAAATTGGTAAAACATGCAAATAAATAAGTATTTACAAATAATTAAAAGATCAACTTAGTGAATAGATATCAACTAGGAAAAAAAATCCAATTAACAGTCTTTGCTTGCTCAATAACCTTATGTTCTTCACCTTCTCAATCAACTCAGATCTATATATTTAAAGATACATAACTTGCCCTAGTAATTCAGCAGTAACAGGGTAGCAGGCTTTTCCCAAGAAAGGAAGAGTCTTATATTTCACTAAGCAATGCTAAATGTCTTTTTGTTTTTCAGGGTTTGTTTTGCATTTTTTTGTTTGTTTTTCAGACACACAAATTCCAACTCCAAAAGAAATTAAACTCCTTTGGCATTTCAAACATTAAGAAAGTGGAAAACAGTTTCGTACACATTTAAGCCCTGAAGGTTACTCCTTTCTGAGCAGTTATTCCATAAGCAGGTTACAAGTGCTTTCTCTGTATTGGAATCACAATGTCACTTCATTTTAAAAGAAAACACATTTCACCCATTCACACCACATGCTCAGAACCACAAAGACACATGTCCACATAGTTTGTTCAGCATTCAGTTGCAAAGATGTGCATCCAGGAAGACTGGTCAGGACTCCACACAGCAACGTGGAGGTCAGAGGACCCTGGTTATGAATGAGTATTTAGATCTTCTCTATTCTTCCTAGCTTGGCAGCCATGTGCTCCTTTTACATATTTTCAATCTTTTGTCTCTCTCCGGGCTGCCCCTCCTCTGGGAGTAACTAAAGGTTATTGATTGGTTTTGTCTTCTCCTTAAGATGTCTCAAGCTCTCGCCCTGTTTTTGCCTTCTGCAATCATCTTAATGATTTAAGCCTTGGTTTTAATTTGTGTGAATGCTGTCCCTTTTTTTTCCTGATCTAACTATCTTCAGAAACTTCATGTAGATGGTCTGTGACCTCAACGACCTGCTACTCTAGGTAGCATCAACACCAGTTGATTTACATGCATGCCTTCATATGCCCCCTTTTTTTCATTCTGTCTAGTGCTTCCACGTGTATGTGTATATATTCCCATTCACCCTCCATTCATACTAAGTTTAACATTTCTACTACAAGCTTCTGGTAGATAGCAGAATGTTGGCATAAACATAAAAAAGCAAACTGAGAAGAAAAAATAAAATTAGCAACCCGAACTAAGCACATAGGTCATAAGTTTTTTAAAGATGATGCACAAAATGTCTGAAGCTCCATCCACACTTACTGTGACAAGAGTCTTCATTTTTTAAAGGCAAAAAAAGAAGCATTATGTCCATCATAATCTGATGTCATGCAAAAAACAGCTCCTGTATCATGCTACAACATTACCACATGACAACTAAATAATCAGTATAATGAACATGAACCAGGATGAGTAAGTCTACAAACACCAAAGATATTCCTAGTGACCCTAACTCACATCCACAGTCACATGTGTACACATCATCAGTGAGAGGCAACGTTAACTAAAATCTCCACATGCCATAAAAAGTTTCCCATCCAAATTCTGAAAGTTATTATCTAACCTCAAAGTAAATAAAAAAACCCCAAAGACAGTTGTTTTTTAAAGTCTGTACATGCAATGCCATCTACATCATATGACAGGGTTTTTCACTAAACTGCGGTATTAGCCATTTTTCTGGCAATACTGCTAGATACCACAGAGCTGTAATTTACTCCAAAGCTATTCTTCATTTTTTAGAAAGTTAACGTTTTCCAGCCAGAAGAATGACTTACAATAGTCAGCAGACTGACTTCTTGAAGAAGCGCAGTACTATATCCACCACTTCTACCATATATTTGGTGGTGTCCTTAACATCTTAAAAATCAACCAACTACGGCAGGCTAGGAAGATTTATCGCCTCGTGAGAAGCAGTGGAGAGAACAGCAGCATGCAATTCTCTCTGCTGTCCTTACTGCATCTCATTCTTTACATTCTTCCACCTTTCAAGGCTGTAAAGCTGTTCAGCCTGCCAGGCATAAACAGTCCTCATTGTCTCACTAGGGCGGAAGAGGGATGAGATCTAGGACAGATGAGAAAACCTTATATGAATCAAAGCTGCAGGCCTCAAATTACCCCGAAATGGTGCTTAACTTTTTATGATTAATAAAGAGAACATGGTTTTCTGAATGAAATCTAAGAAAAAAGAAATCCATGAGATTTGCTTATGTAGAAACTGACCTCTATGAACTTACAAGAAATTAAATCTTTGTTAAAAGAACAAGTGTTAGCAAGTAACAGTTTAAAGACACACTCAGGCCACCTGACTGTCCAATCAGTTCAATAATGTGTTTTTAAATGTTCCACTCTGATCCTAACAGCTGCAGCCTCTTCAAAGGCAGAGATTTTCCTTATTTCTGTTTACATACTCCCTGGGTTCAGCAACTAATTAAAAGTTAGGAAACTGACAGGTGAAAAGCAAAGCAACTTGTTTTCATGCCTAGGAAGTTCTGGTGACCAGAACAGTACATTCAATTTATCACAAGTAATATCACATTTGTTTAAATGTTGTCTGCATACATGAAATGTTCTTTTTTTCCTTCTGAATTCTGTGCCTCTTACTACACAACTTCCGTGTATTACTTTTTGGGCTGCATTTGAAGACAAATGCAGTATGGTAATTCTTTAAAATGACTCCTCAAAGATATACACCCTTATTTTCCACAAAAATAAAATGGGGGGAAAAAACAACACCAAACCCACAAACCACACCATCTGCCTACTCTGAATAATAACACAAGTCCCAAATGTAGTATTTATTTAGGCTAGTCTGTGTTTCACTGGTTAGTTAGTAGATGAAGATTTAAAAAAAAAATACTGAAATTAACAAGTGTAAGAAGTACAATCCTGGATCCAATCGAGAACTCATCTGTGCTACAAAAGATTGTGTTGAGAAAGTTTAAGAATTGGGGAGAACAGTATAAACCTACCCCAAGTATATCCATTCAGCAACTGCTTAATTCAGTATATGAGAAACCTGGATTGAAAGCCATCATTTGATGTGACACCACCAGTTTAGATCCATCCCAGCTGAGTGCCATTACATAGAAAAGCCTCCAAATACTGCTTCTGAAGAGACAGTGACTTCAGCATGGGCTCATCCTGACAGCAGTGCTCCTCTCTGCCAAGAGGTGTTGATACCAAAATGAAAGCAGATAGCAAAATTAATGCTTTGTTCCAGCAGATTTCTGACTTTAAGACTGCTAAGTATCTGACCAGCATTGTGAACCAACAAGCACTTAGAAAGTTTTGATTTCTGTACATGATGGGTTAACCTTGGCTGGATGCCAGGTGCCACCAAGCTGCTCTATCACTCCCCTCCTCAGCTGGACCCGGGAGAGAAAAATACATTGAAAGGCTCGTGGGTCGAGGTAAGGACAGGGAGAGATCATTCGCCAGTTACCATCATGGACAAAACAGACTCGACTTGATAAAGTTAGTTTAATTTATTACCAGTCAAATCAGAGTAGGAGAGAATAAAAAAAACCTGAACCTCAAAACACCTTCCCCCCCCCCCAACACTCCCTTCTTCCCAGGCTCTACTTTAATCCTGAATTCTCTAACTCCTTCCCCCAAGCAGCACAAGGAACGGGGAACGGGGGTTGGGGTCAGTTCATCACATGCTGTCTCTGCTGCTCCTTCCTCCTTAGGGGGAGGACTCCTCACACTCTTCCCCAGCTCCAGCCTGGGGTCCCTCCCACAGCAGACAGTCCTCCATGAACAACTTCAACATGAATCCTTCCCACAGGCTGCAGGTCTTCACGAACTGCTCCAGAGTGGGTCCATCCTTTCCGTGGGGTGCAGTCCCTCAGGAACAGACTGGTCCAGTGTGGATACCCTGCGGGGTCACCACCCCTGCCAGCAAACCTGCTCCAACATGGGCTTCTGTCTCCACGGGGCCACAGGTCCTCCCAGGAGCCTGCTCCAGCACTGGGGTCACAGCCTCCTTCGGGCATCCACATTCTTCAGTGTGCTGCAGGTTGAGATCTGCTCCCCTGTGGGCCTCCATGGGCTGCAGGGGACAGCCTGCCTCACCACGGTCTTCACCAGTGGCTGCAGGGGAATCTCTGCTCTGGCGCCTGGAGCACCTCCTGCCCCTCCTTCTGCACTGACATTGGTGTTTGCAGGGCTGTTTTCTCTCACATCCTCCCACTTCTCTCTCTCCAGCTACTGTTCTACAGCAGGTACTTCTTTCCCCTTCTTGATTATGTTATCACAGAGGCACTACCACCATTGCTGATGGGCTTGGCCTTGGTCAGCAGTGGGTCCATCTTGAAGCCAGCTGGCACTGGCTCTATTGGACACGGGGGAAGCTTCTGGCACCTTCTCACAGAAGCCATCACTGTAGCACCACCGCCTACCTCTTCCCACCCCCCCACTACCAAAACCTTGCCATGCAAACCCAGTACACTGTAACCTAGCAAATATAAAAATCCACATCCTTGGCTGACTTTGCTTGGGAGCAAAAATAAAAGCCCTGCTTCAAAAATGCTTTATAACACCACCTCTACGATTTTATTCTGTTCCTGCTGTGATGCAACTGAAAGCCAGAGAAACAAATACTTGAGGCTGATATCTAATATTTAACACCTCAGGGGGAAAGGAAACAAAACATATAAATGGTAATTATCATGTTTCAGCAAATCAGTTGATTTTAGTACACCCCAGGGCCAAGTGTTCTTCAGATACCATTTTTACTGGACAACAACAATAACAAGGAAACCCCAAAATTTTACCTGTTCCTTAAGACCTCTGTAGGAATTCAAAGAACTGCAATTGTTTTTAATGAATCAATTTTTCTAGTATCATTGGTTCCCAAAACAGGCCAGAAGCCACCTTCAGGTTTGAAATAAAAACAAATATTTGTTTGCAGGAGAGTAAGAGGCTGCTCCAACCCTTCTAGGATAGAAAATCTTTTGTTATGAAGTGCAGTCAAAACATTGTAAAAAGGAAAAGCTGCAAAGTATATGAAGCACGTTTGTTTTTCCTGGACCTCAAACTGAAATCAATTCAGAGCTCTATATTGAATAAGCCAGGGCCTATGGAAGTATGTTTTCCTTTGACTTAAAACTTTTGAAATAAAAACCACTAATAGTGAAACAAACTTGTCATAAATGTAACACTGCATCAAAAAAATTAAGTAATTTTAAAATACATAGATCTTCAATTTTCCAGTTGAGTTTTGTTAAGTACGTATAAAGATTATGTATCCAAAATAAACGTTTACAGAAAATAAACACAAATACCCTCCTTAACAGTGTTTGCCATTGTAACACAACAGAGGAGTCAGGAGGTATTTAGACACTTTATAAAACTATACATTATTTTGAGGTCCCATAGAGAGTAACAAAGGTAAGAGCCTCTGCCTAGGAAAGCCACCAACTCTATCAGGGATAACATTTTCTTTAGAAGGCCAGCATAATGATGAGCGTCATCTTTAAAGAAACTAGTCAAAAAAAAAAAAAATTAGTGTATCAATACTATTGAAAAAAAAAAAAACCAAAACAATTCAGAAGAAGCCCAATGCTTCCAGTGCAGACTGTGGCAACTTGAGTAATCTGTCTACTTAAGTGCTATAGACCCCCTTAAACCTGTCAGTCTCTTCACTATTGCCTTATCCTTCCCAAGGAACCAGAATGGGGCCCAGACCATCCTATCCTAAGAAATTAAGCCATTAGGAAATAACATATTGCATTGCAGATTAAATTATATTTTTCTGCTGGTATGCAAAACTTCAAATTTAATGATTTTAAGTGGACAGAATATGTTGTAATGCAGAATTAAAAGGCAGGAAGTTATGGAAGAACAGTTTTAAGTTTCCTGAATAAGGATGAATCTGACTGTAAAAACTCAAACTCTGGCAGCAGCAGAGATTGCTTTCGCTCCATCAGTTGAGGACTTTTTGTCATAGTCCTACAGCATGTATTCAAACACCCCAAGATGAGTCATTGAAATGGAAAAAAACCCAGGAAGTAAAGAAAACCCACCAAAACCAAAAAAAAACCCAACAAAAAACCACTCAACTTTCAAGAATAAAAAAAAAAAACCCCAAGCAAAACAAAACCAAAAAAGAACACAAGAATCATATGGCCTGCAACTATTTGTTTTCTATCAAAATGAGCACAGGTTGAGATATCCAATTTATACAGTACCACCTGGTGCACCTGGTCCTCAGGATATGTAGAAAATAGTACTTGGATGATCAGGTAACATTCATACACAACATTTATGAAACTATAGACTTCTAGTCATACACATTATTATACAGAAATGATGATATAAAGCTAGCCAAATACTTAGAAATCCTTTTGCAAAAAGTCCAAGTTCACCCTCATTCAGAAGAGCAAATGGGAGATCCGAGGACCCACTGCTGACACTGGGCGATGGCCAGCGTCGCACCCCTTTCCCCTTGTATTCATCAATGACAACAGTAAGCTCCTCACCCCAAGATACCAATCCTGCACAAACAAGCCTGAGGACAGTCATCTTCCTGTATATAACAACCTCTCTCAGAAGGAATCATCACTAGGACCACAAAAGGCTCCATATTATCCAAAGGGAAAACCAAGAAAAAAAAAAGTACCAGAAGCGTTAATTTAAGTAAGTCTCTTTTCCTTCAGTTACTGCTCTTGGGGCTCAGCAGCCCTTCAAATCATTACACATTCAAAGCTATAGTAGCTTCCTCATTCTTTGCCCAGTGTTTCAAGAAAATTAAGCTTATATAAAACCATGCTACACATCAACACCTGTGTGTGTATATGTAATGAACTTCAAACTCATTAGCCAATTTTGACCAAATCAAATAAAAGACCAAGAAGTCTCAGAGATAATCAGCTACATATAACTTTGGCAAAAATATACGTCCCTCATACTTCAGCACCTAAATACCCCTGCAGAAAGTCTGTACATTGAAGTTAGGCTTTCATCAAGCACCATACAAAACAGAAAAAAAATCTAGTTATTTTCAGCACTAGAAATGAGACAAATCCATAGGAAACCAGCAATTATTAGTACCGGCATCAACTGACCACTTGATCTCATTTGCATGACTTGTTCCTTAGGGAAAATCATCTTCCTGTTCTTGCATGTATCCCTGCCATCCAGCACCACTTCACTGATGATGGATTGAGGCCAGAACACAGGCAGCATGAAAAACATTCTGCCTTTCTTGGATATTCAAGAGATGCAAGTGTCTTAAAGTTACAGTCACATAAGCCACATGCCAGCATTAGACTAGGTGTTGACTGCAGCTATTATAAAATGCTTCATAATCTAAAAAGACTGTTTTAAGGCCTCTAACCCATTATTTCCTTCCCCTTCTTCTAAACAAAGTCTAGTGGTTTTGACATTGTTTTGCAGGGCGAGCAGTGTTTTATTCCATTAAATTCAGTGGGACTACTCATGAAGCAAAATGCTATGCATTTTGATTACTGGAAAAGTCACCTACAGTGACTTCTCATGTATCTCATTGATCACTGTAATCCCTCACTCACCTGCTGGGATACTCAACTCTATATTCTCTCTAGAAGACCTACTGGCACCTTCTTATACCCTTCCAAAGAAAGGGTAGATAAACCTTTAAGATAAACCTGTTATCTGCCACAAAGATTCACAATTTAAATTATCTTTACATTGAAAAGTAACACTTTCCATGGAAATATAATCCACATCATCAACACAGTACACAAAGATGCCCTCCTATTTTACTGGGCTACTGAGAACATATCTACAATAACAGGCAGCATGCTTCCAGTTCAAGATCTACTTACTCCAACGAACTCAATCTCATCTTCACTTTCAGAAGTTGGTGATGTACTCTCATGAACGCTGACAGAGCTATGAGACTCCATTATCTAAACAGAAACAAACCAAAGCATGCTTCATCATTATACTTTGTCATTTTCTTTTAACTACACAGCATTTTCTGTTTTATGCCTACTTTGGCTTTACAGCCTATCTGCACTCAACAAGCCCCTCTATATTGTTCACCGGCATTAGCCAGTAATACCAGAGTAAGTGATAATAATTTTCACTCGAATCACCCTACTGTATTTTTCCAAATACACAAAACGTGGCCTAATCTACGAAACATCCCCAATACCTTTATACCTCCAGCAGCCATGGCTATAGCGTACAGCCAGAGCTCAAGAACATGCTGAAGTCTGAAAGCCTGAGCAAGGGACAGACCCGAGCTCCGGCCTAACGGCGCGGTACCACCGCTGGAACACAGGGGACGGCTTCCTAACAGCCGCGGGGTGAGCGCAGGCGCCATTAGCACCTACAGGTATCTCTGACGCCGCCGGCCCCGTTCCGACCACAGCAGAGCCAGAAGGCTGAGCTTCTTGCTTCAAAACCAGCGCCGTCCTGCCAAGCGGAAGACCTCCGCGAGCGGCGCGGAACCGCACCCGCCCGAGGGCGGGCCCGGCAGCACGGGCCCCGCGGGCGGCTTTGCTGACTCACGTTTCTTTACCCGCACGGAACACCCCAGCCCCCCGCCGCCCCAGCTCGGGGAGGACGGCAGTGAGGAAGCGGCGGCCTCGCCAGGCGCCCGCTCCCCGGCCGGGCCGGGCCGGGCCCGCGGCGGTTGGGTTGCCAAGCGACGGCCCCGCGCCCCTCACAATGCCCCGGCCCCGCCGCAGGCCCCGGCCCCGCTCACCCCGCCGCAAGCCCCCGAGGGCGCAACCCGCCGCGCCTCCGCTTCCTCTTCAACCCGGGGGCGGAGGGGAGGGGAGAGGTGGGGCGGGAGCGCGGCACGGCTTGCCGGGACTTGTAGTTGCCGCCTGCTTCGCCTCGCTCCCCCTCCTCTTCCCCCATGGCAGGTGCCGGCGCTACCGCGGCAACGCCATGGCGGAGCCCCGCCTCACGGCGGCGTCTGGGGGCTCTCTCGTTCAGTAACTTCCTGCCTCCCCTCTTCCGCCTGCGGTTGGGTTGCATGGAGTTCCTGCTCAAAGGAGGAAAGTCCGCACGCCGCTTCCGGGGGAAAGGAGGAGGAGGAGGGTGGCGGCCATCGGGGCTGACAGCGGAGCGGGAGGGAAGGCGGGAAAATCGCCTCTCCAGCAGGAGGGCGCGCGCGCCCGGCCGTTAGCGCCGCGCTGAGGCGGAGGGGGCGGGCGCAGGGGCGTAGCCGCTCCGCATGGCGGGTGGGCGCTGCCCTCGCGGCGCTGTGCGTGTTCCGTCAGCCAGGTTTCAGTCCGCCTCGCTGCCGGCTTATCCGCCAGCAGCTTGGCTGTGAGGATCTCGTGGGAGATGGTGCCATGGGCCTTAGCGAAGTCCGGATAGACAATGTCCATTGCTCTCCCCTCATCTACCAGGCCAATCACGTTATCATAGAAGGTTATCGAGTTGGTCAAGCATGTCTTCTCCTTGCTAATACCATAGTGACGGCTCCTGATGGTTTTCTTGGCACTGAAGTGCCTGAAAATGGTTTCCAGGATTAGCAGACCTGCCACCTTCCCAGGGATCAGGGTGAGGCTGACCAGCCTGTAGTTCCACGCATCCTCCTTGCCCTTCTTGAAGATGGAGGTGATGTTTGATTTTCTCCAGTCCTCAGGCACCTCTCCTAGTCACCATGATTGATCAAAGATGATTGAGAGTGGCCTTGCAGTGACAACTGCCCGCTTCCTCAGCACTTGTGGATGCATCCCAACAGGGCCCATGGACTTACGCGTGGCCAGTTTGCTTATGTATCCCCTGACCTGATCCTCTTCCCCCGATCTCTGGGACCTGGGAGTCCTGAAGGCCAGTCTTGCTAGTAAAGACTGAGGCAAAGGCGGCATTCAGTAACAGCCTTTTCCATGTCCTGTGTCACCATGTTCCCCCATCTCATTTACCAATGGGCCCACATTTTCCCTAGTCTTCCATTTGTCACCTATGTACTTACAGAAGCCATTCTTCTTGACATCCCTGGCTAGATCCAGTTCCAGTTGGGCTTTAGCTTTCTTATCATCCCTATATGCTTGAACAATGTTTCTGTATTCCTCCCAGGTTACCCATCCTTGCTGCCACCCTTTGTATGCTTCCTTTTTGTGTTTGAGTTTGACCAGGAGCTCCTTATTCATCTACATAGGCCTCCTGGCATTTTTGCCTGACTTCCTACTCACTGGGATGAACTGCTCTTGAGCTTGGAGGAGGTGATCTGTAAATATTAACCAGCTTTCCTGGGCCCCTTTTCTCTCCAGGGCCTTATCCCATGGGACTCTTCCAAGCGGATCTTTGAAGAGGCGAAAGTTCACTCTCCTGAAGTTCAGAGTTGTGAGCCTGCTTTTCACACTCCTCTCTCCCCTCAGGATCCTGAGCTCCACCATCTCATGGTCACTGCAGCCAAGGCTGCCTTTGAGCTTCACATTCCCGACAAGCCCCTCATTGGTATGAAGTCCAGCAAACCACTGCTCTTCATTGGTCCTTGTTGGCTCCTTTATGACTTGGAAGAGGAAGTTATCAGTGCACTCCAGGAACCTCGTGGATGGGTTATGCCCTGCTGTGTTGTCCCTGCAGCAAATATCTGGGTCATTGAAGTCCCCCATGAGGACCAGGGCTTGCAAACATGAGGCTGCTCCTATCTACCTCATCTGCTTGTTCTTCCTGGTCAGGAGGCCTATAGCAGACACCCACTATAATGTCACCTTTACCTGGCCCCTCTTTAATCCTCCCCCATAAACTCTCATTCGGTTCCTCATCCAACCCCAGGCAGAGCTCCACGCACTCCAACTGCTCTTTCACACAAAGGGCAACTTCCCCTCCTTGTTTTCTTAGCCTGTTCTTCCTGAAGAGCAGGTCTCCCTTCGTTGTAACGCTGCAGTCATCCCACTATGTCTCTGTAATCCCAGCAAGATCATAGCCCTGCAACTGCCACAGACTAATTCATCATATTTATTCCCCATACTGCAGGCATGAGTTTACAGGCACTTTAGAGAGGCACCCCAGCATGTTGACTGCCTAGAAAAGGGTGGGGGGATTTCTCCATCATGGTGCCTTGCAGGCATTTCCTTGCTTACACGCAAGTGCTGGAGGTGACCCCGCTTAAGCCTCATCTTGCTGATTTTGTGTTCTGTTCCTGTCACATCACTCCATGCCCTTTGCTCTTCCACCATGTCCATCGCTCCCTCACAGGGCTGCTGGTTACTCTCTTCCTCTCCCTTTGTTCTTAGTTTAAAGCCTGCCTGAGGCGGTCAGCCATCCTACTTGCATAAATAGCTTCACCCTGCTTAGTGAGGCAGATCTCATCTCTCTCAAGCAGACAGTGATCTGCCAGCAGGGTCCCATGGTCATGCAACTCAAAACCTGGTCACCAACACCAGTTCTGCAACCAGTTATTGACCTGTCCTATTAGTGCCCTTCTCTTCATTTCCCGTCACTGACAGGATTGAGAAAACGTCACTTGGGCTCCCATGCCCGTGATTCTTGCTACTTATCTGCTACTGCTGTCCTGCTTCATCATTCAGTTACTTCAAGCCGCCTAACATTAAAGGTATGAGTCACCTTTACTCAATGTGTTGGCTTTGAGCAAGCCGAACAGTGTAAATGTCACCTTTGAGTTGTGTGTCTATATAAAAGGCCTGCTTGCACACAAACAAAGCACTTCACTGGTGTGTGCTTATCAAATCCTGTATACAGAGGAGAGAAAGAATTCAGGGTTGCACATTTAATTTTGATGTTACAGGAGCTTTGTGAGTAAACAACTATCAGAAATTACATACCACGTGGTATTTAATGTCGTCATTAATTTAGTGCACTTATTTTTCTTGTAAACACAGCGTCTCTATTATTAATGTTAGTTTTAAGCCTCTTTCCATGTATGAATGAAAAAATAGCTTCATGATAGAAGATGGACATACTGAGATGCTAGTTATATATACTAGTTATAACTTCATTAACAAATTTGTACAACTTAATCACTGTTGTTGGACTGTATAAGCAACACTGATTTGAGCAGTTTTATTTCATTGTTAAAACAATGGAAACCTGAATACCACTTGGAAAATCAAAGTCATTGTTGCTGCCTCAACTTTTATATTTTGCATTTATAACTTAAATTTGCCAACAGAACGTTGATAGCAGCCGTTCCATTTGTAGCTTGCATTTGCACTTAATTACTTTTGATTCCTGAGAATAGATAACACAAGGTGCAATAGTAACAAGTTACTAGAACAGCAAGGTGGCATTATTTTTCCAAACTCTGATACCCTATGAAGACGCCACTCCGTAGATTATGAATTTTTCAGCAATAATTCATGTAAATGTTTCCTCTTGCAATGACCCATCCAAACATTCTCCTCAGATTTAAACAGTACAGTTAAGGAATAAAAAATAGTAAGGGAATTGCCATGCAATCATGTCAGCATTTCCAATATGCTAATAAAACTCCAAATTCCAAAATTGGTGTATTTCAGCTAATTCCCAGGAAAGCACAAGCTTCCCAGTTTGGATCAGCTTAGGAAAGTTCTTACACGGAGTTTGTTTCACAGAGAAGAGAAAAGATGTAGCCTGCTGGACTTCTTGGCAGGCAGGCCACCTGCAAGGCACATTCACTGTCTGACTCACTAAAAGAGTAGGCTTTTTTTTTTAAACACAGGCAGTAGTTTGCCAAAGGTAGGAGCAGATAAACCTAGGAGAGTAGGCGGTGCTCACGATCTGCTCTTTGTGAACCGAGATCTCCTAGTCCAAACCTCCAAATGACAGCTGGGTATCACGTAGCTTGTGGAAGTTGTTTCTGAGCAGACTGTCTTTACAAACTCATCAATGCTCTCCAGCAGCTAATTCCACATATTCATTATGTACCCTTAATTATTTTCTTTTAAATATTATATATATATCTTATATATATATTTATATATGTATTTTAACATACTTGTTTCTCTCCTTGCTCCTTAAAGTGAGTGGAACATTGCCTTTTTAACCATTGATTTCCCTCTTGTGTCAACATTGCATACTGCCATTTGCTCTTGGTCTAGAAAATTTAGATGTCTGGTGGTTTGGGTTTTTTTGACTGCTATCCACATACCATAATAAGAGGAGACATGAACTTGACATGCATTGAAAACCCTGATTTATTCAGTTGTATACTTCTTCAGTAGGTTTTTTTGTCCCATTCCTCATATATCTCAATATTCTTCCCTCCTTAGAAAGCAAGTGTTCCTAATGAGCAGTTCATAATAAACAATGACCAAATTCTTTTCCATGGTAACTTTCAAATTCAATCTAAAATGCAGTAATAGAAACAAATCGTTCAAATTATTACTTTTAGTACTGCTTACCTTTTCAGTACTAAATCTCCAGTTACAAAATGCTGTACAATCATACAGCTGTTAGGTGTTTCTGCAGTAGCCGTCAGCCTTCTCCAAAAAAATGTGAAAAATGTGTCCTCCTGTCACTCATGTCAGAAGAATTTTACACTTTGCGACACCACACATTTACATATCACCAATTAATTTTTATTTTAGTGCCAATTTTGGGAAGAGCAGCATTAGATTGTTCTGCTCTCCTCTCCCTTTCTGTTACTTCTGAAGTTTCTAATCTGTATCTGGTCTTCAATGTTGTGTTCTCAGAGTTTGTCAGGGTCACTTTGGAAAAAACAGTCGTATTTTCTTCCTTTTTGGTCGTACTGCAGGGAGTATGGCTTTTCTGTTAACTGTGTAGTTGTGTAAAAGTTACTTTCTTTTATCCAGGGGGTAACATCAGTCCTATACTTTAGGAGAGAGGAAGGAACTGGCTCTTTGCAGCTTGTTCTCTCTTTACCCCTTGGTAAAGGATTAAAATGTCTTCTTCTCTGTGTTGCTCTTTTTGTCCAGAACACCCATCTCTCTCCCTGGCCCATGCCTGGGAGTAGGCCCTTCACCCTACCATGAAAATCCTCCTTTGCTCTTTGTGTTGAGCTGCCAGCCCCACCGGTTTTCCTTTGATGACTTACCAAGTCAGCAGAACTAGGAAAGCACATTGTACAGTGTGATCTGTGGTGCTGCACCAGCGACAGGAGAGCAGCCACTCGTGTTTGGCTCTGTGGACCTGCTCAAGTGCTTCTACACCTCCCGAACAGCAGAACAGCTGCAACACTGCAATGCCAGCTGTGACAACTTTAAGGTTAGAGAGCCCTTGTAAGGCGAGCCAACCCCATCCCCAGCTAAAAATGACGAGCTTTACAGAAGCTGGCTTCAGAACAGTTATTAAAGAAAAAGAGGGGAAAAAAACCCCAACCTTCTATGTTAGAGCATACAGCAGAGGCTGGTGTAAGAAAAGGCCCAAAAGACAGTAAAGACAATAAAACAGAACTAAGACATAGTAATGTTTCATTTTATTTGATATAAAGTTGCTTCAAAAATATGATTAACTATATACATTTTTAAATGCTGTACATACAATTACATATACAAAATTTACATAATAGCAAATATCCTTCTGTTTTACATTTTATGGATGGTAGATAATAACATGAGCTATAACTTACATCATATTTCATCCCTGCTTTCATCCTGATCCTATCTACAAGGAATTAATAGGCATGAGAGATAAAAAAGGCTAGCAGGGCGCTTAGTTTATACCCCAGCCCACCCAAAAGCCTTCTCCACAGTGCATTTTATTAGCACATTGTTCTAGTACAGTTAGGTTTGCAGCACTTTCCTTTAGAGCTATTTGGCTGATAACCCTATCTTCAGATTTTTTTTTTCTCCGGAATTCACCCTAATACTATTTCTAATTTATCTCTATGGCTCAGATCTCCTGAGTTACAGAAATCCTCCTCAAATCAAGCTAGTCTTCTTCAACTTTATGGTTTGAGTTGTTTTTTTTTTTCCCATCTCGATTCTTTAGTTGCTTGTTTGCTACGTGTGAAATAGGTTTAACTGTTAGTACTCTCTGTTCCGGGAGAAGTACACTGAAGCACGAAAGCTGTAATCCAAGTGTTCTCTCTTTCCCTTGCTACTGGCACGCTGTAAACCTGGAATCAGTCAGCAAGGAAAAAAATCTACCTTCCCTCCTCCTCCTCAGGCGGTTACAGGGTGTGTGACTGCCAGCTGCTCCCTGGGACAAGTGGTGCCAGATCTCAAGAGGAGCTCCCCAGTTACTGGGATTTTCCATGTCCCAGTCCCATGAGGAATGCTCCACCTACCCACCCTCTCTCTAACCAAGAGGTAGCATACCAAAATCGAAACAAGGTTTAGAGGCTGGCACCTCTGCCCTTTACTAGTTACTTCCAAGAGGCTGTCTTCCATTTCCCGACCAGAGAGACCAGTCACCCTTATCCTATGGACCTGATGTTCAGGGAAGAAGAGGGAGTTAGAGCTGCCAAACCAACAGAGTACCAGCAACACAAAGCCTGCAAGAGAAGCCATGGCCTCCACAACCAAACAGGCTAACCTGGAGGACTCTTCCCTGAGGTAAGAGGGAACGTGGCTTCTTTCATTGCCTTTCCAACCTTAAGAGGTTAAAAAAGATCTGCTGCTTTCCTGCAGACATCTTGAGAGCTGCAGTTTTATTGCCCTAAGAACATTTTCTTCTTTCCAAGTTAACAGCATCCTTAAATATCTATTTTACTTCTTTTCTGCTCATGCAGCCCTGTGCTTTCTAACCCTGTGCTGGCCATAGTCTTCATTTCACTAGGAAATATTTCTATTCTCTTTTCATACCTCTGTATCTTGTTTTTGTGTTAATATGCAATAGCTTTCTCTCATCGGTAAAGCAGTTTTCTATCAGCTGTCAAGGTGAAAGCAAGGGGATTAAAGTTCCTCTTATACATTCTTTTGGTATCACTTTAATGTTTTTTTCTAACTAAGGGGAACTCTCCTTACACTCTTCAGAACAAGTTTATATTTTTTGAATTACTGCATAACATGCATATATTTAATAATATCTTAAAGACAAAGATATTAATATGCCTTCATTGTTTTCTAGGTTGTGGGATTTTCATTTGTTTGAGAAAATGGTTCTCAGGCAACTATTTTGCTTGCAGCATCTCTGTCCACTGTCGCTAGGCCCATTTAGGCATTATTTCTTTTTTATTTTATACTACTCTGTAATCTCCATTGAGAATTTGAACCGGTATGAAATACCTTCTGTTATTCCTTGTCTGAATTCCTGAGATCCTGTTCGCAACCCTGGTTGGGAGAGGGCGCTGGTGAGCTGCTGGCGAGATGAGACTCCACCTTTGAAGAAGTGGGTTTGAAACACTCCTGCTGACCTTGAGGGGTAGGAGATGGAGGAGCCAGGTGGCTGTCACTTTGCTGAATTTGTGGATTAGCAGCTGGTGAATCATCATCCTGCTGGTCTTGTGTGCTGGGAGGAACAGCCGAAGAGATAACGCCCTGAGGAGCAGCTGTTGAACCACTGCTGAGACAATTTATAACCAAACTTGAGATACTAACATTAAATGCGCAATTACTACTGTTCTTAGTTTCTGAGCAGCAGAGTTTGTTTATTAGCTAGTTAACTAGTCATCTTCACTGACACATTCCCCTTTTCCTTGTTTCACCTCACCCTAAGGGATCTGAGATGGTGACTTGTCTGTCTCATTGGATTTGACTCCAAATTCCTTTTCTTGAATCATAATCATATTCTGGGGAAAGGCAGAGGAGGTGGGCAAGGAAAGAGGAGCAGCAAGGGAGGAGATCAAAACTGCACTATCATCAGGTTTAAAAGTTAGTAGCTTGTGTGTAAGTTGTTCCTAAAGGTACTGCACAACAGGATTTTCTCTTGACCCCTTTCTACTTCATTGCCGGAAGGTGAACTGAGGGAGTAACAGTGAGATTTAAATTCTCCTGATTTTCTTACAGAGAAAACTTGTGTCACCTGAGTTAAAGGAATCACCACCGCTATCTTGATTACTTACAAGGTGCTTAAATGCTTTTACAGTGCAGAAATTCTGGACATGTGTAAAATGAATCCATTATAAATGCATTCTGATAATCATCCATTCAAGAGAGACTATACAGGCAATATTTACATTGGTTTCAATGGATATTGGACTGGATTTTACATAAACACTTATCAATAACAGACATAAAGACATTTTTAAGATATCAAGTTTAAATTGAAAGGTGTATAGGCAGTTTTAAAAAACAACCCAGAATTGGTATAGTGCTAGCTCGAGATCCTCCCATCAAGACTTCAGGAATACTGTGTAGATGAGAAGACTCAGGAATTAGCAAAATTTACGGATTCCTCTGATGAAGATAAAAATTTAAAATATAAAATATTTAATACTTTCAAAGAAGAGTCTCAGTTTCTGTGATGTTATTTTTACCACCTGTGTCAAGGACAAGGAAAAATACTACAATGAATCAATGCACACTGTATGTTATAAATACAGAGGACCTTTGTTTCATGAAGCCTTCTCATCTCTAGGAGAAAAGCATGAACACAGTAAACTGTATTTTAGCCAGGCTAGTGCATTTCTTTATTGTTTCCCGATTGGAAAACCTGTGCATGTGGATTCTTCCAACAGATATTATCTGAGCATTTCTCAAGTAGTAATTCATAGACTACTGGAGTACTTCCAGGTGGCTTAGAGAGGAATTTTAGTAGCAAAGCACTGCTACTTTTCAAACAGCTGTGACATAACATAGTCAAATATCTTGGGGTTTCTTTGTTTGGTTGTTTGGGGTTTTTTTGTTTGTTTGTTTGTTTGTTTGTTTGTTTTATTTTGTTATGAAGTGTCTTACAGCTGCAAATACGGATTTTAAAACATGCACAAGATAGCTGAACTAGGAAGAAGTAAAATATTACTTTAGTATGGAAAGTCTAAGTAAGGACAAATCTGTTCTCCCTGTCTCGCTTACTTTAATATCTTATCCTGTTCCTTGTTAATCTCTTATCCTGTTCCTGAGGAGAGCCAGAGAGAGCTGGCACTCTAGCCTCAGGAAGGGTCAAGGGGATCTTATCTATGTGTGTTAATACCTGATGGGAGGGTGTAAAGGTGGAGCCTCTTAATCAGTGGTGCCCAGTGACAGGACCAGAGGCAATGGGCAGAAACTGAAACACAGGAGGTGCCGTCTGAGTCTGAACATGAGGAAACACTTTTTCACTGAGGGTGACCGAGCACTGGCACAGGTTGCCCAGGGAGGTTGTTGAGTCTCTGTCTTTGGAGATACTCAGCCCAACTGTACATGGCTCTGAGCAACCTGGTCTAGGTGACCCTGCTTTGAGCACAGGAGGCACTGGACTAGCCAATCTCCAGAAGTCCCTCCCAGCCTCAACTATTCTGCAATACATACATTTGGTATATATGGAAACAGTACTATGTAAAGAGCTGACTTCACCGACGATAGGGTGAAGCTCAGCAGTTTTAAGACTAGTCTTGTTCACAAGGTAAGAATGCCCAAAATAAGCAAGATGTTATTTAATAATTCCTCTGCCCCAATAATATAGACTCTTCTGGCAGTAAAAGAAAGCTAATTTAGCTCTCCTACAGTACTTCTATCAGTAGGTACAAAAGAGGTGTGATTTTCCTTATCTTTACTTGTGGGTTAATTGAGGCACAACAGGTAACATGAAAATGGTATTGATTGGTCTCTGGAGAGCCTACAGAGAATAATAAGAAAAGTAAATAATGCCAAATCTAAAATAGACATATTGATCAAAGTAACTTCATGTGTTTACTTCTGTCCTCCCTTCCTGTAATTTAATAGCCTTCTGCTGCTTTGTCTTGAATGAACAACTTTTTTTTTGTGCTGTAATGTTAAGCTGGACTGCTTCTGTATTATGTACTTTTTGTACAAGGTTATGAAAATATTTACATACTTGGCAATGCATATATGAACACATAATCTTAAGGTTGCTTTTAGATTTTGTTAACACAGGGCAATATATGGAATTATACATTGCAGGCTAACTTTTTTTTTTTTTAAGACTTACCAAAAGCTATGCTTCTGAAAAGCACCTGAGTTAAGGTCTTTGCTTAAAATTGGCTTCTTGGTGCAATTGTTCAGTTTTTGTCCCATCATTCGCCTAATTAAAGCATCATCTGTGTTTGGAAACAACTGTTTTGTGATTCCTGCAAAATAAAGAGATGATATATATGAGGTCTCCAAATCAGGGAAACCACAGACGCATGATCTAAAATGCATTTATTTATTGCATCTTTGAAATTTCCAGCTACTTCAGCTTCAGCTCTACTTTGCTGTCTTCACTCACTACTTCATAGATTTTTCATGTGCCAGCTCTTGCTTTTCTCCGTGCCTTCCATATTGCTGTGCCTGCTCTTGGCAAACTCAAGGGGAACTCCAGTAGTAAGTTATTTGCATTCACTCATCCTCTTTTCCTTTGTTCTGTTCTTGATCAAAGTCCTATTCCTATCCTCGTCAGTCCTCATGCCTCTGAATCGTACAGTTGTTGCTCATGGATTTGCATTTGCAGGCGATTTCTCCTTCACCAAACATTTCCCTTCTGGTTTGCCTGGCTAACCTTCTTTGAACACAAAAAACCTAACAGGACTCAACATCAGGAATGCATCTCCTGCTGTCCTCTTCTCCATCATCTTTCCTTCCCTTGATTTTTTTTCTCTTCCATTTCATTTTGAAGTCTTACAGTTTCCATCTTCTTTAAATAATCTGATCTACTAACTCATTTTCTATAGTCCTAGAACTCCCAGGCTTCCTTCTTATTTTTCTCCTTCTCTTGTACAGTATTGACACTTTCCTATTTGAATTCAGGAGTGTTCTCATTTCCCTTAACAAACTTCTTTGAGTTCTCTATAGGCTTCCCTTTGTCACTGAATTCTCCGCAGCATGCTGTATTCAATGTCCTGATTATCTTCTCTGCTTCCCTTTTCAGTTTTGCCTAGACCCTTCCCCAGAATCCATCTTTAGAAAAGTCACTAGTAGCTCATAGAATCATAGAATCGGAAAAGACCCTTAAGATCCAAGTCCAACCGTTCTTCGCATCCCATGAAATCTTAACTGTTCTCATACTCCATTCTGAAATTGTCTCATCTTACCACCTCTAAATATATTTTTACTACCCTGCACACTCTCCTCTTCTCTCTCTTGACTTCGGGCCTTTTTCTCTAGCTAGGTTCTTAAGGAAGAGAGGTTTCTGCAACTGGTAACTTTTGAAACTGCTGGCCAACTTCAACAAAACTGGACCAAGGTACAGGGACTGGAGCTAAGCTGGTAAGGGAACCGAGAGAACGGGGGAAGTCCAAGGGAATGGCAATGGGCAATGGATTCTAGTACAGGAATTTAGGCTATGTTGTTCAAGTATTAAGCTATAGGTATGAATAAAAAAAAAAAAATCAGGCTTCATGTGCTCACAAAATACTGTTTTCTTTAAAGCTGCTACTTCCATCTGAAGTGATTCTCTTTCCTATGCACCAAACATTTTTTTCCTTAAACCTCAGCATAAAACAAATTCTGTTTGCTTCTCTGATCAGCATTCCTGTCTTCTATACTTATTGTCTCATTTTGCCTCCAGCGCTATTTAAAATGTCAGAATTCATAACATTCACTAACTTCAGAATATAGCAGACATTATTTTAAATTTGATCCAAACGTGTCCTCTCTTTGCCTTCCCTTTAATTGTTACTTGTCACGCTCCAAGTTTGACTGTTGTAGATTGACCTTTCAAAGGCCAAACAAATATATAATATCACTGTGCTGAGTAGCCACTTAAGTCAAAGCCACAAAATTCACACAATAGAAATACCACTACTTAGCATTTCACTGACAGTATTTGCAACAGATGGGTTAAAAAAGTAAGTAGCTGAAGAAGGAAATATGAAACAGCCCATCACGCGAGTAGACCAGCTGTTAAGCATTACAGCCCCTCCCTCAGAGAAAGCCCTCTGTCAAGTCAGTGCCACATGGAGTAAGGTTAACAAGCCATCACCTATGATTTCCTGAACTTCATTCTGATTCATAGCTGGTTTCGCTGCTTTATCCCTTGAAGAGGAGGACTTTGCACCTGTCAGGCTGTGTGTAGCCATGTATTCATGTGTATAAAGTGCTTGCATCAAATCATTTATAAACTTCTGAGGTTTGCTCTTGTTACAAAGTGCAATCTGCCACTTTTCAATCTTGAACTGGAAAACAGAAATTGGTCATAGGCATAACTATTGCAGTTCTCTGGAAATATATAGTATCACCTCTGAAATATTTTTTTATGTTCTTTTTTTAAACCACAATTTCAAAAGTAATCCCTGCAAACTGTGTGCTTGAGATCCACACTAAACTTGCATACCACTCAACGTTTGCAATTGTATACACAGGTTGATTTTTTTTTTCAGAAGCAAGTGTGGGGCAGACTAAGGACCCCGTTCATCCTAGGAAACGCTTCACTGGGCCATCCTTATTACTTGCTAGTGGAGACAGGACATATTCATACATATCTAAACCCTTCTGCTTGCACTCCATGCAGGCTGGCCATTGTCCAGTTCTGGCCTGGATTCTGAACAGCCTCGGGAGCATGGCACTAGGCCTGAGCTAATATTCCTGCCTCTGAGCAGATACGCCCTAAGAACTGTGACATCTGGTCCTGGGCTTTGAGAGTGACTTCTGCACACAGCAGCTGTACAGCCTAAGTATTTGAACTCTCTTAGTGGGCAATTTTGAGCTACTTCTGTTAAGTAAGGTTAGGTTGCTTACAGAATGAGGTCTTTTTATTTCTTTGGAGATGTTAGGTCAAATTTTGTGTATTGCAATATTCAGTCAAAACATCATACCTTGATAATTCTTAATAGTTTTCTTTGGTTTTTAGGACCCCACAACAACACACGAGAAGAATGATTTCCACTGATGGGTATGACTCAATGCATGAGAATGTTTATGTAAGTTGTGACTGCAGAAGCTAGAATTATTCTTTTGGTTGGGTCTTTTCTATTTTTCACATACAGCCTCTGTGCCTGAGATTTCTCAGTTATGCTCTGTTATAATTACAGAGAATAGGGGAACATCTTTACTCAGGATCTCTCTATATACGTATTTCTACTTAACTGCTGGCCACTGTTTGGAATGAGAGCAGAAACATACCATTCTCCATTTACTTATTAACAGTTTAAACAGACTGCTGGTGTTTTTCTTAGATTATCTCTGAAACATTAACATTCTCCTTTGGCATCCAAAATACTGGGCTGGAAGTTATCTCTGGATCTCAGTGTTTTCTTCATGCATCTACATTTGGCCATTAGTCACAGACGTGCAAAACCAGTGAAATCAAAGTGAGTCTGAGAGCGTACCAGCACACCGAATTAAATCTAATGTTTCTCATGGAAAGAGCCTTCTGCACAAAAGGAGCTCATTAGTCATGTCATCAATTGAATGATGATGAAATTATTTTTACTGATGCTTATTTTTTTATATTTGTTATACTATAACATAAAGTTGGTACTGTGTAAAGTCTGAAATTGCCTTTTAACTGACCTGCTTTTCGGTCTGTTGCTCCTCATCTTCCACATTCAGAGTTATTGGTGAGCTGGAGTTACTATGCACAGCTGCATATGAATCTGCTAACGGATTGTTAGATGCTTTCCAAACACATTGTGAATGCAGGCTGGATGTGGATGATGTCACTCCCCCTTTGAGCAGTGCTTCAGCCATCCCTACCAGTTCCTCAAAATGGGTGACTGCCTGTGGCAACACTGAAATCAAACGGAAAGTGATGGGTAAAAGTAATTGAAGCTTTCAGACTCTAATTATGTAAGGATGTACATGTTTGTAATTGGATTCCCGTCGCACTGCAAGAGAGTCAAAGTAGACGGCAAAAATGCTTTAATGTACTTTTTTCCTGTTCTCTCAAAGCTTTTCCTGCCATTCTGCTGTCCCCACCCATAAAGATCTGTAGAATAGGAAAGAGCAGTCCTCTGCAAGGCTAAGAGGAACCATTATTTTACGCTCATCACGGCAGTACGCTGCCAATTTCTCTTTTTTCTTTTTGCTATCTCAAAATCTCTACAAGTAAAGCTATTGAATATGGGCCAAGTAACATTATGTCTGATTTTTTTTTTTTTATTCAGAGAAGTTACGTAGACTGCATAGACTTTTTTTCCTCTTTTTTAATCTATAGAGAATATCTTTTAAATGGCCCTTTCTCCAATTACTATTTATTGTCAAATATAAACTTTTATTGAGTCCATTGAGAAGAATCATTTCAGCAGAGCAAAAAGGATGCAAGGGCTCAAGAATCAGCAAGATACAGAATCACTGAATTATTAGAAAATACTGTCAAAGATTAATACAAGTGCTTAAGATGTAAGGCAAATGGATCTAAATGTTTAAGAAGAGCTGTTGGACACTAACAAAATGTTTAAAAATAATATTCAGAAAAGTGGAGATGAATGATTCAAACCAAGATGAATAACATATGTAACAGAATCAGGTGGGCAATGAAACTGATAAGCACTTTCAAAATCATATGACAATAAAAAGAGGCTAGGCTGCTAGGGATGGTATGACGTTGCTAGCAAGAAGTTGCAAATCCTCTTTAACCTTTATTATTCATTAATGTTTTGAGATTTTGGATTTAGTCTTGTCTGCCCCAGAGAAAGGGATGGGGACAAGTAAGAGAGGCTTCAGAGGTGATCACTAAGTGATGAAGGATTAATTTATAAAAGAACAAAATGGTTCACCTCTGGGAAAGGACTAAATTTGTTGTACCTGGAACTAACTCAGATTATCAATAATGAGGAATTACTATATTATAAATATAATTATAAAGAAACTTTCAGTAGATCAAGAATAAATGTTAATAAATAAGGTTAGTTGGACTGGTCAGTGGAGTGTTTGAGCTTAGCTGATGGTTATACACAGCATACGGAAAGGTCCTCTTGGGACTGACAGGATTTAGACAGATTTTTCCATTTCTAACTCTGTGATTGCATCGCCTCCGTGTAGGACAGTTTATTCTAAGTGTTGCTGGAATTAAATGTTGCCATGTATCAAAGACTTCAATGCTAACGGTAGGCCTTGATAGTGCCAGGTGCTTGAGCATCCATAATTCCCATCCGAAGGGCCTCTTACAAATCAAGCTTTTCATGACCTTCAGGCTCTCCTCTTCATCAACATACTTCCCCTGACTTTACCTTGAAGCATCACCAGGGACTGCCTTAGGCGGCAGTTTTCTCTCATGGTGTCTGTCAGCTTCCTCTTGAGGCTTTTTATTTTGGCACAAAGCTCTACCTTGGATAGTTGAAATAAAGGCTCTTCATCATCACTGCTACTTTCACTGTACAGAAAGTTGCTTCCTGAATATGTTTCTCTCTGGAAAAAAAAAACCCACCCAAACATGCTATCTAGCGCAACAACAACATAAAATTAAAGCATTAAAACATTAAAATATCCGGCTGAATCAGAATATTCTCTTTGTACACAATGTATAAACAGACTTAGTGCATTTTAATAATAGCTGGTTTTGAACATAGATACTACATTTCCTATCAAAATTCAAAATGAAATGTCAGGGTAATACAAAACCATTAGGTACTTCTCTCTCTCTCTCTTCTCCGTTCACCAATTTTATAAGGTAGTGTCTTTTAGAACCGTTAACTTCACGAAAACAAAAGTCTTAACGCCCCCCTAAACAAACACATTTCAGTTTGCTTTTGCTTAATACATTAAAATTGCTGAAGATACGATGTTACCTGTTTGTTAATTAAAGATGCTTCAAGTTTACTCAGGATGTTGGCAGGAGCAGATGCCTGTAATGATTTCTTTCTTTTTATATGCTTTATCATCTTCCCCTGTAAACAAGAGCATAACAGTGCCTTTGCATTCCTATAGAGCCTCTCATTGCCATATCTCATGGTATACCATAAACTTTTATTCACGGTGTACTTGGCATTCTTGGTTAGTATTTTTGAAAAATAAGTTTTTAACTTTTTGTTAGGATTCATGTTTTCTTTCCCCACATTTTGTCACTGTGGATCTCAGCACAATGCAAAGCTCAGAAAACTGGGTCCCTTCCCTATGCAGCGGTCAGATTTCTGTCTTAAGGGAGAAAACATAGTGGAGCTACAGAGCATCCAAGTCTTGATTAACACTTCTCTCTTTAAATAGCAAAGGGCAAAATCTATTTGCCTAACTAATCACTCTGACAGGTTATTGTGCTGGGATACCATGTGAAGATTGTATTCCTACTTTTACTATACATATTTTGTGCATTATATTGTGAAGAATTGGTAGTTATGGTCTATTTCATTCCATTATGGGCCTACCAATATCAGGCACACAAAGACAGAGACTCACCTGATCTTTATCTAGGTCACTGTCTTCACTCTCTGAGAATATCATTTCTATCCTCTTCCTCTTGCCTTTTCCAAGGACTTGTATTTTTGTAATTTCATCCGCTCGTAATATCTTTTGCATCATTTCCACCAGCTCTTGGGGGTCATCTGAAGTGACGGGGAAAAAAAAAAAAGCCAAAGCACAGAAAATCAGGTAACAATACCTGACAACTAGATTAAAATTTCAGAAAAATGCTCTGGAACTGCACTCACCACTCATGTACACAACTTTCACCAGGTGCTTTTCTGTCTGTCTTTCTCCCACAGGCCAGTTCACTAGCACGTGCTCGTTTGGTTTCAGAATCCTTTCTAGTTCATTGTCATCACTGGGAAGGTCCTGTATCCATGAAGTCTCTCCAATTTGCAGTGAATTATCATTTACAAAATCAAACAGTGTGAATTTTTTCATGGTTAAGTGGGTATCTTGTCACACAGACACCACCTGCAGGATGTCATAGGAAAAATGGCTGTTACCATGTCATGCCACACAAATATTACAAGAGTATTTTAAAAAGCCCCGAACAACCCTCCTATTCCTGGATTTTGGTAATTACCTTGTATGAGAATATCCTGGATAAGGAAGTGAAAAACTCACCGAGCAGCATGTTATATCTCCCCTGAAAGATTGGAGATGGTCTGTTCAATATGGGTATGCCAGCCTTCACTCACAGCGCCCTTGCTTCCATATTACAACCATGCCTAATCTATGCCCAGGATCTCTATTAACTACTACATTTGCCCCAACAGAAGTTTTCAGTCCAGCCTCTGACTAAAAAATACAGGTGTGAGAACTTTCCCTAGAAGGAGGGAAGGTGCTAGCTCTACATGCCATCAAAAGGGATGTTTGACTTCCAGGACTGTATCAATTATCTTGCGGGCAGCAAGATGTACAATTGCAGCCACGAAAAACCAACCCGGGACAACTGACTGGATGAGGTATGACAGATTCTGGCAGTGGAAAACTTGACGTACAAAAGAAATGACAGGCTGAGGACTGGAAGAGAGCTGGGCTGCTTCATGAAGAATAACAGCAACAAGGAGAACACAGACCCAAATATACAGCTAAATCATTTGCTTACAGAAAACAGTATGTTAAAAGCAAAGGATCATTTCTGGGCTTTCTAAAGCACTGAAGCTCCACAATGGGAGACGGGAACAAGTAATACTTTTGTGCTTTATTTTCCTAATAGGCCTTACATGAATGTGTGAAATGTAACATACGTTATTAAAGTCTACCGGAAATGTAACCGGTTCACTTAAGCGCTTCCACTATAATCAGAAAAGGTATTTTCTACTTCAAAATGATTAAATCAGATAAACCCAATAAATATAAAATCTGATTTTGCCAAACCTTGGTGTTCTTTCCAACAAATGGTACGGTTTGGCCTGTCAGTTCATGGAGGTGAAGTAATTTTACAGAGCTGCAAACTCATGAATTCCCAGATGTGACAGTGTGATTTGCGATTTACTTGGCCTCAATCAGTCAGAAGCAAATCCAGTGCCTCACGCAGAGGCTGTCAAAAAGGTAACTCAGAGCTAGGAAAGGAGAATTATGTGGAGCTATTATGTCAAAGTGAGAAAATCTGGCTGCAGTGCTCTAAGAAGCAATGCCAATTCATTTGCAGAAGCCCAGCTCACTATTCACCATGGCTGTGCTATGCCTCAAAAAAGCTGGTTTTTCACACAGGGGTGAACTTGTTAATTTGCAAAAGGCAGCTGCACTCTTGTCAACATGTTTACTGATACGATGAGGCATGTGGCATAGGAAATCGCCATTAAAAAGTGTATTAAATCATGCCTTCATGCAGGATGTGTTGAGCGTGATAGCAGTAGGTTTGTTAAGTACTGCGCTGCTGAAGAAAGGAGACTGTTTGCAAGAATTCACATTAATTTTCTTTAAAGCAAGCTAGAAAGACTAGGAAACATCCATCCCATGTAAATTCTGGAGAGGAAGCCGCCTGAATGCCTATGCCTACCATGAATCACCAGAGGCCTCATTCTGCCACTGATCTATGCGGAGTGGATCCTCACACCACAGAAAAGGATCGTTCAACAATTTAAAACAGCCCGTGCATGGAATCACATTGACCATCAGTGTTTTTCCTTCTCTGTTTCAAACTGCTCTTGAGAATATAGCCCAGTCAGCTTAACATTTCCCATCTGGCACAAAGATGTTAACTTCTACCCCGATCAACCCAGGGCAACAGGAGTTCTTTGATTCTCAAATGAAATACTTCGAGCTTTCCCCTCCTTGGCAGTTGCGAGCTACTTCATTACCCTCCCAAAAACCCGCATAAGGTCAGCAGAATTGCAGCAAAGTTAGAACTGCCGGTGTGCTAAGAGTAACAGCCGATTGACTGCCCTCTATGTTTTTTTTAATGTTTCCCTGTAGTCCTCTAACAGTTTTTATGTCGTCTCTCATTTTGTATTGAGACAAATATTCTCTAAGCCATGGGTCATACTTGTGGTCTACACTTGTACAGGTTTAGCAAGCCAGCCCAGGATTTCCAGGGACACACCGAATGCACAGGCTATTCACAGCATGGAGGGTAAATGATGATTCCCCACGGCGCTGGGGTTGTTCACATACACAAAGTGCTGACTGAGCACATCAGTAGCAAGTCCAACAGCTTTTGGAAGATACTAGGCTTGCATGTGTGTTATACAGCTTAATGAAGTCAATGGACATGCGGACTTCTGGATGTTCGGAGCCCACGACAGCAGCCTGGTGTCACTGGCAGACTCCGTGAAGCACATGGCCAGCAAGATCCCTCGCACAGTCTTTACGCCAGACAAGCACCCGGATTCCTGAAAATCCATCCCATCACTCAAAGCTAGGGACAATTTCTACCATGGTCATGGCGGGACTCGGAGCTCAGCAATTTGTCTACATTATCTATAAAGCTCTTTTGAGCTGTCAAGATTCTTGCCTGTGGTGGGAAGGTGTACTAGTAAACAGCTAAACTGATTCCACCAAGAGTCTTAACAGCTGCCAAGTTAAAATATAAGCTACATAGGACGCTGAGAGAAATAAGAAATGGATTTTACAAATAGTCAGGGGAGGAGGGATGGGGTTGATCCATTCCCTTAGCTCCTGGCAGGAGTCCGAAAGCCTACCGGCAGCTTTCCGAGGCTCGTGCTCAGTCCTCTCGCTCCTGCTGCTTTTGAAGGGGCTGAGGCAGGGAAGCAGTTGTGGGGCAGCAACAGAGATGGGCCAGGTCCCTTCTCCTCTGCTGTGGCTCTGCCAGGCATCAGCTCAACTGCTTGCATTACAGATGAAATGACGGAACTATTACATTGCCAAATAAAAGGAAGAGTGCAATAGTTGATGGATAGTATTTTTCTGTTAGAGCTATGGCTTCAGCTCCCACAGTAGACATTAATCAAACTACGCCTTTTCACAGAATTTATTGTGACAACCCATGGGCCCTGGGGATAATACCTAACTGTCTGCTGGCATCACCTCTAGCCAGTGATTAAAGGCAATGGCAAGGTAGAACAAACTGTCTCTAATGAGGAAAAGGAACAGTAAAACACTTCGCTTACTGGAAGAGAAGTCCTGCAGTGTTTTCTCACCCTCTTCTCCCACTGGAGTCAATGTGAACCTTGTCTGAGTCAGATGCCTCCCTCTAAAATGTCTCATTTGCCAAATCAGATCAAAGGCAAAATATATTGTATCATCAGGAAAAAAAATAATCTTGGGGAGTGGGATTAATCTCACAACTTTTACTGCCTTGAAAGTGAGAGGTTGTCTAGCCACATTTGGCTCAGTCAGTACAGAAAGAGAGGTGATTCATCTCACCCTAAGACACGTAGCTAAAAGACAGCAGATGACTTACTGTCTGGGAGAGCCTTTTTCTCTCCACTGACTATTCAGTGACTGTACAGTATGTCTCCTTATAGCAGCTGGCTTGGTCCAACTCATCCCATATTAGCTTTCTCTATTTTGAATAGATTTTGAATAGCAGGACAGATTCCAGTGGACCTTCTGCTACAGGGAGCCAAAAGGATGGAGTACAAAGCCTGTTAAAGTGTTACCTGGTTGTCTGTTTTAAATCTTTCTAACACAGTTTTGCAAGTCCTCAAGTAAGATTTCTGACACTGAGTGCTTTGTTCAGTGGTTTAATTGGAAGATACATAATCGCTCACAGACATTACCCTGTGTGCTGCTACTAACCACAGCGACAGAATTACATGACCTTTGGAAGCCACTTATGTTTTGCAAGATACTTAATTCTGCTACATTCTCCATCTGGAAACACTAGCTACGTATTTGAGAAGTACTGAAATGCAAATTTATGATTTATCACTGTTCTAAGACACAAATCTGCCTTTACTTTTTCTAAAAGCAGGTAATTTGTAGAAGGGGAAAAAAAAGAAAGGAGCCATTTAATTTTAGGGCTCTGCAGAGGAAACATTAATTGGACTCTTGATTTTTACAAACACGTTAACACCTCGCATTCTGCGCAGATGCTATAAATTTGCACACAGAATATTGTTACTAAGCAACCCAAAAAGCCAGAATAAAAAAAAACCAAAACCAAACCACAACAGTCATTTAAAGACACAGCTCACCCTTTGACTGACAAAGTCTGTTCCATTCAGCCGGAGAGTTGGCAGATGGCATGCTGAGATCATTATTTCTCTTTCCTTTCAGTAAACGCAGTGTAAAGTATTACAAATTTACAACATGAGATTGTAGGCCCACTCAATGGCTCTTATGCCACCAGCTTAAAATAGGGCTTTGCCACTGATTTCAGCAAAATGAGAAACTGTGCCACAACTGTGCAACACAGATCCATGGTAAAGTTCTAACATTTTATATTGTCTACCCTCCAAGTTCAGCCTTCGATAATCACAGTTTTCCTTGGAAAAAACCCAAAAAACCCCACCTTTACTGAGCTAGAAACTCATCTACCTCACTCAAAGCTATTTATTTCCAATTCAGCATAATGAGCGTAGTCACAGGTTTGGTTTGTGTTATTTGGACTGTGGCATTTTACATTGAACTTGTCAGGACATTAAACACAATGCTGGTATAAAACTCTTGGGCTGTGCTGAAGTCTCAAAACTCCCAGCTCCCTGTAGCAAGTGTATGATGGAAAACATGACTGTATTTAAATGTTATATGCCCTGTTGTGGCTTCTAATCTTATTCCCCTTATGACCCAGTGTAAGATTTGCTAATGATTTCAGTGGAATTAGGCACGGTCAGAAGAATGCAGAAGTTTTGTTACTGCTCAAAAGATTTACAGTGTGGTATCTTAGTCATTTTATGGGAAAATATGACTTAAAAGCACAAATCTGCTGCTCTTAGCTGAGACATACAGTGTACATATTTTCCAGAATCATCGGTATTGCTGCATTCCAAATTCAGCTGGAAATCTGGGGAAGCATCTATCACAACATTACTGCAACTTTCAAGACAATAAATGCACAGAGATGATGCCACTTCTCTTCCACGGTAAGGATAAAACTAAGTGATTTTTATTACTGATAGCCAACAGCTCACTTCCTGACTATCCTCGTGTGACTAACTATGAAATAATCTGAGAGTCTTCTCTAAGAAATGATGCTATTCATGGTAAAGCAGCATCTTCTGGCCTTGTTTATGCAGATCATCTCATTGACTTCAAAGCCGCAGCAGCATTTAAAATCCACAGGATTGTATGCAGAATTTGGCCCATACCTTGTCCCACACACTAAAACCCATTTGAGCAGCCCAAGGAATTCATGAAGCCATTATTTCACAGTAGTGTCCTCCATGCTGTGAGTTTCAGCAACCCAGTTGTTCTCTAAAATAACATTAATACCTAAATATGCCAAAGCCCTTTGTAGGACTATGGCTTAAATCAAAAGCTTGAAGAAGTTTATGGACAAGCTCTGAGTTTTACAACAAACCATCAATGTTATTTGTGATACTGAGTGACAGGAAAGGATGAATAATGCATTTATTAAGCAGGTGTACTTAGTAGGTCTGGAATTACTAAACTTTTGTTCTGATTAATAATTTATTCAACTAACAGTGAAACACAGCCTTCGTTTTAATAAATTTCAAGATAGCAACTTGGCATCATTACTGGGCTTTCAGGACAGGATTCAGTCCTATTCTAGATTAAGATGCTTACATGTAGGTGTCACTGGTACACCAGGTATTTAAGTTATCACTGTAATCACTGGAGATCGAAGGATCAATTTGGCTTCCTAAATGTAGGTGTCTAGCGCCAGTGTCCTCTGGTATTCTGCTTGGCCTTCAGCTGCTACTACAGAAGTGCAAATCTCCCACAGGTCTTTTATCACCACTGCCATCCCCTTGGAGATGTCTCAGCCTTGAGCAACTCCAGTAGTCATGAAAGTCAAGCCCCTGTTGAACACAATTAAAGCTCCCTGGAGAGCAATTCAGCTTATTTCAAATGCTCTAGCGCTCAATTCAGTTGCCTAAAAATAAATGCACGGTGCAATCTTAGATACCATGAATTATTACGCCTGGCCTCCTACTGCCTCTTCTGATGGGCACATATCTCACACAGAGCCTAGACCCTCTTCCAAGCTCATGAGGGTGGTTACTAACTCCAGGCACCTCAAATAGCACTAAACACATAAATTTAGGCACGCAAATTGTTCCCTGTGCCCCAGTGATTGAACTGATTTTCAACAGGAGCTTAGATACCTCACATGCCTATAAGCCACAGACATTTATTTATCTGTATTTTAACCCCATGCTCAGTGAAAGATCCCCATAAAGATTACAAGATGCCAAACAACAAGATGCAGGAAGTTACCTTCATTCTACATCACAGATCAGTATCTTCATTTAATAGCTATTTCACAGCTGACAGATGGAAAACTAATACCCCCTGCAATTTTGCTTATTCACAAATGCCACACTCAACAAAATGTATTAATATAGAGACCAACAAAAACCAGTTTATTTATTGAACTGAAGGAGACACCTAAGCTACAGGAATTTGAATAGTCACATGAGAGCAGGTTAATATATCCAGACTCTTAGAAGAAGTAACCTGGAGGAGAAACAAGTCAGCATGTCTCTGTAGAGTCCAACACTTGGCTGTACTCATTCTGACCTGGCTTGGGTAATTCAACACAACACATCTTAACAGCTCCCAAATTATAAAGGTTAAAGACCAGCGATGTACTCACTTATTTTGTCTAAAGATGTTTATGGGAAGGCAACATCTTTAGAGAAAGTCCAACCACATACAAATCCGTGCCGAGGTGCAAAAACTGTGCATTTGCTCTATGTGACAGCCCCAGCAGTCAAATACCCTTTCCTAAAATGCTGAAAATACCAGACCTACTTTCCATATGCAACTGATGTACTTTCAAATTGGACTTGTTCAAACAAACCCACTGATAACCTGATGTGAGAGTTTATAAGAGGAAGCATCTTACTCATTTTATAAGGTGGCATAAGCTGTCTTGTGTCTTTCGATAAGCTGCATTGCCCCAAGGCATTGCTATTGGTGACATTCTCCCTTCAACTCTAAGAGCGTAGAAGTGAAATATCATCTAGGAAATTCCAGGCTTGAGCTCTGGTCAGTATTTAACAATCTAGCAGCATCTTAACTATCTCCACTCATACATCTTTATTGGCTGTCATAAGTGAGTAATGATAAGATGTCATGCCTGGTTAATACTCAAAGTGCCTGATCTCCTACTCCAAAGCTCTTCCTCAGTTGCTCTGGTTTTGCGGTGTGTTGGTAGGAGGGAATGAACTTTATGATCTCCAGTTAAAAAAAAAAAAAGTCTGCATTACTATTGAAGGTCATGAGCTAGAACACGAGGCATATACCTTGTCCTCTTACTCTAGGGAATATTACTGCAACTAAGAGTAGTTCTGCATGCGCTTAGGAGAATCGACAGAAAGGCATCTTCCCTGCAAGGATAACAACCTCAAACCTTATTAGAGCTATTTTTTTCCCCTCCTGTAAAATTAAATGCCTTTTTAGTGTATGCAGTTCAACGTAACTTTATAAATTCATATAAGCGCTGAACAACCAGTGTTGTATATTGGTCTGAAACAATCCTTAAGCAACTTCCAATTATATACATAAAATACTAATGAAGTGCAATTCCCTCTGGGATGCAAGGCCACATTCAGATTGACAACTGCTACATTAAACACTGCTAAAAATGAGTACAGAGCAAATTTTAACCAAGGACAAAAGGGCATATCACTGCTGGAATAAAAAAAAGCGCCGTAGGAGCTTTAACAGCATATTTCGATCTAGGCTCAAGATCAGCCTCTCTGTCTGCAAAGTCAATTTATGCCCGCAGAATTCCTGCCAGCATTTTTCCAGCAACACTGTAAGCTGCGAGTGCACAACTCCACGGCTCATACTCCATTCGATTTACATTCAGTCTATAAACAGAGGGAATCAAAACATGCAATTGTCTGAGTTGATGAACCTGCAAAATAAGGACAATTATCCCTACATACAAAAAGCAGGCAGAATTTGCTTTTGGGTGGTCACCTAAGACACCTGCAGATGGTTAAATGGTCCAGTCACGGGGGGGTGGGGGGTGGGTGTCTAGTCTGCAGCACTGGAATAGCACAGTTTGGTCTTGGGTAAATGGAACCACCTTTACAGTTTAGCTTCTCTTTTCAAAGGATCTGAAATAATAATACATATTTACCTAATTTCAAGGATACTGTGAGAATTAACTAATGCTAGTGTGCCCTCCAAACATACAAAGCACTGTATGGAGCAAACAATTTGACAAGTTTTGCAGAACAAAGATTTGCAGTAACCTTGCTGAATTTAGAACATATAATTTCACATAACAGATTATTTTTTTTTTTAAAGTGAGATACATATATCAAGCTGGAAATTGTTATTCTTTCAGCTGAAGAATGTATTTTATAAGGGTTAGTCATCTACCAGAAACTCCCACAACATCATCTCATACATCATGCTTAAACTGCTAGAAAGCACGCTGAGGACAGCGTGTAACCCGTGAAGTAGAATATTGAGGGAGAAAGTAAAGTATTTCATTGAATGAAGTTGATAACACTCAGATACTAGGATATTTTCTGTATTTACTTTGCTTGCTTCTTTGGTTTTTACTGTATTTACTTTGGTTCCTCCTTAATTAGAAAAAAACCCAAGTATTTTGTTAAGAAGTATTAAACGATTAGAGAACCCCGAAGTAATCATTTAAGCAGAATATTTTACTTAATTATAATTAAGCAGGAGAAACAGTCCTTAAACCGTACCTACATACCAGTGAAAGGAAATGATCTTACCCTTCCACTTACTCAGCAACTCTTCTGAAATCATACCATGTATCATCTCCTGTTCTTATGTCCACATCACCAGACCTATCATGTGACCTTTTCCTTTCGGCTCCCTGACACAGGGCATCTTACAATTGCAAAGTGAGGTCCACAGGGCCTGAATCTGGAGGAGCAGAGAGATGCCTTCTCAGAGCTGTCGAGTGCCCTTGCATCCCACATCTGACATTGGGGGAGGGCACCAGATCTCTGCAGACACAGACTCTCCACGCAAAATACCATCATAGTTCCTTTTTGCAATTTTGGTTTTTTTTTCCTCCTTTCAGCCTAACCCATGGTACCTAGCTAGGATTTTTAAGTTTCTTTTAAAAACAGTTGCTGAACCTCACATAAATTATCAAGGAATATGCACTAGTCCATAGAGTGTACTGTAATTCTGCATACAGGGCAAGAGCAAGGGAAGAAAGTATCTCTGCCTTTAGCCTTGCTGGGCAAGGCTGCCAAGTCAGAACAGGTTATCGTGAGAGACAGGCTGAAAGAATATTTTAAGTCAGTGCTGCCTTGTCTCCCTGCAGGAAGGCTGCTGGTGCTGCTACAACACATTCCTTGCTCAACTCTTCCATTAAACTGCAGAAGTTTGACATAATTTCCATCCTGTTCCTCATACAACTTGGGAAAACAGGTAAACAACTGCATTCAAGAATGACTGCAACCAGAGAGACATCCTCCCCTCCTGTGCTGTCCCTTTCCGCTGCAAACGTTTGCTGGCTGCCTCTTCTCTGTGGAGTCTCTGAAGCAGAACTTTCCTCTTTCATCCCTCTGCCCAAGTACTTATCACCACCTCCTCCCCCACCATTGCTCAAGTAAAAGGCAGCTTCCAAGCCTCCTGCCGAGAACTTCAGCTACACCCCTGACTTTGTTGCTGCTCTGTTACCCTGTAATCCCCATCAAAACAAGCATTTGCAGGATGCTACCTCCCATCTTCTCATGTCTCCGCAAAAGTACGGCCACATCATGCGTACCCTGAAATGGTAGCAGTACCCCTTATTTATTTCAGGGTTGAAGGCTGCCTTCATAGCTTGTAAAACTCTCTTGGACTTGCTTCAGCCTCTCAACAGCTTAGATCTCTTTTCTGACCTGCCTTGCCGTCCCACACACTCTTGCCACCATTGGGCTCAAGACTTCGTTACCTTCTTTTACTTCCTCTTCTCTGAAATAGCTTCACCTCCTGGATTCTCCTTCTGAGGTCAAATCTCAGCTGAGAGCCAACGGTTTTGTTTTAACCTTCTCTCTTCATTCTTTTCTTCTTCTCTGTTTACCATCCTTAAGATGTATGAAAAGTTCCCTGAAAAACATTCTGTGAAAAAGCTTAGATTAAAAATGCAATGCATATAAAACTACTTTTAATTTCTCTTTATTTTTTGGAAAAAAAAAAGTCTACCCACATATTGCGCATTTTTAATGCAAAATAACTTCAGCAATTTCAACTTTATTTGCCACGGAAGCAATATTTTAACCACACTACCAAACCCCACAGTATTTAACAAACACAGAGCAGTAATGAATATAAAGCAAGCCATAGCAGCACTTTGGTTTACATGCGAGACAGTTGACTCAGAAGCCTGGAGCAGTAGCTCTCTGAAAAATCACGTATGTCAGCATTTCTTATACTAAACCGTACTCTCTTTTGCATTTGGAAAAAAAAAAAAAAAAAAGCAGTTGTCATGAAATTTATTATAGCCTTTTGGCAAAATATTATCCTCAAGACACCAATGAGCTCACAATCTTAGAAGGGAAAAGTTATAAACCTTAAACTAACAAGCTAACGTTAGAGATTTGTCTGTCAAATGTTTTCTATGCGCTGCTACCCGAGAACAATGTGAAAATAACCGTTCCCTCTCAGCTGTTGGCAATTTACCATGCAGCCGCTGCTGCGCTGCGTTTTCCTCTACCACCCCATTCTGAAACAATAAATCAGGGCAGAGCGAAAGGTGCCGAAAAGTTTCCTGCTCCTGCAATCTACCGCAGCCAAGCACTGCAGCAGGGCAGCGCGTTGCCGGGAGGATCACGGCGATTTGCTTCATGTTACAGTAAGGGAACAGGAACCCTTTGAATAATCTCCAGGTAATCTGCATTAAAACCATTTTACTGCAGTGTACTGCGGTATTAGGAAAGATTTCAATATCACACCTTCCTAGGCAGCGAGGGAAAGCTTTAAATCAAAGGCTGCAATGTAGCAACTTCCCATTTGACAAAGCAATACGACAGACTATTTTGGCTCACTGTATTGGTGCACAGGATGAAATGATACAAAATTCCTGGAATAAAATATTACAGACCTAAAAGCCAACATGTTATTTTTTTTTTTTTTCTTTCTGTGCTTAGCCCCCCAAGCCGGTATCAAGGGAATCTTTCAACAAAACCAGATTTCCCTAACATTGAGGGTAAAACCTTACAACGCGTTTAGCTCAGCAATAAGTGAATTTCAGTATTCTAGAGATCATTTTTCCTGTTTCCATTTAAGCTACCGCAGATACATTTCCCTCTCTGTCCTTCCAGCTTGCACATTCTGAGGTTTCAATTTGCACATATGCTTTTCTATATGGTTTTCCAGCACGTTATTCCAAAGTTTACAGAGTTTTTCATTATTTCTATGAAGTTTCGGAAACGTTCCTCTCATTTACATGCTGACATCAAATGTGCATGAAGAGAGTATGAATTTTGTCACACGTTCAACCCTAACTTTTTCCCCGGTGATACAGGCAAACGCAATACTGCAAAATGTTATCTGGATCTATTTTCAGGGCCTGATTTTTTTGTTTGGGTTTTTTTTTTTTTGCGTTTAGAATCATAGAATCACCTCGGTTGGAAAAGACCTTTAAGATCATCGAGTCCAACCGTTAACCTAGCACTGCCATCCCACCACTAAACCATGTCCCTAAAAGTAGTAGCAGGAGGGAGTTTAAACCCCCATTTTCAAAGACCTCCAAAACAGTCTTTGCAAGCACGGAGTTACCATCGAAGCGACAGCTACGGCGGGAGGTAGCACGGCGGCAGAGGCGAACTCTTGCTGTCACTCGCAGGAGCAGCCTGCGGGCGCCGGGACCGCTCTGCCACCGGCGGGGGGGGGGGGCCCGGGAGGCGACGCTCCGCCGCAGCACCTTGCGGATTCCCGCAGCGTGCGGGCAGGCACACGGGGCCGCCCGGTACCGGCTCTGGCGGCTGCAGCGAGCCCCCGTACAAGCCAAGTTCTCCGCGGCTTTCACGGAGGAAACGTCGTGGCGAGCGCGGCAAAGCCCGCGCCGCCCGGTACGCGAGCGCCGTGCACGGTGCCCGCCTTCGCGGCGCGCCCAGGCGGGGCGGCGGCTTGCGCCGGGTCCCGGGCCGCCGCCAGCCCTCCCCGGCATCCCGGCAGCAGGAGCAGGGGGTCACCCCGCCGGGAGGAGCCCGGTCACCCCGCCGGGATGGGTCTGGTGGACGCTCCCCGACCCCTTCCCCCTGACACCGCTTTGCCGCCAAACCGGACGCCGGGCGGGCCCGCTGCCCGCCCGGGAAACCACCGCAGCCCCCGCCTCCCCCCGCCAAGGCGCGCAGACCCGCACGGGCGGCCGCCGCCCCGGCCGCTGCCCGCGGGGAAGCCGCCCCCGGTACCTCGCAGCGGCCATTTTCCGCCTCCCTCTGCGGCGGCTCCAGCGCCTGATGTCACCGGCCGCCCCGGCCAAGTCCCCGCGGCGGCGGGCTGGGCTGGGCTGCGCCCCTTCCTCCCGCCCTCCCGGCGGCGGCGGCGGCAGCACCCCCCGCTCCCCCCTCCACCCCCCCGGGCCCGGCCCCGGGGGCCCCGCGCACCGTCGCCGCGGCGGCTGCTGAGTCACGGCCTGAATTTCATCCCGCTCCTCCTCCGCCTCCTCCTCCTCCGCCCTCCTGCTTCTTCCCGCCCCCGCCTCCTCCGCCTCCTCCTCCCCCCCCCGCGCCGCCGCCTCCCGCCCGGCCGCCGGCTCCAGCAGCGCGGTGCCGGCGGCGATGCCCGCCCCGCTGCCGGGGGGAGAGGCTGCCCGGCGCTGCCCGGCCCCCCGCCGCTCACCGCAGACCCGCGCAGGCAGAGGGGCAGCCGGGCGCTTGAGCCATGATTGCCGCGGCTTTCCTGGTCCTGCTGAGACCCTACAGCATCCAGTGCGCCCTCTTCTTGCTCCTGCTGCTGCTGGGGACCATCGCCACGATTTTATTCTTCTGCTGCTGGCACCGCAGGCTCCAGAAAGGGAGGCATCCCATCAAATCCGTCTTTTCGGGTCGCTCAAGGAGCCGAGGTAAGAGGTGCTGCTCGTCCCCCGGGGCGGAGGGGGGGTGCCCCCGGCCCATCCCGCTGTTTCTGCCGGCGGAGGGGCCGCTCTGCCTCAGTTTGGCCAGGCAGGGGCTTTAAGGAAAATTCAAGCCGAGCCCAGGACTGCGGCAGCCTTGTCTCCACCCATCCCTCGGCGAAACCTCGGCCCGCGGGAGGGAAGCGAGGGGCTGGGACACCCCCCACCCCCCACCGCCCCCCCGGCCCTCCCCGCTCTCCCAAGCGCGGCAGAACTTTTATGCCCAACTTCTTCCCCATGAATTAAATATAAATGCCGGGAGGAGCTGCCCGCCGCGCCGGGAGAGCCAGACCCCGTCCAGGAACAGGCGCTGAAGGGCGAGCAATGAGCTAAAACCCTCAGCCGGAGCGAAATGTGCGGTGGAGCTGGATGCAGCCCTGGTGTGTCTTTCTGCTTCCCTTCCAGATGCTGTCATGAGAACTCATCACTTTCGCTCTGAGGTAATTTATTTAGCACGCAATTTCAAGGTCAGAAGTTGTTCTATTTACCTGAGTACCTATCGTTGTGGTCTTTTGTTACGAAATCACGTAGCAAACTTTTCATTTTGCATGAAAGACATAACGTCCTCTTTCATTTCTTGTTGTTGTGGGGTTTTTTTTCCACACAAAACGTCAGCTCTTCATTCCTATTACCCTCACCAGCCTGCTGATTTGTGTCATTTCCAAAGCTATTGGTTACTCCAAGGGAAGCCGTGCTTGCCGTACGTGCCAGACCTCCCTCTGTCCAAAAGCAACCCCAAGCCCAGTTATTGGTTGCGCTGTAAATGCGCGCAGGGCTGGTGGGTTTTATGACCGCAGAGCTTCCCCTCGCTTGCTTTGCTGCCATCCCTCACCTGCGCCTTGCTCCTTCTGGGGGAAGTTGCCCGCTTGGCTTGGACGCTGCCGCGGGAGGTCCCAGAAGGATCCAGACCACGAGCCTGCGTGGCAGGCGCCTCGTTTCGGGACTCTGTATTCGTAGGTCAGGGGAATCAAAACTCTTACATGCCAGTGCTAGGCGTGTAACGCAAACCCCAGTCACTTCCTAGGGATTCCAAACGAGGAGCAGCGTTGCTGGGAAAATATGGAAAATAATACTTGGTTTTAGCATCCACTTTGTTTCCATGCTGCCCTGTAGAGCTCCTGTGTAGGTACTTCTCTTGCCTGGTTTCCTTGCTATTGATTCAAGGCATATCTTCATGCCATTGCTTGCCACTCTGGAAGCCTTGAGAGAGAGAGTTTTGCACTAAACCAATCTTTTGTTTTAAATTATTTGCATTTTTCCTTACCCGGGTGTGGGTGAGAAAATTACCCAATTATGAGTAATGTTTTCAAAAGTGTGCATGGGATACATTTTTGCAACGTGTCTTGTATCGGCAATGAGTTTTGAACTCCTAACAACTTTGAAATTTCTACACACTGTCACAAAAAAGAAGATGACGTAGGGAGTTGTCCCATCTTTAAACCACGAACAGCCTGGCTTTGTTGTTGACCGAACGGTGCTGCAGTACAGTCCCTCTGGAAGTCAAGAGATTTTTTTTTCATTATTTATTTCCTCCAATATGAAATACTTGGTTTCCACACAGAATTCTCTCACACTTGAGCCTAGATAAAGATGAAGTTTAATGCATTAATGCCCTTTTGAAATACGTGTCGTCCCTGTACGGTGATTCTGAAAAGGGAAGTTTGCAAAGTGACTAATTTATTTTTATTAATCCAGCATGTGGCTATTTGCATATCACCCAGTTAGAAGTAGGCACATTTAAAATACTTCCTAGAAGTTTCCGTTTTCTGAAACGTGCTAGAATAAACCAGGAAGAACTGTTACATTCTTTCACAATTTTCTACATTTTGTTTAGACAGAGTAACACCACAGCTAATGGGCTATACTGCCCTTTTAACTATGTGGTGGAGCTGTTTTCCCCTTCGTTATCTGATGATAGACTTTCGATTCTTAAGAGAAAACGATGACTCATTTGACATCATTAAATTTTCATTTTCCAGGTTGTTTTTTTTCAAGTAAAACCTTATTTTAATGAATCTCATTGAATCGATTAATAACAAATTACAGGCATGCTCCCTTGTAAATATTGGCAGCATTATCTGAAACAGAATTTGACATTCTCATTCTATATCAGCACAAAACCTTACGCACTTCCAACTCCAGTAAGATGAAACAAAGCATGACACATGAAAATATGGGCTTTGCATAATATTTCTGCATAATTTTCTATTCCCCACCCCCTTCCACCCCCCAAAAATGAACATAACATCTCAGCTCCAAGTTCTTTATAGCACAGGTCCATCTGCTAGCTTCCACTACTATGCTTAGCTGTTTGTCAGGTGCAGTTAGAAATGGTGTTTCTTAATGATAACAAAAGATAATGAAAAATAGGTTGATTGATAGTAAACAGCAGTGGGTTGGCATTCATCTCCTGAGAGCTGGGTTCAGATCCGACTTGCATCACACGTGAAGATGCAGGTGGTCTAGTGGCAGTGCACAGAGAATTATAATTGCCCTATCTACAGAACGGTTGGCAATTCCTGCATGATTGGCTGCCTGCCAGGAAAGCCTTATATTTGGAAAAATAGATGTGTAGCAAATTTATGTTGAGGTTCTTTGCCAGAGCCACAGCTCTGGTGGTGCTTTGTCTATGTACAGTGAGAACTATTTAATCCCCTTCCTTCGGTACTGACCCCTTATTATGGGAGGGTAAATACTAAATTTGAAAATGTATTTATGACACTCATCAGCTCTTCTCTTCTGATTTTTATGTGCCAGTGGTGAACTGAATGCACAAATAGTTTATCTGGTTTTTGTGGGTCTTGATTTTGAATGTCTCTGCAAAACGTGCCTCCTGATTATACTACAAAAATCTATGCAGATATTACTTATTATAGAAGGAACTTAAACACTTGATGCCCTGCCTCAAAAGGAGGTAAATTTGCGTGAATCATTATGAATATAAAGTAGGTTAAAGCCTGTCTTTGTTAGAGGTGCTTCATAACACTAAAAATTAACCAGCAAGAAGATGTGAGAATTTCCTGAGATAATACAGCGGTGTCTCTACCTCCCCGCTAACATTCACTTACTAACACCTGAAGTCTGTCAGGTCTATTTTTTTAATATATATTTTTTTATTGCAGTCCTTTAAGTCCATTATAACTATAACTGCTCTTAAGATTCCCTCCGTCCCCCGGGTACCATAGATACTCCGGGAAGTCACACTGGAATCGCACCCAGAATAGTTAATGTTTCTAATCTGAGGGAGACCTAGATATGCCATGGCTGTAAAAAGAAAACAAGTAAATTTCCAACAGAAATATTCATTGCTTACATGACAAACTAGACTTTCATGCAGCTATTTGCACTGGTTTTTTTTATTTTGAGAATCAGTTGTAGAATGAAATGTCTGTGCTCAACCAAAACCACACCAAAGTAACAATATAACTTGGTGAGAGCTTTACCAAAACAGGGACTGTGTTGGGTTTTTTTAATTATTATTATTCCTTGTATCTTCAAAAATTTGAATGTTATCAGTGATTCACTGACTTAATTCTTCTCGTGCTCTCTGTAGAAGTTTGGTTTTTCATGAGTATAGGAATTTTCTGAGTACTTTGGGGGCTTGGGCTTGATACATTTAAATGTTTAGCAGCTTATGTTTTACAAGGAGGTTTGCATGTCTTCTACACTTTACAGTTTAAAGGCATTGCTTAATGTGTTGGTGTTGCTACTTCTTGCGATTTAAATTTCTTTCTGAATTAGTTTTCTGTATTGTCTAAACCTCTGGACTCATGGGATTATGTGAGATTTTTACCTTTCAATTAAAAAGGAAGTAAGCTGCTAGCTCTCAGGCTGGAAAGAATTAAACCAAATGGTATAATTCTTAAAATCTCATGACTTGGGCATAAGGATTGTTGAAGAGGAAGGTTCTCATTCAGGATTTTTAAATGGTGGTTTTTTATGAGATTGTGAAGGGATAATTGTGCTAATTGCTAAGCCAGTAGATGATGGTTTTCATATTATTGGGGAAAAAAATCACCAGATTTATAAATCTTTTGCCTGAAATTTTCTCTGAGCTTTACGTTTTTCCCTTATCTTACTTTTTAAATTAGAAATAGTATGATCTCAGGAACTGAAGGCATCGGTGTCAGTGGGTAGTCAGGAGCAGTATGATATCTTTTTGTATTTATTTGATTTTTGACTCCTATATTTTGGGCAAGTTTCCTGTGAATGCTTCCACTGAGACCTACACGTATAAACCTACTAGGAAGCAAACCTGTAGAAGTGTTACGGTCCACTGTAAATCCTGACTTTACATAACCCAGGTGCATGCCTGGTGGGACCAGGCACACCAGTAAGGCAAACAGGAGGTGACACTTGGTGAGAAGACTCGTTGGGAGGGCTGGCAGCATGTATTAACCACAGCTGTAGCAAAGGAATAACATTTGGTCGTCTTGAGTTTTGCAGACCCCACATTTTCTTCTTAGCACGCCGAACAGTCACTACAAGGTTTTATGTATTCAGTGCATTGTTGTGACAAAGACTGGTAGTGAAATAGGTCAACCAAGACTGATGACAGTTTTTAAGAGCAAGTGAATTTGCTAAATCACCCGTTATGGTACAATGGATGCAAAACTATAGTACAACAATCTCCAGTAAATGTATGTATTGACTTCGCCAACAATTGATGCCTGGAAAAAGTGTTCATAAATTTATCCCTAAGCATACCTTTGCCATAATCATCCCCCTTCTGAGGCTGATTGTGAGATAGTTGCCTAAAAATACAGTTCTAGGTGTCTTGCAAAACAATAATGGATAGTCTTTGAAGAGGTGCACCATAATTCATCCCGTGCATTGCAGAGTTATTTATAAACTGCTCCAGATATGTACGGCTCCAGTGAAAACAGAAATCAGCAGACCCTCCAAGCTGAATTTGAGTCTTCTCTTTGACTGGAGGGAGTGCATTCAAGGAGGAACAGAAATGTTCAGGACTAGGGAGAAAAATACATTCATTCACCTATTCAAAGGATGTCTCTTTGTCTTTGCGGAGCTGAATCAGCCTGAAAATATTTTACCTTTGTGTTTGACATGCTTTCCCCCCAGGATGTTTAAACTGTTTTTCCATTAGTTGTTTAAGAGTTAAGGAACAGGTTCAAGGGAAAATAAATCAGAGACAAAAATAAATTGTTTTCTTAGATATATGAATGCACTTATGTACAGGCATGAATGGAGAGCTATAAATACAGGTTACACTGTATAAGGACAAATCCTTCTATCCATTTTTCACAACGCGTCCAATAATGTGGCTCAGGCAGAGTTATGTTACGCTGAGCTGTTCAATGGCAAAATAGGTACTGCTGGGACTCTGCTTACTGTACATCGCCTGTCCATCGCTGTTTGTCAGCCTTATCCACCGCAGTGCGGCCTTTGGACAGCCTAGCAAGCATCGGTCTGTGCCGAGAAACAGCCTGTTTGGCAACTCCATCACAAAATATATGGAAACTCCCTGGTTGCTGCAGCAAGACCACTTGGGCTCCTGAACTAACGCCAGAATTAACTCGGGTACCTTTACTCCAGAAATGCCCTCTATGTTTCTATAGCCATCTGGTTGCCTGCATCTCTAATTCTGGCATCCAGCAGTCTGCAGAGCGTTGAAATGCTTGGGGGGATCTCCTCCTAGCTCCACCAGTCCAGTACTGACATTGTGTCACGGTCCACATCCATGGGTGAGGCATGGTCTCGATACACTGAATATTGGGACCTGTGTTATAAATGAACGCATCCTCACAGTTCTCTAACAGCATGGGGACAACCGCTGCATAAAGATCTGGTGCATAATAAACGTCCTTACTATTTAGTCTCCCATTAATACAGTTATGTCAGCAACCTCTTAGCTATCATCTAAGTATTTACATGTTCAGGCTTCTCAGTATCTACCGTTATCTCTGGAAATGTGTATTTGAGATGAGGTTGTGGCTTCCGTTCTGCATATGCCTGTTTACTGTGCACATTCCTGGTGCACGCATGCAGCTGCTTGCAAGCAAACAGAGCCCTGGTTTCAAGGGGATCCAGGTGGAGCGAGGCTTGTTGCCATCCCACTGCTAGCAGCCACATTGTACACGTGGACAGAATGGGAACTTCTAGCTCTTTTTTTTTTTTTTTTTTTTTTTTTTTTGGCCAAAACTAACCTCAGATTGAAACTGTGAAGTAAAATAGCTGAGGTCGTACTTGCGGTGAGCATGCGTATTACCTCGTCTGCTGTAGAAGCTGTTGCTAGACAGAAAAGAATGTGCAGGGGACTGTAGACCATGCATGGCTTAACCATCTACACCGATTTCTCAGTTACTGTGGTTAGATTATTAGGGTGACAGATCAGGTTGTGGATGCCCCTTCAGAAAGAGCGCAGCACTTTAGGCTGAGGCTATTAAATGAAAGCAAGTCTCCACCCCTGGAGGTATTTAAAAGATGTGTAGATGAGGTGCTTAGGGCCATGGTTTAGTGGTGGAATGGCAGTGTTAGGTTAATGGTTGGACTTGATGGTCTTAGAGGTCTTTTCCAACCCAAATCTAGGATTCTAAGCACTGTGTGAATGAGGTAGTACAACCCCTGGGGCTGTTTCTGCTCCTGGGCTGTTACATGTGTGTCCTAAGGCATGGGAACATTGCTCACACTCTTTTCCTCTCCCATACTTTTTTAAGGAGAGGCACCTTGGATGTGCTCTGTGGAAGAGTGACACGGGGCACAGGGTGAAGTCACCTCGCTGTTTTCCTACAGGATACAATTCAGCTGAGCTGGGCTACTGGGCCTGTCCATGTCAAATGTAGCCGGGTACCATCCAGAGCCATGTCCTCTCAGCCTGCCCCTGCACGCTGTGGTCCGGAGGGCTCTGAAGAGGGCACGCTCGGGCCCCTCCAGCTCCCCGGGGCACGTACTCGGCACACTGTGCTGCAGAGATGCTTGAGCAGCTCATCAGGCCCACAGCTGGTACGGCTGATCTTGACCTAGTGCTAGAAAAGCTGGCTGGTTTTGAGCCAATTCCTTGTGCTTCTAGTTCACCTGTGAGCCTGGGTACCTGTTAGCTGGGTTCTGCTGTCCAAAGTGTCTGAGCCCCTGCTGTGCTCCCTTGTGCCCTACAGCCTCGCATCAAGGAGAGTCTGTGGTTTGCTCTTCCTGGCTCATCGCTGGGAATGAAACACGAGTTATGGCTGAAGCGTGAAAACACTACCTCAGCTACAGAAACTATCTGCCATTGACATTTGGGCAAAGACACATTTCTTTTGAGTTGTGCCGATGTCCTTATCGCCCCTGTCCACTCAGCAGCTCCCCATGCGGCACTCGGCTTCAGGATGGCAGGGTAAATAGTAGAGCAGGCTGGAAGTGAAACGCAGTTCTTACAAGAGTTAATTTATGATTATCTAAATCGATAGCACTAACGACACTGAAATGCATAATCATGTCAGACTGAGGCATTACATTTGTCCTCCTTCTTTGTTCTAGAGAATAAAGTGAGACAGCTAGGTTGAGGCATCGTTCCCTTCTGACCCGCTGCCGCTACCTTCCTGCGCACCAAGCGCAGCCGGAATCGGAAAGTGACTTTGCAAAACCAGCATCTTCTTATACAGCAAGATAAGCTCGCTGTAAGCATTTACAGTTTATAGTCTGTAGAGCTACTCAGCTGACCCAGTGTAGGTGTCTGCTTCAGGATGAGCTGAACAGTTTTTCAAGCCTCACTGAATGCATTGAGTAAATTTTTTCATTGGCTATAACAGGAGCTTAGAGTAGTGGCTCCTGCAGGAGAGACTCGCTCAGATATGCTATTGGTATCTGAATCTAGGTATCTTAATAGATATCTGAATTCCACCCTGGGTATCTTTTTTTATATATATGCCTGTTAAGTCTCATCAGTTATGCATCTATTTTATGCTTGACAAAGTGCAGACCCATCTTCACATGCTGCGGTGGCCGAAACTCTCTCACCAGTTTGCACTTCAAACAAGCACACGGGACAAAGGAGAGTCATTTCTTTGTACTAGATGTTGGGCAGCACTTGCATGGCTTAGCAATCTGTGTGCTATTTCTTATTCTCCTTACTGTATTTTTAATACTTAAAGTTCATTCCTTATGGCAGATTCTTGATCTGTACTGTACATTGCCCAAGCTGAGGAGAAGCGATGACATGGAAAACGGAGGAAGCAGGGGTGGAAGAGGGACATGCTCTGGCAATGTGTGCTAGTATATTCTAAATTAAACTTTCCCTTGCAGACCACTGATCAAGCGGTACTCTGATTTATTGGTGTTCTTAAATAATTGTTCCGTTCCTACTGTAGGCTTGCGGTGCCCTGAGGTAACAAGGAAGGAACTGGGACAAGCCATCGCAAAGGCAGAGAGTGATAGGACTGCTTGGAGAACAGGCCAGCTTCTGTGGTTTATAGATTTAGACAGGAAAGAGTATTTAAAGGGTATCTTGAGGGATGACTGGGGATGCTATTTGGCTGCTTGCTTACACATTGTCAGATTTTCCTAGTGTTACAGCTTACCTGCTTTGATAGGATTCCTAACCTTATGATAGGAAAAAACAAACACGTTGTGTAAAACAGTAGTGTAATGCAGCATGGGTTACTAAAAACTGTATTCTAAATTCACATCTAAACCCTAGGTTCAAACAAGGGCTTGCACGTATACACTTGGGGGCCTGCTTAGGAATTGGAAAGCAGGTTGTTGATGTTGTATTTCATGAATTTGTTTGGAAAAGTAATATTGTTCAGGTTATGTAAAAGACAATTGCTTTTAATCCCTTTGAATGTGTGGACTTATCTCAGAATATCACACATACCAAATCACAGTCTTCAATATCTGAGAAATGGTTCCAGCACTGCTTAGAGTTTAGAAGATAAGAATAATATCTCGTAAAAATAAACATAAGGCATGCAAAGAAGCACCAAATAAAACTTGTTAATGAGGGAATGGAATGAGAAATTGAATGTAAAACCCTACATTTGATGTTTTAAATCTTGATTCAGATCTTTACAGAGGTAACACTTAGCTAGGATTAAAAAAAAAATAAAAATCAAGATAATCACAAAAAAAAGGTTGCAGTCTATTTTCTGAGACCTGATAGAACTAAGAAAGAGCAAAGTCAGTTGCTTCCTCCTTCTGTGTTTGTGAAATAATATACTGAGTGGGTGCAGGTAATCTCCCTGCTATAGAAAACTAAGACCTAGCTTCAATTACTGATCTTTACTATTAGAGAGGAGGTATAAGTAGTGTGGAGGACTTAACTTGAATCCTGTATTTTGGGTTGAACTTGCAGAACTGGCAGTTAAATAAATGTTGTGGGGGCTTTTTTGTTTCTTTGTAAACTGAGGATATTTGGGATGGAAGTCACTGTGGGAGCAGGGAAAATATTCAGTCTTGGTCACTTTTAAATTTAAAACTGTTCTTGCAATACAGATGCATATATATATATATACACACGTCTACATGCGCAGCAGAAAGACTCTTGGATTTCTCCCTTTCAGCGTGCAGGGGAATTTGATACAATAGCGTTATTTAATTAAACCTGCCTTTTTAGTTCAAGTAGGTACTTCAACCATAGGGTTTAATTCTATGTCAGCCTTTCTGCAAAACAGCTGAGAACTCCGGCATCTTGAGAAAGGTTTTGATACTATGCATACTAATGTCTCCAGGCCCTAAGATGTTGTAGGTTGCATATACATGAAAGTTTCCAAGCTTTAAACAGGCAGTAACTGACAATTCAAAGGCTGTTTCTTGAGGCTGTTAATTGACAATGGTAATAGATGACAATTCTCATGCCTACACAGCCACTGTCAGAAACCTTAAAAGCAAGCACGCGAAGTTGGATTTCCTATCTGAGCTTCCTTTGGCTTTGATATTCATTAGTGCACCTGCGAAAGTGCATTTAATCTACAGGACTCACTCAAATATATGTAAAGGCATGTGCAAACACAGTTGAGTTCTGTTGTCATTCTTCCTAGTCTGCTGAACTGTGCCTTTCTGCTAGCTCACGTTTTTTCTGTGATTTACTGAAGTTCTGCCAGAAGGAAAACTGGGCTGCAATCCAGTGTCCACTGAAGTTAATGCAAAGATTTCTGTTGGCTTCAGCTGGACATCAGATAAGGCACCCTTACTTCTCTTGAAGTTAATGTTTAGGGACTCTGAAAACACATACTGGCTGGAAAGGTTGGGTTCCAAGATTAGAATTCTGACACACGATATATTCTACATAAAATACCCTGGAAAAAATGAAGAATGAATATGGTTTTTTATCAAGCATAAAAATAGAAGATAACATATGATAAAGGCAGTAGGGATAGTAGAAACTAGAATGGAGAGGGAAAGGATCTGGTGAATTAATACAATCACACATTGAGAGACTGGAGGAGTTAAAGATTCATGTCCCTAAAGAAGTAATGCCCACATGGGAAAGCACTGATGTGTTCGTATGGTGCTATTAAAGTATCAGACAAAGAATCAAAAAGAAATACAGAAAAACTAAGAAAATGAAAGAAAAAGGTTCAACACCTTATCCAAAATGTCCTCATCTGCAAATAAAAAAAGCAAAAGTTAGACAAGTTTTTTAGGAAGTTTCAAAATCCTGTTTTTTATATTCATGAATGGGCAAAAATATAACAAGGATTGCAGAGTATCACATACTCAGTTATCAAATACCAGACCATACTGGAGAAATTCTGAAGAACGGGGCAAACGAACACACACCATGTTCATAAATGCCAGGCTGGGTATACTACAGAGAAAAGTTGTTTATCCACTTTATTATTTTTGAAGTTCATGGTCTTCAGAAAGCGAGAATTGAATTGAATAATTGAATTACTCGTGACAATTCAGTGAAGACCTCTTTGAGATGTATAGCCTGATCAGAATAGAAGATGGGATGAGAAATATTCAAACAGAATGGAAAAACATGCTATACTATTATATGCATCATTAATACAAATTTATATCTTGCTGAATCCAGCAAGAGCGATGTCCGTGAATAAGGACATGTAAAACTCTCACCAAAAAAAAAAAAAGAAAAAGTGATGGAAGGCACTGGAATTCTTTCATGTAGAAGGAGGAAAATAAGAGGAAATCTGATGATAAAATGTATATGGAATGATGAACGCTGTACTGAAGGCAGACCAAAACCTAGTCACCATGGGTCTGATCCATCCTATCTAATTTTGGATACTTACAGCATAGCTGCCTATGAGTGAAGTAGTCAGCTTGGGCTCCCTTTGTGGCCAATGAAGAGGAACAGGCGCTGTCAGGGAACGGTTCATCTGACCTGAGGACTTGAGTGGCTCAAAAGGGAACCGGGGGAGGGGAGGTCCACTGAGCTTTGGTCAGAGGAATCCCACACGATGTTTCTGTACACAAGAAATCAGTCACTGAATCAGAGGTGTGAAGTTAAAATTTGGCTGGATAAGAAGATTTTTTTTAAAGAACCTCTTACCATGGAAGTAATTTTACACAACCACCGGCTTGTGCGCTCTGGCATGCAGCCCCCAGGCTTGCAACATTCATCGTTGGCTCGGGTGTAAAGATAGACATAATGGGTCCTTTCAATATCACCACATTTCATTCCAGAAAAAAACCCCACTTTTAGAGAAGACGTAAAAGGATTAATTCACAAAGATGAATTTCAGCTAAAAGAGGCTGATCTCTCCAGCCTCCCTCCAAAGACAGAAAAGCTCCCTTGAGAGTAGGTGAACCAGGCTTTGGCTCTGCGCTGGCCTCCAGAGACACCTCTCTATTCCCACAGGCTGTAGAGGATGTTTAGGAAGATCAGTCTTCATGTATTTGTACAGACTAACTAGGAGGATGTGCATGGATGGTTTTGGAGAGAAGATAATCCCTGTTTGCCTCTTGTCTTCCTCTGTGATATCTAAAACTGGTTCTGGTGGTCATCTGAGTTGTTCCTATAAGGAAAAATACTTTGTAGTGTAAATTTTGTGCTCTTTGTGCAGTTACTGTAGTATTTAGAAGAAAACAGATTTTTTTAAAAAATATTTATTTGAGGTCTTATTTCTTTGGTTTGCCGTGTGTCAAAATTGTACAGGCGTAAAAATGAATCAGGCAGTAGGAAACAAGCAACTCTCAACGCGAAGAAGAAAGGTTTGTCACTGTCCAGTGGCACAGCATTCACATGATACCGGAAACTCCAAATTGCTCAATGGTGTTATAGCAACCTCATTGTATTTCCAGCATGATTTTAAAATCCCTAGCGTTTAGCTCAGTGATTTGGTCTCAGGCAGTGTACTGTGCGCCCCTGAATATTTTGTAATACTTTTCTCCTCTCCTGTGAGCGCTGGCTTAACATCTAAAATAGTGTGCTCTTTACCAAACAGGTATTTGTGCCATTTTTGTATTTTTTTTTTTTATAATTTGGATTGCTGTAATAGTATGACATGACGTTTTCATACTGTCATACTTCATACTGGCTTCAGCTGAAGGATAAATAACACGGATGACACAAGGAGCATCTCTTCATTTCACTGTTGAGAAGGAATCACTGGTCATTCCAGTCTTGCACTGAGTGTAGGAGCAGCAGCTCCCATACGTTACATCACTTTTGACTCCTGCCTTCATTTTTGCTTACCAAATTTTGAAATTTTCCCAATTTGGGCTTTTGCTCTGGCAAAGTCTCATTGCAGGAATGAGTAAGCATTTTGCGTTTTGGTCTGAGGACTCTGCCCTTGTAACATTATCTTTGTTGATATGGAATTAATTTTCCACCTGAAATCATGATCCTCTGCCTTTATCACATTATAATCCTCCCCAGAGCAACCATTTGTGATACTGCAGGCAGATTATGACTTCAAGTGAAGAGTAAGCTTCAGCAAACAGAAGCAGATGAGCTCTTAAAGAGATAAAGATCCCATTTTCTTGTTAGTAATAAACAGCAAAAGAGAAAAAGATATAAAATACAAAGGAGAACCACTGTCTATAAACAGGCTTTTCTGGAAGCCACGAGTGACTTTTTTATATCGAGGCATAATAATCACTAACCCTGGAAGTATTCTGAGGTGAAGTCATTCAGTGAGAGAGACCCACATCATTAAATCCCTATTTGGCCTGCGTCTCTAAGCACTTTTAGAGCTGCTTAGCTTCTACCAAATTCTTCTGTTACATAAACATACTTTCCCAAAGAGTTTTATCCAGCTAATGGGGATGGGAGCGTGGTGAGGGAGCAGCTGCAGCACAGGGTACGTAACCAGCCTTCGGCCAGTGGCCATCATCTGTAAATGAATCACAGTGCATTTAACATGCAGGAAATCTCTTCTGATTTCAGAACTCAGAATAGATTTGCTGGGTATTTTGATCTCTTAAGGAGTATTTTCTTTTACTGTGGAATAATCCCTGATGCACACTAACGTTTTTTGGTAAAGGAAAATTTTCACAAAAAGTAAGCTCTACACTAGTAGGTTGCCTGTGTTGTATTTTCCCTGTCATCCTGAACAGTCACGTTGAATGATATGTTGTTAAGTATCTGTTCGCTATTTCACAGTGTAGAAAGAAAATGGGGCAGTGAGTTTTCCCACTGCAATAGCATGGCAGAATATCTGATAGATTTACATCTTTGAATGTTTAGAGATCTTCCCAAATCTGCCCAGGTCTGCAGTGGCTTCCACTACGCTGCCTGCATTGGTATGGACAGGGTCCTGCTTCCATTAAGGTACAGGGAATCAAAGTCTGGCCCTACCTGTAGCCTGAACGACTCTATTGCTGCAGTAGAATAGGACGGATCATTAAAAAGGATTCAGGAAATTTTGGCCATATCTTTCTATCGTATGTATTTCATAGCCGTGATGCGCCACGCACATGAACCTCCCAGGTGGACTAAGTAGAGTTGGGTTCTATTCCCGTCCCTCCTGTCCAGCATCCAGGAGCGGAAGGTTGCTACCTGGAACTTATTTCACCTCAGCACTTCAACCTTTCCACATCATCTGTTGCATGCAATGTGTATCTGTGGCAATTACTAGCATGTGTATGTAAATATATGTTTGTGTGTTTTGGCTATTTAGGGGGTATATTTACTTAATGGAGCACACCTTTAAATAACAAAAATAGCTGTCTGTCTCTCTGGGTGCCCAGAAGAGACGGCAGCTCTCTTCCCTTGCAGTCTTATGAGCATTAGAGGAGTAAATCCAGTTTGCACAGAGCCGTACCTCTGACTTTTGATTGCTTCAATTTACCAACATAACAACACTTTAGCATAAATTTTCTATGCTGATTTCCTAATTAAACCCAAACAACAACACCCAAAAAAAAAAAAAAAGCAAAACAAACCACAAAAAAACCCCAAACCAAAAGCTAAGGGAAGGGGAAAAGAGAACAGTGGGCTTATATGAAAATGTATTGCTCCCACTGGTTTTCAGCCAGGATATTTAGATTCACAGTATAGATTTCTGCAGTTTTAGCTAAAATCTCACCTCGCAGAGGTTTGATTCTTTATCTGGACCAGCCATTTCTGAGTGCTGGTTTGTCACTTAAGGACTTCAGTGGAGATATTTTACTAGAAAAAAAAAGAAGGTAGAAAATTAGGAATTGTTCCATTTATTCCTGACTTTGAAAGGGAATGTACTCCTTAAACTGCAGACTGTCATTAGGGACATAGATTTGGATCACTTATTCTGAAAGCTGATGTGACTAAGTGAACGAAACTCTTATTTACAACCTGGCCAAGTTTAATATCAACCAACATTGTATTTGGTACAAATGACGCATGGCAGGCTCGTGCATGCTGATGAGGGGACTCGGTGAAATGAGAGGATGCTCATTGTAAGTGCTCTGCAAGTAGCCATACAGGGCTAGCGTTATATGTGTTGCCATTAAAGGAATGAAATTCTGTAAGGCTATGAGACATTCTGGATGATGCTCAGAGGTTTTCACAGCAAACCTCTAAAAAGCATTTGTGAAGGGCAGCTCTTCCTGAGTTTATTAATTTGGCCTCATATACATGTATTTCTCAGATGATAGCAAAAGACAGCACTCTGTCTTAATTACTTTATTCCAAATGGTAAAGCCTCCCCCCAAATCTAGTAGCATCAGGACTCTTAACAAGAACCGTTAGTCATAATTAAGTGTTGCCAGCTACCAATTTTTCTTCATAGCCATCCTCAGGAAAAAATGCACCTTTTCAGCTCATGCTCCCTAAACCAATTTCTCATGAGGCCAAAAATTAACCTGGAAAATTTTAATTATAAATTTTAAATTAGAACCATTTAGTTATAAATAACTAAAAGCGTGAGCTTATAAAGAAAAGCAACAGGAGTTACTGCTGGTAGCTCTGTCAGTAATATAACTGAGAAATGTACAACAAATATGATATTAACAGCATTTGGCAACATCTCTTTGTTGTTACATGCAGCATATATGGACTTTATATTAATTTAAGATGAGCATGCTTGTACCTCGAGTCATTGTTAAGATCCTGTATGATTTTTCTGTCGTTACCTGGCTCCATTCTGGGAGATGTCAAACACGATGATTGCTTTTTCTGTTATAGGGCTTTAGATCAAGTCCTCGTCATGCTAGAAGACGTGTAGCACCTCGCCTTGAGGAAACACAGCCCATAGTGGAAGCTCACCACCTAAGTGAGCAGGAAACTTCTGTAAGAAAAAGAAAAATCAAGAAAAGCAGCCGAGTTCAACCAGAATTTTATCATTCTGTTCAAGTTACTCCAACTCGAAAACCTGTAAGTATTCTACCTTTAGGGATAAATAGCACTCAAAGTATATTATATAGGCATGTAATATAATTCTAATTTTTGGACCATCCATATTCTGTTCCTCAATTTAAAAACCTTTTCGGTTCTCATGTTCAGGAATCTAGATACAAGCTTGTTAGAATGTCTTTAATGTTGATGCATAACTCTAAAAAAAAATCCAGTTCTGAAGAGGGCTTTTTGAATTTTAATTTTTAGTAAACATTCAGTCTATAGTCAATATTCAAATAAGATACTTCATTTGATAGTTTTATAGTGATACTACTTAACAGGTTTTTATAGCACATGTGTATGTTATTGAAATTCCTCACTCAGATTTATAAAACTTCTATCAAGTCCTATCATTCTTTGCTCCTCAGCTTGATCTACACGTAGTCATTTTAATATTGATAACCTACTTTCAGTGAGGAAATACGACAATTCATTGAAACACACAGTTCCTAATGTGAATGTGCATGAAGATACTTCTGCAGACAGAATGCACTTCTCTTTAATGAGAGTTCATTGCTGTGATGCGTTTGCTGACTAACCTATCTGTGCCAGTGTTAGGGGGCTTGAACTATTTCTGTTAAGCCAGTATTATTAAAAAGGTAACTGTTGAGCATACCCTAAAAAAGATTATCTCAAGGCTGCTCCAACCTAACTGAACCTTCCTATGTTTGTGTTAACTGAGCACCAAGAATTATCAGTGAGCTCTGAAGTTGGTTTGAGAAGGAGTATTCCCTAGTGGAAGTACATTTCCGGAGAGAGCAAGAAACTTGGGCAAAGAAAAGAGCCAGAGCTGCCAACAACTACCTGAATTTTTGCCTTGTAGCCGATACATTTCGCTGCTCTGCTTTCACTTCACTAATCCCCAGTTTCCTCCGTGCTCTCATGCTTTTACTTATTACTTGTTTTACTCTGCTGCTGTTCCTGTGGTTTAATTTGATCTGATGGATTTGTCTTCTGTTCTTAAAGGATCTGCTCTTCCTTTCTTCTCGACCATCTCCCGTTCTCTCCCATCCTATCTTCCTCTCTTGACTACTTTGTCTAACTCTTACTCTTCAGCCTCTCACCAGGCTCTCCGCTGTTCATTACTTGCTTCTGGTCCTTTCCCCAATTTGTGGTCCTTCCTTCATCTCTTCCATCAACTCTTCTATTATTTTTTTATTCCACTGCTGTTTTTTCGATTCCCTTTTTTTTTTTGCTCTTATTTTTTTCCATGGAGGCCTATCCCAAGGGCAAGCCTGCCTGTAATTGCTGAGGCTATTACCAACTGTCACTGATGACCAAGAAGGGAAAAAGAGCATCAGCGGTGCTGAATTGTGAGCTAAAACCGTGGAAAGGGTGTAAACAGCAAAACAGGCTTTGAAGAATGGATTAGGGAAGCTAAGAAAGCCCTGCTTTTCCCCAAAGTCAGTAACATGACAGGGACTTCAGGACCAGTAATGAAAAAAAAAAGTTTCAGAATAGAAAATGCACAGTGTTACTATATTAATTCACTTTCCTATCATTTCATGAGTCTATGCTGTGTCTGACAAGACCTACCACTGAAACAATAATAAATCCCAGATTTAGAGAAAACATCTCTCAGTGCTGTCACCATTATGTCACTATCTTGAAATGGCTTTTGCAGTATATCTTCTGTGCAACATTACATAGTTCTTTTGATCGCCTTTCCTTCTACAGCCTCGATGAACTCACATTTCTACAAAAAAGAATAAATCATTATCTTTATTAGACTATGATCCAGAAAACATAAGTCACCAATTTCATTTCTCATGGACGTTGTAAGTTATTCTGAATGTATTATTAACGCCATGGTGACAGGGTGAGTAAGGTTCATGCCATGACAAATCACTGCAGCGTTGTGAAGTTCCACGCAGTCACAGTGTCGTCCGTCCTGCAGCTTGGCGCAGCTTCATTCCACTTAGTCTCAGCGTCTTGCAGATGAGACTTTTGGCCTTTATCTTTGCAGTTTTACGCGATTCAGTGCCAGAAATGCTCTGGTTAATGTGCATAATTTCTTTCCATTATTTTTTCCTGTTATTCCTAGCTCTACCCACTTGAACCACTTTAAATAAATCATCTGTTGTCTTGATGTTTACACTATGGAAATATTTGTAGGCAGCTATGGCCATATCCTGCTTAGTCATCACTTGAAAAAAATGATGTATGGTGTCTGCTAACTAGGAGGAGACAGTTTCTCCTCATAGAACAGTTCTCCTTCTGATCAGTTTTGTTGCTTTTTTTCCTTACTCGTGCTTTTTTGTCCCTATTTTCTGACAAGAGAAAATGGTATTTCCAAAGTAACTATAAAACAGCCTTATGGAAAGATTTTTCTTTGCTCCAGGAAAGTAGTCCTAATATATGTTAGCCTGTTTTGTTGCCATATTAAGATACATGCTTAAAGACTTTTCAGGTATTTCATTAAAAGTTTTGTTAGCTGTTTAGACACTAGGCTTTCCTATTCCTGCTAATTTAGACTATTTTGTATTTGGTTGGTTTTGTTGTGTCTAAATCTTGTTTTGCAGTTTCCTAGCCACAGCTATAATAATTATCTGAATTTGCTTGGATTATTTCTCACTTCCTGCGTAGCAATCTGAGATCTTTCCAGTATTGTCCCTGATCTTGTCAGAACTAAATTAGGTGTAATTGTGTGTATGGGAGTAATCCCACTGAAGACAATAATTGCTCCCCTCGAAAAACTACATGAGCAGATGTGTGCAGAAATAGAACATTTTTTTTTTTCTGAAAATGTCATTATTTTTTTATACCTTCCAGGTCATTAATGAAAACATTAAATACATTTCATCCTAATACTGATCTTTATCAGACAGAGTTCATAGCCATTTTCACTTTATTCATCTTACTGCCCTGTAGGTCACCCTCTCATTGGTGGCTATATTATTTGTGCTGACGCTCTCTATAGGTGACAGTTGGACATCAACCTCACACCGAGGAGAGCACAGATGCCTATTACTGAAGCATGCTTTGAATTTTTGAACACAGTGGAGAACTCTTGAGAAGAAACAGAACCGTGTTCTTTAAATTAGCATGACTTCATGCTAGTCAGAGGAGTGTTACGTATCACTTCTTTCAAGAATTGGGTAGCTAATTCCGTACGGATAGTTACATTTTCTGAAGGTGGGGAAGGATGTTGTGAACTCGCTGCTGTCTAGCAATACTTCTCCAGGGCAAATTTTAAACTGGGGGGTTTATTACAAGCATTTTGCAAGTATTATCTATATTTTAAATAGAGGGCTGCTCTGAAGCAAAAGTAGAAAACTCTGCAAATTATTAATAGGTTTTTTTCCTGTGTTGGCCTGGAACCAAAAGATGACCTTGAGTTTGTGTGAACAGATCTGTCTCCTGGGCTGTTAGACATACAGTTAGGTCAGTTAGACATACAGTTCTGCCAAATTCTAATTTCATCTGTATGTCTAAATACACAGTTGAAAAGAGATACTGTCAAAGCAGCGTCTTTTGACATCTCCACTGTTAAACAGTTTGAAGGGCTCCTAAATTGCCTGACTCATGCAGCCGCCAAGGATTATTTAACATCAGGAGTTGTAGTACGAAAATTTGCACTTGGGTTTGTTGTAATAGGATCACTGTAAGATGCATGGCAGATGAGGCTACGGAGTGGGGCATAAATAAACCCGTTTCCTTCACTTTCAGGTGTGAAATCCCTGTTTCTGCTCAAAAGCTTTGCACTTCACACATCCAAACTTACTGGTCTGTTTTGTCCCAGCACTGTAGCAAGAGCGTGCACATTGAGGTGATTATTACCAAGTAGTGTTTAAAAAAATGTATCTTTGAAGTAACCTACCAAGAATAAACCGATGACAAAAATGATTATTCAGGATGATCTCAGAAGGATTGGTGCTCATAGGTATCCCTCAGTGTCTCCTAATGAACCTGTTCGTTTGCTGAAGCAAGGTCCTTGGGGGTGGGTGCAGCATTGCTGCAAGTCACTACAAGGGGACCGAGAGACCGGTCAGATGTCTGGGGGGACACGTAAAAAATCTACTGATGTGAGCGGCTTCATTTGGCTCCACTGAGACTATTCCCACGACTGAAGCGAAGCTTGCGCTGTAAAGACTGATGACGCAAGCTTGAAAGCAAAGTTAATCAGTTTCTAATGCATGTAAAACCATTGGCTGTCCCATCCATGGTCTTACTTGGCTATCCTGGTTTTTACTTTTATGTGTTTAAGCATTAAAACATATGAGAAAAACAGTATTACAATTCTGTAAGAAAAACACTTAGGAGGTTTTTTTAAACATCTGATACCAAATCATTTATAGAAGAAGTCTGGATAGTAGTGGACACCTAGCTTACCTGAGATGAAATTTTTCATATGGATGAAGTTGTTCTACAGGGCTTTTTAGGAGTTTTTTATATGTCTCATTAAATAATTGTCATTTCATTTTGTTAATTTGCATTTATTCTTACTCTGGTGTTATTTACTAGTTTTCCAATACCATGATGTACTTTACGTGATATTTGAATGACCTAATACAGATGACATACAAAAATTACTCATCACCCTGCGCAAGACTTGGTTAATTCAAGTATTAGCTATTTAATCTACAGATTGCATTCATAGCTTCTTTCTTTTGGAGACATCTGCTTGTGTTGGATTGTGTCTCCTGTGAATCATATTTAGAAGCAAATATGGCACAACATAATCTTTTTATCATTTCACCTTCAGCATTTTTTATTAACATTAATACAATGTTCTCAAAACGTATGACAAAGCTGTGAGCTACCAGACTGCATGCATGTGTGCATGTACGCACACGCATCCTCTCTCAGGATAAGTTGAGCACAGCCATAAGGAGGAAATGCAGGGAACATGTCAATGAATATAAAAAGGGAAACAAGGACTGCATGTTTTATCTTAAGACCTAAAGGATATTGATGGAGATTTTGAGAAAATCTGATGGAGAGTTTATTAGGTGATTGATTCATAAAGATTTTAACAAGATTTAAGCACCTAGCCATCTTAAACATTTTTTAAAATACCTCAAGGAATGTATTTTAGGTGTGTAGGATCTCTGCAAATATGACTATAAAGCTAAATCCAGTCATCTCTGAAATAAAGAGAAAGCCTTCAGTGGCCATTACGTTGACTTCAGAGGTACCTCTTCTCTTTCCAGACACGCACACGCCTGCCAGGAAACTATTTACATCTCTTTCTTGGACTGTTGTGTTTTATTGCTTTTCTTATAGCAAATAATTCCTCACCGATAAATTCTTCATAAACAGTTTTGCACAAAGACTTCATCTTCCCCGCTGTTCTGCTAGCTTCTGTCACCTCCTCCCTTGCTGCCTGCTCCCGATTTCCTCTTGGCTGCTTTTCCCTCTCCACCCTGCAGCTCATCTATCGCGCTGTAGCAATTGCCCGTTTCTTCCGCTCCTTTTGCCCAGCTCCTAGGCAGTCTAGATTTTTGAAGGAACTTCTTAGAGGTGTATTGCCATGAGTTTCACTAAGCCAGGGAGGTGCTGTCTTTACAACTTTAAAACTACTTTTTATTAAAACACAGTGGTAATGTGAAGGATTAGATCTGAGATTTGAAATTATTGTTGTCTTTCTAGTAATTTTTTTCTCCTATGGATGAGTTATTACAGCTATTAAGCATAGTGCAAAGGAAACAGTTAATTGCAAAAGTGCTAATAATTACTGATGACACATGTATGAAAAAATACATAGAAATAAACACAGCAATAACGGTACAAATCCACATTTAGACCACTTTAACTGACTTTTCACTGGTAGCTCTTACTTGGAGAGTTAAGGTCATTTGAACTAATTGTCCTCGTGGCATGATCGCTCGAGTGTATTTACCTGGTTTTATGCTTGTGTGGTTGCAAATAGCATCAAATCTATGTTATTTTTCTATACACAGTTTCAAATCGTCCTACACCTGTGGGGAAACCCCTCTAATTTAACAGGTTTTGTCTTGATAGCTAAACTGATTCCATACAGTTTTTATTTTGGCTGTTATCAATTTTCATTCCCACGACAAATGCTTATTTACCGAAAACGGGATGAGAGCTTAAACCAGCCTGGCTCTGTTTGACCTGAAATGTTGAAAGAGGGTCAAAGTACACCATCAGCAGGAAGCTAAGACAGCAATCTTTGTTGTAGGGTGTGACTTTGACTTCTATTTTCTTTTACAAGCTCAGGAAAAAGAAAGCAGCATAGCTAGTCTTGGGGGGAAAAAAAGCAAGCAGCGTAGCCAAATACACTCTTTCTGATGTAAAAATAGTGCTTACTATCAAATAAACACCTTTGACATCACTTGCCAGTATGGCGGTTTGCCATTTCTAAACTGTGAATTACATTTTTGTTCAGAATGCAATAGCTTCATGATAAATCTGACTTTGCACCATATTGGTCCTTGGAGCCGAAGCTAACTTGATACTAAATTAGAAGTGAATGAGATAAAAGAGTCTTCAACTATGTATCAAAGAAGTAGAGCTGTAAAACTCTGGCTTGAAAAATGTCTAATACCTTTTTTTTGGCCACTGTCATTTTACCATGATTCGTATCAGCTGGGATTTCGTGTTCGTTGATACAATTATGCCACATGTATGCAGCATAGCCTCACTGAGAAATTAAATTTTTAACTGTTCAGAATTTTTCTTTTTTAAAATCTCAGTCGTCTTCTTTGAGAGGTAGTAATATAAACCCAAGCTGCTAAAATGTGCTAGCCGTCTTAATTGCATGAAAAAACGTTTCATGTAAGTAATCATAAATAGTAAATTCTGTGCAGTAGCTGAAGGCAGGTTGAAAAAAAATATTAATCAGGACAGATTTTGTAATGATGGTGGTTTTTGCACAACTTAAAATGACCAGTAATTGTCTCGTAAATGCATAGCAATTATAGAATCTAAATGCAGATGTTTCCTTTTCCTTCGCTGCCGCAGGAGTCACTCTTCAGAGTTGTATTGTGTAACATCCTACTGTGGCACATAAACAGTACGTCTTTATATAGCAAGGGACTCCCTCACCCATTCATATTTATATATAACATTGCACATGGGTATTATGCTAAAAGAATAGTTTGGCAAAGACAAGTATTCAAACGCTAGGAAGTGCTGGAATTAAGGTTACATGTGCAGCTCTAATTCAGTCAATTATGCATCCACGTTGCCATATAGACTTTAATTGCATGATGGTGTACTGGTTTTTCACAGGCTTCGTATTCATCGTAGGATGGAAGTGCTCTTAGGATGACTCTTGTGTGTAGGAGTTCTGCTGCAGAAGTTGTAAAGTGTGTAAATGAATAAAACAGGAGATGGCAGGAAGAGAGAGGATCTCTCATTTCTTTAAAAAGCTGCGAGTGCTGCCTTGGAGATTGAAGGGTGGGCACAAGGTCACTGTGAACGTGCTGAACAAGAGGCTTAAAACAATTTGTACCTTCCATTTTCTAAGTGCCTGACTCAAAGCATGTAGTTGGGTTTCTAAGTTTTTCAGCTGCCATGCACCACTGAACTCCATGTGTGCTGTGGTCTGAGTATTACCAATATGTAATTCTAGTAACTCTTAAAAATCAGATCCCTGGCATCTCAAATTTGACCTAGGTATCAAAATTGACCTCCTGGTTTCAGTTTGCATTTCATGTAATGGGAAAGATCATTAGTATTTGTGAAGTGGCCAGATACTACTGCGCCACAGAACAGTCTATGAAATAGTAATTTCTTCTTTGCACCAGCATTTGAATAGCATGAAACAAGTTAAGTTCCGGGGCTGCCCACTGAACAGAGGATGACCAAACAAAATATTGAACAACTGTTTATGGAGTGAGTATCAACCATCATTTGCACTAAATAAGAGCAAGACACTGGGGATGTAATAGTATATGATCACATCATTATGACTGCATCATGATGTACAAAAAAAAAAAAAAATTTTCACTGAAAGGGTTGTCAAGCGTTGGAATGGGATGCCCAGGGCAGGGGTCAAGTCCCCATCCCTGGAGCTATTTAAAAGACGGGTAGGTTAGGTGCTTAGGGACATGGTTTAGTGGCAGTGTTAGGTTAACGGTTGGACTTGGTGATCTTAAAGGTCTTTTCCAACCTAAATGATTCTACGATTCTACAAATAAACAGGCTGAATTAAGGGTGCATAGCAAACCTTGAATCTGGGATTTGGTAACATTTTAGTGCTTGACTTTGCAATCTTAAGATAAGTATTTTAACAAGGACTCTGTTTAATTTCCTACTGTTGTTAAAAAAGTAAACTTAAAATCAAAGCTCCATTGCGCGGCTCATCAGCAGGTTTTGATACTTGAACTACAACACAGAAAATTCTGCTATTGGGTTTCAGGGAGAGGCTGATGATATTTGCATTCCTCTATATGAATCAGTAACACAGGGGAAGAGGTATTTTTTTTCAAGAGGAACTCTCAGATATTTGCTAATGGCCAGAGTTGGGGTGAAATTTCCGTTTCCTAGCAGGCTCCTTAGTGGGATGTGCTTCCATGTGCTCCTTCTTCCTAAGCGTGGCTCTCCTGCCCCGTCTCCTCCAGCTGGCCCCTGCCCCACCGCTGGATCCTCCCTTGCTGCCCCAGCCTCGGCCCCTCTCCTCTCTCACTCTGTCAGTCCTTGCATCGCTACTCCACGTAGTAACCCTTGCGCAGCCCTTCCCAGGCTCACCTGGTTGCTCATCTCCTTCTCCAAGGCACTTCTTCAACCACTCTCTCTGGTTTCCATGTCCCCCTGTGGCCTCTGGGTGTGTACTCCATGTGTACCTTCCTTGCCTCTTGTCTCTCTTCTTAAGACCTTCTCCTCACACACAGTTCCTACCTTCCTTGTTCATCAGAGTACCTTGTTCAAAACCTTTTGCTGAGGCAACACCAGTTTCATGACAGCATGTCAGATCCTTAGCTCTCCCCTGATCCACTCTCTCCAGCACTGGTGGTTCCTAATCCCAGCTGTAACCTTGTGGGTCCATTTCTCCTCTAGTCTTTATCCATGGAGTCTGCTGCTCCCTTGATCGCTTTTCAGCTGCAGCTCCCAGACTCTGCCGGTCTCTGTGTTTGTCTCTCAGGCTGTCAGTCCCGGTGTATTTCTCCAGCCCTTTCCTCCAGTGTGCCTGTTCCGGTGTTTGTCCTCTCTACATTCAGATTGTTCGGCTTCTTCCTCTTGCTGGCTAAAGCGTGGCCAAGTGAGTTACAGAGAGCATAAAAGAAATGGTCTCCTGTCTGTCGGGTCTGGTGCCTGCCCTCCCCGGCTCTCCATGCCTCTTGCCCATGCTGCCATCAGCCCTCAACCCCAGGACATAACTATTAGATGGAAAGATTAGTTTTGCTTCCATACCTCCAAGCTAGAAGGATCCTGCTCAACTCCTCGGTGGGGACGGTGGGTGTCCTGAGAGCGGAGGTAAGAGAATTTGCTTGGTCAGTCTGTGATGGTGGGGTATTGGTCCAGCAGCCTCTTGAGATGCTTTGTTTAGTGGGTGCCAATCTGAAGAGATTTTAGTTGATAAATTCAAACGTGGTCATGTTATTAAAAAAAAAAAAAATCTGGTAAAATCACATTGGTGATTAGTAACAACTGTTAACATTCCTGACTGATAAGTTTCCCTCCTTCTAGAATTAAACATTCATTTGTTCTTTTCAAACTGTTTCAATCCCATGTTTTAAAATAAAGTTTCAAGACTCGATCCATTAATCAATCAACATTTAACTATTTGAAAATACAGGTTCTTATAATTACACAACACTAGTAATACTCCTAATAATCACCTGAGCCCTGGGAACAGCTAAATCAAACTATTTAATTTTAAAGAAGGACTGCTAGCAGATGAGGGGAGATTAAAAAGAAGTTGACTCGCTGAGCAAAACCAAGAAAGGCTGAGAGGAGGTACAACGCAGGCTGGGAATACATCAGGGAAGCAAAAAAGGTATTTAAGAAAATGAATGCTGTTGTCGCAAAAAACAAAAGACCAGGAATAAGTTTCAGGTGGCAACTAGAGGAAAATTACTTGTCATCAAGACAGCAGTAGGTTTTGGAGCAGCTTTCTCCTCAGGAGCGCAAGATCAAACCCAAACTTTAAAAGCTTTACTTCATACTCCCCGACGCCAAGGATAGCAGATGATATTTATAGCTCAAAGGCTTATCACTCCGACAAATGCGGACAGATTTTTAACAAAGATGGCAAAAGGCCTATGTCTAGCTTAAAGGATATTAATATTTGAAGTATCCATCCCAAAGCCTACAGTCTTCTCAAAAAAGATCACTGGCATATTTTTTCAGTGTTGACAAATAGCTACTGGATATTTTCATCATCTTGCTCTCAGGCTTCTCAGTCAGCCTTTGACTAAAAATTTTCAAGAAAATTCAACCTTGGGCAGGGAAAATTCTCAACCAAATATAAGACAAGGCAACTTAAAATGGATTTTATAAAAGAAAACAGTCTGATAACTTATTTATTAGCAGTATTACTAGTGTTGTGTAATTATAAGAACTTGTACTTTCAAATAGTTAAATGTTGATTGATTAATGGATCCAGTCTTGAAACTTTGTTTTAAAACATGGGATTGAAACAGTTTGAAAAGAACAAATGAATGTTTAATTCTATAAGGGGGGAAACTTATCAGTCAGGAATGTTAACAGTAATTACTAAAAGCAGAATATCAATACCACTGTTTTAGATTTTCATTATGTAATTTCAAAAAATTCTTCTAAGTAATTTTATTTTTTTCTTGAAAACTATCTGTGCCCATCAGAGATTCAAAAGCCACTTAGAACTTTAATTTGCTCTTTGCTGTCCAGCGTGTTTTCATACTCTGATAAACCTTTTATGGCAGGAGTAATTTGGTTTGCTATTAAAACGTGTATCTATATAATATAATACAGTCTACAAGGAGAAGTTTAGAAGGCTGAGGAAGAGTATTTGAAGCTAGATGATTTCTTATTCCAGGCTCTTCCTCTGTTACATGGTTGGCCTTCTAGGTGTAGCAAGCAGATAAAACTCCGTGTGCCTTCCTCAAACCTTAGCTGTTCTGTCTGTGTTATTTTCTTTTGTGTCTGGCAGACTAGCAGGATCTGAATGGATTCAAGATAGCTGCAATTAAAAATTAATACAAAATTCACTTTTAGGTAATGAGAAGGGTTTTTTGCATGTTATATACAGCAGTCATCTAAGGTATATTAATTTCTTTTACAGAAATAATTCACAGTTTTGAGACCATGAAATCCTGACATTTTAGCTATTAATATCTATGAAGCATTAGTTTTGAAACAAGATAATAATTCTAATGGAAGTAGCACTTCTATCTTGCTGGTGGTTTTAGCATAAAGCTCAACCACCTATTTCCCATGCTGTAGCTTCCCAGATACTCAGAGCTCAAACTAGTAGCTTCCCATCTGCAAAACCTTCAGTACCATTCCATCGGCTTCTATAATGTAGGTAAGCCATTTCAAGAGTAGATCCTACGATTCATGTTGAAAAACTAAACAGAGGAAATAGGTGAGAAACAAAGGAATTGGTTAAATATGTAAAATAGCAGGGCTGTTATGTTGATGATGATATTAATTTTCAAGTGACATTCAAAAAGAATCTACACTTTTGTTAGCACAGTTTTACCAAGCAGCTTTTCAAGAGAACTGATGGCTTTGGCACAACATGGCTAGTTTAAGCTGAATGTTACTTGGCTCCACTTATATAGAGGTCTTGGTTACACTGAATGAAGCATGCCTTGCTTTTCAGTGTATTCATTTGAAAAAGAAAAAACAACAAGCAGGTTTTCCTTACACAGCAACAGACTTCAAACGCCTTATTTTTCTCTTCTGATGGCTATCTTCCTGGGTGGAAGCTGCTGAGATCTGTGGAGATTATCTTGACAAGATCTGATCCCTCAGCTCGTCTCACAATTAACAGGGAGTTACAAATGTGGAGCACCTCTCAACTTTCTGCTCCTGAAAGAGATCACCAATACATGAAGTAAATGAAACAGAAACTCTACTTGTTGTAGTGTAATATTCACTAATTTCTTTCTGCTAGAGGATGGCATCACTTCAGACCAGTAAGTACTTTAAATTTGGTGTATCTCTCCAGAATTGGTACATGAGCTGCACTGTGGTTTCTGTTGCCTCCATTGCACGTCTCATCCAGGGACTACTTCGATATTTTACCCTTTACTACCGAAAGCAGAACATATAAGCAGTCATTGGAGCAAGGATCAGAACCCAGTACCTCCTTTCCCCACAGAGAGCCTTGTGTGCTGTGACACAGAGCGCTATGCTCCCTCTTCCTCACTCCACACCCAGAAATCTTGAACTCTTTTTTTTTGACCTGTACCACTTCCACGACCAGGAGGTTGTTGGAGAATAGTCTCCAGGCTGGCTGCTGGGAGATGGGGGTTTGAGGCTAGGTTTCAAGCTTCTTAAGACAATAAGGAAAAGGCAAACAGCTGCTTCACTTATTTTATGGTTCAAAAGGAACCAGTGCTCTCTCCTGTTATGAAAGGATGACTGAGGACCAATTTCAGGAGAAGGTTTGGGGGTGTCTTACATCCCTGAAGAATGAGATGCTGCATCATCCTAGGCGACCAGGTTTTTCTGACTGCTTAGTTCCTACCAAAACCTCATTTTTGCATCACATCAGTTTTAGATGTGCAACTATATGGTTATCCAGTAAACATAGTTTGATGTTACAAAACTGTATTGCAATGTCCGTGTACATATGTGGATCTAGCTCTTTATTCATTTTGAATTTCATGTCCTCAAATAACCTATTTCCTTCATGAAAGTTGCCTCAGTAAGTTTATTTTCAAACTGGGAGAATGGTAGAGATTGACCTACTAGCATCCAGAAAAGATCCCATCTCCTTTTGAAGCCTATGAAAACATCAGAATTTCCTTGTATAAATACAATCGCAGGCTCAAAATGCATGTGATTGATAGAATAAGCACCCAATGCTTATTTCCACCTTCTCCTACCTTTAGAAAGAAAAGAATGTAGATTTTCTCTACAAAGCAGTAATTTGTCTTGATGTTTGAAAAGCCTAACTGTTTGCAAAGGTAGTTTAACTTAGATCCTTGATGCTCAGGAGTTTCAGATTTAGTGTATTTGCCTTCCAGCTTTCTGCTTATTTCTTTGTAACATTAAATACAAACCTAGAAACTCTGTAGTTGTGTTTGTATATACTGGTAATGTAGGCACTTTCAAGTATGGATGTCCTCTTAAAGGACTGGCACAGAACCAGAGAAAAATACTCATTTAGCATGGCTGCATCTCCACCAGTGGATTCTTTTTTTTTTTTTTTTTTGTAAGCTTGGCATAGTTGATTTTACATTGCCCTTGTTTGTACTTTCATTTGTGTGTCTGTTTTGAATTTTGATCATTTCTGATAACATGCAGTCCCAAGGGACTTGCATAGCCTGATTACATACATTGGATGTTTTGTATTCTGCATTGCATTATCATCTAATCAGGTTAAAGTGATTTACTAATGGGAACATTCAGTTGCCCTAGATTTTGTCTTAAATTTATTAAGTTATTTTACTTCAAAAGTTGATCCACTTTAATATCATTCAATCTGGGATGTTAAAGGACAAAAATAGCATGTTACATTCAACCAATATTCTAAATTACTCTAAATAAGGAGGAATTTTGTTGAAACGCATTCAGTAAAACCATGATTCAAACACTTCATTTCTGTTCATACTTATCCATTGCCCACAATGAACATGATGAAAGGAAAAAAAAAGTATTCCAGGAATTCTGAGACAGTTTAGTATAAGTGAAATACAAATAACTCATAACTAAACTGAAAATTAAATTTCAGTCAATGTTGACCTGTACTTCCCAAGAGCTTCTGAAAACCAGTGTGAAAACACTCACTGCAGTGGAAAGTCTTCACAAAGATAAGATACGAAAGTACAAGATATCTGAGGAGAATTCAGTTGGCCAGGACAATCTCCAATGTGTCATAAAGTTGGGGAATTTTTGCAGTATGACGATAATTCGGTACCAGCCTCTCAACAGCTTTTGCCAGCTGGATTGCTTGACCGAGTTTAAAACCTGACCTCTGCTAATGCGTCTGCCTTGAAGAATGACAGTGCAAAACCCACTGGTGTTTTTGAGGGTATCAGATCCTATTTAGGAGTGGCTTATCTGAGGACATACGGTGTTGTGCGTTACCTTATACCATTTTCCAGCTACACTCTCTTCTACCTGATCTTCTGCAGTGCCTCATCTATGACAAACAGTCCTTCTTTCCATCCTCAAAAGAAACCATGCCTTGGTACTTGGCCAAATCCCTCTTACAAGAAGTATGCTAAATACTTCTTTGAAATCATCTCCATTTCTGGAAACCAGCTCGCTTTTATAGCAAAGTAGCAAGCTTGCCTCTCGGGTGGCTGCTGCAAATCACCTGATTACGGAGAAAACTGTAGACGCTGGCAGAAATGGCTTTTGCTCTCCTAAATGCTCGTCCTGAGCACTTTGCCTCCAGAGACACAGCAGTGAAGACTCTGTGTGCAGTTTGCACCCCCCTGTGGTACTGATGCTGAAATGATGCATGAAGTTTAATCCTGTACTTTGAATGCAGACAAAACTCTGCTTAGATTTGCTTATGTATGACCAACAGGCTTCAATGCACAAGCTGTTATATGCGTAACTGCTATGCAAATTCAACAGTTCCCGCTGATCAACAACAGAGGCTACAGAAAAGTCTTTAGGCTAATGAGCAGCAGGAATGCATAATCGGAGGCATAGAATAAGCAGCTATAGCATCTGGGCTGTGACCTTATGGGCCTTCAAGCTAAGAAGGGTCAAGCCCTGACCCTCACTGAGTCCCAGAGCAGGCTAAGTAAGGATGCGTCTGATTAGTAGTTTAGTAGATATAGAAGACGCTTCACTTGCATAACCCCAAAAAGTGTTGTGTGTTATTAACAGTAATGTTTTTCATTTGCATACAGCACCGTGCTTTATAGAAAAAATAACAGAAGTGCCTCACATATTTTGATTTTAACAGAATATAACCGCTTTTTATTTTTTTCACATGCTATCCTAATTGGCCAGGAACCCTTTTCAGGATAGTACAGATGTGCTGCATTATTTTGTATTTTTTAAACTGGTTAACATGTTGCTGTAAGCATGGAATGCTTATTGGGGACTTACAGCTATGGCATGGAAAATGTGTTCCCTAGAAAGAAACAATCCAGTGGGATGAGTGGTAAGCATGCTGTGAACAGCAGCTGCGCAAAAGGAGGACAATTACAGACTTCTTATCAAAGCTATTAATTTACTCAAGCAAAGCAGTTGTTCAGTTCATTATAAATGTCTTTGGAATAGCAAAGTCGAAATTCTTAAAAATACTTATGTGCTCAATAGCTCCGTGTACACATTACTCAGAAGTATCTCCACGCTGAGTAAAAAAAATAGACTGTAATTAAGTTAGAAGTTGGCATTTCCTAAATGGGAGTTTACTAGGTTTTGCTATTATGAAAAATTCCTTTCCAAGCTTCCTACCTTGCTCTGGACATGAGAGAACACGATTCCTGAGGAGTTAGTAAGCTAAAGTGGGGTTTGTTAATTTATTTTGTTAATGCATGCATTAAGTAAGGTAGAAGGACAACTCAAAAGAGGATTGCTAGTTGTAATACACATATATGCCAAAGATTGCTCTGCCATTGCCTGTTCAGTTTGATTTCTCAAAAATATGGGAGTGGGGTCTTCTCACATAGCTTATCTGCCAGTTCTGTAGCACAGCTGACCAGAGGGACAGTCTCCTTTTCCCCCAAATTGACGTCTCAACAGAGAGTATGGAGAAAATGTTCAGTGGTGTACATGGAACGATCACTCAGCAGCACTTTTGGTTTCTAAGGGTAGGAGGAACTATAGAAGGAGTTGTCGTTATAAAAAATAAGAATGGGCTATTGAGGTCTCTTTTGGGAAAAGGAAATCCTACTGGATAAAAATTACAGTGTACTTCCAAAGATAAATCTGAGAGCTGAGAGATCTTTTCTTCAAAGCTGCAATAACAACTGCTATGGTACTTTGTCCTGTCATATACCAAGCTGCTACATAAATACTAACAAGATATCGTGACAACATCCTCACAATACCATGTCTGGGCTCTTGCTAATCTTCATATTTTAAACTAGAAATGAGGAAGGGGGAGAAATTGAAAGGCAAAAGCTGTCTCCATGTGTCTGTGTGATCCAAAGATACTGAGGGTTGCTGAGCCCAAAGCAGGATGCTCAGAGCTGGGATTAAAGGGAACACTTTCTCTTTTATGGCAAAATCTGAAGCTAAGGACAGGCCACAAGAAGCCTAATCCCTGACTAAGCACATCAGGGGCCCCTTTAGCCCCACCTGGTACAGCAAAGTGCCCTCTATAGCCTGCAGCAAGCTCTGCACTCCCAGCTCCCATCAGGAAGACACCTGCGTGTGAGCATCCTGCTTTATGAGATCCTACGGAGAGTTTTAGCTTATTATATAAACCGGCAGCCAAATATTCCCGGCATTAGCACTAATTACGAAGGCAATCGGAGCTGGGATGAGACCTCTCAAGTTTCTGTTTTGCCACACTTACCTCTTGCTTTCTCCACATCACAGTACGGTGAACAAGAATTCAGTGAATTGGCTTTGCGTATCCATCCCCTCCCTCTCTCCCCTTTCAAACTTCACCATTAAGTACTGCAGAAGGAGAAAAGAGGATTGGGATAGAAGTGAAGGAGGTCAGGAGGAGCAACCACTAGTAAGAGATCCCCTCTTATTTAGCAGATTATTTAACTGTGTATCGTTGGCAGTTTCATGCATAGCAAAGGGTGCATCACGTTGTTACTCTGGATTATGCAGGTCTTGCCTTTTTAAAATGGGTATAAGACCCCCCAGGGTAATAGTAACAATTCACTTGTCCACCCCATGAGAACCGACAGTAAAAAGGTTCAGACAGCAACAATAAATTTTACCAGATGTCAGTCGCAGTACAAGTTTCTTCTGTAAGGAAAGGTATATTTTAAGACCATCAAAAAAAAAAAAAAAGCTAACAAGATGAGCCTAAAATAACAGCTGTTAATATAAACATATTAACATAAAAAATCTGGAATCTAGATGGGCTGAATGAGGGCTGTCTCTGCATAACAAAGCATACTGCATCTCTCCAAGTTGAGAATAGCATACCCCGAAAAATTAACATCACACCTGGACCAGCATCAGGTTACACTTTTAAAGAGACTGCCACATTAGCTCACGCATGAAATCACAAATCAAACCCATCATTTTCTAGTCAGCTGCCCCAGAGAAACCACAAATCTCTCCCATCAGAAAATGCAGAGGAAGAGAAATAGCACCTCACCCCCTGCTCCCCATCGCGTCCTGACAACCTGTATGTAACAGTGTATCCTAAATTCTCAGCATGGTGTTGAAATGTTCAGACATCTCCGTATCCCACTGCACCCTGAAGAGGGAAGCCAGGAACGGCAGCAGCCCTATCCCTGCACTGCACCACTGCTTATTTACGTTTCTGGAAGCGCTCTTGTTTTTTGGGTTGAGCTGGGAAGCCTGAACGTGGATACGGCCCTGTAAGCTGAGATCAGCCCGTTTGATTGCCGAAGCCGCCTTGGCAAGGCGTGACCGAAAGCCGCCTGTCGTGACCGGCGACCCACGGGGGCTGCTCTGAGAAATCAGATTTCCTTCTTTATTCCTTCCTTCCTTCCCCTTCCCCGCCCCCGCCGGCCAGCCGCCGCGGGCCGGGCCGTTCCCGGGAAAGCGGGGCAGGAGCGGGGAGGGGGGAGCCCGGCGGCGCGGCGTGGGCTGCCCGCGGCCCGGCGTGGGTCTTTCCCAGAGGCGGGTTTTACGCCAGCGATGTCGCCAGCGGCTCGGCGGTGGCCAATCTTTCCCTCAGCCTGGCGGGGGAGCCAAACGCTATCGAGTTGTAGCCCGGAAGGTTTTGTGGTTTGTTTTTTTTTTTGTTGGTTTTTTTTTTTTTTTTTGGGGGTGGGGGGTGGTTGTTGTCGCTGCTGCCGGGTTTATTGTTGGAGGAGCGGGAGGCTCATTTGCGAGCTGGTCGCCCAGCCGCACGCCGGGGCTCGGGCTCAACCCCCACCCCCACCCCCACCCCCCCCATGCATTCCCACACCACCCCTCCCCCCCTCCCCCCCCCCCCAAATTCGCGGCAATGGTGAGCGGCGCCCCTCTCCCCTGCCCCCGTTTTCCCGGGGGATGTTTTTCCACGCCAGGCGGGGCGGGTACTCGCCGGTGCTACCGGAGGCCCCGCGTCCCGAGCCGCTCCCCACGCGCCCGCCCTCCCTGTCTGTCTCCCCGTGCAGAGCTCCGGCAACGCGTCCTACCGATGCTCCATGTCGTCCTCCGCCGATTTCTCCGACGAGGAGGACTTCAGCCACGGTCGGGGACGGTGTCGCCGGCGCCGGGGGACACCCTGGAACCTGCCCAAACATGAAGGCCGGCCGGGGGCCGGCCCCGCCGGGGCCGTGCTGCGCTCGCCGGTAAGGCGCGGCCGGGGCCGGCGGGGAGGGAGCGGCCGGGGGGGGCGCAGAGGGACCCCCCATCCGTGGGCTCTCCGAGCGCGGCCCCCCCGGGGGGTGACTAAGCTCTTTGGCCGCCTTTGCCGGCCGGGTGAATCGATGCGTGTGGGCAAGCGAGCCCAAATTCGCGCAGGTGCGCCCATTAAACTTTCATGCGAAAACCGCCGTCGCGGCGCGGGGGCTGCAGCAGCGGCCGGAGCCGTTTCACGGGTGCCGGCGCTCCGGTCCCCGCCTCCCCGGCTGGCAGCGGCGCCGGGCCGCCCGGAGCGCGGGGAGAGGCCGATGCCGCCGGTCTTTGTCCGTGCGGGGCCGGGGCTGCGCTCGAGGGCCGGGGACCGGGCTGGAGGCGCGGGCGGGCGCTGGTCCGCGGCCCGGCGACAAGCGATGTCGGCAATAGGGCGGAGGTCTGCTGCTCCCCGGCGGAGGCTGGCAGCCGCCTGGAGATGAATCCCAGGAGGATGCGGCGGTCCTCGGTGCTCCCCGGGGACGCCGCTATTTCCCCTTCCCCCCCCTTCCCTTTGTGTGCGCCCCCGTGGGTCCCCTCCCGGGACACCATTTCCTAGGGCAACGCATCGTAACGGCGCTGCTGGGGGCAGCGGAGGGCGCGGTGGCAGAGGGTGCTCGGCGGTCCGGGCTCTCGCCAGCCGCAGAACGCGGGGGGGGGGGCGGGGGGTTGCGGAGCCGGCCCGGCCCGGCCGCCCGCCCGCGGGTCTCGCCGCCGCCCCCCGCAGGCGGGGGCGGGGCGGCGGCCGGGGCAGGGCAGGGGGACCGCTCGGGGGCGGGCCCGGCGCCGGGTCAGGGCCGGGAGGCGGTGGCGGCCGTGGGGCGCAGGCGCGATGGGGACGCGGCCGGGGGCGGGTGAGCGGCGGCGGCACCTGCGGCGGAGCCGGGGCCGCGCCTGCCCCACCCCGCCACCGGGGCGTCGGGGGTCCTGCCCCGGCCGGTTGCCAGTGCCGCGGGCTGCCCGCGGGGTCCCTGCCCGTCGCCCCCCGGGGGCGCCCGCTGTGCAGCGGCCCCTCAGCGCCAGCGCCTCAGGGCGACGGAGCCCCCGCCGACCCCGTCCGTGCCGCGGGCGTCGCGTCCCCGCCCCGGCGGCCGCCACTCTCCCTTGTCCCGGGGGGAGGCTGGGGCAGAAGCATGGGGGCGGGGGGCCGGGCGGGGAGGCGGCTCGGGGCCCCCCCGCAGGCGGTGCCTTGGCGATGGGGCTGGGGCTGGAGCCGGGGGGCTGCGGCGGGGAGGCGGCGGCCGCCGCCAGGCTGGGGCCCCCCCCGCCCAACCAGCGGCCGGCGGGGGCGTTTCCCGGCCGGGCGGGCGGCGCCCGCCCCCGCCCGCTCCGCTAGCCGTTGGGTTGTTTCTGGTGCCGGCCGCCAGGCTGCTGGCTACCGGGCGCCGCGCGGGGAGGCGGGCAGGGGCAGCCCCGGGCCATGGCTGGCTACCTCTCCCCCGGCGCGTACTTCTACGCCGAGGAGCAGGAGTACCTGCAGGCCTACGAAGATGTCTTGGAGAGATACAAAGGTAGGGCAGCCCTCCCCGCAGCGGGGCCGCCGCTCCCGCCCAGCTTGCCGCTTGCCCCGCCGGGCGTGGCGGCCGCGGACACGGGTGGCTGCGGCGCTTGGCGGGGGCGGCCAGGTGGGCCCGTCCCCGCCGCCGGCCTGAGGGGGGACCGGTGGCCCCGAGCCCCTGCGTGGTGTCTGTCGGGGGGGGGAACGGGCGTCGGTGGCGTCTGCGGTAAATAAAAAAGCCGCCTGTCCTTCGCCAGTGGGTGAAACGCGCTCTCTTGTGCTTAAAAGTCTGGTTTTTCGAGTGAAATGCGGGCGCGGTGATTTATTTGCGTCTCGATGTGCGTTTGTGTGTAAAGCTTCGGTTTATTTTGACCGTTTGGTGTGGGGTGGTTGGTTGTTTTTTGGTTTTTTTTTTTGGTCGTCGGGCAAAGAATGGCTTTAGTTCGTGTAGCACCTGAGTCTCTTCATCGAATACAGAAAAATAAGGGAAAAGGCGTTTGTCACAACAAAGATGCATACGGCTAAATTTATCTTGCTAGAAATGCAAACGACGCTGCCTTAAATTCATGGGGATGGAAGAGATGGTTCAGCAGACATGATTCATTACTGGTTTTCAGTACATTTTCTAATACTAAATCTGAAAATGCCTTATCGAAAGTGTTATGGGTCTGATTTTAATTCAAGTGTGAAAGGGATGGAGTTAACTGTTTGGATTGAACCTTCATCCCAGAAATAGTTTTTGCAGCGTGTCACAGCATATGCTGACATTTGCAGTGCTGACTCCCTTTCTAATGTTTGGGGGAAGGCTCGGCTAGATTTTATAGCTGAAATTCTCATTTTGAAGGCTTATGATTTTTCGGCTGTATGCTTCCAGTCAGTTCTGAAGGTTTCGGCTAAATGGTTTCCGCTGATGGGAATGGGAGTGGCATAGTTTAAGACAGCTTGATTTGAAGATACCGATAGTTGATTTTATTTAATCTGGGTTGTTAGCAGTAACATGTTGAAAAATAAACCCCCTACAGATGGTTATTTTGACACGAGAACTTGTCAGGTCCGAGGCTACTTTATACCTGTGTCACTTGCCGTTTCGTGTGTCATTAACAGTATTGACTAATGACTCCTTTGTGTCTGTTGCCCATTGTGTCAGTGCAGCTCTGGAGCATGTGCGCTATTTCTGTCCTGAATCGCATTAATGCATTTTAGTTGGGAAATAAGTAACGGTTTGTAACAGATCGTCTTCAAAAGCACGTCTTTATTCCCTTCTCTCCTATTCTTTTAAATCGTCAATTGCTTTCTACGTAGCTGAACTGATTTCTGCAAAATCTTAAAGCAAGTAGACTGTTTACTTTGTAAGTAAAGAAAACACTGAGAAAACTTGTTTTTCTGTTCTGGTTCTAACCCAAAGCACTGCTGTTCTGCTTTAGATTACCTTTGATTTGCTGCTAGAGCCAGGCTTAATAAGGTTTATTCTCATACCAGTTTATCTATTTGCTTAGAAACCTGGGAAAGATATTGGGCCTAATTTCCCCTATTTCAGCAGGAGCCTTATCAGGAAAAGGACTGAAAGATTTGGTTTTTAAGTGTTGGGGGACAAAGGGATTTTAATTGAAATAAACTCCTAAAACTAATTCACGTCTCTATTAGAAATAAAGCCCATTCTGGAAATATTTGATTTTGTCGTATTGTGGGAGTAACATCGGGTCCATTCACATGCTGTTCTCGGTGACAGCCAAATCCTGAAATTATTTGGAAGGATCCAGTTTCTATTGTCTTAGTTTTTAGTGTCATATATATATTGGTGTGCTGTGTTTTGCTGCTCAAGGTATACCTAATTCAGCCATTGGGAGCAAAGGTAAAGATTTGGACTTGTTTTAATTAAGATATAATGGAACCTGGAAAACACATTATTTTTTGAAATCTGTTTCCAAGCAGGTCATGATTTCCCATCCGAGTCCCAGTAGTATGACTTCACTACAGCAATTGCTGTCCTGATGACTTGCTATGGGAGCTGATCTAATCAGAAAAGAATTGCTACAATATAGGCTTTGAAGAGGGAGTGCCATTTCTCTGAATTTCTTGGGTTTTGTAAACACCGCCTTTAGTAATTTTCTTAATCTAATGCAAACCATGTTGACTTTTTATTTTTAAGACGAGCCCCGATCTCTAATTTTGATGCTAATGGTTCCTTTTTTTTTTTTTTTTTCCTTTTTACAGTCTGCAGAATGCTCTCGTATTCATCTAGGGCATTATCAGGGTGCCAAATTATCTATGCCCCAGCTGTTGAGTACTGTAACTAGCAGAGTCAGCTGTACAAAATTCATGGCCTGTCTTGGAAGGCGTGGGATCGTATGATGTCGCATCATTAAGGCGTTTGGGCAGTTTGATTTAGGAAGAGAAATGCAGGGCTTTTTATACATAGAAAGGTGAAATTTTGCTCTTCATCCGTTTCTGTAGCCAAAGCAGGCTGCGGATCTTGAAGTCCGTGCAATACCAAGTACCTTGTTACATCAGGAGTTGTCACCAGGATATTCGTACGTCTCCAAATTCTGCCTGCTGACCGTGTCTCTGGCTGTGACAGTAAATAATTAGGCAACTGTTTGCTAAATCTGAGATACCACAGAAGATCTGTTTGCTATGGGAGAAGAGAGTGTTGTTTTCTGATTCCTGCTCAGCTCAGTTGCTGGCTCTCATATTTTTTTTTTTATTTAATTAATGTAGTAATTCATTGGCAGAATTTCTAAAGCATTTTAGCAGAGGAAAAAAAAAAGTCACATTATCTCAGATGATTTAGAAATTATGTTGAATCAAGCTACTTACTCGGGGGGAAAAAAATGCTTCTTTGTTAGTAGCACCTCTAAGAATTCAAAGGTAAAGCCTTTACTGTGATAGTAGCGATAAAATGTCTGGTATGTTTTTATCTGAAACGTTTGACGTGTTTCACTTCTTGTTTGTGACTGAATAGGAAGATGAGAAATCGTAGAAATATTTGTTAATATAAGTAATGGTTCGACTTTATCTCAAAAGCTGTATTGGCGTTCTCTAGGAGGTTGTAAAGAACTTAAAAAACGAGTCTTGCTGCTTTGTAAGTTATCTCACCATTGCCTGGGAATGAAAAATAATAAAATTATAGTTACCTGCAGCCTTCTTGATAAGGAAGAAAATGTCCAATAGTAGTTAATATACGTTTAATTTTTAAAATATTAAATGCCATCTCTATCAGATGGTGTAGGTATGCATTGTTCCATACCAACGTTATTGGAGTATTAAATGTTTGAAGATCACCATTTTAAGCTTTAAGTGCAGTGTATTTGTTAGATTTACTCTGGTATAAATCTTAAGTAATGCACCAAGGATCAAGACTTACATATATGATCCCTCTGAAATTGTATAGTTCATTTCAGGTAAAACTCTTTTGTATTTTGCAGTCCAGGTAGTAAATGCTTATTTAAATATCACTTGCAACACCCTTATTTTCCTGTGAGATTTTGAACAATTATATAAGAAAGTTGCCTCCCTTTGACATCATTATTGAAATAGGCATAGCTGCATGATTGCTGTCTCTGAAAAAGAGCTAATTCTTAGAGTTAAGCATGGAATAAATCACAGTTATTCAAGACTGTTCTTACAATCGTGTAAGCTATAAAAGTTTAAGATAAACGGGGTTATCTGGCCCGTGCAGACCTTTCAATGCTGTAGGTTTTGGCTCCGTAGGAAACGGATCTATTAGAAAATTCAGCTGGACGTGACTGCCCACAAAAAATACAGCCTTGCAGTTCAGGGACTTGACTAAATTGTTGTTAGTGATAGGAAAGGTATCACGTAAGCGTTCTCCTTGGGTTGGATGCCCGAATACCGCTTCCTTAGGGTACTTGGGGCTCGCTGCGTAGCATCTTGTCTCTGTAGGAAGGAGGGGCAAGTCTGGGACTGGGGATAGCAAAACTCGGGTTAGGTTGTTTAAACTTTGGTACGTTCTGTTCCACTATTGGCATTTCTCTCTTGCTTTAAAAAGATCTGTAATGCTACACATCCAGCTGAAGCGCGGCAAACAGTTCTGTTTCTGTATTCTGAGAACAAAGATGCTGGAGATGGATGAGAGCTAGCAGGTCATCTGATGCATTTTCTTGCCTGTGTAGGGTTCAGAGGTAATGTAATTTGTTCTAATGATTGATTGAGGGTAGCGTCAAGTAAAGCTGTTCTGACATTGTTTGCGTACAGTTTGAATTAAGATTTAAAAAAAAGAAAATAGATGCTTGTCATCCAGCTCCCTTGAACTGACTTCAGGAAGGGACCATTGGCTGAGAATGGTTTTTGTGCATCTGAAGATGAAGCTGCTGCTGCATTTTAGGAATTTGGAGGCACCAATATATGTTTGGTATCAGACCTAGTCCAGGGATATTTTTCTTCAGAGATGGCTTCATAGAGCAAAGACAGGGAGGGGCCGTGGCAGACGCTCCTGGCTCTGGAATTGCGAATTTCTGAATTTCCCTCTTTATGCTCTGAACTCAGGGGCCTGAACTTAGAGCCTGCAGAAATCTTGCTCTTTTGGGCTATCAGCTGCAGACTAATCAGATCTCCTACTTCAGGGCTTCTGATTTTGAACTTGGAAAGAAATACTGGAATGAGTAATCGACTAGATGCTTTTGATTTATTTTTCTTCTCCTTTGGCATAACAAAACCTGGTGGCATATAGGTGTTAGTTTTGCGGGGTGTATAAGGCATTTCCACCTTGGATGGTTTTCTTCCACCTCTTTTCAGTGGCAAGTGCTGGCAGTAGCTAGCCTTGGAATTGGTCGCTCTTTTTGTTCCAATAGGACAGGGTTTTTTTTGCTGATTAGTGGAGGGTACGTGTGGATTATCCAGCCGCACGTCACCTAATCCTTTCTTTGCCACCGTGCAAGTCTTCAGCGTGACGTCATCGTCGTTTCCCCTGTTCCTAGCACATTTCCTACAGTAGGTTAGCCTCCCGGGAGCGAAGGATTTTAGCCAACAGAAAGTGCCTTCAGTTAGGGATGGAAATGTAATGGCATTTGTGCTGTGCGAAGTCAGACAAAACTAATGGACTCCTTGGGCCACTTAAAAATGTAAAACCTGCAGGTTTACTCTGTTTCAACATTCGTCCTTCTTTAAGCACAAAGTTCTCGCTTGAAAATTGCATGGAGATGGGATTTTTTTGAGTGCGTTTCATCCTAAATATGAACCGGATCTTGCTGATTTGAGTTGTGTGAGCGCCTCAACTTGAGCTCAGCTGAAGAGGTCTTAATTTCACTGGAATAAAATAACACGAATCTGAACGTTAGCCAGTTCAGTGAGGTTTTGTCTCTGTAAAGTCCTCAAGATTTGGGCAGCAGCTTCTGAAGTTGAGTTTAATGCTATACATAAGCTGTGGTTGTGTCTCCATGGCTTGAAAAGATACCTGTTTGGGTGACTAAGGCGGGCAGAATTTGGCCATTGATTCAAATATCTTTGGTATTGAAACGGGGCCGAGATCAGAGATCTGCTTCATTGCTTTTCTGGTACTTCCTAATTCCCATTGAGTCAGCAACATCTTTTAAGTAGAGCTCACAGGAATGTTCTGTAATTCCTTTTTTATGGCCAAAACCAGGAGGTGGTGAAGGCAGGGTGGGAAGGAAAATAAACTTCAGTCATCATTGTGTTAAAAGGCTTGTTTTGGCTCAGTTTAGATTTTTGATTGAGGTGTTTCTAATTGTTCGCTTGTGATCTACCTTTCTAGTGATATTTTGCTTGAAAACCAGATTATGCATTCTTTTTTTTTTTTTTTTCTCGACACTCTTTAAGTCATGCTTGATTTGAGAAATTTATTCCACCAGTTTGCTAGGACTTCAACATGTACTTGGAATCAAGTGCTTGTAAAATAAAAATGGGCTTATTCACATGCTTGAAATTAAGTGCAAGTATTTTATAAGTTCAGGCTTAAAAGAATAAAGTTTTGTAAATGTCAAATATGAATGCAGCTTATTGCTGCATGCCTGAAATGTTTTCTGGAAAACATCATTAAAGCCGTTTAATTTAACAAAGCCTTGATTTTCTGTAGTGGGTGAAAATATTCGTGTATTGAATGCTTTCAGTCAACCCAGCTTTCAAACAGGTGAAACAATGCTTACAAAGACACTTCAGTCCGTGGGTCAAATCCTGGAGGGCATGTTAATAGCCAGATCTTACAAGTGGATCTGTGTAGGCAGACTCCGGTGCTTTTGTGGGGATACACTGGCTTCAGAAATCCACCCACGCAAGCCTCTTCCCAAGGTTGGGGCCCAAGTAATAGCTCAGCTTTTAATAAGGCATACTCCTGCTGAAATCAGTCACCCTTTAGGGCACTCCAGTTTGGCTGTAGCTCCATTAAAAGCAAGTTAATGTGTTTCCAGATTTAATTTTATTACACCCGGTGAGTACATCGTTTTGCGGTGGAGTGTAATCTATCAGCTCTTTGGATTTTGTACATTTTAAACAAACTGACAGTAGCTCCAAATAAATCTGTGAAAGGATGAAGATGCTAGGCAAATATATTGAGGGTTAAATTCCACACACTGCAATTACACAATTAGTGTAACTATTTCTGTAAGACAAGGAGGATTAGGCCTCTGATGGGCTTTTCAAGTAGCATAGGCCAAAATCTGCTCTTGATTATAGCCACATGGCCCTTTTGAACTTGGTTTGCTTTTAAATATATTTTCATTTTTCAGTTTCATAGTTACTCTTTGAAATTACAGTATTTAATTACGTGTTCTACAGTGCATATAAATACGAATCAGCAATTAAGTGGGGTTCATAGCCTAATTGTGTTGGAAAACTAAATTAGTTTGGCCTGAGATTCAGGTATCCAGCTATCTGACAGCTATGACACTTTGCACCACTTGGATCTAAAATTAGTAGAGCTCTTCTGTACTGGGATTAGAGAGAAGTGTATATGTTTTAGTTCAGAAAATGGGTAAAAGTTTGACTGTACATCTTTTGGAGGGACTTTTTGGGCAATTTACAGGTGAACAGAGAAGTCCCTGAATATCTTTTGCTGGGTACCGAAATGGGTATCCTTGTCATCCTGGTTGGAGACTTTTCTTCTGCCTGATCAGGTTACAGGCTGAGTGTTCCTAATGTGACAAGGTCTTTTAGACACCGTAGAAGCAGCATTAGAAAACGTGTGTGGTCATTTGGACAGACATTTTACAGTAATAATAATAATAATAAAGCATCCTGAGCAGTACTAGCAAAAGAGCTTTTTCAGGAGAGGAATGGCACTTGCGATGCTGTGGTTTTTACTCAAAGAAAACTTCTGTTAATTTGGGTAGGAGTCAGGAACTTAGCTATTGACTTTTATAAATACTTAATGCTTTAAATTACTTTGCCTTTAGATAAATTTTTAATCTAGAGGTAAAGGGTTTACATTACGTCCTAGAAATTAGGAAATGACTTGAGCATTTTTCTGGAGAAGCCACTGCTGTGTAGTCGTACATAACTTCTGGGAATATAGTGGTGTTACTAAGACAGTTCTGCTTTCAGAGTAGGATTTTTTTCAAAAGCATACATAGCAATTTGCTTGCTAGCCCCAATGACTTTTAATAGAAATTAGGTCCTTCACAGCTGTTTGTGCCTTGGAGTTTCTTTCCTGGTGACTTTCAGATCATAACCCGATGCTGGAAACCGTACTAGAATACCATGTATTACAGATTAGTTCAGCATTTAAAATTCAGTTTTTGAAAGGTTTTAAATATGAAATAATCTCCAGGGGAAAATTCATCATAATTTTTAGAAAATTGATTGCAGAATTAAAAAGGACATAGATTTCAAACACTTTTCTTAGGCTTTATGACTTCTACCCTTTTTCTTCAATTTTTAACAGAACAGTTGCTGAGAAATGTTTGTTGTGGTTTTGGGTAGGTTTTTGTTTTTCTTCTTTGCAGATACTTTTTGTTAATATCTAGTTTACGCTAGAGTTAAAGCGGCATCTGGGTGCATATCTCTTTAAAGGAGAGAAGAAAAGACACAGATAAGCTACAGGAGGAAAACCAAAGTTGATTAGGTCCCTTGATGAAATTACCTTATAATTTTACCATGCTCAACAGGATACTTTTGCATTGTTCTGTTTCAATTTTTTAAAATAGAGCTCGTGTTAATAAAGTCTGTACTCTCCTTGTGAGGCCAGATCTAACCTACCTCTGAGAATATCAACACAAATTCCAATTTTCTGCCTCTTTCTGTTGCAAATTGTGTAAATGAAATCAAATCGATTCATTTAAGCATGGTATGTTTCTACTTAAATTGTACATTTATTTTTTGCTTTCTCATGGATATACATTTCCTTCAGATCTTGTATTACACTGAATCAATCCAGCCGTCCAATGTGCTGTTTAAGTGGGTTTACGGTCGCACTGAGCAGCTATCTGTAGTTTGCAGCATCAAACATTTTTAATCTAAGTTATAATCTAATTTATAAAGATCACCTTAGTGTCCTAGAAACAATACATGGTTATGCCTTGATATTTTGACTGTCATACTGAAGCATTTTTTGGCTTTGGGAACCATTTAATACTCAAGAGATTTTAAAGAATTAAGTTTGCGCTGTGAGAGCATGCGTGTCGCCGCAATAATTTGCAATTTAATACCAAGTGTAAGGATTTGATTAAATAACATTAGAAAGTTGGGGATCATCTTTATTATAAGCATGAAATGTGTTTTGAAGTTGGTGCCCAGATTTTTGTAGTTGTTTCAGTGACCAACATTGTGAATGGTCTGTTAGAGATTTAGATGTATGAGTAGGATGTTGATGGATCTTTGTACAGTTTGTGCTGGATGTTGGATTTCTTTCTTTGTGTTTCCCCAACCAATACACTTTATTGAGTCTACCCACCTCTGATCTTCTGTCATTTGCCTTCTTCAGGGCATACTTCTTCACTGAAGGTTGCATGCCCTCTTCTGTTTTCCTAGTAAAAATACCTCAAGGGGAGGGAGCTTTTTTTTTTTTTTGAAAAAAAAGATGACGACTTTGTTTCTAGCATCTGGATGATCTAATGTGACTCCTGTTACTCTACCCTTGGATCCCCTTTCTTCCTTCCTCCATTACTTTCAAGTTAAACTTTAGCTGTAGGTTGGATTCCTCATGGGCCTGTGACTACAAAGCACAGGCAGATCGTCTTGCTTTGAGGAGTCTCTTGTGGGACACACTTGCACACCCCCTGTACCAACTCTGCAAGAGGAGTGAATTCGGGAGTGAATCATGCTTCCTCCTCAGACTGGTCCCTTCCTGGTCATGGTGGAACAAGAAGAGACCTCGACTCCATTCTCCTCCTGCCTGCCGCTGGAGCAGAGAGTAGCCACAGAGCACCAGCTCTAGTCCTAGAAAGCAGCAGGGGCTTCACTCCCTGAACTGTAGTTGAAGCTGTAGAGAAACCTTTGAGCTTTTCCTTATCATAATCAGATGTAAAAAATGTGTGTGGAACAAGATTTCTTGGGCTACGTGCCCTGTGTGCTAGTTCCTGCTGTGAACTGAAGTTCCTAGAGTCGGGATAACACCCAGCGGGGACTTGAGTCTCGGGTCATGTACTGACGTGCTGGTGTCCTACCATGAGAGCGTTTCAAGTGGAGAGTTTAATCCCTCTCAGTGAAAGTGCTGAGAGGGAGGGAGAGAAGGACACCTAGGTGGACAGACACTGACATGGTCGCTTCTTTTGAAATGGTTGCATTTCTTTAGCTCTTGGTGCTGGCACCTGGAGGTGTGAGCATTGCAGTTCAGGGTGAGAGAGTCACTCTGGTTCCGTGCTTGGACCTCGCGCAGCCGATGACAGCAAACGCTCCCTCCCTGCTGTGTGTGACCAAGTTAATTAATTATGTAACACACGAAGATGTTTTCTCTATCTTAACTGCGTCTTAAACCCCTAAGACTTGTTTTCCATGTATTGGCTTAACGACTTAGCTAATAAATAATTTTAAGATTATTTGCTTTTTTTTTTCTTCTGAGTAAATAAACGGAGCAGCACAGTATTTATCTCAATGACTATCAGTTAGTGTTGACAAATGGCTTAGATACTATGTGAGGTAATGGAGTCTGCTTGCAATTTGATTTTTGTCAGGCTAGCAAATAAGCGAGTCTAGTTAACATTTTTTTTTGTCTTTCCATATTTTTTTCGTATTTCATTTAAAATACTTTTAGTTCTGTACTTCATGATTAAACATCTCAGCTTCTACAATCTCTTTATCCTTCTAAGTTCTCTCTGTGCCATGGTACTCAAGCATTTAATGACTGTACATGCACTTCAGTGCTCCTACTACTGATGTACTTTGTGAGATGAGAGTGTGGTTGTATGTAGTACCTTTGTTGCATTACTGTTTTATGTTATATGTATTTAAGAATTCCCTTTGAGGTTTTTTTTTTCTTTTAGATCGTTCTAGAATTCCAAGTATAAGATTTATTGATCTTTGTGCGGTTAGCAGGCAATTTTCTGCTGATGGTCTTGGTAGTTCAGAGATGCTTAGCTTCTGTTTTTCATTCCCAATACTTTTTTACCTTTTATTTAAATTATATTTCATATCCTGTCATTGTCTAATAATCTTTCCCGTTTCAATAGGTTGGTTTTTGTGTCTTAAAATTTTGGAGTTTTCCCAATCTGAAAACATTTGTATCATCAGAGAAGATCCCATTTTTTGTTTACTGCCTTCTCCAAACCTTTAATAAATGCAGAATGCGTTGATGATTTCTGGAAAACCACACCATTATTCTCACATTGGGAGGCAGCCAAAATTTAAGACTTCATTATTCTTTAAGTCTTTTTTTCAGGCTACAAAAGGATTGCATGCTACATCCTAGTTGATTTTAGTCAGCTTTTGGAAATATATGTCAATTTACTCATGTCTGTTTACCTATATATATATATATATATATACGCACACACACACACATATATATACACCCACCCCACCCCTTTTTTTGTTTTTAACTTCGAGAAGTCCAAACAATTATGGAGGAATTTGAATTACCATTGCAGAAATGATAGGAATTTGGCATTATATTCTCAGTATCTTTCCCAGTATTTTAGGTTTGTTGGGGTTTTTTTTGTTTTAATTTGTGACTTCCAGTGGAACTAATCAGAGCTACATCAGTAATTTCTCAAGCTTCTTCATTTACGTCTTGCAAATAATCTGGAGAACAGTGATGTATTTTAGTGTAAGTTTTTGTAAGCAACCTTTTTTCTCTGATGCATTAAGTTCTTTCTGAATTTGTAGTGAGGTGGTGGTAGCTGGCTATGTAAGCTGCTTGTAGGTGGATGTGTTTAGGTTTCCCGTGCAGCTACATCATTTCTTCTCTGAGACTCCTTTCTGTGATGGAACGGGGTAATTTTTCTGTAAAGGAGGCTGTGGGGAAAGACAACAAATTGTCATTTTAAAAGATTAGGTCCTTGCTCAGTAAAGAGTTTATTCAGATACTTAGCCATTGCAGTGGCTTGCCTCACTGCCTCCCTGATGCTGATCATCTATGAACATGTGCGTCATTGCCTGATTTGCGCCAAAATTCTCTTTTATTTTTGACGGGTACTATGTCTCTTGTTTTGCTTGTTATCCTGATTTTCCAACCCTCACTTGGGTAGGGCTTCTATCTCACTAAGAAAACGTTTCTGGCATAGCAAACTTCCATAGCATGTGTCTGTTTACTTGTTGGCATTGGGCATTTAGAGTACTAGTCTGCTGGTACTGAAAGAAATTATACTCCATAATGTTCGTTAAAAGGGACAACATTACATTTTTTTTTTTTTTTTTTTCTTTTTTAAAGTGACTTCAGAGCATCCTTCTGTCATCTAACAATGTTTATGGTACTTTTATAGGATGGGAAGTTTTAAAAATGTAGGGGGATATGTGTGTGCATTGTAAAGCAAAAATTTCCCTTACTACCTGCTGTTTTCTTGTTTTCTTATGTTAAGATATGTATTTGAGTAATGGTTTTAGTTTCTCCTGCTTCTTTTATGATTATAAATCTTGGTCATTTTTAATGTAAGTAATTTAAAGATACTACTATTTGCCTTCTTGAAATCCAGCATCACTTTTGACATTTGAAATCTTCTTAACTGCCGTAAGAGTTTCAGCTGTTTGGTGGCCTCATATTGATCTTCTAAAATTTTTCTAAAACTTGAACAGGATGACATCAAGGAGTCATTGGTAAAAACAAGTGATCCCCAGTCTTGTCCAAAACACTGACAGTATGTTCTGTAGTCATGTAGATAAGTATCTGTTAAATTATATCTTGAGGAAATTAATCAAAATAAAGACTGAATGAAGATTTCAAGATTTAACCTTTTGAAATTAGCAGTATAATTTATTTTCTGATTTGGAGGGCACTAAAGCCATTTTTATTAACCTGGGTAACTACATATTTGTATTTCCCTCTTCTCCTGCTTCGTCTTCCCCATGTTGATAGTTTCCTGATGGAAACTGTTGGCTGCTTTTTGCGGAGTGGCACCCTTCACAAGCTAACTGCTTCTTCCTGTGAAGTTTGTAAACAGGAATTTGTCTGTATCAGTTACTGCTGGTATTTTTAGTATGACAACAGTTTTATCTGCAAGCAGAGCTTTTTATCTCGCCTGTTGGGCCATTTTCACTTTTGACATCAGGGTAAAGCTATTTTTATGTTTTAATTGCTATCACAGTTGCGGTTAGTGTCGTTTTTGCCTGTCCCAGCCCACCCGTCAGGGGCTTCCCCCCTTGCCCATGGCCCAGGACCCCACCTCAGCCCCCCGGGGCCCTCAGCCCCTGCCCCAGCGACGCCGCAGCAGGGCTGGTCTCCAGCTCCCCACAGCCCTGCCCTGCCCGGCCATGGGTCCTGCTGAGCCGGGCCCTGCCGCGGGCCCGTGGCCTGGCCCCCAAGCCTGGGACCGGGGCTGCCCTGGTGCCCCAGCTGTCCCGCTCCTGGCTGGGGTGATGGGATGGGCCCTGGCTGCCAGGCCCTGCCCTGATGGAGCCTCCATGGGGAGCCCCCAGCACCCTGACCCTGTCAACACATACAAATATCTCAAGGGTGGATGTCATGAGGATGGAGCCAGACTCTTCCCAGTGGTGCCCAGCGACAGGACAAGGGGCAATGGGCACAAACTGAAACATAAAAGGTTTCAGTTGAATATGCAGAAGAACTTTACTTTGAGGGTGACAGAGCGCTGTAACAGGCTGCCCAGGGGGGTTGTGGAGTCTCCTTCTCTGGAGATATTCAAAGCCTGCCTGGACGATGTCCTGTGCAACCTGCTCTAGGTGACCCTGCTTTAGCAGGGGGGTTGGACTGGATGATATCCCGAGGTCCCTTCCAACCCTTGCCATTCTGTGATTCTGTGAGCTGCTGGTCTCCATTGCACCATGACAGTTCCATGCAGGCCCATCTTTTGCTTCATCTAGTTTCTCTTCTTTAAATGGCCTTTTCACTACTAATTAATTTATTTCATTGTAATCTTGTCCTCTATGCTGGCCTCATGGTATGTGCATGGCAACTTTTCATATTAAGAGTGTGGTTTACGCCTGCTTGGCTTTCTGTACCTTCCTGGCCAGTTGTGCTATATCATGTCCTATTTAGTGTCAGCCGTTCTAGAAATTATTGTGTAGTTGAAAAACTGCTTTGTGAAAATAATGCAATTTAATGATGTGTTAAGACAGTGTTATTGATGCAGTTTCTGTGAACATAAAAATAATTTGTTTATAGAGCTTTGGTAAAGCTTGATTCGAATTTCCTGACGGGTATCTGCATTGTACTTTCTCAATTATGGATGTCTGTTTACTTGAGGAAAAAAAATAGGCCTCTTCTTTCTCTTCATGCTTTTGAGCTTTTAATCAGAAAGGAGTATGGAGAAGTTCAGTTTTAGGGTTGATCAGTGATTCCAGTACAGATGGGCGTAGTAATTGGCAGTTGTCGTGTCAGCTCAGGTGAGCATAGCTGCAATAAGTAGCTCTTGTTACTCTTTGGTGCTGTAGCAATAGTTATGAAATGCCTGAAAAACCTCTAACTACTCTTAAAATGTGATGGACTAAATACTTAGTGTTGTGGTTTTAATTTTTTTTGTTTGTCCTCCCCCCACCTTTCAGAGTGGACTAAAATGTAACACCCATAAAGTATTTCATTCAGGAGGTGTTGATCTCAGAAAAATGTTTAGGGAATATGGACCATTGAAAGTCTTAGAGGGAAGGTGAAGAATTATAAAGGCACTGCCTTTATATAGGACTTGACAGGAAGAGCAAACATGTGCTTGAAGATAATGGCTTTTATTATTATTAGCAGGGCTTAATTACTCCAGCCTTCAGCCTAACAACCCACTGATGGGGAAGAAAGAGCTGAAGAACAAGTTCATTGCACAACTTAAAGGTACTGAGAAGTAACTTTAACAAGACACTAAGGAGCTGGGAGGTTAGCTCTCTTAGGAGCTAGGAGAGCCTCATGCTTCATGCATATGTATCACTAGTTGGAAAAATAATTAGTTCATGTTTGGAAAATACTAGGATCCTTGGATGAAATTCTTTGCAGTGTGTTGTTATGCTGATTTGATACCCACCCCTCAGACCACCCAGTGTGCAGAAAACTCCTTTGATCCGATGCAACCAAGAAATAAAGGCTGAGAGGTGCTAAAGCCTTAATGCAAACTCAGTGACATTTAGCAGTAAGGGTGTATGTAATAAGACCATACAGAAGACAAAGGGCAAAATCCAGTCCTAAATCCTGCCTAAATTGGGATGTTCCATACAGCAGTCCAGGTTAGCTGCCTTCCACCACTGCCAACTTCTTTAGGCATCTGAATTTATGAGGAGTATCAGTGTTTGGCTTAAAAGGCCCTTGGGTATCTGTGTCTTCTCAGAAATATTGCATTCCCAGGGACTGTGCTCTCAGCTTCTGCCTAGGGTTCACTGTATGCCGAGGGTCAGATAGCAAACTGCTTGAATGTTTTCTTTGGTTTACTAAGCAGGGAAACCTAATCCAAAACTGAATGCTGCTTCTGTGTGAATTTGCATAAGAATAACAGTGATTTGAGTATTTGCCTGAGAATTAGAAGTAATTTTAGGCATCTCTGAGCTTGTAGAATTTTGATTATCTGCAACCCGGAATGTCACAAGTTTTTGGATGTTTGGGTAGGAATATAATGTTTTTCTCTTAAAACTGAGTTACTGTGTGAACATGTAGGAGTAGGAAGGCTGAAAGGAAAGGAAGTTACAGATTGGTGTGCAGGAGAAGAAAAGTGTAGGTTCTGGTCTTTGCCTCTAGGCTGTTACTGCTTTTTGTTCACTGATGTTTATATTCATAAAAAGTTCAAAGAATAGGAGGAAACACCGAGCTGAACTCTACTGTATGGTAACACTTCCACAAAGAACCAGAGCCGAAGAAATTCCACTAACATATTCAACATTGACAACCCATATGATATGTAGACCTGTCAACATCGAGAATACCAGGAGAGGTTATGACACTGCCATCTGAGGATGTAGATGTCTTCATCGAAAGCACTGATAATGTCCTCCACTCTGCTGAGAACAGACGATCCACACAGCAATCTGTGATAAGAAACTATAAAAATTCCAGCAGAATCAGGCTGTGTGTGGCAGGCAGCTGAAGCCGTTTTTATGAAGACAACATTGAGGAGTTGGAAGATACCCATGCTTTCCCTTTTCCATAATACCTTCTAATCTGTTATCTGGGTAAGAGGATGGAAACTGAGGAACTTGTTGGGGAGTAGCGAGCACTGGCTGCTCTGCGAGGGACTGGGAGCCCAGTGTGATAACCAGGCTAGCAGAGATCCTCCCCGTGGGGCCCAGACCCACAGCCTCTGAGCAGGGCAGGCTGGGGAGCAGTAGCTCGATTCAGTCAGTAATTCAGATCCCCCAGGTGGTTTGGGATGTGTGCAAGGGCCTTAAGAGACCTGTCAAGGCTGACCGGCCTCCAGTACTGCCATCAATGGCTTCCCTGGGCTAATAAACACCTTGCTGCTGAATCTAGTTGCACACAGTGAATCACTCATTCCCTCCCTGCCCTATATATTTTCTTTTTCCCTCTCTGTAGAGGTGGTTGTTTCCAATATCGTTACATGTTCCTTAAACAATGGGACAGAGACTTCCTTGCAGTGTCCTGTCACTCAGAAGGGAAAAGTTTATTGTCATTCGAGTTACTCAGGTGGATAGAAGATGCATTGTGTCTCTGTGGCTACTGATGTGCTTCCTTGCCTGTCCTGGTCTGATGTCCCACTGTAAGGTGGGAGGTATGCCAGCCAGACCTGGAGTACCTGCAGCAACTGCTGCTGCAGTTGACATGGTTGTTGGCTAGTTAAGTACTCCAGATAGGAACTGCGTATAGGGCCAGGATGTTTTAGTTTAGAGGAGGGGATTATCTGTTAGATGAGATTCTTTGTAGCATACTAGAGATGTACAGTTGAAGTATGGAAGAGATTCTTGCAAGGTCTTGCACGTTCTCATGTAGACTTTGTTACTGACAGTCCTTGACTATTTGTTGTGTTTAAGGCAACTTGGGTTTTTTGGTTTTTTTTTGTTGTGGTGTTTTTTGTTTTTTTTTTTTTTTTTAAATTGCATTTCAGCTTGCCACCCAGTGGTACAGATTTTCTGCATCTCATCCTTGTCTCGTGATACTAAAGCTTCTTTTAACTGTCAAAATGTCCATTGCTGCGAGGTCAGCTTGGGATCCAGTGACTTTGAAATTTATGAATCTCTCCTTGCATGTCTCTGAATGTTGCCTTCGTGACCCTACGCCAAGTCAAACACCTATTTTTGGTACCTGTTATTTGTTATTGAGCTATTTTTGGTACCTGTTATTTCAGCACCAAATTTCTACCTGAATCTCCAAGCAACAGCATTTCACCAGGACCGTGAAAATCTCCTATGGTTCATTTCTGAATGATGGATTTTAATCCAGAACTTGCCTTCTTTTTAGAACCATGTTTAGTACAGAAGAAATAGAAACAGGTTTAATGTTCCCAAGATTCTAATTTCTTTTACTGACTATTGCCTCCTCTGTTTGTTGTGGTATGTGGAAGTTAAGAAGGCACAGCTGTGTCTTCATAGATGATATTAAAGTGCATAAGCTAGTTAATCTTGCCAAGATACCAGCTGTCTGGTAACCTTTTCCTCCAGCTGAACATCAGGGCTCACTCCAGGAGACCAGTTGCTGCATCCTCCATCCATATCCTTCAGGGATAGGTAAGTTAGTGCAGCAGCAATGTGGTGTGAACTGTAAACAGCCAAGCAGTACAAGCAGCACGCTTTGGACTTAGCTGCTGAATCAGGTGTTCACTTCAGGAGAGCAGTGTTTCTGCTGCTGCTTGACCAAGGCAGCTGAAATGTCTCTTTCATGTCTGTCTTGGAGAGAATGATGCTGGCCAGTCATGTGTAGTGGGGGCAGTAGTGAGTCGCTTGCAGTAGAGTATGACCAGCTTTGCACACCATAATCCAGTGATCCTTTCTGCTGTTCAAAAACGCCCAGCCTCACAAGCGTCATGGGTTTATGCCCCCTCTGTCTACATCTGGAAGAACTGTAATTGCCATGCGGTGTTACAAAGCGGATGAGTTGCTCTAGACTAAGATAAAATGAGAGACGAGCTCGTGCATTGCCATCTGTATTAGCTGCCCCATGTGTCTGCTCATGCTCCGTGGTGAAATGGGATGTAACTAACTCTTCTTTCAACAAGGACTCTGCTTGTAGGCACATCTGACATTTGCCTCAGAGTAACTGTTATATATATGATACGCTTTGTGTCCCTTTGTTGCCTGGCCTTACAGTACCCCAGTTGTCTTGGGAAGGCATTTCCTTTTCCAGAGCACGGCAGAGACAGCACGATTGATACTTGCAGGATTTAGTGGTGAGGAGTTCAGGGCAGTCATTGCGGTACTTTGAAACCTGGATTAAAAAGTTGAGCCAAAAGTTACTTGTCTTGTGCTTACATCACTGCTAGTAAATTAACCTGATCAGGACTATTCTGTCACACTGATACCCACTGTCATGGGAGAGCCTGCATCTGTACCCTGAAATTCTCTTTTTCTGCAGATTGGCAAGCTCTGTGGGGAATGGTATGTGACCTGTGCTCACCCTGAACTCTGCCTGAGAATTGTCTGGGCGATGGACAGCTGGCACGGGCTGCAAGCAAGCTAGGGATGCCTCCCTCAAAAACTTAGTAGAATTGGAGGATTTAATTCCAGTGCCCAGAAACACCATGCTGGCGTTTCATTTGCTAGGATAGGTGTAATCTGAAAACTGTCCTAAAAACATTTTTGCAAGCTCAGGTTTTTTTAGAATTACTAGGCTTTAGTAAGTGCCATAGTTGGCTTCTATTCAGGTTAATTAAGCAATCTAAATTCTGATGTACTATTTTTAGGAGAATTCATGATTGGAAAAATTGTATGTGCAGATTTAGAGCAAAAAAATTTGTTCTGAATAGGAAGCTATGGGGAAAAATTCCAAGTTCATGAAAGTGTCAATTTGTTACGAATTTTATTTCTTTGATGAAGTATTCCATCTGCTTGAATAAGAAGCTTCTGATGCTTTTCCTGACCTCTTTATATGTTGGTATTTTTGTAATTATGAATTCAGTTCGTGTTTAAAATGGGTATTTTATAAGGGAGTATTCCAATGCATAAGATAAGCAAACTCAGAGCAATGACATTTCAGTGTAAATTTAAGGTTTGATGCTATTGCTGCATGTTCCAAGCAATGCTTAAATGGTCAAGAAAGTTATATATGAGCATTAGGAAGTTGTCGGGTACTCGGCTGAGAAACTAGCAAAAGATCGTGAAGTGTAGATTACCCCAAACAAAGGTGCTTGCTTACTTAATTTTGGTGGGCAAGGAGTATGCACTAACACTTGTATGTATTTTAGTAAGATTTTGATGTTGTTGGCAATAGAAAAGTTACTTTAACACTGAAATATGTCAGGTCCACGCTGGAGTAAGCTTGAGTGCAGTGAAGATGTGCCTGCTAGTTTAGAGGAGAAAAGGGAGTAATTAACAATCTGCAAGATAGTTAAAAGTTGAAGCCTTATGCATGATCAGTATTTGCAGAATTGTAATGTAATAAAAATCTGGGAGAATGTGAATGAGTTTTATGCTGCTATGGTCTGTCCTGTAGCCTTTGGCAGAGTTGACTATGAAAAATGCAAAAGTAACTTTGCTTGGTTATTGGTGAAGTGTTGTATTCCTCATTTGTTTGTTCAAATAAGAGTTTGTGAAATGTGAAAAATATAGTTCCCTTAGGCAAGGCTTATTACTTCTAAAAATATAAATTATTTGTATGGAAGAAGGTTGTTGAAGGCTTTTCCATATGGAAGAAACTAATTTTGTTTTCTTAAAATTGAGGAAAATGGATCTTTTTTCCCTAAAAATAGCTTATCTTCTTAAAGCAGAATAACTATGATTTAAGGCTTCTTCAGAAGTCCTTCAGAGAGCACTTACTTGTGTGCTTGTGTACACACAAACATGTGCCCTGGATGTGCCCATATATATTCCAGCTATTCAATTGGTAAGTTTATGGAAAAAGGATTCTTCTCTTTCTTCAGGAAAAAAAAGAAAAAAGAAAAAAAAATCTCAAAGTGGCATTTCTAGGTTGAAAAAAAAGACTAATAATACTTGGAAACTGTGAAAGAAAAAAACAATTAACCAGCCTGTCAGTGGTAGTCAGGAATTGCCAGTCACTCTGTTACACAGGATGAGACATGAAAATGACTGTCCATCATCAACAAAGCTTTGGCAGCCTGTTGGAAATCCTGCGGTGGCCTATAAATGTTTTCAGCCACCAAGCCTGAGGGACTGTGACCTTTCCAAAGTGACATGGGAACGTGCCTCGGATTCCAGTGAACGGTAGGGAGCACGGGCACCCCTGAAATGCAGCTACTCTTGCGCTCGGCAGGGCTGTGATCACCACCTCGCACTCTCCTGGTGGGGTGCTCCAGCTTTTGATGTGGTTTTATGATGTGGCCGAGTGCCACATAAATTGTTTTCAACTGCGTGGAGAGGAGTATGTGCTGGGAGTTTTGGACAGGTTTATTTTTAGTGAGATCTGGAATGGATGTGTTAAAACTGCAGAAATGGTGTGAGTCAGTGCTTTGTGGTCCATCTGCAATGGATGTGCCGTCTCACTGTGTACATACGATGCATCAGGACCATGGATGAGAACAACTGAACATCAAATAGAAAGAAATCGAGTGTGACATTTGAAGTAAGACAGTGGGATGGATAAATGCTCTGTTTTATGACTGACCCACTCTCTGGCCCCCTTTCTGTAAGAGTGTGTGTGTGTTACAAATGTGTCATCACTAGGCATAGCTGAAAAAGGATCTAGAAGGGATCTTGTCATGGTTGGGTGGACTTATTTATTTATTTAAAATACTTCTTACATGTTAGTACAAGAGTTTACTCCCTCTACCGTGGTTGTTGGTTTCATATGTGCTTGGTGTGGCTTGATTTGTGAAGTGTGTACGTTTGGCCTGATTGCTGACATTTCTTTTTCTTACTTTAGTTGTGTGTAATAACTATTTTACGCATGTTTTCCAGTCATTAATTTTATATGTTTGGTGCCATTGCTTTGAAACTCATATCTGGTATAGTACTTTGCAACGTATTTGTCTAATTCAGCTATAGGATATACAGATTTTCTTTACTTTCCTCTGGATACCTAATTTTAGGTTCTGACCCAGTAATTTGGCCACATTTAATTTGTCTTAGGTCAGGTTATACATCGGTCCCCAGTTGTATCTTTCCTGAAAACTTAAATTACTTGCGTTACCTTTTGGCAAGTCAGGCTCAAGGGTGAACAGCCACTGTAAATAATAATATACGAGATGCAGAGTGAAATTGGATTATTGCTCAGTCATTGTGTTCACTGTGCTATGAAGATGATGAGTTAGCAGCTAATGAATTGCCCTGGTTTGCATTGTACCCTCTGACAGATTAGACAAGTTGAATAGGAAGCATCAGCCCCCTAGAAGAAAAGAATTAAATGCACAGGATGTCATCTGGGGTTAACACTAATTTCAGCTTCAGTTAACTCTGCGGTAGAGGCAAGGTGAAAAAGAAAGATGACCAAAGAGCATACTGTATATCAGTACATCAAAAATGTACAATATAATGGTGTCCAGATTTTGGGCTGAAAAAATCGAATTCAGATTATATGCAGAAATATCTGAATCTTCAGCTCTAGATGCTGCTGGTTGATTTACTGACTTTGGGAAAATTTTTATACTAATCTTCCTCAAGGCAACTGAAACCCATAATTAGATTGAATTGCCAGCACTGTTTGAGTAATGTAAAGATGTAGCAAAATCAGCAGGAAATTAAAATGTAAATAAACAGTAGATAAAAAGTATAGCTTTTTCAGCAAAATAGAATGCGTTTAAAAGACTAGAAGGGCAGAAAAAGATCTGAAAGCTGTAGTGAATACATAGATCTGAGCTCAGAATATCGTGCTGTGCTGAAAAGCTTAATATTTGCTGTTGAGTATTTATTATAGTTCTAGAGCTGTGTGTGGCAGGAACAGTAAAATAATAGTGCTGTTTTAAACTGCACTGGAAATATGGCAGGCTTGGAAGGTCTAACCTTAATAATAAGTAATATATATATCTTAAGTTTGTACATACTTTCTGTTGTTTATTTTTTAATAGGCATTTACTTTTTTTTTTGCTCTGTAGTTTTCTGTAATCTGAAATAGCATCAAATGCTTGTGGGAGCCAAGTTGCAGAGATCGCCTCCTAGCTGAACTGCTGAGATTGCGTGGATACCTTGTTCCTCTGTCCCCGGCAACACAAAACAGGCTCTCCAGAGGTGATGGGGGGTGACTGAATTTGTAGCAGATAACATCAAAGGCAATACTTACTTTACAAAAGTCGCAGTCATTTCTTTTATACCCCCCCACTGTATTTTGTGGGTTAGGTTAACCTTTTGAAGTATGAGGAATGTGTTCATTGATCAATTAAATCTCTTCCTAAAGTAGAATACTCTGAAAGCACATGAGTGTGCGTGACCACCGAGCCCTAGAAGACGAAGACCTCATGCAACCCAGTGCTGATTGCTGATGTGATAGTCATGATAAAGTGGTTTACAGATACTTTTAGGAGAGCTGATGCCTTTAGTGGAAAGGAGAAAAACCGTTAAAATAACGTTCTTTCCTTTGTGACTTTTCTCCCTTGTTGGAGTTGCAATTACATTGCATAATTGAAAAATCCTTATGGCATGGTCACTGCATAGAGTTGATAGAAGTTTGTAGGAAGAATGGGAAAATCAGTTGACCGTAATTATTTTTATTAATCTGGGTTTTTTTTTTTTTTTAAAGAGAAGGTAAATAACCATGCAATATAGGAGTCTTCTCAAGTGAGAAATAAAGCTGTGAAAAGGAATGCAATAGTTTCTCAAATAAAAAGGTTTCAAAAACTTTAAAGGAATAACCACACAGAGTTCATTTTAGAAATCAGAACAGGGATCTAGTCCACCTAATCTGAATTTCTTTAAGTGCATATGTTCCTTATGTGATCAGCTGAGAGAAGGGAGTTTCTAAATTGGTTTTGGCTTCTACTTATCTGCTTACTGGTACTTGGCTTCAAAAGGAGGTGTGAAAGATGCTCCTTCACTACACATAGTCATCAGGTGGTGTAGGCACCTTCCCACGCTGGGGGCTGAATGGATCACTGGTGTAATGAGATATTTAAATTCAGTCATCACTTGAAGACATTGATAAATGTCATAGTACCGTTACTGCAAGTCTTGTAAAGGTAAAAAGGATAATCTTTGCATGAATAGTTTACAACTAACCAAGAATTAAAAGATGGGGAGGATGAAGTTGTGTGTATGTAGGTATGCACATATGTATAGGCTTGTATTGTCCTGACTGTTGAAGTGGCAAAGGTAGGACATCTATGCTTAGCTGTACAGATGAGGGAGGTGATCATGTGGGAGGTTAGCAGAATTAGCAATTTTTCTTTTCTTCATTTGAGGGAAGGGAGGTATTTCACTCCTCCTTCCTCTTTCATGGGGGAAAAGAAGCCTCTCTGCAAAACCAAGGTGGTCCGAGTTTGAGAATCTGGGCTATGTTGGCTCTTCTAGAAAGGGCTACAAGAAAGATGACCACCCATGGACAGAAAGGAAAGGGAGAGAAGAGTAGTTGCTCTCTTCTCTCCTGAGTAGACCACGACAACATACATTTATATCTCTTAAGAATCAATATATTTTTGCTGGATGTTAAAAGGGCTTTACGATTATGTAAAAGATGAGGAATTCCAGGAGCATTTCAAGACTTTCAATAACACTGCTTCACTCTCCTTGTCATTAAGTGTTGTCTGACTTCCTGTAGGGAGAAGTTGTTCTGGAGAAGTGTGTTGAAGTTAGGGTACATATATGGTATTTGAGCTTAAGTTAAAGCTGTTTTTTGCCTTTGAAATTTCTTTGCAATGAGTAACTGTGATGCATAGCTTAAGATTGAGGTGCCTCAAACTGCTCTTGCTCTATCAAATAACAAATAATTGTTGTTTGTTCATATCTGTTAGTGGCAAGAGTATTCTACAATATATGCTCTATGTCTTTGGTTAAAAAAAAAAAATCTAACTAGCCTGGTTGCATGAATCCTTTTCAGGGGAAGGTATGTGAAGTATGCTGCTGAGAGGTGTTTTTAAAGGCCCTTGCTAATTAAAAAAAAATAAATTACGTAAGCACTATTTCAGATGTGGACTTTTAAAGATATCTATGAGATATTTGTTACAGAGGACTTGATATCAAATAATTCCATTGCAGTTTCATTTTTCTTTATGACATTTAATTCATATTTTAAGGTATTTAAAAGTCTCTTGGATATTTATACTTAACACTACTATTTCTATATGTTTTTGGCAGAATGCTAGGGAGTAACACTTTAAACAGTACGAGTGGCTGGAATTAAAGACCCCGTTATGTCTGATGTTAGTTTTTGTGATCAAAACTGTGACTTTTGTAACATTATCTCCAAAATACTCCGTTGCATTCATAGCTCTTTCACTTACGTAAATGTATGATGTTTTAACTTCTTACTCTTGAGCTTTGCTGTTTTATTAAAAAAACTCCACGAAACAAAATCACACCAAACCCCCAAACAAAAGCAAATAACAAAAAAGCCAAACAACCTCCCCCCCTTGCCAATCCTGATGATATTGAGGGGCTTGAAGAGGGCTAAGACAGAAATGTCGTAGTCAAGAGTAATCCCACCTCACTGACCTAAACGGGGAACCACTCTTTGGACATGCCCTTTTCTGTCTGTTGACTACAGAAGGAATTGGAAGGCAATTGATTTTAAAGGTGAAGTACTATAGTAGTATGAAGGTGGGCCCTGTGTTTTTAGACTGCTATCCTATTTTGGCTGTATTTCAACTTTGGGACTCCAGAATACTTTCCAGGTCCTGCCTTACAGCCTGTTCCTGTCCTGATTTAATATTGGGGTGAGCCCTGAGCACACACTATTATTTTACTCTTCTTTTGCTTCTCCGTTCAACCTGAATCCTGGTTTCCAAGGAGAGGAAACATGGGCATGAAGGTGGAAGAAAGGTGTAGTGGGCTTAGATGAGATCCTCAGTCTGAATAATCGTACAGCCCATTGCAGAACATGGATACTCTGCAGTGTAGATGTAGCTTAAAAAGCAGTGAAGTCTGCTGATGGGTCATCAGTAGGTGACCCATCTTGATGGGGCAAGACAGTGTAACGCAACGGAGGCAAATACAGTGGCTCTGGCAGAGGGGAAACCCAAGAAACTCCTGTTTTGCCTTTTTGCAAAGCCACACATTCACAGACTGTGTGGTGCCTAAATTTTTGGGTTTACTTCCTTTTTAGAACCAGCGGATTCACCCTTGAAATGGCTGCTGAACAGCACTTGACATGTCTGCTGATAATGGTGTGGGAGAGCAAAACCTTTATTTTGAGGAAGTGATCTCACATGCTATTTTTGAGGTAACATAAGCACATGGTTGTGCTTCAGTTAGGATGGTCAAGGCCAGATGTCTACTAAGCTTATTTATTTCATCATTAGGATGATGAACTTAAAGAGGAGGACTGTAGAAGTAGGTGGTGATGGTGAATTTTAAGCACAGGAAGCAGCTGATGTTCAAAGAGCATCAGGGTATTTATTATAGAAACATAATATGAAGAAACAAGTCTCTAGCACAGAAGACTCCGGCCCTGAAAACCTGATGATATTTCTCTGCTATCATAAACAGATTTCCTTTTGCTTCCTTCCTGAGAAAACAAATCTGCCTATAATTGTAAATACTGACTTCACCTACCCTTTAAAATTTTTCCTGTGATGATTTTAATAATTGTGGCTCATTTCTGTGGGAGAAAAGTAGTTGAACACCTAGAAGTGTTAATTTTGCTACTAGTCTTTATGAATGACATCTCTCTCAAGGCTGACAAACATTCTTACTTGCACGTATGTTTTTTCATATTCACATTCCCTTTTACAGGAGGAGGTGGTGTATTTCTAAAGATCTTTGTAAGGTTTGCATTCTGTGTAACTAAAAACCTTTATATTTTTAACTACTAATGGCAGTTCTGAGTGCTACAGCTTACCTTGTAATTACCAAATTTTCTTGCAGAATGCTGACATTTGAAAATCCATTATTGTCCTGCCCACATTCTTGATCAATTCCTCTAGAATAAAAGTGTGGATGAGGATTAACTTTTGCAAGCTGGTGAAAAAAGCATTTTTGTTTTCAGTGCAACCACTGTGAAGTCATGACACTTGCACAGCAGTTACTGCTGGTGGGATCTGTCTTATCTTTTGGTTAGTACAGCATCATCCATGGTGGTGTCAAGTACAGAAACTGTAGGATATGGTTACAAAAATCATATGACTTCAAAAAAAAAAAAAGGAAAAAGCTGAGGTTTTTTGGCTGATCTAAACGTTGTAAGGTAATCTGTGTAAAAACCTCAACAGTATGAGACCCAGTTTCTCTGAAAACTCTAAGATGGAGAAAAAAAAGAACTTCAGCCTGATTGGAGTTGCACATAGCATTTTCATTTTTACGATTGTGCCTTAACAGTAGAAGAGATCTGCTTTGTGAAGAAAACTCTTGCAGCGGTTTGCCTCCAAAAATACTAGGTTTTTCCATCTTGAAGCAAGAGAGTGTTATTCAATAACCAAACTCCGAAGAAATGTTAACAACCAGAAGTTTTCTAGCAATTTGGGAAAATCTTTTTCCAAAAGAAGGAGTTGTATGTTTGGGATTTTCCTCTCGCACATTTACAGTACCACTAAGAGCTTCCAGATTTTTCTTTGTTTATGATGAAGTGTTTGTGCTCCTTCACTGGGGGGTCTGTGTAGATGTAGAATTAAGACCCATGAGAATGTCAGTATTATAAAACTTTAAAATAGGTGACTTTGTTGAAGCAGAACTAATATAAGTAGTAAAATATATTTGTGAGTCTCTAGTTTTCCATGCTGAAGTGTCTTTCTATTAGGCTACTAATAACAGCATCAGTTTTATTAATTGTTATATTTTTCATGTTTCTTGAATTTTTCTCGAGCTTTGTGACAAATACTGAGGCAAAATGGGCTGGATGTTCCTTTGAGATTTGTGTTCACTTTTATTCTGGGTGTTTTCCAAAATATATCAACACAGGTAAGTATTTTTCTGTGCCTTTCATGGGAATAAAAAGGTGTGCAAGTTCAGGCTGTCAGGGATGGTTTACCAGAAGGGAACAGAGAAACCTAGTGACTTTGACTACATTTTTGACTTTATTCTGGTAGGTGACATGAGTTTATAAATACCTTTGGATTAAAAGGTTATGTATTTTATCATCCAAATATAAAAATGTTTACATGGTTTGAGTGGAGGCTTGGCATTGGACAGGGCAAGTAGACAAGAATTATTTCCCCAAGTTCCTCAGGGCCGGTGGTTCAATGCTGAGGGATGTTCCAACTTCTCCAAAACACTGGTGGGTGCTTCTTTGCTAAACTCAGTCTAGAATTGTGCTTCTTATTTTAGACATCTTTCATAACAGTGTTTCCAATTTTTGCATTCAAATGTTTACCATGTGATTTTTTTAATCTACTGTCCTAGTATGTGTTGTTTCCATTTAAACTCATCTGAAATGTAAAATTAACTTGGGTGAATCTAATAGGCACAAATAAAATGTGAGCAGTTGGTATAAGTTAAGTGATGTTCCAGATGAATTTCCTGGAGCATCTGCAGCCCAGGGAATTTGAGGATCCAGTTGGAGATTGCTGGGCTCAGGAACAACAGCTGACCTTCCACAGATGTGTGAGTCAGCAAGTGAAGAGGGTTGGTAAATTCACTTCTGATAATAAACATTCGGTAACTGTCAGAGCAAAAAATTACCAGGACCTTTAATGTTCTTCACTAACAAAATCTTCTTCTAATGGGGTCCCATGGCAACATGTTTCGGATACATAAATCAGTGTCTAAAATCCTCTTCCATCTATAACACAGACTCTGGGCAATGTGTGCTCGTTATTGTTTACTTAAATATTTTCACTTGTGTTTCCTAGGAAAGTAGTAGCTTAGTCATATCCCTCCAAAGTTATATCTATTTTTCCTAAAAGGAATTTTCTTTAAAAAAAGTCCTCAAATGTCCCAGGCACAAAGAAAGCAGATACATTAAAAAAAAAAAAAAAAAAAAGGAGGAAAGAAACCTTCTTAGTGAACTGAGAACACATCATCTCGAGTTTAAACTCTGAGTGTCATTTTCTAGTAGAAAATTTTCTGAGGCCTGCTAAGTAATGCACCTCCTGCATGTTTTTGTAGCAGTTGTGTTACAGTGCAATTGCTTGGTACTGGGGAACAATGATTATTGGGCCATAATCCCTGCCAAAAAGACCTATTATGATTTTCCTGCTTTGAAGTTGATATTTGACCTTGTAAATAACTGGGTTTCATTATAAAAGGTGAATTGTTCAACACATTATTCACTGAGGTTTTTTTCTAGTGGTTTGCCAGATAACCTGGCACCAAAGAGCAAAATTTGATTTTTTTTTTTTTTTTTTTTTCCCCAAAAGAAATAGGAAAACTTTGAAGGAGTGTTTCTGTTGGCTTTTTTTTTTTTTCTCCCACCAAAGGTAACTTCACAGTGAAAAATAAGGAGTACAGTAAAGCAGAGAGAGCACACGCACTACACTGACCTATTTAGTTCGTATTTCATCTGGTTGTGATAATCCTGGATGATACTCCTTAATTCCGATAAGACTATTTACAAGAAGCTGCGGTCTTTTTTTACTTTTTTAAATGGTTTGAAAGTAATACTATTGTAATGATGTTGGGTAGTCTGGAGTGTGAAAAGTAGTTGTACTTTGAGAACAGTAACAGTGGACAAAACAAGTGACTTCTCAAGACTGGAAAAAGTGAGTCAAAGGCTCTTGAGGTGGAACAGTTGTATTGTCCAGATGGAGGCATCGGGGCTTACAGTGCTTTCCTTCCTCCTGGAATAAACACCTTTACCTCTAATAACCATGATAGTCCTCTGTCCAATATGAGTTATACTAAAATTACCCGCTGGCTGTGTTTACCTGGTTTGTTTGCACTAGATTTGAGGGTGAGATCACAGCTCTTCCCCTTCTTGTAATTGGTTTGATAGCATTGGCGTAAACAGCTTTTCCCGTCAGAGACGTTTGATTCCTATCCATGACTGTTTTCTCTTTCCTCCTCAGTGAGGAAAAGACTCTTGGTTTTGTTCCTAGAAACATGCTTAATTAATTAATATTTAATTAATATTGAATCAAAATGTTTCCAAATTGATTCATGTCCATGCAAAAAATTCTTTTTAAGTTTCTCTAAACTGTTCCCTATGCTTCCCGGGTTGTGCTTGAGGAAAAAAAGGTTTATTTTGTGTATGTATATGTACATTTTGTATAACTTTTTGCTGAGAGAGTAACTCTGGAAGTTGACTGGTTAAATATATTAGACACCGTGTTACTGTGCCAGTGCAGAATGGCACAATACCTTCTGCTGGTGCACATTGAGACTAAGCATTTTTTGGGTAAAGAGGACACTGACGTTCTAATTTCCTATTCTGCCGTCTGCAGTAATGAATTTTCAATATGTTAATGAAAAGTCTAGGAAAATTGGAAGGCAGAAGCTGGCAGGTTAAGATGACAAATTTATTTTGGCCTTACTGTTGGCTAAAGGAGAGCTGGAAAAGCTGGAGACTGCCAGACAGAGCTTCCTGGCAAGGAGAATCGACCTATCTCATACCTTTGGAAAAAGCACGCTGTATGACTAGATGTGATACAAAATTCTTCCTCGTTGCATCTGGGAAATCATTTGCAGCCTGTTACCATCAGTCCGGAGGCTGGAATGTTCCTGCCTCTGCAACTGATTTACATCCTGGGCCAAGGCACAATAAATAAGATTGACATAGTCAATCATCAGTGATAGTCATCCTTTTTTGTTCTAAATCTGGTGATAACATAGGCTTAAAGTGGATTTTGTCTTTTTATGGTTCAGTCTTTTTTTTTTAATTATTGCTTTCCATTTCCTTGGTACCTTCATACCAGATCAGTGTCCTAGATGAACCTTGGCTCCCCACATGGTGTTGGGCTGTGGATGAACACCTTGCAAAGAGGTTTGCTTCGGCTTTGTGGCAACCACACAAACTGAATCGCAGAATAGTGCTTTCAAAAAGTTCAAAACAAGCTTGGTCTGCTTTTTTCATTTTAGGCTTGTAAATTACTCTTGGTAATCTCATTATATTACTGCATTTTTTAATATTTTTGCAGATTTAGTATCTATTGCTGTAATGCAAGAACAGCATGGTCTTATGACTGGTGAAGTAACTGTTATTTCAGTCAGATTTTTTCAGTTTATTTGAAGGGGCACAAAATCAGGGAGACCAAATTGGCTGGAGGAGGTAAGTTACTCCTATAAGTCTTTCTAAACAGGAAACTAAGGGGAAAAAAATCCCAACCCACCATGGAAATAGCTGTTTTAAGCAGAATAGTAATGCACTGTGAGCCAATGTTGAAGCACAGTAAATAGGAAAAAAGTGTCATGGCACTTTTACATACTACAGTTTGACCTGTGTATTAACCGCATGGATTAACTATGCATGCTAAACATGTTTGCACAGATCTGCATAAAGAGTACCAGCGATCTGCTAAGCTGGCACAGAGCCACAAGTATTGGTTGTCATCAGAGGTTCTTTTTTATATTGACTATAATGTTTACCAGGTGATACAATTTTTTTCTGACTGTACAAATATAATTGATTAATAAGGAAGAAAAATCATCTAGTTCCTCAAAAAGGGGAAAAGATTTGTGGATATAGGGCTTTTGTTTGTTTTAATTTGTGGTTCAGGTATGGTGAAGAAACTGTCTTTTGCCAGCTTCTCTTTCCAGCTTGAGGAATATTTAATTCTCGACTTAGGATAGCTAAGCAATCAACATGGCTATTTAGAGAACACTATCCTAATTCTACAAAGGTTGGGTAGACTTGATGTTTCCTTCCAGATATATGTTTTAGAGTGCAGAAGTTAAAACTCAGTGATTTAGATTGCATCTGCTTGAGCATCTCCCTTTTCTGCATGATCCAGGACGACAGTTTTGTTCAGCTGGTCAAGTTGTGACAGTTCTTGACTGTAAATGTCTGGGGGCTGCTGGAGGGCCTTCGTGTTGTTGGATGGTGGAGCTGGATTCCTCCCTCCTTTGACAGATCCGGAATCAGTTGACCTTTCAGTGATAGTCCATTTCTTTCACTTCACCTTTTGTCAGGAGGAATCAACTTGTACTAAAGGTAAGTTTAGAATTAAAATCTCATCTTTACACTAAATGGGAAAACAATACAAAATTAAAGGTTTAATAAAGTAACATGGAAAAGATGAGGGGTAATGGGTACAAGTTGATCCTGAGAAGATTCCAATTGGACATGAGAGGGAAATTTTTCACAATGAAAACAGTCAACTAGTGGAATAATGTCCCCAGAGGAGTGGTTGACTCTTCCACACTGGACACTTTCAAGACTCAGCTGGACAGGGTGCTGGGCCGTCTTGTTTAGACTGTGCTCTTGCCCAAAAAGGTTGGACCAGATGATCCTTGAGGTCCCTTCCAACCTGGTATTCTATGATTCTGTGAATTTGTTTCATAGTGTAAGTCTTCATCAGTGGTGATCAAGGAGGTCTGCATTTTGTCCCTGTTTGTGTTGTTACTTTAGCCTTAGAAACAGGTTTCATTGGAAGACTGAAGCTTTTGCAGGTGCTCTTTGTGATATCCTGCTGCTTAGTGAGAAGGAGTAGAAGTATTAAATTACTAACACTTATGTCCTTTCCCTAAGGTGATCTTTTAGGCAATTTAAATTGGAATACTAACAGCAATTTGATTAGAATTTGAATACTAGTAAAAGAGAAGAAGGTTAAACTTCAGGTGTTGTCCCCATTTTCACCTGCCTTGCTTTTTGGGAGAGTGGTCTTCAAGGTGTGGGGGTGAAGTTTGAGGGAATTTGAATCAAGAAGCTGGCCAGCCTGGGAAAACATATGCCTGTTGTTCACACTGCACAGCTGTAAGATTTGTGCCGCTAGCGATGTCACTCCTGTAAAAACAGTGCTTCCCAATACCAATTTTGGTTCTGGAAGCTCTGTGATGGGGTGCCTTTTAAGTTGTTAGGTAATGAGACGAAAGTCCCTCGGCACTTTCCAGTTTCTCATCCCTGGAAGAGAGAAGTTGGCTATTTTAACTTATTTCTGATTTATTTATATGCTAAATCCATTTTCTTGGTGGGAACACATTGCATTCTGGCATTGCTACTTCACATATGGCTCAAGAGGCTCAGATCAGGTTCCTGAACATGGAATTAATCTCATTCTTTGGCTATTTCTGCATCCCTTCCATCATCCCGGACTGTATCAGATCAATGCCAGGTTTCCGCTGGATTAAAATGTAGTAGAGTCTAATAATATTAACCCTACCTCCCAGCTTTCTATATTAAAGATGTTGAACAGTGGTTTTGGATCTCATTTCTAGAAAATGAGAGACAGTGAGTGGAATAATATGTTATTAGATGGTAATAGTTAATGGTTATTTGGAGGGCTTAAGGACTTTTTTTTTTAATACATTTAAGTAATGTTACTTGTTTTCTTCACAAAGTAATTCCCTGCTGAAATAACACTATATGTACTAGCAGTTGCCTTCATAGTAAAACTTTAGAAAGAAGTTTTTGTTAATCAATATTGAGTTGTTTGAAATATTTAATAGATTAACAGTGTTGAGATTGATAAAAGAGAAGGTGAATTTATTTAGTTGAACTGCATTGTCAGTATTTCCCAAAAATATTTTAGCGCTCCTTTTTAAAGATTTAAGCATTACACTGATACAAATATACATTGAAGTGTAGCTTCAATTGGCTCTTTTTTATCAAACTGCTGAATCATTCTTGCTTGCTTTGGCACACAAATTTTAGATACTCAAATGAGAGGCTGAAAAATATTGAAGATTAAATTTTCCAAGATTGCTTTCAAATCCTGTTTCCTCCTTGGCTGCTGTAGCAGATTCCAAACATGATTTCTCTACATTTACTAACTCTATACATCTATTAACTGTTTATGTGCAAAAATATATGGTACAAATTCTGTGACAACGTAACACCAGTCAGTAATACATCAGATGCTGCCTGCTCCCTGTCTGCTGATCCCAAAAGGTAGACTTGTGAACTAGCAGTTGATCTGGAGTAGGTGACTGTATAATTATGTTGCTTATCTGTTGTTTCAGATGACCATAGAAAGCTTGTATGCTTCACTTCAGAGGACGGGCAACTCTGTGGCTTACATTCTCTTGCTGATGTCTGCTGTGCTCCTGCTGTCTAACTGGCATGTCTCCATTTTCCCTAATGGGGTACTTGTTTTGGTAGCAACTGAGCAAGTGCATTCCCAAGCCTTATCTCCCCCATTTTTATTATATCTGTGGTTAATCTTGGATGTATGATGGAGATAGCAGACTCAGTATCAAGAGATCACAGTGGTTCCCTGCATAATTCTGAATCTTCTTTTCCTATAATGGAGAAGAGCATTTGCCCCAAAAAGGAGCAGTGGTAATGTAGATTGTTCGCATTTTCACCACTGCTGTTTTGTTGTCATAAATGTCTATGAAAACTGTCTAGCTGATTGTTCAGACAAATACCAGTTTTAATGGTACACAAAGATAATAGTCTGCTTGTATGGAAAAAATGCACCTTTGGAATCACACAGTGTGAAAAATAATTCACAAAAAACGTAATAGGAAGGAGGAGAGGAATTTGCAAAAAATACTCATGATAGAAGATCTCTCTCTGATAGGTCTCTGGTTTTGAAGTGTAAAGCTTCTGTGGGTGCTGCTGGAGATGTATACCTGTGCGGGGAAAACTCTTTGTCTTTTGGCTGCCTCCTTGCCGTTTGTCTCCTGAGATGCCAAATGTGTACGCACCAGAAGTGGGAGCTGAAGGACTCGAAACTCGCAGGTTTCTAACTTAGTCCTCTTAACTTTCACTATCAGGGAGATACAACTTTTTCCCTTGCTCTCAGCTGTCATTACAGAAGATTTTCATTTTCATCTGGAGTATTCCATGGACATAAAAATATGATTTAAATATAGTATTGAAATCCATGGTTGATTTATACTTGTCACTGCTTTTTATTGTCTTAGTCATAGCTCTATTTCTTACTTATTTCAAAAGGGCACCACTAAAAACTGACAGTATTATTTTTCACCTTATATATGACTCTTGTTCTGAAGCATTACTGCTTGTCACAATCTGCCTTTTCCAGGGGCTATAACTGAAAGCCATAGCTAAACCTTTCTGGTTTCCCAGGAATTTTATGCAACTGAAGTCAGATGCTGGGAATTTGGACTCTCAAGTTACCCTTCTTGGTCACTTTTATTTCATCAGGCCTGTATCTGTGGGTTTGGTGGCCCTTTTGAAAATGCCAAAGCATTTTAGGATGCTCATCGTACCATGGCCATGGGAGTGGGGTTTGCCTGTGGGCGGCAGTTCAAGTCTTGGTGGTTGCGCAGCTGTTGTTACAGGGATGGTGGTACTTTACTCTCTTGAATCACAGTCGACTCCCAGGCAGCAGTATTTTTGTAAATGTTACAGTAAAGTCCCAATCTCGGTCTCATGGAGGTTAACGGAATTATTTCTCTTTGATTGTAGGATCTTTTGTTCACACTGTAGGTTTTTAAGGAAATAAAAGCATACAAGGATTTAACTGTTAGTATTAACTGAGGTGATTTGAACCCCACTGTTCAGTATTTAGTCAAGTAACAAAATGTTTATTCTTCCCAGTAGGGCAGCACGTTTGGGTAATTGTCACGTCACTGAGGTTATTCCAGTGTAAAACTGATGAGCTCTGGTATAGAATCGAGTCATGAGTATCTTGCCTTTCTCCTCTTTTGGTCACACAAATACGGTGGGATGAAACAAGGAAGTGTCGCTTTTGGCATCAGAATTCTCTGCGTTTTCTTAGTATGTCTTCCACTACAATAAAATAAAGTGCTACCAGTGTTCATCTTATTTTGTGCCTTACAACACTGGCTGTTCTTACAAGAGCTTGCATTTGTGGTTTTATATGATTTCATAAGAATCCTTGTCTGTATTAGAAAAGGTAAGATTTTGGCTTGGGTGGTAACAGGAAATTTTGGTGATAAGAATGCTAAAGATTCAAGAGCCAAAAGCAATGGAAGAGAGGCAATTTAAAAAAAAAAAACCAACAGCAGCTAACCCAAGCAACTTTATGGATTTTAAACCATTCTTTATTTTTTAGTGTTGGGAATACTCAGAACTTAAAAATCTAGAAAGATTTTGAAATTCAAAAGCGAGGTTCTCTCCAGGTCACAGGGAGTTGGAATGGTTTAAAAAGATTACTGGAAAAAAAAAATCCCCCAAATGCAGCTTCTACTGGTAGGTTCGGGTTACACAGCAAAAAGAGGGGATTGCCCAGATTTATCTATGGGGTATTTCTGTAACAGGGCAATTTAAAGTGGAGGATAAGTGAATGTGGAGGACTTGGCAGAGTCCATGTTTATTGATGGTGACAGGTAAGACCAAAGGTACTTGCAGGGCCAGGTATTATTTCAGTAACTTTGGGACCAAAATGGTTGTATTGCCCTTTTGTAATAAATAACTAAAACTGTCAGTGTTGGAAGAGATTAGAGAAACAGTGAGTATTTTTTATTATTATTAATCTTACCTAAAATGAGGCAGACAATTTGAATAGCAGGGCATGTGTGAGGTTTTATATCCTGCAGTGTAGAATAGACTCAGTGCATTTATGATTAAGCATTTGATGGAAAAAAAATTATATTAAAAGTATGAAAAGCACCTCCAACAGATGATTGGAGAAGGGATTAAGAGATGAAACTCTCCCTGATCTCTGTGTCAGTCTTATGACCTGAGTTCTGAATATTTAAGCTGTAGTGCAGTTGCTGTAAAATGAAAGGAAATTAAAAATCATGGGTTTATTTTTTTCACTTAAAAAGGAGAAGCCTTCTGGTTTACTTGCTAGAATGGCAGAGGATGCTGTCAGACTCCTGAGTTCTTCGTGACCAGCTCAGGAAGACTGTGGCTAAAATCAGCGCTAAGCATGCCCTGAGGTAATGGTCACTGTTAAACCTCAGTTTGCTGCATTGACAGCTGCCACCCAGAAGAAATTTCTGTTGTGCTTTTAAATCTTTAATGTTTAACAAGGATATGTACATTCAAGTCTTCTACATACCTTGGACCATTCCCTGAGGGATGCATTGAGTGTGATGACCCATAAAGACCTTTCCTTTGTGCTGGGCAGATCATTTAGTGCTAAACAAGTTAGGGAAGAACAGTTCAAAAGTAATAGCAGTGGCATGGCTTCATTTTAGTCTATGTCATAAATGTGTTGTATGCATCGTGAAATTATTGCTGGTACCTGCCACGGAAGAGGAAGAACACAGCTGTGTTCAGTATGTTCCTTACACAGTGCTGAATGTGTGATGTGGAGGGTGAGAGCCTGTCTTCGTGCAGGAGCTGACCTTAGAAAAGGAGAAAATAGTTAAAAAAAAAAAAAAGTATGAATCTTCCTAATCTTTTTATATAAGAGCATGGGGAAAAACTTGCTTGTGCCTGGAACATGATAGTCCATTTCATTTCATCATTTTTGGCCTGGTTTGTTGTTGTTTTACTTCTGTTGAAGAGTGATGCAAGTCCCTCGATTTCAGTGGTGATCTGACTTTGCCAAAGGAGTTGTGGGGATGCAAGGCACGCCCATCGTTGTTACTTGAATGCTTACATTACAGTACCACTTGGATAGGTGGGAGGTGAGGATGCATCTGTGTCCTGTATGAGGGAAAGAAAAGTGCATGGGAATGTGTGGAGGGGATAAAAAGACAATTTAGAAAGCGAACTAGGAAGATTTGGCAGGTTGTCCATGTAAATCACACTTAGGAAAATTCAGGTTTTGAACCAAGGCATCTGTCTTGCGTGGAAACAAAAGTAGATACACTGTAAAAATTTGACTCTGGAACTTTACCATTTTGCTACATTTCTGCATTGAAATGCGTCTGTTTTCTGTAAGCTCTGTTGCTATTGTTTATCACAGGGACTAAGCATTGCAGAAGATACATAGGTTGCATTAATACACAAATTCACGCGGAATGTCATTACATGTTTCATTTGTAACTTTAAAATGTCTCTTATGAGAGGTTATATTGCTAGTGAAGGCGGCCTAGCTCCTCTAGCAAACTCTTCCAGTTGCATGTGTTAGAAACTGCAGTTGATTTCTGCCCCTCTCCCTTTTTATGTATTTGTACACTAGCCACGCTCTTTTTGAGACCGGGGGAATCCTGTGTTTTGTATTTGATAGCCACGAAGCTCAGAAGCCGCAGACAACATCTTTGTAATGTGGAAATTAATGCCAAATTCAAATAAGGAGTGGTTTTGTGCTTTCAAAGCTGTTTAATGTTAATACACAAAAAAAAATTAAAAATCAGTTGCAAGTTTTTGTTTTCCAATTATTGTTAAATGAACTTTTCAGTATAACTCCGATTTCCCCCCTCCCTCTTTTTTCATTCTCATTCAGAATATTTAATGGAGAGTTAAAATTGAGTAACAGTTGCAAGATAAGACTTCTTAAAAAACAAACAGAAATAACAAAAACTTTTCCCATATCATTCTGGCATGCACTATTAGTTGTAATTCTGCATGTTTTGTTATGGTAAGTGCCTGTTCTGAGTTCAGCCTGATACCACCAAATGAAAAGGTTGGTTGACTAAGAAGATTTTTTATATATGTATATAAAAATATGTATATAAGTATAATATAAAACTGTTCTCTCATAGTCTTTATTTCTTCGAAAAATGTTAATGCTTTGCCTTGATTTTTTTCATTCATGCTGTGTGACTTTTTTTATATTTGTTTTTTTATTTCTAATGCGTGAACAAAAGTCTTTCAGAGTCAACTACAGGAAAAATGTGGGCATGCTTTTTTAGGTAGCATTCTTGTCTTTGTATTGCTCGTTTCTGTCAGTTTTCCATATTACTCATGTCTAACTCTAGCAGAAAGCCTTAGAAAATGTAATAAAATTATCTGGATGGGGAGAACATTCATTTTCCTCATTGCAGCTCTTCTGGAAACTCTTTTTTTCCTTATGGCAGCCTTTATGAGCATCAGAAGGCAACCTTTGTACAATGGGGGTACTTCTCCTCTCCCTGGCGGGGCTCCAGCGGGGAGCCATACGTTCAGATTCTTCCATGCCTGGTTGAAAGTCAGCTGAAGAAGTTTCAGTCTTCCTGCTAGGCAACGTGGAAAGGTCATAGTGCTGTTTCGGGGGAAGGAATCGAACCCAAGGGTTCACAGTGCCGCACATAACATTGTCCATAAAGGCAGCCCTTTGTTTTACAGAACATGCACAGTTTGTCTTTTCTTTATCTCTACTTTCTTTTCTTCTCTATTTTCTGCTGCTTGTTAATATGCAAGCAGAACCTGAAAGTTAGTTTTATGTTATTTGAGTAACTGTATTTGCCTCAGGACTGTATTGTTGCACTTGGGAAAACAAAGCAACAACATGGTTGACTTCTAGATAGGCCATAAGCATGAACAGGGGATAAAAGGAAAAAAAAAACCCAAGAAAAATGGTGTGTGTATGTGTTCTGTAAAAATTATGTAAACCCATGAGTATTTTCTAGGGTACACATTTGTTATTGGTTGCTAAACTGTGAATTATTTCACATGTATGTCCTACATGTGAAATAATTCACAGTGAATAAGTGTGTTTCATCCTAGTTATTTTGAATGCTTAATATTCTCAATTGCTGTAGTCATACTCCCCACCCCCCAGTTGAACACCATGTGGTTTGCTTAAGAATAGAAAATAATTACTAACACGTCAACAGTACATAGTTTTAAGGAAAAGTGACCTTTGCTGTCATTCTTAATGATTTCCAGATTCAGGAGTGTATGCTGTTTTTCTGAGTGCTGTGATTCCCTGAATCCTAGCAAAACAACTTTCTGAATGTCTCTGTGAGAATGCAGATGAATCCTTTATCCTTGCTCACTGGATTATCATGAATGGGAGGGTTAGTATATGTGGTGATGCTTAACTCTTAGCGTAAAATTTTGGAAGTAATTATGTCTGGACCTCTGCACCCAGCTGATGTTCCTGTGGTATCTTAAAATTACCCTTACTAAATTATCAGCCTCAATAGATTTTATGCAGAGATGAAATTAATTTTTTCTGAGGAGACTGAGGTTCAGGGAGGCTGTCAGAGTAGGTACAGGTGGTAGCGTAGGTTCCCTGCCAGTACAAACCCCAATTACTTTGTGTCGGTGGTTGCCGCGATGCGGGAAGGGCCCGTTACCCTCACTGTGTCTGCTGGCTGCCTTGCGTGCCGTCCATGGAGAGCCCCTGCCGAGCTCTGCCCTTCTCTCTCTGCCACTCCTAGGCGTACCCCTTGCAGTTCCTGTAACTGAAGCTAATTCCACATCAGCTGCCTGTGTAGTTACTAATTTTTGCTAAATGTCTGCTTATGGTTTTATCTTATTTTATATCTATTAATTATACTGTTTCCTCTATTGTTTCATGCAAAATAGTGTACTTAGACATGCTAAAACTGTTTAGGTGAAATGGTAGGTGTACGTGGTTCAGCCTTTCACCTGCAGCTTACTGGGGTGCATCCAGCTGGCACCTGACAAACGCCCGGAACCTGAGGGCACCAACAGCCCTGACGGTCCCAGCCCACCCCCCCAGGCCTCCCCTTACCTGCCCATGGCCCAGGACCCCACTTCAGCCCCCAGCAATGCCCCAGCAGGGCCGGTCTCCAGCTCCTCACAGCCCTGCCCTGTCTGGCCATGGAGCCGCTGAGCCAGGCCCACGCCTGAGCCCCATGTCCCAGCCCACCCTCACCCTGCTTCTGTCCCCAGGGAGGTGCCGATGGCTGGGGCTGCCCCAGTGCCTCTGGCTGCCCTGCTCCTGGCTGAGATGGTGGGACGGGTGCTGGCTGCCAGGCCCTGCCCTGGTGGAGCCTCCATGGGGAGCCCCTGCAACCCCAAGCACCCAGGTTATTGCTGGCTCCAGCTGTACCCTAACATGAAAAAAGTTGAAGGGGGAAAAAAACCCCACCAGGACCTTCTCCCCCAAATTTCTTTTCTTTGGCAGACGGTTCAGCTGCAGCCAAAGAGAAACACAAAAATGCTGCAGTAGTCACCTAGATTCCCTCTTTGTTTTGCTCAAGATGGATGTGATCATTCAAATGGTCCACGTCTTTTCTCATGCCCCTTCCTGGCACCAAGATAAAGTAATTTCTCCTTCTGGGATTGCTTCAACCAGAAAAGCTTTCAATCTGTTTTAATTTCTTCGGCCAGATGTGATCTGCCTTCCAGCTGCAGTGAGACAAGGTCGCTTGAACCTTTCGCTCTGTCTTGGGTGGTTTGTTCACCCCATCAGTCCTGGACCCCAAGTAGAGCCATTACCTTTTACTCTCTTCTGCCTTGCACTGGAGTTTCGAGTTGACAGACTGCTCCCTGAGCTGTGCTCAAGGCACCGTGTATTGGTACTGTGCTGATTCTTTGGTGGTGAGAACTGGAGGGAGGAATGGCAGAAGCCTTCCCTTAGTGAAGACTAGTTTCGTGGCTAGAAAAATAGTGACTTGTGTTTACAGATGCACCCACAGAACGAAAGCTGTTGAAAAAGGCAAAGAAAATGGTGTTATCCAGTTCTGCATGGACGAGAGCTGGGTTTGGAGAGTTTGAGTGATTTGACTGATCATAAGTTAAACTAGCAAAGCTTTTATGACAAAGAAGGAATAGAAATAAATCGGTTTGTTTACTAGTAGTAAACACCACTGCTGTAATCTTTAATAACAGCGTGTGTGTAGCCAGGTGATACTCTGTTGCAATGAACTAAAGCTAAGAAATGAAGCTAGCCTACCATAAACACATAAACCATTTATAAAAAATGGGAGAACATTGGCTTTCAGAATTGGGGGGGGGGGGGGGGGGGGGAAGAACTTTGTGTTACAGCTAATTAAAAATTAATTAAAGGATTACTCTGAGACTGTTAAATTTCTTCATAGCTATAAAACTTGGGGCGAAGAGGCGATGTCTGTCTGCTCTGTTGGCTTTGACAGGGCCAGGCTATTCTCACAAACACCTCTAGGACATGTGGTTAAATGTACTTTATTGGTGGAGCTGTGGAGTGGAGATGCTGAGCATCTCGGTTACATTACTTTAGCAAGGCTCTCTGTGTATCCATTCCTTTTGCTGACTTCCATGTAATGCAGAGGGAAAGGGACACATGCTGTTTGGAACAGGAGAGGATGAGGAGCGTGGTGGATGGAGAGTTTAATACAGGAACGAGAGGAAGATGAAAGTGAGAGCTTAGGGATAGAGGCATCAAAAGGATGGAAACACAAGAAAGAATGCTGATTGATGACTGACAAAAAACTGAAAAGGGGAAGAGTCAGTAGGGTGGAGGGGAGTAGGAGACTAAGAATAGGACAATCTAGAAGGAGGTGATGAGGGGGGAAAAAGGAAGGACAGCCACAAAAGGCCAGGTGGTTGCAGAAGAGGAATGAGAAGAGCTGCAGTAATAGGTGGAGAAAGGGCTGTGGAGAATACACCCTGGAAGCCGAGTCCAAGAATACTTGGTCTGCACACAATTTTTCTGTCCAAAAATACATGGAAACTGCAGACAGTGTGTGTCGTCCTCCTTTTGTGGCTGTTCCGCGTAGAAGGTAAAGGCCTTTTTATTGTCATCATTTGCTTCATCAGACAAGTGGTATAAAGAGCAGGCCCTGGTCGCTTATCAGAATAGTTTAATATTCTTTTCTCAGTTTTAAGTTAAAGGTCCTTGCTAAAAGACTGTATGATTACAAATCAAGCACTCCGACTTGGAATAGAAATTGATAATATTAAAGTTGCAAATCCAAGATAAGAATTTCAGGAAATCTTTGTGGTTAGATCTGGCCAAAAGAGAACATGAGTGGACCTTTAAAACAGACTAACTAGGTGTTAATAGCACTCACTAAAATTTAATTGCGGGATTTAAAGGGCTTGTCTATACATGCAGTTCCAGGATTCCTTGGGTGGAGGGGCTGCCTCCAGGAGAATAGTTTATTTCCGTTGATCTTAATCCACTGTAATCTAGTTTGTCTGTCCATTCAGTTTAAACCGGAATAGCATACGTGTTTATCAATTTAGGTGAGATTAGTTTAAAAGTATTTTTTAAAATTTATCTTGTTTCTTGACAGCTTCAGGAACAAGTATTTTTATTCAATTCAATTTATTCAGTAGCTGTGAGAATTAGGTATAGCATATACGCACACACAAAAGTAGCATTTCTGAAATGGCAAATTGAAGTGAGTTACAGTGAAACTCCCAGTAATATCATGGAAATCAATGCTTGTTGTCAGGAGCTAGTTCAGAGGAGTTGCCCCTGACTCCTAGGCAGCACGGACCTAGTAGGTGCCTTCCGAATGGAGGAGGATGGGTGTATGGCTGAGCTGCAGCTTTCTGCCTCAGTTCCTTCCCAAACCAGTTGACATTTTTTTTCTGTTTATGGCTCTTGCACCATAGTTACTAGGATGATGATAAAATCCTATGCTAAAATTGGTATTGGAGGGAGAGGTTCTCCGGGAAAATTTTCTGGAAGAAGGGCTTTGCTATTTCATTCTGGAATTCTATTTATCTTCTAATGACTGCCTCGCATAACAACCTGGAATTTTATTTTTAGAAAATAAATATATATAATTATTCCATTTATATTAAGTCTATATTAAATAGATATAAATAAAATTATATAGCGATATATAATTTTATAAATACATATATGCTGTTGGGCAGACATTGCGTTGCTTCATCTTGCTTTGCTTTCTGGATTATTGCTGATGGACTGGGTGGTACAAGAAGTACAAATGGAGCTGTATGACTGTTTTCATTTACTTCCTTAACCTTTTCTTTGTGGAGGCTTTAGTTTAAAACAGTTAAACAGTTCTTGCGGTAGTGTTGCCTAAAGATGAAAAAATAAAATAAAAACTGTTTGCAATATCTGTCTGTTCCTGTGGGTTTTTTAGTACTTAGCACAATGGAAGATAGTCGGTGACTACCACAGTATAAACAAAGAAATGGAGTAAAATAAGTTATTATCCTTTTCCTGTCTTTGGCCTCCTAACTTTCCCTTGCCACACTTAGTTGTGTGAAGGCAGAAAAGTGAAATACAGTTCATGCTGTAGTGCAAACACGGGGCCCAGGCAAGTGCTGGGCGAGATGCAGCCAGGTTCACCATCACAGTACAGTAACAACCTGCTTATCCGATGCCTACAGGTATGAACAGAGGGCACGCTGTCTGTAGGGAAGTGTGTGAATAGCTTCGGTGCCTTTGTTGTTACTCCGTTTCATATAAAAATACTTAACTACCTATTTATTCAGCTGCGTTCAGTGCAAGGGAGAGATTTTTCCAGGGTATTCACAAGATACTGTTAAAAACATTTCATGTGGCCACTGGTAGTTTCAGCTAAGGACCAATGGGTATGTTACTGCTTTTCATTTATCACTACTTTTATTTCTGATTTAAGTTTCAGTTTTTTTCTTATTGTCAAGGGGATTTATTTTGAGTGTGGGTGTGTTTGTATATTTATAATTTTTCTTTCTGAAGATGTCTAAGTTAGCCACTTTGAACAGGGCATGAGCTTCTGTTTGCTGTTGGTAACCATGACTCATCTGTGTTATTTTTAACATTGCAAACACGAATGTAGTCTTCCCCAAATGATTCTGAATTTATTTTTCCTACGGTTGAGTTTTTCACTTTATTTACCAAAAATCTGGAAACCTAGGTGATACGTCTGTAACCCAGCAAGCTGCCTAGAATTGAGTATTTTAACAATTGCTACTGTTGTGTTGTAACTGGAGCTGTTAATGTAGGGTGGCATTCTTGCCCTTTAGTAGTCAGTAGGCTTTGTGCAGCTGTTCCCCCTGGCATTTGGGGAGATGAGATCCATCACACCTACAGTGCCTGGGAGTCCCTGAAAACGAAGAATGTCTCCACTGTAGGCTGTATGATTTAAAAAAAAAAACAAAACAAAAAAACCAACAAAAAAAGGCATATCCTTGAAACTCGTGGTCAGAATTATGCTTGTAAACACATCCAGAGCCCTACTGATTTGCTTCAGTCTTCGCTGGACTGACTGAACCAAAGAAGTAAAGATAAACTTGGGGTCACTTTTTTTTTTGACCTCCCTAGGAACATTTGTCAGAGCCCATCTGAAGAAAATTGTTCCGTCGTAAATAATCAAATTTTCACAGAAGCTGGAACTTCTGCTGTGACCACCATTCAAAATAATGCTTTGCAAAATCCAGGTTTTCTGAGTAAGCTGCTTCTCCCTCAGTGGCAGCATCACGTATCCCTCGGGGATTTTGGAGGCAATCCTCAGCACTGTGCAAGTGGCCCAAGAAAATGGGAGACTGTTCTCTGGTCCTGCCTTTAAGCTTTGTAATGTTAATAAATATTGTATTTTTGCCTTTTTATGATGGCATACAGCCTCAGTAAGCCATTAGCCTATAAAACGTTTGCCGCTGCAAAGGTGGTGGGGCCAGGCCTGCCTGTTACAAAGCTTTTTCATTCTTTACCTTTCAGTTGTTAATACTCAGTAATCTCTACTTCTCTAGTCATCAAAATGTAGTGCGTCAAAAACCTCTTCTAGCACAAGCGTCCTGGACTTCTGCTTGAAAGATCTTTTCTTGCTCACTGGTTTGTATGTCACGGACCACTGCTGCAGCATCTGCCCCAATTACTCCTTGTTTCAGGTTTATGGTCTGTAGAACTACGGATCTAGTATTCTTTCGTGAGACTCGCAGAAATGGATATTCCTTGTGGTAGTCTAGGTATACGAAATAAATAGTCCTATTCTGGCATGGGGACAGTTCCAGATGATCTCTGTGTTGGGGCTTTGCTGGATCATGTCTGTATGTGGTTTATGGGGCACCTTTGCAAAAGCTAAGTTTCATTCATACCTTCACTTTTTTTAGCAGAAAATCTTGCTGATTTTCTATGGGGTCATTTAATGAGGTTGATTATGTCTTTGTAGTTGTGCCTTACATAAAAGAATACAAATTTCATGAGGTTTAATCTGCTGCAGTATCAAACAAATGTGATGTGTAGAACAAGCCAGTTTTTAACAAAATTCCACTTAATTGAAAATAAATTTCTCTCCACCCCAAGTTGTAGTCGCACTGCTACCGCAGTACTGTAAAATCAAGTAGTTTACATCTTGTCAGCATCTTGTGACTGGGCAGACTGTATCTTATTTCGTTACAGTAATTTCAGACAGTAATTCATTTGATCCTTTTATCTCAGGCTGTAACTATTTGAGGCTTACAAGCCAAGCTTTGGGCTCTTAGCTTAAAAAAAAAAAAAAAAGCTCCTCCTTTTAAAGGACCCAGAGACTTGTAGGGACTCTTAGGTGGCACCTAAGCTTGCTTTTAGTAAGGTATTTTGGGTAATACAGCGGTTCAGCTAGGGAGCTTGGTGCTCTGTGGCTGACCCGTGTGACCGGCTGCCATCACCTATCACCCAACTGCCTCTGCACCCCTTCCTTACCCCCTCCGGCCAGATGGGCTCTGGCCACATCTGCAAGCTGCAGAACAGCCATTTTGGCCTAAGAAACTCTGTTTGTTTGTGATGTTTCTTAGATGTGTTGCTGCATATATGAGACAAGGCTGTGGTTTGTCCCTAAACACCCTGGTGGCGTACAAGAGAGCAGAGCTAAACCAGGCCTGCTCAATCCGGTCCTTGTGCTGTTAACCCTCACTGAAGCTTGGTCTTGGTTTCAGGAGGGTGGGTCTGGCACTACCCCGGTGGGTGGCTTTGTCTGTCCGGCTGTCTTAGGGCTGTGTTTTCTTCCTATTTGAATAACAACAGTTTAAGTGAGAAGGCAAATCTCCTTTCTGGCAGAAGACTTGGTTTGGTTTCCCTTTGCATGATTTCTGCTGTGGGTTCTTCTGGGAGCCCCATTCCTCCTCCATGGTTGTTTCTGTCACTTGGTGTCCTTTTCACCAGCTCTGTCACACAACCCGGTCCGCCAGGGACCCTCCTTGATCTGGCGCTTGGCTGGCGCGTGTCAGCGCCCAAGTTCTTCAGGTCATGGGCGAACCAAAGTTCATGAGGTTTCATGATCGTTCTTAGTTAGTGTAGTTCTGCTTTTAGGATGTTAAATCTCTGTGTAAAAGCACTGTTAATTCTGTATTGCAATAATAGTGAAAAGCTATTAGAACAAAATCCGTTTATAGTCCAGTAATATTTGCAAAGACTAAAAATACATCCTAACTTGGACGGAGAGGCAAGTTTTGGTCTGGCAAGCCCAGTGGTGGTAATCAATCCCTCTGCCTGGGACAGGCAGGTGGCATGTCACTCAGCCTGCCCCCCTTACTGTCATCCCATCTCTGTTGGGCTGGCACTCTGTGTCTCTTAGACTTAAGGTTGTATTTCATCTTCTCTTATAACACAAAACTCTAATATTTAAAGATACAGAGGGAGCCGGTCAACCATGGAATAAAGTCATCACAGTGGCTAAGTTAGTGGTGATTTTTGTAATCAACTTACAGATCAGTCTATGTTCTGATCTAGTGCTTTTCCTGGGACTCAAGAGTTTTCTGAAATATTTACATTCTAGTTAGGCTTTCAATGATTTCTCTCCACCTACAAAGTCATTCTTGCCTGTTAGCTTGAAGTACATTATTATATATTTCAGAGTTCCAAGAGAAAACCGTGATTCTTGGTGTTATACCATATTGTTTTTCATCCTCCTTGCCATGAAATTAAATGAAATTTAACACAAATTCCAGTTCCAGGGTTGAAGAAAATCAGCTATGGATGAAGTCAGCATATGTGTATTTTTAGTCCTGGGAGAACAGAAATTGGCTGTCAGGGCTTTAGTGAATAATTTATATTTTGCTGAGTTGAGAACATAGAGTATGGCTTTTAAAACACAGGAGTAAGACTGAAAATTTGGCTACAGAAATCTTTTGAAGCCTTTGGGGATGAAAGGCTCAAAAGGCTTAATTATTTCAGAGGAAGGAGAGGTGGAGCTCATAATTGAGTACAGTCACTTCCAGAAGGAGAGGTGTTGTGCGAGTGCGCTCATCTGGTGTTACGATCGGTATGAAATCTGAGTACCTTTATGCTTCTGGCTAAGTAGCTAAACCCAAAAGAAGGACCTTTTGGGGTTCTTTGGTACAGTGATTTTGGAATGCAAGCTTGAGTTAGGCAGTGTATCACTACAGTTTATGCTGGAATTTGTCAGAGTAAAAGCATGACATAAAGGTATGATGAGATCCACAGGCCTTTTGTGTACTTCCAGATCTGCAGATGTGAAGGATGCTGGAAGTCCCTCTGAACTCTGGCTTCACGGATGCCCAGGCTGTGGGCACAAGCATTTCAGATAATTGAAGCTTCTTTGCAGTTCAAGAACTGTAGTATCTGTACACATTGTGTCTGGAAACCAAATTTGACTGATTTTGACTTTTCCTTTTATTGAAAATGTTTAAAGGACTTAGTAATTCAAGACTAGCAGTAACAAAGGACATGAAATGGACTAAAAAACTTTGAATTTAAGTTATTAAGTGTTTGTTTTTTTTTCTGGGCTAACTTCCAATTCAATAGTTGGGAGTATCCTTTGGTTTGATGGTTGGGTTCATGGGAACAAATGGAGATACTTCGGTGTTAGTTAGCTGTGTAGGTCTTTTTTTCTGGTTAGCAGAGAAAGAGCCTGAACGTTTCTGGTTAGTCCTGAAAGAGCTCATTTTTCTCCATCCTGTTGTGACTCCTTTAGTTGGATGGATCTGCACTGTAGACATCCACAGTTAGGTGAGATGGATCGTGCTCTTGTCACTTTAATTTTTAAAATTGTCCACAGAAGAGGTATTAACGAATAGTCTTAGGAAGGAAAAATCTTGGGTTTTTTTACTCTGCCTACGGGAGTTGAGGATTAATTATGACCAGTGATATCAATGTAATTTTGAGGTTTTTATTTTTTCATTTATTGCCATAAAGTACAGTACCTCAAACAAGATTCAGAATTCCCTTGTTAAATTTCAGAGTGCAGAATATTAGCCTGGCACTTGCTTTTTGCAGACTCCTGTGGTCATATGCAAGGAGAAGGATTAAGTTGGCAGGAAGATCATGGCTATGTTGAACGTGTTATCTCTTAAGTATACAAATGTTCATTTTGCTAATTATTTTTTTATTTATGCTCTTGGTTTGAAACTCTCTGGATCTTTCAGAAAAGCAGTAAAGTCCTGCAGTTGTTATGCATACAGAAACATTATTTGGAATCCTAGAACATTTTAAATGTACTTACTGCCTTTTTTTTTTTTTATGATACTTCTGTTAAGTAGGTTACCTCAGGTTACAGAGCTCCCCACACTTCTCTTTCAGTTAGATCAGAAATATGGCTACTATTTTAATAACTTCCTCTTTGCAAAGAATGACTTATATAGAGAAATTGTGAAATCTCTGAAGTCAAGATGAGTTTTGCCACTAACTAGCAGGGCTGAGATTTATACATATGCTATTTGTTTGGGGGGGGTTTTGAACAAATTTTGTAGGAGACTACATTTTTGCGCTGTTGCTGGGAGATGCCGCTGGTTTTATTTCTGTACTTGTGCAAGAGATCTTGTTCATGACAGCTCAAAAAGTGTTCATGCTGTAAAAAGTATAGGCAAATAAAACAGTTGAGAGGAGGAATTCCTGAAAATAATGTAGGCAGAAAGGCCTAGTAGAATAAAGCACGAGCAAAGCGGGTGTGGGTGCTTGATCCAAATCTTTACAGCTGCGACGCACCAGAGTTCCTCTGGTAGCTGGGTTCTTTTGGTGGGGAGCTCCCACCGTTTTCTTTTAAGTATCCAAAAATCTTTAATGAATAAATATAATTCCTTAGGCTCACATAAACCCCTGTTGAATTGTTTGCATTAAATCTGAGTTAGTAGCGCTTGGATGTAGGTGTTAGAGAGTTATTTGGCTCCCTTAACAAGACACTGGAGAACCCACAGGTGAGGCCATGAGAGGGAGAGGGAGGAGGGAGAAGTCTCGCTCCCTTCTCACAGCCCTGCCTGTAGGAGAAGCACCAAGTGAACCCTGCACTTGCTCAGACCAAAGTCAGTCAACTTACGGGAAATCAGCTGTCCTTGGTTTTGCTGATCGTGGAATTAAATAGTTACTAGCTTTGTGCAGTTTTTACAAGTAGGGTTAGACTGCCTGGGCAGGGAAGCTGCTGTGCTTTTCTGTCTCGCTTAGAAGCCCATGCTTCTCTTTTGAAAAACCCAAATGTTTTCCAGATAGCACTTTGACCCTTACAGCAAGGTTAGTTGTGAGTAGCGTTACTGAGCAAGAGTTCTTTATGGAGGGAAGTTGAGAAGTACCAGTACAGAAGTGTCAGTCGGTGTGACACCAGGACATTGACCGGTATCCAGCTGTAGTCTGAACTGTAACACCAAGTGTTGCTTGTTCCAAGGAAGGGCCACCTTGACTTCATCACCGGTAGAAATGGTTCCAGTTGAGGAGCTTTGGTGAAGCAGAGCATTGCTGTTAGCAGGTGTTTCACCTGTAACTGTTCTGCTCTGGAATGTGCTGGGGTTCAGCCTTCTGCTCATGTTATGCCTAGGCTGGTCATAATTTTTAGAGCTTGCAATTCTTTCACCTTTAAATGCAAGACAATAAGAACAATTGCACAGTGTGCTCCTACTCATTAGCTTTTTGTTTAAGGAATTAGATATTGTAGGTATTATATTTAAGTACTACACATGGAAAATCCAGCATTTAACTGTGATTTTATGTGTGACTGCTTTGTTTAATGCCAGGGAATGTTTTGGCATGTTCGGAGCTTTGTATTCCCTTTCCTTTTTTAAATCCTTCCTCACCTTGTTTGATCTGTGACTACTCTGAAGCAATTAACTGCACTCCCCTTCCTCCCCTGCTTTTTCTCTCTCTTTGGTTGTTCCAGTGGCTTTTCCTCGAAGGAAGTTCTTGTCACTCTTTTCCTTACTCCTTTGAGATAATCCTGGGTCCTTGTTGGTCTTATCTCCTATTTGGTATTTCTGGGCGGTCTGATCCATCCTCGTGATTTCATCTGTTGCTGTAGTGAAGCTGATTCAGCTGTGTTTTGCCCCATCTTGTTTGTATCTCCTGTTTGCCTTTGCCACCCTCCAGGTGCAATATGGGCAAAAGTAAATTCCCTGTCATGTTGGTGCTTGTGTATTCCTCAAGTTAATCGCCATTTATCCTACTTTTTGTCACTGTTGAGAGCACTTAGCAGTCGCTAAGGCTGAAACATGTGGCTCCTCTCAGACTCTTACTCTGTAGTTTCAGACTGCAGAGTGCTTCTGAAACCTTGCCTTTCTGTGCGTGCAGGTAAGCTGTCCTCCGGAGAGGTCTGAGTCCTGGACTGACTGCCATAGGATCTGTCTTTATGCTACTCCAGATGCCAGGCTTAACCAGTCATTTCAATGTACATTTTCACTAAAATCATTGTCTTCCTATATTGCTGTCCTGGAATCCTCCTCTTCCACTACAAAACGTACAAGCTTCTTGTCTTTATCTTCAGTACCACTCACAGCCCTCTCTGCCCTATCATTTCTCATTCCTTAAATTTTCCTGTTCTTCTGACAGTGCCATTTCCAAAACTCCCTTTGCGCATTGTTTTTGTATTGCTCTTTATCGGCTGCTCTTTATGCATGGCAATGACTTCTCAGAAGTGACCTTTTCTTCTCCTTGAAACCTTACAATCTCCATCCATGGTGGCACTTCTGTTATCTGTGGTACAGCACGGCGCTGCTCTGAACATGGAGTCATCATTGCTCCATGGACCTTTGAGTATGGCTAAAATATGTGTTGGGGTGAGTTAAGAGGTCCCAGACTGAGAGGGGGATCAGGAGAGCAAAGGCATTGCAGCTCTTCCAGCACTGTCTTGGTGCCTGCACCATGGAGTAAAATCCCTAACCGTCTGGCTCTGGCAGCGTGGTTAGACTGGATGGGAAGGCGCATTTATGTGGTTAGGAAGTTTAATGAAGAATCGGGTACCTGCCCTTACACACATCATCCCCAAGTGCCACTGGCCCCCTGTTCAATAAGCTTTAGTATTATCGCAGCACTTGATAAATCAGTTTTGCCTCATTATCATAGACTATTCAAATGATACTGTATTGCTGCTGTGAATATGGGAAGGAAACAGATCATTGAATATGTCATTTTAGTTGGTTGTTTATGTGTGGAAATTCACTTTTAAGAAAGCGTGATAATTATTTTAGGATAATTTTTACATGACTAAATTAGCACTGTTATCCCTTTCTCTGTATCCTGAGTTCACAGCTTTTACATTTAACCACTGTAGCCACATAGAGGAATTATGTGGTTTACCTCCTTTATTAGCATAGAATGTTTGTTTCATAAGGAGCAGGAATTTTGCGATCGTATCAGAGTACATACTTTCATGGCTCTCTGTGAAAGTTAAAGGCAGAGATAGAGTTTGATGTAAATTGTGAATATGTATGGTAAGTCTGCGTTAAATGGGGAGATGCAGAAGCTGGATAAATGCTCAGCAAGTTTGCATGCTGTAGAGTCTCTGGTACCTAGAATAAGACTTTTAAGATGGGAAAGATAATTTGATGATTGGGGCCACCTGCCTGCCCAGGTAGATTCTGAGCCCTCCCAGTGTGCTGCTAAACACACTTACAATTTTCAGTTGCTTTCCACTGCTTTTCCAGGTGTTTGTACAGCTGTATATTCTGTATAGCAACACTATATTTGAAAAGCAGTCACATCTCATTCTTTAAGGAATTTTCTTATTTTCCTACTCAACATCATTTTGCACCTCTCAGCATGACAGTTCAGTCAACTGGTTTCTTGTCACATGAATGAAAAAATTGCTTTGTTAATGAGTCTGTGAACCGGATTAAGACTGTAGATATTCCTGGTGAAACACAAAATGTATTTGAAAAACAAGGAAATTAAGGAAAATCATCAGCGAAATTTCCAAGTTATTGTAGGCTTGTTTGGAAGAACACACTGTTTTTAAGTCTTCAAACTAAATTGGCTGGAATTCTTTGTATTTTAATAACTTTTTTTTTAATGTGAGCTGGCATTAAATCTCTGAAAGTCTGATAGTGGTTTCACAGTGTGTGTGTTCTTTGTCTTCCAGTGACACAGAAAACATCCTAGTTGTTATTTTTATGTTTCTTTGTTGTGGAGGAGAATCTTTTATTGTTTGTGAAACTGAAGGGAGAACAACGGGTGAGTGTGCTGATGGAGATGAATGAGGAGCAATATCATATACGTCTGTGGTGTAAACATCAGCTGGTCAGGTTTTTTGGTTTTGATGGGATTTTTTTTTTTAACACCCAGTGATTCCCATTCTTGTTCCAGTTACCTTGACACTGCGTGCAAACGGAATTAATATTCTTTAATGTAAATGTATTAGCGTGCGTAAAGATGAGAGGGACAGCAAGACCTACCAATTTAGCCAAACCCAGCATCAGAGATCCCTGCCCCTACCCCGTTTTCAAGCTGTCTTGACGTTGTGAGTATATTCATGTACTTTGTACGCTGCATTAAAGTTTCATAGTCTTAGCTTGTACTGAGGAAATGGCGATGTAAACCATGCTGTTCAGAGGCTGTGTGTGTCACATGGAAACACTGCTGCTCTCCCTCCGGTTCTTCGTGCTCTGCAGCAGTCTGGAGTTAGTACAGTCACGGCAAGCCCAGCACTTCAAAGGCTGGCTGAACACTTGGCAAAGGGAATGCTATTCTGGGTCTTCTTTTCTTCTCTTGGGACCTTTTCATGGATTTCTTGGAATGTATCCCTCTGCTTTTTCTGCAAGAGAGAAAGTTAACAGTGAAGCAGGACTTGATCAAAGGACAGACATACACGGTGTAAATCTCCACTGACTTCTGGGGACATGGGGAAAATGGCTGCAGTTTTCTTAGTGCAGTGCTGCTTATTGCTGCGACCTGAGTGTGCACCGGATTGCACATCTTTCCAGTATGGGATTTCTGTTAAAATTTGCTTCAGCATTTTAAAATGTATAAGCTGTCATCTGGCATTGTGGAAACCCATTTTTAATTTGTATCAAAACTTGCTGATCTCTCTCACAAAAAAAACCAAAAAAAAAAAAAAACCAAACCAAAAAAACCCAAAAACCCAAAAACATTCTGGTTGAGGTGGTGATGTAAAAAGGTGATACAGCCACAAGTCAAGAGGTGCTATGATACGCCTCGCAGCAGTGAGATGCCTACTGAGACAGTTCTTTGGACTATGTGCAGGTTTTGCATGTCTTGGTAGCTGGATGTGACATTTTCACGGGGGGTCTTCTCTCTCATATAAAAGGTGGAAATGAAATAATACTGAAAACTGAATCAGGTTGGAAAATAAGTATTTTTCAGTGCTGCTCGCTGCTGTCTGTGGAGTTCTGCTTTCTTAGGCTCTTTGTAATAGCATCAAGCATCTGTCCTGCTGAAGGGCTCGAGGGAGAGGACTGCACAGAAGGAAATGCAGGAGAAGGTCACTGAGCTTTAGGAGTTTTGTTCCCAGGATATCATGCTAGTGCAGTACTTACCCAGAAGTGATTTTCTGGTCAGAAAAGAACCAGACGTGGAGATCTATAGTGCTGCCTAGGGCATACTTTCTACATGACTTCAGTCATCTGAGTTGGTTAATTACTTTTTATTTTTTTTAAAGCCTAAATAAGAAAGTTAAGTCTTATATCATCTTTTTTTTTCCTTAACTAGAATAGGCCTGTAGGTAAATGCATTTTATTTCTCCTCTGTTTGTATCAGTGGTTGATTCCTTGTTTTATACTTCAGCTGTACACTTTCAGGGGCTGATATCCTTGTTTGATTTTTGTTTCTAAACCTTTTCTTTAGAAACCAGGACAAGCACTCATTGCTGGGACTGGAAGACAGGAGAAAAATGTTTTTTGAGTTTATTTCATGTGACATTTCTGATTAGATGTGGGTTAGCTACGTACTACAGTAACATTACAAAGTACTGTCTGACTGAGATCCTACGAGCACAAAGTGATTCCTTCAGGTTCCTCTTGATTTTGATGTTTGTGCACACACAAATAGCAATATTTCTTCCATACAGGTGTGGGTATCATTAATTTACATACCTGCAAATCACATCAGATGTATAGTTCTTGTTCCAGTAGCTGAAGATACACGTAGCAGCTTTGGTGTAGGATGGTAAATCTGGGCAAACCTGGAGAGATTTTATGCAGTGGAGTTATCCCCATGTGTTTCAGGTTTAGGCCAGCTGAATTCTTCATCCTGCTTCAAGCACAGATGGAAAGTAGTAGCAGAAACAAAGGTCCAAGTGAGAATTTGATGAGTGCAGTTTCTTTTTGAGCCAGATGGGTGTGCAATTAGCAAATTTTTGAATATTTTCAGGGCACAAAGCATTTATTTACTGCCTGTTGTGGTTTCATGTTTGCCTGCATTTGTAGGGTTGAGGTGCAGTGTATTACAGAAGATCACGAGCCTAAGTGGTGAGCCAGTCACTCTTACAGTTTAGATTTCTTTGTGTGGTTTTGTCTGCACATGGTCTTTATTTTGATTTTTGAGGTGGTCATAGCTCTATCAAAGTAAATAGGAGTTTTGTGGTTGTTCGTTCATCTGCAATTAGGATGAAACTCCAACCTCCAAAAATATCAAACAGTCATACTTTGTTTCTAGCAAACTGTGGTGGTAACAGAACAATATTCTGTGATACGACTTCTGTCTTTCTATTCCAGCAAATAGCTCTTGAAATCAGTCTAGATCAGTCTGGATTATGAATGTTGGTGTTACAGTCAAACACGTCTGACATTCATGCTGTCACGCGTGATCTGATACACCTGGGATGCAGCTAGTTGGGAAACTGGGAAGAGTTTAGCCACAGCAGCCTAGGTCTTCATAAAACGAGAGCATGAATTCACGCACCCAGGTACAGCTGTTTTACTGCACCTACCCAAAGCAGCTTGTTAAAGAGTGTCCGGAGTTTGTCAGCAGGAGCCTGAGGTCTTCCTTGGGGCCAGGAGGCAAGCATACCCAAGCCACAGAGGCAACTTGAGCTCCCCAGACTCCAGAGAAGTCTTCTCCTCCTGGTTGATTCATGGAGTTCTGCTAGAGCTTCATCTTGCATAGACTCAGGGAAGCTTGGCTTACTTGTTTGCATATAGAAGTGGGTCTTTTGTTCAAGAAATGATACATGAACAACTGGTGTGTGTACAGCTAGAGGGGATGGTGCAGCTAATGTTTTTGTTGTTGACTCTATATTTGAGTCCTGATAAGCCCATCTAATCAATTAACAGATTTGTGGGGGGATATAAGTCTAAATCTTGCATTTCATTTTACAGCAAGGTAGCAACATATCTCTCACACAGCGCTGTATTTTGCGAAGCCTTTTACACGAGCCAATGATAGAGTGAATAGGCCAGTTTACATGTGACTAAAGACTTTTTTATTTTTATTTTGCAGGCCTTTTAATTTCATTGCAAGTATACTGCTAACCTATCAAAACAATTAATTTCAGGTTTTGTTGTCTGTTCTATCCATTTTAATAAATAGACATATTAATCAGACACATTATCCTGATACTTAGTTATGAAGAATTGCAGAATTTCAAAGGTAGGTATTGTCCCAGACCACAACATTTAAACTTGTGTAGTATTTAAATCTCTTCTCCATGAATTAATCTGTGGTATTGTTTCACTGCTTCATTTGGGTGAACAAACATGCGTTAAGTAAAAGTCAGATGAAGGGGTTCTTTGGATTCTGTTTGCAGCAGTTCCAGTCAAGACAACTTAATTGGGAAGTCTGCTTAAGGGATGACTGAATGTAATGCAAAATAAAATGCTGAAGTTACCCAGTTTATGTTCAGTCTTTGTAATTTTTAGTATGTTTTTTCCTGCAACTTTTATAAAACTGAGCATTTCCCAGCCTGTTGTCAAATTTAGTTCACATTCTGCCTATGAATTACATTGCTTATTTCTTTAAAGAACATTTTTTCAGAAAACATTTGCGTTTTTACAGCTAAATGCAAACCCATAGAAATGATTTGGCAAGTAAAATTTGTGATGCTATTTTGTGAAAGACAAAAATATAAATACTCTTTGAAAAGTAGATCAGAGATCACTGATTGTTTTTATGTCACGCAGGCTGAGCCCTAATGACATAGCAGTCAATGGGGGCTTTACTTAGCAAAAGTTAGCTATTAATCTCAGTGAGGTCTGTGTTTGGTCTTATTTGACTGTAACTCCAGGAATAACACATAATTTTTAGTTCATCCTGAGCTCCTGATGCATGTAGTCCACAGTTTAATAGAGCATGAAGGGGCATCAGATTTTGGAGTAAATGAGCAAAACTTTTATCCTGATTCATCCTTGTAATCAGACCAACTGTATATGTGACCTTTCACCCCAGTGTGTAAGAAAAATGTGATTGTTTTTCAGAGGAGAGGAGAGTGGAGAGAGACTTAAATTCTTCACAGAATAATTGGAACGGCCGGAAAAATTAAGAGAAGACCTAACCTGAGGTTCATATTTCATCGCTATTTAAATTGATAATGCAAAGCTCAGGATAGGAGTAAATTTGAATTGCTTCTGTAACTATGTGCATATGTGATCTGACATGACATATAAAATGAGGCTTTGTCAGAGTCAATGTCTTGCCTGATAGGAGTATGCAGAAGAGGAGCCACGCTTCTGAAACTCCACTGCCCTACCAGTGCAGACCTTGTTGGGGGCGGCAGTAACTGAGTGGGAAACATTTTCTGGAAAAATGCAGGTCACATGATGCCAATTGCCAAATAATTCTGTTCGTGAGGGCAGCAGCTGATTGCGACAAACACCCGGGAAGCCCAGAGTTTCGCCTCACCTGTGTCCTCCTCTGACAGCAGCTGGTAGTGGATGCCTTGGTAGAAGTAGGAGAGGGATCCTAGTGGTCCTTTTCCCATCCTTGGGTGGTTTGTGGCTAAAAGTACTGCCAACAGTGATGAGAACACCAGCAGGTAATACAAGCTGTTCTTACAGGGCTTAAACACAAATATATATTTTGGGTGTGGGCACTTTCTCTTAGATTTTTCTGGTTGCTGATGGATATTTTTCTTGCATAACCTCCGTGGCACTGCATCAGTTCCAGATTCCAGACATTTGGGAGCAACACAGTGAGAAAGAAGCACTTTGTGCCTTATCTTTCTCTCTGAAAAGTTGTGTTTGTATATATGCAATGGTAGTGTCATTCATGCCCCTTTGTGTATGCGTGGTACGTGTCTGTGGTAGTTGAAACTTCACATTTGTGAGTTGGAATTGAAGATTGTCATGGAGGATGTGATAGCAATAAGCAGTAAGTGGGAAAGAGAAATGAAGGAATTTTGCCTGAATGAAGTAAGACTTTTTTAAAAGAGGGGTTTAGGTTTTCATTGTTTTTAAGAAGTGAGCCTCAATTACACAATGCATTTCAGGAGTTTCTGCCTTACTTAACAAAGGCCTAAGAGCATTCATTTTTGCGTGCGTTTCTTAAATACTAGGATATATCCTTTGTGTAAGAATCTTTGTCTATCCTGCTGCCTCTTCATTTTTTTGACAGTTCTTCCAACAGGGTGAAACCCCATCATTATGTCTTATCCTGAATTCTCTTACCCAAATTTCACTATCTAAACTCTTAAATTTTTTACATATATATATTTAAATCTTCCTTCTCACATGTGGACCATGTCTCTCCCTTGCCCTTACTATCTTTCTTCCTCTGTAGTGTCTAAACTCTGTACCTTAGCACTTGGTCTTGTTATCCTCTTATTTTGTATTTGGCTGACAAGGCCTCCATTCAGTCCTTCTGAAAAAAGTAGTGTGGTGCTGTCTCCAAGGCAAGCTCCTGCAAACTACTAGCACTATTCCCCATACTTGTCCTGATATGTGAACACCAACAGGGACATAAACAAGAAATGTTACAAGTCTGATTTCATAAATCCAAGGCGAATGTGATCAAATTAAAAAAATGAAAGAGCTTGTAAAATAGAAAAAGTTGCTTTAAGCTTGACAAACATCTCCTGCTCTTCAAGAACAGCTGATGTAAGAAATAGCACCATTATATTTTAAAATGAATGAAGTATTCTTTTGAAATATGAAACATAAAACACTATCTGTAGCAAAATACACTCTGTTAGAGGAAGCAAATACCAAAGAAAAAGCTGGGTTGTTGGGTGAACTTACCCTGAGAAAACTGTCATATTTATTCAGGGCTTTTGGGCGTGAAGATAACAAGAACTTAGGAGAGATCCTTTAGCCGAGAAGCTAATCATTCATGACAAACACTAAGAGTATATTGCCGTTCTAGTTCCAGGTGGCTAAATTAAGTATTTCATAGAGGTGTGTCTCTTTTTTTTTTTGGCTTTTTTCCTTTTTTATTTCTTTTTAAAGTTTGAAGCTGTTGAAAATAACTTGGGAGTTCCCTGTTTTCCTGTAGTAGTTCTTATACAGTAGATGTTGACCCCACAAAAGCAGGTCCTGGAACTTTTTGTTGTAGTTGGCAGACTCAATGTTTCTCTCTACTGTGGTCGTGGGGTTGGAGATGCAGAAATCCACATACGAGGCTCCTAAGTTTATATTTTCAGAATTTATTTAGCATTTCTATGAGACCTCGCCATAGCTGTCATCTTGTTAGAAACGCAAAAGGTAATTCAGCCTTGATATTTTTATAGCAGGAAGTATGTGTGTGCGTATATATATATATACACACCTCATCCCTGGAGGTATTTAAAAGAAGGATAGATGAGGTGCTTAGGTACATGGTTTAGTGGTGGGATGGCAGTGCTAGGTTAACGGTTGGACTCGATGATCTTAAAGGTCTTTTCCAACCGAGGTGATTCTATGATTCTATGATTATATATATATATATATACACACACATATATATATATTATCAGAAGTCGTTGCCAAAGTATGTAGGGTTTTATGCTGTATGCCTTAATGAAAATTTGATGTGATAGCACACATTTCATAGCATAGGTCTGTACTCAATACACTTTACTGTATTATATGTTAGAGTTTATTCATTTTTATCTAGTTTGGGGTACTATACAGGATCAAAGATAATCCCAGTTCTTCAAAACAGGGGTAGCTTTCACAGAATCATTGTTTCAAACCAGTCCAAATTGATAAACAAAGCCTACAGGTAGGCGTGCTTTAAAACCAGCCATAATTATGAATACCCACTAATGATATGAAAGCTGGCAGATTACCTGTTAGTAAGGTTATTCAACCCTTCCCGATGGAAAATCCTGTAGTTTTAACTTTCCAAACTCAACTTGTTTGAACAGAGATTTTACCTTCATACAGACTGTTTCAAATGCTGATAGGTTTGTTGGATGTCCCCTAGTTCATAATTAATCATTGAGAATGAGTAATTGGTATAGACATGGAAGGCATGTGAGAAGTTAAGGTTGAGTTTGCAGGAGCAGAGGGGAAGGCCTCCTAGATAAGACACTTCAGCGCTGTCTGGAGAATTGGATTTGCCCCCTGTTTCTTACATAGCTTTTATGATTCTGGATGAGCATCATAAAACAAATGTTTTCCCAAGAGATCATGCATTAATTACGCTCTATTTCCTGAGTGTGACATTTGAGATGCCAGGGTCTAGTTTGCAGAATTGCTGAGCGACAGAACTTGATGAAAACTAACCTTTGAATGTAAGACACTTCTGAAAAATCATTTTTTTGGTGTCTTAGTACCTGGTTGCTAATACCTTTTTTTTCTGTTTTTCTTTTCTCTGCAGAATGGGAATAATATTACCCTCCTTTCCTTGAATTTGAATAAGAGATTATTCCATACTATGCGCCCTATCACTATAGTTAGGAACACCACAGGAAAAGCTGACATGAAATGAATTTTGTCTTCAGAGCTTAAAAAATGAACAGTGAATAGGCTTGGTGCTCCATATTCACCAACAACATGAAATACATTATTGAATAACCGTTCCTTAAATGAATAGCATCTCTTCTGTGCAGTAGACAGTAGTCTCATAAAAAAATAATAAATTATCATTTAACTAAATATCATAGGGCATATTCCCAAGAGGATTGTGTTAAGGTTTCAGAGCCAGTTTTAATTCCTGTTTAAACTCTGCTTTTGAGTGCTTCACTTTGCAACCTTAATAATGTTCTTCCAACACAACTTTTCGACTTTAATATAAACAGGTATTGTAAACAGCAACAATATGTGTAGAAAAACTAGTGCATTTGTACATGAGTAGGGAATAATGCCTATCAGGGCTTTTGTAAATACCTGGGTGAATGTAGAAAAACCTGTTGCCTATCTGGCCATTCATGTAGGCAAACAAATACCGGCAGAGAAGCAGATGTAACTTAGCAATGCAAAAAGCTGCCTAAGAAAAGGAGACTTTTATTTTTTTTTTTTTTGCAAGTCTGTCACTAGGTGGAGGAACTCCAAACTTTTATATTTTCACCTTTAGAATGAAGAAAGAAACACAGAAATTTGCAGCTCATCTAGAAGATGGAGGTTTTGTACTCCCGCCTTTCCTTGCATTGGTGCGGAGACAAGCATGCTGTTCTGCTCGTTCAGCCTGGTGGCATCTGGTGTGGTTGCTGGGAGCTGGTTTTGGGTTGCCTTCAGGCAGAGAGGACCACGCAACAGCTTCTCCCCAGGAGAGCGTTCAAGGGGCAGCAACGCCACACATTGCCTTTGGCATAACTCTGGTAGGAAACCCAGCCTCTTGAGAAACCGGTCTGGTTTTCAGACACCGCAGTCCATGCAAGCGATAGGGATTCGGGGCATCAGTGTTAGAAGGATCTGGCCCCTGAATTTGCCCTTGGGATTGAGGAATTTCAAGAGCATGCAATGAGATACCTTAGTTGTGGCGATTGCTTTTTAAGTCCAAATTTTCTAGTCTGGAGCCTCTTTAGATGTTGCTGTGTTGTAGGGTAGGCTTGTAAAGTAGGTGTCAGGCCATTAAGACTGGAGATGCTTGGTCCTTTCCAGGCACATAAAGCGTCAGAGACTTTCAGTTTGTCTGTCTGATATACCAGAGTAACATCTGCAATGTGTCTGCAATAGCAGGTGAAAGTGGAGAAGCTCAAGTTGATTAATTAACCTTTGGGGGGTTAATTGTGATGATCTACAGATCAGATGATCTGGGAAGGAAGATGTGTTTCCTTTCTGCAGCTCCTGCCTCACCTGTACTCTTAAGTTACCTTGCCTTAAAGAGCACTGCTGCTCCTGGTTTCCAGGTGATGCTCTTCCCTTGCTACTAGCTGCTGGTAGAGGAAAAAAAAAATAGACTTCCTGCTTTGAAAAGCTCAACATTTGCGCTCAAATGTATATTAATGCACTGAAACGTTCAAACCAAACATGCATAGATGCTTAATGTAGTTCCTACTGTGAATTAAATCCAGAGGGCTCACGGTTTTGCTTGCTGTGACAGCAGATGGGCTGTTTGCTCGTTTGTTTTTGTTTTTTTTTAAAAAGGGGAGTTGCTACTTTCTGTCAGCTAGGAGAAGCCGTGGTCATGCCTTGGCTTTCCTTGCCCTGAAAAGAAAAGAAACTCAAGTTTGGAAGGGAAGAATGAGACAGTTTGCCGAGGAGGAGAAGGACGGGAATGCCAAGCTGGTGGAAGTAATGTGCTGCATGGGTCAGTAACGCGTGCTGCGGGGCTGCCTTTGGGGGAGAGCAGAGCTCCCCATGGGGGAAACTCTCTCAACAGACTTCCTTAGGGTTTCCTTCCTTAGTTCGGTGTTCCTCTCGTAGTAAAATGCTTGTTTTCTACTTCATTTGGGGGGTTTGGTTTGGTACGTTCTGCTCTGAGCTCCAGCATGTTGAATGCCATTGCACTGTGTTTTCCTTCTAGTGTGCATTTGCTTCTCTGGAAGCCTCTGTGTTTTTGATTAAAAATCACAAGGGTGATGTTTGGGTTTTGGTTTTGTTTGTTTGGCTGGTTTTCTTTAACCTCGGTATTTTTCACAACATGACAGGTGACAGTTGTCATCTGTTACGTGTTTGTGTATGTCAGGTATAGAGGTTTTTCTATGAGTGTATGCGTAATATATGCATATATAAAAGGAATATGGGTAGTAAGCATCACTTCTTCTATATATGTTGGCATTTTAATTGAAAATAGAGTTGAAATTAATAGTCACTGCATGTTCTAACAAGATACAAAGAAGTTGATTTTTTTAACTTTTTTTTTTTAACTGTTGTCCCAGTAACGTTTCCTAAAGTGTAAACTTCTGTGGTAGACAAAACTTGCTGAAGTGACCTTAGGAAAAAAGACACATTGTGCACTTGCGGGCTGGCATATTAAATTCTCAGTTCTGAAAACTTGTGTTCCTTTTAAAACAGCTACCCATAAGAGAACAGTTACAAGTGCAAGTATTTCTAGATTTTTTTTTTATTTTTTTTTTTTTTACTTCTGAGATTTTCTTTCTCTGCATCTACCAAACCATAGCTTCCACCTTATTAGGATAAATTAGCAATGTTGGAAATGCTGTCTCACTAGGTGAAGGCTATGGGGAAATATAGCAAAAGGTTTTCTTAATCTGCCAGATTTTTCTCTCCAATACTGCTGCTTTGCTCTTTAGTTTGTCTCTTAATCCCCGTTTTTGGGTCCTCGAATAGAATAAGAGACTCGAGCTGTGAAGGGGGGAAAAAGCATACACCAGAAGCTTGGGAGATCTTGAGTGGCATGGAAAAGGCATTTAGGGAACAGCTGCTGTTCTGTACAGAGACAAATGTGCACATACACTACACGTACTACCTGAAGAACTCATTGCCACAGAGAACTGTGGCTGCAAGAGCTACAGGTGTGTTGAAAAAGGATTGGGGGAAAAAAAAAAGGGGGGGGAGGGGGGAAATGCATCTGTGGCTCTTAAACACAAAGGTATGTATAAGCATGTAGAAAGCCAGTGAGTTGTATAAGGGAGGGTATACAAAGGCTTCACAGGCTTTTGCTTGTCTTGTTTTTGCATTTGTTCCCAAATACTAATTTCTCACTACTGTTAGGACCAGCATAGGAACTCAGGATGGATTCTTGCATGATCTCATGCTGTTTTGAAAGACCCGAGTATCACACCAAAGACTTGAAAGTCCGTGAATATGGACCTTCCATGATTATTTTTTTCCTCTGCTACTTCTGTTACCTTTGATAATCTGAAAAGGGTATTTTTTTTATGTGAAATACCAGATCTGAGTCAGTCTTGTAGTGATGGCAGTAACTGGAGAAGGGGTCTTGTTTTGCTGCCTGAGCTCGTTGCTCATTCTCAGCCACACTACAAATAACCTGAGTCAATGAAACAGCTGCAGTTTTGTTGTGCAAGGTCTTAAGGGATCTTGCTATTTTAGGCTTACGCAGATGGTCCTGGTCCTAAGCCGCCGTAACTCCTGCTCTGGGGAGCTCTGGGACTGTGAGTGGGCTCTATAGCGGCTAGTGACCATGAGGTTGGCTAGTGACCGTAATGCTAGCCAGCAGAGATAACTCTGGCGCTGGAGTGGTGGCCAGTGTTTCTTTAATGTGGCTCTATAGAATACGTTGTATACTTCCCTATCCATAAGTGGGATGCTTTCTTACCCCAAATCTTGCTTTTATTGTTCCTTCTCAGTATTTTGTGGGCAGTTGTCTATGCTAACTGCCATGCCAGGGGGCAAACTGCGGGCGGTGGCTGGATCCCATATCTGGGTTGGTGGACATCCTTCTTTATATTACAGAGGCTTAAAAGAAAGTGCTTTTTTTGACTGAAGTTGTCGCTCATCCTTGCGTGTTGAAACAAGGGTGGTACACCAGTCAAAAAGCGTAGTGATTGAAAAAGCCGGCTTTCGTATAGTAAGAGATTTTCTGTTGGTAAATACTTGGATAATTAATTGGATTTTAGAGGCTATAAGTAGCTTTTATAGCTCTTAAAAGTTTGCCTTGATCTTTTTAGTACATTTTAGGGAACGGTTGATTGACTTTTCCTAGAAGTTACGTTTTTATTAGTAGTGCCGCTATCATACCAGCGGGGCTGTCCCCCTGGAGGAACTCACCTGGAACTTTGGCTCAAGAAACTTCTGCATGACATGCTGTGGTGTACTGCAAAAATATGTGTGCTATTATCTTGATTAAACATTTCAGAGCTTTTACATACTATTCTGTTTTTAAGCTTTATCAGAATGGTAATTTTCTAAAGCTGTCCATAAAAAAAATACAGTCTTCTGCATCATTTGTAGAGCTGTTAAACTCTTCTCTTTTTCCTTTTTACCTCCAGATGAGCGGGACAAAGTACAAAAGAAGACCTTCACAAAATGGATAAATCAGCATCTCATGAAGGTCAGTTGATATTTCTGTGATGTCTGGATGACTCATTACTACAGCAGTGATTGTGTGTTTTAATCAATATTTGATTTCAGGATGCAGCTCTGTTACATATAATAAGGAAGATCTTAAATTGTGAGGTTTATGTATGTACTTTGTCTTTAAGGAGTCATGGGGGAGTTGAAATGCTGCTGTCTGATATCCCAAGGTAATCTATTTGAATACTTGCATTTGAAATTAAAATGGGTCAAAGTTTAAGGGACGTGATTTCTTTCTACAAAGCTTGACTCTTTTCTGGCATTAGACTCTCATGGCTGTAGCACCACAGCTAAGGCAAATGAACAAAAAATTTTTTTTTTGTATCATGTTGAGGACAGGGAAATGACCTTGAGGAAAGCTCTAGATCATCATGTGGCATCAGTATGCTGCTCATGGATTAGAAATAGAGGCTTTTTAGGGATGAGAGTCGCTTCTCAACGTCTTTTTTTTTGAATATCAGTGAACTTTGCCTCAGGGACAGAGCACATCATTTTAACAGCATGTACAGCTTTTAGTCAACAGAGAACTAAAAGCTGCGAGTTCACCTTCACGGCATGGCCCTTCAGTTCTAAATTTAATGTGTTGTTTCAGCGCCAACTGTCTAGCCCAGACATTTCTTTGGAGAAACAGATTGTATAATTACTTAACATAACTTGCTTTGATCCCCCCTCCCCCGAGGTTGAATGTAGAAGTCACATTAAATAAAAATGTGTCTGCAAACTGTCAGAGTTGAGATTTAATTAATAAGCATAGTGTATAATGTTCAGAAAGTGCTGTAAAGATATGTTCATGTTCATATTTAGAGAAAAATACTTTTTTTTTTTTTCTGGGGCTGTACTTGTGGGTATTTGAGAAATATTTGACACCAAAGCAGGACAGAATTTCTTGAGGGATGTTTAAAATCAACTTGGGGGGGCGCTCCTTGAATCTTTAGAAGATGCAGAATTCTGGTTTCTCATCTTTTAAGAATTTGAAACCAGGGTAGCTCTTGGAACTGGTGTGACTGAGGAAGCTAGGAAGGTCTGGATGTGAAGTTGGTCCCAATTTTGTCTTTAGCAAGACACCTCTCTTCCAGAGTGGTCTTTTAATCCTTCCCACCACGACTGAGCCATCAGGCATGGGCCTGATATCAGCTGCTGTGCAGCAGCAACTACGCAGAACCTTTCCGTGCACAGGGTGAGTCTGGAGTCACAGAATGGCTTTTAATACTGTTCATAGCAATAGGTTTTCCTTTGTGGATTTGCTAGACCCAAAGGAATCATGCTGTGTAGAAACAGCTGCTCCAAGGACCCTTTCTGTGCAGATGCCTCCTCACCGTAATCCTGAAATACCCAGATGGCCCTACGTCCTTGCACAAGTCTTCTACTTGCTAATGGGAAAAGACAAGAGGCTGCAGACCTGCAGCCTTCCCTTGATGGATTTTACCTCTTATTTATATTATAAGAAATGTATCCATTGTCCAATACTTCAGACAAATTAGATTTAAAGAAAAAAACATACAGGAAGATTGCTAGTACTCTGGCAGCAAAATGCAATCTCCAAATTAACCATCTCCTTCTAATTGAAGGTAATTGCTACCATGTTTGTTGAAGCTACTAATCCTTTTCTATATTAATGATGCATTTTAAAGAGGTAGGTTTAATTTTCTGTGGGAAGCAGAATAGCCTATCTGAAGCTTTTTGGAGAACAATCTTTTAACATAAGTTTAAAGTGATGCCTGTTTTTACAGAAGAGCAGTGTATTGAAAATTATATTTCTATATGCCGTTATTTTACACAATTTTAAAACATGCACAGTCATCATTGCCATACTGGCAGCCTCTTGGGAGTAGCTTAAAAAAGATTTAGACTCTAAACCTGTAAGGAAATCAGGGTAAAGAGTTCACATTAAATCCTTTTGACTTGTTTGCCAAGGTCAGTGGCCTTAGGCCTTCATCTTCAAATAGTTCTCAGTGTGAGTGATTGTAGAGATTATATATAGAGATATATAAACATATATGTGTGTGGGTCTGTACTGCTGGCCTTGATTTACATCTCAGATTGCTCACTTTAGAATTCAAGTAAAGGATTGTTAACACAAATATAGTTTGATTATGGCTCTTCCATTAACTCTGTATTTATGTAGCAACTCAACTTTATCTTTTGGAAATACTCAATTGGAAAGCAGTTGGTGATACAGTTGTCAAATTTCTGTTCTTACAGCATTGTTCCTAGGACAGTGACTTGCATACAAATTAAAATCAGGCCTTCAAATTCTCTCTTTTACAACAGAAAGGCATATTTAGAAAATACTACATAATGGAGGGAATGCAGAAAAAGTATTACCATAAATGAGTGCATTTCTGGCAGAGTCTCTAGACCTGTTTTGGTCTATTCATTAAGTTGAATTTGAGTCCTAGTTTTCAGTTTTATTACCTTGGATTTAATACAAAATTACATGCAACTCGTATTTGCCCACTCACTGCCAATAGCTTGTTGCAGACAAAAAAAAAAAAAAAAAAAAAAAAGAAAAAGGGAATCGGCTTATTTCTTTCCGTGATCTCAGTAGCTTTATTGGAGCTAGTTATCCAGACTTCTTTTGCAGGTAGCAGAGAGAACAGGCCCTTCTAAATGTCTCAGACATCTGCTACCCTGGGGGGAGATGAAATGTGTCCTAGAAATAGTTTTGCTTCACTGGCTGAAAACAGAGGTCAGCGTGCTTTATCTGCTACTGTGTGGGGTTCAACAAGCAGTGGAGAAGATGAAGTTGATCATGGAAATCGTGAGAGATAGTGGAAAGCACCAGATTATGCACATGGTCAGGACCCTGCTACGGGCATGGGGGTGGACTGCATTTTTCTTACGTCTTTTTTCCATCCTACTTATGTCTTTCCCCTGCTTCCTTTCTCTGTCCATTTCTTTTTTGGCTTTCTTTTATCTGTTTTTCTCTTCTCCTGTTGTCTTTTTTTATTTTTTCCCCTGGTTGCTTAGTTCTTCCCTTGCTCATTTGAATTAATCTCCTATTCTCCTGCTGTCCTTGGGAAAGTACCAGAGTCCTGTCCCTTTATAGCAGTATATTCAAAAGAGTTTTTTCTAGGTCAGCAGCACGAGGCTTTTACGGGTTACCGTCATTTGTTAGGGGATGGCATGGAAGCTTACTGTCATTCTTCTAATTAAATTCTGTATTTGTGGGATTTGCTGAGTAACCACAAACAACAAGATGGCTGAGAAATATTTACTTTTCTTCCCTCTGTTGCCCATCCTTAGTTGCTTTAGATTCAAAGCATATAAGTGTGTATAATGTAAGATTCAGTGTTTAAGATTAGTCCCCTGTCAGTTCAACTGACTAGTTAATCATATACTTCCTGTACTTTGCTAAACTAGAAACATAGTCATTGCAGAAATATTTCCTGCAAATGATCTTGAGATACACAGTTTTAGAGACAGGTACATAATGGGTTATTTACAAAACTGTTCAGGTTATCAATGAATTCCACAGTTTAGGATCAAGTGGACTGTCACTACATTTTTTAAATGCTGAAGTTTTTCTTTTGAACTGATAATAGATTTTTCCAGGGGGTGATTAGAGCATTGCATTTGCTAAGGCTACTGTTCAATGTCTGATGGTAGGGCTCTGGTTTATATGTTATCTCTTACTTCTTGTTGACGTACGGGCTGGAGAGGTGAGATACTGGACTTTAGACTCGCCTGCTGCTGTGCTGTGAGCTTCCAGGGAGAAACTCGCATGCCAGCGTTGTGTGGCGATGGGGTAGAGATCTCCTCTCTTCTCTAAACCTGCCTCTGCTGCCAGCAAGTCTTTCACTTTGCTGGGTCAAAATAGGATGTTAAATTCTAGTACTTGCTACAGCAGTAAGTAACCCTTGACGTAATAAGAACAGGTAAATTGATGGAAGAAAGGGGTTTCATTCTAGTGTAGTGTTTGCGTGATCCTAAAGCACCTACAGAGAAATCCAACTTCCATGGAAGCCCAGAAATTATTCCTCATTCTGCTTTGGATCCTAAACCCCAAAACCTAAGGAAAGAGCGAGAGAAGTGTGAAATGCAGGGGGAGGATGAGATAAAACCCAGAAAACAAAAAAGATGATGATGAAAAAGGAGTAAAAGCAGACAAATTCTTGTTGTTGGCTTGGCACTGGCCAGACCTCGGGAGAAACACGTTGGTAATGGGAGCAATGGGCAGCATCCCTGCACAGTTATTAGTTGCTCCAAAAGTCACTTTTAAAGGTCTTATGAGCAAGAAGGCTTTTTTTAAGTAGCAGGAGAAAATGCTTTTAAATCTACCATTTTAAAGCTCTGTGTTCAAAATCATGTACAGTGTAAAATGATAGTGCATTAGAGAAAGGGTGCAGCTTTTTGTTGTGCAAAGACTGAATGAATAATTCAGAAGAGAAACCTGAAGTTATTGATTCCCGAGCGTCCTTTAGGCAGCACAGGGTTTGCAAATGGTCACTTAGGCCAATTGCTTGGTGAGATGTTCAGGTATGCACTTAATGGCTCCTGATAGAGCACAGGCTTTCCCTGGCTGAAGGTTGGCACTTTGCTGACACTAGTGGTTATCATTTTAGATAGCACCACTCTGCAGTATCTTTTTTTTAACCATGCAGTTAATCTGTTAGTTAAAATTCCCCACCTCCTTCTCTTTTAGAAATGATCGCTTTTTAGCTCTACATTTATATTTATTTTAAGCGATGAGGCACCTGGTGTTAGTCTAATGGTAGTGACTGTTTCTTAAAGTCTCAATTTAACACCTTTCATTTTTGAAACATACTTGGAAAAAGCATGTTTTTGGGTTCTTGCTGTGCTAGTGCATCTAAATGAGGCTTCTATGTATTTCTCGTAATTAATTTGGACTGCTGCTGCAAACTATGCTGGGAGCAAATCCTGTAAAATCCCACTTCCAAAACAGCACGCAGCTTGCTTTAGGCATTGAGTGCAGCTGAAGTACCAGTATTTCTTCCTCTATTTTGTTTTTCAATTATTCACCAAGGTGTATTGTCTGCTTGGTAGACAGAAGAATATTTCAGTTTTTCTCTTAAAATTTTTTGCTGTTGTGTATTCCAGGACTATTCTAAAAGGTCTCTTTCAATACGTGCTCCTTCCGAAAAGTATAGAAAAATAACTCTTCAAGAAGATTGTCAGTTAATGGTGTAAAGAAGTATTTGATTTTGCTATTATCCCTGAAAATAGGTATGATTACAGTTTATTCACATTGTCGCATACAAATTTTTCAAAAATCTTCCACTTGAAGGTAAACCGCACAGAATCTTTCATCTGCTTAGTATAATCTATAGCTGTTTGCAAAGCAGATGAGCAAAAAAACTCAGGACTTTTTTGGTGTTTAATCAAAATTTAGACGAGGGAGGAAGTTAGCCAGGAGACGGTGAGGAGATGTAGTGACAGAATACCTGAAGTTCAAGCTGAAAAAGAAGAGGAAATCTGTGCAAAGTTTTAGATGCTAATGATAAACCGCATCACGAAACCTCTCTGCAAGCAAATAAATAAATAAATCCAAGTCAATAAAAACTGTGCCACAGATTTCAAGTTTATTTGATCCTCTTAATGCATGCAGACTTCATGACTAATTGGGAGCAGGAAGAAGAATAATTGAAAACAGCAAATTAAATATGCATGAAATACTTGAGTGCATCGATATTTTATGGCATGCAGCAGTATTGAACCAGCTGAGTCTATGTTTTTATGATACTTTTTCTTGTGGTGGTTGAGTTTATTTGTGGTGTTTTACATAGGTGCTCATATATGAAAGAATGAGTATAGGCAGAATTAAGTCTACCATGAGATTACTGTATGATGAAATAGAACCACTAGACTCAATATGTTTCCTATAATAGACTAATATATTAATATATTAATTCATTCTCTTCTTGTGGGTTCATTGTTTGCAATTAGCTCTCAGCATAGATTTTGTTTAGAATTACTTATTCCTTAGAGATCACAAGAGATAAAATTCTACCATTTGCAATTAAGTGTTGGCTTTTTAATTAATTGTTAAATTATGCATGGAATTATATTTTATCTATATACTTTTGATGTATCCACATCTAATAATCATTTCTATATCAGTTTAGAAATACTCTGGCTTGATCTTCCTCCTATGGGGCCAGTGTAATTGTGCCATTGGTTCCAGTGGGAGTAGTATTTGTCCCAATATGTGGACTCCAGACAGTAAGCAACCTCCAACATTCAGTCACAAACATTGCCAAAATATTTCCTTCTACAGCAGTATTTTGCATACTTTGGAAAGCCATTGCCCTGAGATAATGTAGACATGTAACTACAAGGGGATCTAAGAAGGTATCAGAATAAGGCATTTATGGTGCTTTGAACAAGGAAATTTAAAGATAGAATCATAGAATCATTAAGGTTGGAAAAGACCTCCAAGATCATCAAGTCCAACCATCAACCAACCACCATGCCTACTAAACCATGTCTCGAAGTGCCACATCTACATGTTTTTTGAAAACCTCCAGGGATGGTGACTCCACCACCTCTCTGGGCAGCCTATTCCAATGCTTGACCACTCTTTCAGTGGTCAGAAGAAATTTTAACTAATATCTAATCTAAACCTCCCCTGACACAACTTGAGGCCATTTCCTCTCATCCTATCACTTGTAACTTGGGAGACGAGACCAACACCCACCCCACTACAGCCTCCTTTCAGGCAGTTGTAGAGGGTGATAAGGTCTCCCCTCAGCCTCCTCTTCTCCAGGCTAAACAACCCCAGTTCCCTCAGCCACTCCTCGTAAGACTTGTGCTCCATCCTTATCTACCTACTGAAATACAGTACGTTGGCTTTAATCAGAGTAACATTATGTCTGCTAATCTTATATTTTCACATGCTTTAGAATCATAGAATAGTTGGGATTGGAAGGGACCTTTAAAGGCCATCTAGTCGAACCCCCCTTCCATGAACAGGGACATCTTCAACTAGATCAGGTTGTTCAGAGCACCGTCCAGCCTGACCTTGAAGGCTTCCAGGGATGGGGCATCTACCACCTCTTTGGGCAACCTCTTCCAGTGTTTATCCACCCTCACTGTAAAAAATGTTTTCCTTATATGCGGTCTAACCTACCCGCTTTTAGTTTAAAACAGTTACCCCTTGTCCTGTCGCTACAGGCCCTGCTAAGGAGTTTGTCCCCATCTTTCTTATAAGCCCCCTTCAAGTGTTGAAAGGTTTCCCCACAGCCTTCTCTTCCTGAGGCTGAGCAACTCCAGCTCTCTCAGCCTTTGCTCATAGGAGAGAATTTCCATCCCTCTGATCATTTTTGTGGCCCTCTGGACCCACTCCAACAGGTCCATGTCTTTCTTGTGCTGAGGACTCCTGAGTTAGTGTATCCCTGTAGTTTTAAGCTGTGAAAGCCAGATTTATTGGCTGAGTTTGATGTTATTAGTATCACATTTGCATACTTTAAAAAATTCGTCCCTGATGAGGTGTATTTGGTGACATGCAGTACAGGGATGGAAAGCAGAAGGTAAGTTGGAAGCATGAAGGGTGAAGAGAAGTGGTGGCATGGTGTAACTGGAACATCGTGGCATGTCTGTGGCCAAAGATAAGATGGGACAGAAGGTGACTGTGGTTGCTGTTGATTTGAGGTGTTGAAGTGGAACAAGGATGTTCATAGTAGATTCTTGGTGGCTAACTAGCATAGGGACTATGTAGCGATGGGGAAAATCATTTATCCTTACAACTCATGGGAAGAGCTGCTGTAGAGGTCTGCATTTGATTGCCAATAAAGGTGCCCTCTGTAGCCTGTACAAGAAGGAGGCATTTCTGTGGCACAACTCAGCTCATCCCCAAGCAGGTCTGCAAACTGGGTCAGGGCACGCTTGCTGTTCCGTTCCCTGCCTGCTGCAGGAGTTGGCGCGGCTGCCTCTGGTGTGGACGTGTGTCTTGTGAGAGGAGTGCCAGCCAGAGAGATCTTCAGACTGCCAGGCTCAGGAAGTCACTAGCAACACCAGTAGTTAGTTAGGTCTGGACCAATTGGGAGGGACTGCTTCAAAATTTAAAAAGGGAAGGTAACAGCAAGTGATTGCAAAATCCCAGGGTCACCTTTCAAAGCAAAGAGAGAGGTGAGGAGTGAAAAAAAAAAAGGACAATGAACTTCTAAGCAGCAGAGCTGGGGGAAGCAATAGGTAGGGTCTCCTGGGGAAGTAATCCAGGAGAGGGAGGAATGCAGGAGATCTGGCAGTCGTTGGAGGCACAAAGGCAGGTTGCAGACAGGCAGGACAGATGGGAGGCATGGTACAGAATATACTGCTGCTTCTAAGAGATGTGTGAAATACAAAGGAGCCATACAAGAAGTGGAAATAAGGGCAGCGGGACTAAAGATTTGTATAAAGGAGTTAGTAAAGCATGGCGGGGTAAAATCAGGCAAGTAAAAGGTCCAGAAGGAGTTACAGTGTGACATCAAAGTCCGCAAGAGAAAGGTTCTGTAATTACGTCAGATGTGAGAAAGAAAGGAAAAGTATGGTTGTGTTACCAAGGGGAAGAAAAACGAGATGTAGTATTGAATGGTGTAGACTGAATTACTCCAGCCTCTTCAGTCTACAGAATACTGACTTGACAAGGCACAATTTAGTAAGGTGCGGGCAAAATTCAGATAAGGAAAGAGCAGATCAGTTATGTGCTTTCTGGTTGCACAGCTTTATTTACCCGACAGTTAGGAACTAATTGAAGTGATTTATAACATTTTGTCATTCTATTTAAGAATTTGGAGAGGCTGGGGGGCTCCTAGGACTCTGCAGTTAAAGTAAGCATAATACCCCTTTCCCAAGCAGAAGAAAAGAACGGGGAGTTGCAGACCTCGCGGGGTAATTTCCCTGGGAAGACTGTGGAACAACTGATCTTTGAAGCAAGCGGACAAAGGGGAACCAGTGTACGTGGTGCATCTACGTTTTTTGACGTGCTACCACATGTAGTCTCATTAGCAGATTACTGCCACAAAATTTGAATGGAAGGATCCCAGATATCGCCATCTTGGATATCGCCATAGCAGCTGCAGCTCAAACTGGTGCTGGGAAGAGCCGGTGCCATTGTTGGTTGCTGGTGCCGTGGCTGCCGTCAGGCACTGCAGCGGCGGCGCCTGGATCTGGGAGGCCATGGGCATGGGCGAGGACCCATCTCCCTTCCACCCAGAGACTGCATCCGAGCACCTGCTGCCCTCACGGTGCCACATCCTCGAGTGAGGATTCCAGCTCTGTCACATCATCCTTGTGGTGATGCTCCTGTTTCTCTAATGCTGTGGCTGTGCCTTTCTTGGCTCGGGCCGTTTGTCACATTGTCAGCAACAAGCCTGGCCCTCACCTTGCCGCAGTTCTTACCAAGGTCCATCACCTGTACTGGGTGGTGTTGGCTTGTGCCCAGGGAGCTCCGGGAACCACACATGAGCTCCGCACTCTGCCTGTGGGCCAGCAGGGTGCTTAGGAGATAAGGAGACAGCTCCTAATTCTGCCTTTCCATAGACCTGAGCATGCTTGTGGGCACATGGTTGTGAAACTCCGCCTGGCTGCCCAGCTCCTGATCACTGTCAGGCCAAGAGGTTTGCAGCTGTCTGAAATAAAGCAGTAATAAGATAAGTTTTCTTGGCAAATCAAGGACAGGTTGTGATAATTGAGTTTATTTAGTCTGAAACAGAGAAGACTGAAGGGGAGGCATGTTAATGTGTCCTCAGTATGTAAAAGGTGGTTATGCAGAGGCTGGTCAACAAGTGTTTTCCAAGGTCAGGCCCTAAGCAGCGGCACGCAACAAAAAATTCAGCTTAGCTTACAGAAGAAGATTTAGTTTGAAGATTAGCAAGAAAAAAAATCCCCCTGTCTGAAAAGCAAGTAAGCATAATAAAACACTGAAGTATATGTATTACACTGTAGAATTTCCTTCATTTGAATTTTCAGTAGTAAATTAGAGAAGGATCTCTGGTGTGTTCTAGCCAAACTCAATCTGCCCCACTGTGTTGGGTTGGGTGAGGTGATGTGTTCAGTCCTTTTTACCCTTTACAGCTCTATTACTCTGTGACAGCCTAGTAAATCGGCCCAGCCCTTCTCTGGCAAAATAATACTCAACTTTGAGTCTTAGAGCTGATCAATGCCAAGTTCTTCACTGAAGCTTGTGTTTTCATTAAATGAGTGTTTTCAATCCTACAGTTACAGCGAAAATGTCCTCTTTCAGTGAGCTACCCTTGTAAAATGAAATGTAAGTGATGTTTGTGTTGTATTCTTCATTAATTGGTATTTATGCCTCTGTAAGTAAAATATTTTTAAAAGGGGACAGGATCAATGTCACAGGGGAGGCTTTAAGTAGGTTGTGAGTCACACTTCAGTTATCATCAGTAATACGTGCTGAGGCACTATCTCCTAACAGCTAAAAAATGTGTTAGAGATGTAGGGAGGGTTTTAGAATGCGGGTTTTTTTAGTCTTTCTAAGACTTATAAATATCTTTATATACTCTTATACACAAAAGCATTTGAACAAAGAGTAGTGCACTGAAGAAAAATCATGAAAGGTTACTGAGGTGCAAGACATGGGGGAGAGATGGACGTGCCGTGCAGTAAAGTCACTGCTGGTGCAAGAAGCATCAGAGGGCTGGGAACACACGTGGAGCCACATGGGCCCTCGCATGACATGTGCCACGTGTGGCATCTGTCCCCCATGCTCGCTGAGGGCTGTCTGTAGAATGAAGCTTACTTTGGTGAAATAGCTACTAAAGCCGGCTGGATATTTCTGTAACTTAAATTAACATTTTAGCAGTAACGGAGTAGATGCCCATTTTATGTTAGCAGATACCTATTTCTACTGAGCTGGTGAATGTACGCAGCATGGGCTCCACTCAGATGGATTTGCTGTTCCTAATATGCAGAGTTCCAAGCAGCTGGCCAGGACTCTGTAAGAGTTAAAACCAGTGAGGGTAGTGCTGTGGTAATGATGATGAGTAAGCAGAGTAGGACCTGTGGAGGTGTTCTCAGTGGCTGGACCAGTGTTAGCTGAAAAGAACCTTTCAGCCCATTACTTCAAGAAGAGTTGAGATACATGAGCTGGTATGGGGACAAATTTTTTTTATTCCATAGGAGGTGAAAAAGAGGGATTTTTACGTTTAAGAAATTGTGTTAAACTTGTTCTGTACAATAACGGTGTTTCAGATATCACACAACTACTGAAATGCAGAAGAGGACTCACAGATGTGCATGTTTATGTCCTACATGTAAGATTATGCACCTGCTTGCATACTTGCTGATGGAGGATTAGGAGAATATTGGAACACATTTTGTGAAATCAAACATAGGAATATAAAAAGAGGAATGTAAAGACAAGATTTAGCAATAGCCTGACTACTTTTTTCTTTTTTTAAATTGAGCAACAGTATATTTACCTTAAAGCTGTACAAGGGTTGACTTTTATAAAGGTAGTTTATTAAGAGTTATCCAGAGATATATGGAACAGTTGAAGGCTGGGGACAAAATGCAAAATAGAGTATGCAAAAGCAAGGGGTTAATCAGACAGTTGTCTGGAAGAGATGTGAAGGTTAACGTGGGGGAAAAAAAAATCATGACTGATGCAAGCTTAGATACAAGGACAGGTCTTCAGAGGGGTGGAACACATGAAGTGTGTTTGAATCACAAGGTTCTTGTGCTACATGAGTGTAGAGCATTGGCCAGATGAGAAAGTGAAGGATGAATCCAAGGATGAATCTTCTGTTAGGAAACATCTGCTACAAAGAAAGATCAGGGCGTTAAACTCTCTTGGGATGGGAGACTTGCTTAAAGGTGACTTAATAAAAGTATTTGAAACGGTAAAGGGGCTTTAGGAAACAGAGTAGCATTAGCTATGCCTGCTATTTGGGAAAATTAATATCCAAATCAAACAGCTAGAAAATTACTTGTGAGTGTGAAACCAAGAATGATTTATTTTCAGTGAACCGCAAGAAATGTTTCCTGCAGAGTCGATTATAGACGGGCAAAAAAAAGAGTAAACCGAATTTTGGTCCACTGGGCCTAAACTGGATTCACCAGACTTTGCTTGCAAGTGAACAGGCAGACAGAGGAGACCGGGCACAAGTTTTCCTCCTGTGCCATCTCGCCATGGGCCCCGTGCTGTTGGGCAGTGGGCGTCCAGTGCAGGAGTGTGTGTGCCTGCCTTGGAGGCAGGGGAGCATTTTCCCTAGAAATAAATTTTGGGTTAAAGTAAGGAGATTAAAGGATATGAGAGACTTGGGGGGGGGGGGTTGGTGGTGGTGGCAATGTCAATCTGCACGTAACCGCTTCATCTCCCTGATCTCTTGGCATGACATCAGGTTGGCCACAGACCACAGCTCAGTGCCTCGCTGCGCCTCGCAGCCCATTGGGATGGAAATTATGTGAGGTGGGATCGCCCTGCTGCGTGTCGAGCAACCCTCGTGTGCTTCATGTGGGGGAATCTAAGAAGTCTGTAGGGCAGCATAAGTAGACTTGAAGATGGTTGAAGAAGCATCTTTGCTTGACAGATCGGTCATGTGGGAATATTGTGGCAAATCTAATATTTTGACAATTAGATGGTGCGTGGATCTAGTTACAACCTGTTCAGAATTTTAGAGTGTTTCTCATAAATCATGTTGCATGTGTGGGCATAGTAAACCTTTATTTTTGTACATAAACCCAACTTTTTGTATGAGAGGGGTTTTTTTTTATTCTTTATTCTTTACTCATGGCATAGGTTTATTTGTTATCATGCAGTTAGACCTGACAGTGTGACTTCTTAATTTTCAAAGGCGAAAGGACTAAAACATAGAAATTTTCAAAACTTACAGAAAACTGCTTACTCATGACTAGAGCTTTTAATACAATTTGTATTTAAAAACAAGCTTAACTCCAATTTTTAGGAAGCTGAAACATTAGGGAAACTCCTCAAGTTGTCAGGGTCTTATGCAGTGGCCACAGCAGTTTTTCAGTGGTCTGAATGCCAATGACATTTTCTGTGGAGCAGTGTTAATTAGAGGAGCTCTTAATTATCTGTGTCTGTTATCTTGGAGAAAAGCATTTTACTGTAGCTGAAGTGAGTGGGAGTCTTAAGGGATATTTGTTTTCCATTGCATTGAATCAGATTCTTAAAGAATAAATTTGAAGTGTATTGTGAACCTCGTGGTGGCCTTGTGCCAGCTGTCATTTGGATTTATCAGTGACCTCAGTGGTAATGAAGGCCTGACCCTCTTTTCCCCAGACACACCTGTTACAGTTCTAACTTCTGAGCCTTAGCCCATTTTCCTTTGGAAGGGTGGTAATGCTTTATGTCTGTGCTGGGCATTTAATTAACTTTGCTTTCAGAAACAAAGAGAGCAGCACTTGAAAAGACTTTCCCAGGCTATGTGGTCTGAAAAGTCTCTGTTAGATCTGTAATATTATAATTTTTTTAATAATGCCTAGAGATGATGCTGATTTATATAAAGGTTTGTCAGCTGAGCTTCGGTTTTTCAAAATAAATGTGATTCAGAATTGTTCTAATTTTTGGCTCTTCCTGAAACTGTAAGGAAAGGTCTGGTTTGGCATGTTCTCTTTAACAACCAGTTCAGCTTAATTATAACATAGACAAGGGCAATCCTGACCTTTTAAGAAAGGTACTCTATTACAATAGTCTGCTTTCCTTGTCCTCTAAAAAATGGGTAAGTTTGCAAGCGTGCGAGCACAAATCTCTGCCTTGTTTCCGAGCCCCACAGCCTGCCGGGGCTGCGGTGGATGCCTTGCCTCCCTCAGGGAGTTCCTGGTGGCCTCCAGTACGTGGGAGTTACTCCTAGTTATTCCTGCCTGATCTGATTGTATGCTCTCTTTTGCCTCGACTCTAGATTCTGCAGCACATTAACGTGTGTTTCTGCTCCTCCCACGCTATCTCAAGTCGAGATCTTGCATTTTAGGTGCTAGTCTGGAATAGGTTGTACCATAACGTGAACATGAGGTCTCCCTGCACGTATACTGGGTGCGCACTCCCTGTATACACAGAAAGGGCCCCAGCCCTATTTTCCTGCCAGATTTACTTCTGAATAAGAAAAAGGGAGTGATTTGTGTTTTTGTAGAGGTGTTGCAGCATAAGAGTGACCTTCCTGCTGTACTCCAGCCTGTGCACCTTCTGTCCATCATTTTCAAGACCAAGCTGGTTTTGCTTGCGGAAGCAGAAGGGACAGCCCTTCCCCTCTTACCCATACAAACAAAGCAGCTTGTGGTTTTATTATGTAAAACTATAGAGTTTGTTCCAGTATCAACACAGCATAACTAATAATAACAAGAAAAATTGTAAGAAACAGGCTTGCTCTGGAAGATGGCTTGTTCTTTGCTGTGACCCGTGACAAAAAATAGAGATCACTATGTGCAGATTCAGTTCCCTAAGTGTGGATGTCTAGGGCTGTTTGAGATGTGTAAGGGTATTCAGGGCAGATGTCTGTGGGGGACTGGCTATCAGGACTTGGGCAAACCTGGGTCATTCTGGAGGAGCAGGGGGAGGCCAAGTGTCATATCCACTAAACATAAACATAAACCAACCCTATAGGTGTGCACGCAGGCAGCTGAATCACGGCTCTTTTTCTGTTGATGGAAATGAGAACCAGGCGGACCGAAGGCAGCAGTGACAGATTTGCTGCGATGCCAGCCCACAGAGGAGGAAGCCAAGCCGGGTGGGACGGGGTCTTTAAGCTGTAGAAGCAGAATGGTACGTGAGGTTGGAACCGGTTGCAGCTTGGTTGCAAGGACAACCAGATGCGTCAGCGGAACAGTGTGATAAAGCTATACGAGTTATACAGGGTATTAGATTGTTGGCTTTTGGAGGCAGCAGCCATCTGTACGGGCTTCATTTGTCAAGTGCTTAACATGCTGGGGTCTAGGGGCAGGATTGCAGCTCTGTGACTGCTACAGTTTTAGAAGCATTTTTTTACTAGTGGGAGTGCAGATTCCCCAAGCATTAGACTGGAAAGCTTAAGCTTGCTGGGAAAGTATGATATGAAATATCTCATGCTCCTATCAGGGGAAATGGAGCTTTCCTTGCCACAAACATCATAGTATACATGCCAGAAGATGAAGATCAGAAGATGAATCACCTCTGAAACAGTGCCTTAAATCTTCCCTGTCACCTTTTCACCGATGAAGCTGTTTTTGCTTCTCTTATTTAAGTTTTGTCAGATGCCCCTCAGCATCTCCCACGTCTTCCTCAAAGAATCTCTTCTCATGCCCAAATTATCAAATCTGCCACACTCGTGGGTATATTGCAAAAAGTTGCCCAAGGCTGCACTTAGCCTACTTTGCACATGGACCTTGCAAAACATAGGGCTGACAATTCAATTATTTTATTGAAAAAGTGTTCTTTTGAACTCTTAATGTAATGCCATGGGGCTCAGCAGATCCCACAGATCCATCCAGTAACCCCATCTGCATCTAGTACTTGTGGTACTACATGTTCTGCAAGGGGCTGAATGTGGTGGCAAAACAGCGATGAAACAGTAATATTTGTTTCTTGTGCGTTTAGAGATCGAAGAAATCATTATGTATGTTGAAAGACAAAACCTGCCCAGGTGATGGTTCAGAGAGATGATTTTGCAAGCTTTTCCCAAGTGGCAGTGTAGGATCTCTTCGGAAGCACGAAGTGATCTGCTGCTTTGAGCGAACACGCTTGCTGCACATCAGTTGCTCAAATACATCTTTTTAGGTGCACATCTGCCGCTCAGGATATTGGAATTTCCTTATTATGTTGTCTTGTACTGGCATGCCAACATAGTATGTCCTAAATAATTAATCCTCACAGTAATTGTCAGCCAGTGGCAGAACTCAGACAGACACCTAAGGCGTACCGCTGGCTTTCCTGTTTTGACAGCTCTGTGCCACTTTCTGCATACACACTATGAGTTCATCTCTGAAGCATCTGCGATTTCTAGAAAGATAAGTTAGGGGAAGATGGTTGTCTCTCTAATACTTTGGTAACAAACAGAAGGTCAACAAATGCATGGTGTGAGAGACAGACCGGCAGGATAACAAAATTATCGTGCATGTAATGGAAAATAAAAGCAGACCTGTTAGAAGTGGTGGTATTTTCTCATCCCACAATTCAGATACTTGCATATTGGGCAACTCCCATGAGCTCTATGTTGAAAAGAGTGCGGGCATTGACTTGGTGCTGTGCAGCGGTGCGGGTGCCGTGTCTTTCAGAGGTACACCTCTTCCCTCTGTCCTTAACCTGACATCCTCCCATGGCTCTGGCCACCAGCCTGCACTGGGGATCTGCTCTGGTTTGGCATTCTGCACTCCTGAGTGGAGAGTGGCACGTCCTAGCCAAAGGGGCACGGAGGAGCAGGGAACCCTCTCACAGGGTTTTACTGTTTAAAAAAAAAAAAAAAAAAATAAAAAAAAAAATTGCCTGCTTTTGTTGGAAAGAGTTTAGCACTCAGTTCAGCATAGTTCTTGGAATAGAAAAATAAAAAGTAGCAGTTGTTTTGGGTTACAAGTGCTTTTCATCTTTTAAGCATTTAGCATAATAAAATCTTGTATCAAGGATTTTAATGATATCTTTGTGGCTTCCCCTTTCTTTTTTTCACCACAGATAGAGTAGGAGAACATCTGTTGTTTCTTTATTCAGCTTAACAGTGCTTCAATATTACCAGATAATTTTTCTCTTGGAAATCTTTTAAATTAATTGCTTATAGAAGGTTTTTTAAAATCACAACTAGAATTAAAATTATATTATTTCATGCATGTGTGTGAGCATGTAAACCTATGAATATGTATAGGAGTGCTGGTATGTATATAACTTGACTGAATATGTAGAGTCTGTATAAATGTTTTGGAAAATATTATCAGTTATGATTCCTTAAGGAACAGTCTTCTAGATGACTTGTTCTGGCTAGCCTTCAGCACAAGCATAAATATGCTCTGATATTATTTCCAATTAACATGATGGTCTTTGTAAAAACAGGTTGCAGGGTAATGTCATGCTTCAAAGTTGAAGGAAGAAAACCTGAATTAAAAACACTTATGAAGCTCACTGTCAATATGGAGACAGTTATTTATTCAACAGGATGGATCTAGAAATTGCCTTGAAAGTCAGGTGAAAGGAACTGTTGCATAAAGTCGAAGATCTGGGTCAATTCCTGTTGCCCTCGTTAGACAAGCAGAGATGTTGTCAGTCAGGGGAGCATCCCATAGATCCCATAGGTCTCTAGTAGAGGTAGTAACTTTAGAAGAAATTTCTGATGTTATAGTTTATCCTCTGGAAGCTTAGGAAGTTTCTGATCTGGCATCTCAATGGGAACGCCCTCAACCTCTGCCCTGGCTGGCAATGTCAAAAATTTCTGCTTCCGAGAAATGAGGCTCTTTGTTTCTTGTTTAAAGAGCAGCTGGCTGAAATTGTTAAAGAAATTTCAGATAAAGTTATATTTGAGCTAAGAAGCAAAAAGTTGGCCCGTGGACAGACATCTCCCAGCTTTGTTGTGCCTTTCAGAAAAGTTAGGGCTTTCTTTCAGCTGTCTCTCTTCTCATTACATCTGCTCCTTCGCTCATGGTTGGCCTCACAGGGTCTGCTGGCTATCAGCCCTTCTCAACCCAATTCAGTTGAATGAGGTCAGCTGGCAAAGGCTGACAGTCTACTGGGGGCACCATGGGAGTGCATCGGCTGGGTTGGTGACTGTCAGTGGTGGAGTGTTGCTGAGCTGTGGGGAGCAGTAACCTCTGCTTCTGGCATGGCTGGTGGGAAGGGTTGTCCATGTCCTTGGCTTCACTAGATCAACCTAATGTCATATTTCTTTGGTATGTGGTATAAGGTGGATGTGTGAGCCATTGGGAAAACTCCCTAGGTATTGGGATCTCTGAGGTGTGACAAACATGTTGTTAATCAGTGGATGTACTCTGATGAGCAATAAGTTTAAAGCCACAAAGAGTGTTAACTTTTGGCCTGACTCCAGTGAACTTGCATACTGAGGATAACATATATGTCAAGGCAGGATTCTGCTCTGTATGTTTTCTTACAATTCATTAGGTCTAGATACTGTTGTCCGTAAGTGGTCATTATTTAGGTCTAAATAGGTGGATATCTGGTATTGTTTGAATTGTCAGATACTGATTTTACATTGCTATATGCATTCACTACCTGTAACTTCATACTATGAAATAAAATGTAATGGAACTGTATGAGTGCAGACATAGATGTGGATTTTGCCTATTATAATTAAATTGGGTTTGTAAATTTTTCATGCAAGTGAATAAATTGGAAAAGCTGTGCTGAGGTGTATCAGAGGTATATCTAAATATTAAAAGATAACTGTTAATATGAGTGTGAATGCTCTGGTATAAATGAGGATCTTACTTTTGCATTTACCTGTGCAGGTTCGAAAGCATGTGAATGACCTATATGAAGACCTAAGAGATGGACATAACTTGATCTCACTTTTAGAAGTCCTTTCTGGAGACACCTTGGTAAGCTTTTAGATCAGAATGCAGTGGTTCCAGTTTGTTATATATACATCTGCTCTGTTTGTTAACTGTATGCCTATTGGACTGGTGGAGATTTCTGTGATGTTTTCCATAATCTGTGACTTGATACCAAAGACACAAGTTGCATTTCTATTGTTAAATAAGCCACCGTGAATTCTGTGGGGGAATGCAATCTGTTCTCTTCGTTTCTGGTAACCAGTGAGACTTCCTTTCTTATTAGGGTAATGCGCTATTTTTTCTGTTCTTCTCTTTTCTTTTATAATTTTTCTTTTAACAAGTATTAATGCTTAATATTCCTTCATGTTAAAGGGAGTAACTTACAAATAGCAAGGATAAAATGTCCCTGAAATTGTCTAACATGCTCCTCAGGTGTCATTTCCTTTCTTTGTGAGCATTACTTCCCTTGCTTGGTATTTGTTCTCTTCATTATGTTCTTCTTTTCATGCTCTTCTTTTCATTTGTGGTCTGTCTTGTGTCTTTGCTGTCCTGTCTCCTGTCTGTTATATTCATTAGCCAAGAGAGCGAGATTTTTTGAAGACCTTACGGTTGGTGAGTTCAACAGAAGCATGCGCAAATGAACAGCATGAGGATGTGGAGGATGAGGATAAGGGGGTAGGTGCCGACCCCCATAACTGTACTAACGTAGTGTTTGAAGTGTGGTGTCTGCTAATGTAAATTCTTAGTTCAGTGTGCTGCAGTAGTGTGCTGTAGAAAAGGACAAAAGAACTCGGGTTGGTAAACCAGGATACGTATGTTTATAAAGGAGGCATGTTAATGACAAATTTTTATTCGGCGTTTTTGAGAACAGCTAAAATGCAAAGGTTTAAGATTTCTCTTTGTTTTCTTCCATTAAACTGTACAAAGCTGTGGTGCAGATGTGTACTGGACAATGTTATGACGATGTTGCAGAACAGTCTTTTAAAAATAATAAGTAGGGAAATACCATAATTCCATTAAACCAAGATTTTTTACTTGAAGTCAGTATTGCTCATATACAAGTAATTTAGACAAAGGCTTGAAGGCTCTCCGTAGTGAAGCCAATGGCAACAACTTAATTTGTTTTAATTAGAAGCCTTGTCTACTGCACCCATGATATATGTGACATAATACTGGATAATATCTTGAAATGAGGTAATTTAGATGTGCAGATCTATTTCTTAGAATTTATCAAATGTAACTTTTTTTTTCAAAGCAGATAACGCAAAGTAGAAATTCATGACAGCTCTGTGTAGTGCCTTGGGTACTACGGATACAGATTGTTTGCAGGGTTTATCTTTCTGGTGACAAATGTGGAATTATTGTTCCACTGTGTTTTAACTATCCAGAAGAGAAATATTTACTTAGAAAGTGTAAAATACTGAGTGCTCGTTAGTCCAAGTGAGCTGTTTTCATGCCTTTGTAGACCTCGCATTATTAGTGTTTGCTAAAGCAACTTGCTGTCATAGGGCCCGAGTGCCGCCTTGGCTCCCCGTGTGTTGTGCTGCAGTTGTGATTTCAGTGCAATTGGTGTGCTTTTTTCCTGGGGCATAACATAACACAAAACACTGCATTTTAGCTGTGCATTGGGAAAAAAAAAAACCCTTCCCCTCTGAGATGCTGTACCTAAATATGTAGTTTGGGATTTATTACAGCCTCTTTGTTGTGTAAAACCAAGTTCCAGGTCTGCAGTCCTTTGTTCCATCCAGGGAAGCTACTGGAGTAGCAAGGGCTGCAGGGCTTGATCCCGGGATATTGGTGTAAAAAACAAGGGGCTAATTTTAAGGTTCTGTAATGGAAATTAAAGTTTGTTGTGTTTTAGTTTATGCTTCTTATTCAACTCCCATTTTCCCATGTTTCCTTTTGGCAAGCATTTGATACTCCACAGGGAGGGCAAAAAAAAAAAAAGGCATTTGAGGAAGGCTTGGGCTTGTATCAGTGTGTTTCGCAGTGACTGAGGAAATATTCATATTCATGGCTGATCTCTAGTAATTATAGCCTGCTTCAGTTTATTGCTGTGAAAGTTTGTGAAAAATCTGAAATAAGAAGAATAGAAGGATTTGGATATTACGATGATGATATAAATTTAACTGCTTTCCAATTGCTGATCTGTGACAGCTAAGTAAAATATGCTTTTTCTGTGTGGTTCTTCTTCTTGGTGATTTTACACTAACTGCATGCAGTTTTGCCATGTTTCCATTAACACACCACTCATACTTATTTTACAGTTTCTTCTTGCTGGTTTTGACTTTGCTTTGAGAAGAGTTACTTGTTAGGTTTTTTCACTCTATAATGTTCTACCTGAGTCAAGAGTTTAAACTTACACTCTAGGGCTCTATATGTTGTATTATTCTGTTTGGAGGAAGGTATTACCTTTATTGGATACTTTAAATAAATATGTATAGATATCATAATGATGATGCATTCATACCATAAATAAACAACATTAAATCATAAAGTTGCATACAGAGGTAAGCTTTTCCATCACAGCATTTACCAGAGCAGCATAAAGGTCCATGACATTACTTATATTTTGCTTTGCTTAATGTACTGTAAATCTTCTGTAATAATATATTGCAATTCATTTCTGTAGGTAGATTTATGTAGGGCCTTTTTAGCCCTCTTGGCCTAAATAGTACTTTACAGGGAAACAGCTTTCAGCCTGCATGGATCAAAGTTGCAGTTTGGGACCACTGATCCCTCTTGCCATCCACTGTGCTAAAAAATTTCAACTACAGTTTAAAAACCCAATAAATTGTTAAAGCACACTTCCACCAAAGGTACTGGCTTCATTAAAACTGTGGTGTTTCAAATGTTTCACATGGTACCTTTTAAATCAGACTGTTTGTTCTTTTCTCTGACAAGAAAATCTCATAACTGTTGTTTTCCAATTTTTAGCCCCGAGAAAAAGGTCGGATGCGTTTTCACAGACTCCAGAATGTCCAAATTGCACTTGACTATTTGAAAAAACGCCAGGTATGGTGAAAATTTTAATAAAAAATGTTAATCAAAATTTTGTCACCTGTAGCTAATAGATATGTCCTGCTTGGTCTTTTGTGCATGTTGTGTAACAGCTGCTGGCGTAGGCTCGGCTTGATCTCGTGCTTGAAATTTTTTGAGAGATGTGGCAAAGGTAACTTCATATTGCCCTTCTCTGAGCAATAACATCAACATACTCCATGTGGTATATGGTGTTAAAAAGGAGAAAATTATGGGTAAGATCCTCAGGAGTTGCTTATAGTAGATCAAACTATGTTTCACGCTGCCTGGATACTAGCTGGTATGCACTTTTGTTCACAATGTAATTTTTAGTGCAAAATGCAGGTTCAAAGAAATCAGAACATTGCGTGGGAGTTCCTTGTTTTGATTATATTTGTTTTGGTAAAACTTTCTTAATCCTTGATACTGCTGAAAGCAAAACTGGAGTCCTGGAAAGGCAGCAGAGTCACCTGGGCTGTGGAAGATTCAGGCTTAATTTCACCTGTATCTTCTTTAAGCCAAACACTTGAAACCCACACTGCCGGGTGGTTTTCCACTGGTGTAAGTTTCTTTCTGCTTTTAAATTTCTTTTAAATGCTTACAGGATTCTTGTTTTCTCCCTTTGCAAAATGGCAATATTAAAAAAATGTCCAAAACATGGACGGAAGGAAGAACTGTACCTCCCTGTTCATCCCGTCCAAATGAGTTGACACTGGAAATCTGCTTTCTGAGTGGTTGTTTGGTTTTGGGTTTGGTTTTTTTTTTTTCCCATTTTATTTGCTACTTAAAAGGTTTGAAAAAATACAAGGTAGTAAGCCACAGACAGATACCTAATTTGGTTATAAAAGCAGGTATCTTTTCATATTTTGAGTGAAATTGCAAATTACCTTTTGGATCACTGAGTGATGTGTGTGCACTGAGAACTCTGTCCTGCTTTGCTGGAAAGCCGAAATCGAACTTTTCTTGTAGTCTAAGTGAGCCATTGAACAAATACACTATGAAGTAAATGAATGGCTACTAGAAATGATGGTCACAACGGCATTTTTATGCAGCGAGACCTCTGGGCTTGTGCTGCACTGTGCGTTGTTTATCCATGACATTTCTGTGCATAATAAAACCCAGGAGGTGTAGGATCAGGTCATCCTCATGTTTATGAACGTGCGTGCGTCATTGGGAACCGCACGTCTCCATCACGCAGCTGTCGATTGTGATCTGACGATTTTTGTGCTCTCTTTAGCCTCACAGTTGCATGAAGATGGTTGTACTCTACTGTACAAAACACTTTTGGGGCTTTGGTCTTTTTGGCAAGTTGCATTTGATTAAAGTTTCAGCCCCCTGTTAGGTGTTCCTAAACCGTATTTAGGAGGTAACTTGCTCAGGTTGGCTGTATAACCTCCAAATACAATGCTTTGTTGTGATTGTAAGGCAGAGAGATCCTATATATTGATAATTTTGAAGTCTGACTTTGGAAAAAACAAAGTCAAACATGCCTTATCTTTGCTTTTTTCTATCTTGTAGAATTTTGCCAAACACGAGCACTTTTTATAATGCAGTGGGAGGAAAACATGTGGATTTGTTTTTATTTTCTTTTTTGAAGTGTGGAATACACTCTTTCTTCCAGAGAGAATGTTTCTAGTTTGGTTTGGGTTTTTTCCCTCTCTAATAGTTAAGACTATGTCTATGATGTCTGCAGTTCAAGAGCAGGACGTGCCTTTGCGTGTTTGGTTGATAACAGGATATATGTTAAAAAGCATGTGCATGTAACTTTACTAACATAAGCATAAAATGGCTTTTAGCTTAGTCATCTTTAATCGCTAGGCTACATGGATGCATAAATACATAGAGAGAAATTAAATGTAATAATAAAATATGACAAAGAAACTAGAATTAGTGAACTCACTCTGGATGTGAGTTTAATTATTAGAGTGGCAAAAATCTCAGCCTTGGTTAACCTGTTAACCATTTCATGTTTATAGCACTGTGAGTGGGTACAGCAGCAGAAGTGATAATTATTGTCATTATTAAGCCATTGGTTATATAAATGTGATACTAAATTCCTGGTTTTATCAAGCCAGACTATTATGTTTTAGCAGGCCAGTTCTCCTGCTGCTGATTTCTTGTTTAGACGCAGAAAAGCGTGGAGAGGAGGAAAGGCAGTGATAGCTTTCCAGGTCTCAGCACTGCCCTGAGACTGATACAGCAGTTACAGATCATCGTATTCTTTATTCTTGTTATCCTCTATGATACCCTGCCCCTCTAACAAGGACTGAGGTGAAGGGTATTTGTCACGGGGAGATGATCTGCTGGCATAGTGACAGCTGAGGAATCTTCTCAGCTCAGTGTGGGTGGGAGAGGACAATTCCTGGCGGGCCGCTTACAGCCAGAATGCAATTCCTTTCTGCTTTTGAGAATTACAAAAACCAGCAGAGTAAGCTCGGGAAGTGACTAATGCATGCTTTATAGTCGTGCCTGTGTAATGCAGTATGTATTTGTGGCATATTTATTTCAGTTTTGTCTGTATTTTCTTTCCACGATGGCAGGTGAAACTGGTTAACATTAGAAACGATGACATAACAGATGGGAATCCCAAGTTGACTTTGGGGTTGATATGGACCATAATTTTGCACTTTCAGGTAAGTTTAGTTTTGCTTGACAGTATGTTTTCGGTCAGATTGTTGCATACAGTTATGATGAATGTGTCAACTTAGACAGGACTCCATATAGGCTGTGCAAAAATACAGATTTTTGTCTCTTCTCTAATGTGTATTTGAAAGTTTTGATGACGTATCTTATTTCATGATGTAAACCGAATCTGAAGGTGTCGTTTGTTTTCTAATCTCCTGTCTGGAGTGAGGGAAAAATAGCTTGGGTTTTGAATGTCATTGAAGACAACAGCTGATGTATTCTTTCCAGGATTGGGTCTTGTTTTATTCTGCAGGCTTCTTTTGATGGATATTAAAATATATTAAAAGGTTTCAAATATTTTTTTTTCATTCAGGATCTGAGTTTCTCTGCCAACATGAGTATGTTAGCCAGTACTACGCTCAGCCTTTTCGAGCAGTTCGTAACACTTCAGCGTTTGTTTTTCGCCCCAGCGATGGTAATGTGGGTCACGCTAGGTGGCACTCTGGTTGTTGTACCCTGGTGGGATTGTGTACAGTATAATGGAGCCTTACAGTGCGTGGTATTAAATTGCTCCTTAGAATGAGGCTTTCACAATGGCTGTGGCTGTAGATGATAATTCAGATGACAGATAATTCCCATTTAGTGACTGCAGCATGGTTAGTGATAAACTTCTCACTGTGCAGGCATTTTAAATGATGAGAAAATTACGTTATCATACAGAAAAAGTGTGGTTCACTTAGGCATATCCTGCACTGGGAAAAAAAATTTCTTAAAAAACAAACAAAAAGGCTGCTGGGATCTAATTTGCCTTTCTGCAAATCCTAACGAGGAACTGAAGACATGAATAGGGCCAATGTGTCCCTGGTCTAAACAGGGTGCACAGCTTAGTCCCGGTCGGTGCACGGGGTAAAGGAGAAACCACTTAACTGCTCACCCCTACGGAGGACCTGAAGTTCCCTCCACTCCCCCTTGTCATGCCAGTCTTTGCTCCCACATGGTTATACAGAGAAAGAAAGCTGGGCTTAAATATATTTAAGCATGACCTGCAGAATTAGGCAGTGATTGAATGTTGTTGCATTTTAAGAAACAAAGATTATTAACATCTTATTAATAGAAGCTGTTAGTGGAAGTGAAACCTTTATTTGATGTATATTCTAACTTTCAGAACCTGATGAATAGGTTTTTGCAGGGTGTATTTGTTGGTTTTTCTCGCTAGCTGAAGCACAGGACATCAGGCACAATTTTTGGTGCTTATAAAAAGTGGTGAAAGCTAGTCTTGCTAGTTACAGCTGCAGCAAATGAAGAGAAGGAAAAACATTTCTATAGAAGTAACTAATTTAGATGAGCTGGTGTGACAAGGATTTTCCCCGGTAAGGTAGCCAGCTCCATGTGAAAAATGTAGAAGCATTTAAATTGTAGCTGAAACACACTTACTCCACTCTGTCCTGACTCCCAATAACTACCAACTAAATGTCTATCAATACAATGCAGATCTTGCAGATCTGTCAGAATAGAACATGATATTTCCGTTGGAAGGGACCTACAGCGATGATCTAGTCCAACTGCCTGACCAATTCAGGGCTGCCCAAGTTAAAGCATGTTGTTAAGGACATTGTCCAGATGCTTCTTAAACACAGGCTTGGGGCATCAACCACCTCTCTAGGAAGCCTGTTCCAGTGTTTGACCACCCTCTCAGTAAAGAAATGCTTCCTCATGTCCAGTCTGAACCTCCCCTGGCGCAGCCAGTCTTGTTTAATATCTTTATCAATGACCTGGATGAGGGGATTGAGTGTGCCCTCAGTAAATTTGCAGATGACACCAAACTGGGTGGGAGTGTTGATCTGCTGGAGGGGAGGAGGGCTCTGCAGAGGGACCTGGACAGGCTGGATTGATGGGCCGAGGCCAACTGTATGAGGTTCAATAAGGCCAAGTGCCGGGTCCTGCACTTTGGTCACAACAACCCCATGCAGCGCTACAGGCTTGGGGAAGAGTGGCTGGAAAGCTGCCTGGTGGAAAAAGACCTGGGGGTGCTGACTGACAGGCGGCTGAATATGAGCTAGCAGTGTGCCCAGGTGGCCAAGAAGGCCAATAACATCCTGGCTTGTATCAGGAATAGTGTGGCCAGCAGGAGTAGGGAAGTGATCGTGCCCCTGTACTCGGTGCTGGTGAGGCCACACCTCGAATACTGTGTTCAGTTTTGGGCCCCTCACTACAAGAAAGACGTTGCATTGCTGGAGCATGTCCACAGAAGAGCAACCAAGCTGGTGAGAGGTCTGGAACACAAGTCATACGAGGAGCGGCTGAGGGCACTGGGGTTGTTTAGTCTGGAGAAGAGGAGGCTGAGAGGAGACCTTCTTGCTCTCTACAACTGCCTGAAAGGAGGCTGTAGTGAGGTGGGGGTCGGCCTCTTCTCCCTGGTAACAGATGATAGGATGAGGGGGAATGGCTTGAAGCTGCGCCAGGGCAGGTTTAGGCTAGACATTAGGCAAAACTTCTTCACCGAAAGGGTTGTCAGGCTCTGGAATGGGCTGCCCAGGGAGGTGGTGGAGTCCTCATCCCTGGAGGTATTTAAAAGAAGGATAGATGAGGTGCTTAGGGGCATGGTTTAGTGGTGGGATGGCAGTGCTAGGTTAACGGTTGGACTCGATGATCTTAAAGGTCTTTTCCAACCGAGGTGATTCTATGATTCTATGATTCCCATGCGTCCTGTCACTGGATCCCAGGGAGAAGAGCTCTTAGCACCTCCGTCTCCACATCCCCTTCTCAGGAACCTGTAGAGAGCAATGAGGTCACCCCTCATCTTCCTTTTCTCCAAACTAGACAAGCCCAAAGTCCTCCACTGCTCCTCACAGGACATGCCTTCCAGCCCTTCCACTAGCTTTGTTGTCCTCCTCTGGATGCATTCAAGGACCTTCACAGCCTTCTCAAATAGTGGGGTCCAGAACTGCACACAGTACTCCGTGTGAGTCTGCTCCAATGCTGAATACAGCAGGAAAATCACTTCTCTTTCTCAACTGGTGATGCTGTGTGTGATGCACCCCAGGGTGTGGGTTGCCCTCTTGGTGAGCTTTATTTTTTTCAGAACAGCATCTTAAAAGATCGGTGTTAAAATAATTATGAGTAGTGGTTCTTGGACTAAATATTAAGCCTCATGACCTCTAAAGGTCCCTTCCAACCCAAAACATTCTATGATTCTATTATTAGTAAATATGAACTAACCGAAGAACAGGATTTTTTAAAAAAATATTTTCTGTCTTTTTGCTATTAATGGCTGCAGTACCTACACTGAACGTAGAAGGGATTTGTAAGGAGATGTAAGAGACATCCTCTGTGCTGGCCTGGCATTTGCCTGTATGCCACTGCTTTTGAAGTGTATGGCAATTTGGTGTCATTGACACCTGTATATGGCTGATATGGGTTCAGAATGTATAAGGAAGTTCAGAAGAATGTGCACTTGCACCTCGTATTTTTTTCATTTAGATTTTTGAATGAGGGAAAAATCTGAACAGAAAAGTCTAACAGCAGAGTCTTCACAAAGGGATGAAGCGTCATAATAATAACTGTGTTTATGCATGGGCTAGTCCTATAGATATTGAGAAAGTTGTGATGAGATTCAGGTTGAAGTTAAGACACCTAAATCCAGGTGCTTATGGGGAGCTGTGTTCGTATGCATTAAGTGTCTAAATTGTCCCTATAATCTGATAATCTGAGCGATAGAGGTTTAGTCTATACAGCTAGTGTAGCCTAGTGAGTGAGTCAACTAACCAGCTACTGGAGACTCACAACATTTGACTAGACATAAACATCTGCGTTGTTGGGAGATTTATGAGACACCAATGTGAGTACGAGAAATGTGATGTAGGTCTTACAGGAAACCCGCTATAATCTGGGAAGAGACAGATCAGGCAGGATAAACTGCATCTTAAATGGTGGTAAACATCTTTAGCAACAGATTTGAGGCCAGGAGGGCTAGTCAATACAGTGGGTGAGGTTGGTGGATATTCAGATTACTTGCAGTAGGTGCCTAGAGCATCTGCTGAGCAGTAGTCCTGCATAGGTGCTTAGTGTGATCTGAGATGACACCGCATACCCAGTAGCATATGCAATGGGAAGCAAGTTTCCTGAGGTCCTGTGGTGTATCTGCTTATCCCCATGTAGATATCTCAGACAGTTTGAAGTGTCTCAAATGTTCTAGATGGTCAGTTGACTTATATCTCTACTTCAGGGTGTGAAGCGTTGCTGTTCAAGATCCATTGGTTGTACTAATTAGATCTCCAGGGCTTTTGATTCCGTTTCCTAAAGACAGGTGGCATTTGAGTGATATCTGAGGTGTGCTGGAGTATCCAGGACATGCACGTAGAGTTCTCTGACGAGGCATCAGATCTACAAGAGACCCATGCTCTTCTAGACCTGCAGCTGGAGGCCAGTTGGGATATAGCAGGATATATCCCGAGAGCTCTAGAAGCCTGTGTTTAGGAAACTAAATCCTGCCACCACTGCATAAGGTCTCTTCGGGATCTAGCCAGCATGTAAACATGTATATGTAGACACCTGCATTGAAATATCTTAATCTGAACTGCCCCTTAAATTTTTGCAGCCTTTGCAGGAGTAGTTAATTTCTTAGTGAGTTGAAGGAGCAGTTTGCCATGTGATGTTACTGCCTCTGCTCCATCATTTATGTGTATTCTAATAACACTGCAACCTGGGAGGTAGTCAAGATGCCAGGGGTTAGGTTTTCTTGGCTGTTTGTGGCTTCTTGTTTCTCTGAGTCACGGCAGTTATCTGGAGGATGATGTTTCCTCAAAGTAGAAAACCCTTCTGAGTATTAGGATGAATTTAGGGAAAAGACATGATGAACCAAAATAAAAGGTGATACGCATTTGAGGATTATGTTTCTCTTGCATCTGAATTATATCTAGAGATGGTTATGGCTTGGTGACTTGGTACCCTTAATTAGATAAATATAAATGTTGTTTTGAGTTATACCACTGACTTTGCAGCTGCGCAAGTCCAGAAATTGTACATTCTTCTGTGTCCCAAGTAATTACATATATGAGATAGAAAAGATGGAGTGGGAAATCCAGTGGTTTATTGAGTTGAGCATGTTAGAAAATAATTTGTCCTGTGGGTATTGGAAATCTCTGAGACATGTAAGTTATTAGGATTAGGCAAGCTTTCAATGTATGCATTTCACATGCTTTGAATAATATGTGGCTTTTTTTAAATGCAGTTTCATAATGCAATAACCACTGTAAGTCATTTTCCTGGCACCTGTAGAACATAGTAAATCAGATTACAGTATTTTGTATAATTATAGGCTGTATGTATAAATATCCAAATTAATACTTGAATGGCCCCCTCCTTCCACGCCCAGCACATTTTCACTGATGACACTGGAGGTGAGCAACTGTAAATGAAAGCAGAATTTGGTGATCATTTCTTTTCAAACCCCTGCAAAAGTTCTTGATTTAACAGTTGTTAAATATTCAGAATAATTTGCAGTTGATTGAAAAAAAATATGCCAAACCAAAGCAAAATCTGAAACTTTAAACTTTCGTGCATCCAAAATTAGGCCTCTGTGAACTCAGACCTTAAAAATATTTTGGAGCTTCTAAGTCATGACTCAATAGACTTTTTCTATTTCAGTTTCATCATCATTTTGCAGCTTGGGAACTGCCGTGAAACACTTTTCCTTCCACCACTGCCACCCCAGCTCCCTGCTGTCAGGCCTCTTTGTAGGGTGCTGCTTTCCAAGGCTCAAGCGGTGAACTTTTTTGTCCAGGTGTTACAGTCCAGTCCAGCCCTCTCTGGCCAGGCGGACGTTTTCTTTCAGGCCTCCTTGGGGCACGAGTAAGCTCTTCACATTTCTTTTGTCAGACAGTAAACACTTTTTAATTTTTTTTTTTTTTTTTTTTCTTTTTTTTTTTCTGCTGACTCCCCATAAGCCTTGAAGCAAAATTCCTTCTTTATCAGTCTGCCTGGAAGCAGTCTATAAACTATTCAGTTAAACTTTTACCTGTGTTGTGCAAAAAGGTAGGAAGGGTGGGTTTGTTTGCAGATGACTTGGCTGAGATAAAGGACAGCTAGCCAGCCGTTTCTCAAGTCCCCCGTGCCCCTTACCGCAGTTAGGTGTTCAGAGCCTGCAGTGCAGGTAGTAAATCTGAAGCACTCTTGGCCTTGGTCGTGAAGGCTGTGGCCTTCAGACAGGGTGGCCGGAGGAGGAGACAGCTGAGCTGTGGTGTCCCGTTCCATGCAGAAGGCAGAGGAATAATGGGATGTTCTGGGACCCATGCACCTTCTTCCTGCGGCGGCTTTGCTGTTAAATCTGTTTTGGGGTCAACCAACAACAGACATGCTGCCTGCTTTCCTCCTCTCCTTCCTGAGCTGGCAGTATGGAGTTGGGAGAGCTGGGTCTGGCCTTCACTTGTCGTGGCACCTATTTCTGTGGGGAGCAGCTGGCGCTGAAGCTTGCTGTTGGGGTTCAACCCAGTCGGCGACTGAGTACCAGACAGCCGCTCCCTCACCCAGCGGGGGAGAAAATCGGGTCTTGCCCGGGCTGTGGGTCTTGGAGCCCAAGGGTTGAAGCTTAATCTGCCTTTGCCTTAAAATAGATAGAACCTTTCCAGGCCTGGTCTTCTCAAGATTTAACGATGGAGCTGTGCGACCAGTTGTCTAATCTCTGACTATAAGCAGTCGTAGGGTATACAGTGTTCCACCTGGGAGCTGCAATTCCCAGTCATCAGCCATTGCAGCAGACCTGTCATTCAGCATATGATGGGTTATGCTCTGCCTGTATTTTATCCTGATCTGAGCTCCTACTTTATGATTTCCTCATCAATTTAAGAAAAAATAACTGCTAACTCTCAGGCAAAAATTCAGTGTGGATTTCGTGGAATTTCTGGGACTCATCTGAATCACAGCAAGGTCGAGAGGCATTAAGGCTCATTTCAGAATCATATTTAGACTTTATCTCTACAAATAGTGGGATGTCTGTAGCAGGATAGGATTTACAAGCAGTTAGCTCATCCATTTGATTCTCTTCGACCTTAATCCCATAAAACCATCAACAAGGAACAAATTTCTCTTTTTGTAAGCCATCTCACTTGGATATAAAACCTCTCCTGTTCAGGGTCATGACTTTTGGTACCTCAGTGGTACCTGAAAGCTGAACAGTTCTTTCAGATTTTGAGTGGTGGTTGCAAGGACAGCTCAGACAACTCCAAATATTTGTAACAAAATTTGTTACATTGTGTGTCAGCAAGCCTTTGTTTATTGCCTTGTTCCCTATCTTGTGCTGCTTTAATTTTCACTTTCTCTTTGGCTTACGTTTTATCTCTCAGTCATTCTGCATGTGACCTTTGGGCTGTGCAACAAAATGCTTGCTGGTTATCTGGTATGTTGTTTTAGTACCATGAAATGACACGTCCCATTTATGCTTTTGCTCTGTTGCATAAACAATAAAAAAAAAAAAAAAGAGGGGGAGGAGATCTTGGATTCAAAACTACCTGAAATGCATTCCTAGTAGGCTTTTGATCTCGTTATTCTAGCATAAAACATACCAGGCAAGGTTTGATTGGCAAAGTGGAATAACCTTTCCTTTACTACATTTGCTAACTACGTGAAACCAATGATAAAGCATAAACTAGCAGTCTAGAAAGCATGAATGGTCTCAGCATTTTGCACACTAACAAATACGCAGATACTTAATAACGTTGCCTCTTTAATGTGTAATAACACCTGTCCCATGTTAAGAGCTTAATGCATTTCACAGTCAGATGTGCTCGACAGGTTAAGCAAATCTATGGTTAAATGCAAACTCATGCAAATCTTCATGAGCTATTTCATGTCTCGATGCTAATCTTTTGTTTTTTAATGTTAACCTCTTGTTTGTGATTAAGCAGCCTCTAAGATCAAATTGCAGACAAGTGTTGGTCTAATCCTTTACTCATGTTATACTTCTTAAGGGTTTATGTGCCAGAAAAAGTCTTTCGCTAATCTCCCCTTAAAACTTTCTGGCATTGGTGGGTATAAATTGGACTCTTTGGATTTTTCATTTTAACAAAAAAGAACCACAGCAATCCATGATAGTATTTTTAATAGCTTCTATCCTCTGGATCTTTGGCTCTAGCCAGTGCTAAAGTTTCCCTTCAGGTCTAGTCAGGTGCTGGAGACAAAGCCCCTGTGGTCAGGTCTTTGCTATGTTGTGGTGGTTCTCGTAGGCTTCAGTGGTAGCCTCTCACAGTGCTTTGGAATATCATATATCTTTGCTCTAGCAGACAGGTTTTAGAAGCAGTTTCAACTTCCCTTCTCTGAATCTGCAGTTTAATCTCTTTCTTTGCTGAGACCAAACCTACGACTTTATAAAATTTCAATTAGCTGAAAGTGGTTTGTTTTTAGCTCCTCGCACTTGCATTTATCATCATCCCTTAACATGGAATATGATTTTACATAGGGTTTTTTTTTTATATTTTAAAAAACAACCCACAACTGATATAAATGCAATTTGTCAATTCTTTTGTCCTTGATCTTTTCTTTGGTTCGAGAGCGTAAGTGACTTATACAGTTAAAGTGATTATAAAGTTACTTTTTGGGTCATGGGAAAACAAGGAACAGCAGAAAGAATTGTTAATAGAGAGTTGATAGCCTTCTCTCTCAGGAACAGCTGGTAAGCATTGCTAAATTGGTTATTAAGTATCAAAAAGACACATTTCTTACCTATTTCTAGGAAGACAGAAAGGCACAAATACTAGTAATAATCTGTAGAGATGTATTTGGAATGCATTTATTCCTAGCTAATATTTAGAAATGGTTAAATTCTAGGAATGGCTGCAGATATACCCTGTGCATTGAACTAAATTGACCTGGAATATGCAGCAGTAAGCCAGGACTGTTGGGAGCACTGAGCTTGTAACCAGTGTTTCAGAACTGATTCCTGTATTTTTGCTGCCTCAGTTTTTTAATTCCACAAAAGCACCTGATTTTCTGAAAAAGTGAATTGCCTACTTTTAAGAAAAAAATATACCCAGATTTAAGGTATATATGAAAGAGCATGTGCAAAATCAGAGACTTTCTAAATTACTGAACACATTACAAAACACAACTTGTCAGCTGTAAAATAACAATATAGGTTTCTTCTGACCTATCTTGAATTAATTTGATTTGACATTTTTATGACAGTCAGAGTGACACTGATTCCAACAGGAGTTTCGAAATAACAGAGAATGCTTTAGGGGCCTTATCTCTTTGGAAGAACATGGTATCACACTGATGTTAAACATGTAAAAGGTTTTAAAAAAGTAGATACTAAATCACATGCCATTAAAACTCAGCCTAATTAATTATTCTTTAGAAACATTAGTGCCCATTTATCTCAATTTAAATATGCATTTGCTTTGGAAAATTTAAATTCGTGGCATTTTTAAGCAAATTCTTAACTCCTGTGAAATTTGTGGATGAAGAACAACATTGGCAGTGTATTTGTGTTAGGCTATAGTTACTTTAATATGTTTCCAATTAGTCAGTTAATATAGCATGAACACTTGCAATTTTTCATTCAAATGCTGGACATTCTTGGTTTTAGCCTTTTACTTAAGTTCTGCTTTATCAGGATAGTCATAATAAGTCTTTTTATAAGGGTTTATGTAATATTTCATCATTATTATAATATATTTTACCATATATTATTATTATTAGACATGTTATTATTAAACCAGAAGCTCTATCTGTGTGAAATTAAATCAGTCTTGGTCCATTGCACTGTAAAGTCCTGAATCTTCTTTTCTGATGAGAGAGGAGGAAGAGAGGTGTATTTTCAAGCATAAAAGCCATTTGTTTGTACAAACACAGCGATGTCATTTACAAAGACTTTTTTTTTTTTAATGTGCTTTTCTATCAATTAAGGCGGGGGGGGCAAGTCAGGACCCAACTCAGCCCCATGTGGATAAGTGTTTTAAATCAGTGAGTCCTCTGGGCCTTGATTGAGTCGCTTTTCTAAGGTGACTAGAATACAGCTTTTTACTCGGAGTAAAGGGAGCAAATGTCACGGCTGCACCTGTGTGTTAAGCATACTACAGATGCAAATACAACTGGAGGCCATGAAAGAGAGTGTGGTCACGGCATAAACATTGACTTTGAAAAGAAACATGGTGGTGGTGTGCCTGTATGTAGTTGCCTGTCAGTGGTACAGGGTATTCTGTAACAGCCTTGTAATCTTGTAGTGTTACAGTATAAAATTTTATAGGCATTACTGTCGAATTTTACCCCAGTGCCCTGAGGGTGGTCAGCAGTGAGCATCTGTATTTTTGGAAAGTCTTTTGAGGCTGATCCCGCTACTTTGCTGTATTACGCATTCTAGATCCCGTCAGTAAAATGTTACAGAATACTTCAGTGGAACTGGCCCCTGGGGATAAAGTCTCTGGGTTTCATTATTGCAATTCTTTTTCAAATAAACAAGGGAAGCTCAGTGGTAACACCTGATAACGCTTGGCAAGTCACTCAGCAGTTCTTTCTCAGCATGAGAAGCCACACACATCTACCCCTGCTGATGCGTGTTGGTTTTACTAAGTTTTGTGTATTGGTAACAAAAATGAAGCTGAAGCTTCAAAGCACAGATATTTTTCAAACCAAGTATGGTGGTGGTTAGACTTGCTTGCATTTTAATAGTTTACATTTCTAGCTAGTTTTCATATGTGGTTAGACAATTCTTGGCTGTTTTATTCGGAGCTATGCAGAGATGCCTTAGGAGCATATGAGCAGGGATAAAGCTCCATTTTTATAAACAGTAACTTTGTGGACAGTTTCCTAGACAGACTAGCCCTTATGATTTGTTTCACCTTTATCTGCCAGAAGGTTTAAATCTGCTGCAAAGCTCCAGCCCCCAGTACCCAGCACCACTGTCCTGAGCAAGCTGTTATGCTTGTATTATAGCAGTAAAGCAGCAGGTTTCTAGCTGACAGATCAGTGAAAAATCACATCAGCCGCTATGAAAATTCCACATACAAATAAAAATTTGACCCCCAACAAGCTGTCAGAGCAATCTCTGATCCTTCACTTTAATCTTCCCTTCTGTGGATCATTGAACGTGTAATAAAAACATGAAGTGCAAACCAAATCTGCTAACTGCATCCTTGCTATTTGCTGCGCTGCTTGCTTTAGGATTTGGAGTGTAGCTAATAGTTTCAAAGGTTGCTGCATATTTTTCTACTCTATCTTGCTGGAGTTACTAAATGAAATGGGAAGTTAAAATGCATGTGAGAATTTTCTGTTGCTCATAAATGCTATGTCATGTCTGCGAAAGGCCATCAGCATTACAGCCCGACGCTGAAGCAGTGATGTTTATTTAAGAGGATTGGTGGCCAGAAATAAGCCACAGTGTCTAATCAGACACAGGCCCTGCCTGGGCATCGTGCCACAACGTTTATTGCGTGTGCGTTTCTCATAAGCAAAATGGCTACGTACTGAGGAGGATGGACGTGAAGTCTGGAAGAAATTACGGTGCAAACGGCGGTTCTTAACTTTCTGAGGAGGATTTAAGTGTATGTAAATATACGGGGATGAATGAGACACTGTGACCGTGAGTTACCGAAAGCCAAATGGGGAATGTCTGTGGATGCGTGAGGGCTGAAAAGGAAGAACAGTGTTTAGATCCTGCCAAAGCTCCCTTAAGTCCAGCTAAACATTCCCCTGGAAGAAAATATTTCAGAAGAAAAAGGAGAAAGAAATCAGCCGACGAGGGACGAGATTCAGTACAGGTTAAAGAAAATGAAGAAAAAAGCCAGTATGAAGTGGGGATTTCGGAATACTCCGAGAATTGTCGCAAGGATGTGGGATTGGCTGATTCCTTCCCCCGGAGAGTGACAGTGGCTGGTAACGCTTTGCCCGTGAGTACAGACCTTTCGGCTGGTCTTGTTAAAGCAAAAGTTTTACTGGGTGAAACAAAGAGTGATTCTCTTTGTGGGGACAGTTTTCATGGTGATAATCAGAGGCTCACCAAGTCTGATGAAACAGAGACATGGTTAAAGGAGCAAGACAAGAAGAGTTCAGAGAAATGCTGTACGTGGAAGAGGAAATACTCATACTCGGAGGATAGCAACAGCAGAGAATTAGCATTCCTGAAGAAATCTAGTGGTCTTTGTTATGGAAAAGCAGCCAGCTTGGATTCTGCTATCCACATTTTAGGCAGACAACATGAAGAAACTGGGTTAAACATAACTTCTTGCAGAATCGTTGAAGATGTCCCAGAAAGCAATAAATCTGAAAAGTTGCATCACTTTCTTTCTGAAAGCAAAAGTGATCTGCTGCTTGAACGAAAGAGGTTTTATTCTTCTGATGCTGTGCTTTCCCAATTGCCAAAAGAAAAGGCATCATGTAGCATTCCACCAAACAGGAGCAAGGTAAATATTTTGGCACAGTACGTTGTCTTTGAAAGGTAGCTCAGAATAAGTATCGGAACAGTATTTTTACTGTTACAAAAATATCTTCACTTTGCTGTCTATAAGCTTTTTATGTGTGCTATAATACTACAGGTAGTCTTAGTACAGAACATATTACTTCATCTCTTTCACAGGTTAAGTAATACCTCTATACTTCACGAGTGTTGATGTATCCTTGTGCTGTTTTGCTGTCTGTAGTTTGATTTCCTCCCCCCCCCCCCAATTTAGGAAAAAGATTTTCTTGTTAAGATGGTTCTAGAAGGTGGAATGAATTTTAGAGAGTTGTTTAAGTTCACATTTAATATCTGCAGTAAAGTTTCTTAAGAGCTCTTGGCAGTCTTGTAATTCCTTTGGGTCTTGTATCAAGGAAAGGAATATTTCTGATTCTTTTCAGCTATGGCCAACAGGAACTGAAGAATGACAGAGATATGTAGGCAGCTTGAAATAAAAAAAAAGTGACTATTAATCATGTTAATAATGCTCTACAGTTCTTTTAAAAGATCTTTCCTCCCAAACTGTCTATATGACCTATTAATATTAATTACTGAAATTCCATCTTCCTCTGAGGGTAGGATGATTTTCTTTTTACAGTAAAAGAAAACAAAGTATAAGCTTAGTTGCAGAGTATCTGAAGGAAAACAAGCTTTTGTCTGTTGGTATTCGTGCTTACCAATTCAGTCCATTTTACCAGTTCTGCCCCACTTATCTTCAGCACAACTGAAATCTGTGGGTGTGGGTCAAATGCTGATACCAGCATCTGGACCCAGACTGATTTCCCTTGCTCAACAGGGGCATCTGAGCTTTGAGTTGAGTGAACAGAGGGAATGGACATATGCAAAAGGGACTCCTTCCAGCAAAAAGTAACTGCACTTCTGTTGTTTATACAAATTACTTTTGTAAGAGGAATCAAATTATACTTTTTCTGAGCTTAGGTTTTAAGTACAAATAACACACCCAATTACAACACACAGTACACGCTGGTACAAATGGCCTCCTGATACACACGGAGATCTTTGCCCTCTTAATCTTAGCTGGAATTCAGGAACAGCTTAGGGATGTTCTTTGATTTGAACAAAACGTCATTACTGAGTAAAAGAGTGTAAGGCCTCATGTGTTCAGCCAGTCATGGGCATTTTTTCCTGTATAATCAGAGTAATACAGCTTCTAAAATTGCTGTAGTTATTACTTCAACCAGGCATAGACCCCATGCTACCACATGGGGAATGGAGTGGGGGAAATAAGGCTTTTGCTGAGCACCTGCCTCTATACTGAGACTTGTGCTGGTGGTATTGATAAAACACTGTGTAATGGTACAAGTATGAAATCTACTGACAGGTCAGGCTAAATGCCTGAGCTGCTCAAATGTTTCTGGTTTTCAGTTCAGTTCCCTTTCTCCACCCAAGACGCTGACTGTAAGTAATTTTTAGAGCACCTAGCTTTGACCTGAAAACAAATCCAGGAAGAAGACTAGATTTCAGACTCTAGCTTACTTTACAAAGTCCTGACCACTTTCTTTTTTATTGCATTTGAGAACTAAACAAGTATTTGAATGTTCTGTATTTCGGTATAAAACAGTAAAGCTGTTATTTATACAAATCCACAAAGTTCCTGTTATCAGCCTGAGCTAATACACAAGGTTTGCAGTTACCAATCTCGGTTTTTACCATTTTCTTTGCCGTAATTACAGAGATCAGTAGCCTCCGCTCACCTTGTCAACTTACCCATGCTGTAATGTACTCTCAGCTTACACAGTGCCTCAGATGTGGCTGATAGTGGAGAGTGTGTTGGCTTTTCAAACTGAGAATTGGACACCAGAGGTAACTCACTGGTACAGCTAGCTAACTTGGCTGTAACAGAGACATCATTTTACCCTCTGAAACAGCATTGTCCCCGCTACTGGAATATTTCCTTTGAGTTTCTTTCTGTGGCATGTCTTCCTATGTGTGTGAAACAATTACGATTTTGTGTTCAAATACATGCTACCTCATTACCTCTGTTCTCCTATTTGCAAAATTCAGGTAAGCGGGGTGTTCTGAGGCTTCGTTCCTGACTTGCTCACTAATAGCTTTGAGAGAAAAGGTTTTTTTACTCTCTGCTGGAGGTTGATTTCTGCAGACCTTGTTCCTAATACAGGAAGATGACTTCCTTGAGCAAGATAGCTCTGCTGCTGCTCTAACTCAGGGCTGTCCTAGAGCAGATGGCAGTTTGCATTAAGGTCAAGAAGTTGTGAATCAAGACTGAAGGAGGTTTCCTGCAGCAGACCCCTTCTCAGTGAATTTTTAGCGCAATGCAGGGAGAGTAGAAGATCAAGGCTGTAGTTTCGGCTTCTCTACAGGGGATACCACCACTGTGATATTTGATGTCTCCTGTGTTGAAACAAGCCATGGTTTTCACTCAGTATCAGCAAAAGATCGATACCAGCTGGTGTTAGAAACAGGTTTTGGTGGTTGTCAGCTTGTGTCAAAACCACTGACTTAGGTGGATCATGTTATCAATCATTATCATTATTCTTCCAGTCTAATTTGTGGTAGTTTCAGTTCTGTTTTATGGATGAAAATGTTTTCTAGAAAAACAAAAAAGTAATATGTAAACAGAATCACTCCTCTACTTCCAGTACTCGACTGTTGTCTTGGCTGCAAGTTCCTCAGCTGTTTTTTTGCCATACACCTCCACAGTGTCTGATGCAGTGGATTTCTTACCTCATCTACAGTACTAATAATGTTCTGCAAGGAAAAAAAAAAAACACCACATGTATTTGAGTCAGGTTGGAGGCAATACATTTGCTTTTAAATAAAAAAAAAATTATTTGTAATTAGCATATTCAGTAGAATACTTCTGGCTAAGTAGTCATCTGTTTATTACTTCAGTTATTATTGCAAGTAGTTGTAAGATGACAAGACACCTTCCAACTACATCCACCATCATATAATCTTGTATGATCTATTCATGTAGTACAGTTAAGGGAGGGAGAGATGCCAGTTGGTCTTCTGGAACATGATTTGCAGGGCAAAGGTGCAAAAGTCAGGAGTTTTGCTTTATTTGCATAGTATTGTTTGCTTCCTTGTAATACTCACAGGAAGGAGGTGCCATCCACCTTAAATGCCAGTGAATGAAGGAGATGTATAATCATTGATGGAGCTACAAAACTAGGGCTGGAAAGGTTCTGGACAGGTCATCAAGGTCATCTCTGTACCTAAAGGCAAGATAACTTAATGAAAACCGTGCTTGACTGATACTTAGTCTTCTGTGTCTGCCGTATTGGTAGTTTCACATGTTTCCTGAATAATTATTCTAGTGCTTATCTGTCTTTTGTACTAAAAAGTGGTTTTAGCTGAAAACACATATGCTCATTTTAAAGTCACTAGTTCTTTTCTTGTTCCTAGAAGAGGTGATTTATTACCTTTTTTGCAACAGTATTTTACATATTTGAAGACTGTTATAGCATCTCCCCTCTGTTTTCCCTACTTTAGATGAAATAAACCTAATGTTTCAGTCTTCCTGAACAGGTCATGTATTTCAAGATCTTTGTTATTCTTATTTTTCTCTTTCGATCTGCTTCAGCTGATCCAGTATTTTTTGAAGGGTGTTGCTCAAAGCTGGACTCACAGCTCCACAGAGCCTTGCAAGAGCTGTAATAGGAGGATTTGAATTTATGGCCAAATGGAAACTCACAAAGTCCAACTGTAACGTCAGGGGAGATGACTTCTTGTGATCACATGCAAGTTCAAATTCCATTCGTATAACTATATTTCCCTCAACATGTTGTCAACAATCCTTTTCAAACACAACACATAATTAACTACTTGGCTTAGGTGGAAAATAGCATTTCAAAATCTCTCCATATTCATGGGGTGTTTTTTTTCTTTTTTGGTGTTCTTCTGATTTTTCTGGTTTAGGGCTGGCTGACGTCAGAAGACGTTTCATCATACATCTCTAGCCCATTACACACTTTTGTGCAGTTAAGTACATTATATCAAGTTTAGACTTGCTTCAAAACATTTGGGATAAGCTGGAATTGGAAGGAAGACTCCTTACTATCTATACCAGTCTTGATCTTCTGTTTGCACTGTAAAAAATGAGCCACAGAAATCCAGCACCACTGTTCAATCTTTTTTGGAAGGTCTTCTCCTATCTATTCTGCTCTTTGGACTCAAATCTGCATCACTGAAATCAGTACAAGCAAAGAGCTTGAGGCTTTTTGCCATATGGATTTTGTATACTGTGTGATGCAGAGGAAACTTACAGGCAGAGAAAAAACCACTTGCAGTAGCAGAGGTGAACAAGTCCTCCCAGTTAGATACAAGAAATAGAGAAACAAGACTTTGATCCTGAGATACTAGGGCTGCACAAAGAATTATATCTGTCTCTTTTTCTTGCATAATTTGTAATTCACAGGCTTTGAGATGATTTGGAGAACTGCATGTCTAGCAAACAACGGTTCAAACTCATGCAAACTCAGTAATTTGTTCCATGCTCAAGGAACAAACGTCCTCTAGATTGTAGTGGGTAAATGATAGGCTTGTGGGATATAAGAATCACAAGCTGTTTGCTTTGAAAGACAAAATTTGAACAGTAAAAGATTTGATTGCCCCTTAACATTTTCTGTTCTAGTATTCCTAATTTAGTGGTCCTTCTTTTCCTTTCCTGTGGCAAATGATGTTATAAATATTGACAATAATGCATAGTTGGTAGATGAGTACCTATACTCTCCTTATGGGGTTATCGAAGGAACGATGTGCTTGCCGACTCTCTGACACCTTATTTTGTGGAGGTAGTATTGTACCTGTTAAATAGTTCTAATCTAATAGGGCATCTTGCAAAGTAGAGCTCATATTTGTAAGCGAAATAAAATATAGCTCTTTGACTCACCATTTCCCTCAGTGTATTTTTATACTTGTTAAATATGAATTCAGTGTTTATGAAAAAGTGTGAAATCTTAGCCTTGGAATCTGAAATACTTTCTTTGGAGAATGGAAGTGCTCAGGCTGTTCCAGGTCTCAAGCTAATATTAGTGTTCCTTAACTGGTACTGAAACGGGCTACCTCCGTGAGGGAAAAGCAATTTCAGTTTTTAAAGCCAGTCTAGTCTATTTATTTTTCTTCAGATGGCCAACTAGGGTGCCAAATGGTGTTTAGAATATTTTGGATCAAAATCCTGTTGAGCTTAGGATAATGAGCTAAATTCATGTTTTACCCATCCAAAATTTGGATTGCAAGCTTGCTTAGTGGTCGCTTTCTGAATAAGAAATATTCTCCTTGTATTTGTGTCCATAGCTACAAACATTGTTTGTGTGTAACAACAGATGCAAGTATGACCTTCAGAAGTTGCCTTGATGTCTGAAATCGCTTGTTGCCAGCGGAATCTCATGAGCACTCAGATATGCTGTGTTTGCACTCTCTGCAGTCTGAAATGTATGTAGCCATCGCAGGTCAATGAACCGCGATGGAGGCGGAACTGAGCAGTAAGGAATGGCCATTAGCAAATTACATTGTTAGCTTGCTTAGTTAGAATATATTAAAAAATGTGATACTTGAGGATTACACACGGGGAACTTTCTGAAAATGACAGGGAAAAGATTATAGGGTTGAGGGGATTTTTGCTAGACATCTGGCACTTCCAGATGACATCATCTTTTTCAGAAGCCTTGTCCGGATAAGTGGTAAATGGTTGACTTCATTTATATTGTGGTCTGCTTGTTCTGTGATGAATAGAAACTAAAGCTACTGAAAAAATATTTAATTTGCTTTCTTGCTTTGAAATACCAAAGAGTAAGGGTAACCAACAGAAAGGAAATCTTATACTGCAGATGAGTTCCCAAAATCTTTACAAGAAAATTTTCAGAGAAATTTTAAGTTGATCTTTTGCCACATTGGATTCCCTGTTGTCTTCACTATTTATAAGACTCATACTGTCTGTTTTTTGTGTGATTTTATGTAGTAAATACTACTTGCAGGATTTGGATACCTAGAAATTTATAAGCAGTCACAGCTGCATGTATTCCTCTTCAGTGTTGTAAACAAAAAAGGGATATTTTTCCCCCCCTCTCTCTGATCTTAAAAAACGTGCAGTGTTGAAGCTGGAGACAATGGGATACAAAAAATGCCATCAGATCTTTGGAGGTATTTATGGGCCAGTTGAAAAGTTAAAACTATGCTTTCTGGCATTTGTGTCTGTATTTTTCCCTTACCCAGAGCCAGCAGATGTGGTGGCCTGTGATAAGTATCTGAAGAACTGCTTTCACAGCTTGGTGTTTTGTGGATATATGCATAGAAAATAATGTAAACTTATTTGTTTCCAGCCTTACATTTACTTACAATTTACTGTGTGGCTGTAAATGCTCGTCATCCCCTGGAAGTATGAAAGGTGGTTAAACAGCAATTGGAGGGAGCACTGCAGCAGCTTTGTTGCCCTGACATCTCCAAGGCTCTTCCTTTAGCCCCCTGCTTCCTAGTGCTTTCCACCACCTCCTGTTAGGCATTGACTCAAGCAGCATCAGTAGGAAAGCTGCATCTCTTTGTTCCTGGCACTGTGTTTTGCATGGCTTTCATGTGAGAAAAAGCTGTAATTTCCAGCCTAGCCTGTCTGAATTCCCCCAGGAAAAGCCCAGACAGAAGATACCTTTGTGTGCTGAGATTTCAAGGCTGGGGAGGCATCGTTACGACCATCCCATCTGACCTGGTGAATGTAGCTCCCTGGTTTACACTAGAACAGGATTGCTGGAATTGGCACAGCTCCAGAGTTACGCCTCTTCGGCAGCTAAACTTAAGCATGTACCTCTCCCCGAAGTTGTCTGTGGGAAAACCTCGCCTGAGCCCTGGCCTCAGGCCAGCTCCGGAGCCAGAAGAGACCCATCTTCTCCCAGCGGTGCTGGGTGTAAGCTTAGGTGGTGCAGCCTCGTCTAGGTGGGCTCACAGGGGTGCATGGTGTCCACCCACAAATCTTGGTGCTGTCTCAAGCCCTCTTGCCTCTACCAAAGCACCTCAGCCTGCTTTTTGTAATGTCTGAGCTATGGTGCCTGGGTCCTTATGTAGTGCATCTGGTACCTGGATTCTTGGTGTTCTTCATAACAAAATACTGTATTATCTGTTATTGTTTGGGTAAGTGGTGAAAGGTGGTCATTTAGAAGACAGACAGTATGTGGTAGCACTTTCTTTATCGAGCCATGCCGTCTTTTTATTCTATCTTGCAGTTCAGAGTTACATTGAGTACAATTTCTATAACGTGAGGTGCAAACAATACATGTGCAAATTAAGGAAATGTCTGCTTCATGTTTATACAGTGATAGTGTTCTAAGTGAACCGACTGAACTTTATTAGGGGAGAATTTCATGTACTAGAAGGTGGCATTTGTATGTAAAATTCCCGATGCTTTCCTGCTTTCCCTGACATGAAGTTGATAATGCTTAGACAGTACAAAACCAAACCTTCTGTATCAGGCAAATTTTTCATTTATAATCTTTCAGTCCTTTCATCATTCCTAAAATGCTTCTCAGAAAATTTGTCCATTTTAATGATAAATGACTCTTTTTATTACTGAATTCCAGAACAGCATATATTATAATTTAACTTGTTTTAAGAGAGGAACATTGTAGCTAAATGAAGTATGTATAATATAAATATGGGTATTAGATAGGTGTGAATTTATACATATAAAATATGTTGTATTTTTATATAATTATGTAACATTTATATATAATAGGTATAATACATAAAAATAGATTATTATTCACATTATCAGCATAAAATAGACAGTTAAGTATTTTTCATTATGTAATAGTGTTACATTGTCCCCAGAAATTCAGAGGCTGAGAACCATCTAACTGAAGAAAATTGTGAAGCTATGCGTTTTGTATTTCATATTGAAAACATTAAGAGTGCATAAGGATACAACATGAAAGAATGTTAATACAGTACCTGAACTATCATCATATTTATGTATGCAAATATCAGTCAGAAAATTCTTCAGTAACGCAGAATATTTTTCTGCAATATTTTAAACATTATAATATGCATATATACTTATGTTTATATTAACTGCATTTTAGATATCTGATATCCATGTTACTGGAGAGTCAGAAGACATGTCTGCTAAAGAGAGACTGCTCCTGTGGTCGCAGCAGACAACCGAGGGTTATGCTGGAATCCGTTGTGAAAATTTCACTACCTGCTGGCGTGATGGAAGATTATTTAATGCCATCATTCATAAATACAGGTAAGTATTCCATTTGTTCTCTTGAAAAATATTAATTACAGCATTTTAACGTACATAGAGAGGGCTCTGTGGTTTATGCCTGTAATAGCACTGCAGCTGTTGAGATGACATTAGCTGTTCGTGGGCAATCCCCTCCTCCTTGCAGCTGAAGGATGCCTCATAAGCCTTTGCGTGTCCCTCCTTCCTCAGAGGAACATCTCCACGAATCCTGCACATCCCTCATGGGGTATTTCCAAGCTGCTGAGAAGAATGTCCCTGGGGTTCTCATTCCCAGTCTTCACCACAGTCTCTTTTTGTCACACTAACATTTAAGTATAGGTGGGGTAGAGACAGAGCTGATCACCGACATCCAAAACTGCACTGCTGGTGAAAGCCACCAACTACTGCATGACCTGAGAAATGACAAATATCCTCATACTCTTCCCTGTATGACTTTACCAAGCCCCTGGAGCCCTGTGCTTCTTTGGTGTTTTTGCTTGGAGCTCAGATCTACTCTAAGGTGCATCTCCTGTAAAATGCCAGGGTATTCTTATGGAAAATGGGACCAGCTGGCTTGAACATTCTCAGTCTGAGCAGGGAATTATGCAGCTTTTGCCCCCGCCCCTTTCTATGCTGCTGTGACCACAATCTTACCAACAGGAATTTGTAGAACCACTGGTGGCTGTGGCTAGAAGCTGAAGGATGCACTATATTAACTGTAGACATTAAGATGTCTAGTGGCAAGAGAGGATTTCTAATTCTGGATTTTAAGTGAAAACAGGTGTCTCTTGACAAAGCCGACTTTGGCATCAGAACTCGGCAGAGAAACAAGATTTAAGATTGTTGCTGTGCTCGGCATTCCCTCTTGGTTGGTGGCATCTCTTTGGTTTTGTACGTTTTTTGGTTCCTGAGTTGAACAAGGAAGTTTGTGTCTTAGAGGATCACATGGGAGAGTATTCTGGCCACTGGCTAATTAGTGTGTACTGACTTGTCCCTCACTGTGCAAGGCTTGCTTTGCAACTTCTGGGTTTTATTATAGCGTGTGTAAAGAGTTTGTGCTGTATACCCTGGGAGATATCATAGGGAAGTTTGAGGGTACATTATTTCCTTGGTATGAGTGTTGCAAGTAGAGAGAGACGAATTTGGTATGTTTTAATGCCGTTCCAGGGAACAGACCCTGAGCAGATTATTCTGCTCTTGGATAGTTGTTGTTCTCTCTTGTGGGACCATTTGGCTCACCACAGAAAGAAGCCTGGGGAGAGCCAACACACAAATAGCATGGGGATTAGGGTACTAAAGTAGAATGGGAGACGAGTCAAGCAGATACAGCCTCTTCCTCAGACGCTGTGTAGAGAGGCTGTAAGCATAACATACAGTGCTCTGAGTACTAGAGAAGTTAGCTGTGGAAGTGCGTAACTTCATGGTAAAATGAAGCTGCATCTGAATCAATGTTGTCTTTTCCTGACTATGCTTCTGTTCTGGGTAGCCACTCAGGGAGGAGGCACATGCCAGCAAGAAAGTCGTCTTTTAGTAACATTGGCAAGACAAAGGGAAATAGCTGGCAAAAGACTAACCTGAGCAGCCAAAAGAATGAACATAGCATAGGCAAGTATCTGAAAAAATAAACAAAATAAATTTGAAAGATAGAGAGGGGAGGGAAAAAAGGAAGGAGCTTAATGAGATGGAATAATGGAAAATATTTCCCAGAGCTGCTTCAGAGCCTTATACCACATACACAGAGCAGTGCAGCCTTTACAGCTCAGCAACTAGTAGTTGTGGTACAGGTCAGTTAATAAATAATGAAAAACTTGAATCCTGTCCTCCAGCTGTGCGAATGTTAGTGCCTTGGGACATGACTGAGTACCTGCAGTGGCTTTGCTGGAGCAGTGTTTCTGGCAGCACTCCGGTCATTTCATTCACAGTGTTTCAGCGGGGGAGCACAGGCGCCTTTGACACGAGTGCGTTGCACAAAGCAGATGATTCAGTGGCTGAGGAGCAGAGTCCCCATTTTGTTGCTTCTGTGCCAGTTTCCATTTAGCTTATCCTCTTCCTGTAAACATAACTTCTCCACCTAAGGATCCCTGTCCTTCCCAGGTTTGTTTGCCGTCCTTGTCTGGTGTCTTTTTACTATGACAGGATACAGATTCTTGGACTCTGCCTTCTTGATGAAATCAATGAGATTCTTCCACTGATTTCAGTGAGCTGCTATGTTTCTTCCCTGTGTCATTTGGTACCATTAAAACAGATAATTTCCAGTTATTGCTCACAGGATAGGAATGGTCTTTCCAAACAGTCATCTGATATTTTTAACTACAATATGTTACTCCAGAGAGCTCTTTTAAAGCTTGGTTTGTGTGTATGAGCAGTAAGTAGGTTAAACGCTAACAAAACGCACACATTTCTGGCAGCAATTCTCCATATGCTCTGTTTGTCTTGTTTCAGTAGCTCCCAGTTTCTGGATCACAGGTGGTCTCAGGAGCTAGGCTGGGCTTCCTGCGGATGCTGCTGGCTGGCGTGCTGCCCCAGGGCGGAGGGCCAGGCGTGCCCGCTCAGGCAGTGGGGTGGGACTGTGGTGCTGCCTGCAGAGCTGTCAGCCCTTTCTTTCTTTCTTTCTTCTTTCTTTCTTCGCTGAAAGAGTTGTCAAGCACTGGAACGGGCTGCCCAGGGCAGTGGTTGAGTCCCCATCCCTGGAGGTATTTAAAAGACGTGAGGACGTGGTGCTTAGGGACATGGTTTAGTGGTGGGATGGCAGTGTTAGGTTAATGGTTGGACTTGATGATCTTAAAGGTCTTTTCCAACCTAAATGATTCTATGATTGTATGTGTCAGGGCACAGTGGGGGAGGGGGCTCCCCATGGAGGCTCCGTCAGGGCAGGGCCTGGCAGCCAGGGCCCATCCCGCTGCTCCAGCCAGGAGCGGGGCAGCCGGCAGCACCGGGGCAGCTCCAGCCCGGAGCATCAGGCATCTCCCCGGGGGTGGGCTGAGGCCGGGCCCGGGACGTGGCCCCGAAGGTGGGGGCTGTAGTACAGCCAGGGGCCAGAACCCCAGCAGCTCCTTGAGCACAGGAGCCATGCTGTGTCTCGACTGAACCTGAGCACAGACAGCCAAACCCCGTGCTCACAGTCCTGACACAATGGCTGAGGGGCCATTTCTGGATGTGCCACCGAGAACACAAGCCATACGGGTCCAGCATGATCCCTACAGTTGGTCATCCGTGATGGGACTGGAGTGGCAGGTTATAATTACCTCCTTTCCAGGCATAAATGATTTTTTTTTAAATCCAAACTATGTACCAGGCTTCAAGACTTCGGGAAATTCCTGAAGCTGTGGAGGGCTGGGCAAGGAGCTGGGCTGTGAATCAGTCACCAGTGGGCAGGGAGCCTCTCCCCTCGGCAGGGCTGACAGCCCGCCTGCTCTTGATGGCAGGTGAGAACTGTTTCATCTGGGCTGCCGGTAGTGATCTCCCTTTTTTTTTTTTCTGTCTGGGCAGAGGATCCCAGCACCTTTTGCTGCAAGCCAGCTAAGATTTATGATGCAGAAGTGAAGGAATGGTGCTTGGATTTGCCATGGCTCCCCTATCTCCCCAAGGTGCGTGGGAGAGGCAGGATAAGGCTGACATTTCCCTGGCATGACTAACCGTAGTGCCCGCTGCAGCGTCTCAGTGGAGATCAGCCAGCCGGCATGTGGCAGCTGGGCAAGCCAGGTTCCTCCCTGTCTCCCTGCCCTGCCTGTGCCCGCAGCCGTGCAGGCAGCGCTCCGCTTCCAGCGCCGAGCCCGGGGACGCGGGCAGCGTGCGGGTGCCGGCTCATACCCACTGGAGTTGATCACCTGCTCTCCTCAGCAAATGCAGGATATTTGTTTTCTTTCCTCTCAAACAACAAGGGTTAGGTTGTCAGAGCTCTTTAGTCACTTTCTCTCTTGGCTCTGTTAAGAGTATGAATGAGTTTCCAGTGACTTTGCAGTTTTCTTTAAATTAAGGAAAGCAATTTTATGAATGATAGAAATGAGAGGGGGAAATCACTGTGTTTGACTCCATATACAACTTGATACTTTTTTTTTTTTTCTTCCCCTCCACACTTAAGAAAATGTAATTTGTTTTTGCATGAGAAGGTTGCTTATATTTTCAGCAGGTTCCAGTAGTCTGTGTTTATAATTGAAGCTTACTCGGTTGATCTTTTGAAGAGTATATAAAGCTTCCATTTTAAAACATCCTGTACATGATTTAAATCCCTGGGAAATGAACAGGGCTCCACACTGGCCTCAAGAACTGCCTCAGGGAGCTCCATTGCAGGCCCTGGCTTTTGCTTTTCATACGGTTATTTTGTGTGAATATTTGTTTTTACATAGAAAACCAAATCACATGATCAAATTAAAAAGTCAGGTTTTAATACTGAACATTATTATGTTTGTTGATTGTGTGATTTTATTTAAGTATATCGGCTCTCAAACTTTTTTTGAACCTCCACACCTTTCTTTGAATGTGTGAAAAGCTACACTTGTGAAAGCTACAGACATGCCTAGGAAATTCAAGAATATTCTGTATGTCTCTTCCATTATGTCATTGGCCTCTTATAGCTTAATTTTTCATTGAAGACGTGTTATTTGCTTCAGTGTGCTGTGTTGGAAGAAATATGACTTTGAGCAGTTTAAAAAGTACGTGATGTTTCTTTCATACCATCGTGTCATATGTAGCAAAAACCTGTAAGCCAGACTTCAAAGTTGGAGGCTGACTTTAATTGGCATGTAACACCCAGATTTTCCCAGAGATACTGCCGTCTACACACTGAGGTCTTCATCATGCAGCCCTATCATGTATTTCTAGTCACTAGACTGTGTTTCAGGTAAATTGCTCTTGATTTGTGTTTTCATTTTCTTATGTTCATGCCTTTCTCCCAGGAAGAATACTAATTTTTTACATGTGTATTCCATTGTTAAAACATATAGAAGCAGTTGGTGTCTACAGCGGATGAAGGCTACTCTTCTGTCATTAGGAGTTGCGTGCCAGATTTGAGCTAATAATCTAATCTATAGATCTTTGAAGCAAAGCAAATTCAAATGAAAATTTGTACTGAAGTAACAAACTGCTTTTTTTGACTTCAGACTGCCCTGCCTGAGCCTTTGGTGCATAAGGGCTGCTAGCAGTTTCAGTTAAAAAGTGTCTGAAAATTGAATTTAAGACATAATAAAAATAAAATTTTCTGAAAGATGTACAGTTTAATAGCACCTGTAGGATAGGAAAAGATTAACGTCAGACATGCATGTTTTTTGTAAAAATGTGTGCACTCCTTTCTATAGTTTACTTTTGTGTTCCTTCAATTTTTGTAATAAAGAGGTAATTTTGGTTTTAGCATTTACAAAAGGAACTCCAACAAGAACAGTATGTTCTTGTGTAACTAGATAATAACATTTAATGAGTAGCCCCAGTGGTGCCTGTATGGTGAAAAATATCGTCTATTCGGGAAGCACTGTAAGCTCAGTTCCCCGATAAAGCCTTATTTTTTTTAAGATCTATTTTCGGGTCAGTTCTATTAAATGAAGCGGGCTTGGCCCCTGCTCTCTGGTCCTGTGGGTAAGTGGGGCTTACAGCAGGGCTTGTGCCTGCATGGCTGAGCTCTCCTCTCCATCCCCCAGCCTGGGTGCAGCCTCTTGAGGTCAGTGTCCTCCCTTGAACTGAGCTCGTGTGTTGTCTGGGAGGGCGAGAGTCGCAGTGGCTATAGTCATGCTACGGGAAGGACTGGCAATTAGAGTCATGGGCCCTTGAGCTGGGCTTCTGTACACTTTCAGCATAGGCATGTCCAGTTATCTCTGGACTTTGAGGTGAATTGCAGCAACCACGCAAAGTGGAAAGACACTGGTTAGGAAAAAAAGTGGATAAACTGTGTTTAGGTCAGGCAGCAGTCTGACAAGCAAGCAGGACTGTAGTATACACATAAAGGGTTTGAGACAAAAAAAACACGTGAGGTTATTTCATGTAATGCCTTACCAAGGCTTGCTGAGACCACATGCAGGCAGTTGTCTACAAATTTTGGTGCCACCTAACAAGAATGTTAAGTATTGGAAATGATACAGAGAGGGGAAGTAGTGATAAGAGTTGAAAGGGGTGCATTTTGAGCACAAGTTAGAAGGAAAATGTTTTTTACTGTATTGTTAATGAAATGTGAGGATGTGATTCAGAGGGACCTTCGGCACTGATAAACTTTGTGCAAGATCTTAATGATGCCTGTACTTCTAAGTTGTATATAGTTTAGAGAGAGAGAGAGAGAGAAGAAAATGGCTGTTATCCCCAAACGAAAGAGGAAGAGGCTAACAGTGAATGCAGCATGGAAAGAGCGCAAGTGCCCTGGGTGCTTCACGTGGGAGGAAGAGGAATAGAAGCTGCAGCGAAGAATGTGTCCCCAAAGGAAGGAGCACTGTGACAGCTCCCTAAATGCTAGATAAAGTGAAAGACAATTTCTCCAGGGTCACAATGCCTCCCGCCCCAAATATTACTATAATAACTCCATACACTTTCAGAATTACTAAGCAGATGTTTTTCAGAGTGTGGTATAGCAGGGAGCAAGCTAGATTCCTGCCTGCTAAGTAGCTGTTCTGGTTTAGAACAAGCTGTTTCGGCCTTACCCAGGACGATTTGCCGTGTATGTATAGTTGAACACTAAGCTGCTGGCAGGCAGTGCATGTGGCATCCGTCTGATGTTAAGACATGTTGCAGCTGATCAGGTGCTGACACGAATACATTCCTTAAGGGGAGGGATAGTGATGCCTCATTTGCAGTAACATGTTGAACACCCCTGGGGAACGAATGAGAAAGAAACTAAATATTACACAGTGTCAAGCCTTAAAATGCTAGGAGATAGGCTTTAAATAAAGAGATTAGTTGGGTCTGCTAGTTTTGGCTTGCCGTTTTGTAACTCGTGATTTGTTGTTACCCAGCTGTAACAAAAAGCAAATGTGAGTTTGGTGGCGTCGCCCTCCGCTTCCCACCCACCTGGTTGTTCAGAAGCGCGGTTGTTACTGTTTTCAACAGTCTTTGTTATGCAGAAGAAACAAACTTGGCATTAAGAATTGGCAATTTGGGAAATGATAAACGGTGTTTAGGATGATTAAAAATATTGACAAGCAGACATGCTTTTAATGTTACTTGCCTGAGTATGCATATAATGTATAGCTAATGGGTTTAGAAACAGCAAGTAACCTCAGCTACAGTTTAACTGAATGCACTCAGAAAAATTCTGATGGCTGTTGGTAAAGGCTATATTAAAACCATATTGGAAGCGGGCCTGCAATTTTAATATCTTGTGTTGTGGTGGTGGTTAGCCATAGCGGGTATTAGATGGAAGACTTCCAGGCGGTTGCATTGATTAATTTCGGATCTGGACTTAAAATGATCCCTGTGTATGTTGTGCTGGATCCTACTACTATGTAGCAGCTGAATGAAAGATGACAGTTTTCTTTCTGCAGTAACTGAGAAGAAAAAAAAAAATATTCAGGTGAAATCAAAGCTTTTCTCTTGTTCTAGCCAAATGGGAATAAACTGGGGGAAAAAAGCTTTTAATTGAAATGCCATTTTTTTAGTTCAGGTTTCGTGTGTCTCTTAATCTTTGATTAGTAAAGACCAGGGCACCTACAGGTGTCAGAAGATTTTATGCAGATGGGTATGGTGTCTGAGCAGTGGTGGCATATGTGCCCATGATAAATTGGGCAGGGAGAGGTCGTGGTCTTCAGGCAGTGCCTTTGGCAAATTTATGGATGGCACAAGGAGAAATCTTGGGTTTGAACTCGTCGCGGTACTTCGCCCTTCTTCCCTGTTGGTAACTGTATTAATAATCCTACTGGAAAGCTAGCGCGTTAAGCAGTCACTGCCGGGGTCTGGAAGGAGTCTTCTCAGGGAATGGGACAAAAATAATTTGGTTGGGTTTCTGCATTGTCTTTTTGGTATTCAGACACTCCAAGGAACCATTATTTATGGTTATTTCTGTAGACTGCACATTGTGGTTTGAGGTTAACAATTACAAGCTTTTCTCCTATTTAAATTTTATCACAGGCAAAAAATTGGCAGAGTTACTATACCATTACTGGTTTTGTAATGACAAAACAGTCCTGAATTACAAAGACAATGTAAAATCTGGTTTTGAAGCTGGTGAAAGGACTGACTGAGATCCTTTCTGTTTTCATTCACCTGTATAGTGAGCTTGAAATCTACATTGTAAACTTACTGCCAAGCTGTGATTAGGGTTGATTAGGCATGGCTAAAGCTGAACTCCACATTTAACTAATAGGTCTTTCGATGTTACAATGCCTCAATTGTGTTTTAAGTCAATGGGTATGGCATGTTACAGGTAAAGTTTTGCTGTGCTAACAAAGGTGCGACAGGAGGCTTCAGCAGGTTTATTAAACTCACTGTTTGTCAAATCAAGGACATGCACGATAGAAGGAATTATGTGAATTAGCTCTATATATTGTTAGGAGCTAACTTAATAAGTTAGGAAAAAAAGCCCTCAGGTGCCCTTATTTTTAGTGCAGCTGAAACATGAATTTTTTTTTCAATTGGAAGTCTTTATATAACATGTTGGGATGTCTGAAGAATAGAAAAGAAATGTGTCTGTGAGTAGTGTGCCCTTATTACAATGCTTCAGCTCACTGTCGCTTGCAGTATTTTTTTCAGAATTATTCACTGGATCTGAAAATTTGTAAAAAAAAAAAAACAAAAAAAACCCACCACAACACAAAACCAAAAAACCCCCAACACAACAAAAACAAAACAACCATGAAAAAGATAAGTGAAGGAGGGCTGAAGAGTCCAGATCACATGAGAATTTTTCAGCTCTTGAGGGACTAAAAAGGCCCGATTGTTCATCTTTAGAGAGGCACTGAATTAAATCTATAGAGGCAAATAAAATCATGAATAGTACAGGCATTCCTGTCATGCCAACACGAGAGAAAACAAAACCAAGAAGAGTGTACAAGTCATAATGATCATGTGAATTACATTAGCACTATGTGTCATTGAGGCTGGGGACCTGTGGAGCTTGAGAAAAGATTTTGCTGCATGCCTGAACAAACAATATGCAGAGCTGTATTCAGCAGCATGCTTTTTGGTTTATCACAGCTGTAAGGATAAAGCTTTCCTATAAAGACACTTTTCAGTTAGAAAATTGTTTGCATTTTCCCTGAATTCTGAAGTGTTGCCTGACTTCAGTGATGACACTGCTCAGCTTCACACAGCGGTTTGATCCGTCGGGGTAATTTTTTTGTCACCATGTCATGTGTTAGTTGAAATATGTGATTGTAAAGTCTATGGTTGAACAGTCATTTTAGTCTCACATTTGAGATTACATTAAATACTTTTTCATATCTTTCCCCCCCCCAAAAAAAGGATATTTCTGAAAAGTAGTCAAATATTTATGTAACTCACTTCAAATAATCTGTATTGGTTGGCCAGGACAGAAGGATTTCATGGAGTACTTTTCACCTGCTTTTACCTTTAAACTTCCAATCAGGTGCTCAGTGATGAGCTACCAGACATGATACACCATGCATCTCCTTAGTTACGGTGGTAAAATTTTGGTAGCCTTTTTGAATGTTTCCTATTAATTGAATGAGAAAGGCTTCAAGAAGTCCTAAGCAAATCTGCAGTAATCATTATTATCAAGAGAGTCAGTTAAGCAATTCTGCATTTAAAATGTACAGCGTTGCTTTATTTTTCCGTGAGTGTCAGTCTGAAAACATGCATGTTCAGTGAGGCAGCACGTTTCATGGCAGCTTTGCAGTTACCTAAACTTCTACTCAGTATGGTCAATGGATTTGGGTCACTCTGAAGTAATTCTTAGATTCTGGATAGCTTGCTAAGATAGGTTGCACTGGATGTGTTGGCCAGATTTCCACCAACTATACATATAGACACTTGCATGTATACACCTAAATTTAGGTGTCTGGATCTGGAGCTGAACCTCACCCCTCCTCATCCTCATATACATGTAATAGACATCTTGTGATCTCAGGGAAGTATAAAAGCTAGAGGCTCTCAAATCTTTCTCTGTTCTTTCTTGTCAACGTCTGGGTGAATCTGTTAAAAAGAACCAAAACCATTCTCAATCAAAGCTACAGTCTACGGTTACATATCCTGTGAATGCTCAAGGCTGATTACTGATGGTCAGACCTGGCTGCACATAATTCCGTGCAAACCTCCGTTTCTGGGCGACTCCACTTAATTGTGTTGTGACTGTAGATTAAAAGTCCTGCCTGTCCTTTGACTGACCATTTCCTCTGAAGGACAGCTGCAGCTGTTTCTTTTTCATTTAGATACTGCATCACACTTAGGTCCGTGATGTGTCTTTCATGTTTAGTTTTCTAGCTTTTCTACCCAAATGTTTGTGAGTAGTGTGCAAAACTATCCATCTAGCAGACACGTGAGCCCAAGGACCAGTGCCAAGGAGCTTCAGGCAAAAAAAGGTCACCTGGTTCAAAACTTACTTTTGCAGACGTTGGCATGGAAATAAGTGCTCACATTTGTGTATTGAGGTCTGAGACTGAAGGGTTCTTTCCCAACATAGAGCAAGAAACTCAATGAAGCTAGAAAACCTCCTCATGTGTGATTGTTGCCTGTAGAACCTTCTGAGACAAATCTACAATTTTGTAAGTAATCCAGAGCTTCTGAAAGGGGGGTAGCCCAGAGTATAGTGGAAGATAGCGTTGACTCAGGAGTCAACATTGTACCTCCTCTCCTCAGCATGGGGTTTTTCACACCAAGGAGCCTGCTACAGTACCTTGTGCTGTGTGTCTGTGTTGTGGTCCTTAATTCTGATGATGCAGGACATTGTTCCTCCTTAATGCCATAATGTCATACTTGCCTGCTGTTTTTGAGAGCAGAAACTCTCATCTTCCTCTTCTGGAAGTGATCAGTCTGTGTGGAAGGAAATCTGAATTACTCTGCTCTTTGAAACTTGGGTTTCCAAGTTCTCTGAAACTGGGTTACTGAAGCCAGCTAGTCCTATATGGCCTTTTTTCCCCCTAAGACATGACATTCTTTATATTGAAGCTCCCAAGTGTTGATGAAAATAACTGTGATAGGCATATGTGTTAGCAAAGGGTACTTCCAACACTGTAACAAGATCTCATGGTCATGACAACGTAGAGAGCACTGCGTCTGCAAACATTGCGCATCTATAGAAATGCCCACAAGGACAGCATGCGTTAGTTGAAGTCCAGGAGTCATTCCCATTATGTCCATACCTCACTCTTTCTGAAGCAGGTTCTTTGGCAAGCTCTTTTGAACAAAACTTAGGTCTGTACCTGATGTGGAGACAAATTCTTTAGTAAGTTCCTGAACATTGACTCTGCATATAAGCTGGTGTAAATATTTTTTTAGCACTTCTGAAACTCTGTTAAGGCGTACGTTAAGTAGAAGGTGTTACCATATAGTAGGTTTAATAATAAATAGATTTTGCTTCATCATCTCATTTGTAGAGTTCCTGGGAAAGGAACAGGAGATACATGTTAGAAGAGATAGATCTAAAATTTCTGTTTTACATGGACGTTTCCTATTTTCCAATTCCTTTCTTTTCAATCTTTCTGCTATTAGCCAAAATCTCTGGAGTAGATGATAATATTTTTTTCTTGTGCTGCCTTCTGAAGTATGTGTTGAATCTGTTTGAGAACTCTCTCTATTCTTGTCTCTTTTAAAAATCTATTTTATGACTATGTATTCTGGCACGGTCTTTAATTTGTTTCAGTAGTCTTCCTATCCCTGAGAAATGCATGAGTCTTTCTGGCACCCATCCTTTTCAATTGTCTGTGAACAATGAAGCAAAGAATCTGTTTCATTTATATAGGCATTTTCTAATTACAGCAGTGGAAAAGCTAACTGGACTACAGTGATGTGCACAGTTTGCTATGCAACTTCAGTCATGTTTTCTACAAGAGTTCTGCTTGAAACTCACTATATTAATATTTCTGCTCAATATAAGCCAAGAAAGAAATGTCCTTTCAATATCAGGTCCAGAGTTTTGACTGAAACAGAGTTGTGCAGATTAAACAGCTTAGATGGTTCACGTAACTAACATCAGGCCTGTCAGTTAGCCTCCTGAACCTGTTAATGGTTTTTTTCATGTGGAATATTACTCTGATGTATATATGTTTTAATGAAGTTAAACATTGTTGTAACTTGGGCAACTGTCATCTGGGAACAGTGAAGAGAAGGATGTGGTTTCTTCATCATTGACTGGGAAAATAAAAGTTCAGTTAAATATCTTCTTCCACTTTGAAATATGAAATTGCCTTCAAATCTAACCTTTTGTTTTAATGGGCAAATACAGTAGCTGCTAGTTTGGGTCTTGAACTGTTTTACTAGGTATTAGGTTCTGGCTATGGGGAAATCCACATGTGCCTAACTTTATTTATTATGCACACCTCTTTGATTTCAAGGAGTCTCTGCAGAGTAGAAAGCTTGCATTACAAACCCCTTCATGCTGTTCTGCAGATACTATTCACTCGCTTCTCTTTGTGGTGCTAGGTACTTGTTTTCCGGAGTTGATCATAATTTTGTCAGCTTCCTAATTGAAGCGGTGTTAATCACAACTTTTTTTCCCTCACTTCTGATACAAATTGTGTCTAATTTCTAACACCTACACTAAGATCTTGAATGGCACCAATCTTTTTATAAATGAAATGATTAACGACTGGCGGGTGCAGAAGCCAAACCCCTTGACTTAGGTGCGGCTGCAGCAGAAGCAACTCCTTTGCATGGAATGTTCCAACTTGGTTGGTGTTTGGGATGTTTATGTGTGTGTTTTGATGGCAAGGGCCCAGCCCGCTGAAAAATCTGCCGTAAGGATGACTCACAATATTATGACAGAAGGTAGAGTCATCGTCTTTTACTTAAAGAGCATTTAATTTAATTTGTTCTTGACTATGTATAAAACCACTTAATAGTGCTATGCAAATTGATATAAAATATATTTATAATATGTGACAAATAACTTCTACAAAACTCATGTATTTTCTCTTTAGCTTTAAAAATGAAAATGTGTGCCATGATGGATGATGCTTTTAAATCTAGTGTTTACTTCAGTTAAGACAATTAAATAAATATTAAAGGAGAAATGAAATACTAAAGATATTGGAAAATATTTGTGAGCATTTATAATACAGCCCCACAACACTCACTGTGCGCAATCTCTGCTCAGTAACACCAGATTCTCTTGGTTCTTCAGAGAAGGATGGTGATCAGCAATCACAGCACTGAAATCCCCGTGCACATGCTCAAATGCAAATTCCATGTACCCAGTGAGTGGACAGGTGTGTTTCTTCAAGCTTATGGCAGATAAAAACGGGTTTAATTTTCATTTAAAATCATGGGAAAACACTCTTAAACAAAAGGACCAATGTGGCAATTAGTGGCCTCCTGAGCCATGGTTTTGGACACATTTTTCTGGGGTTAAAAAAAAGTCTTTTTACTGAGCTCTGGGAGGTGAGCTGCTTTTCCTGTGGCTTTGCAACATACCCCTCTGCTATTTAGGAAGGGGAAAGGGTGACCTGTGGAGGCCCTAGGCCCCCAGCAGTGCGCCCTTTCCCATGGCCAACACCAGGTGTGTTTACATTCAAGTCCTATTACCTGTCTATTCCTCTTTGTAAGCCATCAGCCAGCTTGTTTTCAGTCAGCTGTCGAGCCTTCCGTCTGCTTCAGAAAACTAAAGGCAAACACTGACCAAGACAGAGACAAATGCTGTCTTCTGTAGTATTTTCTGGTAGATCAAGACTTTGGGTAAATACAAACCAGTTAATCTAGGTTGGTGTCTTGTGTGTTAAGTGTAGAACGAACTGAAAACAGCGGCATTCATTGCAAATTTCCCTTGTTCTTAAAAGGGGAACTGGAATAACCCTGTGCTGGTAGGAGTTGCAGGGATGGGAAAGTCTGTTTAAAGGGGGGAGGCATCTCACAGAGAGGGCTCTTCAGCCGGCCGATGAAGCCACAGCACCGATGTAAGATGATGTCTTGTGCAAAAGCAGTTGGTTTTAGTGATTTTTACCTGTATCATGGTGAGAAAAACTTTACCTCTTCTTCATCTAAATGAAAGCTTTATTCTAAGGACACTATCGTGTCAGCGTCTTTGCAGCTTGTTTTCTGGGAATAGTTAAGGCTTTTACAACAACTTGTCCTGTCTTGTTCTGAGAGTTGGCAATCAAACAGGCAGCGTAAGTGATTCTTAGGCCATTTTTATCAAGTGTGAAACAAATGTAAAGAAAGCAAGTGAAAAAAACAATAACCAAACCAACAGTGTATGCTTACAGAAGCCTGCTTCTCTTGTCAAAACTGTGCTGTGAAAGCAAACTTTATTATTCATACCGTCTCCATTATTGTGGCTGAAATAGGAGACTGAAGTGCTCTGTTTCCTTTTCTAGTATTGTCTTTTATTTTTCATGGATTTTTTGTGCTGCTAAGAGCAACAGATGATACTGGTTTCGTTGCATTGAAATTCGGAGAAGAATGGCATGAGCTTGATCTTGCTCCCACTAAGCATATTGGAAGTGGAAAGTCCCGCTGGTTTAGGAGGATTATGTTTCTTTTTATGCCGCTTAAGTTTTATTATTAATTAAGTGTTCTTTCAAGAAATAATAGGTGCAGTATTACTACCTGTCCTGTAGACTTGTCTTCCAAAGAGCACAAGGAAAGCAGTCATTCTAAATGCCTGAAAAGAAATACATTTTTATTTACAGTGCCCTTGTAATTAATTCAAATACAAGCTTGTATTGAGTTTCCCAAAGTTAATACCATTTTGTGATCAAGGCGATTTGGGGTGCTGCCAAATGAAATGTAATAATTCATTTTGAACAATGTGATATTTAACAGTTTTATTTCTTTGTGTTGCAATTTTTTAAAGCTTCTGCTTTAGAAACAAAACTGAGAAAATGTAAGGACAGAATTGTTCACTAAAGCTTATATGTCATATTTTTTTCTTTGGGGGTTTTGTTTTAGGTTTTTTTCAGTGTGGGTCTGGTTTTCAGTAGCGTAGGATTTCAGTAGCAAAGGTTTCAGACCCTTGTGACTCTAGTTAGCTTCGGTGGGATGAGGTTTTGCTCAGCATCTTTTGAAATCCCTTCTTCCTTTTAGTTGTTGTGGCTAAGAGGATTCCCAGTGCTTAAAGACCGGGAGAAAGTAACACAGTCTGCCCTGAGAATCGCAAGGTCTATGTAGCAATTGTAAAGGACAATATTAATTTTGAAGTTTTACATCAATTTAAAACATAAAAGTAGCGATGTTGGTACAAGATAATACTTAGGGCCTTGAAAATGTTTATAGGTAGGATTGGCTTAAGAAAAGTATTCCATTAAGACAAGTATTCCATTAAAACAAGCTGTGGCTGGCAATGGAGTTTAGTGGCATGAAGGTGGAAGTGCACGGGGCCGAGGGTTTTCTGCAAGACAACTGGCAGCAGTGTTTATCTGAAAGCAGGGCTTCAATGCAGTTTGAACAAGGTTTCTTTAAAGCCCAGTAAGAATACTTGTCTTCCAGGTTAGAGTGATGTTTTTGTGACTGAACTTGTTTGTGTATGGGTTCTGACATGTGCTGAAGAGTATGATGCAGAATGACTAAAAACTTTAAAGGCAGTAGAAACGAACTTCCTCACATAAATGTGTCCTAAGAGAAAAGCGATTTTAAACTCCTTAAGGGCAGTGGAAAGGACAAGGCGCAGTAACACAATGGCAATGCACATGAACAAACACGCATAAGAAAATAGATATATAAGGGATGTCTAGAAACTTTAGCTTGCAGACAAAGAACTGACAGTGTTGTAGTTGTCTGCTGCTTGTGCTTATCACTTAGCAGTGACCTCAGCTTGTTCACGTGATTTTAATGAAATCCTTCTGTAATGAAAACTCTGTTGCTGTATTCATCCATGCTTTTGATTTGATTTACTAATACAGCAGTGATTTAAAACTGGTCAAGAGTTGTAATCAAGTGTTACTGTTTTTATTTGACAGGCCGGACCTGATAGACATGAATACCGTTGCTGTTCAAAGCAACCTTGCAAATTTAGAACATGCTTTTTTTGTAGCAGAAAAACTGGGTGTTGCCAGACTTCTGGATCCTGAAGGTAAGATAGCTGCAAAGGGCTTTGTTGCAAACTCCCTAACATTAAAACAAAATCCAATCTGCGTGCAGGTTGTAGCATATTTGTGAACATTCTTACAACTACGTGATAAAGCGCTGTTCTGTCTTGCTCTTTTAGATGTTGATGTTTCCTCACCTGATGAGAAGTCAGTAATAACTTATGTGTCATCACTTTATGATGCATTTCCCAAAGTACCAGAAGGTGGTGAAGGCATCAGTGCAAATGTAAGTAGGAGAAAAATACTTGTGCAGTGTGTGAGAGCTTCATTAATACGGTTCTTGATTTCAGCTCCAGAATGTTAGGTGGATCTTCTATAGCACTGCTGTCATGCTTTTCTTTGAATTCATTTTCTAGGTTGAGGCTGTAGAGGCTTAGCAGCTATTTCATGTTCTGGACATGAAAATATTTATGCAAAGAGTTTAACTATAAACAATATATGTGAACTTGGAGAAGAATATAGTTCTTACTTTTCAGTCATGGACCTAACAAATTGTGTCTCTCTGATTCTTACCAATTTTAAGTTTATTGAACTAGAAAATTACGTGTTTTCAGAGGCATTATTTGGGACCAAAACTGAAGAGTGAAATCATGTATTTGGAAGCTTTATGTGAGCTGTAATGAGCAAGTAAATATTGTTTCAGAATTGCAGGGTTTAGAAATCTCTCTTCTATGTGTGTGAAAACCTCAGACTTCAAAGATAAAGCAAAAATGAGCTTTCAGATTATTTTCTTCTGATCTGTAATCTGGGTTGTGTTTTGGAAGGACGTTGAAGTCAAATGGGTCGAATATCAGAATATGGTGAACTACCTCATGCAGTGGATCAGACACCATGTCGCGATAATGTCCGACAGAACCTTTCCCAACAATCCTGTGGAGTTGAAGGTGAGATGTGGCATCTTAAACTCTGTGTTGGAATGACGCTTTATCTTACTGACTCAAAGCATGCTTGAACAAATGAAGTGCTTGTTGATTTATACAATCAAATCAACAGTAGAACAGTACTACTCTTTAACCTTTTCAAAATACAATAAATACATTATTAACATATGAACAATCAAAAGCAAATTTTTAGCTTGTCACTGATCGTTTTTTGTAGAACTCAAGCAGAATTGTATAAAAAGGTAAACTTATGAAGAATGTTAGGAAAGGTTTTAGAGACTAAGGTTATATACACTGTAAGTAAAAGTTGATAATGGTTTTTATGTTTCTGTAGGCACTTTATAATCAATATTTGCAGTTTAAAGAAACAGAAATTCCACCAAAGGAGACAGATAAATCAAAAATTAAACGTCTATATAAACTGCTAGAGGTAAGTTTTAACATGCATGGAAATGTATAGAAGTTCCCTTTCTGTGGCTTAAAATAACAAATATGTATGAATTGTTAAGGTCTGGATAGAATTTGGACGCATCAAACTTCCTCAAGGCTATCATCCAAATGACATAGAAAAAGAATGGGGAAAGCTTATTATTGCCATGCTGGAAAGAGAGAAGACCCTTCGGCCTGAAGTGGAGAGGTACGCTAGTAAATGTTTGATGGGCTTGGTTAATATATTTTCTGTTGTTTTAACCCATATTGAAAATTGTAAATGTCTTCTTCTATGATAACATCCACATTCTTTTTCTAGATCAAGTAATTCTGCCTTTGTTCAAAGCCTGAAGTTCTTTACCTACTTCATAGAAGCAGGTCCGGATGGAAATAACTTCGGTGGTCTCAGAAGGTCATAATGAATAGTATCTGTGCCTCAGATCATCAAAGCACTTAAACACAAATATAACTACCTTCTTTCTCCAGTTAGTCAGAGCTAGGTTCATGTCACTTCGCTGTATCATTGGACTTGATTTCATACAAGCAACATCCTTATCCTTTACGTGAAATGTGTATTTCACTTGATGCACAGCATTGTGGGCTAACGTCCTGTTCTGAAGTTGCTTAAAAGTTGGTTGTACTCAAGAGCACACAAAGTGTTTGGATGTGCAAGTACATAGTAGTCTTCCATGGTAGCAGAATGCGTGACACAGTTTTGTACATCACTAATAACATACTGAGCATGAGCATCTTGATGCAGTTTTAAAGGATTTGTACTTTTAATGGTACCTCTTTTGAGTTCTGTGGCAGGCACAGGTGCTATCCATTCATTAAACAAAAAAACCTTTTAAACTCTAAGTTGAATCATTCTTTGGGCTTCTACCTGCAGGAAGGTATAGACATTTGGGTCTGGATTCATTCTGCTTAACTTTAAGTATCCCAAGGAGACACCTAAGATCTGAAGCGCTTTCTAGAGAATCCTGGCACTGACTTTCTGGTGACAGTAGGGTGATCATTCTCTCTGGTCACAGTAGGTGATCATTCTCTCTGTTTTAGGTACCTGAAATTAGGTGTGAAGAATCCAGACCATTGTGTAGGAAGTCCTAGGAAAGACAGATTTTAGCCAGGGAAGATCTCAGAGACAGTCAGGAGTTGATTAAATACTTCACGCTTACCAAAGCAAGAGCATGACTGAAATGGCAGATTCAATGAGGTGTTGATTCACAGCATCCTACTGCGAAAAGTTCCTATAGAGGAATACAGATTTGTCCCCACCATGCAGAGCGGAACACTCGAAATCAGTGGAAGAAATACAGCCTGCTAGATTTGCAGGTTAATCTGTCCTGACCTGCCAAAAGCAAAGTTAGTGCCTGCTTTTGCCGAAAGGAATTCTATTCATACTTGCAGAAAGCTGGATTATCTTTTTTTGAGAATGTATAAAAGACATTAGTTTATTTCTTTTTTTATTCAGATGGGCTGAGAACAGGTAAATACAAATGAACATAAACTCCATCCCATGTTTCAGGGTTGGTAAACAGATTGAAAGTGACAGATCGTATGGTGATGGTCACTAGCTGTGGTCACTGCAAAATGAGAGAGAAAAGTCGATTAAGTGATTCTGGCTTAGAGATAAAGTTAAAATTGTCAGTTGATCTGGACAGAAGAGCTTGATCCATGTTTGTTGTGTTGGTTACTAGTGCATCTCACTAATATGAGGTGTTGATACCATTCCCAGGGTGGGATTTGGTTGTGGCAAAAGTGTGACCTCAGCTAATACTAAAATTTGGCAAGTACTAAAACTTTGTCTGCAAGTCTGGTGAATACATCTGAAAGTATCAATGCAGATGGACAATGGATGGCCAGATTGGTGTATGGGATCAAAATGAATATGATGTCAGTGAGGAGAGTGCCAAACTGAGCTCTAGTTTGCAAAACTGGCAGAGTTTGGAATTACTGCAGGGGTGTGTCTATGCCTTTGCTGTGCTCTTCAGAGTAAACACAGTCATCTTATGGTGTGGGTGTGGTTTTCGAAAAGCAGGGTGTGAAATACAGAAAAAAAATCACCCCTAACCCAAATTCTGAGTTAAAGCATAAACTTAAGGGTGGTGATCAGATTTTTCTTACTTGTTTTGCGGTCAAAGCAGCAAGAAGCAATTAGCTTTGCATGTGGAAGAAGTTGAAGGGAAATTTGCAGGAGGACAGATTAGCGGGACAGGGCAGTTAGTAAACATGCATACTTGGACAGTGGAGTAATGATGGTGGGTTGGATGGTGTACAGGTGTCTCAAATTAAGTCGTTATGAGCTGATTAACTGTGATATTTCCCCCAGTTTTATTGTTTAGATCCATTTAAAGGAAGAGTCATCAGTCCAGCCTGGAGGTGTTTTGCACCATACTGTGGAGTGTGGAGTTCTCACTTCACTCCTTTATGAAACTTTTCATTGAAGAGTCTGAGAAACACCGCAAAGACTTCTTTAAGTTCTTATTTGGCTTATAGACATTTAGTGACACTTAAATAAAATATTTGGCGCATCTGTTTCCTAGAGACGCCCTAATGTTGCCTAGTCTGTACTTGCAGAGCTTTAATGCAAGGTAGGGAAGCCAAAAGCAAGGTAGCATACATAGCCCCAGGTAAAATCCTTTGAAGAGCTGGCAGAATATTAATTGCTGGGTTTTGAATATGCATACTGAAGCCTATTTAAAGGAGGAGAGCTAAGTGTTTCAAAAGCCAGTAGTGAAATTTCATTCCTGGAAGCTGTACTTTTTTGTAGGAGTATTATCTTTTCATTTTTCAGCAAATGTAAACAGCCAGAAGGACCGTGCTCTGAACGTAAAAATGAACAGTAGTAGTTACAGCTATCATAGCAGTGATTCACTGTTCAGCAACAGTACTAGTGCTCGAACCAGCATTGACTCTAACGAGAATTTCCTTTCTGCTAATTGTGGTCCCACACTGATTAAATCTTGTATAAGCTTTGGTAATGGCACCTTAGAAGGAAACAGGTAACTTGGCATATGTATTTGTCCTTTGTGTTAGATGCTGTTTGTTTGTTTGTTTTTAAAGTCATGCAAGATGTCTAGTAAATATAAATAACATTAATACTTATTTATCTTTCTGAAATGCTCTGGCATCACCTAGGTTGGAAATGCTGCAGCAGATTGCAAACAGAATTCAGCGGGACAGCCGGAGCTGCGAGGACAAACTAATACTTGCCCGGAATGCTCTGCAGTCTGTAAGTCAGTTGGTGATTTTACCTGTCTGTGTTCATGAACTTAGTACAGTGGAATGGCTATTTAAAAAAAAAAATCTTTAGGATTTCTGAGTGCATGCCTAAGAGCTGCTATTTTTATTTTTGTTGTGCTTTTATTTTTAATTTAGCAATTCTTCAAGAAAAATCTGAAAAATTGCCTGGAGTGAGTTCTGTTAGATATTTTTTTTTTTTTTGTCATTAGTTAGATAAAATGCTTCACAATTGTTTTGAGATCAGAAGTTTTTACAAAAAAATCAGGATTTCTTGCTGCTCATTTCTCTCTGATTTAGCTGCAGGGCTTAATGGCTTTCTCTTATTTATTCAGGACACCAAGCGATTAGAGTCAGGGCTCCAGTTCCAACATGAAGCAGAGATAGCTGGGTATCTTCTTGAATCTGAGAACCTTCTCCGCCAGCAAGTGATTGATGCCCAAATTCTTATTGATGGAAAATACTACCAGGCAGACCAGCTTGTGCAAAGGTACTTTACAGTGTATTTATATGAATAAATAAATGTCCCAAATGTCAATACCCATTATGGACAACATTTTCAAATAATTATGTCTATGGATAAACTTCTCAATCTGTCACTGGGCACCCAAATAAAGATTATCAGGTATTCTGGTGGGTACATTGCCCACCAATGTTGTTGAAGAGAAGAGGCGCTGTTTGTACTTCTTTGTGAAAATTAAGTAATTAATCAGCATATGACTTAAATGTTTCATGTTTACTAGATATTTGAGTGTAAAGATGTTAGCTTGTTTTATTGCACCTAAAATGCTTTTACAATTCACTAACTTTGATTTTAAAAATGGAGGCAAGATTTCTGGTGATAGCTGTAGATGTCTTAACAGGTAAATAATGGGGTAACATTAGCTTATATGGGGCAACATTAGCTTATATGGGGGAGCGTGTGCAGTCTTAGCAGAAAGATACATTTAAAAGGCATAATTCAATTTTATGAAGAAGTGGCTCCAAAGTTTTTCAGGATTTGTCAGATCAAGCACATAGCAGGTCCTTGGCAGTGAACTGCAAGTGTTTGTTCTACTGCAACATGTAGTATCTTGTAAGCTTTCTGCTTTGCTCATTAGTCCCTGGATTTGTGTATGGTGCATCCTAGTGCCCATACTATGCTGATTTTCTGGTCATTGCTTGATTTCTGCATCTATTATCTGTGTTTATAGAAGTATAAGCTGACATATCCTATACTTTCTGATATAAATACTTTAAAATAAATATTTACATGCAACTAAAGTGTAAGAGACCATGTGAATCATATTGCTATTCAGTTCAGCATGATAAACCTTAATCATAAGCATTCACTGGAATGATTTTTAAAAATTTTTTTACTTTCTTTTATTTTAATAGAGTTGCAAAACTTCGTGATGATCTGATGGCCATACGGACTGAATGTTCTTCTGTGTACAACAAAGGGCACGCACTGACAACAGAGCAGACAAAGCTGATGATATCAGGAATAACTGAAAGTTTAAACTCAGGATTTACAACAAACCTAACCCCCGAATTAAATGCTGCAATGACCCAAGGTTTAACACCTACTTTCACTTCTTCCAGCTTGACATCTGGCCTTTCATCAGGTCTTACTTCCAGACTGACACCAACCATCACTCCCGCCTACACACCAGGCATCCCACCACGGTTAATTCAAAGCTATGTGACAGGAGTAGACAGTGGGACTCTGCAAACACTCAAACTGATGCAAATCAGAAAACCTCTTATGAAATCAGCTTTTGTGGATCAGAATTTAACAGAAGAAGAAGTGAACATGAAATTTGTCCAGGACCTATTGAGCTGGGTGGAAGAAATGCAGGTAGCAATCTTTACAGAAACAGTCTGCTTCTAATGTTACATTTACTCCTTGTAGATCATGGCTAATTTTTCCTTCTTGTTTGTAAGGTGCAACTTGATCGAGCAGAATGGGGTTCAGATTTACCAAGTGTTGAAAGCCATTTAGAAAATCACAAAAATGTCCACAAAGCTATTGAGGAATTTGAATCCAGCCTTAAAGAAGCTAAAATCAGTGAGGTACAGCACCATATTCTTCATTTCTTTGGTTACTTTCTTTCTGGGTGGCCCATAGACTAATGCTGAATTTTAGAACTGTTTGGATTTCAAAGTCTTAGTTTTACTTCTGATCTTTAGATCAGGAGATCTTATGGTTTAATATATCTAACCGTTTTGTTGTCTTTTGACCTCGTATATCAAATACAGATCCAAATGACTGCCCCTCTTAAACTCAGTTATGCAGAAAAATTGCACAAACTGGAGAGTCAGTATTCAAAACTCTTGGTAAGTTCATCATATACCTTTTCCATGTTCAGCTTTTCAGTGTACATCATCTTTGATAAGGGATGAACTTTAAATTCCAATTTTTGTAATTTTTTTTTTCTTTTTAATAAAGAACACATCGAGAAATCAGGAAAGGCATCTAGATACTCTTCACAATTTTGTGTCGCGTGCTACTAGAGAGCTGATATGGCTGAATGAAAAGGAGGAGGAGGAGGTTGCATATGACTGGAGTGAAAGAAACCCCAATATAACAAGAAAAAAGGAATACCATGCAGTATGTATTGCTAGTATAATCCAGAGGGAATAATTAAATAATCTTTCAAGATTTCTAAAACACTTTTTTTTTTTTGTTTGGAAAAAAAGGAATTAATGAGAGAACTTGATCAAAAAGAAGAAGTTATTAAATCAGTACAAGAAATAGCTGAGCAATTGCTTCTTGAAAATCACCCAGCCAGGCTAACCATTGAGGTAAGTTAGTAAAACCAGCACACAAACAAGGAAATAGTTTTGTGATTTAATAGACCTTAGATTTTGGGGGAAAAGAAGGGAAGTGCTAACTCAGAGGAAATTAAACAACAAGACTCTGAATAACAAGGACTGTTGGTTTGGGTTTTTTTTTAAGTCTTCAGGGTCTCTATTGTATCTGTCTTCCATTTCCAAAAAGTAAAAACACTGCTGTAAAGTTGTGGTTACGTCTTGGATTGCTTAGATAAAATCCCCCTGAAGTCTAAAATTAAAATTAACAAAGTTTGTCTGTACAGTTACTTCTAGTCATGCATGCAGCTTCTAGAGTTATTAATACAAATTGCATTGGCAAACTGAGGGCACAGAACAGTCCTTGTGTGGTTTCTCTCCTGTTGGATTGAAAGAAGTTTCAGTAGAGCTTTTGTAGTTGCTTAGTATGTTCCTATTATGGTTTAGGGTTGATTTCATAACTTATTTGTCAGTGAATTATGAAACTTGTTTGGATGTTGAAAATCTGACCAGGTAATGCGATTTACTTCGGGTTTGAATCAAGCTCTATTTTATAGGTAAACAGTTTACAGAAAATTAATTGTAGCTGTTGTAGAGTCATAACAAGTTTCCAAAGGAGAGTGTAAAACGCTTTTCTCTGTAGATCTTCAAGAAAAGAGTAAATACAGACGGTGGGTGGTAAAAATGGAAAGAATAAAAATCTGCTTTATTATATAACAACAAAAAAACAGTCAGAGAGGATGGATCTTTGTGGTTCTTCAGCTGAGTGAGTTTATATCTGTGTAAATTGGAAACATGAAGAAAACTCCTCCCTTCCTTCCTTCTCATGACTTTTACTTGGAATAATAAATGACTTTTTATGTAATGTGGGAACTTCTATACTTTAAAAGTATATGCTGTTCTAATGGGTTCTTATCAGTGTAATATATTTCATACATGAATATATAAAAGATACATATTATGTAACCAGGCCATTGCAGTGAAGATGACTATGCAGGTTGTGTCTGCAATAATGCTATACAGGGACATTCAAAAAGAAAAAAAAAAAAAAGAAATTTATGCCTTTTCTCCAGAAGAATCTGTGCATTAATGCATCAGTTTGAAATTCATTGAAACATATGGAAAACCTCTCTAATTCCTGAGAATCATACAGAATTCAAAACTTGAGACTTTTGGTTGATTTCACAAAGTCAAGAGTACCCTCTGCTGGCAAACCCTTGTGCAGCGCCTCTCTTGCCGCAGCACCATGCAGGCAGTGTAGGAGCCATCATTTGAGTAGGGTTATGTTCTTTAAATTCCTGTACAACTGTTACACAAAATTATACATCACAGCGAGTCCTGATTAATTAATTTTATTGTGCATTCAGTGTTACTTTGATATCTGATTTGTATCTAAGGAAGAATCCAGCTGTTTTGAGTGAGTACATAGAGCCACAAAATCAGAGACTCCTTAGACTGGGGGAACCTCAGGAGATGTAATCCAGCTCCTGCTTAAAGCAGTGTCAGGGCTTGCTTTGACTGAATTCCGAACATGCCCGAGGATATGGCGATTTCACAGCTTCTCTAGGCAAGTTTTCTGATGTTTGACTACACTGTAGCGACAGGATTTTTCTTGCATCTTAATTGGAATTTTCCTTGCTTGCTCTTCCTGGGTGAGGAGGTCAGTTTAGATGCTTGTGTTTGCTACATTACTTTCATGTTTCCAAAATTCTGGAAATGTATACATGTTTTAATTTTCATTTCCTTTTGTAAAGTCTCTTTGTTTCCTTTAAAGGCCTACAGAGCTGCAATGCAGACACAGTGGAGCTGGATTCTTCAGCTCTGTCACTGTGTTGAACAACATTTAAGAGAAAATGCTGCATATTTTGAGGTAAGAATGTGAAATGTTTTACGTTGGAACTATAGTAAAAAAGTTTAACTGGAAGTGCTAGTTGCTCTCTCACTGTAGTTGTAGAATTGACATTTGTCATGTGCAGTCGTTAGATGATGAGCCATACTCCCACAGTGCTACCACACCTGCGTTGTCTTCACTACCATTATATCAATTCACAGCAGATGAAAATCTGGCCTGATGTTTTTTTAGAATGCCGCAGCTGCAAGTAGAGACTCTCAGAATGAAGTCGTGTTCTCTCCTGTCATACACAACTGCTGTCAATACAGCTTTTGTGGATGATGTAGAGTGGAGAGTGGAGATTTTGGTTTAAAAAAAAAAAATCTACTCTTATTATCTAAAATATGAAGGTTAGTCCTTAGTGTCTTCTGGGTTGGCTGGTTGAAGAGGAAGGGGGGTGATGTTGGGATGAGATGCCTTTAGACTGAGAAGGGTGAGAGCCCGAAGTTAGGAAATGGACACTGGAGAAGACAAAGTTGAGCGATTTGGGCTCCTAGTGGTAGGGGGAAGAAATGGGAATTCTGGATTTGAGAAAGGAGGTTTCAGGGACAGAATGGGGTGAGGGTGATCACAGGATATTTCCCTTCCCAGGAAATATCCTGCTTAACCAGGACCCTAGTCTGGAGGTGCAGATGCCCATGCAGAACTACCAAGTGTGGCAGCTCACTTCCCCTTCTGCACAAAAGTTTTGCTTCAGTGTGCTTGCTGAAGTTTGCAGCTAGTTTGGTACAGTTTGTAGGCTTTATCTGTTCTTTATATATGAAAGTAATTGTAATTTCAAGGGAAGCAAGAATCACTTCAGAAAATTCTTCCATTGCGGGAACTGTAATTAACTAAAGTTCAGCAACTGCTGAATTATTTTTGCATGTAGATAGTACCAAGAATAACTGGTGTTACAGCATGTGCCGCCTTAAACAGTACGTTTAGAGACGAGATCACAAATACAGTTGTGTGGTACAGTGGTCACTTCAAGCTACTAGAAAGGATTATTTTTAAAAAGACAGCACTTAAAGAAAACTTTATAGTGTAGCTATTTGTCTACTTTTTAGGTTGTTTAAAAATAACCCAGATATTTATCTTATGCTAGTTTTTCAGTGATGCCAAAGATGCCATGGAATATTTAAAGAATTTGAAAGATACAATATACCGAAAATACAGTTGTGATAGATCAAGCAGCCTTCGTAGGCTGGAAGACCTTGTCCAGGAGTCTATGGTAAGAATTCAAGGATCCTATTAAAGTGAGTTGTAATTAAACAAGAAATGTGTAGATTATAGTTGGATATAAAATACGTGTTTTAAAATTACTCATGTGAAGTGAAGGAATACAAAAAGAAGATTTGTTTTTTAGAACTTATAATTAAATTATTATATCTATCCATATATAATGACTTTTTTCATACCCTTAAATTACAGTTTTATTTATTTCTTTATCTTCACAATGTCAGATGTTGTGGGAAAACAGCGACTTCAGAAAGAGATTTTGTTCTTGTAAAATGTGTTACTTTGAAGGAACACACTAAAATAAGTCAGGAAAAGAAAAGCTTAACAGGATCAAAGAAGCAGCACTGTATTCTGGCCATCTCTTATGACATGTTCTTTTCTTAACTGTTTCAGGAAGAAAAAGAACAACTCTTGCAGTATAAGAGCACAGTAGCAGGCCTTGTGGGGAGAGCAAAGGCAATAATTCAGCTGAAGCCAAGGAATCCTGACTGTATACTCAAAACATCCATCCCAATTAAAGCCATCTGTGACTATAGACAAATTGAGGTTAGAAACTTGAATTTCCTCAAATCAATTACAGACGTGAGAATTCAGCTAAACTTTCATTAATTACCATGTTCCTGGAGAACACTAGGCTCTAAATTTCTTCCACCCTAGTAAACAAGAGCAAATCCTTGTGTTGAACATTGTTTTTATTGTTCTGTTGCTTATTTGTTGACACCATTTGCAGAAGTGCTTTGTAAAAGCATTTGGTAATGCTTAGCTCATTAAATTATTCTGCTTTTCTGTTAATACTAGATAACTATTTACAAAGATGATGAGTGTGTGTTAGCAAACAACTCCCATCGTGCTAAATGGAAAGTCATTAGCCCAAGTGGTAATGAGGCCATGGTTCCATCTGTATGCTTTACAGTTCCTCCACCAAACAAAGAAGCAATAGATACAGCCAACAGGTAGGGACAAAACAAAACCACCCTTTTCTTTTAAAATTCATTTATATGAAGCTTGGGTTAAAATAACATCTAACTTTTTTCCCTTTTCTTGTGTTACTTTGATCTAAAGTTGGAGTCATTTTATGTTTCAGGATTGAACAGCAATTTCAGAATGTTCTGGCCCTTTGGCACGAGTCACATGTAAACATGAAGAGTGTGGTGTCCTGGCATTACCTGACAAACGAAATTGAAGCTGTTCAAGCTGGCAATGTTGCCTCGGTATGTGCTATGCCTAGCAAGGGCCTCTTAGCCATTTGCTGGGAAGTCATAGGCTACACTTCCCAGAAATATACTGTGTAATCAACAATTTGCTGCAATCCTCATCTTGTGGGAGTAGCTGGCGGTGGCCACTCTGATTACCACTGTGCAGCATTCTGCCTCAATCTGAGTAGCCTTTCCACAGACACATTTGGGGAAGGAGCAGAGAGGCGGTATTATGAAAACTACCTGTAGCCTTACTGCACTAATCTCTCTAGTCTCCTGTTGTCAGCAGAGGGACAGGATCTCTCAAAAGCAATTGATCAGTGACTAAATCTGAATTTTGTTCTGGATGAGTCTAGCTTTCTGCATTTGTGTTGATGATATCTGGGGAGATTTGCTTCATTAGGCTAAGATTAATCTTCATTGAAAACCCCCATTATTTTCTTATGGATGCAACTTCTTACTAACAGTGGAACAACTGTGAAGTGACACTTAGTCTTTCAAGCTGAAGGCAGCTGAACACTCATTCCTCCATAATGCATTTTTTCATTCTTCTACATGTTTGTAACTTGAAATGTTAAATAGCTAATTAGGATCAATTTGCCAGAAATGGCATAGTGATATAGATCAAAATACTATTCTGTCTGGATAAAACTGTGTGTGAAATCACTGAATTACACAGTGTTAGATGTATAGCATAACACTATTTAATATAATAGTTTATTATACAATATTGGTTTATAATCTGTTGCAGATAAAGACGATGTTGCCAGGTGAACATCAGCAGGTTCTAAGCAATTTGCAGTCCCGTTTTGATGATTTTGTGGAAGATAGCCAGGAGTCCAAAATCTTTACAAGCTCCGATACAGCACAGCTGGAAAGGGAAGTTAATGTTTGCAAGCAATACTATCAAGAGCTTCTGAAATCTGCAGAAAGAGGTAAAACTTTGCTGAGAAGGGTAGAAAGGTGTTGTCATGAGAGTGATTGTAGTTCTTGATACAATTTCTCTCCCTGAATACAAGCCCTAGTGAATTACCCATTTTATCATTTTGATATTGTTAATGCCCCAGTTCTGAATAGAGAGAGTCGTCATTTTAACAGTGTGCACAATTACATTGTACAGAAGCTCTAAGGTTTTCTAACTCTGTATATATTAAGCTATGTAGAAATATTGATGTACTACATAATGCACAGAGTACTACAAAAAGTTTTACACCCAAGAATTTATTCCGTGCACAACAGCTCACTGTTTAGTCGTACCTTCCTTGGTTTTGAATGTTGGAAATGCAACTTGATTACTTTGTTGAGTTCATGACAGAATTAGAACTTTTTTCACACTGTTAAGGCAAGAAAAGTGTAGTAGATATTTTCCTAGCTTCACAGAATGCCTGCAGTTACTCCTCTTTTTTAACTCTGGTTTTAAATACAGTAAGAACAGAAGGCTTAAAATATCTGCTCTGATCTACTGTCAAGTAGCTAATGACTTAAAGACATACAGTAGTGCAAAGCTGATCACTGCATTAGCATAGTTCACTGTACTTACGGAAAGATGTATTGCCCTGTGCGTCTGAAAGAGAGGATTTGGAAAAAAAAAACAAAACCAACCCTAGAGATTTACTGTAGTATTGTGCCTGATATCATCTGTCTGAAAGAATCAGTCACTGAGTTAAGCAGTGCATAAGGGGTGATGCCTGTGCCTGGCATGAATGGTCAAAGACGCTTGCCAATTTTTTATGTGTGAGGAGGTGATCTAATAATAGCTAAAACTTAAAGGTTCCCAAAATTTGCTTTATAGCCAAAATTTCAATGGAAACCAGTGGGATTTTAGCCAGTCATGAAAAGACCTGTAGAACAGTGACTTTACAAAAGAATTTTGTAAGAAGACATGGAAATGATGTGATGGCTTTGTTTGCTAGCATGTGCCTTGTTTCTTTCAACAGAGGAGCAGGAAGAATCTATTTACAATCTGTACATCTCCGAAGTCAGAAATATCAGACTTCAGCTGGAGAGTTGTGAGGAGCGGTTAATACGGCAGATCCGAACCCCAATGGAAAGGGATGATCTACATGAAAGTGTGTTTAGGATTTCAGAGCAAGAGGTGAGCCTTCGAGAAAGGCTGTTTAACCTAGGAAAAGTTTTATTTTACGACAAAATATATCCAGATGTTTTGAGTGTAGCCAGGAAAGTTTGCACTGCACCTTCAAAAGACAAGAGTCAAAGATTAAGCTTCTGTTTGTGAGAAAAAAGATGCCAATAAAAGGTGAGACTGTTAGTTTCCCTCTTAGGCATACATTCTTTTTAAAACAATTTTGATGGTGTCCACATGAAACAAGCAAAAGAAAGCGGCCCTGTACTGGTAATGATATGTAGAGTATGCATGAGGTTGTTGTAGGATAAAAGCACTGTCAATCACCTTTCATTTTACAGAAACTGAAGAAAGAACTGGATCGACTGAAGGATGACCTGGGAGTCATCACAGATAAATGCGAAGAGTTTTTCAGTCAAGCTGCTGGTTCACCCTCAGTCCCTACTCTGCGCTCTGAACTCAATGTTGTTATTCAGAACATGAACCAAGTTTATTCCATGTCTTCCATTTACATAGATAAGTATGTAATAGGCCATCTCCCATCACACATGTTTTAGTTTACAGTTTTGTCTTCAAAAGATGCTAGTATGAATAATACTGATCAAGGAAAAAGGAGTTAACATAATTTTAACATTGTATAAAGGGGTACCTTGCAATATGAAAAGGCTAAAACACACAAGTGTGTGGAGTGTTGCTATTGATGGTTCAGTTAACAGGAGATTACTGTTTTTCAGATTAAAAACTGTAAATTTGGTGCTGAAGAACACCCAAGGAGCAGAATCGTTAGTAAAACTCTATGAAACTAAGTTGTGTGAAGAAGAAGCAGTAACAGCTGACAAAAACAATATTGAAAATTTGATGGGTACATTAAAGGTAAGAATTGATCAAAAGTCGCCTTGTGTATTTGGAGGAAAGTCTGTATTAGGATTGACGTCTCAGAGAAAAAATGACAGTGTTGGAGCATTAGAAATTGGGTAGTTTACATGCGCGTTCCTGCTGTTAGAAAATGCCTTGAGGTATCTGAACTTCTGAGAGTGGCACTTGTTAATGCTCCAGTAAGACTTTTTTTTTTTTTTTTGTTTCTTCTAAAGGTAACGTATGCTTAAGGTAACATAAATATGTTGTTATATAAATGTGGCCACAATAACATTCCTGCTGCTGCTATGGTACACTAATCAGGATTTCGTAGGAGGTTTGGCAGATACTTTTGAGAAAACATAAGATTTGAAGTTCAGCATTTTTTGTGTGCTGTATATACCTCATTTTAATATTGCAAATGATTAGTAATACTTTTTTGCTAGATGGAATTCATTCATTTAAACATTTTTCATTTATTCATTTATACATTTTACTCATATAAAATACTAATTTATAAAACAGTGTCATAATTTGGCAGTTATTTACAATTTATCATTTATCACATACTAGCAATGGCGATCTGAAGTAGATGAGAAAAGACAAGTGTTCCATGCCTTAGAGGATGAACTGCAGAAGGCAAAGATGATCAGTGATCAGATGTTTAAAATGCACAAGGAACGTGATCTTGACTTTGACTGGCATAAAGAAAAAGTTGATCAGTTAGCCGAGAGGTGGCAAAATATTCATTCTCAAATTGAAAATAGGTTCGTATAACTTTTTATTATAATCTGTTCATGTTTTATGCTGTTTTTGTTGTTTCTGAGGCAAAATAATCAGGAGTCAATGTTAAAATAGGCCAGAATAGTTTTCTGAACTATTTGTGGAAAGTGCTAAGATGAGGGATTCTTACCTTCTCTGTGCTGTTGACGTCATTGTCTTACTATTCCACAGGAAATGTGTGTGACTATTGAGCACCGAAAGATGAACAAGATAGAGAAACTTTATTTGCTTAGAACTTACTGAGACAGAGATAAATTTTCTTTTTTCTTTCCAAAAAAAAAAGCCTCCAGAAATGGCTTGCTGTCCTGTGGAATACCATCTGTTTCTCCACATAATTAGTTCTGACAGGCTAAACTGATGAGTTGATTCATCAGTTATGATTGGATTTATGTTAACTTGCTTTTAATGACTCAAGTGCTAAGTCTGGAAGTCCTTAGCTTCCACTGACTTCTGTGATAATTTTGTCACAACAACTTTTGGTGAAGTGCCAGTATTTTCTTTTGGTGTGCAACTGTTTTCAAGCAGCCTCAATATCCAAATGAGATGTTGCTCTAAATTCAGCCCTTCAGTATTACTGTCATGATGATACTGGAGGATGTTACTCAAATGCACATGCCTACACAGATGTACAGATACAGCAGAAGACACCTACCCATAATTCTGAAGGAGATGTCCATACATGACATTCCTGGAAATATTTTTTTTCTTCAGTCTCTGTAGTTCTGTTTCCCGTATGGAAAGGAAATAGAATTATAGAGACTGAAGGAAAAAGTACAGGTAAGTTAAGGAAGTCTGTACTATACAGCCTGAATTTATTTCCTTCAAAATCTACTTTAGTGTGTCATTATAGATAACCTGAACAAGAGCATCAAAGACAGTGTTTTTCCTCTAAAACTTCGCACAACAACCTTTCACATTTTTGTCTTTCTTTTTTAAGGGATGAATATCCATACAGGTGTAATACTGAAGTTATTCACTTGTAATTAACTAATTTAGTATTCTCTATCTAACATTGCTAGAAGTTAAAAGGGAGATGGGCAAAAGCTGACCCATTTAAAGCTGACTGCAGAATGGCTAGCTTTAGATCCACCTCAGATTTTTCATCATCTGGTAGCGCGACAGAATTTAAATGATAAACAGAGTAGTTTTATGAGGTACTGCAGTGTCCTTATTTCAGAGGGCAATCATGAGCCACACGATTTCCTCACAGGGCCATATCCTGAATAGAATATGCTGAAAAATGACTGTTAATACATAGTGGCTTCTGGTGTAAATAGGACAGATTGTGGTAGTTGCAGCGTGTAGCTGTAAACAAGCTGCTTTCTGCAAATGTTCGCTCTGCTGCTTTCTAACAGCTTGACATGGATGATCATTATACGATAAGTACGTACAAATATTGGCTACAGTTATCATGATCCTTTCTTTTTTTCGTGGTTATTAGCTTTAAAACATGCTTAAGTATGAAACCTGAGCAATATTGTTTACTTTGCTTGCTCTTTTTCAGTCTCCTTTCGGCATCTTGAGAACGCTACTAGTGCGATTGAAACTACTAATTCCAAATCAGACTTACAAAGAGTTGTTAAATAAATATGTTTCTCCATAATCACTTCATTGTTTTGGATTAGTTGTATTTACATGATCTTTGAAGTATAAGGATCTTGAAAGAAAAATTGTCAGTATTCTCATCAATATGGAAAACACTTTCAAGGAATACAGTTTTTTCAGGTCAAACCCATGATTTAAAAATGGATTTATCCAACAGGATCAGTTGCTTTCAACACATTAGAATATTTAAAAGCTTTGATTTTAGTGTAACTCCTGTTGTTTTGTGGGAGGCACAGAGTATGGTAAACTGCTACTTAGCCTCCAGTAGAGCTTCTTCGCTTCTTGATCCACATAGGTCACATTTGAAATATTCTCATTTCTTAGGACAGAATTGCTGTTGCAGAGCCCTCCCTCTTGCTTGGGGATTCCTGTGCTCATGGAGTTCCAAGCAGTTTAGCTCACTGACAAGGGATATATGCAGAATTTCTTCTGTAGTAGGATGTCTTCTGGGTGTCATTTATGACAAATGAAAAGGTTTCTTCAAGCTGGGAATCTTGATGTTTGAGAAATTAATTTACTGTTTAGATAGTGTTGTTTTAGTATGCTTATAGTGTGCGCTATAGCAGAGCTAAGGCATCCGAAGCCTTTAAAGCTGTATTTGGCTTAGTGCTGTACTTTTTATCTTTTGTATTAATCTTCTCTCCTTTGGCATATCTTCTAAAATACAATCAGGTTGCGTGACTTAGAAGGTATTAATAAGTCTCTGAAGTATTACAAAGATACTTACAATTCTTTGGACACGTGGATTCAACAAATGGAAGATACTCAGCGAAAGATTCAAGAAATCCATCCTGAAAATAGCAAAGCATTGGCTAAACAGCTGAACCAACATAAGGTATGGAAGGGCTCTCATTGTAGGAAAGCACTGCTTTAATGACTGAAAAAGAATTAAAATCTCTTTTGATCCCAGTCACGTCAGTCTTATGTCTTGGTAGGAAGTGTTTATGTCCCTCAGCCCTTATTGTAAAATTCCAAATAATCACCAGCTTTAATGTTTTTATGTTTACAATGCAGCTAACATCATTAATGTATCACTCACTGATTATACCTATTTTATAGACCAGGTTATTTTGGTCTACAAATCTGCAAGAAGAGCAAAACCTTGGAGAGTGCCTACAATTCTGGACTCTCCTTATCACATCATTTTTTATTCAGTACTGCTCTTGGTAGTTATGGGCATAGAAATATTTTCATGGAGGCAGAGCTAAACTCAACAGCAAGAAGGAAATGCAGCTTAAATAGGAAACATAATAACAAATTATATGCTTGAAGTGGTATATTTCTAATCTCTTTTTAAGTTCACTCACCAGCTATTAAGCCTGGCAGGGTTTTTTCATGACTTCTGTAAGCCTGACAAAGCCAGGATGTGGGCTTGAGCATGTAATTACTTGTACACGCATGGAAATGAGCGTTTTATGTAAACTTTGTGATGTTAGATAAAGTAGAAATGCTAATAGTAGTAATAGTAATAAAAATAACTTTTTAAGATGAAGATGTAGATCCATATTTTACAGATGCTGGTTTCTGAGATTGAAATGAAACAAAGCAAAATAGATGAATGCCAGAAGTATTCAGAACAATACTCAGCTGCTGTGAAGGTAATAAATAATATTATAATTAGAACCTTTTTTTTTTTTAGTGGAAAACTAAAACGTTTCATGTGGAACACTGATCACTTTGTGTATTTTCTCATTTACAGGACTATGAGTTGCAGACTATGACCTACAGAGCTATGGTTGACTCCCAACAAAAATCTCCAGTGAAACGCCGAAGAATGCAAAGTTCATCAGACTTCATTATTCAAGAGGTAAATGGATTTCTTATGACAGGAAAACGTGGTTTTTTGAGTCTTTGCTTGAAACACAGTAAACACAAGATTGGGGTTTAGGATTTATTAGTGATGAAGTAGGGTATCCCAAGCAAGATTTGTTTTTTTCTCTGTAGATTTATGATCTGATAAATATCCTATAGCTCATTATGCAGTATTTAGATAATGAGACAGTATGTTGCTGTTGATAAACAAAAGTCCCCCAGATTATAAAAAAACTATGTGTAAAATGTACCTTGGTAAAACTGCGTAGAACTACCTCTGGGCTGGATCTTGATCACAGTAAACAGGAGGAGCTTTCATTTTTGCTGTGGTAAAACTTACCAGATCTGGACACCTTGATAGATTCCAAGGTAAATTAGCCTCATCTGGGTGGGAAAGAGAAGTCTGTCTCCCTGCTAACTGTTAGAGAGAGGAATAGTGACCAGCACTGCTCGTCCCTCTTACAACCTGTTCTTATAAGGGGGGAGGAATCAAGAGACTGTGAAGTCAAAACACTGTCTTCTGTTTCTTCTCCTTATGGATCTCCTAGTAGGTCCTTAGAATTTATTTGTGCAAGTGCACCCTGCTGATGGCTTTCAACTTTGAAATCAAAATTAGGACTTTGGATTCCATAATCAAGATTTCTGAATCAAAATTGGAATAGGTTCTAGAATAGTGTTTATCACTTCTTTGAAGGTTAATGGGAGTGTTTTCCTCTCTCTTCCTCTTCCCTCCCCCCCCATTTCTCTGCAGTTCATGGATTTACGGACTCGTTATACTGCCTTAGTGACCTTGATGACCCAATACATTAAGTTTGCAGGTGACTCTTTGAAAAGACTGGAAGAAGAAGAGGTAGGTCTTTCCTTGGCAGCCAACCAAGCAAAAAGAACAGCTAGTCAAACAAAGAGTAATATACCTGTTGGAATTATTCATGAAGTTAGCAGCAGATAGGAAAGACTAAAATTCATTATATGCTGCACTTTATACAGGAATGTAGGAATGTTAAATTACACCATTATCATTCAGATAAACAAAATCCTATACCTTCTATACATTTTCCCAGTTCTTCCAGCTAGAAGGATCATATGATTCACTAAATTCTGATGGAGATGTGGTTACATACAGTACATTTTAATACTTTAATATTTTAGGGCTTGATCTTTTGGATAAACATAGACGTTAAGATGAGGGCAAACTTAGTGTGCATACACCATTGATATCCTATGTAGGCCTTAAGATTCCATAGTATGCATCCTGGTCCACTTAACAACATGTAAGGGAGTTCTTTAAATGGGGAGATGTGATGCCCTCTTAATTAATTTCTTAAGTTTCTTTGACATGTTTAGATTTTTTTTCCTTCTACCTTTCTTCTGCATTGATTCCTTGAGGTCAAAGAGCATTTTATTTATGCTTAGTATTGAACCTTATTAACAAGAGGTTACTGAAATTGAGCAGACAAATTACTCAAAGTACATGCTTCCTGCAGAATCCAGCCTTCAAATAATTGAGGAAAACAAAAAAACTTTAAATTCTTCACTTTCTATGGAAATATGTCTCTCTGACAGAGATTGTATAGTCATTCTTTAAGGACTACAGTGTTTTAGTATAATCTAGACAGCACATGTGTCTCAAATAACGCCCATATTAAATGTAGTCCTATATAAATTACATAAAATTGAAGAACATTCTCATAAGGGTATAAATTTTAATGTTACTATTACAGAAAAAAATCAGAGTTCTTAAACAAGCATTAGGTAATTCTGCTGCTGCCGCCTTTGTCTTTATTGACTTTTCTTGCTATTGAATACCTCTGGATAAACAGTAACATAAACAGCATGTATCGTTGTGCCTCGTGAAGTGGTGGAGCATACAGATGGAAATAGATAATGTTTGTTGATAAGTAGCCATTATAACTGAAGATTTAGTATGACTAATAATGCTGATGGTATCAAGGATAAAAAGTGAAACAAAGAACAAGAACTGAAATGAGGATCAAGAAACCTGTGAATACCGATAGGCTTCATGTTCTTCAAGAGCAAACAGAATCTTTTAAACTGTTTTGAGTTTTGGTCTGCTCTGAATCTCCCAAGACTGCCTTTCTGGAAATCAAACATCCCTCATCTTCCATCCTTTTCTGTCTTCTGACTGCCTTCTAAATCTTTGGTAGCTTCTTTGAAGATAACTTAAGTAGGTTTCCAGTCTCAAAGTGATTTGATGGGTTTTTTCTTTGTAATCAGGGTAGCAAATCAGAAAATGAATAATCCTTTTCAAAGGAGGAATGATAATTTTTTTTTTTCTGGGGTCAGACCTCTGCAGTCTCTGATTGTTCCAAGATTTTCTTCCATGCCAGTCTTTCTTCCTCACTCTCAGTAATGGCATTAAAAATGCACAGAATAAGGAAAAAATAAGATCTTTTCCGTGATACCTCAGTTTAATCCATGTGCTGTCATGCTCAGAGCTTACCAAAGGAGAGTGAACTGCAGCAGCCTGTGAAGTCAGCTGAAGTCTTCCAACGTTTGGGATGTAATGAAGCTGTTGAATTTGGAGAGGAAAACACATCTAATGAAAGCATGATGGATGTGGAATATTTACAAAAAGATAACTCTTCCAGTAAACCTAAACATACAGAAAATGAATTGGAAACTGACAGAAGAAAATCAAATGTAGATAGATATGATAAAATCAAAACTGATAGAACATTCAAGCAATTCTTAAATTTCAGTTGTCAAGAAGGTAGCATTAGTGGCAGAAGAGAAAATATGCTACATAAGCAGCAAGAGGATTTAATGGGTTCTGGTAATCGAAGTAGAGAAGGAGAAAATGGTAGAGAAGATTGTTTTGTTTCAGCTGAGATCTTTGTGAGTTTGCATAAGGATCCTGGTGAAATGTTACGAGAGCAAATTGTTAATGGAGAGAGACAAAAAACAGAGGGACTATCAAATAAGTTGCTTGAAGTGGAAAAGATACACAAAACCACAGGAAAAAATTGTTCAAGAAAAGCAGGGAGTGATGTTCCACCAAAGGAAGAATGTGAAATGCAACCAGAAACTAATTTTGAGCTAACAACGAAGAAAGATGAAGTTACTCCAAAAACTGGAAATCATGCTCAGGATATCAGCCCATACAAGCAGCGACATTTTTCACAAAGAACTCATTTTGAATGTCAGCATAAAGAACATTGCTTTGCAGAAATTAATAGCCATAATACTTCAAACTCTGAAGACAGAGAGTTTCAAGTGTGTGATGAAAAAGGTGACTCTCTTTCAGGTGTAAGGGCTGCAATGCCTTTATTATCACAGGGTAAAATTTGTGGTTTGGACAACATAAATATAAGCAGGAAGAAGCAGAGTGAAGAAGACATGCTAGAACAGGGTCAGAAATGTAAAGATTTATTGCTAGTTGCAGAAATGAACAGTAAAGATGAGGGTCATAGCACAAAGGTACCTGGAAAAAACCCTGAACTCCAGAAAACTTTCTGTGAAAAAACAGGGGAAAAAACCTCACTTAAAAAAAAAGCAAAGCAAAAAAAAAGAAACAATGATAATGAAGAGAAAAGGAGCATAACTATTACTAAGGTACCAGAATTTTTATGCAATGCAAGTGAAACAATTAAATTAAGAATGATTCTAAACCAATCTAAATCATCATTTGAATCTCAAAATATGTCAAGGTCAAGTGATTTGAAGTTGATTGAACATAATTTAAACAATGAATATGCTAATGATAGTAATTACTTTGCATTTTGAGATGCTTACATTTTTAAGTTCTTATAAATTACTGTTTATTTTATATTACTACCTAATTACCATCCTTTTCCCCACCCAGTTGATGCTCAGCTATGTCAGTTAGAAATAATGACAGCTAACAAGATATAGTTTGTGACTGTATCTGTATTTTTAGTTCCTCATTTTCAAGCATAATGCATTAGATTTTGTGTCTATGGGAGCATAAAAGGAGATCTGATCAGAAATAAATTTAAATGTTTTGTATCCATTTGGGCTCTGTTTAAAATTCTGCCACAGGGGAAATACGGAGAGGAACTGAAGAAGCTGCCTTTGCATTAGCCCTTTAGGAAATAAGTTTCAAATATCATGACAAATCAAGTAAATCTGGTAAATTTGAACTAAACCATAATTCTGTTTATTTGAACATGTCACTATAATTATCCTTCATGCCATGTTTGTATGATCACAGGAATATAGGTGTGTTCTTATCTCATGTTAGCTCACATTTGGTAACTAACGCCATAATAGTGCTAATGAAGACAAGGTATGTATGGTTTCAAACGGATTATTCCTGGTGAATACACATCTTGCCTATAAGAGTTTCCCTTGATCCACCAACGTAGGGAGCCTACTAGATGACTGGTTTTCACTAGGATTTTCCTAGTTATCATGTCTATGCTTCTAACTGTGCCTAAGCTGCAGAGCAGCTGTGCTCTTACCAGTCCCCCAGCTGAGCCAGTGGAGGCACCGGGACTGTGGAGCACATTACGGAGCACATTACTAAGATTTAGATACTTCTTTTTCTGGAGCTGATGCATCTTGGTTGTGGCTCCAGATACTGTTTCTTTTCTTGGAGAGTATTTCCAAATTTCTCTTATGTTATTTGTGCTTGCAAGCGTAAAATCCTTCTTCCAATTCCTACTGAACTGATGTAGATATTCTAGGCCACTTTCTCCTTGGGAATTCTTGCACGTAGTGGTTGGCTCACTGTTTGCTCTACCTATTTGTTTGGAGAAAAAGCATATGCAAGCTGTTGTTGGACACTGCTTACTGCTAAGAGGCATCTGACTGAAGTGAAAGGCTTCAGGACTTCTTCGCTTTGTGGATGTCTTTATGAAGGGTTTCATATTTGGCTAATGGTAACTTCCTGAAGCTTACTGTATCAAGAGAAGGTGATGGTGGTGGGAACTCCTCGTCCTACTTTCTGGATGTACCATATATATATATATATGAGTAAGTATTTTCCACTCTGCTTTCCAAAGCCTAACATGTTTCATATGCTGTATTACAAAAAGTATGTTCCAACTTATCTCCTTCTTTTGCAGATTTTAAAGAATAAGGAAGCATCAGTGCGTGAGGCATATTCAGATCTAATGGCACAGCAAAACAGCACAATTGATGAGAACAGAAAACTCATGGGAAAGGTAAAAACACTTGAGGAGATGTTGGAGGATATGAAGAAACAAAAAATCCAAGTGGAACAGGAGCTCCCCAAAGTGAGGGAAGCTGCAGAAAAAGAGCGGAATAAGCAGCAAAAGGACATGGAAGAGATCTGTCTTCAGAAGACCAAGGCTGAGCAAGAGGCAAAGCAGTGTCGTATAGATCTGGAGAGCGTTGAGAAAGAGAAGGCAGCTGCAGAGCAGGAGTTGGAGTGTGTAAAGCAGCTCATTTTTCAGGCAGAGACTCAAAGAAGTATACTGGAAGAAAACCTCCGTGCTTTTCGAAATCAAATAGAAGAAAGCACCTTTACCAGAAGAAACCTTGAAGAGCATCTAAGAAGAAAAGATACTAATCTTCATGATCTAGAGCAACAAAAAAAAACCTTAATGCAGGAGCTGAAGAAAAAAACAGAAGGAGAGGAGAAACTTATGAAACTGATAAAGCAAATAAAAGATCTTGAATTTAAATGAAAAATAAAGCTGCAAGAAAAAGAGAAAAAAGCCAGAAGGAATTTTAAAGGCTGTAATAGAGAAATTGGAGAATTCTGAAATCACAAGTTTCCAGAAGAAGCAAGAAGCCAAAAAAGTAGAAGAGCTTAAACAGAAGGTAGATGAGCTAACCCTTGCCAACAAAAAAGCTGATAAAACTATTAAAGACCTGAAATATGAACTGAATGAAATGGAGCTTCAGAAATCATCAACAGAAGAAAAGTCTCGTTTATTAAAAGAAAAACTAGATAAAGTCAATAGTGAACTTAAATGCCTAAAAATTAAGCTGGAAGAAAAAGACCAAGTAGAGCAGGGATATTTGCAACAGTTGAAAGAATTGGACAAGCAGCTACATAGAACCACAGGTAAAGCTGAAGAGGTGATGCAAGAAGCTATAGATCTGAAGAAAATTAAGGTGAACTATCAGGAGGAGCTGAAATCTGTTCAGCAAGAAAAGACACAGCTAAAAAGAGAAGTAGAGGAATTAACTAGATCACAGACAAAAACTGAAATCACCATCAAACATTTAAATTCACAAATCAGTTCTCTTCAAAAAGAGAAGCTGGCAGCTGAACACAGGACACAGTCATGCAGAGGAGAAGCAAGTAATATTCAAGGCCAATATAAGAAAATTCAGGAACAGTTGCTTCAGAAAACAAAAGCAGAGGAAGAAAACCGGCAGGAAATTCAGATGCTGAAGAATGAATTAGCCAGAAAAAAAACGAAAGATAGAGGACCTCAATAAATGGAATGCTGAAACAAAACTGTATGAAGCAAATTCAGTCTGAATCGGAGAAGATGAGTTTGGAAACCCAAAATATTCAGAGGAAAAATGATGCATTAAAAGCCCTAGCAGATGGTTTCAAAGAGCAACTGCGTACAACAAATGAACAACTGCATAAGCAACCTTGTCTAGCAAAAATGAAAGACTTAGCTAGTGAATATAAACAAAAATGTGATAAACAAAGTGCTTCCACCTTAACCGTTGACCGGGAGATTAAAAATCTACATGCCCAAATAAATGCTCTAACTATGGAAAAGAGAGTGAATGAGCAGAAGATACAGCTACAACAAGTTCATGTACAAGAGCTAAGTTGTAAAGTAAAAAAATTACACGATGAACTCCATCAGAAGACTCTGGATGAACAAATGGCACGCAAGAAGATGATTCTGTTTCAGGAAGAATCCATTAAGTTTAAACACTCTGCAGAGGAATTTAGGAAAAAAGTTGAAAAATTACTGGAATCCCATAGCATCACAGAAAAGGACATTTCTGGCATAAAACTAGAATGTGTTGCTCTTCAGCAAGAAAAACATATGGCTGAGGAAAACATCATGTTATACAAGCTACAAATGGAAGATCTGCAAGAAAAGCTTAAAAAATGTCATGAACAACTACAGCAAGGGAAGCAGGCTGAAATGGACTATCACCAGAAGTGCAGGAAACTTGAGGAAGAATTGGAAATGCAGAAGCATATAGTTGAGAGCTTGAAACAGAAAATGGACCTGCAGGTCACGGAGAGTGAACACAGGTTTCTTTTGTTTCAGAATGAAGTTCAACAGAATAATAAACTCCAAGATTCTGGATTTAAATTGAGCTGTGAGAGAAGAGGGAATGATTTTAATTACGTGAGTGACACCACCGCTAGAGAATTTGAACAGCTTCCTCCACACACAAAACCTAGCTCACCTTTGTTAAGGCAGAAACAGGAGCGATCAGGTTTTAAATCTGATCAAATAGAAAAAAGTACATTGTATGTGAGTGCTGATGATACAATACCGAGAGAGGTGCAGTTCCAGATGTCAAGAATAAACCAATCGCTAGAAGAAGATGCAAGTCCACAGTCTTTTACGGAGTTTGTTTCTCAAATGAGTACGCAGTTTCAGATAACTTTTGATAAAGCAAGCCAAATCTCTGGAACATCTGAAAGGGACCAGTTGAGAAACAGGAGCCTACACAGTTCCAGACAAACTATTAGACACGGAGAAGACATGAAACATGAATTAGGAGTGGTAAAACTGCATCCCTTGGAGGTACACACTACATTTTGTGAGGGTTTGCCTTCCTAGCGCTGGTTTTTGCTATTCTGGTTTTTATTTGTTTGTTTTTTATTTATGCTTTGTCACTGTTCTGTATTCTTTCTAATGTTTATATTCTTACCTTGGTGAAGGGAACCCCTTCATTCTTACATGACGCAAAAAGCTTTTTACTAAACCATTGTAGCAGGTTTATTAATACCCAAGAAACACATTATTTTAAAAGTTTGTATTGGAAATAGGTATTCACATACATCGTTGTATCATTATGGGTCAAGATAAGCTTTGATTAATGGCACTAAGTTTGTACAGTAACAAAGAACAGTTACTGTTGCTTAGTCTAGTCATATTCCTGTTGTTGAATAAATATTTGAAATGGCAAATGGTCTTTAAAACTCTAGCTATCTGTATTTCTCTGCTCTCTGATGCTAGTAGCAATTCTCCTTTCTGACTCACATTCAAGTTTTCCCTTTTGTTTCTCTGGTGGTGGATTTAGGAGTGAATGATGTACAGCATAGCTCTGCAGATGTGTTTCTCACTGTGTCAAAAAATTCCTATTTACAGATAGTGAAGAACAAGCAATATGACATGCATGTTGAAGTCACAACATTAAACCAAGAAAATGACACGACTTTTGGTAATGAAGAGAGAATGTTTGAGGGATACAAAACTTCGGAAGGGTTTAGGAAAGAAGACGGTGCAAAGATGAGCTCTCTCTTAGGGGAAGAGATGTTGAAAACTGTTGATGATGCTACTCAGTTGGAATATTTTGCAGAGGAATACGATGATATTAAATTTCAAGGTCTCCGACATGATGTAACTGCCAGACAGTTGACTGAAGTTAAACTTTTAGATAGGCTGACGGTTGAGCAGCTCCGTTCAGGGCAGAAAACTATTGATGAGGTTCAGAAGAGTCTTGAAAAATTTTTAACTAAACCTACAGCTATAGCTGGGCTGTACCTGGAATCCAGCAGAGAGATACTTTCTTTTGCTTTAGCAGCAAAGAGAAGAGTCATAGGAAAAGCACTGGCATTAGCATTTTTAGAGGCCCAGGCAGCTACTGGTTTCATCATTGATCCCACAACAGGTCACAAATTCCCTGTTGATGATGCAGTTGTTAGAGGACTCGTGGAGAATGAATTCAAGAGTAGACTGCTTGAGGCAGAGAAAGCTGTTTTGGGCTATTGCTGTTCTGGGAAAGTGATCTCTGTGTACCAGGCTATGGAAGCTCGACTCTTAGAAAGACAAAAAGGTAAAAATATCCTTGAGGCTCAAATTGCAAGTGGGGGGGTCATTGATCCTGTAAGAAGTGTTCGTGTACCTCCAGAAACCGCCGTGCAGCTTGGCTTGCTTAGTAACACAATTTTAAAATTTTTGCATGAACCTTCTAGCAATACAAAATGTTTTCACAATCCAAATAACAGGAAAGCTATGTACTACTGTGATTTGCTGAAAATGTGTGTGTTCAGTGTAAGCAGTAAATGCTTTCTGCTTCCAGTTGGTGAAAGGAAAATAAGCAGCCCTTCAGCAGAGAAAAGTCATAAAATTTCTGTAGTAGACATCAAAACAGGAGCTGAAATGACTTCATACGAAGCTTATCAAAAAAATTGTGTTGATAAAGCTACATATCTTGAGCTTTCAAAACAGGAGTTTGATTGGAAGGAGTCTACATGTTTTGACTCTGATGGGAATTCTTTTCTTTTGCTTACAGATCTTAAAACTGGTGTACAGTTTATTATTGAGGAGACCTTAAATCAGGGTAGAATTGGCAGTGCAATAGTCAATAAATATAAGGAGGGTTTAATCACAGCTAATGAGTTTGGTGATATTTTAGTTAGCTGTTCACAGCCAAATAAAGATTTAAACAGTCCTATTGCAGGGTTCTGGCTTTCTGAATCCAATGAAAGAATTCCAGTTTTAAAAGCCTCACGCAAAAACTTGGTAGATAGAGTTACAGCCCTCCGGTGTCTTGAAGCTCAGGTTAGTACAGGAGGCATAATTGATCCATTTACTGGGAAAAAGTACAGCGTTTCAGAAGCTTTGCAAAGGGAGTTGATTGATGATGGTTGTGCCAAGCAAATCCAGCAGTGTGAACTGGTCTTTACTGGGATCATTCACCCTGTAAGGAACACAGTTATGTCAGCAGTTGAAGCTATGCATGTCAATGCCATCGACAAAGAAACGGGTATGCGCTGCCTGGAGTATCAGTACTTGACTGGTGGGTTGATAGATCCAAAGTCTCATTCCAGATTAACAATGGAAGATGCAATTAAGAATGGCATTATTGATGCTGTCACAGCTACAAAGATGAAAGATGAAAAATTGTATGTTAAAGTTTTAACGTGCCCCAAAACAAAGAAGAAGTTAACCTACAAAGAAGCTTTAGAGACAGCTGTTTTCGATTGCCACACAGGGCTGCGATTGTTAGAAGCAGCTCAGCCCATGAAGACGGGAATTTCCAGTCTTTACTATAATGCGTAATGGAACAAAGATATTAGTACTAATTTTGGGGCCTGCTTTAAAACCCATTCAAGTTAAGGAAAGGATCTATCATGGCTTTTATGGAAAATCATAAATGGTGTTTTCTAATATAATCATGAGCTGCTGTAAAACTAATTAGTCTAAACCACTAATTAGTATGAACAAGTAAAACTGGAAGTAGATATTACTTGTTACAAAGTTGAACTTTATAGATAAACATAGATTCATAATTTCAAAATGCAGACTATGTGTTCAGTCTTTACCTGGAGGCCTTGTCTGACATTAGCTACATGTAGGTAGTGTACATCAGAAGTTAGACTGAAGTTGGTGAAGCTAACGTTAGTGCAAAGTGGGTAGATTTAGGTGAGACAAGAATCAGATTCTTACCTCAAAAATAGAAAGTTTTGCCCATTTCATGAATGAAGACAGTGCGGTATTTCATGTGACCTGATACTTAATTTAATATTATGAATCAGTTTGCAGATATCATTTATTTTATGAAAGTGGCAATAAAATATACAAGAGTTAAATCTGCAGTCCAGTAAACATGTATGCATAAGAAATTTCATTAATTTTCATTAATTTTAATGGGCTACTCATATCCTAATTTTTTTCTCTCTCTTCAAGTAACATTTTTTTTAGAATTGTTTTCATGCTCTAATAGGCAAGTGAATTACAATTACATATCAAATGAAGAAAATTCTATTGAAATAAGTTTTAATTTTTACTTGTGATACATGTCAAGGCTTAGGCGTGTTTTCTAAGTATTGATAAATTTCAAACTACTAACAAGTTGTACTGCTATAAAAAGAGATATTTTCCTGTGCAGAAAAAGATGAAATGTCTCAGTATTTTACTTTTGTTGGTCTTGTTTCTTTAGCCACAAAAGCAATGTATTCTTCTTCATTGTAATTTAGTAATCCATGTGCACAGATTGCAAAATACTGATAATCCTCTGCTGGTTGTACATATTCACACCTGAGGGTAATGCAAAGGCAGCAATTCAAAGATACTTTATGTGCAAATGTTGTTTAGATTTTGTCTGCTGAGTAATGGCTGGGAAGCTATCCCTTTTCTTAATATCAGTCATTTTATAATGAATGTACATGTGTATGAATAAGCACTGTAATCACAATTACAAATCATTTCAGCAATTACTTTGTTAGTGTCTGTAATTATGTGTCATTTTTGTTCCTACATCAAAGTGCAATAGTAATGCATGCGGTGATAAATAAAAAGAAATCACTTTTTGTTTATGTGATAACGCTGCCATTGTGGTAGAATTGTGTTTCTAGAGACGTTAACATTAAATATCCCAACAATTTACATTTACATGTTTTTTACAATTCGCGGTGCTCATTAGAAGTCAATGGAAGAAGAAAAGAAGGAACATGTTGAGAAGGCTGGGGATTTACTGAGATGGGTGTCAAACCTCAGCAAGACACTCAGCAAAGAAGAAGGCGAAAAGGCTGAAAAGACAGATTTGCCTAAGCAGCAGGTACACAGCTGTCTTGGTGAAATACCACTTCCTCTTTTTAGCTCTCTGTGTTGCTTAACATGAGAAAATATTCCATAAATCCTTTTTTCCTCCAAATCACCATCCACATTTTACTAAAGATGTAATTTCACCTTTGGTTGTGAGCGGAGGGTTGGGTAAATGAACACCAATGCTTAGGGACACAAACATGTTACTTGGGAAGAAGTGCAAGCTGTTTTTTACAGGCCTGGCGTGTGATGTATTCTGGCACTGCAAAATACCAGTTTAGAGAAACTAGACCCTGCAGACCGTACTTGGCCTCTGTAGAGGGACAGTGCATCCTGGCAGGATGGCACTTTGTAGGTCTGCCCCAACTTGTCCTGAAATAGTTCAGTGAGTAAGTCTGGTAACTTCCACCCTGGCACCAAGAAGGAGAGAGTTGGCTGGAGGGGCCTGAGGGTCAGGTTTCCTCTTACTTGCTTTTAAAAAGTTATTTTGAGGGGTCCTCTTGTGGGGTAGTCAAAACTGCTGTCTTGGGGAATAGAGCAGGTGTTGGCTGAGCCCTCTTTATTGTCACGCTAGTCCACAGGCTGCTGGAGTGGCCCATCTTGCCGCCTTTGTATCTAACAGGTACGTCGTCATTGTGTACAGTTGTAACTCTGACCATTAATTTCCATCTGTGAAGTTTCCTATCATTTCTAACAGCTCCCCTGCTAGGCTTGTCCCACAAAATAGCTTAGTGACACCTAAAAAGATTTCAATAGGTTAAGGTCTACCTGCACACAGAGCAGCAGACAGATGGAGCAGTGTCTTTTCCACATCCCTCAGTACAGGGCTGGATGTGTGGTCATGCAAACATGATTTGGACCCTCCTGGAAGCCTGTTCCTGCATTTTTATTTTGGTCATGCATGCTGGTGCTGGTTAGAGCCACGGGAGTGGCATCTGCATAAACTAAGCTTGCTGTTGGGCAGGTCAGCAGTCCTGCAGTCCCGATGGCCACCGGTCCCAGCATGCTGCTTGTTTGTAGAGGACCAGTGCTAGTTCTGTCCCTGGGTTTGTCCCAAATCTGTAGGAGGAACTAAGCTTGTACTGATTTAAGTATATTGGTTGATAAATGACTAATAGTTAGGATCAGGATCTGCAGAAACATTCAGCACTGGTCTTTTTCTGCCCTTGGTAATGACTACAGCGCAAACTTTTGTCAGTCTTGGGCCAGCGCTCAGCTGCTTAGAGCATCTCAGCTTACCATGGCGTCTATGGGTGGCATCTTCCCTGTCCAGCCTGAGCCTGCAGCGAGTAACCTGTGGGTTAGCCGCCTCGGCTTCCTCCAGCCTGTGGGTGATGGGTGTTTGCCGAGGGTGTTTCCTTCCCTTGTGAAACGGCCCAGCAAGGTAGCATCACCTTCCAGAGGTGCCTGGTTTTGTGTCTCCACTGACTAGCACAGGTGCCTTGACAAGTTTTGTAGAAACACATAGAGTAGTGATCTGATAGCTAATGTTAGCTGAAATACATTTCATACAGTGGTTTGGGATTGCTGTGGGGTGTAGCCGTGGAGTGGGTGGAGCAGCTGGTGTGCCAGTAGTGACAGGCCACAAGCAGCAGCCGCGGTGACGCTGGTTCCGTGAGCAAAGTGGAGCTCATGACCCTACCTGCTACCTCAGCCTGCTTAATGTCACCTTCTCGTGTGAGGCAATACAGCACATATAGTGCTTGCGCTCTCGGTGTCTGAGCAGCACAGGTGGTAGCATTGTGGCTTGCTGGGGGCAGTTGCAAAGGGAGACTCTGTTCAAGTCCATATTCAGGCCCTTTGATGTGATGCACGCAGGGACAGAATTTGGTTATGTCCAGACCCAGGCGAATGCATAAATAAATGCCTTTATTTATCCAAAATGAGTGCTTTTCTCTGCAGAAACCACAGGCAGTTTTTCAGAAAAGTTAGAAGATTAAGTTCTTGCCAGAACAAGTGCTTTGGTGGGGATGACACAGAAATGATAGCAGGGAGAATATTAATAAACAATTATTTTTTTTTTAAGTGTCTGGTATTGCATTTGTCTCAGTCACATAATTTTATGAAGGCTTGTGGCCTTCTGGTATGTTCTTTTAAAAAGTTACTATTTCTCATAGTGGTGAGCAACTTCTTGAACACGGCCATTATACACATCTTTATAAAGCTGCTTTAAACTGTGCCAACTATAGTAAGTGGTTTTAAATGATTGGTTAATTTTCAAACAAATAACACTTTAAAATAAATTCTCCTTTCCTCACCCAATGGTTTCCTAATACAGACAGCTTGTTTAACCATAGCGTGACAACTTATCTGTATATAAATGATACAATTCTATAGTAAATAATACCATTCTAAGAATAGCTGGTATTTAAACAAAAAACCCCAAGTTCTTATAGTATTGAGTTTAGTCCCATGTAGAAATACCATGTTGGTTGTTTGCTTTTATATATGTGCATAGTTAAGTCTTAAACATGGGTTGTTTATTTTTCAGATTTCCCTGGATGAAATGTCAACCAAGAAAGAACAAATAGCTGAAGCTCTGCAGACTACTCAGTCATTTTTAGCTAAGCACAGTGACAAGTATGCCATTTTTTATTTTTGAAATAATGTAAATTTATTGATTCAGTCCATGCTGTTTGCTTAAAAAGAAATCATATCCTGATCTTACAGTTCTAGTTACGTTTCACATACAAATGTGTCAGTTGTTTCCTTTAATTTTATAATTTTGTCTTGCCATTTGGTGAAGGTTGATACAGTTTTGTTTATTTCAAGAATTTGGCTGGGTTTATTTATCTCTGGTCAGCTTAAAAAACATTAGATAATTATTTTGACTTCAAATGAAAATTACTAACAAATTAGTAGTAAATTAGTACTTGAACTATGTATCACAAGTTTGTTTCATCTGTGTCTGAAATCAGGCTGTTTAAGATATTAAACTGCTGAGGTATCTCATGTTTCCTTGCTAGCTATGTTACCTGTCTTGACTGGTAATCGGTGGACAAAGGCACATACAAATGTTAAATGCTTTAGTGATAATTCAACGTAAATTCTAGGTTAACACAGCTTCTTTTCCTGAATGACTACAAGCAGGTTGTAGCTTTCTTGAACATCCTCGTAATTAGGGGTATTTTTTTTCAGACAACTTTTACCAATTCCCCTCCCCGCCCCCCCTTTTTAAGTAAAGGTAAGCAGATACTCCTTGCAGGCTGCAAATTTCCAAAGAGATCTCCTGCTTCCATTTTTCTTTTTTTCTTAATAGAATGACAGATGAAGAGAGAAATGAAATGGAAAAGCAAGTCAGATCCCTCCAGGAGAGCTACAGCTTGTTATCCAATGAAGCTTTAAAGCAGCTGCAGGAAGCACAGTATCTGGATGATGAAAAGATGGAAGAAAAGGTAACAAAATTGAAACTTACATTTTCTTTTGAGATTTACTGCATGGTTTTGGAACCACATATGATCAGTAAAAGAAGAAGCTGCAATTAACGGTGTGTAAAGGAACTTGAGATTTAATTGACTGAAGGTTTTGTGTATTTGCTATGGAATACTGTGTGTGACCTTACCTGCGCATATGAACATTCTGCTCATCAGATTTTTTGTGAAGAGTCTTAATAATGTGTGCCTTGCATGAAGAAAGATAAACAAATCATTCATCTCTTAACTATTCTCTTAAAAGCCATTCTTTGACTGCTAGATAAGTCTCTGTTTCTGCTGCAAAAATGACACCATAAAATAACATGTTAATCTCTCCCACATATCGCTCAGAAATGTCCTAGAAGAGATCTACTTTCAGTTTTTCTTGAAATTTATCTGGATATGAAAATGGGAGCACGTAACGTGATTAGCTCTGAGACACTACAAATACATTTGTTAATGGATCTTAATCTTAAATGTGGAATTCTCAAAAATTACATTGCAAATGAGTGTTCTCATATATGCATACAGACAGTGTCTGTGTAATTAGTTCAGATAATGTTGCTAAACTGACTTCATGCTTTCCATGCAAACTAAATGCAATATTGGGTACTAGAATATCTGGTTCTATATTGTTGAGTGTATATACAGAAGTGCTGTATGCTGTAAACATGAATAGCATGGTTGTTTTGAATCACATACTGTTTCCAAATATTCTAACCTTTCACAGACATTTAGAGCATGAAAATTTGCCTTTCAGGTATATGTTCTATTTCCTCACTCTGCAATCATTTCTTCTACTGTCTTTCACTAACCCTGTTTATGTATGCAAAGCATAGGTTTTCAATTCACAGATGCATGTTGATTTTAAATCTTTTATCACATCGTGTGCTGTTGAATGACTGACATAGATCACTTGCGCATTTGAGCTGCTAACATTCACAGCATTCCTCCAGGCTTGGTAAGTACATGTTTTTATGCTTATCATGCATTCAAAATCAAGAGAAAATTTAAAATACACAGTCTGAAAATAGTGATAACTTTTATTTTATATTCCTTTTTAGGTGAATAAAGTCATTGCTGGTGTCATTGACCAAACGACTGGAGAAGTCCTTTCAGTCTTTCAGTCTATTTTAAAAGGTTTTATTGACTATGATACTGGAATTAGATTGCTCGAGAATCAGCTGATCCTTTCTGGAATCATTTCTCCAGAATTAGGAGCATGTTATGATTTGGAAGAAGCTAAAGCTCGTGCCTTAATTGATGAGCAGACTCGTTTGCAGTTGCAGGAATTAAGTAATGCAAAGAAGATTATTTCAGAATCATCATCATTATCAAATCTTCCAGTTGTATCAGCTTTAGAACAAGATCTAATTTCAGAACCTTTGGCTATTAAAATTCTTGAGAATCAGCTTTCAAGGGGGTACGTGATTTTGCCATCTACTGGAGAAAAACTGACTTTGCAGAATGCTTTCCAGAGAAACCTGATTTCTCCAACATTATATGCAAAGCTTCTGGAAAGACAAGATACCTGTAAAGATCTCATAGACCCCAACTGTGCTGAGAAGATTTCCCTTGAACAGATGGTTCATAGAAGCATAATACATGAAGAAACAGGGTTAAGACTCCTACCTGTGAAACCACAAGAAAGAGGTAGAATCATGTTCAAATGTGGAAGGAAGATAACTATTTTGAGGGCAGCCCATGAAGGACTCATCGATCGGGAAACAATGTTCAGGCTGCTGGGTGCTCAGTTAATGTCTGGAGGTATAATTGACCCTGACTCAGGGAAGCGAATGACTGTGGAAGAGGCCATGAGAGAAGGGGTGATAGATCAGGACACTGCTTGTGGGATCCTCACGCATCAGGTGCAGACTGGTGGAATCCTTTGTCCAAATTCAGGACAACGCTTGACTGTTGATGAAGCTGTACAATGCAACTTGATATCATCAACCAGCGCGCTGCTGGTATTAGAAGCACAGAGAGGCTTTGTTGGGCTAATTTGGCCTCATACTGGTGAAATATTCCCCATATCAACTTCTTTGCACCAAGAGATGATAACAAATGAGCTGGCATTTAAAATACTAAATGATAGACAGAAAATAGCTGCGCTTTACATTCCAGAAACTTGTGAAATAGTCAGTCTAGATAAGGCTGCACAGTCAGGGATAATAGACATCAATACTGTATCTGTTTTGACCAATGTGACTTTACCAGATAAAATGCCCAATGTAGAAGAATTAGAGTCCCATTGTAAAAATGCTGCAAAATGGTTATCGACCTATGAATTCTTGCCGTCTGTATTTCGTGACTGTGAGGAGGAACATGAAGATTCTGGCACAGAAGACCCTGTATGTCATAATTTAGATCAGGCTAAGAAATTATTCATATCTTATCTGATGATAAATAGTTATATGGATGCAAACACTGGAGGAAGACTTTTATTATATGATGGACAACTGCAGGAAGCCATCAATATGTTGCTGGAAGGTGATGGTGCTGCATACGATGCTGATGTGTCAGAAATGGAGTTTAATAACAAATATATAAGCCTGAAAGGAATTAATTGAAGTCAGCTGGCAGTGTCCACTTCAATAATGTCACAGGTGATGTTCAGGGTTTTTGCTGAGAATACTTAATAACAGGAAATTAAATCAAAATGCAGGTTTTGGGGATTCTGTATCTTCACAGGGAGAAGATCTCCATGTTTGTGGACCAGATGTTTGCGATGCTATTGGTACTGAGCAATCGGAATATACACAGGAGATGTTGTTAACTAACCCTGCAGAACTTAGAAACGGAGTAAGTAGCACTCAAAACTCCACAAACAGAAATGTACTTAGAGGTCTTCTGGAGGTTTCTGAGTGGACAGAACTGTGTAGGCATAACAATCAGAAGGCAAATTCAGGAAACATTGAAGGGTATGTTTCAAATTACTCAAATCCAAATCTTACTTCAGAAACAGAGAAAGAAGAGATTTATATGGCAGACAATCTCGATAATGAAAACAGGGATGATAAAACCTTACAAAATTCTTTGAGTGTGAATGATTTGTCAGATAATGAAACCTGGACAGAGCTGCAAAGGTGCGCAAAATACGAGCCTCACGTATTGCAAGCTGACAATGGCAGAATGGTACTGGATAGTGGCAAGAAAGATGACTTTCAGAGAAGTCTTGGTTCGTCCATCAGTGCAGATACTGAATATAGACTTCCAGAAGAATTGGTTAGTCTGTGTGGTGGCACACTGCAGTTTGAAGATAATGGATATAGTGAGCCACCTCAACAGGACTACACTGATGTACATGACAGGCCGTCCCTAGAGGACTATTTTTATATACACGGCAGGCCATCCTTGGAGGATTGTACTGATTTGCAGAGTAAGCTGTGTCTAGAAAACAGTGGAGATGTGCACTGTAGGCTGCCATTGGGTGGTGATGCTGTTATACATGATGGACCACCCGTGGGGGACAGTGACAGCACAGCGCAAAGGCTAGCAGTAGAAGAAAGCGATCTTACATTCAACAAGTTACTGCTGTGTGACAGTAGTTCTGACTCGTCAGTAGAAGGGAGTGATGGCATCCCACAGTTTGAAAGCAACCGTTTGCAGCATGAATGTGGTGAGGTACCTTGTGAAGATGACAGCTCTCACTTTGGTGATGATGATGATGACGACGATGCCTATGAAACACCTCAGGTTGATGATGATGACAGTGATGTCTATCATACTCCACAAATTGATGATGATGATTCCTATGACACTCCTCAAGGGGATGATGGTTTTGATACCTTGCAGTTGGAGGATGATGATACACCAGAGCCAGAATTGTCTGGAACATCAGTTCCATTAGGTTTTTTGGAGGAGAGAGGTGGTCTAATAACTCTGAGAGAAGAAACCAGCTCTTTTAAAGAACTTGCAACTAATGTTGGAGAAAGTGTCAATGTAAATCTGACAGGTCTACCTGAGAGTGTAAATACAGCTTCTGCAAGTACCGAAACTATGGAAGGAATCCCTGAGGAGGAAAGGGAAAGAACAGGGAGCTTTGGAGAGAAGGAGCAAAAATTACCATTTACTCTGGAGAGTGAAGGAAGAAAGGAGGGAGGCCTTAGTCCTTTAATGACAATGTATGAAGCAGAAGTACAAGACAAAATGAGGAAGAAAATGAAAGGGAAAAGTCCTATGAGGATGAATCTGAAGGAACACAGGAGGAAGATGATTATGAGGACGATTATGACAGTTATGATGATTCTGACAGGGATTCTGACAGTGATGAAGAAACAGGTGTTTTTTACTCACACCATCAATGTATAAACAAAGGTGACCAGCTGTTAATTTCCTTAGGTGACATAGAAAATAACTATGAAAATAATCAGAATATTGATGATTGTTGCTATTCTTTAGGCCAGAAGAGCGGGTGTACTTTGCAATTCCAGTCTAACCATGACAATGGAAAACTATCCTCAGGAAAATGTGAAACTGCATCAGATATTTTTGAGGAAAGATGTGTTAGCCTTACATGCACAAGTGAAGAAGACAGACAGCAGGGAACAGAAGATGAATATGGGACTTGTGTCAAAAGTAAACACATGTCACAAGATACTACTGAGCCTATTCAGTCTGAAAATGCCTTTGACACTAAATGGACATCCTGTAAGACTGAAGAAAATAATACAACACAGTTTAAGGCTCAAAGTTCTCAGCTTCTTGATGGTGGTGTGGCACCTGACATTAGTGTAACAGCCTTCCCAATTACAAAGCAAGCTACTGATGATGGTGCCAGTACTCAGATAAATTTGCTTCCCTCAGAATGCTTTATTCATAGTATGAATAAAAACAGTAGTACTGTGCCCATGTTAGATTCAAATAATGGGCAAAGACAGAGAGAAGCAGTATTTGCAGAGGAAAAAGTATTAAATGTTATGGCTGGTATTGAACAACAAAAGGAAAGTTCATCCCAAGTGGACATTAAATTCCTTATGGATATGCCTTATGTGAGTGATGGGGATAGTTCACTTAGTGACCAAGTACATGCAGTCACCAGTAGGAAGCATGGTCAACTAGGAAGAGATTTTGAAATTCTTACAGAAAATAAAAATAGAATGGAGGAATGTGATATCATGAGGCTAAGTAAAAGTCCCATTCAGATGGAAAGCCTTGGGGAAATATTTGATGCATCAGTAATGAAAGCTGATAGAGAAACTCCTGTTTCAAGTAAAGAACAAGTAAACGTTGATCGAGCTTTGTTTGACATTGGAGGTGGTATGAAATCAGGTGAATTTCAGAGAGATTTTAATGCTTCTGCTTCTTTAAAACAACATACAACAGACACAAAAGAAGGCGACCATTCAGAATTGGATAAAACTGAATCCTGTTGCTTTGAGGACAGGGAAAGAGGGAAAAAGGGTATACAGAATGAAAAGGATTTTCTGCTAAATACAGAAGAAATGCATTCAAATGAATTTCATGCTTATTCTTTTCCCCCAGCTGATAAAGTGAAATCAAAGGAAATTAGCATAACTGAAGAAACAGGGAGAGTTATCTGTCAGAATACTGGTAATGTTCGTAAAGACTCTTCAGCAGATAAGAGCAGCAATGATAGTGCATTTTCCCCAATAAAAGCAGATGCTTTAGGAAGTACTGAGGATGCCAGAGAATCAGGGGTTGGGAGTGAAGTGCTACCTGTTGGGAGTCATACCACTGAGGTTTCTTCTGCAATTCTGAGCACCACAGGGGCTGACTTGAATTATGGTGCCCAGAAAGAACCTGAGATGCCGAAAAACCCAAAGGGAGAAAATTTCATGGCCAGTGAGACTTCTTCCCTTGGAAATGGTTTCAATAAGCAGATGCCCACGGAGTCATTACGAAAGGAAATGGAACCCTGCAAAGATTTTCAAGTGAAGGAAGATATTTCACAATTGTCAGAAATGACTGACACACTCATGGAAGACTTAAAGAATATATTACAAAGGAAATTGAAAATGGGACATGTTTACTGCAAGCAGGAGGGTGAACCCCTAAGTTACTCTGATACCAAAATTTTAATGCAAAATTTACTTACAATGGTTAGAAGCACACAGCTTGGGACTGACTCATCTGGTGGGTCAAACCTCAAGCAAATAAGCAATGCTCTCAGAACTGCATCAATGGTTACCGCACCGTGTACAGAGCCAAAGGACAGTGATACTCTTTCATTGCTTTGGCCTGATTGCAGAAGTCCTGATCTTCTTCGTGATATTCTGAAGCAGGAATCTTGCAAGCAACAGATGGATGATCCAGATGAAAGGAAGAGTGAAACAGATCTGAAAGCTTCTATTCCAAAACTTCCTACTTCTCAACTTCCGGAGGTTTTTCAAATCTCACCTGGAGATGAAAGTGCAAGCAAATTAGAGGAGCTGATATGTGGTTTGCTTATGAGCTCACAGGTTGCTGGTATCACAACAGAACGAGAGGGTAAAGACAAAGTAGATAGGCTTTGTACCCTTTTCTCAGCAGAACAATTGGAGTTTGGATCAGAAATTGCTAAAGAGAAAACACTGGCAGATGACGCAGCCATTGCTTGGAAAAGTGACCAGGAGCATGGGAAGAGAGACAGCTTGTCCAAAGGCTTTACTGAGCCTGTTTTCAAAACAAAAGAAGTGGTCCTGGAAGACACCCCCACTAGCATGGTGAGTAACAACAGCGGGTATGTGCTACATGTCCTGTGTTAAAGGAATCACATGAATCCTTCCCAGTGCTGGAGAGAATAATTAAACTGGAAAAATGGTTGAAAAATTAAATTATCAATTTAAAATAAATTGTAATTAAAACACAGACTTTTATTGCTTATTTTCAAGTCTCAGAGTTTGGAAAAGCTTTTCCTATTGTTAAAACTAATTTTCAGGTCGATGGAGTACAGCAATGTTTAAAGTTAACAGAGAAAATGCGAGGACATTTGGCAGTGATTCAAGATATGAAAAGCCACCTAGATAACCAGCAGCCCATTAGTAACAACCTGGAAATACTAAAAGATGAACTGGAACAACTAGAGGTAAGTAAAGTGTTCTTTAGGCTTGTTACTTCAGTGATGGGTGCTAGGAAAAGCCCTTAGATAAAAAAAAGGAGATCTTTCAAATAAAGTAATTCAGATTTAAATGTCTGTCTTGCTTAGTAACTTAATGCATTTTATATATATTCTCTTTGTAGTCATTTGAATCAGGATTGGCTACCTTTGCCGTTATCCTAAAAAAGGACATGAAGTTGACAGAAGAGTTTTTAAAGTTCTGTCACAGGGATATTCCTGAAGAGAAACTTAAAGAGCTAAAGATAAGCTCTGACTGTTTGCTGGAAGCATTTTTGGTGGTTTGTGATACATCTTCGAAACGAGCAAAACAATAGTCTGTGCTGTTGACTCGGAAATGGTATGTTTTTATCGGTGTATGTTTTTATCTTGGTTTTCTTCAAGGTAATTCAGCTAAAAAGAAAGGATTTGGTTTTGCTTTATTTTGTTTTATCTTAATATAAAAATACACGTGTGATTCTATTTAATATGATAGAAAACGTGACTAGACTCCAGGGGCATAAATAAATATACAACTTCCCTTTCTAGTCTAAGCTTGCAGTATTACACCAGCAACTTTTAAGCAAGCTGCAGACATTTTCAGACTGGATCACAGAAAACAGTAAAATCGTGAATGACTTCATAGTGAATAGTAATGATATAGAAGAGATGAAGAAGAGTTTACAGCTACTTAAAGTAAGTATTCCATATGGCAGGTGTTGGTGCTTCTGATTAATGTTACTACTTATATGAATTATTAGCTAGGTTTTGTATACCTGCTTATTAACCTCTATCGCTTAAACAGACAGCTAGAACTAATTACTGAACAAGACAACTACTTGATAATCCACTAATAAAATCTTACTGATTTGCTTTTTATCTTGAAAAAAATTTTTGACAGAGTTTGACTTACTAAGAAAGCTCTTGGTTCTGCTTACCTTTGTTGCAATAAATCTGACCCTTTTTTAATGACAGTGTTAGGTTAACTGTTGGACTTGATGATCTTAAAGGTCTTTTAACCAAATTAAATTTTTTAAAATTAATTTGGCAATAAAGTTTTTATTTTTAATTACCTTCCAAATCAATTATACATGAGAATATGACAGACAAAAAGCCTCTTCATTACATGCTCCATGAAGTATGTCATGAAAAAAAATCGATCAAGTTTTTAGTAAAGTACACCTCTGTATGTATGAATGATAAAAATGACGTTATTTTTCTGTGCTTTAATAGGGTCCCACTAAGCATGGTAATGCGATAGGGTCTGCACAGTGTGCAGCTATGGGCAGAATTTGCCACACTGCTAGAAATGGGGCTTCTCACTGTGGAGTTAAGACTAGGAAAGCTTTCAAGTAAATATTCTAACATTTCTGGATCTTCAGATCAGGAAACTGGAAATGTTACACCTAACCTGCCATAAATCTTCCAGAGTTGAAGGTCAGCCAGTTTTCAGACAGCCATGAGAGAGCAAAGAAATAGAGATGTTCAAGGTCATCTTATTTATTACTTGGACATGGACTGTCCCAGAGGCAAACCATGCACAAATTCAAATGTCGTATCTGAATGTGTCAGAATGATTCTGACAGAGTCTGTTGATTTATTGTGGCCAAACTGTCTCCCAAAAGCATTTTGGAACAGGAGCTAAGAACAGAGGGTGGTGATACTTGTGTTTTATTTGTACTGAATTTGTGTCCATTGATAGTCATTTCCTTCTCTTCATTTACAGAACAGTGCTGCGGAGCTCAGCTGTAAAAAAATGCAACTGGAGTCCACTGCGTTTGATGTTCAGTTCTTCATTTCGGAACATGCCCAAGATCTTTCTCCTAATCAGAGCAAACAGCTGCTGAGGCTCTTAAATGCCACCCAGAAATCTTTTCAGGAAGTACAGGAAGCAATAACGTCTCGAGTGGAAAGTTTAGAGACTCAGTTACAGGCAGCGCAAGAGCTGGGTGATCAGAAGGTTTGCCTTTCTGTGTAAATGTGTGCTGAGTGATTTTGTCTATGGATGAGGACTTTTAATACCAGCATGCAGTATTAAGTGTATTCCTATCTTCTCAGTTTTATTACGGATACATTCACAGTTCTACAAAAATGGTATTGATCACCTTTGGTGAATTGTAATGTTTGTCTTTCCTTGGTATAGTCACAGAAAGAGGGCATTACATTATGGACAGATACAGTTTTGGGCATTAGGATCTGTACAGCCTGAGGTGACCAGGTCTGTTCTTTCTAGCCATGAGAGAAATTTACTTGAGGTTTCTCACAGATGTTGTTTGTTTAGTAGATATATCAGTAATTAAATAAAGCAGTGAACTTTTCTGGCTGCAGCTGTATCGATCAATGAATTTACTATCGCACCATTGCTCATCACTTCTGTCCTGCTGAAGACTTTTCCTCTAATTTGCCAGGTCGTCTGGATATGCGATCTTTTTTCTAGGTCTTTGTAGTCAAAGAACCAGATTTATGTAAATTCTTGCTCACGTGGCTTGTTTTGGCTGAGACAGGTTAGAAGGACAAACATGAGTAAATCAGCTAAGGTATTTGCAATTCTAGGTGCGGGCACTGAGAAAGCTATAAGTCAAGTCGGGACAGCTGCCTCTACAGCTGGCATGGCTGCGGTTGGCAAGCATAAGCAGGCTGATAAGGTGCTGCGGTGTAACTGCATCTCCTCTTCTCTCATAGAAGCACTGATAAGACTCGGAATCACCACCTCAGCCCCCAGTTTATGCATAATGAAAGGTGTTTTAGCATTCTGAAGACTTTGTATTATTTTGCTGGTTTAAGAACATTTGTTTCTACCATACTTTGTGAAAGAAACATAAAACTGAGTAAAGGAGAGGCACAGATAACTTTTCTAGGACTTAGTAACAATAATTAGGTTGCATGTTTTGTTCTTTTCTACTGCTTAAAAAGTCAACATTTTCTATTCAGGTAACATATTATGCATACCAACAAGAGCTAACTCACAATCACAACTAACCTCTGTTTTGATATCCTTTTTTCAGACTTAATAGTGTTTATCGCAGGTTTCAAGCGGTTAAGAGACTGGATTTTCCCTCCTGTTATTTGGAGATTTCATCTTTCACATATGTGCATGGCCAGACTTCTATTGGGCAATTCCATCAACCATGGTCTCTTTTACTTACAACATATTTGAGGTTTATCCATAACTTTTGTATGTTCATCTTGCTCTTTGTACCACTGCTATCATGTTTACAGCATACTTCTAAAATGATTGCTTTGCAATATTGATGTTCAAAGTTAATTGCTATTAGAGTGCCTGTTAGTTCCTAAAATGAGGATGCTTTTGTTTTATTGTTCAATTGTGTTTGGCTCTAATATAGGATGTGGCTGAACGGCAGCAGGAATGCAAAGAGAAACTGCAGGAAATCTGTGATTTGCTTACGCAGACTGAAAATCGCCTCATTGGACAGCAAGAGTCTCTTGTTATTGGAGACAGCAAGGCTGAGCTAGAACAATACCAGACCAAACAGGAGGTATGCACAATTCCAGTTAGATAACTTAAAGAAGACTGAGTGCACAGAGGAGTGACTGGACTCTCTTGTTGAATAACAAGACTGTCATGTGAGAGGAGAATAAACTAGATTTGTTTGACCTAGCAAAAGCAAAGGCTTAATGGCGTGCATTTAAACTCCTGCCCATGAATACACTCCAGTATGTGCCAGTGGGAGGAAAGAAACTTTCAAACTAGGAGACACTAGAATAGGGAGTATGTACTAGGAATTGCGAGAAGCACTCTTGGAGCTGGCTTTTTTATCTGACTCTGTCATAGGACTAGGCAAACTGCTTTGGATAAACTAAAACTCAACATCTGTCCACTCTGAAATTAAATTGACTTAAACATTATTTAGAGATTGAAATGTTATGACTGATTACAATTAAAGAAAAATATTCTTAATGGTGGCTGGAAAGCTGCCTGGTGGAAAAAGACCTGGGGGTACTGGTTGACAGCCGCCTGAATATGAGCCAGCAGTGTGCCCAGGTGGCCAAGAAGGCCAATGACATCCTGGCCTGTATCAGGAATAGTGTGGCCAGCAGGAGCAGGGAAGTGATCGTGCCCCTGTACTCGGCACTGGTGAGGCCACACCTTGAATACTGTGTTCAGTTTTGGGCCCCTCACTACAAGAAAGATGTTGCCTTGCTGGAACAGGTCCAGAGGAGAGCAACCAAGCTGGTGAGGGGTCTGGAACACAAGTCATACGAGGAGCGGCTGAGGGAACTGGGGTTGTTTAGTCTGGAGAAGAGGAGGCTGAGGGGAGACCTGATCGCCCTCTACAACCACCTGAAAGGAGGCTGTAGCGAGGTGGGAGTCGGCCTCTTCTCCCTGGTAACAGATGATAGGACGAGGGGGAATGGTTTGAAGCTGCGTCAGGGCAGGTTTAGGCTAGACATGAGGCAAAACTACTTCACTGAAAGGGTTGTCAGGCTCTGGAATGGGCTGCCCAGGGAGGTGGTGGAGTCCTCATCCCTGGAGGTATTTAAAAGAAGGATAGATGAGGTGCTTAGGGACATGGTTTAGTGGTGGGATGGCAGGGTTAGGTTAAAGTTGGACTCGATGATCTTAAAGGTCTTTTCCAACCAAAGTGATTCTATGATTCTAATGGCATTCCTGGCTTGAACAAAACCAGGAAATACGGGAAAACTTCCACCTGGGAAAGATGACTACAAGTTCCTGACTTCTATTCAATCCCCTTATTTTTCGTGGGTTTCTGTTAGGATAGTAATGGAATGGAATTTGTCGGGAGACTCACTTTACTAACTACAGTGTCACAGATTTACTTTATCTCTTAATATCTAAAAAATAAGATATATTTTCTTCTTTGTACATGGAAATACAATATTTGAGCTGCTAAACAAAGGAAAAAAGTGGCCTCAGTCTGAACAGGAGCCAACAGACTTGCAATTTAATAAAAAAAAAAAGAGCTGCAGCAACATTATCAGATGTTGAATTGATTTTATATTTTTAATAACCCCATCTGTAGTTTAGTAATATATCATGTACTTTCTCATATAGGAAGGGACCAGTGTGGTGCTTGCCCCTAGAACAGAGATAGTTCCAGTAAAGTTTATTGGAAAGATCTGGTCAATAATTTACTTACTGCTATTTGATTTCTTTTTTCTCAAAAGGAGATACAAAAAGACATGAGAATGAGTGCCCAGACACTGGCAGAGATTGTGAAAAATACTGAAACCTTCTTGAAAGAGAATGGAGAAAAGTTGTCACAAGAAGACAAGACTATTCTTGAACAGAAACTGAATGAAGCTAAGACAAAATGTTTGCTCCTTAGCCAGAAGGCAGAAGAGTCCAAAAAAGAACTGGATAAAGCTATGACAACAGCAATTAAGCAAGAAACAGAAAAGGTTTTTGGGCAACCATTTCATAACTTTATTCAAACTTTTTATGTGTTTTTAGTGTTGCAACTTATTATTGATATACTGTGGAGAGCTAAAAATCATATTTTATTTGGGTGACTAATAAACTGCTGCTTAATTTTCTTTATAAAATAAACAGCAACATAAATGTCAATCAACAATTTTGTTTAATGCTAGTGTATTTTGAATGGTCTGTTTGCATATGATATTTTGTAGTGCCTAAACAAGATTTCTAAACTGAAACTGTGAAATTTCAATGTAGGTTGCAGCCATAGAACAGCTGGAAGAAAGTAAAAATACAATAGAAAATCTCTTGGATTGGTTATCAAATGTGGATAAAGAAGCGGAGCATGGCCGGAAATATAAGCAGGCGATAGAACAGAATGGAACACACTTTGAAGAGGGAGATGTGAAGACTTTGGAGGGAGAGGAGGATGATGTCAATGGTAATCTGCTGGAAATTCAGCAAGACATGGAAACTCGGGTGGATGGGCTAGTAAAGAGCACAGAAGATAATTTGAACCAGCAGTATCAGAAAGTCAAGGTACTGTTACTGGGTTTACTCAACATTCAGGTGCTAATCATGTCAACATGAGTGAATTCAATCTCATCCTTTCTGCCATAGACTTTGGAACAGGCACTAGGAAGTTAGTGATACACAGGTAGGAATTTCAGTAGTTAGAATGTATTATAAATTTCTCACTTTTTCGCTGTTACTATGGTTGTTTCCTGGAAAATAATAAAAAGGACTTCTTCTACAAGGTAAACATTGAGAATCCTGATGGTGAGTCTATTCTTAATTTTTATAGTGAGAAATTAATGCAGGTGGATGAAATGCAAAAAGCAGCGACTTGTTGACTTACAGTTGAGTGACCAAGAACTTCTAGGTGTGGTTTGATGGAATTGTTGATGAAAGTGGTTATGCTGATAGCTGATACTATTTCGGATTTCCTTTTTTATTAAAAAAAAAAAACAACTAAGAAAATGAGATAATTTGGTTTTGTGTACATAAGGTTTTTACTTCCACTTTTTTGACAGTTCTTTTCCACACCTAACGCCTACAAGGATAATTGCCCAATATACTCATGGAAGAAAAGCATACCAGTCTTACTTTACGTAGCTATTTTACATGGGAATAGAGGACCTCCAGGAACAGAGATGTTTTTGAAAGAATCTACGGATTTTTATTTGGCATACAGTGCCAGTTCCGATGACTTATTATTTTTTTATGAGATTGAAACAATTTACATACATAGAATGTGTCTTGATTTTTAATGTCAAAAGGACCTGTTTTATGACCAAGTATATTTGATAAGAATCACTGCTGTTAAAATGGAAAACGGAAATTTAAAAAAATCTGGTAATAATGTTTGTTCACTCAGTATAAGAAAGTATCTGCATTCTTTTTAATGTTTGATGCTTTCACTCCCTTTGGTCCTTTTGTCTGAAATGGTAGCTACAATATATGTAACAGGAAATGGAACGGTTTTGACCTGGAAAGTTGCCTGCTTTTGAATGCTTTATTTGATAAATCCTGTTTTGAGACAGGGAATTGGGAAAGTTTTGATTACAATAAGCATACTATCCTAAATGTTAAATAATAAGAAAATAATTTTTACTAGGGGAAAAAAAAAAGGGTTGATAATGTCTAGTTTACTATATAGAATTGTCTTTTAGAAGTACAAGGGAAAGTGTTTGTGTGAGAGAGGTATCTATATCCCAGTGTTTCCAAGTTCCAGTGATACTTGAAGATTCCCATTTTGTCATGCACTGTATATCTGGCTAAAATCACCATTGAATGTTTTGTAAAATTTTGAAACTGCACAGAAATATCATAGAACCATAGAATGTTTGGGGTTGGAAGTGACCCCTAGAGGTCATCTAGTCCAACCCCCCTGCAGTGAGCAGGGACACCGCTAACCAGATCAGGTTGCTCAGAGCCCAGTCCAACCTGGCCTTGAATGTTCCCAGGGATGGGGCCTCCACCACCTCTCTGGGCAACCTGTTCCAGTGTTTCACCACCCTCATTGTAAAGAATTTCTTCCTTATATCTAGTCTAAACCTACCCTGGTTTAGTTTAAAACCATTACCCCTTGTCCTGTCACAGCTGGCCAAATGATATGATGAACCAGGAGTCATGCTGTCACTTAAATTACTCACAAAATGTTTTTTAATAAGTAATATGAAAATTAGAAAATCTTCTTATCATTTTGATGGACTTTGTTTTACTCATTGTTTCTAAGCAGAATTCAGCAGAGATTTCAAGACAGTAGTGGTCTAAGCGAACCATCTGAGAAGGTGCTGGCTGTAATTTTTATTTTTATTTTTTTCTTGTAGGCTCAACATGAGAAAATTATTTCGCAGCAGCAGGCTGTCATAATAGCAACTCAGTCTGCTCAGGCACTGCTTGAGAAACAAGGGCACTACCTTTCCCCTGAAGAAAAAGACAAGATGCAAAGGAACATGAAAGAGCTGAAGGCTCAGTATGAGACTGCTTTAGCTGAATCAGAACGGAAAATGAAGTTGACTCATTCTCTAAGAGAGGAACTTGAAAAATTTGATGCAGACTATAGTGAATTTGAGACCTGGCTGCAGCAGGCAGAACAAGAACTTGACAATTTGGAGGCAGGTGCTTCTGACTTCAGTGGTATTATGGTCAAACTGAAAAGGCAGAAGAGTTTTTCAGAAGATGTTATATCTCACAAAGGTGATTTACGGTATATTACAATTTCTGGACAAAGAGTTTTAGACGCTGCAAGGTCATGTAGCAAAAGAGATGGTGTGAAGGTCGACAAAGATGGTATCGATACTTCGGCTACATATGCTGAAGTGCAGAATAAGCTGGATAGTGCTTCAGATCGTTTCAAATCTCTCTATACTAAGGTAAGTTTTATTTATACTGAGTACGAAAGACTACTGTAATTGATTTGACAGTTTGTATAAAAAGGGGTTAGCTGGTGAAACAAATACTATATATTTTGTTTCTTAATGTTAGATAACAGAACAAGATGATTTTCTGGAAGATCTGCCTTAGTCAAGCGCCAGACTGAGGTCTGAATGGATGAAATTTATAAGGGAGAAATCAGATCAGATTTCCTCTCTGTTCTTTCTACCCTTAAACAAACTCTTTAAGTTTATGACATTATGGGATGTCTGAGTAACATTTTGGGGTGGAAAGAAATTGTAATACTTCTAGATAGATAGCATTTCTTTATGTTCCTCGTGATATTTCCCACAACTGCTTATTTGCTTGGCCTCCTACTAATAAAATGAGTATAGAAAGAGAGAGACTATGCCAAGATTAACATTCAAAATTTCAAGTTGATTTGTGTCTTGAAATAGTTTGTCCCAATGTGACCTTTGTTGTCAGTACTAGGCATGCAAGGACGTAGTGATTTGAGGATAGCAATACTGTGCCAAATAAACATTTCATCCTTAACAATCTGAGATTAGCCTCTAATAGGAAACTAGCAGTGCAAAATCCTTCATCTACCTTAGAGAGGAAAGATAATCCAGCTTTCTGTGCCAGGTTCACATATGGAATCTGGCAGAACTAGATAAACATCACCAACTGGTCTCACATGCCAACTCTCCAGCTGTTTTCAAAAAACCAACAAAGTGTTGTTCAATATTGATAATATTCTGGAATTTTAAACTTTTGAGATCATTACTAATTGAACCATTTTAAGAAACAGTTGCTGTCAGTATTGACTATGCCATTTCATAATTTTCTAAGATCATAGGTTCAGACTCCTTAGTAGAGCTTCACTTGTCCGCTGATACAGTATTAGTTTGCAGCAGTTGCCATCTTTGGCAATTTTCATCTCTTTAACATTTTCTTGCTCAGAAATGTAAATTCTGTAAAAACATTGATTTGATCACTTGATTACAAAAACAGTGTAAACCCTGTTCTCTCGAACAGTTTGTGAAGATGGCTCTCCATTTACAGAAGCTCATTTTCATTCTCCCACTTAATTTATATGAACAGTGAAGTGAAAAGCTGGTATTAACACGTTAGATTTCGTCCAGTTGATTTATTGGATTAGTTTGCGTGTGAATGTAGAGATTTCATTACAAGATTTTCAGAGTGCTTATTGTCATACACATAAGAATCCTATGCCAGCAGCTTGATTTGTGGTCTCAGATTTGTCAACTTGCCGAATTCTATCCTTGCCATACATTTAGCACAGACATAATAGACGTGCTTCAAATATGCAGAGCAAAACTGACGCAAAGTAGACTTTTCTTACTAAATTGAGTCTTGAAGGACAGACTTTTAGAGAGATCTTCCAAATTGTAAATGGGTTTGCAGTAACCTTTCTGCCTTTTGTAAAAGCTTCTTCCTTTAAATATATATTTATATTGCTTCTATTTTGATATATGTATTCACACACACACTTAAGAGTTTATAGGCTTTTATGTTGAAGGAATCTTAAAGTCAGTTCTTAGTTCAATGGTTATGTAAATAAGTGCATTCTATGTTTGCCCACCAGATGGAGACCAAGTACCATATATAAATATTAAATTACAGTGTATGGAAGATTCAGAGGATAAGTATTTAAGTAACTGTTTATAAATATTTTGACTTGATAAAATCAGATCTCTAAAAAGTCTGAAAGAGTTACACTGACCTTTTTACATGTTGATTCACTGTATACATTTTGGGACATGTTAACATGTAGGACTACTAGGGTCTTGGTCAGATGACATTCTTAAGTGACCAAAACCAAACCATATGTGCAATATCGAGCCTTACCACTTTGGAGTCACTACGCAGTACTCTGCTGTCGGTATGTTAATGAACATACATATATCTTCTGATTTTTTTTTTTTTTTTTTTTTTTTTTTTTTTTTTTTTTTTTTAAATTTCTAGCTTCCACTGGCTACATTTTTGGTGTCAGAGTGCTGATAAAGAATCTTTATGCTGATGGATCAAAAGTATTCCTAAAGCTTTTCCTATTCTAGTACAATGGGTTAGATTCCAGTTTCCCACCTGCATCAGTGAATTGATCCTATATCACGCCTGAGGAGCACAAACTGGCAAGACCTGCGTAGCCTTGTCCAGCTGCCGTACCTTAGTTCAGAAATCAGACAGTAGAATGATGACAGGAAAAAATCCTGCAGTATTTCAGGAAGGAAAGTATTATCTTGAGATTGGTGTGAAATGCCCCACACAGTTTTTAATGCCTGGATATTTGCTTGTTTGTTTTCTACTCTTTTAGTGTAGCATCCTTGGAAATAACCTTAAAGACCTGGTGGATAAATACCAGCATTATGAAGATGCCTCATCTGGACTTTTGTCAGGTCTCCAGGCCTCTGAAATAGCTGTGAACAAACAAATATCGGAGCCAATTGCAGTGGATCCCAAAAATCTCCAAAGACAACTAGAAGAAACCAAGGTGAAAAGCTTTACAAATCAGACGTACTTCTGTCTTAGAAGGAACTGCTTTTTATCTGAAAAACAGGATAATCTAATATAATGCAAGTGGCTGCTGGCCAAATTCTTGCCTTGGTTGTGCAACTTTTATAGTTCTGAAATTCAGCTGTTCAGAGTATTAGCTGAAAAACACTAGGGTGAAAAAAAATGGGGGACCAAGATGCCACTAGCAGTGGTGAAAGCAAGATGTGTTTCATATCACTTAGCAAATGATAGGGTGAAATCTGGAAAGTTTTTGAACTAAGAAAGGCTTTAGCGATTACAGTCTGCTCTCAGAGTAGGGCTTGGGACCAATCTCCTGGCAGAGATGACCATTTGATGTTTGCTGTCTGTGACTCTTGCTTTTTTCTGTTTGCATTTGTGTGTTACTGCATTACAAAAGGGATCGCACTGTGTAAGCAGACTAGTCTGCCTGCTTCAGTTGTATCCAGTGCTATATGCCCTACAGAGTATGAATATAACAGAATTTGCGCTGCACAGAAAAATGGTATTTTGGTTTTCTCCCCCCCCCCCCCCCCCCCCCCCCCGCCCCCGAGGGCATAACTCACAACTTTATGTAAATCCTAGACAAGTTAGTGACAGAGCTTGCGAAGGCAAAACTCCAGTTAGCTGCGTAAAACGTAGGCTTACAGAAGACTTTGGGAATCAAAGTATAAGATGAGTTATATAAAGTTTCATACAGTCTGTAGTCTTTGAACTGACTCTTACATTTTTCATAAACACATTCAATCATCTATACTGTAATTAAAATGCAAGATTACTTATTTTTCAGTGGGCAGGGCTATTGCTCAGGCATTTCTGCACTGTTTTGTCTGTGCTGTGCGGAGTATCCATGCATGTCTGATATGTTTGCTATTGACAAATGATAGTCAATGGCTCTTGCAAAGTGCATGCTTTAACCATTGCCGTTACATCAACCTGAGCAGTAGAACATTTACCACGTGATATCTTTCAAATCTGCCACTGGAATTGCCCAACACTTTGGTGCGTGACACATCCGAGGAGACAAATCACAGTGGTGATGTAGGACAACAAAATTAAAAGTATACATTTTGATCTCCTAACTGTGGAGCAATTTAGGTACATTTGTGCTTCCAAGCACTAGAAAAGTAGGAATAACACCAATTACAATTTGAAGCTTCATTTAAACTTTTTGTTCCTTATGCCAAAACGAATTATATCCTGTATAATGCCAATTTTCATGCAAGTAATACAAAAGGAGTAAGTACTGGGGTTCTTTTATGAAACGCCTACATGGATTACTTGCCACACAAAAGGGCACTCAATGACTACGAGCTGGGAAGAAGGGAGAGGGTACAACGTGTCAAAAGATTCAAAGGAAGAGAAAAAACCACGAGGCTGAAGAAAGCAAGCCAATTAATGAAAGCAAAACAAAGAGCATTTCTGAAGAAGTCAGGTGCTGCAAGTTAAAGCTGTCCCTTGTAGCCAACAAATGCAGCTGATAATCCAGCTAGACACAGACCTTGGCAGCATGGTGGGGTCTAATCTTTTTATGGGCATTAACCGTTCTTCAGAATATTCAGTGCTTCTGGCATCAGCTTGCTTGCTTTCTGTCCACATACAAGGTTTTCTGGTATGTCTTTTTTTCTTTTTTTGGTGTTTTTTTTTGTTTTGTTTCTTTTCACAAGTACAGTATATTTCTGTAGTTTAAGGAAAATTCCTCTTCAGGTCTATCTGAGTTTTATTGTGTCAAGCGGGTCAGCAAGACATACTATGTTGTGGCATACTGTTGTGCTCTGGATACCAGTGCTGAATGCACTGACGTGACGTCTTTGTCCTGGCAGGGCAGCTAGGATTACCTTTCGAGTCATATGTTCATTGAGTTAGTGTGTATCAAAAAATAAATGAGAAGTCCCTTCATTTTGGACTTGTATAAAGTTCAAGTGAATCAAGACAAAGACACATCATATACACTAGCACAGGGGCCTGAAATAATTTAAAGACTATTCACCCAAAAGTACTTTTACGCACCAGGGAAAGCAAGCACCTTTCAGAAGTTGCTTCAGCCTTCCTCTCTTTCTCTGTTTACTCTGGAGTGAGTCATGGCTGGGCTAGTCTCTATAACCTGTGTTCCTTGGTTAAATGGACAAACCTAGGCAAAATTCAGTGACACTGGCTTCAGGCAGGTCCTAAACTATGAAGGCGATCATCTTCTTTCAAGCTATTCCTCTTTATGCTATGATATCAGCCTGATCCTTTGTCAATACAACTGACGGTGAATGTGTAACTACTGCTGCTGACTGTATGTTTTTCCCCCTGAATTGTTCTCTGATGTTGAGTTGAAAACTATGTTTATTTTTCTTTTGGATAGTATATGAGTCTGTATAAGTGGTCTTTAAAAACAATTAATCAAAGGACACATTTTGAAGTTACATTCAAGTAATAAGTTGAGTCATCAGTTGAGTCAGAGAAGTATTGTAAAACAGAAGATAAAAAGATGGTGAATAAACTAAAACAAGGGCCAGAAGGTCAATGGCAGCCATAGCCACTGGTGAAGATTTTTCTTAAGGAGAGGTCACAAATGGAGTTAGTTTATTCCCAGCACCAAGTTTAGGTTGTATGGCATATCTCAAGCCTTGCATGTGTAACTATTAGCTGTATTGAAAAGCATAACTGATAATTCTGGAATTTTACAGGTTCTTCAGGGACAAGTGTCTAACCACCAAATTGCAGTAGAAAAACTGAAAAAAGCTGCTGAAGTGTTACTGGATACAAGGGGAGAGTTGACACCAGACAAAGATGAGATTCAGAAAACACTGGGTAAAATGTTTACTTTTCTTTATACCTCTTTTTATCACTTGTGTCTGCATGCTGGTACTGGAACAGACAAAATACAGTTTCCGTATTTTTGTGTCACTATTGAAGTCCATGTTTTGTTGAGTGATAAGGTATTACAACACAGTAACTTCATTGTCGTTCTGTCTCCTACACTTGATCCATATGCTCTTCCCTTAAAAGTAGTCATTTTATTTTTCACTTTTTTTCCCCCCCCCTTAGAAATGGGGATTATGTTTAGTTCACATGTTACAGATGGGCATGCCAAACAGAGTTAGTAATTTGCTGAGGATCATAAATTCTCCAGTGGGAAGGAGTATGTTCAGGCTCAAGGAACATGACTGCAACTGTCTGTTTCCAAGCAATTATTTGTTTAGTTAATTATTATTATTATTATTAATAATAATAAGCACCTTGGTTTGGCTAAAGGAAAAAATTAAAAATATTTTCTCTTTATCAGATGATATTGTGGAAAGGTATGACAATTTATCCAAGTCTGTGAATGAAAGGAATGAGAAGCTCCAAATAACTCTGACACGATCCCTAAGTGTGCAGGATGGTTTGGATGAAATGCTGGATTGGATGGAAGGTGTTGAAAAGAGCCTTGAAGAACAAGATCAAGTGCCTTTGAATTCTGCTGCTATTCAGGATATTATTAGTAAAAGCATTGTAAGTAGCATTCTCTGAAAGCAGAAACATTTGTTTGATAAAATTTAGTTCGGCACCTTTAATGGTTTAAGGGTTTTTAAAAAATATTATCCTTTGCATGGTGGACCAGTTTCACTTCTTAAAATTTAATTATAAGCAATACAAAGTAGTTCTTGCTTGTTTCAGATGCTAGAACAAGACATTGCGGGTCGCCAGAGCAGTATAAACACTATGAATGAAAAAGTGAAGAAGTTCACGGAAACAGCAGACTCATCCACTGCATCCACACTGCAAGCTAAAATGAGTGAACTTGCAGGACGGTTTTCTGAAGCAAGTAACAAGCATAAAGAGAAGCTTATGAAAATGGAGGAGTTGAAGACTAAAGTGGAGTTATTTGAAAGTCTGTCAGAAAAACTTCAGTCATTTCTAGATGAGAAAAACCAGGCACTCAGTGAGACGGAGGCACCAAGAAAGGATGTTAGTGAAGTGTCTCAATATATGCAGGTACTGTACTGTTCCATTTGTACGTATCGTGCATTTCTAGTCTAACTCATCTAAGTGCTTGAACAATGAGTAAGGCATGCTTGTTTCCCAACTTCAGTTGGTTAGCTAAAGTCAAGAATTTAATTTTGAGCAAGTAATTGTAAAGTCTAATACGAAGAACGTAATCCTGTTTTCCAGGAAGCTAGTGTGGAATTGGCACAACATAAGAAAGATCTGGAAGTTTTGCAGCAGCTTCTTGAAGAACTTTCATTCCATGCTCTTCCTGGAGATAAAGCATTGGTATTAGAAAAAGTAAATGCTTTGTCAAAGAAATTCAGAGAGGTAGAGGAGACTGTAAAGGAAAAGTAAGTCAAATAATTAAAGTCTTTCTGCCTTGGCTAATACAGCGTGAATGTTGTGATGACTGCTGTCCTCTTGCATGCAATCTCAAGACATTGCAGTTAACCACAGAGCAGAGATCTTTTTTGTTTAAAAAAAAAAAAAAAAGATTCTATTTGGAAATGCCTCTGTTGTTAGTCTGTCTCATTCAAGAGCTCTAATGTTCACTGTAAAGACAAGTAACTCTTCAAAATTTGTGACATTCACAGGAGTCCTGCCAGTCCTAAAAAAATCCTACTTCTCCCCTTCTCTGATAGAATATATACCATTTGGAATCAGGCTGCAAAGAAAAACTGAAGACATTATTAGCGCTTCTATATAAATTACCTGTATGGCAAGACTAGATTTTCTACTTTCTGTTCATATCCGTAAAATTAGGTTTTGTGACTCTGAATTTAGGAACAGCAATATCAGATTGATAATACCTGTTGGTTTAAGAAGTATTTGGAAGGAATACTGACATTCAGTGCTCCTTTTCTTTTGTTGTCTTTAATTGTCTAGGGAAGAGGATGTATCATCTTGTCAGAAACAAATGGATACTTTCGAGCTCCTTGTAGAATCATTAAAGAAATGGATAAAAGAGACAACAGAACGAATTCCAGCAGTGCAACCGTCTCTGAATACAGAGGAGTTAAAGAAGCCTTTGGAAGATACATTGGTAAGACATTGTAGATGAGAAGTGAAATATGGCTGAAGGAAATAGGGCATCTGTTAGTAACATAAAAGTACAGACTTAAGGGGTAAGCAGTCACAGTAATGGGGACTAGGGAGCTTGCAGTCTACATCTACATTCCCATTTCCTTTGCATGTTTGAATATACTGCAGGGGATTCCCGAGTAGCAAGGTTGTTACTTGCTCTATACTAAATCTTTTAAGTTTGAAATCAGTTTTGTAATGAGCAAATGACTCTTTTTCTTAACCAGAATTTAAAAGATGAATGGACATTAAAAGCACCTGAACTGCAGAAAATGAATAGCAAAGGAACATTGCTGTGTAATCTAATTACTGCTGTGACTTCTCCTGCCAAAGTGAGAGCAGTTGCAAAATCAGGTATGCATTTGTATGATCAGGTAAGCCTAACATTTCAGGAGTTTTTAAAACCTTTAAGACAAAAATTAAAATATTACACCCTTGGATTAGCTTTCTGAATCTTATGGCTTGCGAGAAGTCAGTTAGCCATGTTTGTTTTGACCATCATTTGCTGTGACTCTCATTTAAACTAAGTGCTGTAGTAATTCAGTACACATTCTGATCACTTTACACTGCCAGAATAGCATAAAAGTGCTTTGATGTAAATGATTAACAGGTCCTAAAGCTTTATCTGTAATTCCCAGATAATGAACGAAATGAACAGTATTGCAGTTACCTTTACCTCATCCCAGAAAACTTCTGATAGTAACAAACTGATTTATTCTGAGCGGTGTTTAGTGCTTCACATATCCACCGAGTCTGCAAGTAGGACAAAAACAAACCCTGCTTTTGCAAACATTGATGTACCTGGACACCTTTGCTCCACGGGGAGACCTCTTTTGTGGCCACAAGGCTATTCTGTGTGACGCCAAGCAAACACATAAAAGATTTGCAGAGTCATGGAGTTCTTGTTAGAAGGGTGATGAGGACATGGTTCATCTGAAAAGTGAGCCTAGATGAACCTACTCATCCCAATATGATAGCATAGTTGATGCTAGTCAATATTTTAGTTGAAACAACAGCACAAAAGGGAATCAACTCCATATCCCAGGGTGACTTTCCTGGGCCAAAACATGTGTCTAGTCTGGAGCTGCAGCTAAATCCTTTTTACTGGTATTTCTGATTTTAAAGACAGCAGATCTATTGCCATGATTTTCTCTAGAGTTTAAATGTTAATTTATTTTACTGAAACCAGTAATTCTGCTAACTGTCATTCAAGACATAGTTCAAGGCATGTAGTACTGAGGGTGTTTTAATGGCCATAAGTACATTTTCAGTCAGTTCCTGAATTTATTTCCAGACCTAGTCATTTCAAGTGTGTTGGCCTTCACTGGTCATCTGCAAAGGGCTGTGAGGATGGGGACTGACAGAAGATACCTATCTGGCAAGAGTAGGGCACTTCCTTTTTCACAGCTTTTTGTAATAGCTGCCTCTGGTTTCATTCTTGTTTGCATCTTAAATAAAAATCTTTTGAAGAACATTTTGGAACCTTATATGGGATATTTGGGCTCCTTCCTCTGCTTCTTTTTCTACTAATGTGCATCCAAATAGGAAAAAAAAAAAAAATAACTAGCATATAAGAGCAGCTGTAATCCTCCAGACTAGAGTATTTGCCTTCCTAGACAAGAGCTGTAGTGTGTATCACTTAATCACAGTTATAAATACCAGAGTCCAGCTAATATAGCATGAAGATTTACAAGGCTCTGGCTGGGGCCTGTGACTCCTCTTATCTGGTTTTATTTTCTCTTGCCATCCTCCAGCTGCTGCTAATGTGGTCCTCGCTGTCCAGCTGGTACTGTGGGGTAGATGCATAGCCTTTTCCAAGGCAACCGTTAATCTTTCTCTGTTAATTGCTCATCTGGGAATACATATGTGCAAGAGAGCGGGAAGTGATTCTCCTTGCAGTGCTCTGTGGTCTGATGGTGTTTCACAAAGGCCATGTAGCCCTGGTTCCAGAGGCTTTGAAATTTTGTTTAATTAGTAGAGCAGCCTGGTTGAGTGGCTGCCTCCGAGTGACAGTAAGGGCTTCATGTGTAACAGGAAGGACTCCACATTGCAATCCCTGTCACGGAGCACGTGACAAGATAGGGGGGGATTAGTCTGGTTGGTGTCAAGAGCTTTTTGTGCATTGGTGCAGTGCTGTTTAATCATAGAATCATTTAGGTTGGAAAAGACACTTAAACTCACTGAGTCCAACTGTTAACCTAGCACTGCCAAGTCCACCATTAAACCATGTCCCTAAGTGCCACATCCACACGTCTTTTAAATACTTCCAGGGATGGGGACTCAACCACCTCCCTGGTGGGTGGGTAAAGGTGTCCTGGGTAAGCAGTGCCTTTGGTTGTGGTGTCTGCAATGACTGCGTTGGGCTTCTTTTCTGTTTGATGTTTAGTGCTCTCCTCAGAGCCTCAGCGTTTGCCAGCTACCCCTCTCCCAGACTATACCCAGATGTGGCTGGGTAAAACCATGTTCTCAATAGGCAGCAGGGAACAGGTTCCTTTTGCAGAGAGGAAGGAAGTGGTGTTAGCCATATGGATGTGAGTAGGCCTCACAGCTAGGGCATAGACCTTTGTCCTCTATAGTCATTTATTTAGCATAGTATTGTGAGTGGTAGGACTGCTTATACATTATGCATATGTGCTACTTATATGTGCGCACCCACCCACTATACATATGCTGTGCTACTTATATGTGCATACCCACCCATTATACATATGCTGTGCATATGTGGTACCACTTAGGGTACTAGCTGGCTGGAACAGCTTAAAACATAAAACAATCTTAAAATATGTAAAACAGTTTAAATAAAATATTTGCTATTACAAGGTTAGCATTCAGATGCTTCTTTAATGTTATAATGAGAGCTATGTATCATGTTGTTTTGAAGAGGAAATGCAGTGCTGGGTTTTTGGTGGGAAAAGGCCCAGATAAGCATGAGACTTGTTCTCTCTTGATCCACAGGTGGCACAATGTTAAATGGTGAAGGAGGAGCTCCAGGAACTCAGGATTTCCTGAAAAATAAAGGTCAGTAAAAATTTCAGGATGTGATAAAGAAATGCACTTGCCAATTACTATTAAATAAGTAAGTATTTTTAAAATGTTGAATATAAATCTGCCTGTAGCAGTCACTACTAGACTGAAATTTCACATCACTGTCACGTAACGAACTATTGACTAGGACATGATACTAAAATTAATTGTAAAAATACCTTCAATATTTTCTTTGAAGATAGGTCAAATCTGGCTGTGTTTTCTAAATCAATATGTACTTCTACAAATGTATACAGGGATAGCTATTTTAACATAACGCATGGCTTTTAAGAAAATTCTAACACGTGTGTATGTGGTTTGAAACTTCTACACTCACCAGCGTTCACAACACGGACATATACAAACACACATATACAAAGACACCCATTTTGCATACATTTATATCACTGTATGTGACCAACCCCTTTAGAGAAACACAGGAGCTTATATAGGCACTTTATATGTGCTTGTGGATAGCCACTTACCACATCCCAAGTCTGTAGACTGTGCCTGTTCTCCTAAACTACAGTCTACTTAGCACACAGTCTGCCTGTGCTCTCTCAGTGATAAAACACATTTATAGTACATGAATGTGAGAAAACTACTATAGCAGTAATGTTAGGCTGTCATACAAGTAACTGAACTGTAGTCCAGTATGTTCAACTTTTTGTCATGGAATTGTTGCTTAAAATATTAAAATAACAATGGGTAGAAAGACTGTAAGATGTGTTTGTTGTTATCTGTGTACCTGTGTGTATTAAAGTAATGATTTCTGTGAAATGAGAAGCTCTTGCAAATAGAAACTTACATTAGATCATCAGATGTAGTGTTACCACATTTAGAGTGAACTGGAAATAACTGACATGTTCAGTGACTTATCATTTGGGGGACTATTAGCTGTTGTAACTCAGAGTACTGTTTAGAAGTTCTTGAAGTCTTGTTTGAAGGGCTTGTAACCTCTAACAGTCTTTGTGCATCTCTCCTTTTACAGAACTGACAATGGTTCAACAAGCCATGTCTGATGTAAATCACAGTTACGAAGATCTGGGAGTTTTACTGAAGGAAAAGATTTCAGAGCTAGAAAGTATGCTTTCAAAAATGCAGAATATTCAGGAAGAATCGACCTCAATGATGCAGTGGTTGCAAAAAATGGACAAAACTGCGTCAGATTGGGAAGCTGCTCCAAGTGATAGTGAAGCTGTTAAAGCCCAAGTTGAGCAACATAAGGTACATTTTGCCTTAAAAAAAGACTCTTTCTTGCAGTTACTGGGAAAATTCTGTTTGAACAACTGATAGCTCAGCCTAGCTTAATCTTGCAGAGGGTATTTAAATGATCCTAGAAAGCATGCCAGCCAGGCTTAGAGCAAATCTGGCAAGCTGTGTCAGTGGAGTAAAAGCACTGTGTCAGAGAGAAGGAGTTGTGCAGGTCAGAAAATAATAATTTTGGTGGCCAGTTCAAAAGGTGAGGCTATATTGATTATGCAGTCAACTTTTTTGATCTCTTTAGTGGTTTAGAGATACATACTGGATTGCTGGTAAGATCTGAAGGGCTCTATCTGTCCAAAAGCTGTTTCTGCAGCTGCTGGTTCACTGACACTCCACAGACCTCCTGGTCTCTGCAGCTGCAGCAGCTCACGCCTGTTCCAAGGCAGTGTTTCTCTTCAGCAGCCATGTCATGCTTGTTAAGTTATATAGCTGCACAACAGTCTCCTCCCCCCTTTTAAATTGATATGAGAAACCCACTGAATCAGCAGTAAGCTTCTGTCCTGTTTCAGCGTTGGAGACATACGCTTCTCTAGCAATGAAGGACAGTATTTACACATGTAAAGGTTCATCTGTAAAGGGAAACATAATGGACAGGGAAACTTCTTTCCTTGCCTGTGACTGTGGATAAACAAGGACAGAATTTGATTCAACTGAGGGGCTACTTTTATATTTGGTGGGTCATGCTTAAAAATGAACCTGAACAGCTAACTTTCCTCAGACTTAGATAAAATTCAGTCCTAAAACTCATACTAAATGTGGAAGAAAACTAGCTCTTACTTTTTAACAAAGAATGTGCAAAGCTAACACGACCATTTTGCCCCCAGTGTAGTAATAGAAGAGTATCCACAGATAGTTGGAACACTGAGCAAGTGCTCAGGCAAGACTCATCCTTCTGATGCAGCTGGACCTTTTAGTAAAAGTTCTGTATCAAGCACAGGTTTGTTGAGTGTTTATTTTAGTGGGTTTTGGATAATTAAAATGCAGCTCCACAGGGCAGGCTTTGTTAGTTAAGAATATTCATGTAAGAGCCTTTTTCCAGGCATAAGGACTGTTCACTTCTGTCTGTAAGAACAGCATGAATTAGGAATGTCTGGGGCACCTCAGACCTGCTAGGTCTATGCTCTAAGCTATGATGCTCTTTAAACTGTAGTTCTAGGTGATCTACAAGAAGCAGTCGATCTGTGATAGCAGGACTTCCACTGAGATAAATGAGGCCACACCACACTCCTCTTTGCTGGTGCCAGCTTGGTTATTTCTGCTGTGAACTGTACTGTGCATTAGTCAGTTTGCCTTCTGTATGCGAACAGATTCCACGTGTAGGTGAATATGAGGGGACCTAGTGGATCTTACTTATCTGAACTCTTCCAGTTCTGTCACTTATTCAAATTCAACAATAATTATTATTATTATAATACAGTTTAAATGTCAGATTCTCTCTTCCAAAAAAATTAACCAGCAACATACGCCATTATAAAGCATTTTGAGATTCATAGCAGAAAAGTAATACATAAGTGCTAGATATTTATTGTTTATCTTCATGCTTGGCATCTCAGTATTATGGACTTCAAACTTAACACTTTATCATTCTTCTTTAGTCTCTTACTTATTTGTTTTATCACTTGAATTTGCAGCTTTTTGAAAGTGAATTGAAGCAAAGTGCAAATAAAGTGCAGGAACTAAAGGACAAAGTGACAGAGCTGTTGGAGAAGAACCCTGACTCTCCTGAGGCACCCAAGTGGAGACAAATGTTGGATAAAATAGGTACTAAAGTAAAGTTGTATTATAGCTCAGACTGATTTGAAAGTTGTTTTATTATGAGCTTCTTTAGTGTATTAGCAATCACTAGTATTTTTCATGTCTTGCTCCCTCTTACCCCTTATATTCTGTGGAAAGAGCTCCCTTTACAAGAGTGTGGGTCTGGAGAATTTCCAGTAATGTCCATGGGCTTTGAATTTGTATCAGTGCAATTGAGAGAGGCTGTAGCTTGACTCCTTGCTTGAGAGGGCTTTATCTTTTTCAAACAGTGTGCCGCTAAAACTTGACTGGTCAGTTATTGCTCCGGATATATACACTGTTGTTCTTACAAAATATAACAAATTAAGTTAATTCTAATTTCATGGAAAGAACGGTTTGAATTGTTGGTAATGCTTTTCTGCATGCTTTTTTCCCCATGCACTAGTGGCTTTTGTCATTTTGTGGTTTTGGTGGCTTTTTGCCATTTTCTAAAACTGATTCCATAAATTTTGCCAAAAAAATTGGAAATGACCATGTTTGGACAGTAGATTTTGAGATACTGCAATGCATAATTTTCACGAGCTTTTAAAAATTCTATTTAGATTTGTCATATTTCATACTGACAGGCATTTCTGTAGCTACACAAATAATAATTTCAAAGCTGAGAATTTTTCCAGTATGTCCTGTTTGTAAGTGAAACTCTGAAAAGTTTAAGTAGCAGGTAAGGTCTTCAAGAGAACTTGAGTGGTGTTGAAAGGGTATTAATGAGCAGAGGACAAAGGCAGTGAAGTAGCAAAAGAAACTGAAAAAAACATGGATAAAATTCAAGGACGAGGAGAGTCAGCGAAATATCAGAGCTGGCTGAGCAAGCACTGACTATCACAGGGAGAAGGGGGAAGTTACAAGACTCTGAGACTCAGTGGCTGCTCTGGAAGCCACTTGCTACAAGGGGAAGAGACCATAGATTGGCCTAGGTGGGAACCTAAGCTCACACAGCACTTCTGAAATACCTGTGAACAGAAGTATTGTCATTGCTTTTCATTAGGTACCTGGTTTAGATGTTTAAATGCAGCAGTTAATCTCCATAGGCTCCTAACACAGATATTTGAAAGAGGTGTGCTCCTTCAGAGGGCTGTTCAGAGTAGAAGCCTAAACTAGGGCTTCTGCTCAGCCTTGGAAAGGTATCTGTTTCTTTTTACTGAATAAGCAGGAAGATTCGTCTTTCTAAACCAGGCACCTAAGTTATAACTGAGTACAGCCCTTTGGCTTTTGCGTCATTTAAGCCCGAAGCCTAAATGTGGTGATATTTCACTTAGTAATATTTTAATCCAATTTTATTACATGTTGTATATTCACTGCTCTAAAAATTCCGCACGTGGCAGTGCTAAACTGCAGACCTCATCCAAGTGTATATGGATCTGACTGTTAAAAGATGTATTTGCTGAGTCACTGCAAAAAGGCATCTGGAGTTAATCAGCAAGAAGCCTTATTAGAGAGCTCTGTTTATGTTTCATGTCTGACAAGCCATCTGCTAGAACATGCGTGCAATATGTTAACATTGTCATTGTTAGATTCCAAATGGAAAGAGCTCAATCAAGTTACATCTGAGAGACAACAAAAACTGGAGGAGTCTTCGAATTACCTGACCCAGTTCCAGACAGCAGAAGCTCAGTTAAAGCACTGGCTTGTAGAAAAGGAGCTAATGGTCAGCGTGCTGGGACCACTATCAATTGATCCTAATATGCTGAATACACAAAAGCAACAGGTTCAGGTGAGTAATGCGAACATGCGTTACTAAGTTTCTTCTGCTTTTTTGCTGTTAGCAAAGTACTGTTTTGTGTTTAAATAGTGTGCAGCACAGTTAGTATGAGCTATTAGATTTGTTTATCGGCAAATAATCAGCTTAAGTCATACTTGACTACAGTAATTACGAGAAAAAAATTACCATAAGAGTGAAGAGAGATCAGAACAGTTAAAGGAAAGAAATGTTGAGGAGATACTGATACATTCTTGTGTTTTGACCATACTGTGGTTTCTCTAGTCAAATGAAAATCTTCCTTTGAAATTTCATTAATTTGAGTGTGTATGTAACATTTTATGGTGAGTCCTCATATACAGTCTATGCTGTAGAACTCACTTTTTGAGATTTTATTCACTTGACTGTGCCAGTAGCTAATAAAAATATTAAGGTAAGTGAAATGTAGTACTGTGAATAGATATGGGGCCAAGAGTGTGAAAGAAGAAAAAGTATAATGAAAAAGTGGAGTAGTTTACTTACAGAAATACAGCAAACTGTAAACAAAAGAAAGAGAAGTTAAATCATACAAAGTTGCAGAACCTAGAAATTTTAATTTCAAACATTTCTATTGCCACCAGTTATTTTAAACTGTGATGAGAAATAACATTTTTATTTTGCAGAAATATTACTGAAACGGCTATATCATTATTGATTAAAATGAAGTATTTGAAACATGAACTATGTTCTAATACCATGTAAAAAGTACTTAATATTGGTTTGTAAGTGCTTCAGAAATCTGGACAGCTGGCATAAGACTATCATGTATCACTTAACAGTCTTTAAAAGTTAAACCTAATTGACGTAAAAAGAAAAGGTTTGGAATGTTGTGTAAAGTAAAACCATGGTATTTGTCCTTCTGCAAGCACTGTGACTTACTGTCAAAAAAAATAATACTGGGAACCAGTGATGTAAACTTTAAAGGTCTTGAAGTACACATTCAGTCATTTTGTGATTTATCCAAATATTCTCTGTGCTATAATAATACATTGCAATATTATGTCAGAATACACCTTCTTTGAAGTTCTATCTTAAGACAAATATCGAAACTGTCCAGGAAAGAAGGCACTACTTGAAACTAAACAGCGATTATTTTACTTGGTACCATTACTTAATTACTGTAGCATTGTTTACTTGTATCTGCTGATTTAATTTCTATTAGAAGATCTTAATTTACTTAACCTCATTTTTTCTGTTTCTTTTATATAAATGCTTGGAAACAACACAGTTTATGTGTAGAAGATGCAATTATTTCACTGGCTTTTAAACTTGGAGGTTGATTACTCAATAAGAGAGCTTAGCTACAACAAACTCTACATGAGTTTTGTCAGACGCACTTAGCTTTTTTTTTTCCATGTGGTAACTGCTTTTTAAGATTTTCTTTCTTCCCAGATTCTGCTCAAAGAGTTTGACACCAGAAAGCCACAATACGAGCAGTTAACTATGGCTGGTGAAGGGATTCTGAAGAGACCCGGTGAACATTCGCCCTCCCATGAAATTGTAAAAGAGCAACTGGCAGCTGTGGCACAAAAATGGGACAGTCTAACTGGCCAACTGAGGAACAGATGTGACCGAATTGACCAAGCCATTGTGAAGAGCACAGAGTATCAAAATCTACTCAGAAGTCTGTCTGATAAGCTAAGTGCCTTGGATAGCAAACTGAGCAGCAGCCTGGCTGTGAGTACGCAACCTGATGCTGTGAAACAACAACTGGAAATTGCTAGAGAAATGAAAGAGGAAATAGAACGGGAAGTGAAGAATATAAATGCAGCTCAAGCTCTTTGTGAAGAGCTGTCAACACTGGTTGGAGAAGAGTATTTGAAAGCAGAACTTACGAGACAGTTAGATGGCATCTTAAAATCATTTAAGGATCTTGAGCAAAAGTCAGGTTAGTATTTATTTGATAGTAGCTAAGGCATAAAGTAAAGCATATAGTCTCATATGTCTTTATAGAGATGTTAAGTGAGCTGAGCTTAATGCCAGCTCTCTGTCCAGTCCAACTCCCAAGCATTTGTACATTAGAATTTAGGAGAGTCCCCATACCTTGAAAAGGTAGAAACGGTACTTGGGATCCCTAGTGAACAGTTCAGGAGAGAATTTGAAGCACAATAGCCAGGCTGCTTTTTTCACCTCTTCCTTCAGGTACATCTTCACTGAATTAGAATACCGAAAGAGGATGCTGCTCATCGAGCTACCTAGCTGCATAGGTGCAGAGTGCAAGCCAAAATTGTAATTTTTAGGCAAGCACCAGTAAATGGCTTGGTGAAACGCAGTGGTAATTGTATAATACTGCTTGTGACAGAAGAGGGATGGTAGTCTGCAGCGTTCCCTTACCCTGTGAACAACAGAACTGAGCAAGTAAGAGACCGCAAGCAGTATCATACTCTGCTCTCCCTAACAGCTTCAGTTTTAGCTTTTTAATTTCCTCTGGTCACAAGGAATTTCAAAGGGTCTCCCTAAGAACGCACAGTGCCTGCAGGCCCATGAGTTAGGCACTGCTAGGCTAGATCACTTAACATCCCCTGTGCTTACACTTTGTAATACCATGAAACACGACTGTGTGGCTTTTACCCCTGAAATCTGCCTGAATGAGATTTATGTAGACACAGCCTGGCTAAGCTCACCTCATGTGATTCATGTCCAGATGCCTTCACTGCTCTGCTGTAGTGCAGGCACAGATCTGTCCCTTGCAAGAAACTTGGTTGTCTTCCAATCAAACACCACATACCAAGGAACAGCTTTCCTTACTTTAATGATCATTCATAATAGAATCAATATTAATTATTATTTCATCATTGAATACTAGCAGGTTCTGATAATGAACCTCTGTTCCATCTTCTCTTTTGTAGATAACCATGTTCAGCAGCTTCAGTCGGCGTATGCTGCTTCTCATCAGTTCCAGCAAATGTCTAAGGACTTTCAGGCCTGGCTAGGCAAAAAGAAAGAAGAGCTGAACCAGGCTCGTCCTATATCAGCCAAACTCGATGCCCTGCAATCACTAATTGAAGAACAGAAAGATTTTAAGAAGACCATGACTGATCAGATTAGTTCATATGAAAGAATTGTTGCAGAAGGAGAAAGTATCTTACAGAAGACTCAAGGAGCTGACAAAGCAGCACTGCAATCCCGAATTGCCACACTCAGAAGTAACTGGGATGAAATGAATAAGCAGGTAAAAGAAAGGCAAGACAAATTAGCAGATTGTCTGGATAAAGCCCTTAAATACAAGCAGCATGTAGAAAATCTGCAGCCATGGATAGAGAAATGCCAAAGCAGCCTGTGCGAATTAAAAGTTGGCATAAACCCTGTTGAAATAGAGAATTCTATTGTTCAGGTGAAGGCCTGGCAGAAGGACCTGGATAAACACCATGGGATGGTGGAGCTATTAAATAATACTGCTGAAAGTTTGCTCAGTGCAAGTCAAACAGATAAAGAAATTGTTCAAGAAGAAACTAAGGTGCTGAATCAGAAAGTGAATGTGGTCACAGAACAATTACATAAGAAGAGAGAGTGCTTGGAAAATATGTCCCAGAGGCTGAAGCAGTTTCAGGAATCATCCAGGGAAACTGAAAAACAACTTAAAAGTGCCAAAGAGCATCTGGAAGCTCACGACTCGCTTGGACCTCAGTCATTCAGTAACAAACACCTGACGATGATGCAGGCCCAGCAGAAAGCCTTGCAGGCTTTAAAGCCCCATGTTGATTCAGCAAAAAAGCTTGCCCAAGACCTGGTGGTAGAAGCTTCTGATTCAGCAGGTGTTTCTGACCTTTTGCTCCATGCTGAATCTTTGGAGCGAGAATACACTGCAGTGAACCAGCAGGTTGAAGACAGGTGCTCGTTCTTAGAGACAAAACTTCAGGGAATTGGCCATTTCCAAAACAGCATCCGAGAGATGTTCTCTCAGTTTGCAGAATTTGATGATGAACTTGATAGCATGGCTCCTGTGGGGAGAGATCTCAAGGTACTGCAGTCACAGAGAGAGGATATAAAACGTTTCCTGAAAAAGCTGGAGGAACTTATAATGAATAATGAAAATGCTAATAAAAACTGTAAAATTATGCTAGCCACAGAAGCTGAAGCTTCTCCTGATCTTGTTGGTATAAAAAGAGACTTGGAAGCTTTAAATAAACAGTGTAACAAGCTACTAGACAGAGCAAAAACCAGGGAAGATCAAGTGGAGGGTACTATTCGCCGCGTTGAGGAGTTTTACAGTAAGCTAGAGGAATTTTCCAGTCTGCTTGGGAGAGCCGAAGAACATGAAGAGTCACAAGGTCCTGTTGGAATGGAAACAGAGACTATTAATCAGCAGCTGGATACATTCAAGGTAGGAAGATTTCTTTCTTACTATTCTCAAGTATTTTACCACAATGCAATTTTATTAAATACTGTTGTGAAAGGGATTGGTTAAGTGCAGGCCTTGGAAGACTCTTGTTTCACAGCAGTCCATTCTACCTGTATGCTTTTAATCTTTTTTAAATGGGGTATCTTCTCGTGCTCCGGAGAAGCTTTCCTTTGCTACAGCTTGGCAATCATTGGTAACTTTGCACCCCAGCTCACAGTTCCTGCGCCCCTGTTCCCTCTTCACCTCTCTTCACTGTTGCATTCCCTTATCCGATCCGTCTAGCTTTTCTGTTTTTGAGAACTGCATATTGTCTCTATTCTGATGGCCATGTATTACACAGACTTTCTTCTTCACCGTGGTGGTGGGAGTTTTAGACTCCAGCATTCACATACCAGCCCACATTCACTTTGCTAATCTGAGTAGTTTAGTTTTTTTCCCATGGGTATAGGCATCAGCATATGTAGATTTAAGACCTTTTTCTGTTTTCTTTTCTGATACACTGGCCAGTTTTACCTCGCTGAATCCCACCCTTACCTAGAAATATCATAGTAAGGCGAAATCAGGTAAAATAAATCCCCTGTTCTATTGGGAGTTTACTGTAGCATCCCTATCCAAAATGCTCCAACTTTGGGGCTTCTGTGCATAGCTTTTTTAACATGCTAGCTAGCAATCCTTGTCCAGCTCTAAAAAATGGATTGCAGTGATAGTGGTGTAAACTGTGCTTTGGTGCTGACATGAAGTACGGGTATTTGCTTGTTTTAGGTTGCAATAAGTGAATTTCCAGTGCTTGCTGAAAAGATTTGTAAATCCTACAGATGTAAGCAGTGTTTGAAAAAGATCATAAATCTCCTAATGGCTATATAGTAGCGCTGAATATTCTGTGCTGCTTTAGTTTAATTTAGTCTAATTTTGATTCAAACATTTGTATGACTTGCACACAATTAATCATAAAAACAAACCTTCATAACAGGACTTGATAAACCATGGCGTTAAAAAGATGACCTTCGGAGAAAGTCATTACATGCTTGGCCCAACAGAGGGTGCATTTTGCTTCTTTAAACCAAACCGGATTAGAAAGGAAAACTAAAACTGAAAACTTTAATTTGGGAATTTCGGATGCAAGTTACTATGAGTTTTGACAATCTTTCAGAATGTGTAAATAGAGACAAAAATCTTGAACAAATAGTTATATTATGAGCAGATTCCATTAGACTGGGAGGATTAAAATTGTGTGCCAGTCTGTCTTAGCAAGTGTGTCTCAGTTTAAAAGAGAAACAAATGGCTTTTCTTTGTGTATGGTTAGTAAAACACTTTGGATATCAGAAGACAGCAAAACCTCCTGCTGTGATTGCTCTTGCTTACGCTGACTGTACAGGATTTCAGTTGTAGCCAGTTTGTGATCTCTGATTTTACCACATTTCTTGCATTCCTCCATGTAGCTTCAGGACTTTGTTACTATACATATATGTATGTGTGTATATTTATCTTTTTTTGGCTACAAAGAACAATGCTTTTAGGGGTAAGCAGCCTGATGAGCAGGCAGTAGGACTGTGCATAGTCTCAGTGTTGTACTTTGTCAGGGCTTTGGACAAGAGACAGAAACGGTACAATTCAGGAGTGAGAGCCTTCTCTGGTCTCTGCAGACCTGTGGGGAGATCGTGTCCATGCAACCATAGAGTTTGTATGGTAAAAGGACTGAAAAACCTGGAGAGGCATAAAGGAGAACAGCGGTAGCAGCATGTCTATATCCAGAAGTCTACTCCGGGATTGTATTTGTATTAGATATTTGTATGCTTAGAAATGTGTTTTGCTTGAAGCAACTATTTTAGGCCATGCTTTTGCTTATGAGTGAAAACACAATGCCACTGAACAGGAGGTGAAAAACGATGAAAAGGTGAAGGGGTGGTTTAAATAAGTGAAGAGCAAATGCAGGAATAAAGAAACAGAATGGGGAGCCTTCGAAGCAAGGAAATACGAAGACCCGAATGGGAAATTTTAACTAGGTGAGGGTGATAGGTAGCAAAGGGAATACTGATAGCAGGAGGATCAGGTTCAACGATTACTCTTAATAGCTGGTGTGACTGCTACTGGGGCACAGCAAAATTACAGTAGGTAATGTACCTCTTACATACGCTTTACCCTTCCAGAGAGCAATTTTACCTGAGGCAGCAACCTGTGGGGAGACTGGCTCCCACAAATCCGGCTCCACTCCACTTTGCTCTCATGTTCGTGCACGTACGCAAACACACACAACCTGAAAATGTGGCTGTGGCCACAAAACCACAGTCTAGCTCCATATGTCTTCAGCTTCTGTGGTCAAGTACAATCAACGTCTGTTCCTTGAGTAAAGAAAAAAGAGTTGTTCTTTGGGAGATAGATTTATTCATATGAAATCTTTGCTCTCTTCAGGGAGAGATCTCGTGTAATGGGCCAGAGGTGGGTTTTGTGGTTTGACCAGTTTTTATGTACAAAGAGTCAGAGCTTTTTGTGCCTTCTTGGCATGACATTAAAATGCATAGTTATTTTTAAAAAAATAAACAGGCTTTTAGTTGTATTTTATATATGAATGAATATATACACACATACATACTTGTTTTATTTATATTCCTTCTTTGTAATGTAGTTATACCAGTCAGCATGGAGTGTTAAATTGGAAGTACTCATTGTCAGTGTTAAATATATTTATTTACAATGCAGATACAAAATTTGCTTTCTGTAAATGAAAATATCCAGTGGAGTTCATTTGAAAGTAGAACCATGACTCCTACTTCACAAAGTACTCCATCAAATGAAGAATTTGTCTCAATTAATATAAACCACACAAAACTAATTACTAATTAACTCAGCTTTGTTAGACCCTTTTTTCCCCCAAAGTCTGTATGCAATGCACAGATTGGTACTAAAAGGACATTTCAGTAAATTAGGTCTGTTGAGGTACGCTGAGCCTGCCACCTGTCTTCAAAAGCAAAACACACAAGAATTGTGCAAACGGGCGGCACCAAACGCCCTGGGTTTGGGTAGCCACACAGGGCTAGGATGTTTGCGGTAGGAGCAGTGTCTGTAGCTAGTTTCTCTCTGAAATAGAGAAAGAAAAAAACCAGAAGCTGAGTATTATTTTACTTCTTGAAACTTTTGCACAGTTCTTTGTACTGCTGTTAAAAGGCATTCTTCTTAGTAAAACCGACATGGCGCTGTTACAGCTTTCATCAGTATATGGTTCATTTGATTTTTGCTTTATTTTTTGAACAAAAGTAGATGTAGTTGTTAGAGGTTGCCTTCTAATTGGTCTTTATGGGAATTTTTAGCTAGCCTGAGTATTCCTGCCAATGAGCTTGAACTAAGATTTTAATTGGCTTATGTTAGTTGGGTAGAGGGTGTCTGTCCTCTGATTTTCACTTTGAAGGCAGATAATGTTGAAAGAACAATCAGAGGTTTCTCTTTATGCTCAGTAAGAAATTAAAAGTGTTGCATTTCCCGTGCAGTGGTTTACAAACCCTGGAATAAGATACTAACCTTCCTGGGGATTTACTACATTTAGGGTCTGTGTTGAAAAGCAAAGGTAAAATAAGCAACTGTTTAAACTTTTTTTTTTTTTAAGTATTGCATTTGAAAGTGACCGATGCATCATATGAAAGTCTTGAGTAGATACGGTGAAAAATGGTAACGTTTTTAAAATGTTAATAAAATCATTTTGCTGTTTAACAAACACAGACCAGTTTCAGTTATATACTTCCCCTGTAAAACGGTGCAGCACTCTTTGAATTCAGTTAAGGGTCTGTTTGTGGGTGTTTTGGGTGAGAATAACCATAGATGAAAGGACCTCAAAAAATGCTTTTCTCATCTTTACCATTAGAGTATATATTCTCAACTAGAGAATCTGGGGTGGGGGGTGAGGGGGTGGGTTATCTGTTTGGCATAATTTTAATATGTTATGGCTTCTCACCAGAAAGGAGGAAGAGAGTCTTGTGACTTTAGTATTTTGATATGTGGCTGACTGTATATCAAATAAATCAGCACACAAGAAGTGTGGTGTATTTCTTGCATACAGTGTGCTTGCTGCTTAACTCAGAAAGCTCCAGCTGACTGTAGTGAGTGCGTGATGTTAAGTTTTGGCACTAAGTGCCATACACTGTCCTTAAACTGAGGTTTGAATTGTCGCTATAACCCGATGGCCGCTGCCACACAAGCGGCGCAGGTCTCTGGTCATTAGGGGCATGGTTTCTGCTGGTACAGAGCAGCTTGGTCACGACAGCTCCTCCTGTACTGTTGGGGAGTTACCTGTGACTCTCCCAACCCCTCACCGACATGATTGAGAGCTAGAAGCGTAGGTACAAAGTCTTGAATGGTATTTAAAAGATGTAAACGTCCCAAACCTGAATCTTTGTCTTGTTAGGCTAGTTTTGTACCATTAAAAAAAAAAAAAGTTTTCCAAATGCAGATACATTTTCCCAACATTTTATTGTTTCTTTCGGCGGGAGCGGGGTGGCTTGGCTCCGCCGCGTTCCTTGGCCGGTGGCTGTCCTGTCAGGCGATGCCACCCTGAGCGGTTGCCTCAGAGCCAGGAACCGCGACTGAAGAGAATCGAAACCGGCGTGAGCGTCTCTCTGCCTGTCAGATGGCGTGGTGTGTAGCCGCTCCAAGGCCTCATCACTGAAGACGAGTTTGGGGCACTTCTAAACTAATACGGAGATAAACTTTCTGCTTAAGCTTTCGCGTGGGAGCGTCCATTTAAATGACGGCTTTATCGGGCGGGGTGACCGAGTGCGGGCGGCGGTTACAGGCGTTTCTCCCAGGAAAGCGAGCCGGCTGGGGCCGGGGCCGGCTCACCTTACCGCGCCGCGCCCTGCCCGCCCCCCCGCCGGCGCTACCGAGCGGGCTGAGGCGTGCCCCGTGTCACCGCCTGCCCCCGCCGCCCGGCACCGGCGGGGCGGTGAGGGAGCGGCGAAGGCGCGGGGGGCTGAGGAGAGAGGGCGGGGGGGGAGCGCCCAGCGCGGCGCTGCGGGAGCGGCTGGGCCGGCAGCAGATGTTCCCGGGGGCGGAACGGGGTTTCTTCGGCTCGGCGCTGGGCGGGCGCCGCCGGCCCGCAGGAGCGCGGGGCGAGCTGGAGAGCCGGACGGCTTCGCCGGGCGGTCCGCGGCGGCCCTCGCTGAGGGGAGGTGGTTTCCCTCCTTCGCTGCCCTCCTCGCGGCTGCGCTTGGGAGATGAGGAGGAAGGAGGAGCGCGGGCAGCGCGCTCGCTGCTGCCCGTAGTCGGGACCTGCCGAATGTAAACCTGCCGTGCCTTCGGGGGGGCACGCCGCGCTTGCTCGGCTCTGCAGTTGCCTTAAACAGCTCTCCAGGATGGCATTGGGAGAATGGGTCTGAAACGTTTGTTTTCCGACTGGCTGCTCGAAGGACGCGTTGGCTTGGCTGCTGGGAAGTGATGTTTTCCTGTGCGACTTGTGGAGGCACCACGGACGAGCCTGGTACAAGAGGAGGATAAGCTGCCTTTCGGATCAAGGTTATTTATAGCTACTGCCAAAAAAGTAAAGGGCTGGTGTATTATTCTGTCTCTTCTGGATTTAACTTATTCCCCCACGCCCCCCCCCCCCAAGATTTTCTCGGTGCCTTGGTCTGGACCGTACAACAGCCACTGTGGATTCTCTCTTTTTTAAGCTGCCGCACCATGTTTTATTTATGAAGGAGATGGGACTCTGCAAGTCAGTTAAATGGATTACAGTTAAGCCGTCACCTATAGAAGATAATGTGCTGCCTTCTGTAACGCCTGTTCATTTGGAAGGCTTAATCGGGAGATTTCAGATGGAGATTCTGACCTGGAAAAGTAAACGAAGCCTTCCATGGAGCATATGAAATGTTTGAGACACTGCTGGGTTTTGCTATACTTCGTTTTTCTGTGACATTGGAAGATTTCTGTTACTTTATTACTGAAGCACTTTATATTTTAGGGGGGGGACACCTCACATCCAGGTAAAGTTGCATTTAAACTGATGCACTGATTATGAATGACCTCAGCCACCTCATAAGTTATGATGTATATTTTGTATCTATGCATCTTATGCTAAGGGCAACTTTACTATAATTCTTCAGAGCGCTAGTGTTTTTTAAATGTTTTCCCTGTATCCATGAAAACGGAGGTATAGTAGTGTACTTGTGCAAATACTTTCAGGATGGGGAAGCCGCTTAGCAGGCCAGACTGTCTACGTCAGAATCCTCCATGTGTTGGCAAAGGGGAAGAAGATGAAGATCTAAATATTGAGGACTGCTACGTTCCCCAGAGGTCCATCTATGACACTGTGCGGCTGAATGAACAGATCGATTCGGGCTCCAAGGGCAGCCTCTCCTCGAGGCATTTCACGGACCGGACATTACCCTACAGTCACAGAACACTGGACATCAGCACTTTGTGCTCCAATGGTGCCCTTACTTCTTCCAGTGTTTTTGAGCTCCGAAGCCGTGAAGCTAACAAGTTAGATGAAAAAATGATCTTTGATGCTCTCAAACTGAACAGTGATATAATTCGGACAGCTGGATTACCTAAAGCAAAGTCTCACACAGAAAAGAAGGAGCATAGGCGATCATGGAGAATGTTTGTTCCGCCCAACTTTTCGGATTACACGAATAAAAGTGAATGCTCCTTTAATGAAACTGCTGATATGTCAGATACAGCTAGATCGGGCAGATGCAAATGGGGTACGAATTCTCTTACCTCGGAAGATGATGATTCTGGTTTATGCAGCCCTCCAACAGAAAGGGAAGAAAAACAAGATACGCTGTTAGCAGGGGAGCAAGATCAAACACAAAGCTTATCTTCTGCAGAAGATATCCAAACAGTAGGTCAGTTCAGACCATATTTCCCAGCAGCTTGCAGAGAGCAGCAAACCCCACTGCTTGCAAGCAGTAGTGTCCCCGTCAAAGAAAGCTGCAGATTGGCTTTGTGTGACATTTCGCCCTCTGGAAAAGTAAAACAAAGCAATGCACAGACATGTGAGAGCGATCAGGAAGAGATGGGGGGGAAATACTCTCACTTACAAGGTTTCGAAGAGAAAACTCTGTCACATGAAGATCTTCAAAGCAATGGAACAAGTATTTCCCTCGACAAAAATGAAAATGTGTATGAAGTTCATGAAAAAACTAAAACACGAGTCACAACAGTAGAGGATTATGTGGATGGTGCATGTCATCATGTAGATGTTTATTATGCAAATGTTGCTGTAAATACTTGTGACTTGGATTTAGCAAAATACGAGATTTTATCTGATACAGAGGAATCCTGTGTAGCATATACAGGCTCAAATGAAATGGCATTTTCTGTTCCACAGCTTGAATTAGATAGTGCTGTAAACTGTCCAAAAGCTATCCCAGGGAGAAGTAAAGGTAGTGTCTGGACTACTGGCATCCAAGAAACCTTGGATACAGTCTGCAATGGCCTATTGTCTAACAAGGTAATTAAAAAAAAAAAAAAAAATCCATAGATCTGTGAAATGCTTGTAATGCAGCCTTAAAGATATTGTCTAAAGCATTCTTTTAAGTTTAGCTGTCATTGCGAAAATGTCATTTTTGTATTAATTCAGCAGATGCAGTGATCAGTGTCATTTGCATAGCACGCATGAGATGTCCGAAATAGGTGAAATGGTCGGTTCAGAAAAGGAACTAGGGGCAAATTCTGAGAGGGAATGATTGCTTCCAGCTGTGTGGGGCACAGGGTTATTTATCGCACAGCTGGTGCCTGTTACTCCGGATGTGGAGCGTCTCCTCCGTGCACCCGCGTTGGCGCTGGGTGCTGGTATGGTGTGGTTGCAGGCAGTGCCATTCCAGGGCAGCTACAGCCCGTGTGTTCAGCCCCAGCAGCCTTACTCATCAAGGTATAAGCGACAGTATCAGATCGTTGTGGTTTCCAAAGCAGGCAGATTAAAGGCTTGCCGCCCCCTCTCAAAGCCGCCTTTGGCGTTTGCGTGCCAGAAAGCAGATCTGACGTTACGGTAGTGTTTTACAAGCACAGGGTCTTGCAGTGCTTTGTGAGTGGTGGATGAGGTAAGAGAGTTAGAAGTGAAGCTTTGTAATAAGGAAAGGGTGTTCGTCGGGTCTGTAATTTTTTTCTTCCCACTCTGGTTGAAATCTGAGATACTTCAAGCTTTGTTGCTAAGTTGTTCTGGTAAACTTTGGCCTCAGCAATAATTGTAATTTATTTTAAGCTTCTCTCTGCAAAGAATGCATGCGTTTTTAAAGGGCAGATTATGGAGATCAGTCCTCTCTGTGGTAGGACGTTGCTCGCAAAAGATGAGGCTTTATGGCACATAAAAGAAGAATTTGTTATTGATTCTGTGTGGAAATATTATTCTGCCTCCTCCCTACCCTCCAGTCAAGAAAAACACAAGCGTTTTTCTGGGAGCAGCCAGCCGGTTGCACTCTCTCAGTTTTCATGTAACCACAGGCTCACAGTGTTCAGGGTGGTTTTTTTTTTGTCCGTAAGAACAAAATTCTTAGGGGTGCTTAATTTATTTTACCCCTCGTGTTCCATGTAGTTGCTCTGGTTTCTAGATTGACTTGTCAAGCTGGTTGGAAGCGTGCTCAGCCACCTGAGGTCTGCTGCTTTAAAAGCAATCACTTGCCACACTGTGTTTGGTGCAAAAGAGGAGAGTCACTGGTATGTTCAAAGTGATCCCTGCTTTTCTGGATGCTGAGAAAGGTTGCTTTGAATGCACTAAGTGTACACCAAAACTGTTGCTGAATGCTGCTATAGAAATGGAAGGGTTTAGGGTCAAAAGTTGAGCATTCTTTAGCATTGTTTATTCATTGGTTATTTTTCACTGGCCTGTGTAATTAATTCAGGGGCTTCAGGCCATTTTCTGATCTCATTGACACTGGTGTCAGTGCAGCCTAATGCAGCTGAATACAAATGGAGATTTACATTGCTGTTGCTAATGGTAATAATCTGGCTCTGAAAAAGCTTAAATACCTGAAAGAGTAAAATAAAGCAAACAGAAAACTGCTCAAACTGCTTTTTGGGTACGGTCAAAGCCCTGGCAATTTGCAGGAATATCCCTCTGAATGAAAACCCATTCTCCTGGGCGTCTGCTGGGATACTGTTTCAGCAGCGTCTGTAGTGCCTCCTCCTCACTTGTTACCATTATGTTCTCCTAAAAAACTACCTTAATGTATCTCCTCCTTCACTGCTTCTTTAACTTAAAACTTTTACTTGTGTCCTAATTTGGAAAAAAATGCCCAGTTGTCTCTCTTCGTGTGTGTTTGTTTATTTATTTGAGGACAACTTAAGCATCCTTCTGTGCCATTTTTTTGGTAGATTTTGTAGATAGACAATTAAACACATAGATGAGTTTCTAGAAGTTCTTTCTTTTTTCTCTCCCTCCCCCCAGCTCTCCCCCCTTCACTCTCTCACTTTCCTTCCTGTCTAAAACTACTCATGGAAATGTACATAATTTTCCCTCTATGGTGTATTGCATCTACTCTGTTTAGATTGCGTCTATTCTGTTTAGCTGTATTAATTTTTTTTAGGAAGGTGCTGATGAGGAATGGTTTCCTTTCTTCTAGACACCAATTTTCAGCATTTTTTTTTGTTGCATACTGTGATGTAAACACCAGATGCGTTTTATGTCAGAAAAGACAATATTTCATGTATGTCTTGGATTTCAACTGCAGGTATTCCAGAAGGAAGAAATTGAACCACTGCAAGTAAAACAACAGGAGGTAAATTGGTTGGGTCAAGGCCTTATTCAAAGTGCTGCTAAAAGTACCAACACAGAAAACCTTGAACATGACCTTGAAGATGTCAACACCCGATGGAAGACTCTTAATAAGAAGGTGGTTATTCTGTATACTTTTCTGCTTTTGTTGTGTTCTGCTTTTTGGTTATTTGCTTGCTGACGTCTTTTCAAAATGCAGGAAATTAAATACTCACTAAGAATATGAATTATATTACTTTACACAGTCGCTTTGTTGGTAATTCTGAGGATAAGATTTATATCACTAGTAGCCAGAGGTATTAGTATGATTCATAAGGTTTTGTCAGCCTTTCTGTAGGTCTGTCCTGGATTTTTATTCAGGAAGGACTCCTCTAGGACTATGTGTTTCTTCCTGCTTAAGCAGAGCAGGGAAGTTTGGTAAGCCGAAGAGGTTGGAGTTGTGACACATTCATGGGAAGGGTAGCTATGTCATTTGTAGCCAGCCGTTTTCAAGTAGTTCTTCAGTCTCCATTCACATGTCTTTTCACTCTGTTGTATTTGTTTATGTACACTGCGCAGTGCACAGAGCAGTGATACAGCCCAGCTTTGCATGACTAGTGGTGCGTTTCCTCTGTAGCACCTTAAGAATGGTATTGCTTGAGACATCAGGAGGTACCATTGCTTTGGAAAATTGGCTGTAGATGATTTTCTGTGCTTTTAAAGAGTCCTCTTCCAGCAGTAGCTGCTGCTGGAAAATGGAAAGGGTGGGAAGTAGAAATGGCACTCTTTTTCCTCCACTCTGTCTTCCTGAAGGAGTGATGCAGCAGAACTACAAACACCCGTGGTTCACCTGTTTGCCTTCTCCTTTCCTATTTCTTCTTCCCTTTGAAGGGATTATTGCCTCTTACTAAGAGTTGCTACTTGTGGTTCCTGGCTCGCTCAGGAAAATATAAGGAAATACATAAAGAAAATACAGACCATCTGAAACACAAACATTCTGTCAGTATACTTCATAATACTGTAACTATATGAAACAGGAGTATCTCTTGTAAGGAACTATTAGAGCAGTCTGATTTACTGGGAGTCAACCTCTCCTTTTCATTGGATGTCTGTAGCCCCAAGAGATTAATGCTAAATTGTACCATAGTGCTGTTATGAATAGCTATGAAAAGGAGAGCGTTTGTTATATTCCCAGATGTTCTATAGATTTTTGCTACTTTTTCAATGGAATAAAAAGAAAAGGCGAGTACAGTTCAATCCTCTACTTTTTTCCAGGTTGCCCAGCGTGCTGCACAATTGCAGGAAGCCCTCCTTCACTGTGGGAGATTTCAGGATGCCCTTGAATCTCTGCTTAGCTGGCTCATTGATACAGAAGACCTTGTGGCTAATCAGAAACCACCATCTGCTGAATTCAAAGTTGTGAAGGCCCAAATACAAGAACAGAAAGTAAGTGAAATGCGTTCAGAATATCTCTCCTTCCACTGGATTAATGAGAATAAATTCCCAGTCTTTGGCAAAGCATAAAATCTGTTCAAGTATATTATATTACACTGAAGTGTGCTGAGGTGTTTAAAGCAGCGATCTGTTTAATACTCAAGAATTTGTCCAGGGTTGGGAGAGGTGCTCATCTTCCGGGACATAAGATAAAAAGTGACACTTGCAATCTGAGCTTTAGTTAGAATTACTAACACTATCTGGAAAGGATTGTTAAAGGTCCACTGGAAAAAGAGAAAGCATAAAATCCAGTGTTTGGCCATTTGGAAAGCAGGAAATAGAACCTAGTTAATTGTCATTGTCATAATTACAAGGTAATATGGCAGATTATGGTCTTAAATACTTGGCTCTTGATCCTGATTGTGATCTAATCGTTGTTGGTAATTAGTTGGAATGCTGTTGGGAAATGGCCTGTGCTAATGTAGAAGCACTATCAGTGCTGTCAACTTTTGCAAATTTTCATAATGGTTATAGAAGGAGGAACCATCATGTAGCTCATGAAACATACAGTCCATGTCGTTGAACTCTGTGGTCCACTGCCACCCAGAGATTTAATATAAACTTGTGGTCAGTACAGGTTGTCATGTTGGGATATCTGCAGAGGCAAAATGTTAATGTTACCAAAGGCAACTAGACAATGGAGGAAGGGAGGATTTTAAGACAGAAGTGTGTTTTATTCTTCATGGAGAAGTTAATTTACTGGACTAGATCAGTGAACTCAACTGTATCTCAGACAAGTGATGAGTCGATTACACAGTAGTTTTTATATCTATTTTTCCTATCTATATATGTATCAGAATTAATCTTTGTGTTGCCAAATCTTAGAAGGGCATGCAACTTTCTCAAAAATGTTCCTATAAAATGTATCAGATACTCTAAATATCTTGTTTCCCTCAATGGTATTAAATAGGCCTTTGTCCTCTCTATGTTCATTCTTCAGGCTGCCACATATCCTTACCCCATAGAAACCAAGGAGTGAGTTTGGGCTTGGTGAAACTCTGCTGTTCATAGCAAAACAATTGAGAAATTAAAACGAGCATGTGTTTGGGTTGGGCGGGGAAGTTGTTGTCTCCTTCTCTGATTAGCATTATTCACACTTCCCTCACAATATAGGCATTGCTTTTTCTTTTTTTGCTTTAACAGGTTTTCAAGAAATCTAGCCCCTTCTGGTTTTACACTTGTGTTATTACCATGTTTCTTAATAACCTGGTGCCTGATTGCTTTCTCTGTAGCTTCTCCAGAGGTTGCTGGATGACCGCAAGCCTACCGTTGAGGTAATCAAGCGTGAAGGGGAGAAAATTGCAGAGTCAGCAGAACCTGCTGATAGAGTGAAAATCTTGAAACAGTTGAGTTTCCTGGATAGTCGATGGGATGCATTGCTCAGTAAAGCTGAAACAAGGTATTTGAAATTCTTTCATAGATTTGAAAAATGTAGATGTAGCGTGTGATAGATGATTAGAAGCAGCATGTGGAACTCTATAGTGTGAAATCTTGTAAGTACTATCATTCTTGTTATTACATTACATTATCGTGTCTTGATGATGATATAATAGGTCCTCTGAAGGAAAAGTGGAGAGAAGTGACTTGAACAGACCAAATGAGCTTTTAAAGAAAGTTTAACCTAAGATGCTACAGTCTGCTAGGATTAACTGCATGTGTATCTTCTGAATATTTTATCTCTGTTAGTTCCTTAGAATGCAAGTTTCTTGTTGCAAGAACTGTTTTGCATAGTATCAAGTGCAAATTCTACACTTACATAATAATGATGTTCCCTTGGAACTTCAGAATCCTGACATGCTGCTGCAAAGAGGAGGCACTCAACTCTTCCTCTTTTCTGTTTGGTGTCATCCATATAATTAGTTTCTACAACTTAGACATCCTCTTACTGTCAGTTGCTGTGATGTACTTACGGAACGTGCTAAGCCCCCTTAGTTCTCAAGAAGAAAAAAGACCATCAAAGTATGTAGGTATATTCTAGCAACACTGAAAATGCTCTCTTAAAGACATTGCAGTCTGATTCAAGTTCCAATTGAAAATAAAAAAAACAAACCCCAGAAAAGCATACGCACAGTATCTGTGTATACACACACTTAGATTTATGAGTTGTTGATGTATAAAATACCTGGAAAGTTATGAACTGTAAAGTGTCTTTGAAGAAATCTGTGTTGAAAGGGTTGCTGAATGTGTTTTCTGGGTGGGGATTTGAAAAGGGACAGCCTCATTCAGAGTAGAGAAAAGAGTGTACATAAGAGATGGCCTGAAAAAGATGTATCACTGAGAACAAGAAAGGACTTGGAAAGTTGAAGAAAAGGAATTTCAGTGAACAGTGAAGCTTTACAGTGAAGAACAAATGGATGTGTTTGGATCTGGATGCTTAGAGTAGCGTTGAACTCACCTCTGTTGTCTCTGGTTCCGTCTGAGCGTCTCTAACGCTCCTTTACTCTGAACTTCTTTGTTACCTCATACTAATAATATGATTATTTAATTAGTAGAGGCAACCACTAATAGGCCATTATTTCCTTCTTTATTTTCTTTTTATTGAAGGAATCTGAGTAATTAGCTTGGTAAATGTTAATGTCATGTTTAATTTAATATTATTCTCCCAGTCTAGTGATATTTCATTAAAAATCAAATTGCAACTTTTTCCAAGCCATACGGTAGCCGCAAACTCGTCTCCATTTTTCTTTGGCCAGTCTCTAGAAATGAAGAGGAGATTTGGGGATGATTTTGAAGACTGTGTAGAGTACTTCACAAAGTGTTCTGTAGTTAAGCGTGTCAAGTCTACCTTGTTTATAAGCCTTGGGAAGCATGTATAAACATAGCTTAGACTGGGAGTGAGATCCCTATTCGAAGGACAATGTTGTGATGTTTTTCACATATGTCAAATATCTCTTAAAGGTCTGCTTGAATGAAATTTGTTCAGCAGTCGTTGTAGAGAAGACTCTTCCTGTAATCAAGAGCCTTCTCTGAAATGTAATAATCTGAAAGAGAAATATTTTAGATACTGCTTTTTTATTTTGGAGGTCAAGTCCCTGTGCTTTATTAATGTGTCTCACTAACGTAATTGAGAGCTTTTAGCCAGAACAAGAGATGCAAAAGTAGAGCCAAATAGTTCTGTTCACATCATTGAACAAATGTTTAAAGATATTTTATAATTCTGAGGAAGCATGACAACATGTTCTGGTTCAGTAAAGCCTTTGCCTAACTTTAAAACATGTATAATAGTCAAGGGAATGTAACTCTGTGCTTAAAGACAGCTAGAAACTGGAGTACTATCCTAATTGGGTATAAACAACGTTTTGCTGAATTGAGTGCTAAATTATTTTTAGCAAAAAAGTATATGAATAGAGTGATATTCTTTTTATTTGTAAAATTTGCAAATTAGCTAAAAGAGTTTCAGACAGCTGATTTTTACTTTACCATGGTTTTCATTGAGTGTCATGGATATATTTCTATTTCATTTGGTGACTGGTTCCTACAACAAGACAGAATTATTTCCTTTTTTTCTTTTTTTGCAAAGGATTCAAGGGGCTTTATTTTTTTTAACTATTTCATGCTTACTTAATCACTAAAAAAACCCTTCCTCTTGGCTTGTTGATAGGAACCGTCAGTTGGAAGGCATCTTGGTGGTAGCGCAGCAGTTCCATGAAGCTCTGGAGCCGCTGGTGGAGTGGCTGACCGCCACAGAGAAAAGGCTTGCAAATGCAGAACCCATTGGAACTCAGGCCTCCAAACTGCAGCAGCAAATTTCTCAGCATAAAGTAAGACACAAACCACACACTTGCTTGTGTCATTCTTTTTATTAGATGCTTCTGCAAAGTACAACACAACTGGCAAAGCTGTTGCGGTGCACCTGTGTTTTACCATACTGATTTTTCTTTTTCTGTAATTTGAGTTTTATATGTTTACGTTGGCAATATGTCCTTTTTTGTTCAGTTTTTGTTGTTTCACTTACGTTTCTTTTATGTTTTTCTGATTTTCTTTTCCATTATTCTTCATTATTTAAAAAAATATAGGCCCTAGAAGATGATGTCCTAGCTCACAATAAGAGTTTACATCAGGCCATTAGCACTGGTCAGTCTCTAAAGACTATGAGCTCCAGGGAAGATAAAGATATGGTGCAGGAAAAACTAGATTCTTCTCAGGCCCGATACATTGAGATTCAAGAGAAGAGCAACAGCAGGTCTGAACTTCTCCAGCAAGCCTACAGCAATGCTCAGATTTTTGGAGAGGATGAAGTTGAATTGATGAACTGGCTGAATGAAATCCATGATAAACTGAGCAAATTGTCAGTTCAAGATTGCAACACAGAATTACTTGAGAAACAGCACTCTGAACTACTGGTATTTTGATTTCTGTTCACTTATTATTTTTAATTCATTTTTAAATTTTATTTATATTTCATTTATTTTTCATTACTATATTTTGTTTTAAATGGCAATATGCTTATTCCAAATAAAAGTAATACAACTTGTTATGTCTGTGCTAACACAAATGGCCTTTTCACTTAGGATCTTCAGGAAGAGATTCTTCTTAGAAAACAAAATGTTGATTTAGCTATACAAAATGGCTTAGAGCTTCTCAAGCAAACAACAGGTGAGAGCTTATGTAAAGTTATGATTCACCAGGCTTTTTTTCTTGTACTTTTAAGTGCATATGAGAAAATTAAAGTGGAACTTGTAAATATTAGTCCATATTTGCTGGTTAAAGCAGTCACAGTTGTTTATTTTAATAAAGGTTTTTGGTCAAAGTAGGTTATGTTTTTGGGCCAATTTTACTATTAATGTAACTGAGCAAAAGTCCTTTTTTTGCCTGTAGAGAATTTGGCCCTTGAATCCTTTAATATTTTTTAGTGGAAAATTATTTTAGTGAACCTGCATTCCATTCCTAATAGCAAGTTATGGACATTACTCATAATGGAGGGCTGTTTGGCAGTGGATGCAGTGAATTCCCTGTAGGCATCCACAGATGAACGAGATATTAGACTACCTTTTACTGCAAGAGGAAAGCTTCATCCACTGGAGCTAATACAGTGGGAAAAGTTGCATTCCAGTTGTACACAACGTGTCTGTTCTGTAGATCAACACCTGTCCAGATTTTCCAGTACTTATAAAGTTCTTGAACTCTTACTAAGACACACATGTGGTTGAGGGCAGGGGAGTATCCTTTTCTGTTCCAAACTTAGACATTATACATCGTCTCTAATGAAATCTGAATATACAGTAATAAATTTCAGTAGGTTGTTTTTATTTTAGCCTTTTGAGTTGTGTTTCAGAATGATAGTAATGAGGGTGTACAGTGATGTGAAATACTACTGTAACTGAAAATCTAGCTAGTATTTTGTTGATTTTTTTTTTTCTTTACATTATATTTTGGGGTGGGTTTTTTTGGCTTTTATAAGTATTATGAATTTAAGGGTGGATTTTTTTTAAGAACATCTGTGTTAAATGCTGGATCTAAGTCCTTACTTTGTAATAGTTCAGTAAAGCAGAAAAAAGACAGAAGGACGGATCCTGAGCTGAGGTAAACTTTGTAGCTCTGTGGACTCTTTAGTGATGGTAGGATAATTTACAACAGTAGAGGATTGACCTTGTCATATTGTTTGGGTTATTTTATAAGTTAAATAGTGAGATTTCTTTGGGGGCTGGGATTTGGGGTTTGGTTGGTCTTGTGGGTTTTTTTGCTTTTAAATATTTGTGATCACAGGAAATAACATCCCTCTGGTATTTTAGGTGATGAAGTTGTAATAATTCAAGATAAACTGGAAGGCATTAAAGTGAGATATAAGGACATTACAAAATTGAGTTCTGATGTATCCAAGACCTTAGAGCAGGCTCTGCAGCTTGCAGGCCAACTGCACTCAACTCACGAGGAACTCTCTAAATGGCTTGATGAAGTGGAGGTGGAGTTACTCTCATACGAAACTCAAATACCAAAGGGTGAAGAATTAAGCCAAGTACAAGAAAGACAAAAAGTAGGTTTTAGAACCTGTGAATTATTTATTGCTGTATGATTCAGCTAGGTTTTGTGTTAATTTACGTTTGGCATTAAGTTGTTTTGTGAATAAATAATTTTGGCATCAGATCATTTAACTAAATGTAACAGTAGTTAAGAATCAAACTCACTTTCCGGAGCCATCTGTTATAATCACTTATGAAATTGGGCTGAGGTTTATTTTTAGCACAAGAGAAGCACAACATTTCCTTTATTCAAGCAGCTACCTAATCCTGGGAAAATTCTCAAGTTGTCAAAGTTATTTTGGTTCTTTAGTTGTGACATGGATAAAATCCTGTAAAGTATAAAAAGAGTCAGCATTGAAAATACATAGTACTAATCTTGTTTAACCATATTTATTTCAAAAGAAAAATTGTAGTATAATCTGGATGGTGCAGACAATGTTGACGAGGGGAAGCTAAAAAAAAAGCCTTTCCAGTAAATTTCTTACATATATAAAAACAAATGAAGCAGGGTGTTGGGGGGTTCTCTACAGGTGGAAACTCGGACCTGAAGCATTGTGTGATGATTTGATTGGAATTTAATCCAGTCATTGCTTTCTCAAGAAATCACTTGAAATCATCATCTTTTGCTTTATTGCATGCCTGATCTCACTTGCTGGTGATTTGGTTCCTTTTGGAGTTGCAGGTTACAAAGAATACCTGTTAGTTTTATTTTCTTTGGTTGCTTCATTAAGTCCTGACAACTCTTAGAAAATTAGAAAGAATTTTGGACTGTCATACTGACTGAAGAAATAGATTTAAGATACACTCTCTAGAAAATTCTCTTCAAGAATCACCCACTTTTCTGTCAAACAGCTTACAGTTATCAAAAGCTAATAGAACTGAACTGAAAATAAGTGTGCTAATTTATCCTTTTGGTTTGTATGGAAAACATTTCAGTTCTCGACTCATGGAGTAGTTGAAAGAATAAAAAAATGTGCAAGCTGTGTGTGTTCAGTTGTATGCTAGCATGTTTACTTTAAATGGCGTTTTTCAGGAGTTGAAAAAAGAGGCAAAGAACAACAAAGGCTTACTGGACACTCTGAATGAAGTTGGCAGTGCCTTCCTGGAGCTGGTGCCGTGGAGGGCCAGAGAGGGGCTTGACAAGATGATAACAGAGGACAATGAACGTTACAGATTAGTGAGTGACACGATCTCTCAGAAGGTGGATGAGATTGATGCTGCCATCCTGAGATCCCAGCAGGTACTGAAAAATGTTATTTGGGCAATAACAGTCTCTAGCCATGTGTACCTGAACAAAAGACATCCTTCAACAATGTTTGTTGTGCTTGAGCAGCAAAAGGGCTATTTGAATGACATGGGACTCTACTGTTAAGATGCGAATGCCAGAACTCAGCTAATCTGTACGCTGCTGTAGTTGTCTGCCTTTTTGTTGACACAAACAGCAGTCTTGTAGCTAAAATTGATGTAGCTATCCTGTGGCTCCTTAAGTGGGAGTTTGCTTAGGTAAGAACTGAATTGCCCATGTCTTTTCTAGGTCACATTGTGTTAAGTAAAATATGGTACAGATCCCCAGCCAATTTTACTGGATGCAACATTGAAATCACTAGGGTTGCCACACCTTTTAGCATCAGCTGATTGCCTGCCTCCCCTGTATTTTCCACAATTAAAAGCTGGATCATCTTGTTCATGCTGTAGTGGGGGATTTAAATAACAATTGCTTTTATTCATATCCACAATGCTTTTCTTCTTGGGGCTCAAAAATTGTGTTTATATGTGGAGGTTTCTGTACACGCACAGAGGTATATATATGGGTACGCTTTGAGAACTGGCACTCTAATTTCATCAGTAAATAGTAGTGTATTTAAGCTTGCTTATAGATGCATCGTGGAAACACAATTTTCCAGTGTCTGCCTACAGTTCAGATATAAAAATATCAGTGGAGATTTCTGTTTCTGCTAATAGTTCCCTTAAATAGTTGTAAAGGAGAAAGCATGTGTGATATTTTCAAAGTTTGCTGAAAGCCGACTAAAAGAGGCTGGAAGTAACTCAGATCTCCTTGTGAGGTTAAAAATAACTTCAAGTTTCTCATGGTTTAGCTCCAGCCAGCAGCTAAGCACCACATGGCTGCTTGCTTACACATGCGCACACGCCCGCCCCTGGTGGGATGGAGAAGAGAATTAGAAGAGTAAAAGTGAGAACACTTGTGGGTTGAGATAAGAACAGTTTAATAATTGAAATATTATAATAATAATAATAATAATAATAATAATAATAATGATGATGATGATGTAATGAAAAGGACAATAACAAAAAGACAGAGAAATAAAACCCGAAAAAGACAAGTGATGCAAATGAGAAAAACAGTTGCGCACCACCAATCGACCAATGCTCATCCCATCCCTGAGCAGTGGCCATGCTCTGGCCAACTACCCCCCAGTTTCTATACTGACCTATGCTGACCATGACATCATATAGTATGGAATAGCCCTTTGGCCAGTTGGGGTCAGCTGTCCTGGCTGTGCCCCCTCCCAGCTTCTTGTGCACTTCCAGCCTTCTCATTGGCAGGCCAATATGAGAAGCTGAAAAGTCCTTGACTGCTTAGCAACAACTAAAACATCAGTGTGTTATTAACATTATTCTCATCCTAAATCCAAAACACAGCACTATACCAGATACTAGAAAGAAAATTAACTCTATCCAAGCTGAAACCAGGACAGTATCCACCCCTAATTCTATACCATCTACATCATGCCCAGGTCCCACACTTTCCATTACATTCCAGTTAATCACCACCAGTTTTCTTGTCTTTTGATATATACACACAGACATCATTCCTTTAGTCTATAGGCCATCCCTCTGAAATGTCTGTTGAGTTCATTTAGTCCATGACCTCGGGTTCCATCTGTTGTAACAGTCTTTCAGGGCAGGAGAGATGGTGTGTTGTGTTGGGTTGTTGCATGCTAAAGCCAGTTCTGGTTCCATCACTACTGCGCTTGTCTGGTTCTATCAGAGTTCATTCTTCATCAGTCTGGGTGACTCTTACTGTAGTATCATTGATAAGGCATATAGCAGTCATAAAAGTGATGACATACGGTATTATACAGCAGTTAACATCATACAACTTAGGTGATTGGCTATTTTCACCCAAAATCAAATCCTCATGACGTACAGATCAGACTTCTCCATCCTTCCACATCATCCACCAAGTGCAGCCAGGTCCTTGAGCAAAAGCAATCCCATGGATGGGTTTGCCTTTGCCTGAGGCAGGAGTAACCCAGACTGTCTTCCCCAGCATATTTTTTACATGCACTACAGGAACTTTATGCCCTTCTACGATATGTAAGAGGTTTGATTGGGCAGGGCCAGCTTGGTTGGCAGATCCTCTAGTGTTGACTAACCAGGTGGCCTTTGCTAAATGTGTATCCCAGTGTTCGAATGTCCCAGCACCCATTGCTCTCAGTGTAGTCTTTAACAGTCTGTTGTATCGTTCAACTTTACTGGAGGCTGGTGCATGACAGGGGATGTGATAGACCCACTCAATGCCATGCTCTCTGGCCCATTTTTCTATGAGACTGTTTCAGAAATGAGTCCCGTTATCTGACTCAGTTCCCTCTGGGGTGCTGTGTTGCCATAGGACTTGCTTTTCAAAGCCCAGGATAGTGTTCTGGGCAGTGGCATGGGGCACAGGGTACGTTTCCAGCCATGCTGGAAACCATAGTGAGCTTCCAGCCATGCTTCCACCATGGTGAGCACGTAGCACTTGCCATGGCGGGTTTGTGGGAGTGTGATATAATCAATCTGCCAGGCCTCCCCATATTTATATTTCAGCCACTGTCCTCCATACCAGAGAGGCTTTCCCTGCTTGGCTTGCTTGATTGCAATGCATGTTTCACATTCATGGATAATCTGTGCAATAGTGTCTATGGTCAAGTCCACCCCTCGATCATGAGTCCATCTGTATGTTGCATCTCTTCCTTGGTGGCCTGAGGTTTCATGGGCCCACCGAGCTATAAATAATTCACCCTTATGTTGCCAGTCCAGATCCACCTGAGCCACTTCAATCTTAGCAGCCTGATCCACCTGCTGGTTGTTTTGATGTTCTTCAGTGGCCCGACTCTTGGGTATGTGAGTGTCTATGTGACGTACTTTTACAGCCAGATTCTCTACCCGAGCAGCAACATCTTCCCACAACACAGCAGCCCAGATGGGTTTGCCTCTGCATTGCTAATTGCTCTGCTTCCGTTGCTGCAACCACCCCCACAGGGCATTTGCCACCATCCATGAGTCAGTATAGAGATAGAGCACTGGCACTTTTTCTCATTCAGCAATATCTAAAGCAAGCTGTATGGCTTTCACCTTTGCAAACTGACTCCATTCCCCTTCTTCAGCAGTTTGTCATATAGGACTGTAGAGCAGCCTTCCACCTCCAGTGCTTTCCCACAAGGCAGCAGAACCCATCAGTGAACAGGGCATACTACTTGTCTTTTTCTGTTAATTTATTATACAGTGGGGCCTCTTCAGCATGTGCCACCTCCTCCTCTGGTGATATTCCAAAATCTTTGCCTTCTGGCCAGTCCATGATCACTTTCAAGATACCTGGGCAACTGGGGTTTCCTAGTCAAGCCTGCTATGTGATTAGTGTGACCCACTTCCTCCACATAGCATCAGTTGCATGATGTGTACAGGGGCCCTTCCCTTTGAACATCCAGCCCAGCAATGGCAGTCGGGGTGCTGGAAGGAGCTGTGCTTCTGTATCAATCACTTCCAAAGCAGCTTGAATCCCTTCATATCCTGCCAATGTCTCTTTTTCAGTTGGAGTATGGAGGGTTTGCAGTTTTTAAAGCCAGGATTTAACTACCATTGGTGTGTGTGCTCTGTGCTAATATTTACAGTACTGATTGTTTCAGAACATACCTTTCTATTAGGAAGTCACAATATTTAAGACAAAACTTACTTTTTGTTACTTAAAATGAGAAATGACATATAGTGAAAAAGAATTTTTGTGCTCTCTTTCATATAACAAATGGATTATAAAGGCTGAAATTAACTCCTAAAGAATGAAATCTCAGAACTGCTTCTTTTGTTTTTGTGTGACTCATGATTAACCACTAAGACAAGACTGATTTAGTGGCTAAAGTGAACTCCAGCTATGTTACTGGAGCAGGGCTATCATGGTCTACAGCCACAGAGGCACAGACCAGCATATTTAAAAGACAAGAGGGACTGAGAGTGGTCAGAAGGAGACTTCTGAGGAAAGTGTTGATATCAACAACACAAGTACCAGGTTCTGGCCTAAAACATCCTGATAGACTTTCACAATAACTCAGAACTGTATTAATGTTCAATTAACTCCAGTGGGGTTCAACTTTTAAAATAAATAAATAAATTAGTTCTTAGCAGTATCTAAGATGACTGTTTTGTGCATCTGATCATTGTATGTAATATTTCTCTATGGCAAAATATTTCTCTAGCGCAAAGCTACACCATTGAGTACTGCAACATGTGTGTGCTAAGATACATGCCTATAAACTTGAGCTAAAGAGAGAATGAATGATTTTGGTCTTACTTTTCAGAAGAATTAGATCTCTACGTGCTTTTTTTCAGGATCTCATGCTTTCCTTCACAAATTACTAAGAAACAGGTCCTTCAAATCCTCTCATTACTTTAGTGATCTGAGGTAATTTCTGAAACATTTAAGTATTGACTAATGGTAGCCAAAAGTTAATCCTTTAGGAAAAGGACTGACTGCACCCAAATGCCCCAAGGAATTTTCGCATTTAATCCAAGGTCTAGCTTTGGATGAAATCCTGTCTTTTCTGAATTCAGTGAGGTTTTCCCACTGACTTAGTTGAATTGTGATTGTTTTGCCTTTATCATTTAATACCAAAGCAGCTCTTAAGATTAAAAGGATAACATCAAACAACTGTTTCGTAGGATAGTTGCAACACTAGAGAGATGGAAAAGACACGTGAAAGTGGAATAAAATGAAAATAAACAGTCTGTTTAAAATTCTGAATTGATAACCCTTTTTATTTCCTTATGGTCTGTTAGAGAGCTGTAGGCTTTGGAAAAATGTGTTTGCTTCTGTTGCTTTGTCATGCTTACGATTTAAGCTGCTTGTATTACAATCCCTTAGAACGATTTTGGGCTTTGTATTTCATTTAGATAAAAACCTCATATGGAAAGTGAGCCTCTGTCTTTCTAATGATTCAGAAGTATGCTTTTTCATATTCTTTAAAATTTTAGAAACAGTCACTGTAATTTCATGTCTATAGAACCACTGAACTAATTCATGTCTCCCTCATTTAGTTTGATCAAGCAGCTGATGCTGAATTTGCCTGGATTGCAGAAACAGAGAAGAAACTGATGTCTCTGGGTGATATTAGGCTTGAGCAAGACCAGACCATGGCTCAGCTACAAGTTCAAAAGGTAAAAGAAATGCATTTCCAACTGTCATGTTAATTATTGGCCAGCACACTCTCCATCTAGAAAATGTACTGGCATGATTTAATTTTCAGTCCATCGTAATGCACTTCAAAAATAGTTTTTGCTCCATCTACTCTATTTTTTTTTCTGACCAATTGTTATTGTGTTTCAAGGCTTTTACCATGGAGATTTTGAGGCACAAAGATACTATAGATGAACTTGTTAAATCTGGGGATAAGATTATGAACACGTGCACTGAAGAAGAGAAACAGACCATGAAGGTAAAGTTCCTTAGATTGCAGCTACAGCAGTAGATATGCAGACAATATATAAGTAGGATTCCTATAGTGTCTTTTTTGAAATACTAATGAAAAGGCATTAATTACAGCTTCTTCTAGTCTGAGGATTGTAATACTAGAAGAAATGCTGTTGTGTATCACTCTCCTTCCTTTTGGATGTTTAGAGAGCATATACTGTGTACTTGTTTCATTGCCGGACACTAATTTGGAGCCCTGTTTATCGTCTTCATCCATGGTAAATAGTATTTTAGCCAATGGACGATTGGGTGAATAGGTATTAGTCATCTGGGGTGGTGTGTGTGGAATCTGGCTGTTTATCTTCCCCGGTTCTCTTGGGTCAGTGACGCTCTGGGCATGTGTATTTCTGTGCCAGATTCAATAGCTGTGAACGTCAGTGTTAATCTCCACTTTCATTTCTGCTGATTTCATTGTAGACCTTACATGCCAAGATTATTCCATCCTGTTGACTAACGCAGCCCATGAAAGGCATTCTTACGCCTTTGTTTATTACACACACACACAGAGCCTGATGTTGGAGCTCTATATATATGCGGACAGGTTTTTTTGTGTTGGCATTTAAGAATGGGTTAGTTGTGGGGTTGGGGTTTTTTTTGCTAAACTATGGTGAGGCTGGATATGTTGTGTAAATTTAGTCCTTCCAATGTCCACCCTCCTTGAGCAACAATACTTCACTAATTGTGCTCTGGTGCAGGATCTTTGAATAAATTCGGTTTGCTCTTAAGTGAATTTAAAATAGATGAGATGTTCTGTCTGTGAAACTGTAGTCATAAGGGAGAGCAGTTTTATGTGAATGTCTATTAAATATTTGTATTCATCAAAATACTGTATGTCTGTGTGTTAGGCTATGTTTTGTCCTTTGGATAGCATCTCTATACTTAATTTACGTGGAAGACATAACAAATGAAAGGATTGCTTGTTCTGCCAAAAAAGATTCTTTACTTCACATTCAATGGCTTGCTTACATGTCTAGTTTTTCCAGGGCTAGCATTTATGTGCATTGTCACATATAATATTTCATAAAAATGATAACATGGGCAGTCTTCCACAGGAAAAATGTATAGCTAGTTGACACTTTCTTTTATTATCACATGCTCAAATACAGTAGATTTGTAATGTTTTAACTTTACACTTCTATCGTATTATTAATTGTAGCACATCCTCATTAATTAACGCATGCAAACCTGGAAAATAATGTTTTGTGGTTTCTGTTGCAAGTTTGTAAGCTACAAGCACAACAGTATACCCTATTCTCTTGCCAGATTTTAAAAAAACAGTTTTTTGTATATTGTTCATGATGCTTTGATTCAGAAATGCTGTGGAAAACTTAGTTTGTGCCAAGAGTCACTGAAGATAAGCGTCTTCAGTAGGGAAGTGGGGTGAAGATCTGCAGTCAAATAATTTTCAGCTTCACTGGAAGCCCTATGAATAAAGTGTTATTTGTAAATACCACTATCATTACATATGTTCTAATTACTTTGAAAGTACTCTGCCAAATTCCAATCTCCCACAATATTGATTCTGTCCACCTTAAACACTATTAGTGTAGAAACATTATCAAAACTAAGATTTGTTTCAGTGTGCTTTGGTGCTATAATTATCAAAGTTCGTTTAGAAATGAAGGTAATAGACATGTGGAAAAATATGCATTGCTATTTTTTGTTTATTATTTTACAGAAAAAAATGGAAAGCCTCTTACAGAAATATGATGTAGTCTGTCAAATGAACTCTGAGAGAAACCTCCAGCTGGAACGGGCTCAGTCCCTGGTTAACCAGTTCTGGGAGACTTATGAAGAGCTTTGGCCATGGTTAACTGAAACAGAAATGATCATCTCTCAGCTTCCTGCACCAGCCCTTGAGTATGAAACTTTAAAGCAACAACAAGAAGAGCATAGGGTAAGCATTTTGCTCGTTTTGCAAAAAGCGAAGTAGTATTCTGCTTAGAACTGTGGAGTATTCTGCTAAATGCTGAAAACCCAGTCAGTCATACTTCTGTTGAAAAAAAAATTGTTTAAAATAATAGTACAAAATACATTTTCAGTCGTGCATCCACTGTTTCCAAAACTGTGCATGCAAACAAGATTCTCTGGTGAAGACAGCAAACAACTTATAAGCATAAAAGAGGGCTAAAGGGGGAAAAAATTGCCATTGTAGTGACAGAACTGAGCACACAAATGTTAGTAGTTAAGAATTGTATTTAAAGGTACACGTTAGTGACAGTATTGAACAAACCAAACCCATAAACAGAAAGAACAGACGTGGGATGTTGTAGCAAGAAACAAAAGTAAAACATGACTGTCTAAAGAACTGGAGTACCTGCTGTCAGCATGCTGAAAGTGAATTGCTGTCTTTGTGTAGTCTGTATACAAATATGCACATATGTTGATCTTATGTACATGTAAAAAATTTGGCTTTTGTTTTGTTGGTATCATTGAAACTAAACTTAGCTGAGCCAGGAAGATGGACAGTTAGAGGGCCAAGAATTGATTGCTTGGATTCCAGCCAATCCCATAACCATTCCTCATGTCAGGCATGTTTGTTATGTAATAACTAAAAGAAATAATTGTTTACCATAACATCACAAAATAGAGGCAACAGTGTTGTAGGCTGTCCATCATATGGGCTTTCTTACATGGAGGAATAATCAGCTGGGATAAAAATCAGCACTCTTCATATATGGGTCCCAGCATCACGTGGAATCAGATGCGTCCTACCGAGGTTAAATACCTGCATGTTTTGTCACATGCAAAGCCCATATGGCTACTGGAGATACCCGTCTCTCCCTACTGAGCACAGAGTAACTAGGGGTTTTTTTTTTTTATTTTAGCTGCTTCAATTAAGTGACTCAAGTTAGATAGGATGAACCCTGGCTTCAAAGTCTTGTTTACTCTGAGGCCAGTTAATGAAGATGTGCCACTCTTACGTACTGATAAACACTGGGTTCACTCATTTCTCTTCCTATTATGTCCACAATGAACAAAATGCTCTTTTAAGACTAGCTATATAACATGAGCTTTACAAGCTATCTTGATTAGTCACCATGAACCAAATCATGCTTTACTTACAGGATTGTTCCCCATCTACTTTAATCATTCTGCTTGCATGGGAGGCCCTTCAGATGAGCTCCTATTTTTGCATTTTCCCTGGGCTATGCCATTAGCTGAGATTTGTTTGCTAAGTAGAAGATTCATGTCAGGCAACTTTAACACGTAGTCTGATCTGAAATACTTGTTTACTGGAATTGTTTACCCAATAGTAGATCATGGAGAAGACTAAATAATTTTTTGTTCTGTTAAAAAAAAAGAAAAAATGAAAGAAGGTTCTGAATGTGAATTGAAAACAGTTTTCTATATTCACTTACATTTCTGTTCTCATGTATTTGCCAATTGCTATCTTTTTTCCAAGTTACGGAATTCATAGACTTGATTCTGTGTGAGTAACACGCAGTCAGTTTGGTTTGAACTGAGCTGTGGGCAGAGTAGCACTCTTACGGCCTTTTGTCATATCATCTGTTTGTGCACAAAACCAAAACACACAAAATTATTTTCTAAAAACTTTCAAACTGTTCTTAGTTTCACCTTTTCCTCTTCTCTGCTAACCAACATTTTTCTTGTTGCAAGGTGTGCAAGTGGAGTTAGATTCTCAGTAAGTAGCTGGAGTCAGGGGGTTTTGGATTTTTGTTGCTGTTTTGTCATCAGGGCACTATGGAGAGTCAGGGTCACTGTCTTTTCAATCTTCTTAGCCTCTCCTCTTCTGGGGAGGGGCAAGTAAGCAAGCCAGTATCAGGATTTCTTTTTAAGGGCCTTAGTTGAAGAGAAGAGGATTTATTTACACTGAGACTGATACAGGCCCTTTTCTGGGTCTTCATTAATTTAAACAAACTCTGAGCTGGAAGGAACAGAGCATGTGCCTCTCCTGTTCCTGCACAGGGGCTATAGGATAGAAAAGTGTGGAGTTCACAGCACCAAGAGGGACAGTGCCTCACAAGACAGTAGGATTTTTCTGAAAAGGGAGAAATGACCTGAGGAAATAAATAAAACTAGAGGGAAGGATAGGGCTACTCCTACAAAATTCTTTCATTTTTGTCAGATCTAAGGGTGCAAGTAAACAAAACCAAAATCTTTAGGTAATTTGGAAGACATCTGGTCTTTCACTTCCACAAGCCTCTGCAGAGTCTTCTGAACAGTTTTGACTTACTTTGGGCGGGGGGGATGATGAGAGGTAGTAGACAGCTGAGATCAAATTTAATTTACTTATTAATTACTTGTTAAACTTTGTGTCAATTAAGTAATAGCACTGTTGTGAAGACAGAGGGGTCTTGTGGCCAGAGGGGAGACTGCTAAACTAGGTTGATCGGTCTCTACTGATCAGTCTTACTTGTCCTTTTCACTGATTCCTTTGACCCTTCCTTGTGCTAGTTTCCTCTTCTTACATGAAGGATAATTTGAATTAATATTCTTGCAATGCCGATACCTCTTTCTGTGATGTTCTTCAATGTCAGGCTTTGGAGCAAGTGACAAATACCAACATGAAAATTATATACATGGTAGTGTTGGAATATTGTTGCCATTTCTGTCATTATAGGTACTAAGTATGATGGTGTCTATTGCCAGCATCATATGCATAGTTAGCATCTTATATTTTACCTGTAATCACATGTCCTACAAGAGTATTGCACTGACCTTTTGAGCACGTCTCTAATTGTGACATTTCATGCCTGGATAGCTCTGCGTTGGAATGGGAGCCATCACTGGCAGAGCAGTCACTAACTTTATTTGATATTATTTGTGCTTTACGTTAGGATGAAGGGTATTTGTTTGGAATTTCTTGCCAGCTGGATGTGTTAGAAGTGTGGACAGCTATAATGTGGTGATGCAAGCATAAGAAACTGATAAGTTGTTTCGTTTGTTATAGCAACTGCGTGAGCTGATCGCTGAGCACAAGCCTCATATAGATAAGATGAACAAAACTGGGCCTCAGTTGCTGGAGCTGAGCCCAGGAGAAGGTTTTTCTATCCAAGAGAAATATGTGGCAGCTGACACCCTTTACAGTAAAATTAAGGAAGATGTCAAAAAGCGAGCACTGGCACTGGACGAAGCCATTTCTCAGTGTACCCAGGTATCAATTTAGGTTTAAAGTATAATTGGATTCATTCAAATGGAAAGACACACAGACATTGTCATCTTACATGTATATATCAAGTCTAAACTGCTGTTTTATCTGTATTTTTCAACCTAATGCCCTGTGGATGTTTATATCACTGCTTACGGCATTAACTTTTCTATTTCTCAAGGGGTTATAATTTTACATATTTGTCAGTATTATGACTGCTGCAGTTGAAAACTGTTACTGCTTCTTAATTTTGAAGTAAAAAAAGGAACATTTGGTCTAAAAATGTGGGATTTTATTTTCACTTAATTCTGTTTTCTCTTGCTGGTCTGTTACTAGGTGATGCTTTATTTGTATATGGATGTCACTATTGATCAGTTCATTTGAGAGTTGTATCTCAAACTTGACAGTTTTAGTTACAGTCTGTTACCAATGGAACTAGAGGGTAGTTTGGCAGTGGTAATACCATTTGGTCTTCGTTGCTGGCCCACGAGAACTTAACATAACATGTGCTTAAACTGTTGTGTGAAAGTGTTGTGAACAAAGTTAGACCTCACAAAATGTCATCACAAGCATGAAATTCAGACCAAGTCCATAAAAGCTGCATATCTTAAGTTTATCAGCTTATGCAGTGAACCTCGATAAATACTTAATTATTTATTCAATACTTTAAGGTTCATTTTATATACATAAATGTGTATGCAAATGGCAAAGCAAAACATTGTAACGCCCTGAATGTAATTTTATATAGTCTCCTTTTTTATTAAGATACATAAATATATATTATCAAGGCTCTGTACTATGATAGCTATGTCAATGTTTGTCTAGACAGTCCTGGAAGAATAATTATTTAACTCTTCAGGTTTTAAATTATATTAAATTGCACTATGTACAAAGGCAGGACATAACCTATGGAGTCAGAATGAGAGGTTGTAATGACTTGCATTTTCTTCCTTTTAAGTTGTAAACCACTTTGTCTCATTCATTGAAGTATGAGTACAAGGAGGCCCACTGAATGCACTGACAATTTTAACATGTCCTAAAATTAGACCTGAATATTGCCAATTTAATTGCAGTTTTTATCACTTTTGTAAGGTTTTGTTGCCACAATCAGTTTTTCCGAAGTCTTGAATGTGGGAAGGCTACTTATCTTTTGTAACACATTTTGTTGACTTGTATGATATTCACACTTTTAACAAAAACACTGAGTCCGTAACATTAGTCACAGACTCTGGTTCAAAGTGGGTTGTATGGTGGGAAAAAGTAATTACATTTGTATTGCCTATATTCCTTTGAATAGAAAGGATGTGCCTATTTGTTCATGTAAGGTAATCTTGTTTTGCTGTGCTCTTTCTAGCACCTTTCCCAAGTGTGGTAAAGAATGCTCTTTGTAGATCCTGGAAGATCATTAAATGCAGCCACACTTTATTAACTTAACTGTAATTTGAAAGGGGCATGGTGGTGAGATATTTTTAGGAATGTCCATGGATCCAAAAGCATACAGTAAAGGCTGACTTTGGACTTGTGCCAAAGCCTGAACCACCTTAACATAGCTGTAATTGGGGTTCTGGGCACCTTCTTGGGCTCGGTCAAACATGGGTGAACATATAATACATACTGTTGTATGCTTTTAGTTGCAGAAGGTAATGTACTTTTACTGCAATAAAAAGCATCACCTGGGCACTAACAAATGTCTTTCTGAATGACCTTAACATATCAAATCTTAATCAGTGCTTACATGCCAGTATGTTGGTCCTGATATGAAAATGTATGTATTTAATATTAAGGTAAATATCTTTCTAAAATGTTAAAATCAGAAAGCCATGGCTGTCCAAAGGAATGTACAAACTACTGTATGATTTACACAGGACTAAATGCAAGTAGATTCTGCCATATGTGTAGTATCTTCAGATGGAGTGTCTCAGGACTGAACCCAGACCTCACAGTAAAATTCTTAGATCTGAGAGGAAGTACCATTTTGCAAGGTCATTTTTGTAATTTAGGTATTAAAAGAGGTGAAGAACCATGAAGGGGGCTATTGCAAGTTGCACATACATATGTTGGATAGAGATGTTAAATATGTTAATTTTAAAGTACTTTTTTACAAGACAATTTGAGATGCCATTTTTCAGTTGGGTTTTTTTTTTCTAATTTCTATGCCACTTCTTTCTGTCCTTTACCACCCTCCCAGTTCCATGACAAGATAGATCCAACTCTTGAGAGTCTGAGACGCATAGTTGAACGTCTGAGGCAGCCACCTTCGATCTCAGCAGAGGTTGAGAAGATTAAAGAGCAGATCAGTGAAAATAAGAATGTGTCAGTGGATCTGGAAAAACTTCAGCCAGTGTATGAGACACTTAAACAGAGAGGGGAGGAAATGATTGCTCGCTCAGAAGGAGCTGATAAGGATATATCTGCTAAAGGTTAGTAGACTGAGGAAAGTTTCATGTAGTAGAAATGCAGCAAGCTGCAACATATAAAAATCTTCATTTCTGCTGACCACTAATCTGGGGATTATGTTTTCCTGGAGAAGCTGCTAAAGATTTATAAAAGCAAAGCATTTGTTTAAAATAATTCATTGTGGATATGACCTTTGTTTTATTTTTAAAGGCCATGTTGGTTGTTTCCACTTAACATTGTAAGAAGTCCTGTAAAGAAACAATTTGAGAGTCTAAATTTTAAAATGTACGCGTATGTTTCTGCTGTAGAGATTTATGGCCAAGAATTGTTTGCCAAGGTAGTAATCTAGTTCCTTTGTTGTTTAGCTGTTCAAGATAAACTAGACCAAATGGTCCTCATTTGGGAAGACATCCAGACCTTAACTGAGGAAAGGGAGGCCAAATTGTTGGATGTAATGGAACTAGCTGAAAAGTTTTGGTGTGATCATATGGCTCTTGTAGCTACTATTAAAGACACTCAGGACTTCATTCGAGAACTAGAGGGACCTGGAGTTGACCCATCTGTAGTCAAGCAACAGCAAGAAGCTGCTGAGGTCAGTAGAAAGTGTTCTGTTGACTTGAAGTATTTTATTTACAGTGTGCAAAGAAAAGACAGAAGTACTATGAGATACTACAGGAGAATATTATTTGGAGGTTTTTTTAGAGACTAAGAAGGATAATTGTATAGAAATTTACTGTAATGATATCTCAAGGGTCTATGGCAAATAACGTGTATCAGTGCTTAATTGCAGTGAGCATGCAACATGTGGCTGTCATTATATTTACATATCTGTTTATAAACATGTATATAATAAGCATGTCACTGAGACCTTTAAAAGTTATACATACTTTAGATTCCCTGAGTAATACATAACATCTAAATGAAAGATGTACAGATGTATTATGCTCTCTTATGCTCTAAGCCTGTAATTATTTATGCTGATAGTTAAAGATGTGAAGGCTGAATAATAACCTCTGAAAAAGAAAACACTGATTAAAGAAATCTAATTTAAAACTTCCTGTTTGTTTTTCCCATGTCATACAAAATGACATCATAAGCCATTGTTATAATTTAGTCTGATGTCAGTTGATTTCACTCTGACGCTGCAAAGGGATGCTTGTATTTTAAGCATCCAGTTGTAAATCCAAATGACTTTAAAGAAAACAAAGGTTGAATGCTGCAATGTTCTATCTTGAAAGCAAGTTATAATGTCCTGGTTTTGGCTGGGATAGAGTTAATTTTCTTCACAGAAGCTAGCATAGTGCTGTGCTTTGGATTTAGTACTAGAAGAATGTTGATAACAGACTGATGTTTTTAGTTGTTGCCAAGTGGTGCTCAGACTGTTCAAGGACTTTTTGAGCTTCTCCTGCTCGGCCAGGTGCATAACAAGCTGGGAGTACAGCACAGCTAGGACAACTAACCCAAACTGTCCAAAGAGCTATTCCATACCATATAACGTCATGCTGGGGGGGGGGGGTTAGTCGGTTGGTCGTGGGCTGAGCGATCGTGGCTCGGGGGGAGTGATCGCAGCTCGGGACGGGCTGGGCATCGGTTAGCAGGTGGTGAGCAATTGCATTGTGCATCAGTTGTTTTATATATTCTGTGTATTCTCTTACCATTATTATTATTATTATCATCATTATTATTACTGTTATTATTCTCTCTTATTAAACTGTCTCTATCTCAACCCATGGGTCTTTTTTTTTTTTCTTTTCTCCGATTCTCTCCCCCATCCCACTGAGGGGGGGGGGAGTGAGCGAGCGGCTTCGTGGTGCTTAGTTGCCAGCCGGGTTAAACCACGACATGTACATAGGTTATTAAATTTAGTATTAGCAGCGTCAGATTATTTTTTCTCTTTGTAGGCTGCTAAAGAAGAAATTGATGGGCTACAAGAAGAACTAGAAACAGTTGTGAGCCTTGGCTCTGAACTTAGAGCTGCTTGTGGAGAGCCTGACAAACCTATTGTCAACAAGAGTATAGATGAGGTATGGGAAATGCAGATGCTTAAATCTGTTGTGTTAGATGCTTGCTCAGCTGAAATTGGTATATCCACCCCCGCCCCCAAAAACTTTGAAAATAAATTTTTTGTGACAAAAGTAAGATAACCCTGAAGCCTTTGTGTTAAAGTTTGCTTTTCGAGTGAATGAACCTTGACTCAGATTAGATTAGAATATACAGACAATTTTATTTTATTGATTTATGGGTCAAAATTTTTGTAGAAGACAGAAAGGGTTTTTGTAAAAATACTCACTGATTAATACAATAAATAGCTATTTTTTGCAAAGGTAATGCTAGAATAAATTTCAGATATACCTGGTTTATGCCAGGTGAGACATCTTAACTGAGACAATCCAGTTTGGATGACTACAGAGTGCTTTTAATTTATCTAATGTTCAGCAATGTACATTTCTTTTAAGCTACCTTTTTTATAATGGGGTAACTCCAAATTATTTAATTTTTAATTTTAATATTTAATATTTCCCATATTAACTATAATTCCTATGTTAATAAAAATATTCAATAATCAGTATTGAAGTTTACAGCTTTTGTAATCCAGAACCTCTAGTGTATTCTGGATGAAACTAACTGCGCAGTGATAGGGAGAACAATACTGTTAATATGTAATAAGTATGAACTATTCATTCTTAATTTATTGGTATTATTGATCAGCGAATAATTAGTGAATGTGCACTATATGGCAGTAAAATTCTTTTGTCCGTTGGAGTAATTTGCACTTACTTGCAGCTGAATTCTGCCTGGGATGCCTTAAACAAAACATGGAAAGAACGAGTGGATAAGCTTGTTGAAGCTATGCAGGCAGCTGTTCAGTACCAAGATGGACTCCAGGTAAGATGGTGTGATATACCTAACTCAATCTTGAGTCAACAGGATTTAATGCGGTTATAGCAAAAAAAAGTCTTCTGAATTGGGTAGGTGACAAGTAAGGTATCACTCCTATCATAGTAGCTGTTTTCTTCAGTATGCAAATATTTTTTCTCAGGGTTGGTTGGTTAGTTTTGGGGATTTTGTTTTGCTTTTTTTTTTTTTTTATTAAAGAATAAATCTATTTAATCACAGAATCTATCTCAGGTTGGAAGGGACCTCAAGGTCCACCTGGTCCAACCTTTCTGGGCAAGAGCACAGCCTAAACAAGATGGCCCAGCACCCTGTCCAGCTGAGTCTTGAAAGTGTTCAATGTGGCAGAGTCAACCACTCCCCTGGGGAGATTATTCCAATGGTTGACTGTTCTCATTACGAAAAATTTTCCTCTCATATTCAATCAGAATCTTCTCAGGATTAACTTATACCCATTACCCCTCATCTTTTCCATGTGACTCCTTGTGAAAAGGAAGTCTCCATCTTCTTTGTAGCCACCCTTTAAATAGTGGAACATGGTAATGAGATCACCTCTGAGCCTACTTTTCTCAAGGCTGAACAAACCCAGTTCCCTCAGCCTGTCCTCATATGGTAGGCTTCCCAGGCTCCTCTGGACCCCCTCCATCCTGTCCGCATCTTTTTTGTATAGTGGGGACCAGAACTGCACACAGTATTCCAGGTGGAGCCTGATGAGTGCTGAGTAGAGTGGGATAATGACTTCTTTATCTCTGCTGGTTGATGCCTTTGTTGATGCAACCCAGCATCCTGTTGGCCTTCTTGGCCACAGCAGCACACTTTTCACTCCTATTGAGCTGTTGTCCACCAGGACCCCCAGGTCCCTTTCCACAGAGCTGCTCTCCAGCTGGGTGGATCCCAGCCTGTGCTGCACTCCTGGATTGTGTTTTCCCAGGTGCAAGACCTTACACTTGTCCATGTTGAACTTCGTAAGGTTCTTGCTAGCCCACTTTTCCAGCCTCTCCAGGTCTTCCCGCAGGGTGGCTCTCCCTTCCAGAGTGGCTATTTCCCCACTCAACTTGTTGTTGTCTGATCATCCAGATCACTTATGAAGATATTAAAGAGTGTTGGGCCCAATATCAGTCCCTGGAGGACCCCACTTGTGACAGGTTGCCAGTTAGAAAAAGAGCTATTTAACCCCACCCGTTGGGTGCAGCCAGTCAGACAATTCCCCACCCAGCACACAGACTACTTGTCTAGGCCATAATGCATTTCTCCAGGAGGGGGCCATGGGGAAGCATATCAAAAGCCTTGAAGAAGTCCAGATAGACAATGTCCACCGCTTGCCCCATGTCAACTGAGCAGGTCACTTTTTTGTAGAAGGCCACCAGATTTGTCAAGCACCATCTGCCCTTAGTGAAGCCGTGTTGGCTTTTCCCAATCATGTGCCTCATTTGACTTGTGATGCCCCCCAGGAGGATTCATTCCATAACTTTCCCGGGCAACTGAAATAAGACTAATGGGCCTATAATTACCCGGATCCTCCCTTGAACCCTTCTTGTAGATAGGGGTAACATTCACCTTCCTCCCAGTCCTCTGGGAGAGCAGCCTTGCAATGACATCAGCCAGCTCTCTCTACACCCTGAGGTGGATGGCGTCAGGGCCCATCAATTTTATAGGGGTCAAGCTCCTGTAATAATTCATATATTAACTCTTCCTTCACTGATGGTGGGTCTATGGTTGGATCAACCTGGATTTTCATTCACGAAGCCTGGTATCTGACAGTGTTGGTAAAGACAAAGGTGAAGAAACTGTTATGAACCTCTGCCTTTTCGGCATGGCTGGTGACTGATTCACCTCTTCTGTTTAACAGAGGGCCTGTGTTTTCCTTCTGTTTCTGCTTGTAGTTTACATATCTGAAGAACCCTTTCTTGTAATTTTTGACATCTCTGGCCAGTTTCAATTCAAGCTGAGCTTTTTCTTTTCTAACTGCATCTCTGCATGCTCTGTGAATGCCTTCGTAGTTCTCAACAGATAATCTTCCACTTTCTCTGTTCCTGGTGTGCTGCTTTTTTGGTTTTGAGCAGACCTGGGAGCTCATGGTTGAGCCAAGGGGGCCTCTTACTCTGCTTTCATCCCTTTTCCTTTATAGGGGATAAACTAGTTGTGTGCTTCCAAGAGAGTGTTCTTGAAGAACTCCCAGCACTCACTAGCTCCATTATCCTTCATGGAAGCATCCCACGGAATCCCTCTCAGCTGAGCTCTGAGTGCACTGCATTGCTTTCTTCATGTAGTTGTTCATATACTGCGCTACATTTAGATTCAAAATCAATGTCCCTTTGTTTCGTGGTAAGAGCAGTGTTTTTCTGATATCACACAAATTCACAGTAATCCTGCCCAGATTTTCTTGTGATAGTCAGTGCTTCATGTGATAGGTGAGTTGAAGTTGTGACACATTTACATGATCTGAAAGGAACAGAATATAGGTCCATATACTCACTTACTGCTATTTTCTTTGAGTGGAGGACATTGAAAGAACTTCAATTTTATTCCACCTTTTTTATAAGTCAAATACTTAAGTTTTAATATCTTAAGCAAAAAAAATATTAACATAATGTTGCTGGACCATTTTACTAAATCTTAGTATAATTTGTCCAATTATAATTCTTTAGAAGATGATTAATTTTTTAAATCAGAAGGTAAATTTTCAAGCATTTTTTTAAGGTATCTTTTCTCATATGTGCTGGGTTTGGGTTTTGGTTTTTTTCATATTCTTTGCATGTTTTGGTGGAGTGGCATGCCTCATATCTTTTGGCAGTGAATGGCTAGAAGATTGAAACATTTGAAAAGATTCCAAACATGGTCAGATTTTGCAAAACTATTTTTTTCCTCAGTGGCATTATTGTCTGTCTTGGTTCATTAAATCTTTAAAGTTAAGAGTTTCACGTGACACCAAGGGCAGTTGCTTCTGTGTTCAGTGCAGATCAAGCAGCAGAATGTTCCTTAATAATAATGCAACATGCTTGTTTTCCAGTGCACCCTTACTAGGTATTTTTCTCCAAGCTCTCTTATGTTCATACTGCTGGCTTGTAGGGTTACACTGGGAACATTGCCATTGGTTTAAGTGCTTTCTATTTCCTGTGGCTGTACATTGTACATCCTGCAAGCCTTGGTACTTTGTGAAAGAACTGTATTTAAATGCCTTCTTATGCTCATTTCAATAGACAATATGAAAAGTATTGTGGACAGATTGTAAGCTGCAGCTGCTTCATCCTATTAAGCTCATTGGGGGTAATTCTGCTTTTCTCAAGGAGCTGTGTAGCAGTGGGCAGCTCTTACAAGCTGTCCTAAGCCTTTCTCCATAATGAATCGTAGGTAACGGGGAGGAGGAAAAGGGCCTAGCAGAGGTGTTTTTTCCCCTATGCAATTACTCAGATTGATATAGCTGTTCTTAATCTGTAAGTGGAGTATTCTTGAGGTTCTTCTGCATTATATCAGGAGCAAAAGTAGTACCCACAGAGCCTCAGAAATGGGGAGACTTAATTTGTTTTTTAAAGTTCTAATTGCATTATCCTATGGAGATTCAGTCAAGCTCAGTTATGGCCCTTCACATATGTACTGAATGGGTCGTGTTCCATGTTCCTTACATAGATAACATCCTTCAAAAGGACTGTTAAAGTGTGTTATCATTCAGCTGCCACCTTGCATCTTTGCTCCAAAGGACTGCAGAACAGACTTTTTCTTGTGTTTACCTTTCAGGGTATTCATAAAAATTCCTCATTTTACTCAGGAGGGGGAGTATTACTCAGCATGAATAGTACTAGCAGAATATTACTGCTAATTTGCATCATGTACATTCTTGTAACCATTGCATGGAATTCTTTAGTTAATATTTGATCCCTTGTATTGCAAAGAAATCTAGGTTTCACTGAAGAAAGATATTTTCTTTCAAAGAGTACAGCAATGTTGTTCTATGGAATAAAAAAAAATTTCTGATATTTTACTTAATATGACTTTAAAATATGACACTATTTCAAATATGACACTGTTTCTCTGCTCATGCTTCAATTTCACACTGTGATTTTTCAGGCAATATTTGACTGGGTAGACATTGCTGGCAGCAAGTTAGCATCTATGTCCCCAGTTGGAACAGATCTGGAGACAGTGAAGCAGCAAACTGAGGAACTTAAGGTAAGAACTATTAATTTATTTCTTTTATATTTTAATTTGTCTGTATTTTTTTGTGTTGTTTGGTATAATTCTGTATTTTTCAAGAGTCAAAAGCAATTTTCATTTTCACTTTCTAGTAAAAAAGAATCTATGAAAATTTCAGATAACATTTCCTTGGAAACTTTTCATTTTAAAATGCGTTTCATTTTAAAATCTATTCCAAATTTTGGTGAGGCTACATTTTATTTTGTGAATATGTTCTGATAGCCCAGAAATACTTGTAATAGCATTCATTCTCTTTCAAAGGCTATGAGGTGGTTATGTAACAGGGTTCTTTTGCTATGACTTTTACATTTTCTGGTTTCTACCATGAACAGCTTCCTTGAGGCTCTGAGAGAATGCCTCCAAAGCTTCAGTTCTGCCATTATAGGCTTTGTCTAAATGCTCAGACATATCACAACATTCCCAAAACATGACTAAGCTGAAAATCAAAATGTCAGGCTAGCTTAGAAACCTGTCTGTATGGATCTGTGACTGAGTATGCTCCTGACGTTGGTAGGCTGTTAGCTATATATAAGAAACGGGGATGCATAATGATCAGGGCATGTCCTTGGTTTTGTTGCTAACTTGTACGTTTTTTGGCTGTGGGCAGGTTGCTTAATCTATCTATTTTATGATGTAACTTCACATGAACCATAAACTTACATAGTTCAGAAAAACGTATGTATGTGAGTTGTATTCAGACAGCTGCCCAAGTTGCATGTACAATAGAGGGTGTTCTACTAAAGAAAATTTGCTTTCAGCTCTTTTGAAGAATAATTCTGTTTGAAGTTTAAACTATTACATTACCACAACCACAATAGCTCGAAGTTGCTCAAGATATGTTCTGCATTTTATACAGACCAGAGAGATCATTGGAGAATACTTTCCTGTTGGGCATCCTTATCATCCTCTGGTCACAGTTAGCGATATCTGCTAGAATAGTAAGACATTGCTGCATATTTTCAGTTAGCTGGGACTGTCTGGTTTATCAGTGTCTTATGAGCATTTTGACCCTCGAAAACAAACCCCCAAATTTATGAAAGTTGACAGCGATGCATTAGTACTGTAAATATTGCTGTGCTATGCTATATTCCAGAAGTTCGTTACCTATGATATCTTTATTTGTATTCTTTTTCTATTTACCATAGCAATTTAAAACAGAAGCTTATCAGCAGCAGATAGAAATGGAAAGACTGAACCATCAGGCAGAACTATTGCTGAAGAAGGTAACAGAGGAAAGTGACAAGCACACTGTTCAAGACCCTCTCTCAGAGCTCAAACTAATGTGGGACAGCCTAGAAGAAAAAATTATAAATAGACAGGTAAGTAAACTTGAAGGTGGAGGCTTTATTTATGACTTAGATTTTTGAGAAAAGCTTTTTAAGATGTATAATGTTTGTATCAATTTACACATTTATTCCTTTTGGTTTGGAAATTACAGAACTATATATAATAGAATTTGAATTTTACAATTGAGTTGTTTTTATGGTTTTTAAATCTTTAGCAGTATTTTTTGTCCCTTCCTCTGTCAGTGATGCCATGTCAAATCATTATTTAATTTTGATTATTTGATGACATCTTAAGTAGCAGTTGAAAACATGTTTATATGTGTAAAAGTAATATTAGCTGCTGAACTGACCACTTTAAAAAAAAAACCAAACACCTAATATTAAACTGTTTCAGTGCTCTTTCTTTAAATTATCAAAGTGAAACAGAGATTTAAAGATGCCTTGCTTTGAAGTGAATTTTTCTTCTAAATTGAATCATTTCACGACAGAGAAAAGGTTTTAAAAAAGATCATGCGCCAAATTGCATTTATGTTAAAATTGTGTTTTAAGTGATGAAAAACTACTGTCTATCTCTGATGAGAGAACCTTCAAACTTAACTCTGCTCTGGTTGCATGGGGTTTTCAAAGGTCAGGAATTTAAACATGGAATGTAAGGCTTTACAGGGGAATTGCTAACTCAGCTCTAACTATAAAGCAGTTGCTTGTGTTGGATAACTGTTCCTCCCTGGGTTTTATGCTATCATATGCATGGACTCTGCTCTGGATTATGGTGACTAACAGTAATATAAGCCAATTCAATAGCATTGTGAAACCATTTTATTGTTAATTTTATTTTTACTTATAGCACAAGCTGGAAGGTGCCTTGTTAGCCTTGGGGCAGTTCCAGCATGCCCTGGATGAGTTACTGACATGGCTGACGCATACAGAAGACTTGCTGAATGAACAGAAACCTGTGGGTGGAGACCCCAAGGCTATTGAAATTGAACTTGCCAAACATCATGTACGTAATTATAATGAATATTAACTGAAATGTTCTTTTGATGTTTATCTTAGTGATGAGTCTTGTGGTAAAACTTAACACGTGATAAATAATTCTCTATAGAGATTTTCAAGATGCAGATTATAGCTGAAATGCAGGCTTGGAATAACTAATATCTTTGCTCTTACTCATCCATATTCCCTCCTTCCTTGTGTATGCCATGCAAGTGATGTAGGTTTTAGCCAAAAAGCAGCTCACCCTAGTTTCCACCTTTGTTCACCTTAATTTGAACCAGGGAACTCAAAAGTTATTGAACCTGCAGCAATAAACGACTTGATTAGTTCTGTTTAGGCCAGGTCTCACAAAATGCATGTGACCATTACACATCTTTCATTCCCGTTTCTTCCTTCTCAGAAAATAGTGATTTGTTGTTTTGAATTCTGCAAAATTGTATCTCAGTTGGGTCCAACTAACACAAAGACTGCTTCTCTGAAAATCTCAGCAAACTTTAGGGGTGTACGTGCCCCATCTTTTTCTTTTTGTTACATACAATGTAGCATTAGGGTTTTTTTGGTTTTGTGGTGAGTTGGGGTTTTTTTGTTGATTTTGGGTTTTGTGGGGGTTTTTTGTATTTTTACTGATTATTGCGGCTTTAGAGCCCATGCAATAATGCTTCCCTTGTGCCTTTATTTTGAAGAGCAAGAAATCTACTCTCTTTGTGTGACTCGGTGCTGTTCATGATGATGTGTTCATTCTAGGCATGAAGATTTCAAATTAACCTCATAAATCCTCTCCTTTCCTTTAAATCTGCCATTTAATTTTTGGCCTGCATATGATGTAAAAAGGACTCAACGAGTACGTTTTGGATTTAGAGAGAATTGATTGAATCTGACAGTACACAGATAATAAAGGCATTTTCATTGTTTGTGGGAATGCAGCTATGCAGTTTCTGGAGCCTTTTTGGTGGTCAGTTGCAACTCGAGCAGAGTAAAGTATCTACATGCCCTTCAAAAAAAAAAAAATTAGAAATCCAGCTGCCACTCCATGAACCTTGTATATTCTTATCAAACGGAAGTGTTTTTACTACTGAAGAAGCATCCAGACATCGTTTATGACTTCATCTACCTTCAGTGCTGAAGGAGTTCAGTAAACACATGAAGGAATCTACTTCCTCTTCATAAAATAGAGTTTATAGGTTAGAAAGTTCACACAGTAGTGCATCCTGTGGTAGCCTGGAAAAACATCCATCTCTTGAATGACTTTGGAAAAAATAGACCTTGGTCTTAGTGAGCCTCATCAGGAAGGAAGGGATAAGATGCATCTGCTGTTAATATCCTTTTTTTTCCACCCTGTTAGGAAAATAAAATAACTAAGAACTTCCAGTGCTTAGCTTAGAAGAATGAAAGCAAATGTGATGTGTGTTTTGTGTACAAAGGTTACTTGTGACTTGCTGTTTCATCAGCTGTTTTGTATATTTTATTTAAAAGTTCCTTTGTATTTAGCTCTATATTTTTTCCATAAACTAGCAGTTTGAGGGAGGTGAGTTTGAACCAGACCCCGTGGAAGACAGCGGTCATAAACTTTAATGTCTTTGGTGGGGTTTACCATTCCCTTCCCAACCATTTAACATATTCTCTTTTTCTGTTCTTTATTTCTGGTATTTTAAAGCATTATGCTTTTTTTTTTTTAATCTTTCTGAAAACAGCATCCCTTTCCCAAATGTACTTTTTGCATTTTATGGTTTTACTGTGGTTGGTGATAACAGTTTTTCAGCCAGATGGAGGAGGTCTTGTGGTGTTAGTATTACAACCATTCCCCAGCTTTTAACAGAGCTGAAGTGTCCTGGTAGCCTGACATAATGTGAAACGAGTTGTAGACCTGAAATGCATGAAAAGACATCGTGGCAGTCAGGTTGTTGTATGGTACAGCAGGCACATAGTACTCTTGTTCCTCTCTCTCCTGTCTTCTTAGACTACTGCTCCACAAGCATTTGGCACTACCACATATAACGCTGTTTTCACAGCTTAACCTCAAAAACAAAGAAAAATCCTATTAAAGAAAAGTATGTAGTAAATTAAGGAAAGTGAAGAAAAAATTCTTTACTAGCAGTACTAGAAAGCTATTATAATTTCAGAAAAAAAAAATGTATTCAGAAGGAATATACTAGTTTTTCCAAGATATGAAAATAAAATGTAGCATTTTGGCAGAATGGTCTGTTAACTGCTTTTGACTGAAGAGACCTGAGTTATTAGCTTTAATTGCTAATACCTGTGCTGATGTTAAACTATTGCCATGTCACTAGATTAGAACTAGCTCAGTCCTCAGTCACTAGAATTGCCTTCATTCAGTAACTTGTCAACATGGTCATACATACATACTGTGTTACAATTGTAGGTGCTACAAAATGATGTTTTAGCTCATCAGTCTACAGTGGAAGCAGTTAAGAAAGCAGGAAATGATCTGATTGAATCAAGTGCTGTTGAAGAAGCAAGTAATTTACAGAGCAAGTTGGAACTTCTGAATCAGCGCTGGCAAAACGTGCTGGAAAAAACAGAACAAAGGAAACAGCAGCTGGACAGTGCCTTGATCCAGGTGAACAGGAAATGATCAAATAAAGAGATAACTGAGAAAAAGTGTCTTTTTACATGAAATACATAGATACATGTATTCAAAGTTGGCCTAAATCAAAACCATAATGCAGACGCTCCTGAATTTGGAGAAAGTTTGAATCCAGCTGTATCTTCCACAGCTGGCCACTGTCTTTTATAGTGCTGAATCAAGACTTCAGCTTTTGGCCTACATATTTTTAAAGGGTGACATTTCTGTATAGGTATATATTCAGGGAAAACTTTGATCTCACAGTTGCTCATTTAGCTTGCTTTGAAGATTTCCATGGGTTTTGGGTTTGGTTTTATCATTTAGATGGGATTGAGCTAGTTTAAATTTTGGGTTGGTTTGGTTTTTTCTTTCGGTGTTTTTTTTTTTTTCCCTTTCATTTCCTTTGATTATTGCTAATATCTGATTAAATCTGTTGCCAGTATACTTCTGTATTTGAGCTAGTATTAGAATGGAGAACATTTAAGTAAGCTCTAAAATGATATGGTATAATTTAGGCCCAAGGTTTCCATGGTGAAGTTGAAGATATGCAGCAATGGCTGACAGACACTGAACGTCAGCTGTTGGCATCAAAACCTGTTGGAGGCTTACCAGAAACGGCGAGAGAACAGCTTAATACCCATATGGTAAGTATCAGTATTAGAATGCTTTGCAAATTGCATTTCAGGACTAACTCTTTCAGGAGTGTTTATGGTAAATACAGAGCACGTTCTATATATCACAATGTCTATACAGTATCTTAAAAAAATTTTAATAGCCTTCAAAACAACACTGTTATTTTCAGTGTAGGAGAAGTAGTCACTTGGGAGATGCCCAAAGCTGAACCATTAATAGTGTTGAGACAGAAGTAAAAGAACTTCTGCGTCCTTATTCTCAGAAAGAAAAACAGAAAGTGTTTGCAGATTTTTCAGTGATTCCTATTCTTCTTTTACCTTCTGTCCCCATAACTACATTTGTGCTTTTTCTAAGATACGAAGTTGAATCTAAAAGTGATCCCCATTCATTGGACCTTGACTTAAGAGACTCCACCTCTATTTTTCATTTAACCAAAGCTGACACTAAAGTCATCATTAGCACAGATGGAATAAGGACTACTGGCCCATATAAAGATCCTGCTTTAATTAGAAATGGCAAGCTGATCAGGATACCTGAGTTATTCCCTTTCTTTCCTTCCTTTCTCTTTAAGAAACACTATATGGATTTCTCTGCCCCTGTAGAACTATAGAGCATTAAAAAAAAAAAGCATTTAAACTTGAGCTCTTACCTCAGAAGAAGGTGATTCCTAGTGCTCCATTTATGTAAAATCATGCTGTGCTGTTAGGCCAGGATATAAGCCCAAACCCAGTGATCTAAACTCCTGACCTGAGTGATGTTTACTGTGACACAGTTTCCATTAGAGTGCTGCATTGTCAGAGCTTAAAAAATAAAATTTTATTTTGGAATGATTCTAAAGGCCATTGCCTGCCAGTGTGGGGCACTTTTTTCTTCTTTTTTTCCTCAAAAATTTACCAGTAACTATTTTTGAGAAGAAAAATAATTTACAGTTTTAAAATCAGTTATGACAGGAAATTAGGATAAAACACAGAAATAACCTTGCAGTTTGAACCCCACCAATCCTTCTCTTAAAAAGGGAAAAAAACCCCTGTTTTGGTTTGGTTGTTTGTTTTTTTTTCTGTGAGGGTGGGGCATAATTACAATTCCATGAGAGTCGGTGGAGCTCTTTCCATTTTTCATCCTGGACTCAAAGTCAGATCTGGACCAAAAAATTTTCCCTGGAAAATTTCACAGGTTTTTTTGGTACATTCTTTTACTATGCAAATTTTCTATACTTATTACACTTACAGACTGATTAGTTAAAGAATCTTTAAACTGAATGTAGTATTACAGTTGGAACAAATGCGAATATGTCCTCAGTAATATGTACTCTATATGTACAATCATCTCCTAACTGTATGTGTACATTTTAACAGGTTGTTACTGTGTTGTGGGTCGTCATATAACTGCAGGCATTGACATTGTTATCCTTTAACGTATATCACCCTTAAAACATAGGACTTGATTCCAGTATAGCTAAAGCTCAGTGCAAGTGCATCTGTGCAGATACGTGTAAATTTTCTTTTTCTTTTTTTCTTTTTTTTTTTTTTTTTTGGCAGCTGAAATGTTGAGGCTGCTTGTCATGTTGAGTACTATTTATCATAAGTTTCAAATTCAGTCTTGCTCCTAAGAGATACAAACCATCTTAATCTGTGACGTGTAACTGAAGAAGAAAGTTTTGCACTGTATCTTGATTTGTTTCTCATTGGAATTAATGTTATGAAACATCATCTTGATTATAAGGTCTGTTTCTACAGATACGAATAAAAGAGCCCTCAACCATAATCGGTTCACAAGTGGAGCTGAGATTGGGCAGCATTTCCAGCTAAGGTAGCTCCATGAAGACAAAAAGATATGGAGAGACATTACAGGACACTAGCAAGGAAGGGGCTTAAAGAGGCCTCTTTGGCTGTCCCAGTGCTGCTCAGAACATCCCTCTCCTTTTCTTAAAACAATCGTTTTTCTCAGTTCCTCCTTTAAAGTAACTTTAATTGCTTCTGTCCTCTTAAGAGTGTGACTGCACTGCAGAATTAACCAATGTGATGAGCCCCTGTCTTAGACTGAGCCCTGCCCCAGTGTTGGGGCCACTCCTGTGCTGTGTCTCACCTGTGCTGCGCTCCCAGTGTATACTTCTGAGGGGTTCTTGTGCTGCAGTAAAATAAAATGCTCTGGGGAGTTATGGAAACCAGAAATACTGTAGGGAGATTGTGAGTGTAGGAGGAAGCAGGCTAGGTGACACCAATTTTCATAGTCTTCAGAAAGCAAGCAAGGAAGCTTTCAGTCCTGTTAAAATCTTAGCTCATGGTTGAACCTGCTTCCTGCTTTGCCGTGTTCTGTGATCATGTACAACCCTGTGTACATTATCTTTTAACCCAAAGAAAATGCTGGGTTTGGGTTCTTGTCCTGGGAATCAGAGGAAAAAGTTCTTTTCCTCCTATTTGCAAGCTACTTACTGCTCATCTCCTGGAAGATATTCCTCATTTGGGAATCTGCAGCAACTTCATTGGTATATTTTTGGATGGTCTGTTACAAATACTGAACATGCCCTTCTGAGTCAGAGGGATGCGTGGCAGCTCCCAGTCTCTTGCCGTCTTATCTTTAACATAGCTAGCAAAGAATTGTAGAACATGTAGCAACTAAAATAGTTACTATTATTCTTCCAGCTTTCTTTGTATGTGTAAAATGTCTTCAGTGCTCTTGCCTAGCGAGTGAAGGAAGATACAGGCAAAACAAAAGAGACAATATACAATAAAGCAGCCCTCCCAAGTTGTCCCACCCACTTTTGAAGGTGTATTAGATAGGCCTGGGCTTTCAGCGCACTGTATAATGCTGACACTTCTTGTGTTTCAGCTACAGATGGATTTTAAACCAACCAAGTTGTAGCAAATCATGTGCAATAAGTGCATAGTACTTTCTTTGCCAAGCTTTGGATCTCGGAGAAAACATCTGACAATACAAGTTCTCATTTCCTGAAGAATTGGGCCCTTTCTTTGCTCATTTGGTTTTTTATTAATTACATATGTTTCCTTTATTAGTCTTAATCATACCCACTAAGTGTTGGGGGAGGAATAAATCTTATACTAGTATTTGTAAAGAGTATTGAATTTCTACCTGACTTACTTTTTGAATGCTTGCTTTATTTAGGAACTTTGTGCTGCCTTTGAAGCCAAAGAAGAGACATATAAGCATCTAATGCAGAAAGGCCAGCAGATGCTCGCAAGATGCCCAGAGTCTCCTGAAACAAACGTTGAGCAGGACATAAATAACTTAAAAGAAAAATGGGAATCAGTACAAACAAAGCTCAGTGAAAGAAAAGTATGTGGTTTTACATAAAAATAGAAGTGTAAATGATTTATTTTAAGGATGTTAATGTTAAGTGCTTGTATGCATTCATACCTGCTTGATCTTTTAGATTTAAAATCACTTGTAGGGACAGTTACGCAGAATTCATTGGTGTGTTTAGAAATTACTGGGAAAAAATGGGATTCGAGAAGTTGATTATCCATAACTGGGGGGAGGATGGGTGAGAATGGCACAAGTCTGTTCCACAGAAATACCTTAACTGATACTGGTAATGCTCATTTGGTAGGGCTTTCCTGTTGTTTATTTCAGTAATGTTAGACAAAAGAGAGTGAATAAAATTATTTGGTCATTCAAGTCTTATCTCCTTCTCAGGACAGAATTGTTGCATTAATTTTCCTAGCTTTTATCCATTTTTTTCCTTAAAATTCCCAAATGCTTTTCCTTCTGCTGGTTACTTCACGTGACTACCTTCTGTTCTAATGTAGATCAGTGATTTCACTGATAAGCAACATACGCTTTCTTACTATTAATTTTCATTTTGCCTTCATTCCTTCACGAAGTATGGTCCATTTGTTCTACCTCAATCAAACAATGAAGAATATCAGTAATTACGAACAGAGGGACTCTCTGTACAGTCCTGATAGATATAAAGCACGAATATTTAAATCACAACTTCGTTATATTTTAAAGTAAGAATGCTGGTGTCTCCTAAGGTAACTGTATAATGTAAGAATGTCAGACCAATTAATACTCAACATAAGCACCTTCTTGCAGGAAGCGGTAAGGTTGAAGTACTCAGCTAGGCCAGCAGTGCGATTGTTTGAAAATCTGACTGCTATCTTATCAACAAAAATTCTGTATCCAAAATTAGTCTTGGTTCAGGCAAGCAAAATTACAGTTGGGCTTTATTAAAAAGAAGCGGTCTTGGCAAACTTGTTCTTTGTTTAGTGCAAGAAAATAAAGTAGATGAACTCTTTAAGGCTCCTCCAAATGCACTGACACCTTAGATTTCTGAGATTCTACTGGGTTTGTATTGAAATTGATAAATCTGTATGTCCCATTAGGATTAAGTAGTAGAAGATGTAATGTTGTATCAAGATAAAATTTTCCACATTACTAGGTGCTGTATTTTCTACTCATCTGTCATACATAATGTTACTTTTACTCTTCTATCCCTCTCCTTTAAATATGCTCAAATGTAGGCTGTTATTTTAAAACTCAGAAACTTTGAATTGGAAAAATGTTTTAAAATGCTAAACTAAAATGGTTTTCTTCAACATGCTGAACTAAAATGGTTTACCTGGCTGAAGCCCCTGCACAATATCAACTGCTATTAAAGTATGGCATATCTTTACAGACCAAACTGGAAGAAGCCCTCAATTTAGCAATGGAGTTCCACAACTCACTTCAAGATTTCATCAACTGGCTTACTCAGGCTGAGCAAACTCTAACTGCAGCTTCTCGGCCAAGTCTTATCTTGGACACAGTCTTATTTCAAATTGATGAACACAAGGTATGTAAAGAAACAGATGTGTAATGTTTTTCTCCCACTCTGTGGAGATACTTTAACAAAGTCCAAATGAACCCTGAAACGCTGGCACTTGGGAGAAAAAATTAATTTGTTTTAAAATTGCATTTTATAGTCCTTCTCGCTACATCATTCTTTATCAGACAGGGTTTTTTCAATGTTTACCCACTGCTTGAGCAACGTAGTATTCAGAGTAATTTTCTTCCTTTTTTCCAAGGTTTTTGCCACAGAAGTGAATTCTCATCGAGATCAGATCATAGAGCTGGACAAAACTGGAACCCATTTGAAATATTTCAGCCAGAAACAGGATGTTGTCCTTATTAAGAATCTGCTGATTAGTGTACAGAGTCGATGGGAAAAAGTAGTTCAGCGCTTAGTTGAAAGGGGAAGAGCTTTGGATGATGCAAGGAAAAGAGCCAAACAGGTAATCGGACAACAGCTGTTGTACAACTCTTTGAACTTAGCTATAATTACATCCAGACTCTTGAATATAGTGCTTTAAAGCACTTTAAAGAAAGTCTGCGTTTAGTGTGACAGACACTGTTGAGTTAGTGGAGCAATTTCTGTGATTCAATCATAGAGCACTTCATCTGGGAGGTGAAAGCGTCATTTTCGACCCAAGCAGTGACTTCTGTCTGCTGTACAGGATAGTCTGAAAAAAGAAAGTTACAGTATGGCTTCCAGATGTATATTAGTGCCATCTGTCCTCAAAAAGAGGTTTCACAATCAACCCCTTATATTTTGAAGAATGTGATGAACCCCTTTCACCAATCTGTGGGAATATGCCTTAGTATTTTCTTCTTGCGTTTGCGTTGTGCCCTGATTAATACTCAGCACTTCCTCAATACCTTACACTAGTTACTAGACCAATATCTTCTGTGTGGTAAGATATCTCCATTTATTTGTTTAAAAATCTGGAGAGGTTTTTTACAGAGTTTTCCCCACCAGGGAGCATTCATGGTTTTTTTTTCCTTAGATTCATTTTCCCCTCACTGAGGAACATAAATTATAAGATGCGAAATGCATGAGGGGAATGTAATCTGTTTAAATGTCAATAGGAAGTTCTAGCTTCTTTTTATTCAAGTGAACATGACCATTCAAGATTTGGTCATCTTCACAGCCAAACCACATTCCCATGTTTGCTGCTACCACCACTCAGCTCATACTCAGCTCATAGAGGAAGAACTCCAAGCAATAAATTAGCCTGGAAGCCAATCAAATGTTACTTATTTTCCAGCAGTTTCTCATGTGTATTCACAGACACAACAGTTCTACAATGAGATGGATTTAATCTCTATATCCATTTACAAAGCTGAATACAATAAGTTATTAATTTAGTATGACAGCTATTTATGCAGAGCAGGGAAGGAGTACTGAAGGGGACTGGTGTCAAGGCCTGATCCACAGCCCTGAGCAACAGGGGTCAGGAGCCTGGAGAGATTCCTGAATTAGTTCCTTGTGCTTTCATGTGTAGGCAGCTCAGGCAAGAAGAATTTTCAAGAGAGACGTAGAGAGAGAAACAACCAGCTTAGAAAAATTGAATCCCAAAAGGATGCCGCTTTGTGAAAGCTGGTTGAATCTTTGGTCTTTCCCAGCTTCCTTCCCTGAAGCACTGTTTTTGTTGAGACAGGAAGGAAGATCAAGGCTCTGTTCCTTGCCCGTCAAGATAGCATTTGGTATAATGAGAGCATTTATGAGCATCCCAGGGAAGATCTTGGGCAGTCATCCAGACAGGAGTTTTCCCCAGTGATTTACTGCTGTTGTCCCATATAGGCAATAGCTAAACCCCATTCTTGCTGTATTTACTATTCATTACTGAAAATGTAGGAATCTAAATGACCAGCACATCAACAGAAGTTACCAATAGGTCTTTGAAAGATGCATGCTATGTGTGCAGATCATATACATAAAAGGCTGCTAATTCACCTGGGAGAAGGGAGGCTAAGTCTGGTGGGCACATGGTTAGGCTAGTCCCTGCTTGAGAGAGCACACCAAATCTTTGCGAAGTCTGCAGAGTACTTTGGCCTGTAGAGAATTGGTTGGGGTTTAATGTTTTCAGACTACTTTATGAACCAGTGAATTTTAAAATCCATGTAAATCTCACTTTCCTGCAGTTCCATGAAGCCTGGCACAAACTTATGGAATGGCTAGAAGAGTCAGAGAAATCTTTGGACTCAGATCTTGAAATTGCAAATGACCCTGACAAAATAAAGATGCAGCTTGCACAGCATAAGGTGAGTCATGAGTGATGACATGCAAAGTGCCCAGTGAGATGCAGGTAAGTCTGTCAGCCTTGTACACTGGTCGGTCAGCAAAGGAGGTAGATTTGTGGCCTTGCTACAATGGAGTGCTTATTAGTATCGAATTAAATGGTGGTGTGTTACAGGTGGGGAGTGAAAAAAAACTTTTTGCAGTACCTGATCTGTGGGGAAATGGTTAATTATGAAGAGGAAAGACATAATAATACAGCACCATGGGAACTTTAAAAAGCAAAGTAATACTATCTCAGAGTAGGAATCTCTGAAGAGGTTTTATTACAGGCTTTTTTCAGTCCTTAAGCCACAATTTTACCATCCAGTTATTTGGGTTGGGATTTTCCTTTTAATGTTACAGGACAACCTCAAAACTGAAAAATATTCTTGTATTTTGATTGGCAGTTGCTTTTTATGTCAAGTGGAAATATTAATTAGATCCTCTAGAAAGTACAGTGACACCATTAGTAGCAAAGGCTGGTTCTCCTCACGGGATTCAAAATTCAGCATGAGCTTTCCCCAGACCCAGCTACTGTAGGTGAAAATGTAAAAATCTCCCTGATTGACCTGGCTTTTCAAACAAATAAAGATAATGTAAAAGCTCTGTATTTCTATCAGAAACAGAGCAAAAGGATGGATGTCTTTACTTCATTTTTACTTTTGTAAGGAGCCTAGAATAATATATTGCTGAGGATCAAGTGGGTTAGTGGTAGGATCTTCAGAGACAGACTGTGTCTCAAGATTTTTCTTGGAACAGTTTCATCAGAGCGAGAGTATTGAAAGATCATTCATTTTTCTACGTTTTGGTATACATTTACTTTTCATGTCAGTCTTATTCTTCTCATTTACTCCTATTTTTTCATTATGCACAATATCCCTAAGGGTTTGCATATCTAATTTTTCCCTCTCAGTGTAGCTTCTGACGTTTGCTTTTACCTCTGACAACTTTTGCCATGTATATTAATGATTGGTTACTGAATCAGTCTGCTTTGTATTTTTATCATCTCTCAGTTTACATGATGATTTAAGTATTGTTTATCAACCAGGAAAATATTCTACTTTAATATGGGAAAGTTGGCTGTTGGTCAAGCAAAAATAGTTTTACCAATGTTTGCTGTTAAAACTTTTAGATAAAACCTACATTAACATTCTGTTACGCTAACTCTGCAATTTCATTTTGGTCTGGGATTGCTGCTGTTGCCAGAATTTGAAGTCAGTGATGGGAATTTAGGGGAAAAAAAATTTTTCTGTTAAGATAGTCTTTCTTGTCTTCTCTGACTCTATCAATCTTTTAATGCTTCCACTCCACTCTTTTCTTTATATATAAAGTTCAAACTCCTCACAAAGTATGGTCAACATGCTGTGACTTTGCTTTGAGGTCCTTTCAGGTCCTGAGGTCTGACTCTCTACTTTTGCTCTCCTCCCCTCTTCTGAAATGTTAAACCTGATAATCCCAGTTGTTCGTTATACCTACAGCAGTTTGTTTTATGAGCCCAAGCTTCCTCACATGGATTGGCAGACTCATCGCTTCTCTCAATGATATCTTTTCTCCAGCTTCCTTTCGTATGAAATGCCTACAGAGAATAGCTACTTGAGTTGCTTGAATCTCATTTCTCATTAAGAAATGGGATGGAATGTGGCACAGGGACATTAGGATTGAAACTGGTGATTTGGAGGAAAAAGATGAATATGTGTGAGAGAGGGAGTTCTGTGAACTTTGTGACTTTAAACTTCAAACAACCCCCCCCCCCCCCAAGAAATTAACTCAATTGTTTTTTAATGAGCTGTCAAGCCTCCCAACACTGCAATGTCCTTCCTTGTATTTTGAGTCTTTTCCTTCCACTCCCACATATACCCCCAGTGTCTGTCTTTGTCTTTTCTGTCCAGCCTTGAAGGTTTCCTTGCTCCATTTAGTTAACAATTTTGCTATCTGAACTGTGTGTGCTGTAAGCAATAATTTGGACTCGCTCTTTGCCAGTTGTTACTGCCAAAAAAAAAGCCCTGAAAGAGAAAAGCCAAGATAATATGTTTTCTCTCTCACTTATATCTAGTGTGTTGCCAGGGACTTTTGGGGGTTATTCATGGTCTGTTTATCAGCAATTTTTTCTCATTTTTAGAAGTCGGGAATGGAAAAACCCTTACTAGATCACCCATCACTCATTCGTGAGCTAATGCTGGATGTTCCTTACAGTACACTACATTTATATGAACCTGGCTAATTTTATCTTAGAAGGAAGGTAGATAGTTAATTACTGAGATTTTGTTCCTCTTACCTGTCTGCCCCTGGCAGCTTAAACCAAAATCTACTCTCAGTTACACCTCTGTGAAATCACATGAAAGTAGATATGGTGTAGTGTGTGTAGTCTCTCAAAGGCTGCAACCCTTTGTTCACCTTTAAATCTGTTTTTTCTGTATAATCCTTCTCTGGCAGCAATTTCATTGTGTTTCCTCATGCAAATCAAGTAACACCATGGATGTAGTGTTAAGCAGTTAAAAAACCCCATCAAATAAAAGGAGCAGAGACATACTGTTTGTATTGAAGGAATTTTTTAAAAAACTGTTTATTTTCATTTTGAAAATTATCTTTATTTTTATTGTAGTTCTAGCTTGACAATGGTGTTTGTATTCTTTCTTGAAGTGTGTTTCCTTGTTCTGTATGAGGAAAATGAAAGGACAGTAAGGAAATACTGAATTACAAAAGCCATGCTGCCTTTTCTTTTTTTTTTTTTTGGCTGATAAATTTTGATCCTCAGTTCCCTCTGGATACTGAAATAACCCTAAAGTAAGAACAGTACAGCGCAAAATACCAAGCAAGTTTTAAAAAAGAAGCCTTGAATCGCCATAGCATAACCCAATGCCTACCTCCATTCCACTTGAGCTTTCCCTGACACACATTGACATCTAAAAAGAGCAGATAACTAAGTGGACACACAGGAAAGTCAGTGGAGGAGTTGTGAGCTACCATGGCACAGGTTGGTGCAGGCCAGCTGGGAACAGCTTGCCAGTGGGAGGTGAGCAGGCACACGTGCTGGCAGTGACCATGAGGAATCCTTGCAATCTTTATATGCCCTGAGGAATTACTGTAAGTTTTAAGTGGTATTCATTTCCTCATTGGATGTGATGATACTGAACGTTGCTCTGAGAACCAGTTGAAAATCTGTTTCAGCAAACACCAAGCAAAAACTCTTTGGCCTAATATTTTTGTGTGTCAAAAAAGAATAATATTTATTTAATTCTGTATATATGAGTTTCCTAAAGCAAACTTGTGATTTCTGGTTTTTTTAAATGATATCCTGCTAGCAGTTCATGAAGGTGTGAAATAAAACACTTCAAGCATTGCTACCATTTAAGAGCTGCTGTGTAGCTCTGGTTTTGTCTTTTGGCAGTGTTCCTTTATTTAATTATTTACTCTGTCAGTCGGTTAACTCCTCTGCAGTATCAGATGAGCTGTGTTTCTGTCTGCTCCTCTGTGCCTGTGGAGAGCTTCCAGAGGCTCTGGGCAGAAGGAGCTGTCAGAGCTGGCAGGCAGATGCAACTGCTGTGTCACTCTCATCTTCCAAAGTCCCTGGATCACAGAAACCTCGTGATCACGGCTTCCAGCCCAAGTTGAGTTACTGGGATGTCACCTGGCTGCTTCTTGTGCCTGGATCTGTATATTTTTGGCATACAATTCTTCCCAATTATGGTATGCTTCAATCTTAGGAGGGTTAAATGCTTGTGGTTGGAGGTTTCCTAGATTGACCATGATGAGCTAAACCAGAATGACCTTTGTAGCCCTTGGAGTGCTCTACACTGGCTTGAAATCTTAATATGTAAAAACGTAGTGTGAAGACTGCTCAGTTCATGGCTCCCAAAGTAGCAGTTCTTTCACGTTCTTCTGACTACCAGGCAGCCCCTTGCTGAATTTTAGGAATATTATGGTAGGACAGGAATCGTTGCTCCCCCCGAAGGAGGGATTTTCCAGAAGTTGTTCCAGTAGGTGTAGAGCTACATTCCCAGAGAGGGATAAAAGGCAGGGATTCTGCTAGTGTGAAACCCCATATAATTTCAGGTGCACTGTGGCACTAGCAGACTAGAAATTTTGCAGTAAGTTTAAAATTTCCTTGCAGCACCATTTACAATTTCCATTGCAAATAATATGTCAAAGATTAATTAACTGTGGCCTGTTAGCAGTTAATGCGATATGGGTGTTTTCTTTTTCTTCCATATATACAGGAATTCCAGAAATCTCTTGGTGCCAAACATTCTGTGTATGATACCACAAATAGGACTGGACGCTCCTTGAAAGAGAAAACCACCTTGGCTGATGACAATTTGAAACTTGATGATATGCTGAGTGAACTAAGGGATAAGTGGGATACAATTTGTGGAAAATCAGTGGAAAGGTAAATGAAAATTTTCAGCAGATAAGAAAAAGCCTTAGGAGAATTCTTTTGGCTTCTCTTGTGTAAAAGTAAAACCAGAGTGGCTAGCTTCTTTGGTAATTAAAGAGTGCCGAAGCAGTAAAATACTAGAAATGCGTACTTTCCTGATGGTATGGAAGAGGACAGGGGAGTGGTCCCACTGTTTGGAAAGGAAAGCACTGATCTAAAGCTCTTAGCTGTTATCATTTGATGCTGAAAATGTTTTCTTAAAGTGTATGAATGATTTTTTTTTTTGTGTGTGTGTGCATTCATTGTTTTTGCCCTCCCCAGACAAAATAAACTGGAGGAAGCCCTGTTATTTTCGGGACAATTTACTGATGCTCTGCAAGCTCTCATTGACTGGTTATACAAAATTGAACCTCAGCTGGCAGAAGATCAGCCAGTACATGGAGACATTGATTTAGTGATGAACCTGATTGACAATCACAAGGTAATTCCAAAAATACTATTTTTTTTATTTACTAGACTGCTCATAAATGTAGCATTTTAATGCTTTCTTTATTTGGCTGTTCTGCAATTTTTAGAAACATGGAATAGTTCTATAGCACAAATGTCATCAACAATGGAAATTGCTGTAAACATACATGGAAGAGAACAACCGTTAGTGACTCATTGACACCAGTTAGCATTGAGATACTCTGTTTAATGCTGCTATCCTGTGTATTTATGAATATCACGTGAAAAATCACAAGTGTGCATTTATGAATATGTGTGTGTAGGGAAGAGGTGGCAAAAATGATTTTACTGGAAATCTTTGGGGGAGACGGGGCTTTTTATCTAGTACATCTGCTAAACAAATGTCCAGTGCATTCGTCATGACTACAGCAGCCTTTTAAACCTGCAGGGCTGCTGTGTATTCATGGAGGAGAGTAGTTGCAATGCTTAAGTTCTGCACGGGAACATACAACTAGGCTATGGCCCAGGAAGCCTACATTGGCAAGCTGCAGTATTTTTACTCAAGTGGTTTTGGAGATGGGAGCAAGTAGGAGATGTGGGACTGTGCCTCTCAATCCCAGTTTTGCAGTTCAGTGTTGGAAGAAACAGCCGTTGAAGTTACTGGTATTGCAAAGGCTAGACACAGTCAGGGCTCTGGAGCTTGGGACGATTATGAGGTGAAGGTCCCTGTGTTCATCTACCAGTGATTTCCAGTGTCCAAAGACTGTTCAATGAGGAAAAGGTTTTGTCCCTTGTGAAAAAAAGGATTTGGAAACATGGGTTGTCTATAAAAATAAGCCTGAAATATGCTGGGATTGCTTCTGAAATCACATTATATAGCACAGCTAAGTCATAGTCAGTGGCACAGTATAGTGTAATTGTCATATCTTCTTTTAAGATCTTCCTTTATGTAACTGGAGCTTGTTCCATCTGCAAATGTGAACATACTCTCAAATACATGAATATGTGGTGAAATCTACAGCCTTATAGTCAGATCCCCAGATGGGGTTTTAGTTCTGTTTTTATGATTTTTAAACCTTCTCTTTGATTGTTAGCATTTTATCTGATCTTTTTCTGCTGAGGCAATCTTGCGCATTAATCAAGTGTGTCAGATCGATTGCTTTGATAAAGAGAGTAAAGCCAGCGTGATAAGGAGCCTAGGTTTCCCATGCATTGCATCAGGATGGGTTCTCAAGATCTGCCTGACATTTTCCTACCATACTCCAGTTTTATTAGGATAGGATAAAGTGTAAATATCTTCGTAGGTCATCTAATCAGAAGAACTTGTGCATTTTGAGTCACTTTGATGGAGTTGTTCTTGACTGAACTAAATCCATATTTCGATTTCTTATAACCAGTAGGGTATTTTGTTTCTCTTTACATAATTATGCTTTAATGAATTAAACATATCAAATGTATTCGGTGGTGCCTAGGTTTTCCAGAAGGAGCTGGGAAAAAGAACAAGCAGTGTCCAGGCTCTGAAGCGCTCTGCCAGAGAACTGATAGAAGGCAGTCGTGATGACTCTTCGTGGGTGAAAGTCCAAATGCAGGAGCTAAGCACTCGCTGGGAGACAGTTTGTGCCCTGTCAGTATCCAAGCAAACACGACTGGAACAGGCTCTTCGGCAGGTAGAGGAGTGCTAATGGTGCTACATATACTTCATGAGAAGCAGAGAAAGTATCTTACAGTCTAGTTGCCAGAAATCTAATTTCATTTTCACTTCATGTCATTCAATTTCATTTAATTTCATTTGAAACTACTCATTTTCTTGCTTATGCATTGCTTACCTTGTCTCCATCCCTTTACCACAGCTCATAAATAGTGCCTCTTAGCATTTATTGTCACTGTTATTATTGGCCTATACCACAAATGCAAAGCAAGTATTTCAAAGACCTTACCACCTAAGGAGACCACTGAAGTTACAGTCAAGTGTGAAGGATGATTAAGAACTATGCCCCCTTCACAGGAAGCTGGAGATTGCAATCGTATTTGTGCCCTTCATGCCTTATTGGAAAAAAGTAAATTTGTGTAATGAAAACTTGTTTACATTGGCACAATTACTGTGCACGGTGAAGTACATTGCAGAAAAAATGGAGTTGTGCTGAGTGCACTCAGGAGCTAGAACAGTGTATGTATGTCAGTATTGGCTGGTACTGATCCCAAACAAATAGGTCCATCTATACTCTTTCCAAACCTGAGATAATATGGATGTACAGCTCTGTAAAGATATACTAGCTTGGGTTGATGTTAGGGTGGGGCTCCTGCAATAGTGATGTATCCACTGTGTACAAAATTCCTGCCCTGCTCTTCCCAGAGTACTGTGTTTGTCCAGCTCTCCGGTCTCTCAGCAGGCACAATCCTGAACTATCTCAGACACTAATTGTGTTTGAATATGGCTGTGCCCAAAGGTGGAACTTTCTTGTTTTCTCCAAACACAAAAGGGTCAGTCACCAACGGGCTGTCAATTAATTTTGCTTAACCGGTGATTTAGGCTATGCAGAAAATACAGTTTTCATCTCTCCAGCTGGTCCATGAAAGCACCTCTCGTGTAATTTGTCAGCATAAAGGCATGACGTTCTCAACTGAGCTGCAAATACACTATAAATCAGATGGCTAAAAGCATGAACAGGCTTTTAGGCTTCCTGTAATTTTTTGGGAAGCATGAGATATTTTTACAGTTATGAAAAAGTAGTACTGTATATCATTGACTTTTTAATGGAAAGTTAATGTGCCAGTACTGCTGCGTGATTAATGACTCCAAATGTGGGCTCGTTCTCCTTGTGTAAGCTGCAGTGTGTCTGTCAGATCCCCTTATGAGTGACCGTGACTTCTTGTCTTCTAACAGGCAGAAGAATTCCACTCTGTTGTCCATGTCCTTTTGGAATGGCTGGCAGAGGCGGAGCAGGCTCTTCGTTTCCATGGGGTTCTTCCAGATGATGAAGAGGCCTTGCGTACGCTGATAGACCAGCACAGGGTAAGCAAGATAATGAAGAGGGCCCTCTTCATTCTAATCAGTCTGTTAGAGGGTAGAATAAAGGAAAGGAGGCAAGGTCTGTGCTGTATAGTCATGTCCAGCATCCAGTGGTTTTGCAACTGTTCCTGTAGAAAAGCTAGAAATATAATGGAGTTCACACTTCGGTGCCCATACTGGTGTTGGGCTATTGTCTGAGTCATCTGGGCTTACTAAGAAAATAATGGGTCTTTGGAAAGTTGCTGTAAACGTTTGGAGATAGTTGCAAACCCCTCTGTGGAATACATACTACCTGACAATTATAATACAGACTACTACAATAGCAAAAGTATAACTGTCGTCTTAGCACCATTGAGCAAAAAGAGCATATACTTTTCTTTCAAGGTTATTTGTAAATGTCAGCAGAATGATGTTATCATCCATTAACTTTCTGTCATGGTGAAACAGCGTGCTGTCATACTTCACATGCATTAGGTACTGAAATATTGCAGTGCCATAGGTACTGCAGATACTAGATTATAGACCACCAAACTAACTTTGCAGTAATGACATGGGAAAATGGCTAAGTAAGGAGCATAGGGGTTGTATATTCACTCTCCAAACAGGAGGCTACAAATATGCACATTTAAGCCCAGACAAAATTCTTCTTGTAAACGCAGTACTAATAGTACCAAGAATGTAGTGCTCACAGTGTTACAGAACAAATTATAAGAGTAATGGATTTGTTCATCATTGATCTGAAGAAAGCAAAACTTAGGAAATGGAGAGTGGAAAAGCATCCTGTTTAAATTGAGTTTGGGACTATTGTTACGCAGAGGAGTGCGTGCAGGGTATGATTATCTAGTGGTTCTTAACGAAGGAGTTTTCAAGGTACTCAGACTGCAACGTTTTGAAGAAGCTTTCATTTAATTTAGGGCCCTGGAAACTGCATGCAAATGAATGTATGCATCAGCATATGCTGGCGAATGTTGGCAGTAGCAACCTGCTGTCTCCAATGCAATGAAATTTGTCTTTTAGCTGCCTTTCCTCCACATATGCTTCATCAGTTCCCTTTTATTTAACTTTTGGTTGTCTTCAACTGTCTGAATGAAATCTTAGGTCCACTGAAATCATTAGACAAAAATCTTCCTCTACAATGTAGAAAAATTTCTTCCTCTAAGTGTAGATTGATTAACAAAATATTTCTGTACAAAACCTCAAAATCCTGCTGCTAAAGCTGAAGCGTAACTCGGAACCTCAAACCAAAGCAAGGTTTGTCTCTGAGAAGCCCTGTCCAGCTGGGGAGAGTAATCACTGTCACAACACAACCAGCCTCAGTGTTAGATGTGGCCATACTATACTTAAATTTTTTTAGTAGGCTTTAGAAGATACTCTCCCAACCACATTTTCTTCTTAGAGGCCTAATAATAGAAATATAGAAATTGTCAAGCTAAGAAAGGTTGTGGCATTGCTGCTTTACCACTCAGTAAGCACATACAGCAAAATCTTCCTTGAATGAGTGGTCTCTCCTCTTAAGCGTATAACATTAGCTTTCAAGAAGGAAAAAAAAAAGAAAATAAGGGAAAATGTAATATATGATACTAGTTTTAAACACCATGTCTGTATTATAATGCTGCAGTATTAATATAAAAAATGTACAACTATGACATTATTTACATAAATATGAAATGCATCTTTTTTTTTATCACTGTGATTCTTGTAAAATAGTTTCAATGCATTTGTATCCAGCTACATGTTGGAAGGTTTCTTCAGGATGATATTTTATCCATCTTTATGCCCATTACTGATTTTCTTTTCTTGAATGTTGCACATGATTTAATGAACTCTACTGTCTCAGGCAAAGAAATTTCTGTCACTTGCCATGCTCTCTAGGGACTGAGCGGTGTTATAGATTAATGCACTGCATTAGTTAATGAGAAGCATCCCATCTCCTCTCTTGTAAATGTGTCTGTGTCACAGGACTGCCAGAGAGTTCAATATAATTAGTATCCTTTACTGAGGGAAAGCTTAATACACTGTATGTAGTATGTCATAGACTTAGATTTTGAGATATTCTTGTAGTAATGTTGTGCAGGGAAAATAGTGTTGTGTGTTTTCCTCCTGGCCCTGGCTTATTTTGGTATGAACTCATGCATTTTTATGAGGGAAAGACTGCTATTGTAATTGGGTCTTAAACTCTGACATTAATTTAAGCTTAAGTCAAAATCAGTTAGTAATGAGTCTCTTTAGATATACAGCCTACTTATTCCAGGCTTTTAGAACAAGGTAGAAGAGATTGTTTCTTTTACACTTTTATTTTATAGTATCTTCATATTTACTTTGTAAAGACACAAGAGAATGTCATTGTGAGTCATTGTAGACTCTGTTTTTACAATGTTTGGTGATTTTGAATTTTCTAGGATCTGACCTGGCTAATCTTTAATTTCTGGAATCCAAAATAGCCCTTTGTGGATTGAGAGAGGAAGAGTTAAGCTTTTAGAGACATGGTTCCATTTTGTAGCCCAACTAAAGATGTTAAAATATAAGAAAAAATTCTACTGGGCACTGAGACATGTTGGCAGTTCCAGTTAAGGGTGCTCACAAAGACACACAGACTTGCACAGCTTTTAGACATAACAAAATAGGCAGAATAGTAAAACCATTGTGGTAATAATAATTTTTTTTAAAAAAAAAAAGAAATGCAAACTATAGAAAGGATGGGAAAAGTCCTTCAGTTTTTTTGTTGTTTCCTGCCCTGCACCCAGTTCTGATCCTGCCACCCCTTCCTCTGCCGGACTCCCTAGGAACATCAGTGGCTATGAGCTTGGATGTCTAAAGCTGTAAACATCCTTTTGCTTCTGCGAGATTTTCCCCACATGGCAGCGCCTCTGAAAAGAGCTGTTTAATTAGCAGTCTCTGTCCCTGTTCTTGCTGTGTCTCTCCCCATTAGCTGCTGAGTTTTCATGTTTGTGTTAGTTTGGCATAGCTGCTCCTGAAGTCCTCTATCATCTTGTTTGAGCATGTAATTATAGTTGGACATTTCCAGCCTCTGCTAGGAGCTTAATAGTTTATTATGAAGAATTACTGTAACTGACAGACAAACCAAGTCATCTGAAATGTTGCCAATAATGTTTCTAACTGTTGTATAGTTGATTAACAGCTCTTCTAAAATGCTGTGATTTTCCTTCTTTTTTTAATAAGGGCATGTGTCTTTCAAGCATTTGCAGTATGGTGGGCTTTTAAGGAGTGGCAAGCTGGGGTAATTTAGAGCTTCATTTAGTACTTTATGTGGAATAGGCTTTTAAAGATTTTTAACTTTTCTCAGACAAATTAAACTTTCTTCTTGCAAGTGGAATCTGTCTGAGTGATCAAGAGGCTTGTAACCTTCCAGACTGTGCATTCAGATTTCTCTTACAAATTTTGTCAACATCTAATTGAGATTGTTCTTCTGGTTTAGGAATTTATGAAGAAACTGGAAGAGAAAAAGGCAGAACTGAATAAAGCAACAGGTATGGGAGAAGCTATCCTAGCTATCTGCCACCCAGACTCCATCACCACCATTAAGCACTGGATAACAATCATCAGAGCCAGGTTTGAAGAGGTCAGTATATGTCAAGCCGTCTTCATTGCAACAGTCCATCTTTGATTGGAACATAGCTGACAACTACCATGGTAGTTACACTGGGAGGAAATGATCCAGCTGCTGAGAACTAAACATCTAAAATACCCGCAGTGATGGATGTGAATACCATGCTTCCCTAGGTTTTATTTTAAGACTTATAGGGCTTTAAGAACTAAAGCAGATGGTGGAGCTTTTTTGTTTGTATGTATTAAAGGAGATACTGCTGACACTTGCCATGTGAAGAAAGCCAATAAGTTTCTAGGGAGAAATTTAAAAGTTACAAAGGAAAGAAAATACAGGGTAAACTTGAAGCATTTTCTAATTGCATTAAGGAGGATTTCAGTCCAACATATTCCTAATCTAGAAGATTTCCAAATTGTTTAAGTGGCTACAAGTAGATCTCAGGAGGTGTACCACACTCTCAGCTGCTAAGGTGGTATTTTCTGTGTACATTAAGTTCAAAGAAAACAAAAAAACTGGTGTTAGCAAAGTATGGCTTCAGGGGTGCCCAGGAAGAAGATGCAAACACCAAATCCTGTATGATTCACTTAACATATGCATATTGTTTGATAAAGTTCTTAATATGTTGCCTGAACATGCTATTTACTGCACTTACCGGCAGCTAATCCTGAATATCTCTGGAAAAAGATGTGGTGTTGAACAGGGAATTCTAATTACCTACCACCTTTAGTGATCAGCCACTACACCTAGCACCTTTGATAATCAAAAATCAGTAGGCTTGTGAGGAAGCTCTGGGTTTACAGTTAGCAGTGCAATTTTTAATACATTTTAAAAGAATTTTAGATATGCACATACTCATGCATTGGTTCTTTTATCAAGGTCTTAGCATGGGCTAAACAACATCAACAGAGACTGGCAGGAGCTCTGGCTGGACTTATTGCTAACCAGGAATTGCTGGAAGCCTTGCTGTCCTGGTTGCAGTGGGCAGAGACTACACTTACTGAAAAAGATAAAGAGGTTATCCCCCAAGAGATTGAGGAAGTTAAAGCACTTATAGCTGAACATCAGGTAAGGCATGTTAAGTGACACATCCACACATTCCACAAATGGTGCTTAGGTCTCAGCTAGGCCTCATAATCAAGTGTGAATTATTTTCTCTCCTAATACTCAAAGCCCTTTTCAGATACTCAGTTGTGTGTGTTTTGTATGTGTACAATGTGCTTGTAGTTTATTCAACACAGAGGTAAAAAACCAACCAAACAAAAATTCAGTTCCTCATTGTTCTAAAAGCCAAGCTACAACTCCCCATAGGAACAAGGATAATAATAATAATAATACCAACCCCACATGAAATATATGATAATGCTGCTGCCTTAGAACTAGTGTTGCAGTGTGGCTTTACTGATTGGATTTCAAAAATATGTTTATGAAGTGTCAGAGGGAGCTGCTGGTGCAGGGAATGCTCATAGGCTTACCCCAGCTTACACATCAGAGCTGTCTCACTTCTGTGAACTGCAGTCTGGACACCAAGGAACACCTGAGTACTCAGAGTCAAAATTCTGTTGTACATCACCTCACCATACACAGTTAATAAAGGAGTTTGACAGACTGTTGTTTAGATTTAGCTTCCTTTAACAGCCACCTGGTCTTAAAAGCTTATACTGCCATTTTCTCTTACCTACAAAACCTTTATCTGTGTCTTTTCTATGAAACTGGCATTGTAAGAGTCTTTCTGTGCCATTCTTGTAACTTTGGTCTTTTGCTATTGTATGTGGTTTTCATTCCTGTGGTCACTTTTGTGTATTGTTAATTAAAACCACCTCTATCTGATTGCAGACATTCATGGAGGAAATGACCAGAAAACAACCTGATGTGGATAAAGTTACAAAGACTTATAAAAGAAAGGCACTTGAACCCACTCCAGTACAATCTCATATTCCTGTACTTGATAAGGGGAGAGCAGGAAGTAAGTAATGAAGTATTTTGGGGCAGGTCACACACACCATTGCTCTATCTATAAAGATAATAGATTACTAATAATCTAGTAGGTTTGATTAGCTTTTGGTGAAACAGGGTGAAATTCTCTTAGTTGATTTTTCTAATTATCTCTCATTTTTCATTGTAAGAAAATTTCTCATGGCAGATTTGTATTTTTAAATTTTGTCCTATACTTCTTGAATACCTATTTTTAAAGTGCGCAGCCTTGCATGTGCTATTAAACTTCAAGAGTGTGCACGTGCTGAGTCTTTGCAAATCTACTGTTATCTGAAACTGCAAACAACTTCTTTTCCATAAAGATGTTGAGATAAAAATTTGCTCTTGCTGTCTATGAAATCATATGGATCCAATTAGAGAGTGAATCATCAGGTGAGGAAATTGCTTTCTGTATTTTTGGGTATACTTACCCATTGTATTTTATACTTACCCATATAGGGAACCTGCTTTTAAAATCAGGTTGTTTACTTGGCAACTTTCTGAGAGATTTGCCAAGATTTTATTTAACCTGTGCAGCTTCACTAGTGCAGCCGCTACTAGCTGCTTCTGGCTAGACAAAAGATACTTAAACCACCATGTGGTCCTTCCCCAGCAATGTTAAAACAAACAAAAAAAATCCACTAGATGGAATCATGTCATGGTATGGGCTCGTTATTTAGGACAGGAAGGAGTAGTTTTAGGAAGGTCAAGTACCTCTCATGTGAATGTTTGGGTTTTTTGAGCTGGGTGAGACTTACACGTTTTATCATGTTTTAACAGGAAAGCGTTCCCCAACACCAGGCATATATCCATCAGCAGCCCAGGCACAAATCGAAACCAAGAATCCACGGGTCAACCTTTTAGTCAGCAAATGGCAGCAAGTCTGGCTTCTGGCTTTGGAAAGAAGAAGAAAACTTAATGATGCTTTGGACAGACTTGAAGAGGTCAGAAAAAGACTGTACAGAATATACATGCTTTTTGCATAATTCTGTTTACCCTGGTTAAAATTGTCAATACTGTAAATACTGTAAACAAATTCTGTATTTGTTGTATTATATTGTATGATACAGCTAACTGAAAACACTGCGATACACATGCTATAACATGGCATAAAAGCTGTCATTCTCATTTTAAATGTGAGGAGAGTTAAGCTGTTTAAGATGTTTCTATCGGTCCTCAAATAATCAGTTATTCAAAAGAATGCAGATGGTATCTCATTGATTTTCTAGACTGATTGATTTCAGCTAAAAAATGTTCTTTCTCTTTTTTTACTAAGCTGAGAGAATTTGCCAACTTTGATTTTGATATTTGGAGGAAAAAATACATGCGATGGATGAACCATAAGAAGTCTCGTGTGATGGACTTCTTTAGGAGGATTGATAAAGATCAGGATGGAAAGATAACAAGGCAGGAATTTATTGATGGAATTCTTTCTTCAAGTAAGTTTTAAAATTAACTTAATGTTGAACTTGGAACTAAAATCTTATCGTCTATATAGTGTACCCTATGCAGTTTATTGTGTTAGGTGGTCACGGATTTCACTTTTGAAGTCATTAATTATGATTAATTTAAACTACAGTAAAATACTTTATAAAACCTATAGATAATTTTCAAAATCGGTTCGTATGATGATATTGTTTTTATGAAAGAACTTACATGGAATAGTTTCAATTATTGAGGAAACCATGTAATTTCTGAAACTAGTCTTTACATGAACCATGACCATGTTCATAAACCTGTATAATGAGGATCAAAATGTCAAGCAATCAGACTAGGAAGGGACTTTTCCTAGCTCTCCTGATGGATTGGTATTCCTTAGGTATGCACAGTTGGTGGTAATGTAAGCCTTCCCTATTATGTCTGTGCGTGATCACATTTCCCTCTAGCAACTGACTCAGATAAGGGCCTACTACTTAAAATAATCCTTTATCTTCAGATCATAGAGACTTCTGCTTTGAGCAGTGAAGATTCAGAATTGGGCTGCTTTTAGCATCTCGTGTTAAAGTTACTCAGCAGGAGAATATTGTGGTGTATATATTTTCGCCTTGCTTTAGGAAATGCAGTAACATAGTCCCTGTATGTTCCCACTGCTGTTTTGCATGAATGACAGAAGTTGATGAAAAACCCTGATACCACCAAGAGGTTAAACAGCTTACTCCTTTAACTTAGTTGGTGTCAACTTGTTGTAACTGCTAGAGACTTATGATTTAATCCCTGTTCACCATCTTGAAATTTTCTTTGACTGCTTCATAGAAAATGCCTGTGTAGATTAATATTCTGCCACTGTGAACTTGATCTGAAGAAGGATTTCACAAAACACCGTGCATGTTTCTGCACTGGGAAGGCCTTGCATTCCAAATGTAATTAGCAGTAAAATTCTCGCTTGACCTTTCCTCACTAACGATTTATCTTGGTAATCCGTGGTATTTTATGCACTTTGAAGGTCAAAATGTTAAAAAATAATACATATATCTTACAGTTTAATCTGTGCCCTCGCTTCTGTGCCTCTTTTCAAGCCACACTATGATATTAATCTTCATCCAATATCTAGGTAACATTGGAGGTCCAGATTGTTTTTTCGGAAAGATTGTTTTGCTCTTTTGAGTGTCCTTGGTTTTTTGATAAGCATTGTCTGTCACCTAGTGCCTTAAAACCCTTTTAATATTTGTCATAAAGTCTTTCATTATAATGGGATTGAAAAGCCAAAAAACTTAGCTTTTGTTGTTGCCTTTGTTTTACAGAATTCCCAACAAGCCGACTTGAAATGAGTGCTGTTGCAGACATTTTTGATAGAGATGGTGATGGATACATTGATTATTACGAATTTGTAGCAGCTCTTCATCCAAACAAGGATGCATACAAGCCTCTCACAGATGCTGACAAAATTGAAGATGAGGTACGTTCTCTGCTTTCTTAGATTGCACTCTATTCTACTGGGGTCATGTTCTTTAATAACTAATTTTACTTTCATTCCTTTATAATTTGACATTTGCCAGTTACAGAAATGTGAAATGTGATATTTAACAGTAAAATAATCGTCCAGTTGTGGTTTTTTGCAGGTTACAAGGCAGGTTGCTAAATGTAAATGTGCAAAACGGTTTCAAGTGGAACAGATTGGGGATAACAAGTACAGGGTAAGTCTAAGGAGCTTCTTAGTTCTTTCAGTTTAAAGAGTCTTTGTATGACATGATTATGCAAGGAATTAGGCCATATTAATTTACGGGAATTTTGTATGACAATTATATCTTTTCTTACTTTAAGCTTGTCTAAATTGTATGGGTTTTTTTCTTGTTAGAACATATAGGCTAACAATATGGGAAAATGCTGCTGCTTTTATTTTCACTGAAACAGCTGAAACTGTTTCCAATGTGTGAGAATTTTTTTAAAAGCTAACTACATGCTTACATATGTACGTGCATACATACATACAACAGCTCCTTAAAAGCCAATCTTTTTGCCTGGATACCCAAAGTGTTTAAACTGTAGCTGGTTTTCTATTAGTTTCATAAAAACAGTGATATTTTCCTATGCTTTTGTGTTGTACTTTAAAAATCTTTTCCAAAGTGTATTCACTCACTTTTATCCACCCTTGTTATTTTATGGGAGCACACTGTTCCTTCTGAAGAAGTATAAAAGATGTGTTAGATATCTGCAGAATGATTTTAGATCACAGAAAAATAAGTATCACATTGTAGAGAAAGATCTTCTACCCCTAGATTCAATAACCAGAACAATTTCAGATGAAATATGCAATATTTGGCTAATAGAGGTTACTAAATACCTGTAGATGATTTTAAAAGACCACAGAAACAGCAATGGGAAGGAAACAAAGGCCTTGAATATTTTCCAATACTCAGTCTCTGGATGGCTGGCTACCTGCTCGTCTCTGAAGTAGATACTTTATTTAGAATGTCTAATGTGTTAGTTTGCATGTGTTCTAGAGTCATGTAGAGAATTTCCTGTAAACTAATCATGTCTTTCTTCCATTTTTCATTTCTTATCAGTTCTTCCTGGGAAATCAGGTATAAACCAGTGGAATGTGCTATGAAGTTTCTTTTGTTCCTTTTTTTTTTTCCTTTTTTTCTAACGCATAGTGACTTAAGCTTGCAATGGTCAGTCTTCTCGCCATTGTTTCATCTTCAGCTAATTCATTGCTGTGATCAGCTGTGGTATTTCTTTAAATGCTATGGAACATTCCTTGTCTCAGGATCCCTCCTCTTCAGTCCCTCACCTGCTTTCTTTGGCCATTTTCCTCATTAAGGAGATTACTTTTAAAGGAACCAGATAACGGTCAGCAGCAATTCTCATAGTAAAAAGTCTTGAGCATTTCAACTGCAATTTTCTTACTATTATTTTATCAGTTTTCAGTTTTGTAGAGGAATGCTTCAAAATTCTGTGTTGTATTTTTTAGGCTATCAGATTAAAAGCTAATCACAGTAAACACAGATCCCAGTGCCATATCAATTTTTTATTGCAAATTAGGCGAAAAGTACTTTGATTTTTAGGAAAAAATCAATCCCTGTGCAGTCAAGCAGACTGATTAAGAACCTAGCTGATTGTTGGTATTTTATATACTAATGCAATGAATCATTAAATAGATATTTTGGAAATAGACAAATTAAATTTGCTGTTCCAGTTTAGACTATACCCTCTCCCAAAGTGTTTTCAAAGAGCTATGGCAGGTCTATAATGTATCGGGGCTGTGTATTCTTTGTCAGTTGGGTCATCAGTGAGTCATACCGCAGTGGCACTGTATAGTGGTACAAGGAGGATACACTTACCAGTGCCCGCTGACTCCTGTGGTATATACTGATACACAGCTTCTTAAGTTGTTAAATCATGCTTGCCTGGTAAGAATGGAAATACTTTACTCAAACCGGGTACTGGATACCATTAGTATCTTACTCTTGCTCTTATAAAGGCAATAATATCTATAATCCATTCTGGAGATGCTACTGTTAACAGCATTAGCCATTTTAAATCTAGAGATGTTGAAAATGTAATTGCATTCCTATTTATTGGCAAAATCTGTTGAAGTACAGAAAATAGCACAAAGAACAGTGGATAATCTTACCACATGCCTCAAGCAATATATCTAAGCTATAATTTAAAATGTTCTCCACATATAGAACAAGCCTCTATTTGAAAAGACTATTTGAAGTTATGTTAATCCTCTTATCTGCCATCTGTACATTTAGATCTGGGAAAAATACAGTATTTTTTGAGAGCATCTAACTCTTTACTGGTGCAGAACAGCATCATAGTAAAAATCAGCAAGTTGGCTGGGGCTTCTCTAGTGCAGTGGTGTTATATGGCTATTGTCAAGAACAGGCCTTTTTGTAGCTTAAACAGGGCTTCCTTTACGTTTTTATTCCAGTGGTTTTACCTCTGATTATTTGAAACATCAGTAAATACTGTTCAAGGAAAGTTGGTATCCAGGCTGTTTTAAGAAGGAAATTAACTGAGTTACCATTAGGAAAAATGCCTAGATAGATACCTGTGTTATTTTCCAGGAGACCCACTGTCTGCATTAACCACAGCCTAGGTTGGCAATTTCCAAAGAATACTGCATAGGTAACTGCATAGTTGCCTGGTGGGGTCTAACTGAAGAATTAAGCTGTGATGGGGAGAAAATAAAGAAAAAAGATAGTATTAGAACCTCTAGAAAAAATTCTCTGTAGAAACAAGCCAATGAAAATAAACTGCATCAATTTGGATGCCAGTTCTTATTTTAACTTTGATCTACATATGTGTAATGGTTCTTTGTTCAGCACATATTGAATGCATTATTAAAAAGCCCTTACAAGTAATGCTCACATGAATGTTCTTATTTATAACAAAAAAACCTATTACTGAATCAAGTGGCAAGCTTTACTTTTGTTTGGTTCCTAGAAGTAATATTCCTTTAAACTTACTCTCTCTTCTTGGCTTAAATAGTATCAAACTGAAGTCGTTTAACAAGTAGGGAGCACGTTTGTGTGGTTTGTATTTAAAGTGTTTCAGTCCCCTCATTGGAGCAAGTAGGTGCAGTTGAACTATGGCCAGCCTTCTCCAAGGGTCCAACATTGTCCCAAAGAGGTGTATTTGACTCCCGTTGGTTTCAGTGAGTGCTCTGCATGTTTGCGTGTGAGAACACTACACTTGGCCTGATGATCCGATACCAATATATTTTAGTGGCATTAGCTAAAAAGTGCTGAATTCTTCTGGTTAGTTCTCATGAGATCGTGGGGTCAACATTTTGGTCATGTTCTCTTTGTCCAGATTTGAACGAGGATACTGCATACACATTTTGTTATACCGGTTTCAAGAGCAAAACATACATTAGGCCTGCCTGGCCATCAGCCCAAAGGAATAATGGGCTGGTGCAAGAGTTAGTATGAAACAGGTTTTTGTGCATCTCTGAATTGTGAAGAGCCTTGATGTGTAGACAGAGGAGTGACAAACAGTTTGTAACAAAGGAGAAGAATGATAGCTATCAATCATTCATTACTTCTTTAATGTTTCCTTCCCCACATGCACCTTGCTATAGGTGAGCAGTGTCAACGCTATACTTGAAAATATCCCTATAAATGAATCAATTGATAAAACTGTGCAATGCTCATAATGCATTGCATTTCTAGACCGCATACTGATCATTTAAAGCGATGCTGCCTTCCTTTCAGCTGACATCTTAAAATCTAGACTGTTGCAGAAGAGAGTTTGCTTTAAGATATTAACAGTGAAATAATACAAATGTGTCTTCATTAATTTGCACAAATGCAGATCGTAACCAATTAAATAATGTGTTACTAATTTTGCTTCCCTTATGAGCTCAGACATTTGAGAATCGAGCATAAAATTAAACCTGAGATTCTTTCTTACCATCCTGCCATCTCCTTTGGATTAATGCAGCAGCATCTGATTTGAAATCTTAACAGCTTTAATAATCTGCATAAATAAATATGATTTTTTAGCATTTACTAATAATTAAATATCAAAATAAACTTTTTAAAGCGCCTGATTTTTAACCTGTCAGCATTGAACTGCATCTGGAATGACTGAGAACCTGAAACTGTTGTTTGATTTTTATTGCAGTTTGGTGACTCTCAACAACTGCGCCTTGTTCGCATCCTAAGAAGTACAGTCATGGTTCGTGTTGGAGGTGGCTGGATGGCACTTGATGAGTTCTTAGTGAAAAATGATCCTTGCCGGGGTATGTAACACCACTGTTAAAATGGACATGCGGATAATTGTTTGGATACAGTCACTGTTCATTGTCTCAAGATGGAGATTGAATTGTATAAAATGCCAGTTCTGTAAACATCATCTCACTAAATGTCACGTAATGATCTGTTTTTGTAAACTTTAAATCCCATGATTAAGATTCTTTTCACTTGCACTGATGTGTGTCTAGAATAACTGTGGTGTCTTCTGCGCAGTTCCTCCAGCATTAGAGTGGTGTAATTAAGAATTGAACTTAGCCCAGATAGAGTTTATGGCATGTAAGCTGCTTGTATGACTTGGCAGAAACAGCATGCAGAAATGTCCAACAAAACCTTCTCAGCAACAGAGAAGTTTTCAGGCAATAAATCAAAATAAGGTGATTTCAATCGAAGAGTAACACCACCACAAAAAAAAAAAGTTCTGAGGCCAGTGGCTGCACCCAGGCTTTCAGGCTCTGCCTTTGTAACCCTGTCTTTTCATTGGCATCCTCCCCAGAACCACTTTGCAGATCCTTGTACAAAGCAGGTGGAAAACGCTTTGGTCAGGAGGACTTCGTGCTCTGGGGGAGCAGAGAGCGCTCTATCACCGTGCCCTCCAGGGCATTGTATCAAGTGCATTGTTTTAGCAGTACACAGCAGTGTAATGACATCTTAGAGTGTCAGAAAGTCTGCTTCTGTGGTGGGAAAGCAAGCTCTGTCTGGCACCGTTCTTGGAGGAACAGCTGGAGATAGGAAAGAAGCCATTTGTGAAGGGAGTGGGAGAGATAAAAGTCAGACAATAGCCAGAGTGGTAAAATTGCAGAAAGTATAATGACTGTGTTCAGAGTGAGCTGACATTCAGTAACGAGGTAATTATATCCTATTAACTAGCAGCATTAAGTTTACTGCATTTTTACCTCTCAGGAATTCTACAGAATCATAATGAATATTGTAACAGCCTAAGAACAGCACAGAGGAGTTCAGGAGAGGCAAGCAAGCTAGTGAAGACAGAGACATCAGCTGTACTGTAGACCTTACTCCAGTGTCAGCTGTCTCACACAGCTTTTACTTTGGGACCAAGGTTTCTAAATAGTTTGATACAGACCTTGGGAGGGTGGAGAGCTTGTATTTGTAGAAGTTGTCATGCTAAGTCCAAATTGTCATGTTAAATCCAAAAAGAAGCTACCGCAAAATCCTGTAAAGGCAGACACTGTGTCACTAAGGCCTAGAAACCTTTGTCTACGGGCTTAAAAGGTAAGCGTAAGACTACTTAACATAGTATCATAAAGCGATGACATCTGAGTTTTTCGGCCGTATTAAAAATAGTTCTTTTGCTTACCAACATATTACATGTTGTTTACTACAGAAATGTAACAATAGTGTTACATTTATTGGTGTTGGACCACAGGTCTAACTGATTCTGCACCTGCTACTATAGGGAAGTCATTCATGCCTGCAGAGCCATCCTTACTTTATAGCTTTCTACTCCTGTTCCTCCAAAGCGCACGATAGTGGAAAGTGAAATGTGCTTCAAAATGTCTGACTTCATTGAAGGATCAACTTGGTTAGTTCTGATGTATCCCAAATATTTTTCTCAGGCCTATTGGCAGGCAGACTTGGGTCAACACTGAAAGATGTGATACTTAATAACTATCTAAGCAGGATTTATTGGAACTCCTTATTCCTCAGATTAAGAGTCCTTTGGAACTTTATCCCCTCTTCATTAATAAACCTTGTATTCTATGTACCTCTATAGTGTTTTCTATAGTACTTTATCCCTTTTTCATGGGAAATACATAAGCAGATGAGTAAGTCAACACAGTGGGTCTAAAGGAATACTGATCTGTATGAAATCATCCAGACATTGGACGTTGTGCATTTTGGTACCTAATCCTAGCCTTGTTGAAGTCATTGATGCAAAGTAGTTGCTGATATCACTTGGTGCAGATTCAGGCTTTTCCTTCAGCACCTCACCCAGCAAATCTGCATTTCCAGCAAGGGCTTCTCATGCTTTCAGATAAATCACATCTCAAAGAACTGTTGTAATAAATAGCTTTAAAAGTATTGGACCTAGTTATATAAAATAATTCTAGCTTATATTACTTCTTTATGTCAGCAGATAAATACCGTTACACAAGTATACTTGGGACTGCAGCTGAGTCTATCCAGCCACTATTTCCTTTTTGCCTAGAAGATGTTTGAGAACTCACCTCGGAGCACTTAGAGACAGCTTGTGCTCTGAGTCCTGTCTTTTGGCCTGGTGCTCTGAGTCTCTTGCATATGCAGCTGCTATACTTGATTTCTTCTCCTGCTAACGATTTTCTTTAATGTGACCCATGTCCTGTGTCATTTTTTCTAGTTCATCATCACGGGAGTAAAATGTTACGTTCGGAATCAAACTCTTCAATTACCACTCAGCCTACTATAGGTTGGCAAACCCCTCTCTTTGTCTCCTTCTCCTCCTCTTCTCCTCTCTCTTCATTTCCTTCCCACTTTATTAAAATATATACTTTTAACAATATGCTACACCCATCACATATAGCTTAATGTGTTCCTACATTGGCTGGTGCTTTGCAAGCTAATTTTTTTTGACACGCTTTAAGAGTGTTTCAAAAACAATTGTCATTCACACTTGACACAGTTAAATGCTAACATGTCTTGCATCTATTTTTGCGGAACATTCTCTCATATGTGTGTTTGTGTGTGTGAGTGCTTAGCCACCAATTACCTCATCATAGTTTGGATTTTATGTTCATCATTGCATGTTGCCAAACTACATAACTTCATTGTTTTGAATAAATATATTTGCTGCTTTCCTGTAATTAGCAATTTCTTCTGGAACATCCAAGCAAGTATTATTTATTATGAGTAGCTGTAGAGTTAGCAAAACTGCTCATCAGGTTCTGTCTATGTATTAATAGTTGATTGATTAACAATGATTTAGCACGTTGAGCATTCCATATCACGCTGACTTCCTTGGACAGTGGTTCATTCCTGCTGGCATAAAGTATTAGAATAAGTGAGTTCTGCACATAACTCTTCTGTGTCCAAAATAAATGCATTACACAGTAATGCATTTTATTTATTGTTAAAATATGTTGGAGTTGGCATGGCAAAAATGACAATAAACAGCCTTGTGACAATTTTCATATCTGACTAAACGAACACCTTTCTTTGCTGCAGCTAAAGGCAGGACAAATGTGGAGCTGCGTGAAAAGTTCATTTTGGCAGACGGTGCCAGTCAGAGCATGGCAGCTTTCCGACCAAGGGGCCGTAGATCACGACCCTCTTCAAGGGGTGCTTCTCCCAACAGATCTACTTCTCTGTCAAGTCAAGCTGGCCAGGCAGCTGCCCCGCAAGCAGTTGCTACAAGTACGCCAAAGGTAAGGAGAAACATACAGAACTGCACTGGTTAAAAAATGGGATATAGACTTGGGTTTTTTTCCTTGCTCCAACAATACTGGTGCTCTCCCTAACTGATAGGGAAGAAGTAGCTCAATTTTATTTCATAACCTGGGAAGGATCTCAGAAGTCTTTTCAGTGTATTTCCTCTACTGTTTGTTTGCAACATGGGAATAGAAGAATTCTTTACATTTAAGGTGCCACATGAGCTAACTGGAAGTTTGGGAATAAGCTCTGAAAGAGCAGTGAACCTCTCCATTTCGTTTAAAAAATAAGCTCTGCCATCTCTTCGTTTCAGAACATTTGTCATCAACTCTTTCTGCTTAGTTTTTATTTCTGCTATGAGATTGATCTCCCTGTGAAAGCTTGGGTATCTTCTCCATGACATTGTTTTCCATCTACTGTCCTTCATATTTTGATTTACCATTGTTTCATACAGACACCCCATCATTTAACACGCAACTATGGTAAGCCATGGTTGACAAACAGCAAAACGTCAACTCCTTCTAAGCCACCAGAATCCTCAGACCATCAAGGGTCATCTGCAGAGGTACAGTAAGGACAGAGATTCTAGTCTAATGACCTTCCTTCACTAAAACTGTCACTTCACTAACAGCCACTAGAGCTTCAGAGCTGCAACGTCCTTTGCATATTAATGCATTGTTTTTATTTTAGATCTGTGTCAAATTATTTCTTTTCTCTTTTTTTTTTTTTCCCCCCAAAGCCTTTTTTTTATGTTCTGTTATGGTTTCTGACTTTTAGGAAAACTCAGCCTCAATGCATTTACATTTAAAGTGCAAATGGTTAATAAATCATAACAGTATGCAATGAACTGGATGAGCAAATGTGGTGGAAAAGTACTTTTTTTTTTTTTTTTTTTAAATAAACCAGTTTATATACTTTGCAGGTTTCTTTCCTAAAGAAAGAAATAGCCGGTTGCTACGAAGAAGATGGCACAAAGTACTGACTGTGATATATAAATCTTTCCAACAGCTGAAAGTTCTGTTTAGGGGGCTAGTGACCAATCGTTGCTCTAATAAGATAGCTATTTGATGACTTAACAGGAAACGAGCTTTGGTCTTATTTCCAGCCCACCATGACTTACATAGAAACTGCTAATATAGCAATTAGGATTGTGCTGGCAATCAAGCTATGTGACCAAAATTTGAATAGGCTTGGAGCCAAAGTGTCTTCTCTAAGGTTATTGCAGTCAGTGAAAGATTGCAGCTGGATCTTGTAGGAGTTACTCTTGCCCTGGGTTAGACGGAGGGCTCGGTGTGGGGAACCTGGTGTAGCTCGGTTGTAGCTTCTTTTCATAGATCTGTGCTTTGCTGCCTATTGCTACTCATGTGACACCTTGTGGTGCTAAGCTTACATGACCTCAGCGTGGCTTTGCTCAAAGATGCGTAACGAACTTTTCACTCCCTCCTTCTGTGCGAGTGGGTGCGGTACTTGTGCACGCTACAGCACTTCAAGCACACCGGGCTGCTGCTTATAATGATTAACAATAGCACAGAGTTGAGTCAGTTGTCAGTTTCTAATATATTCCTGTATTTTCTTTCATCTCTTAGCTGGTAACTGAATTGTAAGATTAATTGATGGTACTTTAAAGGGTTTATAGACATGGAAAGGTGTTGTTTTCATTGAATTACAATAAGGTAAAAGCAGCTGGCAGTGATTTCAAATGGGGCACTGTATTTCTCACCTGCTTTTAAAACTGCCAGTAGTTTCTGTGAGTTTCTTTTATGTAAGCTGCCATGGTTTAAGATAATTAATGGAATGATTGGGGTGGGGTAGGTTGCAGTGGATTTCCAAGGCACTCTGCCACATTTTCTGCCCAAAAGGTTACTTATTTTATATGTAGACTGCATTTGGGTTTAGGGCTAAACTGAAGAACAAGCCTGATCTCTTTTTTCTTCTTGTACCAGTGATTTTATCCCAGTGCTTCGCCCAAAGTGCCACAGCTTCAGCAGGGGTAATGGAGAGCGTTCCCTTTCTCCTTCTTCTCCCAAGCAGTCTCTGTATAGCGGAGATTTCCAGGGTGTGGCTGGCTGGATGTTAAGCACTGCTACTTGGCTTTAAAGGGGGTTTAACAGTGACCATCCCTGTGGGAGCCAGCAGATTGTCTGCTCTGTAGCATCTCGGTGCTTTTTCGTTCAGATATGCCAGAAGTGGTCCGAGCTGGCAGCTGCCAGGCAGGCTCCCACCAGGCCTCCGCCTGGTGCTTAGCTTCAGGCAGCTCCCAACACACTTCTCTGGCTCTTGGTTTTCAGTACCTAATTCTACCCCACCACTGTATGGGGATCAGAGGCACAGAACACAGGATCCTGGGATCCAGGCCACTCAACATGCCACATTCATCACTGCAGTATTCTTTTTTGGGGATATTTACGTAGTATTTTTGTGTTGATTAAATGAATATGAATACTGTAGTTTTCCTTTTACTTGCATACACCTCCTATCTAGTATGTTACATGTGTTTTGAGATTTGAGGATTTAATTCTTGTGGCTTTGAAAGAAATCTTCCCATTTGGGGCAGATTGCAAATCAAGACTCATTTTATTTCAGAAATGAGAAAGCAAGCAGGGTAAGACTGTGGAGCAGAGACATTTTGGACAATATACTGAGGAACAGGAACTTTCCAAATTAGTCCTGTGTCCTTTTTTCCTGCTTTTTTTCTAGGAAAAGCTTTTGAGATTTGGTGGTTTTGTTTTACCATCAAAATATTTATAAAATTGAAACAAGTGTATTCACCACCTATAACTACAGTCAGAATGGTGGAAAATGAAGCTATGCAGACTTAAAACCTCAACCACTTATGTCTGTTTATTTAAGTCACGTACCATCAACTAATCTTACGTGCTTGACTAATTATAAGAAGGTAGCATTTTTCTTTATATGCATTGAAATACAGACAAAGAATGTTAAAATGTTAATGTCAAGCAGAGTGTTAAAGTGATTTTTTTTGTGGGTGTTTTACATTTGGACTACTTCAAGTGCTAACTGCTAAGGGATTGTTCAGAACTTCACATCATGAAAAATGTCCATAGTGACTTAAACCAGTATTTCAGATTCACAGTGAATGTTGTTATGATGGTCATATTCTAAGCTATGTACTACCTAATACCAGACATTATCTTCAGTGGTGACAATTGACAATTTTTGGGTTGGTTTTTTTTTTTTGCATAGGGGACACCGATTCAAGGAAGTAAACTCAGACTGCCAGGGTATCTATCAGGGAAGGGTTTCCACTCTGGAGACGACAGTGGCATCCTGTCAACAGCAGCTACCAGAGTTAGAGCTCAGTTTGCAGGTGAGTGTCTTGAATTTAGAGCTTGATCTACCACTTGCTTTTTTTTCCACCTGAATACTTAAGGTCCTGTTAGGGTGTGAGGGAGATGTCAGAAGAGTGGGAAGGAGTGAAAGTCTCCACATTAGTATTGCCAATGGCGCACGTAACTGGGATAATGGTCCTCTGTTCACATGGTTGCACAGCAGGTATGTTCAGCTCTGGATGTGCAAATTTCATGACTGCAGCCCTTGATAATGGTATCTCCAGCATATCTGCCTAAGGAACTAGGGAAGGAGCATTTACTTAAAAAAAAAAAAAAAAAGTTCTGTTCTTCACAGTATTCAAGTTCTGCTCAACTGTGATGGAGGAAAGGGGGCACTTAATCATGACTTGTCCATTTCTTTTGAAAGAACTGCAGGGAGCAGCTGTGGCTGACCTTATTAATGGAATATCCCATTGAGATTTTTAAAACAGTATATAAAATTGAAAGTAGCGAAGCTGTGCTCTTCCAGGATCCTCAGAGCAGCCCTGTGTAAAGGAGAGGGCTAGGTGGTTAGAACAGAAGATAGCTCTGCTGGCTTTCCCTCGCATCTTAAGCTCTGCAGAGCATACTGAGCAGTACTGGAAAATCCTGTTCAAAGAGTAGATGTCTTTCAAGTTATAGGTGATTTGAAAAACGAGTCACCTGAGATTCCAGTTTCAACTTTGTGTTCTTCACACACACAGGGAACCAAATTTGTCAAGATCAAAAAGATTCAATAAGTAATTGGAAAATTATGAAAAAGACACGTTAATGTTTTTCTGTTTAAGATTCTTTGTTGTGGTTTTTTCTTCATGGCACATTTTCTGGGCAGGCTTTCACTTTCACAGACTTGCTGAGAGCTCATTTACTCAGCCCTTTGTTTGGGAGAGTTTATGCTCTGCCCTTGTTTACTTGCAGCTTTCAACTGTATGGGTTTGTTTTGTTTGTTTTTTTTTTTTTAAAAAGAGGGGTACACACTTAGAAATTGGGATATTCATCTGCATCTGCAAGCTGCATATATTGGGAAATCCTGAGTGAATGAAGAGGCCAGATACTGAATTCTTTCAATTCATAGCTGAGAAAATGGCAGGGGAAAGAAAGGATCTGGCTGTTGAGTGAGTATACAAAGCGTGTCTAGCAAGTCAAGAAAAATTGCCACGATAATACATTTTTAATGAGATGTGCAATGTGAGTGACAAATCAATGATGTCATTTGATCTCACATTTCCTTCTCCTTAGTAAGAGATATGGCATTGGTTTATGCTCTTGTTTACTACCAACGTGAACTTCGATCATCATCTAGCTTGCCTGCCAGAGGTCTAAAGTTTAGTTTGTGCAATGAGGAATTTTTGGGATTGCCAAAGACCTGGGAAAGACCTGCGCACCTTTTCCATCCTTACCTCTGGTACTGATGGGTATCTTTTCTCTTCTAGAAACCAGAAGAACTCCAAGCAGACCTGGAAGCCGAGCAGGAAGCAAGGCTGGCAGCAGGTCAAGTAGCCGCCGAGGCAGTGACGCATCTGACTTTGACATTTCAGAAATCCAGTCTGTATGCTCAGATATGTCAGAGACTGTTCCTGCTACAAGCAGACCGACACCCCGAGCAGGTTCTCGGCCAGGATCAGCCAAGCCTTCTAAAATTCCAACTCCCCAGAGAAGGCCACTAGCCAGCAAATTGGACAAGTCCTTGAAGAGATAATATGATTGGCTCTGTAAAGGTCTTTTCCTTTTGCATTAAGTATTTAAGTTCGTAAGATGTAAAATATTATGTAGAAATTATTGTGAAATATCGCAAGAGGTGGATTTTTAATTCTGCAGATGGCCTTATTTGTGTATTTGTCTTCTTATTTTATGTGTATAATTTTTGTCAGATTTGTTTTTGTTTATGCCATATCCTGTGAGAAGGGGGAAGAGTTTTAATGTAAACTAACAGTTGTACACAGTGATGTGTAGAAAGTACACTAAAAAAAAATTGCCGAATGTACAGTGTACTGAATGTACAGTAAGCCTCTGCAACCTGAACAAAATAGGCCTATCACTATGTCATTAGTTAACAGTAAAGGATACCTCATGATTTTTCTTTAAAAAAGAAAAAGAGAATACTAAAAAGCCAAAAGACACAATTACACATTTTGAGCTAACGAAACAAACACTAAAGGATGTACGTCAAAACTTCTAAGGAATACAAACCCACATTCACAGTACCCTTATTTATACAGCGTCTCTCGGAGAACTCACAGAGTTAATTAAGCACTCGCCAGTAATATGATACTCCAATACCTTGCAGCGTTTCTGTGCCATTGCTTTCAAGGAGGCCAGACACATTCTGGATACCTGAACTATTATTCTGTAAGGATACCAATATAAAGTGCATTCATGTAAATGTGAGGTTTTCTTTTGCTTGAGTGGGTGGTAGCACTGTATCATTGAACTCATTTTGTATCAAAGCAATTTTGCTTGCAGAAAGCTCCGAAATAAACATGTCCCTTAACTTTATTTCTATTGTATTTCTTATTTCACAGGAAGGTAATTTTCTGCGTTATGTTTTAGGGCATATATTGTTTCAGATGACCAGTAATTACCATAGTTACATAGGCTTTAATGTAATTTCCCATTATCAGCAATCGGATTTTGGTTAGCTACTGTATTTGTTTAATAAAACACTAAATTGCACATATCATTTATGAAATTACATGTAGTTATTGTGTGTTGACAATTATTTTCTCCATATTAAACTGTGACATTCATATACTGTGTATGAAAAGCATAACGAGTAATTCGGTTGCTCTTTTTGTCAGTGAAATATTTTTGCCATTCATGGATTCTTTCAAAAGGATTAAGAATATTTCATTTTCAGTGGAAAAAGGTTGCAGCTTCAAGTGGGAGTGCTGCACAACGGCTGGGTGGGTGCTGTAGTAAGTAGTGACAGAACCCTAGAAATTTGAAATGCTTTTCAGTAATGTCAGAGGACTCGGGTAGAAGTTGGCCAACATGGCAGACCAAGCCTGACAGTTCATGTACCAGAAAATGCCATACCTCATGACTCTAGTAGAGGAATTTTCAGGGGAGACTGGTTTCTGGTTGGTCCCATAGCGTGATGAAAATGAGGCGGATGCTCAGCTGATTACGTGCAGGTCATGGTGATACCTGCGTTCTCTGCTAGCACTCACTGGCAGTGTTGCCGAGACGATGTTTTCTGAGATGTCACAGGAGTTTCCTGCAGACTTGCAAGTTGACTTGCACAATCAGTGTATAAGAAACAGAAAAACAAAATAATACTCAAAAGATAATTCAATCAATCAAAATCCACTTGTGTCAGGATTTCCTCCAGCACAGAGCTGTGTGGGTGTTTGGGGAAAGCAGACAGTGACCAGTCTGGGAATAGGCACGCATGTTTTACTGAATACCAGAGCACCGGTCACTGCTGCAGCGCTTTATCTTTCCATGTTTCCCCTCTCCTGTTGCCGCTGTCTGTCCAGTGATTGCTTTCCTAGAACATTAAAATACATCGGGATGACTTCAGTGCTTTTTGGTACCCCACAACACCCTTGGATAAAGAGAAGTCTACATGTGCAGGTAGTCACTGAAGCAACTCCACTTGTCAGCAGGAGAAAGGAAAAGGGCAGGATTTAGGCACTTGCGTGGATAACTTGGCTGCGGGAGGAGATGGTGCCCCATGTAACAGTCTTGGTGCATTTTGTAGCCACAGGACTGGTGGAGAAAGGGGTAGGGACAGCAACTCAGAACCACTCCCCTGCAATAGGTCCACAGTTCAGTTCCTTGTAACCCAAATGGACAGAGCAGCTTATTCTGCACGAGGCAGTGTTGGCACAAACCTGAAGCACCTCATGTGTATGTTGTGGTCTTAGCCTTAAATGTGTTCATATGGCCTCATTAATGATGCAGCTTTATGGAATTTTCATGTTGCTACATGGTAATTTAACAGAAATATTGGAGCTATGAACAGTTTCTGAGAAACCTAATGACAGCTAAAAAAGTCCTTGGGTTCCTGTGGCTCTGCAGAGGGACCTGGACAGGCTGGATCGATGGGCCGAGGCCAACTATATGAGGTTCAACAAGGCCAAGTGCCGGGTCCTGCACTTGGGTCACAACAACCCCATGCAGCGCTACAGGCTTGGGGAAGAGTGGCTGGAAAGCTGCCTGGTGGAAAAAGACCTGGGGGTACTGGTTGACAGCTGACTGAACACGAGCCAGCAGTGTGCCCAGGTGGCCAAGAAGGCCAATGGCATCCTGGCCTGTATCAGGAATAGTGTGGCGAGCAGGAGCAGGGAAGTGATCGTGCCCCTGTACTCGGTGCTGGTGAGGCCGCACCTCGAATACTGTGTTCAGTTTTGGGCCCCTCACTACAAGAAAGATGTTGCCTTGCTGGAACAGGTCCAGAGGAGAGCAACCAAGCTGGTGAGGGGTCTGGAGCACAAGTCATACGAGGAGCGGCTGAGGGAACTGGGGTTGTTTAGTCTGGAGAAGAGGAGGCTGAGGGGAGACCTGATCGCCCTCTACAACCACCTGAAAGGAGGCTGTAGCGAGGTGGGGGTCGGCCTCTTCTCCCTGGTAACAGACGATAGGACGAGGGGGAATGGCTTGAAGCTGCGCCAGGGCAGGTTTAGGCTAGACATTAGGAAAAACTTCTTCACCGAGAGGGTTGTCAGGCTCTGGAATGGGCTGCCCAGGGAGGTGGTGGAGTCCTCATCCCTGGAGGTATTTAAAAGAAGGATAGATGAGGTGCTTAGGGACATGGTTTAGTGGTGGGATGGCAGGGTTAGGTTAAAGGTTGGACTCGATGATCCTAAAGGTTTTTTCCAACCAAAGTGATTCTATGATTCTAAGATAATATACTGTTGGCTACTGAAAAACAGGGGAGGCTGGGACTGGCAAAGCGGGAAATTAATTTATGGGCTTGAGAGAATCATCTGGTATTGGAAATCCCAGCAACTTAGTGGGACTAGCAATTCTGTTAAAAAAGCCCAAATCTTTCTCAAGATGTTACACCTTCCTTAATTACCTTCTTCCAAAAACTATTTAACTGCTTTAGATTGATACTAAGAACTCCCAAAACTAAGAGACTTTCCAAAATTCTGTTCCCTGTGCTACAAAAATCATACTGACTCAAGTCTGAAAATAAACGTTGGATCCTCTGCACTTCTCTGACCTCAGGATGAATCTGCAGAATTTGATGGAAAAGGCATATTGTGGACTTAGCAGTAAGTGACAGCTCAGCCTGGGTGAACTCTCTTTGTAAAGGAAGAAGTGGTGTTCAATGTCCATCCTCCTGGAATTCAAAAATATTTCTTCTTTGGAACCAGCATAAATGAGAGAGGAAGGATCACCCCTATAACCAATTCACCGCCTTCTTCAGTCGCCTGAGTTTTTACATTAACCTCATCATCGGAGATGTGTTTGCTCCCTTTTATTCTTCTCCTCCTAACAACGGGAGTTGATCCTGAATTCACCCAGCCTGCCAGATGACCGTAAGTAGAGTCAACCTTTTTGTGTGGCCTAGACTCTTACACCTGTATGTTCTGGGATATTCAACAGTTGGACTTGATGATCTTAAAGGTCTTTTCCAACCTCAATGGTTCTATGATTCTATTCTGTGATTCTCCCGTGCAGCAAAGGAGCAGGGGTGATGTGGAGGGAAGAAGGATTGGAAAGCCCATGGCTGTGAGAACCATATTGTTCAGTGAATAATGTATATTTAGCACTTGGAAAAGCTGGCTCAGTTCTAGGCCCCCTTTGCTTTTTCAGTCATTTTCAGCTTTCCGCATTTCTGGTTTGCTGCCCTCAAAATGGGAAAGTGTCCACAGAATTTTCTGAAATCTGCAGGTGAAGCCTGTGAGTAAAACAAGAACCATTAGGAAAGCCAGTGATGCCTTGTGGCCTAGGCTCCCACAGTTGGTTCAGCTTAGGTGTTTTGTGAGCCTCTTAATTAGATGCTAATACAAAAGATGACCATAACTCAGGCTTTGCCTGTGGCATATCTCCTCACAGAAGTGTTGGGTTGAGGCTATAGGCAATCTTGATTGACAAAATTAATGCATTTCATAGAAATAATCTCTGATGCAAGCAGCTATACCATACCGTACCATAGTCAGCAGCAACATTTGAATGTGTAGCTGCCTCTGCTGATGTCTGCCGTAGGACCGGCAAGACCATCTACGCCCCACAGCTTGCCTGTGAGAGAGGGGCCGCTGTGCTTGTGCATGTTGGTCATAGCGTGGCAAGAAGACAAGTTGCTGAGCACTTGCTGTAATATTCTAGAAATAACTACAGGGATGGAAAAAAAAGAAAAATCAGCATTGCCTGGTTTGCTGCATCTCGGTGCAGTTGCCCTAACAGCTTCCAGGCATTTCCAGTTCTTAGGCTGTATGGTAGCATCTGAGCTTGTCCTAGGCTGGTGGTATTAGGTAGCTGTTTGCTTGAACTGTGGGCCCTCGCAGGGAGTGGTGATGCTAGGAGGTTTATATCTTCATGTGAGGTGAGTGGAATTCAGTAGGACAAAGAAAAGGTGCTTTCCTACTGAAAATTGTTCTCTCTGCTGAATTTGAATAACCTGTTTGCAGGCATGGAGGTGGGAGAGATGGTTGGCTTGGTTGCTTGCTTTTTTTTTTCCAATAGTGTTGTCAGGCTACATGCAGGTAGGTTACTCTGTAGAAAAAAAAGAAGTTGTATTTGTTGAAAAGGGGAACACTGCGGAGGAAAGGGGAGCTCTTCAGAAATAATGGACAAGGCAGCAGCTTAGATTTCACATAACTTGCATGAAAAGGTTTGGTGGCTGATACTTTTGAGGTATTTTTTTATGCAGATTGAAGTCCTTCTGTTAAGACTTGTTCAGAGTTTGGCCATTGCAAATGAAGTGGTATCTGACCTGAAGCTAAGAGAGTCTTGGGGGCTGTCGTTTCATACTTAAGTAGTTCTTCTGAACTGAAATTGTTCAAATAGTCTGAATTGCAGCTCGGGGTGCTCAAACTGCATTTCTGTCTTTGAAAGTTGAAGGAAGAGTGATAAAGAGGGATTGCGTAACTTAGCTGGCATCCTGGATGAGTACATACGAGAAAGTTAATAGATGTGTTCTTAGCACTTGGATGATTGAATATGAGTAAGAACCCCAAACCATAAATCAGGCCCTGTCAGCATCTACAGTGTTTTTTGTTCCTCTGGGAGGAGGCAGCTGGAGCGATGATAGCTCTGTCCTGACAGGAAGAGCTGACTTGGAGCTTTTCATGGGGGTCACAATGGTCTTTCCGACATTTAGAAACATATCCAACACCATTAATTATTTTTTTTTCCTCTTCTGGGGGCTTGAGCATCGTTCTTCCAAGTCCTCATTTATTGGTAGAAGAACGGGGACCTAGGGACCGATGGAAGAGTTTGCACTGTCTGGGCTATTTTTAAAGGCACTGAGTTCATGTGATGAAGAAATCTCTCTCTATTTAAAAGCCTGTGATCAAAGTAGAAGATGGGAAACAAGTCAGTTCAAAATGAGGATAAAAAAATAGGCTCGTACGTACTGCAAATACTGAGCAACTCCACATTTGCTGATCAGACAAAGGGGTGTAGCTTCACTTCCAGCAACACCGATTTGAAGCTTTATAGACCAAATCAACAAAACAAGGTAATCAGGAGAAGGTCATGTTCACTGAAGGCTGCTACAGGAGCTGAAGGGTGAAGGAGCTGAGCTGCTGCCTGGAGTCCTCTCAACATGAGAGGTTTGAAAAGTGTCTAGCATACATGCAAGCTTTTTCTTAAAGGATGCTGGGTAAGCTCTGGGAAACTGCTCATCAGTTTGGACTTGAAAAAAATGATAGAAGCAATAATAAATGATATATTAGTGGAAACCTGAATAAATACACTACAGAACAGTCAGCTTAGCTTCTGGTGGGAAGTCACGTCTTACAAACTGCCTGGAAGCCCTTGAAAGGGTCAGTTAGTGTGGAGAAGGGTTGAGATAGACCACATAGCTTTCCAAAAAAATCAGCAAGGTCTTTCACTGCAAATTCTCAGAGAAGTAAGCACTAATGGGATCAAAAGAAAGGTCTCCGTGAGGTTAAACAGCACCTTAAAAGCAAGGAAAGACAGCGTAGGAGAAGGTGGTCAGTTGTAACAGAGAAGAGAGGTCTGCAGTGGCTCCACTGAACGGGTTTTAGCACAAAGCTGCAAATGCTGGCTCAGAAGTTCCTGAAGCGCATGTTGTTGGAAGGGTGCTCTGGAAAAAAGCATCACTGCATTCCTGTGATTCATCTCGCCTCCTGGGAGGTGTGCATTGCTTTCCACTGATGCTGGGGATCCCGCAGCGACTACCTCAGCCCTAGCCAGCCAACCTTTAGATGGCTGATTTAAGTAGAACAAATCCCACCCCAAATTAATGAGTCCATTTCTAGCTAAGGGTAACATGGGATGGGATTTTCACAAATGATTTGGAAGTTCTGCTGCTGCTGGCTTTTATCCAGCACTAAATGTATTTGAGAGGTATGCAAAGCACACACCATCATATAATTTAGCGCCAATTCTACTCACGTCAGGAAACACAAACCATGTAGGACGAGTGGAGAATCCAGTCACGTTATCGTTCTCAAATACTTGAGGAACTTTTCAGCATTCCTGGGATCCTTCAGCAGCAAACCCAGGTTTGAGCAAGTGTATTCCCCACCGTGGTGCTCCCAGTCGCGTACCCCTTTACAAATCCTGTTTCCTTTGGATTCTCTGACCATTCATCCTACTGGGTTCCACTGGCATCAGTGTAACTGGACGCTTCTTTCGTGGGACACTCTGGCAGGCCATACACAAACCACGTAAAAACTTAAGTCACTGAAAAGGATACCACATCAACGTGTTTCTCCTCCTTTCAAGCGTCCTATGGATCAGAGGAAGATAACAGAAAGGGGTTTTCCCAAAAGACATGAGCTATTCATTACTTTGGTGTGGTTGCTTTTTTTGGTTTTTTTTCCCCCACTATTTGCATTCTAGATAAGCACAACTGAGTGTGGCCATGCATAAATAGCTCTTTCTGGAATGAAGAAAAATTAAAATAATTAAGTAAGTGTTAAGTTTTGAGTGCAATGAATATTTACTGAAAACTCTTTATTTGAATAGCTCTCCATTCAGTCAGAAATTAATCCAGAGCACAGTTCATTATATTGGAACTCAAGAGCAAAACATAGACATTCATTTTAACACAAATTTAATTTGTTCTGTAAAAATACAATGAGATGCAGTAAACAAACCGCAAATAAATTGGGCAAGCCTAACGCCTTTCTCAAAAGGAAGGCAAACTGCTAGCAGTGAATGCTGTTTCCACATATTTTTATTGGTTTTTTTCCCTCGCGGAGTGTATTTGCAAATACTTGGTACAGTTGTTCTGAACCGTACAGCGGCTCTGCAGCGTTTCCTATTGAAATGAGCAAACTGAATTTTCCAGCCCGTGTGCGTGGCTCTGCAACAAAAGCCTAAGCGATGCTTTCCGCGGCCAGATGGCGAGGAGGGGGTGTGAGCCGTGGCTCCTGAACTCGGGCTGAACCTCCCAGTTATGGTCCCCGTGCCGGCACAGCTGCCTCCTCGCCCGGGAGGCCTGGCAGCGGCTGGGGAGGAACGGCCTCTCGGGAGGCGATGGCTCATTATTTCTGCCAATGCTCGGGAAGATCGTTAGCCCGACCACAGCGTTCCCAGGTGCTGGAAAGCCTTCGTGAGTCCGCTGATGTGGTCGCTTAGCCAACACAGACTCCTCCGTGTGATTTCTTTTCTTTTTATGCATACACTCTGTGTTTACCTGGGAGATGAAATAGCAAAGAAATAATCTTTAGTCTGTTACCCCCACATACTTCAGGGGAAGGGGGGTGTCTCCTCTGTATCCCAGCTTATGAGGACTTAGTAAACCTTTCCAGATTTTGGAGGAGAGTTTTGTTTTTAATGATGCAAAAGAATTTTAATGTAGCTCTTGCTAATGGAAAAGCTCTTCTTAATTACCAATGGAAACTTCAGCCCCTGAATGAGCACTTAAGAGTTTGGTAGCTTTAAAGCTGTCCATGCAAGAGAGCTCCTCCTCCCCTCCGAGCTCCCGCTCGGTTTCCAGTGGTGTGCGTGTGACTCTACAAAAATGTTGCTGTGATCTCATCCAGTAAAACAACCCTGCTTGGTACTTGCCCAAAGCCTCTGTTAGGCTGTAGCAGCTATGGGGCATTAGGCTACCGCCGCCACCCTCTCTCCCTGTTGCAGGAGCAATGCCTTGAGGTCAGCACGGGGGAAACGCTGCCCTTCCAGCGACAGAGAGTAACAAAATGTGGCAGCGGCCGGTCTATGGGCAGAGCTGGCGGCTGGGGTGGGTGGCAGGCAGCTGTTTGGTGGCCCAGTTTCACAAGAACAAGACTTCTGCGGTAGCTGGGCACACTCAACCCCAGCAGTGAGAGGTTGGTGAGTGGCCTTAGTTCCCCTGGCAAGACCACGCTGGTGCTGGGAAGGTTCTGCATGTGTTGGACCTGCCCTCTTTCTAATGCCAGGTGGCTTCATCAGGCTCAGGGCTGGCTGCTCCTTTCTGCTAGCTGCTGTATCACAAAGTGGTGGCAGCAATGTATAGAGCAAGAATTACCCCAGTAATTTCCAAAGTCTGCAACTGAATAGCTCTTTGCTTAGTCAGGAAGAGTTATCAATAGTGACATCACCTGTTAGCTGCTCTTACATTTCCTCTTTGGCAGGAATCTGAGCATCCTCTCTTCGTGTCCTCCACAGGGGCTTCCTGAAAGAGTGGGAAATTTGGGAAACCTGATCTCCTTTTCTGAAGGTGCGCATGTATAACTTTTTATTGAATCCGTAGCTCCAAGTACCTGCACAGCAAGTGAAAGTGGGACCATGCCATCACCTTGTGCGTTCTGCTGGTCCGTGGAGGTGGTCCAGGATTTATGCGGCTTGCTGCAAGTATCTTGTAGGAGTAACTGAGTAGTGGGTACACTTTGTTCTTTACTAACCTTCCCTCAAGAGCAGGACTTTGTGTGTGGTGGAGATTTCCAGTTTGGTTGTGTTTCTTTATTCACAAAGCTCCATGATTTTTGCGTTGGAAGGACTATTGAAGATGTATTCATTTCTCCTTGTAATGGAACGTAGGAAGTTTTTCCTTTTCTCTTAGAATATAGCTGAAATTTACAATTAATGCCTCTAAAAACTGTCTTTGAAAAAGACAAAGTTTTCTCTTTTTGTAGAAAATGCCGTTGTGTTGGATGGGGCAGAACACTCTCCTGTGGTTTTTATTAGCCATGATTTGAGTTAAACTAGTTTTGGCAGAAAAGACAGGAACGCAAACCCATTCCTTTGTTTTATTAACTTTTTCTCTGGTTTATGTTATTCTTGTCCAGTGAAACACTAGTAGAAGTAGACAATTAGTCGCAAATTTCCTAAATAGCAATGCAAACTAAAAAGGGGGGATTATCAGCTGGAGTTGAGTTTTTCAGTCAAAATGGAAGAGGTTAAGGAATCTTTTCCTTGTCTTAGATATATGGCCTGATGTATACATGAATGTCTTTTCATATTACGTCTTTATAAATTAGTAGTCAGACTCTGGCCCTGAATGTGGTGTTATTAAACTCTAGGGTATAAGATGTGGTCTCCAACTCTACATAAATAAAAGCAAATATTTTCAACGGAGTACTCAAATGATGTTGAGGGAGTTTGAGCTCAGGCACAGTGATGTCATTTGACCATTAAAAAAAAACCCTCTGAAAAAATACATAATTGTGCAATAAGTATGTAGGGTATGATTGTTGAAGTACTGAAAACGTTTAGAAGCACCTATTGGATGGGCAATATTTTAGGCAGCTGCATTAACATCAAGTGATGATTTGGAGAGTTCTGTTTTGGGAGTTGGTGGTGGCTTTTTGCGATTGAGTACCTGTGTGTGAGCTTACCAGACTGAGGTCATTTGCAGTCCAACACAAGGACGTATACATGGTTTGGAAGGTAGACTTAGAGATAAAATCAGTTGGGTTAAAATCCAAGAGGAGAAGACATAATTTTGTTGTTGCGATATTAACTTGCAAGGAAACATTTTTGCCGTAAATTGTACTGTGTAAACTCGCATGTGTAGCCTCAGACTGGAGCACCAGCTGTGTCTATCGCCGGGGAGATCTAGTTAACAATGCATGTCAGAGAAAATTATAGCATCATTTATTCATACCTCTTAGAACAGCAGAAATAAGGTTGAAATCCATGTGCCTGGAGACAAAAGGTTTTGTCCTAGTTCTTATGCCGTCCAAGGATGCTATATCACAGTGATAAAATGACATTGCAATCAACAACAAAGAAAAAGCATATTAAAGCATAGTTCCTAATTAAAGTCTGAAATAAGTGTGCAATTCAAGCCGAATTAACTGACACAGCTTGCCAGTTAAAGCATGAGCAGCAAGTCCTGTAGCACAAAGCTGTTTTCCTGGCTCTGAGCATTTGGGTGGGTGGGTGGGGGTGAGTTTGCGATTGACTTGATCAAGGCTGGAGAAAGATGGCCAAAAATCAAGTTTGGTTGTTTTTTTTTTTTTTTAAATAAGTGTTTAGTTGTGTTTTCTGTGAATGTTTTCCTTCAGTTAGGCTTTCAGGAGGGAAGACTGGCCAAAAGAAAACAAGGAGTCTCAAACTTAATGTCATATCTTGCAATAGCTATTCTTTGGCAGGGCTCTGTTCTGGCAGTAAAGCAGAAGATGAACAGTGCTCCTTGAGCCAATATGACATCAGGAGAGTCTTTACACAGAGGGCCGTTGCAAAATGGCGTAAAGAGGCAAGCTAGTGTGTCAGGCTGGATGATAACAGGGCATTTCTTGAGCTGGTATTTCTTAGAATCATAGAATCGTTTAGGTTGGAAAAGACCTTTAAGATCATCAAGTCCCACTGTTAACCCTAACACTGCCATCCCACCACTAAACCATGTCCCTAAGCACCTCGTCTACCTGGCTTTTAAATACCTCCAGGGACGGGGACTCGACCACTTCCCTGGGCAGCCCATTCCAATGTTTAACAACCCTTACAGTGAAAAAATTTTTCCTAATGTCCAACCTAAACCTGCCCTGGCACAACTTCAGACCATTTCCCCTCGTCCTATTGCCCGTAACCAGGGAGAAGAGGCCGACCCCCACCTCACTACAGCCTCCTTTCAGGCAGTTGTAGAGGGCGATCAGGTCTCCCCTCAGCCTCCTTTTCTCCAGACTAAACAACCCCAGCTCCCTCAGCTGCTCCTCATAAGACTTCTGCTCCAGGCCCCTCACCAGCTTGGAACACAAGTTGACACAGTTCTGCAAGGCACCATATAAACATTGGTTGTATTTTCTAATAAAAAAAAAAAAAAAAAAAAAGTCATATTACTGGAACTATGAAAAATACCATATGTGATAATTTCCTGGCTAGTCTTGGTTTGCCTCAGAAATGCTCCGGTGATGCTATGCTTCCAATAAACATTAATATAACAAAACACATTCTGTTTTCAGCACTTCTGATGGTGACTCTCCTCTCAAATCTCTAACTATTTGTTGTCTGGCCCGGTGAAGTGGTTACGGCACTCCGCCAGCACTTTTCCTCTCACAAAACTGAAGTCTGTATCGACAGTGATGACTAGCAGGGTTGGAAAAATAGAGATGGCATTTCTTGCTCACAGGGGGGCTGTTGGTTTTCTTGTTCTTGGATTTCATGGTTCTGGGTGGAAAATTACGCTGACTATTTGGTACTTCTGTTCCCCATGCTGGGTGAAACCAAGAAACGAAGTGCAATGTGAGAATGCAAAAGTCAATATATGCAAGTACTTTGAAAAATCCCAAATAAATGCAGGTCTAACTTTAATCTTCAACGGTTTGCCTTAGGGTATTTTTTCCTGTTCGTACATATCTCTTCCTGGCATATCACAAACAAAGTTCACGTCAAGAATGGAATCCAAAATGTACTGAAACACTTTATTCTTTTTTTTTTTCTTTTTTTCTGAGGCCAATAGGTGGTTGATTTAGAAAGGGTTAAGTATTCTCTGTACTTCCAAACTTTCTCTTATGTTAGAGATAACATGTTATCTAAGTTTTGCTCCAAAGAGATGTTTAAAATTAAAAAGCAGATGGTAGAGCAGAAAAACACCTCCTGGTGGACTTAGAATTGCTCTGAACAACGTGGCCCGAAGAGAAACAAGACACATTTGCTAAAGGCAGCACGTACCAAAATTCTCTACAGGGTAGAAATGTTCAGCCTTTGTAGGAAGTGTCCTAAATACAAACCTGCGATTGCTGTGGCACTGATGGTCCCTTATTCCAGTAACCGTAACCTCTGCAGAGTCCTGCTCTGCTCCTGCCTTTTTACAACCAAGAGAACTAAAGAGCAGAAAGAAGGGAAGAGGGAATATGCCACCTTCACAGATAGGAAATGGAGAAGCGGATTAAGCAATTTGTCTGGGAATATTCAGGAAATTTGCCAGCAAATCAGGAAACTGCTTTGGCACACTCGAAACCTCATCAAGTCCTCAACCTGAAAAAGAACATCCCTCTCTTTCAAGCGCATCATTATTTAATTTCATCTGTTTAGGAACCTAAATTTAATCTTCCTTGTCTGAAAAGACATCCTGAGTTATCTGGAAATTTAAATTATGATTAATTTTAAAAATACTTAAATGTCAGTGTTTACTCATAGAGGCTCATCAAGTTGAGAAGGCATTGGATGTGCTAGGTACAAATGCGCAAGTCAGGCAGTTACACTATGCTGTGCCCATCGAGTGTTTCTGCTAGGGAACACAAGCTAGAGGGAAACACAAACAGGAATACGAATTCATCTTTCAGTTTGGGGCTCTGGAATGTTTCTGGTTTAATAGTGTTCTAATAAAATCAAAACACTGAATCTTTCCCAGCAAAGTTATAAATAGAAAGTAGGCACCCTCCTTCTTGTGCAGAAAGATAAACTGCAAAAGGAGATTGTTCATAAAATGGAAAAAAATCCAATAAATAACTCTGACATTTTACTTGTATCTCAGAGCTGCTGCACTTCTGGTAATAAGCAGCTGTTATTTCTCTTTCATTTTCCCATGTAATTGATTTATTCTCGTGACAGAACGGCATGATGCAGCCCCAACCAGACAAATGGCCATTCTGCACAGTGGCCCCACCGTGCCTCTGACGGGTGAGGGGATGGTGATCTTCAAGCCTAGGTGGCCTCAGCAGCTTCAGGGCCGTGCAAACCATACAACCAGAGTCCAGTTGGAAGAGAGGTTGAAATGTACTTCTGCTCCCATGTTACGATCCTCATCATGTTTATTTGGGTCTGGGGCTTGCTCTGCAGATGATGCAGAACAGGGAGGAGCAGCTGATACACCAAAGGGCTGTGCTGCCCTTCAGAGGGATTGTGACAGGCGGGAGAAATGTCAGTCAGGAACCTCATGATGTTCAACAAAGGGAAGTACAAAGCCCTGCACCCGAGGAGGAATAGCCCCAAGCACCAGGACAGGCTGGGGGCTGACCAGCTGGGAAGCCGCTTTGCAGAAATGGCCCTGGAGCTCTTGGTGGACACAAAGTTGACTATGAGCTGGCAATGTGCCCTTGTGGCAAAGGCAGCCAACAGCATTCTGGGCTGCATTAAGAAAAGTATTGCCAGCTGGTGGAGGGAGGGGACCTTTCTGCTCTGCTCAGCACTGATAAGGCTACACCTGGAGTCCTGCATCCAGTTCTGGGCTCTCCAATTCAAGACATGGACCTACTGGAGGGATCCCAGCAAAGAGCCACAATGGTGAAGGAACTGGAGCATTTTACATAAAAAGAGTGGCTGAGAGAGAGGGAGTTCGCTCTGCTTGAGGGGATAGATGGAAGTAAAGAAGATGGAAGCAGGCTCTTCTCAGTGGTATCCTGTGAAAGGACAAAAGGCAATGGGCACAAGTTGAAATATGGGAGGAGTACTTAGTAGAAACTTTTTGCTGTGAAGGTGATTGAATGCTGGAACAGGTTGCCTAGACTAGCTGTGGGTTGCCATCCTTGGAGACATTAAAAACCTGGCTGGATGTAGTCGTGAGTGGCATGCTCTAGCTGACCGTCCTCTGAGCGGGGGGGGTCGGACTAAATGATCTCCAGAGGTCCCTTCCAATCTCAACAATTCTCTGATTCTGTGACTTATACCCTCAACTTCACAACACACAAAATCATATTCTTAATGATAGTTGATATTTATAGTGTTACTGAATCTGGGAGCATCAGCCACAGCTATGGCTCCCAAGGAGCCGTCAATACAGGTAGACAAGACTTAGGACCATGAAAGAGAAGGGCAAAGAAACAAAGTTATTTGCTGAAGGCAAGCTGCAAGTCATATCATCCTTGTTACTTGCACAGTACTCTATTCACAAGTTCTTTCTTTTTTTTTTCTCCCCCAAAAATGCTCTGGATTTTGTTTCAAGGTCTGCATGGGTAACAAATGAGATATGAATGCACAGATCTCACTTGTTATAAATATACTAACATGGATTACATTTCTGAACGAAGTTTGCCCTCTATTCAGCACTTTGGGGAAACAGAGGTACATTCATTCTGTGAGAACCTCTTCAAAGATCTATTCACAGCCACTCATGGGAAGTGCTACATCTCTGGGCATGTGTGAGAGAAAAAGCACTTTAATTGAATGCATGAGTAACTAACTGACTGCCAGATTGTGACTGGCCGCTATACAAGCCCAAGGTTGCACATGTTCTGCTGGGAGCAAGAAACCACTGCTGGGCCACCCCATCCTCTTACTCTCTATGAGCTGCCCAGTGGACCACATTCCACAATATGAAGACAAATCCCTGCCTGCTCTTTCAGGGTGCCTATGGGATCTGAAAACTCTGCTCCATGCAATATAGAGCATTCAGTCTGCTAAAGGACTGCCTAAATATGGCTTCTATCCATGTACAGAGCTGTGAGCTGTAGGTACTCAACTAGAGTTGATTTAGATTTGTGCAGGAAATGAAAGTTTCTAAAACACGGGGAATTAAGATTAGTCAGGGGCACAAAATTACTCTGTAATGGAAGGGACAGTTTCACGGGTTTATGCAGTGTTCTTTTGACTATTTGTCTCTATAGGTACCAGTATACACTGTGGGATATTATACTCTATAATACCTATGGATGACTCTCGCTCCATAGATGTGGAAGAATTGAGGTGCTTGAGTGTGTCCAAAGAAGGGCAACAAAGCTGGTGAGGGGTCTGGAGCACAAGTCTTATGCGGAGGAGCTGAGGGAACTGGGGTTGTTTAGCCTGGAGAAAAGGAGGCTGAGGGGAGACCTTATTGCTCCCTTCAACTACCTGAAAGGAGGGTGTAGTGCGGTGGGTGTTGGTCTCTTCTCCCAGGTAATTGCTCCCAGGGCAATAGGTTGAGAGGAAACTGCCTCAAGTTGCACCAGGGGAAGTTTAGATTGGTCATTAAGAAAAATTTCTTCACCAAAAGGGTTGTCAGGCACTGGAACGGGCTGCCCAGGGAAGTGGTTGAGTCCCCAGGTATTTAAAAGACGGGTAGATGTGGTGCTTAGGGACATGGTTTAGTGCTGGAATGGCAGTGTTAGGTTAAGAGTTGGACTTGATCTTAAAGCTCTTCTCAAACCTAAATGATTCTATGATTCTGTAAGAATTTACAAGTCATCATGTAGTTTTAAACATGGACTTCGGTTTCATTCAGAACCTTTTCTTGCTTGCTGTATAATATGTTTCATTTTCTGTCTCTCCATTATTAAAAGCTGATCTGCTCAGGCGTTCCTAAAAAACCCTGATGGATCATGCCTAATAACATAAAGCATCCATAAAGAAGGTGAAACAGGATAAGCAAAGGCATCAGGGTACGCTATTCATTAAAAATACACGAATCTGCTTCAGGAGATTTGATAAAGATTGATTTTTCTTGTAGAGAGCAAAACATAAAAAAGCAGTCATGTGTGTGTGTGTGTCCCCTTTTTCTGCAAAATGAAAGGAACTGATGTAATTGTTCTAAATTCAGCACAATGAAGTGCTATCGGACCGGTGCCAGCAGTGTATTTCCTGCCAGTGTCTGCTCCTCCAATCAGTTTAATTATGAGCAATTGTTTGGGTTGTGCTGTGAAGAAATATTAGAGAATGGAAAAAAGAACATACTTCAGGTCGTTATTTTGCAACTGATTCATGGTTTGGCAGCAACCATTAACTAGATTTTATGCTTTACAACACTGTAATAGTATCAGCGTGGATCAACCTTGCCATATAAGCACATACAGCACAAATCCACTGTTTATTTTGACAAGGTTCTAGTTGAAACATTTGAAAAATGCTGAAATAACATCAGCTATTGGCTAGAATTTTTGGTTAAGTGTGCGCCTGCTCTTATCCAAGGGATCTAAGGAGGCTATGAAAAAGCTGGCTATTGTTAATGCCTCCTATGTTTATCTGTCACGTCAAATTTTGACGATGATTTTTCTTGTGCTTGACACACATCTCATGTCTTGCTGCTACATGCAGGGGCATTTTGTAATCCTAGATTGGTTCTCTTGGAGGGGCAGGCTGGGGGAAGATGGTTCTTTGCCCAGCTTGCAGGATTGCTCTCCTTCTAACAGTTTGTTTTCCTTGGGATGCTGAAGACTTAACTGAGCTAACCAAATTGCTCAGGAAGTGGCTTGATGATCTTAAAGGTCTTTTCCAACATAAACAATTCTATGAATCCCAATTGAAGCGCCCCTCAGCTTGCGTGGAACGGTGTCAATGCAGACTCGATAGGGTGGTTACTGGGGCAGTGCTTCTGCAAGGAATGGTCTCAGTGCAGAGCTCTTGCAGGACGAAACCCAAAATGCCAATGAGTGCTGCTCAGCAGCCTGATCAGCCACCAGGACAGGAGTCAGCTGGGCACAGCACTCGCTTCTGGAGGGGAGGAGGTCTTCATATTGGTAAGGCTCATGTAGCCACCCTTGGTGTCATTCCTCTGCGAGCAGAGGATTTTACATTTCAGGTGTTGTCAGATAGTATTTATCAGCAAACTTGGAAAAAAAAAAAACACGCCCTTGGAACACAGAAAATGAAGAATTTATAACACCTGTGGCAAGTGTTAGTTTTCAGGGGTTCATGCCTAGATCTGATATATGACATGCTGCAACAGCGTGCTCCCTCCAGGAATGTAACAGAAACTTGCCCAATCTGGATCCTGTTCCAACAGAAAACAAAAGATGCACTTGTTTTCAGATTTGCTAATGGAAAAATGTTCTTTTTTTTTCCACTCTAGCGTGGCTTGTATATGCTCCTATGTTTTTTGATACCAGAATGAATTTTGGATAACTAATACATCTCTCTGTGCACCGAGTAATATGGGATTAAAGCAAATAAATTGGGTAAATGCTGCAGGTGGCATTTTTCATTGCTGCCAGGTTTTGCAGTCTTTACATTAAGCACGTTTCTTAGATGTAGTTTAAGCCTGCAAAGTTCAAGGGGTACCAGGATCCAGCTGTTTGTAAAAACAAGGGGAACCAGCTGCAAATCATCCATAACTTACGCTGCTCCGATTCTGCTGTTAAAATGTGAGCAATGGTAATTTCTGGCAATGAAGTTCTGAATTTCAACAGAGTTCAGAAATAATACCTGGAGGAATTGAAGTTCTGTGTTTGGATCCTACGTTTAGTACATTCATGTATCTGCTTAGCCTGAAGATCACTTAAAATGGAAGGAAACATATGTTGCCTGGAAGGGTGCTGCACATCAGTTACCTAAGTGTGGCTGGGAAAACCATTTTCCATTAGGAAGCTGTGCTTTCTGTGAATAGGGAATCCTTCCCTTCTCAGAGATGTTACAGAAGGAACAGGAATCATAAAATAATAGAATGTTTTGGGTTGGAAGGGACTCCTAGAGGTCATCTAGTCCAACCCCAAATGTTGGTTGCTGCAGGAAACGGAGACTGGGGAAATGAAACTGATGTTTGGAAAAGTAGGATCAAAAGCATAATGAGAGATAAGGAGATAAGACCATGTGATGTGTCGTAGATGTTACCAGGGGAGAGTAGAGATTAAAATCTCGCTATCTTAGGTCAATTTAATAGAATAAAACCATGAAAAATGATTTTATTCTAGCCACCGACATAGCTAATGAATAAGGGCAGAGGTGGGTCTCGTAAAGAAATTTCCATTACCACTGATGTTTTTAAGCATTGTATTTTGACAACAGTCTAAAAATAACATTAGTTATGTTGCCAGATTTATAACTCTTTTATTTCTTCCAGCCGTATTCTTAGAGTTACCCAGAAAAGCGTCATTGATTTGACAGCATGGCTATGATCTGCTCTGCTGCTGTCGCCGCTTTCTGCTGTACCCTCAGGAATGGTAGAAATAAGAAGAGAAATTATCTGGGCCTTTTACCAGCCTCACACTGCTTAACATTACTTGCTGATTGCAAGCTTCTTGCCTCACGGGAAACTGTCCCCCAACACCCTCTGGCTGTTCAGCGTTGAGCCTCAACTTCCATCGTGCTGCCCCATCATTGAGTTCTGAGATGTCCTCACCACCCTTTGCTCTCACTTGTGGTAAGCGGCCTCTTGTTCTATACCATTTATGAGTCCACTGAAAGGCACAGCTCCCTACAGGAACATAACCTCCACTGTGAAAGCTGTTTTTTATTTCTACCCTTTCTCTTCCCACCCTTAAAAACATCATTTTATAAAGGATCTCCCCTTTTTCTTAACACCAGCCTTAGTTTGTTAGGGGTCTTTGGCAAGGACCTTGTTCAAAGCTTTTAGGAAATCCAAGAAAACCACTTCAGGTATATCACCCATGCAGTAACTCCAATCATTTGCTGAGAAGAGACTTCCTTGCTTTCTAGGAAGACTCCTCCTCAGGCTATCCTATTGGGAGGTGTCTGCTGCTTCTATATCTTGCTACAGTTTCTACCAATTTCTCAAGTCCAGAGGTCAGATTTATCAGTCAGTAACTCTTAAAGTCACACAGATGTCTTAAAAAAACCCAAACAACCAAACCCAAAAAGCCCCCTGAATTTGCCACTTCACGTTTTTATGCTACTGACACTGCTTTGTAACAGTAGCTGGAGCTGGGTGTTACTACCAAGGAACAGTTTTAGTCTCTATACAGCATCTTCAAAGGTTGGACCAGATGATCCTTGATGTCCCTTCCAACCTGGTATTCTATGATTCTATGATCTCCCAACAAAGATTTATATGGTCTTTGCATATAGCTTAGCATATAGATGAACTGTAGCATGTACAGTAAATGGCAGGAATTAGACTTTTGCTGAGAGTCACTAATCATGTTTACGGCAGTGAATTACGCAGTGTCTGAGCACTGGTACCCAGTCCCATCCATAGCGCTAAGCTGTTGGAAAGGTCTCTGGCAAGGTTTTGGCCTGAATAGATTTTTACTCTTGTAAGCAATTCCTGAGCACAGTTTGGGAGTTTGGAGCAGTCCTCATCCTGTGCTGACAGCTGCTTTGGATGCAGACCCCCTGTTTTGAAGAGTGGATTTCATGGTAGGGATGCGAGTTGCTCCACTTGGGATCTGCCCTGAGTGCTGGGGAATGGTCCCAGTTCTGGTCAGTGTGGAGCTGTAACCGTGGTGCTCAGCGTGCTATGCCAGGGACTCCGCTAGCTACCAGCCTACAGCTGCTCTCGGGTGAAGGATTTTATCTATCTATTAATTTTCCTTCAGAAGAACATCTCAGAAGAGATATAGTTTATTTACACAGCCTTATTTATATTCCATTTTGAGACCTGCAGTGGTTTTCTTTCATCTCTGTGTGCTGATTTCTCCTGAAAACCTGCCACGAGGCAGTGCCCGCCTGCACGTGTAAAGGCTCTTGTGGCTCACTGATGTGGTTCCCCTTGTCCTGTGCTGCTCCGGCAGTGCCAGTTGCATGCGTGCCCTTCTTAGCTGGGAGTCACACGTGGTTTGGATTTGCGAGTTCATCTCTTCAGCCTGATTTTTTTTTTCCCCCCCACTTTGTTCCACCTTATCACAGAACTCTTGGTTGTGCCCTGCTGCAATGGGATGAGCGCTCCCATCCTCATGCAGTGCTTGTGCACAGCGATCCCAGGTAGGGTCCTTCAGTAGTGCTTCCATTTCTTGGATGTTGTTCATTTTTCTGACAGTAAGTGAGTGGGGAAGTAGACACTCCGGAAGGGAGAGCCACCCTGCAGGAAGACCTGGATAGGCTGGAAGAGTGGGCTAGCAAGAACCTTATGAAGTTCAACATGGACAAGTGTAAGGTCTTGCACCTGGGAAAACACAATCCAGGAGTGCAGCACAGGCTGGGATCCACCCAGCTGGAGAGCAGCTCTGTGGAAAGGGACCTGGGGGTCCTGGTGGACAACAGCTCAATAGGAGTGAAAAGTGTGCTGCTGTGGCCAAGAAGGCCAACAGGATGCTGGGTTGCATCAACAAAGGCATCACCAGCAGAGATAAAGAAGTCATTATCCCACTCTACTCAGCACTCATCAGGCTCCACCTGGAATACTGTGTGCAGTTCTGGTCCCCACTATACAAAAAAGATGCGGACAGGATGGAGAGGGTCCAGAGAAGGGCCACCAAGATGATCAAAGGCCTGGGAAGCCTACCATATGAGGACAGGCTGAGAGAACTGGGTTTGTTCAGCCTTGAGAAAAGTAGGCTCAGAGGTGATCTCATTACCATGTTCCACTATTTAAAGGGTGGCTACAAAGAAGATGGAGACTTCCTTTTCACAAGGAGTCACATGGAAAAGATGAGGGGTAATGGGTATAAGTTAATCCTGAGAAGATTCTGATTGAATATGAGAGGAAAATTTTTCGTAATGAGAACAGTCAACCATTGGAATAATCTCCCCAGGGGAGTGGTTGACTCTGCCACAATGGATGCTTTCAAGATGCAGCTGGACAGGGTGTTGGGCCATCTTGTTTAGGCTGTGCTCTTGCCCAGAAAGGCTGGACCAGGTGGTCCTTGAGGTCCCTTCCAACCTGTTACTCTATTATTCTATGATTCTGTGAAGTGCTACTCATATTCATGGAGTTATTATTTCATGGTACCCACTGATTTAAATCTCTTGTAATGTTTTCAAGGCCCTTTATTTCATGGTGAGAATCCTTAATTTCACACAATTTTTGTGTATTTAAAGTAGGCAAAAGTCCTTGGAGACACACTGATACTTTCTCTCGCTCTTCCCCCATATCTTTTTCCTTCAGTGCCCTTGGCACCGTCACCCAGCGAGTGAGCTCTCCTACCCCACTTCCTGCAAGAGGGTCTCCAGCAGTATTCATACAAGAGAAAGCAGCAGCCACCTTTATAGTTCTCTGCAGGCTGGTCCTTTCCACCCAGCTTATTTGCCTAAAGTTAGGGAGATTTAAACTCCAGGGAGATATCGCAGCAGAGCAGCACTGTGGCTCTGGCTGTGCCTGGCCAGCTTGTACAGCCCAAAAGGAAGATTAATTGACTCGAGCTGGCAGCATTAAGCTGCCTCTGAGACCCAGACTAATATCTCTGTGCAGTCCATTTGCCTTACAATATAAAATCAAAAGCTTCTCTGTTTCCATATCCTGTCCCTGACACCGGCCAACAGCAGATGCTTTGGCTAATGATGTTTATAGCAAGACCATCTTGCTGAGAGTCACCCTTGATATTGTTAAAACGGTAATCTACTGTGCAGTACATATATATCCTTAAACTTAAGATCCATGGAAAAAACCCACTACGTCATATATTACACAAAAGGCAGTATAAGAAACTCGCTGGGTACTGCTACAATACAAATTTTTGCAAGCTGATATTTATGGCAAATTATCTGGGTTTTTTTTTTCCCTCGGGAATAGTTTGCATCATGCCCTTACAGTCCTCCTCCTGGATCTCTCAATTCATCTCTCACCTCAAGTTGTTGGCTTGAGTGTGAACTCTGCAAGAAGGACTGGCTTTGCAGCTTTGTGCATATTTTTATTATTTTAAAATCCCCTAGTTTTATAATACTTTTTTGTTGGTCAGGCTACTGTACTCTGCAAATCTATTAATAAAGACAAAAACTTTTTAGGTCTCTCAAATGTTCTTATCAGAAAAAAAAATGTATTGCTACATAAATAGTAAACCCCCAGTTTATTCTTTTTTTACTTATAGAACAATTTTCCACAAACTAAGCAATGAAAATACCTGTCTGAAGGAAACTTATGTTTTTGCTTTTGGGAGTTACTGGCTTTTGATTCAAATTCAACTTCTACCCTTTGGGTCATTTTTCTGGTTTGGCTCACAAGAGGGATTTTCCCTTTCTTTGCAACCTGCCATCTAGCTGAATACGTGAAAAATGTGAAGATGGAGAGTTTTATGGGATCACTAACACACTGTATTTCTGATCGGGACTTATCTTCACAAATGTAGATTTAATTCCTTTATTTTTTTCTTTTATCTATTTTTTAAGTTCATGCCTTCACTCTGTATCAACTTGCCCTGCTCTGATGTGGTTCCTGTCTCAGCAGAAAAAACTCCAGCGTTACAAAAATTAATTGCTATAGCTTTCAGGTGCTAAGTGCAGATACAAGTCCCCTAACCTCAAGCGAACTAAAATGGTTGTGGTTACCTTCTGTTATTTATACAGTCTCTACTCAAATATGCTAAAGGGAATCCTGTCCTGCCTGGGTACTCTGTAATTGTTCCATGCAGTTTCCAAGAAAATGTTGGTTTGTCTACGTGGACGTCATGGCTGGAGGGCAATCCAACATTCCTGTCAGAAGCATCTTCTAAGCACAAATTCACCAGTCATGCAGATGAACCTGAGAAATCTGCATCCTTGACAGACTTCTCTCTTGGCATCCAAAGGGCTGAGATAAAATTGCCAAGGCTGTGGGATGCTGCACCAAGAAAACAGTCTTGTGATGGTGAAGGGTCACCACCACTGGCTGATGGGACTCCTGTATCCCCTCTGCTGGAATCAGATCATGGTGTTATTGGACCAAGGATCTGAGGCAAGGCTGTTCTTGGGGTTAAAAAAGAAAAACAGAGCTCAAGGGAAATAAAATTTGTACTATACAAATTTCAGTGGCTGATTATTAATTATTGGCTGCTACAAAGTCTAGAAAAACAGTGCCTGTTTAACTCTGCTCTGTGTTCAGTAAATGACCTCATGCTATTTCTGCAGTAATCCTGCTGCTCTTTCTCATGGTATTGCATGGGGAGCAATTTTCTACCACAGGTGTCGCAGATATTCTGCTAAACATTATTTAAATACTGATTATTGGTAAAAAACAATGCAGAGCACAGGGAATGATGAAGGATGCTCATAGGAGTTTGGAGATTTCTCTGCCATATCTACCTCACACCACAGAAGATTTCTTCCCTGTAGGAATTTAAAAGTAAGTACTGTGAAACTAGGCTGTCAAGCAAAAAAATACCTGGTAAGCTTAAAAAGAAAATAATTAAAATCTATGGCCACAAGCCTGTTTGAAGCAGAAAATACCTTGTCCAAACTGTTCTTCAGAAAAACTGCAATTTAGGCAGTGCAGCAGGGTGAATTGTGGAAAACAGTAACTGCTAGGAATGACCATGAAGGGCAGAGAGTGGTTAAAAAATAGGCTGTGGGGGAAGCAGACAATGTAGCTGGTGTCTCAGACCTTCTCACGAGGCTGAAGGTCAAGAGCTGTAAAGAAGCCCAGCCAGTAAAGGAGGTTAGCTTGACAGAAGCATCCATAGATGGTAATGAAAGGAAGCAATTAGACCAGCTGCTCCCATGGTATGCTGGTGTGTTTTCCAAGAACAACGAAGAATTTGGATGCCAGGACTGAGCGCAATACTGCTCCGTGCTAAACCGCTGAATGTTCCTGGGAAGCGGTGCTGACGCTGGCTGACCTGCCATCCAGGGGCTGGGTAGAAATATTAAATTACAGGGTGGGGAATGGCCTGACTGTACATCCTATGGTGCTGTTGGCATCCTTGGTTATCTGGGCAGTTCTGTGTTCATGGGTGGTTTCAATTTCTGCTGCTGATAGACTTACTGGCTTTGAAGGAGCTTGTTAGCACAGGTACAGTGGCACCACCAGCAGCTATCGGGATCTCTTTGGGCCCAGAAGTGGCTCAGCTACCTGTGTGTTGTGCCCGCTTGAGATAACAATGCCTAAGCTGTCTGTGAGCCAGCGCTCCCCGGGCACTGCTTCCCATCCCTGGGGAGGAATGGCTGAAAGCCTGCCGAGGTGTGCGCCAAACCCTCTCCTCCACAGGCAGCGTTGCCTGCAGAGACAGGGCTTGTTCCAGTAACACACTTTTAGTGCTCTGGGCTTATTAGCCTGGGGGCACTGCCAGACTGGAGCGGGCCACGCACGCACACGTGCTGCTGGAGGAGTCTGCTCCAGCTCAGCGCTGGCTGTGCTGAGCCCTGCCAGCTCCACAAGCCATTTCAGTCTCTACGTGACACATTCCTTTTCCCTCTTCCCTCTACCCACACGTACACTATCTAGCCTTGTTCTTCTGAGTGGTCCCTCATTTCCTTGGACGAAACTTGTTTTAATTATATAGAACCTCAGAGGAGACTTGATGCTACATGCTGACTACAGGAAGTTTAACCTCCAGCCTGTTCAACACAGCTACCTGCCTCTCTGCGTGGTAAGCACCCCAAATTAAATTTGAAGGAATAAGATTTTCTTTTTTTTCCCCTTTGCTTGCTTGGTTTTGTTTTCTTTTGTTAATTTTATCACTCACTAGATTCTGTTAGGTTCAGCTGAGAATTTAAAACACTAGTCTTTGTGTCAGCCTCCAGGTGACTGCAAGTCTCCTGAGTTAGCTGCGAGACTCGGGTGGGTTCCCCACTGATGTGCTCCCTGCAGCTTCTGATTTTGGAAGATCTTTGCATGTTTTCCGTGAACTTCACGTTATTTCTCTAGCACATGGAAGAAACAGCTAATATTAGAAGAAAAGATTGTAAAGTCTGTAACTGAGCCAGTTTCTAAATCTAGAGTTTGAAGGTATGCAACCATTTAAAACCAGAAATCTAACCCACTCCTGGTGTAGCCTGGTACAAACCAGTTGTTGAAGAGCATTGATGTTCACAGTGTGACGAATGCAGGTAGACGCTTTCTCTCCCACAAGGATCTTCCCTCAGTGCCTGTTAACCCACCCGCCTGCTGATTCTAAACACTGACTCAGGCTCCTCATTAGTCTCCACTTAGAAATGTGACCAAGACCAGCCAGACCATAAATGGGGACAAGACCAGAAAGAAAGTAGCAGAGATATTGAAGGAACCAAGAAGAAAAAAAGACACATGGTGGATGAGAAAATGGAGAAGCTTATGGCTTTCGTACAAAGTCTCCAAAAATTTGCCTGATAGGTGGAAGCAGTTCAAGAGATCTGCCTTTTCAATAAGGGCAATTGAAGATACTTCAGGACGTAAAAATGTAGGTAATTTTCTGAGTGTTGCAGAATTAGTAGCAGGTAATATCTTCAAGGGCCTTGTGAGAAAGAGTAGGTTGGTTATTAGGTATTGCTATGCAGGTTCTGCACACTCTTACGTCCCCAGAAAGAAGGGAATTTTGGAGATGGGTCAGGAGGAGGAGAAGAGGAATCAAGAAATGGAAAAACCTTAAAAGCTTTTATTATAGAGCTGGGCTGGTTGAGGCAAACATGCAGTCCTGGGGGGATGATAATGCCAGATAGTGTGAGTCAGACACTGCCCTGAGAAAAAGTTTGGTAGGCAATTATAAGCAAAACTTAAAAAGTATAACTAGATGCTAAATTTCATGCCAAACAGGAAGAAACAGAAGAACTGCAAACTGTGGAGGAATTTTTTCAGATCTCAGTATTGAAGAAAAGTAACTAAAATGTCAGCCAGTGAAGACTTTTTGTAAATCCTGCCACAGAGTCCACTAGATAATTGGGCAAAGCAAATAATTAAAGCCATGCATTATACTGTTTTCCTTTCTGTGATGGTTATGGTGACAGTAATTTCATAATGTTAAGTTTTTCCTCACGAAGCTGGAAACTTAAGACATCTATCCCAGCATACACTTTTGTGCGCATAAGTAATGTTATTTCTACTTCTTCCTCCTTAATTTTTCTATTGGTATATTTTTTTAACAGTGGATCAAGAAGCAGTTCAGTGGTCAACAAGTAATTTTAGTTTTAAAAAAACCCCTAAACCCACAACCCAGAAAGTGCTGTAATAGCAACAGAAATGCTCTCATTTGCCACTCATGATGTATTGCAATAGCTGTGCTAGAGCACTGTGCTCATCGCTATGAGTCAGCTTAAATTCATTGTCCAGTCTGTATCATCTAGTAAGAGGTAACACCTCTTCTCTCAAGTCTGCCCTGGCATCTGGCCTCATTTCCTACACAGAGCCATCAGATTCCTGCCTTGGGAGTCCACGCTACACTCCCCAACTCTCTTGGTAACAACCCAAGTTGTACTTTTCCATGGTGAAGGCCTGAAGGAAAAAAAAAAAAGTCCAGCACTAAGATGTAATGTCAGGAGTACTGTATAATAACCTCATGAGGTTCAACAAGGCCAAGTGCAAGGTCCTGCACCTGGGTCGGGGTAACCCCCGGTATCAGTACAGGCTGGGGGAAGAAAGGATCGAGAGCAGCCCTGCCGAGAGGGACTTGGGCGTGCTGGTGGATGAAAAGCTGGACATGAGCCTGCAATGTGCGATGGCAGCCCAGAAGGCCAACTGTACCTGGGCTGCATCAGGAGAAGCGTGGCCAGCAGGTCAAGGGAGGTGATTCTGCCCCTCTACTCTGCTCTGGTGAGACCTCACCTAGAGTACTGCGTCCAGCTCTGGAGCCCTCAGCACAACAAGGACATGGAACTGTTGGAGCGGGTCCAGAGGAGGGCTACAAAAATGATCCGAGGGCTGGAGCACCTCTCTTATGAGGACAGGCTGAGGGAGTTGGGCTTGTTCAGCCTGGAGAAGAGAAGGCTGCCGGTAGACCTGATTACGGCCTTTCAGTATCTAAAGGGGGCCTATAGGAAAGATGGGGATAATCTTTTTAGTAGGGCCAGCTGTGACAGGACAAGGGGGAATGGTTTTAAACTAAACCAGGGTAGGTTTAGACTGGATATAAGGAGGAAATTCTTTACAACGAGGGTGGTGAAACACTGGAACAGGTTGCCCAGAGAGGTGGTGGAGGCCCCATCCCTGGAAACATTCAAGGCCAGGTTGGATGGGGCTCTGAGCAACCTGATCTAGTTAGCAGTGTCCCTGCTCACTGCAGGGGGTTTGGTCTAGATGACCTCTAGGGGTCCCTTCCAACCCAAAACATTCTATGATTCTATGATAATGAGATCTCTGCAGTAACTATTTTAGTATTCAACATGTGATGAAGTTTCAGATGTAATTCTGTGGACACTGCACTTGCAAGAAAGATGTGGACCAGTCGGACAGAGTCCAGAAGCAAACAAAAAGAATGAAAGAGGTTTAAAAAAATCATACTGTATGAGTTGAAGGCACTGGGGTTGTTTAGTCTAGAGAAAAGAAGACTGAGGCGAGGCGTGATAACAGTGTTTGTTAAAATATTTTAAAGGATGCTCCAAGGAGGAAGGGAATAAATGATTTGTTCCAGTGGGGAAAGTGCAAGGAGCAATGGTCTTAAATAGCAGTAAGGGAGATTTCTGTTAAACTTTAAGGAAAAATAAACTGTTCTAATAGCAAAGATAACCAAACACTGGAGGTTCTTGAAAGGAGAAGTGGGAGGTTGTAGGAGTGTGTTAGCAGAATTCTGTAAAAATAAATGTCTATACATACATACTATGTATATAAATTTATAAATATCAAAAGTTTGACTTGGAAGGGTTTAGTTCAGTGATGAGTTGTGGTGAGCTGCAAAGTCTCTTGTGGATACTTGGGGATGACTGGTTCTTCTACCATGACATGAAAAGAGCTAATGAGGAAAAGGCAGAAGCTGTTGCTTGTCCCACATAGGTGGTTTCAGTCACTCAGGGGGTGACACCTGGATTTTGGTAATGCAGAAGAAGGGCTCTAGGGCTTTGCAAATGGAGGCACCTGAAGGCACGCCTTGGGCCACAGGTAGGCGTCAGACCTGTGGGTGCTGCTGGTCAGATGCTGCTGTTCAAGATAGAAATAACCTTGCCTTGAAGCTTGCAATGTGGTTTCTGGAGTCCAGCTTCTTTCTCTTTTTTTCTGTTCTCCAAGTGCTTCTTGGCTGCCGTGAACTGGAGAACCCTGTCCCGCTTACCTGTATTTGCCTGCCTGCCTTTCAGCTTTCACTGATGTCCTTTGGGCAGCAAAGACCACTTAGGCCATCTCCACTCCTTTCCAGGCTCCAGGACCTCTAATCAGCATTTCATGCCATGGGTGTTTCTCCTGAAGCTACACACTGTTGGTGCTTGATGTAGTTTTGCTACTTAAGGTCTGCTTATAGTCTGGGCAGTCTTGATGTCCCAGTCTCCCCAGAATATCTCCTTGTAAACTGCCACTTTCTGCATTCCTTAAGAATTATCCTGAAATCCATACGCATGGGATGGCAGCCAGAGGTTGGTGGAACTGCTTTAAGGTGTGAGCTTATCTGCCTCATTAAACACCCAGGAGAAGCTGGCTGCAGCTTTCCTTCAGAAAGCTCAGTCATACCAACAGCAGAAGATTAGGGTATAAATAATCCATTTGGCAGAGTTAATACAAAAATATCTCTCTGTTGCTCAGCCCTTGTTTTTCATCCATTTTCTTAGTTACACTGCTGCTGGCACCCACCAGGCAGTTTCTATTTTGGGAAGCTCCCTGAGTGACTGCTCTCAGGGGACCATAAGGTTATGGGGCTTTCTTTTAAAACCAGATTCGTTCCTGGCACGCCCATGGGACAGTAAGCGAATGGAGATCCCATTCACCAGCTGCACTTTGAGATCACACGTGCCTCATAAAGCCAGTCTAAGCGGCTAAGCCCATGTGTCACGTCGGGCAGGTGCACCCACAGCTCCCCTCCGTCCTCGCAAGTGCAATCTAAGCTGCCCGAGAACCTCAGTTGCCAAATCACACACCCCCCGCCCCGAGGCTCTGTGTGCTCCCTGGAGCTGTGTTCCCTAAGCCTTGGGGATCAGTACAAACTTAGGGAATGAAGCTTTCCTTCTTTTCCTCCCTCTGGGTCCTCCTCGGAGCCCACCCTGGCCATCTGGCCACATGCCTCATGGCTTTTAGCCCCAGCGAGGGGCCGAGACAAAGGAGCCATTCTGCAGCTCAGACTTCAGGCCCATACAAAAGCGGTTAGATAGGCATCCCTATCTCCCTCCCTCCTGGAGACCCGGGCCATCCTTTAGCACACAAGCTCCCTGCAGAGCTGGCATTGTGTCCTGCTCCTCCGCTCGCCACTCTCCGGGGCCTTTGGTTTCTTGTGCAGACCCACATTATTTGCCCCAGCTGCGAGGTGCCTTCCTGCCAGCCATCATTCACTCCCTTTCTTGGCAAGCTGTTTTTCTCTTCCCAGCTGCAGCATTTGCCACTGCTGGGTGTAATTTGAGAAATGCAGGCCAGGGCAGGAGCCCTGGCTGCCTCCCTCGCTGGCCCAGGCCCTGCTGCACCCCCACCTTGCCATATAGGTAAACTCTACTTTTCTGAGCAGAACCATGCTACGCTGCCCAAGCATCCAACAAATGCAAGGTGTGTCTTATTTCTGCATTATTTACTGCTTGTTTCTGGGCTCTCCACCAGCTGCTTATTAAGATACAGTTGTACCTAGTGTATTTTTTTCCAGTGGGCTTAATCTCACACCACAGGAAAAGAGTATAAACCACCCTTGTGATACTTTGATCGTACTTCTTATTTTCTACAACCACAGTTATAGGGATGGTTATGACTGAGAGACTCTCAGCAGATATTCCGTGCTTGCACCTGGAAAAGGTAAGGCTGCCATGTCAGGGCTACCATATATGACAGCTAATGCATTTAGACTATGCTTTCTGTGTTCTTGGCCTACCAGACTTGCTGTGTACTCCCAGATGAACTTTAAATCACGAGCACAGTCAATTTGCTATATCCCAGGTCAGAGCTGTTGTTCCAAGCAAGCTGCGTGCTGCCCTGGCAAAAATATTGAACTAAAAAATGAGAAATGTAAAAGGAAAGCAATGAGTCAGCTGCAGAGGTAGGGGCAAGGAGCTGGGAGAAGAGTGAAAGGCATTATCTCTTTTGCCCCTATTTTTGCATGAAGTGGAGGTAATCTAATGGTTTAAGGCGGGGGAAGATATTAGGGAACCAGGCCAGGCAATAGCTGACACAAGGGACGTCTCAATATGCAATAGCCAGGCTTCCAGCTGTGAAGAAACTTTGCGTTGACTCTCATCCTGGTGGTATAAATGTTGTGTGTTTTGTCCAGGGTGAGAGGGAGCTCCCGACCCGTTAGCGGCACTTGGTGCTGTGGAAAAGCCAGAGTTCAGCGGGCAGAGGTGGGCCAGCGGAAGGTAAGAGGAGCCTCACAGCAAAAGCCGGAGGGAAAATGCTGTTGAGCAGGACAGGGAGTTTCCCCCAGCCTGATGGGAAGCCAGCAAACTGGGAAGGAAAGGCCAGCTCGAGTGTTTGCATGGGTGTCTCTCGGACAACCATAGCGAGGCAGTTCAGTCCCAGGGAGCCGGGTCCATGAGTTATTTTTTTTAGCAGCTGTGAACCTGGTTATTGTGTGCACTGGGCCGCTCCTCCTCTTTGCTATTGTTTCACTTTTCCGGCTTTGTTCCTTTCAACATCTTCATCTGATTGGGCTTCATAGCAATTAATACCACTGTAAACAACCACTTAAGACAGCTCCATATGCTTTAGAAACTATATCGCTGTTTTCCAGTTGAGAACAACTGTGTTGGATGGAACTTCCACAGATTGTCCTCCTGCTCTCCAGCAGACCCTCGTGACCTTACAAGCGCTGGATGACCTGGGGCAGTCATTCAGCCGATCCTTGCATACTGTAAAGCATGTTTTCTTTTGCAAGATTTCCATTCTGGTGCCAGCACTTGCTCTGTGAGCACTGTGTTTTCTGTAATTACATTTACTACAGCATGTGCCAGTGAAAATAATTTGCCAGAGCCAAGTGTGAGCATAAAATAGAATTTATGTGTACGTAGGGGTATTTTGTGCATTGCAGCTAGTGTCAAGATGTATTGTATGTAATTACATCCTATCTAGGTAAGTACTTCTTACACATAGTTCATCCAGCTCCAAGAGGAAGTTGGTCATTTGTTTTATGTTGAAACATCCTACTTTAGGAGTTTGTTAATTTAGAATTAATGATGCATAAAATTCTGCACACACACACACACACACACATCCTCCCCCCCAAAGTCAGTGCTTTCCCCTTTTCTGGTTGAAATCCCACTTCCCCCTAAGAGATTTCCTGTCTCTCTTGTATTTTCACTGAGCTATCAAGAATTTTACCTTCTCTAAAGAATCAGCTGCAAATACAGTTGGCTGTATGGCGATCCTACAGGAAAGCCCTGGTAAGGTTGCTGCATCCCCAGCAGCAGGCCTTGCTCCTTGCGGTTCTGTTGCTTCATGATTTTCTTCGCTTTCACTGTCTGCAGTCAAGTATCGACAGTACCAGCAGCTGCTGATATCTTTGTAAGAAACACAGCAAACCCCCTTCCGTTTCTGAGAAGTGCCACATTTACATAAGCTACTCTGTCCTGAATCTCCAGGGGCATAATTGGGAATAATTTCATGGTGTTTTCCCTACAGCCCATTTTGCGGGGTAGGAAGGGTTCTCCAGTGCACTCACTACATTACCTAAGCACTTATACCTGCATCCAGCTACCTGATAGCTCTTTGCTTCAGTTACAGTTTAAAACACTCGATTTTACCAGTATTTGCCAGGAAAAAAAAAAAATCACCTGCATGATTCAAATTTCTGGCTGTAACGTGTGCATCTTTCCCAGTGTGTGCTCCTCACTATTTCAGCCTGAGCTCCTGAACTGACTGCTTAAAGCCAACACCAGAAACACAACAGTTGTCACCCTTGTGATGGTGGCATCTGTTCCCCTCACCTGCCAGGGTGAACTCCAGTGCTGGAGCCGCTCTGCGGCACAGGTATGGCCAGCTGGGTGCAAAGCGTGCGCAGATGCTGGGGGCGTAATGCAGCCGCCTCTGCTCCCTTCCTGACTCCAGACCATTCTGTGGTGCCTTTGTTCTGCCTCCTGCCTCGCTGTCATTGCAAAAATCAGCTCATTTCCAGGAGGATGCCCCAAACATTTCAGGAAGAGAGTGAGTTTTTTACAGGCTATAAACCACATGCGCACCTCTTAGTTAAAGACCTTTTACAGCTCCTGTGATTTAGACTGAAGACTTTTAGACATGCTGTATTTTATTCTCAGCAGTCTTTCTGCAGCCAGTCTGTCCCTCTGTGGAAGGTTATTATCAGTAGCTTTTCATGAAAAATCAATGTAAACTTAATATATTCTACTAAAGAGAATTGTACAAAATCCATTAAAAGATGTATTAAAATATTTTCCCTTTTTAATTTGGCTTCCAGCTTAGGACACAGTCTCCAAGCTATTCCATTAGTACTGCTTACTCCCCTTTATATTAAACTAAAAGCTCAGATAACGTGTGCTCATAGCAAATGAATGATGCAAGATGATCAGTATGCCAATACAGCTGTGCTGGAGATATGCAGTTGGATTTAAATCACTGGTAAACTTATGCAAGTTTTCCAGAGAACGAACTAGCTGGCTTAGAGGCAGAGCATTAGTGCCCTCCTCCTCTTGATGCGGATGTCACTAGCTCTGGGAATAATGGGAGCACCATGGAATTATTTATACAGGAAGCGTTGTTTGTTTTAAGGCACGGTCTCTGATGTGAAAAACAGTCTCAAATATTCTAAAAACTTATTTAGAACTAAAATAAACAAATATGTAAGGTCTTGTAAGCCAAACAAAGAAGTACTGAACTCTTCCAAGGTTTTTATGAAGCTGTCTGTTGAGACAACTCGGCGATGAGGAAATTAAAAGAGGACTCTCTAGTAAATATTTTGCTGCCCTCCACTGGACCAGCAAGAGAAAATCCCCTGCTAACACCACTGAGACCTTTTTACTTGAAACCTCGTTGAGGCACTGTGTTCTACCTGAAATGAAAATCAGATTATTTTCATTCTTGAAGTGTAAATTAGGTCATTTTGATTTTAAACTGCCAAATGTTAAAGCTCTGCCTGGTAGATTAGTGACCCTGGAAGGTGCGGACCTGGAGTTGTTACGTGTTCAGGCTATAGAGGGATTTTTACTTTCTACCACAAACAGAAGAGCAATATAGAAGTGGGGTTTTATAAATTGATACCTGAAAATAGGAAAGACTTTCTCCTTTCTCTGCTCCTGTAATAATTTGATCTACGAATATGAGGCATCTGCAAGGATCTATGCCTGTGTGTGGATTTTGTACTTAGTTATTGTATATAACTTCTGTGTTTTATACCAATGATGACATGTTGAGCTTGCCATTTATTCATTAGCAACTTTGTACCAGTTGTCCTTGGCAGAGGAGGAATATCAGCATTTTATCTAGAAGCATTTACTATTAGAATATTTTCAAGTTTGAATAATGTTTGAGAGGATAGCCTTGAAGAGTCACTCTATCAAAACAGGAGACTCAGGCTGTCACTGGGGCTGAAGGGGAAACATTTCACGCGAAAGGAGAGAAAGGACAGCTCTCGAAGGGATGGGTATTTGCAAAGAAATGAAAGAAGTAGAAGGCTAGCGTGGACATCGGGATCAGAATTTGTGAGAGTTGCTAAGATGGCAGGAAGAGATAGGCACAGTGTACCTATGGCTGGGAATTGGGAGGCTTTTGATGGCTGTATGGTTGATTCATGATGGTGCAGAGGACTTCCTTTGGAACTCATTAGGTTTCCATCCTTATAATGCAGAGCATAAATGCAGCTGAACCACTGCTGCAAGGGACAGTTGTTGGGTTTTCCCCACTGATTTTGTTCTGATATTTTTGTCTGAAACAGAGGAAGTGGAAGCAAGAATAAGAAACATTAATCTGTTTGTTTTCAGTCCAAGAAACTAGGCCTGATTCTTATCAGACAATAAAAATGAACCACATGATAATCAAAGCCTGAAGAGCCTGAAACTTGGTGGTAGCTATTTGTGTGTGGATGGCCCATAGTTTTTTCAAGTGTTCATGTAATTTGCAGTTGCTCTCTGACTGGGGGGTTACTACAGAACAGATTTCAGTCGAAGTCTTAGTATGAAGGCTACTTAACGGCTACCATGCTGGTTTATTTTGTCCCAGTTGATAGACATACTGCTACTCTCCAGATTCAAGTTTTACTTCACTATTTCTCCAAATGCTATCTTTTGCTATCATTAAATTTTTGCAAGGAGTCCTCCCTGAGATACCAAGAAATCTATTGAAAATGTGCTGTACTCACCCCTGCAATAAAGGTTTCATGAAATCTAAAGCAAGCTTAGACATGCAGACTGAAGCTGAACTCTTTTCTGATAATTTTGAGAGGAATAGAAGAGATCTATATTTTGTCATTGAAGAGTGACAGGAGATGAATTAACAGTGCTCAAACCTATAGATGAATACACTACTCTGGAAAAAAATATTGTTGTAGCATTTTAATTCAATAAATTAATGAAAGTTACATTGCAATTGTGCAAACGCCAAGGTTATGATACTCCATTCAAACCTGTAAATCAGGAGTCTCAGTGTGGCATTAATGTTTTTAAACATAATAATTCTCTGTTTCCTGTCATGGTTTTATTTTTTGATGTAGGTGGTATATAACAGAAGTTCATTAATACTAGATTTGCTTAGGGTAGGAGGGAAATTTCTGCTCTGGATGAGAGTGGGGAGCTGCTTCTTACGAACTACATGGTCAAATGCTATTGCTTCATGTGGGAGGAGCGTGCAGCTATCACAGAAAGCACAGGCTTGGTCATCACATGCTGAAGAATCTGGCCTACCAGGAAGAGAATATATGGATTAAAAGGAATTTTTCAGCATTTTAAGTCTTGATGGAAGATTACAGTCATTGTTACCACATGTATTCCCTGGAATACTATAGTGCTGAGTGAAGTGATGCACCCAGGTACCAGTGAGAGTTACCTGGTCCCCTGGTGCTGCTGCTAGTTACACACCCAGGCATAATATAACCCAGGGAACATGCAAAACTGATGATCTGGATTACTGGCAACTATTCGGTTTTCATGTAATTTTTCAAGGATAATTTGGTGGGGTGGCTGGGACACCACAAAAGGACAAAAATGGCTTATTTTGGGTTCATTCCAGTGTCAGCCACGGAGTCTCCCATTCCTCTGTCCTGATGCTCCAGGGTAGCCTAAGGAGACCGTCACCCCGGAGTCTCCTTAAGGTGGTGTGAGGGGGAGAAATAAATAAATGGTTACTGATGGACTGCTCAGCTATAACATTGATAATGTTATCTCACAGGGTCCAGCAGAATCTTACTTGTATGAATAGAATTAGCTTAAATAAGCAGAATAATTATGAAGTGTTTCCTTATGTCTTCTAATTAACAGCAAAAATCCATTTTACTACAGTGAATTAGAATTTTTATTAACTCTTGTGTTCTGTAGTGAACAGGCAGCCAAAAATTGCATAGTAGATATGTGTAGCAGCTAGAAAAATTTTGTTAGATTTTTTTGGTCCAACAGATATCCCTTACTGCTGGACTGTAAGTGATGTGCTGAAATATTACAAACCCACCCTCAGGTAAAATAAGGAAAAGAAACATCTTCTAAGGAAGGCTCAGTAAGTGAGAAATGTGGAGCCTCAAGGATGGCTGAGCAGTGCTTACTTGTTAACAAAAGCTGCCCTGCCAGTAAGGTGTCACATATTTGAAAGCTCTTGGGCAGACGGGAGAAGAGCCATCCAGAAATATCCTTCAGCCTTGGTGAGACTTTCCAGGCAACTCTACTGGTGCAGGGACCTTCCAAGAGAAGCAAAGACCTAGGAATCCAGTCTACTGCAAGAAGGCAGAGTTTGTAGGTGCTGCAACAGGAAGCAAAAAGGTGCCCAAAGGTAATGGGGGTCTGAAAAAGGCATTTGGTGGGAGGCCTCATTACGGGTCTGTTTTCATCTGTAGCTTTTACATATTTCCATCTGCTTGCCTGTGTGTGCCATGTGTGCTCATAGACTTTCTTACTTCCCACAGCTGCTTTGCTTCTCGTCAAAGATCTTCTTTTTCTTGCTTGTATTTGTAATGTTGCTTTCCTGTATTGCAAAAGTTTCACCCATCATAGGGTATCCATCCCAGGTGGCTGCTCTTCCTGGCTGCCGTGAAAGCGCAGCATATGGGTAACTGTGTTAGAGGAATTTTTACATTCGATTTCTCGCTCTTTTCTTTGTAACAATGTGTGATTTTATTCAGAATAATTGGAATATGAAAAGGATCAATTGGTTAAACATTTTTTTCCCCAAGGTATCAAGTATGAAATGTGCAGGGAGTCTTTTAAGGTAAATATACACATACTTTAACAAAGATGGCTTTTTAATAGCTATGAAGTGATATAATAAACATTTCCCTATATTAAATATTTTAAAAGGTGTTGAAAGATGGTGTTTGAGAAGTCCTTTGATCTTTATTTAAGGAAGTGATTTCTGTGTGTTGTTATTTATTTGAATATCAGTATTTACAGCACTATGCTCCAAATGCATATTGGTTTTGTTGTTGCAACATCCTAATAGCATATTAATGCCGTTATCCTTGTTTTGATAAGCATTTGTGTGTGTCAGTACATGCAGATCCCTTTACTCCTCTGCCTTTTTTCTGCTCATGGCCAGAGATGGGCTGATAGGGAAGGCGATAATGCAGGTTGGCTGCTGCAAAACCCAGCAATTGCAGGCTGGATGCTGAGCAGGGTATGGCTGTGCTCAAATGAAGAGGTTGAGCTACCCAGCTGGAAGCACTCCAAAACACCTTGGCCTCAGGAGAAGGACCTGTCTCTGTGACGTCTCCAGGGAGGCTTTGGAGGGTATTCCTGGAACTCACCAGTCAGTCATTCTCTTCCTCTCCAGGAGATACATACACATGCAAACATGATGTATGTATATACATCCGCTGGCCCTCTGGGGTGAGGATCTCACCTCTGCAAACACAACATTGCCAGTCGTGTCGAGGGAGAGCTGCAGATGATCATTCCCGGAGATTGGAGCTAGAAGGAATAGGAATGGTTGATCAGTGGGAAATTTGTTGACCTTTACATGTTCTCACCAGGGGTCTGCTCCCTACCTCTCTGCAGTCCTGAAGGAAGCAGGAGTTTGCTTTGCAGGTAGCAACTGAACAAACTGAGATTTGTTTTGCCATGAGTAATTTTGAGCCTTATCTTTTTAAAATGACGTTAAGAGCAAAATTCCTCCTGCCATTCGTAGCTTTAGGGCTGGATCTTATGGTGATAAGAAGTAAATCTGTTTAATACCACACCTTTCCACGTAGAAAACATGATCCATGCCTGGCTAATTAAATTCAGGAAACAGGAAAGAGGAAAACGTCAAAACCATGTGAAAAAAAATATCTAGCTACATTAATCATCTCGTGAGAGTCTGTAGAAAAGCAGACAGCTGAATTCTTAGAGCAGACTTTCAGGGTAAACTCCAAGTGGCACATTCAATATTTAACTTCACTTCTCAGCAAAACAGGGTTAAATTGTGCTACATCCATGCGCTATATCTGGAACGTTGTTAATACATCTTGCTTGAAATTCTATTATTTTTCCAAAAGATGTGAGGAGCTGCTGTATTAGTAATCCAGCTATGGAAGATGCAACTTGCTCCTTTCTTATTGTGGATGATTCTTCAATCTAATTTTTAAAATAATTGTGGTGTATATTGCTAGGCCATGAATTTATACAGTGAAGGGATATTTACATTCTTAGCACTTATACATTTTTTTGTTCAGTGTAGAGATAGAACATCTTAAGAGAGAGATTCAGAGTACATTAAATAAGAACTCATAAGGTTATAAACTATTTTTTTATGTTTTTATATATTTTTTTTGTATAAAAATCACTGAAAGCCTAATGCTTAAGTGGTTGATAGTAGTAGACTATCATTGTTAGTGATCAGAATTAACTATTAAACATTTCATTCATAGATACATATATAATGTATCATACAATGCAATTTCAGGTTGTCTCAGTTCTCCTGGTGGTACTCTTCAGTACTTCATTGGTACTGTATTTAATCAGTGCTACAAGTAGGCAAACATAAAAGTGCTCTCTCTTACCCTTTTCTTCTCATAGCTGATAAATTCTAATTTGGAGTTGGTTGAAAACATTTTTCTTTGTTACACAAACATGCTATGATGAAGAAAAAAGAGAAGTAACCATGCTTTTTCTTCGTAATTTATCCATGGAAATGGAAATAGTCCAACAAATTCTATTAATAGTATTAAAGTACATGACATTTCTTGGTGGGTTTTTTGGGGGGGAGAGAAATCACCTTGTAGCTTATTAAATTAATAATGATCTCTTTTGTTAGAATATGTGTGTCCCCCCTTTTTTTAAGATACACATATATTATGTGTATTTATTTAATTTCTGTATACACAGAATTAGAAGACCAACTGACTGAACTGCACCTTCATTTGGGATGCCATTTAACAGTAAGCTTAAAATGGTTTTCTGTGTTCTGAAAATGAACAGAAAAAATGTGCTCTCCATCCAAAGATTATGCTATTTTATAAAAGTAACCCACCAAATTTGTTTCTACATCTATGAATGGGTCTCCCAATGTATTCTGAAACTGTAAATCTCCTTTAATTGATATCACATGTTGGCTAGTGGCATGGGAACACTCATATGGAATCATAGAATCATAGAATCATTTATGTTGGAAAGACCTTTAAGAACACCAAGTCCAACCGTTAGCCTAACCCTGCCATCCCACCACTAAACCGTGTCCCCAAGCAGGAGCGCTGTGCTTGGCTTCCAGATGTCTACAGCCGATCCAGTGCCATCACCATCCGTAGCCTGCAGGCTACCAGCAGTGAGGCACTACAGCTAAGCTTACAAAACTGAAGCCTACACGTAAATTAAGCAAGTGGATGCAATTGTGTTTCACGCAGCTGGATAAGAAACACATTTCCTGACAAAACACTCCCTTTTTATTTCTAATTACCTATGAAATAAGCAATTGTGAAGAACAGATATTTTTTTCCCAGGGCAAGAAGTCATTGTTAGAGCTGGGGAAGGAAATGTCTCATACTTTCCAACTAGTCTTTTGCTTTGAAAGTGCATTTACTGTAGAATGCACCAGGTAGCCAAAACAAGGAAATTAATAAAAATCACACTGAGCTTTCTTAAAGGAGAAATCAAGAGATCAATTTAGGTACAGATTCAGAAGTTGTGGGAAGCTGGGATTGTGTGTTCTCCAGTCCAAACCATCATAAACTTCCAGTTTTAGTAGGCGATGAGGAAGCAGGTCCATAATTTTGTTTGACTTCCTCCAGAGCAGCAACACCCCTTTGGGAATTGCCGGCACCAGGGCTGTGCAGAGTCTTGGCATACAGACCTTCATTGAAAGAAGGGCAGTATCTTCAAGTCTCTGAGTTGCCAAACCTGACAATTTTAAAATATAGGCCTAGAAATAACTGCAACAAATACTTTTTCTGTGGCAGCATTCACGAGGCCAGCGTTTCTAAATAAACTACCTCTAAAGAGCAACCCAGCCACTGAAGTCAAACAGAAGGGCAGAAAATTCTACCAAGTGATGATTTGTGCGGATCCATGTCAAACAAATGAAAGTAATAACAATATTTTCAAATTGCAGTGTTTGACTTTTTTCAGGGATTCGGATTGTCTGCAGCAAGTGAGGTAAGCATAGCTGAAGAATCCAGCTCATGAACAGGAGCCCACCACAGAAATCCTACCACACAGCACGGGAAAAGCTCTAGGTAAGTTATAAATTAAGCTGTGGTTTTAGTTTTAAGAGCCAAGACACTACTAAACAAACAAGTCATTGTGTTAATTGTAATCAATACACATAAAAGCACCTCAAGATCACTCCCTTTGGGTGTGCTGGAAGGCAACCCACCTCAAAGGATCAGGTAAATGGACAACCTGCCCTTCGTAGCCTCAGCCTGCCTTGCTGTGCAGCTGGCGGAGCAGTGCTGAGTGCCACATGGACCCACAGGAAGAGCGGCCCCGGTGTCCTCAGCAGAAGTTTGCCCAAGATAAAAATGAAGATAGTGACCTTTTCTTTTTTGAAGTCCCCAGACATATGGTTAATCAGTATCGGGAAGCCTCACACAGCCAAATCCTTTAAATACTGATCTTAAAATGTATTCCTCAACATCTCTTGATGTGGGTGGCTCTCCTACATTACAGGGCCATTAAAATAGCTATGTGAAAACCATTAGAAATGTGATTTATTGAATGGATCTTTCCTGTATTTGTCAGCAGACAGACTCTAACAGGCCTTACACATATTTTTCTTACAGTGTGCCTTACCCAAATGGCTTCCCATCCAAGCACTCCACCATTGCAGCCTTTGAGATTGTGAAAGGCAGTCCACGGCTTGGGTGGGATTTATGGCAAGTCAGTGATTCTGATGGCAAAGACTATGTCAGCATTCGTGTGCTGACAGACAAGCAATCTCTGTCTCTTCTGTACCACGCCAGATAAAATGCTCATGCTCAGGAAGCCAAGGATGCAAGGAAAGCTTTTGATGGTTCTTGGCACAAGATAGCACTGAGCGTGAAAGAAAACCATGCAAAATTATTGCTTGATTGCTAGCAGGTCTGTTTTGTCCCAGTAAGTGAGGAGAGCAACACTTGCAGAAATGAAAATATTTTGCCACTGAAACCATCTGCTGATGAATCTTCTGGTTTGGTGAGCAGCTCAGCCAGGTGGGTCACTCCTTGCTTCCTCATGGTACCCAATGCTGTATGGTGCTGACCGGCTTGACCAGTGAGCCTCACTGGTGGAACTCGCCAGTGGGTTATTTTTCTCAGAGTTTATCCTACTTTTTCACTAAATAAGCTTTTTACAAGTGCACATTTTTCCATCATGCCTGATGTGAACTGCTCCTTGTGTCATCTCTTAAGGCACTCTTTTTTGTTACAGTCAGTATCCTCTTTTTTGTTTGCTTTTTTTTTTGTTTGTAAGTCTGCCAAAAGCAGTCTTTACATTTATGCTTTTCTCTTTTACCGAGAATTTTTAATACTCTTCAGGCAGATTCATTTCCCCCCCTTTATTTATTGATCTTACAAGACATCAGAAAAAAAGACCTGGTTTTTAGAGGCAGAAGAACTGAGTTTTTAATTGTGGCGATCTTGTTCTTCCTCTTTCTTATTATGTAGTTCTTTCTCTTAAGAACTATTTACAACTAGCCAATATTTTTCTCATGAATGGAATTAAATAGTATTATTTAACCAACACTTCCCTCTAGTGGTGACCATAGGGCTCAAAAAGGAGGGAAGATTTCTGTGCTTTACACTGCCAGGCCACACAATTCTGTGTAGAGGTGGCATCCTTTCCATATGTCAGTGCAGTGCTGTGGTTACTAACCAAGCCTAGCGTTTGTGAAAGTTTACTGTATTAATTTTAATATTTTTTGTTAGATCCTAAATGGAAGAAATTAAGAGGGAGAGAAACCATTTGGACAAAAATCAGGTGGTATACTTTTAATACATAGAGTGTTATTCCTGATAAAGCTGCAGGCAGGGAGTATTTGAACTAAAAATTTCAACTGCAAAAGAAAATAAATTTACTGGTGAGAAAAAAAGGAAATCAGCCTCCTAGTCAGTATTTGATTAGAAAGCTCTGCAGCTCCTCCACAGGACCTGGACTCTTGTGTGTGTGTGGGACCTACTAGTGCTGGATAAAATGGAGGGATGAGGGAAAAAACCAGGCAGCGTTTGCGACTGTGTGGAATCAGAGCTGTCACTAGGCTGATGGACACGGCGGCTGCCATGCTTGCCTGGTGATGAGCCGTGTCCAGGAGTAGATCAGGGTTAGGGGTTTGCTTTGACTCATGTATTTGTTTACTAATTAGTGTCATACTGTGTGTAGTTAAAAGAAATTCTTTTTTGTGTCTCTCAGAGAGACTTAAAGCAACTTAAAGGATCATCTTAAAGTTCTTTTCCAACCTAAATGATTCTATGAGGAGTAGGGAGGTGATTGTACCCCTGTACTCAGCACTGCTGAGGCCGCACCTCGAATACTGTGTTCAGTTTTGGGCCCCTCACTACAAGAAGGACATTGAGGTGCTGGAACATGTCCAGAGGAGAACAACAAAGCTGGTGAGGGGTCTGGAGCACAAGTCTTATGAGGAGCAGCTGAGGGAACTGGCGTTGTTTAGCCTGGAGAAAAGGAGGCTGAGGGGAGACCTTATCGCCCTCTACAACTGCCTGACAGGAGGCTGTAGCGAGGTGGGGGTCGGCCTCTTCTCCCTGGTAATGGGTGATAGGACAAGGGGAAATGGTCTGAAGTTGCACCAGGGCAGGTTTAGATTCAACATTAGGAAAAATTTCTTCCCTGAAAGGGTTGTCAAGCATTGGAACGGGCTGCCCAGGGCCATGGTTGAGTCTTCGTCCCTGGAGGTATTTAAAAGCCAGGTAGACGAGGTGCTTAGGAGCATGGTTTAGTGGTGGACTTGGCAGTCCTATGTTAACAGTTGGACTTGACGATCTTTAAGATCTTTTCCAACCTAAACTTTTCTATGATTCTATGATTCTAACTTGAAATACACTGTGATGCAGAGAAAGCCTGCTTGGAAGACTGCTGGGAGCTTCCCGATACAGTCAGGCTGTGCTCTCTTCCCGGCACTGTGGGCTCCCTCTCATGATTGCTTTTGCTGATGATTACTTAATATCAGCTTGCCAGTTCCCCCTCATTCTCTGTGTTGTCTAAGAACACGCAGCTTCTTTATCGACTGCACAGCTGAAATGAGATTATAGATAGAAAGAACAATTTTTGGCTCCGCTCACTCGGCATACGAAGCGAGAGCATTTGGAAGCTAAGATGGTTTATGTCAGAATGAAGAGGCCGATGTTCACAGCGTGTGCTGCCTGTGAAGGGGGTTCAGAAGGGGATCGTTAGCTGGGAATGGGTCAGAGCTGCTGTGCCCACAAGCCAGCCTGGTGCTGTGTGGGTCCCCTCCCGAGGGGTGTGCTGGGTGCCCAGACAGCGGTAACCAAGGAGGTCCTGCTTGATGTGGAAATTCCCGGAGCCCCATAACATTGATGTGATTGCAGTCACAGTGTCTGCCAAGAGGCAGCTCTGCCACAGGACTTTACAGCCTTTTTAATGCACTCTGAGAAGAAGCAGCTATGCGGTTCCTCACACAAAAAAATCAAAACCAAAGCTGGGACCAAGTTCTGTTCCCAAAAGCTGCTCCTTGAAACCCCTGCTGGCTGCCTGCACTTCGCACAGCTGGAGGCTGCTTTTCTCCCCACCTCCCTCTGCCTCCTCTCTGCCTGCTCAGCCTTCATCCTGGAAATCTTCTTCCCAGATGCAAGGGAAGAAAAGTCCTGCCAGCTCTCAACTGCTTGTCCCTCCCCTGCCTGCAGAGCCACTGAAACTTGTTTGCCAGCAAATTTGCCTTTGGATGGAAATCAGGACTCAGAAAATAAATAACCCGTCTGCATTGCCAGCATGGAGAAGGTGCTGAACTTGGTGTCTCCGGAAGCCCATGGTGCCAGGAACAGACTGCAAGGACGTGGAGCACCGGGCCACCAGATAACTATTAAACACAACTTGCTGTCCATGAGGGGCTTTTTGTGTCCACATGGAAGTGCTGCTGATTCCCCTCCATAGCCTGTTTTTCTTTTAATGCAACTACCAAGGGTAGAAAGGACAATCGGACAGAGTTATAAATCTAGTAGCCATATACTTCAGTTTTGATATTAAACCAAGGTATTATCCTTCTGTTACCAAGACGGCTTTGCAGTGAGCAGCATTGCCAGGGTGCGGGTGCTTTCCTCTGCCTGCACTGGGCTCCAGTAACAGTGCAGTTTTGCTGTTCCCTTTAAGAAGTGAAAATCTGGTGGTCAGCACAATTTCTGGATTGCCTGCATGCTGTGATCCCATGACAAACTACAAATGGCTTCCCGCACCTTTCCCCTCCGGCTGTGGAAAAGCACCTGGGCTCTAGAAACTTGGCCTTGCATAGGACTTGGTTTGGCTTCTCTCAGCGGGGAGGAAAGTGAGGGCCACTGCCTGCTGAGGACTGCTGCTGTGGGATTTGAGATTTTAACCATTCGTTAAGACATCAGAATACACTTACGGTTCTTGGGGAGGGGCTGGGAGGAAATAAGTTCCCAATCTTTCCAAGCTTTCTGGTGTCACTCTTGAGCGAGCTGTGATCCTAGCAGCCAAACCAAAAAGTACATGGAGGAAGCTGTCATGCTAGGCTCTACCCTGTTACGTGACCTCATCCATGCTGTGCCGTTATGTTTTGTATGCAAGTGATGTGAAGATTTCTCATGGTTAGCTGTCATGCTTGCCAGATGCTGTAGCCTGCACTAGAAACGCTGGTTTCTCAGCCCTGGGCGTTATCTTGGCTATACATTATTGTGGGATTCACTACCGGGGTTAGCAATGGCAGCATCTTCTCTTTGCATGTACCTCCATGTCCTCCAGGATGGCACGGAGCAGCAGGGTGAAACTGCAGCATCTTCTGCCTCAGGGTGTAACTAGAAGGTGAACAGAAAGTGCTGCATTTCAGGACAGTCATTTAAAAATATTCAATAATAAATTAATTTAATGGGAAACAATGCAGTTATTTCTTGTTAGCAGAGTCCTGGGTGACCCAGAATAGTATGGAAATATCAGAGTTCTGGCACAACTGTACAATTTTAGTAGATTTTTGTGTTCGTACAGTCTGTGATTAAATTTTATTTGGATTTCCTTCATACAGTCAACATTCTTTTTCTTCAGGCAATAGTGGGTGTTTAAGGTGAAAAAGGTCTAAAAAATTTACATGTTGGATGGAATAGTTTTTGCTTTCTATTCTGTGTGTTTTTAAAGGTCTGACACATGCCAAAGCACAAACAAGCTAAATGTTCTTTTTGTACATTTTTATGGTAGCTTTTAAAGAGAAAGAGTACCTTGACAAGGAGCTATGTCATTTTTTAATCAAAATCTTTATCTGGATAATCTGTAAATGGTAAATATAAAAGCATGAGGGAGGAGAATGAACTTCTTTTACCAGTAATATAAAGCTACAACCTTAGATGCTTCCCCTGTATAGCTGCTTTAAAATCCACAGAATTATGTGACATACCTCAATGTAAGAAATTCAGTCTCTACGATTTTCTTACAGCTTCAGGTTATGTAAATAGTTGGAAAAGTATATGAAATGGGTAAAATAAAACCCAGTAACTTGGTTAACAGGCTGATTAATGCTGAAATATTGTCTGTGTTATGAATGAGTTTCTTTTTCAAAGGGGACAGCTCTTTGGCTGTTGTAAATCCTCCCAGCAATACATTTGTGTGTGTCCTGTAGTTTAGTGTATTAACAGTGTCTAGAGTTGAAATACATGTAACGTAATGTCATCATCTTCAGTTACAACAGAGCCATAAAATTGTTATCACTGAAAGCAGCTGTTAGTACGAATGACTTTTTTCCCCTGTAAGGAGTATCTGGAAGACTTGGAAACAGAGGGCCACCTGAAGCAAAAGGAGAGAAGGTTGATTTTATGGCTTGCCTCCTACAGGAAACTTTTGCATCACTCTTACTGTCATCTTTCCATGTCCCGTTGGCTAATTAAAAAAAAAATTGACTTATCTTAGAGTGAACAAGGTCTTACAAGCTTGGTGAAAGGCAATGACTAAACAGTGAGAGAGGCTGGCGTTAGTGCTCCCTGTTTTGGGCAAGACAAAGAGGACCCAGCCTCTCTTCTTCCCAGCAGCAGCAGGCTGGTCAGGCAGCAAATGCCCACTGCACCCCACCGAGGTCCGGACCAGCTGCGCTTTGTGCCACTTCTCCCCATGTGCTGAACTACGTGGATGCTGGTACAAGATATGAAAGGAAGGTAAGGGCTGAATAATTTATTATGGTGGGGGTATGTAAGGATCAGAGGTCACAACACACAATAAAACACCCTTCAGTTGTTTTGCAGCAAGTCTCCCTGCCAATGCAGGGATCACTAATTATGGTTTCAAAACTGAGAAACATATTTGATAGTACTAGTCCAATGGTAGGAAAAGCCTTGGTATGTGAGCGGTAATACCAATGATTCCAAAGACAGCTCTCTTCTCGCTGAGTTAGTACTGAATCAGTACTGCTGCAGGATTTCATTCTGGTGATGCCCTTTTCCTGATGACCTGTTCCTGGTTACTCATGGTTTTTGAATTATCTTCTGCTTTTCCACCCCAGAAAAGAGAGACTAAAACTTTCTCTGTTAGAGAAAGAAGCATGTTTCATTCAGGGAGGGAGCAGATTTGAAAACAGGGATCTGGCTGTCACAGCTGCAGAAGTTGGACCCTCCTATGGATTCTGTGGCACTCTTCTATTTCATGCCGTTGTGGTCATCCAAAGCACAAAAAGTGCTACAACAGCTTTGCTGCTCCATTTGTCTTTTCTGGAGGGCAACAGAACTGCACCATTTTCTATGGCTGAGGTTGGAGGAAAGAGGTTTCTTGCCTGTCACAAACAGAAAGACGTAAAGGAGGATGGCTTCACTCGCCTACCGGCAGCATCTTCTCTTCTGTATAGCTGAAAATTCCTTATGAAATAATTGAAATAGAAATCAGTATGCACCCACAGAGCTCTGGGTGTCTAGGAAAGGGTGTGTATCCATGCTAAGGATGTGCAAATGCTAAGGAAGCCTGGAAAGAGCCTCTTTCAGTGACTAGCCTAAGCACAATCTTTGAGGCTTTTCTCTCAGAGCCAACTTTTCCTTATTTGATTATGAATTAAATAGTTCTCTTAAACAAAACTTATTTTGACAGCTTGTGAACAGGCAGGAAAAGAAGCCAAAGCATTCTCTCTCATTAATGTAAACTAGAAAGCAATTCAGAACATGTCTATCATTTCATCTTTGAATCTACAAACTTTGTGACAGAAGACCAGTGAAGCTCTGGTTCATACTGATGGAAAAATCCAGGAGTAACTGCATCTTTATTTCCACCTGGCTTTTCAGGATCATGAACAAGCTATGCAACCTTCTCATTAGCAAGTAAGTTCTAGTGACTTTTACGCTTGTCTTTAAAAGCTGAAATTTGCCTCTGTACGTTGCACTGGGGAGCCCTCACCTGCTGCTCATGGCAGAGGACTGCAGATCTGCAAATGCTCTGGAAAAATTCAGTTCCTGTGGCAGCTTGGGGAAGAGCTAATTTTCACTTGTCATCTGTTTGTTGCTCATTTTTCTTGAACAGATGGTCACATTTCTTTAGGGTTTTTAAACATGACAAAAGTGACAGACGTAACTTGGAGATGTTTCATTCTGTGATCTGTTTGGGTTTTTCCTTTCTGAAAGAATCTGGTTTATTTTTGCAGAAGGCACGCATTGGTGTATGCTTTTTTTTTACTCTAGATTTGAATTTTCAGTGGATCTTAGCATATGTGTATATGTGCTAACAGGTACGGAACAACTAGTTGGCTGGCTGGGGTCTTGGTGGACCTGGCTGGTAGCATGCTCTAGGTGGGGAGGCAGCCACTGGCTTCTGAAAGAGCTCTTGGGGATGGCTCTTAGAGCTGAATGTGCTCTAGGGAAAATGGAGAGACAAGCGGAGAGAAGTAAATCCTAACTGTTTGCATGCTGGCTGGCACCCTGAGATGGACCACCAAAGCCACCGACACAAATATGCAACAAAAGGTGCTTAAGTGGAACTTTCTCCTTTTCCTCCTTCCACAGCTGGTGGTCACAGAAGTGAGTAGGATTCCCAAATATCAACCTGAACAGGGAGCAGCTGGTCCAAAAGGAAGGGCAGCAATTCCTGGAAGTCCAGGACTTATGAATTTCCCCAGGGGCAGCTGTTAGTTTAAATTGTTACTAATTATGTGCAATCAAGTCAATCAGTTTTTGCAATCCACGTGGATGGATGTGAGACTTGGGATTTAGCTTAACACAGATAGCCATCAAGCAGCTAAGAAATATAACTATCATAATTTTCATTTCCCACTTTCTGCAGGGTTTTGCAGAACACCGTGGACAGAAGGCACTGAGAGAGACACTTTCTCATGAGGCTTTGCTTTAGATTGAGGATTAGACACTTCTTTGACTTTTTTTTATTACCATACAGTCAGCACAGGGCAATTAGGGTTAAAGTGGAGAGGAAATGTATTTCAGAGGTAAACAGATATGGAAAACAAATTAGCAGCTAGTTGGAAACATGTCCAATTTCTAAGTGTAAATGTGTGTGGCTGTAGGAAAAAAAACGAGCCATAAAATAAAAAAGACAATATTGAAGATTTTTTTGGTCTTTAATTCTCCCTTCTTAGGGAGAAACCTTTCAGTGCTGCTGTGATTACTTTGCACTGTTGACGAACAACCCATACCACAATGCGCATCCTCTGGCATACATTCTGCTGCACAGACAGTGCTCCCTGAAGCATGCAAAAGCTGGGTGTGCTCGGTGCCACTGCTCTCCATGGTGTCTGGCAAAGAGCAGCTCAGTGCTGCTGGCTGGGTCTGAGCTCCTATGGAGAGCCTACACCCACCACTAGTCAGTCCCACCTCCCTTAGGGTTTTAAATGCTTCTGCGAAGCAGAAATGGTGCACACACACCAGGCTGTGATTTGTTCCTGGCTCTGTTACGGACCAGTCCAGGGGAAAGAATATGTAGGAATCAAGCAGAACCTGGCTGAAAATCAGTGGAAAACTTCTTTTATGATTTGCCTTATGATGATGAGAGGTGAAACAGAGGTTCAGAGTTCTTTGTACTTTCAAAATGTCTATTATTTTTTTTTCACCTCCAGACAACCAGGTAACAGCATAAGTAACAGGCTGTCTGCCCTGGCCACCGGGTACCATGATGTCAGTATGGACACACGTGTAGGCAGTGGGCTTCTGGTACTCTGGTACTGTCAATGCACTAAGAAAAGGCTCTAAGTCTAAGATGAAAACTGGGGTCAGAAGAGGTGTGGCAAAGATTATTTCCTTGAATTGGTAATGTAGACACACGTGTAACACCCTCATTTAGGGTGTAAATCTTATGCCTGAGGCTGAGCGATACCTCTTGGTTTTGAACACTACAATCCTGAATATTTAAGTCTGTTTAATCCAGTCTGTAATCCTCTACTGCCCATCCTCAGCATCCGTTCTTTGAAAATGCCCACTGAAATAATGCCATAGCCTAACAATTATGGACCAGAACTCAAGAATTCTTCATCTCTGCCACTCAACTATGAATTAAGAGTAAATTTGGGTAAGTCACGATACGTTTGTGATTTGGTTCTCCTGCGTGTATAATATGAATAAATATTCATAAATATGAATAAATCGAATGTAAGATGATATATTGAATAATAGGAATAAATATATAAGCATAGCACATGTTAAAATTCTATGACATTTACAAATTAAAGTTGCCAGTTAAGAGCTATATACTTTCATAGAGTCATAGAATCATAGAATGTTTTGGGCTGGAAGGGACCTTTAGAGGTCATGTAGTCCCACCCCCCTGCAGTGAGCAGGGACATACATTGTTTATAATGTTGTTAAGAAAAATGTATTGTTTTCAAAAATCTTAGTGGATAAAAGCCATCAGGTTCATTATCATAATAAATATCACAGGGAAGAAGCACAGATTGTTTGAAGTGGTAATGTTTGAAATAATCGAGATTTTTTTTTAAATTAAAAAAGTAGCATTTATGGAGACTTCTGAATGTTTTCTATGCAAGAAGTTTTCTTCTAGCTTTAGGGAGAATTTGGTCTTCCAGGTATATATGATAAAAGAGATGAAAAGATAGTTTGCTATGCATGCTTGTAATGAAATTAAACTCAAAATATTGTTTTAACTGGTTTTCTGTTTATAATTTTTACTAGCTTTTCACACTTGGTGTTCTCCTGTGGGTTTTTTGTCAACCACATATATTTATTATATTCTTCATCTTGTACAGCTGAGAGTTCTGAATAAAATATCAGTGATCCTCCACTACTTTCATCATTATGACAGATAATTTGTAGGTTGCTTGGATCTCGATGAAAATGCTAATAAACTCTAAAATATTAATTGCAGATGCTGAAAGCTGGTATGTAAAGCAGTAGGAAGTAATTGGGGTTTGAAATTAGATGCAATATAAATATTTATGTTTTATTTTAAAGGGAGAAAAAGGCATTGAAGGAACTGAAAATAAGGAAATGTTTTTGATCCATTTGTTCCTTTCTCCTTATTCCTGTTGCATTCATCTAACCTGAACTCCTTGTAAAAACAACTGAATAAAGCCAGGAAGAGCTAAATAATTGTTCCAATGATATTATGGCAAGCCATAATCTACAAAGTTCTACTAAAAGTGAGTTATTTGTTCAGGAAAGGAGACAAAGGACTGCACAAGCTTGAAGGTGTCACAGATGAAGCAGAACAGGGAAGACTGGATACCAAGGCCACCCCATGGAGAAAGGTGCTCCTGGAGCCAGCGGTCTGCCTGGCACCGCTCCATCCATGGGACCGCTTGTGGGACGTGCTGTTCTTTTTGAGCTAAAATATCATAAAAGGTACCAAATAGTTAGAGTGAGGAGAAGATATATGAAATTGAGCCGACAGAAGGAAATAATTATAACAAACACATCAGAAGGATCAGAATGGGAACCAAACTGGCAAAAAGTTACTCCTCAGGCCAGTGAAAGTGCATTAGGGAAGATTTCTGGCTTGCTGAATCTGAATTTAACTTTACAAGGAAATTAATCTGAACCGATAAGATCGCAGACATTTTCTTGTAAAAATTTTCCTTATTTTTGTAAAAGCCGTGTCTAAAAATAATCGCACTTGAATATTTGGACTATAAATGTCATTTTAGCCTTAGCTGGATACTAGAAGAGGGCAGTACAGCCAAACATTGTTAACCAGATAATTACAGGAAATTTAGGAGGTGTTTCGGTGGGATTTTGTGATGGAATGGTTTCTACTTTATTTTCCTAAGGTTTCTAAAGCTCTTTAACTACAGGGACTACCTTTTCCAGAAATTCATGTAATTAGAAGTGTGTGAAAGAATGTTCTTAGAGCAAACTTTAACTTTTGCAGACAGCGTGAGGAAGAAATGTGCCAGCAGCTGCCCCCTCTACAGAAACGTGCCGATGGGTTCTCCAGGAGCTAGGGATATCCCTGGATACCCTGGGCAAGAGGTAAGTGTAGTAGGAGAGAAAAATAGGCCCATTTCACAAACCTAAATGTAGCTGAAGCACTGAGTGACATGGAACATAAAGTATAAGGAACAGGAAAGACTTTATTTGGTGTAATGTTATACTTGATTTTGTTCTCACTGAACTAAAGCTGAAGTGAGTTTTCCATTTCCTTCAATAGGAACCAGGGGAATTTATTTTCCTACAGGGAAAACAAATACAGAATAGCTATGGAAGAAATTAGAAGGCTGCAAAACAAAATAAAAAGCTCAAAGCAAGTACTTGAGATCATTACTATATTAACTTTAGCCTTGAGAAACAGGCAGCTAAGTTACGGCAAAAAATAGATAAATCCATTTTAATGCTATTACAAGCTGAGCAATAACTTAATAAACTTTTTCTAAACCCCCAAATGATACGCAACAGTTTAAAAACTTTATTTGTATCCGTAGTTTCAACAACTCTGAAAGCAAACAGTGACTCATAGCCAGAGTATTCATCTCCCACTGATCTAACAGGTCTTGAGGGACCATAATTTACCTTTCCCTTTCTTGAGGGACCTTTGAGGGATCGTAATTCCGTTAGCTATAGTTGACTAGTATTTTCTAGTACCTACAGCAAAGGATACCACAGAAGAGTAAATCTGAAGGCAAATCTTTTATTGGAGTTATGTTCATTACTGTGCTGCAGCCAAAAGCTTATGATCTAAAAGAAGAGGGAGGGTTTAAAAAGTTGTCAGTAAAAATATCTGGGCTCTTTCTTTTTGTCTTCATATATCTTCATATATGTTTTTCATATATCTTTGTTGCTCTGTTGCTGATCACTGTCTACAGTGTCACGAAACTAAACAAGAAAGATTTATGGTCCAAATCTAGAGTTAAATACCATGGTAATGAGGTATTTTTAGTGATGCTTTCTAAAGATAACAAAATACTCTTTTGAGAATGGAAAGAAATGGTAAGAGATTGCATGCCAGGTTTGGAAAATAGGCAAAAATAACCTTGTTTCCCTTTGCAAATGTTAGGTTACCACCTCATAGAGAGATAACATGTTAATAACCTAATTGTATTACAAGTAATTTAAGAAGACTGAAAGTACCCATCTACTTTTAACTCTTCTTCCCTCCTTGCTCTGACTCCGCCTAACGCATATTTCATTCTGTGTAGACCACTGTGCCAAACTGAAAGCACACGGCGTTATCTCAGTTTTCTTGCCATGCAGTTAAAATGTCTGGACTTTTGTAATTGTTGGATTTTATTGGGTTTGCCTTTTTAAACAAACACAGAATGGCTTTATTGTACGTTATTTCTTTGTTATAAACAGTCTTTGCTTTCCTAATCCCTTTCTTTTTCCTGAGCTGGTTTTGGCATTCCCTCTCCACCTCCTGCTGCTGTGGGCTCTCTGCTTTATTGCTCCAGAGGGAAGCGTCTCTCCCTATATCTCCACCCCTTCCAAGCCTCCCTTCTTAAATTTGATCTGTGAATCGAATACTCGTTCATCTTTACCCAGATACAAACCAGTTACAAATCATGCTAACCCACAGTCATGCTGGGAGGTGAGGCAAAGCAGCGCTGCCTGTGGGACAGGGGGGGTCTCTCCTTGTCCGCAACTGAATAAACCGCGATCAGGTCCACGCCACCAGCTCTCACTATCACAGTTTAAGCACCGTTCCTAATACAGCAGGCATCTGTAGATGCTTTGTCCCTTATTCTCAGATGATCATTACCTAGAACAAACATCCTTGGCTCTCACGGGTGTAATTACCCACACTAGCGAGGTCCCTTACAAAGTTCTACAGATCTCCGAGGTTGTCCTTTAATTTTTTTTAATCTTTTTTTGTGCTAGGCCTCCTGTGTGAAGAAAAGAGCATTTTCAGAGTCTAATTCATAAACAAAGACAAATTGTATCTGTATTCAGAATCAGATCGCTGGTTTGTTTTTTCTACATTGAAAATTTGGACTCATTTCCACTGTTGTTCATAATTTATTTTGTTTGATGTTACAGATTGGAATTAAACAAGGAAGAATTAACATAAACTGAAATCATGGATTTGCAGCAACATTAACAAGTTTACAGAGCAATCCTAGGTTGAAAGGAATTGATGGGTAGGTAGTATGGGGCAGAAGGATTTTAGGGTGATTTTGGTGATCCTGGAAAGTAAAGACTGAAAGATGGAATATCTTTGAAAGACTTTTTTTTTTTTTATACTGTCTTTTGCTCAGTGAATTTCAATTTCAAAGTTTATGAACAATGAACTGTTTTCCACTTGAGTGTAAACATTAAAATTATTGTACTCATTAAATTTTAGGTGAGCATGGTGAAAAGGGAGATAAAGGGGCCAGAGATTTTGGACTAGTTGGTTTTGAAAAAACAGGCTCATACAACACGAAATATTGTTTGCTTTGCAAAATGATGTCTAAGATGATACATGTAAAAATAACATCAGAATACATACATATATGTATGTATAATAAGACTGAATATATGAAGACATATATGTATTCTTAGTATACATAATACATATAGTAAGAAGAGCTTTGTATGATGGTCTGTTACCAAAGCCACAAGATATATTCAGTATACAGTGAAACTGGTTTTCCCAGATCCACCTCAGACATTTGCCCTGTTTTTCTCATGCATTTTTTGGTCAACATATTTTGTCTCCTCTCCACCCTTTTTTGCTTTTTTTACAGCAAAGCCTGCTTCCTTAAAAAAAAAAACCACAAACCAACAGAGATCTTTTGCTCCCAGTTAAGCCCTACCATGGCATTGTCATGAAGAATGATAAATGTGAAGAGACCAGGCTAAATGTGTTTTACCTTGGTGTTCTTTGTTCTGAGCTTTCCCTATTGTCCTTTGCATTTCTTTGCCTGGGAAGAATCAACAGCAAAATTGACTGCTTAGGTGACCGTTTGCACTATTTACTTCATGAAATGCTAGGACAGAGCTCTTCTTTCTTGCTTGTAGTTTTATTTTCATGGAACTGTATTGCTTATGCTGCTTGCCATGCTCTACGCATGGCCCAGCAAGCACTCCAGGAGACAGTTCTGCAACAGGCAGACGCTAATGTCTACAGCAATTTCATCTCACAAGGCTGGTTGAATTTGTCTGCCAGATCATATATTTCCTGTAAGAATATATTTTCCCTCTGATGTATTCCAGTAACAGCAAAATAAACAGCTTGTGCACTGGGTTGGAGCATTTTAAATGAGTGTGCATATATGAACAGTTAATTCCACTGCTTATGCAGTGCAGTTTTTGTACCCTTGCATCCTCAAAGAAAGTGGTTTAGTGTTTTCGGCTCTGTTCATTTTTCCATTCTCCATAACAGCTGTGAACTGCTCGTTCCTCCTGCAAATCTGTTCAAAGGAGCCCGACCCCAGCAGCACCTCCTGGGGGTGGGTAGCTGGGAGAGGAAGAGAGTATGTGTTGGGGCAGGGAGGGAGGTGTTTTGGGGAAGCTTTCTAGTCTAGAACATTGGTCTGGGAAGCAGAAAATCTCTTAACATCCCTGATTATCATGTAACAGATACAATCCAGCAAATTATGGCTTTAGGTAAATTATTACCAATTCTTGGCTCCTCTTTCCTTATCTATAAGGTGAAGTTTATATGATATGTTCCTATGGATCTTCTCAGGAGGTAGAATATAAAAGTGCAGAATGGTTGCTTTCCCCCAGCTCTTCTATAAAATAACCTTCTTACTCTCAGATACAGCTGTGAGGAAAGTACTTATGTACAGGAGGATATTTACATATTCAATGTAATATTCTTGTAGCTCCAGAAGGACCAATCTGTCTCTGTCTCCACTTTGTATTCCTTGACTGGAGTTGTTCTTATCTGAATTATCAATTTCTGACTCTCCCTCTTTGTTTTCCTTACTGTTTATCACATACAGAATACCAAAGCTGCTCTTCCTGTTGGTCTTTGAAACAGCCCAATGGCCATGATCATCATGTGGAACAAACCTGCAAACACAAAATAAAAGGTCATTGCTTGGTTGCAAAGTGCACCAGACTTCCTCCACTCTCTCCAACCTCTCCTGCTATGTAAGAGCAGAGCAAGTCACAGTTCATGCTTGTTAATGTAACACGAGGGTATGAGATCTGGAGAAAAAAGATCATAGGGTTCAGGAAGGGTTACGTTCATACAGCCAAGAGCTACTTCATTCACTGTTTTGGCTGCCAGGCCTGTTGCAGTGGAAATGATAGCTACGATACTGCATTTTTTTAGATCTATCTTCCAGCTTGAGTTAAGGTTTTCCCTGATGAACCATAAACTTGAATCTACTGGACAAAGGGAAATGGAGGTTTAAGCCTTTTATCTGCCAGCAGACATCCCTCTGTTCTGGTGTTATTTGCATCCCTCTCTGCAGTGAGGCTATCAAGGGAGAGAGGAAGCTGGGAATAACAACCATTCCCAAACTTTCCCCTTTGGGATGCAAGGAAAACTGGAGAGACATGTCTGTGATTGACGTTGTTGTCCCAAATAGGGTTCATTTACCTGGTGTGCAATAAGCCAGTCTTCACACACTGAGATGAGATATTGTTTATTCACAAAGTTGCGCATGTTTGGGTGTTAGGTGGCCTCCCACAAAGCTAACACCCTTAGCAAGGCTTTCTCTAACTTTTATACATTACAGTTAACATATTTAATTAATAATTATTATATTAGCTAATATACCTATCTCTCATTGGTTCATAATTTCTTTGCTTCGATTTAAAGGTACGATCTGATTTTAATTTACTATGCATGCTCAAGGAGAGCGTGGGGGGGTAGTTTCTTCTGGCTTCCATTTGAGTTGGTGGTCATGATCTCCCCTAGCCCGAATTACCTTTCTCCTAGTTTTTGTCCTTGGCACATCTTAAGTAACTCTTTGTTATTTACTAGTCAAGACAATAATACATCAGCTTATCTCCTTTTCAATTACTTTAGCAATCTATTAACTAAACAAAAACATAGATAGGGTAGGGCTTCACAGTGCACATTCTACAGCAGCAATAATTTTGGATAACAGCATGAGACTGACTTAGGAGCATTAGGCACAAACGGGCAGGAAGGATAAGCTGGTTCAGGAAGATACAGGAGGGGATGGGCGGTTGGTGAGTGCAGGTGTTGTAAAGCTGCTTTAACAAGGAAGGTGAGGATAGTTCAGAGGTTTTTTGAAGTTACCTCATCTGTTTTGGAGATTTGTATTCCTGGGTCAAGCAGAAGTAGGAGAAGCAACTAATGAAAGCGTAGTCTGCTCTGAACTGCTGTGTGGGTGCTAGCGCTACCCAGGGCTGAATGCCATTTATTCCAGGAATGGTGTATTTCATGACCTTAAGCTCATCTCCGCAATGCAGCAGGAGCAATTCCTTCTGTGTTGGAGGCAAAAGTTACAAATGAGTCAAACTGATGTGGTGGTTGGCTGAAGAAAATAAGATGAAAAATTAGTTGTTAACATAGATGTACAACACACCTTGAAAGTGTGCAGTATAACCACAGTCTTCTGCAAAACTATCACAACCTGTTCAACTGACTGATGATAAACAGCTAATGGAAATAAAGTTGCAATTAAGCAATTCAGCTTCTGTAGGAATAGGAATGTATATAAGCAAAATTAATGGTATACAGTGTGATCAGAACTTTATCAATAGTTTCTCCTAAAAGGGCTGTCCTCCATTATTCATTTAGGAGAATGGGTGTGAGAACGATATGCATTTATACTTTAGTTTAATAAAGTCTTAACGTCTCAATTTTCCCCATCTCAGTGAAGAAAAGCTCAGCCCATAGATGGGCCTCTGTGTCTGCTGCCTGAATGTGTAATGGGTGGATATTTGAGAGACCTGTAATGAACTCCCTTTTGCGAGTCCTAGTCCTGCAAACACTAAGCCATTCACACAACTGTTACGGCTGTTACATGTAAAGATTTGATGAGCTAGGTGATAATTTCAGAGCCTGAGCTTGTTCAGAGTCTTCTGTAATACCTTCCCCTTTTAAATCTGATATTTGTGGCAGAAGAGAAAGTAATGGCTAGGATTGTTCCTTTTTTTTTTTTTAATATGAGTTTTAATATGTTTTAAGAAGATGAAAGATTAATTCAATTTATATTTTAACCCAGAATGTCCTTCATAAGAATATTTTCCATGTTGGAATGTCAAATTTTCTGATGTTAGGAAAAGCCCAATTTAAGCCTGATTGTATTTATCATAAAGGTGCTTCGCTTCAGTTAATCACTCAGTATGTAATAGATAATGCTGCCTCAGGAACAGCTTTCAGATCTTTTGTTGACTTCAGTGTGTGGCTCTAGATGTTCGTATTTCATATTTGAACTGCTGTTGATGTGCGGACACAGACTCCACAATCTGTAAGAGGTATGTTTATTCAGCGCTGGGCAGCACGGGGGGTAGTCCCACCAAAGTCGTGCGCACCTCCACATGGCGACTTGCCCTGTTTATATGTAGCAAAGTGTTACATATACATGAAGTTTCCCAATATGCCTATACATATGCATAACCTCTCCCTGCTTCGTATCAAAATTAGTTTTATGAGGTCATTTCCATAAGTCCCTCCCGACTGCGCTTGCTCAGTGCTTCCTTGTGGTGGTTGTCGGGGGTCGTGGGGATGAAGGCTGATGGCTCCTCTTCATCACCACTAGTAACCCCTTGTTCTTGCACAGACTCAGTTGCTTCTTTGCTCTTGCCCAAACTGCAGGGTCGGTTTAAGACAGTTCTTAAGGCAAATTCCTGGTTCTTATCAAGAACTGTCCTTCATAAGGATCCACAAATCTTCCTGCGTCAGTTAGTTCACATAATAGTTAGCAAAACATTTGAGCACTATCTATCAATTTGATTCTCTGGGCTACACAGCAATCTAGACAATTATTATGCAGCACCTTATCTACTAAGATTCCCTTAACCCCTTCTCTCACTGTTAGAAAAAAAAACCAGTTTAGTTTCTGAAGGGCTTTTACCAGGCTGCTGTTACTGGAGCATTTTCTCTGTTTCACAAAGAGGAGTTAGTTTTATTTGACAATATGTTGTATGGCAAAGGCATATTTTCATCTCTTCTTCACAGATGTGAAACTGAGGAATAAAAGAACCATGGTGAGAAAAAAAAGCGCTACTACTATGGTATTAAAAAAATCACCAACCCCCCTGAATTTTATGTTCTGGAGTACTTAGCTTTATCCAACCCATTCTCCCTGCTCTGCTGATCAGACCTTCGACCTGATACTCAGACTAGGAAGCTCATGCTTGGTGGCTGTTCACTGAGACCCTGGTATTAGCTACCTGCTCAGAATCACATAGACAAGGATATGTTTTCTAGGACACCTCTTAAAATAAACCCTAACAGGAGTTTTCATATGAGCTATCCACTGGGTGGCAGAAGTAGATCAGAAAAAACTTAAAGAATGCTGAGAAGGACATATTGATTCTAGCCACCATTTAAACCATTTCATAACAGCACTGTATGAATCTTCCGCCTGAGTTGGATGTGTTTGAAAATAACATATCTCATGTGATAACGTATCAGAAAGGCTTTTTTCACTCTTTTCCACTTTCTGTATGCAAGCAGAAGTAGACTTCTGCATGCCCATATTTCAGCCCTTCTTTCTTTTTTTCCCCACCAACTACAGGAGAGCATTTTCAGAGGGGAAGAGGGCCTGGGCTGCCCTGCCTGCTCAGCCTTTTCTTCCTCCTCCTTCTGGTGGAGAATGCTGCTTCTGGCGCTGGAGGCTTTGCTGGCCCCTCTGCCTCAGCTGCTGTTCTCCCAATCCCTCCTTGAGCAGAGTTTGCAGCTTTGGAATAGTGATCCAAGTATGCATCTTAAACTTTTGCCCACTCCAGTGTTGCCATAGCTAAAAGCAATTGTTAGTATTGAGGATATGAAGATCCCTTCCCAAGGTACTCGTTCCCAGGTGATTTAGGTCCTTGCACTGATCATCGTGACCAGTAGCTCTCCCTTTGTCTCACCTGGGCTTGTAACTCATGTCAGATTTCTCAGTTTAAGGGAGAAGTTGAACCAGTTGTAAAATAGTGGGTGACTAGTTAAGAGATTGAGTGGGAGCTGGTAATTTTAATAGTGATTAACACCCCCCCCCCCCACCCCGGTTAGTACAAATTTTAGTTGAGCATGGGGAAAATGGAGGTAAATGGGGCTGAGGTTATGGACTACAACCTTCAACTGGCTTTGAAGTCAACCAAGACCAAAGAGGTAAGTTTTCTTCTTGACAATTTTCCTGCTAAAATAAATTTAAAACACAGTCTATATGATTCCTTCTGTATGTGTAATTCTGTCAGAAGCAGATCAGCCTAAGTTAAGATTGTGATCCAATATGATTCCCCATGTGTGTGTGCATCTTGTTGTGACAACTGAACATCATTCCTCTTGGACAATAATTTGGCATAAATAATCTGTACACTGTAAAGCAACAAAATCCTAAAACTGACCCAAGAGATCCTGAGGGTTTAAAAGAATATAGTATTTTTGGTTCACTTCTTGTTGTTAGTTTGATTATTTTTTTTTTTTAAATGCCTTCTCTACAATATGTGTGGGAAAGAAATATAACCAGTATTGTCACTGCTTAGGGTGTCTTTACAGTGGTTTGGCCTCATTGCCAAAATTTGTCCTTTGCCTGTCCCTCCTCCCTCCAAACAGTCCTGCTTCAAAACTCCCTCTATTCTCCTTTCTGTACTCTTTCTGGTGCTCCTGATTTCTTCCACTGCCTGGGCAGGGGAAAGATGCAGTAACCAGTACGGTTAGTCCCCATGAATATTTTTGTCCTATTAGACTCAATGTCCAAGAACGTCTTTATTATGTGTTTTATTATTCTGAGGCTGTGAAGACTGTGTGCTTTGAAAGTACTGCCTAGCAGGTGGGCAGAGCATGTGGTGGAATGGGTTGAGCTCAGCATCTGGAGGATTATGTCTACATGTGTATAGGGTGAGTGATCTGGAATGCTTTTAATTTACAAGGGTAGTTCCCAATAGCGTATTTCTAGCATTCTTTCTTTAGAGGAAAATGAATGCCAAGTTGTAATAACTAAAATGAGGTCAGCTATATCAGGCCCAAGCTATTCGACAGCACACTTCGAAATCTCTGCAATGAATTGGATGAAAGAAACAAACTGTTGAATCTTGTTCTGGCATGACTCTTACTCCCTTTTTTAAACTAATTGCTTATAGCAGTGTTGTTCCACTTTGAACGCCACTGCTAGACGTACGCAGCACTATGAGAGTTTACATGGTTTCTTCTGACCCACATGGTATAGATTTTTAGACAAAACTGCTTATAGGTTATATTTTATCTAATCTTTGAGTTAAAATCTGAACATATGCTACCACTGAATAGGCATGATGGAATACACAAAATTCTGTATTCTATACAAATCTTATACACAGCTTGCTTTATCCATATTTGAAGATCAGTGGGAGTTGGTAAATAAAAGTAAGCACTCTGCAAACAGACGTGATATGTGCAAATAGTGTGCTTGTTTTGTTTCTTGTAAACTGAACAATAACAATCCTGGCACAACCAGGCAAGAGTAGTGGAGGGAAAAAATTGTTTTCTAAATGTATGCATATTTTTATGCCAGATGTAAAATAAGAAAGGTAGTTTGCTGGGCACAGTCACTGAAGAAAGACTCGCACATTAATCAAATCCAAATTTACCAGCAGGAGTAACTTCTTGTGGCCAGTCTGAGTTCTGGGAGTTGTAGCACGGTGAGACCACAGCACTGTTCAAAAGAAACAAACCCTCAAAATATTAATACATATCTTATTAGGTTTATTGAAGAGTTTTAGATATAACTTTAATATTTTATGTCTACACATCAATGCTAGGTTCATTTATCAGGTCACCATTTTTCTTGGATATCACTTAGAAAATGCATAGTTTTTAAACCTGAATGGAAATTGGAGCATTATTAAAACACTTCAGAAAATTATCTCCAAACACATATTGACAATATTTAATTTTGATGATGTGTAAAATGCTCATCACAAAATTTGCTTCAAGTAAAAGGAGCATGCCAACTTAACAGACTGAAAAATAAAGAAAAAATTCCTTGTAGACTTTAAGTATACAAGAAGAGAGCTCTGGTATTGCAATTTGGATTTTCTTTTTTAAAATTCTAAACATATAGCTGGGGATACTTGGAGTGCCCTATTGTATTTAAATATCATATGATCAAATATGTTTATTTTTCACCCTTGCTTTCTGTAGTAAGGAAAATTAGAATTTAAGACACACTAGACTTCGTTATTGGGATGGAAATACTTTTTATTTGTGGAACACAGAGAACCATCTTTATTATCCTCCGGGCTGTTTTTCTTTTTGCTCCTTTTGCTATTTAAAGGAACAGCAGAAACTTAAGACAAAGTTTAGCCAAATTGGAATGTAATTAATTGATACAGAAACTGTACAGAGTACTCATGGGCTAATGCTATTATCCCAGGAGAAGTTACAGCCTTAATGACATTGTGTGATGATGGCATGGGCTTTGGACATGCAGTGGTTTACAAAACTGCTTCTAGTAACTTGAGCATATACATTTTCTGAGGAAATAGTCCAAATTTTCCAAATAAAAAATGTTGAGTGGAAGGACATGCTGGAATTGGAGAAAAAAGCTGGGGTGTGGGAAACGTTAACTCACAGAGCAGTTGAGTAATGCTGGCTGGTCCCTGTCCTGTTCCCCACTGACCTTTCAGTAAATGAACCCTGGGATGACTCACCCTGTGGTCCCACCTCGGCACCTTGTCCGCCCTCCCTCCCTTTGGGGCTGCTGAGAGGTTCCAAAGGCAGTCACCTTCATTTGGCTCATTCATAACAACAATTTGTTGCCTGGGTTTTGGTGGGTTTTTTTCAGTTCTTATACAAAACTATCCCTTCCCTTTCCTTGGGTTAAGGTAGAATTCAGTGTATTGCAATGTAAAATTACATCCTTTCAAAAAAAAAAGCTCATTCTCACTCCTGTTCTTCTCAAACGTTCATCATAACACATTTTTTTGAAGTTTCTGCAACTGAGTTTTGACTTCTCAACTGCCGTCCTTTCAATTATTTGATGCCAGTTTACTGTGGTGCATGTACTACCAAGGGAAAACAGCTCAGTGTCCCACAAAACATAATGTCATCTTTTTCTCATATGCCAAAGGGCAGTAACCAGTGATGATGACAAGAACATTAATTTCTGTTGATCTTGAAGGAAAGTATTATTGTTGCTTCACTTCCTAAGTTTCCAGAAATCAAGTTCCCAAAGACACCGGGATCAGATTTTATGCGGGAGTCACAATTTTATTGCACCATTTTATTGCTGAACCTTGTGTAATAACAGGATGGGCTTGATTATACTTCGAGCAGTAGCACTTGAAACTACAGAAACTGGAAAGAAAACTCATGCCTGTTCTCTGGACTACCCAGGGTCCAGCAGACTTGAAAAGGAGTCAGAAAATCACTGAGACATTGCAGTGAGCCGTGGGGGAGCCATGCGGCACTGAGTCAGCGTGTCGTTTCAGGAGTCTGTATTTCCTCAAAGGCAATTCAATTTTCTGTACTCTTTCCTGATTTTTTTTTTCCCTACCTTCGCCCCATGCTTTCCATGGTTTCCTGGCTCTGTGTCCACATTTTAGCTCTTGAAAGAGAAGGGGGAATAATCCATTTACTTAGTAGGAATTTGTGTGTGTTAGGCAGACTGAGAGGGAAAAATTGCCATTTCTGGTGACGCCACAAGTCTGATATCGTGGAGTTGTTTCAGGTGTCTGTGTTAAAAATGAATCTTAGACTCACCTTGAGCATTTCGGATTAATTTAAATTCGTAACATGCTTTGACAAAAATCTCCATTATCTAATTTTTGTAATATAGTTATTCCTCTGTTTATTGCACTTTGACAGCTGTCGTTATGTTCATTGAATTATGCTAAGTGAATGGTTGGCAAATTGTCAGGAATAGAAGTACTCAGTATAAAATTAACTTACAGTGGCTGTTTTTTGGAGCTGGCAAGAGGAGCCTGATAGAAACTGGGTGCTTAAATATATAGCATTAGAATAAGGGAATAAGAATAAAACCCCTGTGTTTCAGTTATAAAATCTTCTACTGGAAAACAATGCAAACCTTGAATAATTCCCAACACTATTATGTATTGTACTGGAAATCCTGAGTTGTACTTTATTTGATATAAACTTGTGGATGTATATGAATTTTCAGTAGAAAGTAAATATAGAATATCTTAATCTGATGGATTGTAAAATATGATGGGACTACTTTTCCCAAGCTTATGTTATACTTCAGTAATTATAAGACTTTCGTATGGAAGGCTAGAATATGAACAAGGCAGTTTATGTAGGCAGCAATGTAACACCGCTTATCATTATTTTCTCACTTACTCACAACTTACAGATACTGGAAAAACTTGAACAAAGGCTAAAGCAGGAAAATAATACACAGAAGAAGAGGGATCTTCAGGGAAAAAAAAACCCACAACAACAAAACAACAGAGAGGGAGGAAAGAAAGTGGAAGATGACCCTCTGTTTAAACCAAGTCACTGACAGGGAAATACATCCCCCTTCTTGAAATCCTAGCTCTAAGGAAACCTGTGGCAGTTCTGTCACTGATTTTCAACAGGGCCAGATTTCATCCATATAAATTTTTTTCTCTACACTGAGAATAAATTCCCAGTATTGACCAAGCTATAGCACAGATGCAGTATTTTTCAATGTCTGACTTTGTCATTACTCATTTTGGCTTCTGTAGCTTTAATGACAGTGGCACGGAGGCTATGATAGAAACTTAAATGTTATTAATTCTTAATTAACATGGAAAAAATGGTGCTCTTACAATGCAAACCAGGATTTTTTACTTGATATTTGCAAAGGCACATAGCAAATGGAGCTATTTTATTGGTCTTAAAATTGAGAAACTGAAAAATAACATTAAAGATGACCTGCTCTTGAAGTCAAAATTGAATAAAATAATAGTAGTGGGTATAAAATGAAATTTAAAAAAAATAAGGTTAGATATGAAGAAAAACTTCTAACAATGCTGGTAAATAAAGTTGATAAGACATTGCCTGAGCATCCTTAAGTGTTATAGACAAACACCTTGTGGAAATCATTTAGGGCAGGGACTATGGTTTCTCAAGGCTCCTGAAAGCCTCTTTTATTTTTTCCCCCTCTGTTTATGATTTATTGACTTCCATGCCCTCAGCTTGCCTTAAGCTATCATTTTTTAGGAATCAACAGTAACGGATGAGTTTTTAATTGACTTTCACTAACCATTTTAATAATTAGCGTAAATTTATTTTTAAAACTGGTTTTTGGGGGTTTTTTGTTTGGTTTGTTGTTTTTTTTTTCTAAACCCCTTAGGAACCTACATAGTCTGCCATTGGGCACATGCAGCCATGGTCATCTGCCCAGTCAGGTTTAGCCTTTGATTATAAGTTTAGCTTGTAGTTGGACTGAGACTGATGTGATCTAGGTTGAAATTCTTTGAATGTTTCCATTTGCTTTGTGGACTTTTCTTTAGAGGAGATAGAATACGGCTGCTCAGGTAGCTCATCTGACTTGATCAGCTGAAAGCCTTCTCCAGCACTGCTGAAAAGCCACTTTATAAAGTAAACTGTCATTCTTAGAAGTTATCACAAGTTAGGGATGAAGTTACTCTCACTAAGTCAGTGGCTGAAACTAAGTGAATAACCTCTATTCACTTCCCAGCATTGTGGTGTTATTTGGATGCATGTTTAGGCAGCTTGTGAATTCATGAACATCCTTGGAGTTGCTCCAGAGTCTGTGGTCTATGTACCTGTGAGTTCTGTATCCAGTAAATTTATGACAAAAATGGAGGATCTCTATAGTAATCAGATAAATGAACTTTTGTGGCTCTCTAATTTTTGATCTTCGACAGTTTTTGTTCTGTGCCTGTTGAACTTGACTTCTTAAAAATTTTTCTCAAAGTACAAACTTAACAGAAAACTTTGTCTTATCACAGGTCTATGGCAAGTAGCTGGGAAGATTCAGGCACAGCATAATTTAGAAGTCCCTCCCTCCTTCAGGATTAATCTTTTGACTATTTCTCAGTCCAGAAGGGTAGCTTGTATTTTCTGCTCTGTAAAAATTTTGTACAAAGCTGCTGTAGAAGTCACTGTGCCCTCCTCACATATGTAGGAACTTTCCATTATTTTACTCTCCATGTTTTTGGACACAAGGCTCCAGCCCACCATCACTGACTTTTTGTCCCAGGAAAATTGTGTGATCCTTTGTAAATGAGCATTATTTCTTACAAATTTAAACCCTGGCTCTTAAAAAGTTTTGGAGTACTTTCCATTTCTACCAGATGTTCCACTCATGTTTTATGGGAACAGATGAAGTCATTTAAGGATGTGAGGAGGTTTTTTGATCCTCAGAACTTGGGTTATACTCTTCACAAACATCTGAAATGTCCCTGGTGCATTCAAGAGTCTAAAAGGAATTCTGCACCACTGAAGCAATCCATAGGTTATCATAACAGCTGTTTTTATTCTTCCCTCCATCTCTGAATGATAAATAAAACTTGAAGGATATCCACGTATTGGAAGAATTAAAACTGTGAATATATTCTGCTCCTTACCTTATTTCCAAAGTGTCTCTTGTAGACTAAGGTGAATGATCTTGGCCTTTCTGTGAATGATGACTTCTGTAAACAGAAATCTTTATGTCCCTTCATGTCTCCATCGGATGTTTGATACAAGGGTGAAAGATCATGGTGATTGTTGCTTCAAGCCATCCTCTATCATGAAATCTAATTTCTTTTTAACTACTATGTGACATACTAGGAAATCCAGTGGGAGCAGGGCTGCTGCATCACAGCAGTATTCCATGAATTATGCTTCACTGCTGCTGCTCATCATATGTGCCCAGCTCTTCATTATATTTGGAGAACACAAGATGCAAAATCATTGCTTTGTTAACTTCCTTTCACTGCTTTCTATGGAAATTTCTGTTGGGTCTGTTACTAGATTTTTTTTGACGCTTTTTTTGCTCCACATCTTTTGAGTTCTGTCTTTCTAAGAAGCTTTGAACCACCAACCCCATTGTACACTCTCCCCACGCCTGGCTTTTTCTTTAGCTGCACTTTCTCCTCATCATTCCTTTCAATCGGAGCTCAATCCTTCATCTAGCTTGAATCAAAGTTCTGCAAAACAGCAGTCCCAGTTTCAAAGAGTGGCTCTTAACCTTAAAGATGTACTTGCATGATGATTTATTATCTTTTTAACTCTGTTATGAGCCCTTGCTCAGAATGACAGTAATCAGAGAAAGTCCTCCTTGTCACCCTGCATGCAAGGCCATTGCTTCAGGAGGTCACACTTCTTCCTACCGACATTGAATACCCAAATATTATCCAGAAACCACTTTATTCTATTAGTGCCCTGGAGATTCCCATGACTTGGATCACATCCCTTACCAAAACACCTTGATCAGAAATGTTAATATTATAACAGCAGAAAACAATTACTGCAAAAGAAAGCACACAAAGTAAGGTGCACTTCTCTCGTCTGTAGTGGCAGAGGATTAGTATTAAGCACAATTCTTCAGCCCAGACACTTGAGTGCTGCTTCTTTTGTGCAGGTTGGTAACCAGTCCAACAGCTCTGCCACTTCTGAGCCATGGAGATCTGTAGAGAAGCGCTACAGAAAAGCTAGAAGCTTTGGTGTTGCCCTGGTCCTTCTAAAAACTGCCACCAGCCTTCCAGTAACAACAGATTTTCTTCTCCTGTAAGGTGGCACTCAGCACAGGCTGTTCTACCATCTGATGCCTCTGAAGTCTACCGCACCTGTAAATACCGTGTAGATTGGAAGCCAGCTAATAAACACATTTTCTCACTCATTTGGCCAGTGACATTTTTATGAGATTTCTGTATCTCGAAGTCCTTTGGTATCTCCTGATTACATTGACATTCACTCATGTTTTGCCTTTGGGAAAAAAAAAATTGCTTCCATGAATTTTTCATGACAGTTTCTGCTCACTGCTTGCAACTCTTGATCTTGAGTTTTATGTACTCTGTTCCCTTTCTTCACCAGGAGCCATTTAGAAACCAACTTTTAATTCAGGCTTCAGAGTCCATCTGTTGGGCAGACTGTTACAGGAATTTCCCAATCAACCAGCTGCCTTCCTGTGAAGCCTGTCTTCTGCTTGCAGTAATGATGGCAAGCTAGGTAATGAGTATAAGTTACAGCCTGTCCGTATTGAGAATCGTCTATAAATTAAGATTTAAAAAGATTTCTATTTAAACACACTCCTTATATACAGTACTTTCTAAATGCTGCTTATTGCTCCAGTTCTTCTTGAATGTGCTAGATCAGAGGTCCTAGGCTTACCTGACTTACCTGTTTATTTCTTTTTTTGTGCAGAATTCACCAGCCATAACTGTCATGAAAGGCAGGGCAGCATTTTGAGGCAGGACTGAACTTTCTTCTTGCTCCCCTTATATCCAAAGCAACAACACTGAAACCACTGCTAAATGAAGTACTTCACCGTGGAGGTGCTTCCTAGAATGATTCTTATGTAACTTACAAGGTCAAAATTGGATTTTGGGACCTGCATGTTATCAAGCTGCTGTAAGTTAATGACCACGTCATTGGGAATTAGCCAGCGCAAATATATTGGAAACAATTTTTGCCTACAGCACATCTAAATTCAGTCCTGAGCTTCAGCTGATCAATATGGATTATATTAATTCACAAGAGAAGAAAATAGCTCATGGTGCTGTTTACAAGACGCCTGAGTTACAGGACAGCTGTTGAATCTGGAAGTTCCTCACCCCATGCACTAGGGTACTGGAGTCTGCTACGTGCAGATCTGTGATAAATCTTACTTTTGTCCTTTTCTTCTTTTTTCTCATGGCAAATCAGAGTGATTTTATCTGGGAGAACTTTCTGCACGACCTGACTACATGAAAATGATATATGGAAAGGTCTAAAGGTGTAGATGAGCCTACTGAATTAACATAACACCACGCAGTGAGAAGAGGGGAGCCTAGCTCTTATTTGCTTTTCTTGTGTGAATAGAAATAGGTAAGATTTCTGTAAAATATTGAAAGTCCAAGGAGTTAATTTGCTTCCAAGTTCAAAAGTTTCTGTGCATTTTAAATACTCTTGTCTTCCGTGTTAACAATTACAGTTACTGAAAATCAAATGTACTACCCCATTTTTGAAAGATCTATTTAATCCATGAGCGCTATCCACATTATATAACTTAATTCCAGGTTTGTATTGTTAATGAAGGATAAAGACCTAGCCTAAATGTTCTTAACGTGTATCTTGGAGAAGTCTCTCTCTCTTCAGTGTTTGTGTAAGGAGACAGGTCTCCTAAAGTGGACACCAAATTAAGGGTTTGTGTCTATTGCCCAGAGTGCCTACATTATCATCATTAAACTATGAAGAGCTATTACTTTAACTATGGAAATACAACTTTCCAAACATCAAGCTTTTTTAAGTAATGGCTTAAATGACAGGGATTGCGGAAACTTCTGTTTTGCAAATCCTGGGCTCCAACTACTATTTTCCAGTTGTTTGTTTCTCATGCACTAGCTCTAGTTTCTCTTTTCCCAGCCCCAGTCCCTGCTCTCATCATGATAATGCAGAATTCATTTCAGAATCTTGGCTATGCCAATATGGTAAACCAAAGTATATTTTTTGGAGAAGTGATGTAAAATAGAAAAATGTTGGTATGCAATAAGGTTGTCAAACTTCTGTCCCTTAAAAACCAATCTGATCTTCCAGAGATGGTTTAAGAACATGGAGTGGTTGTTGACAGCAGAATTAAGTGAATGTCTTGCGTTGCTAGTTTTTTATAGCATAAATTCTAAGTGGTGTGATTACTACAGCGCCTGTATTTATTAGGATTTCATATACAGCTTGTCTAGAATCCACCCTCAGGGTGTGAGGGGTGATCCTGGTGTCCCAAACATAGCCTAAACTCTTACTAAATAATGCCATTCACAGGCAAGCATCAGTTTACCAGAAGTGTTAAGTACGCTATTTATTAGCCATCTGCTGAGGTGAAAAGAACTGCTATTTACCTGGAGTGGGATCGGTCCCATGAAAATTATCATACACAAGTGTAAATTGGGATAGTTCAGCATCAACACTTATTGCTGAACTCACTGGTTCCTGGCTGGCTTCCTACTATTTATCGGCTGGCTAAAAGTAAAGAAATCATAGGCACGGAATTTCACTGAAACTCAGGCCAGCCAAACCTGAAAACTAGGAATTATGTTTGAAGCTAGCAGAAAATATTCTTAAGCTTGAACAAATACAGTTGATGTAAATCTCTCAGATTACATGACCTGAAGACTGTATTACACTGGAAGTAATCTAATAATATGTATTTTTTAACCATTGTGCAAAAACACTTTATGAATTTAAAAGATGCTGTCTCATGACCAGTCTTTCATGCCCCACCACTTCACCCACTCCGTTTGTCCCACACCAAAGGGCATGGGAGAGGGCCCTGTGTTGCTGCTGCGAGGGGAGGCGAAGGGGAACTTCTGGCTGGTGAAACGGGTCTTGGGAGAATTGACTTTCGTATGATTTCTACACGGATGAGTCATGCTACCTCCATGACTCACATCCTCAGGCCCATGCCCTGCAAACACTAATACACACATCAATATGGATGCCGTGTCACTCTCTTGAGTAAAGTTACTAGTGTGCAAGTCATTACACAAGCAGACCTATTAATAAAGAACTGTTTATTAACATACATTTTATCTTTTCCAAACATTTCTCTTCAGTTAAGACAGCAAAGCTGTGTTCCTGTTTATTCTATCCTTTAAAACTTCACTGAGGAAAAAATGGAAAAATTAAAATTTTTCTTGAGTAAGGAAGAGTAAGGGCTGCAGAATGTGATTCCTATTTCAGGAGGAGGAAAACAGACATAGAAGAATAGGTTTTGAAAGACACTTTTCTTAATCCCAGCCAGTAAAGCTTGACTGTTCAATATATTTAGGCAATATGGATTTAGCTCCTTGTAACTCCTGAAAGTTTCCACAAAGAAACGGTTTTCTGTCTCCATAGACTTGGCTAATGTAACTTGTTTGTAGAATAACGAGAAACTTCATTTCAAACCACAGAATCTTGAGACAAAGAAAGACAGAGAGCTTTCACAGTGTGGGAGGAGGATGACACAATTTCTGATTGCCTGAAGCAAGATGGGAATGTAGCAGAGACCTCAAAATGACTAATTTGGACACAATTCTTGCTTAGATTTTAGTCTGCATTTTCATTTCATTTCTCTTTTGCATGGCCCCACTGGGCACCACACCTGTTTCTTATGCTTTCCGTAAGATCGTTTTTGTTTTTTTTTCCCCTCTTCAGACTCACAGTCTAGGAAGTAATATCAAATATTTTTGATAAATAATCAGCTAAAAATTCACCATTTTCCTTATTTAATGGTAGGAGAGTCTTAATGGGTGAATAAACATCATAATGGCAGAACAATGATCTACTGGGGCTGTGTCCACATCCACTTTTGTGCATCGTTTCTTCTGACGTGACTAGCCCGAGGGCTAACAAGACTTACCTTCCTATCCTGTCTTTTTGCGTAAGTTAAACAAAAAAATGACTGGTGAAGCCTGGGTGATCACCAGTGGATTTAAGTCATACAATAGCTAGTTGCGATAGAGACTGCTGCCTTATTACTGTAATTTTTCAGACTTAACTGTAGATTCTGTTAAAGGCAAGGTTTATACATATAGCATTATAATGTTTCTATATGGATTCCCAGGAAACAGATTTGTTAAAAAGAGCATCACCAAAACTTGCAAATGATTCGTGTTTAAGGAGTACAATACATTGGCCAGGAATGGTGGGAAACTGTTCATGCTGTTAATAGAAATACTCTCTTCATATAAACGATGGCCCAGAGGTGCTACACATTGAAAAATATTGATTCTGTTACATTTAAGGCCTCTTAGAGCTGGCATTTGCTGTTATGTTCTCTGTCCATGGTATAGTTAAAAGTTATTAATTTTTTTCCTTTTGAAATTTTTTAGCTAAAATAGATACTGTCTACTCTATGACAGTTCATACACAGAATTCCTTAAACATCCCTCTTCTAGAGGCTCTTTTTTTAAACAGGGAAAAAAAGTATAGATAAAATACATGTATGTGCGTGTCTTTAGGTATCTCTCTCTCTCTCTCCACATATGTCTGAATGAATTCACTGACAGTAATCAGACTGCATCACTACAAACTGAGAGATACACATTGCTTCACTGCTGAGCTGCTCAGTTTTCTGAATGTGTGGCCAGAGTGAGGATGGGAAACAAGGAATTGTTACCAAAGCTGCTTCCAGATATTCCCAAATAGTGCCTTTCTGGGATACGATTTAGAACAAAAAGCACCTTTTGATCCTTTCCTGTGCTCGGATAGGCAGACAACAGCACGGTTGATTTTTCTTTTTTATTTCCTTCTTATTTGCACTTAACTGGAAGGTGATAGCTCTTTGTCAGGCGTGGAGATGTTTGCCTGAACTTTGTGTATCAGCGCACAATGCAGCCACTTACTGCCTTGTTCATTCCCAAAAAGCTGCTGTTGTTCAGCGATCCTCAAAAGAAGCTACACACTAATGCATAGTGGGGTTACGTTTGAACCCAGATTTGTCTCCTGGCTGAATGAACTTTGCAAACGCAAGCTTGTACACAGGCATGGGTGTAAGGCAAGCCGGAATGATCAGAAGAGAGAAGCTGATGCCTCTCAGCAATGTGCACCCTGACTACAGGGTAGATGAACTGGTCATGGGTTCTGCTGTGCCTGCAGCACAAATAGCCCACAATGTCTTGGAAAAGCACATTTAGCGTCAAAGAAGACAAGCTGGCCTTAGATCCTGAAAATGGCAGTGGTAGAGGGGGTGAGGACCTTGAGTATGAGAGCTAGGAACCTCTGTTTGGGACTGCTGGCACCCATAGCCCATACTGTTTTCTAACACAGGTGTCTGTTATGTTCTGGAGAACACGTATATTATTCACAGAGAACTAGCGAAGCTGCATTCCCCTTCCTACCTGCCAGCCTCAGACCCATGCTAGCCAGGCATCCAGTCTGATGAAAGCTGCCACTCCCATGTTATTTAATTAATGTTTTTCTCCGTACACATTCCTTCACAGGAGGACAGGCCTCATGTGGCACAGCTCTGAGGTTCCTCCAGGACCTTCATGGACATGTAGGGGGAGACACGAGGAGCATCACGTAGGTACAACCTGTGAATAAAGAACGTTTTGGGAATGGCCCCAGAGGTCTTAAATACTGCTTTGCCTCTGCCAGGCTTGCCACGCTTCTCTCCGGTGTGGGGGTTCTTGAAGCTTGTGTAAAGGCAGTGAAGGACACCAACTCCTGGCATTGGTAACACCTCCCTGCATGGACCAGATCTGCATGAATGTCATGTGCTCACTGGCTGGTCATCCAATTCCCAAAGGCAAAGTGTTCCCACCAGCCTGTCTCCTGGGCACAGCAGTCACTGAGGCCAGGGCTCGCAAAAGTCATCCTGTCCCTTCATCTGGGAAAAGAAGTGCCGGAAGATAGGCAGGAATTTATTCAAGTTGTCCATCTGGGCATTGCCTTTGCAGCTGCAGGATTAGATCTATTCCTCCATTGCAACACTTTGCAGAGTGTGCTGTCCAAAGGAGCGAGGAGGGGGGAGGCATTGGGTAACAAGTGCCCATAGTTTTGCCTGGACAGGAAAGGGGTTTCTGCACCTGAGCTGCGGCACAGGTGGTGGTACTGTGGATGCAGATGGAGGGGTCGTGTGGTGATTACTGGAGGTTTGTGGGAAAGTGTGAAACCACTGCGCAACAGGAGTGCTGAGGTGTGTGGCTAAATAGTATTGATCTCCCAGTAAGGTCCCCAAACCAAGCACTTCTGAAATGAAAGGTGCAGCATCACCGCGTCACCTCAAACTGCTGGTCTGCCCCTCTTGTACCAAACGACTGGCTAACCCCAGATGCAGCCCGGGGTCGGGATGCTCGTCCGGACCGGGGAAAGCCTGGACCGGGGACGGGGTGGGATGGCGGGGGGCGCGCATTTTGGGGGGGGAGAGGGCATGGAGAGGGCGTGGGCGGGCGGGGGGGAGCGGGCAAGCGGCGGGCTCGGCGCGGGTCCGGCGCTGGCCGGCGGCCAAGCCCGGGCCGTGCCCGGCCGCGGGGCCGGGCGGGGGGCGGCGCTGCCGGCGGGGCGGGCTCCCGCGGGCGGCCCGGGGCCGGGGCCGCCGCCGCCGAGCTGGCGTGGGGCAGAGCTGCGCCGCAGCGAGCGGAGCCCTGCGGCAGGTGGGGAGCGCGGCTGGCGGAGGGAGGGCGTGCGGCCGCCTGCAGGTCAGCCCCGGGGCAGCGGGGGGGAGAGGCGGGCTCCCCGCGGGCGCTTCCCCCTGGCCGGGCTCCCCTCGCTCGGGGGGCGGCTGGAGGGGCAGCCGGGGGCGGGCAGGTGCAGCCGGCGGGGCGGCCTCGGCCCCCGCCCCGCAGCCGCTCGCCCCCGCGGGAGCCCGGGCGTGGGGGCGGTGGGCGCCGCCCGCCGTGGGTGTGAGAGGGGGAAATCGGTGCCTCCTTTTTACCGGGGGGGCTGAAAGCGGGCTGTGGTTTTGCAGTGGGTTTGCAGCGCGGTTGCAGCGCGTGCAGGCAGATCGCGCTAGCGTAAAATCCTCGCTCGGTTTTATTGGCACGAGACGAAATAATTTGTACCACACTGTGTCCTCCTGTGCCGTACAGAAAGCTGCTTTACTGTCGCACCGTGGGCGAAAGGAGTTGCTGACTTGGTGTACGTGTGCTTTAACGTCTTTGATCGTTTGTGGCGTGGGAGTTTGGACAGGATGCAAGTAGAATAGAAGAGTTTGTATTAGCTGCTAATTCGTATTAGTTCATATACATCTTTCTGTACCTAGAAAGAAAACTCTGCTCTGTGGGCCGCTTCTGATTGCCACTGTTCAGCTGTGTAATGCTTAGATGTGCGTGGCACTTACGTGCTGAAAATAGCTGGTCTCTGATTCAAGGATTTCACAGGCTGGAAATCCACTGGTTGATTCAGAGAACCTGCCAGCTTTCAGGCACCTGAGAAAGCCTCGTGGGTTTATTAGATTTACTTAGTAAACTTAATGGGAAGTTTTCCCCAAATCTTACTGATTGTGGGAGTGCTTATTATATGTGTCTCAAATATTCAGATGCATAGTACTGAACTAAAGAACGGGCACAAAATCTTTATCTGAAAAACGGTGAAAACTGTGCTCAGTATTTCCCTTAGGAAATTTAGTTTTCAGCATGGATAGACTCTGATAGGATACAGCGTGTTAAAGATACGTGCAAAACGTGATGTGTGAGTACAAGGTCAGGTGAACTGGCAAAGCGGAGGTTCTGCAGTAGAAGGATTGAGGAGTTACAGCTGATCAGAAACTGAACAGCAGACAGTAAGAAACCCAGACATTGTTTTTACATGTGTGTGGAGATACTAAAATTAAAAAATCAAGACAAACATCATTCTGGGATGCATTACAGGAGTGTTGCAGATGTGTGATGGCATCTCATGGTAGCTGTGACATTGGGGTCTGTGTCTGGTATCAGTACCGTGTGGGATTTTGGACACCACAGTTCCACCAGTTAGGCAGCAGATGAATAGCAAAGGTGATCAGAGATGTAGAAAACGTGACCTATGAGAAAATAGTGGAAGAACTGGAATTTTACAGTCTAGGGAAGCAAAGACTGATGAATGATGTGATAACAATCTTCCAATGTGTAATTGGTTGCTGCAGAGTGGCGGGAAATAAAACTGTTCTCCTCATCCCGTGGGGAGGTAACAAGAACCAGCATGCTGAACTGCAGCAGGAGAGATTAGGTTAAACGGTAGGGAAAGTGCTGTCTAATTGTACAGGTTATCGAGCATCGGATTGTCCAGGTAGCGTATGGAATCTTCTTCACTGGAGCAAACATTTACGCGAAATGCTTAAGGGAAGGGTGACCATGGCCAGACTTCTGGCTGGGAGAGACACTACATGATACCTCCAGGTCCCTTACAGGCTTGCGGGGTGGCAGAGGCTACCAGGAGGCCAGCCTGTGAACTCATACACTTGGTGACCATCATGCATACCAAAGAGGCAGCTTTGTAGGGTAAACATGGCTCGGTAAGCCATTTGTAATATTTCACTCGCATACCTAACTTTTATACTAGATTTTGTGATTCTTCTTCCTTCTGCTCTAACTGCATTTACAGTTGAAGTCTAAGAGCAGTGGTGGATGATCTGCTGAAGAACATCACATCTTGGTTTGCAACCATTGCAACCAGTAAATTGGTTTATTGGTAAATGTTAGGAGATTTGAGCTCAAAGGACAGTTCTGTAAACTCTGTCACATCACTCCCTCCAGGTCCTCAGTAGTACAGGTCTGCCTCAGGCAGTCCATGAGGCAAAACTTAACTACTTTGGTTTAATTTATCTCTATCTTGGCTGTGATCATCAACTTTGAAATTACTTGCATTATAGTTCAGTTCTTAAACATGCTTTGAAAAGTGTAGTTTGTCCTACTGGATTAAGCAAGTTTTTTGCCCAGTCCAATTATTAGACCAACTTTTTATGGAAATAGATAGCTGGAATGAGACTTGGTGTTTTTCTTCCCTTACCTCCATAACCTAGAGGTTTTTCCCTCTTTGCTCAAGTTTTATTCCTTTATTGTGCTATTCTTTGTGTTGTTATTACCAAATTACATATTAATTATTTTTAAAATTCTGCTACGTTCTTTGCTTCCAGTGGTTGCTTGTGAAATTAGCTTCACAGTCCACAAAAAGATCTCTTAACTTTTTTGAACAACCTTGTTTTATAAGAGTGGGAAGAGACAAGGCCTAAGCTCTCTTTCTAGCTTGTTATTATTTTGTGTCCTAGTGTTCCGCCCTTAGTCCTTTAGAGAGGCGTTGAATAAAGCTGATTCAATCTTTCCAGTGTCTTTTTACAAGACAGGCCTTTTAAATGCTCTTTGTCATCTGTATGTTAAGATATCTTTGTTTCTGCCTTTTTTTCTCTTCCTTGAGCTGGCATGACCAGAGCTGAGCCCAGTAATGCTGCCGAAGACATGCTGTTCATGCGGCATCTTCTGCTTCCTCCTCTGCTGCTTCCCTTGCTTCCCATCACACCCGCGGCAGCACGTCAGTCTAGAGCGCTTGAAGAAACCAAAATACGCCTTATAAAATGCGTTGTCTTGCATTTGGTTCTTCCGTTGTCAGTGTGTTGCCCTGTTGCTATTGGAGTTTCCCTGAATCACCTGAAAGGATGCGTTTTGTCAGGGCACAGTGGGGGGGGCTCCCCATGGAGGCTCCATCAGGGCAAGGCCTGGCAGCCAGGGCCCGTCCCACCGCCCCAGCCAGGAGCGGGGGGGCACGGGGGCAGCCCCAGCCCTGGGCACTGGTCACCTCCCTGGGGATGGGCTGAGGCCTGGCTGGGGTGTGGGCCTGCGTGTGGCACCCGTGGCCGGGCAGGGCTATGGGGAGCTGGAGACCGGCTCTGCTGCGGCATTGCTGGGGTAGGGGCTGATGGCCCTGGGGGGCTGAAGTGGGGTCCTGGGCTGTAGGAAGGGGCCAGTAAAGGCCTGTCAGTGCCATGAGGACCCTGATAAATTTCAAAGCATCACTGATCCAAATTTTGTATTGAAAATATGTGAAATCTACCCATTAGCACAGTAGTGGGTATCTGAAGTATCCAAAGATGTGGGCTTTGGGAAGGGTGAGCCTACAGAGACTGGAAGGCGAGCTTTGCCGTCTATCCCAGGGTGCCAGTCACAAGGGAATTGCTGGAGACTTTATCTCCCCCAGTTACACAAACCAGCAAGGTCTCTAGCAGAGTTTTTTGCAACAGAGACGTGTGGTTCAGCACCCGCTCCTTCTGCAGCAGGTCCTTGGCTTGCCTATGCTGGAGCGTGTAGGAGCGTAGGGTTTGATGCCCCTGGTGCGTTCCCTGCCAGCAGAACCCAGTGCACCTTCCTGAGCGCCAGCGGTGACCGCGCACAGGCCCTTGCGTTGGAGCTGGCTCCATCAGCCAGCATCTGCTTCTAAGTAGCCAACTCTACTAGTCCGGAGTAAAATTTAGGGGTAAGCAGAAAATCGTGAAGGAGGTTGCTACACCATGGCAATACATATTGCTTTGTTAAATAAATAAAACATTAAGGCTTGGCATTTCTTCCCTGCTTTTGCCCATGAAAATAGGCTAAGCCCTGCAAAGCTGCTGTGTTGTTTCATTTAGAATAGGACTGTCTGCGGGGAAAAAAGCAATATATGTCAGAAGAGGACTTAGACCCATGGGGGCATAGACAAAATGGCTTGAGAGGCTTTTTTCCTCTCTCTAGTTTCCATGGTACTGGGGTACTGTGAGCCCTACAAAATAAACTTTTCTAAGTTACCATTATTCTGCACATTGTTTTAAAGCAGCGCTGATTGATTTAGCCTTCTGGGGTAGACGTCAGGCACACTATTCGTGATTAACAGCAGATAGAAACCAGGGGGATGAACAGTGTTGATCATACCAAATAATATTATGAATGGAAATAAGAGTACAAAGTAAATACATGTCAACCTTTTGGAATTTTGTGTGATTTATACCGTTTCAATGTTGGATTGAGTAATTGATCTTTTTATCTGTGTGGTTTATGCTGTAATAAAACAGGATTTAAATAGTGAGAAGTTAATAGCTGCTCTAAGTAAAACACACAGGCACTGGAATGAGACATATTCTCTATAACTAAGAACATGCAAAAATTGCAGGGAAGTTTATTTCAACTTGATGTGGTGAAAAATAAAACTATCTTTTGTGCCAGTGAGAGATTTACATTTTTCCTTGAATTCTCTGTCAGTTCAAAGTAAGCTTGTTAAGAATACTGCATTAGCACATAGGAAATCTAAATTTCCACCTTGTATATTAGTACTTTAAGGCCTCTTCCCAATTCAGACTCTTATATTCCAAGATTAATTCCAGTGGATTGCTCTGAAGCTCTGGTTTGAGGCATGAGACACTGAACTAATAACAAAGAGAGGCTGGAGGCTTCTTAGCGGTGTAGACAGAAATAAATACTGATGTGGCAAAATGAGGGGGTTCTGGAGATTGTGGGGGAAAGAGAAGGAGGGAGTGGGATCAACTGCAGCTCTTCTGGGTCAGGAGGGGTTGAGATGTGGCTGTAAGGGCCACCTGCCTTTGGCTGTGGGGATAGGGGCGGGGGTCTTCTGGGAACTGACACGGGGACAGAGGTATGAGGAGGGCTCAGGGTATTTTTAGGACAGGAAGGGTTTGGGGGAGCTTTGTGGCAGCAGGATCTCTCTTATTCCCTCACACTTTTCATCCAGACCAGCTCTCCTCATTGGCTTCTCCACTGTGCCATGTTGTGGTTGCCTCTTATTACTGCTGCAGCCACCCATTTTGTCTCAAGCTAACAGTTTCCCTTTCCCTCTTCACTGGCCCCTGCCAACTCTCCTGCCCCTCCTAGGCTTTGGGAAAAGAGCTGGGGTCTCAGTGTCACTTGTTCTGGCTGTTGGGAAGGTGATAAAAGGAAGTATGAAGAGAGAGAAGGGGACTGTGCAGAGGTGAAGACAGCACTTCAGTGACCTTGAAGAGCAAGGTTTGCTTCTCTTGCAGTCCTGCATGAAGCAAGAGAGATGTATGGCAGAGGGGCATGGCAGGTCCTGCTGCTGCCTCACGTACACTCATCTCTGTCCTTAGAGGTGGTGGCAGAAGTACTGTGTAAATAGGAGGCGCTAATCAATGGTTTGGGATGTAGTTCTGCCATCCCCATCTTCTTTGGCATAGGTAAAATCTGCTGGTAGAAGTGGACTGCTTGCTTACAAGTGTGCAGGTTTGTGTGTGGATGTAAGAGACGTTGAGTTGGGTTTTTGTATGTTTTAATTGGGAAGTTCAGATTATCTGGTAGGGCTCTAAATGTGTCTGGACATGGCACATCCACAGCTGAAGTGGCTGTAGCACACTGTATATTTGCTGATGTGACAAAACTTGTAGGGATTCTTTTTTTAAGATTTTATCAGTGGAACATGCTAGAAAAGCGTCCTTATCCAAGCTGTCTTTGAAAGGGAGAAATTGAGTTGTTGGAATGAAGAGTGTCTCAACTTCTGTGGTTGGAGTATATGTTAAGACTGATATTTGGTTAGCTCAGAACATTTTTGTATATTTTAAAGACCATTTACTCTACCCAAAGCTCTGTATTTTTTTGTATTTAGTCCAATTTATCAAATGTACAATATTGGTTTGCATTATCCAAACTGTCAATTCTTTTCCTCTTTCTTTTGTGTAAATCTTCAGAGCCATGGTGACGATAAAACATGTTCTAACTTGCCTGAACTCATTTATATCCTACATCAATGGAAAGTGGAAAAAAAAACCACCCTGAGCTCTAGTTTGAGATTAAGCCAACAATTTTTAAAGCATGCCAGCTTGTATTTTCCAAAATATTTTATAACAATCTGTACTTTCTTCATTAAGTAGCGTTAATGATTTCCAAAAGTTTTATTTTTAGTCAAACTGTTGCAGCGTATAAAAATGAGCCCGATTAAGGTGATTTGAAGAAACATAAGAAGAGTGCTGCAGTTGGTATAACAGCAGGAGTACATCTAGGCTCAGCCTTTAGCAGACGCTTGGGAAGTCTTCGTTGTCAAGAACACCTTGTGCTGCTTTTGGTCTCAGTAGGTAATTCCAGTTCTCAGCCCTCTGTGAGTTCCCTAATTCCACAGCAGCTTGTTGTATAATTTCTTTTTCTTAGTCTTTTAACCACCTGGGGTCTCCTGGGTGGCTCTCTTGGAGCGCTGGCCCAGACTCCATTAGACAGAGATCTAAGCAAGGCTGTTCAGATAAATGTATCTTCCTTTAATTGCATCTCTCTTTGACCAGATCAGCGTGTTCCTACTTAACTTGCACTTGGGATCTGACCCTGGTTTCCTACTATTTCCCCTTTCCTCATTGCAAGTAGAGAAGATAGAATAATATTACCACTTAATAAAAAGGCAGAGGAGAATATAAACACTGTAAGCGTAGCTGCAGTGTCCTATGTGGAGAAGAGGAGGCAGGCACATCTGTGCAATAACTTAAAGGGTGGGTCAATTATGCAGAATATGACTTGAAGATGGAAGAAGCAAGACCACTGCTGGACTGTTAGGGTCATGAATTCATTCCTTTCTCAGCTGTGGGAAATGTTTCAAAACAAAAAAGCACTCTGTGGGAAGTGGCTGTCTGAGATTAGACTTTATGCCCGAGTCAAAAACCCAGGGGAAAGTTATGTAATGCTGAACTTCTATTTAATCGAAGGATTAATTGCTTAGGAAAGGTGGACATGGAAGTCTCCAGCTCTTAAAATCTTGGCCTTGATAGCACAAGACTGAAAGATAAAGTAGATCACTCCTGGCAGAATATAAGCTGAACTGAATGTCGGTATCTTGGTAAGGAACTGTGTGCCCTCCTTTCCCAGTGGTATCTGCCTTGTTACCGTGTTTAGTTTAAAAGGTTTCCATTAGGAGGGAGCAGAACTGGGCGGGCAAAAGTGAGAGAACTTCTGAGATATTCCATGAGGTTTACCATCAGCTCGTGAGATAGAGCAATGTGGAAAAGTGCAGCCAAGATCATTGGAGCTATGTAAAGAGTGGAGCAACTTGTAACAAAGGAAACTTCAGGTGGAAATGCAAAAAATAAAAGGTGTTAATATGTCGAGGGGAATTTCCAGAGACAAACACCCTAATTATCTTACTTACTGAAAGGAAACTCTCGCCTACTGAAAAGAAGTTTTCTTTATCCTTCAGAAACTGTCACTTGCAGAGAAAGCAAGGATCAAATGGCAACCCTAAGCAAACCAACCAAATAAATTAAATGGCTTTTTGAATAGCTCTGGCTGGAAGTTGAGAGAAAAAGAATGGGGAAATAATGGCAATTAAGAGGCCTGGAGAAGATTCTTCCTATGCTTGAAAAGTAAAATCGAGAATCCTTCAGGCAGAATTGCACAAATCATGATGGTAAAGTGTATCTAAATGCTGGCAACATATTGAACTGTGAAAACTGTACTCTTGCAGTATAACAGAAGATAAAGTGATAAAGGGTTTTTATGCTTTTTTACTACCATGAAAAGAATGAGGGGTGGGGCAGGGGAGGAAGATTTTCTGAATAGAAATAACAGTGTTTTTTTTTAAGGTCCTAGACAATGAAGTTTTTTGTTTGTTATTCCCTGATGAATTTGCAATGAGGAGAAAGGAATGTAATTGTATGCCCCTGTGATTAAGTCCGTTTGCTGTGCAAAGAGGCCCATGTGGTCATGGCGTGCTCTTGACTCAGCTGAAACGAACATTGACAGCTTTTGCCAAAAAGGGGAGGGAGGCCAGGATGCAGAGGATTTCATTGAGGAGCTCAAAAGAGAGGGCAGCTGCACCTAATTTTTAGAAGCACATAGTTGTCTTCGAGGAAGCCAAGCAGTACCAAGAAAAATGCTTAGTTTTTATTTCCTAAAGACTACAGGCATTCAATTTATTTTCTCTCTTATTTTCTTTTCCGATCTGGATTTAAATAAGGTATCTGCCCTCAGAAGAGGCGTTTCTAGCAAAGGAGAATTTCTTCTTAGTGTATGCTTAAGTATACCTACTTATGCTAAGTACTCGCTATAGGTAATCAGTAATTCATGGTTTGATGGTGCCAGTAGCAAGAAAAAGGCATTAAACAAAACCATCCTGGAGCTGTCCAATACACAGAGCATTTCCTTTGCAAAAGTTCCGGTGCTTTGCAGGAGACCTGATTCTCTCTGCTCCTCAACACTTGACCATATGCAGTTTTGGATTCATTTCCTGGTTCACTCTACCTGGTTTTTAAATAAAGCTGGGGTAATAGATGTCTTCTGCTCCTGCAGAATTATTTGTAGGATGCCTTTGGAAAGTCAGACAAGTGCAGGCAATGAAGTCTTCCTCAGAAATCGAAGTGATATGAAAATTCTGTTATATGGTGATTTCATCCTAAAAACTCTGCTACACTAGCAACAAACTAGAACTCAAGCATGGATGATTGACACCTGAAGTAAATACATAATCACTTTAAATCATTAACCTATTTTCTTGTTTGAATAAGCAGGAGGCAGCCTTTCTGTCCTGAAAATGAATAGGCCAAGATGTAGAGAATATTTTGATACCATAGAAAATATTATGATAGTTACTGTGTCATAATCCTGTTATCTTTTGTGACATAGACATTTTGCTACCTTTTTTCCTGAAGTGGTTATTTTCTAGTCTTGTTTGTTATACATTTTCACCGGTTGATATTTTAAATCTATTTTTTGTTGTCATGGAAGCATATTTTATAACATGGCTGAAAAGGAATTGACTTTCAGTGTTTTTGTATGTGCTTTTTTCACCTTTAATGCTATCTGAGAATCAATAACCTTGTGTCTAGATACAGGGTTCATCTTTAACAAGTTCATTCCAAGGCATAGATGACAGCATTTGATTTTAAAGATCTAAAATATAAAGCAATGCTTATGGATTATGATATAGTTGCTAGTTATTATGGCTGACTTATAGCTAAATTCTGTTACTTGCAAATTGATTGTGAATTCTGGTGAATTATACAGACCATATAAGAACAGAGAATATAATCATACATCTTGGAATAAGGCTTAGAAGCAAGAAAAACCATTTTAGTCAAACAGTGGATCAATTTGTTATAGTTTAAGTAAGAGAACAGTATATGATGATTATACATATTGTCTTTAGATGTTGATACTATACTCCAGAGATTCTTCTGATGATGCTTTCTTTTTGAAGGAGTGTTTTGTTTTAACCCCAGCCAGCAAATAAGCACCACGCAGGCACTCGCTCACTCCCCCCTGGTGGTATGGGGGAGAGAATCGGAAGAGTAAAAATGAGAAAAGTCATGGGTTGAGATACAGACAGTTGAATAGGTAAAGCAAAAGCCACATGCGCAAGCAGAGCAAAACAAGGAATTAATTCCCTACTTCCCATGGGCAGGCAGCCATCCCCAGGAAAGCAGGGCTCCTTCACGCGTAACAGTGACTTGGGAAGACAAACGCCATAACTGCAAATGTCTTCCCCTTCCTTCTTCTTCTCCCAGCTTTAAATGCTGAGCATGACGCCGTACGGTCTGGGATATCCCTTTGGTCAGTTGGGGTCAGCTGTCCCAGCTGTGCCCCCTCCCAGCTTCTTGTGCACCCCCAGCCCACTTGCTGGTGGGGCAGGGTGAGGAGCAGTAAGGGCCCTGGCTCTGTGCAAGCCCTGCTCAGCAGAACCGAAACCATCCCTGTGTTACCAACAGTGTTTTCAGCACAAATCTAAAACATAACCCTGCACTGTGATGAAAATTAACTCTATCCCACCCACTCTAAACCACCACAAGGAGATGACATTTTTTACAAAGTCATTCTGAAGTGGTAAATAAACATATGCAATTAATCAGCTTATTGTGTGGTTTATCTAGAATTCACAGACCACTTACATAAGTATTGTGGTCTTAAGGTATCTGCAAATACCACCATTGTTGAACTGGCAAATATAGCTTCTATAAAACGTGCCTGAACGTATTAAGTTAGTATTCTCATAGTATTCAATATTTCAGTAGTTTTGTATTTTGTAAATATAGCATCAAAATTGGGGGAATAGAATTTCAAAGAATACTTTTTGAACTGTGGTTGTTTCTCTTACATGAAAAGCAATATTATATGGAGGTTAGAGCACAGTGTATCATTCTGTAACTGGAAATAGAATGGACGTTATTTAAAGTTTCAAGTTATACAATGTATTGTGTATGCTTATTTATTTTGATGACTTCCTGACTTGTTTCGTTTGGAGGCCCAGTCCTGCAGACAATGCTGTGTTTATTTAGGCCTGAAAGCAAGAAATTACAGTCCAGGTGCAGATTTTATGATCCACTGAGATCGCTATTAATTTATTTTGGGCTTTTTTTTTTGAGTGGAAATAGCAGTCCACCCAGTCATTTTAAGTTGAAGGAATGACACTGTGTCTGTATGATGATTGGTTTTGTCTAAACCCACAGGTGCTAGTTTTACAACTTGGAGGGAAATGCTATATTTATTTTGCATTTTTATTTTATAGTTTACCTATTTTTTATACTTCAGCATAGAATGTAGACTGTAATATAATTTACTATATAAAAATACATTGAACTTTACCAAAAAGGAATTTGTCCATCTCTCCCTTAAAATTAAATTCTGTACAAAATTTTATGTATAATTTGGTGTCAGTCAAGTAACAGTGCAATTGGCTTGTGCTAATGAATGAACCATTAATGAATGGACCATCAAAATCTGTATAGAAATTAAACTAGTGAAGTGCTTTGGGTGAGTTGTTAGAAATTTCTAAAAACTGGTCTTACTTGTGGGCAGACAGTGAGGAGCATAGTGATCCGGCTGAAGTTAAATGAGTGATATTTGCCAAGTCACAGTGAAGAAACTTGATTTTCTGGTTTCCATGGGACACATGGGAACACAGAAAAATGGGAGGAATGAACTCAAGAAGGAGAGAGACCACTGAAAACAGGATTTCTGGGAATGCGGCTTCAGCAAACAGCACCTAAGTTAAATTTTGCATCTCTGTTTCGAAGCACAGAATCTACTGCAGAACATCTGTGTTCTGCATTAGGTACGTTCTAGTACGTTCTGGCTTACTTAAAAAGGGGCTGCCCTCGGGTACAGAAATGAGTCTTGATTATATCATTCCTCAAAGGCCTAAGAACTTTGGTATGTAACTTCTACTTTAGATGCCTAGGTCCAACATTTAAACGCTATGGAGACTCTTGCTTCTACTGAGCCCCGGGGGTAAGTAAAGTCATTATGCCTGCATTTATGTCAATAAGAATTCCTACACACCTATATGTCTGATGCTAGGCATGTCTAGAACTGTGTGGCACAGTAGGTACCTAGCACGAGCGTGATTCCTAGGAAGATTTACAGAGTAGAAATTCCTCTGTCTCACTTGTGGTTCCTGATCCAGCAGGAATTTTTAAGACATGTTTTTGGAACAAGCTCCATGAAAACCAGTATTTTTTACTCTTTATGTCATGTGGTTAGAGCATTAGTCAGAAAAGAAGACCAAGGTTAATTCCTTCCTCAGTCTGAAGCAGTTAGAACCATTTACTTTATATTTCTGGTAAATGTTGAAATGGTGAGCTTCTGGATAGCCGTGGAATAGCAGAGGAGAAGTATGAGGTACGGTGTAACTATGGGTGGTATTGTGTGTTTCAAGCACTGCAGAGAGCCATAAATACAGGTATCGCTTTTTCAGTTTCTAAAGCAATCCTTGCAGCATAACTGACATTCACCAACTCTAGAGATCTCTGGTTTGTTTTGGGTGTTAGGCCTCCAAAAGCAAGCTGCATCACTCAGGAAGCATTTGTTGTTTACATTGGACCAAAATGAGAGGTGTATGCGTCAACTATGGTAGAGGTTATTCTTCTTACTAGATGAAGAGGAAAGCTACGTGAAAAGCCTGATTTATTCAATCAAGGATAATGGCAAACATTGTGTGTGTGTGTGTGTTGCTGTATTAGAAACAAAGCTGCAAAATTGAAGCACACAAATGCATGGTTCATACCGTTCATACCATTGAGAAACAGCACACTCAGTAGCTTCTTTAGGATTTTCCTATTCAAGATGTCTCTGAGCAGAACTGAAGAGGTGTCTCTGACACTCACTCAGTGATGCTCTGTAGCATGGATGGAAAAAACTTGCCCAGCAAGGGCTATGCCTGACTCCAGACTCCCCTTCACCATTAGGAGGTTGCCTTCTGGTGCAGAGGTTTCAACACCTATTATTCATATCATGTTCTTACCTCTTACCTTAGTAGAGGACTGAAATGCAGAAATAAAGCTTTAATGCATTTTTAAACCTGTCTTTTTTAATTCATGTTAATTAAGTCTACTAAAATTTTGTCTATGAAGCAAACTTCATGGACAGGGAGCATCATATAAAAGGGAATATGTTTAGAAACTCTTCATCTGGATCCATTTTGATCTCTTTTTGTGTTTGTTGCCTAACATAAATTATTTATTGCTGTATGTTGGATAAGTTGGGTATAGAACTTGTTTTTCTTCTGTATCTTGTTCTGTGTTTGTTTAATGGATATTCCTTATGCTGGCTTACTATATTTTTGACAGTTGTTGAATCCCACAATTTAACAGCTAAGAGAAATTTTTTAATAACACTATAAAAATGACCATCAATCTTATGCATCATGGAGAGCAAATATAAACCAAATGAGTTCATGCTGGTGCTCCATAGCATAAATGCAGGCACTGAACTCTGATGAATCTGGAGGTTTTGGTTTGTACCATGACAGGCACTAGCAGCTCCTCATTTTGTAAGTAACTGCTTTGCACCAAGTATTTAAAAATTAACTGGAGCAAAAAATGTAAAAACCTGCTATTATTACCTCCAGCATCTTTAGTGTTCTGGTGATAAATGGTCAAACTCCTAGGAATGCTTGCAGAAGGTTAATGATTGGATATAATTAAAAAGGATCCCTCCCAAAAGGAAAGCTGTGCAACACCATAGAATCATTAAGATTGGAAGAGACCTCCAACCCAATACTGCCATGCCTACTAAACCATGTCCCAAAGTGCCACATCTACATGTTTTTTGAACACCTCCAGTGTGACTGGACACCACCTTAGTGACTCCCCTACCTCTCTGGGCAGCCTATTCCAATGCTTAACCACTCTTTCAGTGAAGAAATTTTTCCTAATATCCAAGTGAAACCTCCCCTGATGCAACTGGAGGCCATTTTCTCTCATCTTGTCACTTGTTCTTTGGGAGAAGGGACCGACACCCACCTGGCTACAACCTCCTTTCAGGCAGTTGTAGAGGGTGATAAGGTCTTCCCCCAGCCTCCTCTTCTCCAGGCTAAACAACCCCAGTTCCCTCAGCTGCTCCTCATAAGACTTGTGCTCCAGACCCCTCACCAGCTTTGTTGCTTTTCTCTGGACATGCTCCAGCACCTCCATGTCCTTCTTGTAGTGAGGGGCCCAAAACTGAACACAGCATTTGAAGTGCGGCCTCGCCAGTGCCAAGTACAGGGGCATAAGTACAGTACCGTGGTCTGAAGAATCTGTGCTAGTAATGCTTTTAAACCATGGCTTTTCATTTACTGTAAGAAATACGAATTGGAACTGACATTTGAAAGATGAATTTATCTCCACAAGCCTTCTTGATATGAAGTCACTGAGACTGAATGCATGGTGCTTTTGTCCAGCTGTACAATTCTTAGCCTCAAGTGCCAGAATATACCCTGGGAACACTGTGTTTGCTCTGAAATGCGTTAAGTGATGCTCAAGTTTTTGTGTTCTTGGGAACACAGAATATATTAGAATTCTCTCTTGTATACAAATTCAGTGTTTTAAAACAAGCAAACAAACAAACCAACCCCAAATCTACCCATTTTTCTAAGAGCGCTAGTTTGACATTTAAAAAAAAAAAGCCCATCTCAACTTTAATAACTCTGGAATATGTCTGAAAATGCATCTGGCATCTTTAGAAGTGTCAAATTTCTGGCATGAATAATAACATATTTATTCCTTTCTTTTTTAAAGAAAATTATATTTTTTTTTAAAAAATACACCTTTATGAAGAAAAACCGTACTTTGTTCAGCCTTGTCTGATACCGTCAATATATTATGTAAGCAACTTGTCATAGGTCTTAGCAAGTGGGCCACGTTGTTTTATTCTTTCTTCTGTAACCTACATTGGTGACAGTAGACTTTTCCTAATGGACTCTATGGACAATAAGTTACACATATTTTGTATGTTTTGACATATGGGAACTACTTTGGAAAAATTCACCTGTTCTTTTGAAAGAAAAAATGTTGCCTGAACTTCTCTAACCTCTAATGGCCATTTAATTCACCAGTTTCTAATTTAAGTCAAGATGGTTGGTTCAGAAATGTGATACCCCTGAATTATTAACAAATGCTAGGCCCCTTAATGTCAAAAAGAAGCAAAGGACAGAACTGTTTGCTCTGTTCTCTTGAACAAAAAAGTTGCAAGTGGCATGGCATGAAGGAGGCAGAATGGGAGAATCTTCAGCTATTTACTGTATGGGCTATAATACTGTAAAAGATATAATCTGTCAGAACAGTCGGAGGTAGCATGCTCTTTATGCTAAATTATTGCTCAAAAGAGAGGAAAGAAGTGCCTCATTTCTTCTGGCTCCCTGGTGGAAACCTAAGAGGTGTGTGGGTGATGAGTGCTTATGACTACTTGGGATCACTGCTGAGTATAGTAGCAAATCTCATCCTTGGGGCCCAGATGACTCTTTGACCCATATGTTGAAGATTTCTTCATATCATAGAGTGGGAGGAAAGAATTTGCCTTCTTCCCATGTGCTGTAACCTGGCAAGATGGAACAGGATGCTGCCCTCCACCCCCACTCCATCCTTGCAGTGCCAGCTTTCAGGGAATTGTCTGCGGCGGCTGAGGAATAATTCTTTACAGTTTTGAACATTGATATCTGAGAATTTGCAAGTGCGTAACAAACTTGAATGGCCCTGACTGTTGTAGTTGTTGCAAAAACAAACACCTCTCAGACTTGAGGGTAGTTTTCCTCACAGTATCATGGAGATTTGGAGTTGTACTCCTATTGTACTATTAACTCCTGATTAGTGAATGTCTGAAGATTAAACAAGTGGCCAATAGCCCAGATTGTCTGGAGCGAGAAAAAAAGAAGTAGCAAAGATACTGGAGGTAAACGGTTATAGCAGTATTACAGGGTTCAGGGACATTTTCATAGGGAGAAATGAGATGGTACTTGTGGTTCTGCTAGCTTACTAGTGGGAGAATCGCTCCCCAGCATCATCAAGGGTATGGCTCATCATAAAACAAGAATGCAGTAGGTGGGCAGTTATGATACAGATACAGAGCTATGTATCCAACTACGAAGTATCACATGTGAAAATTCAAGTACACAGAGACATGTAGGGAACATTTTTAACGTGTTAATACAAACACTGACCCCTAAAGAAGAACAGAGAAGAGCTGGAGTTGCTCATCTTGTTAAAGAATCACAGGCAATAAAAGCCACTTTGAGGGTTGAAAGCTGAAGAGCTGGTGGATGTCTGCTACAAAAGCTCCTATTGCCTCTGACCACTAGATGAATTCCTTTTTAAGCACCTTTGAGGTGTCATAATAAAAAAAAAAACAAAACCAAAACTATTTTGTCATTGCTGACTTCAAACTGGAAGTCGTTTGGTAGACATCTCATGTGCAGGGATATGGCTGCATATTCTGTGCATGTGATGGGGGAGATACGGAGTAGCTGCTGGGTGTACTCTGAATACCCAAAGTGTGGGGTGTATTCTGAATACCCAAACTTTGCCTCCTGATTACTCAGCTGTCTGCTGGTCTTGTTGCCAAGAGGAGAGATCAAGATACAAGGGGTGGCAGTGGCTGCCCCTGAAGGCCCATTCTGCCCAGTGGGGCAGCAGGAGGGCAGGGCTGTCTGGGCCTGCTTTCCTCACCCTGTCCCACCTCCTCCTCCTGTCTGTTCTTCATCACACTCTCCTCTTACCTTCGTAGGCCCTGTTCTGCAACAGAATAGCTCAGAAAAGCAAATGGCTTGGAGAAGGGTGAGGGACGGGGGCTGTGCACCTCGAGGGCAAGTGCCCTGGAAATTGTACTCTGAAGAATGAGAAGGAGGGGTATGGGAAAGTAACTGCAGTGATACAGGAACATGGAGGTTGGAAGGGACCTCCTGGGATCATGGATCCCAAAGCAGACCCCGTTAGCATAGGCTGTCTAGGGCCTTGTTCAGTCCAGGTTTGAATAGCCACAAAGATGGAGATTTTGCCACTTCTTCTAGTGTCTGGCCATCTTCCTGGTAAAAAATGTTTCCCTTAAGTTGCATTGGCATTTCCTCTCTTCTCATGTGTGCCCATTTCTCTTCATCCTTCCACTATACAGCTGTGGGGAGAGTCTGCCTCCGTCTCCTGTACACCTTCCCTCTAGGTAGTTGCAGACTGCACTGAGATCTCCCTGAAGCTTTCTCTGCATTTAGGTAGGGAGGTTGGGGCTGGGGGAGAGAGGAAGAGACGCTGAATTTATTCCTGTCTTCCACTTAGACTCCTACAGCTCCAGAACAATATTGACCAGGACTTTATGCCGCTTCCCCACCCTCCCTCCCCATGCCCCAGGAGTCCTACAGAGTCCTCCCAGACATCTGATCTTCCTCTTGGTTCTTAGTGACTTGTAGAAATGCTGCACCCACCCCACAAGGAGCTAAATTGCTTCAGCAAAGGCCGTTCTTTAATTAGACACAGGTTCATTAGCAGACACTAAGGGATACCTATATACAGCAGTGCTTCTGAGATCATCCTCAATAATAATTGTCATCAGTTTATTCTTTGTAGGTTACTTCAAAGATGTTGGTTTTTTTTGGTGTCACTATTCAGTAAATAATCACCTCAACATGCGCTATTGCTCCAGGGCTGGGACAAAATAGACCAGTATGTTTGGAGGTATGAAGCACAAGGCTTTTGAGTAGAAACAGGGAATTAATTAATCTGGGATCTTACAATAATAAGCATATTGTGCCCTGTTCTATGTCCACACCTCACAATCCTTTCTTTTCCCAAGATCACGCGTAATGGCTTTGGCAAAGCAGATGAACTTTCACTTAACCATATGGATGTTGAAATGGCATTTCTCTTCTAAATGTGTGTGCTTTCACGTGCAACTTAAACCAGCTCCTTGTTCAGACGCCCATCTAGGGGACTGGGAAATACTGGTGGTTTTCCTATGTCAGAAAGTGATTTACAACATCCAGGGTAAGGTTTGTATGGTACCTACTGGCTTACTTCATATTTTTACGTAATGCTATTTACCTGTGTGAAACAAAGCTGAAAGCAGAGGAAGACACAGGCATTTTCTGGGGAGGGAATACCCAGGACATGGGTTGGGTAGTGCTGGATGGCCCTGGCCTTCTCCCACTCTCCACCTTTGCAAAACCTTCTTGGTGTGATTTGTCCGTTCATTAGTTACTCAACTCTGAGTAACTCAATGCAGCTACTGTGTCCTTAGTTGCTTAGTGGACTGAAGGAAAAATGCATAGTAGGAACCAGGAAGGAGTTTTATACTTTATGAATGTAATAAAAATAATTGTCTTCATGTAACAGGCTATAAGAGTCATCACACTGTAAAGAAAGTGAGCTTGAATACTTGCTGGAATATCTTTAGTCTTCTTGCAGGTGAAGTGTGCAAGTCATCTTGCAGCTAAGCGTGTAAATTTTGCAAGGTTTTAATTTTTGCTTGGGATTGTATTGTATCTGGAACTGCGAATGTTTCTCAAAGTACCAAATTTTGGATATACTTGAAACAACAAATGTTTATGTTTTCCCTTTTGAGCATGAATGTGCTAAATTTCTTTCTTCCGTCAAAAAACTGTTTAAAATACTAAGGGTTTGATTTAGTTCCACTAAAGACAACTGGAGTTCTTTCAAAATTTTCACTAATTCAGGTCCTGAATTCCTCTAGAATTTCTACTATTTCCATGCCTTCAGCAAGCATAGCCTCCTTTGAATGACTTGTCAATACTTTCAGTAAAAACAAGATTAAGTAAAAAACCCTTTTCACTTTAAAAACAAAGAATTGGAAAAGCTAAAATTTTTGTGTCTGTTTACCTCATATGACTCTTCGTGGTTTGATGTCAGTGAGTTTATATATCATTGTCAAAATACTAACATATAATCAAATGTTTTAAAGGCCAGTCTACTTCGTGATACCTTTTTATTTAGTTTAAAGACTGTTGTACTAAGTTAAATGGAATAAACATCCATTCATTCTGTAGCATAAAACAATAAAATCAAGTTTTGAAGCTTGAACAGAGACTTTAACCAGCTTTTCTCATGGCTACAGATCGCTATTTAAAAAAAAAAAAATAATCTCTTTTGCCTTTCATTGAATGTTTCTGGAAATGAGGGAAAAAGAGGGAGGACAGTTAAAGAATTGGAAAGGACTAAGCTTTCAAATAAAGTTTTTAAAAACTTTAGCTAAATCAGGGGTCTGTGTCATCATTCTTATCCCCTCCAGCATCTGACAGTACTTAAGTTAACACTGAGAATAACATTATGTATAATTTGTGGAAAAAGACAGTGAATAACACTAATGAGCAAGTGAGGAGCTATTGGCAGAAATGTGTATCTGGCGTATCAGGACCTAGCTGAATTTGGTGGCACTGACAATGTTTCCGAATCCTCGGCTGGCTTGCTTTTCTGAGGACTTTGAGACCACAGCAGTAATGGATGAGCAATTCTGTTTATCTCTTGTAAACTAGGCATGATCCTAACATAGTCTTTAAATTGCATTAGGCGTTCTTACTGGGATTGATTCAGTTTTTCTGTTGCCTTTGTGCCTCTTTCTATCAACATTCATTGTTAGAGATTGTTGTACCTTTCCCTCACACTTGAGCCAAACTCTATAGTGTTTTCATTGCTAAATTACATCTAATTACATGTAATTTAATATAATTATTATATATAATTTCCAGTTATTGCATTACTTGCCCCAATGGCTGTTTTCCTTCTGTTTACCAGCAATTGTCACTGGCCCAATTGAACTCTACATTCCTTAGCTCAGACAAAATGGTCTCCCAAACTGTTGCTCCTGGTAGTCATTTGTATTGAATTGTTTTCCATTTCCCTGTTTGGGAATAGATACATATACATGTGCACACTCAAAATTCAAACTTTTGGATTTCCTGTAGGAGTAGGTTTAAACGTTTCTTATGCAGAATCCTATTATGGTATGCTAGGTTAATTTCAATTTACTGAATTTGAGTGTTAGATTTTATCCTATTGATCAGCTGGTTTGTTTTCCTTGAGTCCATCCAAGGAGGGAAAATTCTGTGGAATCTCAAGTTGCTCGATAAAGAGAGAAATAACAGCATGGGCTTTTCACAGACGGGATGAAATCATGGTTTCCAGGGAGACCTCACATTCATTTGTTGCAGCCAGAACGCTGAGCTGCCAACTGTGGTTGCTTACAGAAGTTGCCCATCCGATACTGTTTTCCAATCAGTCGTGTATCAATGCAGCAGCTCAATTGCTGTGGCAAGCCTCCTTCTTCTTTAACCCGTAATAACTAATTGCTGGCACCTGGCACAGCATCCTCTTGGAGTGGGAATAAATCCAACAAAAGACAAGCCCTCTGTGACTTCAGATGTTGGAGCGCGAATACAAACTTGCTCTGCTGTAGGCTGGAGGAGCCTGTGGGTTTGCTGTGCTTTAGAGAATTGTATGAAAAATAAACAGTCGGCTCATCCCTCTGAAGAGGATTCTTTGTTTTCAGAAATACGTATCTTCTTGCTTGGGTTGTGATATGTATCAACTGCTTACTTTGGTCTTTGATGTACAGCATCAAAGTTGGTAATAAAGCCCTTTGCAGTTGATACAAAGCCTTCTTTCTGAAGTCTGCTGAAAATATGATAATTTATTTAATCCTCTCTGCTCCTTTATATAATCTTCATAATACTGTATGCAGTATATAGATCAAAGCTATAAATACAGCATGTAATCTTACCATGTAGTACTAATTCCTGTGGGTTTATTTTGTTTATATTGAATAACTCTAATAGTGGAAATTGTAATAATGTTGCAGAATAGTTTCGTTTAAACTAAGGGCCCATTGTTTTTTTTGTCTTACCTATCCCTAAAATGTCTTTTGAAGCAAAGATTGAAGGGGTTTGCTTTGTTAGTAGTTTGGGAGACGCTCTTTAGACTCTTAAGTCAACCATTCTTAATGAGAGGTTTAAATTGTGGCTGTGTCACAAATAAATGAAATATCAAACATAAACTTGATGTAGTTGTTGGTGCATTTACTGAGCTTTGGGGGAGAAATCCAGAATCATGTTTGAGCAGACCACTCTAGTGCGTAGTTGAGGGACCACAGATACATATGGAGGAACACATGAGACTGATTTCTGGACATGCAGACAAGATGTCATGCTACTGTTTCTCTGAGGTCTCCAATATTCATTCACTTTCTGTGGGCGCTTGGACATTCACACTTCAGCTAACCCGAGTCTCTTTGCTGGCGACACTGCACAGCTCCCAGCGCTGCAGCTGTGGACTTGGTGTACTCACTCACCCACCCACTCAGCCGCAGTAGGGCTTTGCCTGCGGCTCTCCTCACTTCTTTCACGTGTTTCTCCAGCTCTGTCTGGAGATATCTGTTTTTTAGTCTGTCTGTCAGGCTTTCAGACTTTTAGAGGGAAGGGAGACAAATCTGTGCCTCTTACCCTTGCCACGGTTGTCAAAAGGACAGCAAAGGTGGTGGGAATGGGGGGAGGGCCCATGCAAAAGCCCCCTCAGCCTTTTCTTTTTAAGGGAGTCCAGGCAATGCTTTCTGCTTGATTTCAGGGTTATGAAATAAAATATCTCGAACTGAGTACTCTGTGTACTTTGTATAGCCACGTATTCTTACATAGACTAAGTACAGTTATTGCTTAGCCAGAACAGGACCATTTTACACCTACTTTTCATTCTTGTTGCAGTAGTACTAACTATTAAAAAAGAAAAAAGAAAACTCACAGCGTGTATAACTTAAACATAATTTTCTTTCTTGGCCCCTCTTAATAAAAACTCATCTGAAATCATATGTTTAATGTTGTAGAACACTCCTGGTATGAATGTAATTATACTGGTGATTATGTGAAAATTTTTCATTCCAACATAGAAATAGAAAGAAATGGTATGGGAAATACCATACCCGTCACTGTAGGAGATTTTATCTCTTTCTATATAATCTTGCATTCATGTATATATATATGTGTGTGTAAACTGAGCCTAAATTAATGATGTCTTCACAGCCCCACCCTTCCCAGGAAATGCTGTTATTCTTTTCAATGTTTGCAAGTATAATAACCTCATCAGTTGTGCCCCCAAGAAAAACAAATGGAGAGGAGCAATGTGTGGAAAACATGAATGCAGAATGGGACTGAAATCCAAGTGGAAATATATACAGATTCAGATGTATTACTTGTTAAAAGTAACTGACTTGGAGTAACCTTTTTGAATGTTTAGGACGGGTAGTAAAAGGTAGATTTAGGAATAAATAGTTAAATGTAAATTGCCCTAACATTTTATTTGTAAAACCCATTACGTTTGAAACAGAGAGAACAAATATAAAAAGAAGGTGATGGACTATTGCATTACTTTTCCACATTATTTAATGTGTATAAATCAGGCTTTTCAGGGTTGCTTTTCTCTTCTGTACAGTTTCTGTAGTATTGCATAAGTTTGGGAAATGCAAAGAATCTCCTGTATGTTCTTTCACTCATTATGGTTGTAATGTTTTAGTATTTGTTCCTTTGCAGGCCAAACCTAACGAGCTCTAGTTGAATTAAGAGATCTTTATACAGTGATGTAATATGAGAGAAGTGCTAATTTATACTTGGAAGGCGAGATAATGTGTGTAACCTTTAGTCTGGTTATTTTCCTGGAATGCTGGAAAAGGTTAAAATCATACCCTTCCTGGCTTCCTTCTTAGGCAGTAACTTGCAATGGGAAGAAGTGAAGGAAGGAACTCCTCCTCTCCGTATATTTCTTCAGTGTCGTTCTTCAGCAAAAAATCTTCACGCAGCAGAGAAGGCAGGGTTTTCAGAGAAAGGAAATCTCTCTCCCCCTCCCCCCCCCCCCCCCCCCCCCGCCATTCCCCAGTTTGAATCATGACAAAACTGCACTGAAGAGCAAATATTTTTGATTCTGGAAGATTCCAAATAGCTCTAAATGGAAAGTTTCTTCAGAGAGTATTACTGGGAAGAGTAAAACGCTATACTTACCTGGGCACTGGAAAGCTGGGTGTGGAAAGACTGCATCAGTAAACTGCCTTTTGAGATACAGAAGGTGCTGCTTTTAGGCATCTTAAATGCAAAGTGGAAATACTGCCTAACCTATTTAGGCATCTAAATTTCCTACTGAAAACTTAATTTGGATGTGAAATTCTTCTGCTGTGCATGCATGCAGGAGATGCTGTCATTTGAACCTCTGGGCACTTCTGTATGGCAAAGCTGTTCTGGGAGTTGCATGCCTTTGCCATCTCTAACACACTGGCAGCCTTGAATTCATTAAAAAAATCGAGTAGAGGCTTTTGGTTTCAGTAATGGCTGTACTATTTTCACTGTGTAAGAAACCTGAGTTCAATTTCCTTCCCAGTTGGGGGTGTTCAGTGGCCCTGTTTGTGCAAATGCTGCTGCACAGCAAAATTGCAGCGCCCAGAAGAAAGAAAAAAAAATCTGTAGCAGGAACTGTCCAATTGGTTAAAGCTGCCTAAAATGACACAGCTTGTTTATTGACATAGACGTGTCAATATGTCATGAATTTCCAAACTTCATTGACTTTTCCTCCTATATGTGACAAAAACTGAACGTGCATTGGGGAGGCTGTAATTTATCTGCCTCTGACCATGCCGTCACAGGGCATGGGCTGATGCAGCCAAGCTTTATTGTACCCTCTTTCCCTCCTGCCTTTGATTAAGGTAGATACAATACTCTGCTAACTCTGCTTTGGTGGAGAACAGGTCTTATACTACTGCCCCGTGGGTCATGGTTCAAGGGCCTGATGATTGGTAGCACTGCTATGGTTATACCTTTGATTTACCATGAGTTGCATGGAAACTTGCCTGAGTCTTGATACAAGTCTCAAAGGTACTAAAAAATGTTTGGTGTACTCTACAGCCCCTCATTTCAGGGGCTTTACATAAGCTGTTTGGGATCCCTGTGTGCAAGGTAGACCATTTTACCCCAGGGGACTGTTTCCACTCACTCTAAACATCCTTTTTGCTATCCAAGTGACATGTAAAAAAACAAGATAAAAGGCATACTGTGCAGAACAGAAGAATGGCCATAATCAGTCACAGTAAAGGTCCACCCAATCCTGTCTCTCTTATAGTCTGATAGGCCCTTGTGGCTTTAATTTAAACAGTTTTGTTGGAGTTGGGTGTTAGCCAAAGGCTTGCTTCTGCCACCCTGTGCAAATTACAAAGCTTCTAGGTGCAGTGCACTGTCCCATTTAAGGTGGAAAAATGAAATAATCATGGGGGATGCCTTGAAAAATACAGTAACACATATGCTATTTCTCCACTAATACTCTCAGTCCACAACCCTTTACTTGAGCTGGATGTTCCATGAGCTTCCATATACTAAAAGTGGTTTGGTATAACTGAGAGGTGGGAAATCAGTTTGATAAATGTGTTTTCCTGGTTACATTTGGTAAAACCACAAACTAATCGCAGCAGATAATTTGGAAAAAGACAGGGGCAAAAAGTTTTTATTTAAAATATTCTTTTCTGTTGTTGGTTTGGTTTTTTTTTTCCACATAGCTTAGCATAATATCATAGAATCATAGAATATCTTGAGTTGGAAGGGGCCCATAAGGAACATCGAGACCTGGCTACTGTTTGCAGATGCAGAGGAAATAAGGAGGAAGTGTGAATCCCACGTCCCTCTGCCTGTGCAGTGCTGGGACAGATTTGCCATCCCGTAGCACTTCCCTGCACAATCTGACCCAGCTCCAGCAGCAGAAGTTTGGCACAAGGACCCTGACTTCTTGTAGCAGCCAGCAGAGCTCTCAAGGGCAGCATCATGGTTTAACCCAGCAGGCAGCTGTACACCACCCAGCTGCTTGCTCACTCCCCCCTCCCCCCAGTGGGATGGGGGAGAGAATTGGGGAAAAAAAAAAGGTAAAACCCGTGGGTTGAAATAAAGAGTGTTTAATAAAGCAGCAGAGAAAAAGAATAATGATAATGACAATAGAATACGGAATATACAAAACAAGTGATGCACAATGCAATTGCTCACCACCCACTGACCAATGCCCATCCCATCCCCAAGCAGCAGTTGCTGTCCCCTGGCCAACTCCTCTCAGTTTCTATACTGAGCATGACGTCATATGGTATGGAATAGCCCTTTGGCCAGTTGGGGTCAGCTGTCCTGGCTGTGCCCCCTCCCAGCTTCTTGTGCACTTGGCAGAGCAGGGGAAGCTAAAAGAAAAGGTCCTTGATTATTGTAAGCACTGCTCAGCAACAGCTAAAATGTCAGTGTGTTACCATCCTTCTTCTCATACTAAATCCAAACCACAGCACTATGCCAGCTACTAGGAAGCAAATTAATTCTATCCCAGCCCAAACCAGGACAGGCAGAGAAGAAAGCAGTGAGCACTTCCATGGACCACCATAGATAGAACTTTCTCTGTTTCTCTTAAAAAACCTGGAGGTAAAAAGGACATGATCAGCAGTGATGAATTTTAGCTTTTGGCAATGTCAATAGAGAGGTCCTGGGCTGATATTAATGGTGACTTCTCCACGGTAGTAATAAGGCACTTAGGCAAGTATTTTCTGTAAGTAATTTAAAGTACAATTCTGGTGCCTGTGCTATAATTACTGTGTCGACAAGGCATGGAAGATTGGTCTCTGGAGTTGTTGGTTGACTGTTAAAAGTGCAGCACTATATTATTGTTTTCTTTCAAATAAATCAAACATTGGATAAATCCAGGAATTCTCATTGGCTGGTTGCTTAAGTCTTGGGTTTTATCCTTTAATTTTGGTTTCTGTTAATTTTGGACTACTAAATAGTTTTTGGCTTTATACTTACAATGAAGTTCTCAAGTTCGGTATCTTGTATTTTTCAGGCTTTGTTTTAAATGAAATACAGAAGGACTCTTACAAATAGATGGAAAAATTGATCTGTTGAGGGAATACAATTTGATTCTACACATCGGATAAGCTTTATTTGTGAATTATTTTACTGATTTTTTTTAAGAAATATAAGTTGGAGCATGGTTTTCACCAAAAGAAATCTTGCTCTGATTTGATAGTTTCATTACTTTAATGTCTTTCAAGATTAAAGGTGTACACTGAAGGCTGCTTGTAGCATTCAGTAGTGAAGAATGAAAATTCTTCACTGTGAGAAGTGAGACATACGTGATTCCTGCCCCGTAATTCCCTCCTGTGCTCCCCCCACACTGATGCCTGATAGCTTGGGAAGGCGTTCCCCATATTATTTCTTTTGCCAGTTGAGTGAGAGCGAGTTTGGATATGCCCCTCACGTGAGGCCAGGGCTGCATGGTCCTCTCTGTTTGGGTAGGTGGGGCCAGGAGGAACTTGCAAACGTTTCTTCTTTCTTGTTCTACCTTTTTTCATTCGGGATTCCTGTTTTGCAAAGTTTTAAGACAAGTTGATGAGAGCTGGGTCATACAAGAGGTGTGCCATTAATTTTTGCCTGTTGTTTAAAATATACACATGAATGAGATGAACGTAAATGAATGATAGGAGAACACAGAACTGAAAAATTCAGAGGACAGCACATTTCTGCTGGGTCTATGAGTGGGGAACACCACAGCACATCCCCTTGAATTTTCCTTTCCTTACTTCTAGTTCCCCTGTAAGACCCCTCATCTCCTATTTGCAGTGGCTTTGACATGACTGTTCCCCTCTGCTCCTAAAACAGGCTCCCTGTCACCCTCTGTACTCCAGGACAGCCAGTAAATGCTGCTTTCATGTGCACCTCTCCCATGGTGAAGCATTAGTGTGTCTGTGGAGCACCACCTTCCCCGGGGACACAGGGCTTCCCTGCAGCTCCCTGCTCTCCCCTTCCCACCCAGCCAGCTCTGAGCATCCTCCTCTTCCCCATAGCATCTCTCGTTCCTGCCCATCTGTGGGGTTCATCCCTGAAGGTACCAGCAGGTAAGTGTTTGTGGAAGGATGAGCAGAGATGAAAGGGGCAGTGCAGTTTAAGGAAGACATCAATGGCTTCTGCAGGGGTTGGTGAATGTAGAGCTGCGCCAGCGAGCAGGATCCTGGTGTCCCCACCTGACCTGAAGTGCCTGCGCTTACAGCACCTAGTACATACAGCTTTTGTGCTGCAGGGTGTGTGTTGTTCAAATAATTAACTAGATTTAGTGTGCTGTTTTATTTTCAAAAAAAGGCACAATATTAATGGTAGTAGTCCGTGTATTCTTTTTAGTGAAGACTGAGGCAGTGAAGTCACTAAGTTGCTTGTTTTTTATTTTCCTTTTACATAAATTCTATGAATTTTACCTAAATAACCATTTAGACAACCACAGAGATGACAAACACCAAAAATGAGTTAATGTACTGTTGTGCTATTTTCCTCAGTTGTCTTTTTCACAACTATTCCTTACAAATTTTTTGGAAATTGGGAAATTTTCTTTTGGGGTTGTTGTTGGAAGGAACCTATAGGTTTTTATAATTTGTTGGGGCCAGCATTGTGGGGTTTTGATATATATCAACTCTCTGTACAGTAGTCTGTTGGGGTTTTTTTTTCAATTACAGGCTGACATTTTTCTGATATTCTCAAAGAATGCAGCTGTCCTTCTTTGGTTACCTGCTATTCAAATGCCCACATAGGTTTAATTTCATATATTCTTCCTTGGTATGGCTCAATTTGGCCTTGTGAGAGATGTGTTTTACCCTTCAGTAAACACTTGCCATGGAAAAGGCTGAAAGTGATTTTAAAATGATGAATCTTACAAACCGTCAAGTCTGAAATAATCAATGTAAATTGTCCACTTCTATGATGGTAAGATTTTCTCATGTATTACATGCCTATTACTTATACACTTAATTTCATAGTTTAAACAGATTCTTTTTCAAATAGCTGGAACAAGAAACTGCCGCTTAATCTATTTAAATGAAGTTGACATCCCAGTATTTGTGTAGCATCATCGGAACAGTGCATCTTGTGTCCTATCCCATAGACCCCGAAGAGCTTCATCTGATTTCTCACCCATTCTGCACAAGGCGGTATGAATAACAAAGTATGGTGTTGCCTTGCGATTATCTGTAATCTGAAGGTGATACTTAAAAATGTAATAATTATGGTTTTGCATTACTAACTTTGGGGGATTATATTAGGTAGGAGTAGCATTTCCTGGAAGTGGACTTTTGTGCATTTCTTGAGGTTGTTTGTGGAGATAACTTTTTATTTTGTCTTAATGGAATGAGTGCTTTATAAGCAGTGGAAAAAGCAAAGCAACTGACTCAGTAAAGCCAGAGTAAATCAACTTACAGATTTTGTGGCACTACTTCTATTTGGCAAATACAGATCATGAAACTACCAGAAATGAACCTGACATTGAAATTACTACCTCTCTACATGTTATTGTCTTGCCCCCACAACTCTGCGATCTGTTTTTCCTGTATCATTTTCCCCAAAACATAATGCAAGGTATGTACATCTTTAAAGAGAAAGGTCTACGTTTAATTGCTGTAGAATTTTGTTGCAGGTAACAGCTTACTGGCTGCTTGGTGGCCGCTCAGTATGTTACAATGATTAAATGGCATTGTCTTCAGTTTCTTCCCTTGACTAGTGTTGGAAAAGAAAACGGTTACTTATTTCTATTTACCTGTTTATCCTCCTAAGAGGCACTTGCAGTAGGCATGCTGAATTGTGTTTTGGTGATTTTTGGCGAATAGTATTTTCCAGCACTACAGAAGTTTCAGAACATCTGCCAGTACCTTATTACTGGTAATGTGGTGGACACCTTGTCTACCCTGAAGAGTTCAGAATTAAAAGATTAGCAATACAAAAAGGACAAACACAGACAGCTTTCATCCCACTCCCCCCCCCCCCCCCCCAATATATTGACTTTTAATTTTGTTGTGTAATAAATATTTTCATTTATATTTGACCTTTGGGTGAATGTGTAGATCATTTTGGTGTGGGCATAAGTAAAGGTTTATGACTAGAAGAAAAATATATGAAAAGGGAAGGATTCTTGGCCTTATCCAAGGAAGGTGTTTCAATTCTAGGAAATGGGCTGGAAAAAGCAGCAAGAATGTTAGTGATAAACTAGTGTGTAATAGATAAAGACTAATATGACTGACAGCAAAGCCAGTAGAGACAAGAGGGATATTTAGTCTTCTGGCAAGATGTAAAATACTTAAATTAGTGACACTAAAAGGTAGTGCAATGAATTGCCCCTGAACTGCTACTGAAAATTTGTCCTGAATTTAGCTTCTTTTTTTTTTTCATGGTTTAGATATTTTCCCACAAATATGGAAAAATTTAAAAGCAGTAGGTTGATTGGCTGATTACTAAGCAGCACAAAGACAATGTTGTTCTGAATGCAGACCAAATAACTCAATGGAGAAAAAAGTTCCTGTTAAAATATGCAAAGATAGATATAAGTTACTGTGAAATTCTGTCCTCTGTTATATTCTTCACATTTCTTTGACTACCACTTCACATAGTTTAGTAGAAATCAAAGGGTGACAGAATAGTTGAGGTTGAAAGGGACCTCTGGAGGTCATCTGGTCCAAACCCTAGAGCTGGTTGCCCAGGACCATGTCCAGAAGGCTTTTGGGTATCTCCAAGGATGGAGACCCCACAGCTTCTCTGGCCAAGCTGTGCCAGTTCTCAGTCACCAGTGCATGCGGTCACTTAGACCAGCAGTTAATCCTCCCTTTTTCTGTCAGGGTGTTCATGTTTTGTAGTGGACGATAAAATGTAGTTAGAAAAAATGCATTTTGTATTAGAAGATGAGAGGACAGAATACAAAAGAGATTCAGTACACTTTTTTTCAGAGTCTTGAAATGAATGGATCTCTAATACGGTACTCCAAAAATGCATCTTCTCCCATTATGATTCTTTTTTTTTTCAATAAACATAAGTAGTAAATATGGCTTAATCTAAGTAAATTTGTCAAGTAATTATGACAGCAACATGAGACCAAAATTTCATGCTTGCTTCAGGACCCTTTTGGGGATATAATTCAGAGACCGTGATAACAAAGGAGACATACACAGAGGAAAAAAATCAAAAGTTGAAGATGCATATAATTTATGTAAGCTTGGATGTTACAGTACACAGTCTGCAGGGCTTGGCTCTGCTGGGAGTGGGCTGGGGCTCGCTGAGACCCTGACTCCTGGTGGCAGTCTCAGCCCTGGGGAAGAGGAGTGGGAAGTGTCCCAGACTCCCTGAAGTAGCCAGGTATGCAGGTTGAGACTGATGTAACATCTCCCCACCAGTACCTGATACGTAAACACTTGCCATATTTTGGAGCAGTAATTGTCAAGTCTTTGGATAATGGCTGCGGAGTGGGATAGTGGTTGGACAAGCGTGACTGGGAATATGACCTACTCATCTATGTACCTAGCAGGAGGAGTATATAAATGTGCCTTGGTGAAAACTGAGCTTCCACAGAAAGGCTGGTGAGAGCTGTTGAGTTTAGAATCTCCATTTTGGGCTTCCATGCCTGACTGACACTTTTTGGGCTTACATCTGGGCTTACAGATTTGATTTGAAATTGTTCCTTATGCACAGGTTTTAAACCACAGAAGTTTGGATTTGTTTTGTAGTATAACAACACTGCATTTTCTTTTCATTTCTTCCCCATCTAGTTTAATCTCAAGACTTTGAAAATACAACACACATGGCACAGAACATAACATTTTTTCAGACGCTATTAATTCTGCTACTTCATGATTACATCTCAGCTGAAGATGGGGAAACAAGAGCAAGTAAGTCTTACTTTTTATATTTCAGAAAAGGGAAACTTCAAAGCACACCTTGAATTTATAGTTTCCATTTTCAGGTCCACATTGGTGGTGATTTTTTTCCAGTATAATTTTCCTGGTGAAAATCCTGTAATATATAGTAAGTAACTTAAATATCTTATTTCTCCTTTAGGAAGGAATATCTTTATTTCTTTTTGTGTCGTGGAAATGCCCAAAGGGGCAGGTGGAAATGTGAAGCTCCAGTCTTGATTTAAACTTGTGTTTTGAGTATTTATATTTTCCTTTCTTCAGAAGTCATGTTTTGAATAGCTTAATGTTATGTGAGAAACTAAGTCAGAAAAAATAAAGGTTCTGTGAAAGGAAGCTGAGATAACCCTAGCTCTGGGACAGACCTTCTTGCATATTCTTCAAAATTAGCATCTCAAACCCCACCAAACCAAGTTTTATACTCTAAATCTGATTTATGAAAAGAAAAAGTTAAAGCAACATGGCTCTTTGAAACACAAAGTGGCTGAATAAAAAGAGTGGAAAACTTTCCTCTGGCCACAGTGACACTTTCAGGGTAGATCTTTTTCCTCCAGTTTTGCTCTCAATCCAGCAATTTTCAGCATTTTACAAGAAACACCATAACATTCCTTTTGGTCTCTAGAAAGATGTATTTTTTGCAGTCTACCTGCTCTGAGCTGGGTGTTGTGGTTTAGCTGCAGCCAGCAACTAAGCATCACCCAGGTGCTCGCTTACCCTCCCCCCTGGTGGTATGGGGGAGAGAATCAGAAAAGCAAAAGTAAAAAAACTTGTGGGTTGAGATAAGAACAGTTTAATGGTTGAAATATAATAATAATAACAATAACAAACAATAATAATAACAACAAAAAAGAAAACAATGAAAGACACAGAAACAAAACCCAGGAAAAAAACAAGTGATGCAATGGCTCACCACCTGCCAACCAACACCCTGCCAGTCCTCGAGCAGCAATCACTGTCCCCCAGCTAACGCCCCCCAGTTTCTATGCTGAGCATGACGTCATATGGTATGGAATATTCCTTTGGCCAATTGGGGTCAGCTGTCCTGGCTGTGCCCCCTCCCAGTTTCCTGTGCCCCTGGCAGAGCAGGGGAAGCTGAAAAGTCCTTGACTGGTGTAAGCACTGCTCAGCAACAACTAAAACATCAGTGTGTAACCAACATTCCTCTCATTCTAAATCCAAAGCACAGCACTATGCTAGCTACTAGGAAGCAAATTAACTCTATCCCAGACAAAACCAGGACTCTGGGCCTGCTTTCGGTCCAGAGTACCTTCCAACTGAAATTACTCTGTGATTCATATCCCTGGACCACAGAGTGATGCACTCTGTGTGCCCCTTGCTCCTTCTCCCAATGTATTTTCTCTTCACTACCACCTGCATTGCCAAAGCAGCTCTCCAGCAGACTGTGGCCACTTGCTTTCAAGGAAAGTGAAAGCTTGACCTGACCAGAAGTGTCTGTAGGCAGATGTCAGGGCAAGGCAAAGCTCTCCTTCCTGTGGTGGAGCTGCAGCCTTTCACAAAACAGAAAGCACAGTAATACACAGCAACCCCCATGACCCCTTGTGCCATGGGATCAAAATAATCTCTCCTGGTTTTGGCCATCTCCTTGGCACCTTGTATGTCAGTTATCTAAGCTCCTTTCACAGTTGATGGAAGGTGATTCTCTCCTCTAGAGAGTTATTCCCTCCATCTGAGGATGTACATATAAGATGGCTAGGACAGTCCTATAGAAATGCTTGTGTCAGTCCATGGGCTGTAGTTGTCAGTTTGGTCTAAAAGCTCCATTTATGAGTAACTACAACTAGGACAGCTGAATCCATGCCTAAATCATCATGCAATTACATTATATTTGTTGAATGTTTATGTGATCTTATATTCTGGAGGTTAAGCTCCTTCACTGAGCTAAAAATCAGAATATGCTACCAAAATTCAGTCGAGACTCAGGATTTTATAATAACTAGTTCTGTAAGTGCCATGTAGTGGTGTCAGGAGTCTATTAGAATGTATTTATAAAAGGATTGGATGTTACTGCTTAATTCTGGAGTATTCAGACTATAGCCTTCCTCTGCAGTGTACTTGGTTTGCTAACAAAAATTAGTTTTTATGTTTATCGTCTCTGCAGACAAAGAGATATGGAAAAAAACATACTCCTCTCTGCTGATTGCATGAAATGCAATTGCCAGCTAAGTAACTGAATTCCAGAATTTCTCATAGTTGTTTCTGGTGATAATGTAAAAAGCAGAAAATGGTGTGGTTTCCAGACACCAACTTGGATCTGTGTGACTTACAGAAACAATCTTGTTTTCTCTGATAAACTCAGCTGATTTTTTTTTAATGGATTGTATTTGCCAATATAGTTTCTAATAAAAACAGTAATTGATATGAAAAATATTTCCTGTGGAAGAAGTGGAAGAGTTCATTAAAATATTTGTTTGATTTTTGTTGGGTTTTTTTTTAGGTTGCAGAACTGCTCCGGCAGATTTAGTTTTTATTTTAGATGGCTCTTACAGTGTTGGCCCAGAAAACTTTGAAATAATAAAAAGCTGGCTTGTCAATATTACAAGAAATTTTGACATAGGGCCAAAGTTTATTCAAGTTGGAGTTGTCCAGTACAGCGATTACCCTGTACTTGAAATTCCCCTTGGAACTCATGAATCCACTGAGAACCTCATAAGGGAAATGGAGTCCATACACTACTTGGGAGGAAATACAAGAACAGGAAGAGCTATTCAGTTTGCCTTTGACCATCTTTTTGCAAAATCTTCAAGATTTTTAACAAAAATAGCAGTTGTTCTCACTGATGGAAAGTCCCAAGATGAAGTCAAAGATGTAGCAGCAGAAGCAAGGAAAAACAAAATCACTTTGTTTGCTATTGGTGTTGGCTCAGAAATTGAGGAGGATGAACTTAAAGCTATTGCCAATAAGCCTTCATCAACTTATGTATTTTATGTTGAAGATTATATTGCAATATCAAGAATTAAAGAAGTTATAAAGCAGAAACTCTGTGAAGGTAAGTAATTTAGTATAAAATATTTTAGGTGTGCAGAATGTAGTTTTGTACCCATATTGCTTTATTTCATAAGCAGAATGCATGATTAATGTAACCTAAGGCACCTGATAATCTTTACTACGATCTTCTTTCATTTTCATCTTGTCAGCAGAAATCACTCCCAGAATGTTTTCTCCATTAAACAAAGAGGTATACTTGGGAAAGACATGGTGCTTTAACACAGCGTGTGTTGAATTTCAGTATGTAGCATTTTGCCCTGAGCCCCAATTTTTTTGCATTGATGAAGTCTAGAAACCCTAAAATAGTTGAGCAATTTGCATAGTGCTGAGAATATGGGGCTTAATTTATCCTTTTCCTAGGTGCGGCTGATACTCATCCACAGTCTAGTCTTCTTGACAGTTGCGAGCATAGCCTGTTGTTACAAACAGGAGTTCTTCTGCTAGTATGTGTTGAAAAACCCAGAAGAAAGACTCTTGGCAAAAGTGCCTGGAATTGTAACATGCTGTTATGATCTTTTTTAGAAGGATTTTGTACAAAAATTAGCCAAGATCAGCATTACAAAATGATTTTTTAGCTTTAGAATGCTAGCAGCATTACTGCCTTGAGTTTTCTGATCACTTTGTAAAACAGTGGCTTTCCCATATATATAAAAAAGATAACAAATTGCTTCTAAAAATATATCACTCAGAAGTGATATATTACACAGTGAATATGTATTAGTGCTATTTTGGACATGTTTTATTACCAAGAATTGAAGTAAGTCATATTTCAATTGTACCATATTTCTGCACTTAGTAAGAATGAAAAATAGTTTCATTTGCTCTCACTTTGAGTATGGACTTCATTGAAAAAATATGGTGATACTTATGTTGAGGATAATAGTGTTTATTTCTTGATACACTTACGAAAATCATAATAATTCCTTGTGGCTGATGTAGTGAAGTGGTCAGTCCAAAAATTAAATCAGCTAAGCGCAGCTAAATTCCTTAATAAAACTTCACACAGGAAGAAATTCCCCAACATAAACACAATATTTTCTTTAAATAAAGTTTAGAAAAGGTGACATTGTAGCTCATCAAGATGGATTTTCTGCTTTCAGAAGTTCACTAGTATCCTTTAAAATTCAGGTGTGATATTTGACACGACTCTTACAGCAGTAATCTGTGAATGTTGACTACATCTACAAAAGTGGACTTACTGTTTTACTTTAAGTGACCCTTTGCTTCCACTCTCCTACGTTGTGGTCTTCCCTCGCATTAGCATTGAGATGCCACTCTCAAAGAGCGATCAGAGCCAGTTGGCAGCTTCATTTCTAACTGTAATCTCTTTAGCAGGTGGCCCGAAAGACTAGAAAACTGGAAATTTTATATCTGAGTGGTGGATTATTTTATTCATGTTGTTAAGATTCACTTTGACTCTGGGAGAGGAAGTTCCATGAGGGCAAAGCAGCAATGATTTGGCTGTGATCAACCACATGAAACTGCCTGAAAATTTTGCAATTCTTTCTTGGTTGTCTTTGTTTTAATGTCTAAAACAATGCTAGTCTTTATAGCATTTTTAACTTCGTTATTGCATGAACATGGACGTAAGAGTGTAGGGGCAGTATTTCCTTTCTGGAAAAAGGAGCCTGAGCTTTGGTGGTTCATGTAGCAAGCAGTGCTATTATGAACAGCCTTGTGGATGGAGGGCTCTCGCATACCTTTTGGGAACTCTAGTGTTTGTTTTAGAGTACGGCAGGGTGAAAAAAAACTGCTGAACCTGTCATCTGGAAAGGACAATGTGGCTAAAAGTGTCCCCAGATATTCAAGGAATATTTAATATTTAATATTTATTCTGGAAGTCGAATGTTCCTGTAGTATTAATATTCTCTAGCAAAAATATAGAAAAGATTGTGTGTCAGGAATGCGTTTAAGAACAATACTCAGTGCAGACCTCAGAAGTACGTCTGGAGGATGCTGAGGAAAGATCCTTTGTGCTAGATAATGGGATTTAACATTAAAAAGTAATTTCATGCCTCAGGAAGGAAAAACAAAGCATCTGAAAACTATATAAAAACACTAAAGGGGAACAAGATTTTAGTATAGGCTCGAGAGTTGCTGTGACTGGTACTATGGACTGGAAGAACAACCCCATTTCCCATGGAAGACAGTTCTTAATTTTCCCACTGTCTTCTGCATCCTGTATAATGGCTCAGTTAGTTATCAAAATAGTCCTGCCACAAGATGATCCAGAAGTCCCAAAAAAGATCTGCCTTACTGGGAATGTTTTTATGTAATTCTTCAATGTGACATTGGAAGTAAAGAATAGTTTCTTAATGTATTATGCTTAATTTGTATTGTATTGGTTTGGAATAGTTACTTTGGTATTGATCCAGAATAATGGCCCTCTCACATGAAGTAATCCTATTCCTGCATTTATTTTTTGATTTTACACCAAATTTCTAATGCTGTAACTGATAAGGGATTCCCGCATTCATTTTCTTGTCAGTGTATGTGATTATCTGTAATATGTATTAGTGGGAATATGATTGTTATTCAGCTTTGAAATAAATGATTTTAGAAAATGTTTCCATGATAACATTGCATAGTAAAGAAACCTGAAAAAATAAAGTATTATTACTCCTACTTAATATCATAAGTATGTTGACTTAAATCTCGCATCTGTGTTTTGAGAAGAGTGAGAATCAAAGTTGTGTTGGACTTTGTATTTACTTTTTTTTTTTTTTTTGAAGTGTTCAGAGGGTAGACATTTTAGTTTTCAAAATATAGGCAGAGAGTTCTTGCAGTTCTCTCTTGTAGAACCAGATAGGTAACTTTTAACATATTTTTAATTTCGGAGTCGTGTGACATTTTGCTGTGGGGAAGAAAAGAAAACTAAGAGGAATGGACGTGGCTTCTTGCTGCTGCCCCAAGTACCTGTGGCGTGTCCCTTTAGAATGGATTGTCCTTTCCCACCATAGACAGTTTGTGCAGACACTTAGCTGAATTTTCTTATATATCCTGCCTCCCCCACCAAAACGGGGTACCTTCTGGCTGCCCTTGGGTTGGTTAGAAAGAGAAGCCATGCAGCATTGCTCATGTTGTAAAGAGAAGCCAGTCTAGACCTTTGAGCTGATAATTCCCTGACACTGAAACATGAGTTTTCCAACCCGTGGCTGGTCCAGATGGAGAAGAGAACTCTCCACCCTTTCTTTCGAAAATATTCCTAACCTCTTCCCTTTCTATGAACTGATGCTTTTCTGAAGAAACAATGGGAAATGAATGATGAAAATTAATTTATTGTAAATATTTTAGCGTAATTTTAATAAAACAAAAAGTTGTTTGCTTTCTTTTCATTGATTTATTGCTCTAATACAGTGTTGGCTTTAGCATTAAGTTTCACTATCTCACCTTTTTTTTTTTTTTTTTGAGACAACTTAGGGCCGCTGCCTGGTATTGTTTTTTGTGTAAAGAGAATTAAACAGAGATAACATTCAGTTAACTTTAGTTTCCACAGTAATATCACACAATATTTGTCCAGTGAGAATAGCTTCAAGCAGATTTCACTGTAATGGACAAAATAGATCAGAGTCCATTTTGAGCAAAAGGAGATAAAAGAAATAGTTGTAGATAATTCTACCTTTGTCCATTTTCAACCCAGTTCTATAGTTGGAGGGAAACTGGATGAATCCAAATTGTTAGTGCATTGTGGAAATTAACATCTATAATTTTGTAGCATTTTGAAACCATACAATTTTAGAAATTAAATTCAATATTTTTATTAGACAGATATTGCAATACCTTTTAACTGCAATTAGTGACAATTCAAAATAGTATGTGAACATAATTGCAGTAAAATACGACTTCTCAGTATTCTTGCTACATGTCTCTGAGTATTCTGCACGTCATTTCTCTCATATTATACTTAACTGGCAGTTCTCAATTCTCTTTAATTTCTTGAAAGGCAGCTAGAAAAAATAGGTAGGTGGGAGGTTACTTTTTGAAAGTTTTAAGTCATAATTTAAACTATACTTGCATTTATTGCTTTGCAGAATCTGTTTGTCCGACAAGAATTCCAGTAGCAGCTCGAGATGAAAAAGGATTTGACATTCTTGTAGGATTAGGTGTGAAGAAAAAGGTTAAAAAAAGAATTCAAATACCAACCACTAATGCAAAAGCTTATGAAGTAACTTCACGTGTTGACCTCTCAGAATTGACAAGGTATTTACATTTATAAATGCATTTCTATATTTAGTAAGATTTTTTTTTTGTTTGCTTAAAGTGAGACTTATTTTAAAATTTATATGAATGTTCACATACTGTCCTTTTTTTCCCCTCCTTCGCCCTTATTTAGGAATGTGTTTCCAGAAGGTCTGCCTCCATCCTATGTGTTTGTTTCCACTCAAAGATTTAAAGTAAAAAAGACATGGGATTTGTGGAGAATTCTAAGTCTGGATAAGAGACCACAGATAGCAGTCACTATTAATGGAGAAGACAAAACATTATCATTCACTACAACAAGTTTAATAAATGGCACACAAGTTATTACTTTTGCTGCACCTCGTGTAAAGGTAAGGAGTAAGTCATCATCGTGCTGGAATACACATTGCCTTCTAGTGTAATCTAAAGGTTCTCTGTTACTCTTTCCTGAGTAATTTTCAGTGAAGTATTCAACTCTTGTAAGAAAGATTATCTCAGTTGCAGGTGAGACAGACGGAGGAGACTGAATGTGTCTACTCTTGCATTTGTAGCAGTATAGGAATATGCAGCCCAGAGATTGCCGTTCCTACCACAGGGAGTATATTAGTGTGAACAGAGAGGGATGCTTCAGCAGACAAAGAGTGGGAAAGATTTACCGCTGGAGTGCATCATGGCCAAGTGGGTTCAACTTTTCTGGGAAGCGGTGGCCTGCATTCGAATGCTTACTCCAAATCAGGCTGAAGGAATTTGAAATATAAATCCTCAGAGAAGGAAGGACTCCTGTCCAAGAAAGGGTCTTAACTACTAAGCTTTTGCTAGGGAGAGGTATTCTTCTGTTGCTGGATGGAGAATTTTTCTTTTTCTTTCCAAATTTCCTCTGCCTTTTTATAATTATTTGTAGGTGAAATATTGGTGTGTTTTTTTTAAGAAGCAGCGTTAAATTTGATTTACTGGAAGTTGTTGGAAAATTCAGTTTTGAGTCAATCTGAAAATTTGTATTTAATTTTTTCTGGCAGCTACAGTGACAAATCAGTCTTATTCCTGCAGTCCCAGGTATCCATGAACTTCACCATGAAAGGAAGACTTTTGCTTTTTTCTTCTGTTTCTCTTCATGCTTGTATTGCTATTATGGAAAACGATAATTTTATGCCCTTTTTAGAGCTGTATGTCTCTAAACACACTATAAATGTCACTATGCTTTTAATGAACCTTTTAATTTAATAAACCTTTCTGATAATTTAGCACTTTTACTCAGGAAAATGGAAATGTTATATATTCTGATCTGCTGTTTATTTTATCTTTTAATGAGAGCCATTGTAAATAAATAGAAACACAATCTGCAAATGAAAATAAAATAGAAACAGAGGTGCTCTCTAGGGGTGTATACTATTAAGTAAAGTAAGCTCATTTTCTCTTTATGTCTACAAAAGGTGACAAAGATATATAACATACTCAAAGAAGTATGTTTCAGTTTACTCTTACGTATACCAATTTAGTGTGGGAATAATTATTAAATTATCTGTATAAAAGATAAACAGCTAGGCTAGGCTAGGCTAAAGAGCTAGATAATTTTTGAAATTGGTAGGCTCAAGAAGGTGGCATTTCTTCCCATGTTAAGTTTCATTTCTAAGGTAGGTAAGATAAATACTTCTTTAAAGCTATCTGTTTTAAGTAAATCTTAAGCTTTAGAAACTTGAGGTTTTGTGAGGTGATGAATGTAATATTGGGTTTATTCACTGAAATATTGTGATTCTTTCTGCCGATATGATGTCGTCTTTAAGATTTTTTTCATAAGAGATTAAGTAGAAAGGCTTTCAAGTACCAATTTGTTTTCACCATAATTTAAGATCTGAAGTGATTGAGACATTATACCACTCCTGAAAAAAAGGCCTCTGGCTTCATACTTTTAACACATACAGGTTTGAGCATGTTCAAGATCATAGACTATGTGAGTTATAAAATAATTCTGAAAGTAGGATTAATTATTACCAAATAGCACCTTCTCAATTATAATATTACTTGGTAAATACTTTTTTGCAAGTACAGTTTACAATATTTTGCATGACAAAACCTGGAACATTGATCGTCTCAACCATTGACAGTAGCTTAAGTGTTGAAATGCAGTTTTATTGTTATTTAAATTGAAGACATTTTGTTTTAAATAATTCTGTTTTCTTCACTTTTCTTAGACATTGTTTGATGAAGGCTGGCATCAAATTCGTCTCTTAGTAACAGAAGACTTGGTAACTTTGTATATAGATGATCAAGAAATTGAAACCAAGCCATTGCATCCTGTTTTAGGTATTTACATCAGTGGCCTAACTCAAATAGGAAAGTATTCTGGAAAGGAGGAAACGGTACAGGTAAGCATATGCTAAAACCACAATAATTCAGAAAATCTACTGTAGGTTAACATTGCATTAGTGCCTTCTGTTTTCTTGAACTTACTGTTCTAATTTACAGTAGGCTGAAATTTAATATACAAAATTTTAATAGTTCAGAGGGAACATAGATGGTCAGGAGGACTCAGTATAACTGATACATCCTGTGTGATGGGTGCTTAATTGCTCTCACTGACTTCAGGAGGCATTTGGTTTTGCTGAAACACAAATTTGGTGCAATGTGGTTGCCTAAATTTGGAAAACAGTCTCAAAGCAGGGGATTTCCCCTGTACTTGACATATGCATAGAATTTCCAAGGAGAGAACAAACTTTTGATGAAGTTTCTTTCTCATCACTAGCTGTCACAAAAGTACAAGGTCTATCAACTCTGTTTCTGTTGTACTGCAAATATTTGGTACTCAAACTGTGACTGTTTGACTCTGCTGTGCTGCCTGGTGGGGCCCCCCCCCCCCCCCAACCCTGTACCAAGGGTCTTCTCTATTCTGAGGAACGTTAAAGTCCTTTTGCCGTCAGCTGTTTACAGACACCAAAAAGCTCATTAAAACTTCAGGCTGTATAGGTGAAGGCTGTGTAGACCAGTGGTAAGGACTATTATGTTGACAGTGTTCCAGATGTTGGCTAATAGATTGTTTCTTTATATTTATAGCAATGTGATAATGACATTACTAATTAGTTGATGGTAATGGAAATCATACTGAGAAATACTGAATTACATAAGTAGACGTTATTTTCAGTTATTTTGAGAGCTATGCTTATTTATACTCTAATTTCTTACTGCTCCTGTTAAAATATATTAATTTGTTTTGCACCATCTTCATTGACTCTCTTCAGATGTCTTTACAAAATTACTCCTGAAGTGTGTGTATTTGTAGCCAGTCTTCAGTTCTATTATTATCATATTCTGAAAGTGTACATGGAAACTTGGATGATGCCCTGTGTGTGTGACTCAGCATTTCTGGTGGTAACATTGTCCATATACCAAAGTACCCCTCTGTGAAAACTACTGAATGTTTGTCACAGATTTCTGACAGGACTTCAAGCACTTATTGCAAGGAAAGTAGAGATTGCAGAATTGTAATCACCTCACGCATTTTCTCTGTCGGTGCAGGATTATCCCGTTTTTATAGTTTTGTGCATTCTAGGGTTAGAGGGTTGTTTGTTTTGTTGTTGTTGTGTCTTGTTTTTCCTCTTAAGTCACTGCAGAAATGGGACTTTTATAGATTCCCAGTAATAGAGTTTCTGAGTTAAAGAATGCTAGTAGCAAGACAGGTTAGGTAAAATAAAAATATTTTAGGAATGTCGAATTGTATATAAACCTCTTCTGGTAGTGGACTAGAAGAAAAGTAGCAAATCTGCCTCAGGTTGCAATTTTATATTTCCAGATGATTCCTATAACCTAAATAAGGTATTTCCTTTCTCCACTTTCTCAGACTGTGACGCATTCTGCAAACCATTAACAGTCAAACTGTACCAGGATATTTCTATTTAAACTGTGATTATAGAAAAATACTTTAATGAATCTGCATACTGCCTTTCAGTGAAAAGGTGCTTTGGAATCTTTTAAGAAAGAAATCAGTTGGAGTTGGATACAGAGTACGATACAAGAATCTTCTTCAGAGATTCTTTGGTGAATTTTCATTCCCTTTCTGTGCTCTGATTCAGATGTTTTCTAGTGATATTTTGCAAGTGTTCATAATTTAATTAGGATCATACTGGCTGATGTTCTTTCCAGTATAGCGATGATAAACTTGTGTACATACTTAAGTGTTGTGAATAATAGACGTTTTAAATGCGAAAACACATATTACCAGGCATGGTATTAACAGGCTCCATTTTCTGTGCTTTCTTCTCCTGCTAGTCCCACTTATAGCTTATGACTTCAAATAAGTGTAACAGGGCTTTTTTCTCTTTGCAGTCATGATAGTTTATGCTAGAAAAACTGACTTCAGTGATTTCGTTTTTCTAGAATATAGTGGCAGAGCAGAATGGCACAAACTTTTGCTTACCTGGTGCCAGTGTTTTTATTGGTTCTTTTTAAAGCTTTACATTATACAGCTAAACTCTAAACCAAATTCTTTCATTAGCATCAGGGATGCCTTCCGATGCTTCACCAAAATGTATTAATCTTAGAGCTAGCAGAGACAAGTCAGTGTAGCAACATCTTCCCAGGACTGCTAAGGAAAAGGTTGGCTTTGCCTGTGCTGCTGTAACTTGTTTCCCAATGATATTGGCAGCCAGCGTAATTCGTGCTGTGCGTGTTTGGATTTATTGCCAAGGATTAGGGGTGGTGATTTCTGTTATTTTAGAAAAGAAAATCTTGGATTGATTATTTTTCTTTAAATAATTCTGTTATGGAATGTTTAATTGGTTGCATGTATTAATCACTGTGAGTAGCCTGACTAAAAATGTTTCTACATCTTTAATTGACTGTTGTGGACACACACATCTTCCAGTTTCTCTTGCTTTTTAATATTTTGTTCAATTTTTAAACATGTGGATGTTTAATTTATATAATTTAAGAAGAGTGTAGTTGAAACTAACTTCATGTCAGGCTATTAACACTTTCTCTAAAAAAAGTCTTTTATGTTTTGAATTATAGTTTGATATTCAAAAACTGCGAATCTACTGTGACCCAGAGCAAAATAATCGAGAAACAGTCTGTGAGATCCCGGGATTTGTAAGTATGATAGATGAACTTTTGAGGACCACTTGGCATTTTTTACAAATCACTGTTTAAAGCTGACTCAATGAATTCTTAAAATAAGTAATACTACATTGATTCAGCTGGTGCAAACAAATGCTTGCTACCTGTGCAATATCAAGTGACACAGAACTTGTCTGTTTTCAGCCTTATTTTTGAACAAACGTATTTTAAAAGTTTTTTTAGTTCAGGTATTTAATGGTGGAAATTTGACAGCAGTATAGAAGAATCTCAGAATCTTCAGCTACAATTTAAGATTTTCAACTTTATAAATTAATAAAACTACTAGGTTACAGCAGTGTAAAATACTTTAAATATTACTTTTTAACTTATCTGTTATACTTCTTGCTACTTGTCAGGTCATTTAATCTCTGAGATTTTTGTACATAACCAACAAGCCTATATTTTTAAATCACCTTTTCCTATCAGAATTATCTATGCTGATGTCTGTATTAAATATCCCAACTGAAATGTTGCCAAGATTTCATAAAGTACGTTATGGATAAGACAAAAATAAAATACTGTTCAGGATTTTATGATTCATGTACACAATTAGGAAGCTTATGGGGATCCTTTGACCCTCTCTTTGCCCTCTTACGGTTAATTAGGCAGTGAAATGCAAAACACATGCAAACAGATTTGGAAACCATTCATGACAGACAGTTGTACCCAGATTTTCAAAAGCATTCCACTCCCATCTCAAAATATAAGCAAGAGATTGTTTTATACATACAGTTTCCTTCCAAATGTCCTCCTTTGTTTGGTGTCTAAACCAAACTGAGCTAAAGATAATCAGACACCAGTCTCTTACTATGTAAACCCATATTCTTCATGTTGTGGTTTGGTTTAGTATCAGGACCATTTTGCCAGTTTGACATTTGAACCTGTGAATCTTCAACACCCAGGTATTTTATTTTTGTCAGACTTGCACAGACCCCCAGCTAGTCTGGTTTTCTTCTATTTATTTGGGGAAAGTGTGTCTAGTGCAATCAACACCTTCATTAGGGCTTTTTCAAAACCCACAGCTTTCATTTAAGCAACGAGTAGGTGGCTGGGTTATTAGTTGTTCTGAAATCTGACTCTGTATGTCAAGAGATAATGGGTTCAGGAATACTTTTATAAAGTTAGCTTTAAATCCTGAAGTAAATTTAGTATTTGGCTATTTAAATGCACCACATTTCTTTCTGCTCTTTACAAAATACAAGTAGGATATGAAAAGTAAACAAATGAAAAAAATTTTTGCATCAAAAAGCAAACACTAAAAACTCCATCATATCTTGTGTTCTCTGCAATTTGGCAAGAAGTCCAAGCAAAAAGATTGCTTTTTGCCAGTTTAGTTTCACTTGCTGTTGTAAGTTAAATTTGGACTTTATCCATGAAATTCTGGACTCCTTCAGAAAATAAAAATGCTGGATGATCTCCAAGGAGGAATATGTGGTTTGTGGTTGTATTCTGTCAGAGTGCGGTTGTGTCAGAGTTCCTGAACCAAGCAGGGGCTATATGTACTAATTACAGCCTGAATTCATCCCCTTTTCCAGAGATACTAGCTGCATAGTAATTTTAAGCTCCCTCTATGATCCGTGGAGAAAAATAACCTTCTCTAGAGGTTGCCTAAGATGAAAATTGAAGCTGTCTCTCTCCACAGACTGTGTGTGAAGTCTGTGGTGACTGTGTGCATTAGAAAACTCCTGTACATGGTGCAGCTAATGATGGCTACTAAGCCATTGAGACAGACAATTTCATGGTTGGTATGCTGAACTATTTGGGGATGGATTGTTCTGTGGTATTGCAGATACTGGAAAACTCAATTCAACTGATAGCAGCATCTAGTGCAGTCAGCATTAAAAAGTGAGAAAAAGCCATCCTTGCCTCTGTGTGGCTGTGTGTTTTCTCAGATGCTGGATTCAGGCAGAGATCAGAGAATTTAGAAATGTTTTGGTACATTTTCTGACACAAATGAGTAAGCAGAGGATTTTTTTGATGAGAAGTTACTCCTGGCAAAAGGTTTGACCCAAATCTAAACATTCATTGTGTACATATTTACATGGTTCAGTATTAATTCTAGTTTTGTCATTGCCTTTTAAAAATTGCTTCTGGTAGCTCCTGTTGAAAGACCCTTTAATGAAATGAACTAAAGATTCATATGCATTGATAGCAGCTGCACATAAGTCTGAGAAAGTCTAAAATTTAAAATTATAATTCCTTGACAGCTACAGCCCTAAATTTATGATTGGTTTTGGTAGTGTTTAGAAATGAATGGATTTTGCTTATTAGAAATATTGCTGTACTCTTAAAATGTGTTTCTTCTTGTTTCAGAATGGAGAGGTAGGCTCAATCCTAAACTGCTCAAACTCAGTTTAAGGTAGTATTTGACTTTACATAAACTTATTATTCCGGGGGATATACATTATGTTTTGAAAAGTGGACAGAGGTTTGCTAAGCTTAAAAGTGCTGGAATTCCATTAATTGACCTCTAGTCAGGTCCTTTAGTTTTCTGAAGAAACCCATGATTATTAAGGTTAATGGCCTGACTTTTTCCCCATTTTTTTCCCTCACTTCAACTCAGTTGCTCTTATTTGCAGGGCTGGATGCTGTTGCAATGGGAATGGGTATATGCACAGTCAGGTAGCTGGTACTGGCATCATGCTAATGGGAGCTCCCTGAAGAGGAGCTTGTCTGAAGCCTTAATATGATAGCTTCCCTAAACATCCTCATAAGTCCGCTTGGTACCATTGCAAAGGAAACGTGAACCTGTGTTTTGATCAATCATTTGACCCTGAGAAATAATTCCATTCAGAGAACATTGTAAAAAGTCTGCTTTATTTTAGAAAATCTGAGTAAAATGTTATAGAAAGTGGTTTAGATAATAAATACAGAACCTGCTTTTTTGTATCTTGGATTCTTAAATTTTTGCCTTTCCATAGTTCTAAGAACTTACTGAGTGAAAAAGAATTCACTGAATCTAACTTCAGCATATAGATTTAGTACAGGTGGACCTAAATTTTGCGTGCCTGACCTTGGGCAAATGGATTTCATCTCATAGCACTCCCCTTACCTACCTTGGTAAAACACTGAGGTGTCATGTGGTCTCAATGGTGAGAAGTACCTCAAAAACCCCCAAAAATCTCTATAGGGTCATGTGGGTCTGCCAAAGTTTAGTTTTTACTGCTGTTTGTATAGGGAGCATAGTTTGGAGGAGGTCACCTAATTGTTTTTGGAGGATGGGCACCCAGGGAGCTAGAACCTGGGACTTGTAGGAGCTGGTGGTAGCAGCCGTGCCCCACCTTTCCTCAAGTAGCTACGTAGTTGGGACACATGCTGAGGGGATAGGAGACTTGGGCTTTATGTTCTTTTCAGGCTTGCTACACATGACAGTGTGCCCATTGGTTATGGTCATTATGCTATACATAATACTTATTAGATTCTTTTTATAAAATTTAATTAAATAGTTATATTTGATAACTGATCACACTGAAATGATGAATATCAGTTAGTGTAGGAGAAGAGTTTTACGTGTTGCCAGATTTAAAATTATCAAACTATATGACAAAATATTTGTGGAAAAGCAAATAGAGTTTCAGATACCAGCCCGGTATTGGTTCTTTTTTTTTTTTTGGGGGGGGGGGGAAAATTATTAATTCATGCATGCAAAGTAGTTGGAGGGCAATACTCAGGTAAGCAGAAGTTCCAGCTGAACAAGGGAATGAATGCCAGGACCTATGCAACCTAAGGAAAATCAGCTTCGTATAATGTTATGATAGGTTTCTTGAATGATTTTGGCATGTGAACTGATGGCTGGTTTCACTCTTGGTAGTGCATGAATGGTCCTAGTGATGTAGGCTCAACGCCTGCCCCCTGCATATGCCCACCAGGAAAACAAGGACCTCCAGGCCCCAAAGTAAGTTTCCACTTTGTCTTATTGAGCATATACAACCTTTTTTTTTTTTTCCTTTTTCAGACCTTACGTTGGCCAGTCATAGTCAGGCAGATTAAAAAGTAGGGGACAAGTTCTCCTAGTTCTGGTTTCCAGTGCATGAATATAGTGATTAGGATCCTCAAGGCCAGGTTTTATGCCATAACTCCTAATAACACAAATATATCTTTTACTTTTTAAAGAAAATGCTCTTGGATGTAAAATTGTGTTTCCTTGCTACTCTCCAGCAAATGATCTTGCACTGTTAATTGTTTGAGAATGAAATAGTTTGCTAATAGAAGTCTTTTAATGGAGAGGGTTTTTTTTTCCTTCTTTGTTAAAGAATGGACTAGGTGCTTACTGGGAGAGTTCCACCTTAGCTGTTCTGGTGACCTCCCTTCAGTGTTGGTGAAGGATTAAGGTGAGAACCAGACTTGCCATGTCTAACATGGCAAACTCAAATCCCTAGCATTTGGCTGTAATACCTTTCTCAATAACTGTGCTAAGCAGGGCTTCCAGAGTTACTAGCTTGCCTTATAAGAGTAGGCAAGAAAACCCCAAACTGCTTGTCTTTCATTAAGCAAATGATTAAACCCCCTCTACTCTCATTAAATAAAGGGTTAGCAGTCTGTTGCAAGTCAAAGGGTGTTTTGCTAGAGTGGTGAGGGTTTCCAATCAGGGAACTGGAATCCACAAGATGGAGATCATTATTATTTCCTGTAATAGAATTTTTGTGGTCTTTTACCTTTATTTTTCTCTTCAGGATATTAGAGAAAAAATGAGAGAAGAAAATATTTATCGTTGGAAAAAATTGAAAGCCCCATCCTATAAAGTATGAAGGAGTATGAAAAGTCAGAATTAGGGTGACATATACAATTTTATTTAGATCCCTGCTTCATGTGCAATCTTTCAGTTGCATTGCAGTATAATATTTGCTTGGGCATAATTGAATACTACAGGTGAGAAGATGGTGCCTAACATAAGAGACTGCAGAAAGAGTGGAAAGGAAGCCAATTTAAGATGTATAGGTTGTCATAGTTATGGTATTTCTTAACTTTTGAATACTGGACTTTGGAACTGTACAAATTTAAACTCAATTTGTGTGTTTGTGACATTAATGGAGTACAATAAAATTAATTAAAATAATTTAAAAATACAAGTAACTGATATTTTAACCTTTTCAAGTTAAAGGCATAAAATTTCATAGTTTAGATAGTATATTTGAAAGCAAATTTATTTTTTTCTCAAATCTCAAACCTGGACTTCTGAATTCAGACAATAATAATTCTGGAACCCATTATTATTTTAGCAAATTGTAACCGTTACATTTTTCTAAAGAGGCATTATTCTATATCCTTTCCCATTTAGTTCAGCATTACTTTTTTGTGGTTTATATGTGAAAAGATCTTTTTTCAGAGTCACATTGAAAGCTAGTTTCCTACTTCTCTCCTAATGTCCTCCCTGTTTATAACAATTCTGCAGTTGTAACTGACCCACAGGTCTGTTGATGGTTCAGGCTGAAGAAAATAGTACCTGCTTAATGCTCCTATAGAAGTTAAATTTTTTTATAGATCAAGTCTTACTGGATTTTGCTGGGCTCAAATCAACTCTGTTAGTAAAATAAACAGAGAACTTTAATACACTAGGAGGATACATTAAGTAGAAGGTTAAGTTCCTGCCTTCTTACCATGAACATGAAGCCTGCGGAAACAACTTTGCCTTTCCTTTAATGTGGTCATAACAGAGGCTATCAAAATAATTACAAAGGCCTTATAAGAAGAAATCTAAAAGAATATCTTTTTTAGACAGCAGTTAAGTATGTGGAGAGGAGTTTAGTATTTAGCAGGTTTTAATCCTAGCTCCTGCCTTTCCAGCACTTTTGCTTTAAGAACTGGACTCAGCCAAAGCAGGCGTGAGTTCTCTTCAGAGTAGAACTACTAAATTAACAAGGTTTTAATAAAGATTTTTTTTCATCTATTTGATGAAAAGTGGTTTTATTTCTGTTGATTAAGATACTAAAAAGCTTGGGCCAAACTTGTGCTGTGACTGAGTGTGGGCTCACTTCTCCAAGTCCTGCATAAGAAGTTAGGGAGAATTTTTGCACGGAGAAGGTTACAAGATCAGTTCTTTTTCACCATAGGAATTACTCCTCAATAGCAGGTATCTCAGCTTGCAGCCACTGTTTTGTGGAATGTGTTAGGGTTAAGGTTGCTCTGTGCTAATTTTAAAATACTCTTTCATATCTTTTGTATGTTAACATATTGCTTCTCCATAGGGTGACCCTGGTCAGCCTGGGAATCATGGTTATCCTGGTCAGCCTGGTCCAGATGGTAAGCCTGTGAGTACTAAAAACTTAGTCATATATTGTAAACGCAAAACTAACAGGAGAAAAACCATGTACCACTGATACCAGATTTTCAAATTTAGATGATTTTGTCTCCATTCTTTGAAACTCTGAATGTCACTTAAGCACTGTCTGAATGTAACAATTCTATGAATATGTTAATCATAGTATTTTTGTTTCGAGCTAAAATACTGTGAATGTGATATCATCAGTTAGGCGCTGTTGTAAAGCACAGAACAGGCTATGAGTGCTGCTGTTGGTCTTTGCGTCAGTTTGCAGCAGTTATAACCATCTAACCTTCAATCTTTACTGCTTAAGAATTTTTGCATTAGAAAGCACTGTAGGGCAGCTAAAATACTGTCTATTTTTTTTTTAGGGATTGCTTCTCATGTTTAAGCTTGGTTCATTTAATTTCTTTTTAGTTAATTTCTTTTTAGGCTGCCTCAAGTAGTCCATCAAAATATGTTGTTATGAATATACAGTGTGAAAAATACAGATATTTTGCAGTTCTAAACAGTACGTGTTAAATCATACATCGTAAAAATACCTGAATTTTTTTCTTACCTTAGATTTTACTTTTTAAGCTGGCATTCCATTAGTAGGGATGGTAAAGACTGGAAGAAAGTGGATGAATAACATATGTCCCTAAAATAAAAATGACAGATTTGGCAATGGCTTGTCTCGTTAACATTTTTTACTGTCATAAAATTGTAATAAAAGCAAATAAATATATAAAAATAGCCTAAGTTTTCATTAAAAAATATATTAGATCTCTGAATCTAATTGGAAGCCTCTAAGATATTGACAGCCAAGCTCCTCTGTTGAGTAAGGATTTGTTAACAGCCTGCAGCCTCTGCATCACCAAAGTGGTGGTGTACATGTGCCTCTGGTGTGTTAAGAGAAGGCAGGCCAAAAGCTGGGAGACTTGGCCACCCATGTTTCCTTTCTAAGAATGTGGCCTCTGATGTTGCTTACTATTCATTAGAAGCTATTTTATTTGTATTAAAGAAAAAAGAAAACGGAAAAAGTAAAAGATGGTTGGGAGCATTAAAAATTATTTGCTTCTGAAATGAGGATAATTTCCCTGCTTGGTACCAAAAGCAGGAAAAGAAAAGTGCATGCACAAACTAGAAATTCTTAATTCATTGTAGATTTTCATTCCTACTGTGAGGACTAAATTTTATGGTCCGGGTCCTTAGTTTGTAGCACTATTTTGAAGTCTCCATGGTAAAGCAGAAGATAAGATAAGCATCATGTCTTGAAATCAATGGAAAATACAGTTAGGGAGGAGTCCCAAACAGTATTGAGAATAAAAATATCAACAAGATGTCCCAAAACATTAGAAAATATAAGTGGATGAGCGCAGAGAAGACAATATAATTTATGAAAGAAACACTGGATTATGGATGGGGGAACTAATAACAGATACTAAGTTATATTCTAGTTGGTGGAGACATGGCTGTTATTTTGTCGATCACATTCACTGGGATCTGACGACATCCATCTTGCTATTTTATTCCTAAAAACTGGATCTCCTGTGCAGGTCCCTTGACCTTACTTTGTTTTATGGCAAAACCGGCCTTCAGTAGGATTTGGACTGTTTTCTTCCCTTTCTCTTCTGCTGTATTGCCCCATACGATGGTGTCATCAATATATTGCAGGTGTTCTAGACCCTCACCCTGTTCCAGTGTAGTCTCGATCAGTCCATGGCAAATGGTAGGGCTGTGTTTCCTCCCCTGGGGCAGTCGATTCCAGGTGCCTCTCCAAGTGAAAGCAAACTGGGGCCTGCACTCTGCTGCTAAAGGGATCGAGAAAAACGCATTAGCGATATCAATTGTGGCAACCACTTGGCTGCCTTTGACTCCAGTTCACATTGAAGAATCGGCATGGCAGTACTCAGTGGCAATAGGGTGAAGGAGCAGGGAAGGTGAAGGAGCAGGGGAAAGTGTCCCCCCGTCTCCCCCATATGTTGGTTCTCTGAAGAGAAGAGGTAAAAGGTGCAATTATTAATAGTTTCCAAGAGATGGCTCCCAATGTACGGGGGTGATAGCAGTGCTGAGTAAAATCCCACGACCAATAATTTTATCATACCATAAGCCAGTGTTATGCAGTACAGAAAAGCGGTAACCTTAATCTGCCTCCTGGAGGTGATAAACAGCATATAAATACTAACAAACAGTATATACGGCAAGTAAGGTGTTACATAACACAACTCTGAGAACAAGCACAACAACTCTGAAAGCAAATAAATCGACATTGCGACCAGTGACTATTAAAGCAATATAATGAATGCTTACTACAAATTTGTTTCAGCGTTCTCTGGACAGATTTGTCATTATCTTGAACCCATCATGCCCCACGTTGGGCGCCAAAAAGGACTGCTGTGGTTTAACCCAGCAGGCAGCTGAACACTACACAGCCACTCACTCACTCCATCCACCCCAGTGGGATGGGGGAGAGAACTGAAAAGAAAAAAGGAAAATTCATGGGTTGAGATAAAGACAGTTTAATAGGAAAGGAAAACAAAAGGGAAAATAACAACAACAATAATAATAATGAAAAAAGTGTACACAGAGCAAGTGATGCACAATGCAATTGTTCATCACCCACTGACCAATGCCCTGCCCATCCTTGAGCAGCAATTGCTGTCCCCTGGCCAACTCCCCCCAATTTATATACTGAGCAGGACGTCACATGGTCTGGAATAGCCCTTTGGCCAGTTGGGGTCAGCTGTCCTGGCTGTGCCCCCTCCCAGCTTCTTGTGCACCTGGCAGAGCAGGGGAAGCTGAAAAGTCCTTGACTGGTGTAAGCACTGCTCAGCAACAACTAAAACATCAGTGTGTAACCAACATTCCTCTCATTCTAAATCCAAAGCACAGCACTATACCAGCTACTAGCCTAACGTTCTATTTTTGTTAAGAATTTTTAATACTAGTAATACATTTCATTCCTATGTCAGCTAAAGATGGAAACAGTGAGATTGATACTTACTTGGAATTGTGCATGCTCTAAGGGTAATAAATATTACCAGTTACAAAGAGAAAGCTCCATGCTACACGCTATAAAATGTTCACATTTCTCCTATTTTGTTGCTTAGTTACGTATTGGCCTTTTCTTAGGGATAGCAGCTGGTTCATTTAACTGGGGTGATTCCCTTTGGAAGCAGAGTTAGTTTGACAGGAAAAAAATAGGCGCTGAAAACAAGAAATGCAATTGTTTCTAAAACCTGAAAATTCCTCTGTTTTAAAATATGGGACTTGGTATTATTGAAACCTGGCCATGGTAGCCCTGTTGGCCCAGGAGAGCAGTGAGTACATGAATTTTTCACTAGTTCAACAAGCAAAGATCCTCATTTTCCCTTTGATATAAAAACATTTTTATACTTTTGCTTTTGTCTTAAACAGCTTTTGATACCTATTATCTTCAAAGCTTTTTGGAACTAGAAATAGAGAAAACAATCTGAATTGGAATTATCAGTGCTATAAAATACCACATTTTGGTTCCAGACAATAATGAAAATACAGGTTTTAAAACAGGAATGGGTGGAATCTGAGCTGAGGAAGTGTGAACTAATTAGAGTAACTTTTCAGTTGATTGTTGATAGTGCTTAAGCTTGTGAAGAGCAGTCCTGTTCTCCTATACAAAGACAGGTATACAAATTGTCTTAGCCTGGAGTTGCATGGGAGAAGGTGCCTGTCACAGTTCGACCATGCTAATTGCTAGAAGTAGACTTGCAGTATGGAGGTGCACTGCAGAGCTGTCTTTAATCCAGCTAACTCTCATATTTTGAAAAATTAAGTAATCCTGTGTAAGCTTTACTGAGGCCAGAATGGACTGGATTTTGGTAGGGAACTGTCAGTTTCCATTCTCTATTAAAAAATAGATTAAGACTTCATTTCTGAAGTGCCCAGTGAGCTGCAACAGTACTGTTTTAGGAACAATTTGTTGTGACTTTTTCATACTTTTATTAACAGGTTTCCACTTCAATGCTATATATCTTCCCATAAGCACTAAAATTCAAAACAGTGTTGAATCATGAAGGAGAAATAAACTTATACTGTAGTCTTTCTGTAACTTTGTAATCTGGCAGTTATTTTCTTTTTTCCTGCGAGTGAGTGCATAGATGGGCATTCTCTGAACATGAAAAAGATTAACAAAATTATCTCAACCAATTAGAAGAGAACCAAAAAGCCCTGCTAAAGGAGAAATTTTATAATTTTGCTGAAGTTCATGTGTTATTTGAAGTGCTTACAGTTAAATCCTGTAGCTTTATTAACTGGCTAATTTTTTTGAAAATCAGCTGTAGCTTTTTGCACTTGCTCTTTGTAAGGACACAATTGCAAACCTATTAGATCATCTTCAGCTCTGGCCAGTACATTATTGTTCCTTACAGTAGATTCTTGAGTGCTTTCCAGGCTAGCTTTTAGCCATGAACGATGGGAGACCCTTTAGATACACTGTGCAGGAAAACAGATTCCTCTGTCTTTTTCTTTGTGTTTTACTTATTTCTTTGCTAATATGACTCGCATGTATTCTGTGTTGTCAGTGGTTTTCCTTGTTTGAGATAACTTTGCTCGTATGAATCTTTTTAGTTGTGTCCCCTGGGGAACTCTGAAAAGCAAGCTCTTAATTCAGACAGCACAATAGATTTGCAGGTAGTTGTGTAGTCAGCGTCGTTTAATCGAGCGGCTTTTGCATGAAAAGCTTTTCCTGGAAAGTCAGTCTTTTCTGTTCCCAAACACATTTTTATGTGCTTCTCTAAAGTTATTGCAGTTTGCTTATCTGGTATTCATTTTCTTGGAACAGTATAACTGGTCAACAAAATGTTTCTTCCTTTGAGAAAGGTTTTAGGCATGCATTTATATTGCTATATGTAACTGCTTTTTAAAGTAAAACATCTGCGAAAATTTTGTTTATTGTTTGTTGGCTGGTTAAATTGTTGTAATACTTAAAGTTAGTTTTAGTCCAGAAAAATTCAAAACAATTCCCATGAATATGTTCAATATTGCCAGAAAATAATTGTTCACCTGATGTTACCCAGTAAAATTGTTTGCTGTAATATTTGGGAAAGTGAGCATAAACATGACTCATTTTCAGTCACTCTTTAAATGTTTTTTTAAATAGTTTAGGTTATAGGTTCTTTGGTTTTTTCCCTTTAATTGCCACCTCTGTTTATTTTCCATACGCTGATACATACAGAAAAGATTAATTGAAGTAACTGGAGAAAAGCATAAAAGTGAGAGGCATAATAAGTAATAAAAATACATTTTTCTCAATCAAAAATGTACATTGGGACCTGAAATGATTAAATTGTTCTGTCAGGAGAAATAACACTGATAAATAAGCACAGGGGTAAAAATAGTATTTGAATCTCAACTGGAACTCATTTTAATGGGCTTTATTCATCAGAAAGAAGCAGTTGGAGTGGTTGGAGTGAATGCACAGCAGCCTGACTGTGTACTTCATGGGGAAAAACTCAAGGGGAAAAATAAATGAACAGTGTCTATGCGGTTAATAGAGTTGATAGGTTATTGGTCTGCTGAAATAAATAAAAAAAAAAATACACTTATTTGTCAATTTTGAACTTTTCACCACGTGGCTGGCAAATCTGGACAATTTTTCAGTATTCCATCTAGTTTCATTCATGAAAGTTTGGAACCATTTGCCTTGTCTTCACAGTCTCCACAAGCAATAAGCAGTTTAAAAATAATCTGGTGAGACTGACTTTACTGATATACCCAGATAGAGAGTTCATAAGGTTTCAAAAACCTCACATAATAAGTAAATTCTGATCATTCCAATATTTCTTTTTAAAAAAACCTATTTTTAGTTTAGTTTAGTATTACAGCTGTACTACCTAGAGTTTAATAATATTTGGTGACCAACTGAAGGCTGAATCTTTTATGATGAACTTAGTCTAATGGCAGTGGCCAGCTATTTCAACAGTACTTTTGGAATAAAAATGGTTAATAGATCCATGTATACATAAGATTACCTGTGCTATTGGATGGTTTGCCTGGGGATTTAAGTTGATATAAACTCAGCTACTTTTCTCAGGAAACTTTCACAGACATAGCTGATAATTCAGCTGTAAAAGGCTGCTCTCAATTCCAGAAAAAATACATATTCCTCAGTAACACTGTGACCTTGTTATTGTTAGAATATGTTTGCTCCATTCTGACTAATATAGTCATGTAATGGTTTCACTGAGATCTACTACTTTGCAATTAGGGCGATGCCTCATGCTGACTTGTGTTGCATACAGCTATGCATTTCAGACAAAAGATCATATGACTGTCTTCAGCAGTGGCCAAGGGCAGATGATAAGGATGAACACCTAAGCAGCGAGCCGGAACTTACAGGCTCTTGGTACATCATCCCATCTCCCAGAAGTCTGAAGCTCAGGAACTTTTTATTTAGTAATCTTGATGGATTTATTTTTCTTCTGTGGTATTTGAGCCCAGAAATCATGCTCAGGTAAAATATACTGCTAGCGGCTCTGAGCTATGAAAGCCTCGGCAGATGATAGAGTAGCCAAAGGAAGGAAGTGTAATCAAATGGAGAAAGAATTAAACAGGCCAAAGCAAAACAAAGCAAAAAAAGGCAACAGACAAGGCAACAAAAACTCTTGACTGTACTTTTCCCATAATAATGTTCACATTGTTACTGGTATTTCCAGAAGGTCATAGCATGACTGCAAATTTGAGTGTAGGTGTGGATACATATCTGAATAGCTATAAGAATTATTGTCCTTTAAGATGTAGTGTATTTTATGAAAAGGGTTTGAAAACTTCTCTTCTAATGTTTTAGATAATTGGTGCTTTAAATGTACTAAAGACTCTCTGCAAGAGACTTCCACAGGATGTCCACAGACCTCTCTGTCAGGATGTTCTCCTAACACCAAGTTAAACTTTTCTTTTGCATTTGAATTCCATTATGCTTAGTTACATCACCCTAAATAGTTCTGTTTACTTAGTGTTTACAGTCCTTAAATATCTTTAGATCATTACTGTTGATCCTTGGTTATTTCCTAGCCAAACTGAGCTTATTTACTTCTCCCTTGTCTTTCCCAAGTAGTCCTTTTGTCATGCCTTTGTCATTTTGGTTGTTCAGTGACTCCAAAAGCTTTCAGTAAGGAAGCGTGCAGTGCAGTTGCCATTAGCTTATCAGTATGTCCTCTTGTTTTTATTTTTATTTTATATTTGTCTGATGTGATATGCTTATGAATGCTGTCTGAACTTTTGTCCTTTAGGCATGCAAGTGCATGGAAGATATACTTCTGAGGCTTACTCTGCCATTGCACCTAAAAGTTCTCTGAAGTTAATGTTTGTTGTATGTTGTTCTTGCTCAATTTTTTCCCTACAGGTCAACTAATTTTCATTTTCCAGCAAGGCTCTTAATTCACTGATGATGACAGTATTGCTAATTTGTCTGTGTCCTGTATGTAAGTTCTTTGTCCTAAGAAATCTGTTCAACTTTTCCCCTTAGAATTATTTGTAAATTATTGTCATTTTCTTTTTCCCAAGTTACATTTTATCTGTGATTTTTTTAAATACCCAGCCATCTGGTATAAAACTAAGCATCTCTGTATCTTGCTGTTTATCACTTTGTCTTTACAGATTTTCAGGCACTAGAAATTTATCAGTTCTGTTCCCACCCACAACAAACTCAGAGGTTTTGTATAATCCTGATTTCAGTTGCAGTGATGTAAAATAATGAATGAGAATATAAGCAAAGTGCTGTGGAGTAGTACTGATTGACAACACTGATGAAACATTGTAGGTGGGATTCAGTCTAAGACACCTACATTTAGTGTTTGCATGCATACAGAGACGCTGGCTGTCTAAATTCCCGTGTTAGTCAACAGATATTTAACTAATATACCCCAAGTGTTATGAGATTCTTATGCCGTAAGGTATTTGCTTTGCCCATGCTGCTGCTTCAGAAGGATGAATGCCTCCCAAATATTTTGTTGCACTATCTTCTAACACTGAGTGAGTGTCTATGTAGTCTCAAAAGGCAGGAGCTGCATACTTTTAGGAAATTGGATTCAAAACTGAGTAAAATGTAAAAGGCACAGCTGTTCTTGGAGTGTTGTATGTATGTCACATATGTACTCCTGTTGAGGGCTTTGAGGTTAGGGAAAGAGGACTTGAGCTGACTTAGTGCAAAAAAATCGTAGGCGTTAGCGTATAGATTGATGATCCATGCTGCAAAAGGAGTAGTGATGAAAAGACATGATCAGTTTTTATGAAAGCTGGTTTTCATAACTTATAGAAGGTGTTTTTAACTTATCCAAACAATTGCTACATTATTTGTATCAGACAGTGACTCTCATTTTTGTGACTTTCTATGAATTTCCTTTTGAATCTTCTCTGTTCCAGCTTTCCATTAAACAAACACACTGACAATGTGTTTGATTTGCTCTGAAATCACATTACACAAACTAGCTCTGAGCTAAATAGGCAGTTTTGTAAGCTGAAATCTCTTCTGCTATCCTCCATTCATCTTGTGAATTTTGAAATTCAGCTCAGCCAGGAAATTGTCCTCCTCTGCTTCTTCCTCTACTCAGTTAGAAGGAGAAGGAAAGGAAATTGCATTTCAGACATCTAAAATGTGAAATAAAGTTTTATTTATATAGAATTATATCCTACAGGAAGTCATACAAAGTTTTTGCTTTTTTTGGAGAAGAAATAAAAGGATAAACTTTTAAAGGCATTTTTTTTTTGGCTTGGTGAATTGTTTCAGCTACCTGGGAGGCTTATAAGCAATCTGGGAATGCTACACCATTTACAGTTAAAGCTGATTTTGCTAGAACTGCCTTGAGCACTGAAAGTGAAATGCCTGATAAAGGATCCATGTATGACAGAGACCTAGAATTCTGTTTATTTCTATACTAAACATTACCAGCTGGCTTGTTGGGCATCTGCTCAAATGTCTTTTGGGAAGAGGGCTCAGCAAGTACTCTCTTGTATCTAACCCAGCAAATAATTTTAGCTCTGTTTATTATTCCCAGGAAGCTCTGACTGAATCAAAAGAGAAATCAGACATACACATTGCCTTCCTTGTATTGAAAAGGTTCTGTTAGCTCCTTTTTACCGGTGTGAAAATCCCCCCATTAAATTTTGTGCTAAGTTTGTTAAGACTGAAACTCATTTAGAAATAGGATTATTAGTTCATTCAGCTCAAATTGTGATAAAATTCTGGGTATTTGAAATTGGATAGTCCACTTTATGGGATTTATCAAATTTAGTTTGGGCTGCCTTTTGAAAGGTCTGAGCCAAATAGCTTTAGAGTTTTATAGGAAAATTTATTTTCTGGTTTTGTATGTTTTCTCAAAAAAACCCTCTCTTTGTAGCTCATTGGAATGACATGTTTTTAATGGAGTTAGGTAAAATTCTTCAGTTACTTGCCTCTGTGAAAGGATTCATCTAAGGCACTTGTTAATTTTGCATTAAAAATGGCTATCTTTGTTGCACTCATTGAATCCAATCTACCAAAACACCTCAGGCATATATTTTGGGCTCTGTAAAGGTTCTCTTGTTCTGCCAATGTTGATTTCTAGTAAAGCATTCCTGAAATTCTCTTTTCAGTTCATGAATTATTTAGTATTTCTTTTCGTAGTCCCAGTCATTCAAATTATTTTTTTACTTGCATAGCCCATTATATACCTTCAAGTTTATGCCTAAGTGCCTAGTATTGAGAATGGAATTTTTATTATTTAGAGATATTATAAAACTAGCTGCATAATGTATTAGAACATGCCTTGTTTGTTAAAGCTTATTCCTGTAACTGGAAATAAGCCTTTAAAAGTCCTGGCATTTTTATCTATTTTCCTTGAGAGAGAGAGAGAAAAGAAAAGTGTCTACATATGTGTGTTAACTTGTTCTTTTTTTCCCCCAATGCGGAATAAAACAATATGTTTGTTACATTCTCATGTAACAATTCTAAAATAATGCATTTTAGCATAAAGTCCGGAGGCTGAAAAATTCAGATGCAGAGACAAAGGCTTCTGAAAGCTGAAATATGATTCTCAAATGTATGATTGTGATAGCAGTTACTGAGATTTGTGACCTAAAATTACAGGGTTATGACAACAGTTCTCTAGTAAGCAGGAGTATTGTTTTTTTCCTTAAATAGGTGTTTAGAAATTTGTAAATATAACTTATGAAAAGTCACAAGTCTTTGTTTATTTTCCTTAGGGGTACCAGGGATCAGCAGGTACTCCAGGTATCCCAGGAACTCCAGGGGTTCAAGTAAGTTTGTGTTTCATTCCTAGAGACAAATCCCACCAACTCTCTCCCAATATCCAGTTTGCCATTGAGAGCTGAGGTTTGGGGAATGAAAAGGGCTCGAGGGATGGCATGAAGTTGGGGGCCATCCTTGGGTGAATTGCTTTGGAACTCACATGGCTTTGGGGTTTGTAGGTAGGCTGACAATTAGACTGCAAATCTAATCATTGCTAGATAAGGCCTGTAGGAGCAGGACTCATCTGGGGTTTAGACATTTTCGTCCTGATCCAGAAGCCAAACAGTAGTTCCTTCCATTTTTGTATGCATCGGTAATAGTGAACTGAAGCCTTGTCATGGTGATTGATTACCCACAATTCATATAGAATCATAGAATGTTTTGGGTTGGAAGGGACCCCTAGAGGTCATCTAGTCCAACCCCCCTGCAGTGAGCAGGGACACCGCTAACTAGATCAGGTTGCTCAGAGCCCCATCCAACCTGGTCTTGAATGTCCAAAAGGTTTTGGATGAAGCCGGGACTGATGGAGGACAATTCTTTTTCTTTCTTCATTGTATTAATTTAGTACCCCTTATTAAGGACGGTTATTGGAAACCAGTGCTGTATTTTACTTGTGGCAATGATCCAGCTTGGCTGGATAGTCGAGGACTTACTAATTTGTTGAATTAAATATCTGAGAGCATGCTGGGGCCAAGAACTAGCCTGCAATGTGGCATATGTATGTGAAGGCTGTCTGATGGACATTTGAAACGAAGGGACATCTCTGGACTAGTACAGGCCATGTGATGTCCTTTTTTCCTGGGGTGGTCCTTGGTTAGAGCAAAGAATTCTTTTGGTGTTCCTCAGTCATGGGTTATGATAGTGTTCCATATTCATACATGCTGGATATGTTTCATGCTTGGTTCTGCTTTTCTATCCAGTTACCAAAATGTTGTGACACATCAGTCCCCGGGGCATGTTGTATTACATTTCTGTGTCTCATTCTGTATCAGATTGTATTAATATTTGAGCTGGTTTTCATTTTTTTTCTCTCCTAGGGACCACGTGGCTTACCAGGTATCAAGGGAGAGCCAGGGAAAGATGGGGCTAAGGTAAAAAAAAAAAAAAAAAAAAAAAAAAAAAAGAAAAAAATAGTAGGTAAAAAGATTTCACTCCTACCATTTATCATTTTTGGTTGTACAGTTAATAGTACCAGTATTTTCACATGAGGGTTCTGTGAGAGTTCTTTACTAAAAAAGATAATAAAGAAGGAATAAGAATCCTACATGTAGAATGTTACTTCAATTCTGACTCTGGTCTGCTTTATTTAATAAAGTTCATGTAGGCTTTAACACTGCCAGTAACACCTTTATTGCACTGAATAATTTGTATTTAGAAAGCATATCTAAATATGGGTACCTGGAAGCTCAATGCAGACATCTGTCAGAACTGTTTCTTTCTATCTCTCTTAACCCTTTTTCTCTTTAAGTAGGCATCCACATGAGCTAGGTAGGAATTTTGGGATGGCACATTTTATCAGAAAACACTGACTAGTTGAAACCAAAGCTCTTTGTGGAAAAATTCTAGCTGAGGTGTAGCCAGTAGCTTGGAGCTGCAGACAGATGTGGAAGCTTATATATAACTCCCTTCTGGTAATCAGGATAAACTTGAATCAAGCTCTCCTGTATACACAGTGATAAACTAGACATTGGCTATTGGCAAGTCTCATTGATATGTAAATATCCGTGTCCACCCTTCTCTCACACTTTTGTCCTATATTTAGAAAAATTCTAGGTTTGTTGTAATAAAAATGTATTTTGTTTTTCTTTTATTAAAATTTCAAAGCCTTTTGTAAAAAAACCCACTTGTTTTCTGAAGAGATTTTACTGTAGAATTTCTTTTTTCTAAACTTCCCAATATTAAAAGCAGGTCTTTAAATTAATCGTTGTTCAGCAGAATAGCAAATGCATGATTAGAGCTGGAAAATGTGTTCTGTGCTTTAGGCATCTTAATCTAATTAATCTTAGATGCTAATCTGCTTAATCGGTCAGTGTTGGGCCATGATGAAAAACTCTATCCTTCTGACAGTGCAGGGTTGTGGCAGATAGAATATTTCCTAATGCTCAGTCCAGCCTCATTTAAAATGTGCCAAGAAATAGGGCTTCCACCACTGTTTTAGAAAACTTCTTCCATTGTAAAATAGGTCTTGCCATTAGAATTTTTTCCTGATGATTTAGCCCAAATTTTCATCTCTTAATTTCCTCCCATTACTTGTAAAGTTTCTATAGCAACTAATTTAAAACTGTTTCCATTGCCAGGTGTTTTAGTTTATCCAGAGCAGAAATCGAGGTTCCATTCTTTTAAGAAGCAATGGATGCATGAACTGTTTATTTTATAAGCTTTGCTGATTTTCTAAACTCCATTCCATTTTTTGTTTTCAATACCTATTTGTTGAGAGAGATTTTGATAGCATTAAACCACAAGCTGTCATTCCTGTGGTCGTGTTCCTGTCTTCTGTGAATATGTGACAGACCTCTCCAAATCTGCTTAGACATGAATGGTTTTGATAAATACCATGGTCTTTTTTACCCTTTGTCTTACAATTTGAAATATTATATAAAATAAGTTCCTGAGCATAATTTACTATTCCTCCTTTATGATTGAAATATATTAAACAAATTGAAATATATTGCTCAATATAAAGTTAGCTATTAACAGAGAGAAAGTGTGATTGTCCAAAAATGATTTGGTGATTGGCTCTTTGTCCTGAGTGAAGTAGATCCAGTCTACTGAAACAAGCAACTAAGCTTGTTTTTATTGTTTCAAGTCAGGTAGTGCCAATTTATAATTTAGCCTTTTGCTGTAATTGCTCAAGGGAGCTTACAGACAAATTGTCAGATGAGTATCTTCAGTACCAATAGCAAAAGTTTTGGAATTCCTGATATCTGACCCCTGTGAGGACCCAAAAAAAGAACTAATGTTTTGGCTTGTGTTTTCAATTGCCAGCTGCTTTTACCAAAGTGGATTCTTTCTCCCACTGAACTGAGAACTCATTTGTCAAAGTGCCAAAGTTGTTTTATCAGTGTATTTTGGTTTAATTTTGTTTATTGTTTAGAGAAAGTGCTTAATACCTTATTTTTTAATACTTCACTCATCCAGAGTAAGCTGGCAAGAAACTTGATACGGTCAGTAGGTCTTCGATATTTTCAGGAAGAGGTAGGAGCAAAGCTATCCCATATTTAAGAAATTTCCTTATTCTTCGGGAATTAGGAACAAATGGTAGAATTATCACAGTTCCTACAGAGATTTTCAAAGCTCTTTTCAAAGCTTTTTTCCCTCTTGTCAAAGCTAAATTACTGCTTTTGAACCTCCGTAACCCTTATTGAGAGATTACAGTAAAATTTATTCTAAAAAAATTAGTGTTTGTTTAATTTTTTCTTTTATGTATTGACTCTTGTTTAAAGATCAACCAACTCTCATCAGTCAGTGTACCAATGTTATGTAGTTGATATGGTGATATATAACATCTTTCCACTATTTTTTGAACATTGAGAATATGAATATTATTACAGTACATTACTACTATTTTAGATACAGGGATTTAAAATATGTTTGTTCTTTTAGGGTGACCGTGGACTACCTGGTTTTCCTGGATTACATGGGATGCCAGCACCAAAGGTTGAAATTAAATATTTCCTGTTAGAATATTCATGTGTTTCAGCTTGCTCTATAGTTTAAAGGAAAAATAAGTTTCCTAATATCAGTGCGTTTGGTGAGCTACATAAAATGAATAGACACGATGCTGAAATTAAAGGTCTTCCTGCCATGGGACTTCATTACATACATATCAAGCGGTGCAAACTGCCTGGTTTTGTTTAATTTCCATTCTGTTCAATGGGATTCTATATTAAATACTTTGAACTTTGATTTTACTACTACTTAGAACCTTTTTCATCACAAATAATGTGTCAAAAAATTAAAAATAATTCTGTAAGTTCCTTGAAGCCATTCAATTTTAGTGACAGCATTTTGAAGGATAGTTTGGGTCTAACCCAATGAGTTTATTTCATGTGTATGTTCCCCAAAACATCATCAGCTATATCTTTGGCTCTTCTTTTTTAGTACTCAACTGAATTTACTGCTTAGTTTTTCCAAATTTGTGTTTCAACTTTTCAAATAAGGTCTTCAGAAGAGTGCAGCACTTTTCAAAGAGCTGAATTTTCGTGTAGGTACCTACCTGTATTGAAGCGACCAGAAGCAAAAAGTGCCTTCCATTGAAAACAGAAGCATTAAGCCTGTGAGCTGTGGATTGCTCACCAGCAGTGTTGGACACTCTGGGTTTCTGCCCTAGGAGAGCTTGGAAAATTCAAGATTTGCATTACTGTCTTGAGCATATTTTTTATATCAGATAGAGCTATTTGCCTGCTTCATTTTATGTCTGCTATACATGTATACTTTGTATATCTGTCTGTATGTAACTACTTCTATTTCAAAAATTAACTTATTCACACACATTTTGTCTAGGGAGAAAGGGGTCCTAAAGGAGACCAAGGAGTGCCAGGAATATATGGAAAAAAGGCAAGTAAATTTATAATCATAAAATAAAGCAAAATGTTATTGGTCTCTGTGGTGGGGTGACCTTGGCTGGCTGCCTGATGCTCCCCCAGCCACTCTCTCCTTCGCTGTTCTCAACAGTACAGGGGGAGAAAATAAGATGGAAAAGCATGTGGGTCCAGATAAGGACAGGGAGATCACCTACTGGTTACTGTCATAGGTGAAACAGACTCGACTTGGGGAAAATTAGTGTAATTTATTGCCAACTAAAATAGGTTTGCATAGTGAGAAACAAAGACAAAAACTAAAACACCTTCCCCCACCCTGCTGTGCCCCAGGCTCAACTTCACCACTTCATGGGATGGGGAATGGGGACCAGGGTGGGGTGGTCATCCATAACAGTTCCTCTCTCCTCTCCTTCCTTCTCACACTTCTCCCCTGCTCTAGCATGGGTCCTTCCCATGGGCTGCAGTCCTTCAGGAAAAACCTGCTCCTGCATGGTGTCTCCATGGCCTGCAGCTTGGCTACCACAGCTTTGCCATGGTCCTCTCCACAAGCTGCAGGAGAATCTTTGCTCTAGTGCCTGGAGCACCTCCTTCCCTCCTCCTTCACTCACCTTAGTGTCTGCAGAGTTGTTTCTCTCACTTTTTCCCTCACTCCTTACTTTGCCTGTGTCATGTTTTTGCCTGTTCTTAAATACATTTTCCCCGAGGCACCACCACCAGTGGCTGCAGGCTCAGCCATGCCCTGGGGTGGGGTGGGTCAGAGCTGGCTGGAACCGGCTGTGCCCAGCCCAGGGCAGCCCCGGCCTCTCCTCACAGAGGCCGCCCTGCAGCCCCCGCTGCCAGCGCCTGGGCACCGGCACCTGGTACAATGTAATTTATATTTTTATAGTAGGTGTATTCACAGAGAATTTAATTCTGCAGTCCTAATTCAGAAGAATTTCCACTGAAGTTACTGGACATACTTATATCTAGTAATATTAAACTCATACTCTGCTTATTTGGATATTTTAAGAACTCCATCCTTCTGTTAATGGATCAATATAATTAATTTTAATATAACAGAAGATGCTTATATTTTTGCAAATGTGTCTATGCCTTTAATAGGGGTTATATGTAATAATTATATTGCAAAGAAGCCTGTGCTTTTCAATATGTAGAAATGTACGTGAACCACATAACCAAACAGGAGAGAGGGAGAGGAGTGAGGGGAGTGAGGAGAGGGGCACGTGAATGGAGACTGATAACGGCCTGGAAGAGAGATGTTGTTTTAATCCATAATTTATATAAAGCAGGGTGTGCTTATATGTAAATATTTATATTTCAGAGAGCATATCTTGGTCATTCAATGTTAACAGTTAAATTTTCACCTGTCCTTATATTTTCTTCATGTATTTATTGGTCTAGAGTTTTAAGCAATTTGAAAGAGGATCTGTGTTCACATCTCTGTATTTTAGAGCCTATTTCCATTTCCATAAGAGAGGGCAGTTATTAATTTCCCACTGCCTGTGTTAAGAAAGAAACAGATCTTCCATACATTTTCAAAATAAGAAATAACATACATGAATTATAGGTGAAACATACTGAATTTGCAATATAAACATTGAGCACTACTTACTTTTCATTTGCTGTATTTCTCAGGGTTCAAAAGGAGAGAAAGGTGATACGGGGTTTCCAGGAATGCCTGGGCGATCCGTAAGTTTTGTGAAGACAATTTGCCTTTAACTTTTGCTTGTTAATTCACCTACTGATGACTGTTAACTGTTGCCACAGGGAGACCCTGGCAGAAGTGGGAAAGATGGATTACCGGGAAGTCCTGGTTTCAAGGTATGTACAAATGTATATTCATATCTTACCAAAGTTTTCCGTAGCATTGCTATTGTTCTAAGTGTACCCAGTTATTTTCTGTGGAGAATTACTGGAAGTTAAAATAATGTGTGTTACTGGGAAATGCCAGAGTTTACTGCAGTGGGCAGACTTCCTTGATTTCAGGTGATTTGTGAGCAGGAGCAAAGCTTTCATTAAGAGTGTATTAGTGATCATCAGAGATTGTTTGTACTTCATCTCCCTTATCCTGTTCATGTTTCTCTCTGTGAATCTGTTAATGAAATTTATATACAAGAATACAGTGCAGAACATACCTGTTGCGTACAGTTAAGAAGGAAGTAATCTAATTATTGTTATTGCTTTTGAAGGGACCTGGATGAAAGTTAGGGGAAAACACCTTCAATGTTGGATTCATGTTTATGTTCATATTCTTTTCACTGTCCAGAGCATTTTATATTTAATTTAGAACAGTTTTTCAAGTGAACTAAATATCTGTCTCCTGTAAAAAAACCTACAGGATCTGATATTTCTATAATATATTGCAGAGCTCACTGGACGTTTTGTTTACCCAGTTGTTGTTTGCTCTGTTCTAATTTGTGAAAAGATGGACTTTAGCAGTTTCAGTTTTAAATTCACAGGAAAAAAATTTTTATTAATATGCAATGTAAATGGTCAGTTGAATTGATCTAAAGAAGCTTTTTAACAGCAGGTTTGTTCCTGTAATATATTTCTTAATAATGATAATAATAAAAATTATTTAGAGCTGCTCAAGATTAATGTTCCTTCCTTATCCAAAAATGCAAGTGTACTTTTAAGTACATTTGTCCAAATTCCTATTAGTGCAGTTGGAGATCTGGGTCTTTCTTCCATTTTGTGACCATGCTTGTCTAGAGCAGCTGGGGATACCATGGCATATCTGTGACATCTGCTGCAGTAGGGCATTATGACACAAGACCTCTGAGGAACCTAAACCCTTCCAGGCAGCAGCTGCCAACAAGGTGGATCCAGCAGGATCCCAGGCTTGCTCAGGATTGAGGGGACTTTGCTTGGAGGATTGCCTGGACCAGCCTCCTGCTCACAAATGGAATTTGTAAATTAATCCATACCAGGTTGCTCAGCTGAGTCCTGATAACCTCCAAGGGTGGAGACTGTACAGCTGAGCAGCTTGTTCCATCCTTCACTGTCTTCATGGTGAAAATTTTTTCACCATTATTTGCAGCAGGAAATGGTCTACATGTCTATGTATTGACAACTAAATCAAGATCTTAGTAAATATAATAAATATAGTCTCTTAAACTCATTCAGCTGCTGACTGTTAACTGCTATAACTTTTTTGAGATCGCTCATCAGTTTGCAGTCCTATTTGCTGGGTTTGGGTACCCCAGGTGACCTGTAAGTGCCATTTCAGAAGGACACAGATCTCGTGTAGGTGGTACCTGCCAACCCTCTGTGGAAGCCTTGGCTGCCCTAGAGCACCTCAGATAGCACCAGGCATTTGTGATTAGGTAACTGAATCAAGCCCCTGTTCACTGTAATGGGATCTTAGATCCTTAACATATCTCTGGACAACTTCAGGTATTAAACCACATGTAAGCATCTTAATTTGAAGTTAGATGGGGGAGTTGTCACTTACATCCAACACTACAGCACTGTTATTCTAAAAATTGCCCAGCTTCAATATATAACTAAGCATCCTGCAATTCAAAAATTCATTAGGAGAACACATCTAAAATAACAGTCTTTAAAAGTTATGTATAAAAATTAACTTTTATGATAGGCAAACTCAGTATTTCCTGCTTTATTTGTTCTTTTTGGAAGGCCTAGTGAGACTATGTAATGGAATAACTATTTTATGTCAAATTGGTGTACTGTTTTTTTTTAACTGCCATTAAGTTTACAGCCTTAAAATACGTTGGTAAAAGAACTCTTAATTATGAAAAAAAGTATTTTCTTATTGCTTATTTTTTTGAAGTTAACTTCAGCAACCGGCAGCAGATTTTTTTCTACAATACTGAAGGAGTTTCTCTTTATTTGTTACTTGGTTTAGTTTTAAATATTCCTACATTCATTTCAATTTGATCTTCAAATCCTATTGATACAAATTGCCATTATTAATATATATCTGCAAGAGCACGTATCTCTGACACTTGCAAATATGTCAGACAAAGACAATTTAACAGACATTCTTAAAACACTCAGCTAAATTTGTGTATATGGCCCTAGTAGCTACCTATGTTGCCATTAAAGTCAATGGAGGTCTAACCAGTAATGCCACTGGAGTCTGGAGAGCACTTCAGCTCAAAGAAGGCAGACTTGTAGGTACCCATTTAGATGCCTACATAAAAGTGTCTGGTGCATTTGAGATGCATTAATGTCCAAAGCATCCAAAGGGAGCTGACAAATACAACGTAAGTCCTGTGGAAAGCCAGTGGCTTTCTGGAGTGGGAGTAGGAACCCAGACAAGACACCCTGGATATCTCAAATATGATCAAATGTGTGGTGGATGGTCAGCTGAATCAAGGCTCCATCAATTGTCTTGACCAGACTTCGATTGGCTGTGTTAGGAGCTTAGTTACCTCCATGAATTTATTTAAAATGAATCCTGCCTTATTTTCAATATGTATATACACACACATATATATACACACAGATATCTTTGCTAAGTTGGTGGGTAAATTCCTTCTCTGGTACTATAGAATGTAGGAAAAAAAGATACTAGATTTTTTCCTCCCTACTGTTTGATAACATGGACAGGTAGTAGTCGCAGTTGTTTAGCATAAAATTTTAACTGTCACCGGTGGCCCTTTAGAGTGAAGTATTATGTTGATAAAGCATGAATTTGGAGTGTATTTTGATCTGGTTTTATGCTTGTAAACAATATACAGATAATTCAGTATATTAGTTGTGTGAACCTGTGTACATTTAAATTGAAAGATATTTTCTTAACTGTTTTCTTTATTTAATTATTGTAGTACAAAATATGACATACTCATTAGTTTTTATTAATTTTATAATATAATAGTTAACAGAAGCCATATTCTTCATTCAAACATTTTGTCAGCTTGACTTCAACATCTGCTTGCCATAAAACACTGCTTCATTCTGGGTCTCTAATCAAATTCAGAACAGTAACAAAAGGAAATTTCTACTGGAGCTTTTCTGTTTCCTTACAATATTCATTCTGGGAAAGAATGTGGAAAAAAAGCATGGCTTGAAACCCAGATGCTACCCATTGTTACTTCAAGCCCAGTTTTTGTAATTTTAAGTTAATTATTACCAGATTATTTTTTCTTCAAATTTTCAGTATATTTTTGGTATCATACATATTTTGAGTAAGGACATAAAGATTTTATCATATCTGGTACTGCTGTATTCTGGAGTGCTTTGAAATAGTTTTCAGACTATTAGTTGTACTAACAATTAGGCAACACCAATTTTTTACTGTTTTATGCACTTCTTCAACCAGTAATTGCTGTTCTGATTCAAAAGACAGTTGTCTCTCTCATATCTCTTTTTGCAAACTGTTTGACAGCTGTCTGTTGGATGCAGCATGATAGAATATTGGAATGACAACACTTCTTACTGTGTTTGAAACTGTTTCTAAGAGGCGTTTGTTTGATGAAGCCTCGATCATCTGTATCGGTTTTACATTTTACTCATTAAAAATAATAATTGACTATTTGAAATTATTATTTTTATTATGCAAAGGAAGAGCTTCTTTTTTTTAACATCATATTTAATAGTCTTTTTTATTTTAAAGGGAGAAGTTGGACAGCCTGGATCTCCAGGCCTAGAAGGACATCGGGGAGAGCCTGTAAGTGATTAAATTGCTGACATATCCTTATGTATTGATTTGTTTTGGTTTGGTTTTTTTATTTAATGGATATTATACTTCATATTCCATCCATGTTGATTTGAATTGGTTGATATGCCTATTTCTGTAAAAGTGCCTTTTTATTTCATCTTTAAATTTGGATTTAGTAAAATAAATAAACAAGCCTTTAAAGTCAAAGATGCCTTAAAATAAAAGTTTCTTAACAATATTGCTGTTATATATCAATCTGTATATATGTTATAAAATTGTCTCATTGTTGACTTCTTTCCTATTGATAGGATGGCATGGATAGATATTGATAGTTACTTACACAAGGAAAGATTCTGGGTGTTTTTAACTCTCATTTCTGCAACATGGTATATGTTCTTTCATATACATGTTAATTGCACTTTCAAAGTTTATTTTTTCGCTGTCTACCTCCCCGTCTTCCTTTGTCCAGTTTTATTGGTCGATTACTTCCTTGTGTCTTGTTATGCTGTCCATGTTATCTGTATCTCTGTTCTTCTGGCTTAGCTGGGGAGCATGCTGCTGCATTTTGGTTTGCTTGTTTCCAAAGACTGGTGTTCGGGCAACTCCAGAGGGCAGCTCATTTTTCCTCCTCTTTATATGTGGTAGCTAGGCTTTGTCCTCCTTGTTTCCTTGTTTGGCTCTTTAAGGCCACCAGACTTTGCTTGCAGCAGAGAAGCCAAGATATCTGTATAAAGAACTGAAAGCTTTGTGTGCCGAGGGCAAGCCAGCTGTCTTCAAACCATCAGTAATTCTTCTGTAGGCCAAGAGCAGTAAATGGAGCTCAGTAGGTGGAACACTGCCTTCCAAATGAATTAGATTCTGAATTACATTTTGAATTGTAAGATAAGGAGATACAGCTTTATATATTCAGAAATTTTTGTGGTGTTGAATGTAATGAGAGGCAGTATGTGTTACATGGGACTGAAATCTGGTAAGAGAGTTTTGATAACGAGGGATGGAAATAACACTCCCAGATGAAAAATTCTCAAGCTCTTTCATTTAAATTTTTAATATATTCACCAAAACCTCATAAAATACTGTGAATAGACTGCAAAACACTGGGTAATCATTCCCAGGAGACTTTCTTCCCACTTGGCTGGGTGAAGAACACACATAGTTCCTCAGTTGGCTTTATTTTTTCCTCTTTTTTCTGCCCCAAATAACTGTGAGATGGATTAACCTTTTACAATCTGTGGTTTCTTCAGGCGTAATAAAGACTAAAAGTGAATGTTAATTAAAAACCATAAAATACAAATGAAGAGATTTGGGGGTATTGTTAGTTAGTATACCATAACAAATGTGTTGAGATAATAACAGGACTTCGGTTGTTGTACCTAGTCTTATTTTGTCTCTTTTCATTTTTAGAAGAAATGTTAGTTAGTCATTGTGGTTTTTTATTAACTTAATCTAAAAAATAGGAAGGAGAAGGCATTTCTGACCTAGGGAAAACCAAGTATTTAATACTTTAACAGCTCTCTTTCTGATCTGATAGCTTTAGTTAAGTCTGACCTATATCAACTAAAGAAATATATTTTGGTTTAAAATTAAAGTAAATGCTTCACTTTAAACAGCAATGTAAACTCATCACTTAAGTCCCATGCTTTTGCTTTAAAAAGAAATGAAGTGGCAGATTTAAGACATTAAAATCACTAAGAAGTCTTTTAAAATCACCATAAAATATTATAGGGGAAGACTTCCAATATACAAACAATTGGCACACCAGATTGCACTACATACTTCATTTATAATCAGTGGAGGTTCTTCTGAAGAGCAGAAAGTCTACATGCTGACCAGGAAAGTGCCTCAAGGTAACCAGTAGGAAATGTAAGACACCTCGTCATTCCTGCTCGTCTGCCTCTATTGCTGGTGTAGCACCAGACTGCATGTGCAAACATGGTGCTCCTATCTATTTAGAACCTGGAGGAGGAGCACAGGGCATCTCTGTGCAGCAGCTTCATAGTAAAAGTGTGTGCTTGGGCTGGGCAAAATGAAAGCTATCCTCAGCCATGGGATATGTGGGCTCCCCTGTTCAAGTAGAGGGTAGTTGGCTTTCATCCAATGGATGGTGGGGGCTGTGAAGGATGTCTTGTGCAACTTATTGCTTCTGTTGTTTCTGTTGTTCCTTCAATGTGTATTTGATATATAACGTGTAAATGCCTCCTCTCTGCTTCTCTTCTGTGCAATTCAGCATTATCTTCTCTGGTGGGATACCTTAGTAGTTAGGGCACTGGTGTGGGAGGAAGGGACTGAACTCTGCTGTGCCTTCCCCGTGATAGCCAGATAGGCTGCCTAAGTTCAAGGCAGGCCTTCGATGATACTGTTGAAACTGTATGACTCCATATCGTTAACCAGCCAGATGCAACTCTGGCCCTGGGACAGCTCATCAGGTTGCATGGATACCCCACCCACACTAACATACATGCAAACAGTCTTTATTTATTCCATTCAGCCACATTAGTGTTAGACATGGCCTAATTTCTTAAGTTGGTCTTTTTAAAAATAGCCATATTCTGATCCCTCTTGCTTTAGCAAATAAAAAGAGCATGGTTGTGAAATGAATGCATCTTGAGACAACATCTAAGAGGCAAGTGGCTAGGATGGAGAGCACAGATGAACTAACTCCAATTCCTCCCAGCCTCTGAGAGGTGTGGTTATTTTCTGGACAACATACTTTCTGGTATATTATTACTCTTACTAATTCCCAAATTTATGAATAGGAAAAAGTAGGTTGTAAAGCGAAGTAAATACTTTCAAGTGACATGGTTGTTTTCCCTCAATAGTTCTATTTGGAACTTAAGTTAGCCAGGCCATCCCAATCCTACCCACTCTGTGTAAGAATAACATTTGACAGTATGGACAGATAATTTAAATAACATTTAGTAAAGCTAGTAATCAAGCTCATTTTAGTGATGACAAAAATAGACCATGCTGTCACTTGAGTAGCTAGTTATTTATCTTACTGATGACAGACTGTTTTGATAAATACGTTTTTTTGAGAGGCCAACTGTCTAAAGGATAGAATAAATCAAGATTTATTTGAGCTTAATTTCAGCCTGGCTGTTCTTTTTCACATAGGTAGAGTTTTGTCAGAGTTTGTTTCCAGTGGAAGCTGTGGCTGTGTTAGACTTATCCTTGTGTTTACAATCATGCGGATGGGAACTCTGAAGTGAGTGCTTGTGGGTGAAGCTGGCAGGACATTTACAGCACTCTGCTAGGGCTAGCATATGCTGTCCTGTCACAAGTAATATGTCTGAACATTTGCAACGGCTGATGTTTACTCTCCAGGAATCATATTTTTCAGAAATACAGCTGCAAACACGTAAAATGGTAGAGTTTTCCCTTAATATTTAGGTCGTATCATAGGACCTCAGATGTTGCTTCGTTTGTGCCAGCGACAGCGGCATAACATGGCTTTCAGCTTCTGACCTCACTCCCACTGTTACACCTATACTCCCCATTTGTCTCTTGATCTCTTACAGCTACATCAGGAATGCCAGATCTAGATAAATGCATTCTCTGAAAAATGTGTGCTTTATGCTAGGGTACGGTAGCAGAATTCTTTCTGAAACATGTTCAAGACGCACTAAGGATATAGAAATCTCCAACAGAAGTTGCTGTATTTTCCTTCATAAAGCAGAAATCTTTAAAATACAACATAGAAACTGGTATATCCAGGTAGCCTCTATATTTGTAAAGCAAACCTAAAGTTAATTCTACTGTATCTATAGCCTTGCTGAGATTAATAGAAACAGGAACCAAGGAAAGAAAATTCCTGATTTAGTTATATGGTAGTATGCGGAACAAAATTTTTTTTGGTGTTTTTTTCTTCTGTGTGCCTTGTCATATTCCCCCCTCTCTCTTATTATACAGTTTTCCAGATCTCTTCGCTATGAACAAACTGGCTTTAGTGGAACCCTTAGAGTGCAACACCTTGAGGCAAGATGGCTGTTAAATAGTCTGATGTTCGGTGTTGCCTCTGTTGTCTTTCTTTGCATAGGAAACCATGAAAAAACTAGACACAAACCACAGAACTAGTAGCAGCTGTGTTATCTGTATCCTGACAATGTTCCTTAGAGATCCTCTTCTTGGAACAAATGCCTGACAGCCGACTATAATAATAATATGGGTAATAATGATATTTACTTATTAAAATGTTAATGTAGCTGATTCTAATGAACCTTCTTCATGAGTACAGCTTTACACAAATCACCAACTGTCATTTCATAAACTCACATATATAAAAGAGCAAATATTTTGAGACTGGAGGAAATTCTGAAAAATTATATTTTGCCTATATTTACCTGCTGCACCAAAATTTTCTTTCACTTCAGTTTCACCCTTTTATGCCTCTAGACATGTGTACATTCTCATGAGAATCACTGAGGAGAGAAATATTAACACCACAACCATCATATTTGAGTGAAAAATGTGAAATGAATGAATGGTGTTTAAAAAGGAACATCTTTCATAAGATTATCTAATATAGTTAGATGAGACGTGCAAATTTTAAGGTTTTCTAGTCCCCATTCAAGTCTACAACAGAATCAGAAAGTAATTTTAACATGGTTTCTGTACATTTAACTGGGTTAAGTTAGGTAGACCATACGAGAGGGGAAGTAGCCAGTTACCCGTGGAATAGGATGGGACTGTAAATAATGGAAAACTTGGTAATTGTTTTGAACAATTCATGGAAGGAAATTTAAAATTCACAGTCAAAACCTTTGCAATAGACAGTGGAGTGTAAGAGCTATGCTAGTCTGTTTAGGAGGAAAGCTACAATTCAACTTTAATAATAAAATAGCTCAAATTTTATGCTTTTCATGGTCATATTTATCAACTGTATTTGCAGAGTTGTTTCTGATAACCATATTTGAGAATGCAGCATCATGTGTGAATAGTTTGTGAGTCCTATCTTGTTATTTCACAAACGGAAGGAGCAGCACAGTGTGTTAGCGTTGGCTGAAACAGGTGATGACCACTGGCTGAGATAAGTGGAAGTGAAATACACCACATGTACACACAAATGTGTTTTTCAGTGATCACAAGTATATGCTTTGCTTGATGCACTTTAAGTTGATGTTATGTTGGTTTGTAGCAGTTTTAGTTAATGAGATGCCATTTGCTTGACATTTATATTTTGTATCTGCATTTTTATACTGAGTTATGAAGTACTTCAGTTAGAAACAAACCTAAAACCTCTGTAGTATATCTATACAATGCACCTAGTCTGATTTTTGTTGTATTTCTATTTTTAATCTCTCAGTAGATTGAAGCATAAAAATCCTGTTATATTTCCAGTACTCAAAAGATGTGTTGTGTGGATTTAATACTTGTGAAAATGTTTCATATCGTACTAAATACTCATTCAAGTTTTATATTGCCTTAAAGTAGGCACAGCTATAAAACAGCACTCTTTTTATAAGTAATAGATTTAGAAGAAATTATTTGCTGTCAGTCTTTAAGAGAAAAGTGATCAGGAGACTCAGTAAACTGGTTGGTGTGAGTCTATCAAAAGTCTTAGCTTCACATCTAATATTCATGCTTTTCCACTAGTCTGAGATGCCTCGATAGTAGCAGCTGAACTCTGAACGTTGACGGCCTGCTTTTCAAAGGTGTCAGCATTAGAGTCATAAGGGAAGTAAGGACTAGTATCTGCTCTGCAAATGATGTCTTGTGGGTCTCAAAAGAATACCTTATTTCTTTGTTGAAAGTTCTGATTTTGACCTGTAAATTTGTTTATGTATAAAGTGAAATGGCTACTCAGGTGGGGTGGTTTTTTTCTGAGTAAATAGCTGATGCAGTAAGACTTTGGTAGGCATATGCCATACATCTTTATTTCTTTACAAATAGGTTTGGCTAGTTGAATTAGTTTTTTAGTGATTGTTTCTTTATTTCTTCTTCTAATTTCTGAATTGTTGGACTAGATAGAGCAGAGCCTTGCTGATGACTTTCTGATTGCTGGAGCTACTATAACAGATGTTGTTAGTCTTGTTCCCACTTGAGGAAGGGGAGATGACAGCTTTGACAGCACAATACTTTCAATAATCATTCTTTAATTACACGGTGCTTACTGTAAGCTCAACCACATTTTTTAGACTGAATGCAGGGTTTTGTGTCAATTAAACTTTTAGATCCACTTGAGGTGTATGTATTTTTAACAGACTTCATTTGCAGCCTAGGTTATCTTCTTCATTCTGACTGACAAGTTATATTAACTAAATTAATTCCATACCACATTTTCAGCAGACTTAATTGCTATAAAGAAGATAAATATGAGAATGGTGCTGTAAAGAAACAGGTAATAAGGACTTCTGGAACTTCAGGCAGACTAGTCTGAACTACTCTATTATTCCCAGTTGACAAAAATGATATAAGACGCGACAGCATAGTTGCTGATCCAAAGCGTATTGAAGTCAATAGAAAGATTCCCATTGAAGTCAGTCTGGACTGGGGCCACAATAAATGCTGCAATAAACTTGGACCCACTGACCTAATGCAATTTGGAAAATCATGCTTTTCTAGGTTGTAAAACTAACAGTTCTCTCCCATCTAATTCTCACTTTCTGTCTGTTCCTCATGATTTCTAATTTTTCAGTTTCTGTCTTCACACACTATAAAATTACATTAATTATGTTATTTTTCCATAATTATATAGTATCTTTTTTATTTTTTTTTTTGTCTGTAAAGACTTAGGAAACTATTATTTTTTGATTTTTTCAGTTAGTACCATTTCAAATTTGATAACTTTGAAAAATTATGTGGAGAGGAGGTAACATACCTTGCTGTCATTTAAGACTTTTATAGATGCAGTGTTAACAAAGGCGATTTCTGAAAAGATGTAAGGGAATGCAAAGGGAGCTGTAGTTGTAAGCCTATCATGGACATGAGCGGCGTGTGCTATAAATAGTTATAAATAGTACTCGGAGTAGCCTGTGTTATGTTTGTATGCTGCAGTGATCTTTCTGTGGCTATGTTGGGACTTTTCTTACTAATTCATGTGCTGATAGAAGTTACATACCAGCATTCCTCCTCCAAAATTGCATCTGTTTTGTAAACACAGTGATAGAAATACCTCTGACCAATATGTTGTACCAATTTAAAATCTCCCTATTGACTTGCTGAACTGTATTAAAATAAACAGATGCTTGTAGTTTGTTAAAATGTCTCTTAATAATTTGTTAATCTTGTATAAATTAAAAAATCTGTTAAAACACTGATTCTGAAAGAATTGTCCTGTGGGAAACACTTAAAGGTGCAGCTTTGTTAAAGAATGCAGTAACTATCTTCTAAGCACAAAATTAGTGGTAGTGCTTATTTATTTGTATTCCATGAGTGATTCCAATGAACTAGTCCTGTTTATACACAAAACCGTAAAGTCTTCTGAAGAGTGTCATTTCTTGAATGCATTAAAATGATTTTCAGTATTTATTGGAAATTTTCATGTAGAGGCTTTAAATTTGATATTATACTTATTAGTTATCTGTACTAGAACGTTAGCTTTAATTCCCAGATGAAGTGCTTTGGCATAAGCTTATGCTGTCGGTAGAGTAGGAACTGTGACACACGTTGTTCCACCTGGGCTTTTTCCCACTGAGGAAATGATTGTATTCACCTCCTACTGCAGCTTCAGCCTTCACATGTCATGTTCTCAGCTTGGCTGAGGTGGAGTCTAGACAACCAGTATGAAACTAAGTGAATCGACTTGGCAGCATGGATGTGTACAGTACACATCACATATCCCCTCTCATGGTAATATTACTCAAAAATACATGTAAATGTTTGCCCATTTAAATGCTTGTGCATTTTCGAGACTGGAGACCTTCACATCGGTTGCAGAGACTGCAGTATGCACATGCTTACAAACATCACTACCTTTTTTCTGAGTACTAGAAACTGTTTTTCTTAGGATCAATATTTCAGTGGGCCTTTCCATAGAGATGCTTTATCAGTAATTGAACATCACAACTATACAATTTGACTTTTAATGTATTTTTAAGTGGGAAAAAAAATCAGTTTTCTATCACTGTCATTCCAAAGCATTTCTGATGAGTTGTTTTATGTTATTTTCAGCAAATGATGTACAGATACAGTTCAAGTATATTAGCTAACATACTTGTGCTTGGATTGAAAAAAAAGACATTCTAAAATATTACTGGACTTGATCAAGTGGCGGTTTTTGAGGAGTTGAATGGACAAATCCACACAACTGTAAATTGATCCTGTATTTTCTATCAGAAATTTCTTTACTCCCAAATCTCAGATAAAAATGTGATTGGTTGCCGAATTGGCTTAGATTAAAGAATTAAAACTGTATTTTTGTGTGTGTGCGTGTGTGTGGGGTGAGAGTGAATCCAGGTTGGCTCTGTCTCGGTAGCTGATTTGAGTTAGAAAGTTTAGAAGTTATTTAATCATTCTTTATTTTCCCTGTAAATTTACCAAATTATGTTTGCTTAAGTGTTTTATCTAATCTGATCTGTCTAATACTTTTCAGGCATAATGGGTTAATTCACCCCACTAAAAAGAGAATAACCTCTAACGATCTTGAAAATTATGTAGTAAAACTGTTATAAATTAGGCGCACCTTAAGTGTTTAACATTCACTTAAAATATCACATATGTGATATTTTAAAACGGATTCATTTGCATTCTTTTGGATCCACCTGATGTCAATAATACTCAGGGCATTCCTGAACTTGTGTGCTAATTTCATACATGCAAGAAAGGCTTTTCTGAAGTAGGACATGCTTGAAGGGAATGTTTGGACCAGTATGTGTAATGCGTTGGGCTGACGTCTGCCATTTTAGTGCCAGGAATGTTGGTGTTTATATTTCCAGTAAACAATGTTTCACATGTGCTGCTTAATCTTGAAACAGCAACATCTCTCCAATATTCTTGCCTTACAGTTTTCTTCATAACTCCCACAGTTTTTAAGGAACACTTCAAGACACTGTAAAATCCTTCAGTAATATAGATAACACATGGGAAATGACATCTCTAACAAAATGGATTTTGTATATTCCTCAACAGAAACATTATGCCTAGGATCAGAAAAATAAATATATGCATGGTGAAATACTTATGAATTTGAATGAACTTCTGACAGCTATAATACCCCACAGTCCCTATTGGGTGGCAGTATCATCACATGATTTTGGCCTGATTTAGTCATATATGCATCACCTTTTAACCAAAATATGTTATCACAAAGTATTTGAAATCATTGAAGTGACATTTTTGCAGTTTATCGGGAAGAAAGCAAAAAATGAAAGTTCTTATGTAAAGGAGAAAATATTTGACAACCAGTGGAGTAAACATCCCATTTGTGGATTGTGGCAGAGGAGTTACAAGTAAGTAATATGCAAGGTCTTTTTTTCTCTTTATGTTTAAATATTTTGCAGCAATGCCAGTTTTATTACTTGTGTGTTTGTCTATGCTAATTTTCTGCTCTCACAAATATTACGGAGGCAGGATATAAAATACTTTGATTTCTAGTATCTATACTAATAGGATTAAAAATATTTTTAGCAACAATAAATGGTCATTTAGACAGTAGATTTTATGCAAAAAATATGAGGCATAGAACATAGTAATTTAGTTGACCAGATTATAAATAAGAATGTCATTTTTGCATTTCTTTCATCTGTAATTCACAACAATTGTGTTCAAGATTATTGCTCAGCAGCTGTGTTCAGTCACACAGAAAGTGTCGTGTATGTTAGACTATGTTAGACTGTGAAATGCATGAATATGTGATCAATATATGCCTGTCTTAAGTGGCAAGTCGCTAAACACTCTGCTTACTACGGTCTTTCATTTTGTCAGGGCTCAGAAGCAAGCTGTGGAAAATCAAGATGGATCTGGATTTTTTGGCATTGTTTTAACATATGCTGCAAAATGGAAATATTTTGAATCTTTAAATAATTGTCAGACAAAAAAGTTTTAGCTCTAAGATTATCATTTATGGTGAATAAAAGCAGAGGGTGTGTAGGTTTTTCTTTCCCCCATTTATGGTGTATAAATGCAAAATTCAGACCAAGCTTTTTAAACCGTACATTGGTAATTTGTAAATTTCTGTTTGTGTGTGCAATTTCATATTTCATTTTCAGGCCCACGCATTATTGATTGTCACTGGTTTGTATCATTGCATTTTGCTGGAACAAAAATGTAAAGTGTGATTTTAATCTTAGTAGTAGGGCTGAAGGACAAATTCCTAGGTGTATGTGAATGTTGCTCTGTTGAGCACCGGGATGTGGTGTTTCAGGTTTCCAAGGAAAGCGCCTTATTGGCATGAATTGTGTCTCTGTTAATTTTCATGCTAGAGAATAATCAAAAGAAGAGACACCTGAATGCCTTTAACACATCCCCTAAATATTTCTATCTTCCTATCCTAATACACTATGAACACTAGGAATTAGCATTTTGATTTACAGCTTAGGTAAATATCTGCTGGAATTTCCAGTGACTCTGGAGACCAAACAGCAACTTCCCTCAGCTAATTGCTATACTTAGAAACCAAGCATAGCCAGTAGGCAATGAATGAAGAAGACACTCACTTAGAATGTAGCAACCATAAATATTTATTATCTCAGTTGATTTTGTTTACACATGGCTGTTCTGTTCTGTGCTTCTCAACATTTTTATGGTGAGTTACTTAACCACAAGTAGAGGATTATGAAAGGATGACTTTCCTTCTTCTGATCCAACTTCAGCGAGGTAGTAACAGGGTAGCCAGTTTTCTTGCGGGTCGTCATTCTTCTTCAACATATGGGAAAAGCCAGAGAAAAGATTTGCTGTACCTATGTCCTCGGAAGGTCTGAGTTACAGCCTACTGTGATCAGGGTGGTGACATGAAACAATCTAGCTGTAACTCCTTCAGGGCTCTAAATGCTGCATCTGGACATCTAATCTACAGTCTGTACTCTAATAATTCATAGAATCATAGAATGTTTTGAGTTGGAAGGGACCTTTAGAGGTCATCTAGTCCAACCCCCCTGCAGTGAGCAGGGACACCTTTAACTAGATCAGGTTGCTCAGAGCCCCGTCCAACCTGTCCTTGAATGTTCCCAGGGATGGGGCCTCCAGTACCTCTCTGGGCAACCCATTCCAGTGTTTCACCACCCTCATTGTAAAGAATTACCAGAATGGTTTTCATTTCACCTCATATAGTCAAGTAGACTTATTTAGTCCATCTCTCTCTGATACGAAACTAGTATCTGCATAGGATTATTCATCCCAGCATGACATACTTGTCTAAAATAGAAGGGGGTCATTTTCTTCTGAAGTTGCCTGTTTCTTTTAACTGGCTTAGACAGTTTAGATTTTTAGATTAATTAAAGTTAGTTGAATTGAACCCTTCCAGAATATGTGGAGGAGAAAAACAAGGAAACAAAGCAGGCTTTTTTGTTATTTTTGTGTTCAAGTGGTAGCCAGGCTGTCAAAGTAATTAGTTTCTTGTTATGCTTCTTCCATGTGTCCTTCATGATCAATAGCATTGCATTATTCTTGTGCAGTATGCTCAGATAGGGTCATGCCAATTGTTCAAGATAGATTGTCACATTCTTCGTAGTGTAGAAATAGGAAGAAATACAGTAAAGTTAAATAAGGGAGATCTGCAGTATTTGTTAGCCTTAAAAATCCTTTCATCGGAGAAAGTATATTAATATTGCTTATACTCAATATTCTTGCTCTAAAGAAGGTGATAAAGATAGTTTTGTAACTGAGATCAGTTGGTTCACCTCTGTTAAGGAAGCCATGAAGAGAGTCTCTGTCCACAAGAGCTTTAAGCCTTAAATTGGGGAGTTGACACTCAAGTCTCAGGCACTCAAGTAGATACAGTGCTAGCAAACTTGGGGAAATTTGGTGCGGTTAATGTATTCATTTTTGTAATCTTTATGTATTAAAATTACAGTGAATTGAAGCTATGGAAAGTCTTGTCTGAATACAGGCTGGCTTCCCATCCATAATGAAACAAAAACCTACATCTTTAATCAGAGTGAATTTAAATCCCTTTGTAAGGATAAATAAGATTAAAATTTTGATGGTATAAAATCTCTCCTTCCCAGACTAAAAAAAAAAAAAAGGTAATAAAAATACACTATTTTTCATTTGTACCACATGTTGTTATATTGGAATTCTTCATTATTATGTATGTTATCATCAGCTTTTGTTTCTTTTCAGATAGATAATTTTAAAATATTGTATATCTGTGCTTAGATATTGTTCTAAAAAGATTAAATATCACAAATCAAATAGTATTCTGGTCTAATGAAGCACAAGGAATGCAGTGCTTATGGGATCCTGTTCTTAGGTCAACCCTAAAAAAAAATTAACTTTAGGATTTTGACACATTTTACTCATATTGGACCAACATGGAATAAATAACTACAGGACCAGCAAAATCAAGGTTATTAGGTCCACTAAGACCAAGAATAATGAAATGTAGTACAGAAATATTAAACCATTAAAAAACAACCTTTGACGGCACAAATGAATTTTTGCTTTAGTAATTAGTTTTAGTAATTAAATTTAGTCTTAGTGATTGCTATGTGAGTCAAGGTGTGATTTTCCTTATTTTTGCTCTGGAAGGGTTGGATCCCATTCTGCACCAACTTATTTTAGTTATTTCTTAAACACAAATAAGAACTGCCAAGCAGATTCAGAGTAAAGGAATTATCACAGAACTTATTCTCTGACAATGGATAGGAGTATGTAAAAAAATATTTTTTTTTTTTTTGCCTGTTATTTACTGCCAGTTTCTGTCTGTCAGAGCTTTTGGGACTTCCTTAGCCAAAAATGCATGCAGGCCCATCCTACTTAATAGCCAGCAATGGACCAATTTTCTAGTAATTTTACAGTCCTTTTTGGAACACAGTTTTACTGTTTTCATTTGCTACATCCTGTGACAAGTTTCACAGTATGCACCATATGGAAAAAATGCATTATTTGTTGTTAAACCTACTCACTGCTAATTTAACTGAGTGGCTCCTTACTATGGGGGAGGGGGATGGCTGAAAATTGTGTTCTTCTGCATTGGTGTGACCTGTGTGAACAGAGCTGTGATGCTTGTAGTGTCAGACAGCCGGGCTTGTTGGGTGTAAGGAGCCACCCTTCGAGGTGGCTCTGCCGTCCTCAGCCTGCCCTCTCTTAGGTGTGCCAGGTGCTCAAATTATGTGACACATCGTAAGCTTTTCTTCATAATTTGAGTGGTGGAGCAATTTTAAAACATTTTGAAGGTATGTAAGTGCCTGAATATCAGTGTGTTTACGTCTAAGTGTCAAGTGTGAGTCAGTTTGTCAGCTGCAAACTTTTTAGACAGGGTGGATGTTGGTTTGCACAGTCTGTAAGGCTGGTGCCTGGCATGGCGGGCAGAGGGAGGGCATTGTGGTGTCACGTGCAGTTCTGGGGCTTGGGTTTTGTCTGGCCACCTTTGGATCCACAAGGATTTGACAAGTCTGATACTCATATTATTTTGAAGGGTATTTACAAGAAACGGTGACACCAGTTTCAGCCTATGGCGGGATATACACGGTCTTCATTTTCTATTAGTATTTCCAGCTTTCAGATTACAGTTTTCCAAGGTCTGTGGTGTTGGCAATGCAAGAGGGGTCACTGTCTTCCCCATTTAACATATGTGTGTTTTATTTTTAATAACTGATTTGCCAAAAGAAGTGTTTGCAAACTCTGGTCTTATAACTGCAAAGAATCTTGGTAATGCTTTTTCCTTTCCTGCATTTAATTTAAAGCTGGTATATTAGTCCAGTGGATGCTCATTATATCTGTGGGAATGCTGCTTTGTATTTAGCCCTTTTTTCTTTGTCATTGATTCCAACTACTCAGTAGTAGCAGATGCAGCTTCATTGAATTTCTTTTACATATATTTTGTTACTTTCCCCAGTAGAAAGTTTTATCCACTATCCAAATTGGGGTTGTGTCTTTCATTCTATTAGGATTATCAAAGATATGCTGCAATCTTCTAAAAAATAGCTTGACTGTTGTACTTTTATCCAAATTATGGCTTGACTTGTACTTTTTTACATACCTCCAGTAAATCTCTCATATATCATGAAGTATGCTTTTTCAAGTAAGGATCAGGAGTACATAAACAGTTGTATTTTTCAGGTGTTTAAAGGGATCATGGGAACATCTGGGTAGATAGATACCTTTTGTGAATCTTGTTCTATTGCTATAATTCATGTAATGTCCTTTATTGTCGTCCCAGAAACAGAATTGCAGATTTTTCAGAGTGGAAGGGGCCATTTGATTGAAACATAATTCAGAGAACTCATATACACTAGCAAAATCATCTTTTTATCAGTAGTCATGACTTCTATCTGTTTTAAACCTGATCCTTCAGTTGTCCCTCATTAACAGCTACCCCACCGAAGAAAGAGTGGGGTCAAAATTAGTATCATTCTGGTAATCTTCTTAAAAAGCCTATGGACTTTTTAAGACTGAAACTTCGATTACAGTTTCTCAATGCCTTGCTGGGGGTCTTTTCTGAGGCTTGTGTCACTGCCTGAATTACCAATGATCAGGGGGATGAATTTTTGTTGTGTGAATAGGCAACAGCCTAGAATGTAACCATCTTTTAACAAAAGTTTCTAAATGTTACTCAATGGATCCATTTTTAAAAATTAATGTAATTTGAACAAGGTTGAGTCAAAGCAAAATAATCTCACTGACCATCCTCATAAAAAAATAAAATGTGAAAGCAGTAAGCCATAAAATAAACCATAATATTTACCAATATTCAACAGTAGTAGTAGAGAAACTGGTAGATTTTTTCCCCCAGATAATGACCTCTGAAATAAAGGGTCTCTGCTTACCTTACATTTTACTACTTTTTCATTTTTTTCAGGTCTCGCTGTTTAAACAGGAAGTATTGTATTATCATAACTTTTCAAATCATGATAATTTTTAATAGAGAAAAATGATATTATTTCAGGTATTTTTGTCTTGATGTTGAAAGAAGAATGGATAGTTTGAAAAACTATTCCATAGTGATTTGTCCTAGACAGTATTTGTCAAATATTTGGCACATTACGAAATAAGTCCAGATGTACGGTATTCAGTGAGGAGCCTGTTTAAAGCAGTATGTTGAAAGAGTACCGTTTCATATACCTACCCTAAGAAAATAAGATAATAGTAAGATAATTATATTAATGTTCTCTCTGTCTTCTTGGGGAATTGACTACAAACCAGTTTGATCATAACAGAAAAGCTTTTGGAAATATTAAATAATTTTGCATCTTCCAGATATAAAATTTTATGATAATGGATATGCTATCTGCAGTCTAGAAACTCCTATTTTCCATACTGAGGCTATCAACCAGTACTGAAGAATGAAGTCCTACCAGGCACTGAAGAGATTGGGAATATTAAAGACAGTAGCAGAAGATAAAGAATAGTCTAATAAATATTTTTTTGGAGTAAGATAGTTTTTACAACATAGAATAGAATTGTTTAGGTTGGAAAAGACCTTTAAGATCATCAGGTTCAACCATTAACCTAACCCTGCCATCCCACCACTAAACCATGTCCCATGTTTTGTTTTGTTCTGGAAAAAGTTTTTATGCATGGTTTCTTCTGCTGTTTGCAAGCATAAAGTTAAGCATGAGCAAGATACAAATAATCCATAATACTAGCTAGAAAAAGTGGGGAACATATTTTGAGAAATGTAGCTTGTGGCCTAAGTAAAAATGCTTACACCTAGTTGATCTGTGTATAAGGCCTCAGGCAATTTACTTAATGGGTTTTTTGTGGGACTGCGTGGAAAAAAATCCAGCTGTTTAATATCATCCAAAACAAAAATAGACACTTCATGATTAATGAATGGTACAGGAAAGATTTTCCAGGGATTGTGAAACCATGTTCCTTTTACAGTTAAATCCATTGTATCTGCCAGGTATTATCAAAGAATGGAGGATTTATTTAAATTGCTAGAACTGGAATAAACCAGAATATTTATACAGAATTGGATAAGTGACATAATTGAAGCTCATCACCACATAGAAACAAATTCATGCTTTTGGGTGTTCTGAAGTCCCAGCAGTGGGGGCTGCAGCTGAGGAAGACTGCATTGGGGGGGTTAGTTGCATACCCAGATGAGCTTCATTCTGTGATGAAGCTGTGAGACCCATGGCTAAGCATTGCTATTTCTTGCAAGTAAAGCGTACCTGTAGCTCCTTTTACCTTTGGATATCCTAGTTTACACTGAGTTGTCTTGTGATTCCTAGCCAATGTGAAGACTTTGCCAGAAGCTTTTGCTATCTGAGCCTATAGAGACCTACCACACCAGGCATATACAGACAAGCAAAGAAAAATTTTAAAAGGGTAATTTTTGCTCCAGAGAATGTGACATCAGGGTGTGTGGGATTTGGTCACCTAAGCATTGGCACTGAGAGCCATTTGAGCTGTATGAGGACAACTGCAACATCTGGCACGTATGACACAGTTCCTAGAGCAGACTGAAATCTTTTTCAAAGGGTAGATCAGTTATCCCAGAGCACCTTCAGTGACACCAGAGATGATTTCAGTCACCTATGTGGCATTCAAGTGTCACATTAGGTCCTGGGGGTACCCTGCAAAGCCTCTCCAGGTCTATACAAGAGCTTAGAAAGCTGACAGGCTTCTAGGTACACATAGGTAACCCAGGGTGGAAGATAAATGATTAAACAGGAAATGATTAAACAGGCAAAGGGGGCTGAATAAAGGGTAAAGACAGCAGTGTCTCAATAAATCAGTCTGTTTAGCTGCCAGACTGATACATGATCACAGTTTTTAGGCACAAACTCAGCAGTGTGTGTTAAAACTGCAGTTCAGAATCTTTAGAACAGACACTTTTAAACCAATGAATTAGGTTTACTGGGCTATCTTGCTGGCTTTAAATTTCATGTGATTATAGCACTTGCTGATTAAGGCTAAAATAATGAATAATATTACAGGCTTTTATGGGGTAAGGGAAGACTTCCCATTTAAGAAAAAATTTCAGAGAAAGGAGGAAGGCATTTGAATGAAATGAAGGTAATTGAGGAGGTTGGATTGATGATGCTGAAAGAACTAAGGCAGTGGTAAGGCTTTCAATAAAGTTCATTTTTAAATAGGAAGAAAAACTGAATAGACCTTACATGAAAATTGATATAAAAGAAGAAGGGGAACAAATTAACTGAATCAGAAGCATAAGATGGTCCAACTCATGTAAGGACAGGAATCACTGAAGTGCAGTAGATTATTTGATTTTTAGCTGTTCTTGCTAAAAATGTAATGCTGTGTTTTACTGCTATTATAACTGCATATAAGATAAATACAAACCATTTAAGTTTTCTGGAAGGAGAAAGAAAAGAAAATCTAGAATTACGCCCCCTTTTTCTTATTTCATATGAACAAAATGTTGCTTGATGGCTTTGCAGAGGACATCCCCAAAGGCAATTTTTCTCCGTAGGCCAGTGAATCATGAATTATTCCATAGCATTGATTCTGTTACTCCCAGTGGGTGGCAGTTTTCCCATCTGTAGTAGTTCCAAACATTGTGTTTCTCTTCGTGGCAGAAAAATTGCATGATGAATCTGTTTCATATTAAGTTTTGATTAAATACAGGCGTTTGTGATAATTTCAGTTACAATATGCTATTAACAGAAATTAAATCTTACAAATGGAATAGAACTAGTTGCTTCACCTCATGCTTTAAAGTAAGAATACCTTTTCTGATAATTAGAGTAAGGTTTCTTTGATTAGTTAGTGCTATGTCACCCTATTAAACATAACTTCCTATTAAAAGTGCCTTACTACTCATGGTGGAAAAAAAAAATGCTCAGATTCTGAGGATTTGTACTACACGTGAAATCTCTGTTTAGGAACGAGACACATTTCCAAAGCTTGGTTTGGCTTTTGACCTACAAGTTACGGAAGAAACTCAGGATATCTAAAATACTTTTTAACCTTCTCTTCTGGGAAAGTGCAAATAATTCTAATTGGCATAACCAGAGATTATCCATGTAAAAGGAAGTAATGGATTGGGAATGGATAATGAGAAGGAAACCAAATTTAATTTTTTAGGCATCCTGAAGCTGATCCTACAGAAATGAGTCTTTGTAATTACTGAACCGTGGAAGCTATACAGAAAAATAGCTCTCATGGGAAAAACTCATTCTTTATGACCAAATTAGCCACTTCATTGTCCTTCTTTTGCGCCAACTGACATGTGGAGAATAACTGAAAATCTCCACCACATGTACTCTGAGAGTCACTCACATTAGCGTCAGTGATAGATTCATTCTTAGCTGAGTGAACATCAATGAGCCGTAAGAGAATTTTAAAGGTCTGGACCAGCTCCCACTGAAATAAGAGCCTAAGTTCCATGTACTTCAGTAGTGCAGAGTCAATCAGAAGAAAAAAAAAAAAGGAAATATGACTTAGTTTTACAATTGTTGTTCTTTGAGTTTTATCTTTCTTCGCCACTGATAAAAAGTTAAATGTCTTGTATCAGCAATTTCTTTTAGCCAAGAATGTTCAACACAGCTCAGTGGGACATTGTGTTTCTTCTTTTAGGCATGCTTATATAATGGTAAAACATTCGCTGTGTTGGATAAGTATGTGGAACCATCTTCTCTCAGCCCTGCAAATAGCATAGAAATACAACCATGGAAAGCTTTGGTACATGCTTTCAGTACAAGAAGGTTGCTGCCTAGTGGGAGGTTTTTTCAGCATATATGAAATTGTGTTTTATATTACAGTACAGATATTTATAGTCCAGTTTTGTATTTTACATCTACAGAAATTAGCTGTTGTATCATTATAATGAGAACTCATGGACGGGTCTGGAAGTACCTAAATGATAAATGATAAATATGATAAATATGCCCTGTTTCCCATCTTTTTATTTGTGCGAAAGATCTAAGATGGTTTTGGACAAAAGTTTAGCAAGAAGACTTACGTTACACAATGTGAATAGAAGTCTTAGAATGAGGTGTTGTTTTCCGGTTCTTTTTATTATAGTCTTTGATCTCTTTTAATGATAGATACATTGGAATTTTGATGACCTGTAAAATGCTCAGGATGTCGTAGTTAACTCGTGTGCCATTGACCAGTTGAACTATTTCTGCTTGATGGGTCATTATTAACTAGAAGCTGGGTGTAAAATGCAAAACAATGGAGCTATCATTTCCAAGCCAGCATTGCACAGATGTAATCCATATGGAAGCTATCAGGTTATTCCTGGTTGTTACATTCACATTAATTTTTTTTTCCCACAGAATGCATTTGTTTTGGTGGTGTCTAGAACAGTCCTCTTTTTTTCACTGCAGCATATTAATTTCAATGTTAGGTTAAAATGTCTGCAAGCCAAATTCTTGCTGCAGATTGATGATGGTACAAGTATGAGCAATGTCTGTCCAATAGATTTGAATAGTTTTTTTAAAAAAATCAGTTTTTTGAAAAAATAGATTGAGTGTAGACTACAGTTTTAAGTATATAAGGAGTTTTGTTTTAAAACTGAGTTATATTCAGTTAAGTGATCCCTATAAGAAAACTGTGAGAAATACTGTAGAGCTAAGTGAGCAGTGATGCTTAGGAAATGACAGAGATCTTCAAGTATTTGTGGAGCATATATCAAATATAGTTATAGCCATCTCTTGGGTTCTGTTACAATTACTGTATTTTAGGTAGGAGAATAGGATTTGTCATACTCATGGTCCTATTGACGAGGACTTTTGCTGGAAGAAGATATGCTCTATCTTATGTGGGAAATCTTACGGATAATGAAAAGTGGTTTCTTTCCCCGTGTCAGTCAGGGTGTTCAGTACAGCATTTCAGCCCTTGGTGGGCAACTGGGAGCATCTGAGCCTGCCCAGCGGCCGACATGGACTCCTGGCAGGAATGCACTGGAGAGCGACTGAACATTAGTGTTTCATTGTATCCCCAGATGAAATAGTTTACGTGTTTCCAGCTGGAGCTCTTTTCTCTTGTGTGTTTTTTTAATTTTCAATTTCCTGCCCATATTTTGAACCCCAATCATATGGCAAATGTTAAATCTATCAGGACATGGGGGGGGGGAGGAGGGGGTTATATATTATTTTCTTGAGAAACTTTTCCATATATTTAAAAGGTTTTCTTTTCCCCCCTCAGGGAATTCCTGGAATCCCTGGAAATCAAGGAGCAAAAGGACAAAAGGTATTATTAGTAGTTCAAAACACAGTTAAAACCTGTGCATATATATACCCATTCCAAAGTAAGGGTTCAGTCTATGCTGAGAGAAGAGTTTTCACAGTGGGCATTTAGGACATCAAACCGTGCTGCAAATGAGTGGAGACATGCTCCAAATTCTTTGTGACTTGTTTGAAAATCTCTCATTAGATTTTATTTCTACTGTTCCAGAAGGAATGCATAATTTAAAAGTACAAAAGTTAATGTCATAATACCTTGAGAAATAATCCTAACTAAATAAATCTCCATAATTAAACCATATTTGACAAATTTGTTAACTATACATACATTAATCACAGAACTTCTCTTTATGTAAAAAATACAGGGTGAAATTGGACCACCAGGTCAACCAGGAGCAAAAGGGTCACCAGGGGATACTGTAAGTTTGCAAAATGGTGTTATTATGAACAAATAATTCTAATGCTGTCATTCTCTAATTTTAATAAACAAACAAGAAATGGTAAATGTAGTAGCAAGCTAACATTTTCACGCAGGCAAGTATGGTCAGACTAAGTCCAATCTCTGAATTCCCCCCAAAATATTATAGATCCACTTTTCTTTTTAAATTGATTTCCTGACTTCACATTCAGTAAACAAATCCAGAAAACACATTAGTCTGAACTTACTTTCTGAATTAATTAACTTTGAATTAACTTTCAAAGTACTCAAATCAATTTATTATGAACTTAAATATTGTCATAGTGTACAATGGATTTCTGAAGATGAATTTCAGGATGCTTTTGTGATAGTGCTCTTTTGACAAACACTGGGTGAATAGCTGAGATCACTGAACTTCAAAGATCCTTAAAGAAATATTTCAGTTTTGGAATGTAGGAAATGGAAAATAGTTCATTCTTCCTGGGCAGTCCAGCTTACTGCATCTTTGGTACTGAGTAGGGTGATTTCCATGTTCTTTATAGTCCTTTAGAGATCATAGTAGTAAAATAATTGTTTGGAAAGTGGTGCAAGTATATACAGACTTTTAAAAAATTGAAATTTTAAAGGCAAAAGGGAAAGCTGCTTAAAACTGGTTAGAGATCTTTCATTAATTAGTATGAACTTCATAATTGGTTAATCATATGCTGCCTTAAAAAATAATTATATTCTATTAAAAAATTCAGCATTGTTTATAACTGTTAAAATGTCTTTTTGTAGTTTTCATTTAAAATTTAAATTAAAAATTTATGTGATTTTTATTTATTTAAAGAACCTATGTTTCACCCTATATTTGACCTCAACCAGATCAATATAGACTATTACGGCTAGAATGAAGTAAATTCTGTAGAAAATCAAGTACAGAATTAAGACTCATGCTATTATCTCTATGGACAATAGGGCACTAAATTACTAAAATGTTTTAACCTTCTAAGAAATTTGTTGTTTATTCTTAGTGTATATAGCCATATGGTAGTATAAGAGATTTTATACAGTTGTATTCAGGCTGCAGAATTCATAACAGTTGTCAGGGAAAAAATAAGATAGCACTTCTTAATTTGTAGCTGACTGGCACATGCAAATTTTTGATGTGTGACAACAATGGGAAGAAGAACACTTGTTTTTTTCTTGTCTTGTTGCTTCATCTTGAGATTCACTATATATTATGCATGTAATGGGGCTTGTCCATTCCCGGTCCAAATAGCAGGTACAAATTCAGTTTCTCAGGAAGCCAAGGAAGCAGTTCAGTGAAAATATTTAGTTGGGAAATTTCAGCATTTCTGTAGTGTTATTACTGAGATAAAGATTATTACATGGGAAACTGTAAGATACTGCTTAATTTCTTTAGCTTGGAAAATGCATTTGAAGATAAATAATTACTGAGTCCAGCTCTGATTTTCATTTTGATAACAATAGTGATCAGTTTTCTGATATCTGAACCAAGAAGAAGCATCAGGTTCTTAGAAATGCCTTGATAGCATTGCTTTAATAAATAAGAGACTAATGTATAAACACTTTTTACAAAAATTAATCTCAGAGCAGTAATTCTCTTGCTAATTAATTCTGTCTGAAATGGAAGGTAAAAGGTAGTAGTAAATGAAATTATCTGGACAAAGCTGAGGGATTTCAGTAACAGCAAGAAGGAAATGCTCTGGATAGAGCTTCAGAAAAATCATTAGAAATAAGCAGATGGCATTCTTGAAGTGGAAGAAAAGACTGAGAAGCTTAGAAAGTCATATCTGCATTGTAGGTACAAATGGCACTGACCATTTTATTTCTAAGTAGGGAATATTCCTTCTGTCAGCAGCAAAAGACAAGGCTATGGCAAATGTAAGTTTTTAGCCCAGTGGTGTCTTTGAAGTGTGGAACTTGTGGATGAAGGCTGTGAACTGTTCTCTCTGCTGCCTGTTACATTAAGCCTCTTGATATTTTGGCAACAGGTGAGAGAACGTTGCTACAGATTCTTGGATTTTGGTGACTGTTAACAGATTGTATTGTTCAGTTTCATAACTCGTCTGACTCTCAGTTTATCCACCCTATCTCTTTACAAAGTCTTTCCCTGTGAAAACACTTCATCAGTAGTGACCTTCCTCTTGGCATCCAGCCGTCAGGTTGGATTTAATCCGTTCCAAAAGACAAAAGGGTTTCAGGTGCCACTTTGTAGTGTTTAAAGTAGAAAGCTCATTCTGAACTTAAAGAAATCCATACTTATATCTGAAAGGTCAAACACAGGATAGTCAGTGGCTCTGTAAAAAAGGGTTAGATGTTCATTTCTCAGTCCTTAGGATGCCTACTGTCACACTGCTAAGGCCATCTTACTGTCAGTATCTACCTTTCATTGCAGGACAGGAATAATCTTCTTGAGGACCTTTCTTTTCTGCTCTCAGTGACTCCAGTGGTGCCACCCATGTTGTTGTGATAGCTTGTGCCTCATTTTGGTGGGTGACAGGAACCTTGAAGGAAGAGGTTGCCAAGGATCTATCTCAGTGTGGACCTTTTGATTCTCTATCTTTCTTGCTGAATCTGTCTAAAATCCTAGTTAAGGTTACCACCTTCTAGAGTACCTAAGTGCAGACCTGATATCAAAATTATTTGGGGTTTATATCCTGCTGCATCATTCCCCATTCTAAAGAGAATCCTTGTTTGATTGGAAGTTAGTAACACATATGCCTAGCCATCTTGGTGCATGCAGTCTTGCGGAACTATGTGTTGCTGCATGCCAAATTAACCATATAAGTATGAAGGTAACTACTAGCCTAAGCTCCTTTATTTACTAGTGCTGGAATATTCCTCAGGGTATGGCACTTCTCTGTCCAGATTGTTACTGGTGCGTGTTTCCCTCTTAAGACAGAAAGGGTACCCAAAACCAGGAGTCTTTTTTTTCTCCAGAGAAGAAGAAAATACACATTGACGTACTGGAACTCAGAGCTTTAGGACGAGTTTGTTTATGGGGAGCCCAAGTTAAGGGCTTGCTATAAGTAAATAGTGACAGAAGGCATGATAGTTTTGATCCCCAAGCAAAGTAATGAAAGGGTTTTTCTTCTTTTCTGGGAAGATATTGCAGTTGTTTTTCAGATATCTGAGTCACATATGAGTCTTGAACATGATATCAGACATTCTTATTCACTTTAGAATATTCAATCAGGAGTGGGAAATTTGCTCTTGATGTCATTTTAATGAATGGGCTTTTCCCAAATTTTGTCTCCTTTGCTTTCAACTGGAAATATAGTTTGCTTTCCGTTAAGAGTTCTACATTTTTGGAGTCAAAGTCACAGAGATAATGCTTTATGCCTTTTCCATGATTGTCTAAGGATCACCAAAAGACGAAGTCAGATGCGGTTGACCAGATTTTGTCTACATCTGGCCAGCTAAGACAGTTGTGGTTTGTGGATTTTCTTAGTGTGGTGATAAGGAGTCCTATGCTCTTCTCACACCCAGCAGACCTGATCACAAAGGATTTAGAGAAGACTGTATGCTCCAATTACAACACACATGCTGGATGGTTCAGTATGTCTAGAAAGAGTCTGTTCTTCTCAAATTACTCCTGGAAATAAGAGCAATATATGCTTACCTGGCTAAATGGAGCATGTACTTCGCCTAAGGCTTATCTGAGTTCTCTCTATCCTTGCTATTTTTGATTATATCTTATATATTTTGATTATATCTTAGTGTTGAAGTTTTGATTTTGTGCATTAGTGCAGTTAAAGTCCTTTTAGTACCTGTAACTTCTACTGCCCTCTCCCTGAAAGCATGCCTGTATATTTTTTTCCCCACGTTTCTTGGGATTTTGTAATTTTATATAGGATTATTTGGTTGATTATTTGGTGAGCGGGTCTTCGATTTAATGGAATGTTATGTCCATTGTGGGAAGACTTGTTTTTCACTGGCCATTTGTTCTCTATTTTTCTGTGAAGGTTGCCTTTTTTCCCCAGTGAGAAGGTGGATAAACTTCAGATGCTTAAGGCTGAATAGTATTCTAACTATTTTTCAGAGAGAATATATTTTCAGACCCCTCCCAAGTTTCTATTTTATCTTGCGTCTGAATCACACATATCAGGTGCTAAATTTCATTTGCAATCAGTCAGGTTGTTCAGACCTCCAAGGGGAGGAATCATATCACATCCTGTAAGTCAAGGTTTGCTGTGTGCCTGTCCAGTAATGTACATCTATCCCATCACAAGTAAACCTCACCATTTTTGAGGTGATCTTTTGGTTTCAACTGTTATTTGTCAGAATGGTGCTGAGATCATCAATTCCACAAAAGACTCTTAAATCTTTACTGATGGTTCTGAGTATTGCTTAGTCATGTGGAATCCAAATGGATATGTGGACTACCACTTGAAGTAGCTGAGGAGGTTATTAAACTGTAAATAGACTTCTCAAAGTTGTACAGTCCACAGATCTCACCTACTTTCCTATTTCTTAATTTTTCACTTTGTTTTATTAGTTTTCATCAAGGAAAATTCAGAAGAACTAAGGGTGTGGTTTGTGCTTTCTCCTATATCTCTGTAGATAACCACAAAAAAATGAGAGAGCCCTGAACTTGCTCTCTGAGTATTGCTAGGTTTAAAAAAAACTTGACTCTGGTTTCCAGATAACAAAGATTATATATAGGCATATGAGTGTCTGTAAATGCATTGACGAGCTCACTTCTTTCTCCATGCTCACAGTTCCTTAATAAAATATATGATCAATTAAAACCAATGCAGTCCCTGTTGAGGGAAAGATTGAAACCAGTTTGGGGTTTTAGAAATTCTGAGCTACTCTGTCACCCAATGCGTTCAGAATTTCCTGCACAATATACAGCTACCCTGCATCCACCCATCAGCTCTTCCTTTCCTGACTCTACCACAGGTGTGACCACTATATTACAGCTGTCACTGAAGCAAGTACACTGCTTAATTTTCTTTTCATGAACGTAAAGGACTTTTTCAGCCATGTAAAGATCTCTGGAAAGAAAATACTTCCTTGAGAACCAGTTATTGCAGTTCTTTAGATCACATTTGGAAGAAACATTGCCTGAACTGGAAGTCCAAATGTTCCTACTCCTAGTTAACACATGCGCATTCGTTCTCTCACCTGTGCCTCTAATCTTTTTTATTGCCTACCACTGGAAATTTTTTCTCCTTTTCTTTCTGACAAAACTGAACAAAATGTCAGAGGGAAGCCTGTATCAACAGCTATAAGAAAACCTTGTGGGATTCCAAAGTGTACATATTTATTCAAGTAACTCACCTACAATGTATTCTTCAAATTTTATTTAGATAAATAACATCTGGTTCTTGATACACTTGAAAATAATTTATTCATGTTTCCCATCAACTTATTTAATGTATCTTTTGTCACCTGATAAAATAAGTAGAAAATTGATGCATGGAATATTTGAATGTGTTATATGGCATTAGGGAATTTCAACCAGAAAAGACAGTGGGATTTTCCTTGTATTAGTCACACTGAATATGTTTGTTCCAGAAAAAACAGATGGAAAGCTTGTGGATGGTCTATTAATACCTTGGGAAAATTCTTCAGTTATAAGTTCTCCTTCACTAAGTAGTATGCCTATTACATTGCCAATATCAGTAATTTATTAATTTATCTGTCACATAAATAGTGTCAGCTCTGGAAAATAGGGGAGTAACACTACCTTTTATGTCCTTGAATTGTTCTTTACTTTTATTTGGGACATGCTCTTTTAATTTTACATGCCATAGTTTTCAGATTATGTTCTCAAGCTTTTCCTATATTGCATTTGCAAATTTTCTTCTTGCAGCGTACTGATTTCATACAGTTGTCTTCCTGTAATTTTTTAAAATGAAATACATTAAATATGGACTTGTAATTAAAGTGCAAGAAAGGAAGCCAGGACAACTGGGTTTTATTTCTCTCTTTCCTGCAGATGTATGCCTGACCTTCAGTTCTACTAAACGTATTTTCTGGTTTGCCTGCTCTAGTATATGTTTGCAGATCAGTGTGGATATATAGGTGTATCTTATTAAATACACCCCCCCCCCCCCCAAACTATTCTGTACACACAGTATTTCCAGTTTGTATAAGATAAAATGATTGAGGAACATTTATGATGAACATTTAACCACTTCTGTAATCCAAGGGGTGGTGTGGGCATAAACTAGAAGTGATCTTGTATGGAGTTGGTAGGGGGTAGGCTCTCAACATCATGTTACATGACTCAAAACACAGGGCTACACTGAGGTGGCAATATGAAAGGAGACAGAAATCCCCTAGTTACATTTCTCATCCCTTCCCACTGTCCCTCTCCAAGCCTATGCTTGCTTTTCCCTACCGATTAACATGCTAGTAATAAGCACAGAACAGGAATCTGAGGAAAAGAAAATAATTATTTCACAGTGGTTTTTGGAAAAGGAAGATAGCCTTCAAGGAATGCAAAAAATATCACACAATGAAGAGAACTGTATTTCAGTAGTGAGGAGGTCAATAGATGACATGAAATTCAATTTGAAAAAGCCAGATTGAATTAAGCCTTACAGTGAAATGAAAGTGGGTAAAACTTTATTTTGCTATGTAAATAAAAAGAGAAAAAGTGAAGAAGCAGGCCTGATGTAGAAGTGAATTAAGACAGTCTTAATATAATCAAGGTTATTTCTATTCCAAAAGTATGAAAGAAATGGCATAGGGTATAGTAAACCTTTATTTACCAAATCATAGATTACACTAGTTTAACTGCATCAACTTTAATCAGATGACTGATTTTCTGTGTAAGAACAAGCAGATCTAATCCTCAGAGTTCAGAGGAGTGTTGGAAATTATTTGATGTATGCTATCATTAGTTACTTTAGAGAAATTGAAGTTAAATAGAAGAATTTTTGTGTGCAGTTGACTGAATGGGTAAATTTCAGATTGAGGAAAATTGGCAGCAAGTTATTCAAGTTTTAATCTTGTGATTGATACCATTTATTTGTATTCATAGACCTGTGTCTGTGGCCTAAAGAACAAGTTGCTGTGTTCATTGATAGAAAGTTTGGTGACCTGTACTTTCTTAGAACACAGCAGGAAAGAAACCAGAGTTAATCTCTGCTGCCTCACTTAACAGTAAAGCACAGGTGAAATACCAGAAAATTGATGAAATGCTGAAAACCCTGGCTACCAGGAATTATTTCTTGTTCTAAATATTCTGAATTTTCTCTTGTATTTGCAAAAACAAAGCCATCCTTTTAGTCTTAGCAAAGTAAGTTAATAATTATTTTGGCAAAACTGAGTTACAATCTGTGTAACAAATTACTGTAGACATACATTTATTTTTGATCACATTTAACATTTTAAGGAGGTCTGAGAGAATGTCATTGAACTGAATAGTTCCTAACATTTAGTACTAAATGAAAGGTGATTGTTTTTATCTATATGAAAGGGAAGATTAAATAACAATAATAACAGTAGTTTTTGAAAGTACTATCAATTAGAATCATTGATAAAACTTAATCTCTGACAAGTTAGATTTCCAGGCCTTATTTAGTTTTTTGACTTTCTGTATTATTATTCTACTTTTATTTTATTCTGTGTCTTAAGTATACTCTCACAGCAGATCATATGTCAGAGTATATATGCAAGTCCAAATAAAACAATAATAATATCTTGGTTTTATTGATGCATGCAGTTCTAGAGTCAAAGAGAAGTGAGATGAAGTGGTGAGAAAGATACAGATTAACACCAGATGTGGAAAACACTATAAATGGGAATTCCTTCTTGGAAAGTATGATTTTTAAGGAAGATTTCTTTTCTAATCTATACTTGAGAGTAGCTTTAAACAGAAATTAGGAAAGCCAGCCATTTGATGGTTTACCACACTTCAGCTCTTAGTTTATGTATGGAACAAAGGCAATTAAACGTGCCTTTATCAGCACATTTCCATGAGAGGAGTCCAAGAGATGGTTTTGGCAATGCTCTGGCTTTGTACATGTGCTGAAGTGTCATGATCTGAAATGGCAGAAGCTATTGGGTTCTTGAATAAACAGTTCAATACTGAAGATTCTGTGGGAGATGCAAAGGTGAGGCCCCAAAGTTAACTGCTCCCGATAAATCTCCACAAAGTTTGCAAAAGGAGTCAAGGCATGGCAACCTCTGAGGGACACACAGTCAGAAAGAAGGAAGAGAATTATGAAATACCATGTATACTTTTACTGGGTTTGGGAACCCTAAATGGAAACTAAGAAACTCTTGTGTCACTTTCAATTATAGCTAAGAACATATTAAAGGTATGTTAAAGATTAGATCACACAGACGGGGTTTTGAGTTGCAGAATTTTTCTCTCAGGAGTATGTCATGACAGCTCTGCACTTTTTTCCTGTTTTTTTTTTTCCATTTTCTTCCGGTAGCCCTTCCTTAGGCCACAAAAAGTCTAAAGATCAGAGCTACAGCCTGCATACTAATGTGATGAAAGTCATTATATTTCCTGTCCTATTTATTTCACTACAGAAATGTAATACTAATACTAGTAATACTAATACACAATACTGAAGCCATTATTCCTCTAGCTTATTACAAAAATGTCTCTGCCTTTTTCAAAAATAAATAGGGTTTGATGGGACCAGAAGGCTCATTTGGTCTACCTGGAGCTCCTGGGCTTAAGGTAAGTATTGGTGTTAAATTGCTTTGACTTTGATAAATTAATTGCTTTATAGATGAAAAAATGCCAGGATTTCACAGTTAATTTTTTGGTCGATTGAATATTGGTGAGCAGCTGTATGATCTTCCGTATATTACTTTATATGATAGGTCGGTCTCAAGAGACCGTCATATAGCTCAGTAAATGGTGCCTGTCATCCCATGGGGTTTGGAACAATTGCAGAAATGGTCACAAGACTTTGTTTCAGCTTCGCAGTCCTGGAAAATGTTCTGCAATGCTGGGAGCCAGATAATTCTCAGTATACAGAACTCTCTGCCCATGTTACATTTATTTATATTTTAATTGTGTTAAATAACGTTACATGCTGGTTTTTCCACCCGAGGAGCCAAATTTATTTCAGATGTAACTTTATTGATTGCACTGCAGCTACAGCAAGAATTAATTTGACCCATGCCCTCAGAAACTAAAATAGATACTGTAAATCCAGATCTGTTAGTGTAGCCTTTTAATTTAATACAAGATGAGTTTTGGCTAGTAAGCACTGAATTGTATGTCCTAGAGAATATTTAGGAATATAGAATCCATTTCCCAAACTTTGTATTTACATTTAGCTCCATTTCCCACTCATACATTATTTTATATCTAAAAGTACATATGCATTTATTTAAAGTTGTATACTGAAGGTAACATTTGTTAAAGTGGTCGATGTTTGCTATGGTCAAGCAGATTGAGAACCTATGAAATGGCTAAAAATTAATCAGCTTTATTTTCATTTGTGAAAATAAAGCTTTTATTTTTTGTATCTATCTCATTCAGAATTTAAGATGATTCTTACAGAATCATTCTTAATAAGCTCATTCTTACAGAAGAGCATCATAAAGTAATCAATAATTCTTAGATTCTAATGAAAATCCTTGTGCTGAGTATATGCCTAATTCCATAGGCTACAGTAAAAACCAAAACATAAACATATTTTGGCTCAGACAGGTCTGAGGATTTTCAGAGTTTTATTAAATAAGACGGTGGAAATGTGAAGCCAGTACACCCCAACATGGTGTGACTGGGAAAGGGAAATCAGGCAAGTGGGGAAGGGCCAGGTGAGCAGAGGCTGGGAGATGACATTTTGTCATCAGTATCTCATCATTCCTGAGAGAAATTTGAAACTCCAGGTTTCCTCTAAGGGAGCAGAACGTTAGCCTTTCAGTCACCAGCTGTGGCTGTTTTTATGAGCCTATTTCCCAGCGGTGTCTGTTTATGTTTGCTATTCATACCACATATGACAAAACATACTGATGTATTGCCCACGCTGTTGTATTGTTATATAGGGTGATAAAGGTGAACCTGGAATACAGGGGAAACCAGGATCATCAGGAGCCAAGGTAAATATGAATCTGGAAGTATTCTAGTTAAAGGAGGGATTGATTTACTGGTTTTTCATGACTTTCCATTACTAGCTACAAGGCAGTTTATTTCAATATAAAACAGTGGTTAACATAAAATCGCATCAGAATCCATTTAATGGCTTATTCTTACTAATTTTATACTAGATTTTAGGCAATGTAAGTCAGCTGTTCATGAAGTTCAAACCTGCAAATATTGCCATAACTTCAGATAGTTTTATTTGTGTAATTTTGAAAAATCAACATCAACTGTATTAAAAGGCAATTAAAAAAGAAGATTCCGTAAAACTAAAATTAAGAATTAGGAGTCCCTTTTGTGGCTTCTCTATATTCAAATCCCTTCAAAAATTCTCCAGACATTTGAATCATCCTAAGTTATAAAATTGCAAAATATCATAGCCAAAGCATATCACATGACCTTGAGAAAACATGCAATATATGTTTTTACACACAGCATATCACTGACATGGAGCTATTGTATTACTCAGGGAGAACTAGGATTACCAGGTGCTCCAGGTGAACCAGGCTACCCAGGCATTCCTGGTACCCAGGGTATAAAGGTAAGTATTTTTTCCAGTTTTACATTAATTGCATATTTTATTGGAAGTGCTTTTTTTAATAAGTGATCATTATTAAGGGAAGTCCTTTTTCTAAATACATTATTATTTTTAGAGAACAGCTGGTATATTTTGGAAAGCCCATTCTTTAGAAAACCAATCATTTTTCATAGGGAGGAGAGAATGGCCAAACTGGAGAAAGTGTTAACCTAAAATGCTATGGCGTGGGTATTAATGAAATTTCCATTATGAATTATAGTACATAATGATATGACCTATGATTCTATAGTTACTTAGTCTTATACCTTATAGCAAGTGCTACATCTATAAAGTCTATCGTAAAAACTGTTTTGTGGAGCTCCCATAAGGAGTGGAGCAATTAACCCTAGGCAGATGGAACAGATTCAGCTCAGTTAGCCTTAGCCATTAAGAGTTATCTCATCTAAGCAAGCTGTCCAGGTTCTCTCCATATTTAGCTGAGAGTCTTAACTCCTTGAGGAGTCATTAATTCACATCTTCAACACCTTTCTTCAACTGTAGCTGAAGCCTAGACAATGAGCTACATCAAATACTGACATTTTAGACAGGAAAAGTTAGGTTAGATGGATCCTTCTTCTACTGTACAGGTTGAAAATTATTTCTTCTTTTCAGGCAAGAACCTATGTTTATTCCTCTTGCATACTGAGTTCTCATAAAGATCATGCCTTCAAGGATCTCACCATCTCTTGGTGCAGCCTTATATCTATCAAACACTGCTATAGACATGGTTATGCTGAAATTACTCACTGGTGAAGAACTGTTTTGTGAACACATTGTAAAATTTTGTATTGGTGTTTGAATTATCTGGATAGTCATCCTTATTTTTAAAGTGTAGTTATGTCAGATTTTCTGACAATCACATGTCTTTAAGGAGTCCCAGATTGAAAAGATTATAGGCAATGTTGTTTTTTGGCATGTTTTGAAATTCAAGCACACAGCTTTTTGCATAACTTAAAGCTGTAATTAATTAACATTACATTAAATGCTTTCCTAGCGATTTTCTTGTACAAGATGACAGCATTCTACTAAAAATCTCCTGTGTGGTTGAAACTTCTCAGTCTTGTCTCAGCCAGTAAGGCAGAACTTTTTGTTTGACTGGAAGCTGGAAGGCCCCTAGAATATTTCTTGTTTTAAAATACTTACTTATTTTTATCTTAGTCACAGAACTCACTGGAGTGTGAACTGAGTCTCTTGAGCAAAAATCAGTTATGTCTATAGAGTGGATTTTTGTCTATAGAGGACTTTGGCTATAGAGTGGGATTCAAGAACCTGAAAATTAGAAGTAATTGAAAATCATTACTCTTTGTGCCCTGTGGTTAACTACAAAAAACTTGAGTTGTGTTTTCTAGATGGTGTTTTTTTCAGGATGGCACCTTAGCCAAGAAACAGAGAAAGACCAAGAATTTATACTTTACATATGCTATTAGGCAATTTTATGTGAAGGAAACACTATATGTTTATTTGAAACAGCTGGAGAAAAAATATTCACTGTAATCTTCAATAATGTGATTTGAGGAGAATTTCATGGTTGAACACCTGTCAGCTCTCACAGTTCAAAAGTGGTTGAAGTCAAATCAGTTTCATTGCTGTAAATCAATTAATTCTAATGTAACTGAAGCTCTGACTTGTATCCATTACATTTTCAGTCTAAATTTTAGTTAAGGTTTCTTTATTCTGGACACATTTAAAGCAATAATATTTGCATCCTGAAAATCAAATGTTTCATTGCAGATAATAAGTACTTTCATTATTTTCTTGTATTTTTATGGAAAAACATGACAAAGAATTCTTTTTTCACAGTTTCTTAATTGGCATATATGAGTCTAAAGCTTATTTTAATGATATACTGTTTCTTTGGAGCAATGTAAGTGATCTGATGTCATGGAACAGGTAGACTTGTTTCCTTAGGATATAGTTTACTATAACTAACAAGCTTTACCTGCAACTATTCAAACTAGATATTTATTCAAGTGACAAACTGTCGAGGCTAAAAATGTTGCTATATGTGCTCAAATTTAATCTTTAAATGTAAATTTTAAATTTAAAAAAATATTTTAGATTAATTAAATGAATACAATTAAGTTAATAAGTTAAATAAAATTTTAAATTATATTTGAACTGATTTAATAATAACCTCAAATTTTAATAAACCTGGATACCCGCCTTTTAAGTACCATTTGCACCATCTGATTGCTGATCACCCCACTAATGTTTATTTACTAATATTTAAATGGAAGTCAAAGGAGTGGGTGGAAGCAGTTTTGATTAAATTTAAATATGATTTTTTTTCTGATAAAAAAAATATTTTCTTCCTTGGTGTGTCATATATAATTGCTGCATTCAACGGGTTTATAGTGAGTGTTACAGTGATTATACTCTATTCTCTGTGAGTGAAGGGAAGCATACTTAGTGGTTAGCATTCAGATGAAATTTAACCCAGCAGAAGCACTGCCCCCCCCTCCCCCCCCCGCCTACATCCTCTCCACTCCCATACACTGACTGGATAAAATCCTGCTGGATTTGCTGCCTCATTATGTTGTATTTTTTAATTTTAACGTGGTATATGAGTAACTACTTTTCTTTTTGATATTTCTTTCTATGATAGATTCCCTTAATATAACTTTCTGTACTTTTCTCAGTGTTTGTGTACATGGGGATAAAGTGATTTGTTTTCATTCAGTATAAATAAAAGCTATTAGATGCTTCTCTTGTATTTACTATGTTAAAACACAGACTACATGTCTTTGAGATGAATCATGGTACAATGGAGACTTTTCTTCTAATATTTTACAGGGGGACAAAGGAAACCAAGGTGAAAGTGGTATCCAGGTATATCAACTTTGTTTCTAATGAAATAATCTGGCAACACTATTAATACGAAGTCTTAGGTATTCATGCAGGAGCTGTTTTTTTTAAGATTAAGCTCCACAGAAAGTTTGCTTGAGGAATAGAAGCACTGAGCCCTAACTCTTCTTCAAGGAAAACTGCCCAGTACGCCCAGTATGAATTTCCATCTGCGTTTCTGGGGCTGAGCAGGCTATTGATATTTGGTGCTGCTGCCCCAGGGGGCTGTGACATGACCCAGCACTGTCCCTGGATGGGTTCTGTCCTGCCTGCCCCAGGCACTGGGGGATCACATAAATGCTCGTAGTCAAAGTAACGCCACCTGGCCTCTGCCTGCCTGCTGTAGTATAATCAGTGGGATTTTCCTCCTTGCTATCTAAAAGTCATGGAAATACCTACAAGGAAAAGAAGAGTATCATCATGTCCCTGCTCAGATCCTAACTTGGCTTCTCTGTGTTCAGAGTAGAAATTACATCCTTCTGCACAGTTTCTGCTCTGAACTCTTGAAGAGTAACTTTTCATATTGATTTGGCCTGGTTTAGGATGAGATTTCAGGGTTTAGCTCTTTGTGTTATCTTTGATAGTTTAATTACATCTCCCAGATAAATGTATACTTTAAGAAAATGTGCTTCTTTCCCAAAGGGACTGAAAGGAGAAAAAGGAAGACAAGGAAATCCAGGCTTACAGGTACTGTTAAAATAGTGATCCTAGTTCAAGAGAGCCGTGATTCATATTTGTTTTTTAAGATTACTTCCATCAACGTGGATAGTTCTTTGCATCAGGTAAAATATATTTATGTATAACATGGTTACATAGTACAATACATAAATTACCTCTTAAAAACCTTAGTATTTTAAAAATAACAAATACAACACATATAGAGAAGGTGGAGCCACACTTTTCTTGGCTGTGGACAGTGAAAGGATGAGAGGAAATGGCCATGAGTAGGAACGCAGGAAATCCCAACTTGAAATACAGGAAAAGCATTTTGGTTTGAGGGTGGTCAAACACTGAAGCAGGCTGCTCACAGAGATTGTGGCAAAACCTGTCTGGACTGGGCATTGAGCAGCCTGCTCTGGCTGGACCTCTTCTGAAAAGGAAGTTGAACCCATGGAGGTCTCTTCCAACCTACGTGTTTATGTGGTTCTGGGATATTAGATCTTGAGAAACAGACTGAAAGTACATTTTTCTGGATTATTTTATTAAATCCTTAATTATGGAAAATTTTAATGAAACAATTACAAATAATATGAAATACAAATAACAGCACAAAGTGGCTTTTGTGTAAAGGTTGTAAGAGTGATGCTTGAGATGTTAATGAGATGTACCATACTACACTTTCATGTAGTTCATTACCTCCTATATATACTGGGAGTCATTGTTGACATCTTCTGTGCTCATAAATTACAGATGTTTCCTGTTTCAGCTGCAAATCTGAGATCCGGTTGTTTCTCTTTAACTCTGGGCCAATGTGTTCTGATTGTGTCATAGTTGGCTATCTTGTTATACCACAGAAAATAACTGTTAGTATTTATAAATGCTTGTTAACTACATAATCTATGTCATGTCTAAACAGAGAAGTATTTGTTAGAGGTACATATCTAAAACTAGACTTGGAAGGAAGTCACAATTGCTTTTTTTCAGAATTACAACATCGATACAGCTGCCTGTCTAGCCAGAAGGAGCTGATTCCAGTGGAGCATGGGCAGGAGATCTAGACTGTATGTTAGCCTAGCTTTATCACTCTCAGGGGTATGTAGGTTGACAGGAGTCCGGTAGTAAAGCTGAGCAGATATTTTTGAATTAGTTTAACCAAATGTAATGTCCTACTCTAACATTTTACACGTTAAACTTTCTGGTTTTCCCTTCTGCAAATAAGGGACAGATTTTTTGTATATTTATTATTTTAATCATAAGGTAAACCAAAGTGATAGTGAAAGAAAACATTATTTTTTTTTTCAGATAGAATGATGCAGCTGAATTGCTGTTGATTGCTTTTTTTTTTTTTTTTTTTGAAGAAAACTGAAAAAATAATACAGGCTTGGTCTAGAATTGTTTGCCAGGCTTATCTAGTTTGGTCAGCAACCAAAAAATCAGTCATTCACATATTTCTGGTAGACAGCGCTAGGTTCTTCCAAAGTTTCTCAAGCCTCCAGGACTTCTCAAAGATACAGTACAGATTCCCTTGTCCATAAGAGTATAGCAGAAAAGTGGAAGAGCCTGTGTAGAACTGCCATCTTACCATGGAGCTTAATGATCAATAACACCATTGAACCATTTGGCAGAAATGACACCGAAACCATTTGCTGACATGCAAAATCTGGCTTACAAACCGAGTTTGTATTTCAAAGGCTCTGAACTTGATTTCTGTCTAGTAAGACAGTCTTAAACAGGTAGAATCAGGTGTTTCCTTTTGCTGGAACACAAGATTTTATTTCATTTGTCTTTTGTAGAGTGAATAAGTTTTTCTCTATATGCACTTCTTGTACACTAATAAGATATATGGTTTATAATATTGATGATATTTTTCTAACTTACCCTTTTGGTCTATGATATTAAAGGTATTACTAAAGTGTTAATTCACCATGATATACATTTTTCATCCTTATATGCAGTTTTGGTTTTTGTACAAATAACAATCACAGAATCTTTAAAAATTGACATTTGATTAATTATTGAAAACACGGGACAAAGATACTATTTTTTGATTCCAAGTAATTTGGCTCAACCTGTTGTTTTTTGTTTGTTTCATATTAATTCCTAAAGGGATTAGAAGGATTGAGTGGAGAACAAGGAGAGGTAAGTATTGTATAATGACAAGTATAGTATTACAAAATTATTCCATTTGTATGGAATTATGTGATCTGTAAAATGTGTGTTTACAGTCTTTTTTCTGTACTTGCATCTCTATAAGCAACAGAAGATAAATTAATTGAGAAATACCAGAGAAAATAAAGATGTATTAGTTAAAAAGAGATGCTGAAATATGTATTTCATTAAATGGAAGATTAAAAAAAATTATTAAAGTCAAGTATATGCTTCAAGAGAATTGAAAAACCAACCAAACAAACAAAATTAGGAGCTGGTTGAAGAAAACAAATAATTAAAGAAAAAAAAATAGGAGATTCTAATTTCATAGAAAAATAAAAATATAGTTCATAAAAGGATACACCATACTTGATCAAAATGATCCATATTGTTCAGCAGCAGCTAATAATAGCAGGGCAGGATACAAAAATAAGGCACAGGATACTCAAAGAAGATCATTCTTTTTGTATAGCTTCACTCTTTTTGGCAGTCAACAAATCAGGGTTATTTAAGCTAGAGATCAAGACCATTGCATTTAATGTCAGTCTTGAATTTGCCTAATTCCTTTTGAACTGTGCTGATATACTGTACTTTCAGCTTCCATAAAAGTCTGTCATAAGGGCTTCCATAGCTGAACTATTTGCCTTGTGTGCTTTAACCTTCACCAGTGAGATTTCTTAGTGTGCCTTTATTTCAAAGCTAATGAAAAGAAATATAGCAAAGCCTTTACAAAGATTTTTTTAGAGGATACTGTCTTTGAGACTGACTCAGAAAATGCAGGGCAGAATTCTTTCTCTCTACTACTAAGTTTTTACAGAAATAATTCAGCTTGGCCTGAAACTTGAGGGGCATAAAGGGAAGCCTGCTTGGACTGCTCTTGGTCTGTCAGAAACTGCATTTGTTGCTCTCCAGGATATTTTTAGAAGTCACTTTTTTTTTTTTTTTTTTTGTTGTGTTCGCTATTGTAGATATATTTATGGCCAGACTGCTTAATCTTTGTGTTGCATGTTGTTTAAAAATTGGTATTTAAAAGATTAACTTTGTTAGTTATTTTTTATTTATTCCAATATTTAGTGAAATCAGGGTACACACTGTCCCATTAATATAATTCTCCTTCAACTTTATTTAGAGATTTCTTTGTTCAACCCTTTTTTATTAAAGCATTGTTGCATATCAATAACTGGACATATTAATTGGAAGCTCAATTCTCATAATTAAATAATTTTATGCATTTAAACATATAAATTACCCTATATGCTGCTGTGGTTCTATGAAGTTCTTAAAATGACAGTGTGGCTCATAGGTGATTTGCTAAATCATTGCCAAAATTGGTAAAAGATTCCTTGTATACTATTGAACTAGCCTCTTTAAATATTATAAACCATGGTAAAATAAATTTCCTCTGAAAAATCCTTTTAATAATACTCTTACTATACACTAAGATATTATGTCATTGTATTTACTTATCAGACCTATAAAAATAGTTTATTTTCTATTTTTATAAAATATGTTGTCTTTTGTTAAACTCTGACTCCTCAGTAAAAAGTTTCCTCAGTCTGTAATTCTCAGCACTTATTGAGCGCTTTTCCTTTTTTAAATTTTCTTTGCCAATAGTAAAGGTCAACAAACAAGGCCACATATGGTATGTGGCTGAGCATTACAGGACCAAGATATACGGCAGAAAATGTTCCCTCAGCAGTTTCATTTGCTTTTTGGGAAGTTCTGCAGGCAGTTGTGCTGATGCTTCCAATGTTTTGTCCTGCTTTTTTTATACTGGCTTCTTGCCTGTAACGTTTTTCTACAATAGATGCCATTTTCTCAGTATTGCACTGGTTCTTAATGCTTTCTAGCCCCTTTAACATTTAGTCCAAATAAATCAACTTGCAAGTCAGATGTCTTTTATTTAAATAGTCCATAGCTGTAAAAGTAATTAAAATTAAAACAAATAACTTCTAGCTGCAAGAACAGCATGATTTTTAGATCCCAGCACATAGAGCTTCTAGTATAGCCACAGGCATCTACGTACGCTCCATATGTTTATCTCTGGGACTTGCTGACCCTGTTAAATGAAAAAAAATCCCACTTGTAATTATGTAATGGAAATGAACAAGTACAAATCTACATGGTGTGACAAGGATTATCAGTTCTCTATGACTACAACATTCAGGTTGACAGTATCAGGAAAATAAAATGCAATTTTAAACTTGGAAGAACTCAGTTCTGAATCAGTGTGTTACTTTTGTAGTGGGAAGAGGGTATGGACTGCTGTTCAGTCTGTGCATGACGTCTTACTGGCAGACCATCTTCTCAGCAGTACTCTTAGGCTCTTGACTGACATCTGTCACATTATGTCTCATTTCTCTTTTTTCTTTAAGAGGAAAAACTACCTGCCTTATTTTGGTGGCTAGCTCTCTGCATATACTGAGTAATCCAATACGGAATTTGAAGCTTGCTACCCTGTAATAATTCATGTGGAGACCTCCAGGCATTGTTACTAAATCAGACCAAGCCAGAAAGCTTTGGATTTTTCTGATGTAAAGAATTTTGATAAGTACGATATAGAATGATAGAAAGTAATATAAATATCATAATTTAAAATTCAGTGTAAGTCTATGAAGATGGTATGACTGAGTGCTTCTAAAACTTGCATATTTGCTCCAGTAAGTTCTGTCATCTATAGTAATCCTGCTGCCTTGTTTCCATAATTCTGTCTAAAATAGTTGGAAGGGGTGAAAGAAAATTTCAAAGCAACTGATAACATTATGCAGAAGCTGTGCAAAAATGGAAGGAAAAAACTCATCAGGGAGCAAGCATAGTATACTAACTTTAATCTTGGGCACGTACCAGATTACATTGTACTGATGTTTTATTGGCTCTAGCATAGGGAAACAGTTCCACATGAACGATTGCAGTAGGTAATTCCATACATAGAGGAACCATTGCTTTGATGCAGATATATCGAAATATTTTCCAGTATTATTTTAACCTTTTCCAGTCATGCAAATGGACTACAGTTGTTATCAGTCATATGGAGAATAAATGAAGTCAGAAAAAAGCCCTAACTGAAATAAAACTATTTTTTTCTTTATCTTATACACTAGAAACACAGGGTAAAAGTCTTGATTATTATAGTACGTTTGCCAAGAACTTCAGTGATTCCAGAATTTCACTTCTAATTTTTCCAGCCTTCTAAGGATTTTAACATACTGTAATAGATCATCAAATTTTCATGAAAAAGTGAACAAAGCCTTTCTCTCCATATATTAATAAGGAAGACTATTTTGATTAACTAGTAAGTAAAATCGGTCCTTAAAGTTAAAAAAAATACAATGGTAATTTATTTCTAGTTATATTTGGCAAATAACTGTATCTGAAATAGTTACTAAAGAATCTGAAAACTTCACTACAGTTTAGTGAAATAGAACTCATCAATACCAAGTTAGTTTTCAGTGGCACCTCATATTCATTTTATGTAGATCACCAATGAAGATTTTTCTCAGAATATGTTTGCTTCATGCTACCTAGCTTCCAAATGGTCTGTGAAGATACGATTGGCTTTTCATTGGTTTTAATTCCAGAAAGGTGAGAAAGGAGATCCAGGCATTCAAGGCATCAGTGGGCAAAAAGGAGAATCTGGTATCCAGGGTTTGGTTGGACCTCCTGGTCTCAGAGGTCAGCCAGGAGATAGAGGACCCCCGGGACTGCCTGGATCAGATGGAAAACCTGTATGTATAGACCTCAAACTTATCATTTTGGGTACCTTAAAAACCCCAAACAAATGCATGCTCTCTTTTTTTTTTAAACTGTTCTCTGTTTAATTCAGGCACGAGAATTTTCAGAAGAATTTATTCGACAGGTGTGTTCAGATGTACTGAGAAGTAAGTTTGAAAGACTCTTTTAAAGTACTGAAGAAGTTTCCTGATAACTATAAAGAAGCTTTCTTGAAAGCAAGATCGATATTGCTGATTTATCACTTGTTTTTGTGCGGAAATATATTTCCACACCACAGGTTCCGTATTTTACCATCTTGTTTCCTAAAGGTATCATTCTCTAGAGAGGAAACTGGTTTTGTATTAGTAGCTAGGGCGCAGTATTTTTACATTTTATTGTTACAACATTCTAAGCAATTTTTTGTTTGAATTCTCCCAGCCCAGTTGCCTGCCATCCTCCAGAGTGGAAGGCTACAAAACTGTAACCACTGTCAGTCCCAAAGCGCTTCACCAGGACTTCCAGGACCACCAGGTCCAAGAGGCCCTGAAGGCCCAAGAGGGTTTCCTGGTTTACCAGGAAACGATGGTATTCCAGGGCTGACAGGCATCCCAGGTCGCCCTGGGGCTCGTGGGACAAGAGGTACTGCGTGCATGTGTCTCGGTGCTGATAGCCTTTATGACTTTGTCTTCTGTTTCTAGTTTTGAATGGGATTAGCGCTGAGTGGAGTAAGGGCATAGCTGGGTTTGTACCACAAAGTGTAATTGAGGTCGTGGTGCAATGTGAATGTTTCACCACTTATGAAGAACACATGTCAGAAGAAGAGAAAATACAAGGACGCAACAAGATAGCTAGTGTTCTGTTTTACTGTAGTCGAACTTTGTTTTCATCTTTTTAGAGAGTTCTCAGTCTCATGTAAATGTTTTTAACTGCATTTAGATATATTTTTTTTTTAGATCAAATATGCTTATACATGAATTTCAATGTATTTCCATGTTTTCTGGTTTCTTTCCTTCCAAACTTCTTTGTTTCTTATATTTTAAAGAACAGTATTAGTTCACTGGCTATTTACTATCTGCTACCCTGTAGACTGATTTTTGGCATGCGACAACCTTTATACTCCCTCTGATTTCCTGGGGTTTTCTCCATATTTTCTTTGTATCTCATAAGGATTTTTACTCCTTTAGGCTTTTCTTCAATATTCTGGTTTCTTTTTAGGCAAGCTAGGGTTTATGCTTTCAGGTAACTCATCAGTATGAACATTCTAACTTATTTCTGTAATGTATGTGCAGACTTTAAGTACGCATGTATTGTCTGGAACTGAACCAAGCGACTGGGTGAAGTCCATAATTTGGTAATCAGTTCCAGCAGCAACTGTGTTTCCTATAGCATCAAAATGATCAGGAAAGCTGTACAAAGTACAGCTAACTACCAATGTGCCAAGCATAGGCAGGCAAATGGTTGGTAAATATTTACTTTCTTTGTGACTTATTAACTGTGATCTAGCACATCAAATTAATTTTGGATGTGATGATGATTTGTCCGTAGTGCGCTTATAATTTCATTACCAATAGGAGAATGTGCAGTTTTCCTCTGGAGCTGACACTAACGGTTCTGCCTATTCTGTAAGAGTTGGAAAAATAGATATCTGTTTCTATGAAAAAACTGAATTTATTGGGTTGTACTAGTGTAAGAGAGCACATTTTGCCCCTTCCAGTATATCTTTGGTGGAAATTTAATTATGTATTGTGTATTCCGCAGGGACTGTGGTGAATACCTTACACTTCCTTCATACAACTTCTTAAAAACTTGGCCAATGGAAAGGCAATGACAGCAAATTTCTTAATTGCCCATCATCTATTCCCTCAACTCCTAGTGGCTGTCTGCTTAACAGGTGCTGCATCAGCTCTTAATTCAATAGAAATGAGGGTAATTTAGAACCCAGTTACACTGTGCAGGTTACAAGGAAATGCTTATTTTACATCCCATTATTGCTTTTGAACTATTCAGTTTTTTATTCAGTATTATCAAATGCTGACTTCCTAATTTATTGGATGAAAATACTCTTAGTGTGCAAAGATATACATGTGTTTCCTAATTCACAGGACTGCCAGGGAAAAATGGCGCAAAAGGCAATCAAGGAATTGGGGTTCCTGGGATCCAAGGCCCCCCAGGACCTCCAGGTGAGGGATGGTTCAGCTGTGCAGATTCAGTGCATGCTAATAATTTAAAAAAAAATGTGGTTTAGAAAAAATGTTGATATAATTCAGAAAAACTTTTTTTTTACACATCCTAATTACCATATATGTTTTATGGCTAATGCCTGTCTCTTGCATGCCCTTTAAATTGTCATATAATATATTATTTAATATGACAGGTCTTGTAGAGATTGGTACCCAAGACAGCTGTTTCTTGATAGATGGATCTTGAACTCAGCCATTATCTGAAAACTGAGCCCTGATATAATCATGTGACTTGTCAGCATTGCTTAGTGAAGGAAAATGTTCTTTCAAACAGCAGTGCATTCATGCAAAATGCAAAGTTGAGCATTTGGAGGAGATATTAGGGCCTGATCCAAAGCCAGAGAAATTAATAGAAATCGGAGGCCTCTGATTCATGCCATGGTGGTTCCAAATTATATGATGAAGTATAACAGTGTGCTAAAGTAGATTTTTATATTTCCTTTTAAAAGCTATTTTTATTTAAAGTGTTTTCCACATGCTTATAAAAAGAAATCCTAATAAGGTATCATGTTGATAATATAAACATATAAGCAGTTTGTGACAAGAAGTGTCTTTTTCAGAAAATGAAATTTTCTTTATCTGCATTCTTCACCAAAGAGCAGGGGTTTTGTGAGTCCCCACCTGCTCTTGGTTTCATTTTAATAAAAATCCTCTGTAATGTATTTGTTTATTGCATGTGTGTTGTTAAGGTCCTGAAGGTCCCCCGGGTATGAGTAAGGAAGGACGTCCTGGAGAGCGTGGGCAGCCCGGTAAAGATGGAGATCGTGGCAGTCCAGGAATGCCAGGACCGGTTGGACCTCCTGGAATTTGTGACCCATCACTATGTTTTAGTGTAATTGTGGGGAGAGATCCATTTAGAAAGGGACCAAATTATTAATTTGTGATAAAATAATTTAGAGGAATTGGTATGGTGCTTGTCTTTTTTGGTCTTTCAAGTCTCAGGAAGGTGACCAGCAATAATCCCATAAGCAGGAACAAAAGTACCTCTGACATTATAGACATTATAAATAATGATCCTAAAGGTTAAACATTTCTTTAGAAAAGAAACTCCAATAATTATTTTATAACTTGCATCAACTGAATCTCAAATGTTTTTAAAGAATCAACAGTTTCAGTAGGAATAAAATTAAGTATAATATTTGGTATTTAGTATTTAAGTGTCCTATCATACTCCTGTTACCACTGAAGTCCTTTGCAAAATTGCTGGAGATGCCACTGGGAGCAGGATTGGGCCTTAAATGGTATCGATCAGGTATAAATTACTGTGAAATTTTTCACATGCAGCCGACATATACAGTATTTGATTTGAAAGAATGTGGCTGGCTTTGACTTCATATGTGTGTGAATCTCATTGGCTTGTGTACATTTCATATGTCACAGCTCCAAGTGTTCTGTGAGCAAAAGCATATATCAGATCTTTATCAATTAAGATAAATATCTGGACGACTTACTGAAATAATATCATCTATTTTGCCACGCAACTCTTTGCTTAAAACCAAAGTGAAATGCAAGGGTAGAACTCCTACTGGTTCAAGAAGGACCAAGGTTTTATTGAAGATGGTACTTTCAGCTACAAAAGGTCAAAAGGTTCCATGTGGGTGATTCAACTTTTATGAAAATTGCATTAAAAGATAAAAAAAGAACAAAAAAAAAAGTATAGCTGGCTTGTAGCTTTGATTTGACAAAAATGAAAATTAAAAAATGTTTCCACAACCCCAATGTAACACCTCTGTGTAATTAAGTTATATACCCTTTGCTGTTTCTCCCCAAGGACTGCAGTTGCCAAATTGAAGAAGCACGTTTACAAGGAGAAAGGTCTAACTGCTGGCTGACTAAGCTACAATGTTTGTTACTCTGTTTCCTTTTCCATTTTAAGCAAGCTATGTGTAATTTTCATTTTATGCTTTGCTAATGAGGTGTATTGCTTGCTTTTACATAAAGAGCAAAGGCACAGTTCCCTTGAGAATTGGAAATCCGTTTCTTAAATTAAGGCACAGTCTTGTATTGAACTTAACTTGTATTGAACTTAATGCTTTATAAGTGGCTTTTTCTGATGTGTAGTTTTTCTGTTGTCCTACTATCAGAGATTGGTAATATGCTTGACATTCAAGGTAAAATAAAATTTTGTAAAGAACTGGTGGTAGTTTGATGAGCAATTGCAAGAGTTGCCTGTGTCCTGTGTCACAGAAAAGAGTGATGCCTGTAATACATGGAGGGATAGTTTCACCTTGAAGCTGTGCTTTTTTTCCCCAGTGTCCTTCCATTTCCTCTGGAGGAAGCACTGTCCCCAGGAGCAGCACCTTTCTGCTGGGCTCCCGCAGCCTGCGGGGCAGGGAATGCTGGCGTGGCCAGCTGCACCGGGCCCAGTGGCTGCTGCCTGCCCAGACCTGTGGAAGGGTGCTTACAGTAAGTAGCTTAGCCAAACCACAGCCTTGGTTATAGCAGAATGCAATCACTAGCATCTCATAAAACCTAGTCTAAAAACCTCCAAGATGATTCTTGAAAGATGCTGACATGGACCGAAGAAATTAAGCTGTGCATGAAGTTTTCTCCCCAGACAAGTGTTCCTTGGTACACACTGTAGGACTTTGCTGATGTGAACAACCATTGGCTCAATTTGTGGAAGAAAGAATCTAGAAATGTCTTATTTTGTTGCATTCAATCTCACACTGTTTATTTTTTGAGAGCTGGAAGTGAAACATGTTGCTAGCTCAGGAAGGAATCGGGATCCGGCGTGTTTGTAGAGGCTTTCTGAGCTGTCCAGACTGCATGCTAATTTAAATCCACGTTTATGACACCTTTTCCGATAAGGTCTATGGTGGTGTGACTGGCGAGCCTGGAAGGAAGCAGAAACAACAAAAAAAAAGAGCAGGTTAGAAGGTCCTCTGACTGCAGTGAATGCAAACAGAAAACCAGAATGCCTTACTTTCAGAAAATCCCAGTATTTGCTTTCATTATAGTTTAAAATAACACAGATACATTCTTCCATATCAGAAACATGGTGAAAAAGTTGGAAGTTTTAAAATATTTAACTTTTTTTTTTGCATTCATTTAGGCAAAGCATTTTCTTCTGTATCCAAAAATTTCAGCTTTATCAAGAGGAAGTAAAATTTTAACGTAGTGCATTTGACAGGAAAAAAGTCTTGATTTATCAGCCAGTCTAATCAGTGTTTTAGGTTATTATTTCATTTGATCAAATTTGCACATATACCGAGCTTCTATTTTAAAAGTCACCCCATTAGTCCTACTGGAGGGTTAGAGAATGACTCTGACTGAGGATCTATATGTAATTTCCAGTCTGCATCTATAAATGGCCATTTTATATACCTTCATTCTTATGCTAATTTTATCTTTGGCTTGAGTTAGTCCTTTTCTTTTGTCATGTTTTAGAAAACCAGTGTTCCCTGGCAGCCTTTGTCTGCTAGGTTAGGCAAGCAAACCTTTTATTTTCCACCTGTTTGAAAGGCTCTCCACTGCCTGTTTGTCCTTGTAGTTCTCCGCTTCACTTTTTTGAGGGGGAATGAGTCGTTCTAGACATATGTCCATAATTCGAGGTAAGGAACCTCAGTTGTCCCTCAGTGTTGTTGATAAAGCATGTAGCTCTGTTCAGCTTCTCATTTTCTTAATTCTTGGGTAAGTTACACAAGAGTCATGTAGGTCTTCTCTGATGAACTAGTATTACCCAGAGCTATTCCCTTTTCTGTTTTTTGTAGCTGATGGGCTCCTATAGGATAGGGCAATTCAGGTTGGAGGAGACCTCAGCTGAAAGTAACTGTTTATTAGTTCTTAAGTGTATGAGCTTGCAGTACGTAGCACTGTGTTTCAGAGCATGTTTACTGTTCTAATTCCAAATTAATGCCTTTTGTGTTCTGATCCTGGTTTCCCTTGATTCAGTCTTCATGAGTATGCTCCTACTTTTTGTGTCAAGGTTACTACAGAAAACAGTATTGTTGATCCAAAAATCAATTCTTGAAGCAATCCACTTTTTACCTATGCCAAGATTTCCCTCTGAATACCTCTAATCTACCTTATTTTGTTATTCATGTTATTGTTCCCTTAATTGGAAACTTGTATCTTCATAGAATAATAGAATTATAGAATACCAGGTTGGAAGGGACCTCAAGGATCTTCTGTTCCAACCTTTCTTTGCAAAAGCATGGTCTAGACAAGGTGGCCCAGAGCCCTGTCCGGCCGAATTTTAAAAGTGGCCAAAGTTGGGGAATCCACCACTTCCCTGGTCAGATCATTCCAATGGCTGATTGTTCTCACTGTGAAAAATTTTCTGCTCATGTTCAATTGGAATCTTCTCAGGATTAACTCGTACCCATTACCCCTTGTCTTTTCCATGTGACTCCTTGTGAAAAGGGAGTCTCTATCTTCTTTGTAGCCACCCTTTAAATAGTGGAACGTGGTGATAAGGTCTCCCCTAAGCCTTCTTTTCTCAAGGCTGCACAAACCCAGTTCTCTCAGCCTGTCCTCATATAGCAGGCTTCCCAGTCCTTTGATCATCTTGGTGGCCCTTCTCTGGACCCCTCCAGCCTGCCCGCATCTTTTTTGTATAGTGGGGAACAAAACTGAACACAGTATTCCAGGTGTGGCCTGTTGAGCGCTGAGTAGAGTGGGTAATCTTTATCTCTGCTGGTGATGCCCTTGTTGATGCAACCCAGCATCCTGTTGGCTTTCTTTGCTGCAGCAGCACACTGTTCACTCATGTTGAGCTTGTTGTCCACCAGGACCCCCAGGTCCCTTTCTATAAAGCTGCTCTCCGGCTGGGTAGAAGCCAGCCTTGTGCTGCACTCCTGGAAACCCAGCCTGTGCTGCACTCCTGGATTATGTTTTCCCAGGTGCAAGACCTTAACATTTGTCCTTGTTGAACTTCACAAGTTTCTTGTTAGGCCACTCTTCCAGCCTATCCAGGTCTTCCTGCAGGGTGGCTCTCCTTTCCAAAGCATCCACTTCCCCACTCAGTTTGCTATCATTGGCAATATTCATCAGGGTACACCTGATCCCATCATCCAGATCCCTTATGAAGATATTAAAGGGTGGATATTGTCAGGGCCCATCGATCTGTAGGGGTCAAGCTCCTGTAATAGTTCACATACCAACTCTTTCTTCACTGATGGTGGGTCTGTGTTTGCATCAACCTGGATTTTTGTTCCCAAGGCCTGGGGCCCAACAGTGCTGGTAAAGGCAGAGATGAAGAAAGTGTTGAGAACCTCTGCCTTTTCAGCATTGTTGATGATTAATTCACCTCTCCTGTTTAACAGTGGGCCAGTGTTTTCCTTCTGTTTCTGCTTGGTTTTTACGTACCCGAAGAACCCTTTCTTGTAGTTTTTGACGTCTGTGGCCAATTTCAATTGAAGCCGAACTTTTGCTTTTCTAACTGCGTCTCTGCATGCTCTGGCAATGCCCTTGTAGTTCTCAATGGGTATTTGTCTGCTTTTCCATCTCTGGTATGCTTCTCTGTTTGTTTTGAGCAGACTCAGGAGCTCACGGTTAAGCCAAGAGGATCTCTTACTCTGCCTACTTCCCTTCCCTTTAAAGGGGATGAACTGTTTTTGTATGTCCAGGAGAGCGTTCCAGAAAAACTCCCAGAACTCGCTAGCTCCTTTATCCTCCATAGAAGCTTCCCATGGAATCCATCCCAATTGAGCTCTGAGCAAGCTGAAGTTTGCTTTTCTAAAATTTAAAGCCTTTGACCTAGTACTAACCTTCAGCATGCTCAGCAGCATCCCAAACTCCATGATATTGTGATTGCTGCAGTCAAGGTTATCACTAACCGAGATACTACAAAGCAGATTTTCTTTGTTTGTGAGTAGCAAGTACAGCAATGCCTCATTCCTGGTTGGCACATCTAATATTTGTATGAGGAAGCAGTTTTCTACACATTCCAGGAACTTTGTGGATGATGTGAGCTGCTATATTGTTCTTCCAGCAAATGTGTGGATAGTTGAAGTCACCCATAAGGAACAGGTTCTATTGACCCAAAGCTTTCTTAAGTGACCCAAATACTTCTTCATTGGCCTTATCATCTTGGTTTGGAGGTTGGTAGCAGATGCCTAATGTGAGATCCCCTTTGGATATGACCCCAAGGGCTTCCACAATTGCTGTAGTTGACTTCTATAGATTCGAGGTTCTCCTGATCATACAGCATGACTCCTCCTCCTCTTCTTCCCTGCTTGTCTTTACAGAACAGCCTATCACCATCCATTGTGAGCCCCCAGTCATGTGAGTTGTCCCACCACGTTTCAGTTACACCTGTTCTGACTGGGTGCAGAGCTCCATTTCCTCCTGTGTGTTCCCCAGGCTGTGTGCATTGGTATACATACACTTGAGGTGGTTGGTCTTCTGGTTGTCATCTCGGGAGGCAGCTAGGAACATTTGTCTTCATTTTTTGGGTTTTTTTTTTTGTTGTTACTGGGTTTTTTTGTCTATGGTAATAAAAGGGAGACTTATTCTTTTCCTCTACTCCTGGTACCTAAGGTAGCTCAGTCTGGCCTAGCATCAGTATTTCTGTACAGTGCTGCTCAAAGAGTACAATCTCAGCTAGCGCATGTCTTTGTTATGGCTTTAAGGCAAAATCTCATGCTGGAGCTATTTCACTTTGTGTAATAAGATCGTAAGAAAGACTGACTTTGAAAACTAAATAATTAAGATGCTTCACTGAATGTAAAACAAACTTCAAACCCTTGATCTTCAAAAGGAGATTTGAAGCTGAAGCTATTTGATTGCCTTAACTGCTGAGCTGTTTGGATGCTTTGAGCTTCAGTACTGCTGTATCTTTGGTATTTTGCTCTGAATTTGAATCTCTGAACCTGTCATATTTCTACAAAAGGGATTTGTTTTTGACAAGTTGGAATTTTCCAGAGGAAATCCACCTGTGCAGATGCCTCTCTGAAAGCTAATAGCAATGTAGCTTATTTAAATGGAGACAAACACTTTGAAAACCTAGTTCTATATGATTAAGTAGCCAGAAACTATTAGCAAGTGTCTTGTATCCCATTGAAATGCATATGTTATACCTTAGGAACCTGTGATTTAGATTATTGCTCCCTGTAAGATTTTATCAAGCCATAATTTAGCTGACTTCACAAATAATTTAAGTTTCTGACTTCATTTGCTATGGTGGGATTATACAGTAAATATAGGTGTGTTCATGATCATATCTTGTTTGGATCCTTAAACAGATAATATGAATATTTTTTCCAAGATCTTCAACTAATTCTAAAGTAAGAGGTTAAACAAATGGTCTAAACTTGAGTATCATGAAATTAATGATCCACGGGAGAGAGACTCTTATTTACCATTCATGCAAACTATATGATGTTCTTGCGGGTGTTGATCTGCAACCAGAAGCTGTGAATAAAAAAAAAATAGCTGTGAAACATGTCACCATCTAACTACCAGTTATTGTCTGGAAACAGTTACGAGAAACTGTTAACTGACATCTCATAAATACTTAAAAATATCTTAAGGGTGGATGTCACGAGGACGGAGCCAGACTCTTCTCGGTGGTGCCCAGTGACAGGACAAGGGGCAATGGGAACAAGCTGAAGCATAAGAGGTTTCAGTTGAATTTGAGGAAAAACTTCTTTACTTTGAGAGTGACAGAGCACTGGAACAGGCTGCCCAGGGGGGTTGTGGAGTCTCCTCTGGAGATATTCAGAACCCGCCCGGACGATGTCCTGTGCAACCTGCTCTGGGTGAATCTGCTTTAGCAGGGGGGTTGGACTGGTCCCTTCCAACCCCTACTATTCTCTGATTTTGTGATGCTGTCATTCTGTGACCTTGAGTTAAAAAAATACACTCCCTGGTTGCTCTAGTGCCTGCTAGTGTCAGTGGAGGAACTACAATTCACTAAATTTTGAATATGGCTTCAATTCATAATATCTCTGTGTGTTTAAAATGGATTTAAAATTTACCACTTTACTATGGTCATTGATCGCTATTTCTCTTAGGTACTGAGGCATATACTTGGACGTAAAGATGCAGACTTGCAAAGTATTACTGTGGGAACTGAATTTCTTAATGAAAGCTTAGTGGTGTATGCAGCTCAGCAATTTGCACCTCTGAGAATCATGTACTTCAGGAAGTTTGGAGTAAATACGTATGGAGTGATGTGTCTATGTATACATAAATTTAGTAAAGACCAGATGTCACAGATGGCTTCCACATGTGCAGATTTATTTGGTGAATATATATATGTATATATGCTGTGTGTGTATATATATATGTATATGTGTGGTTCTCAGTTCTTCATGTGTTTAACTGAAACATGTCATAGTCTTCCAATTAAAAATGAAAGAGTAAAAGAATAAAATCTAGTCTTTTTGTTAGAACTGAACTGTCACAGTCCTGCTACTGCTTCAGAGCCAAGGTGTCACTGTCAGTTTCAGGTGTATTTCAAGGTTGGTTGACCATTTAGAGAAGGAACTGGGAATCATTAGCTGTGCATCTTTCAGAACTAGAGAATCTCATTTCTCAGAAAATTCAAGGTACATTAAAATGAAATTTCTTATCAGTGCATCTGATCAGCCTGGCAGTGAACGCTGTCAGGATCTGTCGTCTGTTCACATAGATTGAATCAAACCCCTGTGAGAAGAGACTGTAGTATTTTCCTGAAGGGGGAAAACATAGACGATAAATCAAAATACATCTTATTAATCCATATTCAGCAGAGACCGTAAGCCATTTTAAGAATATTGCCTTCTGGGATGCTGTTGAAATGTTTAAAACTTGAATTAATGCTAAAAAAAATATTTGTGAGTTATTTTCTTCTGTTGATAAGCAAGATTTTCTCATAGAGGACATAATCTATGTATCCTGGAGAATCTAAGTCCATTTTTACAAAGGGGAAATCAATTACTATGTGATTACTGAGCTTTTCTTTACAAGCATCTTCCCCCTCCCAGTATTTACTGTAGTTGCATAAAGTGCTTTTTGGTAACAAATATTCTGGTGATCTTCTAGTATATTATATTATTCTGTGTTATTCTTTCCTTTCTTGGCAAAAGATGCAAGCATTAGAAGATGTTTTTCCAGAAGCGGTGACTGGCCACTCAGCTAGCTCTCCAGAAGGTATATTGGCGCGTTGGAGGCTCCTTGGTTGTCTGCCATAGGCTTAAAGAACTATTTAAGTGCTCTCTGTTGATTTTCTGACACTTTTTGACAACTTTCCTCTTGTCACTGATAAAAGTACATAGTATTCTTGCACTTAAGGTAGGTGAGAATTCATCAAGAGATTTAGCCACGTAACTGTTATGGCATCATATGTCCATACTGCGTGCAAAATGTATTTTTCTCATGCTGGAACCTCATAAATTCCAGACAGCATTCAATTTTTTTGGTTTCAGTTTTTCCTTTTTTAAAGCATGAAAAAAAATCATGGTATCTCTGTGACACATTGAAATCACATGTTAAATATCATGCAAAAAAGGCAATAATGCCTAGAAATTGTGTTTCAAAGAAATAACTTTCTTGAACTGTTGAAAAACGTAATGCTACCGGAGAGATGAAGGGGGGGAAAAAAACCCAACTGCTCTCTTTTAACTGGGACATGATTCTTTAAGGTATGTGAATCTCTTACTGAGGCGGGGGTGAATGGTACCTTCAATGTAGACAAGAGAGAGCCTGAAGAAAAAAACTGGCTTAAGCAGTACAGTAGCCTTGATAGCAAATGGAGGAGAAGGAAAAGGTCAGTCACTTTATTCCACCATTTTAATATCATATGTTCTGAATTAATTGTGCTTCTCCTTTTCCTCCTCAAAAAACCATTATGAGCAAGTACCTTGTGGTTATAACACCCCCCCTTGATATGAAGTGACAGACTTCCCAGAGGTAAAAGCTCAAGACGAATGTGTCAGTGCTGAGCACCAGGAATCTCTGGCAGCTGGGACCAAAGTTCTGGATGAGGATTCAAAAGATCATAACAACTCTCCCACCCTGATATTATCTAACTCCTGCTCTGGAAATTGGCAAGCAAATACTAGCACTTAACAGCGTTTGTGTCATGAAAGTTTAAAGATTTTTTTTTATATATACACAGTAAGTCCTTTTACAATGCTGCTTAGAAAAAAAATCCCAAACCTAGAACTGAAGAAAAAGAATCCTGGCTTTGCGTGTTGCGGTCACATAAATCTTGTACTGAATATCCAAAGCTGTCTGCACTGGGGAACTAGGTTAGTTTGCCTTCGCAAGGAAGGAGCTGAACCAGCATTCATAAAATCCCTCATACTTTCTTTTTTGCCCCTACACCAGAGTTTCTGTTACACCCAGGAATCCAGCAGCCAGCGTCTTTCTCAAGGGCAGTTCCTTCTTGCTCGAGCTAACAGAACCACGAAGTTCAGTATTCGTTTACAGTATTCGCTGTAAACAGATCGCTGCTAAATGATAAATCGAACCCTTTGTGTGCGCTAGCGTTTGTTGGAGGTGCCCGCCATATGCCAACAGGCATATATATACCTCTGAGCTGATACATAGGCAGCTACTGGTGGTACCTGCACAGTACCAACCGACAAAAGTAAATAGCTATCAAAAGTTACTATCAATGCTCCTTTAGCAGGTAGTTGTAGTAGATAATAAGTAGGAAAACTCCCTTGTTTTGTGGATAAACTCAGGCAGGGTCTGCCATGAGAAGGTCAATTTTATAAAGCTTGACATAGAAGTAGATTACTATCGTATTTCCTCACAATTACATCATTGCCTTAATGATGTGTTCACAGTGCATGCATACTGGCAAAAGCTTGAGAAACCTTAGAATAACACTTCGATAGTAGCTCACTAGTGAATCATTATAAGTTCTACTGGTTGAGAAGCTGACAGCATAGCCCTGACCACTGTAACATCATTTATTAACTACTGGATGAAGAGTGAGCAAGCCCGTATTTGACCTATACTTGGTGATCAGCTGACAAGAAGTAACTTGGAGCTATGCTTGATAAGGGAGCTTGTGTAATGGCTGTGAACGTCCTGGTGACACCTATGGGGGAGACTCCAGCTCCTGTTTGTCACAAACTGGAGCCTTTACTGAGCCTGCATGTGATAAAAATCACGAGAGATTAATTCCCAGCAGGCTGAGGGGTGTTGCTGCTAAATGTAACACAGCTGAACTAAGTTCCCAGCTATAATGGAAAAAGGGAGAGAACAGTAAACTGGAAAATAGGTGTCAGAAGTCAGCATTTTGGGATGATAAAAGTTTTTGATAACAAAGACTGGCTCTGTGACAAGACTGCATGTGGAGAATTTTGAGGTATATTTGGCTTCTGACAGATTTGTCTTCAACAAGAATTCTCTCTATGGAAGAGTTAGTTTTCACCTGAGTTGTTAGCAAACTAGTTGACCTTCCAGACCAATTGAAAAAATGGATAACAGCTGATCAATGGTGGGTATCTTTCTGCCTGTGGACTTTGTATGAGTATTTTATATATATATAGCTGGAACAGTAAAGGCACTGTATCTGTGGGAGTGCTGTCCAGCCAGCCAGCAAGCAAGCAAGCAACAAAATTCCTGGTGTAGAAATGTATGTCCTGCTGACCAGGGTCAACTGGACAAAAAAATAACTGAAGCCTTCTTGTCTCCTGTTTACATGTGCCTGTGTAGTAAGTACAGTGATATAGGAATATGGTTAGAGAAGCAGCATTGATGTTAGAAAAGAACTGCTACCTAGCTCATCTCTTTCAGAGGCTAACTCTTGGCTTTTAAGCAGAGTAGAAGGCAGTGGGGACAATGTTAAAATGAGAGAGGCAAATTCCACTGAAATTACACATTCTATACAGTTAATACTGTTACAGTGTGAAGTCTAAGAAAATGCAGATGCAGTTTGTATTTTGGGCTGGATTTTTCTTGCTTTTTACTATTAAAAGGTCAGATGGTATCTGTATGGTGATCTCCTGCAAAGTGCAATCCATAGAAGTTTCACAATTTTTATTGGTTTTCTCTCTTCCCTTCTGCTCTCCTCCCCCAGGTCACACCCATGGCCTATCTACTTTGGCACACGTGTAACTTCTCCATTCTCAGGGTCCCGACAATATATTCTCTCATTTCTTTCATGCAATAGATGCTTTATTTGTTTGGGTTTTTTCCTCTATCTGCAAATAGTGCTTTTTTAAAATGTCACTTTCATTTTCATTTTTTTAAATTACATTTCTGCTTTTTTTTTTTTAAGCTGTGTCACACTGTACTGTCTGTGTGTGTCCTTATCCACATCTTCCTTCTACTTGAGTCTCTCCTGCTGTGCTTGCAATGCTCCTGCAAATAGGAGGTGCAAAAGCCAAGTATTTCCTTGGGTCCTGAGGTATGGAGTGAGTCACTGGAAGATGCACAGGCTGTAGCCTGGCTGTTGAGAGGTGTGTGCATGTACCATGGCCACTACGTGATCGTTATCCCTGTGACTCATCTGGTGGCTGAGCTGTGTGAGAGGGAGAGGACACTGCTTGGAAGAGGGCAGATGCTGAACAGATCTGCTAGCAGAAGGACTCGCATACTCAATGCTGTAGGCGATCTTTAGCTGCGTGGTGGGAAGGAGCTCTGAGATACTGACAGGGGAAATCTTCACTTTTCTGGGAGCACCACTCTTTTCTACTTTGAACCTGTTACTAGAGCTGGAGTAATATGGTAGTAAAAATAGTTATTCTCTGGAATAAACTTCTTGCCTGTTTGAACTCAATTTCCTACATTGTGCATGCAGCAAATGTCAGGCTTAAAACCCTTACTGTGTATCCCTTCCTTCACTGCTTAAAAATTGAGGCTGAGTGCTTCTTGTATTAAAGAAATTGGAGTTGGCTGGAGGTATAACTAGGTGCAATTTAATGGATTGCAGTGTATAAGATGTCCAGTTTCTCTCTTTATCCCTTCAAATCTAAAGACACTGACTTGCCTATCTAGTGTAACTCTTTGCATGGTCTGTTTTGTTGTTGTTGCCCTCTATGAATGTGATGGGGTAAACAATAGGGAGGAAAAAGAAATACTTGTATCAAAGAACAATGTTGCTGTAGCAGCAGATGGGTATAATATGACCATGGGTGAACTGCAAAGGAAAACAAGTGGAGAATGACAAGAGCTTTGCCTCTGTTAGGCAGAGGAGCCTATGGCAGCTGCCAGCTCCTCATGTATAACTGTTCTTGCAATCAGCACTGCCTATGGATCCACAAACGCCTGGAACAAACTCAGGAGTGTGTGTTATGCTTCTACTAATTCCTTGTAGATCTTTGAGCAAGTCCTGTGGTTACGTGTACAAATACTTCCTCTGGTTTTCTCCAGAACTTGTACATTTTTTTTTTCATATGTGTACTAATATTTGTTAACTGAGCTGTACCAAAGTAAACTCCTGAGCAGAGGTAGACAAATATTTTCAAATGAAAGGTTTTTCTTTCTTTGTTCAGATAAGATCTCTTGTTAAAATGGAAGCTGAATGGGAAGGTGTTCTCCAACTGGATGAAGAAAGGTGTTATTTCTGTATGTGCATGTGAGAGGGAGCGAGCCAGCAACTCCCAGCTGTGAGGGAACTCAGTTCTCACACGGGTTGTTGAAATTGCTGATGATATCCAACTGCTGCAAGATCTCTGCTTCTCTGTGCCAGTTCCTGGGGTACTGATGAGTCTGCGGTAGGCAAAGGCTGGTGCTCTCAATTTGTAAACTCTTAACTTCAACCTGAAAATGAAACAATTTATTTTTGCAATATTAACTCCGTGGAGTTAAAAACTTTTCCCACGCAATTCTTTATTTAAGTTCTACTGCTTTTAAACAAATCTTTAGGAATGTAGTCCTAAAAAGCTGTCATTTCTGGTAATGCAGATGCCTATCATATAATGTGGATTATCTGAGAGATAGTAGGATTGTTCCTTTCTCATCCTCAAATGAAAAAGTCACTACATCAAGCTACTCAAAAAGAGAGGTCATTACTGTGGGAATGAGAGATAACCTGAGTGGAAATGCCAGGGTATAGAACTCTATAGGTCAAGCTCAGTAGTTAATTCTAGTACTGAAATGCCTTTCATTATGTCTGGAGAGTGCTCTGTTATCCATCAGTGAAGATTATATGAACATTTATTCCTTGTGAGATTATGCAATGTATGCATTAATGGTATTATGTACCATTGACTTCAAGGAAGTCAAGGAGGAAAATCTTAAGATCTGTTCCAAACTCAAGAGGAACCTTTTCTCAGCATTGTAGCAATTTGTCATCTTCGCTCCATCTGTTGTGCCCATATGCCAAGTAAAGAAATACTGTGTTTGGAAGAAGTTAAATTTCATTTTCCAGTAAAAATATTTGGATTCTGCAGAACTTAATACATACATAACAAAATGTTCCTCCACCTAAATGCTTAAAACAAATGTTTAAACAAATTGTCATCTGTTAAAGTGCCCTGAGAGCCCTGGGCACTGGGTGTTGACAAATGGAAATTCATTTTTATAGCAAGTATACTAATGGGAATTCTTTTATGGTTATGGGAGTTGTTCCAGCATATCCCCGATGGTCAGCAATCTTGTTTGCAATGCTGGATCATTAAAAGAAAGACACATGCTTGTGCACTCTCACACGTTGTTTTCGGACAAGCTCATCTGCTCATTTTCCTTGTACATATAGCAAGGGGTGATTTTCTCCACTTGCCCACTGCTCCAGTTCTTTGGGGTCTTCCTGGAGTCACTTAAGACTGTGGGAGAAATTCTAAGTTAAATGAAGGATTTCTCTACTTTCACATTTGCGTTACAAGGGGAGTCAGTTGATCTCTCTTCTCTGTCATTCTTAACTTCTGTTTTGCAATTCTTTTGCATGTGGAGTGCACGAACCTGGCCTCCAGGAGGTCTTTCACGTCCATTTAGATTCAGAAAGCCATAAAGCCCATGACCCACCTGAGGCTTAATTCACTTGCCTGCATACAGTGTCTCTATATATGTGGTATATGGTTGGCTTGCAGATACCTGAATCTTGGCCAGCGTGCAGCTTGTCAGAGAGGCTGGAACGAGGTCTTCTGTCACTGAGCTGTCAGATATGCAAGCCCTCAGAAATTGCTTCCTTTCTTTATTTTCATTACTGTTCATCCATTGGATTACTGAATTGGTGAACCACATGTGTACATGCACGTAGATGAGTAAACTCCTTGGGGCTATTAGACCTGGAAGCACTTGTTGGCTTCAAACTAGGCATGTGTAAGCACTTTACTTACTTGTGGTCTTCTAAATAATGGAATAAATATTGCCAAGAGCTGTACATAAGAAGCAGTGTTTAATAACAGCTTTGTCAAACACCCAAACTTCTGTGATGGAATAAAATTATCATGTAGTCTTCACTAACAGATTATATTCTATCCATGTATAGGCCTTTCTTTATGTGAAAATGTTTAATTATAAATATAGATGAGACATCACATCTTGCATTTAAATATATTTTTATTTCAAAATGTCAATTTAGACAGCACAGGTGAGTCCCAGGTCCTTTTCTAAAGAGGAAAAAAAAACCTCAAACAAAAAACAAACCAACAAACCTAAACCCTTGAACTTCTGTTCAATATAGAGATTACTGAGATCAGTAACAGAAAAGTAAATAATTCTGGAACTAAAACAAACGTTTCCAAATGTTTCCAGCTTTTACAGAGATAATAATTGCGATCTAGAACATGAGGAGCTGATCTCATATACTCATCTGTTAACTGTTAATGTAAACTTTTACTGTTGTTTTTTTTCCTTTTTTTTTTTCAAATTTTGCTTTGAAACAACAGCTAAGACAAAGTTATTCAAACTTTTCTGAAGAAAGAGCAGTCACTTATTTCTAGTGAACCAAATCACATGGTGCTCAGTAACAGCATTTCAGTGGTGAAGAAAACAGCTACAAATTGATCAGACATCAGTGAGCTCCAGACAAGGTTTGTGAAGCAAGTATTGAAATTAAAGAATAAAAAAGAGAAAATTAATTTTAGGAATGATTCCACCTTTAACCACCTTTTAATTCTTACCATATTTAGGTACTAATTTTTATAACTAGGAATCAGAAATGTTAGAAACAGCAGAGTGGAAATACATTGTCTGCCTGGAAGCACTGGTTTGGGGGTTTTGTGAAGAATTTTGTCCAGAAATTACTGACATCTGCCTTTGACAAGTTACTTGAAACAAAAGGACTGAATTTGATTTACTACACCACTTCTAAAACAGAGGAAAACATCCCAATGCAGCTATTAGTACAATATTTTAATGCCATCTTTTTTACTTTCTCACTCTGCCTTAGGCTTAATGTTACAGGCCAATAGTCATAGCAAAAAAATGGGATGGATAAGCAAAAGTGTCATTAGTGATTTAGATCTCTGAAGGAGCTGCAAAGTTGTTTGATGACATTCCTAGATAAAGCTAGGAACAGCTTTCTAGTGAGCAATTTTCCATGCAATAGAGAGGCGAGTTCTTTCCCCTTCTCCCAGTAGTGGTCATGACCTAGCTGATTGTGGGAGAAATTCCTTTATGATCTAAAGCACAATACTCTGTTTAAAAATATGTTCAGACAAAATATAATTTGAGAGACTTTGGTGCCATGAGGAGCACTTGTACGCATTGCCTGCAAATGCTATTTGATGAGGTGGACCTCATCTCTTCCTCCTTGTTACTGTGCTCAGGGTAGCGAATTAATAGCTCAGCTTCAACTCTGTTAAAAGTTCACCATTTTGTGAATATTCAGTGAATTATTTAGTTTGCCATAAATTTAACTTCTCAGACTGTTTAAGGTGATTGATGTTCAGTCCTGCACAGAAGTCAAAGACAGCATTTGTGTTTGTGCTTTATCTAAATGTTCCTTTCATTCAGAAGAGAAAACAGATGCAGCTCGTTGATTTAAAGTGTAAACATTTCTGAGCAGTTTGGCATGTTCATGCAGCTCTAAAGAGCATATATTCAGTGCTAATGTGCATGATACACTTCTCTTTGTAGTATCTTTCTAATTTGAAAGCTCATTTAATGCAAGATGGCATCCAAATTCAATGTACATGGGGTCATGCTATCTGAAAGACAGTAGCTTGCCATTCCATGTCTACTCATATTTTGTGTCCATTAAATAAAATTTTAATTAGGGAGAAACAATAGGTTGTTTATGACGGTGTATTTTTTGGTATTAAAAGATAACCTAGAATTTGGAGAGGAAAAGCATATGCTAAACCTATTCAGAAAAGGCAGAGCTTCACATGTTCCCAGAGTTACAGCTGAAGGAATACGGCAGGTGTAGTTCCCCCATTCCTCATTAGAACAAGTGTCTGTCCAGTAAGTAAAGGGTGGATTCCAGGTCTGAAGAGATACTTGCCTTTCTAGATGAAGCTGTTATGCTGGTTTTCTAAATGATTTTTCTTCAAATTAGGGGAGGGTACAAATCTATAGGCAAGTATCTCCTAGTTCTTTGGAAAAAGAATTAATCTTTACATGCTATATGTAAATGTATATGCCTCAGTCCCTAATTAAAGAATCAGATGCCATAACTAAAAGAAAGCAGAGGTTGGCTTTAATTTGGAAGAGAGATTTCTTCCAGACTGACTGAAGATGGCTTGAAATTCCCTGAGAAATAAGCCAGGTGCTGAGTTTCTCCACTTTGCTGGTGTCAGAGGGCTCCTGGCACGTCTGCCACTATAGCCCTTCATCTTGGAGCCTGCCGAGTCCTTTGGACTGAGCCTGCTACCTTCATACCCCTGCCCACACAACCAGAATTTGAACTGGCAGTGCATGGAGTCAAGGGGGGGAGTTTCTGTCCCCTTCCTGGGGCAGAGTGGGGAGCTCTGAGAGTGTGGTGTCCCCTCAGGTGCACCTGAGATATTTGGAGGTAGCTGGGTCAGGCACAGACCCCGTTGTGGGGCCAGCAAGGCTGGTTTGTGCCAAACCCACCTTCTTGGTATGCCCATACCTGGACAGCAAAGATAGGGCTTGAATTCAGGCACCAGATCAACTTCACATCTGCTTTTAAGAAGCAGTATCACTGCTGTCTAAATGCTTGGGTAACTTCAAAGGAGAAGGTGCGGCTGAGCTGCTCTCTGCATCAAGCAGCGGCTGGCTGGGGAAGGGGGATTCCAGGATTGTGGGTTTTGACTGAAGCATTCAATTGTTGTTTTGTGGATTTGGCAGTGCTGGGTCTGGGCCCAGATGAGCTAAATGACTCCACACATAAAAGACAAAAACCTCCGCCCGAAGGTTTATAATTGTCCTCCTATAAAATCCCTCCTGACTATAATTCCGTCCTAAAGGACTATTAAGTTGTTATGTTTCCTTTGGTTCACAACCTGGTATATTCTTTCATTCCTGAAAAATCAAAGAAAGCTTTTGGAGAAAAAATATACAAAATAAATGGGGAAAATAAATAACAAGGCAGATAGACCCATTACAATCAAATAAAATGCATATATTTATTAAAAAATCCAGTCAGAAGGCCCAAGGACTTATTCTCTGCTTCAGCCAAAACTTTTGTTGAATAACATAGCACAAAATCTAGCTGAGAAATTACATAGTTAAATAGTTTAAAATTTAATGATGAGACAGAATCTACATGAAATTAGTAACTGTTTTAGTAGTGGGGGGTGTGCTATTTTCTTCTTTTTTTTTTTTTTTTTTTTTTTTTTTTAATGGCCAAATGAGAGAGGTATGACTCTGAAATGCACCACTTCTGTGATGGAAACTGTGAAGAGTGTTTTATTGTGTCCAATTTCTCGCCAGCTGTTTCATTCCCTTGTCCAGCTTCCAGATTCTCTTCAGACTGGGTATGGATTCCTCACTGAACTTACCTTTTCTAAGATCTGAGTTAAACTGCTCAACTTTTCCATACTCTTCGTGATTTTATAGATCACTATCACATCCTTCCTCAAATATCTTTTTCGGGTCCTAATCTACTTAATGGTCTTCTGTACAGGAGTCTTTCCATATCATCCTCATTGCCTCCTTCCCTGAGCTTTTCCTAGTTGTATGATATCCTGAAAGGTATGATGTCATAGCATGATGGAATGTTTTATGTTTTCTATATTATGTTTACTGTTTTTTGATGCATTTTCTTCTTTCATTTTAGTAATTCCTAATCATATTTGGGTTTTGGCTATGGCTGAGCTTTGAGTTAATATTTTCACAAATATATTCCAAGTAACTTTGAGGTCTTTGAGGAGTAAGAAGAAAGTCAGACACACCTTTCTATATCTGTGCTTAGGAATTTTTCCCCCCACATGCATATCTTTTGCTTACTGGATAATGTGTTTCATCTTCAGGCAATTTATTGCCTGGTAAGTCATACTAGTGAGATCTTTTTATTGCTTTATTCAGCCAGGTTTAGATATCTGTGTCATCTGTGAACTTGGCAACATCTGTGAGCTCATTATTTATTCCATTTACCACATAACTCCTAAAAACATGGAGCAGCAAGAAAGACCTGAGAGCAGATTCTTCCCACCTCAGTGTCTTTATTTATTTCTGCCTAGCTTTCTGTCTTTTAACAAATTACTAATCTCCTAGAAGACTTTTTCTCTTAGCGCATGATAGTTTCTTTTCTTCAGCTTAGCAAGGGATTTGGCTGGGAAGCTTTGAAAAATCATGCATCCTACATTCCAATGATCATCCTTCTCTGTACGCTTTAATTCATGTTTTTTGGTTGTCTTCCTGTGGTTTTGCATTTACAGTTTTATTTTTTCCCCCTCTGGTTAGATGTTGATTTAGTTATTTAAATGTTTTTTTTACTTTACATATTTTTATTTTCTCCTTTTCTACTATTTATACTTACCTTTTTTCATTCCTTTGCTAAGATCCTAACTTGCTGTTCAAAAAGTCTCCATTGTGCCTGCAAACATTTTTAGCCATTTGTTTTATTTAATGAGTCCTCCTGTTTAATTGTTCTCCCCAATAAAGTTAAAGTAGAAGCAGATATGGGCGAAGAGGAGAGGGATTTTTCCATTCTACAAGAATGCTGAATATATACTGTTCTTGTTACGTTTTTCTGTAGCTGCATTTTGAATTTTGTCTGATGAATTACTCAGGAAACTCCATAGCTACTTTTTAGGGATTTTCTGCCTAGATTTTGGCAGTTATGTAGTCATGTTTTGTTCTGCTTGGAATTTCATACTTTTTCTATTTCCTCCCAAAACCATGCATTAAGTTATATAAACTTGTTGAAAGCATGAAAACAGTAAACAAGTTTTTCTCCATGGAGTACTTTGAGACTTCTATGTTACACAGCCCACATGTACTATAAAGTATTAATGTTATCATCCAACTCAAATGCATTGTGAGTGTCTCAGAGAACATTTTAAAAAATAAACCCTTCATATTTCTTCTATATTTTGATGTGCAGCATAAGATATCTTAAATGATGTATTTAAGGCATGTCAATTTTATGTCTAAATATAAGAAATTTCTCTGTGCTTTGAAGATATGCCTAACAATATTCTGATGCAGAGGAAAAATGGAAATATAATAAGATACAAGAGCAATAAAGTACTCTCTGATAACTGAAAAATTGAAGAAATCCCACTGAAAGCAGGAATAGGCATGTTCTATAGAGCATATGATCTAAAAAGGGCCATAAGTGTGAGGCGTAAAGTGTGCAGGTGTAAAATCAGAAAAGTGAAGATTCAAATAGATTTGAACTTATTAAGAGACAAAAAATAAAACAGGTTAATAGAAGGTTTGGTTAAAACAAAGTGCTTTATTACAATTCTTATCATTAATGTTAATAAGAATATGAGCCACACAAGGAGAAATGCCAGTTAGTAAATATTTGGATAAATATAGCATGATATGAGACTACAGAGTTTACTTAGGGAACAGGGTGAAGCAATTTCTGAACCATTGTGCTCTTCTCAGGGAAGTCATGGAGAGTTAGGGAATCCCTGAGAATGGGCCAGGTCCTGCACTTGGGTCAGAACAACCCCACGCAACGCTGCAGGCTTGGGGAAGAGTGGCTGGAGAACTGCCCAGCAGAAAAGTACCTGGGGGTGCTGGTTGACAGCCGGCTGAATACGAGTTAGCAGTGTGCCCAGGTGGCCAAGAAGGCCAACAGCATCCTGGCTTGTATCAGAAATAGTGTGGCCAGCAGGAGTAGGGAAGTGATCATCCCCCTGAACTTGGCACTGGTGAGGCTGCAACTTGAATACCGTGTTCAGGTTTGGGCCCCTCACTACAAGAAAGACATGGAGGTGCTGCGGTGTGTCCAGAGAAGGGAAACAAATCTGGTTGAAGTGTTTAGAGCACAAGTCTTATTCAGAGGGGCTGAGTGAACATGTATTGTTTAGCCTGGAGAAAAGGAGTCTGAGAGGAGACCTTATCGCCCTCTACAACTGCCTGAAAGGAGGCTGTAGTGAGGTGGGGGGTCGGTCTCTTCTGCCAAGTACCAAGGAATAGGCAACAGCCTCAAGTTGTACCAAGGGAGGTTTTGATTGGATACTAGGAAAACTTTCTTCACCAAAAGGGTTTTCAGGCACCGGAATGGGCTGACCAGGGCAGTGGTCGAGTCCCCATCCCTTGGAGGTATTTAAAAGATGGGTAGATGTGGCCCTTAGGGACATAGTTTAGTGGTGGAATGGCAGGGTTAGGTTAACGGTTGGACTTAATGATCTTAACAAGTCTTTTCCGACCTAAATGATTCTATGATTCTATGAACTACAGTAAAAAAAAAAATGTTGCTGGTAGCTGGCTCTCAAGGTAGCATATCAGTGAGGTGAAACCAGCTTCCCCTGGGGCTAGTGCCCTTCTAAATTTTCATGTGTGACCTGTATGTGGCACTGGAAGACAGCCAGCTGGCAGAGTTAGAGAAAACATGACTGCAATTCAAAATGACATTGCTAAATTGCAGGAATAGTCTGAAATCAATACAGTGAATGATGACTTGGTGACTTCACGGTCACCTTAACAAAAATTGCTTTCTAGGTTCTCATCCTTCACTCCTGCCTGTTTTACAAATCCAGTATAAGAAAACAATCATTCTCTTTTGTGTCCAAGAATTGCTCATTACTTGCTGATAGTTTCTCCTCTCTGTGAAGTTCATCTGACCATATGTAGACATAAACATTGCAGACATTTGTATCTGAACTTGTAATCCATAGTCAGGAGAGAGAAATAGGCTGTGATTTTTCTCATCTTAAAGTAAATGTCCAAATTAGACTAGATTAAATCCTCTCTAAAAGTACTTGATTCAGTCTACTTGAATGCTAAGGATTGTTATGTTGGAAGTAGCATCTAGTTGGAGGTATATTAAAAATAGGCAAGATGAATCCTTGTCTCTGGCTGAATCTGTATTAGAAAGTGAAGCACTGCCAGTGAATGTTTTTGTGTCAGTGAACTGTTGGAAAACTCCTTGGCATGATGACTGGTGTTCTCCCAAATAATTTCCAGGTACAGTTTGGGAGTGAAAACACTCCAGAGACCTTTCTTTCTAAGCTGTGTGCATGCTGACACCATGGTTTAGACGTTAAGAGAGTTTATCAGACTAGACATGGCCAACTCCATACCAGCTGACCTCACTGCCTGAGAAAGTCACTAACTCATTTGCATGGGAAAGTTAATAGATTATTAATTTACTAGTATAGTACTAAACTAGTATTGCCCTTTCTACTTCAGAGCTCCCATTAGTACCAGCTCTTGTGCTTTTGATATTTACACAAGTTGTCCACAAAAAGGCTTTTGTCCACTTGTTACTATTTTGGGTATCTACAGATAACCACTGTTGTCCTCACCAGGAGCGTGGTCGCTATTTTCCTCTATCCTAAATCCTGCATGAATATATATAGGCATGATTTCCAGCTAACACCTAAATCATCTTCCTACTGTATTTTAGTTCAGAACAAGTGAAATCTTTGTGAAAGCTATGTCCAATAAATCTCTGTTATTCTAATTGGTTCGTAATTTTGATGGTATGAAGGCTTCCAGACTTTGTTACCATTCTTTGCTTTATCATCAGTGCATATGTGGTTTGTAAAGTGGTGGAGCAGTCAGTGATCCAGATGAGCCCTGGCAGCTTTTCTGTAGTGGATTTGGGGCCCTTTGCAGTGGCACTTTCTGACAAGTCAGTGGATCCATTCTTCCAGGTTCCTCAGCACTGAGTCCCAGAAACACTGCTCTTTGAAATGTATAAGCACTGCTACAAAGAAGAAACAGAGTCCTTAAGGCATTTTGTTTTCTAAATCAGTAGGGTAGATTCCTTGCTGGTCACCAAGATAGCAATTGGTTATTGGCCTTGGCTGCTGGGGCTAAGCAAGCATTTCCTGCCCAAGGAGCAGCTGCATTCCTTCTCTCCTGGCAGAGTCACTTCAGATTCCCCAGATAACCTAGAGCCTTCACATTTCCAGATCTTCTTCTGCCTCATGCAAATATATATATATTTCTCACATTTCAGTCTGCCCACTTCCTTCTCAAGCTTTCCTGCTGTTCTTGAGAGGGTGTACTAGCAGCACCTCTTGTAATGGACTTTTTTATTTTCTTTTCCTCCCTGACTCTCAGTGGATGTAAGACCCAGTTTTTAAAAACTCCCAATCAGTACATGCTTAAATTCATTGGAATCCCTGTTGGCACACAGCCTTCACAGAAGCAGTGGAAGACCTGCCAAGGAGATGCCTGTAATGAAACCTTGAGGCCGCATCATTTTTGTCCTTGCATAATGCTGTGATCTTCATTTTCCTGTTCTGTAACTCTGAGAGGAAACTCTTCTGCAGCTACCTCTTCACTTTCCTTTTTTTCATGGTTGTCTTTAGGTGGTTACAGAGAGGGAAATGCTCATTGGAGCCTAGAGTATGTTCCTACAAGATAGTGATTATGGAAATGCATACAAATAAGTGGTTATTATAAGTGGATCTCTCTTTTTGGAGTTTTAGTGAATGTTAGTAGCCAGGATCTCTTTGCAAGACAGAGAAACATAGAGTAATTTAGATTAGAAAGGCCCTCTGGAAGTCATCTTGTCTCTCTGCTGAAAGAAGGGCCAACTTTGAAGTTAAATCCAACTCTGAAGTTAGATCAAGCCGCTAATCCATAAGATCAGCAGTTTTATTAGGGCTCTTTAGTTATGGACAGTGCTTCCTATTTCATGTGATGGCAAAAGCTATAATAATAGCTTCTATTAACCTCCTGTACCCAAAAAGTATATTTTTATAGATGTTTTATAGATTCCTGTCATCTGATGAAGAGGCTGCAATACCGGATATCTTAAAGGCATGATTTAAAGGGGACCAGAAACCAAAGCAGAAAAGATGCCCAGGAGCAACAGACGAGGGTAGGAACAGAAAAGCTGAGTTACTGTTGTAAAACCACTCATCACCAGTGCACCAATCAAGGCAGAAGTAACAGAGATAACAGACTGGGAAAGCTTGCCTTTATTGACCTTTTGCATTGTAGGAGGACACATTTCCTTCACACAAATCTAATTTTCTAGCTGTGGTATTCTTGAGAGTGGGGAGATAGGGGAAAATAGGAAGGGCTAGACTGAGCGTAGCCCTGGGCAAGTAATAAATAAACTAGAAGGGCTCCATACACACCACACATTCCTGTACAAAATGTGCATCAAAACAGCTTTGGGGTATGTGGTCTGCTACAAACATCTGTATTTTGTGAGCTTGTACAAACTTTTTTGGAGCATGCTCATGTTTGATGCTGGTTGAACCAGTTATGCTTTTGGTTGCATTGAATTCTGTACAGTTATTTCCCTTCTATTTTTTTGCTTTGCTGTTGTCAGATCAGGACATCAAATGACAAGATAGTGGGTACTCTGATCTACTTCTGAAACTCATAATTACTCTTGTCCAAAGCAATAGCTAGCATCCTAACAGTAAACCTGTTTGCTGATGACATGAGAGCAAAAAGCTTTGGCTTTATTTTGATATCTGTAATTATTAAGTGAAGTGAATCCTACCTAATTTGCAAGAATTTACATCATAGTGTAGTTCCATCATAGAATATTCCAAATTAACCATAAAGGAACAAGACAATGTCATAAGTCTATCGAAAACAACAGGTGGTGTCAGCACACCATTACAGTCATCCAAGTCCTCAGAACCTAAGGAAATAACCTTACTCATCAGAATTGGTTATTAGCTATTACACTGAAGATTATTTTGTTGTCATTGTCATGGTTTAACCCGTCAGGCAGCTGAATACCACCCAGCCGCTTGCTCACTCCCCCTGCCCCCTCAGTGGGATGGGGGAGAGAACTGGGAAAAAAAAAAAAGTAAAACTCATGGGTTGAGATAAACACAGTTTAATAAAGCAGCAGAGAAAAGGAATACCAATAGTAATGATGATAATAATAGACTATGCGGAATATACAGAACAAGTGATGCACAATGCCATTGCTCACCACCCACTGACCGATGCCCAGTCCGTCCCAAGCAGCAATCGCTGTCCCCCAGCCATCTCCCCCCGAGCATGACGTCATATGGTATGGAATAGCCCTTTGGCCAGCGGGGGTCAGCTGTCCTGGCTGTGCCCCTTCCCTGCTTCTTGTGTACCTGGCAGAGCAGGGGAAGCTGAAAAGTCCTTGACTGGTGTAAGCCCTGCTCAGCAACAACTAAACCATCAGTGTGTTATCAACATCCTTCTAGTACTAAATCCAAAACACAGCACTATGCCAGTGACTAAGAACAAAATTAACTCTATCCCAGCCCAAACCAGGACAGTAATGTATTTTAATCTTTGTTACTTTTCATCTTTTTTTTTTTCTCCTTTAATTGTTCAAATATGTTGAAGGCAAAACAAAGTAGAAAGTTACTTAACATATGTTCTTCCAAGCACTTAAAATTGCCAGGAACCATCTAATTTCTAGCCAAATTATTCACACAGTTTGCTGAGCTGGAAAAAAGTACATGTAGCTGACACAAAATGAAGCAGCTCCTGCGTGCAGCTGATCTTTGGGGATTCTTACTTGAAAACTCCGAACTAATAGAACTACCACATGTGTTGGCTACCAAGATGCATCTTGTTACTTGTTGCTGTGGTCATTGCCTATGGAAACTTACTTTTCTGCCTAATGTTAAAACATAGCACTTCTTTCTGTAAACATGGTCAGGAGAACTGGAAATTCCCTTACTAAGACACATAATTATAGCCTAGGGCTGTATTTTAGTGTGAAGTGCTCTAAGTTCATATACACTGTCTTTTTTAAACATGTAATTATAAATATACCACTTTGCAGTTGAAACGCTCCCCGCAATAATGGCAATATGCAGCAAAGTCTGGTTTTTTTGATTTTTTGGCACTTTCCGACATACATTAGTATTTCATAAATGTCATCAGGATCTTTGAGGAACACTTGCTTTGAAATAAAATTATTTGGATGATGGAATCCATAATGATATAGATAACTTTTCAAATCCTTACTACTAGAGAGAAAAATACATACAATACTTTTAGAATCTGATTATGTGGAATTAGGCAGAGAAATACATAGCTCATTCAAAATGTGCTGCTTTCAAGGAGCATAAAAGGAACATAGCTTTTTCCTCTTGAATTCTTAAGCAACAGGAAAACTGTAACCAAGAGGAAAACTGGAACTCTTCACTCTTCTAGTCATGGTGCTCCAGGGAGTATCTCATTGTTACTGTGCACTTTGTGTTGCCTTTTATCCAATTTGATTTATTTTTAAGATTCTACCAAGTCAAAATGGCCATCACTCAGTATTTACTTTTCATTCATATAAATAAAACCAGAAAAGAACGTAAGTAATGCCATATTGAATCAGGTCATCTGCCCATCATGCCTGTTATTTTGTGCCTTACCGTGACCAGTAATAGATACTTAATACAAATTTGACAGAAAGAGAATGTGCTTAACCCGCTCCTTTCCCTGGAATGAGTTCTTCGTTTACAACAATCAGCGGTTGTAAGCATTTCCTGAACTGTGGTTTCTCATCTGGACTATCATGCTATGTAGCCTCTGACAGATATATTCTCCATGAGAATTGTTTAATGCCTTTTGGAACTTTTTGGACTTTTGACCTCCACAGCATCCTGTGATAATGAGTTCCACAATTAATTTTGCATAAGATTTAACTATGTGTGAAAAATTACTTCCTTTGTTTGTTTTAAACTTTCTGCCTGGTAAATAAATGGGGTACTCCCTGATTATTTTTCTAAGAAAAAAAGTGAGAAGTGCTTTTCTATCCAATTTCTCCACATTTCATGTTTTTACAGACGTCTAGCACATCTCCCTTTTGTTATCTCCATCCAAACTGAAGAGATTATGTCATCTCTTCTTGCCTTAAAATGACTTCATATATTTGTTCAAAGATGCACAAGGATATGCAATGATGGAAGGGTGAAAGAAGGCTCTTTCCTATAACTCACAGTAAAATGACTGTGACCCCATTCCTTTTCCAAATTAGTGGGACTTCTAGCCAGCCAGGACTTCTGGCCAGCCAGTCCTTCTGACTACTGGACTATTTCTCAATTATCCCTAACCAGGCACTTTCCATGACCAGCGTATGACTATAACTTCAGAGATTCTGGTTAAATTTCCACTCTGGAATCACTTTGTCACCTTTACTTTCTTCTCTTCAGTCTAACATTGGTGTACTTCTCTGTGATTTTTTTTCTAATCTAAGAATTAAAAAGTGCCATTTAATTGCTAGCTATTCTGGGCATCGTCTGACCCAGTCACTAGTAAAGCTACACTATATCTTTGTGACCTTCTTAGGGATTAATAGGTTAGTAATGCAAATACCTGATTAACACAACTCACACTGACAGAAAATGAGATTTCTATGTCCAGCTGCTTTAAGTCACCCAGCAAAGACACCAGAGTCACCTGATTTGTGGCAGACAGCTGCTTTGGGTGTTGCTGTCAGTCCCAGGCATGTGCAGAAGGCGTTGTGGGAACCGATGGAACCAGAACTTCTAATAAAAGTGCTGTGCACAGAGAAGTAACTCAAATCCCAGATGTGCTGTGTTTTCTTCTATTTCCAAACATGGCACTTCCATTCGTAACTGAAATAATCATAACTGCAACAAACCCTATTTTTATCATACGAATGCTTTTACCCTGTTATGATGAAACATTATATTTTATGATAACATTCAGTGATTCCTTTCCACAGTTACAATCTGTGGAAGAAAACAAGCATATGGAGGGGGGCAGTCACTGTCTTGGTGACATTAAAATGCACTGACACCTTGTCAGTGTGAACATCTCTGGGCTTTGGCTTTTGTTATATTTCAGGCCAGGTGCCCTAGGTTTTGCCAATCTTTTGGTGATTCTTGGTCACGTTCCATCAAATTGGGGCCAAGTTTTAAGTACTTTGGAAACTGGACTTTGTTCAAACCTTAGAATAATTTATAGTTTGGGACAATATTTTTATAAAACTTACTATGATTCAGCCAGAATTTGGTGGATTTGTATGAGTTTTATTTCTAGTTTTATATCCTATTTGAATGGATCTATGTAACTGGAATATGAAGCCGATGAATACATATGCTTATGGGGAAAAAAAACAACCAAAAAAAATGCTTAGCTTAACTAAAAGTACTAGCTGGTTTTGCCTATTTCCATGAAGCAAAGAGTGAGATGACTAATTTTCTTCCATTCTACTTTATAAAATTAATAAGGTTCAGGGATCCATTGTGATGTAATAGTTTTCTGGCAAAGTGAGATGATGTTCTAGTAGGATCACACTGTGATCTTAAATTGTTCTGTGCCTATAGGGGCAAACATATGTATTGTACACCTACCCTGTCAATACGAATCTCTCCCTGACCCTCCTACATTATCTAGAAATAATGTAGCACACATGCTAGAAAACATCTGAGATCTATTTTGGAGTGGAACATGTAGTCCTCTCACACACATCATTTGGAATGGTTTAGCTCTTGTATGAGAAAATGTTTCTGACTCAGAGAGGTCACATAGACCACTAAAAGGCCTGGACAATTTGACCAAAGGCCTATAGTTGAGGGAGGGTGAGCAATTGCAGAAGACAATCTTGTCGCCTATGGGTGTGTTGCTGGGTGACTTCTCACTGGAGCTTTTCAGCTCAGTCTGCAAACAGTTCCTGAAATAAAAAGTAGACCCCAGAAGTCTAAAAAGTAGTCTGTTTAAAAGTCAGTGATGTGCCTAGTGTAAATGAGATGGAGAGGCTTGGATGTGAGCAGGCACAAGGACCTGTGGAGCTGGAGCCAGTATAGACTAGAGGGTGCTACTAGTGTAGATGGAAGACACCAACTGTTCCAAAGGACACATAAAGGATCATGAAGGGGACTGCAGATGTAAATGATAATTTAATTCTTGTCCGCCACATTAAGTCAGTTGCAAGATCAGGCCTCTTAGCTTAGCACAGTTTAACTCAGAAACAGACTTAAGACAATGAAAATTTCTCAGGCCTTTTTTTTAACACAAACTTTATCTCTCAGTTTGCATTGTAAATTGCCTGCAAAACTTTGTTTTCTCAGATATATATCCAATATTCACTTAATAATTTTGCAAAACCAATGTTGATCAATGGCTTTTGCAAGGATGATTACAGTCTGTGATACTAACACATCAGTTATACCAACTATCAGTTGTAATTATCATATGTCAGTGATACTAGCTGCTTCATTTTAAACTGAGAGGATGACAGGTCTGTTTCTTTGAAAATGCTGTACATAATTGGATTTTGAGGCTTTGGGATTGTCATTAATAAGTGCTTTCAATCAGTATTCTGGAATATTTATTTAAAATCAATCTTTGGGATGCAAACTGAAAAAAAAATCAATGTAAGCACAGTTGAAATGAACAATTACAATATTTTAAAGTAACTATTTCCCTACAAAAGGGACAGAAACTTTTAAAAGCCTAAAATTCAATAGAATTTAAACTTATAAGGGCAAATTTTGAAAGATGTGTGCAGATGCATACGGGAATATGTATAGGCTTGAATATTTGTATGGAGTCCCATCAGGCTGAAAAATTTCATAATTTCCATTTTTTCCCATTAGTAGGCATGACTTTACCTTGTTCACATATTCACACCCAAACTGTGCGTTAGACGACTTTGCCTCAACTGGGCCCACAGTAATTAACAGAAAATTTCTTGAAGATACAATTAAAATGTATTGTAATTGTTGAAGGCCTTACCTGAGCTACTGTTTTATGTGAACACAGAGACTATTTGGGTAAAATTTAATATTTGACCAGGTAACTCCAACAGGGAGAGAAATTTTTTATTTTCTAGACCATAGTTTACAAAATCACCTCTTCTGTGGGAAGGAGAAATTATTTTTCAGGTTCAGCACTAGTATGCTGGAAAGTACAGGTGGCTGGTACTTCAGTTTTTCTCCCGCATATGTCTCAGGAATGTTGGTATTAAATTAATGGTACTTATTACGAGATTGCCTATTTATGATAATGTTACTTACTTAAACTTTGCTCTGACATTTGATTTTTTTGTAGTTCAGAATTTGATCATCTTAAATGAATTCTTTATTCCCAAAGGAAGAATACTCCTCTGCTTCCAAGACCACGCAATGACTTCTGCATATCCCAAATGGCACTAGATGCCTATGTGAGGACAAGTGAATTGAACAGTTTGTATTAGTGAAAAGAATGAAAATATTTCCCTTTATTTTAGAGAGATGTCTTATTTGAGAAACAGAATCATGTAAAACATGTTTATTTTTTGACTTATGTATTTTATTCCCATGTCTTCATCTATACTCTTAACATAAGCCACTGGAAAATAATTAAACTGCTATCTTTCAAACAGTTATCAAAAGGAAGCCTTCAACTCAGAGTGTACACACAGTAGTCATAAGCCTTGTTGCCTTATCCAAAGTCAGCAGAGTCTAGCTGTTGCTGTTGCCTAATCAGAGAGCTGTTTGAGGAGAAGAGCTGTGGGAAACTGACGGGAATTTCATCTGGAGTCCTAGGCAATCTGCCTTAGCGTTACTACCTAGTCACTTCAGTTGATATATTTCATCCCCAGACATATTAAAGCAGTTGGAAAGCCTCCAGTAGACTCCAATGGGCTTACATCAGGCAATTATATGATTGCTTGAGGACTGGAAATTGATGGGCTTTTACTTTAAGTAGAAGTTCTTTTGAAATCAATGTAAAATGATACGGGAGTATCTTAGCAGATATTCATCTTCGTGACATATGTGTGGTTTCCCCTAAGTACTGCCATCATTGAATGTTAAGGAGTGAATGGACTCAAGGTTTAAGCAAATATTTCCTTCTAACTGAGTCAGGCAGGGCTGTAAGCTTTGCAGTGTAGAAGTGCAAGGGAGCTGGTACCGGCACGAGACCGCAGCCGTCTGCCTTGTGCGCACAAAGTGATATTCACTCACTGACCCCTCCAGGCACTGGAATGGTTATTTTCCTAAAATAGTTCCAGTATTGCATTTCCACTAAAAGTTTCCTTTTCATTGACAAATTGATTGTTTGACATAGCCAATTGCAGATGTAATTTTCAATACTTAATAAATTTTAATTATTTTTTTTCACAATCTCAAGCAAGTCTTAGCACTGTGTATTCCCTGAATGCCAGGTTAGTATCCAGACTCCTCACCTCTCTGTGTCAGAAGCCATGAATTAGTGGAGACTTCCCTGTGGCCAGCTGGGAATAGCTTACAACATGTGAATGATATGTTAGAAACCATTATCCACTCTCCATTTTCCCCAGGGTGTTCTGAGCCTTCACACTTAAACATATGAGCTGTCTTATTGAACTCAGTGAGACTACAAGCAAAAGCTTTAGGATTGAGCCATTTGTAATAAGTTTGGTCTTCAGGGCTTTCTCACTGATTTATTTCCTTTTATAACGTACTCTAAGTTGGGCAGTATATAAAACACTTCTGATGTAATATTAAAAGATGAAATTGTGGGTTTGGACTATTCCCGGTTAGAAATTTTCATATTCAAAAATAAATATACTGAAGTCAGAGTCAATTGAAAAAGCAATCCCATAAGCATGTTTGTTTTCTGGCCAAGCATTGTAGTCTTTCTATACTTGTGCTTCATGTTCAGGTTTTAGAGTTTCCCCACCGGGCAATAACTTCGAACAAGACAGATTTTTATTTCTATCTTTTATAGACTCCCTAGCTCTCTCAGGGATGCCATGATGTTTTGCTGGATAAAAGGTTAAGTCATGAACCAGCATTGACTTTTTCAAACGGTTTTGTCTGTAGTGGTCTGCCATACATACTGTACAACACACAAAGAGTTAATATAATTTCATATCATGCGTGTTGACTATAGAGAATCAGTGTTGACATTCATGCATGCTTATTTCTATAAGGAAGTACTTCAGTTTTTGCCTTTGTCTCCATTAGTTTCTTTTCCTTTTTGCCAAGAAGCATGTTTTTTTCAAATGAATCTCTAATTTTTTTTCCAACGCTCTTATTTTGTTTAGCTAAATTTTGAGGCCCTCTTAATAATCTGGAAGGAAATCTTGGCAAGAAAGAAAACAGATCTTGAATTAGTTGTCTGAGTCCATTTTTACACTCCTTTAAAAAGACCGAGGAAACATTTCAAAGGAGTTCAAAGAGAGGGAGTAGAATATTTGGTGCAGATGTGACTTTATGGCATGAGACTGGAAATGAATGGTAATGCAAAATGTATATTTTTGACTATCAAATGTAAACAAATTTGTTTCTTATTGTTTTTAAGGGTGGTTTTTCTCCTTGCTTTATTTCACGGCATGTATCGATTGCATTTCAGCAGCTGAATTGGCTCTGGGTTTTGGATTATTTTGAGGGTTTCATGTGACCTTAAATCTGCATTGAGTGTGAAGTATTCATTATATACTTCACTACAGCTTTCATTCAGTTGCAATTATTTTAACAGGTTATGCACTATTTACAGATTATAAATAAAATAAAATAAAATAGCACATAGCTCTGTGAACAGAGTTTCAATGTAGTTGGATCTCCTACATATTTGTGTTTTGGGTAGATATTTAATAATATCTGAGCTGATGCTGCAGCTTTGGGGCATTAAAATTATGTCTTCTGTTGGTCTGCCTATTTCCACCAACTTCCTGAGCTCTTTGCCAAAACTTATTAACTTTTGGTTACCTTGAGATCACAAGCATTTGGCTAGGACTGGCAGTATATCATATATGACAGATTATTTTTTTTTTATAAGTATCTGGACAAAAGAATAACACACCAATACTGAGCCTTGTCTTGCTGTTATATGTCCCTTCCTCTCTCCTCAGTTTTTGGCAATCAATGGCTTAGGGATTTCCTGAGCTAGAGGCAGCATCTGGACCATCATATTTTAATAGCCACTAGTGGACCCTTTCTCCATGAATTTGTCTAGTCTCTTCTTTAACTCAGTTTATGCTTTTCGCCTTAACAACATCCTGTGGCAATGTGTTCCAAAATGTAATTACGTGTTCTGTGAGAAAGTACTTCCTTTTGCTGGTTCTTAAATACTTGTTATGGGCAAAGTGCGTTCTCTGCTGAGTGATAACACTGATTTCTGTACTGCGCTAGGAAGCAATCACACCCTGGACAATAGGTGTTCCCAGCAGTAGGCCGATGCGGTTATATGTGGACATCAGTGAGAAGAGTGACAGGAGACAAGAGAAGTGTGTAGTGGCCCCAAGTTTATTTGGCTTAGTTCTGTCATGAGACTATATGTAAGAAGATTATACCCTTAAATAGGAACTGCACTGCTGGGTCATTTATTGATGATGTTTAACAAAGTGGACAAGTGTTTATTGTAGGCTCTTCCTCTTCCCTTACTTTGCAAATGAACTGAAATATAAACTCTAATTTAACATACATGGTTAGATGGAAGTTTCCATTGCTCCATGTTTAATGCTGTACAGTTAATATATTATGGACTAAACAATTGTGTTTACAACATAGAAAAGCTGTTGTCTGACCCACATGATGTACTTAATTTCTCATAGACTTCAGGGTCATTTTTTCTGGCCAAGAGCTCAAAACTAGCAGCTGCATCACATGCTGTCGTTATCAAACTATGCCCCTGAGCATCAGGATCAATACTTTTATTACTAATGATATTTTATTTGGGAATAAAATATTTACAAAATATGCTGATTTAATTGGAATCGCTAATTGTGTAGAACTTGGGCTTTTTACTTATGCAGCAAAATAAGGATATAGGGAACTGTAACCCAACACAAATAAAGAAATCAGTGCCTGAAAGGTAGGAAAATTTTGACCAGCTAGAGCCTCTCCTTCAGCAATGTCCCAAAAGAATATTAGGACAAATAGAGGAGTTTGGGGTTTTTTTTCTGTACCACAGTGAGTTAATTTTGAATTATATCAAGTTGTTTGTTGTTTGAGCTTGCATTTGGAGGGGAATCCTACACATTCAAGAATGAATGTTATTGTAGAAGTAGATGAAGGTGACTCTTTTCACCTGGGTTTTGAAGACCAGAATGAAACAGTTACAGGGACATACCTGACTGCACTGTAATGTGATCTCCTCTTTCACTTGTCTTTAACAATTAATAAGGACAAAGAGTGACCAAAGGAACGCCTTATTTTACTTTTAAAAGAAAAGGACATATTGCTTTACATGGTGGTGACAAAGAATATCATAATATTGCTAACCACTGAAAGCATCTTCAGCTGAAGCCATGAAAATGCAACAGATGGCCTATATTACTAGACTGTCTTTTGGGGGGGACATGTGGCTCATTCCATGTTGTCAAATTGTAAGCATCTAACTCAAATACCTAAGTTAGAGGACAGTCTTTCTGTCTCCCATGTACAGGAAACCAAAAGAGAAAAGAAGGTACTTAAAGAGAAGCTTAAATTAAATTTGACTCCTATACCAAAGAGAGACAGTACTATAGGAGGCAATCTCTACTCAGAACTACCCTTTGGAGGGGCCTGTTTCTCTCTAATAGCTGTATACAGATGTTAGGAAAACAAAGCTATTTGCCTGAAGTTTGGTGATGCAAGTTTCCTCCCTGCAGGTCTCACTTCAGGGAAGTGTTGTGAACTCTTCTGCAAGTGCTAAGGGACTTCAGAATAGTGTAGAAATGAAAGGGAGGGAAATTACAGCATTCATATGGACTGTGGGATTCAGTGAACAAGGAATTTCACTTAATTCTAGATGTTTTTCAAACCCTTAACCCCCTGCCATGATCTATGCAAACTTAGGAGGTCAGAGTGCAATAACTTCAGCATTTAACTTAAATTTGGCATGCAAAATCATTCCCAGTGAAATGTTTTCTTCTTTCGCTTTGAAGGAGACTAGCAATTTTCTTGTTGGTAAAAAATCCAGCAAGAAAGTCAGTTGTTTACAGCCTGGCTTGCACCAGGGGCTTGAGAACTGTGCTTACAAATCTCCTTTAAAACACCGTTGTCAGGGGAATCTGTATGGGTGAATAACAACTCACAGTGTGGTACAATATAGTTCTCAAATAATTTCCTAAAATTTAGTGGGAAAGTAACAGGCTTTTTTAGTGTTAAATATATCACATCGTCTTTCTTGAATATCTGATTTCTGAAATAAATAAAACCTTGTTACTTAGTTAGGAAATGTTACATTGTTTAAGTACCATCTTCCAGCATTGACACTGCGCACATAGGTCTATTAATTACCTCATGGTAAACAACTTCACTCTAGTATTAAAATAATGTATTCTAATAATACAATGTTTTCTCTTTTTGCAGACTATATCTGATCACCATAAGCTGAGGTAAATTGCAGATGATGGTAATTTCTTTGGTACAAACTAATTACCTAATTACCATCTACTAGAAAATGAAGGTATGGACAGGGTCTACCTCTTCCACAGAGTCTCCATTTGGGAGGACTCGGTACAAAGGCTCATATTCTCAAGAGTGACTAATAACCTTTCATAACCAATTTCAGATCCTTAAAAAGATTGACTTGCAGTGAGAGGAGTGGGTAACTACACAAAAATTCTGAACATCAGGTTACTTTATGATACTCTGCATTGGTTATTCACAAATGGAGGTCACCTGAGCCGTGACGCACTTTAATAATGGCAGCCCACCAGTTTATTTGCCAGGGTATTTTGCTATTTTTGGCAGAGCCTACTCACTGAGAAAAGCTAGATGGAGGAGGCCTGAGAATAAAGAGTGAAATTCAAAAAGGAGAAACACTACAGCGAGCGTAAACCTTTCAACCTTAGCTTTCTGAATTTCATTCACCAATTTCCTCGGTTATTCCCTGGTACTTTTAAAATAGATGGCCAAACCATAAAAAAAGTCCTCGTGCAATTAAAATGTGACCCTGTCTGTGCAGGTACAACTGAGCTTGCTTAGACTAATTGGCTTGGGTACGGTAACAGCCTTAGCCACAGCAGTGATAGCAGTATGAATCAGCTGGCAACATTTTTAAACAGGTTCCTAGACAGGTTTTACTGTCTAAGTTAAGTTCCCTGTCTTTATGGTTGGACTGTAATGAGTACCTGAGTGGGTTAGCTAAGGCTCAGGAATGTCCCACCTATAGCTGCAAAGGTAGGCATAATCAAAATATACTCTGTGTTATGCAATGTTTTCATCTCAATATACCTGTAATATTGGCTATGCTAGTTAGGGCTAGATGAAAAAAGGTATCAGGTTAGAAATGTTGCAAAACAGGAGGAAAATATTGTTGGGTTGGACTCTGGCTCTTTTATGTAAGTGGTCAAATTTTATTTTGGACAGCTACAAGTGTATACGGACAAAGGAGTTTGAGCTGGGTTAAAAATAGTCACAGCTTTTATTTCTTTGACCTAGACTCTTTGTATGCCCCTCACAATCAGTGGCATTGCATTGAATTTGCACACAATGCTCACTGCATGTACCTTATTTTTTCTGTTTCTGTTAATAGATGTTAATTTCCCTGTTTGGAAAATAACATAGATGATAAATATTACAATGCATATTGTCCCATTAAAATCAAATCCATGAACAATTGAACTTGTTATTCTGTGAAAACAGAAGCTGGACTCACCTTGAGGCTTGGTAGAGTTCTGATTGCACATCTACAGACAAAAATATATCCAAAATCCCTTAAAAATATTGCAGCATAGAGGGAGTGATATGTATAACTGGCACTTTAAAAATATTTAGCTTTTAAATAAAAATCAAGAAATCCTTGTATTAGGAAGAGTAGGGAGGGTGACTAACACAGAGGATTTATTGGAAAATATTTGTAAGCATTCAGGACAGGCTTAGAACTTCTGGCCATATGGACAACATATGTATACATTAGCTGAAAACAATATGTAGTTTCCACTGTCCAGGCGCATAAAATTTGTTTCATAAATGCATTTTAAGGCCAATAATTATAAGACATAATTCCTTATATCAATGAAACCCAAAGTTATTTGTTTATTGACTGATGTAGGCAGGAAGGATCAGCACATGCATTAACAAAACTGAGATGGCATCCCATTTGACTCACTTCCTGAGCTGAATTCTTTTAATAATTGAGAGTGGTTTTTTGAGGCAGAGACAGTAAATATCATGTTTGTTAATATATGCTAAAAATGGAGGAAAATGAACATACTTCTGAAAATACAGAGTTTTGCTTGGGAGTTTGGGGGCTTTGTTTTGTTTTTAAATAGTGGATATCCTTGTGCATAGCTTTTCATTTTGAAGATATGTGTTGGATGGGTGTTTTTTGGTAACCTGTTGCCTCTGCAAATGTGTCATGATTTGAGAGAGGTGCATCATGTCCTTAACAATAGTTCCTGGTATCTTATTCCTGGAATGCACTACTTCTGAAAGGAAGATGAGTTTAAAGACATAATGAATCCTGACTTAGATTAGGCTCAAAATGATTACATTTGAAGATTACCTACATATTTTGAAAGATACCTTGTCATTCTTAATAGTCATTCTGACTATTATTTATTTGTTGAAGGGTGACCTAGATGACATGAGCTAGAACTGTTTCACACAGAGATGGAAACAACTTCTGGGGTCCCACCTGTGCAATCTGTTGCAGCATCCCTAGACTGACTGGTACTCTATCAGCACACAAAGTCATGTCAGGAGCAACAGAGCTCCTGTGGGCAACTGTGTGGGCAACCTGGAGAATAAAACCTTGCAACAATGTGGGCAGTGACCCAAAATAGATGCCGTGCACATCTCTCTGTGTACAGCTGTGGGGAGGTGGTCAGCCACTGAATGAAAAACATCAGGTACTCATATATCTTGTCTTTTATATATTTAGACCTTTTCACGCTAAGTGCTAATAGCTGAGCACTTCAGTTGCTGGTGAGATTTTAGTTTGCTGAACTTGTTTTTGGGCGTTATTTATCATGATCTTCCAAGTAAGTGAAAGGTTTACATTCTCTGTAGTGGATTTAACTACATAAAATTTCTCCCCCACCCCTATAACTGTGACTATCTACTTTTGAGTTATACATATTTCTCCGGGGTTTTGGAAAAGAGGTACTTACGCACTCTTAGATATGAGAACAAGCTGCAAATCTGAGGCAAGCAGGGCTGTGGTCTAGCTGGGTGGACCTGATAAAAGGTGGTGAAAGGCAGGAACCTGCCATGGCACCGAAACAGAGCTGTTGTGATAAACAGGATTAATACTGGCTTCCAGGTGGGCGACTAAGATGGGACGTTTGGAAGAGACGATCAGGAAATTTCCCACCCATCACTGTAGAAAGCCAAGATCTGACCAAGACGCTAGAAGAGAGCCTGGATCCACACTGAATATCTGACGACACATAAGTCCCTGCTACTGGGAGACAGAGATTACTTCATGATTCCTCCTGTAGAGGAATATTTGTGTCTGGAGATGGGGAAACTTCAGTTGCTGGAACAAACATATGTTTGGAATTCTCTCCATGGGGAATGGTATAGTTCTCAGTACTATGTTTGAAGAATCATTTCAGTTTTCTTCCCTGCTGGAAAAACAAGGCTAAAACCAGTTTACTGCATGGAGATGAAGAAAAGAATTTCTGTCAGAAACAGTTTTAATTATTATGGTGGTATGCTAAATACTTAAATGATTTCTAAGCTTAAACCTCTATTTCTAGGATTTTAAAACACAAAATCACCACACAAAGCTTGTGCCAGTGTGGCTTAGCTGTTGTCTGTATTACTGCTGAGAAGAAAAATCTAATACATTCAAGATTTTTTCCTTTTTTTTTTTTTTAAATGGAAGGAGATTTTTCAGTGTTTCACATATGCGTTTGACCTCCTCTTCTGTTGAGCTTTGCTAGCCCCTTTCTTTGACAACATTTTAGGGATGACAAGGTTTAGTACAAGGTTGAATGTTGTTGCATGAACCCTTGTAGACTTGTTGACTTGCAGCTGAATGCTAATGCTGTTTTACTACAGCTTTTTGTTTTGAGCGTCCTTTTGCATTAGACTGTTTTAGAAGTTCTCAAATTAAAAAGTGCCTATAGCACAACTGCTCATATAAAGCCGAAATTTCAACTTAAGCAATTGGAGTATATAATACTAAAAATTGCCCTTTAAAAAAGGAAGTTGAAGTTCTACCCTGTTGAAAAGAAGGTCTCTGCTGAGAGTTTCAGGTGCAGAGTCAGATCTGCTCATCAGAGCAACTAGATCTTTGTCTTCTGGGTTGGTCTCATTTCCAGTGATAGGTTAATCAGTACAGTCCTATAGATATATATCTATATATAGATAGATATAGATAATCAGTAGTCCTATAGAAACTATTCTGAAATAAGCAGCAATGATCTAATGATCTCCATGAAACAGTTCATTCAGCCATTTTTAAGAATACATTGCCATCTGGTGTACAAAATTTTGATTTTTTTTTTTTTTGTCTTTACTATTTAAAATCTGATTTCCTTGAGCAGAAAATCTTCTATCATTTGAAACTAACTTCCTGGAATCAACCTATTGGCCTCAATGAACTAAAACCTGTTGTAATTTTCAATGCAAGTGTGTTGTAAAGGTTTTCTTAACCTTTGTGAGTTCATGCAATAGAAATAATAAATTTAAATTGTTACAGAGACTAGTTACATTTAGGGGCTCTTGGTTTCCTGTGTGATCAAAAAATCTCTTTTTTTATCTCTAAGATAAGGGAGGAAAGTGAACATAATCCTACAAAAATAAATTGTGCTTATATTAATAAGGCACTGAGGTGCAGTATCCTTACTGGTTGTACCTTGTGTAGAGGGAAGTTTAAAAATAGAGGGCAGAACTTCATCCCAGATTTTACAGTTTTTAGGGGATGTTTTACTGGTTTAAATTAAGTAAAGGTTTGATTCTTAATGTCTAGTTTGATTACATTGCATCTGTGTCCAAAAGGAGTGTGGTTAACAGCAGATTTTGAATAGTTACTTTCATTTGGTCTCATAATAAGCAACTCTTGAGTTTGTATTGGCTCTTTGGAAGAGCTGAAGGCACATTCTGTAAGGGTTGATCAAGGGTGATCATGGTATTATAAAAGTCAGTAAAACAGGCTCCTCAGATATTTGTCACATGGTAGGTGTCATACAGTGATTTTTCTTGTAAAAATACAGGCAACCTGAGGGGAAAAAAAAATGGCTTGCATAAATGCATACAACCTCCCAAAGTGTAAGTAAAAATCTAAAGTGTCTTAAAAACAATCAAAAAACCCACCCCCCCTGCAACCCAGTCCACCCCCTACCCCCAGTTACATCCAGTCTGATAAGAAATGGAGCAATCCCTATTTCAAACTTAATTTTGGGACTGGTTCTGAATTTCTGTGTAAAGAATTTTTCATTAATCTAATGAAGTTTTAAAAAGTTACCTTTTTTTAAGAAACTATTTCTAGTTTGGGTAAATTTTAGGTAAACTAATAGAGTGACTTGCTGACAACGGCAGTATTCTTGCTGCTCTGTGCCTCTACAGTGTCGAGTACAGTGGGTCCAACTCTCCTTGGTCATGAAGGACTGCCATGCTAATAAACATCTTTAATACTAATCTTTCTTATCTTGGGTTTCCGAGGACCTCTTTTACTCTCCTCATGGAATCTGAGGAACAAACACAGGAGGTTACTGGGTCAGGCTCTAGTTCTTCTAACAATGAACTTTGATCTGTTTAATTCCTCTGTCAGGATTTGTTTGGCTTTACATAATTACTTCCAGGCTTATCTGTGATAACTTAATGGCTTACTTTTGTTGTGACCTTTTTGGTAAGGTTGTATATTAAAAAAAAAAAGCACTGATTGCTTAAGAGGATGTGGGTAGTATTATAAAAGACATTTGTTTGATTAAATGGTAATTAAATAGAGAATGTAATTAAAAATACAGTTATGACCAGCTGTTGTTCAGTATGGCTTTTGTGGAGATTAAAGGTCAGTCAGTGCTGTTGCTTCGAGTGTTTATTGCTATTTATTACATGTATGCTAGAGTAAGCACCGCACAAATAAAAAACTACAGCCCCTTTACAAAAAATTACTGTCTAAGGTAAACTTTTAATGCATTAAAACTCTTCCCATATTTCATCCTGAAGTTGCTCACTGCAGTCAGGTTGAAACTTGCAGTAGAAAGCTCACCCTTGAAGAGACAGTAATTTTCAACACAGAGAAAAGTTTTGGCACATGCTGCGGAAAGCTGGAGTTGCTTTGATTTTTCTACATTCTGTTTTGGGATAATTAATATTTCAAGGCAAGCTAGTCCCTGCTGTGTATGAGGATATAAAGATATGGTTGCACAAGTGTGGGAAGACAGTGAACGTTTGCCCCCCTTAATGAAAGAAGGAAGACTCCCTAGATCCCCATCGCACTATGATAGCTTTATCTTATCCCTGTTAAACTATGCTTCACACCTGATTGCTGGTGAGTCAGGAAAATAAGGAAAAAAACCATTCTACAAATTAGAGAGTTGTTTAATTATAAATGTAAGTAAGAAAAAGCTGAAGCTGTCTGATTAGGCAAAACAAACAAGAAAAAATGTTAGTTTTCAGATCACATATAGACCTTTATCTCTGCTTCCTCATCAGGATGATTTGGAACATTATTTCTAATTCTATGATCACATTATAATTTTTAAATAAGACAGCAATCTGTGTTTTTCCAATATACCCATGCAATCATAGCAAGTTAATCAAGGGATAAACTGATGCATTTGTTTTCTTACTGAACTGCCTTTTCATTTGGGACAGAGGCTAAGGCTGGAAGCCATGAAGTCTTGATTTCTTTTTCCCACCCTTTTCTTGTTGGTCAATTTTAATGCATTCTAAAAGTCTTATCTTATGAAGCTTTGCAACCTGTCAGATGTGGTTGCAACACCTACATTTGAAAATGGTCTCAGAGGCATAGAAAATTGAAATGATGTGTCCATCCAGAATATTCTTGCATAAATTGAAAAAACTTCCAGATCTTGGAGTAAACTAGTTGGTTTTATTCTTTTCAGCCTTTTTTTGGTTGTTGTTATTTTGTTCCTACATATTTTTCGGGGGAAAAAATGTTTTTCATCTACTTGCTTCATTATGTTATCTGTTAATAGTAATTATTTGTGCTTCTCTGTCAAGACCTGTAATCAGCCTTGAATGGCAATGTAGTTCAGTTCATTTGTGTCTGGATTTTCAACAAAATAAAACTCTTTATGAGTATGATTAATATTAAAAATAAAAGAATACTTATTTTTCTGCAGCTTAATGCTAAACTTGGATTCGCTTTTGTGTTTTGTTAGTAGAGTTAGCTGTAAATTCATCTTAGTCTATATTTTTAAAGAACTTCAATATTGCAGTGCTGTTCCTAATCTGCTGTGCTTGTGCCAGATCTAGATCTCTCCTCATCTATATTTCTTCTTCTGGAGTTAAAATCCTAATTCAGGCCAGCTGCTTAGGTAGCTAATGTCTATTTTTTTTCAGCCAGTGAAAAATAGCAAATAGTAGTAAACACACTGTGGACGTGGAATATCGGCAGTTGAGCCTCTGCTCTAAATCAAGCATGAGCTGTACCAGCTGTAGCAGGTATTCACATGCCAGATGAATCTCCCAAATATTTCTGTCCTGACCTCTGGCTGTAAGTATGCTCTAAACAAGCCTGTAAGTTTAATCTCCACTATCAAATAGGGTGTCTTCTATAATGTTACATCTGTAGATGACAGTAACTGTAAATTGCTTCAGAAGCTCCTTAGCAGAAAGTGTACCTTCCCGTGAGACTTGAGAGGATGGCAGCTTTGACTTTCTCTAATGCAACTTTGGCTGTCCCTTCCTTTCTCTCCCGCTCATCTTCTGTTAGGAGAAATGTATGATGAGAAGTTCAGATGTGAATATAGAACAGTTTGTTTCATCTCTTCTTTCCCTTTGGCATGCAGGGCAGTTGGCTAATCCCCATCTGAATGTTAACTGCTAGCTTTTGGTGCTAACCAAAGCCATCTTCTGGTGTGCCTCCAGTGAAACCACTTGTCCCTCAGCCCTACCTGGCCACCTGAAACAGGATTGCTCCTGGAAGGAACAGCTGTGGCGTATACCGGGATGTAAAGACAAAAGTTCAGAAACAGGAGTTTGGGGTGTTTTTCTTTTTCTCGGGGTTAGAGAGAGTTCATAAGATGGCCACAGATGAGAGGGCTGGATACTGCTTTCATACCCAAGGCAGAGATTTATTTATCACCCAGTCAAAATTAGTTCATCAAGGGTATTTGATTTTGTTGTTGTTGTTTTTACTTTTGTTTGCTAGATTTAGTGTAAATGCGTAGACCATTGTGTCACTTGAAAAAAGGTGGATTTGAGCCAGACAGGAACAGTAAATAAATATTTCCCTGATGCTTTTAGTTACTAAGGACCCCGTGGAGGGAAAAACAAATAATGCAACAAACATACACATGGTTAACCTTACTCTAGTATTTTTATTTTTACTGTACTAAGTAATCTTCCATTGTAGGATGTATGATTTCCTTTACTGTTACTTTCAGTATTATAAAAAAACCTAATTAAAACCTAGATTAATCAGTTTCCTCTGGACCCCAAGCTATACTGCAAGTAGGCACCCAGGTGCTGGCAGGGGGGCTGCAGGGCGGCCTCTGTGAGGAGAGGCCGCGGCTGCCCCGGGCTGGACAGAGCCGGCTCCAATCCACCCCACCCCACCCCTGAGCCTGCAGCCACGGTGGTGGTGCCCCATGGAAAATGTATTTAAGAAAGGGCAGAAACATGGGGGACACACAGGGGAAGAAAGAGAGAGAGGAGGAGGGAACCGAGGAGAGGACAGCAAAGTCAGAGGAGTAGGAGGTGCTCCGTGGCAGAGCAACCACTCCCCCAGAGGGACTGCAGCCCGTGGAGGACACCAGCTGGAACACAGGAGAAGTGAGCACAGAAGGAAGGAGCAACAGAGAGGGACCACTATGCACTGACCCCTATCCCCTGTGCCACCCATCACCTCACCAAAGGGACTGAGTCTGGCCAGTGGCAAGAACAAGGAGGGAGGGGAAGTGACTGGAGGGAAGGAGTGAAGTAGAGACCAGATGTGGGGGAGGAGAGGTGCCTGAAGTTTATCCTGGGAAAGGAGGAGGGATGGTTTTTTCCCTCTGAAGTGCTTTGATGTTTGGGTTTGGTGGGGTTTTTTTGGTTTTTTTTTTTTTGTTTCCCAATGCCTCGATCAGTAATTAAATGTTTATTTTAATTGACAATAAATCAAGATAAGTTCCCCAGGTTGAGTCTCTTTTGCCCATGACAGTGTTTGGTAATTGATCTCCCTGTCTTCATCTCAACCCATGAGAACACTCCTGTTTGTCCTATTTTCTCCCTGGTCCCACTGGTGGCAGGGGAATGAGGGAGCTTAGCTGACAGCTGAGGACAACCCACCACCCAAACACTTTCCTAATGGCTGTTACTGTGACACCAGGGTCTCTAACACCTTCATCCTGAAGGTGAATTCTTGTGGCCAGAATTTGGCTCAGTTCTGAGGTCAGTGAGGGTTTTCAGAGGAATAATGCCTAATCAGTGGCATAATGAGAATGAAACGTCCAAATCGGATAGGCCTGAACTGTGATTTTTCATATTCCCATGTGGATCAGAATGACCGAATTCAGGGCTCCTGAATCTAGTGTTGGCCCCTCTTTGAGCACAGCCTTTTTGGATTTCATCTGTAATTTCCTTTATTGCTTGACTATAGGAACATGGAGGAACATTGCAGGAGCTCTCTTGCATTCCGGGCACTTTCCTTCAACAAAAGTGCCCAGCACAGCTTTCCAAGGTACACTTCAAGGTCAGGATTGTGACTGTGCCTTTAAATACAATAATATATTGCATATTAGGACTGACAGTTCTGATTTGTTTATGTGAGGTATTAAATTCCTTTGAAGCCCAGTTAAGAGGAAAACTAATGATCAGCTACGGTACTCTTCTGATGTCTTCTGGTTTTATTTGGACTAAATGTTGTAAGAGACTCATGTCATTATGTACTGGAGTAAATAAATTTTAAGTTGGGCATCCTGAATGTAATATCTACAAGTGACTGGGAGGATTTTTGAAAGCACTGTACCATTATTTGGAAGAGGTTTTAACCAGTATATAGGTACACTTTCGGTCCTTTGTATGTTGACAAGAACCCATCTCAGGCTTTTCCTTGAAACTGAAAGTTTTTGGATTCTTCCTTCAGACTGCCTGATATTATGGACCTGATATGCTTAATTTTAAGTATACCCTGAATTACATCAAGAGATAAAGTTATGGTATTAAGCACCCTCAAATTTTAGTCTTCATTCATAGAATCCAGTATTAATGAAAAAAATTTCTGGAGAAATACTTCTATTAAAGAAGATTTCAGCAGTGAACCTGTTTTGTTGCTAATTGCATAACAATTGCAATTGCTTTTCCAGTCAGTGCAAGTACTTTTTTACCTTCTGCTTCTCAGAGCAGCATGGAAGAGCCTTGCCTGAAGACAGCCTATGAGACGTTTTGCCCACTAGATGGCAGAAGATACTTTGGACCGGAATATTCAGCAATTTTACAAAACCTACCATTGCTGGATGCAAATACTGGGTTTTGCTCACAACTGTAGCGATTTTATTTATTAGAAGTATATCTGGTCATACATTATCCAGATTCCTTTGAGTATATAATCCCACTCTTTCTGCAAATAAATATTAAAATCAAATCACAAATGTTTGATTACAAAATTCCCTGGTACTTATGTGGCATTGAAATCATATATGGGTTACAGAAATTTCTATATGACATAAATACATGGAAAAATCTACTTATCCAAAAGAGGTTGTGAAGGTGCAGTGAAACTGATGCAAATACTATCATTATAAAGTTTCCATTATAATGTGTATCATGTTTTGAGACTGTATATATAATATACTGTATGTATTTCAAGTGCTTTGTATTAGGTAGCACATTGAGTTGCTGTATGGCAAGCTTTTTACCCAGTAAGTTTTCACTGAGATTTCCATGGATGTTCAATTTAATGTGGTTCTGCTACAACGCTGTGACAAAACAGTAATCCTTGTTTTGCCAGCTCTTCCTAGAGCATTTGCAGTTCCAGCAGCTGGAATCTTCACTGAATAATGCAGCAAGCATGCACTGCACATATACATAGAAATCCCCCTCTCTGGCATGCACGCATGTATGTAAATACGTATTTGTGCTTTGACTTATTTTTCCCTAAGTGCTTCTCTGACCATCAAGCAAACACTGCAGTTGCTAATGCCATTGTTTACTGTGAATGTTTTCCACACAACTTTGGCTTCAATAATATCTGCAGGCTGGAAACACTGAAAAACTCCACTACCCCTCAGGTTGAGGGTGAGAAAATGTATTTTGAAACATTCAGTGGAAAGCAAAAGGGTGTCAAAGACGTTAACATCAGCAAAAGTTACCGTATGGTTTCATATTTGCATAAATGGACGAGCTGCTGAGTATCAGTAGAAAGTGTCCAAATAGAACAACATTTGGACTTCAGCTAGTTTGCTTTAATTAGCTAATAGTTAACTTGTCCTTGTGACTTAAAATATTTCCTAGATATTATCTAAATTTTGTATTATTGAGCCTAATAGAATCACGCATACTTTTAATATTGCCTGTTCTAACCCCCATTTTTCAGCCCTTTATTATTTTCTGAACTGTAACACTTCTTCAGGGTAGTACTTTATATGCTGGCTGTGCCTCAGGCTGAACTTTTTGGAAATTTTTGACTGAGAAGGCTCAGCCATTTCCAAGAAAGCCTGGGGAAAATGAGTTATTTATTCCATGTCTAAAAAAACCCAAAAAACCCGGGATCTTTTCTTTGAGTGACTCTTGCTGTCTGGTGCTATGAGATTAGGATTTGGATTTATGCTGAGGAAGAATGGGTAAGAAAAGGTAATATAGAGTCAGAATATGACCTTTGCTACTCATGGGGAAAATCTTTTACAGGCCTCTGCACAATTGCTCTTTGCATGCAGGCAGCATAATCTCCCTTGGTTTGTGTGGTGAACATCTCCAGAGAGCACATTTACCCATCGTGGGCACACAGCATCCCCACAGGATGAGGGGAATGCTGCCCTCCATCACCACTCCGACGTGTGCCAGGTTGGTCCGTGTAACTTTTCAGAGGCAATGAGCATCCGCCGGTCCATGGGACTGCGGCCAGAGCCAAGGAAAGGAGCAGGCGGAATTCAACACTCCCCATTTATTTTGGGTGTCTGCATCTATGTCAGCCACTGTGTGCTTTCTTAGGCACAGTAGATATCTCTTCTAAACTCTTAAGATGAGCTGCTGCCAGTGGGTGGAGTAACCTAGGCCAGATATATATATTTCTAATCTGGATGAATCTGATCTGATGACTCTAGTGAGAGAATAGGATATGTGGTTCTGGAGAAGGAAACTGGGGCTGGCTGAGAATAAAGAGGGTACGTATTCTCAGTGTAAATTGGTTTCAGGTACCTTGCTTTGCTTGACAGAGGGGACTTCCCAACAGTACCTTGAGGCAGGTTCATAATTTTCGCATCAGGCACTGTCCCCAGAGTGGCTCCTGCAGCTTAGTGAAAATCCTGTCCCCCAGTTCCTGAAAAAGGTTTGCTTGGAGTGTGCTGATCCACCTTGAGTAAGAATTCACTGTTCCTTAAGAAATCCTAAGCTACCACAAATGTTTAAGAATGGAAGAGGTCTCTCTCATTCAGTTAAGGTAAAGGGTTAAAGATTCATTTGGATGAAAGGAAACAGTTACCAAAAGATGGGATAGTGATACATTGCAGGAATTTAACTAAGCCATTTTCTATAAGGAAGTCCACTATATTACTTTAAAATATGGAAATGATGTGCTGATACAATTAAATTATTTTTTAACTTATTAAAGGTCTCCCTTTATTTTAGGTGTGGGGTTTTTTAACCACTCCTTTCTTCATCCTTTTATTAAGCAGACAACATAGACATTGTCATACTTGTTTCCCTTGTTTTAACCGACGTTCTTCTCTTTTTGTAGAAGCAATACGTTATGTGTGAAATATATTTAAGTCTACTTTTTCACAAATTGTAAATAATTACTATATCAATATCTTAATAGAACTGTAGAAATAAACTTGCTTAAAATTTCAGAGAGACCAATTAGGCTATATAAACATATTTTATTCCAAAACTGGAAGAAGAGTCTCTGGACAGTATAATGCTGCTTCTCGCTACACTGCTTTAGGGAACTGTTCCAGTATGGTATCATGGTTTAGAAATATCCTTTCTTGTGAATGAAAAGTTGTTTTAATATATATGAAAAAGGAATTTAGTTGAAATGATTGCCCAGATTTTTTTTCTATTTTTCTATTGCTAAACATAAAACAGAGGGAAAGTGTTAAACAAAGGGAAGTGTTAATAGCTCCTTCTGCGCAATAGGTTCTTCTGATGATATTTCTAACTCTTCTGAGACCTGCTAGAGTTCTGGGCAGGTTAGGGTAGCTGGTAATGCTGCTTTGTGGTTGTGGTTCTAAGCAGGTTTTAATGTTCTCGCTGATACCATATAAATATTCCAAGATGACTTACACTTGGAAACTAGTTAAAAAAATCAACTATGTCATTTGGGGGTATATTTGGGTCTATATTCCCTTTGTTGTTGCTGTAAAAGATAACACAGCACTCCCTTAAATATACATTTCCTGTCTCCCATAAAAATTTTGGCTCTTAATTTGCTTTCATGTTAGCAGAAGAGATTAGTTCCAAATGACATTAAGAATCAAAGAAGCTCAGCAAATTGAGGTGCCTTGAAAAATCTGTCAAATGAATCCAATATAGTGGATTGTTTGGTCTTGATAGCAAAACAAAACAAACAAAAACAACATCCCACATCTGCTGAAATTCCAGTATGGTGCTGGAATAGAGGTCAGAGCTTTGTCGATATGAAAAGGAATCCTGTTACGGGGATAAGTAATCAACCACCTGGGAGAATATAAAACTAAAATGAGAGGTGTCCACGGAGACGCAGCAGTGCTGCCAAGTTAAAGATTTAAATCCAAATAAAATATTACAGTAGTCTCAGGTGATAGCATCCATAGAAGTTTGGACCTCATTAGGGGAATTGAAAAGCTTAGAGCTGTTTCCAGTAATAACACTCAATTTAGTTGGTTAAATTAAAGCCAAACTAATCTCCTTTCCATGAAGTGTTTGAGCAAGTTGTAGAAAACTCCCCCATCAGTTTTCTTGCAGGAGAGAGAAGTCTCACATAAATGGCGCTGCAAGACTGAACTCAAAATTTTCACACCAACCTGGCAATTCCCATTTACGCTTTAGTGTGGTCATATCTCCTCACCTATTAAACAAATCTAAGACCTCACCGTTTCATCCTTCATCAGATCTTATAAAATCAAACTTCTGGAGAGTGTTTGGGTTCATGAGTGTCAGCTTTACTCTCGTAAAGAAAGTGGTGAGTTCATGGTTTCAACAGAAGCTGATGGAATTTGGTTTGAAAGAACTGGAGTAGAGTTTTCCTTTCATGTGGTGTCCTTGGTGTTTTTTCATTCAGTCCTCAACCGCTTATAAAGATTCTTAGGAAACATTTAACTAGCCAGAATTCAAATGAAGAGATGAATTTAAAGGAACTATTGAAGTAAGAAACAAAACCTGTTCCATACATTAGAAATCAGTATTAAACAAAAAATGAACCAAACTAAGCAAAAGCTATACCTCTTCATAATTCAAGGAGGACCGAATACAGAAATTTACCCTGTACAGTTTATGAGAATATCCTTCAACAAAGCCTCATCTATGAACCATGTTCACAACATGTCAGTCAAATTATAAATTCCAGTGTTTATTGGTGATTAAACTTAATCAGTGTCCATCTCAGTCTTAGTCTAGCTGGCCTTAAACAGCACTACTTCCTCTCACCCTTTGTAGTTTTCCACACTTCTTAAACAAGTGTCAGTGGTACAGCAAATTCATTTTCCAATTCTCCCTGGCATTTTTGAATATATGTAGTGCCAGACTGAATAAATTGTCTATGTTTAGATTTACCAAGGTTTTTGCTCCAATTAAAATTAGAGTGCTTCATCAAATTTGAGCTTGATATCATAATAAGTTGAAAGTTGTGGACACCATGAAGGCAAAATTACCTTGTTTTGTATACAGAGATTCAGTAAATGCGTAGAAATAAATCTTGAAAAGTCTGACATGTCTGTTGGCCTTTTTTGTTACTTACTGTATTCTGCAACTTATCTTGGATCCAATAAAGTACTTAAGAGGAATTGGCCTCAGTGAATTTCAGCATGTGTTTAAAGGTTAACATATGCTGGAGGGCTTTGCTGAACTGGACATCTTGCTTGTGTCTTGTAATTTATCATCCTTTTATTATGCTTTCTAATTTTCTCATGCTTGTCACCTTTGCTTTCACAGCTTAGATAATTTCTTACTTTAAAAATTGACTTTGCTTTTGATAAATAGTGTAAAATTTCACTTTTCAAAGCAAAAAGTGTCCCATGGAAGCCGTGTACAGGAGGGATGCAAAACAAAGGATGAGAAGATCATTCAGAACTGTTGAGTCAACAAGAGCAAACTCAAGGAAATGCTTTCTGGTCTTCTGAAGTAAAGAGGCATTTTACTATAAACCAGCTCGTTCCTTCAGTGTGCTGCCAACATCATGGCAAAAAACCTCCAGTGTGGTCCATTCAAAGCTTATTTGGAAATGTGCTAAATGTGCTCAAGGGTGAGGACAGAGTTCCACAAACATGCAGAAATTAAGAAATTGCACAGTTAGGGATCCAGATCCTCACAGGATTATTCTTGGGCAAGTTATGGCAGCTTTCCGTGGGAGGGATAGAAGATTACATTCACATATAGCATAGGTGCTTCAGACGGATCTGTCCAACTTTCTGCTACTCTGCATATGTCCACAGGATCCATGAAGTTTAGCTGGACTATGTTGTTAGTAAGGGAAAAGCTGTTGACTTTAGGCTGCAAAACTTCAACTTGACATGCCAGTCTTGCAAGTATGGTCATGTAGTCACTGAACAGATTGCAGTGGCTTCTGAAAAAAACTGTTTCTGCCTCAGTTATAGATGGGCAACTGTGGGGCTGTACTGTACGGGTTGGATTTAGCAGCCTGGGGGTGACAGGAGCAGAAAGGCTCATTCCCATGCCATGGATGTTTCCTTGCTGACCTACCCAGGCAGAGCATGACTGAGACATTGCCAATAGTACCCAAAGTCCTGAGTAACCTACACATGTATCTAAAATATATTATTATAAATGCCTTAATAGCTTGAAAACTTGTAGAGAAAAAATAAATGGACTTCTTAAAAAAAAAAAAGCAAAAACAATGCTGGAAAGGTCAAAGGGTAAGTTGATATTCAGTGTCAGATATACCCTATTTTGTGCAATAGCTGAGATTATTTATGTTCTTTAAAGTACCTTTTGTTACAGTAATCTATGCTGCGTAACACAGCCTTGAATATACAATGATGCTCACCTCACCCTTCTCTGTGATTTAGTGGGGTGTTGTTTAGCCAATACTGTCTTCCTTTCCATGTCTTTTTCCTTCTCCATATTAAACTTTCTTTTTATCCTTTACAAAATCCACTGATACACAAATTGAAGTGTCATGAGGTATTTAAATAAATTTCTTTTTCTAAAAAGGGTTGATCCAGTCTTCCTCAACACTAATTCTTAAGAATAAATATTACAATGAAGTTGTGCTCATTTAAAAATTCCCCTATAAAGAGCTCAAGCTAGCAATTCTTGTTGAGACAAAATCCAGTGGAAGCTGTGCCACTGAAAGGAATGCACGCTTGTACTCCAAATAATCACAAAATTATAATATGATTTCATTTTATTCAGTGCTCCTGAAATTGCTAATCAAAGAAATTAGATTATAGGAATGAATCATGTGCTTACTGAATACAGCACATTTGTGACACTAATTTCTCATTTATGCTATTGTATAGAGAGTCTAGAGAGTTTTGGGGTTTTTTTTTAATAACCATGTATAGCTAGCTCTCTTAAACTGCGAGAGTATCTTTGGAACATAAGCCTGTTTATTTTATTGTGCTCTGTTTAGTTATTCTAAAAAAAAGTTACAGGCACATAATTGTAGCCATCTGTTGTGTTTTAAGTCCAATCTAGCCCAAAAGTCAAAAAAGTCATGGCAACAACTTATAAAAACAATGGCAATAATATGAACTCACTATGGTTACTGGTGAACCTTTATTTCTCCCCTCAAATGAAGTAAGTTTCCTCAGAGAATTATTTTGTTTGATTTATTTCTTTATTAAATTTGCCCACAGTATGACCAACTTCTCTATCAAGATTGTCATATAGCTGTCTCCTTGATAGTAAATCTGTGTTTCTCCATAAAGGTGAGTTCTGTTACTATAGAAAATCAAGCTCTAAGGGAAACTCCGTATATTACTCTAGTGTAAACCAGCAAGCAGGATTAAGATTGTTTGAGAAAATTTATTAGTGGGGCTGAATAATATTTATTATATAATATTTTTAACCCATACTCTGACAGATTTAAAAGTTATTATTTATGGATTTTAGATATTCAAAGTATTTGGTTTAATAATTCACTGAGATATTTAGTAAATAGTTTCTTCAATGAATTTAATCAAAATGTCAGTGACTTTTATGAGAGATGGTTAATTTTCAGTATTATCCTGACTTCTAGACGTATCCAGTTTGTAAGTGTACCACAGTTATTTTAACTGAGGGATGCATTGCATATACATGGATACTTGTACTGTGAGAGATAAATGGCACAAATGTCTTCAAAATGACCTCTAAATGTATTGGATAAAGTCAGACAGATGGATGCTTTCTGCTACTGCAGATTGTTGACATGGTATATTCCATCACTTCTCTTTTCCCTGTAGTTAAGGAAGAATCACATGAGAGGAATCCACACACAACTGTTTTTGCATAGTCATTCACACACCTACCTCCTGTTAAGCAGAAAAGCTGAAAAGTGTTTGGGGAGCAGTGCTATCCTTTTAGGAGAATTGCAGAGCACAGAATTCTACTGGCTTGTAACTCCCTGAGAAATGTGAGGATGCCTGAGGCATGAAATGTATCCTGGCTAGACCCCTTTCTCTCTTTTGACTATGTAGAGCCTAGGCTTGCAATGGTCATAATTTGGAGCCTCATGCAGTGCTTGCCATTAGGCAGGATGGGTATGACCCCAGGCCACCTCCAAATAGACAGTGGTCCAATGACAGAAATCACATTTCCCTCAGATGATCGAGCAGTGGGCATTGCTATCTGTCCTACAAAGTTCCCTAATAGTCACCTACAGGGAACTGGGTTGTTACTGTCAAACTAAATCGGGCACTGTAGCGGTGAAGTTAGGATGAAAAATAACATAGATCAGTTTCCAGTTGTTTAAGCCACCTCCCTGGGAAATAAGAGGAGATGTAAGTAATGGGCAATGTTTGTGGATTGTTTTATTTAGCTAGTAATAATCTAAATTAAAAGGCAGGTATTTCACATTGCTGTAAATGGGAAGTGAAATAAGAAATATAAATAATAGTGTTTGTGCAACTTCATTCATGAGTAATAATGTCACGTAAAAAAGCCAACTGCCATTTTTTCACTTCTCATTTACTTGGTTAATTAAGGTTGTGTGTCGGTGTCTTTGCTTTTACTCTTGATTAATATGTCTAGTGAGCATGGGAGTGAACACACTCTCATTAGTATCTGCCTCATACTACCATTAAAAGTGATGGTGGGGACTTGCTTTTACAGGTTATTGCTAACTTTTTTTTTAAGGGTGTAAAAAAATATTGGTTTGTAACCTAAAGATGGCATATTTACAGAGCAATAGTAACCACAAAGCTTTGGGCCAAAGTGTCAACTGTGTTGTTTTTTTTTCCTGAGAAACTTAGACTGAACAATTATTTACACACTCAGACTTTCCTGGTATTTTCTTGAGTTACAATGAAAAACTTCCTATACAATATCATCTTCTCGTTTTGGTGTCCTTGGAGTCCCTCCCCTTCTTTGCTCTCCCATTTTTGCTTTCACCAGACTTTTGATTCTCTCCCATTTGAAGCAATTTTTCCATGTATTTATCAAAATTTCTTGTTTGTGTATGCATTTGTGCAACTGGAACTGTCTGCAGCCACTGTCTTTTGACTCTTAATGCCTGAAGTTATCTGGGTCGATACCTTCTTTTTATTACCTTTTATCACCTAACACCACAGTAACCAAAAATCGACTTATTTTGTATCATCCATACAAAGCGCTCGTTTCTTTACTACTATATCATACAAATCTTTCTCAGGCTTCTTGTATTATTGCATTAGAAGCAGGTCAGTGTGTAAAAGTAGGGCACGCCTGTGGTTCAGAAGCAAAAGGTGTGTGTGGCTGCGAAAAAGAAGCTGTGCTGGGGTCAGATCAGTAGCGCTGCTTGTATCCTCACTCGGTCATCACCCACACGCAGCTGGGACTGCCTTATGCAACTGCAGGGGGTTTTTGGATGCTGTGTCATCCAGAGCAAGTAAGAGAAATAGCTATAGAAAAGGGAAGACCTTAGGCCATTCTCATTATGCGGCTCGGGAAGCTGAAATACTGATGACAGCAATTTAAATGCAAGTGGGATGCTTTGGGATGAGTTAAAAACAAGATTATTTTTTAAAAAATTAATATTCCCGAAGACCAGAGACTTAAGTTTCTAATCCGAGATCTCATCTGTTAAGCAGGTGGTTGTGCACACCATTTGAAAAGTATTAGCAGGATCAGAATATCACAGTTGTGTGTTGCAGTGTTTGGAATTTCAGTTCGCTCTAACCCTCTCTCTCCCATTTCACCTCTTTTGGTCTCTGGTTAATATTAATCCGGGCACATGGTGCAAACATTCTGGGTGTAATGCAACAAGGCATAAAAGCATGTTCATAATTTGAACTATTTGAGTCATCCTTTTAACTGATAAGTATATGATTAAGTGCTCTGCTGGAATGGGGCCAGGTTACATTTTACTGCTAGCTAGAATGAGTTTGCTCGCACGTTGTAACACACACCTTTAAATCTGACTCCATCCCTATGCAGGAAATTGGTATCGGTACATCATGGACTGGGCTGTTACTGCACTAAAGAGCCAGACAGTGTCCAAACCATCCTCCAGTGCCGCTCAAAAAAAGAGATAGGAATCATGATCTACGAGCGAATAAAGAAACCAGGCCAATTTCCACAGTTTGCATGAAGGGAAAATCTCCCACTGACTTAATTAGGTGCACTGCCTGACTAAAGCCTGCATGATTTGGCCAACGTTTCCTATCATTCCAGTGTTATGACAGAAGTCACCAGAACAATTCCAGATGAGAAGTAGTCATGCTCCACACTTCATTTGGAGAACAAATGGAGAATAGCGGCAGAACCTGCACATGGATTGACAATAGCTAATGATACCACATAATCCTGTTACTCAGCTCCTGTTCAGCTCTCAGATTTAATGACCCTTCTATTTACAAAATGACATTAGACAGAAAAGGTTTCCCATCAGGCAAACAAAATGAAACTTTTGCTTTTAGTTCTTGAACATTTTGTATAGGAAGTTCTGTTTTGACAAATCCTGTAAAAAAAAAAAAGGATCTTATTTCTAATAGAAACCCTTAACCTTTTATTGTACTTTTCTGTCATTGATATCTGGTGACAGAGATTTTGTTTCATTAGTTTCCTATTTGCGTATCATTCTTGTAAGACTGATACCTAATTCTGGTTTCTAGCAATCACTCTCCATGGTATTTCTAGTTATCTCTATTTTCCTCTTGAATAGCCTAAATCTTGAAGTGACTCAAGTTCACATTACCAGACACTTCAAGAGAAGAATCTCTTGGTTTTCAAGGACTTCTGTGTCCGTATCTGTCCATCTCTTGACTGTAGAAGACAGAAGACAGAATTATCCTCTTTTATTTGTTTTTTCTGCCACACATTCTTTTTGTAAATTTTATTTCTGACATATATCTTCCTTTTCACATTTTTTACTCTTTTCAAAAACCCTTGTTAACTTCCCTTCTATAGCACAAAATAACAAAGTGCTGGAGTCAAATACTTACTCCTAGGAGATGGACTCTACTGGTTTCTGCTTTCACCTTTGTAGGCATCCTTTTCTGGGAATTAGAAAAAGGCCCCAAACCCCCCAAAACATGTGGAATTGATAAAAATGATGTCAAGGCAATCAGTCTAGTCAGTTTGGATAAAGGAGTCAGATGATGGGGCTGGTGTTTTCTTTCTTTTTCATTGTCACACAGTCTGTTTGTTGGTCCCTCTCATTTCCTGCATGATGAAATACTGCTTGAGCCATATTTGCAGGATCAAACAAAGAGGTGTTTTAGCATATAGCCAAGCAAAGGAAAAGTTATGGAACTGAACCGACAGTAGCACTGACTGCAATAATTCTTCGTTATCAGTCCTCAAATCTACCGGCTTTTCTAAATCCCTGCAGTTGCACCCCACCCTGCTCCCTTGCCCTCACCTCCACAAACCTGCTCAGGTGATGCTGGGTGCCTCTCCCCCTGGACAACCCGACCAAGGGTGCCCCTTCCCTCCCATAGTATCAGCTGATCGGAATTTACTTGAAATCTCACTTTAAAAGCTTCCCTCTTTCTCATGATTAAAAGCAGAGTGCAAGTCAGCATCCAGAAAATGACCCACCACTGCATTGGCTGAATTTTGCTGTTGCTTGGGACTTCACTGGACCTTGGCTAGATGCGGACATCCTAGGCTCAGACTCCAGCTTTTCCAGTCATCCCATAACTTACTGCTTGTTCACCAGTTTTTCTGCCTGAGCATTATCACTGATGCATATTTTCCAGCCTTTTTTCCTCACACAACTAATGTCACCTTATAAATAGCTGGTGAGGAGTGATATTTGAGATATTTGAAACCTCAAATACAGATATTTGAGAAAGGCCTGTGATATAATTTCTGTTCATTTTCTATTAATTTTCTTGCTGTGTGTTTCTCCCTTAAATTTCTCTTCACTTTGCATTTATTCTCCAAGGACACAAAATAGAAACAAAGCCTGTATTTCCATTTTCATTCAGCTGTTTGGAATTCTTCGGTAATGTAATACCGATAGCTGTTTCAGGACCCAAAAGAAAATCACAAGACAATGCCATTATTTTCTTGCCTTTTTTTTTTTTTTAATAAGCTATGTAGTAGTAGATTATCTCCTATGCTCCTTTCCCTGTGCGCCACTTGGAAGATCCAAAGGCAGCAAAGACTTGTTGAAGGTCCTCTTGGCAGGAGGCAAACTCCTGTAGGAGAAAGCAGGGAGAGATCTGCTGGTAAGGCTGTCTCTTTTATCTCTTTTCTTAGCCTGGGAGTGTGTTGGAGAACAGACAGGAAGTGACATAATTAACTTTGATAATTTCTCTGGTTGGTAGAAAGTCCTGGGGGAAAATGACCGAATAGCATTTGTTAGAACAGCATCTTTCTCAGGCCAAGCAGACAGAAAGCAAGGTGCTGTGAGTAATACTTTCAGCCAAGTCTTTGCTGTACCCAGTGCCAGTCAGGCACAGGAAAAAAAAGAAAAAAAGAGAAACACATTCTTTAAGTCCTGGACTATTTCAATTAATATTTTGTTTTTCAGTTAAAAATGTTAAATGCTTCTATTGATCTCATTTGTGTATATGTTTGTGTGGTACTAGTATTACAGCATGTTAATTTACACATGTGCTCGTGTGACCTACTTAATTTTGTGCATATCAGGGTCCTTCTCTGAATACCTAATTACCACCACAGTTTCCCTGTTCCCAATTAGATACCCAAGCTTGTGGACTGTACATGTACAGAGCTGATGGCGTTTGTCATGGTTGGCTATGGGAGGACACCCACTCCAGCAACATGAAGAACAACTGAAAAGAAAGCAAGAAATAAAGGCAAAGACCAAAAACCAATGGAAGATGTTTGTAATGGCAGCTGCTGCGGCGGGCAAGTGTGAGGGCGAGGCAGACGAGGGGAGCGTGGCCAACCTGGCCACTGTGGGCCGGTGGTGCTGGGTGGTGGCAGCATCCCATGTGGCATCACCCTGCCGCCCGTCTGGCCTCACCCTCAGCTGATGTTCCTCGGGCTACTGGCATGCTGTGTTTTTTATTCCAGTGACATATAACAAAGGGATCTCATATGCAAGTATAGTAAATACTGCTTGGTGTCCAGGAACTGGAATTCTCTGTAGCGTCTCAGCAGAGATGCCGCACAGTGGGAGCTGCAGTGATGCCCTTGTCAAAGCAGCGTAAAGAAGGTCCAAGTGTTGCGGTTCACTGGGTAACAGAGTCTGTAGTACCTGCCTAGGGCATTAGGAGAGAGCATAGCTAAAGGATGTCCTTTCTCATGGAAGGCCTGCGTGGTACAGATTAGGGCAGATAACGCAGATACTATGTTATTATACTTTTCAAAGACCTAAACTGTAAGCCTTCCTGGTCACAGATGAGAGGAACAAAAATGTCCATTAAAAAAACATAGAACAACTGAAGTCACCAAAAGACAGTTAATAATGACCTATAAAATGCATGTAATCTTCCAGTCAACAATATAAAATTTATTTAAAATATTTAACCAAGAAAGACTACTAGAGGCAAGAGTCTCTTTTACAAGGGTGTCCTGGCAAGAGGGTTGGCATAACAGTCAATTATTACAAACAAAATCCAGGTTTCTTAATTAAAATACAAAATGCTGGCTCTGCTCTGTAGCCTGTAATAAGTTAGGTCTTGAGAAGACTGTAATTACGCTGGCGCCTGCTAGCACCGCCATAGTTAAGTCTGTCACCATTTCCATTATAAACCCCATTTTTAAGCAATTTATAATGTAGTCATAAAAAATAATTTTAGCTTGAAACTTGGCAAAGAAATTCTTAGACTGAAAAGTTTTGTTTCTTTTTTTTTTTTTAAAATACAAATAATCTGTTTGGTCATCTTTATTTTTTTAGGAGAGCACTAAACAAGCCAGAAGTTTTATGGTTTTGAAGCTTTCTGGCCATCCTGTAGTATAAACATATTTTCTTTTTTCATCTGCATCAAGAGGACCTTTCATTGCTTGGAAGCAGAGGATTTTAGTTCTTTGAAGGTCCATAAATACAGGAAAACAAGCCTCACGATTCTTTACAGAAATAGTGAAGACTAATTAACTTTGAATTACAATGAAGAAATGAGAACAAATAGAAATTATTTAACCTTGGGCTTCAGAACAATTCATTGCAAAATGTTTCTGCCATGAGTTTGAGCTCAGCTTTCCAGCTCCCTTCTCATGCCAGCGGAAGATGTAGTCCGAGCCGAAGGCAACAGCATCTCAAAGGTCTCGGGTGGACAACAAGGCTGAGGCCGAAGATTGCCCAGCAGCCCATTGCATCTGCTGCTTCTAGCGATGCATAGCCTGATGTGTAGCTCACAGGAGGATAAGGAAAGTCTGTCTGAAAGTCACAGAAAATTCTCATTACTTTGTCCCAGTGCATATTTCAACACCAAAGGGTGATAAAGAGGAGAAAATGAGCATAGAAAATATTGGGCTCTGCTCTGAGAAATCGCCATGAGAAGGTACACCTGTGTGCTTGGGCTATGTGGAAGCAAGCTGTACCTGTTCAGCAGTGTCGATACAATGACTGAGCAAACTAAAGAAGTTCCTTATGTATCATCCTAAGATATGCTAAGATAAGCTATGAATAAACAAAATCCAGTTTATTTTTATCTAATGCTGAGTTTCTAGAAAGGCAGATACATTTTCTGATGAGTAGCACTGAATAACGAAGAGTAAAACCGATAAAAATATCATTGTGAATCCACTTCCCAAAGGAAAAGACTGCTCTGCAGTCCCAGTCTGCATCTGTAACTGTCTTATAATTTACATGGCTTAACTAGAATTCCTTCAAGAATACCATTTGTTCCAAATTAAAGCTCTGAATGCTAACAAAGGAGCACTGAAGGTACAAAAGCTAAAGAAGCAGAACTGAAGGACTGCTCATGTATCTCTACCATGTTTAGATTGCAGCGCAGTATCAGATGCAAGGGTTGCGATGTAAATCATGCTCCTCTTGCCTAAGCCGGGTTCACAAGGGACGTGGATTACTCTATTTAACATCATGCAGATCCTATTCTCAGACCTCTGGCTACAGAAAAGAAAGTTTAGCAGCTAAAGGGATCTTTCAAATTCGATGTACAGATTTTAGTGCGAAGTAGGTATATACCTTCTCCAGTGTTTCAGTTTTTTCTCAATCACTGTAACAAAGCTCTGAGGGAAACAAATGAGTTTCCTAGGTCAGCAGCATGAACTGGCTTTTCTTTTGATTCCTTTGCTTTGCCAGCTTAAGAAATTCTGGCTTGAACAGGCTGTTGTAATAAATTTTTGCAACGATAGCTCCTTGTTGATTAAATAAATTTCATCAGCTATGGCCAGTTGTAGTCATTTTGCAAGATAAAGGCATTACATGCTAGAATGGAGTATGGTCTAATGAGAGAAATTCAGGGAACCAATATTTTATTTTAAAGACTTTTCTTGACTTGTGTTATGGCCACTGCCACCACACTGATACTGCATGCAGAGTTTAAATGGTTTCCATGATGTGTCCACATCACACACTTGCCTGTCCCAACACAGCTTGGTTGCTACCTTGTTTTGGTTTCTTATGATGATAATTTAGTACAAACACACAGGATACAAGTAATATCCTTTCTGGTGGAGGTAGTACGGAAACAGTGCCAGCCATCTGTTAATATTACTGGACAATTCGCAAAATCCCTGGTATCGTGCTGCTGCTTCTTAGCTGACTCTGGCATTTTCTGTTTTCCTGAAAAAGCTGTTGTGGTGAAGACCTTACAGCATTTTGTAGCTGGGTTGCTGCCAGTTCCTCAGCTGGCTCTGGGCTGCCTCCCTGATGGATCGCCATGCCTGAAAAAGTCCACGTAGGAAGACCAGTCAGCACACACCAAAGATTTTTAGGGTGCACGTAGTCTCGCAGTGGTCCCAAGCAATTCTTTTTCTTTTCCAGTCCTCCTCCAACAGCACGACATGACTAGTCTCTCAAGAACTATGTGATTCATGGTAGGGCTCATTTAATTGAAAGTACTGGAGCAGAAGCTCCTCTTTCACTGCCTGAGAGGCCAGCTAATCTCTTACAAATGGGGAAACATTGCTAAACAAAGGAAGTCATTTTAAAAGGAGAAAATAACAGCTGTCTACAGATATGTGGGGAGGGAAAGAAAAAAATTCAAAATGGAGATGGTGGGGCGGGGGAAAGGCTTAAAGTTTAAAAAGCTGAAAAATAAAGGCCGTGTGGGATCAGAGACAGCACATCCAAATGGTAGACCAAACGTGAAGTGATGTAATGGGAAGAATATAGAAAAGAGAAGAAGAGCGTGTATAAAACAAAGCACAGGAAAAAGGTGTAAACCCCCCCAAATTAATTTACAGAGATCGAGAGACTGCTGCGTCATCCAATTGCCAGTAGAGGTGCTAAAGCCACAGCTATAGAACTTCGTAGCAAAATGCTCAAGGGAAGAAATAAATCCTATATTTAGAAGGAGAGTATTTCATGACATGAACAATAGTGCAGTGCAGCTACCTGGAAGGTATCCGTTTAGGAATTCATTTCTGTACATATCTGTAGTAGAAAACAGAAAGCCAGCCAGCAAGAGGCAGAAGAGGTTCCCTGAAAAAAGTGCTGGGGCCAGCCCAGGAGCACCACAAAATGCTTATGGCTGCGCTGCAGCCAGAGAACGATGAGACCAGCAGGTACCAGTCCGCAGCTGGGGCACAGTAAAAAGCTGAGCCAAGAATAATCTTCTTAAAAAGTGCTATGCTTTGCTACTTACAAAAGTTGCTCTTGTCCAAGTGTTTTGTATTTGCCTCAGTGCAATTCCTTTTTTTCCTTTTTCTTTTTTTTTTTAAAATTAATTAGAGGCGTATTGTAAACCAAAGGGGATTTCTGGGATCTTTTTTGGTTTTTAAATTATGCAAATGACAGCACTTTGATGTTGGATCATATTATTAATAGTATATTTTGTGGTTCATGTATTCTAAAGAGTATGTGTGAAACAAGTTTTTCTTTTTCTTTCCAAGTCCTTGAACACAGTAAGTTTTAAAAAAAAGTCTTTGGGCGGATTACAAAATTATTTTTCCCCATTTCCTTTATGTTAAAGAAGAGTATATTTTTAATGCTACAGACTATTCTGTGCTGATAACTTTACAACATTGTGTGTGTACTATGAATAGAACAAACTTCGCAGATGATTATGCTTAAAGCCGGGGGTCTTACTGTAAATTTTAAACAAAGTGTTCTATTAAATGCCATATATAAAATGCTTGATGACTTACCTCCTAGGCTGATTTGTGATTTTGCCTGGGCTTTTGAAATCCTGGATGAAAAACTTTTGCTACAGGAAACTGGTTGGTAACTGAATAAACAGCACTATAATCTAAGTATTGAACACTTCCACATAGCAAGTATTATTCTGCAGTGCATTCCCCTGCCTGCAGCATAAAATGGAAGTACTCTCTCTAATGCTTACCGATCCCCAGGAATATGTGTAAAGCGTCTAGATCTCGGGTAAAAGCTCAGTGGTTATCCTAAAATACCCCCTTGGATGTGGAGCACAGCTCTCTTTGTGGTTCAGGAGAGCTATATTTCTGCCCTGATATGAAGTTAAATAAATAACACTGAACAAATTTTCTGTTCCAAAAATGGTAGCTTTTCTGCATCGGAAATGATTCCTGTCTATCAATTAGCAAACGCTGTGAGATTATTTGGAATAAAAGGGGTTTATATCAATATGCAAGATTTACAAATATCATACTCAATTTATGTCTCAACTGCCAATTTCTACAGCTAATTCTACCAATTTTCACACTGTGTCCCTTACAAATGGAATTCCCTTTGCATTAGGAGACGTAGCTTTCATTTATATAGAAAAACATGTTTGTGTTTCTTCCTTCTGTTTGCAGCGTAAGAATAAAACTGTTGTGCAACATCCAGCTCAATAAAATAAAAAAAAAATCCCTGAGTGAAAGATCTCATACATGTTCTGTTGAGTGGACATTTGGAACATATGAACATATGCATCCTTACATCCAAAGGCCGATATGTTTACCTCATGCAGTCCATACCATTGTAAATCTGACTTGGATACAGGTAGTGTAACAGGTATGCCTAACGACGGTGTCTGTGTAACATTTCTGCACCAGGAAGAGTCCATACAACTCACTTTCTTTTTGCTGGGGAATCCATAGTTTTAACCTCCAATGATTTTCCTGCTTTCATGAACCCTTTTCATAAAAGTCTTTCTCCATGTACCTTTTCCAGCAAGAGCCTTGCAGAGAGACAACAAGGACAGCTTACACATTTTTAATGCTGGATCATCTGTTTATGCATAATATCGACCTGAATGCCAAATTTAGCTGGTCATTAAGAGGGAAAGAGCCAGCAGAATCATTCAGTGTGCATGCATAGGTTTCAGATTTAGACTGCAGACATCTTGGAGAGGGTCTGCATTTTAGTGTATTTGTCAGACAGTTACAGAGAACCGTTGCTGTGAAAAATCACTCTCAGTTGATGTGATATTGAGAACCCAGAGGGATTCTGCATTCAGTAACCATCCACTGATTTTAGGTATTTTTGAGTATATACTTATATATTTTTGAGCATTGCCCATAGAAAAAAAAAATGCACCCTCAATGATTGCAGTGACCTGCTGGGTAGTTATACATTTTTTCACCATTGTAGTGTTGTGATACATTAGAATCTGAGACTGGCAAGAGTGGGATACCTGGGTTTCATTACTTCCCTTACGATATTTGCTCTAACATTGTTTAAGTTAGTAGAAACGTAATGAGCTCTGAATTCACTCATCATGTACACATATGCCACATTGTTTAAGAAATTCATGCAACTGCTTCCTATCTGACGCTGCCAGGGGTGCCTGCATGGGACTCGGCTGCTCTCCAGCCTGAGATCCTGCTCTCCAGGTGCTCTGCTGGTTACATCCCCCTCTATCAGATATCTGTCCCTAATGGGAACTCACTTCTGGAGTCATCTTAGTTTTCCTTTTTTTTTTTTTTTAAAGGACTGGATAAGGGCTGGTCAGGTGATTTCTCGTGTTGTTTCCAGGTTGAGCATCTGGGGAAGAAAGAAGGTCTATCTGTGTGTAGGTTTTATATTTCAAAATCTCAGTTTTAGATGCAGGGTAAAACTGGAATCTCTGGGGCATCATGTTCAAATCTCTGGTTTTGATTTTGGGTCAATACTTTACACTGACCTCAACTATTATTTAGATTTGAGTGCATCTAAAAATGGCGTGAACATGGCATTTCTTTTATGTTTCAATATTATGCAAACAGCTCGGAATAATTTTTTGTTGTAAAACTTGAAACCTAGATCAAAGGTGACTTTGAAACTGAACCCTAACCTAAACTAAATCCAGATATCTATGCCAAGCTATTTTTATGTATTATCAAATAAAATATCTTGACATGCTGAAATTATATGTGGTATTTTTTCTTTAGAAGTAAACTGATTCATATTGGAAATATGAAATGAGACCTATCAGCTATTGCAGATCCCTTTCATTTCTTTAGCAAAGGCTTTCATTTTTAGAGTGGGATATGTTAACATATCCATGTTAACAATGGTTGTTTACGGGACACAGGTTTATTACAAAAAGACATTGTGTTTATATTAATAAAAGCTATTTTTATTTTTATTTTCATGTTGTAGTCAAGGACATTTGGCACCTTAGTGTAGGGTAGGTTAATGTAAAATCAATCCGTTGTATTTAAGGTACGTGTTTGGTTGTGGCTCGCTCTGAAAATAACAGGAGCTGTTTTCATCAAAGATGGGATTACTAGTTTATAAGCTTTCTTACTCAGTTTCTGTCTGGAAAAACTGTTTAGAACATAAAAGCATCCTCAAACTTGAGGGCATTTTTTGCTTTTTAAGTGGGAAAAGACTCCAGACACTCTAGTGGGATAATATAGGAAGTTTCTATTGCTGGACGTACAGATAGGCTGAGGACTTAAATCCTCTGAGCAATCAATCCACTGGCTTTTATGAATGCTTAGGGAAAAAAAGGAAATACATTTCTGGAAAAGAGAAATAAACCTTGTTGCGGGAGATGTGATAGCCAAGTTCAAAAAAGACATATGTATGGTAAACTCTCATGTATCATTACAACTGCCTGAGAGGGACAAGTGAAAGCAAAACAAAAACAGGAAATAAGACTTTTCTTATAAGGAATGGATTTTAAGGGAAAACCTCAGTGAGGAAAGAAAGCATGTTCTGATTCTGACAGCACTTCTGCTGGGAATAGGACTTTTGCTATATAGCTTCATAATTAATTCTAGTGTTAATTCAGCAGGTCTAGCATGAGATAAATCCTTCCTTAGTAGAAGCATTGTCTATTACATGGGCTGATTTATGAGACAGAATCAGCTGTATTTTAATGATAGCTGGATTAGACTATAAATATAGACTAGGACTCACAATATATGAGAAAAGCTCATTTGTGCTTCATATACTAGATAAATTGTTCCTGGCTTCTTAAGGTGTGACTATACTTGCTGTCACACTCCCGAGTTTACTCAAGAACTGTGTGATTTGTTGAGTAGGTGCTAGTCATGTAAGTGAAAACCCGACGGGATGCATTCTATATACCTGTTTTTTTCCTTAACATTATGTATTAACATTTTTTTGACCTTTTTTTCTCCCCTTCATCAAAGGAAAGTCTCCTCCAGACCGAAGGCAAATTACAGGAGTGGGGAAAATGACCACCAATAACCTGAGCAATATGAAATTGAACGCTGTGATTTTGTCTCAGTGAGAGGAAAACACCAGCTGCTGGCTGCCCTGCAATTCTAAGCTGAACTTTAACTTAGTAGGCAGCAGCTTTAAAACCTATTTAATATTTCTTGTTTCTTCAGTTAAGCGGTTTCTTTCTCTGCTTAATAATAGGTTGTGGGATTAAATCTTAGCTTTTGATATTTACTGGGAAATGTAGTGTAGCGATTTATGAGTCAAAATGTACTTTGAATAAATTATCATTGCAAATTACAGTTTATGAAAGTTGTGACTATAACCATAATTACACCATTGGCTATGCACAACGTGAAATCTCTCTTGCTGAATAAATTTGTTTTCATTCAGATTGCATTCCCGACATTTTTAGAAAAGAGTGAATCACGCCTCACCGACAAAATTTCCTACAGAGTTTATTAAAAAGGTCACCTTTGTTTGCTAAGCTTACCTAAAATATAAACATTTCTTGAATTAATGAGATGCTATTTTAGTCTGTTATGAGAGTTTCCTATTCAAGTTTACTAGACTAGAGACTCACAAGGAGACTTGCAAGGGCTTCCACATTACGCCATGCCTTTAGCTATCTATATATCCTAAAACTGTTAAAGTTAAAATTGATTCTGCAAGCTGTTAGGAAAAAAGCAGCCGATAGCCAAAATTAGGTATATTACTGTAAATTGGGGGGGGGGGGGGAGGTTTAAAGCTCCATCTGGCAAGGGAAGGGTTAAGGACTTTTTTGCTATACCCGTTTCAAATTACAATGAGAAGCCTCTTCTTTCCCAGCAGGGTTGTGCTTACATTAGTCTTTAGATCTCTCTTGAAGAGAGCTGTTATATTTGTGCCTGCTAGAGTTGGAAATAACAGTTCAGAAGCTGAAAAGGGTTGAATGGATTTACAGAAGGTTTTTTTTTGCGAGTAAACTCATGGCAACACATTAATTTGATTAGTACATGCTTTAGAATTACTTTACACTCAAGCGATTCAAAAGATGTTAAAGTTATCACCAGGCTGCTGGAAAAATATGTGTTACACCACCAAGGTACAGATCAAGACAAATCTGTGACTCAGGATTTTATCTTGGGAAGAGCGCAAGGTGTACGAAGAACTCAGAATTTCTAACGAGGGAAGATAACTCTGGGAACTACAATGTGTCAGAAGAACAGCTCTTGCTAATACAGCTCCCCACCAAAGACCTGGTTATCTAAGGTTTATATAGGAATGCCTAGGTCAGCTGACAAAATACTGGTCTTCTGCTCCATAAATGCAGAAAAAACGATAACAACAGTGGAAAATTGGAAGTCTGAATTTCAGCTTTCTTAGAAATAACTGCAACCTGACACATTCCATAATATTTAAACAGGGTGGGGGGAGAGAAATCACCAAAGATGTTATGTTTAGAGATGACATTGACATGAAGAATAGGTAAATTTTGTTTTTCAGCCACTGGGAAAGCAGACCTCATAGGAACTCAGAACAAGTAGGACAAAAGATTTTTTTTTGTTGTTGTTTTTTCCTTGTTCTTTTTCTTTTCAAAGATGAACCTAACTGCACTCAAAGCTTTCGTGGGCTTGCTCTGGAATTGCTGGGTTCTGGTGGGTCACGCACAGGGAGGTTTAGGAGGCAATCATGTCCATTCGAGTTTTATTTACAGGAGGCTGCGGAACCATGAGAGAAGGGAGATTCAGAGAGAGATTCTCTCTATCCTGGGTTTACCTCACAGACCCAGACCATTTTCACCAGGAAAGCAGGCTTCTTCTGCACCCCTCTTCATGCTGGACCTGTATAATGCCATGACAAATGAAGAGGATACTGAGGAGCTGGAGTATTCACTAAAGGGATCAATGGCAGGGGAGAGCAGAGGAATACGGAAAGGATACCCTGCCTCTCCAAATGGATATTCACGGAGAATACAATTATCTCGCATGACCCCCCTGACCACACAGAATCCTCCCTTAGCCAGCCTGCACGACACCAGCTTTCTGAATGATGCTGACATGGTCATGAGCTTTGTCAATTTAGGTATGTGGAAAAACTTTTTGTTTCTGCTCTCTTTGACAAACTGTTAGCCTGAGCTTGAGAGGGGCAAACCTCTTGGCCGGACCGTAACCTGTTCTAAAATGGCAGGATTGGGCCCCGGGCTGCTGTGTCACTGGTAAAAGAAAAGTACTGATGGTAAAGTAGCTACGTTGTAGGTGGCCATGGAAAAAGATTTTTCTCACTGTTTATATAAAGTCAGTTTCTATAACTCCCCTCTGCTGGCTTCTGTTTTCTTTCTTTCATTGATGTAATGAAAATTCTAGCCTTAGGCCAACTAACTCCTTTTTTTTTTTAAATCTCAAAAAATCAAACACTTATGCCTATTGCTTGGCTATTTCACTCACTGTTTTGCTTAAAACTCAGACATGAACAAACATCAGTTGTTAATATTTTAAAGCCTAGAAGGTTAGGAAAAGGGAAAAGTTAAGCCATTTCTAAAAAAAAATAAAAAAGATTTCTTAGGTTGTTTAGGTGTTTTCTTTTCCTGTTGGTAAGAGTCAGAGTTTTATTATCTTTTCAGCTGGATGGCTGGATTTTAAATAATCTGTTGCTGTTTCTTTGTTATTTCTATTTAATAACCACAGACTGCGTTTTATTATACTGCCATAGTGCTCAGAGTTTGCAATGGTTCTTATTTTCTGTGTCATAAATAAATTAAATAACAAGTAGAGTATTAAACACCAGACACATGCAAGCAAAGAATGCTTTTGAAAATTATATAATTTCAGACACAAAAACTGATAAAACTAAATTATATTGGCTTCTGAGTATAATAAACATGCTTACGAGTTATGTTGTGGTTTAAAAAGCAGTTGCAGATTTCTTTAATAGAAGGCAACTTAAATCTCATTAAGAAAGCTGCAAATAATTCATGAAATGTATTTACTATTTTTATAAGTATTTCAAATGCTGCAGAATGCATAAAGCAAGATAAAAAAATCCCTTCTCATTTGATCTGAATAGCAAGAGATTTAACTGAAAACTTGAAGTTTCTCAATAAGCTGCTACAAAATCTGATGAGCTCTTACTTTCCAGGATAATACTTTCTGTGGAAAGTTTTTAAACAACGGCACATGTTCTGGAATACCTTCAGATTATCACACACGTTCTGTACCTTTCATGTCTACCAGGTCATTAATACTTGCTACAAGATTAAAAATGTTTCCAAACACTAAAATCTTCAACAAGAACTTCTAGGAAAATGACACCCTAGAGTTTAGTTGTCGTAATAATAAAATAGCTTTTCATTAATTATTTGGCCGATCAGGAGGTGTTCAATTCTGAGATCTTTTCACTTAAGAGTAACATATGTCCACAACTCTAAATAAATTTGTTTTTTGCTCTTGCTCCTGAAATAGCAGACTAGGAAAAAATGAAATCTCTGTTTTTTAAAAGAGTGTTCCTCTTCCTTAAGAAAGAGTTGCATATTATCTGTGTATTACTTTTAAGTTACCATTGTATGCCTTGATTTACCCAGAGCATCTGGAGGCAGCTGAATTTAAAATGGCAATGTTATAAAGGAAAATAGGAAAACCTCTGATCTCCTCAGCTTTAGTCAAGGCCCTGATCCCGCAAAAATTTTCCTTGTGTGTCCTGAGAAATACCCTTAGTGAATATATCGCAGACCATTTCATCAATAACCCTGAGGACTATTTACGTGGGACCTAGCCTTTGATTTTGCGAAATGTCTTTGATTTCAAGAGGACTTCTTGCAGTGCATGAGTAGAAGTCTTTGAAGGCTCAGTGTCAAATATGTCCGATCCTGATCCTCCTGTGCTTCCCCAGACAAAAACCGTCTCTGGAAGAACGCAAGTTTCCACAGAGTGTCTTACCTTGACTAGGAAGTTTCTGATATTTGTCTCATTTTGTTGGGAAGCCAGTGTTGCCTTAAGAAAGTAATTTTGAGAGGCTAAAGTGTATCTTATGTTTCTAAACTGTGAAAACTGGGGGTGAGATGCTTTATTTTTCTAGTGATTTTGATTAATAGACACCATTAACTTATAAAAAAATACTGTGTAAACACCAGGTTTTGTTTGGCCTCTGTAAAATTAAAATGTGTCTCAGCAATAAGTGAGTTTAAATCCCAATTCACTTTAAATGCCCTTCCGTACATGTTGGATATTGTGGTTTATCACACACTCCACGGCGTAACATGCGTAAGAAATATTGATGACCAATACAGATTAGGTTCAACATTTTTATTAAACAATCCTATGTTTCGGTATAATTAACATAAAAATGAAATAAATCATGGAAATGGGTAACCATTTTATATGATTTATGCAGTATAAGATCATGACAGATGAGGGCGAGCTCTTTAATGTACAATGGGGAAAAATATGCAGTGATAAGTGAATGCTAACACTGTACCTTAAAATCAATAAATGATGATGCAGCACAGTAATAACTCAACTGGTTTTAGATTTGAAGCCTCAGTCAACTTGCATCAAATTAATCTGCTCTGGAAATAGTATTCACCATGTTCATACTTGCACACCATTAATTACATAAGGTGTAATTATAAAGCTTTATTAATCATCATGATATTTTAAATTGAAACTTCTGTATATAGTTGTAGCTAGTTGTAATAATTTAAGACATATATATTAAAACAAGAAATGTGTAGCTGAGATGCTGGATAGGAACTATTAAGCATGAGATTGAAAAGTCTGAATAAGATTTAAAAGTGAAGTAAAAAAATAGACAATGACAAATAATTGTATATTAAAGAATAAAAGTTGAAACTTATATGCTAATTTTCATAAAAGTCAACATGACAGAGTTGCAAATACCTCACTTTCAAAAAACAAATTTAAAAAATAATCATCAAGGGAACTGCAATTATAATTCTGTCAAGCAACCAGGGAGAAAAACAAGAGCGCATTTACTTCTCCTGAAGTTAAAATTGTAAACACCTGCTCTTTATACTGGAATTTATACCAGAATTTCCATCTCTTTCTTTCTTGAAAGATACAACAAGACAGAGACTATGTCTTGTCCTGTATTTCATATAAGACTGTGTGCGTTGGCAGCTCTCCATAAATATTGATGAGTGTAACAGAAGAGTTAACTGGGGTTGGTCCAGCAGTCAAAGAATAAATCCTCCACTAAATACACTGGGGTTTTCAAAGATCTGATTATATCACCTACAAGTTCAGGACTTTGTTTTCCTCACTGGGTGTTTTTTTATCCTGTTGTTATATTTTATTATACTGTTGCAAAGCCCTGACTATTTAGAGTTCTGGCATCTTCTTTTTGGCCGGTCTCCCAAAATGACATATATAGGATACCCTGTTCCTCAGAGAACAGACAAATAATACTCATGTAGTCCTACTCACTTTTCTGCTCACTCAAAATTTAGTTAAGGAAGGACTTTGTTAAGATAAATGTTAGTGTTCCCACTCTTCACCTCTCGCCAAAAGAGGAGGATTGAATAAAAAAGAAATGTACATGACGGAGTCTTGGGAGAAACAGCAGCACTTTTATAAACTACATTTAAACATTTCAAGGACTGAATTTTCCTTTAGCATCAAAGCAATCATTAAATCCACTGTACTCAAGAGTTCCTTCTCATGCAATTCAAATGGTCTGTATTTTCATGTGTTTACAACACATCTGTAAATTTTTCTCTGAACAGATTGCTGCATTTGCTAAGCGATTCTGTTTTCTTTCTCCACATTTTCCTATGAATTGGTTTGAAGTTTCTGTAAGATAGGAGATAAATATATAAAATTTTCGTGTTTTTCTGTTGTGTTTTCTTTCTTAGCATATAAAATTAAATTCCAAAAATCAAATGTGAAGATCACTATAAAACTCGTGACCTTGACCTACACATGCTAATTTAAAGGATGCAATGTTATGGAGATTTTCAAAGTAACTGATACAACACAGAAAGACAACTTTTCTTCTTCACACACAATGTGATTCTGCAATCTTAATTATAATAATCCTTAAACCACATGTGCTGTGATCAGTTCTTAAATCAGACACTGAAATCAAAGGAAATTTTGCCCATTTGAGGCACAGAGGACTGTTCGTATTTCTCCAGCTTCTTTACCCCAAGTTTGTACACTGTCTTGAAGGTTATGTTCTTCTTTAAAACCTGAATCACTTAGCAAATACATAAATTCACAAGATTTACAGCCCATTGTGCCCATCGGAGAATGCTAACATGGCAGAGAACAACTTTTATACAACTGCTTTGAGAAACCTACAGTACATCAATCCACACTGAATACCTGTACAAATACATTTTCGTTACACACGAAAAATAAAGGATTCCTAACAGCAATCAGACCTTGAGTGTATATAGTAGCTGGTTTCTTAAATTAAACTAATTCAGTTTCTACAGCCTTCCACTCACAGCTAACATATCATCAGCGAGGGACGTGGAGTGCTAAGCTATAAAATGCCAGGAGCTGTGGAAGGGGAGCTGGGTTTGAAGGATACACACAAAAAGGCCTCAGGATCATTAACTTCTCTTTTCAAAGCTTAGGAATGAGCACACTTTCTTTCTTTTTTTTTCCACTGGATTTCAGATGTTGCTGTCTTAATTTTAAACCTTACATGAATTCTCTTGGCTGTGGTACAGTTTTAGTCCATAAAATGCAGGCTTCTAATGAAAATATTGACACAGCCTTAACTGAAGTGGTGGAAATAGTGCTATTATCTTGCCTTGAACAGAGGGATGCTATTACAGAGATAAAACTTGTTAAATAACAAATAGACCCCATGCCTTTAATTGTGGAATTGGATCAATACTGAGAAAAAAATGTGAAAACTTTTGAGAAGTTTTTCTGAATGGCAACCCAAAGTTAATAAGATGGCATTTTTCACTCTTTTACATGAAATTTAAAGCAAATTAGATCAAGCAGGTCTCATTTAATCTTCAACCAAAATAGACCTCACTTGGCATCTTGAAATCCTAACATTTTTTTCCCTTAATAAAATTTTCATCACCCAATCAGTGAACTGAACTAATTTGTTGTGACCTAGGTATGAAATCAGGCTTTAGAAATAACTGTTAAAGATGAAATATTTTTCCATGATAAAATCAAATATGAAGACAGCTTTTTGCAAAGTAGATTTATTTATTTATAGAACAAAAGGACTTTACCCATGGGATGACATTCCCTAAAAATCCTCACCCAATCCTTACAATTCATTAGGCAGTTTTAACCATTTTTTGTGAGATGACAGCGCAGGTTATTAGGGATGCTTTTTGATTTTGAGCAAGAAATATTCTCTGTATTCCTTTTTGGAATTATATTACATTTGTTGTTTTATATTGAAATATTTTATATTTCCTTTGAAATATCTCATGTTACATGAACCTTATGAACTACAAAACTCTACCTCAAAATAGGTTTGTGTGTGATCCATAAATATCATCTAACAAAATAATGTTTTTATAACTGTCAATTAATTTTTTTGCCAAAGTTAACACTTTAAATCCAAGCAAATTATTGTACCTACCCAGCCAAAAAAATGTCAAACTCTCCATTAACTGGGGTATAAAACTGTCTGACTTTCATTGCCGACAGATTTGAAAGAAATTGCAGATAACTGAAGAGAAACTGATTTAGCAGATGGTTAGACGTGCACGGTGAAAAGCTATATATGTGTATGGATATGTATAAATATATATTATTATTAATATTTTTCCCATTGGGAAGAGTGGCTGACCCAGTTCCGCTTCTTCTTTAGAAAATGTTCCTTTCCAGACTAAACACAGACTTTGGGTGGGGTTGCGGGGATTGTATGTATTGTACAGTACATATTTTCCCAGGAAAACACAATCTTGGAGTTACTCTGGCTAGGCATGAAAGAGAAAGAGGGAGGCTTGTGGAGATGCCTCTGTGTGGAGAGTATTAGGGGAGGAGTCCGCTTGCCATGGACTGGATGGAGAGCCTCTTGGTTCTCTTCCTAAACCCTGGTTTGTTTGCTTAGATAACAGGACAGCTTTGGCACATACATGATCTCCCTGATCTCCCACACTTATTGCTCCTGCTATTATTTTCTCCGAATGTTAAATTATGCAAAGAATTTTACCATGGCTACCTGCCTACTTACTGCCTGAGTTATGGAGGTAATTACGACGCAGGCAGTTCCTTTTTCTTCTCTTTTTAGCCACAGCAGTTCCTTTCAGCTTGCTTTCATAGGCCCACAAACTAATATAGTTTTGCAGAAAATTGATTGATTACTGTCTGATCATTCTAGGTGTCGTCTGGTGTTTCCACATAGCTGAGAATGAACAGTTTATGAAGTGCCAATTGCAGCTTCCAGCTAAAGAAAGGCTCCCCAGGGCTTCAGGACAGCTCTGGCTGCTACCAGACTTCATAATTATTTCCCACAGTTTTCCCCATCCTCTCCTACTTGTCCTTTCCCTTGTCTCTAACCCCCGCTGTCTAGGCAGGGTCACTGAACTTTAATTTTATGTCAGTGGCATTTGGCTGCAGAAGGGATTAAAGGCTGAGAAGTGGTGAGACTAGGCGACAGCGCGGGAGATGGAGAGGGAAGGAATGGGAGCAGGCATAAGAGGAAAATGGCAAAGCACCGACCAAGCTTGACAGCAAGGCCAGCCCTCTTCTTCTCAGTAGGCAATGGCAGGGCTGGACACAGACTTGCTGGGCATGGGAAAGGTTCACAACAGAGAAACAGCCTCTGCAGGAACTGGTATTAATGGGAGAGTTAGTGCCGCTCCTCTGTGCCTTACATGGAGCATGATGTTGCAGCACTGAGAGCATTTCCCAAGCCAGTAGATTTACAAAAGTAGAGGGCAGTTCATCATGGTAGGGAGAAGAAGGTGCATGCAGACAGAGAAAGGGCAAAGAACATGACAAAGATAGATAATGTGCAAATGAAAGAAAATGAGTCCAGGTATGGATTTATTCTCCTAGTAAGCCTTGCAGGTGAAGGGAGCAGTTTTCTTCTCAATCCCTCACACCAGAGCAACTACCTCAACCTCCCCAGGCACTTGGCTCCCTAGGCAAAACTTTTCATCCTTGCAAAATAAAATGCAGCTCCCCCCACCCTTCAGTATGTGTGTGCAGGGAGTACACAGACGGGCTACTAACATTTGCAGCCATAAATAACCTAGAAGCTAGCTTTTAAAAACCGCAGGTTAAAGGATGAGGGCTGCCATGACGCACACAGAGAGGTTGAGATCAGAGGAGCAGCTAAAAGGGGTCGGGAGAAACAATGAATCCCCTTGTTCTGAGTCATATTTATGAGTGCTCCATTGCACCTAAAGTTCATATTTTATTGGCTAGGCCATGGGGTTTCCCCATTTGCTCATCTCTTAAAATAACACCCCTGGTTAAAATTTCCTATAAAACACAGAAATGCTACAGCAGGCAGAACTTGTCAACCCTGACAACTACATTATTTAAGTTTGTGGGTGGGGTACAGCAAGTAGGAGCTGGTTTGTGTTTTGTACTGAATAATGAATTTGTTTCTATGCAAAAAAATGACTGTAAAACAAGTAGAAAAGGAGTGGTTCACAGCTCAGCTCTCCACTCAGAAACTTCCCACTGTTATTGAGAGATGCTCTAAAAGGTGAATTTAAATGTTGAGTTCCCAACAATTTTTAAGCAACTGCTCCGGTGCAATAGATCAAGAACTTGGCTTTATCGACTGCTATTATACAACTCAATGGCATGTGTGGTACCTTGCCAAAATGTGGCTTTACTTTTTTTTTCCACTGTAATTCAGGGAAAACTGAGACAACAATTATTAATGAGTCAGAGCCTAGAAAACTAATCAGGACAGCTAGTACATGATATATACCCATAGGTGATAACCAGTGGCTTTGCAGAAGCAAAATTCTGCCTAATTCTCTTCTTGGAGGAGAATCAGGAGGAGGTAGGAATTTGAATAGCTGACATTTCGCTTAGGTTTATCTTTATCTGACTTAGCAATACTACCCTTTCAGACCCTATGAGAATCTCAGGGTCTTTTCCAACCTCCATGATTCTGTAATTCTACCCCTTTGTAGACTGTGCCAATTAAATGAAATTATTTTTGTTCTAATTCTCATGTATCTGACTGTGGTCAAATTAATGAAGCTATACTCATATTATCTGGAAACGCTGTACCCATAATCCATAGGAATTATTAGAAATTAATAAAAATTTGTCTAGGCATATCTATTTAAAACATTCATTTATTAAAAGTGAGGGGAAAATATAGGTGGGGTGTTCAACTATAACATACTGCAAAATAATTTCAAAAAGATACTGCGTGGGACTTTTATGATATGGATAGCATCAGTTTTGGGGGTAGAGGTGCTAAATTCTGTCCTGGCAAACGTAGACTTCAGAAGAGGAAAGAACAGGGACATGGAATGATTTGTGAGTCTGATTTTGGAGCAGTGGGCAGATGGCACCTGATGGCACCTGGTGCCTGGAGCCATGGGATTCTAGTGCTTTGGTTTGCAAAATCGTCAGCTGAGAACTCAAAAGAGTGGGCAAACAGTAGTGAGGATGATAAAGCCATGGTAGCAAAAGCAAGCCCAGCGTACAGCTGTAGTCTTTGTGGTGATTTATGATGGCTGAGATCCAGCAGGAGCATAGCTTTGGGAAGGTTGTTCCCAAGGCTACCTCAGCTGGGGTATCTGACAATAACTACAAGTCATAACTTGCTAGTGACCCCAAAGGTTAATCTGCTACTCCTGACCAGGTTACCTTGCTGCCTCATACATGAAATGTGTGCAAATGTTTTGCAGTGAGTCTGTCCTGGCCCCAGCCTAGCCTAAACCTGAAAGTTGGAGAGTGAAAAGTCTGAGCAGCTAAATAGGAAAAACCTAAAGAGCCTCAGACAGAGAATAAAAACAGAGTGCCTCTGTTTTCCAATCCATAAAATGATGGGCAAATACATCTGTGTTCATTTTCACTTCTGTGCACTCCTGTTCTTTGACCTTGCAGAGTACTGGAAGACTTTTCTTGTTGTGAAAACTCTTTTTACTCTGGCTGTGTGCGCTGTAAAGTACCTCACTCCTAAGAGACTCGCAACACCTTGCGTTTCCTCATGGTGATCTGAAGTGTTATTTTAGAAAGAGCTAAAAAAATCCTTTCTATAAGGGCAACAATTCTATTCACTGTTCTTAAAACAGGCAGTTTTATAAAATAATGAAAAATAAAAAGAAACACTGGAATTAAAGCACCAAAACAGAGATTTGAGATCTGGTGTGATGGAGAGAGCACTTGTTCTCAGAACACAGATTTGTGCCTCTCCGAGGCATGTGTGCATGCATATCGGTCTGTGTGCATGGCTTTGTGTATGTAATATAGAAAGCATGTAAATCTCTTCAGTTTTAGCCATTGGGATTTTTTCCCCCTTAAATCATAATATTCTTTCCCATCAGTACTATGTGGCTTTAGCAGCCCTGACCTTTCAAGCTGCCTGTTTGGGCCAGTGTTTATCAGATGACCATTTGACCTCCTTGTTAATTGTACTTAATTACATCCTGTTGTAACATTTTGAAATAAGGAGGAGAGTTTATGGATCTGCTCCAAAGAGCTGAAGACTAAACCGGCAGCAGAATTCAGTGGTATGAGGTACTGAGTAATCTTGTAGTTAGGTCAATAAGAGCAGTGCCTTATCCAGTGGATTGCAAAATTGAATCCTTAAACCATTCCTTTTCCATTTAGGATCCTTGGTACGTCTGAGAATAAAATCACATAATTTTCTTTGTTTGAGAAGGGCTTCTCCTCTCATTCTCAGCTTGGAGCCTTCTCCAAAGAGATCAAGGAAGGAGAGGCCTATCAACAATGCTGCAAGGGCTGAAGTTCACATATCATGATATAAAAACCTCTGTTGCAACAAGTGATCTCTCTGTGTTTTTCCAAAACTTCAGAGTTCCTTATGCTTCCCTAGAATTGCCAGTTCCCATGAGCTTTTTGAGACTTGTATAATATTTGCTATGAGATTTTCTGTGCATTGATGGTTTATGGTCACATCTAAGGTTTCATTAAAGAGCAGTAATTATCCCCTGTAGTTGCAGAAAAACAAAAATGAAAACAAACTAATGTCCAGGAACAGATGTAATTCTTGAAAACAAGCACTCTAAAGGCTCAGAAAGCAACTTCAAACACTTCTTATTTTATAATGTTTTTCATACAGCTGATGGCTTTTGAAACACATAGGGTTGACCATATTGCTTCTCTTCTCACTGAAGATGTTATATATATACATATATATGCTTCCTCTACTGTTGTTGTTCCATAGCTCACTGTCCACAAACTTGATTTTTAAGATTATAGTAGAATTGATTTCCTAAAGTGAATGAAGACAAAAGGGAATAGAAGCTATAAAATGATTAATACCAAGTGAAAAATGTAGTCCCAAGACTTCAAAAATCACAAGGCAAAAGAATACACCTTCAATTTTATTTTATTAAAACACTGATTAATTAAACTTATTGGAGAATGAAGTGTCATGAGGAATTCATTGTCTGTAGTAGTAAACTACACATAATTATGGCATTATTGTAAATGGTTTATCATCCAGCATAAGTCATATTCCACACAAAAAAGACAAGTTACTTTGTGCTATGCTGTGAGACTCTAGGCTGACACAGCACTGACCATGATTATTACTGTGACCTGAACAGTATCTCTGTGGAAGCTAAAAGTCTGTGCTAAGTCTTTCAGGTAGCAAAGGTTAAGCCTACAGTTCAACTACACACAACTGCAATTACATAGTCAAATGTTTTTCACGTGTTGATTTAAGTTACAAGTTCATATGATTAAAAATAAAACACGGAATTTGCTGAATAGCATAGTAAGGTATTCAAAAGGTCATAATGTTTAAATCCTCTTTAGTATTAAGCAATAGTAAGTATAACTGAAATCATGCAACTAAATATGATGACTTTCAGGAAGGGCTGGTTTATTTTTCAGAATTTCAAGAAGTACATGTAATGTGAGACAGTATAGTATTGTTTATCAAAGCAGTTTAAAATTAGGTATTATTTCAGAATAAAGTTAATTCTTTGCTTTGATTCTTTTGTCATCTTATAGGTATTGAATATGGGTCTTCAAAAAGTAATATTTTTTTTATCACTTCTTAAACTATTGAATTAATAATCATGTTTACTGAGGCTGTACATCATAATGAGATCACATTTACAAGGAGATAATTTTTGTATATATATATAATATTTTTATTTTAAGTAAGTATGTTTTAAATAATATTTTATAACATTTATATGTGTATATTTATATATGGTAATGGAAAATCCAGAGACAGATTATGCTATGGAGTGGATACCAAGTAGATCGAGTTAATGTTGTAATTCACTGGCTCAGAATGGAGGGAGCAATGTCATTAAGATTAACAATATATTGCCCCAATTTTGGTTTCCCAGCAGTTGTTTTGCTTTCTCCGTATTTGTACGTATTCCTTAGAAATGGAAGAATACAAAGGACATGCTTACTAGCACGTGTGTGTGTACAGGAGAGACCTAATGTAAAAGGGGTTTGTCACAGGACTCGAATCAATGAAACAGGCACATGTGTGAACTGAAAACTTGGTTCCATGGCCACAGCTCCTGAATCAGTTATGACTTGTTCATCTTGTATTTATGTCACCTTGGTTCAATGAGATTTACCATGGACTCCATTAAACCATGCTGCTTCAGTTGCTCTGCGGGTAGGGAGGGTGCTCTCATCAAAATGGGAATGAAAGCAAGCCCCCCCAAAAAGATACTGTGATGCTTCTAGTTTTGGGGATGGGCAACAGATGGTTCTTCAAAAAAAACCCAGGCTGATCACCAGAGATTAGGGCAGTAGTTACTTCTAGCCCTAGAAGAAGCAAAGGTTTACCGCAAACATCTGCAAAGGCAAAGGCTGATCAGATGCTGTAAAATGCATGCCAAATATTCTTAATGGCATTGTACCAAAAAGATTGCATTTGAAATAAAAGCACTATGTTAGTGGTCAGGTTCCTACTCCCTGCTCATTCATACCCTCTGCTCAGAAAGACACACCAATTTTGTTTGAGACATATCAGCTAAACAATTAGGAGTGGAGAGAAGCCAGTATTATAGCACATAATACAAGCTTCAGGAGATCATCTTTGCTGTTCCAGAGATGTGTTACGCCTATAGATACCTCTACAATCAGCCTTGGTATTGTGTTTGTAAGTAACTTGGCAAGGAATATGAAAAATGCAGTCCCAGGTGGAATAACAGTGAAAATGCAGAATGATACAAGCATGTCCATGGTCCTGGTCAACCAGCTCTAGGTGGCCCAGCCTGAGCAGCGGGTTTGGAGTAGTTGACCTCCTGAGGTCCCTTCCAACCTCAGATGTTATGTGACTCTGTGATAGAGTGGTTACAGAGATGGGGGATCTTACTCTTGTCTTATACATTGACATCAATCATTCCTACATTTTTTTTGAGTGGAATGATGAACTTGCCCACACAGTTGTTAGGTGAACAGTTCTGGGTGCTCAAAGTGTCATGCTTTTTCTTTCTATTTTGGAAATTTTTTTCTTGCTTTTCATTTTGGGACTCCTTGTATCTCTTCCCAAGTCTGTCCAAAGTAACCTGCTGTGAGCAATCACCATCTATGGTCATGTTACCTGGAGCTAATCTGAGCTCTTTCAGGGCAAAAATATATTTTGTGAAGACTGGTTTTCCTTTCCTCTGGCAGTGCAGGTGTAATGCTGGATGGCCAACGGAGATCTTTTCATTCACTACCAGTCAGTGAGTTTCTGCCCTGAAAGAAGGTTGAAATGTTCATAAACTTTGGTAAGATTTAATTTTCTTTCAGGGAAAAAAAAAAGTCCAGGTGTTTTTTCTTGTTGAGGGGACTTATTCCATATGGGGGTTATAGGTGGGTGAAAAAACCTCTCTTTGCAAGAATAAACCATGATCAGATTAGACTGCCAGAGCTGCAGAGGAAAGGGTGCAGTTTGAATCAGTATAACAAGCTGTTAAAATCACAGCCAGCTCCCAAACTGGCTGTTAAAACCTGCTGTCTGAAAGTGCCACTCCTCAATATTGCTGCCCAGTATCCTGGCTGCTCTTCCTCCTCATCTTCCTCCTGTTTGCCCTCTGGTGTAATGTCTGGGACGGCCCATCCCTGCTGTGCTTCTGGCCCTGTAACTCTGTTTCTAAGCACGACTGCTTAGGCTCTCCTAAGTGGGTCCTTGGTGTTGGCCAACAGCACGCACGCACAGGGCAAATCTTCAAAATGAGGGCTAACAATTTATATAAGATAAAATTCTAACTTCTTTACATTTTTAATTTTTAAGGTGATGACTCAGTTAGTACAGCAATTAGCCCAGTATACACTTGTGCACCCAAAGTAAGAATCTGAGGAACTCTGAATTCCTTTGAACCATACTGAGATCGTAGCTAAGCACATGGCCTGTGATCAGTGACTTTTTGCAAATGTATTTAATATCCTATCTATCATATAGCATATCAAAATAATTTTTAGTGTATTACATGTAATAAAGCATTTTTCTAGTCTCTAAATGAGATGTTCTTGAGAGTTTCCTTCCTCATCATTGTTACAACTGGAGTGTTTCTTATGGAATGTTTGGTCAATGCTAATAGCTATGGGTAATATTAAAATACTCAGATGTGAGCCCAGGGTAAGCAGAAAATAGTACCTATCCAGTCACATCCAGTTTGGCACACGGACACAACTTCCATGGAAGCTTTTCTGACAAATTCTACAGCAGGAGAAGGATGGAGTCTATTAGACAACATGTGCGAATGGTAAATGGCGGAGTGACTTGCCACCTCTGGGTGTAAGTGAGCAGAGGGTTAACGTGAGCAGGAACTAAGGAGATGTGGGAAGATAGAATGGGCTTTAATGTTTAGCTTTTACTCCCCTGCCAGTTGCCCTATGATGATATATGCCCTTTCACCCTTCTCAGAAGTTATGTTCCATCTGTATACTTTTACAGTGTCAAAACAGTTATAACTTACACCTATTTTCTGACCATTGGATCCCAGAGGTATAACTTTTGTTCCTACTCAGTTGCAGCTGAACCCAAGAGGGATCTTTTTCTCTGTCATTTGTTAACCTTGAGGTTGTGTTGATCTGACATCCTGACTTTCACACAGAGTCAGAAACTGGGAATAATTGTTAGTTTTCTTTGTGACGATCTGTGATTAGAGAAAAACAAAATTAAATATGAGGAAAAAATGGAAACCTACTGATAGACAGTATCAAAATATAATGGCTTTGCCAAAGTCCAGGCAAAACAGACACCGTTGAAAACGCAGACAAAATTAACAACCTCAGGCATGGTGGTGAAAGAATTAGCTAATTCATCTATGTATTAGCTCAGAACTATATAATACACTGATATTTTTTCTAATTTATTTCTCACTGATGAAAATGAACACAAGCAAAACCCTAGTACATATGTATTTTTAAAATAGGTATTTGTGATTGGATTGCCTTTGTAATATAGTATGACTTAAAATAATGAAGAAATCAGAGGGTCTGTATTTGCTATGTTCAAAATAGCAAAATGCACATGATTTTTTCTCCATTACCTCCTCCTACACCCTTGGTTGCAATGCTTCTCTCTTTTGGCAGACATTACTATTGATAGCACAAAATAGGTCCAAATATGACCTGTTGCTGTTAATCCTAGAAGCTGTGACCAGCTGGACTTTCAACTTTAAAATTTATGGAAGAAGATTCAGCTGAGATTTGTTCTACCACTGTTAGTAGAATGAAAAACACGTATATGCAGTGTATCTTTTGCTGTGCTTCATGCTACAGCTGAACAACTAGATTGAAAGTTCTGCATTTGGGAGGCTGAAGGATACAGTGTGTTATACTGTTGAAAACAGAAGAAAAATTAGATTTTGAGGAATCACTTTGTCAACTATCTTTTATATTAGGATCATGATAATACCCAGACTTAAACCCTCATAATTCTGTTCGCTTCCAAAACTCAGTCTCTTTGTTCTGGTTGCTTATTCCTACTGTTGTGTTGGGCAGGATCAAACCAGTGTAAGAAAATCAGGGTGTTGCTTTTCCACTTATTCTGTATCAACAACTGAAAGCCTTCCAGCATTTAATTATTATTGGAGCAGCTGCAGCGCAGCACTTGTTTTGACTTGTTGAGCAAGTGCATTTGACCTGGAAGACACAGAGAAGAGTAAACTGAATGAATAACACATGTTTACGAATTATTTTTTCAACAAAACATCGGCTATTGAATGAGGACCAGCAATTTCATTAAAACATCTATTTTATCCCATATTTCAATGTGAAGTAACAAGAAGGCATCATGGGTAATCTCATGGTGTACAGAACACCTGGGAGATTATGCGTAAGAAAGCCAAGCTCAGTTATGTCTCTTCGGTTGAGGCATTTCTTTAGGTCTGTGCTTACAAAAGTTGCTGGCAGGCACTGTTATACGGTCCCTGGGAACTCCTTCCTGCTCAGGGTGAATGTGGAAAGCTTTTAATTGCTAACTGAGCTCTAATTCTTAAAAAAAAAAAAAAAAAAAAAAAAAAAAAAAATTGATCCTTTTACATATTCACTTATATTCTACCATGTTTTTGTAACTTCCATTATTGGCCTGGTTTCCGCCTAGCACTTACTAAAGTTGAATACATTGCATGTATGTTTTGGGGGGATTAGAAAGTAAGAGTAGCATAATTTCAAAGACCCCCATAACAGTAATTTTATGTTTCAAACTATTTTCACTTTTTCAAATGTGCATTTTGTTAATTGGTGAGAATCTATCAAATCTTATTGTCCACAATAACAAAATAAAAAACTTAAAATTTTAATAATAGAACAGTGCTTTCCTCATCATTCTCGAAGGATTGAATACTAAATGCTGGGGTAAAATACATGAATATTCTTTTTTTTTATAAAGTATGGGATATTGAAAAACATTTCTTCTGTGAGGGATAAAGAAAGAAAACCACTATGTGCTTGAAAAAAGTCCAGGCAATGTAGTACTTTTTTTTTTTTTTTTGATTATGGTTTTCCTTTTCATTCTTGCCCTAGATTCTGCTGCAGTCACTGAAGGTTTTCCCATTGACTTTATCATGATTTGAATTGCTTTGCAATTCATACAGTTCAGTAATTCTGTGCAATTATGGAGGGGATATTCTACCATTAAAAGTCTGGATTCAATAAACAATAGATGATTTTCCATTTATTGAAACTGCCACTAACTGCGCAGTATTTCATCAAACAATTTAAAACTCACCCTAATTTAGTTAAGCAAAATAGCCGAATGTTGCTCATTGATGTCAGTAACTGAATGAAAATAAAGAATTTAGTGAAATAACTCTAAATTTACAGCAGTGTAACTTGCTTCAGAATATGAGCTATCAAGCTATCTGCTTTGTTTTAATAAGAAAGTATATTTTATGTAAAAGCAATTTACATCATTCTTTCAAAACCACATCTGTAAATCTATAATTACTTTAAATACAGCCAGTCTAATAATAATAAATACAGAGAAATTCAAATATACAGTACTGCAAAAAAGCAGTTCTTAAGAAACAGAACTGTTGCAATGAAAAAAGCCTGATGTTTCTGCAGACTTACCCTCCCTAATTAAGCAAAATTCTCAGTGATTATGGAAATAGCTTTGCCTCAGTCGAAAGGGGATCAGAATTTGGATTAAGATTCTGACAATGAGTTTTGTGTTTAAGATAGGATATGCGTGGGAAGTAATTTGGGGGACACTTACTTTCAAACTCTGCCTACATTTTTGATTTAAGCAGATCCATTTTGATTGGAGATGAGTTCCCAAAGATCTCAGAAAGTAAATTCTGAACATCCCCAAGACACATGGACAGACATGACTGAAGCCTGTGCAATGTATTTTCCCACCTCAGCATGGGGAAGGAGATGAGGAGGGAAATGAAGGGTTATAAAGCCTAAATCGCCCACTTCCCCTTTCTACTGGCTACAGAATAGTCAGGGCGGCACCAGCCCTCCCTTGCTCTGCTGATGAAAATGGGTAAAGAAAAAGCAGAAGACTTAGTACTGGAAGGAGAACAAGCAAGTGGGTGCGTGACTCTGAAGCTTTGTAGTTAAAACACTCAGCTGAATGATTATGTAGTAAATGCTTAATATCAAATGAATAAAAAAAAAATCAGAGGTGGGAACAAAAACTAATTTAATTCACATTTTGACTCCCAAACCCTGCAGTTCTTCTGTACAGTGGCCCAGGATGTCCCAGGGCCCAGCTACTCAGCATCCTGGCAGTTAGGATACGGTCATCGAAAGCAGCTGATAGGGATTGAAATGTCCTTTGAGCAAGGGCTATCTCTTAGTCCTATTCTCTGGAGCTGCAGATGACTGAAGGGGAAATGTAGATAAAATCCTCTGTTCTTCTTACTGGCTGGTGCAAGACAGCTGACCCTTAGCAAACAGAAGTGTCTCTCCACTGACTGTATCAGGCCGCCATCTCTGGGGTCTGAAACAATCCTTTAAGGACAGGTGACTATTTTTACCAATTTCAGTGTCTAACTCAAAATAGATTTCCTGAGTCTGGATCAGGATTCTTAGCATTCTATAAAACAGATTAAACCTATAAAAGTGGTAGTGCTTAGATAAATATTTACATAGTCTGCTAATTTTTGTATTTTTAATAGTCACTTTAGGAAAGCTTAATCCAAGTAGCTAAAGTTAATGTCCTTTTTCTACAGTGTAAAAGCCAAAACAAAGTTACAAAGCTTTAACATATATTTCTTAAAATCTGTTATCTGGTCTCCTCTATTAAGAATGATGGTCTGATGAATGTGCTTCTTAACTTCTCATTGATGCACTTCATTAAAATATTTACACCTAGCATACCTGGTTTTTTTAAAAAAAATCTTTTGTTCTGCTCTAGGATCACATATTTTCTCCTATCCACATGCCTTACAAAACAGTTGTTGCCTTATTTTGTAAAAAGTGAGTCAGTTTAAACAGTCTAGTCTTGGAAGAGAGAACGTGTTTCTAGAATTTGAAAGTCGGAGAGAAGAATAAGAAGGAGGTAAACAGCTATTTGATGTCTGCCTTTTCACAGTAGCACAATAGCTAATTCCTAGGGCCTCTGACCTTTTAGTGTCCTGTAACAGAGTACTTGCATTAATCTGTTGCTTATCTGTCACCTACCACATTTGATATTTCCAGCCTCTGCTTTCAATTATCAGTCATTTGAGGCAGCACTGAGTAATTTCAGGAGAAAATGCCTGGAACCTTTGACCTGTTTTTGTCAGATAAACACAAGTGTTCACTGTAGATAAACTATCATTTCATTATATTCAAGATGTAAACGAGTGTCGTTTGTAGTGTATCAGCTTACTGTAACCTTTATCACCTTGAAGTGATTAAAACTGACTGGTTTACTTAGTGCTTATACAAAGAATTCAGAGTCAAACAGTGAAAATCGGTGAGATTAGTGTAAATGGCCTCTTAGAGTTACCCAGGCTGTAAGACCTTCCATTTTGCCTTGGCATGTGTATTTAGTAGTTAAACAGTGACACTACGTTGATTGGTGAGGCTTCATTATTTGTGAATCCAGCTGGGATCCTGGGATCTTACATTGTAAAATCAGCTTATTACAACATATCTTTGGTTTGTCCGCCAGTTTGCGGAAGAAGAAGCTTTCACTTTCCCTATGTGTCACCACATACCAACCTCTTGAGGAAAAGCAAAGCACGTGTCAGTGGTGAGCTAATCACTAATGAAAGAGCACATCTAATAGTCCCTCATGCACTATCACCTAAACTCATCGCTAGCACGTTTTACATTTTTTAAGCTCGGTCAACAGTTAATCAGACATTTATAGCTGCAATGGTAAAATACCAGTTACTTACTATACTGTCCATCCATATATCTGCTTTGGTTTTTTTTTTTCCAGAAGACAAATACTTTTGTTAATGAAAATTAGTGCATGATATTTTCTCTTGGTGTAAAAGATGACTCCTTTCCCAAAATATCCTTTTGGTGTAAATTTGTCTTCATTCTTCTTAGAGTTGGGCTTAGTGTTAAGACAGTATGAATATTCCATCAGTTTGCCACATGGGTGGAAAATATAATTCTTTCCCATCTTACACACGGTGTTTGTGAAATTCCCCTGAGCCATGATTTGTCTGATGTAACCTAGTGCTGGATATATTAGTTTCAGGTGGTATAAAAATAACATTTTTAAAAGTTGATGCTAAGAATCCTGATCAATGAGAGCAAATGAAAAATTTTGTAGTAATCAGCGTTGACCATAACATTCCAGTTATTTTTACTTAGAAAAATGATAGTCCTCTAATGGTTAAAAAAGGACTTCCTGATTTTCTGGTCAACCGGTTTTTAGATGCTGTGATCGGTCCCACAGAGATGCATTTTGGCAGATGAACTGAGCAGAGCTGGAATGACATGAAAACGCTCTGGAAGAACTGAACACTTAAAAATCTTAACCTGTATTTTTCAGGCTGCCGGTGTTGAAAAGCTCTTGCATGTGAAATAAAAATACTTGAGACATGTTCCCCCCCCTGCACTTCATGCCATTTCAGCAGGATAAAGGACCTGAGAGATACCCTACTGAGCATTCAGTCTTCCTCAACAAGGCATTTGTTAGATGTGGAAGGGATCAAGATTGGGTATTATTTTTGGTATTAAAATGCTCAATATCATTAAATAACATTTTGCTTTTATAACTTGGCTTTTGTTCTAGTCATTACTCAATATTGCAATATCACAGCCACTGTTTTCTTTCAGTCTACTATGTAATGCAAGACCTTGTCTAAATTTTTAAAAATTATTTTTTATGTTTTGTACATTGGCTGACGGAAATTTGCAGTTTGAGGTTCTGGCTTCATTGTGGAGAGTGGGACCTCCCTGGACTCAGGGGTTTCCACAGTATTCAGAGCCTGTTTCCTACAACCCTTCATTTCTGCAGGCTGTTGCTACTCCCAAGTCCTGGCCTGCCTGTAAATGTTGTCTCGACCCAAGGAAATTCTGAACTCGTCTCCCTTTCAGATGGCAGTGCTGTCCCTTCCTTGGGTATACACGGAAATATAGATAAGTAGTATCTGTGTGAGCTGCAATAATTAATTCTGGGCTTGTCAGGAAGCGGCTATCAGTATTCTTTCAGCAGTGGTGAGTGGTCCTGAGAGAACCCCACTGATGCTATCACAAGGTATTGTAGAGGTTTCTGTCCAAACCATAACATAGGGAGAAAACTGCTGTTTCCAAACTAATATTATGAACTAGAAAATACTTGTAAGAAACTAGACAAAAGGAAACCTCAAACCCAAATAAAAACAAACAGGCCAGGAGTACTGGCACTTAAACCTTTTATTCAGCGTCTAATTCTCCAATGCTTACTCATAGTCAGCAGTGCTTAGTTACCCAAACATGATGGTAAATACTTGTTGAATAAATACCAGCCAGAGATATCAGAAAGGGTTGCTACATTAAGCCTGTCTTTAATATAGTTTTTATTTAAAAGTTATTGACATATATGTTCGACATTAGCTTTGAAATGCTCTGTTATAACCTTAGAAACTTGCAGCAAACTCTTTGCACTAGAAAAATCCTCCCTGGTTCAATGTATTTGCATATGCTAATCTCTGCCAAGTTCTCTCCAAAATGAAAGACTTTACATTGATATATTAAAAAAAAAAAAAAAAGCAAACAAGCCCCAAACCTCAAGTCAGATCTCTGTATATATCTCACAGTTTAGAACCGGGCAGTGGAGCTGCTAAATAGCCTGTATCCTGTTTCTCTTCAGTAGCAGCCCATTCATCTTCAGTTACAGAGCAGCCAGTTTACATGTTTCTGCCTCTTTTCGGCTTTACTTTTTCTACACAGTGTACGATGGCAAACTCGTGTAAGCTAAATATGCACTTGAGCCAAGGAAACCTCACAGTTAGCAGACAATTTTCCTTTTGTCAGCCAGGATAGAGTTCATTTTCACTGAAGATAAAGTGTTCTTATAGCCTATATATTTTATTTCTGGTGGTTCTTAGGCAACACAGATTTGTACATTTTAAAAAAATATGCTAATGAAACAAGGGTAGTTTACCTTTTTGAAAGGATGAAAGGGAAGTGTACTGTAAGGGACTAGCTACGTGGCCACAGGTGACTTAACTAGTAACTACTGCTCTGAAAATAATATAAATACTTTTCCTTCCTCTCACTTTAATATGTCCATAACTGTACCCTTATACGGCAAGCCCAAACCATATTTTTTTTTCTTTTAGTACATTTCTATTTTGTAAGACCACATATACATTATAATAATACACATAGTCAGGTTTATATAAATATATATCTATTTATACACACGTACAAACACATATGCATTGTGTATGTAGGCAAAATTGTGTGGGTGTATACACATACATGAGCATGTAAGTATAAATATACATACATATTGTAATAACATACACAGTTGGTTATACATGTAACATTTAGTAATCTAAATACGTGCTTTTTCAGAACTGACATTCCTTCCTCAGATCTGAGGACTGTCAATATTAAAATGCAATAAAAGATGAGGGGTTACAGTAGGGAGCATTTAGTGGAGCTGGGTGTAGTCATAAATGTTTAGCTGGTTACCTCCACTGAATCCCAGCTCTAAGTGGTTCAGTCTTTGTCCACCATCAGTAAAGCAAAGCACTTATCTCATGAGGCAGGTGGAACTTCTCCAGAATTGAGAAGTTCCTTCTTCTCGCAGAGCACAGCTGCTTCACAGGTCAATGATACATTGCACTCTGTAGCAGTGGAAACCGTGGATCATTTTCCTTTCCACATCCGTAAAATCTGAAATATTAATCCCGTAAAATGGTCATCAGCCAGTACTGTGGCCTGTAGGTTCCCTTGCCACATCAAAACATGTAATCCATTGCAAAAGTTGTTCCTAACTCAGTGTTAGAATTGCAGCAGACTGTGGAATTAGCCCCAGATCAGCTGTAAACTCAAATATCCTAAAATCTTCTGTTTACTCCCCCTTAAAATTCTGTGCAATCCTGAATTAAGCAATGATGAGGTTAACATTTTATTTTAAACTGGGGCAGTGTCAGAAGCAGTGGGAGCTGCACCTGCCCGCCTACAGCACGTTTGAGGGGACTCCTCATGCCAGGAGTGGGGCTCCCTTTGCTGCTGGGGTGCCAGAACCCCTCAGCCCTGATTCATTGCTCCTTCTTCTGACCATTGGCAAGATGACGCTTATGCCATTAGAGTACAATATGTATTAATTTATATGATGTAACTGCTTCTTAAATATATAGTTGTCGCAGTGCACTTTAGTACTACTTCAGAATTTATTGCGCTAAGTGGAAATGAGCAACGTTCCTCTCATCTGCCTGGTTATTAGCAGCAGTTAGTGTTTTCCAAAGTCACCTATGGCTCTGACATTACTACTGCTGTGCTTATGACTACACTGAAGTCCTAAATCCTTTCACAGCTTTTAGTTTGTTCATATTTCTAGTTACTTTACAGCATGCCCTCTTTCAGCTTTTCTTGATTTTCTTTCCACTCCAGCTTCTGGAATTTGTATAAAAACCACTGAGGTATTTTTTCTTTTGAACTAAAGACACTGGGCTGGTGGAATTTCCTTTAACTGGAAGTACGTCTGAGCTTGTGGTTTTATTATTTGCACAGTTTTATATTGTCCTATTTGTTTACTCCCAAGCACAGGGAATGCTCCATTAATCATGGGAAATGGGCATTCATTTCACTCTTTAATTCACATTCAACTCTTTTTCTCACAGTTGAAAGGGACAAGGACTTCTCCCACCAGCGAAGGCACTACAAAGAGTTTCGCTTTGACCTTACCCAAATCCCACACGGAGAGGCAGTGACAGCAGCCGAATTCCGGATATACAAAGACCGAAGCAACAGCCGCTTTGAGAACGAAACCATTCAGATTAGCATATATCAGATCATCAAGGACTACCCAAACAGGTACCCCGTTGACAGGAACATATCACGTGTTGAATAACGCCTCATGTTGCTATCTTAAGTAAGCAGACGATAGCTGATCATAAGCATTCCCTGGGCAAGGCACCATTGCTATCACTGTGGCTTGTGCAGTATTAACTCCTAGGCAACAACAACAAACACTGGGCAAGAATAAAACTTATCTTCAATGTGATTTATTCCAGGTTTACGGAGAGTTACATGTCCAATCTCACCAAATAATCTGCCTGTGCAGAGAATGGTGAGGGTTCACGTTCTCAATGAGCAAAAGGTGGAGTCATATGCACAGTCTAAGTGTCTGGATTTGGGAAATGCACCATTTGCTGACATGAGGTACTACCAGCCAAGATACATCTAGCTCCTCAAAGGCAGATAGATTGTTCAAGTTTCTTTACGTTTGAAGTAGCAAGGGTTTTTTGCGTGTGTTTTAATACTCTGCCAAATGTAATTAAAAGATAAAGTCATGCACTGACTTTAAGATGGCATATGCACACTTAACACATGCAGCTCACCATAACTGAAAGCTAGAACAAATATGATGTTACACAAGAGCAAATCTCTGAATCTGAGTTTGCAGAGCTCTGTGTGTGATATATTTCCAAGACTCTGCAAGACCTGAGTAAATGACCAGATTTCGCCAGGCAAAGTAGTTAAATACCTGAAAATCCCCGTTAAAAACTAGTAGCAAATCCAAGATCCTTCTGAAAATAGCAACATACATCCAAAATTTGGGTTTTGAAAATAAATTGGTATATGTCTTCTCTCTGAAATGTGGAAAAAAAAAGTTTTGTTTTGAGATAAAACCCCCCTCTCCCTCAGCTTGAAACATATAACATATTTCTATCCTGGGCAAGTTTAGCAAAAGCAAAGAAAATGGCAGCCTAAACTTGCAGAGTACTCTGGAAGAAAAAAATGCCCGTCACCAGTTAGCTCAAAGGCTGGCCCAGAGTTCAAATCTCTTTTCTGCTCACAGCAGCTTGAGTTTGTACCTTCCAGGTAAGGTCTCTGAACATCAAGTTATAAAATTTTTATGGCTATAAACAGGAAGTAATTTTATTTTTTATCAAAGGAGCAGAACCAACAGGAGGGAAAGCACTCATCCTTCCAGAATACCTTCTGCTTTCTTAGTAAATCTTGGCAGGAGCAAAACAGTGCAGGATTTTTTTTTACCTTTGTCTTCAGCTTGCAAAAATTCTTTTGACATAGGTTCTAAAAGAAATTTCTTGGAGGAAGGAATTAAATGGGAAGGAACAAAGCATATCTTTTTATAGAGCACAGATTGAGGCTACGGTGGTAAAAGCTCTTCACCTGCAAACTCAACAGAATTTTCTTTTAAGAACTAATGGGAAAAGTTAGCTTTTCTAATCGATTTGATTTTTTCCTTTTTTTTTTTTTTTTAATGTTTTCCCAGTAAGTGGTTTCTATTCTATTTTAGAGAAAGCAAAACTGCTTATTAATCTGAAGCAAGGTCACACTTTAGCTATTATCTGGCTTGTTATAAATGACAACTGTCTCTGTGAAACCATTGAAGAATGCTCTTGATTTCTTTCAACACATAAACATAAATTTATAAACATTTTATATTTCCATTTATAAACCTAAAACCCCTATGTCCTCTAATGGAAGCATGATGCCGGTAAGGGGGATATCCCACCCATTTGATTTCGTCAGAAACTTCAGATGTGGACTAAGTATTTCATTCCTATTGTTGATTTTGCCATTTTCTACTCATATATGGAGTATATAGAGGCAAATGCCTCAATGGGACAGGATGGGAAAAGACCACAAGACCTCCACTGTTCAAATTAGAAACAAGGAACTTCTCCCACCTGCTTCTTGATACCTCCAGACAGAAAAGCTCTCAAGAACTTTTTTTTTTTTTTTGCAATAAAGCCACAGATTTTTCTTTAGGGCCCAGACTTCATTAATGTTACTCTTGACATTGTCACCTCAGGTTTGTCGTACATATGTACATGAGATTTTAGGTGCAACTGCAGAATGTGAGGGTGGGAGAACTGTGAGGGTGGTGAGACACTGGAACAGGTTGCCCAGAGAACCTGTGGATGCCCCCTCCCTAGAGGTGTTCAAGGCCAGGTTGGATGGGGCTTTGAGCAACCTGCTCTAGTGGAAGGTATCCCATGGCAGGGGGGGCTGGAACTAGGTGGTCTTTAAGCTTCCTTCCAATCTAAACCATTCTATGATTCTATAATGTCTCACACTCCTTACCAGTGCCATACCACAGCAAAACTGGGTTTGACCCTGCTCCTCCACCCTTTTTTGTTCTCAACAGGAAACGTGGATGTCTGACAGGGCTCTGCAGTCCTGCCACACTTTCAGGCAAGGACCAGCCAGGGTTTAGGGTTTCTGCGTTTCAGACTAAGGCTTATGTCGTAGTCTCAGCCATTTTTCTGTCTCTGTGGCAGCATGGCCACTGAATTGTGTGTGTATTGAATTCTTTTGGAGTTTGCTGAAATGACAGTCTCTGGGATTGAAGTTTTCTATTTGTTCTAAGTAAGTGTGTAAAGCACAGCCCACGGCAAGGCAAACTTTCCTGCACAGCCCTGCCAATGTACTCCTACCCGGATCTTTTCTCATGACGAAAGTAATGTAGTCCAACAGGCCAAATCCTTGTTCATGATCTGGTGGCAGCTAGCCACTAATTTAACTAAACCCCGAGGATTCTTCCCGCATTAGGGAATCCTCAAGTGGCATTAAGATACTAAAGCAGCTTTCTGGAATGAGGCGAGAGGTGAAGCAGCATTATGGGGATGGCCTATTACATAGCAATTGTGATTTGATCTGGTCAAAAACTTTGCTGGGTTTCAAGGAACATGTAGATGCTTTATTCACCTTTACTTCCTTAAGTGACCCAGGAGATCTGGAGCTTCTTAGACATTCTGCCTGCAGCCTCTTTGCTGAAATTCTTGACTGTGGTAGCATTTCTGCTGTAGACAACTGGCTGTTTGGGACCAGACTGAGATCACTAAACTTAAACAGCTTCCATAAAGGTAAAGCTAATCAGCTGTATTCTGCCTGAATGCGTTCACTGTTGTATTTCAGGCTATTTACGACATAATGCCTTACTTTTTTATTATGTGTTGTGGGCTATTTTTTGAATAGAAATATTTTTTAAAATTAGAGCCAAAATTTGCAGCTGTTTTTCATTTTAAGTGTGATCACTTTTTTCTTTTTGCAGAATAAAGCAGAATTTTAAAATTAAAAATGTCACAAAATATGATAAGTTTGAGTGAATGACAGCTAATGGAGGAATCCTGATCCCAGAGCTCTTGCTGCCTTCTCAGGGGTCAGGTTTTCCCTTATGTTTATATCAGCTGTGACAAAGTTGGTTTATTTCCTGACAAATACTGTGAATTTCGGTAATAAATTGCTGTTATGTGGGCTAAATTATTAGCATTGGTCTGGAGAGGTTTTCTCTATTCTATCATGTGTTCTCGAGGATCAGTTCTAGTTTTCTCTAGGTACCCACAACAAATTTTTTGTTCATTTGCTCAGTTAATGGGTGAGAACAATCTGCCTCTTTGAGTCTATCATCTGAGCCAGCTCACTGTGCTTGTAGGAAGACAGACAAGAAGACTGACGTATCAATATCAAAGACACTTGGTGAGAGTTTCTGCTGCAGTACAAAATAATAAAGTCACACTGAGGAGAGATCCACAGGGGAAATTTGTCCTTTATAGGGATTTGTGTATTGTACCATTAGTAGAGACCTATTCTGATTTGACATATGAGACATCATGCATCCTGACTTTTGAGAACATTTTGCATCAGTCCCAGCAAAGTTTGGAGCTGAAAGAATCTATATGGGAAAACAATTATCTGTTGCAGGAGGAGACAACACAAATGTGAAATTACAGCACTGTGATATTGTAATATTTTATGTTCCAAGCAATTTTACAGTTTTCCAGTAAATCTACTGAATGATACAAGAAATATTTATAAATAGACGTCTTAAAGATCGCCACATTCAGAATTAAACTTTCCAGCTTTAAAGTTCTGATAAAACTGCTTATTAGAGGAAAAAGTTCGCATTTAAGAGTCCAGAGAGTACTATTTATGAGCTTGTGGTACGTTGTTAATTTGTTCAGAGCTAGCATAGCAGGTCAGGCTCTTTTGAATTGTAAGACTGTTTTCATGTTAGCTCCAGAGGGAGAACGTATGTTTTCTCCTTGTGTGGTCATTAGCGCAGTTCTACTAGAATGGAAATGATAAGAGCCCAGCAAAAGATTATCCTTTAAGAGAAGAAAAAAAGGTGACTTGAAAGCAAGCCTTTTCAGTTTTCCTTTTTTTTTTTTTTTAAATTTTTATCATTTCTGAGGTCTTTAATTTTTTTAAAAAATATGCTTTTTTTTTTTAAACTGCAGATATTTATTTATTCGAGATGTTTTTTTCAGTACCAGACCTTCTAGGTGCATTTACAGTGTTTAGTCCAGATAAGACAGTAACTTCCTACACCGTTGTTGTGATTAAGCAACTTAAGAATACAGTGACAGGACCATCGTAATTTTAAATCCACTTTTTATACACAAAGCCTATTGTTTCTGTCTGTCTTACCTCTTTAAGCATATATTCATGCTGTCTGTAAGGTAACAATACAGTTCCAAGGTCTATGTAAACCAAGTCTGTCTTTAGTTGAGTTGAAGAGTCAAAATTTAGAATAAAATATTTTTCTCTTGTATATTATTGTTTTGGTTACTGTCTATGGCAGAAAAGAAATAGGTTTCCATAACTATAGATTTAGGTTTAAAAGGCTGAGCAGTGAAAACAGTTTTTAATAATGTGTGCTGCTTTGTAGAAGCATGTAAAACGAAACTGATGAGAGTTAAACATCTTGGGTTTAGTGCGGTCATTGTAGTAAATTATTTGTAATACAGATGCGGTTCTGGAACCAATTGTGTCAGGAGACATGTGAAAACAGAACAAATAAACGATCCATGCTAAACATTTAATAACACAATTATACTAACTCCCCTGAGCAGCCCTTCTGAATTACTGGAAGATTTCATGGGAACAAATTTGAGAATGTACCAGGGAACTGAGGGTTAAAATGTAATAATTACTTTACTGACTAGATATATAATTTCTACTTTGATATAGAGACTTATTTTCTAAACATCTGTACTAATATGGAACTGTCTGAACTGTCATCTATTTATGTTTTGTCATATGATATAGCTGCTGTCGTATGTTATTAATAACAGGGTTTTTTTTAGCAACGCTATGCCTTTGAATTTTAGTTGAAATTGGAACGTGATTTTGACATTTTTTGTCTTTTACACCAAATGGTTTATAAAAGTTAATCTTCCTGAGACATTCTAGTGCTGAAAGATGAATCCTTTATACACAGACTCAATTATATATTTTGTGTATTTATATCAGGAAGCTGGATTTTTCAGATTTTCCAGAGCTGTAGTTTTCACATGCTGAGACTCATTTCAGAAAGGCCTCTCAAGGGAAATACCTGTATTACACTTAACAATTACACATTAGCTACAGCATATGCTGTACTGTGTCGTGATGAGGGTATGTCAAAGGATTATTCATTTGGACTCCAAGAAGTTATTGTCAGCAAGCAAAAAAAAAAATAGTAATATTTGAACACCTTAACTCTCTATTTTGTTTACCTTAGGGATGCAGACTTGTTCCTGTTAGACACAAGAAAGGCTCAAGCTTCCGACGTGGGCTGGTTTGTGTTTGACATTACGGTGACCAGCAATCACTGGGTGATTAATCCACAAAACAATCTGGGCCTGCAACTCTGCGTTGAAACGGGGGACGGTAAGATCATAACTGTAGATCATAACTTCATATATGTTCTTGTCATCTCTTCCTAGGAATCTTTAGTGGCTGGTGTTTTTTAACTTGACTGGGTGACAATTCACTGAGAGTTTATAAGCAAAGAACACGAGTCTTATCCTGCTGTAGCTATAGTCTGCAAGCTTTCTGTTACTCTTAATTCTATGGAATATGGCAATTATAAAGCTAATTGAATCAAGTTAAATTAAATGAAGTTTGGGATAGAAGCTCCTACATAGAAAATGAAGTTCTGTTTTAATGTTCTTCCACTGATGGTTATATTCTGGAAACTCAAGCAGATTTGTGGAATTTTTGTTTTAGAAAGTTCCTAAAGATCTTTCTAGGCTGAAGCATGGAGGAAGGTATAAAAAAACCTTGGGACATTTCAGGAGGGACCTCATATTTGCTGATAGTGATGTTGGAGAAAGGTTAAGAACAGGGTAATGTGGGAATTGGTTTTTTATCATTTGAAAAGAAAAATTAATTTCAAAACTTTTTTGTCTTGAAAAGGGTTAAAAATTGGAAATCTTGAAGTCTTTAATTAGCTGAAAATTAGAAAGAACACTATCAAAACTGAAGTCAGAGCTGTGGTTTTTTGGTACAAATTTTCTAGGCTACTTCATTATTCACAGTAATGCTCTTCCTTACGAAGTGAAAATGCATCTCAATGCAAAATAATATTTTTAGAATAAATGATCGTTACTTAGACTTCTTTAGAAACTAATAAAAAGAGACTTATATACTGTTTTTTCTGTGATGGTTCACTTAATCCATACTACTTTACAAGCAAACTTTCAGATTTAGCTCTTTCTTGTCAAAAAGCTTTTTGTGTCAGAGGTCAAGGGATCTATGATGCCGGTTAATCTAAACCTTAGCTGACATAATGTTAATGAGTAGCAGAAGAAACCCTGGTGTAAGGATTAATATTTTTTTTTCTACTTTCTTTGTTCTGGCTACATTTTCTCATTGTATTTGATCTGAATTCTCCCTCAGGCTCAGCTGGGCTGTGAACAAAGCCTCTCATACTTTTTCGGCAAGTGCTCCGGCTGCTGGCAGTTATGCAAAAACCGTCCTCCTTTTAGGCATGATGTTTAAAAAGGGAGTTGGAAGGCTTGAACCAGAGCGGACGACCATTTCACCTAATATTGCCTATAAGGTCGGAGTACAGTCAGTGGAGGCAGCAATGCCAAGTAGACCATGTTGTTGCTGTGGTTCCACCAGCCTTCAGAGGCACCGCACCTGAGCCCGGGCTGTACGGAGAGCAGCTCGGTTAGGCAGCCTGGTTTTGTGAGGCCATTTTTAAGCTCTTAAAATTCTGGAGAGGTGACACCTCCGTCAGACATCCAAATGAGGTGGACTGGCTTCTGGCCAGCTTTCCTGCTCCAGAATAAACTCCATCTTTGACTTTTTTTTTCCGGGAGATTCAAATACAGAAATTCTTGAAAATTAAACATCCATGAAAGGCATTCATTAAGAAACCCTGGAATCAGCAACTTGTTGGTTCTAGTCTCAAAATTATATCCGTTCAGTAAACAGCAGGAAAGTTTGTATGGATAAAAGCAAACCTTTAGGTTAATACACTGAAGAAATTGTAAAAGAACAGTTTATGTAAATATTTCCCCTGTCCTACTCCCAAGATCAGAAAGGTGATAGATAATTTTCTATTTTAAATTCCAAAATCACTGGCAGCTTTGCCTTCTGCACCTCACTTATTTTAATTTCTGAATTTCAAGCAGCTGCTTGAGTGAAGAGGGAATTCCCTTCTTCCCTCACCTTCTGTTCTCTTTTCAGTTTATTCATGCAAGAAGAGTGCCCTTCTAGGGACTGAAGTTTTCAAAACTATAGGGAAGACCTGTGCTATACCACTTCAGCTTAGCATAGAGAAAATCATCCTTTCATGCTCTTACAATTTTGCTCTTAAGGCTTTGATTATTTTTATTGGGTTGCTGTTACTTCTGGAAGCTATTAGAAACACCAGCAGTTGAATGACATGTTTGTGTACAGATGGAACATGAGGTTTTGTACATGACTCAGTGTGTAGTGGGCTCTGTTTGTAACCTAGAGAACCCCACCCACCTTCCCTCCAACCAGTTTTCTATGAAAGCTCAGAGACTGGTTCAAATCAACCGAAAAACCTTCCCTGGGCTCAAGTGAACTTTAGGCTGTGCAGGTCTGAAGCATGCCTCCAGCTCCATTGAGTGCATGGGAGGTAGAGGATTTCTGCTCCCCTAACAGGAGAGACATTTATGATAGGACCTGATCCATTAACCTTTCTATTGCAACAGACTATTAAACTAAAGGGGATTCTGTTAAGTCAGAGGATCCCTGTCTGAGGTATTCAGGTGCTGCACTGGGACCCTGGATAATCAATTCTGTAAATGCACATTACTTTTTAGATTTATTCATACAGCACCTTTAAAATGGGGTGCCAATAATTACTGGGACTCTGGGGTGCTGCTATACTGCTATCATTACCATTAACAGTAGTATTTCTTACAGTTATCTTTCAGTGACTTTTTAGGCAATTACTTATGTAAATATATTTCTTTGGCGATCCCTGAAGATGGTGTATAAATAATAATAATGTCTACATGAGGAATAAAAAAAATTGTGACTATTTAATATAACAGTGTGATAAAAACAACTTTGGAAGAATGTCTGGTTGTTGTAATTCATATTTTTTCCCCTTTGAAAATGCTGAAAAAGTACAAAAAGCCACATGACATTGGAATGTGTTTTCTTTTTTCTTTAAGACAGTATTTGGTATCACATCTCATTTTAGCATGAAATGTAGACCTTTTCTCTTAATGGGATGTTTTATTTTGAACAGTAAGAATAAAGGTTTGCATGACACATATGGAAGCTGTCAACATATAATGCACTGTTTCCCTGGGGCTGTGGTAAATTAAGGATCAGATTTTTTTGATTCTCTTTTTTAATGTCTCCTCAACATTCTGCAGCATCCCCTTTTGGCTGATTCCCTCCTTTTGACACCAAAACTCTCCATGGTGTTTAAAATGAGAGGTGATCATTTTCACACTGATAGAAGTATGGGTGTTAGATGAATTGCAGCATAAAATCAATGCAGATGCAGAAAAAATTTGAAAAGCTCCATGCAACGCTTTTCCTGTACATATACCATATGTCCCCTAAGACTTAAAACATGTTCCAGTGAATCGGCACCTTTGTATTAACATTTAACATTTTTATAATTGGAAATTAGCAATGGTTTGGACATCGCTTTTACTGGAGGAGTTTAAATAGATGCAAGAGTATTCCTTTTGCTGTTTATATCATTGATGAAGAGAACCTAGTGTTGCCTACAGAAAATGCGAGAGGGAGATAACATGTAATGATGACTACTGATGACGACAGAGTAAAACAGGTTCCAAATACACAGGTCTCACTACGACACCCTTGGTAGCCCCCACAGCCATGTAGTTCTGTGCCTTTTCTTAGAGTACTGCAGCTCTCAGTTATTTTCCATCTGACTGCACATCAGAGGGAACTTCGGAAAGCCCAAGCTGATTAAGGTGATTTCTGTTACCACATAGTCCTATGGAAAGTTTCTTTGGGCTTTCTTGTTGCTTGAGGACAGGCAGCAGGAATCCTCAGCTCCCCAACTCTGACTTCAGGTATTTTTTTTTCATCAGAGCAAGGGGAAACTTGAAAGAAATAGGTTTCTTGATCCACGTGAAGCCTGGGGAAGGCTGATTCTCTCTCCAGCACATATTTGGGTACACCCTGACATGTTTCCTGGAAGGGGGTTTGGCTCCTAATCCTAAAATCTGCAGGAAGGGTTGGTGAGGCCCTTCTCCAGTGATGATGGGGGAGACATTAAGAGACACACTCTCTCTTTTTTAGCCTTTCCTCCTTTCAGCCTGGGCCTTCCAAGGTCCCTTTTGCCTAAGAAGCCTTCAGAGAGGCAGCATGGCCATATTCTCTATGTCACAGAGGGTTGCTGGCTTGATTTCAACCCATAGCAACCTGTGGCAGCGCTCTGGCTTCTTCAGCTAGTTGGATGCATACTTTACATTGGCCTTGGCCTCACCTTTACAACACTGAATGTTATCAATCTCATCCCAAGGTTGCCCCCAGTCAACCTTGGCACCTAACTTACATGACCACGGTAACCATCAGGTACTCCAGAGGATGCTGCTGGGTCGTTACATTTAAGTTTCTTGGTGGATCTGGTATTTACAAGGGAAAGTATCAGGAGAGTGTTCACCTTCATTAGTGTCCTTACAGTGGGGGAATTTAGGATATATATATTTATATTGATATATATATATATGGACTTTGGCAGGCAATAGCTCTGCCTAAATTCTGAGCCATCTGGAAGCCATATAGCCATGTTAGCACAGCACTGAACCCGAGCTAATATATCCTGCCCCTCAGCAGGTTTTATTAGCTTGGGCTCAAGCACCGCCGAAGTACAGCTACATGAGTTCTGGTTCAGAGCTGACTTTGGCCAAAGTTACACTAGTAAATTAAACATGCTCAGGAATACTGTGGTGTGAAATGAGCCAGAGGGATCACTCTCTCAGTCTCCAAAACAGGGTGACCCCATGGCAGCTGCCCCCCTGGGAGAGGTCCCTGCAGCACTGCCTTGGGGTGCCGGGGACTCTGTGGTGGAGCTGGCATAGGATGTAAGTGCACCAGGAGCACCCTCCCACCCTGAGCATAGCGGATGATCCAGGTCCAGCGGCTGGGAGTGCTCCTGGGCACTCTTTAATTTACTCAGATAGGTGTAACCCCTGTTTCCAGCTGGGTCAGAAATACAGCCAGCATTTTCTTGTGTCTGCTTGTCACAAGTGATGTGAACATACCCTTTGTTGGTTAGGGCACACTTACTTTAAGCAGGAGGGTCAGAAAGGTGAGATGTGCTCCTGCTCCTTCTACCACCACTGCGTACTGGTTCATACTGGTCCTGGCTGTACAGGTGTGCAACTTCCCCTCTGCCCTGCTCCCCAGACAGATGAAGGATACATCTGCTTCTCAACACCAGTATTTTAGAAATAATGGCATTTGTGTTTTGTTTCATTCAGAAGGCTTCTATCCATTTTATTCTTTGGTGGGTGACCAATTAATCTAATCTCTCCTTCTTTTATTGTCTTCCTGAACACATTTTTAACTGTGCAGAAAAGCCCTAGGACTCCCTCAAACCATTCACAGTTTAAGTACATTAAATTGAAAGGATAAATCAAGTACTTACCAAGTGTATTTGTGTATGATTACATTTGATTTTTTTGTGTAAGCATGCATGATACTGCCACATTATACAGCACACCATGGTTCCCAACATGTTCCCAAGTGCTTTTTTCAAGAGCTTTGTGAATACCAAAATTAACACAAAAAGACACGCAAAATTCCTTCAGCTGAACTGAATAAAACCAAAAAAATGTAAGATTTTAAACCCAAAAGCTGAATCTTTATTTTTGACTAAAGCTGTGAAGCCTAGGAAATGCAGAGCAGACCATCCAAGACCACCCATTTTTCAGAGTTCCTTAAAGCCTCTAGGGAGCAGAAGAGTGAATAAAACACATGAAGCTTGTTTCAAAAACATATTTTATTTTGATATTGATAAATTTGTCCACCAAAGGAAAAGTTCACATAAGAGTTTATGTAGATGGTACAACAGAGACAGTACAAAATGGTTTAGAGTTAGAGTGTTGAGGATGTCGCGTGAGGGACCATCACATTTGTGTTGTCAGGTTTTCTCTTCTTTTTTTTAGTAAGCCTTCATTTAAGCTTTGGTAGCCAAACTCTACCTCAATTCTTTTGTTTCTGTGAAGTCCCATTGCTCTCAAGAGCACTACTCAGGCATAAGAAAACACACAATTTTCTATCTGATTTTGAAAACTTACTTTGTGAGCTTTCAGACTCAGAACCTCAGGACAGTTTTTGCTCAGACATTAGATGTTATTATTAGATGTCATTTCAGAAATCACTACCCATGAGGAGGAAATCATAGGTGTGGTATTGGAAATTTTTTTTTCAGCAAACCAGAAACAAATCCTCAGCATCACTAAAGTTTTTGTTTCGATCTACAAATACATAAAATTATTACCAAAATAACTACTGTGACCTAGCAGTAGTGGTTAATCTCTAAAATGTGTTTTGTGGCTTGTTGAACACTTTTGAAAGTAAATAAGTGCTTGTTTTTTGTAACAAAATGAGTGGTTTGCTGCAGTTCGATGACTCAGGACAAAATAATGGATCTTGGAAACACTCATTGTCCTGTGTTGCCAGCATAAATCTGGCCAAGATGCATAATGGCTGAAAGCTCTTGCAATGCCTTACATAAAATATATACTGCTTGAGGAGAGACAGCCAAGTCACAAATCTTACCACTGTCATTGGCATCCACACTGGCGATCTCAGAAGTCAGCTTTCTGAATGTCATGAGAAACAAGGCGATGTCTCCAGGTCAGGACTGTGAGACAGATTGTTATTGAATGCTTGAAGGGTTCTTGCATTTCCATTTGGAGCAGCTGGGGGGAAAAATGAACTTTTAAGATGGAACTTGATCAGTTCATGAGAAGAATTGTATGATATGACTGCATTGCACTGCAGAAAAATGGACAGAGTGACACAGCAAATAGCTCCGCAGTTATGATCCTGAGTGCTATTCCTACTCTGTGGGTAAAAAAAAAAAACCAAAATTGCCAGGATTGTCGAGGTAGACCTTTTATAAACTGAACTTTGCAGTTATTTTTGCAGCAGCGATTCCTTTATTATAAGGGGAAAGAACGTGAAAAGGCAAATAATATTCATTCAGTTCAGTCAATCAAACTGCACTTCCATACAACCTTTTATGCAAACTGCTAAGGGCACTTTACTATCAAATAGAATAAAAGCCAAAAGTAAGTTCAAATGCCAAGTCAAACAAATACATCTTGCCAAGACTCAAAATGATATGAATAAGGACTAAGGACTTCAGAGATTTGAAACACAATGCTTTATATAAGTCTTAGACTCCAAATATACCTGTCAATATGGAGAAGAGATAATAAATTATCATAGCAGGATTGAGAAGTGCATGCCAGAATGTGAGGAGTACAAAGGCTCTGGTCTGTCCCTGCAGAGTAAGTCCATCTGTTCTGCTTATTTGTTTTTTCTAGGTGTAGGGGCAATTGCAGTGGTTAGGTTCAGTGGAACAGGCTCTAGCTGACTGCTGATTTCTTGCAGTTTCTTCTCCTTTTCTGCTAAAGTCTGAAGAAAAGTCTTTGAAAGACTCAGAATTAAAGATACAGTGGAAGTATAAAACCAAACCCATTTTTCAGAATGCTTGACCGCATTCAATTCCTGTTCAGAGATGCTCAAGAGAAGCAGAGAGAGGCACCTTGCTGTTTTGGTTTTACCAGTTTCATGTGGGTGAAGAGCAAAGGGAAGGTGTAATTAAGGAGGTCAATCTGAATCATTCAACTTATTTTAGAAAATATTGCTCTAATAGCATAGTACAGAACAACTGCATGCTGGAGACACCTGGATTTTCAGTTGTCATCAAAGCTGAGCGTTTTCTAAATGCTTACAAGAAATTATAAACTAAACCCACTTGCTAAAAATTAAGTCCATGAATGACTCTTGCTGCAAAGGCCAGTTCAGGGTAGTGTAAGTTTTTTCTTACTGTACTCTGAAATCCTCACTATGGGCAAAGGTGAGGACCATAGCACACAGATGGAGCAACTGCTGTGGAAGAAAGTTTGATGCATTTCGGAGGCAGGATACTTTGGAATACCTCCTATTCAGGAAGGCGCAAAGCTTTGTGGTCTTAGGCTGAAGAACATCTCACACACACTTTTTTTTTTTTCATGTAGGATAATAGAAGTTCTGTAAATGCAAACTTTCTTTTGCACAGAAGCAACCTAAAATGGAGACAACATATGTGATTTGAATTTCCAAACTAAATAGTTCAGAGACCCTCCTCCGAAGAAATATAGTGTCTCAAGGGCGGTGTATATTTTGATTGCTTCATCTTCTGAAAGTTGCAGTTAAGCTAAGGTATATGATAAACCGAGAGAGAAAAGTTTAATGATGAACCCACAGAAGTCAATAAAAGTTTTCCCATTGACTGCACCAGAAGCAGATCCAGTGCATGCACCATTCATGAATTGAACAAACAAGTCCTAAAAATTCAGGCTGGCTGCTTAAAAGATCAAGCAAATAAAGGAATAAAGTCACATAAGCTGTTTCTGTGTGTAAAAAGGCTGTGGGTTACAGGACTAATTTTTTATAGTATATCTCTATACCCTGAATAACCAAATAAGCCTTAACTTGTGGAATCTTAATAGCCATCTTATTGCTGAAGTCTAAAGGAAACCCAGAGGAAGCTTAGTATATTAAAAGTTGTTTTAAAGGGAGTTCACATTGGTTTGAAGGACATTTTGCTTCGCACACAATATCCACCATTGTAAATTCAGAGAACCTTGATTTAAATTCAGAAAACCTCCACACATCTTTACAGCCCTCAGTATATAAATCTAGTAGTATTCTTAAAATGTCCACCAGTAAGGTATTAATCTTTTACAGATAAAATTAAAATTCTGAAAGTCATTGGAACAAAAAATAAAGAAAAATAGTAAAAATATTCCCTCTAGAAATGAGGGGAAACTTGGAACTTTGTGGTAAGAGGTTAGTCTGTCCATGTTGCAATGAATAGAGAATAGTCTGTACAGTTTTTCATATCTGACTCGCAACAGAAGATTGGAACATATAGAAATTAATGTTACTGGATTATTTAATAGTAATTCAAACACATGAAAAGAAGAATTAAAGAAACACAAGACTAAAAAGCCATTTAAAATGAAATCAGAAGCTTCAACAAATATATTTTTCCCTTGCAGTCAAAAAAGTAATTATCAAAATTGTTCGGAATATGTTGCCAATTACTCTGCTCCATAACTGCTAACTTTCTCAGTTCTTCTCTTGCCTTTGCTGGGCTTTCTGTCACTGGAAACATCTTAAACCAATTTAAAGTGCTACACCTGAATAAACATGTTGTAAAAGTGTTTATGTATTGAAGTGGGTCAGTTCAAGGTATGGTATTTGGCTGGAACTTCTAATTTCTCTTTTTACTGCAAAAGGGCTGCCAGAAGGAGGAAGTCTGAGCTGAATTAATACATTTGTTACAGTGGAAGTAGAATGGAAACTACTTTAACCACAAATCAAACTGCCTCTTTCATTTACGCCAGTGATAGAGTTTTTCTAAGAAATATAGACTCTGGCGTAGAGCCACTGTAAGTTTGTGTTTGAAAAGGAAACCTATATGCTTATTTCTATAAGGTTTACTCCTATGCTTATTTGCAAGTTCTTTTTCAGGATGACTGAGTTAACAGCATTACATGTTTGTGAGGCAGATGCTCCTTCCCTGCCCGCATAGCAAACTTTTCCAGTCTGTTTAGAAGAATCCCCAGGCGCCCCGATGCCGCGCAGCGCACACGGTGCCGGTGCCCATACCTTCCCATTTAAAGGACCTCTGTGTCCCCCACCCAGCACAGCTGCACAGCTTCACATGACACTGTCTCATTTTCTGACGGTTGGAGGGCTCTGCATAATACACGTACGCACAAAAGTGTTTATGCTGCCAAAATAAATTCTGTTAAGAGCAAGGGTTTATTTGCTAAAATGTCACTGATGCAGTTTCAGTGACTCGTTTTGCTTTCTTTTCTTTTACTGAGGTTTAGATCCTATAATATAGTGAGGTTACCACACAGTCCTGACTGAACAAATATTTTAAAGAAATATGCACATCCCCTGGGAACAGCACCAGAGTCAATAATGTACATATTTCAAACTCTGTTCTCTTGAACGACTGAATGCCTTCCTACCTTTACTAGTGAATGAACATCAGTTTGAGTAACACTGCATAACATTTATTTTTAAAGTACAAGTATATTTATTATCTACACTTCTCCTTGCTACTGATTTACTTTGGGGATATAAGGTTCTACAGCTGACACGCAAGTGATCCAAAAATTAGATGGTTGCATTACATTATCCTTTTGATAGCCTATAGACTTTAATGGGCCTCATTTATTTTTCAGTTCTATACATGTGTACATGAGACTGAATTAAAACATCTGAGTAATGAGTAAGATGTATAGCGCACAGAGACCGCGACTTTAGGCAGTGACAGACTACCTCTAAAGCAGTTGAAACTTTTGTAAATTGTTCAGTAGTTTTTCTTTTAAGTTCTGTTCACAAAATGTTGTTAGGATACTTAATCACATAAATTCAGGATTATGGGCAAATTGCCATTCTTCAGTCAGCGTGGCAGTTGAACTCCCACCATGGCTCCAGGAGAGGCAGAAATTCACCTCTTAACTGACAATTTCCATTACTTTATAGGTCGAAGTATCAATGTTAAATCTGCTGGCCTGATTGGAAGACACGGACCTCAGTCAAAGCAACCATTCATGGTTGCGTTCTTCAAGGCAAGTGAAGTGCTTTTCCGTTCTGTTCGAGCAGCCAACAATAAAAGGAAAAATCAGAACCGCAACAAATCCAGTAGTCATCAGGAGTCTTCTAGGATGCCAAGTGTTGGGGGTAAGATGAAGCTATGATTTACTAGTCTGTTTAGAGGAATTATGGGAATCTGCTCAAATGCAGTGGAGTCACAGCAACTTAACAAGATACTGCTCATTGGCTGAATTGTCAGAAACTCTCTTCTGGTTCCATTTCTACCTGCTCCCTTAGCTTTGCTTAAACTGCTTTTTTTATGTTGGCCCTGACCATGATCTGCCTTCTGTGAGCAGGTCATTTACATGTTTCATGGGCTTCTGGATGGTGAAAGGCCCAAGTAGTTTGGGAAAGGCTGCAGCTGAGCTTAAAACTGGTTCCATGTAGTGGGCAACTGGATGAGAACTTTGCTATGCATGACAAAAACGTAGAGAGAGTAAAGAGAAGGGTTGCACCCTACTGCTTGTTGAGGAAGCCTCAGCAAAAGACAGTGTTTGGACTCTTGTTTAAATGCCTCTCAGCTGAAGAAGCCAAGATGTAACACAAAAATCTGAATACTGGAAATGAGGAAGCTTAAACAATCTGTGAAAGTGTAAACTGTTTATGAGTTCAGACCAGCTGACCTGTAATGATGTAAATATACAGTGTATCCCTGAAGGGGAGTGAATTTGATCCCTTATTTACCTGAAAGGTACTGACAACAATGCATGTGAAAATATTGTTAGTCCCATTAGAGCCTGGAGTAAGTTCTGTTCCAATTCTTTCGTGAAATGCTCCTCCAGCTGGAGGCACAAAGTCACTTTCAAAACATTCTCATTTTTGAACACGCATTTCTGCTTTTCAGGGAAAGCATATGAAAATATATCTTTCTAAAAGCATGGCAGATGATAGAATCATAGAATCACAGAATACCAGGTTGGAAGGGACCTCAAGGATCATCTGGTCCAACCTTTCTTTGCAAAAGCATGGTCTAGACAAGGTAGCCCAGAGCCCTGTCCAGCTGAATCTTAAAAGTGGCCAAGGTTGGGGAATCTACCACTTCCCTGGCCAGATTATTCCAATGGCTGATTGTTCTCACTGTGAAAAATTTTCCTCCTGTGTTCAATCGGAATCTCCCCAGGAGTAGCTTGTCTTTTCCATGTGACTCCTTGTGAAAAGGGAGTCTCCGTCTTCTCTGTAGCCATCCTTTAAGTAGTGGAACATGGCAATAAGGTCTCCCCTAAGCCTTCTTTTCTCAAGGCTGCTCAAACCCAGTTCTCTCAGCCTGTCCTCATATAGCAGGCTTCCCAGTCCTTTGATCATCTTGGTGGCCCTTCTCTGGACCCTCTCCAGCCTGCCCGCATCTTTTTTGTATAGTGGGGAACAAAACTGAACACAGTATTCCAGGTGTGGCCTGTTGAGCGCTGAGTAGAGTGGGGTAATCTTTATCTCTGCTGGTGATGCCCTTGTTGATGCAACCCAGCATCCTGTTGGCTTTCTTTGCTGCAGCAGCACACTGTTCACTCATGTTGAGCTTGTTGTCCACCAGGACCCCCAGGTCCCTTTCTACAAAGCTGCTCTCCAGCTGGGTAGAAGCCAGCCTTGTGCTGCACTCCTGGATTATGTTTTCCCAGGTGCAAGACCTTATATTTGTCCTTGTTGAACTTCATAAGGTTCTTGTTAGCCCACTCTTCCAGCCTATCCAGGTCTTCCTGCAGGGTGGCTCTCCCTTCTGAAATTTCCACTTCCCCACTCAGTTTGCTATCATTGGAAAATTCATCAGGGTAAACCTGATCCCATCATCCAGGTCCCTTATGAAGATATTAAAGAGCATTGGACCCAATATCAGTCCCTGGGGGACTCCACTTATGACAGGTTGCCATTTTGAAAAGCAGCTATTTACCACTACCCTCTGGGCGCAGCCTGTCAGCCTGTTCCCCACCCACCACACAGACCACTTGTCTAGACCATAACACATCAGTTTCTGTAGGAGGAGGCTGTGGGAAACTGTATCAAAAATCTTGGTGAAATCCCAGTAGACAATGTCCCCTGCTTGCCCCACATCAACTGAGCAGGTTACTTTGTCGTAGAAGGTAGTCAGGTTTGTCAAGCAGATTTGCCCTGGGTGAATCTGTGCTGGCTTTTCCCAATCACGTGCTTCATTTGACTTGTGATAGCTCCCAGGAGGATTCATTCCATAACTTTCCCAGGGGCTGAAGGCTGGTGGGCCTGTAATTTCCTGGATCCTCCTGTAAGCGCTTCTTGTAGATGGGGGTGACATTAGCCGTGTCCCAGTCTTCTGGGATGTCCCCCAAACTCCATGACTTCTCAAAGATTATGGGGAATGGTCTCTCAATGACATCAGCCAGCTCTCTTGCCACTCTCGGGTAGATATTTTCAGGGCCCATTAATTTGTAGGGGTCAAGCTCCTGTAATAGTTCACATACCAACTCTTCCTTCACTGATGGATCTAGTGCCAGCATATCAAAACCTCAATATAGATGCTATTCTTAAGCCCTGTGTATTTAGTGGAAAAAATTCAGCCCTGGAGTGGAAAAAATCTATTTGAGGTGAACCGTTATGAGCATTATGCATTACTTATATCCATCTCAGAACCTTGAAAGGAGCAGACTATGGATTCCTCTAACGTAAAGCATAAGCCTTTCCCTGATCTTCTGCACAAGGATGAATTTTGCCTTAACAACCACAAACTGTTACTGGGTTGCTAAAGAAGTAATAGAAATTATTTTAATAACTTCTCTTTCTAAACTTACTTAATTTTTACCTGGTGATCTACTGGAATAAAATCCCACTTTAAGGTTAAAAATTAGTATTAAAACATATTCTAAAAAAACCATTTTTAATCCACTGCTTCAGGCCTGGGATCAATTCTATTTGTATATGATGTATAGGTAGAAAAAAATACTGTGCTATTTCTCTAGTTTCCACTGAGGACCTGGAGCACAGTTATTTCTGAGGTAGATGACTTAGAGAGGTGCACACGTTCCCTCTGAGGACCTTAGCTTTTGAAAAGCCCCTGACATTTGTTAAGGCACCAGGGATCTCTATTTACAACTGGTTTTTGTTTTGGGTTTTTCTGAGTATTGTCAAGTTTTCTGATATTCTGTATAGCTCTACCACAAATAGCTCATCTGCATGATTGATTAACTTCTGACCCCTTATTAGTCAATATTGCAGTGGAGCAGTTATAAATAAATAATGAAAGAAGTCCCAAACTAGAAAATTTTAGCTTTTTGCTAGTAAAAAAAAAAAAGAAATTATATGCTCTATAGCAGAAAGGCATTTTTAAATTATTCATTATTTATAAAGTTATATTGAATAAACATTCTCTCTTCATTAACTGTTTAAACCTCTGATTTTTTGAAACAATGCAGGTTACAAATTGACTGAGCATCTTGTAATTCAGATGTGGCTTAAGCATGTGCATCAGTTAAGCTTGCTAGCTGATGCTCACTCTAAATTCATTCACTTCAGTAGAAGAACTGAGTGCATTTTTTTTCTGCAGAAAGTGTTCCTTCTGCTTTTGCTGCTATCATATGATGTAATTCCCTATTTTCATAAGAGGGCTTTGGACTTAATGGCACAATATGAGGGTGGGAGTTTTGGTTTATTGTTTGCTTGTTTGTTTTTAAGTAACAGTCAGACATGATCTGTGCAACTGCATTAACTCCAGAATACAATGTCTTACCTCAAGGGTAAGAAATATTCTCTCTGCCCCAAAAAATATCAAAAAAAAAAAGATTTTTCATATTTCCTGGAAAATGTCTACTAATTTTGAGAACTTCATTATTTTGAGGGAGGGGGAAAATCAGTGAAGTAGACAACACATACACATAGTACTTTCAGATTGAACCCCATCTTTCTAGTCCATGAGGAACTGAGAACTGAACAAATTTGTTAAGTCTCCTTGATTATAGCAGGAAAGCTGAACACAAGCTCCCTGCTGGTTTAACCTGGGAAAAATTCAACCTTAACATATGCCAGCAAGTTGCATCGGCATGAGAATTACCTCTGGAAGAAATGTTTGTATGTCTCAAAACGCTGGTCAGCCTCATGTCTTCATCCAGTGGTGCTCCAGAGCTGTTGTAAAATAAGAAAAATCAGAACATCTCTAGTGAAATGAGCATTATGAAACAACAACCTCTTTAGATCCCCAGTCTGCATAAGTGTAGAGGTACATCACTATATATGTTGATCCATTCCAGATCTCTGTCAAAAAAGGTTGAAGCCAAAGGAAAACATACAGTTAAAACAAAATTAGATTAAGAAGCAATTGCATGTGCAGTTGCATCAAAGGCAGGGGCATCAACCTCTGACTGGAGATGGAGGCAGCAAGATAAGGGCAAGCTGGAATAGGTGGCAAGGCTGAAGGCATGTAAATAACCACAGCCTCACAGAGCAATGTCCTTTGTAGCAAAACTGCTTGGAAGAGTAGCTCCTGCAACATGGCAAATCAGCTTCCTTGCAGTTTGCCTCAGCAGTCCCCATATCACAAAGAAATTCTTTTATTTGGGTGCCATTAATAATCAGTGATGGGGCTTTTCATGCTATAAGTGATTCAAAACATTTCTTTTAATAACGATTGCAACAATACTCATTAAAATCTGCAGATGAGCACACTGATGGCTACAAAGGCAATGTGCGGATTCTATCCAGGTGCTCCAGTGTGCAAAAAAGATGTCAAGGAGAGAACACATTCTTACTCCCAGACCTTCAAGTCTTTGCAGAATACAGGCAGAGTCCTTCCATGAGGACAGCCTGTTATCAGGGAAAAGCTATATGCCTTTTTCCTCTTATTCACCAGCCCCAGGAACTGTACAAGTGCAGTGGATATGCTGCATCCCTGCAGGCTTGTGGGAGAAGTCTGATTTGTACAATTCATCTCTTCATATTTTAACCCAAAGAAAAACCCAAAGAATTCTGTCCATCATCTTCCTCATGGCAGCCTGTCAATAGGCCATATTCAATGCTCATCTACCCCCTGATACAAGACACTGTTGATGTAACTGACACAGTGATATGCAAACATCATTGTGTGATGTAGGTCCTTGTTTCTAAACTTGCTCCATAATTTCTTATCTACAATATCTAAGTTAGCCATTGATCGTGAAAAAATCTACATAGCCAGAGGTTATGTGGCCAGAGCCAGATGGGTTTGCTGTCATTTATATGTCACAGGATTTGGTTATACTTTTCTCTGCAGGTCAATCCCAACCTTACTACAGTCATGCCTTCTTTTCTCCTTGCTTTTTTCTTCTTCATTTTCTGTTTCTTCCCCCCGCCCCCCCCCCCCCCCCTTTTTTTCTTTCTCCTTCCCTTTGCCCTTGGCTTTTGTTGTATTCCTTTTGCCTCTTGGCTTTTGTCTTTTGCCTTCTTCCTTTTGCCTTCTTCTTTTCTAAGTTCTTGGACCTCAGCGATTAGCTTTACTGTATTCTCAGCACGCCAAAAAGCAAAGCTCCACTGGGCAACTCAGTTCTTCCCTTCCACTGGAAAACACATTTTTTGAATTATTAATGAAGATATACAAAAACACAACATGAAGAAAATAAAATCTGTATGTGTCAGTTATTATAACAGCTGGGCAAATGTTGACAGATTAGGGGACAGCATCCCTGCGTTGCTAAGATCTTCAAGAGCAGATGACCTCAATGCAGTGCAAAGACAGAGAGAATTAAACTTAGCATACAGACTCCACCTGCCTGCCAGGCACAGAGGGTTGAATCTGTATTACCTACCCAGTCAGCTTGTTGCCGAAGTACATCACATAACCCTTCTTTAAAACAAAGGCTGGCTTTATTTTTTTTCTTTTGACATAGTCTAAAAAGAATTACAGTGTAATTGAGCACTAGAAGATATCCACATTTAGATATTGAGAAGTGACTTACACCAGGAAATTCAAAAACAACGCTACATAATTTTTGGTCATAATGGAGTAAGATAAAACCAGAACATAATACTTAACTGTGCATTTCCTGTATTTTATTGGTTGAGGTCACACTAATTAATTAAGAGCATGGTACTTTGTGATAATATATATAAACATGTTTATATGTCGTTATTTCCCTTGTTATATTTCTTATAAATATATTTTCTTGCCTTCCTTCCACAGGTCTTTCTGCTATGTAGGGGTTTGGACCCCAAATGCAGTCCCTGAATAGCTGAGGGACAATGCTTTCTTAGTCACAATAGCCTACAGGTTTGATTCTTGACAGAATAAGCATATAGGCCTTGAAGCTACAGCATGTGAAATTCGATCCTTGGCACCAGATCTTATTTTAAATGTCACATTTGATACCTATATGAAATGTTACATTACACACAACATTTGTCTTATATGAAAGATAGAATTCAAGGAGGGAATATGGATTTGCTTGAGTCTCACTTTCTTTGTAGGTGTGTGGGTTAGGTGGTTTGCACGCAAACCATCATATCAGGTGTTCTGGTGTGACAGCTCATCCACCCCTGGTTAACCTATGGTCAAATAATTCATATTGAGACAATGAAGATATCTATGCGATTACTTACATATTTGTTATTCTCCCTTTCTCCTTTAACCGTAGGGACTTGTGCTACATTCTGGTGCTAAAACTTCTGTACATATTCTTAAATATGAAAATGTCATGACTGAGAGAAAACTGGCAAAAGCACAGTCTTCAGCTTTCAGTTGTTTGCCTGCTTGGGTGTGATCTAAAACCAGATTTTTACTTTCCTGACTTTCTCATTTGTATATTTCCCCACATTTTTCAGTCATGGGTTTTTTTGCAAAGTGACTTGCATTCTATATGACTGAATTTTAAACTCCCATTAACATCTGAAACAGAAAAGCTCAATATTTACCTCCTATGAGCACTGATACTAGTCAAAATCATTATACAGATCCTAGTAAAGAGTGATCAGTGAAACACTTCAAATTTTTTTAAGTTAAAGTTGCTTTACTCACCACTACCTTCACCTTACTTCTAATGTGTGTGCAGAACACACTAGATTATTACAGACAACTCAGCACAAAGGATGGCTAAGAGTTCTTGGTTATATTAAAGGCATATAATTTTTGAAAACTCATGGTGTCCTAAGGTATCCTGCCTTGCTTCCAGTGGCTCCTCCAGAGACACACAGGATTCCCATAGGATGTGGTATATATTTTGACCCTACATGCCCTGGGGCAACTGAGGGTATCCAAGATGGCAGTAGGTAACTAACGACCTATGGAGAACCTTTAATGAGTGTCACTGAGAATCAGCCCATGGAGGGCTAGGAAAATACCATAGGTAGTAGTAGGTAGTATCCATCTTTAAAAAGGAGTGAGGATTTGGGGTGTTAGAGCTTAGAGAGTCTAACTTAACATTCCTGGTGGTACTACAACTAATTATTTAGTACTGCAAATGGGTTTATCTTGACTTGTGCACAGCTTTTGACACAGTTTCAGGAGAAATATTGGGGCTTGGGTATATTCAACAGAAAGCAGGTACGTAGCCTGTTAAAAAAAAAAAAAAAAGAATATGCAAAAATCATGTTACCAATAAGAGTGAAATTTGGGTGGGTATTTTGAACAACATCTTGTTGAGTCTCTTCTGGATCTGATTCAGTCCAACATTTTATTGGTAATTTGGATGATTGATCACTCCTCCCAGATCTGGTAAACTCTGTGAACTTGCAGAAAGCACACTCTGTGCTATTGTCCACGTTACTAACAAAGACATTAATCAGTATTGGCACCAGTACTGATCCTTCAGGGACATCCCTAGTAACCAGCTGCCAGCTGGACTTTGTACCACTGATCACAACCCTCTCAGCTCAGCAGCGCAGCCAAGTTTCCACCCATTATATTCTTTACCTATCCAAACCGTATCTGACCAATTTGGCTATAAGAAAACAATGGGAGACCGTATCAAAAACCTTCCTAAAAGCAAAGTTAACAACACCCAGTGCTCTTCACAAGCCCACAAAGCTAGTCAGCTCATCACAGAAAACAACCAGGTTGATTAGGTACAGTTTGGCCTAGTAAATCCATGTTGAGTGTTCCCAAACACCTTCTTGTTCTTTAAGTGCCTGGACACAGCTTCCAGGATGATTTGCTCCACAGACTTCCCAGAAACTGAGGGTAAGCTGATTGCCTTTCTTGGAGACATGTGTGACATTTTCCATTTTTGAATCATCAGAAATACCCTCCAGTCACTATGAACACTGAGAAATGGCAGGGAGTGACTTTGCCATGATGTTGGTCAGCTCATTCCCCACCCTGAAATTCAACCTTTCTGCTCACATGGACTCATGTATCTATTTGTTTAAGTAGTTCCTAACTCTATTTCTTTTACTGTGGGTAGAGCTTTAGTCACTAGGCTCAGGGACTTGGGAGTCCTGAGGCTAAATCTTACCAGTAAAAAACAAAATGAAGAAGTCATTGAGTACCTTAACCTGTTCTGAGTCCTTGTCACTAGGTCTTCTCTCCTACTGAACAATGAATCTGTATTTTTCTTAGTTTTCCTTTTTGCTATGAATGTACCTATAGAAGTCCTTCTTCACATCCCTCACAATTTTCAACTCCAGCTCAGCTTTGACTTTTGTAACATCTATCTCTTCATGCTCAAGCAATGCGTTTATATTATTTCTGTGTAGCTCATCCCAATTCCACATTAGTTTTACTTCCCATTTGAATTTGAGCTCCGTCAAGGGTTTCCTATTCAGCAAAAGCAGCTTTGTGCAATACTTGCTTGACCTGCACATGAGAGTGGACCTACCTTGTGCTTCTCTCAGAGGTTGTCCTGGGAGATCAGCCAGCTCTCCTGGTCTCCTTTGCCTTCCAGGCCAGTCTCCCATGAGATTATGTGAAGAAGATCTCTGAACAGGCTGAAACATGCTCTCCTGAAATCCAGGGTTGCAATGTTGTTGTTGATCTTGACCACTTCTTGGTAAACTCTTCAGAAGGGAAAGGCAAGGAAGGAGAGGTAGTGGGGTAGCCCTATATTTTAGGGAGTGTTTTGACTATCTAGAGCTTATGATGGTGACAATAGGGTTGAGTGTTTATGAGTAAGAATCAGGGAAAAGGCCAACAAGGCAGATATCACTGTGGGAGTCTGCTATAGACCATTCAACCAGGATGAAGAGCCAGGTGAAATATTCTTTAAACAGCTGGGAGAAGTGTCACAATTGCTAGCCTTTGTTCTTGTGGGGGACTTCAACTTACCAGATGTCTGCTGGAAATACAATACGGCAGAGAGGAAACAGTCTAGGAGGTTCCTGGAGTGTGTGGAAGAGAACTTCCTGACACAGCTGGTGAGTGAGCCAACTAGGGAAGCTCCCCTGTTGGACCTGTTTGTGAACAGAGAAGGACTTTTGGGTGATGTGGTGGTTGGAGGCTGTCTTGGGCATAGTGATTGTGAAATGACAGAGTTTTTGATTCTATCAAAAGGAAGCGGGGGCGGGGGGGGGGGCAGCAGAACTGCCACCTCAGACTTCTGGAGTGCAGACTTTGGCCTGTTTACGAGACTGGTTGACAGAGTCCCTTAGGAGGCAGTCCTGAAGGGTAAAGGAGCCCAAGAAGTCTGGACATTCTTCAAGAAGGAAATCTTAAAGGCACAGGAGCAGACCATCCCTGTGTGTCAAAAGATAAGCTGGCAGGGAAGAAGACCAGCTTATCTGAACAGAGACCTTTGGCTGGAAGTCAGGAAAAAAAGGAGAGTCTATGACCTTTGGAAGAAGGGGCAGGCAACTTAGGAGGACTACCAGGATGTCATGAGGTTATGCAGGGAGAAAATTAGAAGGGCCAAAGCCCAACTAAAACTTAATCTGGCTACTGCCATAAAAGCCAATAAAAGATGATTCTATAAATACATTAGCAACAAAAGGAGGGATAAGGAGAATCTGCATCCTTTATTGGATGTGGGGGGAAACACAGTGACAAAGGATGAGGAAGAGGCTGAGGTACTTAATGCCTTCTTTGCCTCAGTCTTTAATAGTCAGACCAGTGTTCTCCAGGTACCCAGCTCCCTGAGCTGGAAGACAGGGACAGGGAGCAGAATGAAACCCCCATAATCCAAGGGGAAATGGTTAGAGACCTGCTACACCACTTAGACGCACACGAGTCTACAGGGCCAGATGGGATCTACCCAAGGGCACTGAGGGAGCTGGTGGAAGTGCTCACCAAGCCACTTTCCATCCTTTATCAGAAGTCCTGGCTAACCAGGGAGGTCCCAGATGACTGGAAGTTAGGAAATGTGACGCCCATCTACCAGGAGGATCCAGGGAACTGCAGTCCTGTTAGTCTGACCTCTGTGCCAGGGAAGGTTATGGAGCAGATCATCTTGAGTGCTATCACAAAGAATGTACAGGACAACCAGGTGATCAGGCCCAGTCAGTGTGGGTTTATGAAAGCCAGGTCCTGCTTTACTCACCTGATCTCCTTCTATGACAAGGTGACCTGCTTAGTGGATGAGGGAAAGGCTGTGATGTTTACCTAGTCTTTAGTAAAGTCTTTGACACCATTTCCCACAGCATTGTCTTGGAGAAACTGTCTGCTTATGGCTTGGATGGACATACACTTTGCTGGGTAAAAAAATGGGTGGATGGCTGGGCCCAAAGGGCTGTGGTGAATGGAGTTAAATCCAGTTGGTGGTTGGTCACAGATGGTGTCCCCCAGGGTTCAGTATTGAGCCCAGCTGGCCAGCAAGACCAGGGCAGTTATTTCCCCCTGAACTTGGCACTGGTGAGGCCGCACCTCAAATGCTGTGTTCAGTTTTGGGCCCCTCACTACAAGAAAGATATGGAGGTGCAGGAGCATGTCCAAAGAAGATCAGTGAAGCTGGTGAAGTGTCTGGAGTACAAGTCTTATGAGGAGCAGCTGAGGGAACTGCGGTTGTTTAGCCTGGGAAAAAGGAGACTGAGGGGAGACCTTATCACTCTCTGCAACTACCCGAAAATAGGTTGCAGTGAGGATGGTGTCAGTCTCTTTTCCCAAGTAACAAGCGATAGGACAAGAAGCAACAGCCTTAAGTTGCACCAGGGGAGGTTTGGGTTGGACATTAGGAAAAATTTCTTCACCAAAAGGGGTTGTCAAGCATTGGAACGGTCTATCCAGGGCAGTGGTTGAGTCCTCATCCCTGGAAGTATTTAAAAGACATGTAGATGTGGTGCTTAAGGACATGGTTTATTGGTGGACTTGGCAGTGTTAGGTTAATGATTGGACTCAATAATCTTAAAGATCTTATCCAACCTAAATGATTCTATGATTCTCTCAGAACTTAACTCCACCGTATCGTGGTTGCTGCAGCCCCATCATGCTGCAGTTCTCATTAACATCCTTACCCTCAACCTGTTTTTTATTCATTGATTTGCATAAATACAATATAATCCTAAGGCAACTAGGCAGGAATGTATAAAAAAGGGATCTGCAGTGTGCCCAGGTGGCCAAGAAGGCCAATGGCATCCTGGCTTGTATAAGGAATAGTGTGGCCAGCAGGAGCAGGGAGGTGATTGTGCCCCTGTACTTGGCACTGGTGAGGCCGCACCTCGAATACTGTGCTCAGTTTTGGGCCCTTCACTACAAGAAAGACGTCGTGTTGCTGGAGCATGTCTAGAGGAGAGCCACAAAGCTGGTGAGAGGTCTGGAGCACAAGTCTTATGAGGAGTGGCTGAGGGAACTGGGGTTGTTTAGCCTGGAGGAGTCTAAGGGGAGGCCTTATTGCCCTCCACAACTGCCTGAAAGGAGGCTGTAGTGAGGTGGGGGTCGGTTTCCCTGGTAATGGTCTGAAGTTGCACCAGGGCAGGTTTAGTCTAGACATTAGGAAAAATTTCTTCACAGAGAGGGTTGTCAAGCATTGGAACAGGCTGCGCAGGATGGTTGTCGAGTCCCCATCCCTGGAGGTATTTCAAAGATGGGTAGATGAGGTGCTTAGGGACATGGTTTAGTGATGGAATGGCAGTGTTAGGTTAACGGTTGGACTTGATGATCTTAAAGGTCTTTTCCAACCTAAACGATTCTATGATTCTATGACCTTTAGAAAGACACAGAGATACTGAAGAGTACCCAGAGAAGCAATGACAGCAGAGATCAGGACAGGTGACAAGAAGCAGTTGGTAAATTTGCAAGAATTTGGAAGAGTTTTCTGCAAGGATAGTGAAGCACTATAATGGGTTATCTCACAGACTGTAGAACTCCCTTCCTTTCAATTTATGTGAAAAAGGCTTCTCTCTTAATCTTCCAGGAATTTTTCCACAGGGACCCTCCCATCCCAGCCTCAAGTCTTTTAATGTTAAAAAACTGTTCCTAAAAAAAAAAAATCTATTCCTGAAAACAAATATTTTGTTTCTCTTTCAGTGTCTTCCTTGTTTGATATTTGTTGTTGTTGTGAATTCCAGCCAATTTCTTTTTTCTGCCAGAACGGTTATTTTGATCAAAAAAACCCACTTTAAGTGTACTTGATATGGAACCAGAGGAGACAGCCTGTCCTCCCTGCTCCTTTGCATACCTCACTGATGCCATCACTTGAATAGCACTATAAACCAACTGTGGGGTGCTGATGTGGTGAAGACGTGTCCCTATTCCCTTCCTTTCTTGTTACTCAGGGGCAGTAAGGAACAAGTACTAGATTTTCTCCAGGATTAAAATTGTCTTGGAGAAGCATATATGGAAGGTTCTCTGTGTCCTTCTATCTTGACACATCTCTAACAGTGCAAGAAACATTAAGGCCTTTAAAAATCAGCTGTTAGTCTACTTGTTTATATTAACATGACCAACAAAAGATGGTGAATATTTCCAGAAAATATGGTAAAAAATGGAGCACAAAATGTGCTAATGTTTAAATAACATATTGCTGGAAATTCTGTTGGTTTAGGACAATTTTTATCATTGTTAATTTATCTTTTGATTTGGGCTACTTTCTTTACCTGGCAATTAAACCTGTGCCCACATACAGATGACTTCCCTATGTCTTGGATCAGGCTTGTCCTCCTTTGATAACCTGTGTGCATATTATCAGAGTTGTTGCTTAGCTAGTCAGCAAACAGGTGTCTTGTAAACCTGTCTCCCTTAATGCTGAATGCATCATTTTGTCTGTGTACACAAACTGTGTCAGGCTGACACTGCTGATTCTGCATTTCCAAGTTTACACTACCTTTATGACAAGCCCTAGGAATATAAAGGACAGTATGCTTGTTCCTTTCCTTTGTACAGTTTGATCAGGAGCTCAAATAGCTAAATCTTGTCGGTTCTAGCAATGCTTCTAAATAATGTATTATTGTTGTTTTCTTCCTGTAGAATACAACACAAGCGAGCAAAAGCAAGCATGTAAGAAACATGAACTTTATGTGAGTTTCCGAGACTTAGGATGGCAGGTATGATTGATGATTTGCTGTTTCCTATCGGTTGACAATCTATTTTACAGTCCCCCATCATTTACAGTCTGTTTTCTTCATGGTAATTGGTATTTCACTGATGAGAGACAAATACTTTAAATGGGTTTTGTAATGAATCCTTATCACTTTGCCTTTTTTTCGCTGCTGTTCTGTCAAAGATTTTGCATTAATGGCTTTATGATCTAGATTAATTCACATAAAGATAAAACTGAACTACTACTCAAGATACGAATGGATCTGCAGTAAATGAAACCAAAATTCCCCCACCAAGCAATGGAACTTTTGCAATTTGCACTTGAATCCTCCCTGGTTCAGTGCTGTCTACTGCAGGTCACAGAGGTTTCACTGGGGTAAGGTCCATAGGGAACTAGAGCTTGGATCACTGTTCAGTGGTCTTTGTAACATCATAACTAAGTTTATATAATTTCTGGGAAAAACTCATCCTGCCATACAGTAATAAAAGCAGAAAGTACTTGTGGTAAAAGGTCAGAAAGACAGAGGCCGGGCATTATGAGAAAAGAAAATAGAGATCAATCTAGGGTTTTTTTTCCAGAAAGCAAGGAGCTCTCTATAAGGAAAGAACGAGAAGGCCACCAGCAACCTATAACCTAGACTTATTGCATATGTAGGTAAGAACTCAGAGATGGCTGGCTGTGCATTTCACATTTCTCTGAATTATTTTAAAACAATTCCCCATAAGCAAAACAAGTCTACAAGGAGAAAAAGTGTCCTATCTCTTCAGCGACAGCTCATCCTTTACATATCTAGCTCAGAGTCTCATATGGCCTCATTACTCTGCCTGACTTTTTGTAGTATGTTTATCCTCACAGCAGCCTGAAGAAGTAGGCAGAGACTGTTTTCCCAAGTCTGCAGAGCATAATCATCCTGTCCACAGCCACGGAGCAGGCTTGTGGTATTGACTTGAACTCAGGCTACTGAACAAGTGAGCTATTGTCTCTCTGTAGATCACAGATTTTTCCAGGTATCGACAGGTTTTTCATTTTTTGAAACAGTAAATTCTGATATGCCCAAGATGTGCAAGGCTCTTGGATCAGTCATTCATGGTAGTCACAGAGAAAAGAAAATGTTTTTTTTTTTCACAAAAAATACTGGAAGAATTCAAAGTTTCAGTTGGAAACCAAAGCTACACAGTACAATATTTGATCAGCGAAACTCAGGGTGAAATGAGATAAAAAGAAACAAAACCCAAGAAGTAGGTACTTGATCCTCTCCACCCTTCCTACAGCACCTCCATTACCTTTGCCTGGCAAAGGAGGAATTCAGCAAACTAAATACATAGCTTTCATTAACATTTTAAAATATTTTCCCTCTTGTGGTCTTTTCCCCATGCTGTGTTGCTAGAAATACTCAAAATGTGTGATTCAGTGACATTCCAATGGGTAATCTCCAGTAACCCTCAGCGGCATGCAATAATACAATTAACGGTATTGAGTATACTGGAGAAAAAGGGTGCATTTTAATTACTTTTTTTGCACCAAGAAGTGCTCAAGATTTTCAGTCTGGGAAGAAAAGTATTCTGACAAATATATTTGGACCTTTAATTCCCCTTATAGCCTCATTAGTTGGTATTCAGCACAGATTTCTAAGTTTAATTTAATATTCATCTGAGTTTCACATCAACAAAGAAAATACTTCTCTTTTTTTGGCAAAAAAAATTAATTTAGCATGCCACATTCTGAAGTTCATTTTGTCCTTGGACAAGTCGTAGTTAGTTTGATACAGTTTTTAATTTTCTGAGTGAGGAAAAAAAAAAAAATTGAGTGGGTTTATTTGTTCTTGTTTTAGGATTGGATTATTGCACCGGAGGGCTATGCTGCATTTTACTGCGACGGAGAGTGTTCTTTCCCCCTCAATGCCCACATGAATGCAACAAACCACGCCATTGTTCAGACTCTGGTATGCCTCTGCCTATGTTGTAGTTGCCTGTTTTGCAGTTGTAAGCGTCTTGGCACAGGGGCTGTCTCTCCCTCTCTGTTTACTACAATTGGATTTTTATTACTTCTGGGTAAATGATAACCCTTTTCAAAGATGTGCTTTGATGATTATTCTGGGGAGAGGATGAACTGTCCAGAGTGGCCTGTGTGGTAGGTTTCCCTTCCATTTCAAATGCAATAGTGCATGAGAAGACTGTGTCATATCACTGGACAGTTGTGTAGACGGGAACGAAAGGGGCCCCCTGGTCCCACTTCCAAGAGTTTTTTGCAGCTTATTGAAGCTCCATGTTAACATCTACATGATATACCTTCCAGAAATGTTTACACTTGGCCACTCTGTGGACCTCTGTTGTCAACTGTTGGCAGAGATGCCTAAACCATAATTTAATGTGAAGCTTTGCAAGCAGATGCATTTGCATGTAAGAAATTGTGTTCAGTCATGCCTGGCTAACAAATGCAATTTATAAATAAGTGTATTTGGATCTGTTGCTCTGCCTGGTACTTGTAAAAGGGGATTTACAGCCAGATTTCTGCCTCTGCTAGTCCTCATGTTAGTCCTGTGCATCAACTGGAGCAGCCAAAAAGATGATCTTAGATGAAGCAGCTGTCTAAGCCTCCCCAGCAGCATTCAACTACAGTTCAGAAAACACAGCACCTACAGAAATCAAGGCCTAAATGTAATGCTGTGAGTCCGATGGCTGGTCATGATTTTTCACCTATGCCAGCTGAAGAACTGGCTCGGAACAGCATCAGTATTAGCACAATGATTAAGAAGCAGAGGAATGAGAGATAATACACGAGGAGGGAGTAGGAGTACGAAATCAGAACAGAAAAGCGTTGCCGTCCCTAATTATTTTCTGGAGAGGTCAAGGCACTCAGCTGCAATTAGAGAAACATGGAATTAAGTCTCCCTCTGATTTAAACTGATGATAGGAAAGTATCCTGAGCATCAGACTGTGCTGATGAGTCTGTCTGTGGATGGTGATTTTTTCTTTGATTTTTATGTAAAAAATCTGTGCCTGAAAAACCTTTCCCCCTTCAGAAATGAGTGCAGCTATTACCCTCCTGGGGAAAAAACCAAAACCAAATCCCCAGACCAAAAAAACCCTCCAGAAACAAACAAATAAACAGAATTTGTTTTCTTTCTGATAGAAAACAAATTCAGCTTGTGAAAATTGCCATGAGAGGGACATTTTTAAAACCTCAGTGTGTGCTGAGTCCTTTTCCTTTCCATTCAACTTTTAATTTATGCACCTTCTCCAAGTCCAGCCACCAATGCAACATTATTCCTCTGTACCAGAATTCAAGTCAGCAAGATTTACAAAAAGAAGGGAAAATGTCAGAGGCTGGAAATAAAGAGAAGTGTGGTAAGGGGTTCAGGTGAAAGGGAACGACAAATGCCAGTTGGCAAGGAATATAGCAATGTGCCTAGGCGACGATGAAGAACAGCATGTATGCAGTCCTCAGCTGGAGAGAAACGGGTCAGCTAAGCAATAGTTTAGTATTATGCAAACATTGTCCAGAAAAGTTGCCAATATCAGCGAGGTCCCCAGGTTAGAGTTCCCTCCTACAACTATGGACTGTTAAATAAGAAGTGACCCAGTGCTACTTTCTCTTGTGTGTCTCTCCTTTCCAAAAATGGTTAATTTCCCATTCTTAAGGAATTTGTGCAGTCTGTCCTATTTTTTTAAATTGGATACTTAAATTTTCCCTCCTTTTTATGGCCTTTTTGGAATTGTGTGTCTCCCTCTGCATGTACTGTACATGCATTCAGTTGTGCAGCCAAAAAATCATGAGGCTAATTAAATTTTAACTGCACATAAATTAGATGAGATAACAGTAGTTGAATACTTTCTGGTTTAAATTATACAAAATTAATATTAACACAAGGTGTGCACATGGGGATGGCTTGGGAAACAATTATTCATACACCCCACCCTAATCCAAATGTAATCATCTCCCAGCCATACTGATTACACCATTCTAAAAAAAGCCCACTCTTTGGGTTGGGAAGTGATTGTTCCTTGGTACCCCTCCAAACTTTACTGACTTTTTTTTTTCTTTTGTAACAAGAATAGGAGAAATGCTGGGCCAGTACCTCTCTCTCTTCTTTCTCTGAGACTGAATTAGGCAGACAGATGATACAGATGCATATAAATACAAGACAGATTGCATTTAATGAATTATTTAAGCCGCCTTCTACTCTCTCGCTTCCCATCACCCTCAGCGTTGTCCTCCTGGTCATGCAAGTCAGTGGATCAGCAGGTTGACTCACACTGACTTCCAGGCTGACTCTGGAAAAGGCAGTGAGCATCGCTGTCGCGCGGGGCTAGCATAGCCATGGAGCTCCCAGCTGGGGCGGTAGGGGCTGGTGGGACCAGGAGTTATGTCGGGGTAAACATCTGCATAGATGAGGCACCATCACTCTTTTCTCCAGTGCTTTGCTGTTCGTTTGTTAAACTGTTTTTAAATATGTGTCTAACCCCTTACTAAACTGCTACTTCAGGATTTATTATTGCTCATTTCAAAAGACCTTCTCATGGTAACAGTTATGTAAAAATTGTTTCCTGATAGACTGTTCTCTCTTGTCTGGCAAAGGCTCTGGGCTTATATCACTGCAAGACAGATGGCTCTAACAGATTTACAAAGACTTAACATACAAATGAAACCTATTACTGCTGAAGTCTTCATCCATGCCTTAATAATCTCTTGCCCTCTCTATTACAATTCCCTCTTTTCTGGCCTCCCCAGTTTCCAAGTCTTCGGCATGTGTTACATCCAACCTTCTTTCAAGTACAAAGAGCTTGCATTTCCCCCATTTTCAGATATTTCCACTAGATCTCGTTCGTTCTGGGATGCTGTTCAAAACTCTTTTCCTCCTCTTTAACCTTTCATTGATATATTTCAGCCTAGTGAACATAAAGCCCTCTCTGCCGCAGCCCTTTTCCCAAACCCTCTGTCCAGCTGGCACCCACCTTATGAATTTATTTTGACTTCAGTGGAAGCAGAATTGGATACACCATTACCTAGATGAGACTTTAAAATGCACTCATGATGTCTGAGAACCTACAACTTCCCGTTTCATAGGCTCAAAACAGTTCCAGTACAAGCCTTTGCCTTCACACCCTTTGCTGTCTTCAAGACACTTTCCTCCACACTGAGACCCTGACACAGGGAAGCATTTCAGCACGTGCTGGGGTCCCAGTGAGAGCCAGGACTTGAGCCTGTGCTTCACGTTAAGCATCTCTGTTCTCGGCAGAGGTGGTGCTGACACTATGTTTAAGTGTTTTCCTGAGCAGCCACCTGACTCCAACTTTTTTCTAAATTTCATTTGAAAACCAACTTTCTGTCTTGGCCGCTCCTCCTCATTTAGATAAATGCTATCCATCCGCTATTATTGTATAACTCTGCCTGTGTGATTGAAATCAGAGCAACATTCTGGAGGTGAGCTGTGCTTTAAAGTTGCTAATGGAGGAAAATCTGCGACCGCAGCACTCTCTGAATTGCAAAGACGTGTTTTGCACTGACATTGTCCTTGTACCTCTCTGTTTGATATATGAGCTATGTATTTATCTGTCTTTCAGGTTCATTTGATGTTCCCTGATCATGTACCAAAGCCATGCTGTGCACCAACAAAACTGAATGCAATCTCCGTGCTCTACTTTGATGACAGTTCCAATGTTATTTTAAAAAAATACAGGAATATGGTGGTGCGTTCATGTGGCTGCCACTAGAGTAAAAAAAATAATCTAAAGCATAGGGTTTTATTCAGAATTGTAATAAAGTCAAGATATGAGCCTTGCTGATGAAAGGGCAGTCCTAAATTTATTCCATTTCATGTCATCTTTCATTTAAATGTACAGTTTAATGTATATAGTAGCTTTTATTTATTTAAAAGTATATAGTTTCTTTTGTATGAGCAAAATTTCAAAACCATTTATTTTATGCGTCACCTTACTTTGCAGTAGAACTTCACAAACTAATTTTTCAGTTGACCATACTGGAATCTATTTCATTCCATTTCAATATTTTCAAGTAAAGCCTTTGTATAGACTTTTTTTTTAAGCTAGAAACTCCAGAACTTCTGTAACTGCTTCATATTGTTAAAGGAACTAAAATATGTTTGGTCATATTGTGCCAACAAAAACTGTGGCGGGTTATTTATTTAGAAAAAGGCACAGAAAAAAACTAAACAAAACTCCTTAGCTAAACATACTTCTTCTTTTAGAAGTTCTGCTCCATTAGAAAAAGTGAAATGTTGAACAGTGTTTAAGTAAATAAATAGTAGATAGAAAATAGAAGTGAAACGATTGCACATAATTGTTGTAACTGTTTTCTTTAACAAGATGAGTGTAACTGGAGGAGCATGTTACTTCTTGACTTGTGGGCTGCAGAGTCTGCAAAAGGCTCAGAGCTTTGGGAATTCTGTGGAGGCAAACTCTCACCTCTACCTATGACTTTCCAAGTTAACACCAAAAATTGAACTGCAACATTCTTACCTCAAATCACATTAGTCTATTGTTTATCACACTGCCCTAGCAAGTATTTTTATAAAAACAGCACAAGGTAAAACCAAACAAAAAACCCACACAAGCCTTCCCATTATATACACAAAATACACAGAGGACAGGGTGTGGAAGGGCTTTGCTCTATTTAGCTCCCATTTTTGGATGTGTTTTCTGAGTGTGTGAGGGAAGGCGCAGGGGATGCAGCAGTTGCCACCTGTTTAACTGAAAATCTTGTCCCTGATGGTGGCTGTTTTCAGGCAAAGATGAAAAACACCTTCCATAATGAGCTGTTGTATAATTTGCAGCCTACTTTCTATCTCATCTGCTTTTCTACCAGGTAGAAATTGGTGTAAATCATGAGATGTGAGATGGGATATCTTTCCCTTTTTTTTTAGCATTAACTATCGTAACTTTGAAAATTCTTAAATCCATATAAATAATTTTAATCTCCCTAAATTTTTGGCCTAAAATGAAATCCTGTGGTTGTGAATTGTACAACTAATTATAGATTATTGTTCTCACCACCACTACCCACATGGTTATTTTGAATTTGCCACATTTAATGTCTTTGGACACCCCTCTCCTTTGTTTTAGTGTTATGGAAATGGGAAATAGAAACTCTGGTTTCTCTTTACTACATGGCTGATTATAATATTTGCTTTTATCATGAATTGCCTTGATTAAAAATGCTTCATTTAAACAGTTTTCAGAGTGTTGTTGAAAAAATGAATAGGACATATCAGTTTCTCCTTAGACAGTCTATTAACGTAATCTCTGACTTCTCTGGTTATTTAAAGCATATTTCAGAAAGCTCAGATTATTACAGACTGATAAAATCAAAGTACATGTGACTGTGTGTATGCATGTGAATGAGCAGCTGTCTTTTTGCAGAAAGTAATTTATTTTATCCTGCTATTGAAGTAATACATAAATCATTGTTACGCATTTTGAAAAATTAACAGTTCTGAATTCAGCCTTGGGAGCTCTTTCGCCTTAATACAACAGTTCCATTTTACACTTCCATCTCTATTTTATACTGACATTACCTACATATCTATGTTTAGTTGCAGTTCATGCACAAAGGTGTACAGCAAAATACAATGTCTCCAACTGAATTACCGTTTTGGAACAGTTACATTCCTGGGTTGTCTTCAAAAAATTTACTGATTTCTGTATAAATTGGGTAGGTGGATATGTTTTTTTGAACTCAATTTATTCTAAATGGAATTTGATGGAAACTAAATTTTGGGTACATTGAGTAATATATTTTTAAATAATGGTGTACCATTTTGAGAATAAGAAACTGAAGATTATTGTTATATTATTCTTTAAAATATGATGTTGGAATATATTTCTATATTTTGAGACATAATAAACCTGTAATACTATTTTCTTCTGCTATGGTTTTGCTTCTGAGACACATGACAAAATGACACTGACTTCATATATTCTTTTAAAGGTCAAAGCAAGAGATCACCAATAGTTACGGATAGGTTTTGTTGCAGGTCATTTTTTAATACAGACATTCTGTAAGATTACTTTTATTTTATTACTTCTTAAGTTGCAGTTGGTGAACCATCTATACTATTAATAAACATCATACCTCCAAATCATACCTCCAAAGGTTAATACTCCACTCAAAATATACTAGAAAGTAGAAATCGTTTTTAAAAATCTCCATAAAACCCTAACTTGTCATTCCTCTGTTTGAAAGGAACCTGATGGGCATCTCTTCTTTATCTGGATGCCCAAGTATTTATAGGGTTAAGTTTTTCTGATTTTCGCCAGAGATTTCATGTTCATTAATTAGGGAGCTGGGGTGGGAGACATTTGCTGATAGTCAAAAACATGATTGTTCAGATCGCATTGCCCTTTTTTTTTTTTTATATGAGATCAAGCTTAAAATTAAATTCATATAAAGCTGGCCCGTAGCTGACAACATAGCAATACAGCCAATCAGTACAGAACTCAGCTACAGATATCTCAGATAAACATTGGCATGGATGTCTTCAAACCAAAAGGATGAGCATTCCTCGTTCTGTTGTGTATCCATCTGAAAGGTGTCTGAAGGCACAGCTGACTGACATGTCCTTTACAACTCCATGACTCTTACTTCTGTGGTAGCCTGTTTAGGCTTTTAGGTAAATATGCATTTGCATTGAGTCATTGGGTAGGCAATGTAAATGGAGCCATATGAGGAGCTCAGGTATCTTCAGGAATAAGAAACCACTCCTTTATAGCTGCACAGGACTGAACAGGGGTTTATTTTGCATGTTGGCACCTATAGAACTATAAACCAGTATTTAGTCATTATATTATGATAGGAGTCAAATGTCAGACATTTGGGGGGGGGGGCCTCATTTTATTAAATGCTATATACATCAGTGCTATGAGTTACATCTATGCTGTAGACACCTGAACTGAGGCTTTCTTTAGGGACAACATAGAAAAATTGCACTTTTGGATGGCAATTCACCTATTTCTCTCCAAAACAGTGAAGTGGGTTTAGGACAATGGCTTTGCTATAGACTTTATCTGAGCAACTGTAGCAAATTACAATCCCCAATACCTTTAAAACAATGTTACATTGTTGAAAAAGTTTAACTAGGATGTTTAATTGGGATGCAGACCTTTGAGAAATCTTTTATTATCATGATGGGATGTCACACAATTCCATTTTGAAATATAATTTTCTCTACCATTTTCTTGGGAAAGTTTCTATTGGTGACTGCATATTTCTTCTGGTGGTGTTTTTTTTTTTGTCAGCTCCTTGTTTGAAAGAGTTTTGCAGTAAATTGACTTTGGCTCAAAGATGGTTAAAAAAAGGGTGTAGGCTCGTATTCATAAGATTCTGAATTGTTTCAGCACTAACCAAAGCATTTTAATCACCAGGACTTTAAAATTATGTTCTTTTCAATCTCTATCAACTTTTCTGCTCACACATTCAGCTGTGCATAGGGAGAATCTGACATGTGGTGCCTGAATGACGAACAAGCCACATGTGAATTATACAGCATTATCTTTTACTATCTCATCTACAGTCACAGAACTTGCAAACTGTGATTTACAATGTGTTACTGAATTTTTACTCACATGGCTTGAGCAAGAGCTTGATTAAAAACAAAAGAAAACTCAACTAAAAATCCAACAAAAAACAGCAAGAGGAGGTTTTCTTGCCATCTTAATTCAAATAAATCAGCACCAAACGTGGTACATGAGGAATCAGGAATCTCATGTGAATTAAATGGGCCTTTTGTATTCTGTTTTCCATATTTACAACACATGACATAGACACTTTCCTGACTGCTATATTTCCAGCTAAATACTTTCTGTTCTGATCCTGTACTTTTTTGCTTCCAGATGGGCTCCATCAATTATTATTATTAATATGAATGAAAATATTTTCATTACTTTAGCAGATGTTAATGCTTTACAAAAGAAGTATGTGTTATTAGCATTGCTACTTTACAGGTACAGAAAGGTGGAAAGACTTGCCTAAGATCAGAGCAGATGACAGGTTGTATAGGGGAGACAACCAGCTCTCCAGTGTCCCAGTGCTCTAACTCCTGTCACACACTCTTGGTGGAAGATGCATAGACTTGACACTCCTGTCCTGCAGCTCATGACTTTAATGGATGATAGGCACTCTTAGGGGTTACCTGGACTGATACTTTGCATTTACCAAGTATTTTCCTAATTTCATGATTGTTTGTGGAAATCTGGGCAGTGACTGACAACACTGGGGCACATGCAGGGTGCAGACCACATCTTTCCTATGTGGGGGTGGTTTTATTTTAAAGCTAATTCTATGGAACCAACAAAAACGTGCTTGAAGCAGATCTTGGACCACCTTTTCAACAGCATCGTAAATCTGCACCAGTAGAGTTGGACGCAGTAATGCATGCCTCCCTTTTCATAGAATCATAGAATCATAGAATGTTTTGGGTTGGAAGGGACCCCTAGAGGTCATCCAGTCCAAGCCCCCTGCAGTGAGCAGGGACACCACTAACTAGATCAGGTTGCCCAGAGCCCCATCAAACCTGACCTTGAATGTTTCCAGGGATGGGGCCTCCACTACCTCTCTGGGCAACCCATTCCAGTGTTTCACTACCTTCATTGTAAAGAATTTCTTCCTTATATCCAGTCTAAACCTACCCTGGTTTAGTTTAAAACCATTACCCCTTGTCCTGACACATCTGGCCCTACTAAAAAGATTGTCCCCGTCTTTTCTATAGGCTCCCTTTAGGGGAAAGGCCGCAATCAGGTCTCCCCGCAGCCTTCTCTTCTCCAGGCTGAACAAGCCCAACTCTCTCAGCCTGTCCTCATAGGAGAGGTGCTCCAGCCCTCGGATCATTTTAGTAGCCCTCTGCTGGACCCACTCCAACTGTTCCATGTCCTTCTTGTGCTGAGAGCTCCAGAGCTGGATGCAGGGCTCCACCAGAGCAGAGTAGAGGGGCAGAATCCCCTCCTTTGACCTGCTGGCCATGCTTCTCTTGACGCAGCCCAAGGTATGGTTGGCCTTACATTTTCCGCCTGCTCAGTGGAAAGTTCAGCAATGTGTTAAGACTGCGACTGTGTTAATATCTGTGTAGCAGGGGATCTCAGGGCAGATGTTAGCTGCAGATAGGAGAACAACATATTTCCTAGGGAACAGCACTCTCAGAGAATAATATTGAAGCACAGATATGGGAGCAGGATCTTCTCTGTATAACTTGTCCTGGTCTCTTCTGGGTCTCCAACTGACTTGTGAGTGGAAAGATTTGTAAACAAGAGAAAGATCTTTAATTAAATTGTGAGGAGAAAACTTGGAAGGGGCTTTTTCTGGCATCATTGCCCCTTACAAGACCTTCCACAAAGAAGTCCAGGCTCAAACCAGGAGCTACTCAACTGCACAGAGACCAAAAGTTGGACAAGATGTGGTGGAGAAACATGTCACGTTTATCAAACTCCCTAAACTGTTCTAATTTGAAAACAAAGCTTTTCATGCCTGATTATTTTCTTGGTTGCTGAGCTGTCTTGTATTAACTTGCCACAAGAAAGTGTGTTCCCTTTTACTCAGGCCAATTATACATCCACCACTAGGATTCCTTTTCAAAATTAGTGTTTCTGCCTTAACCTCTGCAACGGCTCTTTTCAGCCTTCTCTGCATGTTATCTGTTTTATTATTCAAGACTAACAGCTCCCACAGGGAATGCTCTTTCCTAGACTGTGCTGCAGGGATGGAACAAAGACAAGACCTGCCAAGTCAGTTGCTTGTTTTGTTGGGATGTGAATCTTTGAAAAATCTTTTTGCTCACTTTTTCTTTCTTTCTCACATGCATTTAGGATTTTTCTTGCTTTGCTATCTTGGTATGAATTCTTGTGGATAAAGATATGTAGGTAAGTGCATAGAGCACCATGAAATGTTCCCATGAAAAGTATTTGTGTATTTAGCAAGAAACAAAACATCATAACTGGTTTACTTTTAAAAATGGCATTGATACAGCCAGTAAAAAACTCGGATTCCCATTAAGGAAACAATTTTTAGCAAACTGCTGAACCTGGTTACATTTCATGTTTTGAAATCCATTAACTTAGTCAAAATTAAGAGCTGCTAATTAGCAGGACCAACATTGCTTACCTCAGGACATATATCCAATGACCAGATTTTTATTCTCAGATATGATGGTGTAAATACAAAATCTACCAAAATTAACAGTGTCCTTTAAATAATTGTAAACTTATTTCTGATTCCTTCTGTTTATCCATATTGGACAGTGAGGTAATGAGAACATTATTCATGCCAGAATAAAATTAACTGCTTAATTCTCAAATTTCTTCCCCTTATAACCAAGCTCTCATGCTTTTACTTTCCTCTCACACATCTACAACAAAAAATGGCTGAAGGACATGACTTAAAATACTGGGGAAAGAATTTCATGCTTCATAATTGAACTGAACGTGGAAATTCCCGAACTCAAAATAGTTTTTAAAAAGATCATGAAAACAGTTTTTAAAACATCTTAAAAATTATCATTGCTGATCTTCAGAGCCCAAACCAGTGCTGTGGAAGTCACCACTGGTGCAGGGGAGCCCAGGCGGTGTCCATACCTTGCAGAAGCCCCATCAGTGGCTGCAGCACACCGACATACCCTGATGAGGAGCCAGCAGCCCCGGGGACTGCGAGTTTCTACATTCGTGGAAAGGATCCTGGAAGCTGCAGGGTTCCCTTCTCTGACACAGTCCAGACATGAGGGCTGTCCAGGAGCTCTGCAACTGCGTATCTGAGGCAGGCAAACAGGAGAGGTGCCTCGCAAAATGGTGCACAGTAGAGCCCGCTGAAAATGCCTGCATTTAATCGGAAAAGTGCTTAAAGATATGGCTCTATTTCAATGGCAGAAAAGCATTCGTTGTGAAATTCCCACACTGCCTAAAATTTCTCCTGACATTTCTGAGTGAAGCTTCACTGACATTTTCACAGAGGTTTGCTCATTTTTGGCAGGAAATAATTTGACCCTTCTCTTCAATCATGTTACACCCCATTTCCACTGACCGTCTCTAAGTCTTTTACCATTCTTAGTTTTTCCCATGATGTAAATACACACTGCAGTAGAAGCAGTAGTGTTCCTCCGGATTTACTCTGGAATAACTAAGTAGCATTGCAAAATGCTTCCTACAATGTTTTCCTCTCACTCCTCTGAATCTTTCCCCTTAGTTGACCTCTGCTGTTGAAAAAGCTGTAAGAAATGAGCCAAATAATAATTGTCAGGGCAGGAATCAGGTGACACTCATGTATTTATGCTTTTTTAATTAGATAACTAAGTGTAATACACAGCTATTATATCCCTCTACTTTCAGCCATTAGTTACAAGGCACTGCCCTGACTCCAAGCACTATGGCCCGTCAGCCTTCCAGGAGAAGAGTCTGCTTGAGTGTTCAAGCAATGTCAGGCTAATCAAGCTGTTTCAGCTCACAAATGTGATTTTTTGCATTTTTTTTCAAAACAGATTGCTCCCCTACAATTTTACTTGATACAGTAAGATCCTTCAGAAGGGTACTGAAGTGCAGCCAGGAATGATAACCTCTTCATTAACATACCTGGATCACGATGAGTACACCTGTTTCCAGTTGGATTTTTATTATGCAAATGTACATTCTTTATATTCTAGGTATTAAAAATGACACTATGGCCTTTCTATCAAGAAAGAGAACTCCGTCAGACAGTAAAACCCATCTGTGGTGTTTTCTGCTTAATGGTCTGCCTTTTTCTCTATAATCTAGTTTCCACGATTGCCCAAAGTCTGCAGAATCCATCTCACTCATCACATCAATTACTGCAATTAGCTTTCCTGTGGACTACTCTAATTTCATGCATTTCTAATCACCCATTTGCTATGTGGGTAATTACCACACTCATTTACATGCAAGCAGATGTTTTGGTAATTATATTCTTGTTTGCTCATTTTCCCACCAACATCAGTTTTTTTCTCCTTCAGAGTCACACTTTAATCTTCTTACACTGCAGAAAATTTAGTATTCTGTTTAAGAAAAGTTGGGCAACCTCCATTTTTTCCCCTAGAAAGAAAAAAGGAAGTGTTTCTAAGGTTACTTGTATGTGACACAGAACAGCAGTTCTATGTAGATACTTCAGCTAATCCCGCTCTAGAGGCAGAGCAATTGTATTGCTGCATATTTCCAGGTTGTCTGCAATACCAGCAGTAATTCAGTAAGAACCTGTATCTTGACATGGAAGCACACTGTAGGGTGTAGAAATAAAGAAAAGTGTTGTTGATCATTCAAGGGTCTCTGAAGTGAGCTGGTAAGATCAAAACAAGTTTGCAAATGTTTGTGAATGGCAATTTAATGTGCATGTTTTTCTGTGCCTTTCCCCTCTGATGTGAAGGGTGCAAGCCAGCCAAGGCATAGAAACAAAGGGGCTTTCAGTGAGTATATTTCTGTAAGGTGTATTCCATGAGATGCTGAGCATCAACTTGCACTGAAATCAACTTTCAGTTTACACTTGGGGTTTACTTTCTCTTGAGCCTGTCTTGTATGCTTTGGTTTCATGTAGAGCTCCAGCTGTTATAATAGCACCATCTTCTGACTAATGTCCTGTCAGGAGTACTTCTGAGCATTTTTATCTTTGGTTCACTGCATCTCTGAGTGTTCTACTTTTGTGAAAAGGTGACATCTCCCCTGTTTCATGCATTACTCCAAAGACACAGTAAAGTGGTTAACCATGCTAGATACTGAGCTCTACATCATCTGTGCAGAGCTGAGAATTCCTTTGGCAGCCTGATATTGAAATGTACACACATTTCCAATGAAAATGTTAAGCAAATTAAATGAAAATAGAAAATGTTCCACTGATATTTTTGATGCTGGCTCAGTTTTGTATGAGTAAGAGCCACTGACAGCACTTGTCTTCTCAACCTCTTCCAAGGTCAAGACTGTATGGTAGATATTTTCAAAAGTCTACTACAGTATAAATGCAGTCCAGCTAGTAAAGTTTTAACCTTATTTAACCTTTGCTCTGTTATGCACAAAGATTTACATCTTCAAATCAATAAAAATGGTTGGAGCTATTTTCCTGGAGGAGTCCCTTCATTTGTGTACTTTTCATATCATACCTTGGCTATGTTCTAGTGCAGATGGATCCTTTCTTCCCATTTTTGTCCAGACAGTAAAGCAAAACCTGTAGTGACTGGCAGCTGACTGTCAAACCTATTTAGTCAATGAATTTTGCAAAGGCTTTGGACTGACGTTTGAAGTCACATGTGCAGTTCATTTCATATAAATTATGAAAACTTAAGGTACAGTTTCAAGGGCACAAAACCAGAGTTATGTGCTTTATTTGCATGAGAGAAAGGAAGGGCTCAGAAGTTCTGGATTGTTTCCCTGCTTCTGTAACTAATTCATTGTGAAACTTTGGAAAACAAATATTGCTTATCTATGTGTATTTGAAATGCATTTATAAAGGACAAGTGAAATGAATTAGGTTTTATGAGACATTTTAAAATTAAAATCTGTTGGGCAGAGCAGAAACTGCTATTTTTGGCATTAGATGTTGTTGGTTTGTTTCCTAATTCTAGTCTACCATACACTTATTTTTGTGATAGGCCAAAATTTTCAAAGATATGTTTTAATACAGTAATAACAGCTTTTATCAATATCACAGGAGACTTAAGAGGATAAATACATCAATAATAATGAAGGACTCAGATACATTGGTGGTTAAGTAAGTGCATGTATGTTATCTGTGTATAAATGCCATCTGATACATTTCCTCATCAGAAAATTGTACCTGTTACTCATCTGGGATATTTTTCCAATTTTTATTCTAATGTGCCCACTCAAAGTCAAGTTACTAGTTTGTTCCATCCTAAGGAACTCTTTTAGTCATTACCAAAGGAGGTTATTTGCTCAGGCTATCCATTTTTTTCTTATATTAATTCCTTTCAGGTGACTTTCTCATCTGAAACGCTAATGTTCTTGTTCTCTGAAATTTCTACATATTGTAAAAACGTTTTGAGAAACATAATGTGCAGAGCTGATGCCTCAGTGGAACTGAGAGCAATTTTCTCTATCTAGTGACATATTGGGATGATTCATTGCATTGCCGAACTCTTTACAGAGGGGTACATGCTAATGCAAGGTGCAGGGCAGTAGTAGAGCACTGAAAGAAATGCCTAAATATACATTGCAGTTGTGCCAATCTTTATTTCCCTGATGACACTGACCTATGAGTGAACAAGCCAGAGAGGAGTACAGGTGGTTATAATAATATTCTTTACTGTATAGCTCCATTAGGATATTTTCTGAGTTTCACTAGAAACTGAAGGGTCTGGGGTTTATGCACATTCAGTGTCATCTACAATTTTTCACTTTGGAAGCATATCTCCGAAATCATGGTGAACTTGCTGGATCAGAATACTCACTGCTACCATTCCTCCATGTATTTTCAGACCAAAAGAAAGGTAGATATAATTATAGACATCATCTCAAAGGTCATGAGAAAGAGGAGAACTCTCTTAAAATAGCCTGGAGCAAGAAGACTGTGCATTCAATTAAAATACTGGTGAGGTGATATCCCCAGATGGGTTTAGTTCTTGTTTTGATTTCTAGCTATACATATTTGTTTCATCTCCTGCACAACAAATGGTAGACTCAGAATATCCTGAGGGACCAAAAGCCCTTAAGGAAGAACATAGATGCCCCAAGAAACATTTTTGTCATAGTTTTCTTCTTAACTTTCCAGCCTCTAACCCTGTTTATACTGGTAAACCATAACATCTACACTAGGGATTCTATCATGCATATCCCCTCAATATCTAAGCATCTGAAGTGTGACCTCATGACCACCGTCAATGTCTCCAACTGCACCTCCATCTGTTGCACTAGCATACAGATCATTTTCTTGTTGAATTAGTGATCAAAAATCATCACCTTCCATACTAAGGCCTGTTTGAACAGTTATTTATCTGACCAGTCTCTTCTTGGTTATTAGCACATCTCTCCTCGTGGTAGCTCTTAAGATGCTAACCTTGCAGGCAACCTCATTCAACTGCCTGTTTTTCATATGAATATCTCTGTACATTTCTAATCACTGTTCTCTGTGACCTGATCCCCAAAGCCACCTCCCTTTTCCTTCAAATTGCTCTCAAGCAAGTTTTGTAGAGCAAAAAGGTAAGGCAAAACAGGTGGGGTTTGGGCAGTACAAAGTTCATGAGAGAATGAAGTTGAGGAAATGCAACATCACCTCTTATTATACACAGAGTGGCAATGCAGATGTCCATTGTGCTGCAGTACCATCTGTTCTTTTAGATCAGTGTGTTATAAAATATCACAGTATATTTATGAAAGCCTATTTCTGTATTTGTGCTACTTAAAGCCATGAGATTTGGTACAAGTTCTAAATCATGATCATACTTTCTTTTCATGGTTTTACCCTTCTCATAATCACCATTCGCTCTGCCATCTTTCATTTTCCTCTTCACATGCTACTGTTGTAAAATAGTTTTAGACTTCTATTTGTTAGCCTATGTTCTTATTATTTGCATATCTGTGTGTCTTTCAATGTGATGTTTATTGTTCTCATGCTTTATTTGCATGTATGAATAAAGAAAATGTCTCCTGTTGGGTTACAGTTCAGCCTTTGAATAGCAAATTAGCCTTTTTTTCACTCAATCTATTTCAAATAAGCAATACGTGTTCAGTGCAATGAATTGGTTTATGGGCTCATTGTATCACTGGAAAGGCCAGAATACAGCATGATGGTCCCAAGGTCTACATTTTGCTTTCAGCTTTCTGAATTCCATGGAAGGCAGGTAAAAGTCAGAGGGAAAAAGCCAAGTCTCTCTGGATGACACATCTGTGCTTGGCTGATTTGTGGCTCCTCCCAGACAGTGTGCAGCATACGGTATTCAAGAATACAATGAGACTTCTCCCTGAAGGACTGCGCATGTAGCACACAGCTTAGGGCTCCCCTGTCCTCCTTCAGACAAGTTTTGCTCTTATTTTGGGATTGTTGAGCGCAGGCGTTTGGTCCACGTGTATCAGTTCCAATTCACATTGTCAAAAGGCAGCAATGTCTTTGCATGAAAACAATAATGCTTGGGCTGTATTTTGTTGCTATCATACATTACTTTGCTTTGAGGTGTCATGCATAAGACTCAAAGCTTCCGTCCATGGGCTAGATCTGCAGCTGGTGCATTTTAGAGCAGCTTTATTATATTTGACTAATAACCACCTGGAGATTTGACACTCTCATACCACTGCAGCAGTGAAAAATGAAGCTTTCCCATGTTATGGTACACTATGACAGTGCTGTGCACACAGAAGGGAAACCTGGATCTGGAATTTATCCAACAGCCAGCATATATCTCAATGACAAATAATGGAAAGATGCAAAAAGTCCAGTTTTTAGTCCCATGCCATTTGTACTGGCATTTGAAAAGTAATTTCTATGATTTCTAAACTTACTCTTGTTGTTTGATAAAAAGCTATATTTGTTATAAGTTAAGAATCTTACTAGATGATGGAAATCTGATTAGAATCCTAGTATAAACTCTTTTCCCTATTTGGCTCCCTTGATATCTAGATTTTTTCTCACTTCTCAGGCCTGACACACACAGGAAGATACAGAATCATAGAATCATTTAGGTTGGAGAAGACCTTTAAGATCATCAAGTCCAACCGTTAACCTAACATTGCCAAGTCCACCAATAAATCATGTCCTTAAGCACCACATCTACATGTCTTTTGAATGCCTCCAGGGATGGGGCCTCAACCACTTCCTTGGGCAGCCTGTTCCAATGCCTGACAACCTTGTGGTGAAGAAATTACTCCTAATATCCAATCTAAACTTCCCCTAGTACAAATGGAGTCTGTTTCCTATTGTTCTATTGCTTGTTACTTGGGAAAAGAGACCAACGCCCACCTCGCTACACCCTCCTTACAGGCAGTTATAGAGAGCGATAAGGTCTTCCCTGTTTTCCAGGCTAAACAACCCCAGTTCCCTCTGCCACTCCTCTTAAGACTTGTGCTCCAGACCCTTCACCAGTTTCACTGATCACCTTTGGACACGCTCCAACATTTCCATGCCTTTCTTGTATTGAAGGGCCCAAAACTGAACCCAGTATTCAAGGTGCGGCCTCACCAGCACTGAGTACAGGGGCACGATCACTTCCCTGCTCCTGCTGGCCACACTGTTTCTGATACAGGCCAGGATGATATTGGCCTTCTTGGCCACCTGGGCACACTGCTGGCTCATATTCAGCGGCTGTCAACCACCACCCCCAGGTCCTTTTCTGCTGGGCAGCTCTCCAGCCACTCTTCCCCAAGCTTGTAGTGTTGCATGGGGTATATGACTAATAATAAATTGCAGTGCATGAAAATGCATAAAGATATGATCCTCTATTGTCCTTTTGGCTACCACATTTGTTTTGTGACTGCTGTATTTGCAGTTTAAACTTCTTCATGGAGGTTTGAGGAATAAGTAAAAGTATGAGAATGGCAGACTTTGCTGTTTTTTCTGGATGTTCCTTGGGGTCTTTGACCAAGGAGGATCTCAGAAAGTGAGAGAAATCTACTCAAGACTTGGATAAAAGTGCCTTATGGAGAATAAGACATTATAGATTGGGATTTTTATAATTTCCTTTTTAAGAAGCAGGAAACAAGGTTGTATGAGAGTAAGTTAATAAATTAAGCACTGTAATTTATATAATTAAAAAAATATTCATAGAAAGACCTTTTTCAGCCACTTCTAGCACTATAGTAATAAAAGTTATCAGAAAAGACTGCTCTCAGAGAACTTGTGACAATCATAATGATAATCAGTCTTCCAAGAAAGCTCTAGCTGAGTACTACATAATATAGTACTATACTGCAGTTGGAGTCAGGAATCACTTGTAAAACACAGAAGGTATTACAGCATTTACAATTATCCTTGAATGGTTTGGAAATATAATGGCTAAAATTCTCAAAGATACCTAGGAAAATTAGGGAATTAGGGACTTTCATCATATTTTCAAAATCAACTTTGATACCAGGAGTTAGAAATCTCAAATTGATCTAGGAAAACAAACTGCTACAAAAATTATCTTCATCCAAATGTAAATTCAGAAAAATATTAACTTAGGCAACATTGAATCCTCAAGTTGCCTAAAGTCTAATTTCTTCAGGTGAAGTTCCCTAAGAGTGCTTAAATACCTCACCTTGAGAGCTCTAGGACTGGTTACACTTGCTTAGTAGCTAGATGCCTTATGCTTATAGCAAAGCCCAGGCAATCCCTACCCATTTCATTGGCTGTTTCAACGGGCTGGTATGCAAGCATAACCTGACTTAACTATTAGGTGCCTAGGTCCCACCCTTTCCCAGAGTCCAAACCTCTCCCTTTCAGAGTTTGTTTGGCCTTCTCTGTGTTGAGTCATTTCAGCATGAAAATTCAACAGAAAATGTGTGTTAAAAAAGGCAGTTGTTTCCTCAGCACGCTGGCTGGGCTCAATGCAATGTTGGTTAAGTCAGTGTAGTAGAAAGGGTGGGAGCAAAGGGTAGCCAGGACCACCAGCTGGCTCAGACTGCTGTGAAAACCTGACATCAGAGCATGCTGGATTAGACCTCATGAAAAACACAGGAATGAAGGTGTTTTATCCACCCCAGTGGTTGTGAAGGTTCAGTTTCCAGTCATTTAAACTGTGGAATATTTGCACTTTTATTTTTTCATCTGTCCCTATTTGCTCATAAGCAGTTTATGTTGGCTCCTCTTTGAAGGCCAAATCACCTGACCATATCACATGAGCTACTGCACATCCAGAATTGTTTCTGCGGTAGCATGCAACTCAAGAACTGAAGGGACACTGCCAGATCTTCCTGGGACCTAGCTGAGCATCCAGCCCAGCCTACTCCATCCTATTGGAGTCTGGGCAGCCACTGTCATCTTCCACCCATGGACTATTCCTGCAGCTCCTCCTCATCCTCTCTGCTTTCCCAGGTACACGGCATACAACCTGTCATTCTCAGCCATATATGACTTAACTAGGTATTACAGGGTGGCTTTTGGTTCTGAAGGATATTTTGGGAAAAAGTGGTCTTAATATTGTCTGACAGATTTGTTCTTCTTTCAGTAGCATACTTAAATCTTTGTGTAGGAGAGAAAATATACTTATGAGGGTCATTACCTTAATGGCTGAAGAACTCACGTGGGACATGTGGGCTGTAATCCTTCCAAGCTCCTCTGAATCCCAAGTTACCGCATCTTGGTCTATTACACTCACTTTTTAGATAAAAGGGAATGCTGACCTGATTACCTTTTGCCACCAATACTGCATTTTGTGCCTAAAACTGCAAAAATATTAGTTCACAAAGGAATCTGTGGCATGAATTCCAGCTATATGGGGCTGCCTTCTCTGGCAGATCTTCCAAAACTGCTTTAGCAGTATCTGCTCATTGGCTTAGTTCTCCATTCAGCTTCTGGACCCCAGAGACAGCAACTTTGCTCTTGCTGAGCATTCTTTGGGATGGTGAGATATGTAAACCATTGGGGTTGTGGTGCTTGGCTTTTTGATGACCAGGGTCCTGGCTGGAAAGGGGACTTACACTTTTAAGTCCCTTAGAAGCTTTTGAAAGTATCACTGCTTGCCGTATTAGCTGAAAAATATTTTATACAAAATGTGATACCCCCCAGTTGCTTCAGGATATGTAACCTGGATGCTAAACCCTGTGGTCATAGTGAAGCTTCCTATTTACAGACATGTTAAAGAGATGTAGACCAAGAAAGCTTACTGCATTTCTCTGGTGAATGTAATGTGAGATCCTCACATAGTAGCTGATCTAATTTTCATCAGACCCAGCTCGCTATTTTGGGGGATCTCACTGCAGAAAAGAAAGGAATTGCTTATACAACTGTATTTCAGCAAACAGCTTAAAAGTACAGTAGCTTTTCTCCTTGTCTTGCATTGTTAACTTTAGTTCTGTTCTACAATTGCCAGTTAAAATTGTGTTTTTCATGTGACTGAAGGAATTTTTGTGTGACTGCAGTGCTTGAGAATCGTCTATAACTAAAAAAATTGTAAGACTATGCACAACAGATACGAAAATGTTCACAAAAACTTTGTCTGTTTGCTTCATCTATACATTTGAAATATATCTCATGAAGCAGGATGGCAATTTTAGTCAGTCTGCCTCTGCTCTAACTTAAAAAAGGACAAGGCATGGGTTCATCTTGTTTCTGTGTCCATCCTGCTGTCAATCTCCAAACTGCTGGTTAATAATTGCTGACATTCTCTGTGGACATAGTTTTGGCTCATGCTAGTTACGACTCTCTCATATCTAGGCTCAGTTCAGAGATGCTATGGGGTAGGGGTCTGTTCCCAAGAGACAGTATGGGTGAGGCCATCTGGCACAGGTGGACTGGAGTGGACTTAGCTCTATGGACATGCACCATGCCAAACCATTTGTCCTTCAAGCCACAGGGTGAATCCTGGGTCATTTTATTCATTAGTTTGGATGTAGTTTCTACTGACAGAAGGAGATAGACCCACCTCCAGGACGAAAAAGAGCATTCAGCAAGGATGAGATCTTGGTTTCAGCCAAAGACCGGTCTGTCCAGACTTCTCAAATAGCAGAGTACAGAAAGTACTCAAGTGAACGTGGCCATTTGACAATAGGCCAGTTACTTTTTTTCCCCTCTGGATTGTTTTCCCACTTGATTTCACTCTGATGTTGTAAATGAAGAGAGCTGGGAGCGGTGCTTCTGTCAGGTGAAAAGGGTTGTGGTGGTGAACAAAGGAGAAATGACCCAGGACAGTCCATGCTTCCTATAGAGAACAGGAAAGACCGATGACAAAGCAAATAGCTGTAAAGGAGAGGAAAAAAATCAACCTAATTAGGCAACTCTTTCCTCAATTAGAGATGATTGACATTTTCTGATTGAATCCCACTGATTTTTGAATTATTTAAAAGATATATTTAAAAGATTAATTATTCAGACTGCCTAAGTTTTCATTGTTTACTCAAGTTTGCTTTTGCATTGTGTGCATTGAGTTTCACATGCCATATTGGATCAAATTCATATGATGTTTGATCTCAGAGGGTTTTTTAAAATTTTCTTTAATAGGAATTGGCTCATTAAATTAGCTTTGAAGGTTTTTATATTCCTCCTAGGATATACATCTTTGTTTATTAACCTTAACTCTAATAAACTGTTTATCAATAGCAATATAATTGATTGTCATAAGCTTGTGATATTGAATTTCACAAGTTAATGTAAAAAATATTTCTTTGATCTATCTTTTCTATTTTTGTTCTCCTTTAAATTATTTCTCTTTATTGTATCATAAAAAAAATTATTTGAAATACATCATTTCCTTTAATCGTATTTCTTATTTAATATTCTTTTTTCTAATGTAGCAGAAATGATACAATATTTCATATGATTAGGAAACAAAACACCCCAACATTTAAAAGAGACTGGAAGGTAAAATTAAGGGAAAATCAGAATCAGACACTGAGACATATACCTGACAGAAAAATCTTCTTTAAATGAAAAAAGGAAAGATATTAGAAGTCTTTTGTGTTCCACAACACAGTCAGAAAATACCAGGTTTCTGAAAAAAAACCTGCATGATTCATCTGAATAGAATTCCGTAGTCTGGATGTCTTTGTACATGCTAAAGGAAGATTTTAAAAATTTTTTCATTAGTCGGGCACCACATAAAAATTGATAACACATTCCCTGAATCAACCTTTGCTGAAGATGGCAATAATGTAACTTTTGGAGCGCGTTTTCTACTAATATAGTTACTTAAGTTTGCACAGCTGGGAGACTTCTATTTTTTCCTGCAGCCTTTTCTTCCCTCTCTCCCATTCTGATTTGTTATTGTTTTAAATTCTGAGAATGTTTTACACACATTTCCAGTGTACAACATTTGGACACTGATAAACGAATGACAAGTATGATATAAAGCCCCGTGAAAGACCCTGTAGGGTCTACTCAGGGAGAAGAACACATCTGTCTCCAGCTGTGCAGCTATTTAGGAGTGAAATGACTTGTCCTGGGTTGGGCAGAGATGGTAATTATTTTTGTTGTTGATGTGAAGATCAAAGGTTATTCTGAGGAAGTAAGGACAAGGACTGTGGTATTTAGCAGGAAAGATTTATACAGGACATAATTTAGTACATGGTTTGCACATTAACCTGGTGCTAATGCATGTGGAAGACAGAGAAAATGTAAACAGTCCTGATGTAAGATAAATTATAATTGGTGAAAAGCAAATTAATCTACTGGTCATGAATCTCCCACAAGTTAGCAGAATCTTGAGCAGCTGTTACATTCCACAATCGCACTTTGAAAAGAGGGAAACAGCAAATAACTTGTTCCTCCTGTCCCAGCATAGCTTTTTTTCTTTTTTTTTTTTTTTTTTTAAATAATGAAAGCCCTGCTTTTAACAACAGCATCCAGTCCTAGACTAATGTAACTCACAGATTTCTTCCCAGAATAGTGAACCCTTTGGGTTTATGATTTTCAAGGTGCAAACTAAGAATACCCACACAAAACCACAGAGGTAGTAATTTATAAATTACTTTTCATAACTGAGTGTACCATGATCTTCATGGTCAGTAGATGAGATGTAATGTTTGCTTCTTCACGGTTTCCTGATACCAGACCAGAAATCAGTGAAATCGCTTTCTCATGTTTCTCATTCCTAAATTTGACTTCTATATGCAAATAGTTTTTCTCTGTTAAAAGTGACTCGATATAAATCACAAATACACAAATTGTGTGAGCAAAGAGAAAAAAAGCTGAAGAAATGACATGGACCAAAACATTGGGATCCCTTAGAGCCAATCAAGATTTAACTAAGATTTATGTACTATTGTGACATGAAACCTTTTTCATTAACATTGGCATGTGCATAAAAGCTTTTCTGTTCAAAATCTATGAATTTCACTATCCATAGAACCTTAGTTCCCTTTACTAAGTCAGATACTGCTCAGATATGTACTGTTTTAAATAAGGAAAAATGCCATGAGCTAAAATGAGCTATAATGATGTGAAACCAAAATAAATGAGCTTTGAACAAGCATAAAATGCTCATCGCAGATTCCTATGACAAACAATAGCCTGTCTAGAGGAGGTTTGGCCAAAAAAGCAGAGACATAAAAACCATTTCATAACTGTAACTCATTCACAAATATTCATGGAAACACATTTTGCCATGTATATTAAAATTCAGGCATTTATTTCTTGAACAATTGCTAAGCCATCGAGAAACAATTAAGAGACTGAAGTTCTAGGCTTTTCCCCTTCTTTGTCTGTCTTTGTTTCCATTTTCATATGTGCAAGAAAGCACATCCAGGGGATGAAAATATATGGTCTTCTCAGATGGCTTTTCATCCAGGCATCAGATGTCTGAGGAAAGCAGGTAGTGGTGGATTGCAGAGAGAATTCCTAAGCAGGCTTTGACATGGTAGAGAAGTTTTCACCATAGGCAGATTTGGTTTTCTAATTTTGTGCAGGCCCCAGTAAATCTCTCTGCACAGAATAATCTGCTATTACAGCAAGTGCAGCCAAAACCCAGCAATTCTCCAGCTAATTCCGGCTGCAAGCCAAACCTCACTGTTTCCCTACTGTATTGCCCTCCCACAGAACAAAATCTTACTGGATTCCCTTAAAATAGCAAATGAACTTTGAATTCACTGAGGGAAAATCAGCTCCAACCAATGAAGGACAGGCTACCAGGTCTTCCTATGGGTTACTCTTAGTTTAGCATATAAAACCTTCATATAACATATATTTTAGCATCTTTCGAGAATGTAGATAAAGGTAGCCTTTTTGTGTAGTTAAACTAGTGGGGTAGGGTGGATCAATGGGTGCACAATATAAGGGAAGCAGCAGTCTGGCTTGGAAGAGGAGACTCCATCACGGCTCTTTTTCAGGGAGAGTACACAGAGACCAGCAGGTACAGTAAGGCTCAAAGTGACGAGGTTACCAGTCATTACAGGACCGAGATAATTAAAAGCTGACCTGCCAGGAGCTTCAGCTACTGAAACTGTATCTCCCTTATTTACCTCAGTGACAAAGAGCTTCCACGTTGAAAGATTTGGGTGCCAGCGGTCCTTAGTGTCAAATTGCTAAGGAAGGAGCATGGTGAAATCAATAGCAGTTGTTTGTGGGCATGCAGAGATCATTTCTATTGAGCAAAGCAAGGTCATGTCAGGTGGAGTAACTGCTGTAGTGTCACTGGGAGAGAAACGGCTCTATGTGCTTTCTGGCTTTGCTGACATTGTGATACAATGCCAAAACTACTATAAAGGTGATAAACACTGGGAAAGGGTCATCTGTACTCCTACTGATTAACAGATATAGAAAAACATATGTCTACATAACTATCAATTATTAATCTGAAAAAACCCTCTAATAGGTCTTGTATTTCTTGTAACACTTTTGTGTAGAAAGTTTAAAATGAAGCTCAACTCTTTCCTGTTCTCTTTTTCATGTCTTTTTTTTTTTTCATTTTCTGAAATATTCTGATGCTTTTTAAATGCATTTACTCCATTTTACACTTATTACTAAGTTAACATTATTTTTAAAATTTCCCCTGAATAAGCCTGAAGAAAAACTATTTTGTTTCAACATCTATTCCACAGAGATTTATTTATTTCTAAGGGAAAATAAAAAAGAAATTCAACACTTCTCTCCTTCAAATGTTCCACAATGACAAAAGGAGAAAACCTTCAAAAGGTATTTTGGAAAAAAATATCTAATCTTTGGCTTTTGAAAGATCACAGAATGGACACTTTGTATCCAAAAGCATGTTGAACAAATGTTTGTACAGTCAACCTTTCAAGTACAAGATGGACATTTACCACAAAGTCGTGTTTTCCAGGATGGATCTATTCTTTATGATTTTACCTATGTTATATATCTTGTCGTAGAAGCTCATAAAAGTCCACAACATTGTTAGTCACTTAATAAAGACTAATAACATCAGTTGGCCAGAGCTGGGGAAAGCAACTGAAATTGTCCATGCTACTGACTAAGCCAGATTTCACAATAACTTTCAGCAAATCTGTAGAATGCGAATAAACTAGTTAGAGGACAATTTGATCTTAAAGAAAAAAAAAAAAAGAAAAAAAAAAGACAGTGACAATACAAGCATCCAACAGATTTTGAAAATCTTTCTTTTTCTATTTTTTTCTTGCAAATCTAGTAACTTCCTAGTGCCACAGATGCATAGTTGTTTCATAATGTCACTGGGGAGAGCATATTAAACACCGTGTTATTAAACAGAAAAATTCGGCAGGCACTGCATCATCATATTCAGTTCACACACACACCCCCCAAAAAAAAGGAGAAAAGAAAAAAGCCTGTTTCCTCCAAGCCATGCAGCTCTCATACATTTCTCTTCTTTGCAAAAACAATCGCTGAAGAGCTGTTAGTGAAGACTCCCATTATGTAGGAATGTTTAGAGTCATTAGCCTTCAGGCAAAGTTCATCAAAAGAATACAGACAATTACTTCAAAAATACCTGTGGCACTTAAAAAATGCCTCAATAGCATTTGATTCATGCACTTTCAAATTGTAAACTAGTTCTACAGGTTACTGAGAATCTGACTGTGAAGCAAGCCACGGTGTGTGTTGTAGATCAGCCCTCCAAAACCATGGGTCTATTTCTGCCTCGGTACAAAATTCCGTGTAACACCACATTCCTCACCATGTGAATCACAACACATCGCAGCTGCTAGATTTGGGTGGATCACCTTGTTCAGTAGAAAGATCAACTGGCTGAAAGAAAGGAGGAAAAACAGAGTGATTCCTGGCAGTGGAAAAAAAAGTGACGTATGGAAATGTTTCTTAATCCCAGTCATGGTTAGCTGGTAGAACTCATTGCTGCAAGAGCTCATGGAGACAGGATCTGAAGGAAGTTGGACATCTACCAGTATATTTCTAACCCCCAAGAACTAGACTAGTAAAGCCTAAATATACAGACGAGAATGCTAGGAGACCTAAACCATCACACATTTCAGGAAATAAGCCAGCTTATTATTGTAATAGATGGCTTGCAGGAGAATCCTCTGATGTAGTGTGTGTTTATTTCACCAGTATTTGTAATCGGCTGAGAAACAGTGACTGGGCCAACCATGTTAGACAACTGACAGTGTGACAATTTGACCGCTGCTTACAGTCTGAGGTATGCTTATGACCTTACCAAAAACTATCAAAAGTGAGTTGGTATTGTCATGTACATATCCTACCATTTTTGAGTCCTAACAGTAGTTTTAATGCTATGGCATTTAGCTAGAAAACATCTTAGCTTCCAGCTTCTGTGAACAATCAGTGATTTGTTCCTTATTGTCACAGAGACTTTGATCCTGATGATAACCTGATCTTGTCTGTTCTGCATGCCTGGAATAAGACTACTGAATGTTAGAAATGGTGGAATTCATTTGGTGAACTTATATCCTGCTTCACGTTGCATTAATTAGATCCAGGAAGTCAAAGGGATAAAAATCTCTCAATTTATAATGCAATGCAGTGAAAATAATTCATGCAGAGGTATTTGTGAAAGCAGAATCTGTCAAGAGGAATCCTTATAGTCACAACACGCTACTGATGCTGCTTTCTGAAATCTACTGTTCCTTATAATGTTATTAGTTTCTTGCATTCATGGCTGTTTAGTGTTAAAAGTAGATTAAGCATCTGGCCTGTAGATATTTGACAGGCATTACTGAACTATTACAATGAGGCAATAGTTAAATCATTAGTAGAAGTGAAATTTGAAATCTGAAAAGAAGCTTGAGATTTAGCTTCAAGATATCATTCATCCTGTGTGGCTATAACTATAGACTACACTAAATTATAACAGTGGGAGTCCTCTCCTGTCCTGGACTCATAGTCTTGTCATTGGGAACTCTTCATAATGGGAAAAGGCAAAAGAAGCAAGCTCTGCTCCAGAGAAGAGCCCTGCTTACCTGCATCCTTGAGCAGAGCGTGGCTTATGTAGAAGCATAGTTAGAGTTCCTACGCTTCATTTTTTTACTCCTTACTCCACACACAAAGGCCCTTTAATTTCTCCTTTTTAAAGGATTCTGTCTCCAGTCAGGGTCACAGAGGTTTAAGTTCGTTTTCCAAAGATTTAAGAAAAAAAACGTATTCTCAGCCCTCCTCCAGTATAGTACTTAAATCTTTCTTACAATATCTCAGTACGTATAACTGGGGGGAAACTCACATGTAATTGAAAACACTAGCAAGATTTTTAGGCAGCCTTATGTAAGCAAGCCTCTGTACAAGTTTATTGGCTGTAACTTCAATGCCATTGAAGAGGTCTGTCTGGTGGTGCAGCCTTCCCTGTCACAGGAGCATGGTACCAGCAGGGAGACGTATGGTCTCTGACTGCAAGACCCTCAGCTGTGTTGTTAGATATCATCTTTGAGTAGACATAAATACTTATTTTCAAGTTAATAATTTACTTTTGATGCTGCTTTATTTTTTTTGTACTTTGACTTGAGAAAAGAAAATGCAAAGAGTTATTTTCACATTCTGGTTTTCACATGTTAGCTCAGTGATTGCTTGGCAAATATTTCTTTGCTAGAAGGAGAATAGGAGAACAGCTGGACTGGGTTTACCATAAAAGTTTATGGAAATGTTGCAAAATCTACTAATTTGGGCCAATCTTCAACTGGTGCTGTGCAGCATAGAGGCATTATCTGGCCCAGCAAGAAACTTGCTTTAGAGCAGCACTTCCACTGAGCGGTGGAATTTACTGGTATTCCCCACTACCAGGGAGACTGATTGCTGTATCCCAGTCTGAGAGCACACCATAAGCGATACCACACAGTCTGAACTGGACAACACAGTTTGGCTAAAACCATAGAAGAAGAAAAGAAAGCCTGACTAATGTGCTAAATACACAGAAAGGGAAATTAGGTGCAAACAATCCTTTGGAAATATTCCAAGAATAGAAGAAGCACTAAACCCCCCCTCAAATGTATCTGTTCTGTAGCTAAGTGATTATTTGATCTGGTTTGTATTGTATTTTGTATATTGCAACTCTCGTATTGCAAAAAATGCTAGTACATAAAGTTAGAAAAGTATTAATGTAGACTTATTGAATACTCTAAAATTAGTTTATCTGGAGGATAAGAGTTAAATATGTGTATAATTCAGAGTGCAAATTACATTCACTTTGGTGTAGCAGAAGAAATCAAACTTTTCAGGACTAAAATATAGTTTCTCAAGTTGGAATTTTAGAATGATTTTCCATATATTATATGGATTCAGATTAATCTTAATTTTAACAATATATTTTTCCAAGTAACACATATTTTTTCTACTTTCCTTTCTTTGAGTCCTTGAATTTAATAATGTTGGGATTTCCTCCTCCAAAGATGGATCTGCTAAATAAATTTGAATGAACTCAGTACTTAAAAAAAGAATGAAACCTATTAAAATATAGCCTGATAAGATCAGAAGTTTGAATCTATAATCCCCAAAACATGACAATTTGAAATGAAATCTGAATCAACGTGTTCTTCAACTGTTATTCAGAAGCATTACCTCCTTGCTTTAAAAAACATTTCCCCCAGCCCATAACTTGAACATGAAGTTCATATAGGAAAATATTCTAGAATAAGGCTATTATTATACAAGCCCCGTAACTCCTATGGAATTTCCCTTATGAAAGGGAACTCCAGACTGGCCAGTTGGCTTTCCCGACATCTTTGCTGGTAGAGACATTCAGTGGGGTTATTATTGTGGGTAATGCCCCATATGCTTCACGCATTAAGAAGGTGAGGGGAGATGAACACCTGCCATGACATAACTCATAATGAAATTTACTCCGCAAGGTAGAAAAGTCCTAAAAAATGAGTGGAAAATTGCTATTTCTGAATTTGAGAGTGTAGTTGTAGAGGGCACTTCCAGCCAAAAACTGATCAAGGTTTGAAAGAAGTGACAGGGACAGTCTGTACCTTGCATTTGTAGGATCATGGAAAAGGTAAGAAAAAGAAAAAGAAAAAGAGAAAGAAAAAGAAAAAGAGAAAGAAAGAAAAAGAAAAAGAGAAAAAAAGAAAAAGAAAAAGAAAAAGAAAAAGAAAAAGAAAGAAAAAGAAAAAGAAAAAGAAAAAGAAAAAGAAAAAGAAAAAGAAAAAGAAAAAAAAAAAAAAAAAAGCAAAAGAAAAAGAAAAAGAAAAAGAAAAAGAAAAAGAAGAAGAAAAAGAAAAAGAAAAAGAAAAAGAAAAAGAAAAAATAAAAAGAAAAAAAGAAAAGAAACAGGAAAAACCAAAAAAAAAAAAAGAAAAATAAAGAGTTGCCAGATTTTTAAAACAGGCTGGTGAGTTCTGGTTTTGGATGGCAGCACTGACAGGCCTCACCTGTTCCTTGGTGTTAAGCACCACACAAACACAAACATTCAAGAGTAAAAGTACGTTCCTGCGTGCCCCAACAACAGATGGCTTGTAGAAATGGCAGAATGAACTGACACTTAATAATATAACTGTACTTAGAAGCAAGTTTTATGATGCCAAGTACAGTATACATCTGCTAAAATGTAACTGTAAAACAAAAGGCACAAATTACAGATGTCAATGTATTTATGTGATGAATGTGTGGGACGATCCTATGGCAGAAGCGGGGAGGTATGGCAGGACAGGCCAAGGATGTCACTCTTCCCTAAGCATCTCCTTTAACTCCTTCTCCAGGCAGGTATTGGGCTGGATGGACCACTGGTCTGACCCCTCCATGGCCTTTTTTTGTATTTTCAAAAGTGAGCAAACAAGAAGGGCATGTGAATTGAGTAGTCCTCCATTTCAATTTTTGTTTGTCCCTCATTTCAAACAGAGCTACATGAATGATATTTTTGAGAAACAAACTATGCTTTTACCTCTAAACCTTTTCCAGGGTCGATCGGGTGTATTTCACAGGGTGAAATTAAGCTAGTGTAAAAGTGCCCTAGGTGCGCAGCATGGAAACCCTGACAGGCTTTTAGCTATAGATGTGCTAGCAACCCAAATCAAATGTATTGTCATTAATTAAGCAGATGAAACAGAAAACAGAGAGAAAAATTAGCTCAAGTTCAGTGGTTACTTGTTGCAAATTTGTAAATGAGCTCTCTACTGTGGAGATATGTAAAATAATGCTCCTGTTAAAAGTTATGTGGAAAATAAAGGTTCTCAGCAAGCTAATTTTACTCCCTTAACAAAGCATGGTTTCAAGCTATTCTTGTTAACCATCCACCCACTTTCTTTTCCTTCACCACCTCAGATTTGCAGATAGGAGGTACAATTACAGTCCTTTGTTTCATCCTGAGATCTTTTTACAAAATAAAGTCTGCTTTTATCCTGTTGAAACCTATGTGCTTTCCTTCATTGTGTAAAGCTAAAGGAGCTGAGGTCTAACTTTAAAGTAATCCTTTGTGTTGCTTTTTCCCCCTCCCTGCCTCTTTGTAGTATGTATAGCCTAACTGTGTGCCTTCAATTGAACTTTTCCCCTGCGAAATCACACACTTAGAGCAGGAAAAAAAGAGGCTGGGGTGAAATCCTGGCCCCACTATGCTTAATGGACTTTAACAGGGATAGATTTCCACTCTAGTGGCCACTGCTCTTTTGAGTTGCTCCTTTTAGTCCTGCCTGAGATGTTTTTCCCCTCCTGGAAAGCAAGTGCTCTGGTGCAAATTTCTGATGTAGATTGTCTGCTGCAGTGAACAGAGTGCCACAATTTTTTGTGATTTAACTGGCTTTGATGCTGGCACTTGACACAGTAGTGGGGCCATGGTCCAAGAGTTTAAGTAACCCACTCTTAACATACACGCAATTCCTAATATGACTCCAAAAGAAAGAAGCTAAAGAAACCATGTATTTGTATTTATATTTGTATTTGTATTTCCTCTTCTCTACTGGGCTTTTTTCATCTGCCAGAGCATGCCAGGCAGACATTTCTCCAGTGTACTTCATGGGGTTCTGGCATTTGTAGCAGAAGAGGATGTTGCAAAAGATAAGAAAGGGATGTAGAAATAAGGAAAGACAGTAAAAACAATGAAAAAAAAAAGACAAAAATTACCAAGATAAGGTTGACAACAGTAGTGGGGATCTTGGCCACTCAGGTAGGTGTTTGTCTGCAAGATCAATATAGTAGGGGAATGGGGACAGAAAAGTTGAGATGCTAATGCTGGTGTGCTTCTCACGGTAGACTCTGCTTTTACTTTCATGCCTGCGACACAGCTGGTCTCTGAAGGAGCCACAGGAGATGGGATTGATGGCAGGCTTGTCAAAAGAGTGTATGCCTGAAAACTAAACTCTTCATCCTTCCTCTGCCAGTAGCTTCAGACTGTGCTGATTTCCTGACCATCTCCTTCATTTCCATTAAGTAATCCCACTGAGCAAGCACACTGAGCCTTCAGGGCAGCACATGCTTTGGGTTGAATCAAATCCACAGGGATGTAGAGATTGGAATATATATGCTTCATCAAACAGAATGCGCAGATTCACATTTCTGTGTCTTTTCCTTCCTTCCTCAGTGAGACCCAAAACGCGCAACATCATGATCCTGGGAGAAGCTGCTTCTTCCTTACTCAGTATCAGCTCCCCTCTGCAACTGAGGCACCACCTTTCCGAAATCAGTACTGTAAAAATAGTTAAACTTCTACAAGCCCCTCATCTCTTCCAATGAGATGTGCAGGGCACTGTGAACTTGTTCACAAAAAAGCTGCTTCCCTGTCCACAGACATAGCCATAGTCTTCCTACCACCTATACTCATCTTCAGCTTAAAAGGAAGAGCAGTTCCACCGTGATCATAGTATCTTTTCTCCCTTTGTATCTCTCTTCAAATATTTTTCTTATTCTGTTCTCCCGGCACATTAAAGAGATGATTTTTTCCTTCCAAATCCATCCATGAGATGGATACTAAAAGATATCATAGACATCTCTTGGTGTTTGCATTTCGCATAGGATATTGAGAAATTGGAGAGGCTGCAACATGATTTGAGAGCTGGAGAAAACATCTGAAACCCCTCAAGTCTGCTTAGGTTATCAAAAAGAAGACAAAGTGGTGACTTGATTACTGTGTCTCAGTACATCTGGTGAAACATTTTGACATTGTAAATTCATCCAGAACAGGAGTTTCATGAGGACTGAAACAACTTGCAAACATCAATGAATTCAGAGCATAGTTTCAGCCAAAAGTGGAAAATCTTTTTGTTTTGGCACTTTTTAAGCTAAAGTTTATTCCTGCATTTGAAAAGATTTTAATTTAAAAATGTAACTAGGTGAAAAGAGGTTAAATGAAAGGGCCTACCTAATCATTTTGTATTGACCCAACCCTTTTCTTTGTTAAGACACTTATTATGTTGATAATAACTGTTCTAGCAGTCCAGCTATCACTGTGTTAATTATTCTAGCGCCAAAGAGACATCCCCTGTGGTGGGCTTTCTACTCTGAAGTTGATGTAATAAAAAAAAAAAGCAACAAGACCCTGAGCACTCTTGGATATACACATAACCTTTTACCAATGGGAAAGTTAGAGAATGGCCTACTCAAGTTTTAATCTGATAGTTTGTCTCACAAAGAAGGGGAGGGAAAATTTAACCACTTAATTACTATCATCATTGTTTTTCAGCCTTAGTAACGATTCAAAGCTTTCCTATCAGAACCTTCTGATGTTAGCAGCGACCTTCAGATGGAGTATTCTCACACCCTCTAATTTTTAGCTTTTTGATTTGAAGATGCTCAGCTTTATAAAAAGTATTTGCTAAAATAATTATTCTGAAGATCCCTGCAAAATACCAAAATATTTTAGTTCATTTAAACTCTTGTGTACAAAGTTGTAGGGTGGGATTGTTAAGGCAGTCAGGGAAGTGGACCCCTCAGGGAGATGACCTAAACTTTTTTTCTGAATGAGGAATCTCAAGCTCGGGGTCTAGGTGAGAGAAGGAAAAATTGTGAAATGAAAGGACACGTTTTCAACATTCTTATGAAGCAAAGTCACTTTGTGCTGATACAGCACTTGTACCTGCACTCTGCTTTTTGGAATAAGTGGTAGTGTTTCTCTCCCACTCTACAGCATACCAAATTTAAAGACAATAAAGATTAACTATCTCCAGCAACAGTACTTACGTCTGCTCCATAGGGCAGCCAGCCGCTCTGGACTCCTCCAAGCTGTTCTGAAAAAGAAAGTATTTGTCTAATTGGACAAAGGTGCTTGGTGGAGCTCTAAAATAATCACTACCATCCCTCATCTTTCCCAGCCCTAAATATACATTTGAACTCTATCTTTTAATCCTGTTTTTTTGGCAGAACATCTTTAATCTCCTGCCCTCCATACTAAGAAAAATTCATCTGCATGTGAGTTTAAGTAAAAGTTGCTATTTATAGTAGTTTTAAGTGGTTTATATTGTCTACATTTTTATTATACTGTCATGATAAATTTACAGGCTTTTTTCCAGTGTTTTGCTTGAATAGAGACTCAGATGTGTGCTCTGCTTACATCGCCTAACTACTGAAGTTGGATGATTTTTTTCTTCTTCCAGTAACAAATATCTTTACCCCTTCCTATCCTTTTCTAAAATATAGTTTGAGGTCATTCAGAAACAGTTGCAACTTTGACTTGAATTTTCTTTAATTGTTCCCACCAAGTGAAAAATAAAGACAAATTCTGGAAATGAGAAATTCCAAATGTTTTAAATCCTAGGGTTTGGTTCACAGCAAGCCTAAGGTGCCCTTTATAACCCTGTTTTGCCACTGTCAGTGCACCCATGGTTAGGATGCAATGTGGTAGTTTGGGTATTTATTTCAAGGATGCCCTACTCAAGCCCTCTACCTGTTTCTTTTTTGTTTTCAGCCTTTTCCTGTGGAATATAGTGTGATGATTCTCTGCCCCTCTTTGTGATTTCCTGTTTAAACTCCTAAAATATCTATGAAATAATTAATGAATGTTACTTCAATTAGTAAGAGAAGAAATAAGAGTTGTATCGTATATTCTGGCTCTGTGGTCATATAGAAAAAGCAATTATTTTACAGCCCACTACCTACATGCTAAATTTTTGGGTGATGATTTCCTGGATACATTAAGTTGAGTTAATAAAGAAATTTGATGCTGTGTTTTGGGTAGGGGGAGGTCTGAAAAGCTGGCTGGGTTAGTCACTGACCTAAGGACTGCTTTCTTCTTAGTGACCATTCCATAGGATAACCTGGTTTCTTAATGACTGTTTTATTTTGTTTTAATTCTATGGTTGTTGTGACAGAATAAATTATCAGCTGTAGGAAAAAAGCCAAAGCATCTAGGTTCAATTAATCATTAATCCCCTCGTGGTTTGCAGGGAGCTGTGGCAGGAGTGGGGAGAAGGCTCTAAGCTGGACTCAATGTCCAGTAATGCAAGAAGTTTTCAGGAGTTTCTGAAGAAAGGACTTTTCTAATGCGAGATTGACAGACTGCAGGGCACATGAACTAATCCTTCCATTCTGATCAAGCCTTGCTGTGACCAGTTTTGGGCCTGACACTGCAGGAAAAAATGTAGTTCAAATAAAAAAGGACAGCAGAGGGAGTAATCTGAGATCTTGAAGACATGGTTTATCTGGAAAGGAAGAATGAGTTGTGTTAAGGCTTAAAGAAGTGTACCTCATGGGAGTATTTGAAATAAACAGAGGGGAAGAAAAAGATCTGATTTCTTGGTCAGTGAAGGACCAGTCAAGAAGTAATAGGCTGAAACCACATTACGGAAGGTACAAGTTATCAACAGGAAAACTTTCCAGTGATAAGCAGCAAAGAACATGTTCCCATATTCCTGTGACAGGATAAACATACCTCAAAACAAGCTAGGATTGACCCTCTAACACTATCCTATATTTCACCATATGTGCTCTGAATCAGGGAAATTTAAGTGTTGTTCACCTTCTTCCTTGGACCTTGCTTTAATCCTTGAACCAATGATTTCCAAGTTGGAAGATAAGGTGTGAGCACAATGAAAATGAGCTACCAAGCTTATGCTAATCAGCTCTGGTTCTGCAGGACAGTATCGATACAGGTCTTGAGACGGGTCTGAGGAAGGCAGGAGGCTAAGGAGCCAGACCTAGTAATGCATGGGACAGGGCCGATTTATGTTCCTGATGCTCAGTAATATAAACACTGGGTCTAGTTGATGCTTGAGTTTTGGTCCCTGATCTAGTGGGCATGTGTTTGGATAAAATAATATAGTTTCAACAGAAGAAGCTCAGTTTGCCACTTGCTCCCAGAAGACTTTCTAACTTTCAAGCCCTTCTTGAGAGATGAGGGTTAAAGTCCTTTAACTCAGAGAATTCATTAGCTACTGTCTGGATTAGTACTTTAACCCCTGAGCTACTGGATAAAAAGAGCAGAGGAAGGATCTTCACACCAGAAGTTTTGTGAAAAATTTAGCTTGAAGAAAACCAGATGAAACTATTGTATGAATTCAGCAGAATTTATGTATAGTTTTAGGGTGACTGAAACTGAACTTCTTTTTGTGAAAAAAAAAAAAAAAAAAAAAAGACCTTCTTACCACTGTAAACTGTTTCTAAGGTGGTCTTCTAACACTTTTGATTATATTACAGTGTCAATACATTTAGGCATACAAGGTTAAATTTAATGTTTGGACATGATCTCTGTGAATGCAATGTCTTCCTTCTTTTCTGGAAAGATATGACCTGACAACAGCTGTTAGCCTTATGAGAATAATGTCCTAAGTACTGTTTAGATGTTTGCTGCTGTTTTAAATGGTTTCAAGAGACCAGTGGACAATGCTTCTCTATGCTTTCTTTTACAAAATGACCAAAAAGTTAACTGTGTCACGATCCTAGAAGATAAAGAATGACATAAAAAAAAAAAAAGACATCCCATTTTATCATTAGGTTACTGTATGTGCAAATACTTCTTTTCAACTCTGCCTGCTGATATTAAAATGCAGTACCAATTGCAACAAACCTAATTATTTATAACAACAGCCCTTTTCCTTTTTTACCCATTTATCAAAGTGCCAGAGTACTAGAACTGTACTATTTATGAATTATAAGAACAAGTTTAAAATAATATCTCCAACTTATTTATTGCTTAGCTATTTGGGGAGCAACTGTGATCTGGTCAAATTTACTTGTAAATATATGATTGATTCCAGCATATAGAACCTATGCATTTTTCAGTCAGCCTAAACAAGTACTTATCCACTCCTGAATTCCCTGCCACCCAAAGCAGAGAACGATTGTTTTCTGAGCCATGGATCTGACTATTGTCCAGATTTTTTTTTTCTTTTTTTCCCCCCCATAGTAAACCTCCACTATGTTGCTGTCAGTGATGGTACTGAAAACCAGCATGGTGAGGAAAGTGAGCCCACCACTGTAAAAAGAGGAACAGAATAAGCAATATAAGTGGAAGCCAGAACCACAACAACAACAAAAGTCTGCAAAACAGAAATAAAAGAATAGTTTTGGTATTTTTTCTTCCTGTGTTAGCGTTTGTTGCTGTCACTTCTCATTTCAAGAAAGAAGATTGCCCAGTTTAACTTATTTTTCGATATTAAAAGAAAACAAAACTGGCACTAGTAAAGAGCTCTATGTGCAATTTTAATGGGAAAAAAATTTGTAAGAACTCAAGAGCAGATGAAGGGCTGTTGAAGCGTATAGCTGTGACAATGCTTGTGGGAAAGTCTGGAACAGCAGGGAGTAAAGTGTCAGCCAAGAAACCTGAAAAATAGTCCAAATGCTATTATGAAGTCCTTCTTTTAATAATGTGTTTTTAATTTTAATACTATATTACTATTTTGTTTATTTCTTAGGGACCTGTGCTTATTATAAAGCATTCCTTGAAGCTGTCGGTCTGTGGGAGCTCCCCTAAACTCCCTCAAAATGCAGCTTTAGCGGTTTTCCTCTGTTTTGAGAGGGTACATTAATAACCACATACTAATATAGGCATCAAATAGGCCACCCGCCATCCAAAAAGTACAGTCCACATTTCTATCCACTCTTTAGGGCCGCAAGCCTAATGGGAATGATGTCAAGGGGTTCAATGAAACACTCTGTGCGTCTCTTGACTTCTGTCTTAGGGAGGATCTTTCTGTGTTTGACAGCTATTCATTCCGTCAAGGAATATTAGAGAGGAGCTGATTTAGTGCTGACGAGAAAGGAAGGGTGCCACCCACCATATCGTCATCAGCAGAACTGGTGTCCAGCTTGGGCTCTTGCCCTTTGGTCATGTCTGCATACATATGACCTGTAAGCTTCTCTAATTACTCATAGCTCTTGAGTTGATCACTCACATATGGTTCACGACCACGACCTATGAGCAATGTCTGCAGCGGCGGGAGCCTCATTTTCTGGCTGACTCCAGAGAGTTCATGCTTGCTCTCGTAACTCTCTATTCCCATCTGTGTCTGGCCAGGTCTTCTGGGTCTGTCCAGGAGCAGACACATGGGCACAAATGAGGTTTCTGAGGAAGCGCATATTTGTGCATATGTGTATGTGTAATTTTTTATTACAAGCAGGGCTGGCAGCTCTGTTTATTTAAAGTTGCCTGACACTTTCTACCACAAAATCTTATTTCCAGTTGCTGAAATTTAACTATTCAATCTGAAATTGTTTAAGTCAATAGCCCACCTCAGATTCAAAAGATTGTAAGGGCATGTGCTTATTTATTTGAAGTTATCAGGCAAGCCCCTTCACCATTTTCCTGAAAGTTAAGGACACTAATACATTGCTTTACAAGCAGTACATTTCTTTTCCCACATAAAACCCCACAGTTCTCTGGTGAGAACTCATGCCTTCACAGTAGCAGGGAGGCCTGCCAGCTCGGCTGGCATATTGGTGGCTGCTAGTCTAGGGGAATGCTCTTTTAGTGATAATGTGTCCAAATCTGGCTGAGATTTAAGCCAACACCTCAGAAATTGCAGCCTGCCCTGTAACTGCAACTGCATTTGCTATTGCTGCAGCCGTGTGAAGGAACATGAACTGGTTGTAGGCTGCTCTCTAGCGTCTCTTGATTGACTGGGCTCCTGACTGCATTGCTGTCAAAATTCATGTGTCTGTCACTTATTCTACAAGTCCTTAGGACATGCCTTACAAGGACAAGACATCATGCATTCACCAGATATACCCAGTAATTGCAGATTATGCTGGTGCCACCTTTCAATGATCTCAAAGAGCCAGGGACCATCCGCTAGCTCTGAGACCAGGTGACTTGGCTGTATCCACACTACATAACACTTGGCCTTGGGTCCCAAAACATGTGTGATACATACGTGCACCTAATGTAAAAGGTATTTTTGGGATATACCAAAATTACTGTAATCAGCTGGCTCTCTCTGATGTATTGAATTCACTACACTTCCTGATCTATGCATGGATAGTAGCCATTTTTTTTGATATTTCTTAGTATTCAATAGCCCAATCAGAGCTACTTCTCTGGCCAGAACAGCAGACAATGGAGTACGTCAATACCTCCAGGACAAAGATTCTGTGCAGAAGAAAAAAGGGTATTTATAGCAAACCTCAGATGTTCAGTAACCATAGATTCAGTCAGATTGGTGAAGGGCCAAACCCAAGGCACCTTAGAAGGACCAGAAGGGGTCCATCACAGCAGGCGGAAAAGTCCTTACTTACCAAAGGCTACTCGTCTCCTGCCAGAACCCAACACTCCTCCCTGCTATCACACTATCAGCAAATGCAAACTCCTTCTAGTGATAATGAACAAAGACAACGACCGCTCTAAATGTGTTATCAAGTTACTTCATTTGTTCAAGTGGAAGAATTTTTGCCTGGTGTACCAGGAGATCAAAGGGCAGTTACATAAGGTTTCTGTTCTCTTTTCTTTTCTGTTTTCCTTTTTCTTTTTTTAATTTCCTTTAAAAGAAAAACCCCAGACCTTCTTCACACATAAAAGAATTGTAATCCAATAGCATATTCAGAATTTAGGAAATTCCAGAAAAAAAGGCACTTCCATCCTGTTCGTGTTTATATTAAAAATGTGATTTTATAAAACATAAATATAGAAAATACTATATAGTTTGCATCAGTATAAAAAACAACCAGATTTTTTTTTTTACAAAAGCCTTAATCACAATGTGCATTATCCTCTGTTTCCTAGTATGTAATCTTTTATTACAGTGTCTGCTTTACAAAATTGTCTTGAACTGGATTTTTTAAAATTAGTTCTCTAGTATTTGTTTAATATTATTTTCCAAATAACCGCTAAAAAAATTCCTCAGTTTGATCCTTCCTTCTTTCTAGAATTGTCATTCATGAATAATGAACCAAATAACTTTTTGGTATTTTTCTACTCTATTTGACATTTTCTTTATGTAACCAGCCTGAATTTTAATCCAATAAATTAAGAATTCCTTCACTAATAACTATAAGAAATGCAATTGCACACAAGAAGAAAATTATATAATACAAAGTAATACCAGACTGAAAAGCCAATCAATTGTTTCTAATAATTTTTAGTATTGTGAAAGAAAAAAAAAAACCAAAACAGCGCATGATGTTTTCAAGCAGAGCAGCTTTTAGAGAGCTTTTATCAACAGCAGCTGTCACAGATGGGTTATGTTAGTTAAGAAGATTCCAAAACAGGAAAGCAAACCCCATGCTTAAATAAATGAGAAGAATATCAGCTTGGTTATAATACTCTTTCACTAAGAGAATATGTAATGTTGGGCTCGTCTGTGTTTGCTTAGACATGAGTAAGGAAGTGTAGACCATAAAAATATAGTTCAGAGCACTTTTTCCCATCTAAAAAACTTGCATCTATTCACATGCTCAATGATTAAACAGAACACAATATATCATTCCACATATTTTGAGGACTTCGTAGGAGCCTGGATGAGAGAAGTGCTCAGAAGATCTTGAAGCCAAACACTTTAGTCGAAGGAAAACACTTTATTGCCAGATTCATTTGTGAACATGATAGATATTTTTATCTTAATGTATTACAAATGGATGTAGTTATTAATTTTTATTTGAATCTTTACAGAATTTTAATTAAACAAAACTGTTCTCCATAGAATTAGCAAAGACAGTCAAAACCCAAAAGGTATTCATAATCTGAAAATGAATAAAACTTTGTCTGACGTCATCTCACATTTTCTGTTTTTAGTCATGTCAATAGAATTAACTGGAGTGTACTCAGTGATTCCTGTAATCTGTGTTATAACACAGCTCTTCATGAAGTGACAATGATGATGGTTATATTTGTCAAGTTCACTGCATAGTCACATGGAAGAACTAATCAGCATCAGAACACTGTTTTAAGAAATATTTCTCTAGCCAAATCCATCAGCATAATCTAATAACAAACTATCCATTTCAGGCTTTGCAATCAAGATTATGTTCTTTATTCTGTCTATGTAGCGTAAAGCATGAGATGGAAAAATGCAAGCATGTTCTTGATCTTATGTACAGAGTGCTCTCACAATCATAGAATGGTTTGGCTTGTAAGAGACCTTCAAAGATTATCTAGTCCACCCTCCCTGCCATGGGCAGGGGCATCTTTCACTCAGGTTGCTCAAAGCCCCATCCAACCTGACCTTAAACACTTCTGATGATGGGGCAGCCACAGCTTCTCTGGGCAACCTGCTCCAGTGTCTCACCACCCTTATTGTAAGAACTAGAACTCCTTTAAGTTCCACAGTTTGTGTTCTCAACTGCCCAGTGCTGCACCTTCAGCAGGACAGTCAATAAATGGTTTAATCTTCTGGAAGAAGATAGGGATTCAAATCACCTGAGGTTAAGGTGGGATCTTGGCCACATAGCCTAGGCGGCAGAATACTACATGTGAAGGGTGGTAGTACTACCATCACTACTCATCTGAAGAACAGGCCAACCATTTGTATGCAAAGAGCAAATGTGATGCTTTAGGTGCTGACAGTAGTTTCAGCATCTGAATCCATCTTACAGAGCAGGTGAAGTATGTGCGAGGGTCAGAAGTCTGAACACTCTCCTTTGGCTGCATCTCTCATACTCATGTAGGCTGATGTTATCTGTACCCTCCTAAGGCAGCTAACTTTCTCAATTTATTGTATAGGGAATGCAGAGTCTTGCCTCAGTGTTATGAATTCCATTTCCTAACACTAGCACCTGTAATTCAGGTGTAGTTAAGCCACATCAACGTGCTTGTCTCAGAATGTGTCCAAGCAAGAGAACTTCACTAAGTACACATTATACCATACTAGAATTTGAACTGTGCTAGTTGCTGGGTGCTCGACTCACCTCTGCACATACTTAGCCATGGCTTTACTGCTTTCCAAACCATTTTTTTTTTCCTTATACCTGATATATACCTCAAAGTAAATGAGTGGTGTTCTGCTATGAAGGTGACGAGGCCGACAGCTCAGATGAAATGCCTCTATACAAACGCACGCAGCATGGGAAACAAACAAGAGGAGTTGGAAGCTATCGTGCTGCTAGAAAGCTACGACCTGATCGCCATTACGGAAACTTGGTGGGATGAATCCCACGACTGGAATGTAGCTATTGATGGCTACAGGCTGTTCAGAAGGGACAGGCGAGGAAGGAGGGGCGGAGGCGTTGCCCTTTACATCAAGAAATCAATACAGTGTGAAGAGCTGGCCCTGAAGAATAGCCATGAGCAGGTCGAAAGCTTATGGATAAGAATCAGAGAGAGAGGCAACAAAGGGAACCTGGTGGTTGGTGTCTACTACAGGCCGCCAGATCAAGAGGAGCCGACTGACGAAGCGTTCTTCCTCCAACTCCGGGAGGCTTCGTGCTCGCAGGCTCTCGTCCTGCTGGGGGACTTCAACCACCCTGACATCTGCTGGAAAACCAGCACGGCAAGCTGTAGGCAATCCAGCAGGTTTCTTGAATGCATTGAGGACAACTTCTTAAGCCAGGTAATAGACACCCCTACCCGAGGGGATGCGATACTGGACCTGGTGGTCACCAATGCAAGTGAGCTCGTCGGAAATGTCAAGATCGGAGGCAGCTTGGGTTGCAGTGATCATGTGCTGGTAGAGCTCACACTCCAGAGGGAAATGGGAAGAATGAAGAGTATAGTCAGGACCCTGAATTTTAGAAAAGCAAACTTCCAGCTCCTCAAGGAGATAGTCGGAAGGACTCCCTGGGAAACGGTCCTCAGAGACAGGGGAACAGAACAGAGCTGGCAGCTCTTTAAGGAAGTGATCCACAGAGCGCAAGAGCTCTCGATCCCCAGGTGTAAGAAATCGGGCAAAGAAGGGAAGAGACCAGCATGGCTGAGACGAGACATGCTGGACAAACTAAGGAGGAAGAGGGAGCTGCACAGGCAGTGGAAGCAGGGACAGGCATCCTGGGAAGAGTATAGGGACGCGGCCCGGTTGTGTAGGAATGGGGTCAGGAAGGCCAAGGCTCAGCTGGAGCTAAACTTGGCTAGGGATGCAAAGAATAACAAGAAGGGTTTCTACAGGTATATCAGCCGGAAAAGGATGGTTAAAGAAAGCGTACCCCCACTGATGAGCGAGACTGGCAAGCTGGTAATAGCAGATGAGGAGAAGGCTGAGGTACTCAACAACTTTTTTGCCTCAGTCTTCACTGGGAAGCTCTCTCCTCACCCCACCCGAGTTGATGGATGGCATGAGAGAGACAGGGAGGGCAAAACCCTTCCTGCTGTAGGAGAAGATCAGGTTCGTGACCACCTGAGGAACCTGAATGCGCATAAGTCCATGGGACCTGATGAGATGCATCCCAGAGTCCTGAGGGAATTGGCCGATGTAGTCGCCAAGCCACTCTCCATGATATTTGAAAAGTCATGGCAGTCAGGTGAAGTCCCTGGTGACTGGAAGAAGGGAAACATTGTGCCCATTTTCAAAAAGGGTAGAAAGGAAGACCCTGGGAACTACCGACCTGTCAGCCTCACCTCTGTGCCTGGGAAGATCATGGAACAGATCCTCCTAGAAGCTATGCTAAGGCACATGGAGGCCAGGGAGATAATTCGAGATAGCCAGCATGGCTTCACCAAGGGCAAGTCCTGCCTGACGAACCTAGTGGCTTTCTATGATGGTGTGACAGCATCAGTGGACAAGGGAAAACCAATAGATGTCATCTATCTGGACTTCTGCAAAGCCTTTGACACAGTCCCCCACAACATCCTTCTCTCTAAATTGGAGGGCTATGGATTTGACGGGTGGACTGTTCGGTGGATAAGGAACTGGCTGGATGGCCGCATCCAGAGGGTAGTGGTCAATGGCTCGATGTCCAGATGGAGACCGGTGACGAGTGGTGTCCCTCAGGGGTCCGTACTGGGACCCGTGCTGTTTAATATATTCATCAATGACTTAGACAGCGAGATTGAGTGCACCCTCAGCAAGTTTGCGGATGACACCAAACTGAGTGGTGCGGTTGACACACCAGAAGGACGGGATGTCATCCAGAGAGACCTGGACAGGCTGGAGAGGTGGGCCTGTGTGAACCTCATGAGGTTCAACAAGGCCAAGTGCAAGGTCATGCACCTGGGTCGGGGTAACCCCCAGTATCAATACAGGCTGGGGGAAGAAAGGATCGAGAGCAGCCCTGCCGAGAGGGACTTGGGCGTGCTGGTGGATGAAAAGCTGGACATGAGCCGGCAATGTGCACTGGCAGCCCAGAAGGCCAACCGTACCCTGGGCTGCATCAGGAGAAGCGTGGCCAGCAGGTCGAGGGAGGTGATTCTGCCCCTCTACTCTGCTCTGGTGAGACCTCACCTGGAGTATTGTGTCCAACTCTGGAGCCCTCAGCACAAGAAGGACACGGAACTGTTGGAGCGGGTCCAGAGGAGGGCTACTAAAATGATCCGAGGGCTGGAGCACCTCTCTTATGAGGACAGGCTGAGGGAGTTGGGCTTGTTCAGCCTGGAGAAGAGAAGGCTGCGGGGAGACCTGATTACGGCCTTTCAGTATCTAAAGGGGGCCTATAGGAAAGATGGGGAAAATCTTTTTAGTAGGGCCAGCTGTGAGAGGACAAGGGGTAATGGTTTTAAACTAAACCAGGGTAGGTTTAGACTGGATATAAGGAAGAAATTCTTTACAATGAGGGTGGTGAAACACTGGAACAGGTTGCCCAGAGAGGTGGTGGAGGCCCCATCCCTGGGAACATTCAAGGACAGGTTGGATGGGGCTCTGAGCAACCTGATCTAGTTAGTGGTGTCCCTGCTCACTGCAGGGGGGTTGGACTAGATGACCTCTAGGGGTCCCTTCCAACCCAAAACATTCTATGATTCTATGATTCTATGATATTTTGGTATTGTGAATATATTAGAAAGGTTTCTTTAACTACCTGCCTGACATAACCATTGGCTTGCTATGGGCAAGGAGGTGTTGGAGGGCTATTAAGAGAGTAGTTGTTGACTGTAATATGTAGAATAGAATGTTTAAACCCAAGGGATCCCAGTTTTGATAATTCCCTTGTAAACTGGTGTTACCAGTATAAACATGAGAGCTGAAAACGTGAAAAAAAAATGAATAGGTTTAGATATGTCTCTGAACTACAATCCTTTGGAGAACATGCTTCCCCAAAATGTGTCTCTTGGCTCTTTAAGGGCTAAGAACTTAATCAGATTTCCTGTTGCTGACATCCTCCTTTATTCAAATGGTCTGAGCAATATAATTAATTCAGAAGAGTTATAATCAGTCTGCACTTAGCTTGAAGTTTTCTGCCTGCATTTCAGATCAGCCAAGTCCTGTGTTCCTAAAAACATATGTTATTTTTAACACCATTGATCTAATAAATGCATACAGTCCCCCTAAAATTCTTGCCCTGTGTTATTGAAAATCACAGCCTAAAGGAATCTATAGGAGCTCTATTCTTCTAAGCATGTCTGTAAGTTCTTTTGGGGTATCTGCTAAGTATAGAGAGTTTTCTAAACTCTTTTTAAGATAAGGCATGGGCAATCCTATGTGGGAACTGTCATATAACACATTGTAAAACTTTTTAAAGTTTAAAACGTTTGACTGTATCAAGAGGTCAGAAAGATAGGAGACTTGGGGAAAGGAATGTGTTAGTTTGCTTTTAATAAAGACAAAAGGAAGGGCCAGTAAGTAATGCAGACTAAAGCTACTAAAGGATTAAAAGGTGCAAAATTATAAATAAAATTATAATAATATTTAACAGCAAGTACATCCTCAGTCCTAATGATTTTGTATATTTTACATTCTTTATGTGCACAACAGCAATATATTTAATACTAAAAGTAATGTTATTTTGATAAAAACTATATCACAAAATTATAATTTAAGAATCATTCAGTATTTAGAGATAATAAAAAAAATAAGTAGCAATAGAATCTGTCCTAAATGGTTCATAAAATCAGCATCTAAACAAAATAACAGAATTCAGTTCAAACTGATGGTAAAATTGAATTTGTTTGAATGTGAGGTCTTCAAGTAGCTCAGTGAACCAGTAAGACTGAAACCAGCTGTTGGAAGTACATAAAGACATCAAAAGAACTCACTAGAACTAAAAGTGGAAGAGACTATCAATGAATTCTGCTTAGGATTGAATGATATAAATAGCAAGAAATCCAAACAGAACTGTTATTTATTTTTCATAATCAGCATTAATCAAACACAGGGTAAGAATTTAAGATTGCAATTTCTCAAAATATATTCAGAATGAAATATTAAGGCAACCCATCCTTCTGCCTAACAATTTCTTCCTTTTTTTTTCTTCTTTCTTGTTTGTATTGTGAGATGATCTTAGTCCAGCTCTTACTAAGTACTAGTCCAGACCACAATGCTCTTTTTCCTTCCTTTCTTAAGCTGTGATTTAAAAAGGTCTAACAGCTACATTGCCGGTCATGTAGCTGTAGTGGAAAAGCTAAGGAGAGCACATGGGAGAAGGAGCAAAGAGAACACCTTCTTGTTCTCACTTCTGTCAAGTAAATGTCGTTGTTTGGTGGACCAAAGGAGGAAATTCAGACTTGATGTAAAATTTTCACCCAATCTCCTCTTCAAAAGCATTAACTTAGTTAGCAGAGCTGAAGTCATTCTGCCAAAACACTGTGTATCTTTGGCATTCCCAGATAATCAGACACAGAATATATTCCTGTAGGTATAATTGAATTCTGAAGTAAGTACTTACTGTAGTATAAAATACACTTGGGCAGCATTTTCATTACAGCACTTAATCCAGCTGAAATCTGTATGAGTGCCTCAGAATTCCCCCAAAGAGTATCGTGTTTGCAAAAATAGATTTGACAGATGTACAATAGGTCATGAAGTATTTAATAGAGATAACACCTCCAAAACATAATTACTTCCACAATGAAATGAATAAAAGAAAGGTGTAGAGGATTCAATAAAATAAGTCTGAAATGCTACACATTTTATTGAAGTACCTAGGAGAGACTGATCTTTCCAAGAAAAGAGCTGAACCTTATTACAAAGCAGAGGTGGAATATCTGCACTCAGGACATGGCTTCCAAAACGCCAATTATTTTAATGTGACTGTAGGAATTTTAAGACATAGATTGGTAGGAGAAGTATTTTAGTTGGGTTTTAAAATGAATTCCTAAAGTCTATGAAAATTAGTCTAATTATTTATTTTCAAAAACACCGCACCTCATTAAAAGATATAACAGAAAAATTCTGAATAAGTTTTCAATTGCCAAATTGGTTTAAGAACTAAAATAAATCTGGAACTTTTGGAACTTCTACTGTCTTTCTGAGATTTCAAAATTTTGGAAAGCAGTACTTAGAGAGACACTTATTTCCATTTGATCACTTCAGATGGTGTTTCCGTCTTCCTTGCTGAAGAGTTTGTAAACTATGGGAAACATATTCAGGTACAAAAAAATGTGCTACAAAGACAGGCACCTAATAAGATGTCTCATTAAGTATATATATAAATTCCCTTATGTCTAAAAAGTAACATTTAATAATATAGGGAACTGATGTTTTCAGCATGGACAACTGTAGGAATTTTATACAATTACAAAAATTAAATGGTATAGTGTCCTTTTTCTGTCTACACAATATCAAAACGTTTCAGTGCTAGGTTTCTGATTTACATAGCCACCTATAGCTGTTTCTTAACTATGCAGTTTGTAATTCTGTTGGCTCTTAGTGCCTAATAACAGCTTCCAGGTTATCAGAATATATTCATCTGCATGATTATTATGTATTTCTTCTTCAATAGCCATCAGCTGAATAGGCAGATCTCTGCTCAGTGTGATGCCTCCTGTCTTGAAGCTTTTCAGAAATGCCAAGACCCTTGCCAGCAATAAAGCTTCAGTTTCTCTCCTCCCTCCTTCTCTTCAACACAGGCAACCACCCCCAACCCAATGCAAACCCATGGTAGAATTTACATAAAAGAGAAAGAAAATCTCTCTCCCCCTCAGGCCCAGCCCCACGGCAAGTGGAGTCAATGGAAGTTTTGCCAATGACCTCAGTAGGAGCAACACTCTCTAAACTTCCTTTCTTCTAGCAGGCCAATAAACATCTTATCTACAAAACGACTGCCACATATTTGAACCACATATTTTTGCCTACAGTTAGACTAACTTAACACTGGGAAAAGTTACATAGCCATAAATTTTGAAAGCATTTAATAAGGCTTTTAGGCATGTAACCCCCTGCAAATCAGCAGAAGTTATGCAGCTGAAACCTGACATTCGCTCTGGAAGTGCTATTGAGGTACCATTTTCTTGTACATGGTATGACTGTTAGCAGACATATGGGTTTTTATACCAGAATAATGAATGAAAACTAGACATTGTTTATTTGTAATATAGCCTACTGAGCATCTGAATTAATGAAACGGAATTTGTGGATGGATGGCATGTTCAGGGAAGTAGAAAACTATTACTGCTTGTTGAATTACCTTTGGCACATATTTAAGAGTGGCTGAGGTGGAAGTTTGACATGTTGCTGGTTTTGTTCTCTTACATGTTTCAGTAATAATTTCAACTTTGGAGGAGGGAGAGCAAATATCCATGTTATTCACATAATTACAATGTAGACAAATTTAGGCAAAGCTGCTTTCCAAACATTGGCCTACCTCAGTGCAGAAAGGAAAGGACATTGTAGACTGAGATTCCAGTTGGATGCAGTGTTTTCTGACTGGAGGAAGAAAAAAAGTCAACTGTGATGGAGTTCTGGGGTGACCATATCTGCCCGTCAGGGGCTGGACATCTAGCTCTCTTGACATAGAGCTACCAAGCAGCCATCATTTACATTAAAACTCTCAGACCATTACCAACAGTTGACCTTGTGACCTTAGTTTAAATACTTCACATCACATTACTTCCCTCCTGAGTCATCTACTTTCCTAATATTTTATACAATAATGCACTTCAGCATTGTCACACATTGCTGGCTCCAGTTCTGGAAAATGTTTCTGTTCAAGAAAACACTCCACTGTGTGCTTTATTTTACTTATCTCCTGAAATTAAAATGAAGCATGCCACTACCGTTTGCTCTCCATAGAGATTGACTGAAAACACACTTATGTGCTTCTCTGTCCTGGGCTCTGAATGATGGCAGTTATTTTTTCCAGTCTGTTTCAAACAGAAGAACTAATGTAATCATAAATGCATTAAAATTAAATCCTAATAAAGGGTCTTCAGAAGAATGCATATATTCATGTTCCCACTTAAAGAAAAGGTTTATTATACTTGAAAAAGATATTTGAGGCATTCCAACTTTCTAAAGCATTGCAGTATACTTTTGCAATAGCTTGTTACCCATTAGTGAATAGATTTAATTATGCTTTCTCTGTAGTAGAATTACAGTTACAGATGGTTTTTTGCTACTGATTGGAACGTCAGTAATAATTTAATTAGATATTATGACAGTTTCCATGGCTTATACATTAACACAGTTAAATTCTCTCTGTAAACTAATTTTGAGAACAAATGTTTCTGTTCAAAACCTTTTACAGTGGAAATGTTTCAAAGGTAAAAAAAGTTAATTATAAGGCTTTTTTCCCCTTCTAAATCCTCTGAAGGAGCAAGAACATTTTCCATGGAAATATGGTCAGTCACTGAAATGTCAAAGAGGCTCTAACTGTGGAACACTGAACGGTATATGGAAAGTATATGAAATTTAAACTACCTTACAATCTAAGTTAAATGGTGCTATTTATTTATATAGCTATAGTGACCCTCAGTGTGCAGAAGATACGCTTTTTACTGTGTGGTTTTCTTGTATGCGAGAACATTGAATGGCTGTATTATATTTAATTAAAAGCAATAGTGGGCCTACCCAGATCAGATGTTAAAAGGGCTTGATCTGAACAGTGTGTTGACATCAGATGAATATGAGAGGCCACCTGCTAGCTCCACTTTTGGCTTTGTGGATGATTTGCATTCCTGTGGCCTGTTGCTCTGCATGATTGCTCTCAGCACTTCAGAGCCCCATGAACTGTTTAATATCATGGATACCTTCCAGCCATGCAGGCTATCTCCTTTTGTAACATCAGTGCAGAAGAAAGAATGACCACTTGCATGATTCTGATGGGTAGAGCATGATGTTTTCACTTAGCATATACCACATCAAAGAGGAGTAAATGCTTTTCTATAAACCGGATTAAGATAAAAATTAATCCATTCTTGCGTAAGAGCGCTAAGAGACCTTTCTTTTTCTCTTTCTGAATGATATGCTCATTATTTGAATCTGCGTACATTACAGTTCAGACAGCAAGTGGTATCCTTGTCTTTTTACTTGAGCACAGTATGTTTCTAGTGTAAATACATAAAAGTCAATTAATTTACTAAATTTTTGTACTGTCTGAATGCTGAGAATCCCTTCAGTAGCATAAATGTATTCATGAACACAAATGCAAGTATTAGACTGCCATTGAAGTCCTGATTTCTGTCATCTTTCTAAAAATCTGTAAGTATTTTAAAGTGAGAGGCAAGAAAAATGGAATCAAAAGGAAAAAGAAACCATTATAGTATTTTTCAGTAGGTAATATTGAAAGACAAAAGAAAAAATTCTGATTCAAGTTTCCATATATTGTCCTCTCTTGAGATTAGACTTGCCGCATAAGACTCAGTGAAAGTTTCTTATATGCATCCAACTTGAAGGTTATTGTATCATCACTCAAGGATGCCGTTATCTAAAAATAGTCAGGTTTTTTTCCAGATTCCTTTGTATTTGTGATCTATGTTTATTTTTGCAGTGATGAGTTGACTTTATCCCAGCAAGCTCTCACTGACATTTTCTTGTAGTCTCATATTCCAGTATTAAATAATGATTTAGGAGACATGAAAATGCATTCTGTTATGGTGTGATAAAAGATATGTTTATTTATTTAAGTTCTTGAAGCAAAAGCTAAGAGTTACTTTAAGTTTTAGTAGACTGCTGAAAAATATGCTTGCTTTCGTGTTTGATGTATCTTTTTCATTATGTAGTATGATGATTTAAGGTACAATACAGAAAAATAAAATACTAATGCACAGCAGATTTATATACAATGTGTGTGATATTTCAGTTCTATCTTGATGTTAAAAGATTTTTAAAACTTTGAACATTTTAAATCAACTTTTTGCTCGCTCGAACCAGACAATGACTTTCTTGGCAAATTATTTAGTGACTTAGGAGCTGGGATAACTGAGATTAAAGCAGAATTTATATACCTAAATGCCTCTTTAGAAGCATAACTCTAAAGCACAGATTTTCTGACTCCTTACTCAGCTAGCAGCAGGATATAAAATTCCTTTGTATTTAAGCTTATGATTTCAAAGTTGCTCATGTATCACAAATTTTGTTTCTCAGCATATCCACAGATGACTCAGTCTTAATGCTTAGAGAGAGCAGAGATTTTGTTCTGATCTCCAGAAGATAAAGCGCACCTAGCATTGATGAGAAATGTGGCTTCAGTTCCATCCTTCAGCTGAAAGGGTCTCAATCTAACAGTGTTTCTAAACTACCAGACTTCAGAGGTCAGGGAACAGGAGCTGCCACTTTTTTCTGGTTAATTAAAGTTTTTCTTTGCCTGATTAAATGTCTTCTAGTCAATGGCTGTGATGAAGAAAGTCAGTAACTCCATGACCTGCTGGTTGGTATTACCCCTGGAAAAATGACAGTGATGGCTAGGGAACTTCCGCAATTAAATACAAGGGCTCAGCTCTGCTCAGGCAGGATGTGGACCACTACCACTGAACTATTGGCTAAACAGAAAGTACTTGGTTGTTTTGGCTTTCTTGAAAGAAAAAAAATTGCCCCCAGTTTCCAAATCATGAAACACCATCAGAGAGAAGTATCTCTTTAATCTGTAATTAAGCATCCAAAACTTTAAAAGGGATGAAGCTGAAGATAATGCCCCACTTACAACATTTTAATTTGAGGTGCCCAGGGGTGCCCAAGACATCTGCAGCAGGTTTGTCAGATGCCATACAGCCTGCAGGAGACCTATACTCCTCTAGACTGGCAGCCAGGGGATGATGGCATCTCAAATGGCAGCGGGTTTTTGTAAGCAGGCGTGTTAAACTTAGGCAACTGAATCCCAAGAAGGGCGTTTAAGCTCCTGTGATAGCAGTTATCTAACCAGCACAGTTTAGAGAGTGATTTAGTTCACTTTGTGCCTGGAGCTGGGAACAGCTTTTCCGGATCCAATGGACTGCATTGGCTAAGTCTTCACTGGCTGCCACGGGAGCTCACATGTCTAACACATGAAGTGTCTTAATCATGCACTGAATCTTATAATTAATTGTGATAGTTTCCTCTACTTTCACTGCAATCAGTAAAACTGTGAAGATTTAGAGAACACGTTGCTACAAATGCAAATGTCGTAAACTACCTCATTGTCAGGTGACCATGGAAGCCGGGTATTGTACACTTGGGCTTCCGGAAAACCTGCAATTATTTATGCACATCTTCTCCATAGCATCAGGGAAATGCAGAGAGAAGAGAACATACTGATATTATTCCCCCAGTGAGCTGGTTTGCAGCACTGGGTTTAACTAAGAGCTAATATAGCTCATGTCCACCACTCTTCTTCTGGAGGGGCCCTGCAGTCCTAAAAAAGCTGAAGGACTTGAGACTGGCAGCAAATTAAAGTTTAATATGTACTGCAATTTGTATCTTTTAGAATCCTACATCACTTCCCCATCATAACTGTGTGTTAACTGCCATTACATCCAAGTATATGAAGTAATAAATAGGTCCCAAGTGCCAAGTAAATGTTAAAAAAAATCTGAGGCATTTCTTCTCCATGTGGGAACCATCGCTAGTGAACTATACTTCTGTAAAAGGAAAGTTATTACTGTTGTTCTGCAAGTGTTTTCCTTCACTAGAAAGCTGCTATGGAAAATGACAAAGAGTTTACTCTTTTGTTGAGTGCTCTGTAAATGCTGTATGCCTTCTCCAGATAACAGCTTTGCAGATGGAAATGTTCGAGGTGAGGCTGAATGCTTTACTGAATTGTGACCTGTTTTCCTTCTCTGCTTTGCACTACTCAGGTGCTGCAAAACAGCTGTTGCACTAGCTGACCTATGCAGATTTAAATTCTCCTGCGTGCATGAATCCCCATGTCATGGTAATGGAAAAGGACTGAAAAGCTGTGTACCAACTGACTTTTAGCCATGAAAAAGAAGTGGGCTTTTGCTGAAGAGGTGATAGTCCAGAGCATTCCTGCACTCCACTGATCCCTGTATCTCTGGGTCTATGCACAGATTTGTGTAATTTTGAAGCAGAGCTAACTTCTACCACAGTCAAAATAGTTTCTGCTGAACCTCAAGAACACTGAAAATGACATAAAGTCACCTATACATGACAGAGGCTTATGTTTAAACAGCACTAAGTAAGGAATTTAAGTACAAGAGAATAAGATTATATAAATTTCACTTTTAAACCAAACTAGATTATCATCCCTTTGACCATATCACGGAGACAGCTTTACGATAATATCTCTAAATATATCCCAAACACGATAAGGAATTGATAGTGAATATTTTTGTTGTGATAGCAAATGGAGTGGTGAGGCATGATGATAACTACTGCTATGCATTGCTATTGTGTATGTAATGATGGGGTTGTGGGGCACCACACTCTTTAGGGCTTATCTTTGTCTATTTTTAAGCAAAGTGTTAATTGAGTGCAAATGTGTCTGATTCTGTGATGTAAAGAACTGTCTTTTGTTGACAGTCCTTAGTCTCTTGATTGCTTGTTTGGTATTGGCCATCTGTGGCCTTGAGTGATGAAATACCTTAAAATATGAACTGTGCTTTCTTCAAAGTATGTATTTTGCCTTCAGTATGGTGAAGCAATCAAACACTTAACTTACAGGAAGAGGACATCTTTGCTACAGTGAGTACTGGGGGGCCTCAGTTCAAGGAAAGAGAGGATGCTGAGGAATGTTAAAAGCAGACACTGTTATCGCTCCCTTTGAGGACTGAGTTTACCTTCACCTATAGCTACTTTGGATCCTCCCTCTCTAACCTTGAAGAAAGTGACATAATTTACGGAAGGTGTAGCAGTAGGGGAGGACAGAAAAGGGAATAACCCTGTCTTCTCTTTGTGGTATTTTTATAGGAAATACCTAGGTAACCCTCTGAATTGCATGAACATTTTAAACGATCTGCCTTCTTGGTAATGATTTTGAAACAAAACAAAACCCACACAAAACCCTCTCTAGTTACCTCCCTCCACCCCTAGAAAAAGGACAGGAAAGTTTCATGTAAGTTCCTGTGTTTGGAAAAACAGAAAATATACTTTCAATTCTTGACTGATGTGTGTTGACAGCTTCTCTCCCTGCTAACTTAGTGGGGGATCAAACCCAGTTTCACTGATATTCTGACACGAGATGCGTATCACAAATGGATTATTTTTGAGAAAGGGTCTCTTTGCATCTTTCCACAATTCAAAATCTGTAAATCTCAGGACCTTCCTGCTTACAAAATAAATATAAAGTCTATGGCTTCCCTAGATCTGGAATGAGGCCACTAGGGCATTAATTTCAACAGAGCTACTCAAAAGGGATGCATATTCACAAGACTGAGCGCTACTTAGGCACTTGTCCCATGCAGAGAAAACATCTCTCCCTCTCTCCCAGTAACAACTTGTTACTTGTATTTTCTCTTTAGTGTATTCTCTGAGGTGTTTGCGAGGAGCGCCTCACAACATTTCTTCTGCTTCCTTGAAAAATAAATGTAACGATCATATTTGTGGCTCACGTTCACTCCAGTGGGATTCTTGCATCTAGCTCTTCTGAAATTCTAGTCACCTATCCCCAGCTCTCAGACCAACGTTCTTACCTTCATTGCACACACCACTGGGAGACCAAAGCCTTCTGTGACTCTCTCCTGAGAAGTATTCGGTTCCCTTGTTCTCTGACTTGTATTTCCTAACTGCTGAAGGTGAGAAAGTTTTTCTCTCCTGACTTAATCCTTTTACTGGCTACCCTTACTGCTGCTCCCACACCTTGCTCATTAGTGCCTTGCAGAGATTCACTGGTGTGGGCGCATTGCAGATCTCAAAAGCAGAAAACTGATTGCTGTGGAAAGACGTTAGGTCCAGCTCTTAGCTCCCTGATCTGCAAAAGACAGGTGTTTAAAAAAATTAGTCGATCATGCTTTTGAATAAAAAGTCACTAGACAATTGCCTTTTTATTTGCAGTGATCACATGAGTTGGTGAACTTCAAATTGGATACATTCAAGTTGCATTTTTTCTCTTTCCCATACACGACACACATTTATATGCATACATGAAGCTCCATCTTGCACCTGGGAAGATGGTATCAAAATTAACGCTAGAAAAAAGTAGTATTTGATAATTTTTTCTTGGTTTTCTGCAAATCTTCAGTTACAGCAGAAGACAGTTCAAGACATTGCTTAGGTAGTTCACTTGAGATCATCGTAACATATTGTTTGTTTCTGCTGTTGCTGTTGAGAACCAGTAGAAAGTACAATAATTCAACAGTGGGTATAGATTGGGTAGGCCATACCCAAGTTTCTTGCAGCTGGTGACTGGAAAATGGCAAAGAAGGAAGGAAAAGGAAAAGGGGGTTAGAAATGGAGCATGCTATTCTTTTTCCTTCAAAAATGAGCTCTGGAAAACCAGGGCTTTGCTCTCAGGACTGTGCTCTCGGCTTACAGTAAAGAGCCTGGACTGCCAAAACGAGGATCATTGTCCATCTTTAAGCCTTCTTTAATTTTTCAGTCAAACCAACACAGGAGAACACCAACTGAATAAAGAAACCAGTCCTGAGTTTGAAAAAATTGAATTTAAAATTCTGTTTTGAGAAAGAAATGTTATTCCTAAACCACTTTGTTGTGCTTAATTACCCAGTAGAAATATGTTACCTTTGAGGATTTTATTCCCTCCCCCCCCACACCCCCCCCCGCTACTTATATGCACATTAGCAGGTATCCTGAATCTGGAATATCTCTTCTTGAAGCATGATTATGGTTATCTACAGTCCTGAAGCACTGTGCTCTTCAGAGTTAAGAAGGCAGAGCAAAGGTCAATGGAAGCTCAGCTTATGACTTTTTACAGTCCATCTTTTTCTTCAGCACACAGTCTGAGGAAGTCCAAGCTGTGGTGTTTCACTCTCATGAATGTCGTTTGGCTTTCACTTCAGCTTGTATTTAAAGCTGGATAACTGTTTTAAAGGGCACTTGAATTCAGTGTCCTTTGTAGCATACCGTTCTGCGTCTGTTTAAGAGGTGTTCCATGTGCTTTTGGCAGATGATATTTCCAGCTATTCTGAAATGTTTAAAAAGGCCAGTTTTCTGAACTGCCTGCTGTAATGCAAATCCAGGCTTTTGACATTACTGATAAATTCAGTATTTTAGATTTTCTTTGCTGTGAAAATAATAATCAAAATAAAATACCTCTCCAAAATACTAATAGTGGAGAAAAAAATAATGTTTAATACTTCTATGATTTATCTTTTTATATTTGGAAGAGTTCATTTTGTCTCTTTTTGACACTTCTGGGAACCAACAAATCAGTTCTCACTGTAGCAATATGGGAGGCGTCAGGCTGAAAATATATCACTGCAAAAGAACAACATCATTAATTGTTGGGTGAACAAAAACACTGGGGATGATTCTCAGAATGAGTGGATTGAATATTTATGAGCTTATAGATTTCAACACTCCCCACTGCCACATGGAAGACACAAGGTCAAGACAGAAAAGCTGTTTCATCTTGTTGCATTATGCAAAATATATAGCTAGATAAGTAAGATGGGGTGATATATATGGATGCCCTTTCTTTCCTTTCTGTTTTGCTCATTAGAAAATAAAAACAGAAGCTATTGTGACAGAGCATGGGACAGAGCTTAAAATTTGGAGGGCCTGGAGCTGCTTATATTTATGTTAACCTTAAATCACTGCTCCTTGTTAGGCAATTATAGCCAAGACATAGCCATTCTAGAAAGACACAGGTCACAGTCCCATATGTCTGCCACATATCATCTCTTATTTCATATCTGTTAGCCTCATACAAATGTCTTACGCTTAAAGATATCAGGCATCCATGTTTATGAACCTGAGTCACTGCCCAGATGAACTAATTGTGAAGAAGCCATAAGGGAAATTATTCTTTGCAAATATTTATAAAGGGTGGTTCACTGGTTATGTCTGGTGCTGCTTTCATGAATAAACAAGTACCCTGTGGTAATTTAGGTATACTAGATGTAGATACATCAATATTTAAATACTGGTAGAAATATAAGTGAATGCTGTGCAAGTTCATGTCTTGGTATTAATAATAAAATATACATCTCAGCGTGGGTGTGAATGTCTGTGTGCCCACATGCACACGCAAAATTTCCTCCCTAGAGAATATATTCTTGGAAATCCTGTTCTAGTACACTTTCACGTATATAGAGAAGGAACTATTTCTTCCAATCTAGCATACATTACTAATATGCATTACACACCATCCTTCAATTCATATGCTTACAAAATCCAGTTGGAAACAATCTGTATCCTTTCTATGTAGGAACTGCTACATTTATTTAGATTTCTAAATTTACATTAAACAAGGGAGCTAATGCTTTTTTAGTGTAACATAGCATTGTTCTATAGAACAAAATGGTAATAACACTGAACCTGCTCAAACACTGGAGGTGTTGAGGGACCTACGGACTTGGGGCTTTTAAGTTTCAATAGCTTTCATATAAAGTTGGCATATAGGATACTGGGGTGTTCCCTCAAGCACTGCTATTTTGGGTAATCAGACCTGATGACATAATGAAATGCCTTTCTTTTTGCCCTGTACAGCTCCTCATTCTAAAATGTTACGCGTCTTACGTTAAGAGTGCTCAGCACCTCACAAAACAGAGTCCTTAAGCAGCGCAGTCATACAGTTGCATTTCATTATGCTAATGTTAAACATTCACTTTTCAGATTCGGTATCAATTTTATACGTTCACATGTTACGGTGGTTTGCTGTTTTCAGGTTTGTCGCTTTTGCTTCGCAGTAAGAGGCCAGTTTACAATATTGCACAACCGGCTGCACCTTGGTAAAAAGAAATATATTGCTGACATGTGCTAAGCAACCATTCTGGTATTGCCTTCCCATTGCACTTTGTTTCTGATCTGCCACACCATGGTTATTACAGGCCTGAGCCTCTCCAGAGCAAAGCCTGCCAAATGTGCTGAGCTCTGTCAAACGTGTGCGGCGAGCCTCTGAAGTACTCGTCTGACGTGAGGGAGTTTTCATCCATACGGAGGCTTTTGCCTAAACAAAATGTATCAAATTGAAAGCAGTTGTAATTTGGTGCAGAAATTGTATATCAGGTAACAGAACTGCAGTTTGCCTGACTTTTTTTCACAAGGCAAATACTCGTAAGTGGTATTTTGCCGAGAAATACGTAGGTAGGGTTTAACTATAGAAGAGAATGCTTGCTTTAAAGGAAAACTGGGGCTTTATTTTGAGAAAATATACTTTACCATTAATATACGGATTCAAAAGAGTATGTGCCTGAAAAATTCCAGAAAGATCTAAAATAGATTCCAGTTGGAAAGTAAGGCCCATCTCAGACTAGTTTCCACAATCTGCAACTTGCGGATCAGGGTCTAAAAAGTTTACATCTCAGTGGGAAATGTCCTTTATCTCCTTTCACAGCAGGTGAGTCTGTCAAAGGTGAAGAATGATACCAAGATTCCTCCCAGCCCACTTTATCTTTCAGTCTTGTTTTGCTTTATTAAATTTTTTAAACAGTTCATCAGGTTAGTCACCAAGCTTTATTCTCTCTTATTGCACTAATTTTAAAATGATACTATTTTGTCTGCAGGAATAATGAGAAAAAGTCATTGGGGATCAGCTGTGGATATATGGCCCCTCCTTTGCTCACGCTCTCATGGGGCGAATTAGTCATGTGTTGGTTTAACACATCCCTACAGGCAACGTCTTATTGCTTAAGGTTCAGAAATATGAATAATAAAACTAGACCATAAGCTATTTAGCTTGCTAGAAATTAAATTTAACAGCTTCAGCTCATGAATCCAGCTGTAAAAGTACATACAAGGCATTAAATTAACAGGAACACATGGAAATCTACAGGATCATATTCCAGAGGAATCAAGTTTTGTATTTGTCTTACCAGTTAATCTGGTAAGACTAGACAAAACAGATTTCGTTTTTTCTGACATTAAACTTCTCATTCCACTAACAAAATCCTTCCTTGAAGAAACTTTACTGCTGCAGAACAAGATTCATAACCCTGACTTGTCCTTCTCTCATAAAACCACCAAATCTCTCAACTAGTCCACTTCCTTGTCCCTGTAGCAAAAAATTGATATACTTAGGAAGGATTAATGTGCCCAAGGGATTATCTGGTTTTTTCCAAATATACTGATTAATCCCACTAAAGATATTGCATCTGCCTACAAACTTCTTGTGCATATCCCTAGACCAGCACAGTCACAACAGTGCTTCTAATGTTAGTATTTGAGAATATATCCATATAAACAAAAATTAATGACTAAAATCTTGCATCTCAAGGACAAAATCCAGTCCAAAGGGAGTTTATTTTTTTTTCTAAAGTAGAGACATTGCTCTTGTTACTTGAGTCTATATAGAAAGCATTCAAACACTGCAGTAATAGGCAGCAATATAAAATCCCAGAGTAGATATGAGGGATTTCACTGATATTATTGTAAGATATATTTGAGCCTTCTGTGGCAGAAGTTGTTTCATGTAGGAAATTCCTGCGTTAAAAACTATGACTGCTCTTAAGACAGTGGTAAGTGAGAAAGTATGGGTGACAGTGTAGTGGGATTCATAGAAAGGTGAGTTTTGCACCTATTATGAATATATCAGTGAGGACATATTGGGGTAGGCCATGTTAAGAGCAAAAGTGAACATCTGGCAACTTGTCTTTCCCTCAGACCCTACACGCAATACCTGCACAAAGGCCAAATACTTTGTCATTACACGGGATTTCAGGATTTCTTATTGTATGAGGAAAATTAAGTGCTTTTTCTCCCTTGGGCAAATCCTAATTCTGCTTCTGAGGCCAAGATGACTCCTTCTGCATTATAATTGTGTTTTGGCAGCACAAGTCAGGACAACAGTCTTTGATGGTACATCTCTGTACAGACCAGTGCACCAGTAATGGCTAAGAATGGGAGCCAGGCCAATGACCAGCTGCTAGCCAGCTCTCTTCCTTCTGCAGAGTACTGAGTGACACCAGGAATAGGATTTTTCATTTACTTATCCCACAGCCCCCCCCAAAAGATGAACTGCTATCAAAGTCTTAGGTCAGATCTTGCATGAAGTCAGGTGTCCCTTGTTGCCCAGATATTCTTTATATAATTACTGCTAGGCAGCCTTTTTAGGAGAAAGTTGATTTAATCACAGCTACATATCCATCAACTTTATTGTCTTCTGACATCATCCCTCATGACCCTATGTTGCTGTTGCTAGGTGACCTGCTACCTATTGTGAAATCACAGCCGAGTAAGTGTTGTTCAAGTTATGACGGTTACTGTCTTTTCAGCTATTGTATATGGCCTTATCTTTTGTAGTGGAAAAGATGGAAGGGCTTAGTTATGACACTATAAAAGGGAGCAATTAAGTCTTTAAAATTATGGCCTTTAAAATTATGACCTGATTAGTATTCATATTAAAAACACAACATCGCATATTGATGCACACAATGTGTTTTGTTTACATCAGAGGTATATATTAAGATACCTCTTTATGTACATATTAAGATACAACTACACCAGGTGTAAGGTCTAGCTAGTAAGTAACTTGTCTCAGGATCTGCAATCCATCAGTTATTATAAGAAATTGGACGGTGAAAAATTAAATCTGCTTCCAAGTAAAACACTCTAATTCTACCTAGTGTCAACTAGGTAAATACTTGTTATATGTTTAACCTTTCTTTTATAGCTCTCTTTTCATGCATATGGACATTAGTCCTCAGAATTCTTCTAAGCTCTTAGCTTCCATGATATCTTATGCAACGACAATAATCCTTACTAGTTAAGAATTGCCTGAATATGTACTGAAATAAGAATATTTTTATCAGTTTGAAATGTTCCGCCTGCCATGAAATTCATCCTTGTTTTTATGCTATAAGGGAAAAATGTAACATACTCAATTTTAACCTTGGTTAAAATGTCATACTTCTCTGATTTGTCATGATGACATGTGTTAAGAATCAAAGGAATCATTTGCTTTCTTAATGGTATGGGAATATAATTTGCAGTTTGTTTTTAAAAGCTGAATCACTGTTTTCAGATATCATTCCTCGGGAAATATGTTTTCAATTATATTCCCCCTCCCCTTTTTCTCTCAGACTAGCTACACAATCTATTTAAGCAAGATATATTAATTTTTTTTCCATAAAGATACCTCTCAAACACCTTCTTTTCTAAGTCTCCATTTTTGTTGGAATTGCTTACGTAGTATGTAGAATAATAGGCCACTGATTTTAATAATGCCCGGTTAATCCTGAATGTGCATCTCATTGATTGTTGACTTCATTCACTCTCATTTTGATTTGTGATCTGAAAAGCCCAAATTATTGTTGTTATTCATAAAGACTGTTAAGACTCATTGGCAGTAAAAAATTCATATTACTTTAATGCTTTAATTAATTCTTGTATTCCATGTCTGTATATGGTACCAGCTGTACAATAATTCATGACAGTACATTCCAGATAAACCACATTTTGAATATAATACAATAATTACCACCCTTAACAGACCATTAATGCTTCTACAGAAGGATCCCAAATCTGCCTGGGCAGACTAGAGGATTAGTAAGAATAAGGGTGGTGAATTATTCATCATGTGGTGAATCTGCTCCTTAATTTAGCTGATTGTCTCACATTTTCCAGCAGAAAATACACTTCAACTGTTTTTGCCTTTTCCATACAACTCTTTTCGGGGTGGAGCCTTCATGAGTGTTAAAATTTTGTTTCTTCTGGCTAGAATTTTACCTCCACCTTTGGAGACCCCACCTATTCCTCTGTTCCTAGAGCCTGTCTTTGATCTCTCTTCCATTTAAGAAGGGCTCGTCTTATTCCCTTTGTACTGTATCACTGTTCAAATGCCATAGCAATGATTCACTCAGATATCTAACCATGATAAACAAAGATTATTTTTTGGTTTTCTTAAAAGGTTTTCAGCAATGCATCCACTTCTTCATGGTTCATATTCTAATTCATAAAATCCAGTCACAACACAGATACACAGAGAACAGCAAGAGATCCTATATATACGCCGCCTACAGCATTTTTCTAGGTGTTTCTGTCTAAAAGAAACAAGGCTGGCTATTTTGTATCATTTTTGTCAATAAAAGGCTTTTTTAAATCTGCTTATTTTCTGATTGCCTTTCCCTTCCGATATTTCTGCTCTCTTTTGTCATTTTGATAAATTGGGATAGGAACCCTGTTTTATTTTACGTCTGGATACAGTCAAGCTCAAGACAAACATGCAAGTGTCATTATATTTTCATATGTTCATAATTAGCATCTTACATGCGTTAGCAGAATGAGCTCTTGCTGGAAATCATTGTTTTAGTAGAAACAAAGTAGTCCACAGGTACAATCGAATTCCTTTAGAACCAGCATTCTGTGAATTAGCATTCTGCGAGCTTTCTATCCATACTATAAAAAACATATGAATCAGATGTGTAATCTGAAGCGCAGCATCCTGTCCGTGATGGTAGCCAGGACCAGATGTTTTACACAAAGGTGCAAAAAACCCTTACAGTAGGCAGATGTTGGATTATTTCTCTATTAAGGAGGTTTCATCCTAAGCCCTAATACTTAGAGATTGTCTGAAGCCCTAAAGGATGAAGTTTTATTTTCATTCCAGGACTCTTCTTCAGTGTCTCACTAAGTAAGTTTTGCTCTTTGAGAGTGTTTGTTGTGGAGCAGTGGCAGGAGTTGAGCTGTGTGGGCTCCAGATGTAGGTTTAGCCTTGTTTCCCATGCTGGAGCAACATGCAAGAGCAAAATCTGCTCAGAGCAACTGGAATATTAAACTGCTTAGCTATCAGCCCCTGCCAAACATGAAGGAGCAAAACATAGCTAGAAAATTACATTTCTCAACATTTTAGAAATTAAACCAATATTCACCAGCACAACAGAGGACATGTTCCTGACTCCAGGCTATGCTGCTGCTAAAATCCAAATTCTTTCTACACGACATGGAGATTTCTGTGCTTCTAGAAATAGTTGGACATACTTTTGTAATGGAAAAGCTTTGGCAACTTGACTATAGTGGTTGCTACTTCAGGCACAGCTGTTACCATGGGTAAACACCACTGTGTTACAATGGGAACACACGTTCATTGTCTCCCTAAGGTGTGGTGACACCACTACCCGCAAGGCACAGGAAATGGATGTTAATGAGGCTGAAGAGCTGAAGTCTCTCTGGGACCAATTGCTAAAGAAAGTTAAAGCTTCCCTTCCTGGCTGCCCTGCACTGGAACGGTCCTACTGCCTCCGTGGCAACAATCTTGCTTCTCCTGTCCATGTTGGCTCTTCTGCTGCCCCACGATGGTGACTTGTCCCCATTCTCTCCTGTTCCTCAAAAGGCCCACTAAAAGAGAAGTATGAGAACTCAAACTATCTCCATTAACACTATGGTACCTCACATCTTTGATGGCTCTCTGCTTGAGCTCTGAATTACAAATCTGATTTATAATAGTCGAAGCACTGGGTCAAATTATGTTCCTTAATGTGGTATGAAACACCTCAAAAATTTTAATGGAAGTGCTGTATATGAGGAAGAGGAAAGAAGCTTTTTACAAAAATAATAAAGAATAGTCCAAAAGCTTATTTACCTGTTGTCCTCAAGGGAAACTATAGATCCTTAAGTATCTCTCTGCAGTAGGGACCAGCAATACTTAAAGGTCAAAGAAAAGTCAGAACTGTAACACTAATGTATTACTATAGAACTTAAAGAAATATTCTATGCATTATTTTTAATTCCTTGTTACTCAAATTCCTGGCTGTACAGTGATCCAGTGTCAACATTTGGTTTGGCATTTAGGATTCTCTCCTAGGAAATGGGAAGTGCGGGTTCAATACTCTGAAGGCTTCTCAAACTCTGAGCCAGGAACTTCATGGCTATTCCTCTATGCTTGATGTTTCCTACTGGCCAGACTTCAGGGGCTACCTGATCAACATGTGGGCATACTGCACTAAAGAGACACCTAAGCCTCCTTCATTGCAATGGAGAAGAAAGTCTGTAGCTAAGCTGCTCCAAATAACTTCCAGAGGGTGATGTGGACACCTAGCTCTCCCCACTGACTGCAGAAAAATGCAGCTTAGGCAGCCTAAAACTCTCTAAAGGCTCATAAATGCTGAAATGCCTAATTTTAAATGCCTGAAGTAGGAGGTTTGACTAATGCTGTCCATACCTATTTTAATTCTCTGCAGTCTCATGCAGATAGACTGTTGCATCTGTTCGCTGTGGGTTAACCCCGGTAGGCAGCTCAGCCCCACCCAGCCACTTGATGGGAGAGAGAATCACAAGGGTGAAAGGGAGAGAACTCGTGGGTTGAGATAAAGACAGTTTAATAGGTAAAGTCAAGCTGTGCGCACAAGCAACGCAGAACAAGTCATTAGCTCACTGCTTCCCATCCGCAGGCGAGTGTTCAGCCATCTCCAGGAAAGCAGGGCTCCATCACGTGTTACCTGGGAAGACAAACACCATGACCCTGAATGTCCCCCCCGCCTTTCTCCTTCTTTCCCCCAGGTTTTATCAGTGAGCATGACGCCACATGGCATGGGATAACCCTTTGGTCAGTTGGGGTCAGCTGTCCCCTCCCAACTTCATGCCCAACCCCAGCCCACTCGCTGGGAGGACATGGTGAGAAACAGAGAAGGCCTTGATGCTGTTCAGCGATAGTTAAAACCTAGGTGTGTTATCATCAACATTGTTTTCATCACAAATCCAAAACACAGCACCACAGCAGCTGCTATGAAAAAAATTAACCCCATCCCAGCCAAAACCAGTACCCTGTTGTACTAGGCCCACACTGTCACATTTCAAAACCCATTCAAAAGCCACATTTCAAAGCCATTCTTTGCAATCAGAAAGAGGAGGAAATTGCTAATTTTCCTAAGAAAATTGCTAATTCTTGTGTTGTCCCATAATTCTTTCAGCTGACACATAGACCTTAAAACCCTCAGATATACTACATGAAACAAATCCCTTCTTGTCCTGGTATACAAACATCTGCTTTGGTGGTGAATCGTGCCTTAAGTTGATGAAAGAAATCATTAAGGGTAGAGTGGAATGGTTGATACTGCAAATGACACTCTTGCTATGAAAAAGAATATTGTTCTTTTTCACAGAATTTTGCTTAGGCAATGCTGTGGGTCCCTAAAGGTGACAACAATAACATGTGTTCTGCTTCACAATATGGCATCAGTATTGTCATTTAAAGGTATTACTGTTTTTTTTTTTTCCCCAGATGAAGCTTATAGATATATTTTTGTTTGAGATGCTGTGGACTCAAGAAAGTGTTTACTATTGCACTGTAACATGAAGCAGTGCATATTAATTTTTATGTGATTACCTCTGGTATTAGTGGTGAAAATAGAGAAAGTAAATGTAAAAAACTTAAGAGTTTTTCCAAGTGTTTTACTTTATCATGGTGTTGCTACCCCTATGCTGAAAAGGGAATCTCTGAATGTCAATACCACTCCAGTATATCCTATGTCAGCCTTTCCTCTAGAGTTATTCATCTGCTTGGTTCAGTCTTTGCTTCTGAAGCCAAAAACCACAAACCTTTGTCCTAACTTATGCATGCTACCAAAGAGGATTTTAGATCACAGGACACAGCTGAAAACTGCAATCTGACTCTGAAGTTAAATACAAACAGAAATGGAAGAAATAAATGATGCACACATTTACTTGATGATCTCAGATTTCTTAGTATTATGGTGCATGTGATACTTGTTTTTATTCCACATTACACACTATTTCAATTTATTTTTCATTATTTAGTAGTATTTTGTCCAAAAGTTTTTGCTATGTTGATAATTTAACAACAGCATTCAGTTATTATGGATATGCATTTTAATTATGCATTGTTTAAGAAAAATGATATGAAGTAAATTGAAAAACGTCAAACCACCATATTAAACACGGGCAGACCACCTTGGCAAGCACATCATTTATGTGCAAATAGAAGCTTTGCTTTGTCTGCTCAGTAACACCACTGCTTTTTTTAGTATTTGGTTGCCAAATTACGAAAGTTTATATTGCACCAGAAGACTTCTTCTCCATTTATTTTTGGTCTTAGGTTGAGTAATGTTGGTGACAGAAGAAATAGAAAAAATATAGTTACAGACAGGTCACTATGCCAGAAAATAAACTGTTACTGTTGCTCTGGAACAATTTAATGCAAGAGACATAGCAATTGAGTACCCCAAGTCATTTTTAAAGGACAGTTATATGGCAAATACTTAAAAAAATTTCAAGCACTTATTCTTGGTATGCCTACGAAATATTTTTTGTACATTAACTTAGCAATTAGAAGAATAAACTCAAAAAGAACAGAGAAATCTAACTTATGGATTCATATCATATACATACATTTGTGCTTTATTAAGTAATGCCTAATTCATTTTCACTTGCTGGAAAAGCTTGAAATAGAGAAATTGCACATTAGATATCAGTATATTAGACATTACTATATTGGATCCTAGGGTTTGTAATAAAATCACCAACAAGCAAGCTAGCAATTAGCCAATCTCCATTTTTCTTGTAATTTCATTGCCTAAATACACAGTTCCTTGGACTGCCTGGGCTTCCCAGAAATACTCCAGGTCTACTCCATCTTCTTCCCTCCCTTCAGTGCTGCAACTGCATCCTCCTCTGCCAGAGGATGCTAGTACCATGTCACCTTTAACAGATAAAAATTTTCAGCAGTATATAATGAGATTAGATATTGATATTTGTAGCTTGCATTTCATTTGTACCTTTCCTTTCAGTCCACTTCTAGCTTCCTGGGTGACCCTTTCTCTGAAGCCAGCAACAAGTTTGCCGAGTATATTGGTTTAAGACTTGTCTGCCCAAGTAGAAATCAGGTGTAGAATGAAGTCACAATGCAATAACATTAGCTGTAGTGGGACTTACTCAAGGAAATGTAGCTAATGCAGCTATTTACACCTGAGTAGTGACCCTAGGCTCTCTATAGTCAGTGGGGAAACAAAGGCATACATTAGAATATGGTTCACTTGATCCTAAAATAAATGTTTAAAATAAGTCAGAAGAATTGCTTCCTTAGAGAACACAGGAAAGGTGCAGGTCTTGAACTCTTTTTTTCCCTCTTTGGAAAGCACTATCCCCAGAATGCTGTGCAGGTACACTTGCCAGGTAGTTATTTTGTGATGTTTTGGCTAAACTTTGATAAATGCTCTGCAGTTGAGAAGAAATGGATATAGCATAAAAGTTGTCCCAGCATCTCCTTATTCACTAAGTATTTCCTAAGGATGATTTATGGTTTCTCTTTGTACTAAGTGATGTAAAGGGGTCGCTTGCTGGAAGAGCATGAAAACTGGCCCCACTGACAATCAATACTGTTTTGTTGGCTCTTAGTAACATAAAAGGAGGAAGGAAATCAGAGGTTACTGCATATTGCACCTTATAATCCATATAAGAAATCACATCAGTATTTATTGGCAGAAAAGACTGGGTGGAGAGGAGAGCGAGATACTAACTGCCTTTATGTGAAAAACAGAGATGGCAATGTAGTCTGTGGAACTGTAGGCAAAATACTTGCTCTTAAAAGGAAATATTTTCTTAAAAATTATAATAGCACCTTGAAAATCCATTCAGGAATTGGGTCATTGTTTCTCCTGACAATGCCGAGTGGTAGATCAGGTCACTGAGACGAAAAACTTGAGTCTAAATGATGGAGTCAGACAAGGGACGCATTTGGTCCATCAGCATTTCTGTCAGTTATGGAAATATCTCAAATGGAAAATGTGATCCATAAATAAACGCTTTCTGCTACAATTCTCTGCTGTCTTTGATATGCCTCATAACACTTATATGTAGCTATGTAGCACTGGCACTGTGGCGATCACCCAAAAGGCTGCAAAGTACTATTCTTACCAGTGTAAAAGGCATATATATAAAATATAAATGTAAAATAACATAGCTTATGGTACATCCCTTTCTTTTATGACTCTGTGTATAGGTGTATAACTGTTGTGATAATGAAACTAGGTCTAATCTCACCGAATTTCCTTCTTTTGCTATTTAATGCTGTCTAGTAGTACGAGAATAAAATTTAAATGTTTCAGGTTTTTTGTTTGTGTGTTTTATGCTCTGATCTAGTTGGCAAAACCCATGCCATCTGAGTGAATTAGTGGAAGAATAGAAAAGAACATGATCCAACATCTGGCAAGACATAACTTGGACTTTCTTCTTGATTGTGTCTGTTTCAAATGCCAGGTGTCTATCATGTGGGGTGTAGTCTTACTTTGGCAAAATAAATCTATTACTAATTCTCTGAAGAATGCCTCCTCTGAATAATGCCACTGCTAATGGAACACTGATTTACTGCCACAACTGTAAGGAATCTTTTTTAACGTTGTGTTACACTCCCCATCAATTTAGATCAACCAGACCTACCATATGTGAGAAGTTATCTGCTTTTTTCTCCAATAAAACTGAAATGATGAAAGCTTTGCTTTCCCTGAGGTCCACTATTGGTAGCCCCATTGTTTTTTCTTTAGCCCTCATCTCCTTTGTCAGGGCTGGAGCATATTATTCCTGCAGTGCTTGCCAGAATTCTATGGCTTATTTGTTGTTTGAGACTCACCATATGTGTCTTTGACCCCTGCCTAGTAGGCACCTTGGCTGCATGCCAGTTTGGCACTTACGATTATCAGCAGTATGAATAGCTCCCTTGCTTCTGATTCTGTCCTTCTTGCTGTCATCAAATCACTCTTTAAACAACTTTCTTATTTTCTTTTAGATGCTTGTAAACGATCAACCTATTTTTACCATGCCTTTCTTGGCCAAGGTTTTGTGTCACACTGCAGGAGATTCAACAGCTTGATGCTTCCACTCCCAGTGATCTGACTGCCAACTACCTGTGTAACTGCATGGCAACAATAAAGAATACAGAAACATCTCTCATGGCAACGTTCACAGAATCACAGAGTCACAGAATGGCAAGGGTTGGAAGGGACCTCAGGAGATCATCTATTTGAAGTTTCTCTGTGTATTACAGAAATTTGCCTGTTCTCCCCATCTGGTAGGCTTGGTGGCATGACTTTTATGAGAGGTTATTTATTTTAGTGAAAAGCATTCCTTCTGATAAACATTTTAAAGCCTTTGACCAGAATATAGTGTGAGCCAATGACAATGATAGATTCAGAGGAGTATGAGAATGATAAATAATTCTAAGAGAGATGGAAAGCCAGAAGCCGGTCACGTGCAATTTCTAGCACTAAACATATCTGAGTCCTTCCATGTGTTCTAGTAAACTGAAGTTGTTCCAAAATGCCATCGCTGGACAAAAACTATGCAGAACCAAAATAAGGAACAGCACAGGGCATAGAGAGGTCCAGACCATGAGAGGCCCATGTGCTGTTACAGGAAGATCTGCCAGAAGTCTCCATTATTCTTTCTAGGATATTGCAAACATTTCAATCAGTAAATATACTGGTACTAGGTAGGCAACGTAGACAAGGTTAAACAGCATGGTGTACCCTATCTACCTCCATGTTAACTGATAACGTGGGGTGGAGGGAGCTTTTTTAGTCCCTGCAAGCAAAGAACAGTAGCAGCACGATTATGCCTGCCTAAGATGCGCTCTTCCTGGAGCTGCTCTCACACCGGGCTGGCCCACCTGACTCTTGTTTAGGAATAACAGTTTGGTTAACTCTAAAGTTTTTAACACATGCTGCTTTTTTGATAGATAACTTATCACATCTTTCTCCCAAGAAACATGGGAGTTTCAGATGAATGTGTTTTATTTATACATCTCTTGATTTGGAAGCAACTGCTTAGGTAGAACCAGAAGCGCCGGTTGAAAGATTCAGCGCTAAATTGGCAAGGGTGAAAAAACAAACTCTGATTGCAGGGAGGATGAGAAGTACAACCGAAAAAACAATGAGAAACTGTTGCATGAGAACCCCATTTATTTGGGATTACATTATCATGTATCATTGATATATTTTCCTTCTCTGCCCGACACCACTGTGATTTCAGATAAAGAAGCTCCTTTCCAGCATATTTGGTGGCCACGCTGAGTCTTAAAGCAGGTTTGTGTCAGAAAACATTCACAGTGGACTTAGCAATAGCACATTGAAGCTTCGAGTTTTTGTGGTTATGTTTATAGCAACGGTGACAAAGACATGACGCTATTAGAAGGGAGGTAATGTGCAGAAGACAGGATTTTGATGACTAACCTACGTGCAGAGGATTGTAATAAACCTAATTTCAGAGGTATTTGTAAGAAAGGTGATTGAAGCCAACATGAAGTTTGATTTCAGTATTGGAGTAATTTGAGAACAGGTCAGGCAGGTAGCGGAGGCGTACTTTATAGACAGACATACTCTTAACTTCCTCAAGATCGCATTTTTCTCCCTATTTCCAACTTGCTATGAAATGTATAAAAAAGTGCGAAACGACAGTATTTACCTCAATAATGTGCTTTTCTCTTCACGTGTACCAAATCATAGATAAACTGTCTCTCACGGGGAGACCAAAGAGAAAGGCTTGATTTTATGGCCAGCGTTTGCATATTTTATCCCTAGCTTTACAGGTAACAAGACCAAAGCAAGTATCCAGAGTCAGCGTTTAATGGAAACTTAGTGGAATTTTGAACTGTGAAAACATGAGAATTCTGAATTCACAAATGTTTTACTGGAAGAAGGCAGAAAAGATACTGCCTCAGATTGCAGTCAGTAGAGAAAACCCCCGACGCTTTTCTGTGGCCAGATTTGAAATTGCAGAGATGCCCGCCAGTGATATTTTAAAATAAATTTTAAAATCGTATTTTAAATGTTTTATTTCTGAAAAGCTGTCATTATCCTTGAAAACCAAAAATTTCCCAGCCAATCCATCAGCATTCAGTTTTGGTTTATAGTGGCACTCAGAAATGGGGAGGGTTTTGGATGCACAGAACAGAAAGCTTGAAATGCAAAACAGCAAAAGAAAACGACGGCGCTTCGAGAGCATCGTATCTCTCTGCAAACGACTGAAACAGAGACTTGGCTGTAAACCTGATAATCTTTTGCAGAAAATGACCGAGGGAAAGGTTAGTGAGTTTAACAAAAAATCCCCGATACCCCGGAACAGGAATGATCCAGAAACAATTTCCAACGCATACGGTACTTCGCTTGAGAGTCGTCTGGAAAGTTGGCCGACGCGCTGAACGCTGAAGGAGATGACAAAATACAACCTGCTGCTTCTGAGAGAGCTGTTAAAACCCGAGAAGCATGCCATTTGCTAGGTTCTAAGTTCCTGCTACCCAAATGAAAAGCATAAACGCAAGCGCGCGCATAAAGCCTCTTGTCAAAGACCTGTCGCCACCTGAGCGGCCCAGCGAGCAGGATGGGATTTACCCCGCATCGCTCCCGCAGCCCCAGGACCCCAAAGAGGGCAGGCGGGCTCGGTGCCGAGGCACCCCTGCCTCTTCCCCTTGCTCCTCGCCTTCCCCTCCGGCCTGCCGCCAAAAGCATTTAAGGGCCCGGCAGCCCCCCTTCTCCCCCCGGTGTGCGGAGCGTCGGGAGGGATGCGGGGAGGACGGCTGGCTGTGCCCCTGCCCCGCACCCCCCAGCTCCGGGCCTGCCGGGGTCCCCGACTCTCCTCAGCGGTTTCTCCCCCACCCCTCCCGCAAACACGGGCAGCCACCGCCGGGGCCCTCTGCCGGGCGCCCTCCGGCGAAGAGAAGGGGGAGGCGGGTGGGGTGCCAGCCCCGCGCCCTCTCCGCGCCTTGGCGGGCTGAAGCGGGGGGGGGGGGGGGGGGGGGGGCGGGGCGGCGGGGAGCCCGCGCGCGGGCTCCGCCGCCGCCAATCACAGGCGCTGCTCGGGGCCGGGCTGGAGCCGGCGGCTGCGGCGGGCGCTGCGGCGGGCGCGGAGCTCCCGCGGGCCGGGGGGCTGTGCCGACCTTGCGGCGGGCGGCCGGGGGCCGGCCAGCGCCCCGCCATGGGCACGGTGCCCACCTCCTCAAGGAGCAGCGTGGATCGGGGAGCCGGCCGCGCCGCCACCGCCGCCTGCGGCTCCGCATCCCGGGCAGGTATCGCCGGGAGAGGGTGAAGGGATGGGATGGTGCCGGCCCTGCGGGGCGCGGTCGCCGCCAGGGGGAGGCCGGGCCCCGCCGGGCGCGGGGGCGTCCGCCGCCGCCCTCCCTCGGCGCCTCGCCCCCTCTCCGCCGCCTCGCCCCTCACTCACGTCCCCTGACCCCCTGCTGCCTGCCCCTGGCCCTCGCCCCGCCCGCCCTCCCGCCGGCTACGCCGAGTGGTTAGGGCGTGCACGGAGGAGTGGGGGCCTCTCTCATCCCCACACGCCGCTGGGCCTTCCCTGGTCAACGTTTCAGAACACGGGTGGTTCTAAACCATCCGACTGCTGGCGCATACCCGAGCGGGTGTCTCTAGTGGCCCTGGGGGCAGGGGTGAGGCAGCGTTAAAGAAATCCACTGGTCCCCCCCAGCTGTTATAATCTACTGTGTGAAAAGCCGTAAAATTGTAGGGTGACACATATTTTGGCGAGGCCACGGGATCGCCCTTGCTCCCCCACAGTTTGTATTGCTCCACCGAGTGCGGTGGGCCCATCTGCTGTTGGGTGGAGAGTCACTTACAGTCGCTTACAGCCCTAAGGGTGCAGAGGCAGAGCCCTCAACTCCTCCACTGGAGCAGCTGTACCACCCTACTTTTGGCCTGAGAACTGAGGGGATCATCATGGAGGGGTGAGCGAAAGTGCTTGCTCACCCTCCTGTCAGCCAGCTACGAACAGGTGTGGAGAGAGGCTGGAGACAGAGGGGAGTGGAAGTTTAGATGGGGAGGCATGTGGGCAGGCAGCCAAATGAAGACCGCGGGCCACGACTGTTCTAATCATGGCTTTGGAAGGAAAGAAATGAAGGAAAGGGAAAGCTACCAGTGGCTTTTAGGGAGAAGCTGTGTAAATCTGGAAGGACATTGAAGGAAGGTGTCAACATGAAGGACTCAAGGAAATAATTCTGAGCATGACATTGCCTTTACTATAACAGCGCACTTGTTGTTGGGGCATATTGTCTCTGAACTGTCATTCATTTCAAGCCCACCTCCAGTAATCAGTCGGTGCTTCAAACATTTAAAAACATGAGCCAAGCCTAGAACAAAATTGGTTTAAAAATCATGTCTGAAAAAAAATGCACTTCATGTTCATTGAGTCTTTCTTCTGTTTTCTACACCTTTCAGATATACCAGGGGTGCATCTTTGGTTTTTCTCCACCATCTGGAACTGAAATTTAATTATTAGGTAGCAATGTAACTTCAGAGGTAGGGAGATCATAAACAATACAATGTTCTGAGTGCCATGAAAGCTGGCAGCATTGTAGTTTTGCTTCTGATGATCTGGGCTTCACATAAGCTACATATATGGAATACCTAAAGCAATACTGTTAGCACAGAGCTTTGTATAGGTAAGCTCGATACAGCTTCTAGCTATCACAATTCCCTGAAAATAGTGTCTAGCCAGCATTAAATTTGGGGGAAAAAATCAAGCATAATTCCTTCAGTTGTTTTGTAAAAGTGGAAAAATATTTTCTTACTGTAAAAAGAATGAAAGGACTTTTATGTATTAGGCATGGAACAAAGCATTATAATCCTCTTCATATGCCCTTGCTACATTTTGGTGCATCATTTTCTTTCAAAAGATGTAAACGTTTTTAAAAAATTCCTTCAAAATACCTTGATGTGCCACTTGATTGCGTCAGTTTCTGTCCCCTATCAGACAAAGCATCTGAAAGGTTCAAGGGCTTTTGCAACAGAGGGTTTAAAGTCAAAGGCAGGCAATAATATCTTCCCAGAAAGTTGTAGATAGGGGAAAAAAAAAAAAAAAAAAAAAAAGTTTCATTATTTTAATGGATGTGTGTAACTTTTGCTTAATTTTTTCAGTGCTCTTCTTTAATTTTCGTTACCATTTTTCTTCCTCCAAGGATACAGAAAGATACCTTCCTCAGTAAACAGCAAACATGAGAATTTGCTGCTTATCCTCCCTGTGCACACTGATGTGTTTGTAAGCTGCACAGTCTACTGAGCCCATTGACACTAATTAAGCCTGGATTTGGTCACTGTTAATGCTTTAATATTTGCTTCTGCTTTACCTCACTCTGATTTTTATTAGATGATTTTAATAATTTTCTTTACATGAATCTGTTCAAATTTCCATTTTTCTCACATGGATGCTTAAACAACCCATGAAGTTTTCCCTTATGCTTGAATGTATTCTGTATCACTCCTGTTCAAGAAAAAACGTATTTCTCTTTATGTGATCTAGAAACCATACTAACTCAACTGATGGTTGTAAAAAGTAGGTTTTTTTGTTTTTACCGGTGTATGTGAGAGGGTTATGGGGGCACCACTGTAATCACATTTATGTGGGTACACCAAGAAATAAAATAGGGGAAGGAGTTTAAGGTGCAAGAACAGTTTTCCAGAACTAATTTAGTGCTTTAATGGCTGATGAAAATAAGGAGTTGATTTTCTTGCTGAAATCTTTTCAGGAGTTTTTGAGGATTTTTCTTTAAACACAAAGTAAAATGTAGTTAGAGTGTTGCTACCAGAGCTCTTGTAAAAATAAATAATTAAATTTTGTCTCAAAAATCCCAAATATATAAACATTTATTTATATACTGTGTTGATTAATTTGTAAGGGTCTAGGTTTAACCACTTGGAGCTGTATCGGAAGCAAAATAATAGGTCCTAGAGTGAGTAGTGAGATGTCTTAGTCTTTGTTTTCCCTTAATTTTCCTGTTTCATTTAGCCAACAATTTTTGTAGAATTTTTACAAGTGTATTTGACTTTAAAACATAGGGTTGCTTGAGGAGCAAAGTTACTGAAAAGGAGAAGTGACAAGCAAAAGGTAATTGGGCTTATGGCTAGATAGAAAGCAAATAGAATTTTCTGCTATATATTAGTAGAATTTACTAATATATGTTTCACTGTTATTTAGACTAGTCAGTGTTACATGAAAAAATTACTGAACACCTGACAAGTCAATGGGTCACCACTTTCCTGTTGCAGTATCTTCATCTTATTCCATTCTCTTAATTTCTCAATCTTGTTTACTTCAGAAACGCTGTCTTATGTTTCATAGAAGGGGATCCTAGTTCTGCTTCATTCTCCTAGCATTATTAATTGGTCTGATTAATTTAATATTAAGGTCTGATTATTTTTTCTAAATAGGAGCTATAGCTATATGAGAATTTGTTCAAGACGTGGATTTATATCAGAACTGTAAAATGTGGTAGGAGCTACCTAGAAAGGAGGTGGCCGTAGATGTTGCAGTATCAGGGAGATTTCTACAGAGATCAAGATTGCTGCTGATGGTGACTCATAGCACTTGACTGGAATTTGTAATGTACTTTGTGTTCTGTTTTGTAAAAAGCTCAGGCTGAGCAGCAGGGAGGAAGGCTGGCTGTTCATCTGCTGCTGATGGTTGTCCTCTGGCTTAGCAGGAACCTTTTGGCTAGAAGGAGAGATGGTCTGAGAGAAGCTGACATTGGTCTCATCCTACAGACTTAATATTATGTTTTCATGTAGGTTAAAATGGAATTTTAATGCATTAGGAATATGTTAAGGACACAGAGGGGAAGAGCTGGATGGATGGCTAAAGAAGTGGCGGAGAAGACTGGGATGAAATTCAAGGATACAGAATGATGAGGGACTTTGAGACTAATAATCCAGACTAGAAACTGTGACGTTATCAGTTAGAAGTGATCGAAGAAGAGAAGAACCTTGGAATACCCAAAAATCATAGGAGGACTATGAGTTGCCAATACTGTACAGCTGTTAAAAGAATCAGATTAAGTCCTCAGATATATCAGATCAAGTATTTCCAGTCAAACAGGGAAATGTTAGTGCCATTGCAAAAAACTGTATCTGAGACTTGTTCAATTTTGGTCGGTCACAGTCAAGAAATTGAATTCCAGCTGGGACAAGTTAGGTCAGGAAAGTGGAGATGACTTTGGTTTGTTTGATATCTACTGTTAAGACCTGGAGGATGGGGAGGCAGGAAGGGAAGAAGAGGAAAGAGCTGCTTAAAATAAAGGAATATGTTGCCACACACAAACAAATGCTTATAATCTGTCTATATATTAAATACAGAGTAGAAATTTGAAAGCTAAATATCAAGTGGTGACATTCTGTAATAGCTTTCTAATAAAAATAATGAGGTTGAGTAATTTAGGTTTAGAAAAAGGATTATATGATGATGACTAGATATTTAAATGACGTGTAATAGCGACAATTCCAAATCCAGTTTTTAATTACATTGCATGGCTTACAATACTTTGGAAAAAATAGAATTAGTTAAGGTCAGAGTGTCAACTTCAGTGTGAATATTCATCTTCTGCCACTTAAATCAGTGCACCCTACTCTACTCTACAAGAGGGTAGTGGCTAAACATAGCTAAGTAATAAGCATCTTTCTCTTAGACCCTTGTGTTTTAATGTACCACTACCTAGGTGTACTAAGGTATAGTATATTAGGAGTTACATGGTTTGGTGAGGGCTGTCTACGTCTACCACAAGAAAAGCAATAATAAGTAAAAAGTAAAACTTCAGTCTCTTGCTCTGCTGGATGTGGCTGTGACTCTAGGAGGTGTAAATCTATCTAAATAAAGCTATTGTGTGCTATGTTATCTTGTAGGATTTCTGTCAGATTTAGGCTGTCGTATGGGATGGAATACCCAGAATTATTAACACTTCAGTATATTATCATTGGAAAGCACAGTGTAGGTTACTGTGAGTTTTATAACTGGAGAGGAACACAAATTCTACATGCTAAATACATATAATAATGAACAAAAGCTTGGGTCCTCTAATTTAGACAGCTAACTTCTGCTTCAGTGCCTAGGTTGCAATGATTTATATGCTACATGCCTAAATATCCAGACCTAAACCACACAACCTAAGATTCTCTCATCTTCTCACTGCATGATGCTCTTGGATCAAGAGATGCATGCAAGTGTCTTACTTTTGCAGTTTTAATTTGCTGGTTTAGATTTTGCAATATACTATCATGTTTTAAACATGTGCTAGAAACCTCTCAGGTTTATTTTTAAAGTAACTCAAGAATAACAATAAAACCCACAGTCCATATGACAATTATATATATTTGTCTTAACTGCTTCTTGTATTTGATGGTTGATTCTTGATTCAAATTCCAGCATAAAAAATGAGGCATATAGTATTATGCTACCTGGGAAGAAAAGGCATGTCTGGTTTATTTGAATCTTTTAGCTACACCTCAGAGCAACTGATTTGAGACGTACTTTATTTCATGTTCTTTTTATCTCCACAAAATTATATATTCCAGGAACAAATTCACATTTGCAGACTCTCCTTAAATAACTATTTAGGCTATTTTCATTTTTTATTTTATTTATTTTGTTTAAGAAGTACTATAAAAAATTTGCTGTCAACAATATCACAAATGTATTAATTTATTATGAGAATTGCAATATGCAAGAAATACATCATAATTTACATTCATTTTTTTTCATCTGCTGAAAATTGCATATAAAGTGTATTTTTAATAGAGAAAAAAGAAGCTAGATGTCCTGTACTCCATATTGCAGGATTCTTGTTTCTTGACTTTTAAAAAGGATGATGTTATTTAAAGATGCGTAATGAGATGCTTTCTCAATATACAGAAAGTATATTAATTGCATGGAGCAAAGATCTTGTATCTTTTTTTTTTTTCTCTTTCCTTTACCCACCATTCCAACCTCATTCTGTGTTTTCATCCTGAACTTCCAGAGTATTTACATTTTATGTTGTCTTTCATGTAATGTAAGACTAAATAGCTGATCACTAAGAGACTTTGAAATTCCTAATTTCCAGCCCTTTATATTCCTCTACATGTAGAGGCCTCGTAGATGCTCAGTAGATGGATCTTTTTCACGAAAATACATCACAAGAATGGGACTTCTGTTGTTCTGTTGCAGATTCCCAAGCAACATGTATTTTCTTAGTGTTCATAAGATGTAAAGCATACAAAGTTATTAAAAAAAGAAAATAAATAGAAAAGTAAAGTAGAAAGGATTACTGTAACAATAATTTATAACAGATTATAAACTATTAAGTTTTTATCAGCATGCTGTATCTTTTTCTGGTGACTTTGGAGATGATAAATGACATTTGATACATGCTGACACTGAAGGTAGTAAATAAAACAGAGAACAACACTCCCACTGAATATAACCGGAGTAGAGAGAGTTCAATGCTGAGCACTTTCCAGGATTTTCTTTGAAGTCAAGAGGAGTTTCCCCTTTAGAAGATCCAGCCAGTAGACTCATGCCGTTTTTTTTCAGCCAGGTATTCTTTATACTGCAAAACAAGCTCAAGAACATTGGTGGATAAAATGTTGAAGAGGGAAAATCCGTAAAGGCTAAGTAGTTGGTTTGCTAAAGGTGCCAAACAGGATGTTAGAAGTTAAGAGGCTGATAACAAAGTGTAAGTTTGACCTTAATGGAGTCACTGACTTTTAGTTCTTTTGTGCCATTGTGTTGTAAATAGTGGAAAGATAACAAGAGCTCTTTAGCTGATACAGATTTATGCTATATTGGGATTACTGTGTGGGTTTAGAACTTTATAATACAGCTGGAAATGTTGTAAAGGATTTTACAGATCTTGCTCTGCAAATTTGGGAATTACAAAAATGCACAGGAAATTTCTACTCGCATCCAACATCTGGTTTATGGTGAGATCCCGTTTTTGACTTGTCCCACCTCCACCTCCTTCAAAGCCTACATATGGGCACAGTGATGTTCATTTCCTCTCTTGCCAGCCGAAGGAAAAAGATTAATTTCAGACACCCCATGTGTCAAATCATCATATTAAAATTCATACATCTTGAGATCATTCTTAATTCATTTTCTCATTGCCTTGGCTGAGCGTGAAGATAAGTGACTCGCCTAAGATCAACTAGATCCAAATTTAATTCCTACTGAAATAAAAGGGAATATTATCTTTATCTCAGGTTTTGATAAGGATTTTATTTACAATTTGTGGATCTTCTGTCTTCTAGTTTGGGTAAGGAAATGTTACACGTGCCTTACATGTCTGCTGTCTTACCAGTTGGTCAGGCACAGAAGTTTTCATAATGCAAAATACTTATTGCTCCTAATTAATCAAATTTTGTATCTGAACTGTCTGACAAGGTGACTAATAAATAGTAGTAACGGTCATCTCTATAATGGCTTGGCTCACAAGCCAGTTTTTTTTCACTTAGACTTGGCTTAAAAGTGGAATTCGGGGTACCTAGAATGAAGTTAAACTTTATTTTCTCTCAGTTTTAACGATAGGGCATTTTTGGGGGGTTTCAGAGGAAGAAGGCAGCTCCAATTCTTGCAGCATGTGGGTTGGAAGATTCACTTGTTTATAAAAGTGTGTTTGAATTTCAGTTTCTATGTGAGTATGAGAATGAGAAACTGGTGCAGTGTAGGTACAGTCCAGAGATAAAGCTGAAATGAGTTCTTGTCACCCTCTGCTCTTTCACAATATAAATATTCGAGGCGTTTAACCAAGGTGATGATTCTCTGAAATTTTAGGAATTGAAGGTTATTGAGATCCTTTGATGTGTCAAATGTGGAAGGAGTTATGTTTAAAGAGACTGTGGGGGACTCAGAAAAGTCGTTATTTAGTACTTCAGGCTGTGTTGAATTCTCTTCTATTGTTTAGGTCGCTCATTCATTTAACAAAGGTGAAATGTTTTCTTTAGCATTCTTCTTTTCCCCCAAATGTGTATTTAGAAAGATAGATGAAGTATGAAATAGAAAATGGGTATTAAAGATGGTGTGTGGTATTGTGAACTTGCTGGGGAATGTGTACCACCTTACGATGTGTGCCAATGCACGTCATAATGCATATGTGGACCTTGACATACAGCGTAATGAGGTGCTGTGCACTCAGTACGGCTCATCAATTAGCTGAACCTGAGAAAATGGGAGAGAAAAATATCACTTTTAAGAATGAGCATAGACAGCTATCAGGCACAAATTTATAGGAAGAGGTTCTCTCTGGCTATCTAATCCATCCATCTTCTGTCACATAGAAAAACTCATCAGGATGTTGAAACTCTGAGAAAAGTTGCTTTATTGGCTGATCTGGAATTTCTGAGATAAGAGCATGTAATATGAGGCCTGTAGCTCCATGATCAAAATCAGGCTTTCATACTGTGCTGAATACCAGTAAAGCTAATTCAGCATTTTTGCTTTTCAGCAAAAGGAAAATATTTTATTACTGCTGTATTAATGTACACTTGTATAGCCCTTTTGGTGCAGGAATGTCAAAATGGTACACACACTTTCAAACCAAGTGCAGTGGAGATAAAAGTTTTTTCTACAGAAGTTTTTTTGTAATATGTTGATAGTGACATAAGTTGAAGAGTAAAGAGTTGATTAAATACAAGATTATGAATCAGATACAGGCTTTATTTTTCTGACTCTGGTCTTTTAGTCAATCTCTCACTCCAAAGGAATCAGAAAACTGATAAATTCGTGTTTTACATTTCAGGAACATACTTTCAGGGATAGTTTTAAGGGGTATTAGAATTGGAAGTAAACAGCTCATGACTTTTCAGACTTACTGGGTTAGACGTAATTATTGATGGCAAAGATTTTGACCATAGTTTGGGACAAAATTCTAGTGTTGCAAAAGATGAAAAAGATGCTTCAGGTGATAAGGAAATTATACTTACTGTCAGAATGTTGTTGTAGCTGATATTATTTTTAGGTAATTCCCTTGTTAAATGGAGATATATTTTATGGTTTGGTGTAAATGAATGAAAGTTATTCAAATTGTTATATTACATATGAATTTGTGATTTGGATTAAATATACTTACGAGGGTGATTCTCAACAGCTCTTGTGACAAAACCCCAGATTTATTACATGCAAAAAGTGCTAAAAGGTGCATTGGTAAAAAACTGTGCTGGGTAGACATTTCTTCTTTGTTTGGCTGTTTTTTTGTCCACAGATGTTAGCCGTTTTCTATGGGAATAAAGGTGTTAGTTTATGAGTTTCTTGGAAAAAAAAGTTTAAAGGCTTTGAATGCATGAGATGTGTGGACTGAAGCGCCAGAGGACATTGGTGGAATGTTAGGTGAAGCCCATAGGGAAATAATTCAACAGCAGCATCTGGAAAGGAACTGTATGTGGCTTTAGGGTTTACTTTTAATGCAAGTAGTTAAGATGAGATTAAATATAGGTGTTAGTATGTGAGAAATGGGGGACCAAGGTAAGTGATGAAGGTATATCATGTGGAATACTGGGATTAGGAAAAAGATTTAACAGAATCCACAGCTGATCACAGCTGAATTTTTAAAAGCCTGGAAACATAATTTGAATTGAACTGTATGTTGTCTTCATATAGAGCAAAACAGCTTACATGGAGAATTTATTGGGGAAGGAGAAGAGAGAGGATAAGCAAGTTCCTTGGCCCTGCCATGTCTCACTTTTGCCTGAATAGCATGAAGAAGATGGAAAGTTAAGCTACTAAGCCAGCTGGCTGTTGGCTATACAGAGTGGAATCAGCTGGTGATTGAAAATTTTCTCTTGTCTCCCTGCCTTTTTTTGATGTTTAGGACTTGATTCAAGCACAGTTGCCTGGTGCTGTGTGAGATGCCCTAAGGTAGCTGAGGTGGCTTATAGGGTCGGTAGATATCAAACAGGATTTTTGGGAGACCTGTGCCCTCTGGCACGATAGCTGGAAGTCAAGTGGGATGTATCTCATATGCACTAGGTGCCTGTCATTAGCCATCTGACTTGTGCCTTTGCTACTCAGCTGAGTTGTTTCATATGCTTTTGGCCATTGCTGACAGGGCTGAGAAGTGGCTTGATTCGGCTGGCCATGCTTCATTGCTGGTGCCATTTAAGATGCCTTGTAATACCCTACTTCCAGATACCAAAAAAAGGCACTGGTCCTGTGTCCTACATGCTGTGTTTAGGGAACCTTAAGACGTTATATATGAATATATAAATTGACTGTACTGGGATATCTAGCACACCTGTAGACATAAACGGGTCTTAAAGTCCAATTGAATCTTGCCATTAAGAACATTTCAGGACATTTTGAGTTTAGTGAGTGGTGTGGCTGGATTGCCATTTAGTCCCAAAGTATTATTATCTATCACCAGAGTTTAGAACAATCCTTTGGTCAAGATTATGTGTCACAGTGAAATGAAAGTACAGCTAATGGTAATACTATTAGATTTTTTTTTTTACTTATTTTGTGCTTAATTAACTCCGACCCATTGGTCTTATTACCAGTTTTACAATGATGCATGTTTCTTTCTCATCTGTTGTACAACTTATTATCCAGAATATGGAGGCTGAAAAAAATCTCCCTAAATGTGCAAACTCTAGAAGTGGAAGTAATAAAAGGTTAGGAAATCTCATGATTCATTTTGCCATGACAACCCTTTGTCTTCTCAAATAGTCTTAAGTGATGTGATGCCATTTTGTTTTTGTCTTTGTCCTAGTTTCTCCAGTACCGGTCCATTTTCCTCTGCTTGTTTCATTCCACTCCATTCTTTTCAGGTTTGCATGATTAGAACATGTTAAAATCTTATTACATTACTACATTACTATTTAATGTAATAAATAGGAAATTTAACCAGTTCAGCAGAAGTTGTGACATCATTATAATATGAGTACTTTTTAATAAGCTCATAACAACTGATAACATTTTTTAATTTTTTTTTTTTAAATAAAAAATTATATCTGCCTTTTTCTTAAATTTCATATAAGGAAAATTTTCAGTACCTTTAATTATTATCAGTTAAATGGGCAGAAAATTATAGTCTTTAAATATGCTCACATTTGACCAATTCCATGGTGAAAATGGAACATTTTTATAACATCAAGAATGGTGTAGCATTCAAGATACCATAATTTCCTTCCTACTACTGGGAAATTTATTATGGTAACACTTTGCAGATGTTATTTTTCTAAAGAGCTTTATAAATTTTGAATTCTTCTGAAGGATGAGTTGCCAACAGTGGCTAAATAAATAACCATTAAACTACTGTCATTTTTATCAGTGTCTTTTTGGGAAGAGAGCGATGGAAAACATAGTGGTGGGCCAGCTGTACTTGAATTAAAGATTTCCTTCATCTTTTAGGCACTGCCTTTGGACACAGAAGGTGATTTTGATGACAATAATAATTGAGAATAGTTGATTTACTTCCAACTTTTTACTTGAGTTCTTAAAGATCTATGCATAACTCACTTTTATTGACAATGAGGTATTTAGAGAGACTTATCTGATAGGGTGGTTGGGCTGGCTTGTCAATGTATTCATTTCCCTCCCCCATTGATATCCCAAAGCATTATAAAGGGCAAATGACTTTCACATGTTGGTCTGGTAAGGATGATCATGCCTCTGCTTTTTCAATGTGTGTGGAAAAACACCACTCCTTTTGCCTTCTAGATTTCTGTCTTCAGTCTTGCCTGTAAAACACCATACACACCATAATACTGTTACCATAAATAATAGTAAAGGAAAGTGTGGGAGGTTTTGGCTCCAGTGTCATCAGTATGCTGTTGATCTCAGTTCTCTGTATCCTTTTCATCCAGCCCAGATGGCAGAGTATAATTGCTTTTCCAGGCTTTGACCAAGATAGGGATATGGGTGAAAGTGAGTTGGCTGCAAATCAACTTGGTTAATGGAGAAATGTTGCTTGTTAGCCAAGGGAAGCATTTAGGGAAATAGAAAAAGGTAATGTATACACCATGTACTGAAAATACATTTTTAATTTTTGCTGAAGTGACTGGCTGTGTTGGCCCCTTACTAACAACAGAGGCCTCTAGTACCATTTATTATTAATGATCCCATTGTAACACAAGTCTAACTGTGGTTGCCCATGCCGATGCTACCACCTGACTCCAGTAATACATTCCCTTCGTCATTATTTTGCAAAGTTATCCAAAATTATCTGTGACTACAGCACATCTGTCTGCTTTTAGGTTGCATGAACTGTTAGCTGTAATTGACACTTGTATTCAAACCTCAATTCCACGTGCTCTACATTTGTTGAAAATAGCAACAAATGTTTTTTAGAAGATGGCAAATCGTCGGGGATAATTCAGAAAGTTCAGACTCACCCAGGAGACTGTTATTTGACAGATTTGGTCTATTTTTTTGTTCTGTCAGGTTATGAATGATTTTATGTAAAATACAGACATGAATATTAAAGAAGGGGTTTCTTTGTTTTCAAAGACTGTGAACAGTCTTTGGGCCTGATTTTATCCTTCGGAGTGTTTGTCCTGTAATGCTACTACTTTTTTTTCAGAGCATATAAAGAAATACAGGATAATATTGTTGCAAGGTCAGTATGGTAACCCATGTAATTTGTTTGTCTAAGAGTAGTAGTTTCAGAATGCATTCCAAACCCACAACACGATAAAAAAAACAATGAGGAATCTTGAAGCCTGTTTATTACTTCTGAACTCGGCACTACCTCCCGAAAGGGGAAAATGAGGAATAGTCTAAGAATGAATGTCAGTTTAGTCTGTGATGTGGTATGAAAAGTACAACTGAAAACAACTTTCATCCTCTCGTGTATTTAAAGATGTATTAATAAATTATTAGAGTTTATTCTTATGCTTTTGAAATAAAAGTGAAAGTAGACACCTCCAAATAGTATTAAAATATATTGACTACCCTTTCAATTAAGCAAAACCGAAAGAGCCAGGGTTTCAGTTTATGTGTATTCATAGTTCAAGCCGAGTTCGCTTGAATTGGTTATAGGAGGCAAATTACATGTGGGAGGAAGCCGCAGGTTTTGTTTGCATCTCTGAGCAGCTAAGCACATCCACTGTAAGCAAAAGGGTAAATTGCAAATCGTAGAAAACAATATTCAGCAGGTGTTTCACACAAAGGATGTGAGAGTTGACCTCTTCTGATCTAGTATAAAGGGAACTAGTCTGAGAAGTGAGGAATTCCTTCTCTTATTCCCTCTGTTAGACTCCTGCAGGCAGAAATTATACTGATTTATTAACTCTCTAGGTCTTTTGGAAAATGTGGTATTTTTTGTTTGGCCTGAAAGAAAAGTCCTTTCATAGAGAAAGGAGTTGATTATTTGATTCGATACATCTTGTTACATTTTGCTAAGGTCTGGGAGATACTGTGCTGTGAAATCGGTTTGCATCCTAAGTACCCCTCCCATGATTCTTGGTGCAGTAAGTGATTTAGCACAACTGCACATCATGCCTCAGTTTTATGAATGGAGCTGTATTTGTGTATCAGACAGGGCTCTTTTACTGTGAGTTGGATTTTGGTGTATTTTTTTGTGTCAAGCCCTTGTTTGTTGCTTGAACAAACATGATATTTGGGGATTACTCTCATAGCATCTGATAGCTTTAGCCTCCGCTGGGTAAGGAGATGGTGCACCAGGATCAGAGAGGATTAATGTACAAAGCACTGACTTTCAGATGTAGCTTATGACTGCTGCTGCTCTAGTCTGGAGCATGTGATATTACTGGCCTCCATCAACAAAGCTTCTACTTACAGTGCTAGCCATTGACAACCACTGCACTTTCTTTTCAGGTACAACTGATAGAAGCGGGCAAAGAGAAATAAGCTGCATTCTACTCCCAGCGTGTATGACTTGGGGTAAAGAAATGCTTGAGGAGTATGTATCTGAACTGGATGTCAGGGAGCAAGGATCATTTGCACATCATCATTGCAATGAACTCTGGAATAAAAAATTTCTCTCAGTTCGATTATCTGGGAGCAATGAGGGCCAGCAGCTCCCTAAGGGAGGGGAGCTGAGGGTGGTAACAGAGCTGGCAGGTCACCAGCCCGGGCCCAGTCCCACAGTAGCTAAGCAAGGTGAGCAGGGTAGGCCTAGAGGTGGCAGCTGGGCTCAAGCAAGAGTCCAGGACATCGGGAAAATTTGTGGTGATAAGGTAGGTCCAATGTTAGAGCTGGGAGTGCAGGTCAGTGAGTCACGGTCAGAATTTGGTCCAGCGGTGGTAATCAGGGTTGGCCAAGCAGCCCAGTGACCATCAGGCCAGTCCATAGTGATGAGAGAAGTCCAATCAAACTGGAAAGTCAGTCCATGGGTCAAGGTCTGGATCAACGTGAATGCTCTGTTTACAGAGGAGTTACGGGAAAACAAGAAGACAAGAATTCAGTTGATCTGAGTTGCTTCTAATGCGTAGCTTGTGCAGAAGAATAGAAATCATGCCAGTTGCTCCAGAGAGATGCTCTGAAACAGGAATTAGAATCCTCTTCATTGGACTGATGCTGCTTAAATATCCATGTGCTGCATACTGCCTTTCATATACCTGGAAAATTATTGATATGTAAGGTAGCAGTTGCTGAGGGTATATTTTGGATTGAAATTATCTGCTACAAGGGGTAACGTTACTTCCTCTCTCCTATGTGTTTATCTGTATTCCAGTTTTTCAGTGAGGAAGAGCTTAGAGGCAAAGATGAAATGTGGCAGCAGGATGGATTGGGAAACATGTCAGCAAGGAAGGGTGAAAACATAATTTAGAATGATGAGAAGAATACATCGCCTACTCAACACTTAGATGAACTCAAAAGAAGTTTCTCCTGTTTCTCTTGTTACCTCATTATATGGTATATAGTTTATTTGGGGCAGGTGTCTGCTTGGAATTGAGAAATCTGAATTAAGACATAAGTAGGTGTCTACAGCAGCTGAAGTTCCTGTGATAGCCAGTACAGACCTAGGACAGGACTCAGTTGCCTAAACATACATAGGTGCCTAGTGCCATTTGAAAGACTTAGGATATATGAGACATCCTTATGGGGTAGGCATATCCTGTACACTATAAAATGCACAAAAGCCCTATTTCCGTCTGGAGTGGCATTCAGTCCCCAAGCAGTCGTACAAACCTGGCAATTGAGATCATCAGCCACTAGATGTGAACCTTAGGATGACCTGGATTATTCTTTATCTCCATCAGACATATTAAATAAAGTTCCTTCAGCTGCAAGAGGAATTCAGGCATCGAGTATGCCTTTAGACCCCTGCATGGGGGGAACCATTTAGGAGCTCAGTTAGTTGCCTAACAGATATGTCTAGTGCCATTTAAGATGCCCTGCAGCATATAGACATATTGATAGATTTGAAGTGAGACCTACAGTAAATGGTCGAAGTGGGACCCATGCCCTTCCTGAGCAGCACTTGGAGGCCAGAACTCTTAAGTCACCCAGACTGACTCCAGACAGCAGTAATAAGCTGAGGTTTCCTAACCTTGAGCTGAATACCACTCTTAAACCTCATCTTCTGTAGCTTTGGAAGACCTATTCTAAAGGATTTCCAAAAGGAATAGTAATATATAGATGATACTTTGCTTTTTTAAATTTATAACTGTATGTTCATGAATAGTGTAGTTAAGAGTGTGACTTGAATTTTCTACTTCTGTGGAAGAATATTACTCTTAACACAGCAATATTTTTTTACTGTCTCTGGAGAATTCCCTATTAATATCATTTGTTACCTTTTGAACTGTCAGTTCATCAGAATTCTTCTCACTTGATAGAATTCCTTTTACAAAATATTGATTTCTCATTTCTAAATAAGTCATAGTTTTTTCTTATTATTTGCACTTTATGACCTTTTTCTTTACCATTAAAGTCCTCTTTGTAAACAGGATTAGATCAAACAACTGCCCACTCCAGCAGCATAAACATTTATAGTTAGTTGAATTCTCCTGTGTTTAAAACCATATTTCTTCTGTTTTCATATGAATGACTTGTATTTTATTTTAAACAGCCCTGCAACAATTTAATAAGTGTACTAGCATACACATACATCCATATTAGGATTTAATAATTAATGGAAATGACAGTAGAAATGTTAGAGCTTTTACTTAACAATAGAATTCCCTACAGTGAATTCTCAGTTCAGATAATCTCCTGATACATGTAAATCACTAGTCTTTCATGAGCTCACACAAACCCTCTAATAAAAGTTGTAAACACATTGAAATTAAATTGGAAGAGGTGGACTAAAGTGATACCTGTAGGTTTAATCCCCAGTATAAGAGAGTTGTAGACATACTGGATCAGATCCAGCAAAGGGCCATAGAGATGATTAATGGATTGGAGCGTCTGTCGTATGAGGAGAGGCTGAGAGTGTTTAGCCTGGAGAAAAGAAGGCTCAGGAGGATCTTATCAATATATCATAGAATCATAGAATCATAGAATCACCTCGGTTGGAAAAGACCTTTAAGATCATCGAGTCCAACCGTTAACCTAGCACTGCCATCCCACCACTAAACCATGTCCCTAAGCACCTCATCTATCCTTCTTTTAAATACCTCCAGGGATGAGGACTCCACCACCTCCCTGGGCAGCCCATTCCAGAGCCTGACAACCCTCTCGGTGAAGAAGTTTTTCCTAATGTCTAGCCTAAACCTGCCCTGGCGCAGCTTCAAGCCATTCCCCCTCGTCCTATCATCTGTTACCAGGGAGAAGAGGCCGACCCCCGCCTCGCTACAGCCTCCTTTCAGGTAGTTGTAGAGGGGGATCAGGTCTCCCCTCAGCCTCCTCTTCTCCAGACTAAACAACCCCAGTTCCCTCAGCCGCTCCTCGTATGACTTGTGCTCCAGACCCCTCACCAGCTTGGTTGCTCTCCTCTGGACCTGTTCCAGCTAGGCAACATCTTTCTTGTAGTGAGGGGCCCAAAAATATATACAAATATATATAATATATATATAATATATATATTTTATATATATATATATAATATATATATAAAAATATATGCAAATACCTAGTGGCATGAGTAAAGAAGACAAAGTCACTGACAGGACCGGAGGCAATGGGCACAAACTGAAGTACAGTAAATTCCATTTAAAGATCAGAAAAGTCTTTTTTACTGTGAGGGTGGTCAACACTGGAACAGGTTGCCCAGGAGTTTCCATCCTTGGACATACTTAAGACCCAACAGAACATGGTTCTGGGCAACCTGCTTTAGTTGACCCTGCTCTGAGCAGGGGTGGTTGAACTAGATGATCTCCAGAGGTCCCTTCTGACCTCAACAATTATTTGGTTTATTCCAGATAAGTTAACTCTGCGTTTAACTAATTTCATTCTGTAATGATTTACTTGCATTTAATATTTTGCCCTCCTGTGGACGATCACCACTTGATTGAATTCTTTTTTGAAGTAGGAAGTCCAAAACTTGACAAAGTTTCTTAATGAGTTTCTACTCATTAAGTGGCAGGCTACTGCTTTATCTATAACATCCCTTCCGGTTTTTCCTTTTTTTTTTTTTTTTAGGTATGATTTACTGATCATATTCAGTTTATTATTAATTTTAATATCCCAGTCCTCTTCTATAGAACTGTTTAGTCAGGTACATTCTATCTTCTATTTTACAAAAATCTTTTTTTGTGGGAGTCAAAATTCTTAAAATGGAGAAATAAGCATGATAGAATTTGTAAAGGGCAACATGCAAAAATTCTTTTAGTCAGTCAGAGTCAAATGCAATAAGGATAGTCCTAATGTTGTGTTATGTATTGCTTTCATTGAAATGCAGAATATTTATTTCTCTGGTATGTCAGTGGAATTTTAAATTCCAGTCCTGTTGTCTAAAGCACTTGCAACTGCTTTGTTTAGGGTATTTCTATGTTATCATTCAGGTAATGAATATGCAATAATATCATAAGAAAAATTTACTTAATGAAAGCTTCTCAAGGGCTGATGGGTTTTTTTTGCTGGTCATGTCCTGTTCCTGGCTACTGTTCTCCCACTGGTTGTCAGCAGCATGTGGCAGAAACTCTAGGATGAATACTCAGTTTATCTTTACTGAGGGATATTCACCACGTATGTCCCATTGTTTTCTGAGTATCTGTATATATTATTTATATCTCACGGGTGAATCTTCTCCATTTTCCCCCTAGTTAATTTGGGAATGAGTATGTTTTATATTGGCCTTCCAGTAGTGTGAACTATATAAAAAAGTCTCTGCAATACCTCTTCAATCATTATTTGATAATGTACTAAATTTTTAATTTCTTCCTGTTTATTTCCTGTATGTCTTGTAAAGTTTAGAGATGTCTACGTATTCAGAAGGTTGACGACTGTTTCCTTTGTTCTCCTTCCAGCAGTCATATTATTTATCTCGCAGCCTTCTCCCAGTTTTTGGGCATTTGTCCATGTCAGTGCACATATACATACGGAGTTATGATGCCACCTCCCTGCTGATCCTTGTTTAAAACTGCTCTCCTGAATAATTCTTCCTTGTACAAGATGGACCTACCTTTGTTCAGTTGTCCTCTGTGCCAGAACACCACCTTGTGGAAAAGGAAAGCAGAGCTTCATCTTTGCTTGGTTAGAAGGATTGAAAAGACCTGAACCTCCAGATTCTTCTCCCTTGCTTTTGGGTCCTTTCAGTTGTTTTTGAGCTTGAGCAGCTCTGGGTAATATTTGCCAGTGCTATTAGCGGCCAAATGAATGAGCTGCATGGACTAAAAATCAGAAGGCTGAATGAACCTCAGCACATTTACTGGAAGTTCTGAAGCAGTGACAGAGCTTAAAAAAGTGTGTTTATTTAATTTGATTGCATTTATGATTATATTAAGAAGATCATACTGCTCTAATTAAGGGTTACTAGGATTTTCTATAATAAACTTGAATTTTCAGCTATTTATAACTTGGGGAAAATGTTTCCGTACAGAAATTTGGCATTCAGTGTCTCAAGCTAAATGGTATGGTTTTCCTTTTTCTATTTTTTTTTTTTTTAAAAAAAAAGATTCTTTGGCTGCATTCTGTTTGAGGGAGGCAATTTTTTGTGGTTTTATGTGCTTTTTGTTCTCCCTTGGCAAGGCTTGATACATGGAAAAAACAAATTTTCCAGGCTCTTAGTCTTTTATGTCAACTACTTCCTTTTTGATATTTCAAACATTGTACTTTGGTAGGCGTTATTTTTTAACAGAGCCACTATATAATTCAATAAGCAGTCACCTCTAAATATCTGCCATAACTACTTTTTATACTTTGTTACATGAAAATACTTCATACAATACAATTTAGTAAATATTTTTCTGAAACAAAATTATTTATCTGACATGTTTAGTGTTTAATGTAAGTTTTCTGTATTTATGTAAGGTTCACCTTCTTTGGATTCTCATAAAATACAAAAAATATTTTTAATGTTTTTATTTATTACTATTTACATTTTCTATTTATTATCTGTAGACTGTTTAATGCCGTGCTTGAAGGTGTCAAAATCCTCTTAAGTTTGTCTCATTGTTGGTTCTGGAAAGCCTTCCTTTTACGCAAGGGGATGCTGCACATTTGGAATCTGCCAGTGAGAGTTCAGGGAACTTGATCCCTCAGTTCAGGAAGCCTGAGCCCTGGCTAAGGTCTAATGCCGTCCAGATAGTAAACAGACAAGTGTTTAAACTCTGCATAAGTTCTTAAAGACTTCAGTCTGTCCTGTGAACTTGAAGCTTGCCTAGTGAATGCAGATGGCATCGAGCCTGGCACCGAATGTGACTGGTGGCTCAGGTGACTTCTTCAGCTATGTTTCAAGTGATGTCCAAATATTCTGCAAGTGTGACACTGTGGTCAGAAGACTTCCCAAGAAAGCAGGGAGTCTTTTTTTCTTCCTGACAACATTGTCAAGTATGTATCTCCAACTTCTTGTAAGAACGTCCTAACAGCTAGTTACTGAGTATTCGTTCATAGGACAGGTGAGATTAAGGTGAAGAGGTACTTGCTTTCCTCCTCTGATTCAGCTTGGGCCACAGAATGGAAGAATGCTGGAGTCATCTTAGCAGAAGATGGTACCTGTACTCATATAGTCTCTGATTTGTTTCTGAGTTTTGTCCAGTGATTATGCACTGTAAAATGCATAAATAGTACACCGGGGCCTGAACCTAAGTATTCTGCGCCCCTTTTGCTTGCTTGTTATCTGAGCTTCAGTAATGCAGCACAAGAGAAATTATGAGTTAAGTTGAGGAGAAGGATGATCAGAACAGGATTTGTGAGATACATGAGAAGCTGGCTGAGGAGGAAATAAGAGATAATGTTGAAAGCAGATTTATTAAACCAAAGAGACATTGCTGGTGGAGTTCCTCAGGTCTTTTTTAAAGACGTGTTTCTTCTATAGCACTAATCCAAATTTTTTGAGATAATATATGTTTGTGGTAAAATCAGGTAATCATGCTAGTTCAGATGTTTTCACTGGGAAATATCAAGGTGGTAAGATCTGCTGATGATGGAAGGACAGGAGACCTTATCAGTACCACACCGGATACCACGCAGGAGGAACTGAGTGACCTTGAAGACAGGAGCAATCAATGTGCTACAGATGAAACTACATGAAATTCAAAGCAAAGCAAGAGTCTTCTGGACGGAGAACCGAGATGTTTACTCGAAGCTGTTAGTTCATCAGCTCGAAGAATGTAAGGATTTGTCTGTAGTACTGCCTTGAATTTCCACTGTGTGGCCCTTGTGAGAATCATTCCCGTACACAGTTCTCAGTGTTGTGTTCAAGAACAATGAACTGGAGTTGTGACTGACTAGTGGACAGGAAGGCTACAGAGAAAATTAGGGAATGAGAGACCTGGACTGTAGCTCAAAGAGATTATATGCCTGTAATATCACAGACAGAGAGTAAAAATCAATACTTGAATGCCTTTTGCAATGTCCATTCCAAACTTCTGTCCCCTATGAAATCCAAGGGCTGCAGACATCCCCTGAACGGCTGCGTGAATGGCTACTGCTCGTGCTGTAGCTGTGTGAACTTTCTGTAAAGACAGGTACAGCTCTTTGATTTCAGCAAAAGTTTTACCACAGTAGGAACTGAATAGGATTTACAGGCTTTGGCCTAGAAATTGAACATTTTTGCCGCTGAAGTTTTATGGACATTTTTCATGCTCTAAATTAAGCTTTGGTTCACATAATGTATTTTAGCTCTTTTTCCGGTCACAGCTTTGCTCATAGCGCAGCTGCAGCATTTGTCTTGTAACAAGAAGGATCTGATAATCATGAAATAACCCAGATTTATGCCCCTAGTGCTGAAGTGGTGCCATATTTGTGAAAATAACTTTAAAAAAGAGAATCAATATGCAGCAGATGTGAAGGTTTTACCTTCACATTTAAGTAGGTTTATACTGTCAGCGAGTGTGGGCTTAGCACAGCCTGTGACAGAGTTTTAACTTACCAGATGTTCCACGTGATCAAATAGATAGTATACAGCTGTTTCCCATTCTTTTTACTGGGCTCAGATAAATACACAGTAAATGCTTTGAAATATGCTTATTGTATTTTGGCTAGTGTTGCGGCTGTTGCTGCGGAGAACTCACTTTTATCCATGGGCACCGAGAATGCGGGGAGAAACCAAAGGTGCTGTAGGAATGCTTATCTTCTGTTACCGTGAGGAGAAATTGGCATCCCTCTGGTTGAAACAACCCTGATGATACTAGCCAGGGGGGGATGAAAAATGGGTTTTTCATCTGGTTGTGGATGATGTGAGATTAGTGGCCGTATTTACGCACTGCAGAATTGATTTCTGGTCTGTGGGCGAGCTGTGGCTCCTGCGGGTGGGAGCTGTCCCCCTGGGCTGGCAGTGCCGTCCTTCCCATGGAGTTGAACTCTCAGGGGAGGTGGTGGGTGCAGCGGGAGCAGCCGTCCCACTGGTAGCTCGTGCTAATCCCAGCATGGGCTTTCAACACTGCAGTGGAGACACGGGGTTGGATTCTGTATTCAGTGCAATACAGAAAACAGGGCATCTCCAGAGCTCCTGGTGGGGCTGCTGGCATCCCTCCTGTCTGCTCATACAGGTGCTGGCAGCATGCCCAAGCTGGCCATTTGATTTGTTTTTTAAAGCTTTTTGGGGGTCAGTCTGAGCAACTGCTCTGAACTGTTTCAGGCCCAGGTTATGTTAACTGCCACACCTGTCAACTTGATTCAATAACAGAGCAGCTAAATAATAAAAGAGGAAGTTTCATTTCCCTTCACCTGCTTTTCTGCTCTTGTTTCTCCTTCCTCCCTCTCCAACTCCCCATGCTCTCCTTAGCCCTTTGACCTTACTGCTGCCTTCTTTCCCTCCTTTCACTGTCAGCCTCCTGCCTTTCCAGATCTTCCCTTACACCTGGAAAATTCCGCTTCTTGTCTACCAGGGGCCTACCTTGTTCTCCTTTAAATCCTTCTTTAAAACCTTCATCTTCAGGCAGAGGAATTACTTTCATCTTTCATTAATAATCTCTTCAACATTTCTTGACTGCTCTGTTCTTTTCAGATTTATAGCCTGGTCTTGCAAACATTTACAGAGAAGTAACTGTTCAGTTAAATTGAGAACATTCAGGTAGAAGTTTGGAGGACTGGATCATTCGTTGGGAAGCTTTTCGAAATGGGACTATTTCTCACTCTGTAAAACACAATGTTCATTTATGGTTTTATGTACATTTTTATAATAAACATTTGTGGTCTCAGAGGAATGGTGGAACGTGCACGCAGATAACTTCTGCTTTTAACTTTTATTCCCTAACTCAAGGTGTGGAACATGTTCTCACAGATTTTTAAAGGCTATGACCAAAGTTGCTGTTGACAATATGACTTTATACTCGGAATCATATGAGAGGACAAGTACCAGGTGTACCTTTGATCTTAGTGACCTTCATTGTTTTGTGTTTCAGTACTGATTTGTATTTCAGGAATCTCAAGCATCTGGACTGCCTGAGTACATAAAGATTGTAGAAGTTGGGCCAAGAGATGGATTACAAAATGAAAAGGTAATTTTTCTCTTTTTTGGTGGTGTGTTTTGACATGGCTGTCAGCATTATTTTCATTGTATAAAATACATATATCCTGCTAATTTTGTTTCTTCCATTTTGTACTATATGTTTATTGATTTATGAGTTAACAACTGTCTTGTGTATTAGAATAAAGGAATATATGATTTAACATCTAGCTAAATAGTAATAATTTCTTGCTATACTTTGTTAACTAGACTTTCCATTACTCTACTGCTGTTTTTCTCTCTGGTATTTGCCTTGTCAATCAATCACATTCTGTCATGATATAACTGGTAAATGTCATGGAACACTGGCTATCTTCAATAATATGTGTTTGTGCTACATGTGCTCCTATGGTAGGAATAGCACAATAGGTTTTGTCACGCTTCCTGGTGAACAGGCATGGAAAGAAAAAGGAATCACTCTTTTGATAATACTCGCATGAAGAGTTGTTAGGGAAGCATGGAAGAAGATTGAGAGAGACCCATGTCAAATAGGTTACATGTATCAAAACAATCATCTCTTTCCGCAAACAGAAGGATAAGTTTGCATATGTCATTGTTACTGATACCAAAGGTGTTAATAGCATAAACAGAATAGGAGAATTATTCTGCCTCAGCTGTGGAGCTTTTTTTTTCATTTTTCTTGGGTTGGACTATTCTGTGTTACTATTTCCTTTGTCACTGCTTCACTAGGTTGGTGTTTGGTTACTAACAACTAGTGAGGCTAGATCTAGAACAAATTACATGGAAGTGCTTCCTCATTCTTTTGCGGTGGGCAAAAAATAGAGTAGAATCATGTGTACTGCCTAGTACTTTCCTTGTTCAGTAGCTTCCTGCTGTCATGAAACAGGATAGTTGTGGTATAATGTATGAGTATGGTTCATTATTTAAAAAAAAAAAAAAAAAAGTATTGATTATGTGCTAAGAATATTTTACTTACAAAAGTGTCTTACCGCATGAAATACTTACTGTAGTTTATCTCCATGTCTGTAGGTGATAGTCCCAACTGATATAAAAATTGAGTTAATCAACCGGCTTTCCAGAACAGGCCTGCCTGCAATAGAAGTGACCAGTTTTGTTTCATCCAAATGGGTGCCTCAGGTATGTAAAATCATCACCATTCAGAACTATTTCAATTTAAATGCCGTGGAGTTTTCCAGTAGTATAGCCTGTATTGTTATATGAGAAAATGGAACAGAAATAGTATGTTGTTTATTTGTAAAATCGGCTGCTGTTGTCAGACACCATTTATGCAGTTTTCAAGTTTTAGGCTTTTATTCAGGTCAGCTGAAGTTGGGCTAATTATTAAAAAGTAGTCAAATTGAAGAAAAGCCAGCAAGCTGTGCAAAGGCTGGTTAAATTCCTAACTCAGCAGAGTTAGGCAGCAGGTTGCTTCAGAAGGGAAGGGGAACTGGAAGCCAAGCATGACAACAAGGGCAGCAGAGGTTGTAGTCTTGTTGACCAAAGGGCAGTCCAACAGTCCGTGAGAACAGAGTGACTCTGGTGAGGGTAACCAGGGCAGCCAAAAGTAAGAATACTCAGGTGAGTCTGCAGTGATGCAGCAGGTCCAGGGTCAAGCTGGGAAGTCAAGTCTGCAAGACATAGTCAGGATCCAGTCAGTAAGGTACATGGCCAAGCTCGGGCTTGGCTGCTGCTGTGGGACTGCACTGTTTCTCAGGCAGCTGTCTTGCTTAAAAGTTTCTTGTGAATGAAAAGGGAGGGTAGACCATGTTAAGACTTCTTAACAGAGCTGTTTGGGGCAGCCTCTGCTGATCTGCTTTCCAGCTTTTATTGGTGAGCGCGAAGGCTGATTGAGGCTTCTCAAGTTGCTGTCTTCTTATCAGTGAGCTGACCTTAAGTGCAGGCTGTTAAACTCTTAAGGAGGAGAGCACGCTGAGCCCTGATCAACAGAAATGCTGGGAGTACAATTTGCCATGGTTACTACATAGGGTGTGAGAAGTCTTAAACGTTGTTGCTTTCCAAGCGTAAATAATTTAGCAGGTGATTCCCTATTTCCACTTTGCAGCACGAGGGTAGGAATTTGTATGAGTGTGTATGTGCAAGGGACAGCAGTAAATGGAGAGTGAGAGAACTGGGTCACAGGATGCTGAGTGGGGATAAGACGTGGGGACGATGTATCAATCTGGTGAGTAAAGGGAAGCTGGGATATAAGATGCTGAGTGTAGACATAGTGATAAAGATTTGAGAATATGAAGCTGTTGGAATGCAGAGTACTGAGTTTTGAGTATCCAGATGAACAGCAGTGGGGCTGATCTCTGGGGAACAATCATGGTGGAGAGGACTTCCTGTGGAATCAACATCAGTTCAGAGACCTAGAATCAGAGAAGGAAAACCTAGGTGCACTGGGGAAACTTTTCTACAGAGCTCCCTAACACCAAACCAGGCAAGTAGGCTTCCTAGGCCTAAGGGTTGTGTGGGCTGTCATAGAAAAATTGACTCTTCCCTGAAGCCAAACACCATTTTTTGTCTGCTGCACTTGCTACATTTCCATGTATCTGTCCACCATACAGTCCTCCTTTTCCAAACACTGTTATAAACATACACACATATATAAATATGCATGCACTTACATATTAAGGATTCTAGTTAAGGAGAGATGTTGCAGATTCTACCCTGGTTTTGAATTTGCTCACAAAGGGGCAGTGACTTTCTGCAGTTAATAATACAGAGAAAATTCTTTACAATCAATGTTAATGTTGTACTGTGGAATGGAGACAAAGAAAGTACTTGTGCATTTTATTTTGATCTTTATTTATGTAAACATTCAGTTGTAACTAAAGAATTGGGATGGTGACACATTTTTAATATAATTTAATGTTGTTCCTACCTCTTTTCTACTCTTCTGAGAACTAATAGTCATTGATGTATAAAAGAAAGGTAGCATACCTTTATTTCTTTTCCTAAATGAATTTTCCTAAATGAAATTTCATTTTCTGCATTTGGAAATGTGTTTGGAAGATCTGAATTTGGGACTTTTGTGTATGTAGTAGTAGTAAGGCATGTTACTTATTTTGCAGATCTAGCACTCTAGTGGCAGCCATAATGAGTTTTGATAAATGGTAATAATTTGCTTATTATTTTTCCAAAATTATTTTTTGCATTTTGTACAATTCAGCAGAAATCCCAGCCTTTCTGAACTCAGCAGCAAAAGTACATTGGCATTAGGAGTCCCAAGTTTTCATTTGAGAATAAACACCGCAAACTCAGGCTTAGTCCTGAAGCATACACTGTAGCTCCTGTTTGAGCAAACTTAATCATTCCCTGCAAGTAAGGAAATAAGTCAATTCTTGTCTATATCATTTAAACTCATTTTCAAGAAATTATGCACTTGTTTGCACAGGAGCATTTGAGTACTTATGTGTTTAGTAAGGAGCACACAAGTTATTTACAAAGTAAAACATGAAATTAATTGATTTGAGAAAATACTTCAATTTTTAACTTTGTTTGTTGCACATCTTCTGTCAAAATGTATATAAAGTTTGTCCTTTTTAAACCGAGAATGCATCCTGGGCCTGGACTGTATTGCAGGCTTTCCTCTCAGAAAAAACATGCTATGATCATACTTTTTCTTATTCATGAGTTAGCAGAGCAAACTGGCTGTACAGCACTCTCTAAGGGACTCCTTTGATTTATTTCAGTGTTCCCGGGATCACCAGGGAAGGGCCTAAGGGGAGGGTAATAGAAAAGGGAAAGAGAACAGCGATAATGCAAAATTTCCTTGGTGTCAATGCAGGGGCATTGAGTTTTCTGACTGTGTCCTTTAAAAGCAGCTAGGCTAAGTTTTTTCCAAGTGCCATCGAATTTTGGCAGTTACAGCAATGGAGGATAATGTAGGAGCTTTTAAATGCTACAAGGAAAAGTCTAAAGCAAAGGTGGATTTCTTCCTTTCTTGTTTAATTATTTCCTTTCCCTGTGAGCCATTAGGAGTACCAAATTTAGCACAGGTTTGTCAGTTTTGGAAAACATGAACAATCCCTTCTTATCTTAAATTCATGTCTGAATACTTTATTTTAATGGCTCAATTTGTGTTTAAGTGTTTTTTATTTAAAAGATAAGATTGTGTTGCTTTGATAGGGAGTGCAGTCTTGACGCTGTCTTTTCTTTGCTCCTTTCTTTTTTCTTTTCATAGGTCATGGGAATAGAATTCATGGTTATGTTTAGATCACTCATTCACTTATTTCTTTTTTTAGTATTTTAAAGCTCTTTTATGGTTTCCCATCTACTGTTTTTTTTGGCAGAGATTTTTTTACTGAAAAAAGCTAAAAGAAAAAGTTCCACAGTAGCGAGGTGCCATATAAAACAGGATCCCACACCTATAACCTAAACGGCCAAAAATTATAAATACCTACCATTAGAAAGCTTATTTTTAAAGAAATTTGGAAAAGAAATATTTTATTACAATTTAAAATCTTATAACATGCAATATGTGTTAAAATGGGATTTTACTTACAGGAAAAATAGTAATAGGACAAATGTAATACATATAATATTATTTGGACCTGGCAGCTTTATGCTGGTTGAAAAAGTGTCATTTTGGTTTTCTAGTATATTTTAAGTCAGGCTATAATTTTAAAGTGTGGAATTAGTTCCAGCATTTGCCATTTAATTAATCATTTGGTTTCAAACATTCTTCTTTGCCCTGAGAAATGTAAATACTATTTATATTAAATTAAGGAATGAAAAATTGTTCTTAAAAATCTAAGGCATTACCAAATGGTTTTTTGTGAGGTTATCAGATATGTTAGGTGGTCACACTGATTTAGTTTATGTAGAACAATTACAAAAAGTTGCTTTGTACCATCACTTGTTTCCTGATAAGAAATGAGTTGTGTCTGGCTATAAGACACTTTTCATACCATATATCCACTTCCTTATAGATACATGTTTGGCTTACATTTGGGGAGGCGTACATGCATTTTTCTGATATTTTTAATTCATTCATTTTCATAATAGGAAACCAGTGACAGGAAGATTTGAGGTTGCCAGTAGTATTGTCACTTAAGAATTCGGTATAATTTAATATCACATATTTAGAATTGTGGTACTGCAAAGCTATCAATAAAGTATCAATTGAAAATAAGGAGTAATGAAAGCTTTGTAATTCATATATCTTTTCATAGGGTACTCCTCAAATGACTTTTTGTCAGTGTGGAAAGAATCAGAAATCTAATTTAATATTGTTTGCTTGGAAGATTTACTTTTGTGAGAGCTGATTCAAAAAGTATTTAAAATACACTATTCATTTTTTAAAACTCAAAATCCGTAAAACGTATCCCTCATTTTTCATGTCTTACTAACTGTATTGTTTTCAGGCATGCACACCATTAAAAAAAAAGCTCATTTTTCCTCCACTTCTTTCAAGAAAATGTGCTTGTCTAAATAATCTACAGTTTATTACATTCATATGTCTATTTAATCTTGAGTGAGAAAAGTGTAAGAATATCTTAAAAAGGCAGTTTCTTTTGTGAGAGGAGACTAGGGAAAACAAATGCTTGAATAAAGTAGTGGTCTTTGACCTTTGCAATAATAAACTACTTTCTTCTTTTGAAAGAAAATTCTAAGTATAATAAAATATTACACTACCCAGAGAACTGGATTTTGCTATATTTTTAAGGGTAGACTTGTGATTAGTCTTCTCAAATATGCTGATTACAGTGTTGTGTAATTCAGGTTCACTTATGCTTAAGATTGTGAGGTTGCATTTATCAGTGTGCTGAAGTTTTCAAGATTTGGATGGTTTTAAAATGTCATTCTGTTAATTCCACCTATTGAGTCCACTGAGGTAAGTTTAAAGTTGCAATAACAGTTGATGATCAGCATGATCACAAGTCTATCAATTTATGATGCAAACTATGTTTTTACAGTTACACACAAAAAGAAACACTGTAGAATCTTAGCCCCAATTCTATATTCATACAGAACTGGAAAGCTTGCAACTCAAATACTTAAAAGTTAAGAAATCCATAAAAGAGTGCTTGTAGATCAATTCAAACTCTTTGTTGTTACACTTTTTATGTGAAATGTATACCTAATAAAGGCAAAACCACAGTCTAAGCCAATTTCTGCTTAGCTGTATAAAATCAGAAAATAACTGATGATGAATACAAATTATTTATATATTTTAGATGGCAGATCACAAAGAAGTAATGAGGGGTATTGAGCGGCATTCTGGAGTCCAATATCCTGTTCTCACGCCTAATCTTCAAGGTTTTCATTCTGCTGTAAGTGCCTTCATAGAAGATGTTCACAGTTACTTCTTTCATGTTTCAGACACTTTCAGTTCTGTACCATAAACTAGCTATTTAATGCCATATAACCTGTCCTGTTAGAACTAAGCTATAGGGTTTTTTTTAATTTAAAACCCTCGGTTTTCGTTGCGAAAAATGGGCAAATACTTTAATGGAAGTATCGATCAGTCTTTACAAGTTCCTATAAATGATGCTTGTGTATAAAGAGAAAGACAGTTCCTTCTCCTTTGACTTGTTGGCCCTAAAAAAGTTTCTGAAGAGTGTCTTCTTACTGGAAAGTAGTGAAGAATGAGGAAAGAGTCAATTAATGAAAATGCTTTATAGGAATGTATTAGATTTCTTAAATTCTGCATTTCATTTTGGTAGGGTTTGAAAGTTTAAATTGTTTCAGTTCATACAAAATAAATGTTCAAAATTGTAGACTCAAAGTGTTTGGAATTGTGAAACTGGAGCAGTTCAGTCTTCTTAAAACATACACATCGATAGTCAAATCTTTACACTTTTTTGTTTCTGAAAATTTTTCATGCTTCTATGCTTTTGCCTTGATACAAGACAAGTCATATTTGGAAAGCATACTGCTTGGTGGACATCTGTGGTTTAGTCTATCATTCAGTTTCTATGCTGCATATGACATCTCAGTTAAACTGAGTGCTGTACATAGGCAAGTTAACTACAAGCAGTCCAATTTATAGTGTCACAACTTTGCAATGGTAGCTTGTTTGGGTTGAATTAAATCTGCTATATTTCTATACTGTATTTAGTGATACAATAAAAGGAAAACAATGCAAAAATAGTTGTAGGTTATTGCTGAGTTCTTTCTTGCTGCTGGTTTTTTTCTTCCCTCTGTTTGAAAGGATATTTGCTCCTGTGAGGGTTGCTGAAGCTTAGACATTACCCTGCAGAGGCAGAGAGAAAAGGGAAAGTTCCATTCTTTTTCATAGAACAAGAGTATTATTCTCACTGGAGAGTGAGAATTAATTAGCTATTGTCCTAAGCTTAAAAGTTTTCTTCTGCTCTCATTTGGCTTTCAGCATTCTAGTTTGCCTCATGTTAGTTGATTTACTGAGTACAAGCTCAAGCTAATTGCCCCTTCGGTGAAGTCACCTGATTAATACATTTTCTAGACTTGTATTTGCTCTGAGACTTCTTCTCCACAGACTTTCCCATACACGTTTTCCCTATTATCCATATTGACTATGACACCAAGACCAATGGAGCCCTTGATCCTAGAGTTGGCTCTAACAAGGATAACCCTGCTGCTCTAGGCACATGCAGGCACAGAGCTTTCCTAAGCATGAGAATGACTTCCTGGCATTCATGAGGAATAGCCTTTGTACAGAGGATGGATATTTCAGAGTTGTTATATGATCTTTTCCTTTTCTGAAAAATGAATATAAGTATCAATCATTGTTATTTTCATAGTTGGTTCATATGATTTCCTTCATCTTGCTACCTTCATCATTTATCACTTTAAAAATTGTGTTTACCTAATTGCTAAGAGGAGGAAGGAAATATGCTCAAAGTTTGATTCAAACTGCTTTTATGCAATAGATTTTTTTTTTAAAAATTGGAATGAAACTTCTCTTATAGATATGTATGAGATAATATGCTTTAAAATTCTAAAATGTTGTACATAAATGCTTAATCTTTTAATATAGTGTTGTGATTCTGTTTTATTGAAATGTATTTTTCAGATTGCAGCAGGGGCTACAGAAGTCTCAGTATTTGGTGCAGCATCTGAATCTTTTAGCAAAATGAATATTAATTGTTCAATTGAAGAAAGCATAGAAAAATTTGAAGAAGTTGCTAAATCTGCAAAGAATATGAATATTCCAGTGCGTGGGTAAATATAAAGATTCTTAAGTAATACAGAATTATTTGAGTCGCTATTACAGGGTTTTTTTGTACCAGTGGAAATTTTTACATTTTAGGTGAGTTGAAATAATAATATTTATTGTCATTTTTTTAAAAGATTGAACGTATGTAGTAATTTTTCTCTATGTTTTGTAACTGCCAATGGTGACTAGTTTTCTCTGGAAATTAAAAAAAAAAAGCTGTGTGTATAAACATACCCTTTTTATTATACACATTTATTTTTATCATCACAGATGACAGAATAACATTTATTTTGTGCTGTTGAGAACTCATAACAGTGTTGCCTTCACCTTAAAAAATACCTTGCATACTTTTATTTTATTATAGTATTGGTAATATTCATCACTTCATGCACTATAGAATCAAGGTTTAAAAGTGATAGAAGAAATTTACTCCTAAGGAAAAAAATATGCCCGGTATAAGTTATTCTGAAAACTCAAGGTGTCAAAGTGTTTGGAGTCTCTAGTGCATGAAACTCTGGAATTGTTCTGTATTTATCTTTCTCTGGAGTACCTTCCTTTAAACTTGAAATAATCCTGAATGGTACTTGCCCTTGAACAGTCTTTTCTTTTTCATTTCCATTTCCATTTCCATTGTCTTTTACATTACAGAGCTACTTATTTAAGACTATTTGTGAAGGTCTTGTGAATGCAAAAAGGCTTACATAGGTTCAAGGAGAAACTCAACAGTGAGATTCATTGAGGATTGCTTGTAATACAAACCACAGCATGCTCAGAAAATACCTGGACTTGGAAATACATAGTGGTAGATACCTCAGAGACCAAGTGCTTGAAAACCTGTCTGGGAATAAATACTGGGATCTCTCTTTCCTCCAGAAATAGTGATGAGGTAATGCTATTGCTCACTTTTTGCACAACAGTGTGGTGGTTTGAGCATTTGCCTTGAGAAAGGGAGATCTGACTTCTAGTTACACCCCAGCCTCAGAGGATCACAGAATAACAGAATGGTTTGGGTTAACAGGGACCTCTGGAGGTCATTTTGTCCAACCCAAGGATTTTAACACACACACATCCAATCAAGCATAACTCATAAATGTTTGGATCCTTATTCCCTAGCCTGGTTATATGTTTCAGATGGAAAATTACTGAATAGAGAAGTAAGAACTTCCACTGTACTAAGAAACAGTAATTTGTGCTGGAGTTTAAAACCTCTACCTAGCTGCTAATCTGTCAGGTAGAGCCAGGGTCCCTGAGCCTTCCTGAGCAACTTCTTTTGTAAGAGGTCTGTCTGTTTGAAAGGTCTCTACCACCACTGTTTGCCACATTTTTATGGAACTAAATTCTGAGCTGAGGACATAAATAGCACTTTGAGTTCTCCAAGAGGATTGAGCTCAGGGGTGCCTGAATTTTAGGTCCCAGATGGGTGTGGACAAGGGAATAGGCAGTCAATTCAGAAAGGGCAGCATGTGTATGGCAACAAACGTTAGGCACTTGTGAACATTTTTACACTAAACTTTTGTTTTCTGGTTTTCTCAGATGTCTAGGCATGTCAGGCAATATTTTTGGTTGCATATTCCTGTATTTCACTAACAAAATTCAACCTAATGGCACAGTAGAGGCAAGCAACGATCAAGGGAATTGTCAAAGCTTATGCATTTTATATGTTTTTGGATAGCCATCGGTGTCAACAAATGGACTTTGCAACTGATCCAGAAGATGTAAAGTGCAGGTGATGAAGAAGCCTCTGTGGTGTAGTCTAGATTGACGTTGGAACTTAAAATGTTAATTTATCTTCAGCGCACTAGTTTTCATATGTTTAAGAAAGTGGCAACCTGCTGCTCTTTTTTCCACAGATTGTATGTCTAAGGTATTTGTAATGCACCAGTAGCAGTTATTCTGGCATTGATACAGTGATGTGATGGAAAAGACTGTTCCCATGATAGGGTTCTACAACATTCCTATGCATTTATTGTCTGCTATCTGATGAACTGTGTGTGTCAGAAAAAAAAGAGAAAGCAGCAGGACGGGAAGGCATGTACAGAGAGGAAAAAGTAAGAGGCAGAAAATGGTCAAACAGAAGCAGAGCACAAAAAAAAGGAATATTACAGTTAAAATAATTAAGAATAAAAAGAAGGAAAACAAAGGAAGGAGGTACAAAGAGAAGGGTGTCAAGAAGCAGGTAATGAAGCAAACAGAAAAAACAGCAGTACAGAGCTAAAGAGAAATGAGATAATTGAACTCAGAGAAAATACAATCAGGTTATGTTTTAAAAGCGCTGACTTTGTGCATCCAGTACAAAGATCTGTAATTTTGCTTCACTATGCAGACCTAGGCAAACTTCACACAGTACATGCAGGACAATTTTATGGAGTCTGTCATGCCAGGTGCAGTACATTACACAATGCTTCAGAAGTGGGCTGCTTAATATCAGATATGCTACAAAGTGAAGAGATTCAAAGTCATGAAAGAAAATGATGCAACTTCACTCCAGCTGAGCTTTTTTCCCTAGGCTTACAGGTCTAAGAAAAGTGAATCATTCAGAAGTAGGAAGCCATTGGCAGGTTCATTTGATTTGTGGGATTATTACCGAGTAAAGAATCCAATTAGAGAGGATAAGTATATGGAAGAGAAACTACATTTATGTTTATGTTACAGCTATCTTCATCACAGGATATTAGCTTGGGAACTAATTTACCCAGTGAAAATTAGGCATCAGGAGATAAGATGCTGGACTAACATTACACTTCAAATCAAAAAATTTAGGAGAGGACTGTCTGGTATTTGTCCAGGAGGATCTAATTTAACTCAATAATAAAGTAGCTAATATAAAAATCTGCTGAGAATCTAAATTGCAGAATGTGGAGCCTTATTTCATAACAACCCCCCCTAACTGATACAATAATTCTGAGTATCTAGAACATCCATTGAACATGGATTTCAGTATATGAAAATATTGAAAAGAAAGTTTTGAGCATGCTAATAAGTTAGAAGATAAAAGAGAACTGGTTAACACAATCTGGACTTTGAGTGCACTTTTAAAAAATCCCTCCGGGAACATTTTGCAGAGGGCAAGTAGTAATGAGAAATAAAATGTTCCTATGGATCAGAGTCCAGACAAAGATGTTTTCAAGAGAATAATTACCAAGCATTGTGATACACTGAGACATGTTCCTGCATGTTCATACACATTCAGATGCACTCTGCATGAGTTGCAGAGTTACAGGAATCTGTAGGAAGCATTGAGATAGAATGATTGCTCAGAAATAATAAAGAAAAGGATTGTTTAGTGTCCATCTACCTCAACTTTCTTATAAGCTCCAGCATACTGTCTTTTGTTGAGTAGAATTCTGAAGACCAGAAAAGTAACAGCAGGAGCATGAATGTAGAAATGCAGATTTCAGAAGGACGTTTTTTTTAATGGTAGATCTCTTAGCAGTTGAACAAAGCTCTAGAAAGTAGACTTAAAACTTACTTAGTTAAAAAAATTAAAAAATACCCATAAAGAAGCAGCATCAGTTTTAAATGCCAAACCCATGAAGTAAATAAATCTGTTTACAACATTTCAGCTGCTTGTGAGGGAGAAGATTATGGAAGCAGACCATCATTTCCAACTTAATTCTAGAAGACTAAGCCATAATTTTCTCTGGTACTAACACCCAACAAAAGCCTGCACTACTACAGGGAATTCATTTGGACTTGAGTGGAAGTAGTTAATTAGTTCCCAAATATTGCAGTACATTTAGAAGACTTGTGGAGTTTTACATTGTACTTAATGATATATAAAACACAGGGCTTCTCTTCCTCAATGAACAAAGGTGTGGAAAAGATAATCAGAAAGTAAAATTTAAACAGAGATTTCATAGAAATATTCAGTGCAATCGAGGTGACTTTTTCCTGGAGATAAAACAATCAAAAAAGAGTTAGCTATCAAAGCCTGCAATTTATGATCTTGATTTATGACCCCACAGTTAGCTACTACTACTAAAGAAGCTGCTTTTAGTGATAGATAAAATAAAGGGCATTTTTTCTATCCCAATTCCAGGCAAAATTCTCTAAATCCTGAGACAGTCATGGCTCTGTGGCAAGTTGGTTTTTATGCTGTGTTCTTTATGCTTTATATCCTGATCTGTATTGCTTAGACAAGTCAAGAAGGGGCAGAAACTGATTGTTTCAGAAATTGAAAATTGGGAGTTTCTGTTGAATGACCTCAAAACAAAAGGATGGGATGTTACGTAATTCATCAGTCGACATTCAGTATTTAGAATTGGTGCTCATGTTTTGACTGGTTGTTATTTAACTTCATGGACAAGATTAGTTTCAGGCTTTATCTTGTTGTGTAGCTTCTATTTACTGAAAATAATTATATATTGTTTACAGCTATTGTTGTAACATTAGGCAAATGTGAGCATGACCACACAACAAGCCTGAGCTTGTCATCCTAAATCTGCTTGTAGTTACTAGAGGGAAATAGGCAGCCTTCAGGATATGATTTATCATACGTGCTTTTTAAAGTACCTGCCTTAGGGTAAGATGAACCACTTTCCGTGTAATCCATCCTTTTGGCTGCAAAGGAGCTTGGGTCCTGTCCTATGTTGGTCATCCTATAGATGGCCTGTCTAAGGCATAGGCTGTAGATGATTATCTTTGATATCAGAAGTTAGAACAGATGAATCCCATCCTACCTATGCATAGGCTAAGGATTACCACGTTGTAATTTATGTAAATTACAGTAGATATAAGAAATGTATTAATAGGCTTTGTGCTGCAAGGTAACACAAAGTGAAGCTGTGGCCTATATGAACAAAGATTTGTACTCTGTGCACTGAGAATCAACATTTTGATTTTAATCAGCTTTTTAGAGATTATCTACTTTAAAGAACCATGGCCAAAACCTGCAGCCTTTGCTCAAGCAAGCTCCCACGTCTACACATTTTGGCTTCTAATATAAATTTTGTAGGCTAAATATTTTGCTTGAATGACTTAGGTAATAAAAATATTAATATGCATAAATTGTATTTATATTAATTTCAATACAGAGATTGTTTCCTTTTGAAAGCACTATTATTGTTTAAAGTGTTATTTATTTGCAGGAAATGGATAATTTAGTGCCTTGCCCTAACTCCTTATTTGTGCAGTTGAAAAATACTTCCAAAAATAATTTTAAGGGGTTCAAATTTTATTTCCTATTTTTACTGGCAATTTAGAATTTATGTAGTGAGCATAAAATATTGGCAACCCTTGAATCTTATGAAAAATGCACTCAAACAGTTGAAACTAAACTTTAAGCTTTTGCATGTCTTACTGTTGCTACAGCTGCACTAACATTGACTCGATCATCATCAGAAAATTTATGTTGTCAGCTGTCACATTTAAAATCTGTAGCACAGTACACAGTTTTCTAAATGTTTACTAAATTAGTTCAAATATTTATGAAGAATCAAAATATTGTGTATGGTCTTAGAAGTTAGACTATTTATTAGCGTCATAAAGGGGTTTTTATTTTTATTTTTTTGTACATGCATAAAAATTTTACAATAACATCTGGGACACGTTCTGTGAAGACACTGAGCCAAATCAGTTATAAACTGTATGCTCAGCTAATAACTACTATGCATATTTCGCATGTGAAATGACACAAAAGACTGTTGGTTTTAGAATTGCATCTTTCAATGCATATTTCAGGTAGTATTAAAAGTATCATGTCTTTTTCAGTGATTAAAAATGAAGCCTAGCAGCCAGGATTGATGAAAAGCTGTGGCAAATGGTAATTGCCAGTAGTCACTTGGATTGTGTTTTAATTTAAACGTATTTTTAATGTACATATGAAGAAAAGGTTAAGTAAATTCTGATTAAGCTAGATCCTTCCAAGTTAATGTATTCCAAAGTTTAAAAAGACACAGAAATAGATTGCAATTAGTACAGTAGAACAGTAAGGAAGTAAGGACTTGTGCATCCCCCTTTTCCACAAATGGTTCTTCACTGCCTGCTTTGTGTCCTGTGACAGTAAAATAAAGTTAGACTAGCTCCCTCTAAAACATTCGGTTCTGCATAGGACTATCTTAGTCCTAATAAAAATTAATTGGGAGTATAAGAGCTGAAGAGCTGCCATTTTTTTTTCTCTACTAAAAAGCACTTCTCCATGACCAGCAATTAAAAGCTGTATTTATGCCACAGTCCTGAAAAATGTTCGCGTGAATAGCACTTTTGAGGCCATTTGGACCATTTGCATGTGCAAATGTGAAAGTGTATGCAAATGTTTAGAGGTTCAGTGTTAGAAAAACAGATGCAAATGTTTGCTGTAAAGTAACTCTAGAAGCATTTCCTTACAAAGCTTGCTGCTTCATAAATTAAAGCATATATAATCACACATTGATTCTAAACTGGTGTACATAACTTCTTTGTTTATAGTCCTGTGTCATTTAAGCATCACAATGCATAAGAGCATATTGAAATGTATCAATATTTGGCTTACATCTGTGTTTGTATAGAATTCAAATACTGGTTGGTATACTTGAAATACAGCAGTATTTTTTGCTATGACAAATAGATACCAAAAAAATGATTGTATGCAATATTATTATTATTACCTTTTATGTTATAATAAACTTTACAGGTTACAACACATATAATTCCTTGTTGATTATAGGAAATAATTATAGTTTTACTTTGATGCTAATAGACAAATAAGACATAAAATAGTGGAAACTTAAAGAGAATGTATTTCAGTTATCTTTATCTTGTGCTAGTGATATTTGGATTTATTTTGGAAAAAAGTGTGGAAGAACACATCAGTTTTATTTTAATATACTTTATAACACGTAATTCCAGAAACTAATAATGAAGTCTGTTTTGTTTATAAGAAACATCCTGATTATCTGAAACTTCTGATTGTCAAGGCAATTTGATCTTTATAATTCAGTTCAGTAATGCTCTTCTTTTATTACAGTTCATCTTAAATATTTTAATTCGATATATTAGGATGACCTTACAATACCGTATTTTATGTACCTAATTAGAAGTACCATGAGATAAACGCCAACAATTCAGTTTTGCACAAATCAATGTAGTTTAAAGCTGCATTATGTTTTACAAATACTAACAGAAACATTGAACTCCTATTTTCTATTATTCTGGAATACTTAGGGCTGGAGTACACACTTTTTCTGCATTGCTTTAAACCCCCATTTTTAGACTACACTGTGTAGTTTAGCAGCATATCGATTATAGGGTGATTTATACCATTATCACTTCTTTAGATAGTAAAACCAATTCAACACCTTCATGTCAATATAAGTGACATATTTAAGGTTATGGGAACAACAAAATGTAAATGAACATTTAATAGACTTGGAAGCAACACATTTTAGTATGCGAATGGTAAACAAATCTCCAGGGTTACACAGTATTAAGCCAGCTGGTCACAGTCCCTGGGAGAAGCTTGAGGAGCCAGAGATTGCTGGGATGTGGGGACTTGGTGCATTTCATAGAATCATAGAATCATAGAATCACCTCGGTTGGAAAAGACCTTTAAGATCATCAAGTCCAACCGTTAACCTAGCACTGCCATCCCACCACTAAACCATGCCCCTAAGCACCTCATCTATCCTTCTTTTAAATACCTGCAGGGATGAGGACTCTACCACCTCCCTGGGCAGCCCGTTCCAGTGCCTGACAACCCTCTTGGTGAAGAAGTTTTTCCTAATGTCCAACCTAAACCTGCCCTGGCGCAGCTTCAAGCCATTCCCCCTCATCCTATCATCTGTTACCAGGGAGAAGAGGCCGACCCCCACCTCACTACAGCCTCCTTTCAGGCAGTTGTAGAGGGCGATCAGGTCTCCCCTCAGCCTCCTCTTCTCCAGACTAAACAACCCCAGTGCCCTCAGCCGTTCCTCATATGACTTGTGTTTCTCTATATGGGGGACAGGTTAAGAAAAGAATGTAGGAGCCACTGTACTAACTCCATCATACTGGATGACTGCATTATGTAAGAGGAGACATTTTCCTTAGGAATAACTTTGTACCAATTTTTACCCATTTTTTGTGCCTGCAGATAGAAAATATTATTAGTAGACCAGAAGAGCTGCTTTTTTTTTTTTTTAAATAAAAAAAGAGGCATACCTGTGGGAAGTAAAAACGATCCCCGTTTCTTCTTAAAGGGTAGTGTAAAATCAGACTTGAAATGTTAGTATGAAATAATAAAGTAACAATACAATGTGTTTGCTAGTATGTTGATGATTGCTCCATGGATAATTTGATATAGTTATTAAAAGTTAGGTGGTTAAGTGGCCCTTTCTTAGAGTAACAGTTTTCCTCTGGTTTTAGAGAGGAAGTTATTTTCTAGAACATAGCTCACAATTTAACAGTTTTCTGGGCATTCTAAAAAAAAAAATATTATTACTATAGGATCCATTTGAATAGCATATATATTACTCACAACTGGGCACTAAATACATGGAGAGGTTGTTTCTCTTTTTCTTTTAAATCAAATGTGGAAAAAAAATCCTGGCCTTATTTACACATTTTGGGCTTGGCTTGGAGATACTGTTTCTGGAAGAATCTCCTTTCCCTCTTCTCTTCTTTGTATCTCCCCTCTCCTTACAGTAAGGATTGCCTGTTTTGAACAAATGGCTTCCTTTGCAAAGACACAGAATATATCAACCTTAATATTATGAATTCACCAAATGATAGGCATATACATTTTAGCACGAACATCCAATAAAAATAAATACATCTGCAGTGAACATGGTAAGTTATATGCAAACTTACATTATCATAATAAACAGGAAACAGCAGCATCTGAGCCTGCAACTGGCTTCTCAGGAGGCTCCATGCTTCCAGCTGTGGTAGCAGCTGTGGCTCTGGCTCTGGAGCTCTTGCTGAAACAAGCTGACAAAGGGCTGATTACAACATGGAGTTCAGTTTCTGCTTGGATTCGTTTTCCTTTTAACACACTTTGGTTATGAAAAGTTTGCTCATTTACCCTGTTTGTGGTTTTGTATCCTGCACTTCACAGTCATTGGGCTGGGGTGGTGATTATCACCATTCCTAGTGACCTTGATCATGGGGACCGTATTCTGTCTATACCATTTGTGGAACATTGCAATTTGGTTTTGGCTTACTGGAAGAAATTGAAAATTCTCTTTCTCTTCCTTCTCCCTCCCCATCCCTAGAGGCTGTTCAGCATTTTTGTCCAAAATATTACACAGTAAACTACTCGGGGTTTATTTTTTTTTAATTGTTTTTATATGCATAGCAAACAATTCCGGATAAGACCAAATGTTACTCACCTGCAGTGAAATCTGTGGAACAGGCAAGAGACTGGGTAAACTCTGCCAGGTGAAACAAGTAGAGAACTTCTTTTTATCACTTTTTACTAAAGGGAGGAATTCTGATTTCATAGAACCTGGGTGAGCAAAGCAGCATTTACCCGTGGGTTCCTAAAGCAGCTGTATAGATACGTTCACTTACTGCAGGTCCTTCTTTCCACGTCTGGTTGCATGGGCTCTTTTCTTGATTGCATGCTAAAGACGTAGTTAAGCTACTAAAACGTTTGGCCTTGATTCAGCAAAGATTTAAGCACATACTTAGAATTAAACACTTCCATTGCAGAGTCTGCTTTGTGAACTCCCAGATATTTGCTTCTGCTCTCATACTGTGGAGTGTCTCTGGTGAATATCCTGAGACCAAGACAGTCTTTTTCATTACAAAGTCTTTTTTTTCTTTCAGTTCTGCCATCTTTTTAGAAAACAGCTGTATTCTCCAACTTAATTGAATCCCCAAATTAAATCCCAGTTGCCTCTGTAACTCATTGCTCATACTCTTCCCTCTTTTTCCCTCTGCTGCTTTTCTTCACATAGAATCTTGCTTTTTCTCCTAAGGAAAAATAGATACAGTACACTCTTTCTTCTGTCACTCTTCTCCCTCCCCTCCCCTAATCCTTTCTCTTCCTCCTCCGCTGTCAGAGCAGCAGGAGTTTCTTGTCTACTTTCCATCTGTACTCCTTCCACTTGCCCCAGCGACCCCATGTTCTGTTCTTCCTCTTATTTCTCCCCTCCCTTGTTCTCTTTCTTAACCTCTCACTGTCCTCTGGCTCTTTTCCACTGCAATATAAGCAAGCGTTTGCATCTTAAAAATTGCACCTTTGACCCTACTTGGTTCTTCATATCATATCTCATCGCCTATCTCTTCTTCATTCCGAAGCTCATTGAAGGCGCTGTTTATAATTGCTGCCTGGAGACCTTCTTCTGTGATTCCCTCCTAGAACTCCTACACTTTGGCTTCTGTTCCTTGCTTACAACTGCAACGGCTCTCTCCAAACTCCCTGATGACAAGATCTCAGAAACAGTAGTCTATCCTCATTCTTCTTGACTTGTCAGTAGTGTTTGCTGCAGTTGACCAGAGTCTTCTTTAAACTTGTGTCTTTCGTTGCTTTTTGTGGCTCTATCTTATTCATTTTCTTCTTTCTAAGCAGTTCTTCAGCACATTCTCCAAAGCTGTCTCCCGTTTTGGAGGGGTGTGGTTGGAGGTCTTGGGGCTCTGCTTTGGCTGGATTCTCTTATGCTTTTAAAGCCTTATGGGTTATTTCATACACAAAAAAGAAAATGTAACAGCCAAATGTATCTGTAGATAACAGATCTACCTTCCTATTGAAACCTATTTCCTGTCACTTAAGCTTATTAATTTGGAACCACACAAATGCAATTACAAAGCATCCCACCCGGTGCTTCTTTAAGTCTAGATGTCTCGGCAAATGCTCAGACCAGACACATGATTATCTCCCTTCTTTCACAGTGGCGTGCATATTTTCTCCTTTCATACGTTAGGCCCTCTGTACCCTAGCTGTACTCAGCCCTTGCCTGCATCTGTTCCAGCTTGCATTACTTTTTCGGCAGATGACTCCAACTGTATCTCTTATTTCCAATAAGAATATAGCAAGACCTTGTCAAATGAAATTCCTATTTTATGTCCTCTATTAAAAATGCTTATCCTGATATATGTTTGGAGTGCATTTTACTCTTTTACAGCCTCATTTTAGGCATTTCACTTTCTTTGTCGTTGCCGTCAGCTGAGTCCCATTTCTATTGCTCCTGTCCTTTCTCCATGGAATCCCAGTGCTTTTTTGTTTTTTGTATTGACAGTACCAAGAAATTTAATGTTATCACCACATCTCTACTTTTTATGCCAGTTCATTAATTGAAAGTATTAGATAAAGTTCTGTCAAGCTCATCCTTGATGAACTCTGCTGAAAAACAGTTCTTCCGTTCTCCACAGGACTTTGTTCTCTCTCCGGTAGGAAGTTCTTTACCTGTCAAATTCTTTCAGTAATCCCTATTTTCTCCAGTTTAATATCGAATATCAGATGCCCAGATAGCTTATATCTATCATATTTTTCTTGTTTAAAATGTCAGTCTAGTCACAGTGGTGTAAGCATGCAGAGAGTTCATAATCTCAAACAGATTTGTACATTGTAATAGGCAGATTCCTCAGGTCACCACATACTTTCATACCCCAGCAGGCCCAGCTGAATTATGTGAGCTCAGGCGAGTTTCAGCTCGCTGGTGTGAACCACGGGGAGTATCCCCTTGTTCTCGAGATACCTTTTGGCTTGCTTTTACTTTTGTTTGCCCTACCTCATTCCAGATGTCATTCATGCCACATTATCACTACCAAATGCACGTCTTCTTGATCTAACGTATGTACCCATTAGGAGCATATAAAGATAGATGTAATTAAAGGGAACATGTGCACATACGTACTGAATGGTTTGCATTTACTTTGTATTTAGTACTGTTCTTGCTCACTTCATAATAAGTGCTGTGGCTGATGTTGCAAAATAATTTCAGTAAAAGCCTGTGTATTCACTAGCTCGAGGCACTGTAGTATTATGCAAAAAGCAATCCTTTGGGTCTGAAATTTTTCATGCTTGGTTTCATTTGAAAAACCATGATGCAGAAAAAAATTAAGGAAATTACCCAGAATTGGTTTTGAGTTATGTGTCACTGAAAAGCAGGGCAGTGTTTAACTGTTACCAGTAGCTACTTTTTTTATCTTTAATGCAGATAAGAAAATTTAGAATTTTGAAACTTAAACAGGTGACATCTAAATTGGGGGTGATATTTAATGAAGTCTATGGCCATGTTTCAAAAACCTGGTTTTCATAATGACATAGAGATAATTGAAATCATGCCTACTAGGCATCTGGACTAAAATTATGAGCAGGATGTAATGGACCCAACCACTTTTGTGGAAACAAAATCCATTTCCATTTCTTTGTCAGGGCTAATCAAGTTCTTTTTAGGTTCAAGGTTTGCTTCATTCTTACTGCTACCTCCAGTGTGCCAACACTGTACCTTCATAATAAGGGATGGGATATGTTCTATGCATTTAAAATGTTGACTTTTTTTTCCCAATTTGTTTTTGCGTGTTACTCTTCCTAATTTCACATTCTATCAATCAGTTTCTCCTTCAGCTGCAAAGAATCAATGCACCCTTTACCCTACGGATCTTGACTACCTACAAACTGGCATCTGTTCAGTCCCGTTCACATTACACAGTGTATAATTTTACATTGTATCCTTCAGTGTTGAGGGAAACGGAATGATGGGGGAACTGATGAAGGCTTTTGTTCTTCTATTAAGAAGTTGAGCAACCTCCCAGTGGGACCAGGGCTCTGCCTGCTTCTGAATCTGTTGTAAATCCCTCTACAGCCGTACTTATTTTGATTTTGAATGGCTGTTTCTGGTTAGTTTAATCCTATTCCTAACCAATTTAAGATAAGCAATTAGAAGTTTAATTGGAATTTCATGGCTCTTAAATTGTCATTAAAAAAAAAAGAAATTTAAACTGAATTCTACACTAACACAGCAGTAAGACTGAACAATGGAGGCTTGGTTGTGGCTTTCAAGTCTTGTGCTTTGTGGAGCCAATAGCTGCTGAGAGACACGGTCTGGCTTCTCAGTTTCTTCTTGTCCCAAGGCATACCTAAACTGCAGCTTGCCATGGAGCTGTAATTCCTCTGGGGCTGCGGGACAGAAATGCGAGTGCAGGGATAGAGGGTGAAAGCTACCCCATACACCACAATTCTAATGCCTTCTGAGATGGTGGAGTTGTTATAAGTTGCTTGTGTCCATGTGTTGCTCTCTGTGATCCAGGTAGCTGGCACAAGGAAGAAAATAATATCTTCCTCTGGACACCTTGTGTGGGCCAGGCAAGGCAAAACTTGAGCTGGCTTTCACAACTTCAGAAGGAAATACCAAAAAAAATTGAAGTCTCCTGCAACAGAGTTAGCTTGGCTGCATTGCCAGTCCTTTACAACTTGTGACATACATTGAGCATAAATAAAGCTATAAATCCCTCTTCTCTGATTTAAAAAGAAAATTGATAAACCTGCTATTTTTATCTGGTGTAATTTTAAATTTTCATTCAAATATTATTCAACATTGACTGGCTTAAATATTCAAAATTATATTTAACCTTTTTTTTTTTTTATGTAACATGGATGGATACCAATACACATATATAAAACAGAAGTATCTCTGTTCTTGTTGTAGGTATGTGTCATGTGCATTGGGATGCCCATATGAAGGAAACATCATACCGGCTAAAGTGGCGGAAGTAAGAGTGAACTTCTGGCTTGCCTTTATAATGAATCAAAAATACATTTTAAAATATCTATAAGTAATGTTCTATACTTAGTCCTAAAAAGATCTTTAATGGATAAAATACAAGGAAAACAAACACAAAACATAGCTAATACTAAAAGTGGGCGCATAGCCTCACTCAACCATATGCAGTCCAATCAAAGGAAAATAGTATGTTTTGGTTGTTATCAGTCACGAGGAAAAATATTATGTGCCATTTCCTCCAACAAGAAGGTAAGGAAATGCTTAAGGAAATAGGCTCAAGCGTATATGTCAGTGGACCATGTTGTACATGATGATTTCCAGCACAACCCCTTGCAAAGGGTATCTGCTTTTAAATACATTTTACGCTTGCATAAGCATACTGCGCATCAGCTTCTAAAGCCACTACTACAGCATTTTGCTTCTGGTGAGTGCCATGTGGTGGACACATAAACCAAAATTCATCCCCAACATGATTTCCTTCTACTTAGCTTGTTCTACCGCTGTGGTGGAATAAGCTGCGCTTTCTGGCCCTGCACCCTTTTCCCATTTAGGATAAAGGAGAAGAAAGACAGTGTCTTAGTCCAGCCTTTTTTTCCAGCAGAGAAAGAAATGAGCAAAACACAAGTGTTAAATTTTGCAGGAAGGCAAAGAGGGAGTGAAAGCTGAAATGGGCAGTAGAGAAGAAAGTGGAGACAATTCAAGAGGTACAAGGCAAAACACACTGGCCTTCCTCCCGGAGAAAGGCTTGTTTTCTCTGTTACATTTAATCACCTACTTTTGGTGATCTAGCAGAATCTCCAAACCACGTTTTTGTCTTTGTAGCACTAGCAGCTAGTCAACATTTGTCTGATGTATTGTGTTCTGCATGTGTGGCTTTGAGGTCCTGTTCTCCTGCATCTTCTGGTATACATTGCAGATGGAACTTGTGATAATACTTCTCCCACAGCAGCCACATATACTCACACTCTTTGAAAAAAAATAGCTAAATTGGAAGGTACTCAGTATTTCTAAGTTAATTGGGTTTAATATGAAGTGAGAGTTAGAAGTGACACAGCTTTAGTTAGAGGGGTGATGACAGATTCAGCTGTGCTGTTGGTAAATTGCTTACTGCAATATCATGTTCCCCAACAGGCTTCTTTCCACGTGTTCCTTGTTTTTTCACTACTCTCTTTGCACAGAAGAGGTCCTTTTCAGTTTGCCAGTGGGAGTGCTACTTAATGTTCCAAACCTGCAAACTTTCACTCACATAGATATTTTATTTTCTGTCTTCATCCTAGTAAGTGTCTTCTTGTGTACGTGTACACCATTCTGTGTGTGTTTAAGAATAAAAGCTGCCTCGTTAAAATTATTGAGGCCCTGATGCAGCAAGCACTGATGTTTGTATAGAAGCATCTGATGAGCTGTTAATGGATTTTACATAAACAAATGCACTCATCCTTTGCTGAATGAGAATTATCAAAATGACTGGCCGTGTTGCTAAGCCCTTTCAGAGAGCTGCCTCTCTAGTCATCATCTTTTTTGGGATGGGAGTGTGTGACTCCCTTGACTGTGCATTGCAGCCAGCAGCTATGGTTGAAAGGTTTAGACTGTTTCTTCTGCAGTCAATGACAGTGACCAATTTTCCAATTTTTTTTTTTTTTTTGAGCAAAAGATTTTTTAACTAAAGTAAAACCAATTAGGAGAGGTGGCTCATTAACCAGATGGCATGCATTTCTGGCTTACTAGGTACATAACTGTTTTACACAGAGTTACCTAGTGAGGGCAAACTTCAGATGCCTTCAGACTTCTAGAAGCCATCTGGTACATCCATATGGTTCTTTAAAAAAAACCCAAACATTTTTAATCTATTAAAATAAACTGCATAGATCTTTTTTATCACTCTGCTTTTTCTTGAAATGGAGCCACTGTTCAACCATTTCTCTTCCTGTGGTCCATGAATTTCAACCTTAGGCATATAAGGCTTTAAAGTTGTTGGAAGCACCTTATAACATCCTTGAAGCCAGTTGCGTTATCTATTGTCTTCCAGTCATATAATGGGCTGGTTTTATCTTTCTGCCAGCTTCTTTCTCTCCTTAGCTTCCTTTTAACCTGGAGCAGTGAATTCATATAAGCATTATCCAGCATACAGGCTGATCAGACTACAGAAAATGTGCCTATTCTCATTTGAATGCTGTTGGATTATTACAAAGTTTCCCTTACAGCAGCATATTCTTATGCTGTTATTTGCTTAAAATAATCTGTAACTCAATTATGATCTTCTGTATTCAGTTTAAGAGCATAGTTTTAGATACTATTTCCAGTAGTAAGATTGTTCACATGCCTAAGGGGTTGCAGCGTTGGGTCACCAGCTCCCATTTTGATCAATGCTTGGTGTCAGGGCAGTGCTCCCAAGGGGAGTAGCACAAGACTCTTACATAGTAAAACTGCTCAGTGGTGCAGAACACAACCATGTTCAATCAACAAAGCTTCAAGCTCGTAATCACATTCTGACTGCACTGGCAAAACAGTGTGTTCTCGTCTCCCCCACCCTCCTCCCAGAAATCCACACTGAAAACTTACAAAACTAATATAACAAATGGGCTGCCTCCTACTATGGTGGGATAGAAAATCCAACATGAAAAACTCCCATTCAGCTTCCAAGCATGCACATTCTTCTTGAAATTAAATCTAGATCTCTTCGTAAGGTTCACTTTAAGGTTAGATCATGACAAGTCAGTGATGATGCTCAGCTTGTTCACAGTTTCCCCCTCCCTTCTTTCATCTCTCAGAATTTTCTTTTCAGAAGCTGAAATACCTAAGGACTGAGCACAGGAATGAAGTGAATGCAACATGATTTCTAGCAGCTTATATAGTCTCTTTGTCATCACTAAAATGCTCATCTAGAAAAACTTTGAATCAATTAAAAAGAACATGAGAAAAAAATGCAGCCTGCTTCTTTTACCCTGATCTTAAACAAAATCTAAAGTTTGGGGATTAAATAAAGGTAATCTACCACTAACTGCAGATGATTTTTTTTTTTCTTACAACAGTAGTCCAGTTAAAACACCTGTCCTGTGTTGATGATATAAAAATATGCTGCAAGATAGAATCTTTTTTGCAAAAGTGTGGTGAAGCATATATTTAATTTATGTTCACATGAACCAGGGGCTCTTTGGCTTTAAAGCACGAAGAGTTTTACTACCTTTGCAATAGTCATAGCACTTCCAAGCTTTAAGCAGAACGATTCAGACTACTTGAAGTTCTTTTTCAGCTGTTCTTTGAATTAAGCGAACTGCAATATTAATCCAGCACTTCCGAGACCGCTGGTGCAGCACTTTGTCAGCTTCCTCAGACATATTCACAGCAATCCCACTGATGAAGTCCTGGAATTGATTTAACAGCAGAGTCCAGTGCAACTGAAGATGTCTTGGAAAAGGGTTGTATTTTTTCATTTCTGAACAGTTAATTTCCAGATTGGGATTCTGTTCCAATGGAGTGGCCTTTTGGGATTGCTGATACACAGTGGGGAGTGCTAAAGGGGACAAACATATTCAGCAACTGAAAACAAGGTGAAACCCTTTCCAAATAAATTAAACAAAACTGAGATGGAAAGATCCTACACTCAATTTCTAAAGCAGTATTTTTGGTGCAAACATAATTTTGTGCTTCTGAGTATATGTCTTTCTCCATACAAACATTATGAAACCAGATCTCAAATCTCTTATTCATACAAAGAACTCCTCAAAGACATAATTCCAGAAACATTTAGGGCTCTACTTACATAAATAGGAACTATTTACATAGGGTTTTGTTTGATATTAAGAACAATTTTAAAACTTAAGGAGTAGATTGTTAATTAAGTTACAGTTTTACTTTGTTAGTATTTTAATGTTTGATTTCATGAGAAACAAGAAAAATTAATACTAACTACAACATGTTAAAACTTCAGTTTTCATTGATGTTTTCAGTGCCAAGAGAAAGCAAAATCAGGGTTCTTGTTAATTATTTATTGTCTTAGTTCAGCCATGTGCTTGGCTCCGTGTAATAAGCAAACAAAAGGGCAGGTCTTTACCCTGCACAACTTGTAAGCTGGAAAGTACACGGAGAAAACCAAACAGCTGGGAATTCCCCAGAGAAAGGAAAATGTTGGGAAAGGGCTTGACAGAAACTTAATTCATAGTGTAAAATCTTGCTTATTTGGATTTTGTGGGACAGTCAAAAAGAAAGTTTTTGATGGATTTGGCTTGGTTGGTTATTCCACGTACAGAAGCAGAATTATAAATTTAAGATAAGAGGATCTATGGTGCGTTCTTCGTGGGTGACAATTTTCAAGAATGAATAGAGGGTTTCTGATACATAAGTCCACTTCAGCGAGTCAAAATGTGAAACCTGTACAGAAGTGTGTCCTTTTTAATGTATGTTCTTGACCCTATTTTTTATTCTTTCATCTTGACCTTTTCATGTTTCTCTGTTTCTAATCAGGTATCTAAGCGGCTGTACAGTATGGGCTGCTATGAAATCTCTCTGGGGGACACAATTGGTGTGGGGACTCCTGGAAGTATGAAAAGAATGTTGGAAGCTGTTATGAAAGAAATTCCTCTGAGTTCTCTTGCTGTTCACTGTCATGACACGTATGGCCAGGCGTTAGCCAACATCCTCACAGCCATACAGGTAACTCAGGTTCTCATTTTGTAGATACGATAGTAGTAGTCTTAGTTTAACTCAAATGCACAATTTAAAAAAAAATCCAGCCTTAAAGAAATTACTAGAAAAGTAAAGAGGCATTCACTAAGCTTTCAGAAAGTGTTGCTCACACATCTGATTGTCTACAGGTATTACTGCTGTTGCTTTTGCAAGAAAATTTCAGTTCTTATCTACTTATTACCTTCAATTCCATACAAAGTCACTAAAAACCAGTGGTGATTATTATAGTCCATTGATTTTGGATGAATGAGGAGATAAAATAGAATTTTTTTCTAATGTCTCAGATTCCACTTTTCTTAGGAGCATCTGTATGTTCATTGTTCACTAAACTAAAATTTCCATTTTAAGGAGGTGTCTAAATATAAAATAGAATAATGCATAATTACATCTTGATTTCAGATGGATAAATCTAAATTAGTGGCAATTATGTACACAGAGTGGTCTGGATAATTTTATCACTGTTAACCTGCCTTCAGTATGCTTTTTTGTTTATCAATTATATATAAGATCAGCAACAACTTTATACCCTATTTAATCTTCTTTCAAATCTGTGCCTAATAATCAGAAATAATTAATTTCCATAAGAGATATTTTTCCCTTTGTATTTATATATTTTTAAGAATAGGACACGATACGAGAAACAGCCTACAAGTTCTAACGTAGTTTTTGTAAAGATAAAATTTTGAAAAATATCTTCATGTGTACATGCATTCCTAAGGAGACCTATTTTTACTAAATGTTAATGAATCAAAGGCTGTTTACAAGTCATAGGCCTTTATTGTTCTCTTTTATACTTAATGGCATCTTCTGTTCCCTTGCAGTTCAGGCAGCCATTTTTAAGGTCAACTTTCCTTTGTCCTGACTTGTTATTTTGGTGAAGCTCATATTACGTTGTTTAGAAATAACAGCAGCGTGTTAATGGTATTAGTGATACAAGTAACAAGAAGGAACAGGGAAATGTTTCAATATGGGAATCTCAGCAGGTATTTGATTAAATACTGAGTGATGAAATCTGAATAAAAAAGGTTCTAACTTTCACTCAATATGTTCACTGTTGACCCTTACTTTTACTGAGTATGTACCATGGGATAAATAAATTGCTAATTTCACAGTTAGCTTCAGTTGCAGATGTAATGGCTAAAAGCACGAAAACCCCTGAGCATGGGAGGAGTTTGCCATAAAAATACTTGAAGCATTGTTTTTCAAATCCTTCCTTAAAATAATTGCAGTCATGGTGCCTACTAAACACTGAACGATGGCTATGCTTTGTTAACCCCAGTATTTGTTGTAAGCAATTCTTCTTTCAGGTTTACTTCCTGCTCCTACCTTTTTGTTTACTTGTTAAATCAGCTGTGTAAGGGTTAAAAGGGAAAAAAGCTTTTAGGTACCTAATGTGCAGTTCAGGCTAATTAACATGTAAATTCAAGAGTGCAATAGACCTAAAAAAAAATCCCTATGCAACCTTCTCAGATTTCTGGGAAGCCAGGGGTGCCTGAGACCCACCAGACAACTTCCCTGTGTGCTCAAGTTCTGCTACAGTGCATGTCTAAAGGTGCGGTGTTTTTGGCTGAGCTGAACTTGTCATGGATTTTGCCAGAAGTCCTTGATGAAGCAGGCATTACACAGTCTCTCTGACTGGCTTTGTGCAAGCAGCTCCTTGGCTCACTCTAAAGGTAGGTCCCCAGGCTCTTGGATCCTCAAATGGGGCCGGTACATCCCAACATCCTCTCCTGTCTCTGGTCAAAGAATGAGGCAGCTAGCAGTGCATTATAGCTAAGCAATGTCATTTCTAAAAGAAGTCAACTTTTACAGGTCAGCTGGATGGTAAAGTGCTGAAGCCAACGGATGAGCATGCCCAGGTCACTTCTAGCCCCTGCTCTCAGGCTTGCCTGCGCTTTCCTCCCTGCCAGGGAAACATGGATGACAAAGTACTGGAGTAAACCCCCTTGTCTTCAGCTCAGCAGTTCATTTCATAGACCAGACTCTCCACAGACACAATTCCTTGCCCTTCCTCCTTTATGGGTCTGTGCGACCGACACAATATTTCATCAGGAGTGAAATGTGTTTGAGGGGTTATAGAAATAATGGGCTACAGTTATTGTTTGAAAACAATTTTAGAGACCATTCAGCAGGCAAATTGCACTCTTCCTAAGACACGGCAGACTACAACCTCAGGCTGAGTACTATTGCATTGTATATTGTATTTCCTAAGAATTAATGAATGACAGCTGGAAAGCCACAAATCACTCTACACAAATTCAGGCATTGCTTCGGTGGGAGATCTCCTAGGAGTGGAAAGAGGTGCTGGTGATTCAGTAAGTGATTTTTTATACAGATCGCATTGTTCCATGCAGGATTATACTACCCAGAATATTTTCTTTTGTTTGGGGCTGATCCAAAGTCATCTAGAACTGACAGGCCATATCTGTGTAAGAAATTAGCAGGGAAGTAGTCTTGTAATTTTAGTATTCAGTTTTATGTGTGTTGTTTTAGCAAAAGGATAGGTAGTGAAAGATGGGAGAGAGATTAGCCAACTTTTAAAGGATAAGTAATTTTTTAACTTGTTGAAGTGCATAATATAGATAGAAAGCATTGCCTAGAGAAAGGAAATTCACTTTCTTTTATAAAGAGAGTCTGTGTAAAAATGTGAGGAACACGAAATGATGCTTCAGACCAAAACAGTAAATATTTAAAGGAAACTTGACTGGCTCTTGGATAAATGGTTTAATATTAAAATATCAAAGTATACAATTTACCAAAGAGACAAATTCAGAAGATGGGAAGTGATGTGGCATTCTAGTTAGAGGTTGTGGTATTTTGAGTAAAATTACATATGTGGGTTAGCTAATGTGACAAACACAAACTGTAGCTAAAAGAAGTAGTAAAACATTTATAGGAAATTGTTACAGACCCCCAAGGAAGGGTAAAAAGATGGGTCAGGAAACTTCTGTGCTGGAGAGGCCCCAATAAGGGAGACCATTGATCTGGGGAGATTTAAGTTACCTTGACAATTGACTCCCGTAGCATGTACAGCACGGGTAAGAAAGGGGAAGTTTTTTAATGGAAGTGATACAGAACTCTTTTCTTGCATAGCTTGTGTAGTTGCCAGAAATAGCTTTGTCTGTTTTCATAGCACATACCTGAACATGAGAAAGAATACATGAAGAAGGAAAGAGGAGTTTTGGCCGGCAGTGGTGCCTCAGTGAATGAAACAATCAAATAGTAATCCCATAGCACTTTATCAAGTTCAAATTGCTATTGTAATTAATTAATATAAACTGATCCCTACACTACTGGGATCAAATTCTAACTTAGAGAAAACAAGAATAAAACTAATGACTTACAGGGAGCAAGGATTTTTACCACCTTTTGTAATCATTTCCACCTTATTGGACACAATGCGATGAATGAGATTGATGATTTGCCAAATGGAATTACTTTTTATTAGTGCTTTCTTTTTCCAGAAAACAGGATTTTTGAAATAAAATCCAAGCTTTAGTACCAGAAACAGAATTTATCAAGCCTCTAATGAAAGGTTTTTTAAAATTATAATATAATCCCTTAAAGAGATTCAAAATATTTAATAATATTTCATTAATGTCTTTGAGATCCTTGAATTTTAAAGATTAAATAAACTTTTTTTTTTTTTTTTAAATCCAAATAAATATGGCTGGCTGCTGAACTCTACCCTTCATCACTAGATGAAGGGAATAGATGAATAGATTCTAGCCCCTTTGGTGCATGCTGGAGAGACTAACCAACTTGCAATATTTTTGTGGCTCCAGTTTACTTATGTAGTAAGGACTAGTTTCACACAAAGGCAGTCAGTGTTGATGTGGCTAAGTTTTAAGTGCCAGAACCAGGAGAGGAATCTGAACGTAGATGCTGAAGCTCGTGGTTTATTAGTTCACAAGGATCATTGTGTTACAGGAATAGAGTTCACAACAGCCAGCAAGCTGAAATGGCAGCTCCTAAATTAAGCAACTGAGAAAAGCTGGTGTTTAAAATTCCACTTCCCCATGGTTCTTATGAGCTTACATGTGAAACCGTAGGTGAGATGAATTTTCTACCCAAACCTATCTCCTAGATGTAAGTACCTAGCTTGTCCTTTTTTTTTAACAGCATATTTGCTGTTTGTGGCTGTCAAGCTTGCCTGCAGTAACAGACTGCCAAGATCCCTTTCAGCTGGTGGTTCGAGGTCAGCTAAGACCTCTTGTCCAGGAGCTGCTTGCTGCAAAGGACCCTCAATGGGGGCTTGCTCTCCTTCACTTGGGGGTGGCTTTAAACCTGAAACTCTTGTGCTTGACCCCTGCCTGAGCTACCCTGCAGCAGTGCTGCAATTGCGCTTGCTCCCAGTCTTGTACCTCCCTGATTCTCACCCTCATCCTCACCTGGTGGCTTGACTTACTGCCTTAACCTCAGACCTGGCTCATCACTGGGGACCTGCTGGATGATCATGGGGCTGTGACTGATCTTGTGACTGTCTCTAGACGCAATCCTGACTTTGAATTGCTGACCAGGCTTTCTGGCTCCTTTTTAGAATCATAGAATAGAATCATAGAATTGTTTAGGTTGGGAAAGACCTTTAAGATCATCAAGTCCAACCATTAACCTAACCGTGCCATCCCACCACTAAACCATGTCCCTAAGCACCTCGTCTACCCATCTTTTAAATACCTCCAGGGATGGGGACCGACCACTTCCCTGGGCAGCTTGTTCCAATGCTTGACAACCCTTTCATTGAAAAAATTTTTCCTAATGTCCAACCTAAACCTGCCCTGGCACAACTTGAGGCCATTTCCCCTCATCCTATCACCCGTTACATGGGAGAAGAGACCAACACCCACCTCACTACACCCTCCTTTCAGGCAGTTGTAGAGGACGATAAGGTCCTCTCTCAACCTCCTTTTCTCCAGCTTAAAAACAACCCCAGTTCCCTCAGCTGCTCCTCATAAGACTTGTGCTCCAGACCCCTCACCAGCTTTGTGGCTCTCTGGACATGTTCCAGCAATGCAACGTCTTTCCTGTAGTGAGGGGCCCAAAACTGAACACAGTATTCGGGGTGCGGCCTCACCAGTGCCAAGTACAGGGGCACTCCCTCCCTCCTTTTTTGTGAGGTTGCCGCCACTGCCTGCCTTGCTGTGGCTCTTGGCTCCTTGCTTGCCTTTCTTTATGGAGCAGTCTGCCTGAAACGGTCAAGTATTTAGAGGAGGGACTAGGAACAAATATCTTGAGCTTTAAGGATGGCTGTGAATGACAGGTAGTGGAGTTGGTGCTGAGCTGGGAGGTAGAGCAGTTGTGAGTTAGCAGGTCTCATGTGCTTTGATCTTGGAGCTCAGCTGGAGGCTTCCTCTTGCAGAGAGGCAACATATTGCCACTCAGTTAAATTCAGAAAGCATTTACTGGTGTCTGGGTGTACAGAAAGCCCTAACAGTTCTGCACCAGGAACTCCGCTGGGGAAAAAAAGAAGAGTCCAAAAAGTCAACCTGAGGAATTGGTGTCAGTGTCTGAGGGGGATCATGAACTTCAACATCTCTTGTAGGTGCCAGACTAATTTCTTTGCTATTCTTCTCTTAAGTTTTTCAACCTGTATTTCCGGGACCAACTGACCTAAAAGAATATACTCATAGTGGTGAATTTCTAAATAAATGCAGAATCTGTGAGAATATTTATGTACTAGGAAGTTCACTTAGCATTTGAATCCTGCTGTTACTTCTTTCACCTTTGATTTGTCCAACTTTAGCAGATGTCCCCAAGGATGCAGGGCTCATGCTAGCTTATCCCAGTCAATGACTAGTATGAACAGCTAGAAGCCATGCAAGTTTCAGTAGCTGAATAGAATAGAATAGTGATACAAAAAGAATAATGGTAAAATGTCATGAAATTAGGGATAGCAATTGTGGGAGGTCAAATGGGAAGAAGGCAAATAGATGTGTATACTCTTCACATACAAATTATTCTGGGGTTTCTGGTGGTGATCTGTTACCTTTTTACTGAGTTGTGCATATAAACATGCATACAATCACAGTTTAATCTCCTGATTTAAAATGAAACAACAGGGTAATTTTCTGAAGTACAATATTATGAAACTTAACACTGCAAAAACTCATAAGCACATTTTCCATTGATTTAGTTTTCATGAACTTTATGTCCTGATTTCTTCTTTAGATTTCGTTTCCAAACAGATATGAAGTTAAAACCAGCAGGTTTCTCCTGGGTTCATGTCAAAATCCCCCCTTTTTCATAATTTTAATGCAAAGCCATAGCTGGGCTGAGATGTTTGGATTGTTGTAACGGAGCAAAACTAGTTATAACAGTTTAGTTAAAATTTTGACACTGTACTAAAGACGGGGTTTTAAGCCAATGGGGAGGTATTGCATGGAATAAATGAGGTACAGGAGGCAGGAACCATAACATCTTGGCTGCTCTTTTCCTGATTCAACATGTCATTGTGCACATCACTTTTTTTTTTTTTCATTTGCAAAACAGGATGAAGGCTCATGTCTTTTTAGTTTGTGAAGTGCTAAAAAAAAATCTACAGAGGAAGAGCATCAGACAAGTACAAATTGTTTTTATGATGTCTAGATTTAAAATTTATTTTTGAAATTGAAGTTTAGAAATGGAATAGATTTTAAGTTTGGTACAGAATGGAATTTTGAGATTAAAAAAACTAAGGTACATGAGTGGGCAAGTGATCAAAATGCATACAAGCCCAATCAAATGATCTGAGTTCTGTAACACTCCATTTCCCTTCCTCTGCACAGCCTGGCACTCTGAATAATTTATATAGCACAATGTGAGGGTAGGAAAGACTTGCTGTATGAAACATGCACATATTTTGGGATCTTGAAAAAATGTTAATATTTTTGCATTCCTGTTTTGAGAAACGCGTACAAATGGAAAGTTTCAGCAGACCCCACAAGTTTTCTTTCCTCTGCTGTTTACAGAGATATGCTAGGAAACTGCAGAAGGCTTAAGAGAGATCTCCAGAAACTAATTTCAAGGTTGAGATAGGGAAACATTAGAAAACACAGCTTGACTGAGAATAGCTGTATGGGGATTCAGGAAGGGCTGGTCATGCTTCAATATTTCGCTGGAATTCTTTGAGGCAGTCACTGCCAAAGAAGACAAAGACTATACAGTGGCCATCATATGCTTTGATTTTTCAGAAAATAATTTACAGTGTTCTGCACTGGAAGTTAATATTAAGGCGTGGAGGCATGTAATAAGTGGAAAGTTGGCTAAATGGCAGGAAGCAAATGGAGTTATGAAACGGAATTTCTTCAAGCTGGAAAGCACCCATCAGCAGGCCTGTGGGTCCCAGGTTTTCCTGCTTAAATGAATAATTTGCAATACCATAATGCTCATGTTAAGGGCAACTGTTGTAACTTGTAGAAATTAAACTTTTCAAATTTTAGATTCCCATTGTGAGAAACAGGATAGCTAGCACAATTTGTAAGTGTAAATATGTATAATATTCTAAAACTTGCAAAAGAAGAAGTTTGGGATCAAAAGTAAGAGTATAGGAATACACATAGTTTTAGGTAAAGCAAGAGACAACATGCGTTACTACAACATGCCTGTCCTTTTAAATAAGGGTCTTCCTAGAGCTTTCTACTTTTGGATTTCTCTAGGAACTAATTTATCCTAGGCGCTTACCAGGTATTTTCTGGCCTTGAAAGTGTAAACAATACTTTTGAATTATTTGTCCGCAAACTAAAAGAGCTGTTAGCAATAACAGAAAATTTGTTAGAAAATATCAGTTTGCTTTTTGGTTTCTGTTTCCTTTTATTCCCTTTTTCTCATAGAAACAACATAGCACTTAGGTAAAGTTAGCAATTAAAAAAATCAGGTATTTGAGCTGAAGGAGTACGTGATACCAGGAAAGAGTCAGTAGATTTGTTTGAGACTGAAAGCTAACAAGACAGAGCTGAATAAGACTCTGTATTTGAAAGCAGGTAAGTTAGGGGGAAAATGGCAGGTGAATTGTGAAAAGGTACCAGACTGCAAGGTTTCTGTGAAGAAATCTTAAAAAGAGGGTGTGTGCTTTAGAAAAGTAGAAAACCGCTTCCATTTTATCAAATAATATTGCTGCTACGAGCAGTCAGCTAGTTACTTTTGTAAGTGAAAAAACATACTGCACAAATGAATAAATCAGACCTACATATGGTAAGAAAATGAAAACATAGGCATTCGTACTGCGAATCCGAGACATGTTTTCCAGTATTTTCCCTGTTCTTTCTCTCTTTTTTTTTTTTGACCTTTTTATAGGTACTGGTTTTACACTGTTGCCTGTAATTTCAGCAAAACAAGACAGCGAGCAAATGAACAGGCAGTACCCCTCCTGCTCTTTTCTCAGATCAGTACAAAAGAAGCAGAAACCCTATTTTTTTTGCTCTCTGCTACTTTTTGCAGGATGTGCATAGTATGCAGTTTCTGAGGAGCTGAAAGTTTTTGACCTTTCTCCCTATGCTTCAGAAAAACTTGATAGCCTGATAGTTCACAAATAAATTCCTCACTGCTATCACTACAACTGTTACACTATTACTAGGAAAAAAAATTAAATAGTAGGCTTTGTTTCAAGATTTTAATTTTTTAAAGTTTTTAGGATAGGAAAGGTAATATATTTGTTATTGTACACTGAAATAGCAGCCAGAGTTCCTGAGGCAAAGACGTATTTACATGCATATACTAATAGGTAGCCTGTATGCTTTTTATTTTAAATGAAACTTGATATATTGTAAATGATTAACAAATAATAGAAATCTACATTGCTCTAGCTGCCTCTAATATGATGATTGATTTTCAGAAGCTTTCAACCCTTGTTACTGAACCAACAAACCTCAGGTCTAAGTCTGTTTCAGGATACTCATCAGACCAAGAGATCCTTCATCAGTTATGGATTATTCGCATCTCCAAATTCCCTCGCTAGAGCTGACTTGGAGCAGTAGACACAACTTCCCTTTGGCTTAAAATCAAACCTCAACTGTCTTTTAAAACTTTTTTTAAACCTTGAATTTCTCACGCAAACCTGTGCATCTCTCTTTATATCTCTGCAAGTTCATATAGATTTATCACCCTAGGTCTAAATGGAATATGAATGGAGAAATCACTGCAGCAACTAGAGAAATAAAATCTGAAGTGGTTTTAGTTTTCTATCTTAAAGCCAAAGATAATTTCTGTACTAATAGCATTGAAGCTGTGTATTTATAGAATTAATTTAGCCCAAATATTCTATGCTCTTTTCTCTTTGTCTGTGCTTACATCCTCCTTGCCTACTTTTGCTTTTTTCTTGGAATGATCTTTTATTGTAGCTTCCTAATCACATCTTAAATACTTTCATTTCTGAGCTTCCCATCTCTAAGTGACGTTCATTCGCAGATTTCATTCTTCAGTGTCAGTGGTATGTTCCAGTTTCAGCTTCACTGATCATTTTCTGACCCATTAAATCTAGAAGCATTAAGGCCATACTGATTTGGCTGACCAGTACGTAAAAGGCATTCTAGTATTGCTTCTGTTACTGTGCATCTTTCTCCTCTTGTGAATGAACTTCTTCCCATGCAAAAATAAACAGATTCAGAGAATTTGCTTGAAATTATTCATAGGTCTTCGTCAGATTCTGTTCTGCTGCGTCATTCTTTAGTTGTATCTGGAACAACACCTTGTGAAAGGGAAAGAATTAGTGTTAATAGAATATGAGAAGACAACTATGTCTTATTTCACTTTTTGCCAGCTAATAAGAGGCTTGCAAAGTTGTGTTTGCAAACGAGACTCACACAAAATAGCATAGAACATAGTTTAGATACAAACCCAGCAGATTCTAGGCCCATTTGAGGATAATACTCTGTACAGGCTGTTGGTGTCTACTTCCCCTCTCCTCTGTTCGCCTTTGTAATGCCTTTTTTTGCCATTCTTTGCCTCCTTCAATGTGTAAGCGGCATAAATATGCTGCTGGCAGCCTGCTGGCGAGAAGGGAGAACGATATGAACAGATACCGTGTTCCTACATTCACCCAATCCTAATATTTTCCCTGGCACTTATGTTATTTTTTTCCTCTCTCTCACTATTTTCCTAGTCATTGTTTGATAGTTCTAAGTCCACATGGCCAGAGCAATAGTCTTTTTACAGACCTCCTTTTATCATCCCAACTGTGTCTTGTTTAACTTGACTATTTAAATGGCTAAGAGTCAGCATCATCCAGTTCTGAAGTGGACTGGGCAGTAATCCAGCTCTTTCTGTTAGAGACAGACATTCATTTTTTTGGACTAGAAACAAATTACTTCCAAATGCTGGAAATGTAAGAAGGCTTTTCAAAAAAGGTTTTCAGGTGTTTATAGAACAAATTAGTGTAAAATAGTTTTCAAAATGCTAAGCCCAATTTAAAATAAATATTTAGTACTTTTAGGAGTTGTGAAGATATAGCACTAGAAAACTGAAGTCACTGATCTGTAGCATGCATAAAAAATATGGTGAGAGCACACTGGTGTCAAATTCCCCATGCATTTTTCTATTGTGCCTCAACTGGATTGCATGCATAAAAAAGGTAATATTTGGGGTTTACATGAGACTACATGGCTGGCTGTAGGTTTGATGAGATGACTGCCTGTAACAATCAGAAATTGAATTGATAACTGTTATTTTACAACAATTTTTGGATTCAATTCCTGAAAATCAGAGTCTAGATTATCAAGGTGACTGGAAAATTAAGAGTTTTCATTGATCTGAATGTTGTTTTTTGTGCCTTATTCAGTATCATGTAGTCACTCTCTCATTCACAGAATGACAAGCTAGTTCTCCACAGCTGGAACCTGTCCCTTTTGGTTTTATAGCATCATCTTTGTCTATCACACACCTTCCAGCTTTCACAACAGATGAAATGGGGTTTCCACAGATAGGTGTCCTACACAACTGGCTCATCTCAGAACTGCTTCATCCTTGCAAGCCTATCCCATTCTCCCTTCTCAGCACCCCTCCTACAGCATGCATTTCTTCATCAGTTTTTACCTCATCAGCTGTCACATTAATTTTAGGTTCACAGTCTGCATGTCTGAATAGACTTTGCACTCCTGCAGTTGCTATATCACTCCTTGATATGAAAAGCTTGCATCCATAAAATCAAATTCTTACCCTCCAAAACAAGGTCAGCACTTCCAGGCTGCCAGCTATGAATGATCCCTAAATGGTGCTAGTTCCCAGGTGGTGCCAGAAATTGCTCGGTGGAGCACTACCTGGTCCGGGCCAAAGCTGTGCTGAGGACTGTGGCAAGAGTTACTACACACAGTGGACAATCGAGTTCCAGTCCTGATGCCATTTAGTTTACTAGTCATATATATATAGCCACAAAAGAGCACAAGTTCCTGAGTATTAAGAGCACAAAAGAGAGATTTTTGCTGTCATTCCTAGTGGTCATTCGAGGATGTCTCAGAGCTGAGGTTTCAGAGGTTCTGGTCAGCTCTGAGTGAGCTCCGTGCTGCTGGTGTCCCTGGGGATTTCACCGCAGAGCTATTACAGGTCTTCCTTGAGCATCTGTCCACTGCATCCATCTGTACAGCTAAGGCAGGACTCCCCACATTACATGTCTTCAATTCAAGGCATGGGAGCATGAGAACTTGAGGAATCTATCACTATTTACTAGTGTAACATGCTCGGGTGTGCATGTAAGTGGTTCTGAAAAGCTGAACTGTTTTGGCTAAGTTTTTCCAGAGCAGCATAGTTCAGGGCAGATACCTGCCCCGCAGGATATCGGCTTGGTTAGTAAAAGATTGGCAAAGCTCTAAGCAGCTTGCCATAGGATCTGAATATGGAAAATGTTGGCCAGCCTTTGTAACTGACATGGCTAACGTGCCAATTTAAATTAAATTTCTAATTTAAACACACCACAAAAATCAAGGTCTATATTTAAAAAAAAGGTCATCTGAAACATGTTCTAGATTAATACTAGGTTTATGTTCATTAGACCACCTATTCGTTCCTGTGATTAAGATGTACTTATGATAATGATTCTAGGATATACAGTTTTAGATTCTAATATAGAACATATAAGTATGCCAGTGGTAGCTTATCCAAAGTACGCCAGTCGTAGTTTATCCAGCTTTGAGCTTTCAGCTAGTCTCCTCCTCGACTGACTGAGGTACAGTCTTACTCCTTTCGCTTTCTTGTTTTGAGCTTACATGCTGCCCACTAAGAATGTGTGTGGTGCGGTGACAGAAATAACATGCAGTATTTCAACTTATTTTTAAAAACAATTGTGAAAAAAAAATTAAAAGTTTGGTGAGGATACAAGCAGGGGTTTTATTCAGGATTTAATTCCTCACTCAATTTTCATGGCATTTTTAGAAATTCTCCTTATAGTCATATTGCACTTTAATCAGGCTGTGATTCTGTATACAGTAGCTAGAAGAAGATAAATGGCTTTTAGATGTGTATTTTTCTACTCAGTGGAAATTACTTCCCCTCCCTTTTTACCTTGAAGTATTTTTTCTTGAAGTTTAACAGCAAGTGTAAAATAAGGACAGAATCACTACAGTGCTTCCCCCTTGGAAATGATTGTTTCTTTTCTTTACCTTTAGTTATTTGTGAGAGTGTTTACTCTAGTTTCCACCTGAAAAAGAGGGTATTGCATGGAACCTGACTTTCAGACCCAAGCAAGGGTGAGAGGAGTTTGCCACGGCAGGAACAGTCCTGGGAAATCACAAATCCCAGTGTCTCCAGTAGGGAAGCTCAGTGTTTACAGGATGATGCTTCCTTCCTTTTTGGGCAGCTCTACAGACAGCTGTGCTGAGGGGGTGGAACTAAACCTCTGGCCATTCTTGCATATTTATGGCTCCTCGGAACTAATTTTGTTATCATCCAGCAAACAATGAAGGAGGGAGAGTCACTTCCTCTTGCTGAGATATATCAGGTGGCTTTAAACAAGCTCCCAGGGTGTTTCCTAAGTGAAATTAAACTGCAGAAAATCAGGAGATACAATGATCAGGCAGACTGAAGTTCCTGAACTCACTCTAAATCAGTGTGTTGGGGGATCTTTGTGCCATATGCAAACAAGTGACCATTTGCATCAGTGGAATAAGTCGAAGATGACTCTTCAGTTAAGACAGAAACCAAAGCTGATGCAATACTTAAAGTATGGCAATCATATTTTCTTTCTGTGCTGTGCAGAAGCAACACTAAACCAGTCTCCTGGGTCAATTCATTTGTCATTTATCTTTTTTTTTCTTTTGAAATATTACAGTACGAGTTGAAACAGCCAGGCTTTCAGAAATAAACCCTTTTTGATCATTTTTACAGATAAATGAACGATAGTTTTATACACTCCGTAATTGTTGCCAGCTTGCATATTTTCCTGTTTATTTAATTTTTTTCTCCTTTGTTGCTTAGTGCAAGTGCTACATGGTGACAGATTGTCAGAGGCAAATGATGTGATTTGCTTAACGCAGGGTCCTTTCAAATGCATAAAGTAAACAATTATAGAAAGAAAGATTTTTCTCTGATCTATGTCCATAACAGTAAGATTTTGCTTGCACTAGGAGTTGCAACAATAGGTAAGAATTTGTAATTTGATGTAGTATCTTTTCCTCTAAAGAATAAACTGAGCAAACAGAATAAAAGTAGACTTAGCAAGGCAATACAATGTGTAACTGTAGCAAAAGACAAGATGCTAAGATGAATGCCTTTTTAAACAAAAGAAGTGTTCTGGCTTTACTCCTGGCAGATATATTGGATGAGCAACTTGCAACTGTCTTTTTTAAAAAAGGAACTTTATTCAGAATAAGGGAAAAAAAATTGCAAGACAGATTACATTTTGTGGCTCCCCACCTTAAATGCTACCACTTAATTAGTCAATCTATTGTAAGGGAAGATTCTTTTGGAGGTATTGTAATGTGGTAAGGAGTGTTACAAAATTAGTCCAGTTATAATGGAATAGTAGAAGCTGAGAAACTGTCACAGTTTTTTTTTTTAGTTTCCTGCATTATGATGAAAGTCATGGTGAAAACTTTCTTTGAAATAGAGATTCACTCTGCCGATGGTGTCAAAAATATGCCCTATTTGATTGCATCTTCTTTGGTCACATTACTGTAATTATTAACTGTTTAATCCCATCCTGGAATTCTACTCAGGACATTATATTTTAGCACAAAATGGAAAGTTCTACTTCCTTGAAATTATATCGATGAATGACTAAAACATATATTCCAGAGCTCTTAAAAGGAGGTTGCTCCTCCGTTCTGCGTCTTTTCAGTAGATGCTATATTTTCCAACAAGACCTTAGTGGTCCCATTTGTTAAATACATTTGTCTGAGTCTTGAATCAAATTAAGCATGTGCATAGCCATTTACAAGTTCAGGGACTATTTAGTGAGAATGAACTTTAAGACAAAAAGTACTGATAGAAATAATATGCTTTTTTTTTTTCTTACAAAAGGTGTAAAAGGGAATAATAAAATTGAAATAAACCAGAAATATCTAGTACTTTATTATACTGTAATGTCTACTGTAATATTGCTGTAACTTTTGCCTAACAACTGGGAACCTAGACTTTTGTTCCTCTAGAGAATGAGGTGTGCAAGAATGAATACATTTGGTTTTGTTGTTGGGTTTTGTTTATGGTTTTTGAAGTTGTATTTTTTACCCTGGCAACGATTTTCAGAACACAGATACCAGCGAAGAAAAAAAGCAGCAGTATAACTACTGTAAATATTTTATAACATGTCCATCTGAAGCTCCTCAATCTCTGGTAATTAGAGGCCATACTGTGGAGATTGACAGGGTAAATTACCAGTTAATGTTTACACAACAAAACATATGCCCAGTACAATATCCTACACTGATGTTACTGAAACCAGAGTCCGGAAATGTACAGTGGAAACAAGACGTGGTACTTTTCTTGGGCCAACACAAACAGCAATTACAGCACAGTGTGAGAGAAGTCATAAGAAATACTACTGCGTATCAGTAGTTCAACGAAGTCAGCACTTTTGTGTAATTGCAGGGGAAAAGGGCTGAAAAACATTACAGATCTCAGCAAGAAATGGCCCTTTATACTTTTAAACTGATCCTTGATAAAACAATGCTGGGGTCATGAGAAGGCTACTCTGCCAATTTTGCTTCACTGTGGGATCCATTGACATCTGGCTGAGCTGCGGAAGCTGGAAAACTTCTTTAATATTCTCTTGACAGTAAAATGGACATGTGGAAAACATTCTAATCTGTTAATCTTTGGTGCTCCTGAAGAAAAAGGACATTTGGCTTTATACTTTGTGATGATAAATATTAAGTCTCCAGATCTCGCTGTAAATAAGTTAAAAGCATTTGAACGGAGAATGCAGTTCTTATTTTCCAAATATGGGAGAAGATGGATATGCACCTGTGTAATCCAGATGATGTAATAAATGCCAGGAGGTTTTTTCTAAGGGTAGTTTACCATACGTCTTGGCAATCTGCTTTTCTTTATGCTGAGTATGTTTTGTCAATGAATATTAGGGAGCAGAATCTCTGAACTTCCTCACATCCTACGTACTAAAATAGAATAAAGTATTGTTTCCTCAAGGGATTATGAAAATAGAATTAAGAGAGATTCAAAATAGTAGTTATGCCTGAATAAGAAGTTCAGGTTTTATTTAACTTCACTAACTGTACAAATTATTTTTGGCCTAGACTTTAAATCTAATATGGAGTGATAGTGAACGATGGGAGATATATATACATCTATTCAACTTGAGATAGGATTCTTGTTCTTAATTTCTGTTGTGAGATATAGCTCCAGAAATGAGAAAAGGAATCTCTCACATAGGAAAATAACTGCAGTAAGAATATAGTATGTATTGTAAGTAAGAAGCATATATTGTGTATATTAATATAAAATACAAAAGATACCGTGGATTATGGAAAAACGAAACTATAGTTCGAAATTCTGCACATCCTTGTAGTACATTTTGAATTAATCTGAACAACTAAAACAATGCATAAAGGTAACACTTCCATACACTTGATGGAAGTTAAAGTGATTTCCCAGTTCTAAGTAGCAAATTATATCGTTATAGCACATCCACCTTGTTGGAAATGTGTGACTTCCTGTGGAAAACTTCGGCTATCTTCTTTTGCAAAATAAGTAGCCTTGGGAATTAATAGAGCTGTTTGTTTGGGGTTTTTTCCCCAAAAAAGATGAAAACCATAACAACAGTTAAAAAGATGAAAACAGACTTTTGTTCTCCGATACAATCAGATCCTTTTCTTTCTGGCCACTTACTAATAAATTCTGATATTTCATTGATTGCTATTGAGAACTGCAAGAGGAGTCAAATCTATGAACTCCCTACAATCGAAGTCCATGCCTTGCTCAAGCAAGCTCTCATTGAATAATGATTTCAGTAAATAAAGAGTGAGTCCAACCCACTTTTATACAGTTGAGGAATTTGAAGAGACCTGGGTCTGTGTAAAATAGCAGGTTTTCCTAAGAAGTTGAACTTTGCTGCTAGAGCTTTACATCTTGCTGTTGCATAAGGAGATTGGAAGTGCCGCAAAATCTGACTGAAAAGTGGAGGGGTGAAGATGAAGTTAGGGAGGGGCTAGGTTTCTCAGGGACATGCACAGAACCCACCACCATACTGGTGTTTCTGTAGTCTCCGAAAACTTAAGCTTCAGCAGGATCTTCCTTTCAGATGTTGCCATGTGTTTGTGAAGCACAGGGCAGTTTGGTTCTCAAATTAGAAAAAGCCATCCATAGAGCATAGTTTTGTGGTTCACTGCCTGGGTGTCCCACATTCCCTGATAGTTGGGATATTTATTTAGAAGGAAGTTGAAGACAAAATCCAAGCCTCAGGTAGGATAGTATCACTGTCAGACAATTTGATGTATCTGTATTTGGATGCGTGTGTGGGTTTTGTAGCTCCACTGCTGAATCTGCTCCATTTCTAAGTCAGCTAAATCTTTCTGGGATGGTTATTGAGTGGGGGGGAGGAAACTCTAGCTTAGCTTGATTCCTATTAAATAGGTGAAATTGGAAGGAAGATGCAACTTTCTGGAAAGCATAGGTACTGATATCAGAGAAAAAGCCTTGGAAGCATGAGATAGGAGTAGTCATCTACTTTAAATTGTAATGTTCAACAGAATTTAATATGTCATTACTACCATCGTGTTTGGGATAGTAACCAAAGCCTTCAACAGACGTTCTGGTATGTGGCAGAGACAAGGGAGACTTGGGTTGAAGGATATTTACCAACTGCTCCCTTGCTTGTGTATCACCAAATCCAGGATAAACAAGTGTAGGTCTACTTGTCAAGGTGTGAGTGGAAACAATACTAAAAGTCACTGATATCTAAAAAGGTCTTTTCACTCTAAATGTGGAAGCTTGTTATGCAGTTGAGATGGAAAGCACTGGGTGAAGCTGAATTAGTTGTGGAAGAAAATGTCCTTGTGCTAGAACTAACATCAATCTTAGCTACACACAGGAAGACAGACATAAATTTTCAGACCCCTGAAGAACCCATTAGAATTCTTGATATCATGTTGGGGTCTCCTCCACCCATTTTGGTCTAATGAGCTTCTCCAGCTTCCATGCCAAGGAGCCAGTGGTGGTTTTCACGCTGTGAAGACCACACATGTTGTATGGGTGATCAGCCCCAGCTGGTATTTCTGTAGGACTCCACAGCACATCTGGAGATGAGCCCCAGGGATGTGCAGGAGGTCCCTGTTTTTGCTGACTGGGTGGCAGGTGGGTGTGATTTCAAAGATAATACAGGCAATGAAAGTCAAAACAAAGTGGGTTTTGTGGGTGGGTGATGTTCCTGGCTCTAGGGGAGTCAGGTGCTGCTGTGTGAGGGCTCTGGCTGAATTGAAGTCAGATGGGATTTTAAATGCTGTTACCATTTTGTTCCTTTAGATACCCTAATGCTGGCATGCCATAATAGTACCATGGAATGAAATAGATCTGCTCTGCTTTCCCAGCTTTTTTATAAATGCCATCATTGCTACAAATTTGTTTTGTGAAAATAGACGTTTTCTGCCACCCACCTATTTTGTTTGCTCACATCGGTACAAGCTAGTGTCCTCTGCCACGTGGTGCATCATGCCGAAAGTGTTCTGTTTATACAAAGTGAGGGAAATTAGACCTCCAGGAACAGTTTTGGCCACCCATCTTAAGCCAAGGAGTGATTCAACAGAAACTGGTCTTCCAGTAACTAGAAGGGTTAGGAGTTGGCAGAAGCTAACCAGGACTGAACAACAAGAACAAAAGAATTTGTGGTTTCTTTATAAGGTACAGATACCAACAAAAGGGGTACCCAAGATGGGTGAACTAGGTTATATGTTCCCTGAATGTTGGAAAAAGTAGCCTTTTCAGATGCTGTGATGCTTGGGTCAGATTTGCCATTTTCGTTGATGGATTTACATGTTCTGCATTTGCCATGTGCACTTCAAATACTACATCAGTGCCTTTCCCTGATTCTCCGTAGTAGCACTCTGTCCTTTTTTCAATATTGTAACTCACAGTGAAGTGGACTTCCTGCAGTCTGCATCTCAAACATTGATTTTTACCTGTGGTTCCATCCTTCATTCAGCCCATTCTCTGCTGATGTCCCATAATTCAGCCTTTATGACAATTCAGCCATTTTATTTGAGTGGGTACGTCTGTAGTCCTCTTAGCCTCTGTGAGCCACCCCTTGCAAAGTAAATGGATTTTGTTTCTTCATTGTACCTCCAGCGTCAGCAGTTCCAAACATGCTTTCTTCAGTCCCATCAAAATTTTCCTCTCCCAGAGCAACCCTCAGTAACTTCACCATTAAGTTAAGCAATCTTTTTGTCTTCACTGTCTATTGAAAGCCCTCAGTTTCTTTTTAGATTTATTTTTATTCGTTTACACTGGCATGCAGCATATGAGAAAAAAATGGTTGTCACCTGGCTGCATGTAGGGCACAGACAACCTGGTGGAGTTGGTGCATCTCTGGACTAGATGGTTCCCTCCCTGCCTACCCCAAAGCTGCCCTTTGTATTCCTCTCTGGTTCCCCCCTTCCCTCCAGATCCCAAGCTTATTATCTTCTCTGCTCTACCTGTTTACTGGTCTTCTGACTGTGTCCAGACTTAAATCTATAAAATGAATATCTTACACTTTTAGATCAGATTATTTCACAACACCTAGCAAGCAGACAAACTGTTAAGTCACCAGGGTTTTACTTGAGAGCAGCAACTTCTGCTGAAAAGCATCTGGGGCAATAAGTACTTACTTCAAATCAGCAGCAGATGAACTGGGAAATCTGGCAATGCCCTGGGTCGCTTGGGGAGGGAAGGAAGGGAGACTGGAAAGTCACTCAGTGCGCTGATGATCATGGCGTCTTCATGGGTTTCGACAAGACCTTGGAATGTGTCTCCTGCTCCCCCTGCAGGTTTTGTGATCCTTAGCAAGGGAGCAGCTCGAATTGTGTACAGCCCGAAATTAGCAAACCCCATTGTCTTGTAAATAAAAACTGAGTGTACATGTTCAAAGAGGGAGCAAAATATGCCTGCATAGGCAATAGTAAAAGTGATTTGTGAACATCTGCTTCACAGTATTCATTTTGTTATGGCATAGGATTTTGATTAGGACTTTTCTAAGCTTTTCAAAATCTCAAAGCCAGTCTCTCACGTTTAATGGCATCGATTCTCCCTAAACATCCATGGACGTTCTCTGAATAACTGGATCTACAACACAGATCTCAGCTGCCGAGCCTGCTTTTTGTGCAGCTGGTGCTCTGTCAGCCAGAGACACAGGTTTTTCCAACTCAGTTTCAGAGAAATTGCTTCACAGTTCTGTGTCAAGGTTGAGGGAAAGAGCATGGTCAGCTGCTGCTCCCTTGACCCTCGGGCATTTTAGCTAGGGGACTGACCAGTTCCCAACAATGAGGTGGGACTTTCCTAAGCTCGTAACTAAGTCCAGACCATGTGGTCTCTTAAAATCAGTATTGCCCCCGTGCGAAATTTGAGAGTGCAAAGCTACAAGAATATCTCCAAGAAGCTCATGTTAGAATTATTGAATATTAGCATAACAAAGCATTTTTCTTCCCCCAAACTTGTTCTCAGAAGTGGCCAACCCCATTTTTCACTAAAATTTTCCAAAACAATCCAGCCTGAGGCAGGGACGAGGCATGGAAAATATAAGCTCCAACAGTTAAAGGCTGACAAAGTAATAAACAACTGAAAGTAGGGCCTTATGATGGAAAGTGTTAGGGAACTTAACTCTAGATGTCATTGCCAGCTTTGCTTGTAATAAATGTGTCAGTAGCAATATGAAAAGTTGTGAGCAATAAGTTAAAGGAATGCTGTATTAACCTATTTTATGCAGCACGTCTGCCCACAAATTATTTGCATCTCAATATGTTTCGGGAGAAAAGGATTATTTTTTTTTTGCTGAATGTATTAATTTTCTAACTAAATGAACTGGGAAATTATAGCTTTTAATGTAACAGTGACACCCTGTGGTCAGTAGTGATGGAGTTTACTCTGAAAAGTTGTGTTTTCTTTTGTGATGCATTAATCTTTAGCAAGACCGGAGAGAAAAAGAAACAAGAAGGAAATTTAGTTAACTTTCAGGGTTTTCCACAGAGAGATGTTGTCCTGTTTTATTGCCTTATATGTAGAAATATATGCTTCGAATTGCTCAAATACTAAAATAATATTTATTTGTATACAGTTGTCTTATTGAAATAAAGGGAAGTGGCAAGCCTTTATTTTAGACAACTTGAAAATATAACACACCGAAGTGTGTCTATGGGCACAGCCATTTTACAGAGCGTTGCTGGCACAGTTATTTATATCTCTATGCCATTGTCTATATCTCTACAGGAGAAGGAATTTTCCCTGGTGGTGTACCAAGTAGTGGTGGGTATCAGACTGATGCCAGAGAGACACAGTAGTAGGACAGTACCACACCGTGTCAAGAGTGCCAGCTAGGCACCAGCAGGGCTGAGGATTAAACAGTTGGAAGCAGTAGTCTTGTGCTGCTTTCTGTGTGGACAGTCCTTGACCTAACGTGTGTAGGTCCTTCTTTTACTTCTTCTTCCCTTCCTTGAACAAATGCTGAACTAATACACTCGTATTTTGTCATATCTATGTGCACCTATTTTTAAGGCATTCTGGTACTGAACTTCACAGTGCTGTGGCCCCTAAATTTTCTGGGACAACAAATCTTTTCCTATTTAATACCTATTTTATGCATACCTGGGATCCTCGTTATGGTTTCAAAATCTCATAGTTTAAAAAAATCCCAATTTATGAGAGACGTGGTTTATAGTTTCTGGTTTGTACCTCATGCATCCCTGGAGTTGATCTTGCCATTTTTGAGAGGGACAAAGTTAATTTTCTGTCAGACGAAGCTAGGTTTAAAGATCAGTAAGGAAGGAGACTGACTGTCCCAACAAGAAGTTATGGGGAGGTAGTAAAACAAACTGAGAAATGTGAAGCATTTATTATTCACTGGCAATAATGGTTTCCTGTTAAAACTGGCTATTTGACAAAGGTGATGAATTTAATTCCTTGCTCTCTCATTGGGGACTTAGGAATTTAGCATGGGACAGGAGCAAAAAGTCTTCTGCTATCTCTAGAGAGTAAGCTAAAGCTAGCCAAAGCTAAAGTTTGGAAGGTGTTCAGGAACCACTGTCAGGAATTTAGTGATTATCAAAACTCCACAAGCATCAAAAAAGATTGGAGCACTAAGTTGTCCTGGAAGCCAAGCCATTGTTCATACACACATATGTCCATACATAAGCAACTCAGTGAGTGCTCGTCTAGGACATACAGAATCACAGAATCATAGGATGGTTTCAACTGGAAGGGACCTTACAGGTTGTCTAGTTCCATCCTCTCTGCCATGGGCAGGGACACCTTCCACTAGCACGGATTGCCCAGAGAGGTGGTGGAGGCCCCATCCCTGGGAACATTCAAGGCCAGGTTAGATGAGGCTCTGAGCAACCTGATCTAGTTAGCGGTGTCCCTGCTCAGTGCAGGGGGGTTGGACTAGATGACCGCTAGGGGTCCCTTCCAACCCAAAACATTCTATGATTCTATGATTCTATAGATCAAGTTGCTCAAAGCCCCGTCCAACCTGGCCTTGAACAATTCCAGGGATGGGGCATCCACAGCTTCTCTGGGCAACCTGTTCCAGTGCCTCACCACCCTCACTGTGAAGAATGTCTTCCTTATATCTAATCTAAATCTACCCTCTTTCTGTTTAAAGCCATTACCCCTTGTACTGTCACTACATGCCCTTATAAAAAGTCCCTCCAAGCTTCCTGGCAGGCCCCCTTCAGGTACTGGAAGGCTGCTATAAGGTCTCCCCAGAGCCTTCTCTTCTCCAGGCTGAACAACCCCAGCTCTCTCAGCCTGTCTTCATAGCAGAGGTGCTCCAGCCCTCTGATCATCTTCATGGCCCTCCTCTGGGCTCACTCCCAAAAGGTCCTTGTCCTTCTTATGTTGGGGGCTGCAGAGCTGGACACAGTACTCCAGGTGGGGTCTCATGAGAGAGGAGTAGAGGGGCAGAATCACCTCTCTTGACCTGCTGGCCACGCTGCTTTTGATGCAGCCCAGGGTACAGCTGGCCTTCTGGGCTGCCAGCGCATATTGCTGGGTCATGTTGAGCTTCTCACCAACCAACATCCCCAAGTCCTTCTCCTCAAGGGCTGCTCTCAACTGATTCTCCGCCCAGCCTGTATTTGTGTTTGGGATTGCCCTGACCCATGTGCAGAACCTTGCACTTGTCTTTGCTGAACTCCATGAGGTTCGCACTGGCCTACCTCTCAAGCCTGTTAAAGTCCCTCTGGATGACATCCCTTCCCTCCAGAGTGTTGACCACACCACACAGCTTGGTGTCATTGGCAAACTTGCTGAGGTTGCACTCAATCCCACTGTCCGTGTCACTAACAGCACCAGTCCCAATACTGACCCTTGAGAAACACCACTCATTACTGGTCTCCACTTGGAAATTGAGCTGTTGACTGCAACATATCCTACGAAATAGCTGCAGTGCAACTTCTCATGAAGCTCAGCACAATTTAGTGCCTGTCAGGAAGTGACAACGAGACTGTGGGCTTTTTAAAGATCTCATATCGACAGTGAATGTTTTGCAGGCTCAGATTGTTGAAAGGCTTGAAACTCATTATCTCCTTTAAAAGCCTGACAAATATTGGGCATGTGATGAAGGAAGAGGCCTTGTTGTACACATTATGTCAATTTTTAGCTTTTCTTTTAGAGCCCCTTACGCTTTTAATGGCTGCAAAAGCAAAACAGCTTCATAGCTGCTCAAACTTGCAGAGAAGTTATTTATTAGGTGCTATTTCAGACTCTGTGCTTGGACAGGCTGGGCTGTAATATTAACCTCCAAATTAGTAGTGCTGCTGAAGGATGTTTTCCAACATCTGTTTTTAGCACTGTTAGAACAGAGCTCAGAGTATGGATTATTTAAGGACTTTTTGAACAGGGCCACACTGGAGATGAACAGCAGTGATTCTGCACACGAATCAGAAAACACATTATATTTGCCCATACCACACGCAATAGCAGACAGATGCAGCCGAGTCTGCTGCTGAAATAGCAGTGTGTTGTAGTAGACATCTTATCAGAAGTGTTGTGAAGAGAACTTTAAAGGACAATATCTTAAAGGCAGAGACACCCACTTATTGCATATTTGGAGCACTGACTTGAAGACATGTCAGATTTGGAGGTCAGTCAGAGCTGCTGTGTTATATACACTGTGTCAAGACCTTGTCTACAACTGGCTGAAGGTTAAAATGACAAATCTATCCTGATGCAGATACCATTATAGAGACAAAATCATGTTTATACACTCTTTCTGTGAAGTAGTGGTTTAAGTGTCCTGTACTAGGATGAAAGCCACCATACTGAGGATGTTACCAATGTAAAGCTGTGACTAGCCTTTCTTCTTTTTCAGTTTAGCCAGAATAGTTGATGGCTTAAAAGACAGAGCAACTATCACTGTCCGTCATCTGGAGGTTATTGCTCTCACTGCTTACCCAGCAGAAGACGTGGGGTTTAATGCTCTTGCATGTACAATAGGCTAAAATGACTGAGCTCACTCCAGCTTCCCATGGAGGTAGTTTGAATTAACTCAGATGAGACTGCCTGAGAATACTCGCATGTGCTTAGGCAAAGATGTGTATTTCATGTTATCTTTATGTTGCTGTGGTATCCCATACCCCTCCATGTATTTGCAAACACTTCCAACAAACAATAATAAGCAACACCCCAGTGTTATGAGACTTGCACTGCAAATGCAGAATTATGGTGGCATCACAAGTGTTTGTACAAGCATATCAAGAAATTAATATGTGTGATTTTAGAAAACACACCTTTTTAATGCTGGCGGTATATTGGGTTTTGTTTTTTCTCACAGCGAGAGCCCTGTGAAGGACTGGAGCAGGCTACTGATAGTAATACAGGTGACACCCCACAGGAGGAGGTTCTCCCCAGCTTTGAGCTGTCAATCTTTTCTGCCTGTTTTCAGATGCCACTTCAATTGTCACCAATAAATTTAGTTGCTATTTTTCCCATTTTTGCACAAGGACAAGTGTTACATGAGATAATTCACCGGTGTTAGAAAGTGACTTCTTATATGCTACTAAAGCTGTTTCTGAGCCTGCTGATCTTCCTCAGGAATTTAACAGCTGTGATGTTTCTCAATACATTATTTGCCTATAGCTTTTATCCCCATGTAAAAGTTACTGAAAATAAGTACATCAAGAAGAATGCTCTAGCAGTTATGACACAACCTGACAGCTGGGGGAAACTCTCTAAAGGACACTTTCTTCTACCTTTTCATCCCTGAAACAGTCATTTCTGATGGAAATCTTAAAATCAGCCTGAAAGAGCAGGCACAGTAGTGGGTTGCATGCTTGTATCATACCAGCACTTCTACATGTTAGTCTCCCTTTTCTCTTCCCCAGAAATTCACCGTACCCTAAGTCTTTCCAGTAAGAGGCCTTAGGTGTGTTTCTGCAGTGACACTTGCAAGCCTGACAGCTGCCACCGTGGAGCTTGCAGCAATGGCTTCCAGAGCAAATCTATGAATCTTAGCAGCTCATGCAAAAAGAGACAGAATTTCCAGTTGAAAGCTATCATAAACGCATATCCTCTGTGTATTGGACACAGATGTGTTGTATAACACATTTTCTGACCGGTGGGTTACACAAACAGAGTGTGTGACAAGTGACTGAAATGTGAAACATGTACTTTGGTGATTCAGTCCATAATTCACAGATTAGTGTACTTTAAAGTACAATATCCCTTCTTAAAGAGTCTCATTGTGTGAGCAATATTAAACAGTAATGTCTTGCCTGTCACAGTTATGTACCTCGTCTCCTTTGAGGTCTTTATTAAAGGGTTTTGAGCATCTACGTAGCTCAAGATAATGTTCTCTGCCTGAGAATAGGACCTGGAACAAAGCTTCATTGAATTACTCTTTATTATGGCCCTCCAGAAACGTTGGAACTTCAGAGAGCCTGTAAGGCCAATAATAAAGCTATGGAAAGCACTGTTAAAACTAGAAGCAAATACAACAAAACAGTTTAATAAACAGGGAAGTTTATTTCAGAACTAAAAAAAACCAACACTGACTTAGCAACTGCAACATGCAGGATGTCATCTTTTGCCTACCTTGCCAGCTAGTTGCATGCATGGCTTTGAAGAGAAGCCCAGGCTCCCAGCTTAGCCTGTGGGGACAGGTGGGTCCTTCAGGAGAGCTACAGAAGTCAGCTTGCTGTGCAGTCAGGCCTCTAAGCTGATCTTACTGACTTGCAGCTGTGAGCAACAGGCCTGGTTTAACCTCTGAACCTCCCCGGACCCAAAGTCAAAGTTGTAGTATTGGAAACTTATCTCTGCACAGGAACTCCTGTCCTGAATTTGAGCTGTGATTGCACCCTGATTCAGTTTGCCTGACTTCTTCTAAACTTCTGGTGTATGCCTGCCTAAATTAGCCCTAGAGGGAGGAGAACCCTCTAAGTGTGCTTGAGGCAGAGAGAAGCTGGTGTCTTTGAAGATCTGATGACCTCTCCGCCTAATATCATTGCCTGCCTGTGATTATCTCTAGAGCCTGAATGCCTCCAAAGGCATCTAATCTTCTTCAAGGGGAAGTCTGAAGAGCTTTCTCTAACAAGGGAGACCCAGTGTCCTGGATCACATACCTAACGTGTTAAAACAGGAAAAAATGCTTCCCAATTTCAGCTTTATTTTAAAATCTAATCACAGAAAGAAGAGGGTGCAAGAGCTCACTAATTAAGTCTGTGGAAATCACAGGCTCGGTTCCTTTCCCTCCCTGACCAATCTCCCAGGGAAGGCTTTATCCCATAGGAGATTTAATACTATCTGTTGGGCAGAGTTGGTCACTGGTTTGCTATTCTTTATCATTAATATGCTGAGAGAGCATCAGGAGAGAGAAAGACCCTGGATGCAGTAGGAAGAAAATAAAAATCAGAGAATTATAAATTTATGACAGCTGGCTGGTTTTTTCAAGTCTTAAGTTAAATGAGAAAGCTTAACACTATGCATCAAGTACTCCCTTAAAAATATTCAAAGATTGTAACCTCTATCTATGGAGAACTTCCATGATATCCAAGCTATTCAGTTATTCCAAGCATCTTAAAAACTAGGTTTTTGAATGGTGCTCCAGGACTGTGCTAAGGTGTGAAATCTGCTATTCTGGGGGTTGTGTTTTCTTCTAGAGTGGTGATGGACAATGGGTCAGACTCACCAGGATAAGGTTCTTTAAACTTTTATTTCCAGTTGACTTAAATGCATGAACTCTTTAACAGATCTGCCAAAATTTAATTATTCCTTATATTGTGATATTCAATTTGGGTGAAAATACCCTGTAGTCTTCCTCTAAAACAAGAACAAAAAGATTATTTACATGGTGGTTTCATGAGCTCTAATAAAGAGGAAAGAAAATGAGAAGAGAGAAAATGCTAGGAGGGAGATTCTTTGTGGAAGAATAGCCATTGATATAAAACACATTTCAGAGGTTAGATGTCCTAAAAATCTTTTGGGTGACACATAAATTAGATGCTAATATTAAGACTTCCAACTTGAAAAGCCTTATGATTAAAATTAAACATTTGAATAAATGCATTGATTGTATTTGGTTGCATCTAAGCCTTTGCAGGAATAGATGCAGGCTACTTAAAAATAACATATAGAGAGATAAAGAGAGAAAAGACATGAAACTGTTTGGCTCTAAAACAGCAATCATCTTATCTGCCAAAATCACATGTAATGGACCATTAGTTCTCCATTCCACATCCTGTGTTTGAAGAGTCTTACCTTATAAAGATGTCAGGACTAACACTGTTATAAGGAATTTCCTCTGAGAGCCACGTCCATTTGTGGAGAAATGTGTATTTTTTCCATGGTAGCTAGTATATATAGCCTGCCATTTATGAATAATTATAAATAATACTCTGTGCTGATGTTGCATTTTTTTGTTGTTATCTTCCAGATGGGAGTTGCTGTAGTGGATTCATCTGTTGCAGGACTGGGTGGTTGTCCCTATGCAAAAGGTGCTACTGGAAATGTAGCCACAGAGGATGTGATATACATGCTTAATGGTCTGGGGATCAATACAGTAAGATATTTTTACTTTCTACTTAAGACTGTAAGGAAAATGAAAATATTTTTCTAGAAAGCAATCGATACACACCTGACACATGCTGTACAATAAAATACTGAGAGCAAAGTGTTGTTCTTGCAGACTCAGTAATTTAACATGGCTTGACACATGAACGATGTTGTCTTCACTAGCAATTTAGAGTAGAACTGGCTTGTGTGTTTGACATGAATTTGAATAACCCTCCTCTCTCTACCTGGAGCTATGAGAAGCTCAGTAGCAACTGCTTTGAGTCATTGCTCTGCCTCAGTAACCATAAAAAAATCACTACTGTAGACATTGTCCCAGTAGGGTGATCAGCTCTACAGTGGAAAGACTGAGCAGACCTCAGCTTTTTTCACAGAGCTTTGGATTTGGTTCATAGTGCTTATTAATTTGTTGTGAATTTTTCTGGCTTCAAAGTAGAAAAAAATGGTGGTGTTTAGAGCCCAAGCACAGAACATCACTGTTTCTTGGGTATCCACTTAATATATTTCAAAATTGTACAAAATTTCTTATGGGCTAGCAAGCTTCACAGTAATTTTTATTTCCAGCCCTGTTCTTGGAAGAAAAGGGCAAAGCAGCTTATCTGCACTGAGCTGCACTTTAATGAACCTTACACATGAGCATCCACACTTGAAGAGCACACATTTAGTATCCCTGGCTTGGTTGACATGTTAATAATTCTGTATTCCTGGGAACCAAGTCACGCTGCCTTCTTCAAAGAATGTGCTCTTTGGTCTTCCTGTTGGTTATCATTGTTCTGGAAATGTGGCATAATGAGTTTGGTCTAACTCAAGCAATACAAGGACTAACTTACACATAGACTTTGGGAGTCAAGCTCAAAGGAGAACATATAAAGAGCTGCCAAAACTGCAGGGTGTGTCATTTGTCAACTACTGCGGAAAGAAATTGAAAAGCCTGTCTGAAATACAGCGATCTGAGTTACTGGGGAGCTTGCTTGTCTGTTGGTTGCAATTCAGTGTGGCACTCATGCTGACGGAGTTCCTTGATATTTAAGGATCATGGAACTTGTTTCTGAATTGTGCATCCCCTGAGCACTGTTACATCATATTCAGTACCTTACAGAGTTCACTGTAATGTTTATCTGCTTTCCTATGCTTTTTAGGGAGTTCTGGGTGGATGTCAGATACCTGTTTAGGAAAGGTTTAATCGCACATGTCCATTGTACAAGTGGACTGTGTTTTGAACTGTTCAAATGTGCTTTGGGGTAGGTTTTTTAAAGAAGAATGTGTTTATTCTTTTGAAACAACACAGTTCTTCGGAATAAGGAGGAGAAACCATGCATTTCACTTTACATTGCTGTGCACCTTAGACTTAGGCTTTCAGTATAGTCTTTCCCTGGGCAAAATATCCATTGACTTTTCCAACTGACTCATAGCAAAAGGAATCAATTACATAAAAATAGCCTGATTAAATGAAATATACCTTGTTCCATGCTTCTTGATAAGATTTATTAATCTGTTAATGATCTGGTGTCCAAGCAGGAATCTAGCTTGTCCTAAAAGTTGATACCAAATCCCATGGAGATAAGAATTTCACCATCAAACATTTAGTTCTTCCTTTTAAAAAAAAGTTTAGATTATGCAATAGCAAAACACAAGGCTTTGCTCCTTGACCCTTTTCTAGCCCATTAAGAAAGGAGCGGTTTACTGGATGAGAGACCTTAATATATGAGCTTTGGTCTTTGCAGTGCTGTCCATTTGGTACCATGGCCAATTCTGTAAAATCATTATCACAAAAATCTGTTAGTATGTCCTTTTTTGTACAATGGCACAAAATGAAATTATAATTACTAAGGCTGTCCATCTACAAGGAGTGCTTTCTCATGTTCCTTTCAGCTATGTACTAAAGTTTTACTTTTTTTGACTGAAGTCGCTTAAAGTGTCAGCCAAAGGATGGACAGTATTTAAGCATACATTATTGAGTTCAGATTGACTAGATACATCAAAATAATAATTGATGCTTGTTCTATACTGTTATTCAGAACACATAGCCAAGAACTGATGCATGAAATGAATCTCTAGTAGGCTAAATGTGAAACAATTTTCTAGCAAAGCCTATCTACAATGAGATTTATTGGTTACACCATGGCAATGGATAGATAATTATGTCATAGATCATTAATGCTTATGAAACTTTGTAGGGAGACATATACTTTCAAAAAAACCAGTTTCTATATGGTTCCTATATAAATACAGTAATAGTACTTGTGCTTATGAGACCTTCAAAATGCTTGGCAAACAATAAGCCTTTCTGAGAAGCAACTAAGTACTGTTAGCCTTACATTACTGACACCAAAATCAAAGTTCAGAGAGATAATAGACTTGGTATTTATGAATGCGGAATGAGAACTGATTAATTGAAGTCAATTAAAGAACTTTGCCTTGTGGCAGAAGCTTTTCTGACGTAAGACACTTCTCCAAGTTCATAGATAGTATTGGAGGTACTTGTCTTCGCACTTGGTGCTTTCTTTCCTCGGTGCAAAGGAATAATTCTGGATATATGGAGTGGTGACTGAATACACTTCAGTACATTTCTGAGTATCTATCTGAAGACATATTATTTTTGCTCAACAATCTTACAAACACCTGTCAGTACTCTTTTCCCGTCCCCATCTGTGAGTCATGCTTGTGAATGGTTTTATGCCCTCATGCTAATCCTCTTTGGTTCACGACACTCACGTAAGAAAGACAATGTAAAAGACAAAGAGATGTTTGTATTCCATTTAATGAATGTGAACTGTGAACATATGTTTCTTATCAACATGTATCACATTATGCAGTGTTACAGTGCTGAAAATGTGAATTTTATATAGTTTGGGGGTTTTATTTTGCCATCTTCCATAATCCAACTACTAAGTATGTCTGTGGTGGCATGTTTCTCATTTCTTCCTAGTAAAAAAGCACAGATGCTCTAAGAATTTTTTAGGTTTCGTTATGTGCAGTGGCACTCTACAAACTAAGCCTAAATAATGACCAATAAAGGATAAACAGAATGAACTGAAACCACCCTTGTCTTAACTGGATTAAAACGAGGCAGTTGTAAAAGGGTGTCTGAACAATATGTTTTAGATGGTGCTAGAGCTGATTGGTAACTTTGAAGAATTTTTTTTTTTTCAAGTTAAAAATGTTTTTGATTACGTTGCCATGACGTAATTTCTATTCTCATTAACATTTTTAGCCAATTCCAAGAATTAAAAAGGCGAGTTTACTGTAGAACATGGAAATAAGTGCTAGATCCAGTTAAAGGATTAAGCATGTAAATTAGATCTTGGTCTGAACTTTAGTGCATAAATCCATTAATGTTATGAAAGTGTATTTCTGGTGCAATACATCTTGTACTGTTTAATGTTGAGTGAAACTTCTCCCAGTTTTATGTGACTGCTCAGTGTATTGGTAGTTCAAAGTCCCTTTTCGCACCCTTCTACAGAGACTTCACGGGCTTTTAAATTCCAATGTTTGGAGCAACTGCTTACATCACTTATACGATCTAACTCTAAAACTGTTACTATACATGAGTAATCCAGGAGACTAATAATGTTGTATTTTTTACTCTTTGATCAGTGATCTGATTCCATTTTAGCAATCAAGTGGCATTGATATGTTAGTTAAAAAACAGTTGATTGCTCAAGGAACATTTTTTTAGCATGGGCAGATCAAGCAGCTGCAATTTTTTGCTGAGTTCTGCTAGCAATGTAAATTGTAATTTTGTATTGAAAAGAACTTCTTCAAGAAGGAGATTGTATTTATTGAAGAGAATGCAGGATCCCATTTCTCACTGAACTCAATTCCCAATACAAATGTATTTCCTCCATTTTCCTGAGCTGCAAATGGGATACTTACAAGCATGAAGTTTCTTAGCCTTGGGTGATAAATAAGTACAACGCATATGTAGACACTATATTTTTCTTCCAACTTCTTCAAGTTGTTATACCAATTCTTTATCTCATATTCTTTTGAGTTTATCTTTGAGTAATCTTAGATTATTCAGTCCACTGCTGTTAGGGTAAGAAATCACCCTCAAAGTAGTAGAACCTTCCAAACAACTGGAAGCTGTGACTATTGTGTATGTCACTGTACCTCTACTGATCTCCATTACCAACCTATGACATCAGTCACCCCTTTGTTTGCAAAAATTAGACCCTAGAGCAAAAAACCTTGAAGTTTGAGCATTGTCAACATGTGCATTTATTATTCTTAACATTTTCCACCTTTCTTTTAGGGAGTTAATCTTTATACAGTGATGGAAGCTGGAAACTTCATCTGTACAGCTTTGAACAAGAAAACAAACTCAAAGGTTGCACAAGCTTCCTTCAATACTGGAGCTATCAATTAAATGAATTTTTTTTCAGCTTAATTACATTTGTCATCTGCCTTGACCAAGGACATTTATATCAAGAAAACAAATATAAGAAAACCATTTCAGCAAAGAACCAAAATAGAACCCATATATAACTTTTTATTATGGGAAGAGTTACTGTACTGTACTGTCTGGTCAAGAATTGTCTGATTTGTAAGTAAGAAATAAATGACTGTAGTACAGAACCCTGTGCTTGGTACTTCTGCAGATGAGAAAGATGTATGAACACCAGGACATTTTACCGTGTTTAAATTGAATTTAATTCTTTTCAGGAAAACCGACTAGAAGCAGCAAGTCCATAGTTAATTTTTAATCCAGATGACTTTTGGAACAGTACAAATATTTGCAGTAGTTTACGAGATCCCACACTGTGTGTGGCCATTCTATTATGTGTTTTATTTATCTGAATTTTACTTTTCATTTGTCAAGTCAGTTGTGTTATGAACATGGAGCCAAATCTGAATTCACTATAAGAATTTTTTAGCTATAGCACTTCTTTATTTTTGTTTTTTTTAACATCTGTTATGTATATGAGTGACTTTATCTTGTTCCAAGACTTTGTGGTGAATGGCAGTCTGCCAGATCTTCCAAATCTAATGCAAATTTCCTTATTTGTTACATATGTTAAATTTGTTGTAGTTGCTTTTTTTCATCAACTGTATTAAAACCTAATTATATGAAGCAATTAAAAATTGGCAAGGTTTTCAACCATCATTCAGGGTAGTAGTAACGCAGAAGGGTCTACATTTTATCGAAAGTCTCATAGAACAATTTGGTTTTTTATTCTATAGTGTATGAATTGACATTCTCACTTATAGATCATTAATTTTTGAGGATAATAATATTCTGCTGGACTAGCTTACATGAAGGGAACCACTTACAATTTTTCTTTGTGCTCTACTGATAGTGATACTGTACTTTTCAATGTCTTAGTTCAGCAAGATGCCAGTGAACTGCACTGTCATTTTCAGATCAATAACAGACAAATTCAAAGAAGAGCCTTATCCTATCTATAAACTGTTCAAAAGTGCCATGAAAATATTGTAATGTTTTCAGTCTGAAACATTAGTACTGATATTGGTTGTTTGTGTAGGATCCTTCTGTAAGTCTGTGTCCTTAACCTTGTTTTTTTCTGAAAATAGCCTGTTACCATGAACGTCCAAGACGCTGGACTATGATCTTTTTCTGTATTGTCCATTTTCCTCCAAAATGTGAAAGGCTGGAAAAAGGTAAGATGAAAGAAAGTGAAAGATAACAAGTAAAGAAGGAAAAGACTGAATCATTTTTGTCTGAAACTCAACTCTGCCAAGTTACAGCTGTCTCAGCTTGCCTTTGAAATTCCAGAGTGAACCTTTTCTGAGCTCTTTTAGCCAGTACTGTAGTTTAGAATTGGCACAGCTTAAGAAAATCAGACTTTGCATGCCAGGTAACTTGAAGCTAGAAACTCGATGTAAAACCTCTATCCTCTTTATGCTGTAATGATAGTCAAAACCAATATAAACCACATTGTTTCACTCTTCTCAAAAAAAAATTTGGAAATGGGAAATATTTGTCTGTCAATCCAAAATACTAAATTGCAGCTCTTCCTGCAGTATCTAGTGAGAAGACTTTCAAGTACTCTTAAAGACATGAACACCCTGATTTGCTTGGCCTGCTCTGGGTGGATGGTTGGATCACCACTGAAAATGCTTTGTCCTCATTCTCCCATGTTTTAGCTGGGGCTTTGTTACTTAGCAGCCACTACAGCTCATATATCAAAACACGAACTTTAATAAAACCAGGTCTTGAACCATTCACAGATTTTAAAATTCTGTAACGGATTAGATCCAATGAAGAAGTGAGGAATCTGCAGCAGTACGTAGGCTTTACTTAGTAATAATAATTAGTAGTTAAGCCTAAATGAGGTGCCAGAACTGACATCCTAAAGACTCCCTAATTCAGATGCCATTTACCCCTGAAGGTGACTAACCACACTATACTACTTTCCTGTTTAACAATAAAATTTCCTCTTTAGTTTGCTTCTGTGCGGGCACATTTTGAGCTGAAGTGTGGGGCCTGAGGAGTGTTCTTCCATCCAAGATCCTGTGAGCATGTTTGACATGAGCAAGACTGAGCTTCTCACAGAATGAAAGTGAAAAAAAAAGTAGTTATGATGCAAACCACCTTTTAAATACTAGCCTGAATGTTGGGCTAAACAATTGATCTGAGATTAGCTAGCTACTCAGCCTGAGGAGATTCAAATGCACATTTTTCAGTATCCTAGTCAATGGATCTAACCACCAGGCTATATACAGTACTGAAAAAGAACACACTTTCTAGTAAATCTGGATGAAGTTATGCCACTGGGTAGTATGGAATTCAAAATTCCTGAGACCAGAAAGATCACAAGAAAAAATCATCTCTGCAAGAGATAAGGGTTTTTTCTTTGAAGATGGTGGTGAGGGCTTCAACTAGAGGCCAAGTTAGGAACTGAACTGATACTGTCCACTTTTTTGATAAGTGTACTAACTACATCATCTTAGATAAAAGTGAGTGGTTTCACTGCTACCACAACTTTTGCATTAAATAAAATAGCTATGTAGAACACAGACTATAGAATAAAAGAGCTAGCTCTGCTCAGTTCTTTGAGAATTCTAGGCATCTGTGTTCTTAACTACCATGCAGGATTGCTAACTTCAACACTAGGAGACACCTACACTCTGGAGGAGTTTTTGGAGATACCTCTGCATGTAGTGCATCCTAGGCTTCTCAGCATCTGGGCTGTCCAGTTTGCAATTTTGAGGCTCTTAACAGTCCCTATGCACTGAAAGAGGGTACCTATTAAATCACGGAGATGAACAACCTAAAAAGCATTGGTTCTTTATTTGGTCTGGTTTAGAAACTACTTGGGAGCTTGTGGAGAGCCTTAAATGCAGGTCTGTTATTCTATAATGTCGTGAGCATTGGAAAAGATGAGCAGTCACATCTGGATCCTGTGCTTTACCCACACATTCAGCTTCAACCACATAGTGAGTTACAGTAACCCAGTGTGGCGGTCACAGACAAATGGATTGTTTGTCAGGATCATTACAAGGAAGGAAGAAACATAGAGCCAGATTAAAAAAACCCCAACATTTACGTGCCAGAAGTGCCACCTGGGATGAATTTAGGCCTGTGGCTCCAGGTGAGCAATCCCCACAAAATCCTTCTTTCCTTGTAGTGTGACTGAGAATCCTGAGACATCTCATATTCTTGCTACTAAAATTTGTTAGGCACGTAAAGTGGTGCTGCTCTGCCTTCCTGGGTTGGCATTTTTTGACTGTATGAAGCATTTTAACACCTAATCTTTGGCTTCACAAAATAGGTATATATTGCCCTTAAGATCAAGGGCTAATCCAGTGGCTATACCATGATCATGCATCACTCATATAGGCAGCTTTGAGTTCAGCACATAATGAAGTAGTTGAGACCACATCCCTACAAAAACATGGCGAGTACTGTATGTCATGGGATGGTGCTACTGCTCCCCAATGCTTTTGACTTTCTAAATCTTTATGCTTATATTTGGAGTGACCCATCACTAATGGTGCCTGCTCTTTCAGACCCTATCAGTGTCCCCCACCGAGTACATTGTTGTCACTTCACCCTGAAGTAACCCTCTGGCTACGGAAGGTTTGCATCCAGGTGTTTGGCTTCCGTGAGCGGGTGTTCTTATTACTATGTCACTATTAAAAAAAAGAAAAAAATACATATATATTTGTTGAAAGGTATCCAGAAAAAGCAAGAGAGCGTTGACTATCATGATCATACTGTTGGAATGTGGGGACATGCTGTTTGCCTGTCTGTTTTGCTGATGGCCCTCTGTAAATGCTGAAAAGGGGATAGCATAAACTCTGAGAGTGTGCGGGAGAGAACTAGTTACTGACTGCCCCCTCCAAGTCTTATCAGAGACAAATTAGAGGTACCAAGATATTTGCCTCTGTGCTTTGGAGACTTTCTTCAGTAGCTTACTGCATCAAAGTCACTACAGAGATCTCACAGAACAAGGTGGAGATCATCTCACTTGTGCCAGGGCCATGGAGTATGTAAACTGTAGTTCCCAGGGCAGTCTTTGGTCTGTGTCCTGGGCAGAACTTGGGAAGGTTCAACAGCTGACCATGTTGCTGGAATTTTCTTTAATACTTTCACAGTAGTTTTTCTTTTTCCCATGTTGTTGGCAATAGAAAGTCAAATACCGGCTGTTCAGGATACTACGTTGTTCTAAAGGTGTGCTTTTTTGGAGGAGGAGTTGATCAGTTCCGTTAGTTATGGGCATAATTGTTCTGCAGTGCCTTTCACAAGACAGCAATGACATGGATCCTGTACATGGATAGTGCTAATGTCCTCCAGCAGCAGCTTGCTTTGTAGTTTAAACTTACATGGTTTAGGGCAACTTGGCTCTGGACCAAAACTTCATTTTCATGTATAACCAGAGTTTATGGAAATAAGAAGTGAATATTCTGGTCTTGTGAATAAGTCCAGAGAAGCTTTGGCTAATTTTCCCTTCTTAATAGCATAATTTCAGTTCATAAAACTTTCATTATTGTGATAAGGAGTCACAAAATGAAGACTGCAAGTCTGCGAGGTAAAATTCCTATGTTTGGGATCAGTGCTGTTGCAATGAAACAATACTTTTCCAAAGAGTTAGTGTGTATGTATAAGATCTGCCTATTTTTTCCCAGAGTTATTTTTAAGGGGTAGAAATATTGTTCAGTTACTGTGATACCTGAAAATGAGGATTCTCTGCCACTGAATTTTTGTATGATTTCTTACACTGCCTTAAGTTCTCCTGATTGTGAAATGTCTGGAGAACTGACTGAACAGAAGAATCAGTCTGGAGAACTGAATGAAAGACACTTGCTTTCCAGTTCTTGACTTGCTGATCAATGCTTTGCTTTTGTTGTGTTGTATTTTTGAAGATTATTTTTCTCTATGGTCCTGCTGTAACGCAGTGTTGATCTTCATTGCTGCAATAACACAGCAGGCAGAAGGACTACAGCCAAAGTCAACTTAGTCCTTTGAAACCGATGTCAAAGAGATGATGTGTTTGTTAAGGAATTGTCGTGTACCCTCTTGGTTAAATGCATTTGTGATTTTGCAATACGTGGTGTTAAAGCTGAAATAAAATCTGTCTCAGTGTTTATTGAAACTGATATGCTCATGTATTACTCCACATTCAGCAGCTCTGACTAACAAGCTCACGCATACAGCATTAGTAAATACAAGCTGTCACTCTGCCATGTACGCCTGTGTTGACTTTGTTACCTTGTAATCCATTTGGAGTGCATTTTCTTAGGATTACCTTTTTATCAGTTTTCCTGTGTGCTTTTATAGCTGACAAATCTCTTCTATGTTACTAGGGAAACATTTCTTCCCTCCATTACTTAAACATTAAAAGCTACAGCCAGGAATGGAGGTAGGAGTCAAAAAATCCAATGAGGCATTATCTAACTTCAGATGTTCCACTGCAAAGTAGAAATCTGGGCCCTCTAAGTGATGCCTAAGACCCCCTGCACACTTCATGGGAGACTGAATGACTTCAGCTTGTGGTCTGAAACATCAGCATGCCCATCGGGGAACTTTCTTGGAAAAGTCAATAGTAACATTCCCTACCCCATGCTACTGTTGAAGTGCCTCAACATGAGGTGCAGTTATCTTCACCGGCTTGAATCCAAGTATTTCCCGTGGTGGAAAGACACCCACAGTATTATTATTTTTTTTTTTAAAGAACTGAACAGTGCTCACTCTTATAAGATCCCATCTTGGGGATGGTGGTGGTGCTGCACATCTGTGTTACAAGCTTGACCTGACATTAGGTCAGACTACCAGGAGGTGATTCCCGCAACAGCCTGAAAAGGCTGAGTCCACATCTGCCTCTCCAAGCAGCCCATTCTCCCACCTCACAAACAGGTGAGACACCTGAGGAAAATCTTCCTTTTGAAGACCTGAAGGCTCACTGTGGCAAGACAGGAGAACAGGAGACTTGGACTTTGCAGCTTTGTGGCTTCAATACTGCATAAGGAACAGACAGGCCTGCATATTTGTCTCAAAAACTATTTACGCATTTAATTCAGAACAGTCTCTGGATAAACTGCATAAACAATCTTGAAAGAAAAAACTGCAACCCAGTATGGTCCCTTTGAGATGAGTGTGTTGTAAAGCTAAAGCTTATGCTTTCTACCTCTAGTCCAGTCAATCTTCATCTCTTGACTCTGTGATGTCCTAGCTCCAGTGGAAGGGGGATGAGCACCATGTCCTTACTCAAAACAACCTATGTCCTGGGAATCCCAAGTCATCAGTGAGAATTAATTTTCCTCAGCTGGGAATTAGGTGCAGACCTCTCCTTCAGAAGAAAAGATTTTAATGATGATGCTGTTACAAAGATACTACTTCTTCTTCCATCAAGAAACTGTTCATGAAGCATTTAGAATCTAATTATGATCCCTTGAATGCAGATGATCCCAGCAGAAATTTCTTTATTTAATAACTAATGCCTAGATACAGTTGACAAAATCCAGTATCACTAAGAAATATAAATCAAAAGAATACATTTTACATATATAATGGAGGAAATGTGCATTTCCGTTAGGCATTAAAGTCAGCTCTGATGAAGAGAGCCTGTAAAATTACAGAAGCAACACAATAGCCACTAAATATCTTGCTGTCAGAGTAACTCACATAATTACCTTCTGCTTCAAATACATTTATATACTTGTGCATGTGTGTCTAAGCACCTATATGGGGAGAGCTCCCAGCATCTAAATATCAGATAATAAGGAAAAAACAGCTTATAAGACAGAAAGTTACAAGAGATGTTTCTACAATTGAGGTTTATTTAAATCAGACTGTAAATGCATTTCTTCAAATTTGGTGACCCAGAGGGTTCAGCCTTGCATCATTTTTTGTTGGAGTCAGACTGAAAAGCAGCACATGGCTTACTTCATAAGTATATTTCTTAGATAAAGAAATGTTTTTATCCAACATTGATGAGAACATATTCTCAGCAGTATTTTCAGTTTGAACTTTTTCCTCTTTGCAGTTTTAAGATGAATAATATTAATATCCTACTTTTAAAATACCTACATGATGGGAGCTAAACTAAATGCCACAAATTCCTGGACTGATGAAGGGGATTGTTTTGATTAACAAGCTAACCAGCTTTCCACTTTTCTGTTGTATTTTTGTCCAAAGGCTGGTTTAGTGATGAGATAGTATTTGATTGCAAAACAAGAATGAATATTTGGTTTTATGCAGATCCTAAAGAAAGAGGAAATGCATGTTGTAATAATTGTTGAAAAGCTCTAATATCTCCCCAACAGAATTGCACACCTAAGATTTTGCTCACCCACTGAATCATTTCACAAGCACCAAAGCCAGAAGCAAAAGGCACATTGAAGAGCAGAGATACCTGCTCTCTGACTACACCATAAATTTATGGCCCTAGATCTGCATCAGTCATGGTCAAAACTGGAACTGAGTTCAGTGGAATTAGCATTTCATTCCTGATGCCGTTTGCTGTTTGAGTTACATTTAGTGGCAATTCAGACAAAATTCAAATTAATCAAAGATAAAATTAATTCATCAGATGCTATGATAACAAGACAATATATGTGCTACTTACGGTAACAGGGGTATAAGAAATGCCAGTCCATTACCCTCTGCTGCCCAGAACCAGTTTGTTATAAAGATATAACAAAGACAACCGATTGCTAGTAAATAGAAGCTTAAATCTAGCAAACCAGCTCAGCTACGGGGAGAAATCCAGAACTCAGCCAGAAACTGGGATCCAGAGTGGTTTGTTAGGGACCATGACTCCCAGTACAGTGCACGGGGAGAATTAGGCACTTTGGGTATTGCCTAGAGACAATGAATAGGAAACACAGATGACAAGACGGGCCGTAACTTTTCTCTTGAGAAGTAGGCACTTCACATCAGCCCCAGGCAAGCAGCACTGTCCACAGGGCATTCAGACTACAGAATGCTCCCTAAAATTACTGTATTCAAATTGGAAAGGCTCACTCATTTCTTCTCGAAGGAGGAGAAAGAATAACCAATTCCAGCACCAACATACTGGAGTCAAAGCATTAGCTCAGACAGTCAGAATTTACTTGCTTTTCATACTGAAAATGGTTGTGATCCTGATCTCCTTCTACTCCACCAAGTGCTCCACCACCAAACTGCAGGCAGCCTACCTCTGCTGCCTTGCAAACACGGCTGTAGGTACTTGGGAACCTAGCATACAAAACTACCACATATGTACTTTTTAAGAGCTCTCTCAAATGTTTCTAAGTGGTTTGGGCTTTTTTCCTTTCCACCAGATGAGTACAGATCAGAAGGGTGGAATTTAAAGATTGCCACTGCTAGGCAGATTCCTGCTGATACAGTATTTATACCATTGTCGTGTGCATCTAAACATGTAGGAAATCTGCAGCTCAGGACAGATCTGTGGATCGAAACAAATGAGAGAGGGTACAGTTCTACTTTTTTGTTTTCTTTTTTAGCTTGTGAAAGGTTTAATATGTGTTAATAAATACAAAAATCTTTTGTATGCTCAACTACAAAATTCCATAATTTATAGTCGTTTTTCTAATATATATTTTATTATCGCATATGTACAACAGGCTGGCTTTCAAGAATAGCCTTAAAAAGCAACAGGGTAGTTCATCTGTGACTTTTATAATGGACCATAAATGTTTCAGAAGAATGGTCTGGCGAGGGACTTCTTGACTCATTTTTTGTTCTGCAGGCTCTGAAAACAAAGAATGTGCATGTATTTAACAGTAAACTACACAGCTTTTGGTTTGAACTTTGGCTTAATTGAAATCAGTGGCAAAATTCCCCTCTTTTTATGATGAACACTGTGGTATAAAATAATTCCCTTCACCGTTATTAATGTACTGTTCTTTCTTCCATCCCCTGTATTCTTTAAGTCTGAGTTTTATTTATATACTGGTATTCCTGTAACTGCAAACCTAAAGAGAAAGCCTCTGTTCCCATATATCCTTGACTTGCCTTTTACATTTTTCTGCATGATTCCTCTTTGATCTGCCTCGGAATTTAATAATGAAATTTGACTCAATATCCCTCCCACTATATATAGCTCCTGCTACATCATGTTCTGTTACCTATCATCTGACAGTGTAATTCTTGAAATCTGGCCGTTTAATTTGGTCCAAGAAAATGTATCATTTAAAAAAAGGCCATGTTCATTTGACTAAGTGAATGCACATTTCTGTTTTCTTACAAGGCATTGGTGTATGGGCAGTTTCTCGTACTGTGTGTGGGGGAATGTTTACAGAATCCTATCAGCAAAATAGGCATTTGGCAAGAATATTAACTCCAATAGCAGCATTCACCGTTTGGCTTCTAAATACGTTATAATGCTGGATATTCTCATTTCCTTTCTGCATTACCTCTGCCTGCTGCAGGGCTAGGAAGGTAGCCTCGCAGAATTTTTGAATTCAGATTTCACCTTCCCCTGCCATGGGACAGGAAATGAAACCTCCTGAAGCCTGGGATTTCTGCATGAATGGAGGGCATTGTAGATGCGCATCGTATTTCACTCCTCCCCGCTGACACTTACAATGTCAGTTCTTTCCATCACTGGGGCATGCTGGCCTGTTTTTAAAGATAGTCACAGTGCCAACCTCTTCACTAAGTCAAACCATTTTATTTTCTGCTTTTCCAATTTCCTAGAACCAATGACTAATATCCCTATCAAGTTACCTGATCTTTAGGAGAGTCAACAGGACTATTCCTAGGATGAGAACTATGCAGGAAGAATAGGCAATAATGTAGACTGTTTCACCTATAAGTAAAAAACAGAAAGCAGACATGAAACATTTACTTCTTCAGTAATAAGAATCAAATCTGAGATCTGAATTGGAATGCATACATATGTAAGCTAAATTAGCTATCGATTCTGACATAAGTAATTAAAAGGCGGTAAAAGACTTAGATGGTATGGCAATGCTAGGAAGAACTCTTCCTTCACCAGTTGGTGCAAAATCATTTTCAGACTCCTGTTAGTAAATACCAGCTCCAATAGCACTTCATATGTGTAGCACTCCCTTTTACTTTACTCCAGGGGAACAGCTTGTTATTCTGATTTGTGTTTTGATTTTGATTTTTAAGGTGTTAATTTTATGCTCTGTATTAGAGTAGACCTGGCTCTTACCTACCTGCTAGACTTCTTTCACTTTTTCGCACATTACCGTAATTGCAGTTTGCAGCAATACTTAATCTAGAATTAAATTAATGTAAAATGGGACCTAACACACTGTTTCTGGGCTCCATGCCCATGGAGTTCCCTCTTTCTCTTAGGCTTCTCACCAAAAAGTCACTTAGGTGGCTTATGTGCTAAAAACTCCAATGGGTGAAAAACTGGGAGTTGTTTCAACTTTTGTTTTCCAAATGAGGGGAAACTTATTTTTCCTGGAGGAATGAATCCATCAGTTTTGATCAAATATTCTGAAGGAAAAGTTTCAATTGAGAATGTACCATAAGCCCTGAACCTGGGATGGAGAGATGTGGAGGTTAGATGACTTGACAAGAGGACTCAATTCCAGAGACGCAAGCATAAAACATGAGAACTTCCTGTTACTTTCCTGCTTCACCGATTATGTCGTGCTTATACAATTAAATAAGTTTTGCTTATACAAGAACTCAAATGCAGAGGGCCTTAGCTGTTCCCAAGCTGCTCCACCTTACACAGTCAGTGAAACATTCACCGAGGAAGAGATGGAGTCCTGGCCCCATCACCAGGCCACTTACCTGGGCTGTGAGAAGGCCAATTTCTGGTCTCTGAATCAGTTATCAGTTATTTTATGTACATATACACACACAGACCCTAAATGAGACATTTCCATACACACTACATATATGCAACAGATGTAGCGTATAGTGTAATAGAAACACAGGTGGTTGGGACACTGGAGCAGCTCCAGTAAGAGAGAGTGAATGTATATTTTACAATGAGGCAAGCAACAGGCAACAGCTGAGCAGGGGGTTGGACCTGCCTGGTTTATATTGCAGGGTAACCCTCACTTTTTCTCAAAAAGCTATCCAAAAGTTGTTCTCCAATAAAAGAAAAATGAAAGCAATGATTGAACCATCGTGAGCTGCACAGAATGAACATACCATCTAATGCAGCAAGCTACTAAAAGATATTTAATGTGCTGAATTTTTGAAGGAAGAGAGGCAAGGTCTACCTTAGTCTCAGTGCAGGACTCCTACATACATTAAAAAATAGCTCAGCCATTGGCCCTCCTCTCAAGTTACACCAGTTCTTTAAGATGATGAGTTTTAGGAAAAGAGACATTCTTAGGCTTTTTTAGCAGTTTCTGAATCTTAATTGTACACTCAATCATTTTTTAAAACTTTTTACAGCTGCAGGAGTAGTTGTAGGGGCAAAAGTTTCCTACTTTTTGGAGTGGAAAGTGAGGTTCACACATATTTAAGGCAAATAGAAGTTTTTTAAAGTACACCACCTACCTCAAGACTAGGAAAATTACTAGGAGCAACAGTCATGGATGGTTAAAAATGGGCTAATATAATTTCACCAAAACATTGCAAGGTTGGTCTTTAAAAAGTTGGAAAAAGTGCTTTATTTTGATAAAACAAAGCACTCTGAAATGATCAAATGAAATCAAATTGTTCCATTTTTTTGTCAAAATCTTACAAAATGCTATGGTTTTGGTGAAGTTATTGATAGTAAAAGAGATGTTGAGTATAACATTTTCAGTTCTACGGGGAAGCCAAGAAAGATGTTAATGATGAGATCATGCTAAAAGCCATGTATTTTCTCCTACCTTCTGAGAAGTGAGGGAATTTATGAGGCTAGGAGAGGGCACAATTTTGTGGCTGAAGAGCTAATTCTTCATTTTATGTATTCTTTGTGGTTTAACTACTTGGATGTGCTTATTCATCTTCCTTTAGAAATATTGTTGGGGTCTGTCTTTCTTGATAGGCACTCTGCTCTTCAGAAATCCAAAGGATATTTTATAGACATTTTCACTATTAGTCTATATCCAACCAGTTCTTGAAATGTGAAATAGTGATAGGGAAGTTCAGAAATATGGATATGAAATTTTGGCTCTGTTCATCCCAAATCTTGTCCATGAAAACTACCAGAATCCACATTTCAGTTCTTGTGTGACGTAACAGGCTATATTATCCCGTCTCTGTGTGCATGGTATTGATCACCTGAACATGATCTAACTAACAACGAGTTAAGGCTTAAAAAACAGTGCCCTAAACAAACAATAAAAACACTGACTGAAATTAAGCACGCTTGTAATTACGGAGCAGTAAACAGTCTTAGCTCTCATGCTGTGTGCCCATTCACAGTTCACTGGAATCATAGAATCATTTAGATTGGAAAAAACTTTTAAGATCATAGATTCCAACTGTCCAACCTTCTCTGGAGAGTAGATAGATCCATCACAATCATTAAAAACATGATTCAAAGTTAAAATAATTTCCTATTCCTAGAGGAAATAGTAAAAAAATGTAGTGCGCATAATATGCCTATGTCATTACTCTTCTAAGAAAAGCTGTCCCTATTTCAGTACTTCTCTTCTACTGACTGAGGTGCAGAAAAGCAAACCTGTTTTGGGTTCTCTGACTAAATGGAGAAAGGGACACAAATATCTGCATGTACCATGGAGAAAGAAAGGCGCACATGATTTCTAAAGACTTATGATAGGAAGTAGCTAAAATACAAGATGTCTCCAGCTCAGTCCCACAGAGAGTGAATTGACACAAGTGGAAAGCAGTCATTTCCATTGCAAGGGGAAGGGCTGCGAGGTGCTGGGAGGCATGCTCTGTCCCATGGAGGTGGCCTGTAGTCATGAGAAGCTCATGGACCTTCTCACCTCAAGACAGGTCTATAGCAGGGCCACCATGGCTGCATGATGCATGTCTTGCCCTTCCTAGGATGGGCTGCAAACCTCAGGGACACGACTGGGCTGCAGGTACCACTGAAACACTAGCTGGAGCTGTCTACACAGACACATGGACATTTCCAGTGATGAAGTTCGGTAGAGGATAGTTGTGGGTTCAGCAGCTGGAACAATTAGTGGGATTACACTCTTGTGTAAATCTACCTGCTTATGTATATGTAGTGAAATGGCTGTGAATATTCATCAGGCAGATTAATTCTGGCTGGTGCTCAGAGATTTCTTGGCTACCCGCAGCTTGTCATAGGCTCTTCTACATTTATGAAACAATCAGATTGACAATATTTCATACCTTACAAATTAAAGTCATTGGAGCTGAACTAATCTCAGTTCTCACAGCAGCTGGCATATTTATAGATAAACCCTGCCAATTACTTATTTATCTAGATTCTCAGCACAGCAAAACTCCTCAATAGGAAATATATGATAACTCTACAATTTAAGACAAAATGAGATTAATTTCAACAGTTTTGGGTCAAGCCCAATTTTATTGTATCTCACAAGAACAGGATAAGAGTTCTGTATTTCTAGCTTTCTCTTTCAGCAAAAAAATACTTTACCTCCAAAGCTCTATGCTGATGAAAGTAAATGCTTATCTTCACACATGAATCATTTTTCAAATTAAAGCGTGGGAAGCAATCTTTTAAATTATGTGGATCTGTAAAATCATGCAGATAATTTGCATAGGATAAAGTCAAAACCAGGCTGAAAGCGCATAACTAGGTATGCAATAATAACATTTTTGAAGTTTTGAGAATTTTTATTTGATTTTTCACTTTTTGATGTTGTTTCCAAAATGACATAAAATTCTAGCCACATCTAGGCTTACAGCAAAAGTCTCATTAACTTTGATATGGTTAGGACTCTGCCCACATCACGTCTTGCTAACAGGGTTGTATCAGCCCACACATGACAGGGTTGGCCTGTACCCTCCTGGGTAAGTGCATGAGTGTAAATCCAGTCAAGATTATCTTGCTATCATATGGTTACACCAAAACCTGGAATAATATTCTTCCAACTGAGCAGGGTTATATTTATTTGCAAGTATATATGAATATATATATATGTTTAGATTTATTATTTATAATGAAAGGCTCCTTTTATTAAAGCCAGTCATATCCAATGGCATGATTTGCAGTGCTGCTGGATAGAATGAGGAAATCTTACTGCTTTCTGAACAGTAAGTGGGTTTTTTGAATTATAAAATTAAGAAAAAGTTGAAGAAATACTGAGTTTCTTCTGAGCATGTTCATCTGTAGTCAGTCATTAGTTTGAACTGGTGAAAGACATCTTTGTATTTTTCAATGACAAGCTAACCAAAGAATTCTTCTGAGATTTTGATGTAGGGACAAGACATTGGCAAATTGTATCTCCTGCTTTCCAAGGAGAAAATAGCCAAGAAGCAAAGATCTTCAAATATCTTCACACAGACAAAAGGCCATATTTGACAACTTAACTGCTTTGCCTCTGCACCCTGGGATTCTTCTTGGGATTTGATTTCAGTAAAGATAAATATTTTGTAAAGATGATAACTCCCTTTGCAGCCTGAGTAATACACATTTACTAGCACATGAATCTAGGATACCGGGTTACATGTTTGGCAGTGGGATTTATGAAACAATTTGCAATATGGTTTTTATCATCAGGTAGATACCCTGAATCAGATTCTTCTCCTTGACCTGGCTTCCTATGAGACATTTATAGCTTAGCGAGTTCCGATCTAGTGTACATGACAGCTCCAACAGAAGAAATATTTTATTGCATGGTTTAGGCTGGTCAGCATTATTTTTATTTTTCTAAGGCCATCCAAAATTCTGTTAAGAGTTCAAGGACAGGTTTTTGGAAAGTATTCAGACTTCAGTGGGAACAGAATTAACTGGGTGCAGGCTGCTCTTTGCAAACATTTATCTGAATCTCTGAGTGAAATGTAGAATACATTTTACCCACTGAAAGGGTCTGCAGTTAGAACTAGTCACAGGGGTGAAATATCTCACATTTTATGTTTTTTCACTTAGAGCAACATTTCTTGCATTATAACTTGCATTATTTAACCACTAGAGTCTTGTTCCAGTTAGAGATTCAGGCTCCCTCTGTAACTGGCAAAGAGAAGCCAACACTTCCAGCAAAAACAGCCTGAAAAGGTGGGATCAGTCTTCCTCTGAGGGTCCCTGACTTTCCTCTCTGGCTACACAGAGCATTTGGATGACATGCATGATTCTTAAGTAATTTCAATGCTAAAATTACAGCTGAATGCTTAGTTATTCACATACAGGTCTCAGGAATCCCATTCCCACGGATCTATTTTTATACTTCCCAGGTTGTCCACTTCAGCAATAGTTGAAGGATGGAGATGATACAAGTCCCTTCATTTTGTACTGCATGCAGAGCTTGAATTATTTTTTTCAGTGTTAAAGGTGGTTAGTATGAGCTGTTCTGGGAACTAATTTGTAGTAGTGTCTGGAGTATTATAATCTGCCCCACACAAGGTAGAACAGGTCATTCTCGTTAGAGTCGATATTTGTGCATTATGTTCTTTAGTGTTCTCACTCTGTAATTGGGTCCTTCAAAAGGAAATATAAAATTAATATTATTTCAACCATGAGAAAATTTCTATATTAATTCAATATCCTTTAACTTTATGTCACTTAATTGCTCAGTGTAAATGCATGGAAATAAAAACAGATGCAGCTCTTCAGCCCATGGGATATCATGATCTGCAATTGTGTGCCCTTCTGTTGCATGAGAAGATAAAGTTTGATGGAGTGTAACATAAGCCCCTTGTCAGACCACTTACTGTGGCTTCCTAATTTCGTTGTTGTAACTACTATGGCACAAAAAGTCGAGAGAGATAAGAGAGAAGTAGGTGTGACATCAAAGCTAATAATTTGTATTACACATTATGACTACTACTCTCTAATGACAGTATGGAGAGCCAGGCTCTGGCAGGCTTAATAACTTAATTTTCCCCAATTATAATATAGTGATTGTGAGACATCTATTTCAAAACCACTTATCAGAGAAATTGGTTCAGTCTCATTATCTGTATTTTGTGGTTATATAAGCTAAGCCAAACAGGTAGAGAGATTTTTTCACATTATGTTGAATGGGGCAGCAACTCATTTGCCTGAACCCATCCAAGGGACACAACTTTTAGTCCTCCCTATCATACACAAGGGAAATTTCAAGAGTACTGTTAAAACCATGGAGTGATTTGCCCAAACTCACCATTAATTGAAGAAGAATGGATCTGTGCTCTGGAAAGCTTTTCTCCTGGCATTTCTGTATTTACCCAATTAAAACCTTTCTTCTTAGTGGAAATTTGACCTGAATGTTGGAAAGAAAATATCCATTCAAAATATTACTTTAAAATAATAATTTAAGAGACTATTGCAGTTTGGTGTTTTGATAAAAGCCACAGAATTTATAAAGGCAGCTATTTAAAAATATTGTTTATTGATACTCAATGAACAAAGTGAAGGAGTGAATGACAGTTCTTCCTTTGACATCTCAGTTAAACCTCCCCTGTAGTTTGTCTTATGGGGGACGAGCGTGCTTTAAAAATATTTTCTGCCTCAAAACAGCTCAAGTTCTCTTTTCACATAAACTGTTTTAGAAATATGCCCACCAAAAGAATTGAGCACACAAAACCAATATAGAAGTGATGAGAAATGGGTAGTAGTTTGAAGTTCCAAAAGGCAGAACTCATTCTCCAAATGAATTGCTAGGCCTTAATCAACTCTTTCACAAAGGCCTGTCCTCTTAGTGGGCATAATTTCATGAATGTATCTGAAAATGGATTTCTTCTGTTGGAATGAAAAATAAAAGGTTTACCTAAGTAGAATAGTTTACAGAGCAAGAGGTTAAGCCATACAAGACTATACATGATCGCTCACATGAACCGCAAGCTGAGAAATTTTTATTCCCTAGAGGAATGAAAACAGTATGACAAAGGCTCATGTTTGCAGCCTGGAACGTTGTCTAAATAGCAGTGGACTAAATCTACTTGTAATGTATTTTTTCTGTGAGATCCAAAAGTACAACCCAGAGTTAAAATATTCTGGAAACTTTCCTTTTTACTTTCTGTCACTGGCATTATTGCTTATTCCTATTGTGACACTGATCCTACATTAGCACTGATCCACTCTGTGCTTCTGTCTCATATAGCAGCCAGTTACTCACAGTTCCTGCCTTTTACTGAGTCTGCAGCAAGCTTTAATCCTGTAAGCGCAGCCCCGAGAGCAAACACTTGTAGCAAGGCAATGCCATACAAGCGTAGGAAGATGCAATGGTGTAAACACCACTTGCAGATTTGTTCACACCAGTTTTAGAGGCAAAGATCCCTTTTGCTAGCCACCTATTCAGAAAGACTTCAATGTTAAAAATCATCACCACTGTAAGAGCGAAAGTTATCCAAAGTTCACACCCAGGCCAGATGAATGAGTTAGCAGAAGGGGTTGGATGAGGTCTGTAACAGAGCACTCACTCCACCTCTGTGAACTGCCATGCAGATAATGGCATTCAACACTGGGCCTTACAATCAAACCTGTAATCATCTCTCTCTTCAGTTTAGCTGCATTACAACTAAACATCTAGAAAAAGCAAAAGCAAGATTCACAAGACTCTGCAAATGCTCTGTAGAGTAGGTGCCAATCCTTTACTCAGCCAAAGGCCCTGGATCCCCAAACTGTTTTCATTTAACTAACAGGAATTCATTGCACCACAGGAGCAAGCAAGCTTCTGTTCTTCAATCCCAATTAGATTAGGGAAGTTTCCATCAAGAAAACCACCCCCATTCTATCCTGAGACTGCTTCAGGGAATGGCAAAAGCTCATGAGCAATTATTTGATTATTATGACATGAGGGTCATCTTTTTGCTTTGTAGGTAAAGAATAATTAGCACAATGATGTGATCGCTCATTTGGACTATTAAATGCAGCCATAAAGCAAGCAAACAAGTAAATAACATTCATCAGCAAAATCACTGCCAGTAGTCTCAAATTTAAGTGTGTTATGGTATCACTTTTCCAAGGGAGTTATTATATGATTTCTAATTTTTTCTCTGAATTTTAGTAGTGATTAACTAAGCTTAAGGATAGTGTTTCAGCAACTTGATTTTAATTTCTGGGTAAACTTAGAGTGACAAGAAAAATTTACACACTTATCAGTGGCAACATTTTGGTCTCTAAAACTAAAACATTAGCTAATTCTTTCAATGAAATGCATGCATGCCATTAATACATGTTTTTAAAAGACAATCCATGAGACAGAACTGTGAAATAGTCATGGCTTTCCATTGAAATCTTTAAAAACTGTTACCTCTCCCAAGGTAGGTTGAGAATATGTATAATTACATGTAGAAGATGACTGACATAGGGTATGATGCACTAGCAAGTAGCATATTCTAAGAGGATTTATATAGCGAAATAGCTGGTGTGACAGATCAGAGATTTGAAGAGAAGAGGGTACTTTGGTCTTTGTTCTGGTCCATGGACTGGATGCCTGGATGTAGCTGGAGCGTTGCAGAGGTGGCAGATGAACCTTCAGGTTCAGTTTTAGGCTGCAGCAGTCCAGGAACCACCCTGAGATGTGGAACCACCCTGCGATGTGACCCACAGCACAGTAAGTGGGGACAAACAGGGGATTTGCTTCAAAGGCACACTCCTGATTCAGACTAAAACATTAATATTTGCTCCCATATTGCCGTTCATTGCATTAACAATTCTCTCTTAAACAAAGACTTGGCAAGGACTTTTACACTTAACAAAAATAAGTAGCTGATTTAGCACATGAAAGGCTTTACTGGCTCTGAGAAACTACATACATTTCATCTGAGTTAACCCCAGTGTCTTTACTGAAGGCCAAACCCTGAAGCCTCCATTCACAGCAGCTTTTTTTTGAGAGGTCCTGTTTAAATCATTGAAGTTATTTGCTGTGGAATGAAGTCTGTTGCTAAATGTGTGTAAGCTATACTAATATTTAGACTCCAAAAAGAAAAGGAAGAAAGAAAAAACATTATAATATGTCATACTATTTGTAAAAACAGTGTACCAAAGTACAACATTAAGCCAATGATGTGAAGGCTTTGGACTTTTCTAATCTGCATAATAGTATAGACTGCAGAAATTATTCTTTTATTGTTATTCCAGCAAATGCATGTAATGAGACATCTAGTCAATTTTATTGATTTATTACTAATATAATTATTTCCCAAAACCAGAGGAAAAAACTGTACATGCATTTCGCACTTTGATTTGGGTTAAAAAACCCGCAGATATAAATCTTGCTGAAATCAATGGTAGCAAAGATATAGTACAGATTTGGTGTAAGTCAGCATTTCAATACTCTTTAATTATTCTTTAAAGCTTTATGTGTTACTCACGCAACTCACTGAAGCACGATTTGCTGTGAAGCATGTGATGGAAGAGCTCGCACAAAGACTGCTCGGCGGGAGGCAAGTTCTGGCAGGCACACTCCACGCGCAGCATCGTGCCCCAGTTGCTAATGTAGGCTGCTTTGCAGTCAGCGTTTGCAGAGCAGGGCATGTCATCCTTGATTAAAGTTTCAAGACAAGCTTCATTATTGTAGCATTTCTTTGTCACATGTCTCCAACACTTTGACCGAAAAGTTGTGTATTTTTTCCTGGACAAAAAAGAAGTGTACAATGACAGTTTAAAAACTCTGATTTCACAAAAAGACATTTAAGGATCATCTCAAAAAGAGTGTGTTCCCAAGGTACCACTTAAGCCTTAAAGATCACAATATTCAGTGGTAGCTGGCCTAAATTCTGTCCTCATTTGCACCTAATCGGTTTGAGTGAAATCTGCAAAATTGTAATTTAAGGAACAGCTTGGGTTTACTGAAAAAGTTTTTGAGAAAAAGCAACTGCACTTCTAATCAGCACCTGTGGAGATTTTCCCAGGGTCCAACAAAAATCAGTATGTAAACAGCAACAGTCTCAGATCCTCAGAGAAGAAATTTGGATGGAGGAATTAGACGAGTCATTACAATGAAACCACACCAGGTGCTGTTCTAGTGGATCCATTTTTTGGGCAGTGTGAAGGAAGAATGAAAATTCAACTTATTTTATATAAAATAATCTACATCCTATGCCAATGCTTCCTCGCCTTGAATGCTAACAAAATACAAAACATCCAGGGCTCAGGAAAAATTAGAAGTAACTCAGCTGATCTTAAAGATTGATAGCAGAGCCAAGCTACAAGAATAATTAACTTGTTTCCCAGATCAGTAGCTCAAATTATTTCAGTTCATTTGCTCTTAGGATAGAATAAAATTGGCCTTTAGTGCACTATGTATGACAAAGGAAAGCATCTATTAAAAGTTAACTAGGAAATCTGTAGATATTAATTAGGAACAAATTTATAAATTACATTAAATTTTAGGGGACAATAAAGGTAAACTGTTGTGTATTGTACATTAATATATTACAACATTTTTTCCTTAATCATAAAATTAGTTTATTAATTTACTGTTGACATTGTGTAGCTGTTACAAGCAAGTTACGTGGAAAAGCATGGACTGTCAGAATACAAGCTAGGACATTATTGTAAATATTTTCATTACACAAGCAAAGGTTTCAAAGCAGGTGCCACCTCTGTGCTAATGGAATTATTTTTATTCACCTCCTGATTTAATGTGTGGCTATCCATAATTCACAGAATAATTTTCCTAATTATATCCACTTATTGTCAGTGCCAGGAAACATTAATGTTCCCAAAGTAATGGGTAATTCAGCAAGTCTTCGTTATGATATTGCATGTGTACACATGCATATGCACAGACATACTACTGTAGCCCAATTCTTCTTGACATAAAAAGGGGCAATTCCCACTGACGTCAATCTGAATAGCTTGCACAGAACTGAAAGCGTCTCTAGGCCTCCTGGTTTGTTAACAGAAGGTTAATTTGAGCACAGATTTGAGGTAAAATTCAGGTCTAATCCACAAGGGAACTGGGGACTACACTGAAAACCAAACTGGGCCAATTGACCATTCACAAATGGTGGCAATTAAGTAGAACTGCGAGTATGGGCTAGTCTTGTTGTGTTTTTTCTAGAAATAAAATCAAATGTGAAATCTGTGTTATTCTTTGTGAGTTTGGTGGTCTGTGCATGTTTCAGGGCAGCTTTTTTCAAGTATCAGTATGCTTGAGATTAAAAGAATAAAATGAAAGTTTTCTGAACAGGCCAAGTCGGTTGTATGGCCGTTGGGTACAAAGGGTCAGACTCTGCAGTGGAAGAGGTAATTGCTTTCACCAAACAAACCTTGTCTGGTCTGCTGCACAATTTGTACAAACTGCTAGAGGGCAAAAGTGCAGACTGGCAGGCATCATCTGAAGAAACTGTTAATGAAAACACACAGTGGCATAGTTTGTCCAGCAGAAATGGTGTTAAGAGTCATGACAGAGGCAGAAGCAAAGCCCACACTAGATTCCAGACCTTTCTGAAATGGAACCTTTTCAGTTTACTTGTGGAATTACCACAGCTGATGAAGATATCTGTAAAGATGTCAAACAAGTGATAATATACAATAGACACAATGCAGAAAAAATTGCTATAGATGAGATATATGGCATATACATTAAAATTATTTGATCAAATCCTTATTCACAGGCACATTACAAGGCAAAAATCTTTCTTCTACTTGAAAAGTAGAAAACTTACCTGCACACTTCATTCTCTTCACACATATGGATTACACTCAGACATGATGGGGGTGGAACTGCAGTAACTGCACAGGGCTTGCCATGGAGAAGTTCTTTGGCCCTCTGGCAGGATTCATCAGGCTGGATACATTCACAAAACGTCATCATTTGGGCAACTTCAAAAGGCATGTTTCCATAGAAGAACCTTATGGCGGCTTGACATTCTTTCATGTTGCACTTCTTATTTACTGAGCAAACCTTAAGGTACAGGGACAACTGTTTGTTACATACTTCATCTTCAACACACTCCTTGTTCACATCCAAACAGGTTCTGTTTGCTGTATATGCTAAAAAGAATAATAGTTTTTAAAATGGAATCAGAAGAAAACCTTTCTCAAGTGATGATTGGTAGACATCCTGCAGGCAACATTCCCATTAAAAACAAGTTTGGCTCCCCAAAACTTTGATCCAGCTCTTCCAGCATTGTCTCTTTTAAAGACAATATGTGATCTTCATACTTCTCCCTTCTGCTGCTTGGCCCTCATAAGTAACCCTCCTGCAAATTTCTGGCCCTGCCAGATAAATAAGGGAGAAGAAAGTGAAAACTGGCAAGTTGGAAGTTCCTTCATGGTATGTAACAGTTTATGGAGGCTAGTGGCCAGTGGACACCTGAAACTGATGAAATCACTGGCACACAGTCCTATGCTAGGCTAGGTATGAAGTAATGGAGACAAAAGTATGAATGGCATTTCTGTGCTTCTAAAGCTAGTTTAGGTATTTCTAGCCTATGTTATAAACCTTCCAGAAAGATCCAGATATATCTGACCCTAAAATGTTTATGGGATAAGAATTGCCTCTGTAAATTTCACAGGGTCAGGATTGTTACATGACATTTTTGGATTCTTATCTGCCTGATAGCTTAACAGAAAATATGTTGGATCTGTGGACTCCCTACTCTACAGTAATTTGAATTAAAAGTATTCATATTAATCTCAAGATACATTGTACACCATCTGAAAACAGAGCTAAACCCAGTTATTAGGATTCATAAGTAAATTCGGACTTACCTTGATTGGAGAGAGCAGATAAATGCCATTGTAATTTTGTTTCCGTACTAATATTGTCTAGAACAAAAAGATACAGATACAGGCATAAGTGATAAATTGTGTCTTAGCTTAGTTTTTAACTTTAAAGTATTGGCTGTGTTGCTGGCATAGTGCTGGTAGAAGAATAAACAAGAATATAACAAATTAACTGGACCAATAGGACCTGTCAGCTTCTTAATAAACTCTAAAATCAGTGTTACATATATTCATAAGTTTGGGGGCGAAAGCACAGTTTATCAATTGCTGCTGATAACATTCTCCACATAATTATAGACTCCATGAGCTCACAAAGAGATTTTAGAGCTGCTCAGCACAGATTTCTTGTGAATAAAGAAAGACCAGAGCCCTTAATGTGTTCATCAGTGCATCCAGTTTTCAAGCTCAACTAACTGCTTGTCATTATCTAAAAGGCAAGGCAGGCAGACAATTCTTGCTATTAGAAAATTGTTGTTATTGGTCTCATATGTGCCGAAAGATGATTGGCAGGGGAGAAGACTGCCCTGGCTGAACAGAGACCTTTGGCTGGAAGTCAGGGGTAAAAGGAGGGTTTATGACCTTTGGAAGAAGGGGCAGGCAACTTAGGAGGACTACCAGGATGTCATGAGGTTACGCAGGGAGAAAATTAGAAGGGCCAAAGCCCAACTAAAACTTAATCTGGCTACTGCCATAAAAGCCAATAAAAGATGATTCTATAAATACATTAGCAACAAAAGGAGGGCTAAGGAGAATCTGCATCCTTTATTGGATGTGGGGGGAAACACAGTGACAAAGGATGAGGAAGAGGCTGAGGTACTTAATGCCTTCTTTGCCTCAGTCTTTAATAGTCAGACCAGTGTTCTCTGGGTACCCAGCTCCCTAAGCTGGAAGACAGGGACAGGGAGCAGAATGAAACCCCCATAATCCAAGGGGAAATGGTTAGAGACCTGCTACACAACTTAGACACACACAAGTCTATGAGGCTGGACGGGATCCACCCAAGGGCACTGAGGGAGCTGGTAGAAATGTTCCCCAAGCCACCTTCCATCTTTTATCAGAAGTCCTGGCTAATCGTGGAGGTCCCAGTTGACTGGAAGTTAGGAAATGTGACACCCATCTACCAGAAGGGCCAGAAGGAGGATCTGGGGAATTTCAGGCCTGTCAGTCTGACCTCTGTGCCAGGGAAGGTTATGGAGCTGATCATCTTGAGTGCCATCACATGACACATACAGGATAATGAGAAGATCAGGTCTAGTCAGTATGGGTTTAGGAAAGCCAGGTCCTGCTTTACTCACCTAATCTCCTTCTATGACAAGGTGACCTGCTTAGTCAAGGGAAAGGCTGTGGATGTTGTCTACCTAGACTTTAGTAAAGTCTTTGACACTGTTTCCCACAGCATTCTCCTGGAAAAAACTGTCTGCTCATGACTTGGACAGACATACTCTTTGCTGGGTAAAAAAAAATGGGTGGGTGGCTGGGCCCAAAGAATTGTGGTGAAGACTTAAATCCAGTTGGAGGTCAGTCACAAGGGGCATTCCCCAGGGTTAAGTATTGGGCCCAGTTCTGTTTAATATCTTTATCAATTATCTGGATAAGGGGATCGAGTGCACCCTCAGTAAGTTTGCAGATGACACTAAGTTGGGCAGGAATGTTGATCTGCTTGAGGATAGGATGGCTTTACAGAGAGACCTGGACAGGCTGGATGGATGGGCTACAGCCAATTGTATGAGGTTCAACAAAGCCAAGTGCAGGGTCCTGATTTGGGTCACAACAGCCCAACACTACAGGCTTGGGGATGAGTGGCTGGAAAGCTTCCTGGCAGCAAAGGACCTGGGGGTATTGGTTGACAGCCGACTGAATACGAGCCAGCAGTGTGCCCAGGAGGCCAAGAAGGCCAATGGCATCCTGGATTGTGTCAGAAATAGTGTGGCCAGCAGGAGCAGGGAAGTGATAGTCCCCCTGTACTTGGTACTGGTGAGGCCGTACCTCGAATACTGTGCTCAGTTTTGGTCCCCTCACTACAAGAAAGAAATTGCATTGCTGAAACATGTCCAGAGAAGGGCAGTGAAGGGCCTAGAGCACAAGTCTTATGAGGAGCGGCTGACGGAACTGGGGTTGTTTAGCCTGGAGGAGTCTAAGGGGAGGCCTTATCGCCCTCCACAACTGCCTGAAAAGAGCTGTAGTGAGGTCAGGGTCAGTTTCTTCTCCCACGTAACAAGCGATAGGACGAGAGGAAATGGCCTCATATTGCACCAGGGGAGGTTTAGACTGGATATCAAGAAAAATTTCATCACCGAAAGGGTTGTTAAACATTGGAACAGACTGCCCAGGGAAGTGGCTAAGTCCCCATCCCTGGAGGTGTTTAAAAGACGTGTAGATGTGGTGCTTAGGGACCCAGCTTAGTGGTGGACTTGGCTGTGTTAGGTTAACAGTTGGACTTGGTGATCATAAAGGTCTTATCCAACCTAAACAATTCTATGATTCTATGTTTATATTGTTTCTAGTTATTATTTAGTGTAGCACTAAAAGGGACTGATTTGTATCAAATTAACATATTGAAGGACAATAGTATTTGCACTCAGGCTTTAATTTTGCTATCAGATTATTCATTTGCATCTGAATAGGCCTCTTAAAAATACCCTGTTTCCAGTGTTAAGCTGCAAATTATTAAGAAAACCTTTTTCACAGACTTGTGCACACTACTGTATGTATGAAAGGTTTCAGACTGCTGGAATACCACTAACCTGTGTCGGTCTCCTGGTTTTTCTCATCTTCAACATCATCATCATCACTGTCATTGTCATCATCATCATAATTTTCACTAGCTGCTGAAGCTTGGCTCTCCTGAGAGTATTGTAGACAAGGGTTGTTAAATATTCCCTTCCATATTTTCACGCATCTCATCTGAAGTGGTTCTGAGCACTTGCACTCTCCCAGCACCGTTTTCCTCAGTTCTTTCCATGCTGACAAACATTCCTGGTAGACTGTTGGGAGCCTGCATTTTGCTGCATCCACCTGGCATGCTTGCTGAAAGCTCTTATGCACTAAAAAGCAGTAAGGGTCCTCTCGACAGCGTTGCTTTGCAGTACTGCAGTCATTCTCCAATTCTACTAGGTGTCCTTGGTCTTTGGGGTTTCTGTGTTGCCTAAAACTCAGTTCAGCATCTGATCTTGAGGAAGTTTCCAAAAATTCTGTACAAATAGGTATAAATAGAGATATAAATCAAATGGTCATCACCAGTCAGCTCAAAACAAACTCAGGAAAGGGATGATTGTCTTAACGCAATAAAATGAATGAAACAACCCTAGTTTCATTCTGAGCTGCATGTAAATACATAATAATTTCAGTCTTGCAGACTAATGAATCTTCGTCACGCTTACTGTGTCCTGGTAGCTGTATAATACAATCTAATTTAACAACTCAGCTGCTAACTGTAATACGAGAAACCCTCACTAAAATTACTGTGTAAAGGGATTCATCAGTTTAACCGCCTACGGATTGGACATATTATGGATTATCATCTTAATTCAATTCATAATTTGTAAAGAGAGAATGGCAATTCCAGAAGATGGTTTATTCATTACCTAAAATAGTCATTTATGATAGACAGCAAGAATTACTCCTGAAAGGATCTACCAGCATAATAACAGATCATCTGTAGGCAAAACTGACACTAGTGTAACTCCATCCAAACTTTTTGCTATACTGGTGAGAAATGTAACCTCATCAGCAAAAAAATATAAAATTACTTTATTTTGCTAGAAGCAAAAGCAACTGTTCCAATGACATCAACATCAGGTTTTAGATACCCACTCTTTGTTTCGGGCAAGGAGTAACGGATGAGGATGCTATTATTTCCTCTGCATTAAAGTCATATATTCTACTCTGATTGATGCCAGCAGGGAGTGATGGATCAGAGCTGGGAATCAGCCTTGGGGCTCACTTTCCAGACGCTCATTCACTGGCTGATTTTACCTCTCTTATGTCAGCTGGGCTAATCATTACTCCAGGAGATGCTGGAGCAGAAACTGCCAGACTTTCATGCACCAAGTAAGTCTCAATTATAGAAATAGGTTCTCTGATTTGAAAAGAGTTCTTGGGGTAATAAAAAACAAATCTAAAGGGGCTGGGTCCATTGATTACAATAGAATTTTAAAAGGGATGCACTTAAGATATACAGCTTTATGAAGGCTGTAACTGTGTTTCCCACATCCAGTAACCTCTCCTAGATGCAGTGAAAGTTCTGCTGTAACACAACGTGACACAACTGCACAGCTGTGCATCCCCATTCAGCCATGCTCCCATTCACAAGGTAGCTGGATGTGGCTCTCTACATATAACATAGATCCAGTGGCGCTGAAGCCTCCTTGGGCAACAAGTAGCCCTCAACACACATAGTATTTTCACTTTTGCTTTCCATTGGATTGAGCAAGAGCTTTAAAAACCATCTGAATTTCTCATATGCCGTCTATTGGTTTTGTTTATTTTAAAGCTGATATGGCATTGCTTTCATATGCACGTTGGCATGTGAACATCATAGAAAAGGCAAATCTAATTACTTGGGAGAATTATCAGACTTGAGAAATATGCAAAAGAAACTTGAATCCAGTTAAATAAGGGTTACAAAATTATATATTTCTTTTTGCTATTCAAAGTCATTCTTTATGTTTAGTTACCTTTATCAATGTTGCACTGCTTCCCAAGCAAAGTCGTGATGCTACAGATATTGTCTGTAGCGCAGACGCAGTTTTTAAATTCCGGGTATTCATTAGCCAGGACCTGGATGATTCTATTACATCCAATAGCATCTTCTGCCTTGCATCTATTACCTAGAACTGGCCATTAAAATTATAATGTTGTTAATGTTTATGAACGCTTAAGGGATATGGTTACATAAAACAATTCAACTGAAGCACAAAAATAATATGTTTTGCCAAGAGAGGATGGTTTGAACTTAGTTTTGTTTGAAAATCTGTCATAATTTACAGATTTTAAATAATATTCAGAGTGATATAATAAACTTGTGGATATGCTATTGCCTTCTTTTATTCGATCTGACCCATTGTCAGAACATCTGTTTCTGTTCTCATTTTCAAAGTACATAAACCCTTAAACTCATACCTTTTGTTCTAGGCAGATGAGGTACAGAGACCAAACTAAAAATGTGCACGGGAGTCAAGGGGCACATCCTGAACTGAGGCACTGAAACACTCAACTTGGTCCTGTGTAGAAATGAGGTGCCTGGTACAGGGACGGGAATTTGCAGTGCAGGCTAAGGTACTGCCAGGTAACGGTGTAAGAGAGGGGACGTAGGAGGGCAGGCGCAGTCCTGTGATAGCGATGATGCTAACCCCACGCTGAGGGATGTCATCTCTGGTTCAGATCCCTCACTCACGTGAGGATGGCACAAGCCTACAAATGCCTGGCCGTTTGGATATGCCCTTAGACCGCTACCCTACACAACAACTTCACTTCACATAAGTTTGGCAATGACAACAAATTTAAAGTAGTCCAAGACCATTCTGTTGGTTTTTTTTTTTTGGTAATAAAAATGAGAGAAGTTAACATAAAAAAATGCAGAAACCTTAGTCTGCCAATCCACTTTCAAGCCTGTTGCTTATGTGCGCACTTGGACTTAATGACACATTCACACGGGCTGTCAGATCATATTTTCCTTGTATGTGCAGCAAAAATAAAGTGCATGTACTCGTTTGTGGTACAGAGATAAATCAATCAACCCTCTGCTTTATGGACTAACAGTTTCATTACTTATCATTGCTTAAGAAAACTGAAAGTTACTTAAGAAACTTACATAAGAAGCAGTTTAATACCATTTAAGAAAGTTTTATTTTGTGAAAGCCACGGTCTACCTTGTCAAAACAGGTATGCAGGTCCTCAAACCAGCACATTGCCTCTCTTTGCTTCACGGATATTAAGTATCTCACAATACATAATGCAACGTGTATGTGGCTCACAAGATCAAGGCTGGTCACGAGGATCGCTTTTAATCTACTGAGCGTGTATGTTATTGTCGCTGCCCTGCCAATGGTGATGTCTGGCTTCCTGCCTTGCTGCTTCCCTGGTGGAGCAGCTCCAGTAAAACTGCAAAGCCAGCAGCCATGTGTCACTGCCGCCATGGACAAACTTTAATGTGATTAGAGTTTTAATGTCATTTATGTGTTGTGGACACAAATAGCAGCGGAAGGCAGTCTAGGTGAAGGCCTGCAAGAGGGAAATCTGCATTTTGCCTGTGCCTGAAGGAATGAGCATCAGCTATCCCAGAGTGCACGTCCCCATTCTGCCACCCCAAAATCCTTTTTCAGTGTCTGCATTGCCCTTTCTCCAGTTGCTGTTGCTGAGTAAGGAGAGTTTGGATATGTATTGAAATGTGCACTACTACAGGGGGATGCCACAGTCCAGCAAGAGCTACACTTCCCACTTTGGCTCCCACTTCACCTCTTGTATCTGCAAAGGAGGAGGTGATGGTGCCCAGGCTCGCCTGTATCTCTCCAACCCCATTTCCAACTTGCTTTCTGCATTTTTAGAAGTAGAGCATGACCCTGACCCTTAGCCCTCACATTCTTTTCTTTTTCCAATAGCCAAAGAGCTCAGGAGATCTACTGAAGGTCACAGACATAGGACACTCCCTGACCATAAAGACAGGGTGGAAAGTATGTGGTGACATGGGAACTATGGAGGCCTGTGGAGATGGGTGGGTGGGTATTGTACTCTATATTTTATCAAGTGAATAACGAATAACAAAACAATTTCAGGAGGACAAATTCCAGGGGTAGAAAAAGAGCAACAAAGATCAGGAGTGGCTTGTGTAAAAATTAGCTAACTTAACTTACAAAATCTATGACTGTCTTATTCAAGGTCCTGAGGACACTTCACGGGTGGAGATAAGTAGAGGTAGGAGAATAAGAAACTAAAATCGCAATATATCCTATGCAGCACCCGAGCCTCTCAGCTCATCTGTCTTCATGACACTAACAAGTTGTGGTCAGGTACGGGGTTTGTGGTCAGAGTGGCCTTGTGTGCGGTAAACACACTGCGCTGAATCACAGCAGCTGACAGCCAGGGGGTGAGAGGTAGGTTGTGGGGCTATGAACGTACAAAGGGCATAGACAGAATCAGGAAGCACATCAGATTTATGGGGATCCCTTGCCTGGCCTCTTGAAAGCTGTGTAGAAATAACCTTTTATCAGTATTGGTCTGTTTGTACACTGTGTTGATTCAGCTGTGATGAACAGCAGAAAATATTTTATTGTTGGTTTTCAATTATTGTTGCTTTACCATTGATTAGTTCTAAGTAATGTATTTTAGCTTATACATATGCTTCCAAGGCATTTACAAAAATTGCTCTCTGACCTAATGCTTGGCAGCTATTATTCATAATTTGATTTATTTATATGTACATAATTTATGTACATGGGACCACAGATAGAAGCATGACAGAGTAGAATCTGACACTTCCAAGGTGATAATCTCTGTTCTTGCACAGTCAGCTCTTCAGTAATCTCAGTGGGAATTGCATCTGAAGACTGCCAAGGAAAGTGCTGGGTTTTCCTCTCTAGCACTGGTGGGACCACGTCTGGAGTGCTGTGTCCCGTGCTGGGCTCCTGAGGACAAGAGGGACATGGGCATATGGAACCAGCTCCTGCAAAGTGCCACAAATGTGATTAAAGGACTGGAGCATCTGTCCTACGAGGAGAGGCTGAGAGAGCTGAGATTGCTTAGCCTGGAGGAGAGAAGGCTCAGGGGAGTACCAATACACTTATCCATGTGTATAAATACCTGATAGGAGGGGGGTGAATAAGGCAGGGACAGACTCCTCAGTGGTATCCAGTGACAGAACAACAGGTACAAACTGAAGTAAAGGTCAGAAAAAAACTTTGTTAATATAAAGGTTGTCTAACAGTGGAAGAGGTTGCCCAGAGGGGGTTTTGGTGCCTCCATCATTTGGAGATATTAAAAATCCAGCTGGACACAGTCCTGGAAGACATCCTGCAGCTGAGCCTGCCTGAGCAGGGGGGCTGGACTAGATCTCCAGAGATCCCTTCCAACCTCCTGTTTCTCTAAGAAAAATAAACTCTTGCTTCCAAATCTAATTCAGAATGCGACTCCTTAATCTTTGAGGAATCTGAGGGTTTGTTTTTTTTTTTCTTTTGAACCCAGATGTTTCCAGTTCTGAAAAATTAAAAAATATATACTCATGGTTGAATCAGACCTCAGAAATTTTTATTTTTTTTAACCAGTTAACTAAAAGAAGAAAACCTCAGCAAAATCCAAACCTTAAAAACTTCATTCTGCAGTGATGAAACATTTCTGACATTTTCAAAGTGAAAAGTTCTGATTCCATCAAAGTGAACTATTTCAGTTTTTTCCATCCTGATCTGGAAGGTGGCTTAGATGTTTTCACCCTTTTTTTTTTTCAGTGTATCTTGGCACAGAAAGGGAAGTGAAAGAAGGATTGGACTGTGAGGACTATAAACTGAGACTCTGAAAATGCTGCTGTAGTGGTAGGGGAGCAGTGATGACAGTTTGACAGAGAAAGGAGTGTCTTTGACAGTCATCCGGAGAGTGCCCCCAGACCTGCTCTGAAGAACAAAAGATGGAGGTCCTGATGATGCCCACATTTAACCTGGAGGTAACAGCCTGAGGGACTGAGTTATTGAACTCATACCACAGAGTAGGAGCATAATGTAGTTAGGATTTTCATACAGAAAGTAGCATAGGGAATATTTGCCCCATTGTCTGTTGCCTCCAACCAACATGCTCCTGCTCAGCACTGAACGGCCTTTTCCATTCATACAGCTTATCCATGAAGTTTTTAGTCTTGCACATGTAGAGTACTTCTGACAGACAGTATAATGTTATTCTTACTAATAATACTGCTGGTAGATTTTCTGTCGCTGTTTCTGTGGGCTCTCTGAGAGGTACCATCAGCTGTCTGACTGTGGGTTCACACCCTCTGGGGTCATGGCAACTAATAGCCACATTTAGAATAATTTGTTCTAGACCCAACACAATATCTGAGTGCCCTGCAATGCTGGAGAGTCCTTGCCAAAGGCTATTATCCTAAGGAAATACACAGATGCAAAAACAAACAAGCAATCACAAGAACAGTTTATTTGCAGAAGGTTTTTTGACCCAGTTACAAATACCATTAATACCAGTGAATAAGCACATAGGGAAATGGTATATTATGGAACAATGCAACAAATCCAAAGGGGAGACCACAAATGTCATTATGCTGGCCCACCTCATCTGGTTGCAGGGTATGATGAAGATTAGGCTACAATACAAATTCTGATCTTTATGTCAAGTAGTCTTGGTGCTAATGCCCTTGTGAATGATGTGAGAGAAGCAAATTCAGCTGCTTCTGATTTGGGGAAGAGGTTTGGTTCTAGAGAGCTCATCTTTAGATCACTGCCTTGAGCCTGAAAGTACTGCATATTCCAATACTTTTTTTTTCAAACAGCAGCCATATCTTTTGAAACTGTTCCACTTCACATAAAATATTTAAAAACTCAGTAGAACATGAGCTGAAACCCAGTTCCTTTGGGGACTTTTGTAACCATTAGGTTATCATGTATTTTTCATTTCCTCTGTCTGTTCTTAAAAGTATTCAGCCATTCTATGCAAAGCAGATACGTATCTGGAACAGGGCACACTAAGAAGGACCCCTCAGAGAATTTTCTGCTCTGATTATTTTAGATACTGCCTTGTGACTTGGGACACTTAGGTTCAAATCCCTGCAACAAATCAGACAGACAGAGGCATCTGGGTAGCTCACACTGCAGGTGAATGTTCTAGCAATGGGCTACTGACCATGAAGTCAGGCAGCATTTTCTGCTGCCTGGCTTCCCAAACAGACCAAACGTAAGACTAGGTCCTGACATCAAGACAGACAGAGGGACATTCACTTTATTAACTCTGCTGCAGCTGAGGCTCAGAACAGATTATGGCACCAGGACACGGCTGGTTTCATTCAAATAATGTCAATAGAAGAAGGGAGGTTTCCATGGAGATACATACACCACCCAGTGATGGAGAACCTGCTTTATGGAATTAAGTTGCTAGAAATGGCAGCTAAATACCCCTGGCTGCATTTATGAAGAGGACCAAGGCATGGGCTAGGATAATGGCAAGTGACTCTGTCTATACTGCTGCACTTTTGCATGGTACCCGGTCTGGACTGAGCCAGCTAGACTGTGAAGATAGCATGGGGCTGGAGTCACTCCCAAAAAGTAGTTTTGTGCAGCTGGCATAGGGGTAAGACAGTTTAGTTGTATGGATACATGCTGCCCCATGACAGCTGAACTCAGGGCCAGATAATAGTCCCTGGCTCATTTTATTTGCTAGTACTGATGTAGCCTTGGCAGATCAAGGCCCTTGACATTTATCAGTCAACAAAGGTGTCATTATGAGCTTGGTCTAATGACACTACCACACTGTACTGCCACTCTTCTTCTCCCTTCCATATTCACCTGGCAAGTGAATACTCAACATTTAACAGAAAGGTCTTTGAGGGATTTAAAGAAAGAGAGAGATGGTGACTGATACCCAAGACTTGTTCAAGAAGATAATAGGTGTTGAGAGAAAGGAACATCTTCATCTGACCGACAACAGAGATTAGGATGAGTTTTATGTCAAACTTATAATACCTCGTCCTACCCCACTTAAAACATACTTTACTTGGAAATCATGCACCAAGCATTGGAAGTGCAATAAACAGAGACTGATTCTCTGCTTTCATTTATGTGAACAATTCAAGGAGGCTTAGTCACATCGTAACCTGCACTTTATTGCACCACCCCTCCCTGCCAGTGAATCACTCTGACATGTAGGTACTGTTCACTGAATAAATACAATGTGCCTCCCTACAACACAACTTTCTCTGAGGCATGCTTTATTTGATTTGTTTCTTATTCTAAAACAGTATTTGAAAATTACTCTGAGTAACTACTACATTGGTTTGGGTATTGCACGAGATCACAGATCACAGAATCATAGAATGGTTTGGGTTGGAAGGGACCTTAAAGACCATCTAGTTCCAACCCCCTTGCCAGTGTCAGGGACACCTTCCACTAGATCAGGTTGCTCAAAGCCCCATCCAACCTGGCCTTGCACACTTCCAGGGAGGGGGCAGGTCAACTTCTCCAAATTATGGAAAGCAAGGTTGGAACTTTTTTCCGGCTGCATGTTGGCTTTGTTTAACAGGATCCCATAAGAGCATAATTTCTGCTGAATTCAGACTGCTTGAGTTGGTTCAAACTCTTTGTTTATAGTCCAGAAATTTCATTTATCACCTTATTGAAGTGACTGTGTGACTGTTACTGAAAATAGTATTGGCTACTGTCAAGGATTTCAGAAGTTGACTGTCTTCTGCCATCATTTTCTCTTCGAAATCTCACTGACTTCATTCAGTTACCACAGCAATATTATGATAAACTATGAACATGCAACATTCAGCAATTCAAAATAAAGCTGCGTACACCATAAAGAATTACCTGAAATATTGCAGACATCTTCAACAACATTCCAGACACTCTCACATCCATTTGCAGCTTTTATACATTGCTCCTTCAAGTGCAAACAGTCAGTAGTCTGGGCAGTAGATATACTTTTGAAGTACACAAACAACACTGTAAAACCAGAACATAATGAATATTTAATACAACAGATATTGTGCTGAGCTTTTTAATTTACACTTAGATTATAACAATATAATTTACTGTAATTTATCTACAGATTCAAATTTTCTACCAAGTTCCTTTTTAACAGAATAAAACTTTTCCTCAGGTTCACAACTGGAAAATTAAATTTAAATTTTAAATATTCAAACATGCAGTATGGCATATTTTGTGTTGGTTTTACTCCAATATTATAGCATCAACCATAGCTATATATGACAGCAGCACACAGATATATAGAAATGAATGTAGTTCTGAGATCCATAATAAATTATAGAAAGGAAGACAGTATAAAATTCAGAGGAAACAGAATTTTTTTGGACTGCAATTTTGTCAAGCTAGAGACTGGACAGGAATTCCTATGAATAGACCATGTGAAAGAGATTTGACAGCTACACAACTGTTAGCTAATAAATGAGATTTTATTCCGTAATACAGTACTCTTCACCCTCTGTGTTTTACTTCACAGATGCATCATTTCTTGAAAGCAACCCCAACATTTCTGTCTTTATCTGCTTCCCTGAGTGCACTGAACCTAAAGGCCATGTTAACCACATAAAAAAGTTCTGAAACTGAAAACTGATAGGGAGGTTTCAAGGTAAAGAATTTCAAATCAGCACCACCTCTGTCTTATCAGCAGCAAATTAAATTTTCTTGCGAAGAAAAGACAAATCAGTTGGGGTTTAGCTCTTTCATCAACATTCCCATGGCAACACAACCTCTAATTTGTAACCATGTGTCTTAATTTTCTATAAAATTAGTTTCAGGCATTGATTTCAGGCCTTATCAAACTAACTGCTGAACACCTGGAGGGAGTGTTTTCCTTAGGTGTTGGAGGACACAGCATCTCCCAGACCAAGTCTCCTTTTTTTTTCTTATATTCAGGCAAGTTCATACGCAATCTGAGGAATTTCCAGCACTGTTTAAACATCATCTACAAAAGGCATGAAATATTCCCTCAGGACTTGTCCAGACCCTATCCAAAGAAATGAAATGTTTGCAACCATACATTTGACAAATAAGAAATGAAATATCAACTATCGCTCTTAATAACCTTAAAGAGCCACTGCTGTCAGGGGTGGTGATGTGTACCTGTGATATAATAGTGCTGCTGTAGGGAACACAAGCATGAAACAACATTTAATACTTTATAACTGACAGGTCCAACAGCATCAAGTATGCCTCAGAGATACAGAAAAGGCCACATGCGCTTCCCATAAGAAGGTGAATGAAGCTGGTGCTAATCCTTTCCCAGTTGTGCATATTCCTGCCAGTTCTCAGATCTATGCAGGGTTGATTGTGAGATCTGTGGTTTCCAGCCTGAAACCCTCTTTTAGGCTGCTTCTGTCAGTCAGCCCGGGAGACTGACTGAGAGAAATGGCCCCTGCCCCTTAGCATTGAGGAATGTGCAGCTGGCCCATCCATGGGGACAATTTTGGCTCGTTACGACAACACTTTAGTCCTGGGACTGTCTCCAAAAGTTCTTTCTAATTGTGAAATTACTCACTATTTATTCAGATGACAGAGAAAAAAAAAAGGTTGCCATATACTTTACAGGTGAAAATAACTGTATATAAAAGACAATGCAAAATTACAAACCCAGGAACTTTTTAAGAAAGGGTATTTTGCTGGATGACCATTTACTTATTTTGTAGGTACCAACACAACGGAAGATTTATGCTTCTGATTTGGATCTGCAGCACAAATACTCTGTGCTGTCTCTCTCCTGTTAAGACAGCTTTTCAGAACCAGTGGCTGAAAATGAATAGTCAAAGTAGGACTGATTAGACAGCTAATTAGCAGGTCCTGCGCCTTTGTAAGGATTATTTCCGAGTGTGTGTATTTCGAGCCCACCTGGAAACAGTGTCAACAAAAAGGAGGAGATGCTTTTGCAAAATAAAGAGCCCCGTGGCGTAAGTTATGATTGAAGCCAATTCAGTCTAAGAAAGGGCTTCTCCAGGTCCAGTGACGTGCTATAGATGGGTCTTTTGTATCCTCAGCAGTACACAGGGGGCATACTGTGGCAAGCCCACATGAAACAAACTGGCCTAGATGATTTTAGAATCCAGTGCACCGTAGCTTATGCAATTGCTTAAATTGGCAGCTATTACTTCAGTCATTCACTTTAGTTATTCACTCTAGTGTTTGGAGTACTCAGCAGCATCTGTTTTCTACTTAGAAGAGTTCAGGGCATCTAAGAGTTAGTTTGCAGCTAAAACTTTTACAGGTATTCATTTTGATATGAACACACACAAATTTAGATTTCTACAGGTGTCTGTATTTTTCTACAGGTGTATATTGATTAACTGGGTAGGCATAAAATTCCCTGTTCTGAAGAATTTAGTGTCTAAAGTGAAAAGGGAGGAAAAAAGGACATTTTAGTACCTTCATATTGCAGATTGGGAATCAAGGAATGGAGGAATTATAGTGTCTTTCCCAAGACTGCAGAATTATCTGGCAGGAAATAGTTAATAATAGGAAACCAAGCTGCGGTTTCTACCCAACTGCAAGAGCAGCACGATAGCTCCAAAGGAGAAAGGCAAGCTATAGATGAATGTAGTTTGAGTATAGTTGAAAAGTGGTAAAGGACAACTTTGTTCTAACAAAACCTGGGGCAGAACTACCTACAGAATGTTTTTAACGGTGGAATATGAGTTTACAGCAGTGGGATGTTAAAGAGACAAGCAGCACGTATACAATATGAGGAGGGGGGACAAGGAGAATAAAAGAAATTAAAATATACTTGTCTCGATGTATTCTCTTCTACCCATTCTTTCCGTACCCGCTTTGTTGTTTTTACCCTTTTTTCCCAAAGGGAAATGTCAACAGCCCTCTGCGTAGCACCGCCAGCACCACTTAGCAAACAAGTGCCTGTTTATTTAGGCAAGGCATCCCATTTGCGGGTCTCCTCGCCGGTTCAACTTCCTATCAGCGCTACCCCTGCCCTGCCTCCCGCTTCGGACACGCTACCCGGAGCTGGGCCGAAGGCGTCTGCGCCAAGCCACAGGGCCTGGAGGGCTGGCGTGAGCCCCGGCAGGTACTGCTGGCCCCCACCTTGGGGCTCCCCCGGAGAAGGAGGGCGGGAGGGAGCCGTGAGGGGAACGCGCGGAGAGGAGCGGCCCGGGGGCCAAGCGAGGGTCCCGGGGAGGCCGGGGCCGCCTCCCCCCCGCCTCCCGCCGCACTTACCGAGGCGGAGGGGCCGGGCCCTCAGCCCCGGGGCAGCCCGCGCCGCTCCGCCGCCCACCCGCTTCGGGCAGGGGCGGCGGGGGAAGCCTCCCCCTCGCCCCCCCACCCCGCCAGCTGCCGGCGCCGCCGCTGTCGCACCCTCCGCTCGCAGCTCCCCTCCCGCCGTAACCGCTAAGCCGGGCTGCGCCCAGCGGAGCCGCGGGCTCCCGGGCATTTTCCGCGGGCTCTGGCGCTCCCTCTGCACCCGGCTCCCGCTCCATTTCCCGAGAAACTCACAGAGCAACTCTTGGGCTGCCGCCTACAATCTCCCTGGAAAATGCCTGTTGCTGTGCCTGGCCCTGTGCCTGGCCCTCTTCCGTAAGCACTTTTCCATGCATTTTAGAAGTGAATCTGCTCGTTTGCATCTCAGCTGTGGAACAGGATCCTGATCTATCAAGGAGAGAGAGGAGCTATGGAGCATGTTGGACGGCAGACCGGAGGGACAAGTAATGGGTCCGTAGTCTAGACATAACCTGGACTATGGGGCTAACTTCAGGAGTTTCACTGAAATACATCAAAAACCAGCCTGCCATACAAAAGTCAGCAGCTGACTCGGGTACTTAATAAAAAATAAACAAACTATAAATCATACAAGCATACACCTGCTGGCTTCACTGGATGCCCTTTGCTTCTGCACTGGAAGCAGGAGTAAACAACAGATCCCTATCGATTTCTCAATGCCGCTCCTGAGTCTTGTTTTTACAAGTTGCTTATCCCACACAGAACATCTTTAATTGGATTTGGTCCTTGAATGCTTAAAACAAAAAGACATCATAAAACTTCCAACATAGCTAGCAGAGATAAAGAGATAGTGGGTGAAATCCTGTCCCTATTGGCACAGCAAAACTTGAGCCAAGTCCAGGTTTTGCTTATTTTTTCTTTAATTCAGGAAAAGTCAACCTTGCATATAATTTTTTATTTTTATTTTAACTCAGATTTTAACTTAGTTAATTCATTACATTCTTTATTTTAACTCTTAATGCCAACGTTGCTAAATACTTGGAGTGTTTTGTTTTGTTTTGTTTTGCTTTCTTGGAAAGTATATTAAAAAAAAATAATACTATTTTATCCAATATATCCAACAGACAGAAAAAAACCCCAAACCTTATTATCAATTAAAAGGAATAGCCTGAAAGATGAATGTAAGTTTAGCTGTGAGACAAGTTTTGGGTTGGAAGGCTAAATTTGCCTTGACCTTAATCCATTGTAACATGCAGCAGTAGAATCATAGAATCGTTTAGGTTGGAAAAGACCTTTAAGATCATCAAATCCAACCGTTAATTTAACAGTGCCATCCCACCACTAAACCATGTCCCTAAGCACCTCATCTACCCGTCTTTGAAATACCTCCAGGGATGGGGACTTGACCATCTCCCTGGGCAGCCCCTTCCAGTGCCTGACAACCCTTTTGGTGAAGAAATTTTTCTTAATGTCCAAACTAAACCTGCCCTGGCACAACTTCAGACCATTTCCCCTCATCCTATCACCCGTTACCAGGGAGGAGAGGCCAACCCCCACCTTGCTACAGCCTCCTGTCAGGCCATTGTAGAGGGCAATAAGGTCTCCCCTCAGCCTCCTCCAGGCTAAACAACCCCAGTTCCCTCAGCCACTCCTCGTAGGTTGTGACACATCTTACAGCAAGGCTGAGTTAAGCTAATGTTTAGTGTACTCTCCTTCCTATAATGCACTCTCCAGGTTAATGACATGCATCAATTTTGCTAATACCAGAGAATGAGAAGGGGCCCTCCATGCGGTCCAGAAGGAAAGGAAAAAACCCCCCAAAACCGCCTTTTTGGAGGTGGAGTGGGGGAGAAATTATCTTGTGGTCACTGCGACTGCAGAGCACAAGCTTTTCACTACAGTGACAATAGGAAAGGAGAAGGGGGTCAGGGTATCAGACATCCAAGACCGTGAAAGATGTTGAGAGGCAAAGTACCAGACTGATGGTGGCACAATAATTTATGTACACAGGAACAATTATGTCGTGATTTAAACTCTTTGTCTAATGATGCTATGAAACAATGGCATGAGAACCTCATTTCTATGCTCCCAAGTTGCTAGTGGAAATAGAATCCAAAGCAGCTAGAGGCAACAAAACCCAATTAAAGCTCAGCTTGCAGATAATTTTCAATATTTATAGACTGGATAAAAAATGCTCACTCTTCACCTGACCTTTTTTGATGGATAAGAAGCCCAGAAGCTTCTTTAAGATGCTTTAATTTCTGTCACATGCAAAAGGCATTAAATTCCATATTGCTCTTAAAATCTTACCCTGTCTTGTCACAGCCATTTCTATCTCCTTTAATATCCACTGCTCACTATTGGGTTTACCTTTACTGAAAATTCCCAGTGATTATTTTCATTCAAAAATAATTCCAGCTGGAAAATATTTTGAATGTATCCAAATGTTTGGATCACTTTGGAGTAAAAGGTCCTGGAACTGTCAAGAAAAACCCCTTCACTACTTTACGCAGGTAGACAACAGATTTTTAAATGCCTATGAAGTTTTTCTGATGAAATAGTGCCTGAAAACATACCTGAGCTAAAGAAGAAAATGTCTAGGTATTTCTCAAATTTTGTAAAACTAAAGAAATGAATACATATGAATAATTTCAAAAAAATATTCATTTAAAAAAATCAGAAATTTTTGAATGAAAAATCTTTTCATCAAAATAACCAAATCTTTATCTTGATAACCATATTCTCTGGCAAGAATTAGTTAACACTTTCTACCTGTCTGTAGAATTTCAAATCTTAGAGAAGCTGATTGTATCACTTCTGTCTCAAAGATATGCTGTTTACTCAACAAAAATCTGGCCAGAGAAAAACCCAGAATCATTTGTCAATGAAAGTCTCATCTTTTATTTATATTGTCCACACAAACAGTAATGTTAAGTTAAAGTTATGGCTAAAAAAAAATCCTAGAAATGCTGGAGTATTTTAAATGTGGTGATATCAGTGAAAATAAGAAAAGAGAATGAGAACAAAAGAGAATTTTCTTCTCTTACAAAAGAGAAACTTAAGGCCAGAACTTCCATTTCTAACATGTCACAGGAGACCTGCAGGAGCCAAAATCTGCCAATGGCCTTTAGAGTCCTTACCTCAGGTTAACTAACACAATTTATCTCACTGGCATTAAGGTAGAAGAAGACAATTAAGATGACAATTTGCATTGGCAGGTGATATTCAACCCCCCTTTGGAAAGATACTACTTATAGTTTTTCCATGAGCATGACTAACATTGCTATTTTAGTCCTTTTTAGCTGGCCCAAGTTAGAAATACTGTACTCTTTCCCTCCCTGTTCATCTCACAGGGATCTGGGCAACAGACCTGACCAGGCATGAGAATTTTGCTGGCCTTCCACAGTCACCCATGACCTTTTGTGTTTGAAAAGTCTACATACTCCCCTTTTATAATGACAAATTTTCCTTAGATAACCATTTACTTTCTACATTCTTGTTCTGTCTTCAAGGAAAATCTACAAATACAATTTCTGAAATGAAACTATAGGCTTGCAAAAAGCTGGACATAATTGACGTTTTTCAGCAGTGGGTTGAGGCAAAATTTTATGGCACAATTAAATGATTACTGATAATTGTTCTGCAGCTAGATTACTATACTGGCTTTTAACTTTTTGACTTTTTATTTACTTTACCAAAACAAAAAAAAAAATTAGAAGACTTCAAGTTCCATTCTCCCATTTCTGTAATGTTTTAATTCAGCAGCTGTTTGTTCAATCTTTTCAAATTATATAGAAAAATTACATCTTGTTCCACACAGTTTAAAAATACTACATTTTCTGTGGCTGAAGCACAAAAATAGCCTTCTAATGGCAAGGAATTGCAACAGCTATGATATCAAATCCTGCTGTATTTTCCACAATTATTTGGGTTTTCTTTTCTTAGAAGAGGCAAAGTAAAATAATTTCTAGAAATAACAATGACATAATAGCTATACTCAAAAATTAAGCTTACACACAGGAATATAGGAATTCCTATGATTTTATTTAAACATTCTTTCCATTTAGGTATTTCTCCTTTTTCTTTCTTAATAGAAAACTTTAATATACAAAGAAATCAAAATTTTTTTCTCTCACTTTACACCATTGTAAACTAGAAGTAATTGCAACAATGTCAAGCAGAACAGCTGTTGGGGAAGGCTAAAGCATAAAGTGATTAAGCACTTCATAACACTATAGCTGTCATGATAGACAGTACATGGCATGACATTTGGTCAAAGTAAAACCTAGAAAAAATATTTACATAAGTTAACCAAATAACAGCTTGCCTATGAATAATTGCCTTTTCAGAAATGTTTGAACATGTGAGAATGTCTGCTTTCTATGTCAAATGCTCTTTTACTGAAAAACAAGTCCTCCCTCCCATCTTACCCCTCCTGTTGAAAAACCTTAACTGAAATGCAAGAACGGTGCCACAGTGAGATTGCGGAGATTGTAGCTGAGGTTCTTATAGATCAGCCGCTTTCTAACCAATAGGCCACGTTCTCCTGGTAGACTAAGTCTCCAGTGATGCACCATCTTTGTTCTTTAAGAAGAAAAATTACAGTACATGGTAGGAAGCTCCGGGCCAGGGAGCTTATCCCATAAATAGAAAATGGATAAGTGAGTACTTGATCTGCCGATCCAATGAGATATCACCTCTATAATTTCCAGAGAGAAACATTTTATTTCACTTGTTGAAAAGTCAACATTTTCTTGGCATATAAATCTGTTAATTGTTTGTATCATTAGTATTAAATGGCAGCTGAGAGAGAAATCCTGAAAGCAAGCAAGATAACCAATGTTTTCTATTTTAAAGATCCTCAGAGATCTTCTGGAGCAACACTTGCAGATGTTATGGACTAAAATGAGTTACCCAAGATAAAATGTCCTGTCCTTCAGGGGTGCTGACACTTGCTATTCCTATTGGCCTGAGTAGGAATTTTGAGCTTATAGCACCTTTGAGCATCACATAAATTTTATTTGTTACTTTTTAGGCACTCAAGTCTGAAGAAAAAAAAATAATTGGCTATTTAGTGTAGTCTTACGAAAACATGTGTGACTTGCAGCACTTGGGTCCACATCTCAGAAGCATGTCTGTGCTTAGAAAAGTAGCCTGGAATCTCCTCAAATCAATCTGAAGTGAAAGTTCCATAATGAACATAGAATTTACTACAAATGAATTAGCAGAAAAAGAAGTGCAAAGTAATCCAGAATATCTCCAGTGCATAAGTAAGCATCTCGTAAATAAGTCACTCATTTATAGAAATGGGATATAAATAAATGACGTTTGAGACTTCTTTAATACTTAGAGTTCTTTATATGATACATTTTAGAACATTCCACAGCATCTAAAATATATAAAAATAAATATCTACAGTATTTACAAATTATGATACAATCCAATCTTTAAAAAGACTTGTAAAGACACGTTATTTAGCTCATACTGAGGTAAGTAGGTTTCTGTAAGACTGAGAAGAAATAGGAGAGGCAGTCGTTTTGAAGGAATCCCTTTGTCCGGTTGTTGCAGTCTGTAACACAGCTAAAAGCCTGTGTCATTCTCTGGTGGCTTGACACATACTGAGCCAAAGTCATCCTTGCTGTAACTCCATCGAGGTAAGTTTAGTTATGCTAGGGACGAATTTGTCCCACTCAGCATTCTCTGTGTTGCCAGTGTCTTCTGCAGAAACCCTCACAGCTTCATCTAAATTTGAAGTCATGTTCATCCCTGGTATGTGGAGATGCAGTTCCGCTGATTTCAATGGGCTGAGTGTACCTGGGATACCTGTAAGATAAAATAAAGATTTTAAGATGCTTTTACTGTTTGTATAAGGTAGCTGACTGGCTCACCCTGTGATTGTCACTCTCTGAACACTATGCAGGTGATCATAGAATAGAATCATAGAATCACAGAATCATAGGATTGCTTAGGTTGGAAAACACCTTTAAGATCATCGGGTCCAACTGTTAATCTAACACTGCCATTCCCACTAAACCATGTCCCTAAGCACCTCATCTACCCATCTTTTAAATACCTCCAGGGATGGGGACTCCACCACCTCCCTGGGCAGCCCATTCCAGAGCCTGACAACCCTTTCGGTGAAGAAGTTTTTCCTAATGTCTAGCCTAAACCTGCCCTGGTGCAACTTGAGGCCATTTCTCCTTGTCCCATCACTTGGGAGAAGAGACCAACACCCACCTCACTACAACCTCCTGTAGAGGGCGATGAGGTCTCCCCTCAACATAGTGATGATCTATTAACAAAATGGCCTGCCAGAAAATGTTCCAAATTGCAAATTTTAAGCAAAGACTTCTTGACTGAAGTCTAAGGGGATTTCTGATGCATAAACATTGATTTTTTTACTTTTAAACATTTTCAATGTGTTCTACTAATTTTAAAATACACATTATTTGGTAGATTGCCCCATGGTTCCTTATCCAGATGCCACAATGACCAGCAGAGCACTATAGCTTCCTCTGTACAAGTCAATCATAGAATCATAGAACGGTTTGTGTTGGAGGAGACCTTTAAATATCATCTAGTCCAAGCCCCCTGCCATGAGCACAGGACAGGCAGGGAGAGGACAATGATGGCAAATAATCAATATAGAGTAAAACATCATCTACAGCCACACTGCCATCTGGGTTTCATGGCTCTAACCTTGCTTGTGCCTTACACAGAGGAATGGCAACACTACTGGAGAAGAACAAGCTGAATTCAGGAAAAAAAATCCTTCTGTAGTAAGTGAAAAGAACAGACTTCTTCAGAGGTAATTTAATTCATTCTTTTAAGATATATATTTTAGGAACAGATTAACTGTCCACGGAGATACCAATTTCTCTGTTATCAATATATAGCTTATATAGTCCTAGCCTATAGTGTCTGAGATAACTTCTAGACAACCAGCGTTCACATCCCTAGGAGAAGAGCGATGAATCCTGTACATGCAGTCCCTTGAAAAGTCCTGCTGGGATATAGCATATAATGTAGTGAGAAATATCAAATAATAAATTATATGCCATTTTCTGTCTATTCAGAAAGTTAGGGCATTGGCCAATCATTTCAGTGTTCACCCAGAATTGGGAAAGCTCAAACAACTTCTGCTTTTTCTTTCAGACTGTGTTCATTCATTTCTCAACCTGTATTGGAGAAAAATCAAGAGGGGCTTCCCAGCTGTTCCTGAATAGACACAATATCCCACCCAATCGGAAAAAGAACAGAAAATGTCAGAACAGAAATTAATGTGAATTTCTTATTTGATCAGCCCAACTCACACCAGAACGCATGGTAAGCAGATCATTTGAAATAGTCAAGAACATTCAGCTAGTTCAATCTGCACACTCAATTTTGGTTATAATATTTGTTATAAAATAGACCACAACTTCAGAGAATTAGCTCTGAGCAGAATATAGCTGTTTATAAACACACTGCAACTCCAGGGAAAATTATTTTCATACTTTCTGCTACCTGTTCTTTATTTACTTAGGAGTCTAAAGGAAGTAGGGATCCAAAGAAAATCTTTATATAAAATACGATTACGTTACCTCCTCCCCAACTGCAACTCAACTTTTTAAATAAACGAGATTAAATTTTGTTTCATCAGTATATAACCAAAGTTGTGGCATATTCTATAAAATATTTCTTGTAAGTTACTTTTCTTACAGTCAGTTCTTAATTGTAAACACCCTTCTCTCATTGCATTGTGCTCAGATTCAAATGTTGTTGTATGCACAATTAAATTTTATTTCCACAGCATCAAAAGACACACGGACAAGTATACTACCCAAGGGTAACAGTGAAGTACCGTTTGCTGGAAGTGTGTTTATGCTGGTCAGTACAACGTGTTCTGAAAGTTTTGAAATGTTATCAAAATTGCTGATCTGGGTGGTCAAGGATTTCCGACTCTCTGTACTGGCACGACCTCTGGTGAGCCGTTCATCATGATGACTGCGAATGCCAAAGATGCAACAAGAAAACGCTGCTTTAAATTCTTCTCTAAATTTCCCTGTCAACCACAAAAAAGACTCATGAAAAAATTGTCCTATAAATGATATTGCAACAAACTTTATAGATTAGAAAAAAGCAGCTATGTAAAGCAAAATTAACCCAAACCACCCAGATATTCTTCTAATACAGAAGTAGGAAATCACAATTTCAATATCCTGGAGAAGGACAGAAAAAATATAACCTTTGTAAGAAGATATGTGAGGTATGGTGTGAAACCAAAATTATGCTTGGCTAGACAGAATGGACAAACTAGAATGCTTTATGAAAACATGTCATGGACAGTCTGTTGATTAATAACATCTAACAAAAACAAGTAATTGAGAAATTGTAGGCTTAAATGACTGAATCATTACTTGATGTGACATGAGAAAGAGCATGGCTAATTTGCATTTCATCATGAATACATTTTAAAAGAAGATTCAAAGTGTCTGACAGCCCATTAGTCTGCTTTTGGGGCTCAGAATAAATTGTTCAAATCATCCTCAACACTACACACCACAAAAAAAACTACAGTGGGGAAATACGCAATGAGGATCAACAGACTTTTGCATCCCTGTATTTAGCTGTAATACCACCAGTTTTGGTCCTGATTCTGCTGCCCAGAGTTAAGTAAGACAAATACAAACTAAGATAAACCTATACTAAGAATTAAAGAGCATCGTGGCTGGTTCTTTGGCCTTGAACCTAATTGGCACAGTCTGGCCATGCAAGTACTATTAAAGACTCACAGCCTCCAAAACCTAATACCTGCATATAAAATGCCAACTGAGGCCAGCCCCTGGCCTGTGCTACCTCCCACACACTATCTGGGGAGTGTTTAGGGGGATGGTAATTGTTTCAGACCAAAGTCGTGCTAGGGAATTCTCTACCGAATTAATGGCATGGACAGTCAAATTCAAGCACTTGGACTCAGGCCCTGGCACTGTTTAGCTTAGTTATAGGTAGATAGCCTGAAGGTAATGGGATACTTCAGGCAACTTGTTCCAAGAAGAGGATCTAGCTCCCACCGGAGGAGCTGGGCTGATGTTACACAGTCATCAATCTTATTTGCTATGGCTCATTACATTCAAACTATACATTAAACTTGAATTCTAGGCAACTGTAACTTACCACTGAGGAAGTTATAAATAATAGGATTGGCTGCACTGTTTGCATATACAAGCCAGTGTGAGAATGTGAACCAGGCGTATACAGTTTCTCTGTCATCGGCATGACTAAACATCCCAAAAACCCTACAGAAAAAGAAAAGCAAACCTGAAAGATGGCAAAATTAGAAATAATATAAAAGGATTTGGCAGCTTCTAGCCTAATTTTTTCTCAGATGATCTATTTGTAGTATCACAAAAAAGCTGTCCTCCCCATCCCCCAGCCTCCTGTCTTTGTGGCTTAGCACAACAGAGACCATCAGTACTTTGCTTTGCAGTGGTACAGAGGTGTGACTTTTCTGCTAAGCAACCAAAGTCAGCTGGTGTCAGGTAAGTCAAGAAAACATGGGAAAAGTTGCTTTTGACCTATTCATGTCATTGAGGTTGACTCTAGAGGACCTGGCTCTAGGTCCACTCTCCAATAAACAGGGGCTCTGGAATTGGAAAGACACTGAACTGGCCCCAAAACTGAGGCCACAGTAGCAGCTTCAGGGAAAATTGCTTTGCCCAGATTCCTTATACCTAACTTTTGCTATTTAAGTGAAAATCTAACTATGGGCCTACTCTGCTATTGCAGTCAAGGCAGCCTGTGTAGTTCCTCTGTGGTTCAAATCGTAGCTGGCCTGAACTGCCTTCTGGAAATATTTCTTTCTCTCCGCATTGCCTACCAAGGGACTTGAGGATGAAAAGTACTTAAATTAGGCCTCGGAAAAGTGCCAGAATTGCACAGGGTGTATTTAAGCCTTCATATCCAGCCTGAAATTATTCCTTAAAAATGAAAATGTTCCTCAAGCACCAATAAAAGACCGGCTATTTTTTAGGATATTCAAATATTCTGCTATATGTCATTACTTATCGGTATTCCAGAGGTCTCACGAGATGTAATTATATCAAAGCCTGAGCCTGTCAGGCACTGTACAAAAACCAGAGTGTAAACAATTGTGTCTCAAATGAATAGGAGAGAAAAGGGTAAATGAGTAAAACAAAGCTTCATAGGCAAACTAAAGGGTTAGCCTAAGGTCTCAAAATTGTACATGATGGGGCTTGGGTTTGAACTCAGCATTTCACAGTCCCTAGGGCCAAGCCACAACACGACACTCTCCTGCTAACCTTCAGCTGCTGCTTTACGTAAATGCACTTCCACGGGTGCATTTACAGCAAACAAGCTGTAATCCCACGTAAATGACAGGTTTTAATGAAGAGATAGGCTATATGATTTTCATGAGGAAGAGCTTGCTAACAAGGGTTCCACAATCCGGCTTTCAGTTTGAATACTACAGATAGATTAGATGTATTTTTTTTCTTGCAAGGGTATGATTATTTTCAATTTCTTTATTATGAAATAAATAAGCTTCTCCTTCAAAAGTATCTGCAAGAATAAGAGGAATTTAGTAACAGAGGATTGGTTTTGGACAGAAAGCTTTACCAAGTGTTTATATTTTGGGATAAACTTTACCTTTTCAAGACATTGAGGATGCTAATTGGTAGATAGCAAAGTGCAAAAACCAGAAGGACGACCATTAGCATACGTGCTGTTTTCCTTCTTGCACGAATCTGTTTTATTTCAGCTGCCACAGCACTAATCTTTGACTTTGTTGATTGTCCCAGCCCTCGGGGCTGTGCTGAGGACTGCAGAGGCTTCCATTTTTTCTGAACAACAGAAGAAGTTCCTGGGATCTAAAAAAGACAAAATAAGGGGCACTTTGAAAAACTAGCATTGTGGGTAGCTGTAACAAGAAAAATAGACATGTTGACATATACAATGTAAGCTTGCGGGGAGAAGAATTCTTTCTTGGGAAATTAATTGGTGTAGCTGGAAGAAACAAACCAGATTTCAGGCACACTCGAAGGTCTGCATAAAAATTCATGTTTTATCCAAATACATCAACTGATATATTAAAATTGTCTTTACTTCCCAAATACCTTGCCTTGCTTGTCTCTTCAGACTATCACACTTACCAATCCTACTACTGCAATTATGTTGCTATAAAGTTCTACATTAAATGCTTTCTTGTATGGCACAGTAGTTTATCCCATTAATATGCTGCTAATTTTCAGCATTGGAAAACAAGGATTTAAAGCCTACGCAGTTTTAAGTGCCATAAAACTTCCAGATGTGCAATCTAGATGACAATGAAGCAGCTAAAGAAATCACAGCTGAAATGTGGATCTCCCTGCAAAGCTCTTCAAAACTGAATGTATACACAGGGATGAATAGAGGGGAATCATGGAACAGTGCCAAAACATAGGAAAAATTAGGTTAGCCAAAGGCACCTTGCAAAGGGTAGATGTAGCACCATGCTATTAAAAAAAAATCCCGGTTATAGTTTTCTGTGCCCTCATATAAGCCAAGCCAAATAAAGCAATTTTGCTTCCGTTCTTCAAAATTATTTCCTGCCTGCAGCCAAATGTGAAAGACTACAGATGGCAAGGACTTCCTCAGAGAACTCTATCACAATGACATTTATAATGTTTTCAATATTATACACTGCGAAAACCTTTTGGGTAGAAATATAGTTTTATTCATGTATAGTGCAATTGTCTGCAGGGTGCTTAGTCTCAGCAGTGTAAAATAATTCATGTTTAAAAGTATCTGCAAAATTCAAATTGTCTATGTAACCTCTTACAAAATCAGGCTTATCCACACAAACTGTCCAGAAAAGAAGGAAATTTTGGATAATTATTTCAGAAAATAAAAAGCTAAAAAGGGAATTCTTGTTCTAAAATAAAAGCATACACATTCAGATTCAGAATTGTTCTAGAATAGCTCTTATGGGTTTTGTTTTGTTTCCTTTTCTTTTTTTGTGAATAGCTTCCTTATACAGACAAGCCCTTAATTTAGCATTTATGTGCACCCTCAAACCTGATTTACAACTATTGGAACATTTCAGCAAAATTGTGTTGCCATGAACAGGAAACAGGAAAAAAAAAATGAAGCAGAATGGGGGACACGTTATAACATTTATTTTTTACTGATGTCTCTACGGACATAAAGCAAAAAAAACCCAACCTTGCACTTACTTCTACTGTGGGTTCCCACTCATTCAGCTGAAATCAGCAATATCGGTTTCAGTCCTGGACATGTCTGTCCTAGTGCAAGGGATTTACTCTACTTAGCTGTGAGGTGCAGTACTGTGATGCCTCTTTGCCATGCACCGAGATAATACGCTGTCTGGGATTCTGATTCTGGCTTCTCAGGGGTGCTTTGATACTCAGTTCTTTTAACTTTAAAGTAGAAGCCTTTGCTTCCTTTTCAGTCATACTGAGTTACCATATTGTAGCAAGAACTGGAGATGGAAGCAGAAAAATTCAGCCAAACCTCTCCCTCCTGATTATGCCAAAGGTTCACTTGAAGTAATCAGTGTCTAGCTTTCATGGTAGCTAGATGTAATTTAGATGAAGAGAAACATTATCTTGGCTCAAAAATGCGAATGGCTATTTCTACAGAAATGTCAGACATGACTGTCTACATGGTTTGTACCTGTGTGTGCAAGTAGAAGGACCTTTTCTGGTATTTAAGCAGTCTTTAACAGCAAGAGGTGATCAAAGGTAGGACTGTATACAAAGTAAAATCTCACTGTACTGTGTAATAAATTGCTGAATCTTCAGGAGTTTGTACTTAGAACCTTTCTAAAGAGCCCTATTTTCCTCAGTATTTACCTGGCATACACCTGGGCTTTGCTACCGGTATACCAATAGGCAATAATACAGCAAGAATTTTACCAGGAAAAAAGAAGAGCTGTATACCCACAGATGCATAGCTGAACCAGCACCATCTAAGGAGCGTAACACTTCATAAGTATGTGTGTGTATACAGAAACATCTACAAACACGCATTTATGTAAGCATACATACATGTATGTCAAGTGATAGGATTGAGAGGAAATGGGCTCAGGCTGTGCCAGGGGAGGTTTCGACTGGCTATTAGGAAAAATTTCTTCACTGAAAGGGTTGTCAAGTATTGGAACAGGCTGCCCAGGGAAGTGGTTGAGTTCCCATCCCTGGAGGTATTTAAAAGACGGGTAGACGAGGTGCTTAGGGACATGGTTTAGGGGTGGACTTGGCAGTGCTAGGTTAATGGTTGGACTCGGTGATCTTAAGGGTCTTTTCCAGCCTCAATGATTCTATGATTCTATGATTATGTATGTACAAGTATACACATGCTGGCATGATGCATATATTTGCTTTTCAGTAACAAATTAGTTACAGAGATAATTGTGGAGAATTTGTGTAATTCCGATGGTTCACTAAAGACCCATTAGCTGTGTCCAAATGGGTACTAAAAGTTGCATTTATTTTCTTATGAACCTTTCCTATAACCCCTCAAATTATTATCAAGGGGTTTATAACCAGATGAAATATCTCTAGATGTAATAATGGCTTGCAAAGATTGGAAGGGTATATTTCAGCTGCCAAAATGACAACTGGTTGGGTTCCTAGTTATTGACATGAGTAGGCTTTAGTGTCAATGCGTTTGGACATCAATAAATCATAGCATACAGTATGGAACTTGATAATACAAATTACATATCAACACTTTCATCATAAGTCCATTCAGCTCTTTATTTGTTCAGAAGTTACTTTTAATCTACTTAAAATCTGCAAGAGAACACAGCCTTCTAAGTCACTACTTCCTTGCTAATAATCAAAATAAATTACTCAAAATCCCATGTATCTGTGGCATGATTGTTCTTGTCTTTACAAAGATGAATCATTAATTCAAAGATTGTAAAGCTTATATTCAAAATCTGCTTGAAAGACACAATTAGTAATTTTAAGAGGAAAAGGATAGGTTGTAAATCTATCTTACCTTTAGCCATCTGAAAATCTGCAAGCACAACACACTCCATTTAAAAAAAAAGAACCTTTAGAAAAAGTGTAAGGCATAGAAAGCATCTACTCTTTGCTGCTTTTTTTCTATCACGTACATCTGGAAGGCTCATTGTACCTTGCAATAGGATCATTGTATTTAACTGAAGTTCTGGTAAACAGCATGACTTCCTAATTGAAACTGTTATCAAATAATACATTTAGAGCACTTCATTCATTTGCTCTACATGGCTGATTATGGCACACCTGTTGCACTTAGAAAAATGCCTGATGTCTGCAGCCAAGTCACAGTTGATAATAGATATGCAGTAGTTTTAATCTTGCTTAGTGCAGCCTCTTATACATAGTGCTATCATCTATGGAAGGAAAAGAGACATTTGTAATTTCGTATCATTGATAGCACTAGGTCTGTAGCAGTATTTGTCTTTTTGCCACTGAAAAAAAAAGGATCATCCTAACCTTGTCAGCATGCAAGATGTATGGGAGAAGAAATATCGTGAAGAAGAAATGGGCCAGCTAATACAATTGCCGGGGGAAAAAAAAACCCAACAAAATAGGTTGGTTTCCAGTCATTCAACTTCTGCTGAATCTGAACCAGTGTTTTCAAGCTACATGCAGGTTAGAAATAATTGCTTTGAATTAACTTAATTAATGGACAGTTTGAGAGAATAGGTAGATTGCAAAGAAAGTGCAGGAGAGAAGGTTAAGAAGGAACATGGTGATAAAGTCATTCGGTGCTACAGGACACACAACTATTCAGCAATGCAAAGCATCTTAGAGCTATGTTAGACTGAACTTAATTTCAAAACTGAGCAAAGCCTTGATTCTGGTGAAGAGTTCCCTCAAATTGCAAAGGTTAAATTTGACGTTAGAACTATCTTGTTATTTAATCTTATAAATGTAAGAAATTAAAAGTAAAAATAATAATTTAAAGTTTAAAAGCAAGATAAACAGCAACTCTGGTTTAACCTAATCTGATTAGAAGTAAGAATAATTGCTGTTATGATATTCGGATGATAACATAATGCCTTAAAGCAGATTTGGCTTTTTCCTGTATTTTAGTTATTTGCAAGAGATATGTTTTGTCAGTATAAGATTTGATTTTTACTTTTAACATATGTATATTTAGAAATCTAAAGTCTACTTGTGATTTCTCTGATGGATCAATTTGAACTGCATGAAAAATGCTCCTGATGTGGCAGATGATATGCCCTGGCCAGGACAGCCTCAAATTTGGATAGTATCAGGTATATGGGGAGAGAGAAATGGTTCATGCCCACATCTTGATGGAAATGTCAGCCACTGTTAGAGCCATTTGAGAGGACAGGAGAAGGAATACCTTGCATCATGTCTTCAATAGGACAAGTTTACTCTCCTTTACAGAATGACAGGGCAGGGGGTTCCGGAGGACTACAGCTATGGATAAATGCCAGACCAAACAGAAGACAGCAGAGAGAACCATAGGCTGATGCATGACAGCTTACAGTTCACACCCAGAAAATGATTCTCAGGTTGACACCACTTTGAATAGTGGGAGGGGGAAAAGCATTCCCAAAAAAATCCACATCATTCTTACCACTTCAATTCAAATGTTCTTTGTGTGCTTGCTTGCTTGGGGTTTTTTGTTTAGTATTTCTGTTTCCTTTCCTGTATTTTTAATTTGAAGCTTGGAAAAACAGATGTTCATATTAGAAATCATGTCAATTATTTGTCAATAATTCACATCAAATGTTGCTGGTAACAGACAGCTTCACATCAGGCAATTACAGACTCACAGTCTGATAGCTGTACTTTCTAGTCTAACTTTTGTTCAGATTAGACCTGCTTTGAACCTGAGACTTTGGAGAATGGAAGATAAAAATAAAAAATTGTAGAGACTTCGAACAAAATGAGAAGGTCAATCCTAACTTTTGACTGCTACAGGAGATTTTAGCGCTATAAATAAGGTCACCTAAGGTATTTTGGTAAGCATTTCGGATACAATGTGAGAGATCTTTCTTCTGCCTATAATCAGTCTTTCTGTTGCCTTTTCCTCTCTTTTTCTGCCTCTCAGGCCTTCATAGACACGAGCAATAGGGGTTTACATTCAGCCTGACTGCCTTCATTTTTTGATGCATCTCAGTGCCTATCCAAGGTGGCTGTAAGCCAGCAGTGTCAGTGTTGCATGTAAAAATCAGAGTCCTAAGTGACAACACAGAGCATATAGAGAAGAAGGTTGTACACAGGAATCTGCACATAGTTACAACAGCAAGGAAATAGAGCCAGCGGTAAATTACTTACCTGGCGACACCACAGCTTTCGAAATATTTGCAGATAGGCCAACACCATAAGACACAGTGGTGCCATGTATGTCACCAAGAAAAAGCACGTGTGATACATTTTGGGGTAAACCTCGTCTGGAAAGAGAATTCAAATAGGAAAAGTGCATTTTAATATATGTGCATTCCCAAATCACTTTAAGCCAAATTATTCATATAGATATGCATGTGTTTTTCAAACATAATAGGTTATAGTGGAAGATGTATCCAATAATATTATGGTCAGGATTGGTATTTTAATCACTTTGACATACATTCTGTTTCTATTATAAACATGCTTTTATCTCAAGCATCTCATATCACATTATTGCTTTCATATCGCATTATTACTTTAGGCATGAAGTCTAAAGAAGTTTTGTTTTTTATTAAATCAGTGAAAGATAGAAAATTTCATTATCTAACAACAGCTAACTAATTATCCAACCTACCTCATCTTTGATGTATTTAACAGGTTGTGTAACTGTCTTTAGTTTTAATTCTGCAAAGGCTGCTATGTATCCCTGAGTAAATTGCACAGTCTCTCACCTATAAACAGAGAATGTAGACTACAGCACACAGGATGCTGATGGGAGGAGAGACAGAAGTTTCTTAAATCACTTTTTGGTGGCAGAATAAACATGATTAAGACTCAGAGATTTATTATTACAATTACATTTTAAAAGATACAGTTAAATCAGTCAATTCCAAGATTACTTGTGACTCAGCTTTAACAACGAGTTGGGTACCATTGTGTTCTAGTTCCCTGTGTACAAACGTCTTACAAGTGCTGTGAGTATACTGTGTTTTTAAAATGTTGTATCATAGGCTTCATCATTAGATTACAGCAGAATGTGCCTGGAAAACTTGCTTCCACTTTTGTAACATCAAATGTATTTTGGTATTACCAATGTTGATATTACTTACAACTTAACATTTATGGATGGCCTCAGAAAAGGAATGAACATTATGGAGCGTGACAATATGCAGCAGAAAAGAAACTGCACTCCATGCGCAGTTAGATTGCATGGCAATCCTAAACGCTGCATTTTGGCTAAAGAAGGAATGTTTATATTAATTTCCAGAATTTCTGACTGTTTCAGGGTGATAAGATCTGAAATTGAAACTGTATTGATTGTCGTTTTAATAAAAAAAAAAGAAAGAAAAAAAGAACTGCATGAGATCAAAGAGTTAGTGAGTCAAACATTTTCCGCCTCTTAAAGTGACTGAAATTGTGGACCCTATCAAACAAGAGGTCCCTCTGCATGCCAGGAGAATCCCTGGGAGTTTGATTAGACAAGGAGATACAAAGACTTGGCACATAAGTCTCACAGCAGGGAGGAGTACACCATCACGTTAACTACAGGCTCACCCTCAAACCCAGACTCAAGTAATACCACACTCCATGTTGGGCCTGAAAGTGCCAGATGGCTCATCAGTCAGAAAAACTTCAGTATCAGGGAAATAGAAACTTGTTATAGCAAAATCCAGCCCATTTTCATTGCTACCAAAGGTAATAGAGATGTTGCCATTGACATTTAACAGCCTTGGTGGATCAAGGTTCAGAAGATTCAGCATTTGGCTCCTTACTTGCTCCAAGATTCTGTAGCAAATCAACTTACCAACTCAACTAGCAGCTGCAGCTACTAGCACTTGTCAATGTCCCTGGGGCAGGCAGACCAATTGGGGTAGGTTTTTTATAATTGGTGACAACCTGGGTTTGTATATTGACTGATGACTTCAAACTTCTTTTTGCATTCCAGAAAACGCAGCCTCACAGCAGTCCTGTCAGTCAGGGAAATGCCGACATGCACACTTCACAGGTGGAGAGATTAAGGAGAACTGGAGTAACGTGACTTACTGGGATCACAGGAGGTCAGAGCTGAAAGTACATTCTTTCTGCTCGGAAGGAGGTGCCACCTGCCTCATCAATGCTCTGCAGGCAGCCAGGCCCCTTTCAGGTAGAAGGACTGTACATATTTAAAAGGCCATCTGGAGTTTATGGCTTCCAATTTAGCATTCCAAGTAAAGTGAAACATTAAATGAGCCTAGCTATCTACAAAGAACTGACGGACCAGGTTGGAGGAAGATCCTAACACTTGCCTTTGAAGTTTAGCCACCTGGAAAGTGCCAGCTGCTAAACATCAAAGGAAACCTGTCCTTCCTCCACCCAGGGCAAAGCCCTTTGTAGAACTTCTCCCTAAAAAGCATGACTCTGTTTAGCTTCTCAAGCCAAAGAAAAGCTTTAAAGCTGTTTGACAATCACAGCAGCAAGAAGGAGGAAGGGCTGGTTTGGGATACCGTTCATTTATCAAGTGAGTGAGTTCCAGGCTCCTTGAATGAGAACATCAATCAGCCTGTGGTCCTGGTGATAGATCAACTGGGACTGCTGAACCTCTTATTGCTGAGCAGAAGAGGAGAAAAGTGCCTCTGCCTTCCCTAGTTACTTAATGGGCTTCAGGACAGAGGGAGATTGTTCTTAGCTGGAGTAACTGTCTCTTTAAGAAGAAATTAATGATTCTCACATCACTGGCGCTATTTTACTGAAAAGAGAGAAGGGGACAAAAAGCAAACTGGTGGTCACAGGGATTGGACTGGGGTGAGATTGGAGTTCCTACTCAGCACCAGCCATACAGTGTGATGACTCCACCTGATAAAGGATCAGTATGCCAAAACAAGCCCTTTTCTGCCCACTGCAGGGGTTATTAAACAAATTTTAGACTTTTCTAAAGCTTCCTTCTTGGCACTGTGGTCCAGTCCCAGACTGCTGTTCAATGAAGCAAGGAGGTAGAAAATTGAAACTACAGCTTCTGGATTTTTGCCAGAGTTTTACTATGTGTAAATACGTATATACATACACGTATACATAGGTACACAATCTGAAAACAACCCAGCCTCAAAAGGTTTTGGTATGTCTAGCAAATGAAATATTCCCTTAAGCTATAGGTGTGTAATGAAATTGGTACTCTTGTCAGCTTCCCTAAGAAGAGGGAAAAACAACAAGACTATCAAGTTTGAAGAAGCAACACAACTAGAAGAGTATACTTTTATAATAAAGCTTAATAAATAGGGATGTTAGGAAGTGAGTGCCCATAGCAGAGAAAATTCGACCACACAACACAGTCCTTTCCAAACTATCTTCCTATGCCAGAGTACTTACAGTTAGCTAATACCAAAATTACATTTCCAAACCTGATATATTATGCTTGAGTTACCAATTCATGGTAACACCAAGCATAATTTTAGTATTAGCAATATTCTGACTTCTGTCTATATTAAAATGTCCAACAAGTTTTCCCTTGAATGCTGAACACTTCGATAAACAGGATGTATAAGCCTTCATGAATGCAATTTCCAGCTATTTGTTTTCCAGAATTAAGACAATATATTTTTGTACAATTTTATGAGTAGTCTAAGAGGAAATGGAAAACAAAGTCTTCCCTTTTTTTGCATTCAACCATGTAGCTTTGGGAAAGGATTATCTCTGTATTCTTTTTATCATTTGCAAAGGGGTTGGCTAATGCACTTTGGCTAACACTCTTTTCGCTAACAGCTCTGAGAGAATGTATTTAGCTGACTTGGACACATGGTGAACTCATTTTAATATACATTTCTTTTATTTTGGCACTTTATCATCAAATTCAGCACATAGCAATTACAGACTATTTTAGAACTGTGGCCAACATCGGCTCCTTAAGTGAGCCTGCACAGGTCACATGTTGGATTCTTCTGCATTCCCAAATAAAATATTGTTATTAGACAGTACTCAAAATGAAACCCCTCAGCCTAGAATTGGCAATGAATTTTACATTCAGGAATGCCAGAAGCTATTAAAAAGAAATTGAGCCCTGTTTTAGGCTGAACTATGGCTCCATTTGCAGTCACTGGCAGCTCTCCAACAGCATGTTTGAAATCTTATTAGTCAGGGTGGCCACTATTTGTTCACTGTTAAGGACCCCAAGTGTCACAGTGCTGATCAGACCTTACTTCCAGACACTCATCAGACTTGTGGATTTCAGCAGCTGGACCTAAGTCTGGGTAGGGTACAGTGCTGTCTCCTGCTTTGGCATCTCTGCCATTTTCCTGAGCCTGGCTTCCCGTTAGTCCTCCATAGAACCTCATGTTTCATCGGCCCTGAGTTCCCAGAATTACGATTTTTTACATTTTAGAAAGTGTCATTGAGCACCCCCTTTTTGCAGTCCCAACCTTGACAATTCACAGTTTAACATCCTTGGGACATATGGTGTACATGATGCTCTGCAAAGATTTCATCAGACATACCCTAATTTTAGACAGCATAAATTACATACAGTTCTAAACACCCAAATATTATCCCTTTCCTCTAAATTGACTCTCATATAGGATTTGCTCAGGGTCTCTTGAGAGTGTGCTGTACTTACATCTCCACTTTCTCTTTGCAAACATAGCTTATTTACAGGAACATGAATTTCTTTCTCCTTCAACCTCCTCCTAGTTAGCTTTCTTTGACCTTCCCATAGTCAAAAAAGGAAAACCAAAATCCAACGAAAATGCAACTGTTTTCTTTGAAAATATTAGCTCTTTATTCCTTCTTCTGGCCTCAAGGCTCACCAGTCTTTTCAAACTGCTGCCCTGTTACCCATGTTCTTTAGTTCTTCTGTTTGGGGGCCTTTGTGATTTCAGACCCTCGTTTTCAGTAGAAAAAAACTGCATCTTCTATGGCCCAACTCAGTGTCCTTAGACATTTTCAGTTGAATGGAAATTATTTGTAGCTAATGACATTCTCCACAGTCCGAAAGGGACGTTAATATATATTATGTTTTATCCTCATTGATATGGTTAACTCTGCATTTACCAAGTAATTTCACAATTTGAGCAACCTACTTGTAACTTAATACATAGAAGGTTTCTCCTCCTAAGTTACCATAATAAGCTATTATTAGAAAGTGGAGAGGATTATTTTTTATGGATAGCTGAAATGCACCAGCAGAATAACTAACAATGATAGTGCATTATCATTAGAAGAATAATTCCTTAAAAAGGCAGCAGGATAAAAATAGGATTGTTATCTTTCAGTGGAATCAAAAGCTTCCCATTTCAGAAAACTTTTAATATATTTTAGTGTGGTTTTTTTTCATTTAATGCTCAATATAAATTAAAAAAAAAAATAAATTTTGGAGTGTTTGCACTTCTGAAGCCACACACAAGAACTTAAATCTATGTACAAGTACTTGCCTTTGTTATACCCCTTTATACTTCTCCAAACATCCAAGCGACGGCTCACAGCATAACCTGAAGATCAATAGATTCATTTTGGGCAAATACACTCCATAGGAGTAAAGTCTTGCAAACACACAGGACTTTTTTTTTTTCTTTTGTATAATGGGTGCTTCAGCTCAGGCGTATCTGTGGGCTGCAGCTACTTCAGTGCAGCACTGAACGAGAGGCACTCTTTAAAATAGTTCCAAGGCTACTACAGACTGTAGTTCGAAAGCAACACTTTCTTGTTGGGAATCAAGAAGTTTTCAGTGCAGATCTGGAAATTTTGAGATTGTGCTCCCTGATGAAATGCTCTCCTGACTCCCCAATTAATTAGCTACAACATTTTTGTTTCCTAGGTTGATTAAAAGAATCCTTGCTGCAGATCTAACTTTGAAGTGATGAAGGCGTGGGTAATTAGTCCTGCAGCCAAAATGAGTGGACACAAATTGTGCTTGGAGTGAACACTGTGAAAGAAAATAGTCACATAAATACTGCAGCATCCAGCAGCAGCCTGGGATACAAAATTTTTTGCAGAAGAAAGAAGACTAGAAGAGCAGATGTGTCCTTTCCAATGAAACAGCAAGTACAATACTCATAGCTTAACAGAGGCTTCCTCTAACCTACAAACTTCCAGCACACCTTTGTCTGCAATGAGTGCCAGCTAGCTAATGGCCATCGCTGCCCCCTTGCCTTGTCCCAGAGGACTAACCAGGATGAAGGAGATAAAGAGCAGGGAATGCGATAGCCAATGTCTTCTCATTAATCCCCTGGTGGCCCTGTGGAGGCTGTTAGCAGGGTAGGAACTTCCAAAACAGCATATGGAAGAGCCCTCAGCAGTTCAAGCTGCTTAAGCTAATTTATCACAATAATTAAGTACAGGTGATCCAGTTGTATTTTATCTTAATTGTTCACAGGACTGGAATCTTCTTCTACAGAGACAGCGCTGGGAGAGAATCTGATTGTGTTTTAGCCTGACTTGAGGCTATTAAACAGGCACCTTTTAGTTATATGTTTTGGCAAACTTGGCTTTATTTTCCTGTGTGTGAATAATGGTATTACTGATGGTCATTATATCCAGTGTCAGAGTCACAGCGTGTAACTCACATGCTCTATTAGCATTGGCATTATGCCAAGGCCCACCAGAGTAGAGTCTTAACCATTTGGGTGGGTGGCTAGCACCACTTGCTGTGAACGGAGACAAAATAGAAGTCGTTGCACCCTGGCAACCCTTACGGCTTCTTACAGCTGAATGCAAATAAAGAACTAGTTAGATTCAAAGTTAACCTGGGAAAGCAGAATTACACTTCTTGGATAGAATCATTTGTAACTGACTACATTTACAAAGTTATTTAAATGATCTTGTCCATGACAAATTTCAAATTGCAGACTAACTTGCTACCCCGTATCGATGACACATCTGTAAGTTCTGTAATGACATGCAATTTGCATTGAAGTCCCAGGAGATATCTATAAAGACTAGTCAAATATCAGCAATTAGAAAAAGCAATACATCAGGTAAACAGAAATTCTGTTCTTGTGTAGTTATTTCTTAAGGCTAAATACTGAATTCTTTGTAAACCTGCAATGTCCATCGATCACATAATTATATAAGCATAAGCGTTTAAGGGTGGGAACATTTCTGCCCTCTGGGAAACATTAACACGGTCAAGACACAAGCCAGCCTCATTCATTTAAATTTGGTTTCAAATGTACTTTAAGTCTTAGCTATACAAAAGAAAATAGGATTTCACAGTATTTGAAAAACAGTAGTTCTAGGAAAGCTTATATAATTAAGAACATTTTGTGATATGTTTATACAACTTGACAGCATATTAATACGTCCTGATATTTTTATTACTTAACAGCAGTACAAATTCAGTCTTTACGGTCAGTGACACACTCACCTCCCCACTGCTCATCACACACAGTGAACAAGGTGGTTTTATTGGCTAATCCTGGGAACACACTGCTGCACTCCATGACAATAGCCTGAGGAATCATTATGATGCAGGATACAATCCAGATAATTATAATGCTGTTCCTTGCTCTCTTGGCTGTGCTTTTAAACATCAAAGGGTGACAAATTGCATACCATCGATCCAAAGCAATGCAGCTGAGTGTTAGTACAGACACAGAGACTGAAACTGTCTAAAGAAAAGGAAATTTTGTGTAAATGTATTTTTTCAAAGATTTAAAAATTATTTATTGCAATTTTTTCCCAGAGTTAAAAAAATTATTTCTATTTTTGACATAGTTAGCTCTTTATCTGCAATTATTAAATAAAAATTATTCCCAGAAAAAGACTTCTTTTAAAATAACTTCTTACAGAATTACAACAGATATTCTGATCTTCTGTAGTCCCGCTAGAATCACCAGGACAATTCATAGATTAGGGCGCTACCCAAACTGAATAGGTGTAGCAGGGTCAGATTCTGAAAGAGCATATTTATGCAACTTAGAATTTGCAAAACTTCATCTGGAAAACTACCTTTAAAACATTAGACAACTGATTAGATCTTTATTTCTTTGTAGAACAAGTTTGCTTGTTTGCTTTTTATGTTATATTTAGATACCAGTACCATCATTTTGCCTTTTCAGTTTCCACAGGAACAACAGACATTCGGGGGTCTCATTAAAAAAACCCAACAACAATCAGCTTAAGGCAGACTAAGTCATTTTTCCTTCTACTCAGTATAGGAAATAACCTATCACTTTGGTTTTACTCTTTCACTCTGTACGCTAGGTGATCACTCCACTTTCTCTTCAGATTTTCTTCCACTAGAATAGAGGCTTTGAAAAAAATGTTGTGATTTTCACTGTACTGAGTAGAGAACATACCCGCTGGAGAAGTGTTGTCCTTGACAATGTGGCTCTTCAGCCATACAGGTATCTGCTGAAAATATAAATTGTGCTGGAGGCACAGAGCTGATCACCTGCATATATTCAGAGTTCTGCTTAATTCTTTTGATTTATAATGAGTGAAAGGCCAAGCACTTGTCATTCTAGCATGCTCAGTCAGTTCATCTAACCAGCTATTCTTAGAAAAGGTATTTGTCAATCATTTTGATGCAAATGATCTCATAACTAATTAAGTCCACTGGTAAATGAGTGGTGGCAATCATTGCTTAAGGCACAAAATCTGATCTGATCAGCTCCCAGTGAACCTGAATACTTTGACTATTTCTAAAGAATGTAAAGTAAGTCACTAAACACACATAAAAGCACAGATGCCCTTCAAAAGTTTGGATTCTCTGTCATGGACACTTGTAGAGCTGTTTAAGTCCACACACACAGAGTATAAATGACGGTAATTCTATTTACAGTAATTTTTTTTGCTTTATATCCCTCCTGAATTATTAAAAAAAAATCACAAAAAGTTAAGAGCATCAGACACATGTTCCAAAAAGTGTATTGCCCAAGTCTAACCATCAGATGGACCAAGAACATTATTTATTAAGCATAAACATATTCACAAGTGGAACAGGTCCTTTAATCCTCAGCAAGTACCCTGAGATATCTACTTCAGTAGCAGGGATAGACTTCCATCAGATTATCACTATTAGGAAGATGCTATTGTTCTTTTTTTTTGTAACATGGGTAAAGTGTACACAAACACCGTAAAAAAATACCTGTAAGTAGGGAATCACTTTGCAGAGGGGCTGCCCGAAGAACCACGTTTCTGTGATGTCCACTACTAAAGTTGCTGGAAGACAAGTAATTGTGACCAGAATGTCAGCCAGAGAAAGATTCACGATGAAATAGTTGGTCACTGTCCGCATGTGATGATTCTTCCACACTGCGATGCAAACTGAATTTGGAAAGACAAATTAGCGAGATGGAAATGACTTAGGGAATGCTTCAACAGGACAACACATGGCTTTGCAGAATTAAGGAAGTGTTTTTGTCCTTTGTTTAACACAGAAAACTTGAATAAGTAGTTCAGTGTAAAAACCATGTGTTTTCTTTTAGAGTGGAAACAAGAGGGTACATGTAGAGAGAATCTTAGTACACAAAGAATAGTTTTCCACAGACCACAGCATTGAAAATAATCTGATATATAAAGCAGCACATTTTCCTGCTATCTTATCTTCACTAAACATCTTTTTTTACATCTGTTTTAATCCATTGGCTCTAGTCTGTGTCAATACAATCTCCATTTGTAAAAGTTTATCTTTTTCTTATGATAGTGTGACGCTTATTTCAAATTGCTACCACACGGAATCTTGTAAACTGTACGAAGACAATAATTTTATAAAATATTTTGCTGGGCATAATATATCTATTGCATCTGCAGAGAATCTGTAACAGTTGTTTGGGTAACTGTGATTTGAGGTAAGTAAATAAAGGTAATTTTTGCAGTATTAAGCATTACCCATTTAAAATGTGGTATATTTTTGATGATGATTACTGTGATCAAAAGCAGAATGTAGCAGACGCTTTACAAGATGTGCCTTTAAAGCTGGTTTTATAACTTTTATTCTCCCTCTTTTTCTATTTAGAAAGGCTTTTGGAAATGAGGCAAATCGGTCCTTTAACGTGGCTGCACTAAATTCATAAGCTAATACATTAAAAATGCCAAAATTGAGTCTGAGAAACTAGCCTGAAAAATAAGTTATTAAAAAACTTTGGAAGCAAAACCCTGAGAGATAGTAGCAATCAATTTCTTTTGAATGTTTTAGATTCAGTCACCAAAAGCTCTTTAAAAACTGATGCACAAAATTTTCCAGAAAGACAATACTTGTAAGAAAACAGTACAATGCATTGTACCTCAAAGGTTCTCTCCTGTGAACAATAATTCATCCATCATGCAAATCTGGATGAAGATTCAAAGTCTCCTTAATCTGTCAGGACATAGCACTATGTTTAATTTAGATGTATAATAAACAGATCACAGAATGCTAAGGAATGGAGTTAGAAGGGTTCTCAAGACGTTGTCCAAATCTAAAACTGGATCAGCTAGAGTTAAGCCATTCTCTTATTAACCTAGGTAAAACAGCTGGAAAAAGATACAGTGTCTTTGAGGCACATAAGCTTTTGAGATCAGATGCTTCTTTAGATCCTAAGAAGGATGGTGCGTCTGAAAGCTTCTCCCCATCTTCCAGCTGCATCAGTTGATCTAATGAAATATATTACTTCATTCCACAAATCTTATCTTGCTTAAGTCTCTAGACCAGCACAACTACAGCAAGACTACCACCAAGCCAGTGTTGCCAAGTTTACATTTTAACATGTTATATTCAGAGATACTGTGCCTCTCTTAAATGTGCTGCAGTGTTTAACTATCTTCCCTATTAGAAAATATCTTCTAATATCTGTCTAATCTACCTTTCTTTTGCTGCTATCTATATCACTTTTTTCGCAGTACACAGGCAGCAACAAAGAAGAGTTTTTTCCCTGCGGCAATGCTTCACATATGTAGAGATCGTTATTACACTTTTCCTCAGTTTTCTTTTCAGATTGTACAACACCAGAACTCTTTATCTTTTACTGATGGTCATTTTTAGAACTTCTGTAACCATCTTTGTTGCTGTTCTCTGGACACCCTTCAGACTGGATTGCACCTTCGTTGTCAGAGTGCAATGACCAAAATCAGCAGAATACTCATTCAAGACCTTACTAGCGCTTTCGCAGGAGCGGAGATTGGAGCACTTCTTTATGTGGGCTATGTTTAGACATCTAGGGGTAATTTAAGACAAAGAGAGAGGGAGAGGCTAGGTGGCCTTGAGTTTCTCTAAGAGAAGGTGATTTTACCAACTCCCTTTTTAGGACATAGGCTTCCAAATTTAATCTAAACCCCCTGTTGTGCCACAATAGATGTTCTTCATATCTGTTAACGTGGTGCAGACATGGTTCCAAATTCTATAGCTTGTATAAATCTAGTCCTTGACACACATCTATCACGCTCTTGTAAATGCAAGTCAAAACCCCTCCACAAAGCATTGTTCTTGGACTGGTTTTGGAGAAAATCTCCCAAGGTATCCATTTCTTCTATTGTTTTCTTCCTGGATATAGAATTTCAGGTTCTCTTAATAGTGGCCTCAGGTATCTGAAAGGTTAAGGCTAATAAATCAAAACCTTAAAGGAAACATCATATCAATTGTATTTACTTCCCATTTGGGTGACATAAGTTCTTTCGATAGCATTGCATGATAATTACAACATAACTATTCCGAGCTTTACTGCTGTCACTTGATGCATGGGATTACTACAGCCATAATTTACATTCTGACAATGCAGAGGTAGCACCTAACAGGGAAGATAATACATTGCTGCCCCTCTGGAATGTTGTTCACAGGCTGAAATGCAATGCTGGGGAAAAAATTGCAAACACCATTTCCCTTTCAATTTTAACACTTTGGGTTTTTACTTATACCTTGTTCTTTGTCTTGAGTGCAACTTATACTGAAAGTATGGTTCTGTCTTGCATTTAGGCAAAAGTTAATATTAAGTGGCAATGTTTTTCTGTACTTTTTATTTCTTTTATCAATAGGCAAAAAGTAAATAAAATTTTGGTTTAAAAGTTCAGTGGTCAGCTACTTTGTTCTCATGCTATGGTTTCAACAGTCCTACATTCTACCCAATTCAGACAAGTGCATTATTTTCACCAAAGGATGTCAGTGCCTAAAGGTGCCAGATACAAACAGTTATGTGTACTCTTTGACAAGGCCTATTCTCATTCCTGTTTGAGAACATGGCCATTCTCATGACCTGTTTGGCGAGAGCACCTGAAAATAAATATTATTTCTGGTAAAACAAACCCATTAAGTTAACAAATGTGAGTTCAATCTCATTGGCAGCAAACTGTATCAGAAATCAATTCATTGCCTTTTGCAAGTGGTGTTGAATACTTCCTGTCAGTATGAGCAAATGAAACCTCATCATACCCCAGAGAGCTAAGAAAATATTATCATTTTCATCACTGATGCAAGGAAAGTGAAGTGCAGAACAGAAGTTGCTAAAGGGCATACAGTACAGCAAATCAGACACAGAATAAGAAACTTGGACTCCTAATTCCCAGATCTGTACTAAGCCTTCCAGATCACATGGGCTTAACACGGATGGAATTTTGATGAACTCCAGTACCTGCTGTTCCACAGAGAAATGTAAAAGACTATGCCCCTTGCTATGCAGGGAGCAGCAGTATGCAGGAAAGCCAATGCACAGAAAGTAGTTCTGAATTCCTTTGAATTCTAATCTACGGGGACAAAGAGGCACCTGAAAGGTGGAAAAAATAGTAATTTACAAGCATAGAAATGCAGCATGATTTGTTACTTTAGATTTCTCTGTTTATGTTTGAGTGTTTCTCCTTTTGACTTCATCTGTTCTTCACAACATAAACTGTTTGTTTTCCGTTCTTTGTACGGCACATAGCACAAAAGCATCTTAATTAGCATGTGAACATGCTACCATAATACTTAAGTATCCCAGAAACTTATTCCATATATGTATACACAAAATGAGTTTGCATAAATAAACCCTCCGAAGAGAAAGTATTGTAAAAACAAGCCAGCTTCTTCCCCCCCCTTCGCTGCCCTCTGCTGGTTGCAGTATTGTTTTCAACCTGCACAAGCACTGGCAATATTTTCTTTCAGTGCAAAGCTAAACTGAGCCACAAGCATTTGCTATGAGTTATTTGAATAGGGCAGAATGGTATAAATGACAGAAAGTTAGTTCAATATATTCCCTCCAGGCTTGACATCTTTCTGAGTCCACCACAGTACAAGGTTATTCAGTAGCCTTGGACAACACTTCACTGATATGCCAGTAACCTATTAAATCATCAAGACACTCTATCCTGGGTTCAAAAACTATTATTTTATAGGCGTGCAAAGTAGTTTGACTATGCCACTGAATATATTGTAACTAGTTAAGTATCCAAACAAAAGAATTTTTTCTACTCTCCACTCTCCTTTAAATATGCATTTTCATCTCAGGTGGTTCTATAGAGAACTGGAAGCGCTCAGCTCCCATACAAATCCTGAAGAAACATGCTAGGGGAAGGCAGCTCTGTGGGGTGGGAAATGCCATCTCCCTACCCAGAGTGAAATAGCAGAGAGCTGTGGCTTTCTGTTCACCTTAGAGAAGAGAAGCAAGGATGAGAAAGGTAGTAAAGATTCTCAACTGGGAGTTTATTTACCAAAAAGTACTCCAAAATCATGAAAGAGATGAGGCCAGCACCAGCCTTCCTAAAAAAACTGGGAGACACAACACAGTTAACAGGATGCCTCTTTAGTTAGGGTACAAAATAGTGGCCCAAACTGAGCTCTTCAGACCTCCACTGAAAAGCTATGAAGTAGTAAAAATAGCTCTAAATAAAACCTCAACTTAACATTATATGCAAATCTTTAATGCAAGCTTTGATGTTCCCAGCTATAAATGGGATTGAGGAAGAAAGTGGGGAAAATGGTATTAACACAGGCATTGAAGAAAAGAGGATGAGAATTTAAAAAAAAAAAAAAAAAAAAAAAAAGAGAAATATGAAAGAAATTCTAACTCAAAACCGTGTTCCTACTGTGCATGGTTTTCATGACTGCTAGAACTCTACTGGAACCTAATTACCTGCCCAGTGTATTTTATTATTATCTGTAATTTTGCTTTTATTTTATAAAAACACTCAAAGTTACAGTTAATAACTGCAGATGAAAACATGTAGGCCAGCTTTCACAAAGAGCAGTTATTTCTCTAATGGTTATTAAGTAATCCGACTCTCATTAACCCCTTCATCTCACAGCTGATGCTTTCATTTTCGTCCGCCAGAATCAAGAGGCGTTTTAAGGCAAACGCTTGCTATTCCCACCTCTGCCACACGGTGTCAGTGAAGGCTTAGAAACCAACTTGAATTGTCAGGTTGACGGTATTTGGAAAAACTTCTTGAGGCTTTCCCCAGGCGAGGACAGCTCTCCCAGAATGAAGCTTGTTTCAGAACCCATCCTCCAAACATTCACCATCTCCTGCCGCCCCCCCAAAAAAGTCTCACAGGCAAGTCCCAGGAAGGACTACATAACGAAATCAAATCAAAGTTAAAAATTTAAGACAGACGATCTAGAAGTCCATCAAGCATGCTTCATATACCTCATTATATTCCTGAAGAAAAAAAACCCTCTCAAATATGACGGTATGGTGAGATTGGTATTTTTCATGTACAAACTCAATCCCTGTTGGTTTAGTGTCCTGGGGAATTTTAATTAGAGGCTGTAATGCCATCTATTCAACTAGCATAGCTCATTGTATCTCAGGCTGAATATGAAAATAATACAAAGGCTCCAGCTGGTATAAAATGCATCTGCTTGCCTCCTGGAAGATTTAGGCTGTCTTGGGCATATTAAATGCTGTGCTGCAGTCCTTCTGCTGATTCTGCTGTCAATTTGGTTTTTACATGTCAATGCTAAATCATTTCCCTAACACTCCAGAAGTCTTGTCAACCTCTTACTCAGTGGGTCATCTCCCAGTGTGACTTCTTGGCGAAAATAGAAACATAATTTCCATAACAAGCAATACCTGACATTTCCTTATATAAATGAATGACACTACCTCATATCTCATTTTTGATGAATAATAAATCCCAGATGGATGCAAACAAAGAATTGTCATTCGCTTTCCCATTATACCGAACTTCAGTGATTTTTTTTTTGCTTTGGTAATTCAGTGTCACACCTGTTTGACTAAAATATTGTAATATGGCCATCCAGCAGTTATTTGGAAGTAATGCGGTGATTATAAGCACTGGTCATCAGCACCTCCAAATGCATGAGGCAGAAAGCTTCTAAAGAGCTTTACTCCTTCACAACATTTTACAATCAAACAGTGATAAAAAAAATGTGTTAGATTTGAGTTACACATTATTTATCCTCTACTTCCTACTCCCACAAAAAAAAATTGTTTCCACCTGGCAATAGATTGGTTCTTCATATGGCATTCTGCCCCTTTGTCTTTTTTGGTGGTGCCATTATCTACTGCGAACCAAGGTCTGGGTGGTGGGGTGTTGAGCAACACAATCATGTTGAAAGGAAGGCTGAGTAGATAGGGCTACCAAAAGGGGTTCTGGAGAGCTAGAGCCCCTGTGAAAACACTGAATCAATGCATACTGTCAGAAGGAAAAATGCTGTCGTGAAACTGCTTTCATTATGAAACCATTCCTGATTGAGGATTCTTCAGCTTTAACTTAAGAGTCTAAAAACTAGGTGCCTAAGACTAAGCTTGTTTTATTTGTTTTAGGAAGGCTTTTCATGACTCTTTCAGTAACTTTATTGATGATCTTGATTAAGGGGTGAGAAGCACTTTAACTAAATTGCAGAGTATATTTAATTAGGGGCTTTTGAAACCAGCAGTGGGAACAAAAGATCTAAACCGAAGTGATCTCTTCTGTGAATAGGAAGATGATATCTACTTCCTAGGCTGCCCGTCTCTTACCGGCTCTTAAGCTCTAAACTCATACATTACCTCATTTTTTACATAACTAACCTTATCTGAAAAAAAGAAGTCCAACATAACACCAGGTTTATGTTGAAAAAGTAATAGAAAGTGACACAAAGAAAAGGCACTTTTTATACAATATTCATTAGAAAGGAAATATTAAAAAAAAAATCCTACAGCTGGTAATAACACCCAGCAGATAAGAACTGTCCTTGAATCTGTGATGCAAGAGCTGAAAAGATGGACAACATTCTGGGCTGCACACAGGGGAACTGCATAGCCTGCCAGTGAGGTGATAGCTCCTCATCAACAGCACACACTAGATGGGGCAACAAATTTGAACAAAATCATAGAAGTGTGACAAAAGGAGTAGGTGGTTAGGTCATGCTCGCTACGCATCACACATGAACAAGTACATATGTGTAGGTTCCATTGCTTTTTCCTAGTAAACCTCAGGGAAGAATACTAAAGTGTAAGAAATATAGCTGTGTAACATTGAGCATATGAAAATTTAAAGTATTTTGTTGAATATCAGCTTCACTGAAACGTACTAATGTGGAACTGTCTCCCACAAAAGACAGTGAGGGTCTATAGAAATAAAACAGATATACAGCACCTAGTTTGCTTGCAGCAATACATTTTCTGAGATGTTTTCTAGCTACCAAGTGCTCTATCGCACTCAGGCTTTTAAAGGGACTTATGAGTTGGGGGTTGTTGGGTTACTCATGTTCTCCAACCCACTTCTGTATTTTTTTGTACTGGCTCATTATTGTGGCCCTAGCGAAGAATACAAGAACTAAATTCTGCTTGCTGGAAGCTTATCTCTACAGATTACAATTGAGAGCAAGAGCACAGCCATCTAATTGGCATAGGAGTAATTTTCTAACTCAGTCACATTACATAATCTTAGACAATTAACGATCTTAGGGAAACGGGAGTTATTACCAGAAGATCAGCTATGCTATAAAAACAGACTGCCAAGAATGCCAGGTTTGGTCAGCTCTGGAAGAAGTGAAAGGTACCATCACACAGTTTCCTGAGCTAACTGTACTGATTAACATGGACAGATTGGTTTTAAGTTGTCCCACCACACGCACACACACACAAATCATTACAAGTATTAATTGGCAACCCCACTCATCTCTGCAGAGCTGGCTATACCGAATGACTAGTTATTTCATAATCACATTTGATATACTTATTATTCTACCCATAGTAACAATAAAAAGCCTACAAAATCCTTACACACACTTCATATTAGAGATGGACTATAAATAAAGCTGTCACACTGCACATGACACTACAATAAAAGGATTTCACACTTCACTACAATTCAGTTTAAACCTGCATGACTCATTAAAATCAAGGCATGCTCCACAGCTGAAACGCTGTGCAACTTCGAAACTACAGGCTTCAAAATGCATCTGTCAGTGTAAAATGGAGTGGCACCAAGAAAAACCCTTCCATGTCTGTGTCTGTTTCTAACATGGATGTGAAAATGCCTTTTCTTTAGACTACAGAAAGAAAATACAATTCACTTTGCTAGTGAAATGCTACAGCAAATACCTTGCATGGTATAAAACTTCTGAATCTGTATCATGAAACCACACTGCCAATATAATACTCCCCAAAGTGGGCTAAAATCCTTGCAGTCTTAGCAGGAGACAGAGCACAGTCCTGTCAGGGCTGAGTGCACCCCCAGGCTCTGCAGCCTCTGCTCCCTGCCCAGGGGTTAGCTGACTCTGCTGGAGGCCAGCTGAGGTGCAGGGCAGTGTGTAAGCTGGGATCAGGTTGCTGGGAACAGAGTTTTTGGAGAAAGATGTGAGACACAGCTTTTAGGGGTCACCTCTTTGCCTGGGAGCTCTATTTAAGCTCAGGTTCAGACACTTAGCTCCGACAAAGACCACGTTGCAAGTATGCCTGTGCCTTGCTGCTTTTGGTTGTAACCCTCACCCACTGACTTGACTTTCTGGCTTAACTTCAGACCTGCTTCATCACTATGGATTTGTCTGACACTTGCTGGGAGGTGACTGAACCCTGGTAAACATCACCAGACCTATCATGCTCTCAGGCACCGTGGGAGCATGTTGGTGAGCACGGTGCCCTGTCAACCCCGCTGCTGCCCTCAGCTCCTGGCTCTCCTTCCCCTGGGGAACAGTCCATTCTAGCTCTTCTCTAACAAATTCCACTCGCGAGACGTACAATAAGTAAATCAGCTGCTAATGTCCAAAAAAAAGGGTTTCACTTGACATGCAACACAGAAGTAAACAACGCTTTAAAAACAAAGAAGCATTCAAAAAATTCCTTTTTTTTTTTTTTTTTTTTTTTTTTTTTTTTGAGAGATGGTGAGTTAAAGCAGAAGTGACAACAGCTTTCACTTTATTTGGTAATGCCCCAGACATTAGCATTGACACTAATGTCTGGGGCATTACCTGTCTGCAGAGGCGCTCCTGCCTGCTGACCTAAGGGAAAGATGTGTTAGTCTCTGTTCAGCTCCTGGCAGACAGGGCTTTACTGGTTTTAGTGGTCTTAGAGTTGTGCAGTTGCTGAATAGCTCTGCTGAGTTACTTCCCTTCTTCCATATACAGATGATTCTTTCCAAACATCACTCACAATGTAAAATTAATACTAGGCGGCATATCCTGCCACCATCAAGGTTGCACCTGTTTTGGGTCTGGTCTAAATAGCAGAGGTGGCCTTCAGAACTACCACTCCAACAGATTTGAGAATGTATAAAATTAAATAAATGGGCTATGTTCTTGAAAAGTTTCACATGTTTATCTTGAAAGTAAAATGAAACTAACCCAAAACCATTCAAGACATCAAGCACCTCTGGTAGCTCACCTTCCTTCAGCCTTGGGCATTGCCCTTCTTCAGAGTTGGGTTCAATAGGACCGCACTACTCACAGTAGGCAGAGCTGCCTTCCGACACAATGAATGGGAAAGGAAAGCAGAGCTGTCCCCACTCTCCCCACCCTGGACTCTCTGGTCAGAAAGCACATAGAGCAGAACTAGTTACACATCGGGATATAAGAATCTAGAAAGAAAATGGCATCATTTCAAATCAGCTTCATCCGTTAATGCTTTTCTACGTTTTTGTGTATCTCACAAGGATGCGCATGACTCTCGCCAGCAATCTCCACTTTCTGCGAACACCGATGTACTCCAGTTGATACTCAAATTCTAACATAAATTGAGCTCATATATTCTATATCTTAGGTAGATAAAATGTATAAATATTGTACCATTTCCTATGTGGTATCTTTTTAAAAATTATAAAGTGACTCTAGTTACTATTCTTCCAACAGATAAAGGTGAGTCATGCTGGTATTACAAAAGTAAAGCCCTTTCAGTGCCAGATTCCCCAAGTTTTCTGGACAAAATTAAATGTAAAAACTTAAAATGCAATTAAATTAAATATGGCTTATCTATGCCAACCAAATAGGGCTCATGAAGACCATGGCACCATTTAAGAGAATACGCAACACATTCATTTCTACCAACGTATGCACAGACCTCAGTATTCACCAGATACCTTCAAAATTATAACAGAGAAGCATTTGAGACAGTTGCCTATTGATGGGCATTTACTAGGACTCTCGTGTTAGAACTATACACAAACCTTTTCTTCTCCAGCCCTAAGAAAAACATCAAACTACAATGAGTAAAAATCAAATTAATGCTGTTGAGCTCTATGAGTCAGACTACGAGCTCTTTGAGGAAAGAACCACAGCTGGGTTCTGTACAGATCTCAGCATAAGTAGCAGTTACTGTAAAATAGGTAATAAATACTAGAGCTATCCAGATAAGAGTAATTTTCTGTCAATTAAATCTGGTTTCATTCTGAGTTGGAAAGAAAAACAAGTATTGCCAAATCATGTGAGCAATGAAAGTTTCTCTCACTGATGTCCTGCATGGTCTCTTAGCTTTGGAAGCCAGCAGCTATGAGGACTTTCAAGCTGGGTTCTGGCAGGTTGTGTGTGCTCAGAATCTCAGCTTCTGCCAGCTCTGGGGAGGGTGGCCAAGAAGCCCCACAGCCCAGCTGGTGGGACACCAGAAGGCTGCTTGTTCTGTGTTCAGTCTTTGATCAAATCAAGTGATCGCTGCTGTATATTTTGATTTTGATGAATGCATGTTCCCTGAGGGAAACCATTTCATTAGAAAAGTTCCAACCCATGAGAATGAATACCTTAAATGAGAACCATACCCATTCTTCACCTGTATAAATGGAGTTAAATGTATGGAGTTGTACATTACTTATTAATCCCTTGTGGGATTATTCCAGTTATTAACTGCTGCAACTGGTTAGTGTGGAATCATCACATAACCAGAGACCTCTGTGCATGCTAAAAAGCTCTTTCCTTCTTTGATTATCTAGTTTTCTTGTTTTAAGCAATGTTTTTTAATGCAACATTTTCAAATAAAGAAGAAACAGGCATTTACTCTACAGTCAACACACATTCTCCATTAAGAAGTCTTATGTTTTGCACTAGCTGTGCAAAGAAGCTGCAAGAGTTTCATTGCCGTGCAATGGTAAAGAGATCTTTTGGTCTTGTTTGCAAAACAAAGTCCTTATCCCCCAGAGCTATTCTGCTTCCAGTGATAAATAGTGACGGAGTGAAGATGAAAACAGGACAAAACATACTGATGTTATCATCCGGATTTCAGATTCTCTGAATGTTCACATAAATATGTGCTAAAAAAAGTCTTCTGTTTCTTCTCAGTGGCTTGCACCAAAATCTCTGGTGAGCAGCCAGCGTGGGCACACATGACAGCCACTGACATGAAGCTCTCCAATGCAGTAATGAAACTTGCATTCAAATGCAGAGACTTGCTAACAGTTTTTATTTTAGCTGGTTTGTGCAGCAGCTCGGACAGCATGTGTCAATTCTCCTAATTAAATTGAAAGCTAAATAGCAACACAGACCTTGTTATATGCTACTGTAAGTAGAATTCCTGCAGTGCAGCTCACGTAAGAGCCCAGCAGATGTCAATCAAAGTTCAAGCTTCTGATTCTACCCTGTCAGAATGCTTCAATCTAGTTTATTACTAATATCTGAGGGATGTGCTGTGCCTTCCACTTGCACAGATGTTATTGCTGGGACACAATGAGTCTCTTCATCTCATGTGAATGCACTAATCTAAGTAAGAGGCGGAAATACAATTTATCAGTACCACAGAGGGAGGGGAAGGGTCTTTCCTGGTTACTTAAGTGCTACCTGAATAGGACATGGACAAAATAGAATCAAAGCACTGACTTCACATGCCGCACTAGTCCAGCAGAGGTCAAACATAAGCAGAGGAACACACTGCATCATTAAGGATGATACCACAAAGTACTATTAGCCACTAAAACCCTCTTTAGAACCGCTTCTGCTCTGCTTCAAGAAGGTCCGTGACTAAATCCCAGATTAACCTTGGATTTTTCAAGCGGGAAAAATTAGCGTCTCAGAGACTTCAAAATGTGTACTGTTCTACATCAGATTTTCAGTGGTAGCCAAATAAAAGTTTTACAAAAACATCTTTGGGAAGAGCATTAGACCACATCCATTTCTCTCCTCAAAGTGACATGAGCCTGCAATCAGTGCAGTACATGTTTTCTTGCATAAAGATGAGAGAGCATTCAGCTAACGAGCACCTGCACCTGCAGAGCCCACAAACAACTTGCCCGTAAACACAAGCAGCGGTTTGGGTGGGTGAGGTCTGTGTAATGCACAAAGGCAGGCTAAAGAGCAAACGGCTCAGGCAGCAGCAGCCCAGCAAAAGGAAAGGCGAGTGGAGAGCCAAATGCCAGCTCCCATCCCAAGCAAAAGGTAACATGCGCAAATGCCAGGGAGGAGCAGCTCTACATCAGCACCAGTATCGGCCCTATTTGCAAGTGCAGAGAGGGGAAAGCTTTTCTCCTCGTGGTTTCAGGGGAAAAAAGTGTAAATAGGGCGAGAGCTCCTGTAGTTCAACATTTCACCTTGAATCTTTCAAGGCGAGAGGACAGCCTCTTTACAGAGCAGGTGGAGGCATATCAGTAAACACAGGTGGTTCTCCTAAAACCATCTTCCCTCGGTATCAGAGCAAAGGGCACTTTTCTTCCTAGTCTAAAGCACAGCCTCTTTGTGAGGGCTATTACCCTTACGCTGCCTGTCAAGCAATGGAGCGAGTAAACATGCTCTGGCTTTTCGATAGCTGTAACGTAACCTCTTTGGCTGAAAACTCGTTTCACCAACGTGCACACTGGATGTTTACAGAAAAAAAAAAAAAAGCAAAGCATCCTCAGTCTGTTGAAAGGAAAAAAAAAAAAAGCCTTGCAAAATTTTGCCTTTGGCTGCAGTCTTATTTGCATCTTGCCTCGGGAGCTTGCAGATGACAGCCCTGACATGCATAAATCCTTCTGAAAAACATGAATGGAGGACCCGTATGGCGGGGCTGGGCGCGCTCGCGCGCCACTCCGTTCATGAAAATGTCACTGATGTAAATGAAAAATGCAAATGGCCGCGACTCCAGCTCGGTGGGCGCTCACGGCGGTAACCGGCGCCCCAGCGGCCGCACCGCATCCACGCTCATTCATAAACGCCGAACCGATGGCGCCCGCGGTCTCCTCCCCGCACCCGGCTGCCCGCCAGCGCCAAGGGCACGGCTGCGGGGAGGAGCAGCGGCCGGCGAGCACACGGCCCCCCCGCCCGGCCACGTGCCCGCCCCGCGCGGGCGCGGCGGCCCGCCGCGAGCGGGGGCTGAGCGGCGGGCGGGCTCCCGCCGGCCAGGCCCCGCTCGCCGCCCCCCCGCACTGCCCCTGCCTCTTCCGTACAGACTCCCGCCGCCCCAGCCCCGCCCCACCGCGGCAGGGCTGCCCGCTTTCCCCCGCAGAGCACCGCCGGGCAGCCCCCGCCCGCCGCCCCCTTCGCGGATGAATGGGCACGGGAGGGGGCGGGCTCCCAGGCGCCGCCCCGCCCCGCTCCCCTCAATGAGAGCGCCGGAGGGCGCCGCCCCGCCCCCAGCCCCGCTCGCCAGCCCGCCCGCTGCGCCGCCGGGGCGCGAGCCGCCCGCCGTCCGCGCGCCGGCTGCTGCGGCGGGGAGCAACCGCCGCTCCCCCTGGCGGGGCGGGCGGCGTCCCGCGGCCGGTGCCCCCTGCCCCGCGGCCCGGGCCCGCAGCCCCCGCCCCCCGGAGAACACCGCGCCGTTGCCACCCCCGGCGCCGCGCTGGGCTCCGCCGAGCGGGCCGGGGCTGTGAGAGAGCGCAGCAGCCCCCCGGGCGGGCTGAGAGGCGGAGCCGCCGGCCGGGCGGGCAGGGCGGAGGTGTGTGTGGGGGTGCGCTTCAGCACCTCGGCCCGGCGGACAGGGACGGGAGCCGGCCGGCAGCCCCCGGCTCTCCCCCGCCGCGTCCCTCCGCTGAGCCCCGCCGGCGCCTCTCCGCTCGCCCAGCCCCCGGCAGCAGCCCGCAAGCCACGGGGGAAGCGGTTTTCGGCGTCCCGCAGCCTTAACTTTCCCCCGCGGCTGCGGACGCCCGCCTTGCCAGCGGGGGGAAGCGAAACCGACCCCCGGGTTCCCGCCACCACCCCCGCAAACCCCACCTCGGCGAGGGGGAACGGGGAACTTTGGGGGAGCGCGACTCACCCAGGACGTTCCCGACGAGCGCCACGATGAAGACGACGATGTAGCCGGCGATCAGCGCCCATTCGTACTCCTTGGGATGCAAATACTCCTTCCAGAGGTATCGCAGGAACTCCTCATCGTCGTAGTCGGAAGAAGGGGTTAAAAGAGCCTCCCGCGTTTCGTTTAGCTCCGACCCCGTCGTCCAATTCCTGCACGGAGGGGAACCATCCTCGGGTTGAATCCCGGACATCCCTGGTGGTTGGTCCGGGGGCTGGGGAAAAAAAAAAACCAAAACCAAACCAAAACCAAAAAAACAAACCCACCACCACCGACAACAGCAAAAAACAAAACAAAACAAAACAAAACCCAAACCAGAAATCACCAGACCCTCTCAGAGCATCCGAGCTTTCTCCCGCCCGTCCATCGAGGCTTGTGGTTGCCAGTGCGAAAAGCGGGGTGTGGGGAGAAAAATGACGCGGGAACTTACGGGAGCCAATGCGGGAACAGGCTGGGGATCCGCGTCGGTCCCCAACCCGCCCTGACCAGCCTTTTCCCCGGCCGGGCAGGGGGCTGAGCCCCCGCAGGTTGCGTGCCTCGGGTGCCGGACTGCACCCACCCCCGCTGGAAAAGTCCCGCCTGTTTCGGACGACGCCATTTTCGTCCCCCAAAACCATGCACCCCACCCCCCCCCCATCTCTCCCCCCCCCCCCTCCCCCCCCCGACCCTCCTTCCCGGCTTGTCCACCCCTCTTCCAACTCCGTTTCCCCTCGGTTTCCCACTGCACAGGCACTTTAGACCTTTCTACATTAAATACCGTAAGTGTTCAATGTATTTGTAGATCAAAGGCAGTGGAAGGCTGCTGTGGAAGGAAGCACAGGGTGAAAGGAGCTGTTAAAAACGAGTGGCTGATGAGACTGTCTCCTTTCAGCGCCCCTTTTAAAGTGGGGCTGGGGTATGGGGCTAAAATAGAGGAATTAGGTTTCCTTGGATTTGAAGATCACTGAGAACTCACCATAGGCTTGAGTCTAGCGTGCAGACTCCCTGCGCTGAGGCTGTTTCACACGTCCAGCTTGGGATCTCCAGGCAGCACCTGCCCCTTAGCTATTCTGAATTGAGCTGAGCTGGCAGAAAGCAATTCAAGAGAGCACAGAAGTGCTAGTTAAGTTAAGGAGCGTGATAGGATTCCTGGCTTTTGGTCACTGCTTCTTGAATTATTTTCATACTTTGCTCAGTGTACAGTACCCAAAAGAGAAGGGATAGGTCTGGATTTGTCCCTCTCTGACTCAACACCCCCCACTCACCCCCCCCCCCCCCCTTATTCAGATAATCTGTTCAATTCCTAGCTGAATAATTTAATGAGTCTTATCTAAGCACCACTTCCATTGTGAAATGGCACACCTCGCCCAGTTAAGCATCTCAGTGCAGAGTCTGCACCTCCATAGGAACGGAGGAACTGTTATGGTGGGACTCTACTTCCAACACGTAGGCGTAATAGAGAGGCAGATGCTCAAAAACACGGTAGTGCTTAGCTCTAGACAGCAGTTCAGCTTCCTGAACTGTTCTTCATGGGTTTGCCACCTTCTCTGTCGCCTTCACAGTCCAATACAGCAAACCTGCACCCAGTGTTGCCTTTGGGCACCTATTTCTATAGACCTGCTCTCTTTGCTTTAGCTCCCTGTAACATAAAGAAAAAAAATCCCTTTCCTATTAGACAGGGAAGCTGAGTGGACTTTTTAGGCTAAATATGTTAAAGGTTGAGATGTACTTGGATATATAAAGGTGGGATCAGCACCTATCTTACATAAATTAGAAAGGCAGATTTTGCAAGTGTCATAAATAAAGATTAGACATGCTGCAACTAATGAAAACATCTGAGGTTACATTAGTTGAGGAATGAGTTTTGGGAAGTGGTTTAAACTCTCCCAAGAATGTGGGGATGCACGTCTACTTGGTACACAAAAAGAGACGTATTTAAGGAGCTTGTCATGGTCTTCACTAGTGGTGTAAAGACTTAGAGCATGACCATTTGGTGATCAGTAACAGACAACCACACGCATGAACTCCCGCTTGTTTCATACGTTAAACTGTTGGTCTATAATTCCTATATTTGCCTCCAAGTTGCCATAAAGTCTGAAATAGGTAACACCTTTTTTGACATAGAGTGCTATTTTCTTCCTCCCTCACCAATAGTAGGGAACTGAATTAAAAAGGTATAAGTATTAAGGAACAACACGGTTCTATGAAATATACACCTCGGGGCTCATCATTTTTTCAACAAGATTGCAAGTTTGATTGATAAAGACATAAATAATTGATTATGCAGATTGATAAACTGCATGAATTTGGTATTCCTTGAGTACTGTAAGACATTTGCTTTGATTAGTACAGCACATTCTGATTAGGAAGACAGGATAGTAAAAAAATCAATATGGCACACATTATAAAGATTAAAAACGGGCTAACTAACAGACCTCAGAATGAAATGGTAGGCAAGGAATCGTGGCTGAGCCTGTGCATTTCTACTGTCAGTTCTTGGTTCTGTTACACTCATCGTTCAATGACCTTGAAGAAGCTGGCAGGTGATCCAAAGATCAGGGGTAATCAGCTAAACACGCACTCTCATCACAAATCTGTAGCCAGAAAGCTTCGTGTGATCCTTGATGGTATAAATATGATGTGAAAACAGATTAAGGTATACAGAAGTATGAGCAAAGCTTGACTAAGCAAAAATATTCACTGTGTACAAAACTCTGCTACTGAGGAAGTACTTTTCAAATTGAGTCATTTTAGCTATACATTTTAAAATCAAGATCTAATGCCTTTCTGAAAGATAAGTGCTAGCTGAAATGGGAATTAATTCAGAAATGTCTCATGACCTGTAGTACGCAAGAGGTCAGACTAGATGATTACAGTAGTCCCCTCTGGCTTTCTAATTTGTGAAAGTGCGTTAGCCAAATAGATTCGCCTGATGAATTTTAGTGCTGATTTATCTTTTAATTATACTATTTGCATCAAGACTAGCACAACAGTTTAAATCTGTTCCTTTCATATGCAAGCGAGCAGCAAATGCTCAACAGTATGTAGTTCTTATTTTGTTAACTGGTTTTTTTTTTTCAGTTCAAAGCCTATTTAACATGTGGTTTTACAAACTTCCACAAACAAAGAATATACCAGCTACCCAGCACTTAAAAGAAGCATAAATTCAAGGTTATATCTATTAACCTTCTTATCTCAGGAGAGTACTGTCTGGTACTTTATTAGCTAAAAGGTTCACATACATTGATATCTCTTCTAATCCATAACTTTTCATCACTAATCCAAAAATACTGAAATGAAATTACCAGCCCTAGAAGGTATGCCTTGTGGCTTTCAATGCTACTTATTATATGATATTTGACCATGTGAATATAAATCAAACACAATTTTATGCTTTATTGCATCTGATAGCTCACAGGAACTGACACTCATAGAGAATGAACCAGCCCTACTTCAGCATCCAAGTTTATTTCTTTGTCAAACACATTTTCCCCCTCCATAATAATAATTCTATTGCAGACTTACATTTTTATTAATCACACAAATAGGCAGCATTTTTTTGTATCTCAGAGACTAGCCCTTTAATTTAAAAATCTATTTGATTCAGGGGATTAGCTCCATACTAGTCTAATAGCATATTAAATCAGGAGCCTTTTATCAAAGCAGAATGCATTTTAAAGTTTTTGCAAACTTGGGTTAAGAGGTGGTGGAGCTGGAGGATTTCTGTTCAGCCTTTGCTGAACATTTTAACAGGTGCTTTCATTCTTGGGAAGCAAACCACATAAGCACGGATGCTGAAAGGAAATCGACTGCTGTACTGGCAGAGGAGACGAACTGCGTATGTCCTTTCCTTCCCATCTTCCTTTGACTGCTTTTATTCAACAGCTTTTCTCTGTCTCCTTTCTCTCTCTTAAGGAATATTCCACATGACGGTTCAATAGAAAACCACCAGCTTTACTGTTTATTTACTTGAGCAAACCTGCTCAGTCATGTTCCGGATTTTGCCTGTCAAGCCCCTCTGGTATCTTTCCTCCTATAATGGTATTTCAAGGTGGAAGTGCTGCTTCCCCGGCAACAGCACTAAGTAGTTCCTGAGAAGCAGATGGGCTATCGTCGGCTAAATAGTGAAGATGGTAAATGAGCAAGTAGAGAGAAGCTAAGAGCAAGACAAGAAGAGAGAAGCTAAGAGCAAGACAAGAAGACTGATAGAAAAAGCCAGGTTTGGAAATCTATACAGACATAAAATTCAGTGGGGCAATAAGGGTAGTAACTATCAGGCAGTAAGGTGTAGAGAGCCACAGAAGAAAAATGAATACTGTATTTTTTGCAAAAAGAATGAATTAATCAGCAAATTTTATAAATGTACATAATAATGTTCCATCACACAATGCATTTGCAGCACCACATTTGCTTTAGGCCCCTTCTTGTCTTAGCATTAATTCAGTACTGAATTGTAGATTAAAGAGGCAAAACTAGTTTTAACATGAGAGATATTACTCAAACCTGCTGTTGAATTTTTGGAACCACTGGTGCTATAAGAAGCATCCAGCAGTTAACCTTGTTTAGCCAACCTCAGGCACCTCTCTCTTCATGTGCAGAAAGCGGGATCCTGTTCAGCAGGATCCTGTTTTAACCAACCCAAGAGCTTGCTAAGATAGCGTTACCCAAACATGGCAAGAATATCAGCTATGCTCTATTGATTTATTAGCTCATGAGCACCATAAAAATGAGGCAAAGCTAAGAGAACTTGCTCTGTTTCTAGCATGATCAGATAAGAAAGAGGATCAGTTGGTTAGATCATGCCACCTTCATTAGTAATATCCACCAGTGCAGAACATATTTGAAGTGAAAAAGTCTGATTCTAGTCCCATTCACAGTAAATTAGAATTATCTCCATTCATGTTAGTAGCATTATGCTGCTGTGATACAAATTAAAATAGTACACTGCATAGTTGTGCAAATTCAGATGAACTGAAAGCAATACGAGAATCTGAGTCTCGGTGAAAATTCTGTTGTGCAACCTGCAACAGAATTACCTGGCATCGTTCCTGTGTGTTACAGGTATAATTTCCAAGGTGGTACAACTCATACATATATGTATATATATATACACACACACACACACACACACACATATATATATATATATAAGTATACTGGTCCTCCATGCTTTTATTGGGCCATTTTCTTATTAACAGCCAAGTACTAAAAGAAGTTCAGAAAAAAAATTGGGTTTGTCATATGAAAATGAATGTGTTCCATCTGCAGTATTCACTCCTCCACCATGTCTACAAATATTTAAAAACAAACACATTTAATGATCAGGGCACAGATCCAACCTCAATAGAACAAATTACAATATACCTTTCCCAAAGAGGTTTCTGAACTGTATATGAAAGCTGAAAGAAGGATGCCTGTTTTTAGGGCTTTTTTTTTTTTTTAGCAAAACAAGGCATGCCCATTGATAATTTCAGTCAGCAAGTTTAAATAAGTAAAAAATAAAAAGCTCTTCTTAACTTCATGTTTATGTGAATACTGGAACTCATTGTTGTAGAAACCAAGGCAAATTTATTACAAGTCCATCAAAGCTGTTAAATGAAGCAGTTTGGATGCAGCATTGCACTCAAGAGCTCTGAAGCCAGAGAAAATATAAATCCAAATATAAACAGTTTCTTAAAATTAGTTTCCCTAGCATCTGCTCCTGACCCATTTGGAAACAGCACAGGATCTTTGGTGTGATCTGAGACAAGATGGATGCTTTTATATTAAGTATTTTGAGGAATAAGAGAGAAAAGGTACAAAGCTTTTTTTTTTTATAAAGATTTTTGTTATTTTAGAGGCCTTTCAAATGAATTTAGCACAAACCTCCAGTGCTCTAGAAAGCATTGCATTATTTAAAGTAAAGGTTTTCATGGCGATTAGAGCTCTAGATCTACCCTTTACAACATGCAGCAAGGAGCAACCTTTGTTCTGCAGAATGTACGTTTTAAGTAGAGAAGATAGATGAAGAGCGAGAAGGAAAACAGTGACAAAGATAGTTTTAAGTGACGCATCACTTTCGGTATATGAAAGCTAAATGACACTGACTTGTATTACAGGCTATGACCTATATTTTCTGTATTCAGGTTCACTGACCCACTGACATAAGATCAGACCAAAAGTACTATATTGTCCTGTTGTTTTCATCAGACTGTTTCTTATTCTGTTCTCTAATCCCTCAGAAAAGCAGGTCATATTGCATGAGGTCAAAGTTCCCTCTAATCAGTGTTATGTCTCTGACAGTGGCCAGGAATAGATGTGTAGAGGAGAACATAAGGGTAAGGCAAGTTTGAAATGATACTTCCCATCATTACAACTTCCCCTTTGAGCAATCTGCAAGTTAGCAGCTTCCCAAGGCAAACCATTATGTCTCGTTTATAAATAGGTCTTTATGTTTTTTCCCCAACAATTTTGGTTAATTGTTTTCTGAACCCATCTGAACCTCTGGCTTCCACTGCAACTAGAAACAATGATTTCCATGGTTTGTTACAGTGTTCCTCCTTTACTACCTTTAAAACTGCTGCTGGATAATTTTATTTGGTTTGTTGCTCACATATTGTAAAATTTAGAATGTTTCCCTTTCCACTTTTTTCATACCACTTGTGATACTCTTTTCCTCAGTCAATCCTTCTTGAAAGGATCTCCATTTCAGCAATCATTTTATTTTTGTTTACTCAACTTATCATCATCAGAAAACTTTGTTACCTTTCATATTCATGTCCTTTCCTAAATCATCCATGAATACGGTGACTAACACAAGTCTAGTGTAGGTCCCTGGATCTAGTAATAGAATTCTACTGGAAACTTTTTCCATTTTCATAAATAATTATTTATTTCTACTGTTTGTCTTTTCCCCTTGAACCTGTTATTAACCACATGAGGACATGTAAGATGATAATTTAGCTTCATAAAGAGTATTTCAAAGACCCTGAAAATAGAAAACTTTTTGAAAACACAGTTATACTTCATAAAATTTAAGGGAAATGTAATAGATACGTGATGTGTACCTTCCCTCTTCAAAAGCCATGGCAATTCTTTTCTATTATGTGTATTCACATGCCTACTACCTCTATTGCATCAAATTGCAAAGCAAACAAAATGGATTTACCAGTCCAGTGCTTCAAAGCCATCTGTAGGCCCTGTAAGTCTGGCTACATATTTGACATCTTTCATGTCTCCTGTATTGTTTTTATCTGGAGGTTACACATTTTAGCTATTAGGCTAAGAATTTAGTGTTTGGATTCCTTTAGTACATGTTGTGAGTATCACCAGGTCTTGGAAAACTTTTGAGACTGTTTTGTCTAAATGGCAAATACTGGTACTGGCAAATACTGATTTGTATATCATTTGTACTTAGGAACTACTTGATAGGAGACAAGCTAGGTATGAACTGGTTCACATTCCAGGTTTTAACCCTTTTCCTTCCTTTTTCTAGAATATCATGGTCATGGGCTGGCTGCTAAAGTGGCATCCAGTTTTTGCAAGCCCCTGCAATTTTCCAGGGAACTGTCTGTGAGGTGAAGCCTGTGACAGTGTCCCATATAACGCAGGCATAACTTCTACAGCTTACTGAGTATCTTTCTTCTTTTCAAAAGCGTGCCTGCCAACATCCTCATTTAAATCAACCATTCCAGGTTATCTTCTATTTCAGGTTTCATGTCTTTGCATAGCAGTATTCATACATGTGATCTTGTTTTGGTGGGGTTTTTTGGTGACCTGTTCAAATAGACCATATTTATTCAGTCTTTTTTTGCTGTCACTTTCATGATTTTTTTTGTTTTGCCCTATATACTATACTTCACCTGAGTACAACATTCTGTAACTTCACTACCAGATTAATCATCTCAAATGGTGTACTTCTCAGCACATTGGCTTTCAGACCATTAGTTCAAAAACTTCCCCATAACTATTCTTATTTTAAGTTTTATCAATCGATTTCATTGTCCTTGGATGGACTATTTCTCTCGTGTCAGTTCCATTTTTTCTTAACGTTTTGCTGTTCCTAATTAACTGATTCTGCTCTTCTTTATGCCACTTCTCAGACACATATTGACACTCTGCACTCTCTCTAGCCCTCTGTATGGTACGGAGAACATTTCTCAGTACATCTTTTCTCAGAGATTTTATATCATCTGCAGCTACTATTCTATATGACCTCTTTACATTTCCATTTTTATGTTAAGTCATCTGAAAACAAGACAGAAGTATTTTTTCATGAGAATCGTTCACAAAGCGTCAAAATTTTTTCTCTTCATGTCTTTCTCCACTCTTTGCTATTTTGTTTCTTAAGGTGTGATTTCATATTCTATTTATGCACTTATCATATGGCATTTAAAAACTTTACTGCTGCCTATATAGTTTATCCCATACTTACTTAATATTTTTTCTAGCTTAAAAAATATTTCAGTTAGGTAACAGGCAAGATCTTACTTTCCTCCTGTTTTTAATGAACTGTTGCATGAATATTTATCTTAATCATTCAATGAAATGCTAATAAGAGCTTTTAAATGGCTATACGCTACTTTGCACTGTAACACGCAGAACTTTGCAGTAATTTCCCTAGTTGCTCTAAGGCTTCTTGTGGTAGAAAAACATGCTTTCTGCATCAGAAATTGAAGATATAATGGCATACAATTTCTGAAAAAAACAAAGAATTTTTTGCACATTTTGACCTGACCCATCTTGGACAGGATTTTAATCTTTCCGTCTATGGGGGGAAAGTGCCAGCATAAACTGCAGTGATTTGTTTTTATTCTGCAGTTTGCTACTGCAGCTATAAAATGTCTATTTACTAAGGAGATTGTTAGCAAGAATTCTGAAGCTGAACACCAAATCAGCGAATAGCTTGATTTTTCAGGCTCTGAGATGCTGCTGGGCCTAAATAAATAAATAAATAAATAAATAACAGAAATTGTCTCTTTTACAGAATCCCTAAAGCTAGAACCTTTAGTGGTCTTCTCCAGCTCCTCAAGTATTGAATATTGCGTTCTGTGTTCATCTCTTACTGTCAGTTCCATATTTCAATAAGTTTTACCTTGCCTGGCTGCGCATCAAAGAGTATTGTCAGTACTATCCATTATCCAATGCCCTATTAGACAGCGACAGGCTCAGATATTTACTCTGTTAAACACTGTAAACCAATAATTCAACTTGCAAAAAGAGGAAAAGATAATAAAATGAAAAAAAAAAAAGCCAAAAAACACCAAAAAGGAAAGGAAAGGTTAAAAACCTAGATACAGATCAACCTTGTACTGCAAAAATTAGCCTAGCCTGAATATCGGATGAGTCTTTTGGTGAATTAAACCCATATTTTTGTATCTCCATCACGTTACCTTGCATTTTCTGAGACAAATCTAGCTTCAGTTCTCATGCCTGAGAATACCAGTCCTTATGATTAAGGACAGATTTTTCTCTCCCCTTTGCCCCTTGACAACTTTTGAGCCTCAGATAATTATATTTCTGTCTGCTATTAAAATCTTTTTGTATCTATGATTTAAAATAAAGATGTGTGTGCACTTGCCAGGATGAACCTTTTATCTATGGAGGGGAGGAGGAAGAAGTCATTTAAGGACTGTTCCTGCTACTGGTAAAGGCAATTGGGAAAGGATCAGTCCTGTGCCCAGGCATATGAAAACTTACCCCCCTATTGGGTAGCACCCCAGTGGGGTTGGCAGGACCCTGAATGAGCTCAGACTTGTGCCAGTGCAGACCTGACTGTTGATTCGGACCAACGAACCGGAAACCCAACAGCACAGGAACCTTCCTTGCTTCTCCTGGTTTTAAGCAAGCTGCAAGCTTTCAGAGTCATATGTGTAAACCAATTATTATAATCTCTCACATTACTGTTACATTTTGGGGCACCAGCACTGAAAAGGACAAACACATGTTTTTCTGTGGAGTTGAAAGTGTGAGGCAGTGCTTAATATGCATCAAGTGGTGAGTATGAACCTGGAGACCACAGCAGACCTGCAAGCTTAGGACTCTTTCAGTAACAATTTTGGGGGGATGTCTGAGTATGTGCAATTTTTACAATGGTTTGTGAAGATAAATAATCCAATTTTTTTTCAGGATCTCAGTCTATAAACCAGACTTTCACTCTGTGATACTGTTAATTCTTTCCTCCTCTAAAGTGTAATTATATTGGTTGCACATTTTTCATTTACAATATATTATAGAACAACTTGCGAACAAGGCAGCCTTGTCTCAGTTTAAGTTCAGCTGGATCATAATTAGCCAAGATCTTCAACTAAAGATCTGAAGATCTCATGGTAAATCATGAGCGCAGCTTGGGAAAGTATTATTTGAAAAAGCATTATTCACTTTTTTCCTTCCAAGTTTCTTGCCTCTTTAAATGCTTAAGCCGCCTCAGATGTTCCTCACTGTTTCTTTGGCAGATTTTTCTTCTGGATTTCAAAACTCTAGGTGTAAAAGCCATTTCTTGTGAAGCACAGCTAAGCTCTTAGCATTTTCACTACAAGCAGGATTATGTTTAATGAACTTCATGAGGATTCTGTATGTTTCTACACACTGTAGTAAATTGGTTGCATCCACTTATAGAAAACTCTGACATTACTTAGCCCCATCTTCTTGTTATTCATCTGCAAACTGCATTCACAGAACTTCCTTACTATGAATGTCTGTACAAACATAAATTTAAGGTGCGGTAAGTAAAGGAGCTGAAGGATGACAAGTTGAGCACCTATATTTATATGAATTACATAAATGCTGGCACTGGTGCACTGACTGAAGTCCAGACTAAGTCCACTAAGTCCAAACTAAGTGTCAGAACTTGAAAAATCTGTCCCTTCCTTTAGCTGTCTTGTCTCCTTTCTGTAAATTTGCTTAATCATTCATTTTGTATAAAAATAATCACAAATTATTCTGGCTTCAGAATATCTACTCACATCTACAAATAGCTAAATAGAGTTGGTCTATAACCTGTATAAAGATATATGTATTTTGTTGCAGGACTTATAAATTGCTTCTTCGTTTTCCATTCTCCTTGCCAGGGAATATGAGTAAGCTGGACCATGAGATGCAGAATCTACACTGAATAAAGAGCTGTTATAAGTGCACCCCAAATTATTAGCTACGCTATTGTTAAAGTTCATTGAAGGTCCCTAATTAATATGTATGTGCAGGGAGAAAGGACAGTTTGGAGAATGATACAAGAATATAGTATCATTAAACAGATCAGTGGTCTTGTCTCACCAGTAATACTGTTGGATGTGCGAGTCAATCTGTTATTCAAAAAGCACACAGCAGGTTTTGAAGATCTTTGTAAAAGGGTGGTGAGAATGATAAAGACAATGAGAACGTTTCTGTAAATGTTGAAAAAAGGGGAATATTTACCACGGGAAACAAATCAGAAAGGCTATTAGTAAAAGTGTGCCAAAAAATGAACAGGAAGAGGAAAGCAAACTACGCATTTCTGTTGTCTCCAACTCATGGCACAAGAAGGAACCACTGAATGAAATCAGTAGTGGGAAAGACAGAATAAATCCCACAGCTTTTCTTCCAACAAGGTAAAAATAGCCTGTAGAACTCATTAAGGTAAAAAATTTAGCTACCTTTTAGAAGGTCTCATCATTCATACAGATAACAAGATAACCAGGCTTGTCACTGCTAATTATAACAAAAGGTTTGGCTTAGCTTTCCTGTGTTATAAAGGTGAGATTTCTGAAGTTTCCCATGGAAAATTAAACTACCTGGTATTCTATTGCTCATAGGTTAACACACTATGAAATTAGTTCAATAAATTTAATAAGCTCACCTCAAAACCAGCTAAATTTCTTTTCTCCACAAATCCAGCTTACTGTAAGTGAACAAATTATCCCCAGGTAAACTATACATCTACTTCTGTCACAAAATAACCACAAAGGTAGATGACTACAGTTGAGCCAAATGTTTTCCAAGTTACATTATCAGTTGCAAATAAAAAAAAATAAATAAAAGAAAGCAACTTAAGGAAAGTATTCTTGAATATAACATTATAACCTTCTCTGTGGCTAATTCAGAAAACAGGTTTCACCTCAGTGCAAAACCTGCATAAACGTACACCTCACAGTATAGACATTCCAACTCAGATATGCAGATTAAACCCCTCCAAATTGTGCCTGTGTGGTGTATGCAGGCAAGATAACCTCACAGACTTCTAGTAACGCATGCATTCTTAAAGTCTGTACTTGGGTCTTACTCAACTCTCCTTCTACAGAGAATAAGAGGGGCTAGCATAAGTAACCTGGAAACTGTCCTAAATTACTCTTCAGTAATTCAAGACATTTACACAGAAACAGGCTCCCTATTCCCAGATCCATTAACAGAGCTTAATATTGTAGGTTGAGAGCATGCTGGATAGCAAGCAATGCTCCAGAGAAGAGAACTGACACTGCCTCCTGTGCATCAATCCGCCTCCTAGGAAATGAGTATTTAATTCATTATCCAAAAAGTATTCCCTCGCTTTACTAGGGATAGGTTAGTCAGACCATTTTTTTCTGTGCTGTGAGGTGGAATACAGTTAAGAGGGAATATAGTTTACCTAGCAGCCAAACACCTCCTTTTGCTGTTAATACCACTGCAAGCAGCATTGCAGTGTAGTGTTGATAATACCTGCGCTTGTGTTGCACTGTATTGCTGTAAGACTGTACGTTATTATCTTGTGACTTTCAATACTTTTTCTTTCAGCCTGAAGTGCAAGATGTGCATTTCCTACATAAATACTATGTTAAGCATTTATTTTCTTCAAATATGACCATTCCTCATGCCCAAATAAACACAGCTTCTTTGCTGTTCTTTACACTGTAGCATTTTATGTTATTATATATTAAATTATTACTCTAAGACTGTCCTGGTGACCAGTCTTTGAACCTAGATTTTAGATTTGCTCTGTGAATATTGTTTTGCTTGACATTTATTCATAGGCAGGTTTTTTTAAAAAATAATAATAATGAAATTATTCCCAGATAAGCAACAATACTGACCTTGAATGCTGAGGAAGTTTTACTTTGTACCAGGGTTTATATTATTTTTGGAAAATTACAATTATCTCTATTGAATTCTGTGTGTATTTTCATTGTAAGACAAAAAATATTAAATAACTAATAACTAAAACAAATAAACAGGTAAAACCAGTTATTAAAAAATAACAAAATAGTCAAAACTGCAGTACTCAAAATAATTTCATTTTTAGAATAAATTGCTGTCTGAACAAGCTTCTGGAAAGTATATCACACATATAGGGATGTACCACAGAGCAATGGGTAGCAACTCTGCTCCATGTGTTCCATTAAATTGTCTTTGACCAGTTTCAGAAAAGTTCTGCTGTTTAGAGTGGAAGTTGACTTCAGATGAACAAAACATTTACCATCTGCTTGTCTATGTGCTTGTCCCCAGAGTGCCTATGCATGTGTTTAACTGATAAATGAAGTAATGAATACATCTGTAATTTTAATTAAACAAGGCCAGGGCCTGTTCTCTGGTCCTGAGTTAACGTGTCACTGGCTAGCTACATCAACACTACTTTGCACTTGGCTTTGGGTCTCCTTGACTGCATCTCTACTGGTGCTGGCTATATCTATACAGTAAACTAAACAAAATCTAAGCAATGCCTGAATATGATTTGGAGGCTAAAATAGGACAGGAACCATTTTCAACACATAGTTTTCAGGACACCACCCATTTTCCAAGAGAAGAGTTTATCTGTGCTGACATGCACCATGCCACGTCAACTGGTGTCATCCTGGCTTGTTTGTTTGTCCTTGGATCCTCCTTCTTGCCCTTCTTGAAGATGGATGTGACGTTTTCACTTTTGCAATCAGCAGAAATCTTCCCTGATTGTCATGACTTTTTAAAGATGACAGAGAAAGACCTCTCAGTGAGATTAACCAGTTCTTTCTGCATCACTGGATTCTTCCCATCCCATGGAGATATATTTGCTTAACAGTTCCTTAACTGTGTCTTCTTCTGCTATAAGTTGTGTTCATTCTCACACCCTCTGCTACTAGACACAAGAGGCTTGAGAGCAGACCTTACCAGTAAAGACTAAGAGAAAAATGTTATTGAATACTTTTGCCTTTTCTGTGTCCTTTGCCACTAGGTGAGCACATTGACTAGTAAATTCACATTTTCCTTATTTTTCCTTCTGCTGCTGCTGTACATTAAGAAAGTCTCATTTTCATTCATGGACCTCACTAATTTCAGCTCCAGCTAACCTCTGGCTTTCCTAACTCCACCCCTACATGCTTAGACAATATGTTTATATTTCCCCAAGTAGCCCATCTCCATTTCCACCTTCTCCGTATTTCTTTCTCATTTGTCTCAACATGATGGCAAATCTGCTTTCAGGACTGGACAAGATAAAATTTATCATAGTCACCTGATGTGAAAGGCTTAACAGTACTGACACTGCTAGTACAAATATGTTCATAATTTTTTGAAGAGTTTTAAAGCTAAGTCAGGAATGATAATGGAGTGACCATATGAGTGGACAAGGGAAGAGCTACAGATGTCATCTATCTGGATTTCTGTAAGGCCTTTGACATGGTCCCACAAAACATCCTTCTCCCTAGATTGGGGAGATACGGTTTTGATGGGTGGACTGTTTGGTGGGTGAGGAATTTGTTGGGTGGTCATATCCAGATGGTAGTGGTCAATGGCTCAATGTCCAGATGGAGATACGTGACAAGTGGTGCCCCTCAGGGGTCTGTACGGGGACCAGTACTGTTTAATCTCTTCATCAATGAAATGACAGTGGAATTGAATGCACCCTCAGCAAGTTTGCAGATCACACCAAGCTGAGTGGTGTGGTTGACATGCCTGAGGGATGAGATGACATCCAGAGGGACCTGGACAAGCTCCAGAAGTGGGCCCGTGTGAACCTCATGAAGTTCAACAAGGCCAAGAGCAGGGTCCTGCACCTGAGTCAGGGCAACCCCCAGTTTCAATACAGGCTGGGGGATGAAGGGATTGAGAGCATCCCTGTGGAGAAGGACTTGGGGGTACTGATGGATGAAAAGCTGGACATGAGCTTGCAATGTGCACTCACAGCCCAGAAGGCCAACCATACCCTGGGCTGCATCAAAAGAAGTGTGGCCAGCAGGTCAAGGGAGGTGATTCTGCCCCTCTACTCTGCTCTGGTAAGACCCCACCTGGAGTACTGTTTCCAGCTCTGGAGTCCTCAGCGCAGGAAAGACATGGACCTGTTGGAGAGGGTCCAGAGGAGGGCCACAAAAATTATCAGAGGAATGGAGCACCTCTCCTGTGAGGAAAGGCTGAGAGAGTTGGGGTTGTTCAGCCTGAGAAAGTGAAGGCTGTGGGGACACTTTCTTGAAGCCTTTCAATACTAGAAGGAGGTTTATAAAGAAAGATAGGGACAAACTTTTTAGTAGGGCCTGTTGTGACAGGACAAGGGGTAATGATTTTAAACTGAAAGAGGGTAGATTTAGACTAGATATAAGGAAGAAATTTTTTACAGTGAGGATGGTGAAACACTGGAATGGGTTTGCCCAAAGAGGTGGTAGATGCCCCATGCCTGGAATCATTCAAAGTCAGGTTGGACGGGGCTCTGAGCAACCTGACTGAGCTGAAGATATCCTTGCTCATTGCAGGGTGGTTGGCCTAGATGACCTTTAAAGGTCTCCTCCAACCCCAGCTATTCTATGATTTTGTGATTCTATGAATCATCAGTTCTTCACAGCTAGCATAAAACTTGAATAAATAAATCCCATTATATGTTCTCTTTGAATCATCAGAACTACATTAACATCCTTATTTTTCATCTGAGTGCAGCTGGTACTGCTAGGTGACCCAGTAGCACCAGATCTTGGGTTAATGATGGTTGAACTGTGGCCTACATCTTGCTGAAATGTAAGCAGGGAGCTGTCGGTTACCTCTCCTGTGGATTCCAGCTGTAGGTCCTGCAGTGCCTACCACAGTGTTCAATATTTATTTCCTGTTGGACACACTTTGTTTACTTAGTTAGGATGGATTTTCCTAGGAAGAGGAGAAGTGCCTTTGATGTTTTTCATGACAAGTGCTATATGCGTTATGTTTGGACTAAGTTTTCTGTTAAATGAAATCAGGCAGCGCAGGTAATAAATCATAGCAGTTATAAATCAATAAAAGCCTATGAAAGTTAGAACAAACTACCTTGTTCTTATTCCAAAATGCAGACTTTGAAAGAAAACCACAGTAACCTAGAAAACATAAAGAAACAGAGTTAAAAAAGACTGCTCAACTTTGAAGAGCTTATTGTGGGAACAGACAAGAAAGAAAAATGTGGGAGGTCAAACAGGAAAAGAGACACATGTAGGCCTTTATAATGACCCAAAGAAAATCACTCAAGCTGCTGGAAATCAAACTCATGTCTCTGCATTCCAAACCTTGTATCTTACACACCAGACCTTTGCACCTCAGAACTACAGGACTGTGACTAGTGTGGCAATGTGGCCCCTTAAAAAAGGGGTATCCACAAGCCCAAGTATTTTAATATATCCTTTACATCTGAAACTATGTTCTTCCCTTGAAGCAGTGAATCACAGAGAAAATATGACTGTGTGCCCTGTTAATCAAAGCCTCCATTCCCTGTGCTGGATACCTATTGAGGGTTACACACAAGGGAAGTTGCTGGAAAGACCTGAACAGATGATGCTCTTAATCAGCACCTATTAAGGCTTCTCCCAAGCTCAGTTTAGCGCCCTGTAACATGGGGGAGTCACTTAGCTATGCTTCGGTGTCCTGGTTTCAGCTGGGATAGAGTTAATTTTCTTCACAGAAGCTAGCATAGTGCTGTGCTTTGGATTTAGTACTAGAAGAATGTTGATAACACACTGATGTTTTTAGTTGTTGCCAAGCAGTGCTCAGACTGCTCAAGGACTTTTTGAGCTTCTCCTGCTCGGCCAGGTGCATAACAAGCTGGGAGTACAGCACAGCTAGGACCCAAACTGTCCAAAGAGCTATTCCATACCATATAACGTCATGCTCAGGGGGGTTAGTCGGTCGGTCGGTCGCAGGCAGAGTGGTCGCAGCTCGGGCTGTGTGACCGCGGCTTGGGACGGGCTGGGCATCGGTCAGCGGGTGGTGAGCAATTGCATTGTGCATCACTTGTTTTATATATTCTGTATATTTATTATTATTATTATTATTATTGTTATTCTTCTCTCTTATTAAACTGTCTCTATCTCAACCCATGGGTCTTACATTTTTTTTTTCTTCTTTTTCTCTGATTTTCTCCCCCATCCCACTGAGGGGGGGGGGGGAGTGAGCGAGCGGCTGCGTGGTGCTTAGTTGCCAGCCGGGTTAAACCACGACATTCGGTCAGGTGCTCGCAGGGGTGATGTTTAAATGTAACACGTCATAAACCCACTGCGCTTCAAGGCAGGCAGCCAACTACCATGGCTAACAGCTCACAGCCCCTCCTGGGAGCTTCCATCTGAGTAAATAAGTGGTATTTATGATGAAAGGGAAGCTATGTCTATACTAATAAATTAGTATTCCAGACACAATTCTCTAGCAATAGCATTGATACTACTTAACTCTTTTACTCTTCAAATTGGGGCACGCATGTCCAAACTGTATTTCAATTCACTAGTATAAACCATATAGCCATAGTCTGAATGTGTACAATTCCTGTCAGTTAGTGGTCCCTGGAAGTTTGATGTATTTCTCAGGGAAACCCAAAGAAATAATTGTGTTTGAAGAAAGGCATGTGGCACAGCATCACATGAATATTTCCTTGGATACATGAACATGAGGAGACTACTGTAACTCAAGGATTTCTGTTATGGAGTAGTCCAGTGATGTTCTTAGAGCAAGAGATAGCTTAGGGCCATTTAAATTATTCCACTTGCTCACAGCCTCAGGGCTTTTTCAAAGCCAGAAACTAGAATTGCAGAAATGTGCCAGTGGGTCTAGTTAAGTACAAGGAATTGCCTTTTCTCCCAGCACTGCCATAAAATGCTTCTTAAAAAAAATCAGGAAACCTTCTAAATGTCTTGACTTAAAGCTACTTGGTTGTGGATCTTATCCAAGCACTCCAGAGATTTTTCTTAGGTGACACAATAGATGGCATGAAGCTTCTAGGGAGCCACTTGAAAAAATTAGTTTGGCAGTAGTTTCAACTATAAGTAAGGAGTACTATAATCTGTGCTATGGCCCACATATTTCTTGCATTTAAATTGTTCCCAGGAAATGAAAGACTGTTGTCAAATTAGTTGCAGGATTCTAGTTTCCCTCTTACAAAGATGTGAGCTAAACAAACCAGCCATGGGAGGTCTCACCTTATCAAGCACTGGCATGGATGGAGATGGTGCTGATTCCAGCCATATACTTACTTCTGGTCTATAAAACTTCAGGTGATAAAATTGCTAGGGGATACTTTAAGGGGAAAAAAAAGAAAAGAAAAGAAAAAAACATCAGCAAAGAAAAAGTAGCTCAATTTTAAAGTTATTTAAACCATTAAAAAAAAATTTCTCCTCCTCCCTCCCCAAATCTTCATTTCCAGAAAGACACCAGACTTCCATTTGCTTGCATGGGTATAAGTGACAGGCTTACATTACGTGCAATGAATAAGAAAATAAACCCTCTATTTTTCTTTTTATTTTATCAATGATTATTTATAAAAGAGAAAACAGAGGGAAAAAAACCCCAACCCAACAGGAAAGGAACCCAAAGTGATTATATTTTAGGCTGACAGCAAAAATTCACAACCCACAGTGATCTGTGTTAGGCAATAACGTCTCTCCTTGGATTATAGATGCTTAGACAGAGTACAGTCAAAGATTTAAGAAAGTACCATCAACTCATGGGAAGCTTACAAAGTGTTTCTATTTCAGAAGAATTCGAAAGGTTTCCAACATATTGATGGCAAGCACATTTCAGACACAACACTGCTCCATGTCATTTGAAAATAAAACCTATTCTATGCATTAGGATACAGGCTCCAAACAGCAAACTACTGGTTAAAAATCAAAGAAAGATGTCACCTAAAGTCTCCATGACAAAAACTATTCAAACTGTCACCAGTGCCAATGCATGAGTCCAGGTGCTGGAACTTGCGTATCCTCAATACAAAGTTGTTCTTGACCTGGTTTTTCAAACCTACTAAATAATTCATCTGCTAAACAGCTCCTGGGAGTAGTTCAGGAGGTAGCATAAACAAAGGAATATTCCCAATAGAGTCTATGAATAATCATACAATCAGAATCATAGAATCATCTGGTTGGAAAAGACCTTTAAGATCATAGAGTCCAACCGTACCTGTCCACTACTAAACTATGTCCCTAAGCACCTTGTCTACCCATCTTTTAAATACCTCCAGGGATGGGGACTCAACCATTTCCTTGGGTGGTAGACCACTGTCCCGCACACATTGGCGTGCTGTCCCCAGGCTTATCTCTAGCAAGCCTGGTTTCGTCCCCCTCCCCCTTCATATCTAGTTTAAAGCTCTTTCAATGTGCCCTGCTAACTTCTTGGCAAATGAAACCTCCTTCCTTGGAGACAGTTTAGTAATATGGATGTAGCCAAACCATGCCAGTTGTCCTGAGGCCTGGAAAATGAACCTGGACATTGTTACTTTGCATTGTTTACTTTACATTGTTACACTGTAACCTGACAACATCCAGAGTGTATCATCAATGTAGATTTCTTTTTAAGTATTGTGTCTAGAAACTGGCCTTATCTTCCATTTGTGCCGACATACAGAAAAATTAGCTTTCAGTAGCATCTGAGAATAGCAATTAAAGTAGCTGATAGTTAACACGCTAGTGTTGGAGGAAAAAGGATCTGATCTCAGGGGATCTAACTCCATCGTTAAGCTAATGTCACTTAAGTATGATAAAACCCAGCCCTTGTAACTCTCCCACCTGCAGCAGATTCCTCAAAAAGAAGAATCAAGCAGTAGCACATCTGCTAGTATGTACTAAATAATTTGCTTCCTCCACTGACTGTCAATCACATATTTTTACAGAACTGATTTCCTAGACAGCCTAGTGAGAGTTCTGTCATTTCCATTATTCATTACTTTTTTGAGCTGTAGGTCAGTAGACAGGAACTCCCATGACTTGCTCCATTTTGAGAAGAAATGAATGATAAAAATGAGATTCTCCTTCATCCTACACATAAAGCCTGTTTTCCCTGAGCACAAGTGGAACAGGACCTTGCTTTTAGTTTCCTCCAGTCATCTTCTCAGTCAGTTTTGCAGCCACAGAACTCCCTTCCTAGAACCAGGTGGATGAGTGCTTTTCATCCTGTCTTTTTTTTCCTTATGAGTGTACATTCTTCTAAACAGTCTGAACATTTCTTCAGCTGCAACCAAAGGGAAACCTCTCACACAGTGTAAATTGTCTCTGCCCTGGCTCTAATACTTGGCTGAGTTCTTTAGGATGTATCTTCTTAATCTTTATAGCTGTAAATCTGTGAAAGAGTTTTACTTGTTGCATGCATTTAAGGTAGAAGAAGGCTGAACTAGACATTGTTTTGTTTAAACTGAGTTTGTTATTTTCTGTTGATCAAAGACCCATTCACAGCAACAAATAACACCTTCTAGTTCAAGAAATATCTATGTGCCTCTCATTATTTCCTATGATTAGTCATGATGGAAGAAAGCCATTGCAAGTTTGATGATAGTTAAATTCAATCTATTTTTAACTGTCTGATCATTAGAAATCCTTCTGAGGAGTAATGTTTTCCTGGTGAATCAGCAATTAGCACTTTTAAAGAACCTGATGATTACCCAACACTAGACAGCTTGAATTATATATCCTCAGTAACTCAACAAGAGTTGAACCCACAAGTGACATCAACTAAAAAATCATCTGCTAAATTGGACTTCTCCCTAGGAGCCTAAGCCATGAGGAGTATGTGTAATTGTTTCATTCACATGGTAGCCACATTAGCTACGAACCAGCCTCACAAGCTGTCAACAGACAAACCCTGGGAAACCTGTCTCACCCTGAAGTCCGTGTAGGCATCTGCCAGTGGGACACTAAGAATAAAAACAATGTCTGGAGCATGCATGGGGTCTAGGAAGAGTTCATTATCATGAAACTCTCCTGTGTCTGTCTTAAAAGTTAATAATGCTAGCATTCCCAGTAATCAGAAATTGAATGCAATACAAAAACTGGCTTATTGCTTACATGGTCCCAACTTTGTAAGGATTAGCAAGAGATCCTCTGGGCAAGGAAGTCAGCAAGTCTTTTGGCTCCACACCGAATGCAGGATACCTACAGAATGGTGTTGGATGTGTGGCAGAATTATTTAACCAGTATGCCTCTAGAGGTAAAACACAGATGTTAGATCCTATTTAATAGATGGTCTCCTCTTGGCATATGCTTTATTGTCTATGGCGTAATGGTCACATTTATCCAAAATAATTTAGATGCTGAACTGAGACATCCAAGTCAGGATTGTCATCTTCCTAGGGTCAGAGTGGAGAGAGAGAGCAAGGCATAAAAGTCTCCAGAGAACTGAAATCTTAGACAGGCTTATCTGGAAGCCTTCCCTGACCACAGAAGGAACTTGAAGAACCTGCATTTTGAACTTAAGTGTCTTTGTTAATTGCTTAAAGATAGGCAGAAAGAAGGTTTTACCCTAGCATGAGGCTTGAATGGGTGCAGAGTAAACATAAAGAGCTGTTCTGAGCTGGTATATTGAACTTTGTGAATTGTAATCACTAAATCTCAGCCTGGACTAGACACACATAACTCAGATACTTCTCAGAAATAAAGGTGGAACTTTCTAGTGGTACTAAGCCAGTTCTTTGTTAAGGGAGGTTTACTAACATATTAGATTTCCTATTAAAATACAGAAGAGAATGTACCTCTGAATCGACTTTAGAAATTTGTTTTTTCCGTCCTATGCATGAGAGCTGTATTCTCGTCAGTTTAATCCACAAATACCAAAGTAAGATTTTCCTTTTTCTTCTCTTAACTCCTTATACAATGTTAAAAAGATTTACCTGTTATATAAGTCTGTCTTCTCATCTCATCAGATGTGGATCTTTGAGTTAAAGAGCTACAAGCTGCACCTTAAATCTAATTGAACACAAATTTCATCTGTGAAATTAGGTCTAATTTTACTTTTATATTTTTAAACTAAGATTCTAAACTACTACAGGAAAATATCTTTTTCTCCTAACTTTTTAATTCTATTACTACTCACATTTTGAAATTGGCCAGTTACAGATGACAATATAACATTCGACATGCTTGTTTATTGCAAGCATATACTGGTTTTTAAATGTGGGTGAAGTCTACTACTTCAGACAATTTTAATTAACATACAAGAGAAAATACTGTACAGGGTAAATATGTTTTACCATTAATCAACTGACTTAATAAACTGTGATTCTTTTATATGTATTAATTCTTTAAAATGTAAAATGTATACAGCATACTCCTAGCGGGTACCTTGTTCCTTGACTTTATGTAGCGAAGACATGGCGGCTAAAAATTGTTTTGATGGATTATAAGATGTTGTATGTTCTTACTTCCTGATCAGTTTACTGCTATTTTTAATATTGAGATAAGGATTTGCAATCTGTTTTTCTCAATATTTTGTCTAGGCTTTATTTAGCAAATATTTCCAACAATAAATTTAATTGCTAGAAAAGAAATTGCACCTGAGCAAAACTAAGTGCAGAATTACTTGGAACAAATACATAAGAGCACAGAAATGGGCATCCACATCTGAGAGGTTTTTATCATTCTTTTTGTTGGCTATAGTCAACTTATACTACTCCTGAATGATGAAATCATTTTTACCATAAGTAGCTGGAGAAAATGGTCAATAAATCGAATGTTTTGCAGAAATGTCAACATATCCATGACTGATAATGCATTTGAAAGGATCTGTGATCTGCCAGTTCCCTGAAGGTAAAGCACTACCTATAATGAAAAAATCTTTCTTAAAAGAAGAATGAAATGCAAGGAAGAAAAATAAAATAGTTGCAAAATGAACAGTTGGGACAATATTAGAAATATGTCCAATATGCCTGCAAACATTTGATTATTTTTATTCTTTAGATTCCTGCTTGGCTTATCAGCAGAGGCAATGCTTTGTGCTTAGCCATGCAAATTTTCATATCAAGAAACAGCTGCTGTTCAGATGAAGTACTAGAGGAAAAATAATCCGTTCCATGCCAGCTGCAATGTTTGTTCCAGAATGTGCTTCCCAAAAGTGTGTCATTAGCACAGTGAGTTAACAGTGACACTGGGAGGTAGCTAGCAGGGAATTATGCCCCCATACGGTAAAAAAAAAGCAAAAAAAAAAGAAGCAGTATCAGCTATATATACACATTTGCTGTTTTCAGAAGCATGGTATATAATATAAAGTTAGTAAATACCTGACCTTTACTGAGAACTAACCAATGTTTTCTGACATGTATTACGCTATTTGAATCTTTTAAACTGGCAAAGTGGCTAAGTGTAGGTTTAATGACACCAAAACAGAAAGGTTATCATTCTCTCTCTTTCAATTTTCCTGGCCTTTTTTCATATTTAAAATGTATTTTTATGGAAATACTTCTACTTTATTCATCTGTAGCTTGGCAAGTCTTGTCCATGTTAGTAATACATCAACCCTCCTTACGGTAAAATCTATTTCTGTGGTTTGAAATAGCTCTCTGGCGTGTGGAACTTGGACCTTGCACTTCTCTGTTATGGTATAGTATCTTAAAGAGCACAGATGAAGAACCTAACTCACAAAATGAGAGCAAGAATCAAATGCTGTTTTCTTTTACATCCAGACATCCCAGGAAAGCCAACAGAATGAATTACATGAGTGAAAGAAAATTTTATCAGTAGTAAATTGTTTTAGGATGGCATTCTGACCTTGCTGGATTACAGCTGATCCCTCCTCAGATACAGCTAACACTGGTGGATCACCTAACTGGATCAACAGAGACTCATGTATTTTGTGAAGTTCTGGAGCTGATCCCTGCAGCTAGCATAGTACTGGTTTGCCTGTAACAACGTGACAAGACAAGAATGGTGATAAATGATACTGTACAAGTTACAGCCCATTACCACAGCAAGATGCACACGCCCTGGTCTGTAGGGAGGAGGTTCTGCTCTAGCTCTACATAACTAGACATAGGTGCAACATACTCCAGGCTTTCTTTTACAACTTGAACATAGCTACCAACAAGCATTGTTGTGTCCACTCTCACACGGGCACAGCTGTATGTGGCTACCATCAGTAAGTGTGCTTGCTCTGAACAGTGATTTCAACAGTCAGTTGCTTACATCACATATCATTACGTACATGTGGCTAAATGCCGTACCTAGGATCAGTACAGTGGAAGCAAACCAACAATGCTGAGGCAAGCTAAAGGTCCATTAGATATGGTATTCTTCCTCAGTTGCTGGCAGCGGATGCCCAGGAAGAACATAAGAATACAACAAGCATATAATGATACTTCCCACAAATAACCCCCCAGCTTCCAGCAGTCCTTGAGCTAGAGTATTTGTATTCAGTTGCACATTGATTTTTGTTCCATAATTTTGTCATTTAATCCTATCTGTATTTTCAACATGCACAGCCTGCTCTGAGAAGGGTTTCCAAAATCTGGCTACTTATGTTGTGAAATTATACTGTCTTTTGTTTGTTTTAGGTTTGCTATGAGGACAGTTAATGAAGAAAACACTAGGTTTTATTCAGAAATTTCAACTTGGCCATAATAATAACCTGAAAGAGAGAATTTATGCCTTGTGGCTCACTGAGTAATGACATCATGACATGACTGTGTTTGTGTTTGTGTGACTTATTAATACTTATACAAATAAATTAACTTGATTTCAGCTGTTATTGTATTTAGCATAAAAAAAGGAATACACTTCTAACCAGAAGAGTTCTTCCAGGCCAGAAAAATGGATTACGTTTAGTGACATTCCTTAGTCACTAAAAGGTTCAAATGAACCTGAATTACAAAACTAGGAATCATAGAATCACATCATAGAGTCATAGAATCATTTAGGTTGGAAAAGACCTTTAAGATCATCAAGTCCAACCGTTAACCTAACACTGCCATTCCACCACTAAACCATGTCTAAACCCTAAGCACCTCGTCTACCTGTTTTTTAAATACTTCCAGGGATGGGGACTCGAGCACTGCCCTGGGCATCCCATTCCAATGCTTGACAACACTTTTGGTGAAAAATTTTTTCCTAATGTCCAACCTAAACCTGCCCTGGCACAACTTGAGGCCATTTCCCCTTGTCCGATTGCCCATTACGTGGCAGAAGAGACCAACACCCACCTCACTACAACCTCCTTTAAGGTAGTTGTAGAGGGCAATAAGGTCTCCCCTCAGCCTCCTTTTCTCCAGGCTAAACAATCCCAGGTCCCTCCGCCGGTCCTCATAAGACTTGTACTCCAGACCCCTCACCAGCTTTGTTGCTCTCCTCTGGACATGTTCCAGCAACTCAACATCTTTCCTGTAGTGAGGGGCCCAAAACTGAACACAGTATTCAACGTACAGCCTCACCAGTGCTGAGAAGAATGAATATTCTAGCTAAAAGACCATCTTGATTTAACAAATCATACAAACTTAACAGTGTAAAAAAAAAAAAGCAATCCCTTTGTCTGGGGGATCCTGCTCCACCTCTGTGAGGGGAATGGTAGAATGATATCCTTCTATATAACTACAAAAATTTTGAAACTACTGTGAGAATGGTTGTGTGTAAATGTCCTATTTATGTCCCATTTACGTCCCATTTACATATATCAGATATTGTGCTGCTTTTGGTTAGGATAGAGTTAATTTTCTTCATACTTTCTACTACAGGACTAAGTTTTGGATTTGTGCTGAAAACAGTCTTGATAATACAGGGATGTTTTTGTTACTGCTGAGCAGTGTCTACACAGAGTCAAGCGAATAGACTGGGGTTGCACAAGAAGCTGGGAGGGGACACGGCTGGGACAGCTGATCCCAGCTGATTCCAGACCATATGATGTCATGCTCAGCATCTAAAGCTGGGGGAAGAAGAAGGAAGGGGCGGATGTTCGGAGTGATGTTGTTTATCTTCCCACGTCACCGTTACGTGTGATGGAGCCCTGCTTTCCTGAAGATGGCTGAACACCTGCCTGCCCATGGGAAGTAGTGAATGAATTCCTTGTTTTGTTTTGCTTGTGCATGTGGCTTTTGCTTTCCCTATTAAACTGTCTTTATCTCAAGCCATGACTTTTCTCACTTTTATTCTCCTGATTCTCTCCCCCCTCCCACCCAGTGGGAGTGAGCGAGTGGCTGTGTGGTGCTTAGTTACCGGCTGGAGTTAAACCATGGCAGTACTTTTTGGCACCCAGCATTGGGCTAGTAAGGCTCAAGATAATAACAGGTTTGACTGGAATGTGCTAGATCAAATTTATAGCTGTTATTGCTGTTTAAGTCTTGATTGACAGGCTCCTGTGCTTGCCATGGGGCTTGCTTGCCCTACTGTGTATCAGTCTAGTGCTTGTTAGTAGCTGCTTTTTGCTTTCACTGCTTGCTGTACTGCTGTACTGCTTATCATCTCACCCTGCTGTGTCTGGGAATGTTCTGATAACAGCCATGGCCATGCTCCTGGGCTGGGGCATGGCCAAGGCATCGCTGCTGTTTCTGTGCTGCTGTACTAGACAGGCTAGAACTCCAGTGTGAACTTGAGTTGAAGGAACTGTGACCTGTGGATGAGTCCACACAGGACCAGGACACCCCAAAGTGTCTGTGTCTGTGGATGAGTCCACACCAGAGCAGGTACACCTTGAAGCATCTGTGCCTGTGGTTATGTCTGTGCTGCTGACTTCCTAGGCATTGTGGCCCAAAGATAAGTCCACGCTGGAGTAGGTACACCTTGAAGCATCTGTGGCTGTGAGTAAGTCCATGATGCTGTTGGTACACCTTGAAACATCAGTGGCTGTGGGTAAGGCCACACTGGAGCAGGCATATCTCTGAAGGCACTGTGGCCCATGAATAAGGACTTGGAGCAGGTGCATCCCTAAGGGACTGCAGTCTGTGGATAAGTCTTAAATTGGGTCTGGTCCAAAGGGCAGGGTGGAGACTGTAATGGAAATACCTTTAAATCATTGTAACGCATGATTTGAGTTGTGTGTTATGGGAATTACTACGGCAGGAACCAGCTGAACCATTGGAAGACAAGTCTTACAAGAAGCAGTGCAACTGCAGCAGTGACCTGACCTGAGCTGGCTTTGGTGCCCAGTAACTCCACGCAACACACCACCTCTTCTGTCCTGAGTGACCAACATAACAGATGGAGCCCAAGGTCATGGACTAAATGAACTCAGTGGACATTTTGTGGACATTTCTGAACATTTTACAGACATTTTACAGAGGTGGTCCATAGACTAAGGGAATGATATCTGTGTATTATACCAAAGGATGGGAAGGATGGATGTCCACATGTGTGTACAGAGCTGTAGGTGGGAACAGAGAAGCTGTGTCTATGAAAGTTCCTGTCAGTATTTCCTTATAGAATGTCTGTCAGTATTTCCTTATAGAAGAAATACAGAATAGCTGCCAAAGATACTACAATGTCTCTGTGAGTAATAGATATTACTAAAGGTTGACATTGGATAAATATTGAGAATAGGTGGAAAAGTATTATCTGGATATTTTTAACTCATTTTTTTAATACTTGTCTCATATCTTCTTAATGGAATAAATTACTGGAGTTAACATCATAAAATCAGGAATGAGAAACAGCAAAGAAATAGTCCATACATTAAACAGTGAGCTGCAACATATGAAAATAGGATGTTTGTAAATAATACTTTTTCCTAAAGAAATAGAAAACCTGCCATTTCTGGTATTAAGTATAGTGGCCTTCAGTTTTAAAAAGACTCTCTTTAGAAAATAAGTGAATGGAAGATCAGCATAGCTGGCATATGCAGGAGATAAAATGGAAATTTGATTAGCAAATAAATTCATAGAACAACTCTTTGTTTAAACCAGCCTACTTTGTAGCAGGCTTTTTCCCTACATTAATAAGCAAGTACAGCTAGAGAGGAAGAGCAGTTAGGGGTCCATTGAACCTTGGCTGTTTAATGCTGGCACAATATTAGACACAAATCATTACAGTTTAGCACATCCTTAAACTATCATCATTGCTAGGGACCTGCTTTGAATTATGCTGGGAAACACAATATGGTCAGCTATCATTAGATAAAAAAGAAGTTGATATAGTAATGGCTTCAAAGTCCCTTTCAGACATGTAAGGGTTGCCAAACCAGGCTGAAATGAACAGTCTGAGGGACTATAGAAGTTCCTGGGGAGTTTAAATTTTTAAAAAAGAGAGAGAAATGTATTCAAGGTCTGAAAACATTCATATTACTCATTATTTTGCTTATATCAATATATTTGCTAGTTCTGAGGGTTTTGCTACATATCCTGATCAGCTCACAGTGAGCAGTTGATGCTTGTTATTTTAAAACCAGACTCTATGTTTGATACTACAGATGACATTCTATATCCTTGCTGTGTAATTTTAATGTAGAATGTAGAAGTTTATACCCAAAAAAGCAACCCAGAAATCTCGCTTCCCAGCTCCCCGTCACTAGGCATGTTCCCAGTCAGTAGAGAGTTTCCTACAGGATTCAGTCAGGCACCGTGCATGCTCAGAAGTACAGTGGTATGGAGAGCTAGTTATTCATCTCATCTTTAACCTCTACTGTGACCTAGTTGAAGAGTGTTTAGAAAAAAGCTTAATAGCTCTAGGAACCACATATGAACTCTAAAATATAAAAAACCTAACCTACAGGCATAAACAAAAAACTCAAAACATTTTAGAAGCTTGTTTATGACTTCAAACAAATACCAGATAATGGGCACTAAACTGTTGTCCCGGAGGACACTAAACATAGCCAACACACTTTCAAGCTTTGAAATATTGTTTAGCTGTGCCCATTTAAAAGATTCTTTTGTACTTCTCTGTTCCTAAGACTGCTTCTATCTTCACTGTGGTCACACTCCCTACTTTCTCCACTGAGCAGTTTTTGCCTTGTGAGCATTTTATGCTTATTGATTTATTGCTTCATACTTCCTAATTGGCCACACTGGCCTTATTTAACCCTCTCCTTCTTAAACCCTTGTTGAAATCAATTTCAATTAAAGATGGGCTCGTGACATAGAATTCTGATCAGGATTTTGATTAGTCAAGGTTTAAACTGCTTGTGTTCAGGTTTCTGGCTTAGGGACTTGCTTAACTCTAATCATAGCCACTGAAGCCTGCCTTTCCCTAAAACCCTGTTCCAAAAACTTGACATTAGTCGAACAGGAATTATACTATGGTCATGCAGTATAAATCCCAGATTGAGGGATTTACTAAAAATACTTTAAAAAAACAGTATTGCTGAAAACCAAGACACAATATTCCTTTGTTTGGGCATCATGCACAGATTTTCTTCCACATTCTTGGTGTAGGACCAGTCCTACTTCTTTCCTGTTTCATTTGGGTTTTGTGGCTTTTGAATGAACATTTTGTGATTTGTTGCAGTTTGTAAGACATAGGTCAGCTTTCTTCGTTACACTGTATTTTCTCTTTAGTTCTTTTAGTCTCTTATTTAATTCTAATATTCTGTATGAAATGGCTTTCCATTTGTGGAGACACGGAGCCTCAGTGTATTTTCCTCTGGATGTGAGCTGCAAACATCACAAAATTTTATATTCAGCTTAAAAGAAATTCTGTATGCCGTGTTACAGCTAAGCCTCTGAGCAACCTGACCCCAGCTGACTCCAGTGAGTGTTCTAACAAGAAAATGTTTTGGTTTTTTTTTTTTTTTTTCCTAATCATGTCATTTTACAGATCCAGTTTAGAGCAAAGTACATTACCAGCCTAAAAGGCACAAGTAACGGTATCTCCAACTTATAGGAAGAGGTGAAGAGGCAAGGAATAGGAATGTGTGACTGGTAGTAGGCAAGGGAAGGATGGAAGTTAAAACACTTTGTCAGTTCTTAAAGGTTCATAACATGGACTCGAACCCTTAGCTATAGATTCCTTTTGGGGAAGAAAAAAAAAGCTTTAACTTTAGCATTCTGTTCATTTATTTTCCATTCAACTGAATCAGCTTGTGATTACTGAATTTAGGTTTAGTGTCTATCATCAAGTCCTCACCGAAGCTTTCACTACTCTCTAGAACTAAGTCTGAAAGCAGACCTGTTCTCATGAGTACCTGGTCACATAGTGAATAACTGATGTTCTTAATATTCTTCAAAGCAGAGAATTCCCTAAAGAGTACAAATACTACAGGTACTACCTTTTTACAAGATTGTAGAGATTTTAATTTCCACTTGTAACTGATCATGCAATAGACTCCAAGCATTTCCCTGTAAAATGTGCTTTTCTTTTCCAGACTGATTTTGACTGAAACAGATTCTACTTTCTACAAGTCATTATTTTTATTCCTTTACAGTTTAACACATTACTAATGCACAGTTTTACACTATCTTCTTTGCTTTTATTTCTGTTTTCCTGAATGGTACTTTGCAACACATTTCATCAATGTATGCATATGGTGACACGAGGCTTTACTTCTGTAGTGTTGGATTGCTTCAGGGTAACCATAACATGTATTTACAGTCCCATTTTAATCCCTCCAGCATTTCTCTGTGACAAACTGCAAAGAGCAAAGGAAGTTTCCAGCTGGTTAGGAGTTTGGCTTTCCTTATCCCATCTTTGATCCATCTTTGATTTAGAGGACAGGCAATAGCAACAGCTGCAGGAAATAATGAAGCAGGACTAAGGCTGAACATTGAGGTTTTGAGGGCTAAATAAGTTCAAGGACTGAGTGTGACTTTCAGCATTATGTAAGCGTGCTCTGATTCAGACACCTCAGTGGTTAATACTGCTTTATTTCTGCTGAGTCGCTTCACCAAGTTAAAGTTTTTAAACTACTTTTTATTTGAAAGAGGATGACATATAGCTGAATTTTGTTTGATGATGAAGTTAAATGAATTTATGTATGTGCAGATTCACAAGGCACATGTCCAGCTTCACACTTCCTTAATGCCTGAGCTGGTATCCCCAGGACAGGTTCACAGACCTATAGCTCCTGTACAAGGCATAGGAAGTGCCATGAAGTGTTATGCGCCTAACAGTTAGATTCACAAAAAACCACAAGCTGAGCAGGGGTAACGCATAAGCTACACAGTAAAAAATATTGAGATGTGCTTCTGAAATTTGTTTTCCCTTGGGGTTAATTACTTCCCTGGAGATGTGTGTTTAAGTGAAACAGAAATTTACAGATCAAGTCTTCTCCCGATTGCAGGTACCTTTAAATAAGGAAAAACTCATTCTTTGAAAAAGGACTGAGAGTGGAGTCAACCTTATTAAATAATGGTCTCAGCCATTATTTAATGGGAAACTTGCACTGTAGGCCCCCCTCTGTCTGAAGAGGTTGCCCTTGGTATTTCTTTACTCCCAGAAAAGAGACATGACAGTAAGATGAAAGCTTGACAGATTAGGAGACATTCCCTGTTGACGTTGCTGTCCCATGGTGCTAAAGGGAGGAAACAAGATTCTTCAGATAGAGGAAGCAAAGAAGAAACCTTACAGTTCTTGCTGCCAGGATAATTTCTGCATTTATGTTGAAGAATCTCTTGAAAAATGACTGTAACAGGACTAGACCTCAGATTCCTGCATACCTCCCAGCTAACCACTGGGTTACATGGTCAGGTACCTTCTTTTGGTACCCCTCTTACTGCCAATGCTCTTGGCTGCTTGTTAACCCAATTTCAATAGGGTGGAGCCAGCAGATTATCTAGGAACTCCCTGGGAGTGGATTTGTGTTCAAATATATGTTTTTGAATTTCCTTGGGACACACAGAATCTGGAAGAAAACTTCTCACTTCAGAGGTATTTCAGTCATCAAACTTAATTGCATCAGTGAGATCTATTCTTCTGCTACCTTACAAAAAAGTGAGCACTGCTCAGTGGGCAATCACCTTCAGCTAGATAATTAGTGTTCTGATCCTCATTTATCTCTTTCCATTGCCTTTATGGAGATCCAAAATGTTAAATTTAGAAGCTCTGAATCATCCTGCTGGGGAATCTGGAAAAGATATTCTGAACATGGTCCTAAGCCCTTTTATTTGCACTGTGGTGCTCTAAGAGCTACAAGACATTAATTGTGTTTTGCATACTTTTAAATGGATTTTAAAGGATAAACCATCAAATACTGTATGAAAAACACTAGGAAAATAGTTTTGCATCATACATGACAAAAAGGTAGTCTTCTGAAAAAACTTTGATTTAGTCAGTCATCCTTGATTTTCCTACATAGTAGTTCATTGACAATATCAATAATCCAGACTTCCATTCCTTTTACAAAAAAATGCCAAACCTGTGAAAGAATTTTGGTAAAACTTAGTTTAACAGTTACTGATTATCATTAATGGCCAATAGATACATCCAATTGGCACATTTGCCTCCAGTGGAGAGCTTGCTTCTTGTTTAAGCATTTTACATACCCTGAACAATAACAACACTGTCCCAAAAGTTCACATTTCACATCCAGGTGCAATCTGCTTTTCAAACTGTGGACTACATAATCACTTACTGAACTAATCCCAGCTCTAGAAGCTCTGGAGGAGTAGCAGGGATGGGCAGAAAATAATTAAAATCAAATCTCGTGAAAATATTCATATTTATTCTCACATGTGTGTTCCTCAGACAGCTTATGTGTCTGTTTGAGCAAGTATTTGTTGTAGCAGCATGTTCTCGTGTACAACATTTAGCCATGCATCTGCCAGGCTACCGTCTTGCCTTCAAGCCCCACTTTCAGATTCCAGCAGCATGGGAAATTACTCATCGCGCAATCTGTTTTAAGGCTAATTGAACCCTTATTATCACTATTGTCAGCTGTCATCAGAGCTGGATAAATACTTCAAATATATGTCTGCTAAAAAAACCTCAGACAACCTTTTCCAACATAAAGAGTCCAAATATACAAAATAACTACAATGGAAACTCTTATATATCTATGTGACATATGATTTTAAAAATTACCAAAATTTATTATATTCTTTGAAAGTGTGGCATATATAGTTACAGATTGCCTTAGAAAGCAAGGTTTTTGTGATATGTGGCTGGTTCATATACGCAGCAGAGCTCATGGTCACATAGGTGAATTATAAAATCTTCCATTTGAACACAGCTGAAAAAATCTACAAATATTCATGCCTTTTTGATTGTATATTTATTCTTAACATTACAGCTATTCTTTAGGATAGCTGGCACTACCGATCTTCGAAACTATTAAATTTATAGGTTTACTGTTAGTTCTTGGAACAGAAAGGTTTTATAAATATATAGTTTAATAGATGAGCTCCTTTTGTTTGTTGATTTCCATTTCTGTTAGTTAAAATACTGCATTAGCCTGATTTGTGTGGTGCAACTATAAGCCATGTTTATTCTAACAGTTTTCAGTCAATTGGTGAACTTCCAAAACTTTTTCAGGGAGATGGACAACTTTAGCCTGTAACTGTTGCTCCTGCAGACTATTTGGGGGTAAACTCCAAGTACCTACAAACTTGTGGAAGTCGGTGTTGTAGGTCATGTCAAGCTGGAATAGATTCAGATGCTTTGGCTGTAAGGATCAAAATTCAAAATAATCTCAACAAAATAAAGAAATAATCCAAAATAAACAGGATGCAATTCAATGAAACCAATTGACTTAGAAAGGAATAACAAACAACACAATGACCAGGCCTCAGTTCTTCAAAAAAGGGCCAAGAATTTGCGAACAAAAAAACAGATAAAAGAATGTCCCATTCTTACCGTGAGAAAAGGCGTAATTGTAGCCTAGTTTTACAAACAAAAGTGACATGGAAAACAATCCACCTGTGCCACTCATTATTGGCAAGATGACAGCTGGAGAAGTGCACCCAGTCCTGGAGCATCACTGTTTAAGAAACCCGGATGAATTTGGGAAGAGTCAAAGAAGAACCACAAAATAATTAGAAGGTCTAGAATAAATGGCTTCTGAAGGAAGATTGAATAAGTTGTTTTGTATGAAGGAAAGCAGATTAGAGACTTCATAACAGTATTCAGGTACACAAAAAGCTATTGCAAAGAAAAGAAGAGAAACATCTATTCTTCCTACTCTTTCTTACTCAGTATGAACACGAAACAACAGCTTTACACTATAGCAAGAAAGATTTAGACATTATGAAAAAGTTTCTTACAGTAAGGTTAGAGAATAGATATTTTAATAGGGTATGAAACCTCCATCTCAGAATGCTTATAAAAACAGATTAAATTAATAATCTTATTTGAGCAGGCTGTGGGATACCTGATCATGGGTGGTATTGGACTGGACAACCTCTCAAGATCCTTTGCAGCCCTATTTTATGTTCTGTTCTGTATAAAACACTTTATGAATTAGAAATATGTAATTAAAACCTGAACAATAAAGCATCCTACCTGTTAACAAAACTTAATTCAATTAAAGGACACTTGCATAGCATTTCCTTGTGCTCCCACACACATAATCCAATTCTAAATCCACAGAAATTCAGGTCACACTTGGGATCACAGTCCATGTAAATGCCATTCTGGGCCATCTTTTTAATTTAGCTGAACAAAAATAAATTCCCTCTCATCCAGTGACATAATCAAAAATATGAAGGAATAACAAAGAAAATAAGTGCAACGTGGTATTTTCACCAATTTTTGGCTAACCAAGAATAAGATGTGCATTTCCATTGAAGGAAGTTAAGTTAAAAAATCCAGTGTAACATAACTGACACAAGTGCAGAGAAAGTACATGACTTTCTTCCATGTACCTTTCTCTTTCCTTCATCTTGTGACAAGGTTATCTTCTTTTTAAGACCAGCTTTAGATCTGATATTTCAACAAAGGCGTGTTCATATTTACATCTTCTAGGTACTCTACTTATTCAAGACTTGCCTGGAAAAATGAAGAACTGTATTACTCCTTGACATGCCAACCATATTTTCTCTTGGTAAGTGAGCAGACAGTTTGATAGACTAATGTGAAAATACTCTGGTGAGACACAACTGGAGTGCTGTGTTCAGTTCTAGGCTCCACAGTACTGGAGAGACATAGATAGACTGCTGTGGGTCTGATGAGAGCCACAGAGATGGCTAAGGGACTGGAGCATCTATTATCCAAGGAAGGGCTGGGAGAGATGGGATTGTTAAGCCTGGAGAAGATTTATACACATATATCAATGTGTAGGTCAAGGGTAATAAAGATACAGTCAGACACTTCTCAGTTGTATCAAGGGAAAGAACAAGAGGCAATGGGCATAAATTTGAATACAGGAAATTCCACTTAAACAAAAAAAATTCCTTTTTTATTGTGAGAGTCATCAAACACTGGAACAGGTCACCCAGAGAGGTTCTGGAGTCTCCATCCTTGGAGACATTCAAAACCTGATTGGACACAGTCCTGGGTGACCTGTTCTAGCTGACTTTGAGTGGAGAGTAAGACTAGATGAACTTTGGAGATTCCTTCCAACCTCAGCAACAGTGTGACTTAGTGCTTCTGTGAATTGTACCCTCTGCCCCAAGGGTGATGGATGCATCTTCTGTCTTCATTGTCCAGAAATGTCTTTGTAGTTATGACAATGTGTCAGGCTCCCAGTATGAATTTTCCAAAGAAATGGCTACACAATTTAAAATGCGATAATTCTTCAGTGAAAAAACAGAGAATCAAGGGGTTTCTTTTCACATGGTGATTAAAATCTGTGAGAGATCTACTTCATTTCTCATGACTGCAAGACATCGGTGGCTGATCTTCTTGCCCTGTAATCATGGGCAACTTCCATCTAAGATATTCTGATTTCTAAGCGTTTTTGTTGAGTATGGACTGCTATTAAACTGGGAGAATGTGACCCTTCACATTTTCCTTCGTGCAGTATTTTCTTTTATTTTAGCTCTTATCCTTGAGTAGGAGGTAAAATAAACAAGTAGCTGAGCTGACTTAATTTGGTTCTGGCCCAGTGGAATCACTTTTGCAGTCTGTTCTTGCCAAAAGCAAATTACAGGAGGCACTATTATTGGTGATGTTTGCTCCAAATCTTGCAGGCAGGGAGTTGGTTTCACTGTCTTAGGTGACACAATGATTTGCTGAGCCTCTATCCACGTGGTTCCTAAATTTCAGTAAATTCATTGGGAACAGGTTTCTTTGCAGACCTGAAACAGGTACTTAATTGCAGAAGCTTACAGTCAATATCAGATTGTATAGTTTAGATTTTGCTCATGTCTTTCAACTAGTGTTATCAGATAAATTTTATCAGACCTTTAAAATGTTTCTCATCTCAAAATTTAGTTTAAGTGCAAGATACGTCTTCCTTCTTCCTTTAATAATTGTACCTTTCCGTACACCACTTTGAATAACTTAATAGTATAATATTTTTAAAATCTTTGTTCTTAGGAACATCTGTCATTACAGTGTTTGAATAGTTTTCTTCTGTTGCCATGGGCTAATACTCTGAGTCTTTTTCTTTCATCATAGAAACTGTAACTATTTTTAAGTTACTGTTATGGGCTAATAATTTAGAGAGTAGCTGTCACATACTAATGAACAGGTGATGCACAGTTTTCCTAAAAAAAAAAAGTGTTGTTTTTGTACATGTTGTAGGAGAGTTGCATTAATTTGTGGGAATTCCACAGGCAACATACAGTGCTTTTCCCATTTTGTATCTATGTTAGATAAGTGTGTCTGTTCAGATTTTAATGCTGAGTAATCAAGGAACACATTCGTCATTTAACATATTGGATCATTCAGGTTGTTCAGATTACTGGCTAGATTAATAAATTCAGAGACAGAAACTCAGACATCAGTTTAATTTTGCATAGTAGAAAACAACTACCGCATCTTTACATGTTAACAAACTTAACAACTGCATAACTCTGAATGCTACTCTTATTTAATATAAAAAGAAATGAAAAATACATAGTACTCTTAAAATATATTGTATTAGATTTACTGCTGCAATATATATAAAGAAAAAGGAAAAAATCAATATTAAAAATTACAAACCTCAGGAAAACTTTCAAAAGTATTTCTATTTGTTTTAAAGTTTAAATTACCTGTAAGTCAGAGAGGTTGAGTAATACAGACCTGAGGTACTTTTACCCAAGGAAACCCTGAAAGACTGAGTTTCTAAGGGCTGAGGATCCACCTACTATTTGCGAGTAGAGTTTGCAACATCATCAAGAATGATCTGATAGTTAATAGTGGTTTAAAGGAGGCTGCAGAACTCAGACATATTCACTGCTAAATTCTTCAAGTCTCCTTCCAGCCCATGTTTGGCTCCTGTTTGAACAGGAAAAATACATTCCATTACAGCTACCAAACCTTGGAAACTATTGGTTAAATTTGACTATTTAGATATTCATGTATCCAGCATAATTCCATAGTTCTACATGCATTAAGAAGATTACTGTCTACACAAGATTGGACTTTGTGCCTGTAGCAGTAAAATGGTATTACATTTTAGATGCTTGGTGATTAAATGCACTATTGTGCAGCATGTGTAGGTGACACACCATAAACAGATTTGTTTTATATATATTTATACACACACAGAGACATAGATACAGATATACATAAAGATACAGATATAGATATAGACATAGATATAGACATAGGCATAGGTAGATATAGCTAGGGGAAGATTTTCTGATGATAGAAATTTGTAATTAAAATAGATAAGGAACACATGCAAAGAAAGAAAGAATATACTTCCTTGAAAAGGTATTCTTCAGGGGATAATTCATATTTTATGAAGGTTTATTAATTCTTATTTCATGAATGTTTATTAATCCAATGTACTAGCAGATAGGAGAGGAAAGCAGTCATTACATTTGTGAGTTTTACAGACCAGATTTATGCAGGAAAAAGAGAATATAATCCATTGTTTAAAAGGTAACATCTAAATTGTGACTCAAAACGGACCCATTACTAATGAACGGAAATTGACATAGAGAATCTGTGTGCTTTTGCTGTAAATAATTAATAAATATAAATAGAAATCTATCCTAAATTATGAATTTTTAGGATTTAGACTTACTGAAATCATCCTGCATTAACAGAATGGGATTGGGAAAACTAAAGAAAGGGGCATTTTGGTCATTGCTTTTGGTTTAATATCAAAATAAACACACGGAAGAAGCAACACCTCTGATAGCATATATGAACCAGAAAGCAATGAGCCAGCAGATGGATGAATCATTGCAGAGGCTCTGATAAAAATATACTGACCTCACTCTGACATTCAATCAAAACCTGATTCTTTTGTTGTTTGTATGAACTTTTCTTCAAAATGTAGTAATTAAAAAGAATCAAAGTAACAGATTGAATTTTATGTGGCGTTTTTAATATCTCTGATTTGTTGTCTTACCTATTAGCATATTAACTCACAGATTACAATTTACAAAAGTTTTTTGTATATATGCATCATATTTAGAGATTATATAGAAGAGCATTTAAATGAATCCTCCAGTGCTACTGAGTTCAAGCAGAAAAACAAAACAAAATCCATATTTATTTAGAAAATGGAGAAATACGTTCTATGGAGTTATGAACTGAGGTCATGGACTTGTAATCGGTCCAAGACTCCCTTGTCAACTTAAGCTCTTACTAGTTAAGCCCATCACATGAAACCTAAAATTCAACACCACATCTCCTGTACCCTGATACAGGTTCTTCAGGATAGCTAATAAAAAACTACACTCAAATTGAGAAGGTGCCTAAAGTTACCCAAGAAGAAACTAATGGAAATGAAAGGGTCTTAAAACCTACCCCTTTTGGAATTCTGACAATGAAGTCAGAAATTATTTTTGATCTGTTTACATTAGCAAGTAAGAAAGTCTGCTGACACCCAAATTCATCAAGGAAATTAGTTGGTGCTGAGGATCTGACATCCTCATTATAAATGTTTCAGAGGGCTTTTCCTAGGAGTAGGATGGGTTGGTACCTGTGACTGAATGCTCACTAGTGCCTCCAGCATACCAGGGGCACACCTTCCAGTTCCGTTCTACCCAAAATAAATTCAGCTCGTGTGTGCATGATGTGAATCAAATGAGGAAATGAGGAAATGAGGAAAACTTCAGAGATTGTCTTGTAAAGTGCGTTCTCAGTATGAGTGAAAGCACCAATGTAGATTCATCTTTTGTCTCCTGAGGAGCCACAGAGTCTGGACTCTTCAGATGAGTTGTCTCCATTCTTAAAAAGAGTGGCACAGATGGTGGTGACAGTGCCTACTTTCAGAATAAAGGTCATGGTTTCCATTTCTTAGATGACCTGTAGCAGTAGACTACATTATCATGCTCCTCTGCTCATCTCATCTGCTCATCTGCTCTCTGATACACTCAGGTACAAGTTATTTTGCCACAGTGGCCCAGCTTTACTGGGGGAGAGCACAATCCTTCTCTAAGACAATATCCTGGCAAAGAGAACGTCAGCATTAAAAGCTTTTGTGCTAAAGAGGGCAAGATCTCCCCATTCTTTGGTGAGTAAAAACAATTCTTCAGTCCCAACTTAAGAGAAATGTCAGGAAATTTATTATTTGAGGAGCCAGATCCTGCAGACATATGTTAAGGAGCATTCTTTAATTGCCTGCCTTATGGGATCCCTCACTGGATATCAGATTTCATTCACCATTTTTTCTGGATGGATCCTCATGGAAAGATGGTACGGAGTGTATGAAATTAAAAAAACTTACAGGCATGCCCCAAACCAACAAATAGACACTGAAAATTTCATAGCCAAAGTGACAGAGGCTCCCAGTAAGTTTGAATTTGGGTACTCTGAGCAATATTTTGGACTCTAATTTTGACTGTAAATACATGTATTTAAATGCTGCTTTTGAAACAGGTGTGTAGTTTAAACGTATAAAAATTATCCCTTGTGAGAATGAATGACTAGTTTGAAAAATGAAGCATTAATTTGTAACAAGCAATTTTCTTTGCTTGATATTAGAAGTTTTATTGCCAAATATAGCAGGGAGGTACAATTGATTTTTTCACTAAGATTTCTTAACAGCAACAGATGAAGTATAACTTCTGTAGCTTGACAAGCAGTACCTGTGGTTTAATCCAAGAAATATCATCAGAGGTGTGAATTATTTCAAGACGCCAGGACTGACTGTGAGCAAATACCACAGAATCATCAGTGTGTTGAATATGAACACATAATCACAACACGTCATCTGCTTCAAAAGGTGTCAGATAGAAAATGTATTTTTAAATAGACAGTGAAGGGCAACTTTCATGCTGTCTGACTGTAGTGTAGGAAACTATGTTAGGAGATTAGTCACATTAATTTCCCACCTAGTGAAGAGGGAGGTTCCTTCTGAGATTGAGTCAGGGTATGTGTAAATGGGGAAGCCTGATATTACTTTCAAGTTGTGTCTCTGCTGATCAGAACAGAAGCATGCACTGGTGTGCTCTATTCCTGCCTTCCTCAGGAGAGACACCAGGCCGTGGAGACTGACAGATGTGGAAGTATCTGCTGACGAAGGCTCTAGCTATGGGCCCTTCCAGCACTCAGATTAGGTCCCTGGTACTGTTTAGTTCTGGGTTTTGATACTTTTAATACTGAGCATAGTCCCTCTCACTTCCCTTTAATTTCCTTTCTCTTCTCACAATTTTCCCCTTTCTCACCTTCTTTGTGGTATGTTGTTTGCCCCTTCATATCCAGACCTGCAGCCCTCTACTCAGGGTATGTCATGGCAAATGTGAGATGGCATAAAAATGGAGAGCATGGAGGAAGAATAAACAGAGGATTTTTTGCCAAAGTTGGCTGACTCTGGCCTGGTAGTGTTGACAATGTCTTTTACAAGGTTAATCTTTACAAGGCTCCTTCTCCAGAAAGAGAGGATTTCCTCTAGGGGAGTTAAGAATAAGTCCGAATAGCCTTCTGGAGGCACTTCTTCCTTCACTGAGGATAGAATGGCTCTAGAAAGATTAACCTGACTTCAGTGAAGTGAGCCTTTTTTCTAATTACCTTCTATTTAAATATGGTAAGCTCTTCAAGTCAGGGGCTTGCTTTCATGTCAATAAGCACCAAAAAATACTTGGCAGTAGTAGATTAAATACATATTTAGCTTTTATAATTATTACCATATCTCATGGCAGAGTTAAACTCTGACTCAATATTCTGGACTTCTTCCTTTTGAAGCCTACAAGGAATAGACATGTGGTTCAGCCAAGTCATGGGATAAACTCCAAGGATGTGTGGAAGGAGAGAGCATCTGCTCCTTTAAGGGTGTATGGTCAAGGACCATTTCAATGCAAAAATGGGATAATTAGAAAAGAAGGAACCCATAAACAAGAACATACAGAGACACAAACATAATGGAGACAAAGACAAGAAAAGCCTGGTCAGTCACAATAGTTAGTGGGCTATCAGGAAGCTGCAAGCAAACCTGGAGTTTGCAGACCTGAGGGTGGAGAATGGTGTGGGGGAGTGTCAGTGGAGCTATGCATACTGATCAGGGTATGTGCAGAGAGGAATGAAGAGGGGAACTGACAGAAATGGATATAAAAGAGGCTGGTTGCATGTAAAATGGGGCTGATCAACAGGTGTGCCTGATGGAGCCCTGCAGCTGATCACCGCAGTCTGCCCTGTCTTATTACATCCTTTCTTAATAGCTTTCTACATGAGCTCACCCTCTGTCCCATGTGGGTGAGTGCTGCAAGAACCAAGTGCCAGCTACTGGGGGGCTGGTGTGAGTGAGGGGCTCAGCACTGGTGGCTGGAGCAGGACTGCAGTTCACAGCCTGTGTGCCTAGTGCCGGTTGCGGAGCCCAAGCGGCTGCATCACCCCCAAATCAGGCGTGCATCTGTCATTCAACAGCAAACTCCAAGCTGGACTCACCAGCACATAGGAGGCCCCAGGGTGGAGCAAGACTATCAGGTGGGTAGAGGGTCTGTGGGGATGGGTGGGTGTGGGGTGCCTGTGCAATGAGTGTGTGAGTGCATATGTCCTTTTGCAGAAAGCAGTGAGCTAGACTAGCTGGAAAATCAGGGACCCATGGGGTGGGTAAAGAGGGTCTGGGGTCCTGGCGGGGGTGTCAAATGGACAGAGGGGCCGTGCTGGAGCTTGGGGGATCTGCGACTTTGTGTGTGTGCTTGTGAGCCTGGAGAGTGGTATGTGTGTGTGCCTGCACCAGTGACCTTCAGTCTCTGCCAGCCCAAGGGGAGGAGGGGATGGGGCTCTCTGTGCTTTTCTCTTCTGTGAGTCCTATATGTAGGTGCTGCTGAAGGCAGTCCCCTCTCTGTGTAGCCAGCCATGTCCATGTCCTGTGTGTGTCCTGTGCACCTGGGACATGTGCTCAGCTTCCCTACTTGGATGAACCTACAAAAGGGAAAGAGGCAGCCACATCCCTCAGCCTGGACAGAGACCCCAGGTCTCTGGGGCAGCGGGGATTGGGCAGGAAGAAGTCATGGGCCAGGGCTGCTGGAGGTGGTAGCCACCGCAAACAACCCTTAACAATAACCACAGTCAATTTTGTAAGACACATTTTTGATCACTAAATCTTCTGTTACTCCATGAGAAATAATTACTTTCCCTTTTGGAAATAGTTTGCGAAATAAGTATCAATATTCAGGTACTCTATAAATTACGTGTATTCAGAATTACTTTTGGAATAAAGTCCTTAACCTTTCCAAGAAACGTTAGTCTACATAATTTTTATATTTAGAAATAATTGTACAGTTTCATATACGTAAGTAAAAAGAAAAAGTAATTATTTCTACAACAGACCTAATTACAAAAAGTTTTTATGGAAAATGGAAATGTCAACCTTTAATTAAGATCATGTTGGACTCAAATTCCAAAATGCCTGTTTAATCAAAAATAAATATGCCCTCAATGCAGTGTATACTGAGGAGTTATAGTAAGAAATTATCACCAAAACAAGATAGGAAAAGGGAAGTTCCTATGTTTCATAAGATTCATTCATTGTTGTTTCTGGTTTTATTAACATTTTGTTGCAAGAAATCATTACATAGATTAAATGATCACATAGAAACATACGTTTTTTCTTTTCGTTGTTCACTTCTATTTTAATTTCAAAGAACTATTATCCAGTTGTCCAGACACAACACACCAGAAAATAAAAAAAGTCCAGGTGTCAGGATGGCTACCTTTCTTAGTGCCCTGGGCCACCTGATGTTATTGTACTTAAAAAATGGAAGAGAAATCCCACAGTCATCCTACCAAACACTGAGCATCTCATTTAGGAACACATTCTAGATTTCCTCTATAGCTATCTAATCCTCAGTTAAAATCCAGGTGAGATTTACAGAATACAGCAATCACCTCCAACCTGTATTGTCTTGTGAGCGCAGCCTACTGATGTGGGATGAACTGGTGGAACAAACCTTCAAGAGTTGATCTTGGAACAAATATATTAATCTTGTCTGATTTTTTGTTACTTGTTTCTTTATAAAATTCTATAATTTATCAATAATTACAGATGCACAGGTGCAGAGTACACCTTTTTGATATGCAAGGGTTGTTACACAAAAAGTAAAGCAGGGATGTGTGTTTGTAAAGATGTACTCTGATGGTTGGTGTTCATCAGCACAGCTCTCTAACACTTCAGGATGGCATGCAAAGCACCAGGGTCCTGGAAGCATATGAGACGTTGTTTAATTGAGAACAGTAGGCAGGAATATTAACACTGAAAAATGACTGAATTTTGGATGCCAACATGCAGAGTGAGAAAATGGATAAGTATCCAAACTTTAGTTTAAAACTTCTGGAGCTGCCAGTTCTTAGCAATCCAGAAAATCAGGCTAGAGGCATATGAAACTGGCTAGCTGAATCTGAGCAGTATTACTGAATGTATCAATCTCTTCTGGTAAGATCAGCCTTCAAAAATCCCAGGGAATCCCAGGCCCCTAGGACCAGTGGGGGAATCTGGAGCAAGGAAGACTTACCCTTGCAAGGAGGAGGACCAGGTTAGGGAATATTTAAACAAACTGAAGATACAAAAGTCTACGGGGCCTGATGTGATGTTCCCATGAGTGCTTGGAAGCTGGCCAATGTTATTCTAAGACCACTCTCAATTGTCTTTGAATGGTCAATCAGGAGAAGATCCTGAGGATGGGAAAGGAGAAATGTCATTCTTACCTTCAAGAAGGACAACAAGGAAGATCTGGGGAACTACAGGCTGGGCAGCTCACTTCAATTCCTTGAGAAGGCAGCAGAGCAGGCATTTTCAAACATATGAAGGACAAGAAACTGATTAAGTCTAATCAGCATGGATTTACAAAGGAGACATCATGCCTGACAAACCTGATAGCCTTCTACAATTAAACAACTAGCTCAGTAGCAGAGGTAAGAGCAGTGGATGATGTTTATCTTGTTTTTAAGAAGATTTCTGAAACTGCCTCCCATAACTTCCTCAACAAACTGGTGATGTTTGGGCTATGTAAGTCAGGTGAACTGTTGGGCTCAAAGGGTTGTGATTAGCAGCATGATGTCCAGATGGAGGCCAATCACCAGTAGTATCACCAGGGGCTGATGCCAGGGCCAGTATTGTTCAATGCTTTCATTACTGACCTGGATGATGGGACAGAGTGCTTCCTCATCAAGTTTTCAAATGATACAAAACTGGGAGGAGCAGCTGATACACTGGAGAGTCACACTGCCATTCAAAAAGGTCTGCTCAGGCTGGATTAATGGGCTGACAGGAACCTCATGAAGTTCAACAAGGGAAAATTCTGAGTCCTGCCCTTGGAGGAGTGTGCTGAACATAGTTGTCAGGGGTTTGCTGTGGGCGGGGGGATGACTTCAGGGGTGACCTGTGTAGGAGGAGGTCAAGGAATGCCCTGTGATGGTCAGTTGGTTCCAGCCAGTTCAGCAACAGAAAAAGCAGACCTACCGTGTGCCAAAAGTAGAACCAATCCGATGAGTTTATGGTGCCTCTGCAAAACATATTTAAGAAAGGGCAGTGACCACTAGGAGACACAAGAGAAATGCCAAGGCAGGAGGGATGCCAGAGCGGGAGAGATGCCAAAGGAAAAGAGAATACACAGGAGCAGAGGCAGGGGAGATCCGTGAGCTGGCGAAATGCTAGGGCTAGAGTCCAACTGTCTGGAAAGCAGCTTTGCAGAGAAGGCCCTGAGGGTACTGGGGGACAAATTGACCACGAGCTGACAGTGTGCCCTTGTGGCAAAGGAGGTGAATGGCATTCTGGGCTGCGTTGGGAAAAGCATTGCCAGCAGGTTGAGGGAGAGCATCCTTCCCTTCTACTCAGCTCTAGTGTAGCCACATCTGAAGTACTGTGTCCTGTCCTGGGCTCTCCAGTACAAGAGAAACATGGGTGTACTGGAACAGGTCTAGTTCAAGACCACAAAGATGGTTAAAGGACAGGAACATCTGACATATGAGTTGAGGCTGAGAGAGCTGGGATTGTTTAGCCTGGAGAAGGCTGGGGGAGAAGGGGAATCTCCTCAAAACCTGGTGGGAGGGTATAAAGAAGAGGGAGCCAAGCTCTTTTCAGTGGTATTCAGTGAATGGACAAAAAGCAATGAGCACAAATTGACATACAGGAAATTCCACTTAAACATAGAAAAAAACATTTTTTACTGCAAGGGTGGTGAAACACTGGAACAGGTTGCCCAGGGCGGTGAGTCAAAACCTGACTGGACACAGTCCTGATGACCTGCTTTAGCTGACCCTTCTTTGAGCTGGACTAGATGGTTTCCAGAGGTTTCTTCTCATATCAGTGATTCTTTAGTTCTGTGATTCTACAGTTAAAGCTATTAAAAAGGCTTTTTCAGTCATTCTGAAAACATTTACAAATGTGAGTTGAATGTGCTATATGTGGTTCTTGTTTCTAGATACAGAAAACATATCATCAGAGGATGAAGTAGTAAGGTCTTTTTTAATGCAGCAGCTCAGCGTTTGGAACACTCTTCCATGAGGTGGAAGACCTCGGTTCAGTTTTCTCCTCTGCTTAAGTTTTTTTGAACCTACCATAACCTACCTCCCAAGGAATTCCTGTGGAAGTGTCCTTAAGCTTGATTCTGGGATGCATCACTGTCACACTCTTTTGCTGAAAGACTTTTATTTTCAGGTTGTGCTGAAACACTAAGCATTATTGAAATGACTTTGTCAGGCAGTCATTAGGATAGTCATAAGAAAGGACTTCCACAAATGAGTTGCATTTTCCCTGCTGAAGAGGTTTTATTCTGCAAGCAAGTGACCAAAAAGCATGACTGGGGATAACCCACTCGATACTCATCCTGGTAGAATATTCTGCTGGGAGCTACACAAATTTAGTTCACCCTCACTGAGAAGGAGTAAAATCCAGGTGCCACACATATTGGAAAGGTTCTCTGACCACTAGGTGGTTGTTCAAAGGGAGACTGCTTATATTATCACCATCACTGTGGATTTAATTTTTCTTTTGTTTGTTTTTCTGGAAAATGCCTGCAGGGGTCTGGACCACTTTTATTGTCCTTGGCAAGGAGGGAGGTATTATTTTTGCAAGAAAGGATGAAAACAAGTTTGATGACTTTTTTTTTAAACTTATTTTTATATACTTGAGTGCTGAGTCAAAGAGTCAGCTCTGAAGGTAACTATAACCTAAGGCTCTTACTCTATAAATTTAGTTGAATTCTCAGAGAATGGAAAAAAAAACCCCAAAACCCCAAACCATAGACCTGTGATTTTCACTCAAGGTTTGTTGAGTGCTGTGGTCAACTGAAATGCTATTTTCCTTTTATGAACAATGTTACAACATGTGACTGCCATAGCACTTAAAATTATGTTGGCCTTGTGTGGAAGCACTGATGGTAATTCCACTTCCATTGACTAGAAATTAATCAGCACAGAAATTGCTGTTCTTTTTTCCTTCACCAAACTAATTTAGAGAGATGCTAACAACAGAACATTATGTACTTTTTGCCATTCCTTTTCTCTTCCCATCTGATGGCATTTACTCACAGAAAAACTGATTTTCTATTAGTTCTTGCTAAATATTTCAGCTACAAAATACACCAAAATCTTAAAGTGAATACAAAGACAGAGAATGCATGATAGCAGAATATGTTTTTAATTGTATATGGGCCTTCAGCAATAAATAAAAGAAAAATCATGGCTGGAGTTGCTGATATTTGGCAAGTAGGTCACACAGGTGGAATGATAAAAGCACTGGTTATAGGCATAGAAAAAATAGATTATTTGGTGGAGGAGATGATTGTATTTGATATCACAAACACCGCTGCTATATTCAGAAGCATATTGGAAATCTAGTCTTAATTTTTCTATTACTTTTACCATGCCGAAAAAATGCATCAGCATTTAATCACATTCAGATACTTGAACCTTTCCCTAGATGCCCAGCCTCTTGATAGCTTTATTTGGAGAAGGGGCATGTAATCTCCTGCACTGATTACTTTCTTGGGTGTCTACATCAATTCCAGATTGGCCAAAGAAATTGGTTTTCACAAAGACAGACTTAATGGAAAGGGACACTTTTATCCTCACCTACAGCTCTTTGAGGGAAAAAAAATATGCATAATTTGGAGATTATTTGAGATACTGGCCCAACACCCTTCACTGAGATGACTAAACACATACTTATCTTTCACCCTGCATTAGTAGGACTACAGACTGGACATAGCTCTAGAGGGCTTTCAAAAAGTGAGAACAAGGACAGGCACCAAAGGAGGGTCATAAAAACATAACTCAGGCATTTAGGGACAAAAGCAGGAATGTCAAACTTCATCTGAAGATAAAGCTAGCTAGATACTTAAAGGATAAGAAGAAAGACTCCACAGGAGTGCTATTAATAAGAGGAGATTCAGGAAAATGTCTCAGTCTTCACAGTCAAAATTGGTTACCAGCCCTTCTCATGTGTAGTCTGAGACCATAGAATCATAGAATAGTTGGGGTTGGAGGACACCTTTACAGGTCATCTATCCCAACTCCCCTGCAGTGAGCAGGGACATCTTTAACTCGACCAGGTTGCTCAGAGCCCCGTCCAACCTGACTTTGAATGATTCCAGGCATGGGGCATCTACCACCTCTTTGGGCAAACCCATTCCAGTGTTTCACCATCCTCACTGTAAAAAATTTCTTCCTTATATCTAGTCTAATCTACCCTCTTTCATTTAAAACATTACCCCTTGTCCTGCACAACAGGCCCTACTAAAAAGTCTGTCCCTATCTTTTCTTTCTTATAAGCCCCCTTCTGGTACTGAAAGGCTGCAAGAAGGTGTCCCCAACAGCCTTCGCTTGCCCACGCTGAACAACCCCAACTCTCTCAGCCTTTCCTCACAGGAGAGGTGCTCCATTCCTCTGATAATTTTTGTGGCCCTCCTCTGGACCCTCTCCAACAGGTCCATGTCTTTCCTGCGCTGAGGACTCCAGAGCTGGAAACAGTACTCCAGGTGGGGTCTTACCAGAGCAGAGTAGAGGGGCAGAATCACCTCCCTTGACCTGCTGGCCACACTTCTTTTGATGCAGCCCAGGGTATGGTTGGCCTTCTGGGCTGTGAGTGCACATTGCAAGCTCATGTCCAGCTTTTCATCCATCAGTACCCCCAAGTCCTTCTCCACAGGGATGCTCTCAATCCCTTCATCCCCCAGCCTGTATTGATACTGGGGGTTGCCCTGACTCAGGTGCAGGATCCTGCTCTTGGCCTTGTTGAACTTCATGAGGTTCACACGGGCCCACTTCTGGAGCTTGTCCAGGTCCCTCTGGATGTCATCCTATACCTCAGGCATGTCAACTGCACCACTCAGCTTGATGTCGTCTGCAAACTTGCTGAGATAGAGAGGAGCAACCAGCAGTGGGGGAGCACCAGATTAGGTGGTAGAGAAACTGGTAGTAGTGAGTTCCATGGGGCTGTATGAGATTCATCCGAAGGTGTTGAAATAGCATGCTTTTTTAGGAGGTTGGTGACCATCTGCAGAAAGTAGATGACAATTGGAGGAATTCCCTACCAGCTGGAAAAAATCTAATGTTATGCTTATCTTCATGAGAAGTAGGAAGCACCTGGGGAACAATAGGCTGATCAGCCCCACCTCACTCCCTGGAAAGATCTTGGAGCACATCTTCTTGCAATCCATTTCCTGTTATTTGAAAGATAAGAAGGTAATAAGCAACAGGCAGCCTGAATCTACCAGCTGCAAGCACTTCTTGATCAACATGATTGTGACTAGTTTAGCAGGTGATGATAAATTAATGGACTTGGATGGAGGGTTGAACTGTAGGGCTTTAATCCAGAGTGAAGTTGAGAAGCTTGAGGTCTGAGCCAAGAGAAACCTAACAAAGTTCAGCAAAAAGAAGTGCAAAGTTCTGCTCCTGGGGCAGAATAACCCCATAATAGTGACAACAGGTTGGGAAGTAGCTGGAAGTGTAGCATCCTGCTGAAAAGGACTTGGAGGTTACAGTGGATGTGGGGTTGTGTTACAGTCATACTACATATATACTAAGATTAAAATTAGTCTTTCACCTCTCTTCATGAAGTACAGAAGAGAACTGATCATGGCTTTGGTGATCTCAATGTGAAAGACGCTTATTTGATATCTTACACTTTTTTCATTTCCTGTGAACTTTCCATGTCATTGGACCGGTCAGTAATATTTGTATTAACTTTAAAAAGTTAAGTTCTTACCAAAATAGTAATCACTTCTAACTTTGCATTTAATATCCACATTTAAAAAATTGGAAATTATTTTAATTCACATATTGAAGCATACCTCTAAACTAGCAAACAGTTTTGAGATTCAAAGGCCAACACATGCATGCTATTTATTAGGAGTCTTAGACGTCTTAAGAGGAGGTCTGAACTCAGCTAAATCCCAATTTGTGCTCAGGAGGTGTTTGGGGCAGTATTGGCTGGTCAAGATTGCCAGGTATTGTTATAACAATTAAATAGTTTAGACAGCTGAGTTGCCATGCTTGTCCTTTTTACCATGCTACTTCATTTACTAATATAGAAATAGCAAAAGGGGCTGAGAAGGCCCAGTAAAGAAAACAAATCCCAGGAGGCAACATGGCAAAAGGAAGCTTCAAAAAAATAGGAAGAAGAAAGTCTGTAGCCCAGTGCTGCATCTAAAGTATAAAAAATTTAACATTTGTATGTAGAAAAGAATTTTTTATTTATTTATATTTATGAACAGCAAAAGTGATCTGACAGGATGAAACATTTTCAGGTCATGAAATCATGTGTCCCAGACAAATTACACCTAATGGTCTTAAAGAAAGTAGCCAGAAAGCTCTGTGAACATCATATAGTTTTATGAATGTTACATTAGGAATTAATCTTTGAAAATGACAAAACAATCTGGAAGACATATTTCTAATATTTAGATCCAGTAAAAAGGGTGAAACAGAGCATCACTTCTAAGCAACATAATAGCTAATTCAGGGCCAGCAACAAAGACTTAGCACATGTCTGACCAGAATAAAGTGACTGGCTATATACTCACACTTCAACCCTTGCAAGAGGTTCAAAGGACAGCCTTAAAAGAGGGCAGATTCAGAAAAAAGAGGGAGCCTGTGATGTACAAGCTGGAGCTGGACACTCTATCCAACTAGTCAGAGAGAAGCTATGGAGGTCATTTGTCCATAACAAGTAATGGTTACTTACTCAGTGTGGGAAATAGTGAAGTTTTTCAGTCCTACAGATGAGACCATAAGATAGCACAGCTGCTAGAAGTTGAAGCCAGGCCACTTCCCCGAGGATGAAAATTAAACATTGGAACATTTCATCAAAAGGCGTGGGGGAATGTTAAGCTCTTGCAGAGATATTGAATTTAATTTTAAAAGCCAGCCATTGATCCATCTCCTGGGAGCAACTGTGTAGTCGGTGTTCAGAGTGAGCCTGCGCAGATCACCATTTGGTCCCATGGCAACACTTGAGTTTGTCTGTGCTGAGCTGCCCCAGTATAATGACATTATACAACAAACTGGGTCAGAGTCCTCAGTGCATGTCCGGTCATGCTCTATGCCCAGGTCTTCACCAGGAGCCCAATATGGGCCAGTCTTTCTGGAGCTACAAGACCAAGACAAGTCCCACCTTGGAGCTACAGGCACTGCTAGTGAACCTGCAGGGGGCTAATTCTAGCCTTTTTCAAACACTTAGTTTTGGGGCATTATAGGTTTGTTTTGGAGGTTACAGTGGATGTGGGGTTGTGTTACAGTCATACTACATATATACCAAGAAGGCCAGCTGACACACAAGAGTTCAGTTCTCATCTCCACAAAACCAGGAGGTGGACACATCTGAACTGCACTGGGAGTGATCTACAGCATGTGCTAACTCCTGAGCTGGGCCTGGGACACCATTCTGATGGCCAGCCATGCCAGGGCCAATGCTAAGGAATTAATGGTGAGGAAAATACTGCTTGGGCACTTGGGTCTGCACTAGCCTGTTTAAAGAATTAAATGCACTATAGAAGCAGGCAAGGTATCTTAACAGCATAATACTAATGGCATCAACACAGGTCTACTAAATTACAGCGCTGTAAAAAATCCAGTGTGGCTTTGGACCTTTTCTGGTTGAAAGCAGAGGGCCCAAACTTAAAATGTTATTCTGGACTGCAAGCTTAATAGGAGGGAAATATGTGGTGTGAACATAGTATTAGTGCTACCCAGCTGTCCTTTTTGTCTTAGTCTTCCCTTATGTGAGTGCTTGTGTACTAATAACATCATAAAATATAAAAGAAATTGCTTGAGAGCCTAATTGGTGAAAGAGTATGACAACACACCTATTTTCAATAGTAGGTAAAGTCCAGGAACAAGGAAAAAAAAGCAGAAGACTGAGCAGGGACTTCATAAGAATAGACTCCATGCTGCCATATCAAAACAAAGAAATGAAATATGATTTCAGTTCAGTTGCTTTATAAATAAAATAATTGCTGGGATGCTGGAGATCCGGGATCTCCAAGTAATTGCATGCCAAAAGGAGCAGAGAAAGGATAAAGGATTCAGCCAAAATAATGCGTATGCAGAGTCCAGACAAGGAGATATGGGAGTCTTGCCACCAGCTGGTCAGTTCTGAAGGAGAACTGATGCCTTTCACAGACCATGCATGTAAGGAGCTGACTGGAAAACGTGAGCAAAACATGCCTGCCAGAAATACAAGCATCAGAATCCCTTGGGGCATTTGGATGCATGGCTAGTAACAAAGTTAGACAAGCATCTGACCCCAGAGGTTATCAAAAGAAGTGATGGTTACATCTTTTCCACTTATTATTTGTCAAGTTGCCCCGATGAAATGACAGAAATTACCAAAGATGTCAAAATCGAATGTATATTGGTTCAAGGCTATTTTTCATTTGTGCAAACCCACTCCCTCCAAACAAATATCTTTCTTAAATGCAGAGGAGATGCAACGGAAGGGATTTGACAGCTGTAACTAGCTTAAAACTCTCCCTAGAGAAAGAGTGGACCTCATTTTTTGACTCCAGATCGCTGCTAAAGTGCAGAAATTTCCTGTTAAGTTTGCAAGGCAACAAAAGGAATTAAAATACACTTCAATGTAAACACATTTTCTCAGAATCCCCCAACTTCCCAGCTTTTAAATTCCCTTTTAATCCTTCTAAACTCATTATAGGAAACAAATTTCCCGTGGGTCAGAAATCACAAAATAAAGCCAGAACATATTAACATGTCTCTGCAATTATTACTGTCTACCTTCCCCAAGGACTAATCAGCCCATGAATACTACATATGCTCATCCCAAAGATATACTTCACCTACTATGACAAAGATGAAATTCAGTTTGAGATGAAGTTGTCTACACAGGGATTCAGTCTGAGATGAAGATATCTAAATTAATAGGTGCCTATAGGCACATCAAGTGTCTCATTTCTCATTACAGTCAGCGCAGGTATTGTCACTGGCACAGGGAAAGCAATTCAGCTCATCCTTCAGCAGAGACCTACAATGAAATTCAGCTGCCTAGACACTGATGTCAAGTATCCTCATTCTGTGTCCCTCAGTAGGTGTCTTGCACATCCCAGTGTGTCTGAACTGTTCCTAGGGAACTGCTTAGAGGCAGCTGAATCCTGCCCGTAATGCTTGGTCAACAAACTCACTCCTTTGGCTGTAATGGAAACTTCAATGCATACAGCACACCTAGATACGTAAATGGGAGTCTTGAGTTGAATCCTGCCTCCAAAAGCTGTTGTGGAAGCTCTTTAGGTGATAAGAAGCACATGCTGTACACCAGACTATTTGCTGTTAGCTGACATGGGTAGATGAAGTACACAGTTACATCATTTCAGCAGCAAAATTAAGACTGGGGTGCAATTGTATAAATAAAAATGTCTTAGTCGGGATATATCCCATATTTTATTTTGGGTGTTAGAGGTCTTCAGAAGCTTACAGAGTAGATCTGATGGAGTACAACAAAGTAGAATAACTCAGGCTGGAGAGATGTCAGGAGTCTATAGTCCCATCTCCTGCAGGGTTGGTTATGAGATCTGATTAGGTTGCTCAAGCCCTTATTGCAGTCAGGTCTTGAAAACCTCCAGGGACGGAGTCTGCATGACCTCTTTGGGCAATCTGTTCCAAATGAAATATAAGTCCAAATAGAACTCACGTACTTTGTGTGCACCTTTGAGAATGTTCCTTAGAGCTTAATTTACAGAAACACGTAGGCATTGCATACAGTCCTGAAGAGGCTAAATAGGAAGAAGGAAAGGATTTAATCAGATATCCACAGACAATGGCAAATCGCAAGGAGTTTTGCGATAAGTGTCATTAAAAAGATCAGTCTGAATACTATGTTCCTGTTTCAGGACAAGAGATGAGAAAAAGATCACAACAGATCAAGTTATGTACAGCGAGCAGTACATGAGGCCTGACTCCATCTTTGCCCCACAGTTAAGACGGCACAGTGTCCCATTCAGTTGCTTTCAAGAAATTGGATGGTAGATATAGAAACGTAATGTGGGATTAGAAGAGTGAGAGAAAGAGGAAACTGAAAACAAAGCAAAAGCTGTTACCAACAGTATTTAAAACAAACTCTGTCTTGGGCTTTCTCTGGAGCCAATTAAAGCAATTCATTTAGCAAAGAAGGAACTATACCATAACTGGGGAACATATGTGGGCTTACAGTGATGTCCTTTACAATGGGAATGTTTATTCTGGCATTATTATATAATATGGCCGCTTCTATTCTCAGTCAAGGAAAAGAACCTGCAATTTTAGAAAGAAAAACTACTGAGATGACCAGAACTCCAGTTTTATATCTTTTATTTGTCTACCAGTACTTTCATGAAGAATATTTAGTCATCTGCAGGTGTATTAGATCTTTTCTATTTACAGTAGGTTTTATTAGAGATGTTTGAGATGTGTTTCCAACAAGGACAGTGAAACTTAACCACTACCAGAAGGCTTTCTGATAGAGGAACAAGTAGTTCCTATCTCATCATATATGTGTCGTGTTTAAATTTACTCATTTATAAGGTCAGAGAAGTATATGGGAAAAAGTACCAAGAAATTAGAGTCAGATACATCAGAAAAAAACAGTATATCCAGATAATGAATTGCGGAGACAGGTTCATGACCAGGAACTTTAGAGGTAATTTAGTCAGTTTGAGAAACAAATTGGTTTTGGCACTTTACACCATTATGTAATGGAAAATTTAATTAAAAATTAAGAAACTTGTCCAACCTTTGTATTTCCTGGCCCTAATTTAGCTATGTCTGTTATAAACCCTTTCTTTTTTGAGGGCAAATTACATTCTGTCTGTGAACTATGGAAACTTTTCATTCCCGCTTCAGCTGTGGTCACCATCACGTCTGCTTCACTAATGGCTGTGTGCCAAAGGAACAAAGAAAGCATAAAAAACCTCTAAGCCACGTTCCTTTCTGCTCTGCTACAACACCTTAAAAAATAAAGGTATTCTTTATTTGAAAAGATGGGGAAACTTTTGCATAGAGCGTGGAAAACATCAACATTCATAAGAAATACATTTCTTCTTAGACCCTTAAAATCATTCACAAGATTTTCAATTCATTAAATCTGATGTTACCACTTGCAAAGTAAGCTACATATGTTCAGATCAGTGTGAAATCAGTAGCTATTAGTTCTTAGAGTATTAATTAGCATTCATACTAGAATTCCCACCAGGAAGAATATTGTTGCAGTTTACCGTTTGGGATTAGTGGATTTTAAGTTAATTTTCACATGAAGTGCTACAGTACTTTGCTGCAGGCAATACTGATTCAGTACACTGGAGTTTCTTTAAAACTGTCAATTTTCAGAGCACAGAAAACATGCAACTAATTGAGATACAAGCAAGCATTGATTTTGGAGATTAGTTCTTGACTTCATTGCTTGTTAGCTGAGGTAAATGAGAAAGAGTAAAGAAAGAAAAGGGGGGTAAAAGCTAGGGATATTAATAATATAATAAATAGCATCTTTTAAAGTTAAGTTGACTGTTATTATATAAAAACAGCAGCTGGCAAAGACAATCAGCCCACAATACAGCATGAGTGTGGAATGGGGAGCTGGTCCTCCAGAAGGCACGGCATCTGCTTTCTTATCATCCGTTCTCAACTACCAGCTGGAGCAAAGGGGTGTTCCAGCTTGCTTCCTATCCCTTTAACTCTTCTGGCATTATAAAGGTTTGAGTACTCCTACAACTCCAGCAATGAGTACCTCCTTATCGCTGCTGCACTTGCTTTTGTCTCCTCCAGGCTGCTTTTTAGCTCACCCAGACCAGGCCTCAGGAACCAACAGAGATAACTGGGAGGAATGGGGATTAGATGGAAGAACCTGACTCATATTGGAGATTAAAAAAAAAAAAAAAAAATTGCTCACCATGCTTTCTAACAAAAGAACACAGGCTATTGAATAAAACTGGAGGGTGGCTGGCTCAAAAAAAAAAGGTGATAGTTCTTATCAGTGCAGGTGTAAGCTGTGAAAGTGCCTGTGTGAAAGTCATGAGAAGATGCAAATGCTAAATTTCATATAGCTCAAAAAAATATTAGATATGTCCAAGGAAGAAAGATTCAGTGAAAGTTTATTAAATACAAACCCACCTCTTCATAAAGAAATCTTGAGCTGCAGAGTGCTGAAAGTTCAAGGAGCATCCTGATGCCCTTGTACCCTGGGCATCTCCCGATGGCCATTTGGGATGACGTGATGCAGAGACAGATGGGCTGGTGCAGTCACCCTTTCTGTTCGTCCTGTCTGTATTCCCCTTATGTTAAAAATTGCTAAGAGGCTTCAGACTCCTTCTTTAATGCTCAGATAGCTGATCCCTAATAAGTAGCAGAAGATGAAGAGCAAATACAACTCCTGCTTCTAATTTTCCATTGTAGCTGCTGCAGAGGAGACAAAATATGGCCCAACATTTCTCCAGTAAGAATAAGAATAAGGAAATTAACATCTTTGACCGGATATGTTCTCCTGAAAGCAGCCCACTTCAATGCTTGCATGAATACTGATGAACACTGAAATGAGTTTCAGCTGCCTTTTCCTGTGGAAAATATCCTGGGATCTTGTATGGGACTGAAAACAAAGAGATCATGGAAATTGTGACTGCATGCAGCTAAGTGAAAAACACTGAATTTTGGGAAAGATTAGCTATTTAAACACCTGCATAACACCCTCAAAATCTCTTTGAATTAAATCTGCTTCTTCAAATATTTTGCTGAATATGTTCAGTAAAGATTTGAGTCATATGATGGATACAGCTAAACATTAGCACACGCTGTATCAAACAATGATTGAAATGTATCTTGTAAAGCCATTCAAGTCTAACAAATGCAAAAAATCCCAAATGGAAAAAAATAAATTTATGCGCATGTTCCCAAATAAGATGATTTTGCATAAATATAACAGATATAACTAAGGCTTTAAAATTGCTTTAGCTCACCAAAGAAATCTTTATACTTTGTAATTCTGTTCCAGTAATCTGGATCATTCTGAGCATATAGATAGTTAGATGTGAGATGTTCCTGCATGAATTTAAAGGTCATGGCATCATTGGAAAAGTGATTTCCCAGCAATGTGTCCTGTGCCCTTGACTTTATTATGATTTGTCCATTCTTAATGTCTCTGTTTATCAGTTTGATATCCTTGCTGGCTACATCATGCATTTTTAGAGCAAGCATTTCAAATCAAAGGATGATTCTCTGGAAAAGGAAATCTGAAAGTTTGAAAGTTTTCCTGCCTGACTAAGAAAAAAAATCACAAATATCAATTAAAAGTTATCTGTCTTTTACTATTTAAATGTAGGAGTTAAATTTACTATTTAACTGTAGGAGTAATCTAGCTAGAATATTTCATTTGGCCTCAACTAATTTTCCATAACTGTCTCCTTTGTAGAAATGTATAAGAGCTGTATTGATAGTGACAGTTCTAATCTCCTGGACAAATAAGTAAAATGGCAATTTTGAGGAGGAAAAAAGTGGGTATTTACTCAAAATATAAGAGCATCTTAGTCTCTTGTGTACTTGTATTTTTAAGGATACTGATATTAAAAGTGCATAATGTAACTTGTAAAAATGTCAGCCTCTGTAGCATGTAAGTAAAAAACCAACAAAACCTTATGATGTTTGTACCAGCCTTGGAGAAAAAAGCAAATGAAGGAAGACAACAAAGTTATACAGTCAAATTTTTAATAACAAGCCATTTTTATTCTCCAGACACTGGTAGGCTTAAAATTTTAAAGCAAGGCCCGTACTTACCTTTTTTTGTGAAGAAATCAAATATTTGACATGTAAACCAAGAGAGCTAGCTAAATCCCTCCTACTCTTTTTCTAACTGCATATTTTGTAATAAATAGTGTACCAGAGCAGTCCTCCCAACTTTTGTTATAAAGAGGTCTTCTTGTACAAACACTGATATAAACTTCAATGATTACAGTGAGAAGACATTTAGTTATGGGGTTATATGGTGTCGTCTGCATGTTTGTGGCTGAAAACAAAGCTTAACTGTGGATTTTAGCCGGGTGCTTTCATTCTGCAAAGACGTAGGGTTCTTGTTAAAAAATAGTGATAATAAAACGCCTTTGTATGTGTTTTATAATGAAGACTTTAACCTGCAGACAGCAAATAGATTGAATAAGTCGCATGCAGAGAGTTTAGAACAGAGGTTTGATCTAAACCCTACAGGATCTTTAAACTTTCATACTCCGAATAAATGCAGTGATTAGAGTCTTCTGAAATGTTTCTAAACACACTCACTTTGGCTGCTGCAAAGAGCAATGCTGAGGCTGGAGGAATCCATGTGTGTTTTATCTAGGCAGTGTATAGGCACTATCAGCCTTGTCTTACATATATTGCATTCAAAGCAACCACAGTCTTTAAATAAATAAATAAATAAAAATCTGTATTTACAGCCATTGTTCCCTAGATGCATGCTGTTTAATCTTATTTTATTTTCTGAAGTCTATGTAGAAGAATGATACTAAAGGTCCATTATCCAATGTACTTTTGCTCCCCCAGTGGTATTTATGCTTGTACTGTTATCTCAGCTGTGTCACTGTGAAATTTGGAAGAGCTTCAAGGAAAGCAGTGCAATTACTCCGGATTAATGTTATCACTTACATCCACATGTTGCTTTTAGTCATGTAAGACATCTAACTTCCTTGAATGTTCTCATTTCTGTGTAGTGATGAAAAGAAGCCATTATCAAAATAAAGTAATGCTGTGGAGTGTTGGCATGGTCATGAGACAGAGAAGAGATCAGAAATTGAGAGATAATTTTGGTGACCCTGACATCTTTGCTAGTCATAACTAGCTCCATCAAATTCAGTGAAGTAATTGGTAGCAGAGTAAAGCCATCAAGTGAGAGTGCTCGGCTGCAGTGGCCGTACTCTGCGGCTACATGATCTAACAAACCCACGGTCAGCAAAGTTTCTTCAGAGCCTGCACAACATTGTGGCTCCAGGGTGACAGAATGCTTAGACTATAACTGCAAGCATAAGAAAAGGAAAAGCAAGGAGACCATACCAGTTCTTAAAATTAGACAGGTCCTTAGAACCCATTTTAATTTGGCAATTACATTTTGACTGCATGTGTGTATATGGAAGGAATGAAATGAAGAATGATAATAAATTAGGTAAGCTTAACTGAACTGCTATACAAAATGTACTAGGCAGCAGGTGGTAACATTCCTATTTCTGCCTCTGTCTGAGTTTAATGTCAGAAGTCATGTATTACATTTTATTAAGACATCAGAAAACTGCAGACATGCTCCTAGGCTTAAATAAAAACATTCTGTAATTTGGATTAGCTCACTAATATATGAAAGAAATTGGAGACCTGTGGTCTTTTTAAAGCTCAGGAAAAAAGGTGCAAAATTAAGGCTAAGCAGAAAAAAAGGACGAAGAACAAACAATCAGTTAATTGTACAATGAGCAGTATTTGTAGGTAGAAGCTGTGTATGAAGAAGCGATCAGGAAGACTACAATGGAAGTGGGAGACAACAACCATGACTTCATGATACACTGACTAGATTGATAAACTGTCCTGCAAAGTATGAAAACAGGATGTTGATGGCCAGAAGACATTTATGTTCCAACATAACTACTACAACAGGCAGGTGAAAGCCTGCCATTCCTTTGTACAATAGCAATTCAGCATCCACCTGGTACAAATATCAGAATAGAAGTGTGTTGAGCTCTGTGTGTGTGTGTTGGGATCCTGGCACTACAGAGCTAGAATAAACTTAACAAAAAGGGAAAATATAATCTCTTTGTAGGATCAAATTAGCTCTAGGTTCCTCTTCACCCCAGCCTTCAGCATGGCAGACTCCTGTTAACTGGGAAGGAGAGGATTGCCTGGTGGGTAAAGTGGGAGAAGGTGTTTCAGGGGCTTACTCCATCTCTATAACTGACTTTCTGTGTGACCTTGAATGAGCCATTCAGGGCCAAAGTTACTTCTTATGCTTTACTCACAGTTTCCATTAAAATGGATCTTTCCCCTTCACTAATGTAATTAGAATTAATTTCCGTCTTTTCAGGGTTGAATTCATTTGGTCTAAATAATGTTTAATTTTCTATTAGCTCCATTCATTTTAAGTGAGCTATTTACAGTGTAAACTTAGCTGCTGCTATGCTGGGCAAAACGGGGCTCTCTGCATTGCAGAATTTTATCCACAAAAACGACGGTAGAAATGGCAATCTGACTGAGGGAGATATGGCAAAACTAATTCGTTAGAGCCTTTAAAATGCAGTTTATAAATGAGAAAAAACCCAGTGGTATCTGGTTTTAGGTAGATGCAGTAACAGTCTTTTTGCCTCCTAGATGGAGCTAAAGCACTTGTCTGCTGCACCTTGGCTTGTGGGATGGAGGAAAGCAAACGACATGACGAACATCACTGCCTTCTCTTGCATTTCATGATTAGTATTACCTGCAGTTTTGTACATTCCTAAGAACACATTTTACAGAATAATAATTTTTGAAGTTTGGTCTCCTTTCTGGAAGGACAATCTTTTGTGAGTGTAAATCAGTCTAAAACTTCCAGAGCCTTTTTTTTTACTTCTCTGCAGCCAGGCACTAGATATAAGCTTCAGCAAGCACTGCCAGGTATCCAGTTCAGCTTCCTGGAAGATTGATGTTCAGTATTCTTCCCCCTAGTCCTCATAAAGGATAGATAAAGGACTTCTGGCCCCAGGATAGAGACTGAACATACAGTCTAGATGAGATCTCTTCAGTGTTAATAAATGAAGAGATTCCACAATGTTGAAAGCAAGGAATTTGAAAATGAAACCAACAAAACAAGAGAAAACCATCCTGAGCTGAGTGTAGACAGAAAAGCAAAGCAAACCTTGCAGCTTTATTTACTTGCAAACAAACACAACCTAACAAAATCTAGCAAAAGCCCCACAAGGAGAAATGCAACAGTGCCATTCACATACACATTGTGTTTCTGAGAAGGTCACACAATGTTAGAAAAATGGTATTCCTCTTTCAGGGCTCTGATGAAACTTCAATTAAGCCCTAAGCACATATGTAAGTCTGTATCTGTCTATGCAATTCTGTACTGATCTGTATACTAATGCATTTAATGTTCATAACCTTGCTTGTGGTGAACAGTGCACTCCACATGCTCCCAGTTTGGGGTGAATACACCAAACAAAGAAATGGAGGAGGCCTATCAAAAAGAAACACAGGGTGAAAGCAGAAAGGGAAGAGCCCAAAGCTGTACAGAAAGACAAAAGACTTACAACAGATATGACCAGAGTCTAAAAAAATAGCACCACCACACCTAAAGAAGAATTTTTCACTAAGAAGAGAAAAAGGATCAAGAGGTGGCTGGTGGCCAGTCCACCATCTGAAGGCTACTGCCAATGAGCATCTGCGAAAAAAATCCTGGCTATCTGGAAGATAAAGTAGTTTGTGAAACTGCTACAGCAAGTCGGCAAAGCAGAGTCACTACGGAAGAGAAGGTCAGATCCTTTCCTCTGGATTACTGGGCTTCTGTCTACACTTTTGGACTCATGGAACAAACAGATCTGAACTGCAGCCAAACAGGTGCCGCTGGATCTTTATGTCTGGCATCTGGCCTGCCTGCATGGCTTGTGATTTTAATGGCATTCATTTATTGCAATACTTTATGATGGTTTTTAATTATTTAATTTGCCACTTAAGATGATTTTTAATTATTTAATTCATGTTTGTTCCCTTATGTTGCTACATATAATTATGACAGTGATCCTACAATGACTTCCTTATTGGTGTGCCTCTTTTCCACTGTGGATCAGCATAAAGGGTCTATGCATATGGTGTGGACTTCCCTCACTTCTTTGAATTAAGCAGTAACTATCTATAAAAAACATGCACATATTTTAATTCAAGTCTATAGGGATTTTTAACTCTCTGATAGGAATAACCTGCAATACACTTGAACTAATCTACGGAGATCAGTTTAATGCAGCAGAACAGAGTGGAAATTTATGAATGTGAGTGTGCAAATGTGGTATATTTGCTTGGTAATGAGTAGACCATGTAGGACAAGTCATCTATAAATTAATATGTAGACAAATCTGTGCAGCCAGACGTTCTACCTCCTTGTGGGACTGCAAAAGCAATCTTTATTTTAAATTATCTTAAAATCCAAGGGTCTTTGTTTACCCCATCCTTCTTCCCCCCTGAGTTTTTTCCCTCTTATCTATATCAGAATCTATATGCCTTAGAGGACCTAAGGCTTTTAAATTACTACTTGATACAGAAAATCAGATGTTTATGTTGTGATGCCAACCATAAGTTATGGAAACTGAAGTATTTGGAAATCAAGCTCCATCTTTAAAAACAGACGTACATGACGATGTTGGTACTACATACAGGTTTATACCAAGTTCTCACAGGACAAAATCTTCTGAACATTCTGAAATTCTGGACTGCCATCTATTTTTTATTCTGTATCATACTCTGAATCTGGAAACCATTGAAAAACAGGTTATTTTAATGTTTTTTGAGCTCTTCATTAAAATCTGGTCCATACCTTCATATAGGTATTACAATGAGATTTTTAGCCAGGGCATTATCCCTCCTTGAATGTCCTTGTGTGACAATTTGTTTTGATATGGTATAGCTTGTTCTATAGGTGTACATGCCCTGACCCTGCTCATTTGGAAAAATGTACTCTACACAGTAATTTTCATAAGTTAATATATATGTTTTAAATCCTGACCAGGTCTCTGTGTGGAACCTGAGGCTGCAAACCATAGAATTTCCCTATAAGAGTCATACCTCAACTGCAGACCTTCTAGTTGAGTGACATTATGCCATAAAAGAGCATCGTGTGAAATTTAGGCTTCCTCTCACTATTTCGATGTATTTCCTCCTCCAGGCATTCCCAAGTATTGCAAATACACAATCCTGGGATTAACTGCCAAATTCCATAACAACTGTCTAGTTTATACACTGTGGAGTCCTCTGAAAAGTTACTCATCAAAGATGGAAAAATTCCGTGTCCTGTAAAACAAGTTAGCATTTTGTAACTGTGTAGTCTGTGTTTTGGCATGGGACACAGTATAAAGCAGATTAAAACAAGCAGCATTACATAAGCCTTTAAAGAATATCTGCATAGGCCATATCTTGTCATCCTCCTCTGGCAAAATCACTACTGAAGTCTCGGCCAGATTCTCAAACACAGCAAATGAGTTCATACCATCTGGTAGACCTCATGACACAGCAGAGAAAAACTCTGCACCCTAATGTTTACTTCACTTGTTCAAAAAATCTGTGCTTATGTATGCCCAGATGTTTTCTTTGTTATTTTAATTTAAATTTAATTTAAATATGTTCTCAGAAAAACATGTGCGCAAAGGATTAGAATCACATCAGTGCATTGCATTCACCGGAATTCAAACAATTTACTTAAAGAGAGAATTTGCTTTGACAGAGCAGCCATGGAACCAGTTTGCACTCATAAGACGGAGTGTCAAGGCAGATTGAAGGCTTAGCTAGGAAACCAAGCCCAGAATCTAACCTATAGTTGGGCACAACTGAAAATTAATGTTAATTAAGCTGCAACTACTTTATGTCAAGAGTTGCATGTCAATTGATGATAGAAGGAAACAAACTTATGACTTAGACAGCCAGATCGAGTGCACCCTCAGCACGTTTGCAGATGACACCAAGCTGAGTGGTGCGGTTGACACACCAGAAGGATGGGATGTCATCCAGAGAGACCTGGACAGGCTGGAGAGGTGGGCCTGTGTGAACCTCATGAGGTTCAACAAGGCCAAGTGCAAGGTCATGCACCTGGGTCGGGGTAACCCCCAGTATCAGTACAGGCTGGGGGAAGAAAGGATCGAGAGCAGCTCTGCCGAGAGGGACTTGGGGGTGCTGGTGGATGAAAAGCTGGACATGAGCCGACAATGTGCTCTGGCAGCCCAGAAGGCCAACCGTACTCTGGGCTCCATCGGGAGAAGAGTGGCCAGCAGGTCAAGGGAGGGGATTCTGCCCCTCTTCTCTGCTCTGGTGAGACCTCACCTGGAGTACTGCATCCAGCTCTGGAGCCCTCAGCACAAGAAGGACATGGAACTGTTGGAGCGGGTCCAGAGGAGGGCCACAAAAATGATCCGAGGGCTGGAGCACCTCTCCTATGAGGACCGGCTGAGAGAGTTAGGCTTGTTCAGCCTGGAGAAGAGAAGGCTGCGGGGAGACCTGATTACAGCCTTTCAATACCTAAAGGGGGCCTATAGGAAAGATGGGGAAAATCTTTTTAGTAGGGCCAGATGTGACAGGACAAGGGGTAATGGTTTTAAACTAAACCAGGGTAGGTTTAGACTAGATATAAGGAAGAAATTCTTTACAATGAGGGTGGTGAAACACTGGAATGGGTTGCGCAGAGAGGTAGTGGAGGCCCCATGCCTGGAAACATTCAAGGCCTGGTTGGACGGGGCTCTGAGCAACCTGATTGAGTTAAAGATGTCCCTGCTCACTGCAGGGGGGTTGGGCTAGATGACCTCTAGGGGTCCCTTCCAACCCAAAACATTCTATGATTCTATAAACACGGAACTGATGTCTGGGATCACTGGACTATCCAGCCATAATGGCCCATGGATACAGAGCCGACCAACTTTGGGACTTACTGCAGCCTCTGTGAATTTGAATGCCACAGCAATTCCTAATGGAGGAAAAAATTCAAAGAAGGTACTCAGAGGCTTTTCTTCATGACTGTTACTTGAACTGAAGCTGTAACAAATTGACATTTAGATAAAACACCTGTTTTCATAGGAAAAGGGATTCCTCCTGTGCTATCGACTTGCTGTTAGGCACCACTCAGTTTAGCAAGACCCTCAAAGAAGAAAGAAAGTGTGACCCATGGGGAAGCCAGGCAGGCATGAGAAGCAGAGCAAATAGACAGCATGCAGGGACTGAGACCATTGGGAATGCTCGTGTTGCAGATTAAAATGCTGCACAATTTTACGAGCTAGAAATCACTTCAGAACACAGGTATGCCTATGGAAGATAGAGATCAGAAAATTAAGTTTTTAAAAAGTAAATAATAGTTTTACATTCTTAAGAATGATTCTCATAACACTGTAACAGTGCTAAAAATGTTTGATGAGAGAGACTGCAGATAATTGGGTGGCTGTTCTGCCTTATCTTTTAAATCTAAGGCCAAGAATGAGGAGAGACACTAGATAATGTTACAGAGTTTGGCATTCTGGTATCCACATTAAAAAACAAGGATAAAAACTTGATAATAAGGGGCTTGGTCATTTGTGGGGTATATTAGGTCAGATTCTAGGAAAGGCTGTGGAAAGGAAGTGAGCCTTGCCTCCAAACATCAAAGGGAATGGGCAGGGAAAGATCAAAACAAGGGTCAAAACTATGATGCTGCTAAATTCACAAGATCAAATGTGAAAAAAAATCAAGGACTAGAAGACAAAAAACCTATATTGTATCTAATAAAATAGAAAAGTTTTAGGTGAACCTGAAAATACTTTCTGATTTCTTTTTGCTCCTATAATTTTTTTTTCCAATTAAAGAGGGATTTTCTATCTGTGACAGGCACAGAGTAGAGTTATTCTCTGACAGAAATGCTAATGACTATGCTTTTTGGAATAGGACAGTTCCACCAGTTCAAGGAAGACAGGGAACTGCTAAAGGAGAAACCAAGAAATCTTAAATAATCTTTGCTGAATACAAGGAATTGAACATAATGCCTACCTCAGTACACTATGCGACACTGCGAAAGATGTTAATTAATAAACTGCGTTATATTTTCTTCTCTGATGAGCAGTTCCAGGAACCCAACAAAGATGGGGTACTCCAAACAGTAATAGTTCAAACTCCTCTGTTGGCCAGAACCTAAGATACAATATGGCATAGTTACTTGCTTCTACCAGCAAAGGGGTGCACTGTAGGTGGAGGAGTGCGTCTTTAAGAGGATCCAGACAGTAATACTAGCAGTTTAAGAGCTGAGAAGATTTAATGGGTGCATATTTCTTGCCTAGAGACAACATTATGCCCAAAAAGAAGCAGACAACCGTCTTGTATTTTGATATGAACACCCATATAGGGAAAAGTGCAAGGTGTGTGAAGAATACTTTGGTCACCCATAGAAGGAAAATTTTCAGACTTGAGAAATCACAGCCTATTTTTCAGAAAACGTTGGGACAGAACTCTACAGTTGTAAGATCAAGACTACATGAACACAATTACCAGCCTCTGAGAGCTAAATCTCACCAGCAAAAACTGTGATAAGGTATCCATGACAGATTTTACAAGGTGTAGCATGCTGAAGCTTAGCATATGAACTAATGGGCCACAGCACATGTTAGTATATCCAAATGGATTTAGTACCAGACAGGAATCACAAAACAACTTATGACCCTCCTGGGCTCCCTAGCAGCATCACTGGTCCAAGCCATGCTGTAGATCAGCATACTGAAAGATATACGAAGCTCTTCAGCTTCCTCCAGGTTCTCATGACGTGACTAATTCTAGTTAGCTTTGACCCTAGGAAATAAGAAAACACTGCAGACTGCAATCAAATACAGGAAGGGAAGGATGTAGAAAGACTGGATCCTGGAGGGAGGTACACAGATTGCAGGAAGGAAGAGGCTGGAAGTGCCACTGTGACTCAAATTTGTGTACACAGGGCTGATGGAAACCTACTTGCAGCTATACCACCTTACTTAATTTAGTTTTACAAGCACTGATTCCTCTCATGCTATTATTACCTATGCAGCACACAAAACAGGAACCACACTGCCCACGTATAGACAGAGGAAAACCACAAGGAAGTCCAAATAGGATGCAAAGATCTGAGACCTGATCCTCATATGGGAAAAGAACTGCATGTGGACAAAAGCTCATCTTCTTATTGTGGAAGACAATGGTTTAAGAGGTACAGATATGAGATAAACCAATGGCTACACAATAAATAAGGTGGGGATCCAGCTCAAATGCTAATGTCTTCATAAGTTCCTAAGGGAATATCATATATATAAAATCCCATATTAGCTCTGTTTGTTATATCAATACTATGCACGTAGGGCAGCAGGATTGTACCGATTATATCTCAGAACTACTACATCTGCATTTGCTCCACACTACTACACAGCTAGTAGATATTTTTTCAGTAAGGTTGGTGCATATTGCCTTCATGCACTTCCAGCTCTGGAGTTGGCTCAGTCGTTGCTGGCTTAAACACTCCACTGTCCTGCATCTAACTCACTCTCAGGACAAAATCTGCATTTTCAAAATGCTTACATTTTTTCTTTAAGAATTACTGGGAGAGGCTTTCTCATATCTGTGTCACATAGGAAACTGCAAAAAATATTGTTCGAGTGAACTAGTAAATATACCTATTTTTTCACAAGAAAATTATATTCTGTTATCATGAAAGATGATGTGTCGTTCTTCTGTGTTGATCTATTATTAAGAAAGAATCTTATTCCTATGTATTGCCCAATGTAACCATTAAATTTTGGAACATATTTAATGGAAAGTATAATCGTAGACTACAGCAATCACAATGATTACAATCTTAGAAAGAAATTTGCAAGCTGTCTCCAATCTCTACACCACAAAACACCAACATAATATGAGACTAATTGAGCAAAGCCTTCAGGAGTCAACAGCAGTTTCAAAAGCCCTTCATTGATAGGCAGTTATGTAGGACAGGGCAGTGTTACACCATAGAAATAGTACACTATATGCACATTCCAACAACAGACCCAAATGTCATATGTTGTAACCAGACACTGTCAAGACACCGTAAGACAGATAACAAGAAGTAGTCATACGCCAGATGGATTGAACATCTTGATACTTTTAAAGAGAGATTATTTTTTATTCTCTTCTACAATTTTCCTCTGGTACAACAGAGGAATTAAAATAATTTTTGATGAATTTCACTGATGTGTATTGACTTAAAGGGCCTGCTATTTTCGCATGCTATTTGAATGCATCTGTTAGAATATTATATTATAGAAAGGAGGTGGTAATCAAATTCAACTCTTGCTATTTTCTGTTGAAAGGGCATTTTGATTCATCTTCTAGCTATCTTTCTGGAAGAAAGGAAGTATTCAAGAATGAGCAAAGAAGGAGCTTATCTGAGACAAGTATAATATAACAAAACAAGAAAAGGAGTTTAGGACTTTAGTCTGCTGTAAAAGACTTCAGTTATCTCTTTTGACTGTGGTAGCATCTGGGGAGTCAAACAGAGTTAGACCATAGAAAAAAAGAGACACACGGAGATAAAGGATATGTCTAAAGACCCAGATAAGCCAGGATACAACCATTTTCCATTAATATCTCCTGACGTCCCACAGTTTTTTGCACACAAATTCATGGGTAGGTACAGTGATTAACTCAAATCCAGAGGTCTCTGGAAAGTGAGAAGCTGAGAACACTTGGCACACCATCACATATCTAATATTCCCCTTTGTAAATAGATGGATCGAGCACAGGCAAGGTCAGCAGTTTCTTTGCCAGCAGCTACTCAAAGTCAGCTCTTCACCGGCATAATGATGGTTCTCTAGCACAAGAAGACGAGAGTCAGTGTTTGTATTCAGGGACTAAGATGGATAAAGAGGTGAAGATACATGCTGAAAACATGCTCACATATGAGTGGCAGGACTACTGTTACATGGTGCACGTCTCTTCCCACCCCTCCCTTGTTGACCCCTACAACTTTATCTGGACAAAGTGAATTTTCTTACAGAAAAATAATATATTAAGTTTTTTTCATGCTAGCTTGTTCATTGTTTAAATTATCTGTCAAATGGCTTAATGAACATGTTGTATCATGGTAAGTAGTCTTTATTATCCTACAATATTCACAACTTCCGAGATTTTACTTTAAAAGTCACATTTGATTCCACTATCAGTAAGATAAGAAATGTTATGGCTGCTGTCTTTGTGTTGTCCTGATGAAACACCTTGGCTTGAGTTTTATGGGCTTATGCCAATAAATAAAAATGAACAACTGTTCAGTGTCTATCTGCATTGTTTCAGAAGCCTTGCTGTTGTATGCTTTCTATCTTTCCTTTCTGTTGGTAGAGCTGGAATGAGCTATCATACTAGATAGTGCAAACCTGTCTCAGATTTTGTCTACTACTTAGAGTACAACACATGTGAATAATACAGTTTGAGAACTAGTTAATTCTAACTAAGGATGATATTTACACATTGCTTTCTGAGGTAGAACTCAAGAAAACAGCATCTGCTAAGTTCAAGAAGACCTTTAGTAGGAAATAAAACTTTTAATATTCATGAAGGAATATGTGTTTTCCTGTGATGTCAGAAAATATACTCCCTTCTTTAGCAGAGCAGGCCTGTGGGTAGGGGAAGAAACACGTATGTCAATGACTTACACTTCCTTCATCTGCAGTAGTAAACATGCCTGAGAAGTATTGCAAAGAGGTAACAGGTCAGATTCATACCGCATGACTTAATTGAAGGCCTGTTCTTCATTCTACCATAATCTTACATGTATGTCCATGGAGATGCAGGTTTTGAATGCATTCATCCCTGAATGGCTTCCACTCCTTTGCTATTAGGCAGGTGTGCAGCATGCAAGACAGCCACCCTAGAGAAATTCTGCATGTTCACATTGCTCCAATTAATATGATCCTTTCTTGATATTTTGTAAGCTGCACTTTCAGCTGAGTCAACAGGGAGTATCCTTAAATGGATAGCCATGCCTATAAACAAGAGCCTTGACTTACAGACTTCATAGTCCCTGTGGGGTGTTCCAACTCTGAGGACAGTCTAAGAAAGTTCAGAGTAGAAGAATAAAAAACTTAATTCTAGTGAAAACCCTTTTAATGACTTTTTTTTTTTTGCGGGCAAACCTTCCCTGCAACTGTGTCAGTGTCATTACTATGGACTTGTTCTTGATTTATCCCCAATGTAGAGCTAAACATTTTGCACTAAGGAGAGCTCTAGTTCCCACTTCCTAGAAATCTCCTAGGTCATTTCAGGGTAGATTCGGAGAAGAAATTTTAAAGAAGGCTTGATCGATTCCACTTTGATATAGTTCGCATTCCCTTAACAGTTTATCTTGCAGATTATTTATTGGACTTCACTGAGATTTGTAGTTGAGATATGAATCAGGTGTTTTTAACAGCAATACTGTGATTCAATATAAATCAGTGCAGCATTTTATAAAAAAAAAAAAAAGCTGAAAATTTAACAGCAGGTACTGAATCTGCATTCAGAAGTGTGAAGATGCCATTACAGAGTACGCAAAATTTCCCCAGCAGAAGCAATAAAATGAAGACTCCCAGCACAAAATGAGTCATATTTTCTCTAGGGTTGAGATATTCACAATTGAGAAGAAAGCAAGAGGGTAACTAGGTTAGCTGTAGCTCAAAGAGGAACACATGAACTAAAAGCTAGACCAGTAGAGCTCTGGCCTCTGCTCCTTCCCCAGGTTTCCATACTGGAAGGTGATGAAGTTGAAACAGAAGCAGGTACGGCTGAGTGTGGAAAGAACGCTGAGGGAATCCTCCGCCATTTGTGGACAATTACCTGGGACAAAACAGATTTCTAAGGCCTAAAATCTGCCCATTGGCCCCATGGAGTCCTTCGAGGTATTGTTCAGATTCACTAGTTAATAGACTAAGGCTTCTCAGCTTTAGTCCTATAAAACCATCTCACTACTACACATTTGACAGCTCTACCTAGAAAATACTGAGTAGGATTTTAATGATGGATATTAAATGATTACATGTCCAATTTCACACAAAATAACAACATTAACATCAATAAAAGAATACTTGTGGATTATGGCTGTGAGTAATGACTTCAGTGCTGGTGATCTTGACTTACGCAATGGTATGGCAAATCATCTGTAAGGGACAAACACACATGAGACTTCTGTCCAATCTCATATCACTGAAATGCAGGAATATCACTGTGAAGGCCAGTGGATTTGTTCAGATGTAAAACTAGCGAGTGAAGAAGCAGTTTCCTCCAGATACAGTAATCATCATTAATTTTCAGTATTCCTAAACACTTAATGCCTAGAAAACTTAGTACAATAGCTGCATGTTTAAGTATAATAAAATACTTTGTGTTTGCTATTTGTCTTTGTTCCTGCATGCTGTTTGTAAGGGGTTATGAAGGGTTAACTGCACAGTTAGGAGGCACGGAGATGCAGGGAAATATAGCCAGCTGTTGAATGAAGCATCAAGACATGAGCAGGACCATTACTTGAGGCAGTTTCCCTGCCTAAAACAACAGGAAGCATCATCTACTGGATATTAATTTTTAACAGCAAGACCTTTGAAGTGACTTCAAAGACATCAGGTGATTAAAACAGATAGAGAAAGCAAAGGGAGAGGCTGACCCTGGGCCACAGGAGAGGCTGGGATACAGATTGGGATGGGATGGGGCTTGCAGACAGGAGCCTGGCCAGCTAACACCCTGGGCTAACAGCCTCCCACAAGGACTGTGCTATCGACTGCTTTCAGACAATCAGTACATGCTGGTTTGTTTCACAGAGAAAAATGTTCCCAGCTGCTGATGGTCTCCACCTTGTGAGAGTGGCACCCCCTGATTTGCCCTGCTCTGAGGCCATGGGGTGAAGGAAGGATCCCGAGGCTCTCAGGAGCAGTAGCAGAGTGAACCAGGCTTGGGAGAGGTTGCTCATCTACAGGAACTGCATCTGGGGCTAACTGCAAGTTTTTGGTGAGGGTATATCGATAAAACTTTAGCTGAGAGCAAAAATATTCTTTGGGGTAAGTCCACAACATATCCTTCACATCCCCTAAAACTTATTCTAAGACATCTTTCCACAGATTATTCTTCACATGGAGTGGAAAGCAAGCAATCATTTCCTTCTATTTCAGAAAACAAAATTTAATGCAGCTGCACTATCGCAGTTGGCAATTACAGAAACATTGGAGATACAATTAAAGGAATTTTCTGAAGGTTTTATCTATTATCTCACAAACTCATGAAAAATCTTGTTATTAGCATAGCTGGCATTAGCAAACTACACTTTTGAAAAAAGCAATGCTTAGAAATTTTAACTGCCCAAATTGGTACTCTGTTGTGGCTGGAATATCAATAAGGAGCAAAAAGTCTTTTGGAGCATCTAAAACTAAATCTAAATTAATTTCATTTAACTGACATGCCAACTAACTTATTTAATTAAAGGACCATCTACTATTTGGAGAGAAAAAGAAAGGACTATCTCATGCAGTTTGAGCACAATGCTGTTTCTAACCCAGAGCAACAGCATAAACTTTAAGTACTCATTTATTATTTGATTTCCCTCATTTTGTTTCATTTTGTGCTTGACTGTGTAAGGGAGTTGATTTTTTTTGGGGGGGGGGGGGGGTGTCTGCAGTCATTTTGTGGAACATCTTTGATGTTCTGTGGAGCAACAGCAGTTCACAGATCACAGGCTGAATAATGCTAAATTAAATCAGGAAACATTACATCTGTCAAAGTAAGACCCCAGAACAAACTTTGTGCCCACAGAAATAGCTTACATAGACATATTCTGCAGAAGGTAGAACAAAGTTATAAAATGCACAGTGCAGCTCACACGTTAAACCCAAAGGTTACCATAAAGAAATAGTGTGTGTTCCTTGAGGATACTTCCTCAAGGACAGGCTGCCATGTGAGACGAATAGCGACAGCTCCATGTGCAGCAGCAGAAGCTTCTGGCTTCATGCATGAAGGGGAGAAGTGAGGCTTCCCACCTCCTCCATGCGTTAAAGCCTTTCTGCCTCCTGTGTTGCATGCTGGGGACATGCCCAAAGCTGGGGGGGATGCAGGCAGGAGTGGGAATGGGACATACCACATAGGGCTGCTGCACAAAAGCTCCTTGAGCTTCAGCAGAGCCACAAAGATGCTGGAGGGCTGTGCAGCAGCCAGCTGTTTGCAAGTGCCCAAAATCACAGTGCAACGAAAGAGAGATGGGGTCACAGGAGGGAGGCCTAAGTGCTAGTAGGGAAGTGGAAAGGCTTCCTGATAAACTAGGATCACTGGATAATTCAGCCTGGAAGGGACCTCAGGAGGTCCCCAGTCCAACCTCCTGCCCAAAGCAGGGCCAGCTGTGGTGTCAGGCCAGGTTGCTGAGGGCTTTATCCAGTTGGATCTTGAAAACCCCCAAGGTTGCAGTTGGCATAACCTCTCTGAGCAACCTACTCTGCAGCTGGGCTGTCCTCTTGGAGAAAAATTTTCTCCTTAGGTCTAGTCTGAACTTCTCTTGTTTCAGCTTATATTCTTTGTCCCTTGTCGTCCTTAGTTCACACGTGTTGCTGTGTATCTGCTAACCAGCAGTAACACCATTCTCCTTTGGCAAGCCAAACAAGGAAGGTTTGATAGTAACACTCACGCTAAATCTTCCTTCATTAATCTGCATGGGTAATAACTGCTTTGTGTCTTTAACCTGCTCCACAGAGCAACCATACCAGAGCGGGGAAGGAAACTCCTTTTCCACCTCTAACTGTTTTTTTGAGATGTAGAGAGTAGATTCCAGTTCAAAACCAGAGACAAAAAGTGAAATTGCTCTAGTAAAATAAGTTTCAAAATGATATTTAAAAAGTCGTTCCAGTCAATCATGTTTGGCTGTTGTTTATGTTTACACTTATTTGAAAGCCAGTGTTCATCTTGAACTGGATGGACTAGAATTGCCACTTCCAGAATGACTGAATGCCGTGGTCAAGCTGCTTTGGAAAATTTTTCTAAATCTTTTCAAGTTGAAAAATTCACAGAAATAGCTCACTGTGGAGGGACAAAATAAAAATGAGAAATGAAATTAAAAAGTTTTCATTTCAGGGCACCGGTCTCTCCTTCCAAAAAAAATTCAGCTAAAAATCCCTGGCCAGGTATAGTCTGTGCAGTTCATATTCAGTCCAGTTATGATCTTTTTTTCTTTGAGGATAAGGATAATTATCTTTAAAGAATTACATATTTTTTTTTTAAATTACCAAGGTACAAGTTAAGAAGATTCACTTATGCAATGATGTATTGATAAAGATACAGGTGCATGGTAGTAGTTTAATAGCATGATAAACAACAAAACCAGAGAAATAGTAAAACTGATAGACAAAAGCCAAAACTATTTTGATTTTGAGTATTTCTGGTCTTGTATATCTACTCAGTTCAATGTGCCTTAAAAAGTGTTATAAACAGAGAGGTGCTTACCAGTTAACAAAAATCTCTCTCTTCCAAAGGGTTTCCTATTGGTTGTCTTAAAGTGCATCCCCAGACTTGTGCTGCTTTAGTGAACCCTGGCTACTATATGCAGACCTACAACCAAAAGGAATTTGCTACAGAGAAGGAAAAAGTAAGCAAAGTTTCTGATTTTGAAGTAAGAACCAGGCTGCTGGTCACATTTATTGGTGTTAGTTCAGCTCTTCGCAAAGGCGTGTAGCACGTCGCCGTGTAGTCAAGCTTAGCCTCTGGCTTACAGAAGGTATTTCAGCTGCTTGTTCAATCAGTGTGGCCACTCCCTCAGCATGGCTCAGCAAAAACCTCCTTAAAAACTTGGGAGCTACTAGCAGAGGCTTGGTGATTAATTTTACATCTTTTGTGCAAATGACAGAGAGGAGACGAGCTGTGGCTTAGAGGGGCTGGAGGTGCTGGTGTCCCACGGGAAGGTTACCAGCCCTAGCCCCTGTGTCGTCTCTCCCAGTGATACGTCTGCATCCAGGCGCAGCTCAGCCCTCCTCAGCACTCAGGTCTCAGTCTCTTCACCAGTTGTTAACAAGGGTACCTTGAATTTGGCCCACCTGGGAGCCATTCTGCAGATTTGGCCCACCTGGGAGCCATTCTGCAGAGGAATCTGTCTCTGTCTGTGGCCAGTGAGAGAACATGGGGCTGATGAGGGCAGACCGTGAAACCCTTCCTGACTCTGCAGAAGACGTTTATGTCTTTCACCATCCTTTCTGGGTGGTTTGTCCAGGAGCCCCCGTCACCCCGCTTGCTTCCACGGGAAGCACCAGCAGCCTGCCTCCTCCCTACAGCACGGCATTTGCTTTGCTCTCAGCGCCAGGAGAAGCAGCCACATGGACCCCTGGCATTTCTCAGCCTGTTTTCCCATCCCGGCAGAAAATTGTGAGGAAAAAAAAAATCAAATAGCAGAGTAGAATTAATCCTACAAATGTTTAGCAATGTTGCTTTAAAAAGAAACAGATAAAGAATTACCCTTTTATTGCCACGGTAGAGCTGTACTGCTGTAAGTGCTGTAAATTACAATGACTAATGTTAAAAGAGATTTACACAGCATAGTTGGTCCCATCTTTCTCGCAAGCCTATAAAGTTAGACCCAGCCTATTCAAATGAGCCTAGTTGTAAGTTATGGAAGTAGTTGAGCCAAATGATGAAGCAGCAGAAACTTATTCAGCACTCTGTCCTGAAGGGTATAATGCATACAACTAAGAAAATTAAAAACATAAAATTAAGAGGCAATTTAGGATCTCTTACCGGTTAGATGGGAAGGAAATGAGACTGCAACAGCCAGCTGTACAGAGGGCACAGCAGAGGCACGGTGACTTGTCCCTGGCAAGATGCAGACAAGTAAATGGAAGTGGTTTTTTTATTTTTCTTTTTGCCATGGGATTACTATGTACAGGGAAGAGCAAAAATGGGCCAGAAACCAGATCAGCAAAAGTACCGCCTGCATAACACTCATTTTATTCACATTGATCCAAATTTTTAAGCCTCAAAAGCCAGCCTGGTTTCTGTTTGACTGGGAAGTCACTGGAGCCCAGTCAGCTGTCAGCATTACAGTTCTGCTTTTAGTCACCCCTGCGGGGCCTGGATCTTGCTGGCAGAGAGAGAATCATCGTCTCTCTCACATCTATGCCTTTAAAGTTTCTCAGTTAGGCTTTTCTCCATTTATTGCACTCAAGGTACCTGGTCCATCCGTGTCTGGTCTGTGTGTCCCTGGCTGATGCAGAAGATTCACACAAAGCTGAGGGGGAACCAGTAGCTCCTCAAAATTACCTCTGTAGGAGCACCACTGTTGAAGCTGAGCCATCAGGTAGCAAAACTATTTTAGTTAAAAACTATTTTTTATTTAGGACAAAAAAAGAGGTGCCTGTTGATTGAAGTATTTATTCAGAGGAAGAAGGAATCCTGCCTTTTGGTCTTTGCATAGAGCTCTGCTTCTTTACTTTAGCTCAGAGGACAAATGGAAGATACAAAAACACAGTTGCATGGCTTATTTAGAAATCAAATCTTAGCTGGCTACATAAAAAACCTGTGAAAGAACTGCTGAATCTTAATCTCCCAAGTGCTAGTCCAGTCCTTCATTTAAAAATATTGCCCATCCTGAAAATCAGGACTTGGAACTACCCTCTCTTGAGTGTAAACTAACATGGAAATTGCCTCAGTGTTATTTAGATGTAGCAGCTCTAGGCTCTAGTATTAGCTAGAAGTAATGAATACATTACTAACTGTGTTTTACAGCAAGCAGAACCCATTCATTCACACTATTATTTTATGATTCATCTGTAGTTTTTCATCTATATAGGGAGTATGCATAATGTACATGAAAAAATACACCAAAAAGGTATGTGAAAAAGTCTGTCATCAGGTTCCTCTCTTCTATACCCTTTCTTCTCATGAACATCCTTTTATGCCTGCATCATCATCATACTGAAAGCAAATTAATTATATGTTTCCTAACTATAATTTCATATAATTGATTAGTAGCTAAAGTAAACCTCAAAGAACTCTCCGTTCTTAATTTTGGAAGTCAGTAAGGAACAATCTGCAAAACCAGGGCTGTTTATTAATATGCCCTTTATTCTGAGGCATTTCAGTACCTTGTCAGGTCAAATGCAGAAATATATTTTTTTTATTAATACTATAAATATTATAGATATACACATATATCAAGGGATATAATCAGTTATCATGTGAAGACTGCTAACAAACCAATACATTGGTACTGAACCTCAGAAGCCGTGGATGGCTCAAATGCCAGTTTTGTCATCTCTTCTATGGTTGTGTCTATACTTTGGCAAACATAAAAGAATGAAGATATCTGAGCAGGCTTTGAACGATGGCACTTCAGATACCTTAGAAATCTTATTATAACTGAAAAATTGGCTGTTGCTTGAACGTGTCTCTGGGGTATTGTTATGTAGGGATGCTGTTGCTATGCTGTACCATTAAATGCATGGGTAGCAGTGTGGGGAGGAAAGGAATTTCTTTTGGGAAATAAGGAAAAAAACCGAAGACCAGGTCTTCTTATCATCATTGCATGTGTGAAATTTTTATCAGATGAGGAGCACTGCAGACCAGACTTTCTTGAGACTTCTCAGAAGTACTTGCAGGAGTAGAGCTATTAACTCACCATACTGATAAGGTCAGATTCCTTTTCTTATTTTCCATGGGTAAAGTGACAAATCACACCTCTGGTCCCTTCTCCTGCCTCCTGCCATAGCAGTCTGTGGCCACCCAAAAAGGGACTTCAGAAATATCAGTGGGGGGAGAGTTCTTTGCTTTTTCCCTTTCTGTGATATTCAGGAAGATGTTTCAGTTTTGCAAACTGTCCACCTGCCAGTAACAGAAATCTCACTGAGACCTGGTGTGGTCATTTGTCAACATCAAGAGAAAAGATTTTGCGATTGGGTTTTCTATTTAACCTGATGGTGCATGAACCAGAATAGGATGCAGGTCTTCTACCTCTGGATTTGAACTCCACACTTGAAATAAATAAACAGAAACAATTATAGGGAGGATAGGGGAGATACCTACAGAGTGTTTGGACAGGAGTTCACCCAGTTGTTGGGAAGCATTAAAAACACCAAGGTGAGGTTCTCCCTCCACCACGTGCTGAGCACACTGAGCACCATGCCGGCACAGCCGCTGCCTCACCTTGGTGGTGCTCAGTGTGGGCAAACTCAGCCCTCTGCTCACCTAAATGACAGACGGTTGTGGCTTTTGTAATTTTCTGAGATTTGTGTTAAAGACCACAGACACCAGTAAGCATGGTGCTCTGTGTGAAATGCTACCCTGGGCTTTACAATGTTGTTAAGCTGTCACCTTATTTTGTTTGTCACTTCAAAGCCCTGCGAATTTGGCTTGCCCCTGGCAGGGAATTAAAATATGCCAATGTACATTTTGGCAGCCTCGGGCACTTGGAGGAACTGATACATCTCTTTTCTCTTCTCTGATTCTTTTTCCCATTTCATTAAGGGATTTATAGGCATGTGTTCAAGTGTTATGATATAAATGATTTGACCCACATTTCCTCTCACATTAAAACAATTTCTAAAGAGTTCAAGGGCATAATGGCTTTTGCTTCTCAAGTAAGAGGAAAAAAGTATTCAATTACTTGTGAAAGAACATGCTAAAATACGCTTCACAGTGTACTTCTTAAAACCTGAGGTAGCTAAAGTTTGCAAGGTCATGTATTTTGTGTTTCCTATAATTTTGGAACCCAAGGCAGCAGTGGTAATGAAGTTATTTAAAATTCAAAGGAAGAAGATTTATTAATTAATAAAAGCCGTTTCATCTTGGTGAAGGAAAAATTAAAATTTATTTAGAAAAGGAGAAACCAATATATTATTCCTGTTCTTATATATTTATTTTTTATTTAATTTATTTTTCAGACTTTCTAAGGCTTGCCATCTAAAGATGCCTGACGTTCTTCTGAAAATAAGCTCTCCAAGTTGTCCATGTGACCAAAATTCTGTATGTTATTCCCTAGAAAGATACCCTCTCTGAAAAGCAGACTCAGGTGTGAACCCTGGGACCCTCATTATATGACTGAAGGCACCCTTTCCAAAATCACGTAAGTAATTTGCAGGTTTTACAGATTTGAGAACTATTCATCTCTCTGCCTTAAAAATCAGTAAGAGGTGAGCACAATAAGTCCTTTCAAGATATGCTTGTCTGCAAAATATAAGGAGTAAGTCCAGATACAGTCCAGATACAGTGCTTAACACCCTGCGCCCCCCGCCCCCCCCCCCCATCATCTCAGTGATTTTGAAAATGGGACTTCAATTCCCATTAAATGATTTTTAGCATTTTGCTTCAAAACTGACCATGGGAGATTTATAATATCTGATGTTGTTTATTTCTTTGTGTTGGTCCTAGGTCAGTGAAAGCAGGTATATGTCAGACCTTATGCAAGTGTATATCCAAGTGTAATGCTCACTCTTTTTGATGAGACTTAGTAGCGCTTGCTCAGGGAAATGCAAGTTAAGGAAATGTTGATTGAATTCAGGCTGTCAACTATCAACTTCATTTACTATTAATCTCTCCAGGTCATGGGATTAAAATTGTTATAAATAATTGATCTGAAAATAATTCAAACAAATTATTGGCTTGTGAACTGAATAAAACATTGCCTGTTAACCTAAAGATTAGAGACTGTAAATTTTTATCTACTGAGAAAGTAATCTGTTTTGAATTGTAGATCATTGTTGAATATATTTGACATCTTTAGAGCTGATCAAGATGGAAAATAAGCGTGTATGTGTATGCATGTATATATGTGTATACATATATAACACCTTCAAAATATCAGCTCTGTAACAGGTGATACTCCTCAGGAAAAACACATTTCAGTATAGATTGTTTTAAAAATCCCGCAGAGGGGTGAATGAAATAATGCAACAAATGGGGGGGTTAAACACAAGTCTGTGAAAAGTGGGTGTGAAGACCAGTATAAAAGGTGCAAACTTGACCCCAAGAGTTTTCAGCAGAGAGCTAAAAGCAACATGTAGTGCAGAAGTCCCGGTAGAAGAAAAAGTATGAACACGTACGAGACATAAAGGTGCCCTCTGGTTTACTCTTGTTTTCATTGCTTTTTGCTCTCTGGCCCTGTCTGTGGGGTGAGTGGGAAAAAAGGACAAATGTTTATAATCTCCTACAGGTTCAATACAGTTTTATTGCTTTAAGTCTGCACCATAAGGAAATTAAGTTTTAAAAAAGCTAGTTTGTGGAACATCCATTCTTGAAATGCGCAGAGGGAGGCATACTTCTCTCTCGCAGTTTATGTCTTCCCAGCAAGTGAGAAGAACGCTCTTTTAGATCCGTGATTTGTGATCCTGTCTCTGCCTAGTTATTTGAAGCACCAAAGGGTGATGGCATGGTCCCTTAGCCAACGGCAAAGAGGCTCTGCTGTGAGTTACTTGGCTGAAAAGAGATTATGTACAGTGACATTTCTCCAGAATATTCCCCCTGCCACTAAGAATCTGCAGTGCAAGGACCATCTGAGCCAGAGATGGTCAGATGTCAGTGAAATAACTAAAACCCAGCAATATACTTATTCAAGTGTCAGGTAACCAGTCACTTCTAAAGGGTTTTTATGTGGGGTGTGAGAACAAAATCTGCTGACAAACAGGTTTCTGATCTTCCCAAATCTTTTTTCCTCTGGCTCCTTGTATGTTCTTCCAAAAGCCCTTTCCCTGCTCAGAAGAGGAAGATACGAATCTTGAGGTTTTCATAACACCTTTATAGCACTTCTCTGGCTGACAGGCTTCCTGATGGCTTATATTGATCTCTGTAATGCTTTTAATTAGAGAAAACATCATGAGGAGTTTCCGAGAGCACCCTGACCACTTGCCCTGGATGTATCATTGACTTGTCCACTTAAAGACCGAGTCCTCAGCTTCACTTGGATGCAGGCAACCATGGACTTCAACACAGCTGTACCAAACTGTAAGAGCTGACTGTCTGTCTCACCTTGGAAAGCACTGAGATATTTTTCATTTTGAGGTGCAGTTGAACAGAACAGTTGAGAAAACCATGGCTGATGGGTTTGAAACTGACATTGCACACGAAGAGTAAAGGTTAATTTTTTTTGTGTTGACTATGTACTGACATATATAGTCACCATATAGTGCTCCAAGTACCACTAGCCCTACTCCGAGATAAAAAAATAGCTGGGTATCTCAAATACAGTTTGAAAGTTGGTAGTTTTTCAGATACATAGGGAACGGCTGTTTATTATATACAAAGATCTGCAACATCAAAAGTGACGATTTTACAGGCCCTTAATAGAAGCAAGATTTTCAGTTAGTACGTGCTTGTACTAAATGGGACCCAGTTTACACTCCTGGAAATGGAGTCTCCAAGTCACTCCTACTATTGGTAAATTCAAGGCGGTGGAACTGGATGGAAGTAAAAGGAGGAGACACCCATGTCTGCACCCACAGCTGCTCTGGTGTGCGAGAGCAGCACAGCCTTGAGCTCCCCATCTGACAAAGGGGACAACAGCTCAACTCAGCAATGAGGACTTCTTTAAGATTCAAGTAATTCTGCCACTCTTCACTCTAATTATTCTAGTTTTCGACAATGTTTTTTCAAAAATTGGCACCTTTTAACTTTCAGTAGTGAATGGCATGCAAGAGCTTTGCTGACAGAAATCCCCAACTCATACAGCCTTCAGTCTTGTCTTCATTTGGCTGTAGGCATAGCTTCCTACTCAATCCAATTGATACGTCCAGAAAATTTCTCTGCTTATTGCAGAAGGGTTGGACTAGATGACCTCTAAAGGTCCCTTCCAACCCAAATTATTCTATCATTCTATGAAAATATAGGGGCTTGGGTTTTTTTTTTTAATATTTACCTAGTGATGCTGAAATGCTGAAGACAGAGTTGCTGGCAGGCTAAATTTAGGTTGGACCTAAGAGAGGAAAACAGGAAGAAAAGGAGAAGAGATGGGAATTATAATGACTCCTTGTGTGTGGGAACTGAGAAAAGGCTTGAACTCAATTAACTGAGGTGAATTTTACTTACGTTACTATGTAAGTAGAAGTTCCTGTACAAATAGGAGCCTCGGTATTATGCATACAGGTGCATGCATGTGCGCCTGCATACATACCACCACAGCCCCAACCATCAGAATTTTCATACATAGTAATTGAGTGACCACCTCACTGTTTTATAACCTTTGTCTTTTTAACTTTTCACTTCCTCTCTTCCTCTTCATTACCTTCCTCCATTAAGTCTAAATATAGACCATAAGCTGTTCAGAAAGGCTATATTTCCTACTGTTTTTTCAAAGGCACTGAGCAAACATGCAGGATTCAAAATCAATTTCTCATTAGCCATTCAGTAGTAGCATGCACTCATGCGTGGAGTTGTCTGAAGCTAATTCTCTCAAGCAATGTGATGGAAGTGATTTTTTCCAATAGCATTTACAAGGCAAGAGGTAGGCAAACAGATTTCTGAAGGATGTTTCATGTAAGTAGGAAAGAGGAAATTAAGGTGGAGATGGAAGGAGGACACAGAAAAGATTATTGAACCCAACCTCACTAGCAAGGCAGAATTAACAGGAAGGCAAACAAATCTGAAATGTCAGAGCAAGGAAGTGACACAAAGCTCTGAAAGTAAACATGGGATGACCTTACTCTGTTTAATTTTTGATGCAGCTTATTGCTACCTATATTTTATTCCAGAAATTTTACATTAAAGTGATGTCGGCTTGGGTCTTTTCTCTGTTGTTTGGGTGGACACTTGGTCCTGTAGAAAGTGCAGCAGTTCTGCAAACAGTGATGCTGCCACAAAGCAGCTTTGAGAACTCAGTTGACAACACTTCACATTTCTGATGTGTTTTGAAAGAAAATGTTCTAAATTTTGAAATGAAATATGTTAACAACACTACGAGCCAGTGAAAACAAGAACACATGAATGAGCTGAGCTTTAAAAGAAACATTTTATTTGGTAAAAAATAAAAGTAATAAATTATTTCAAGACAATTTTTGGTTTGTATCTATACATACAGAGTATATCCATAACATAGTTGCTATGTAAGCCAGGAATTCCAGCTGAGAAAAGGATTTACATCTCGTTACAATTTTAAATGAAACCAGCAGAGTCTTCTACATCTGTCAGTACTGAAACCAACTTGATGGAATTCCTTTCCCACCCTCCCACCCCCCCAAATTACCCAGTAATATCTATTCTGGGTCTTGTGTGTTTGTAGCACCCCTCATGCTTCTTTTGCATCACCTAGATCAGTGTTTCTCATCTTTTTTTAATCAAAGAGCACTTGATTTTTTTTTTTTTTCCTGCAGCATTGGTATACCAGCTTTTATTTTCAACTGGTAAAAAGTACATTATGAATGTTCACTTATGACTTTATCTTCTGATTTTATTTGCTTCCTTTGCTGTATGTGGAAATATGTGCAAATGCTTTTCTGTTTTGTTTGATTGTGTTTTTTCAGTCATCTGAATTCACTTCCATGTTGTCACCTTTTGAAATCTTATGGATCCACAGACCCTGCACTAAGGACTACTCATCTAAACCCTGAAACCAGGATAATGACATTTTAACATCAGCATATGTGACATTGGGAAGACACATGCCAGACATGATGTTGAAACGTGGTATCACCATAGGTCAAAATTAGACATGGCCCAAAGAAAAGAATGAAACTATATATTCAACAGTCTTCCAAAATAAATCAGCTAAGACTACACTGAGATTTTTTATGCCAAAATCTAACAAACACGTGTGCTTGGTGTTATGCTTTACCCTGGGACTGCCTAGTTTGAAAAGCTAAATGTGTTTAATGCCGTGTTGGATTGGTTCTTCAGAGTATTATTCAAGGGCTTGGGAAGCCGTAGACAATCAGTCTGAATTTTGAGCACGTTGATCGCTAAATGAGGCAAGAACAAACAGTGTACAACAGACACTTAAGACGCCTGTGTTTGAATGCTAATAAACGAGTTGCGCTAATTTCTCAAGCACAATAAGATATTGCCACTGGTGCATAGTCTTTAAAATATTTCTACTTCAACTGTCATAAAGTTTGTCTGCTTCAGAGAGAAAAGAAGCAATTTTTTTCTCCCAGCTGTATTTACATATGGATGCAACACTATCAAAATAAGCATGTTTCATGGGCCTTTTATCAAAGTGATTATTTTTCCCCCAATTATCTTTTGCACTTACTTATCTGTGGAATTTTTAGTTAGCATAACACAGGTGGTGGGAGAAAGATGCATGGTCTTCACAGCAGCTTCTTCTGAAGAGACACCCAGTCATTTTTAGTAAACCAGATTCTCTTCCAGAAATATCCAAAGAAATTGTCGAGATACACAAAGACTCATATGGGAATCTAGCACCCTATATCCCCCTGGCTTTTCAGAAATAGGACTTGACCACTTTTTAAAGTGTTACATATATGAAAATTGCTTTTACATACTGACCTGGGGGGGACCATTCTAAGCAAGAAGGAGATTAAGGGGATTAAAACTTAACTAGTCAACATCACTAAAAATCTGCATTACTAGCTTTGCTTGACAGCAAAGCAGCTCTGTTCTGAGCTGCCCAAGAGCAAATGTTTTCTTCCATCCTGTTTCTCAATACAGAAAACAGATCTCAGACCACATGTCTTTGGCATTACGTCAAAATGTGAACTCGTGGTTTTGAGTTGAAAACAATGAAAAATTTCAGACCCTACAGAAAGGTACCACGACATCTGCAAGCACCTGTATGAAGTAAAGAATGAAATGGCAAGAGAGCCTTTTGAGCACTGCAGTCTCCTCTCTTGTCACCGGGGTGCTAACGAAGTATGTACTCATGCAAGCAAAGACAGAATTGCAGTAACATGTCTCAATTACCTGTGAACTACTGCAGCTTTGTGTGGCTCTGTCTCTCCTGACTTAAGTGAAAACAAACTAAAAAAACCCCAAATACTGTACTGTGCAGTACAATATTGATATGGGGAATAAATGACAATAAGTACCACAGTAACCTTACTGATCTCTCTGCATTACACAGCTGCAAAGCTACTTGTTGGTTGTACAGCTTATCCCATGTAATGCTACAAACGAAAAGAATATATATTTATCGTACAGCTTAGTGGAGCCATTTTAGATTTTTTTACATTGCCTTGCAAGAGATTTTGGTATTATTTTTCTCATGACTTCTTTTATAAACCACAATATTTCCTAACACATTTCAGAAAGCTGAAAAATGAACTTTTTTTCTCTGAATAGTTAAGTTTTCACCTATCAATGCACAAACATGTATTACCTGATAAGCTTTTTGATTCTCTCAAGGTTTGTAACAAATACTACTACCCTTATGTATTAGACAGCTGGAAATTTAATTTTTGTTGATTTTTAACCTTTCTTTACATCTAGTTCATGTTTGTTAGCATGAATAAAGAGTGCAGTGCAAGCTCATTAATAAAAGAACAACCAACATTTTGCAATCTGAGAGGCAGTAAAAACTGTTTATTACAAGGCTGAAGAAATGAAGCAATTTATTCACTGGGTATTATGACCGTATGTAGGGGTGGTTTATTTACGACATGAATTGAATGGGCACCGCATGAGGAGCCTGTATGTCCTGCCTGCATTGCCCTCTGCTGCCAGTGGTGCTCCAGAGGGCCATGCTCAGTGTTGCACAATTTCGATCAGCTTTTGCACAGCCACCCTCCTAGGTCTATTATGGTGCTAATGGTGTTTTATTTAATGTAGAAATGACACATCATTTTTTGTGGGTTTCACAACTCCCAAGCCATTTGGCCAGATGACCATCATGCACGACAACTGCTATTACTACACAGCCTTACAAAACTGGGAGTGCATTGGGTGTGTGCGGGGTGTGACAAACTTGCAATGGGCAGAGCACATTTAGGACATACTAAATGCCATGCATCTCCTTGGAAAAGCAGAAACATCAGGACAAGCTTTGGGAAAAAGGAAGTTCAAAAATATAAACTCTATTTTTCCCTCCAAAAATGTGCATATCCATTTTCTTTGCTGATGCAAAGATCAGGTTGGGGTTTTTTTTCATATTTTTCCTTTCTATTTTGTGAAACAGCTAGGTTCCCACACAGCCACAATGCAAACCAAACAGGACTGTGTCAGCATCGTATTCCCACCTTTAACACCCAATTCTGTAAGGAACAAAGTAACAGTGGGTCCTTGCACCACCTGTGGAGCTCCCCAGTGCGCTCCCCCACCTTCAAAGCCCCAGCTGCAGGCAGGGCATGGGGCTGCTGCTCCCGTGGTGTCAGAGCCTCACGCTCCCCAAGCAGCATTCACTCTTGCAGCATTTATAAAACAGTGGTGTCAGTACATTAAGTGTCTGATCCTACTTCCACTGAAGTCCATGGTGGTCTTTTGCATTCATTTCAATTAATCTCAGATCAGGCCTTAATGCAGCACCATTCCTATGCAGGGTGTCTGAGGAGAGATCTGAAAATGAAAAAAAAAGCTAGTTCCACTGTGATTTTTTTTTTTGCATTATTAAGCCTACGAGCAGGCTCTTCACTGAAGGCTCTTAATTTTCTGTGTAGGTACAAAATAGTAGTATATATCTATAAACAGATGACTTAGTAAATATCTCTCTTCTCAGGACTCTCTAATTAGCAATCTACATATTTCCAAAATGTATCAAAATAGACATCCCAAAGCTTACTACAAAATGGAAAGCATCGACACTGCAAAACTTGCCCCAAGACCCTTGTTCTCCCTCTCTCATTTCCTTCCCAAATATAGTATTGCCTACAAGTGTGTATGTCAGAGCTCGTAAGAGTACAAGGGAAAACCAAAGATCCTCCTAAAAACTACTCACACCCTTTTTAGCACCACCTGCATCTTGATTAAGTTCCTTTGCTGTACTGTTAATTCAGGCACCGTCCTGAGTAACTGTCTGCCCTGCTAAAAATATTAAGAGTTATAAAAAGTACAGGACTGCATTGCTTTTGGCTGCGTAGCTGTGGAAGTATCTTGTGCCTATATTGAAAATATGCCTGGAGCACTAAGGAGACACTCCCTTGCCTTGGGTCTGAAAATGCTACCTCTGCCGGGACAGACTATTTCAGTATAAATGTTCATTTGGGAAAAATACCAATGATGGTATTTCAGCAAGGAGTGAACAAAGTGACCAGTGTTCATCAAGAAATTCGTAAAATCTCTTCCATGGTCACAGGTAAAGGGAGACTTAAACTTTCAACGGAGGATTGAGATGCAAGACTTTGCCACTCCCATAAATAAATACCATCCCCACAGTGAAACAGTTATTGCTATGATCCATCAACCTAGTAAGGTTGCCTGAGAAACAGTTTGAACAAAAAGCCGACACCGCTCCACTGAAATCATTGACAGCTATGGTGAGTTCACAGGAGCTACAGCAGGTTCTCAGAGAGAAATAGATTTCCACATAAAATCTCTTCGCAGGGCCACAGGCAGAAGAGACAAATGAACTTGATCTAGCTGGTGCATGAAATGCCTTTCTGGTGTTTCTTTCTAAGAAATAAAGCCAAGACCTTCCTAGTAGGACTCCTCCATATAATGCTGTAGGACCTTTCAGTTCTAAGAGTGGTCTCCTAAAACATGCTTCTGAAACATTAAGACCCTTTATAAGGATTATATGCTTTCTCCGCTGAGTTTTCCTAAATTTCTGAATTTGGAACAAAACTGCTGTAGAGCATCTTGCAGCTAAATGGTTATGGCATTCTCCTAAGAAACAAACTCCACATCCAGGAGGGCATGAGACGGCTCAATGTTCTGGCTGCACATTGCAGATGGGAAGTAGATGCCATGCTGCTCCCCAACCACCCTGCCTGAGTTTTTTGAAAACACTAGCCTGGCATAAGCACTTAGGAAATTTTTTACAACGGAGAGGCTTGGATGAACATCCCTTAGATTGTGTCCCTTAGACTGTAGTTAGGTACCTAAATACCTTCATTAAGGTTAAACACTCCTACTATCACCCTTCACTGATACTTTCTTTGGCTTAGGAGACGTGCCAATTGTTTGATGCGGTGACTTTTACAAATCTCATTTTTAGATGCCTAATCTCTCCTGGCCTTCTAATACTCAACCTGACATAAGGCAGCATTGCAGGGTTGAGCTTGGAATCTCCCTCACACACCTAGTCTAAGCACTTGCAACCTTATTTAAAACAAACGAGGTTATTGAAGCCAGAGTTGCAAATATATCTGGCAACATTTAGAATACACTGGACATGTGAGACTCAAAAACTTACCTGAGAAATGGAAGTCCACAATTTTTTTTTAAGCACCAAATAGAAAAATGTAACAAAAAGTTATTTTTAGAATACATTACAGAATACTGGCATGTTATACAAATGTAATTAATCCATTGAAATTTAAACTCGTAAGTTATTTTCAAGGCACCTTATTTTATAAATAGCTTTTTTAACGTTCATCCTACATTCACACTAGTTTAACCATGTAAACAAGTCTGTGAAAGCTCAGATTAAGGTCACTTTAAGATCTGTGTGCCAAATACTTCAGAAAGATATCATATTACATGGAAAATTCAATAAAGCAAGACAGATCCATCTGCTGCCCAAACAATTCAATAGATGCAATGGAGTAAATTATTAACAAGATGAAGCCTAAAAGAGGTTTTCAAAAATTAGTTTAAAGATACGTAACATGCAATGCATTAACATTTGTGTTTATCATTTGAAAGTGTACATAAATGATGAAAAAATGCAAGCCACTCTTCCTAGTGCTATCCTATTTTTAAAGGGCAAATATTTGGAAACAGTATTATTTGAAGTTTAAAAACATTCTCCATCTTTTTTTCACCACAGTTAATCTTACAATATGCTAGTACATATTTTCTTCACAAGGAAAATGTATAAAATTAATCTTACAATATAAACATTATAAACAACCCTTGAGACATCTTCTGGACACAGACTTTCTTAAGTATAACAATTCTAGGATGACTCTGTAAAAATATGTGCATTCGTTCCAACGTCCTAGAGCCAAAAAGAAACCCAAATACGCTCTACAAAAGTTGTCTGTCAGTCTTGTCCAGTTAAGATTATGTCCAGCTTTGCTACTCTTGCCGTATGTCAACATAATCAACAAAAGTTCTACTTGCTTTTATGTAGGAAGTTCCCAAACTTTTGCATAAATCCTCTTAGCTTGTTATCATTAGGCTGCAACGGATGGTAAGGAGTTGAGTTGTAGCTGACCATGTGATTACTTCTGCCATAATTATTCACTAAGGTCTTGCTTTTGATATCCGAGAGACGTGAACTGCTGTTGGGTGCATTTCCTGCAGGTTGGCCAGTATTTTCCATCTTGCAGAATGGCTCAAAGCGGCTATAAACACGCCTTTCACTCAAACGAGGTCTTAGCTCCTCTTGGCGTTTTGAGCTTGCCAGCTGTGGTGTCATTGAACTTGCTCTTTGAAGAGCAGAAACAGGGGCACTTTCAGGAGCAGTATTTGTGGTGATTTCCTTTATGTCTTGATACTGAATCTGTTCGGTATTAAATCTTGGGGTAGATGCATCTCCTGCAGTTTCTATGAACTTACTTTCAAGGGGGCAAAAGAGAGGACACTTTTTGTTGCTTTCATCAGATGGAGGTTTTTGAGGTCTTGGTGACTTCGGAGACTTTGGAGACTTTTTTGGACTCCCAGTGACATCTTCTTTACTTCTATTCAAGCTTCCTTGAGAATTTGATGGTGTGTTTCTCTTCTTCCTTGGGGAAGAATCTGTCTTATTCTCAGAAATCTTTGGTTTTTGATTCTCTTCTTCAGAAACCAACGTGTCAGAACTACTACACATTCTGTAAAAGGCAGGACCTTTGTTTTTTGACAAGTTTTCCTTCTTGTCTGGTGTCAGATTAAGAAGTGACCGCAATTTCTGGGACCCTTTCTTTAGAAAACTTGGGGAATTCTTACTTTCTTTCTTTGATGTGCAATCCTTACAAGACTCCTCTTTGCTAGCTTCAGTGAGAACAGCCATAGACATTGCCTTGCTAGCAGTTGGGCTCTTTAGCTCTCCTTTAAGGTTCTTTTCCTCCTGCGGCAAGTGGTTGGTCACACTGTGCAAACTTTTAGAGCTCTTCAGTGTGTCTTCTGGAAGTTTTGGACTAACTGGCTGCTTAAGTCTATGCCTAGTCAATGTGCTGTAAACGTAACTGGATGCATTTTTGTTGGCACCAGGGTCTAATATGGACTTTGAATTAAACATTGGAAAACTTCTCCTTTTTAGCATATTTTCATTTTGAAGGTTCTTCAAATTTTCCGCATGTTTGTCTGCACACAGTGTTGTGTACAAGTAGAGAGTTGAGTCACCCGTTGGATTTGAATTTACACTAGGTTTTGTGTTGTCTGCAATATGAATTCTGTGGTTTTTTCGTGTATCTGATTTAAGTGGGACGTTTGGGCTAAGCTCATCTGAAACATTTTCTGTTCCATTTTCTACACTTGGAGCATGATTAGATGTCCCTTTAGGTGTTGCACTTCCCTCTGACCCAATTATAGTGGAGTTTGAAGAACTTGCACAGCTGCTCACTTCCTGCTGTTCAGGTAAAGTTGGCTGAAACACCAATGATGATCGCAAGCGAGAATGAGAATATAGCGCATGAGCTTTAATATTTTCAGCTGTGTCATAGCCATCATATCTGTCACCCAAGGCCGACCCATTAGACTCTACTGGATAATCTGATTGATCATTCAAATATGATTTAATTCGCCAGTTACGTAGGAATGATTTTGTTGTGTGTTCAAGGGTTGGCATCCTTTGCTGCAGATGGCGGATATGATTGTCTGTCCCATTAAAAGACCTCCGTACAATTGAATTTCTTTCTGAAAGATTTACCTTTGGTCGTGAAAACTGGTCAGCAAAGCTTTGCTGGGGTATATTGTAGTTATTTGCATATCCTCCTCGCAACGAAGAAACAATACTAAGGCTATCAGATGGCATTTTCCAAGTATTTGATGGATTGTTGGCTCTATTAATAGCTCTGTTGAGCAATAGGTAAGGTGTCCTTTCTGGCTTCTCCCCAGCATAACTATGTCTCTTCCAGTGATCATTTTTTTCACTAGGTTGATACTGCTGGATTGGATTTTGCATATTAAAACCCGGATGAAATGGTTGTTTATTATAGGCTTGATTTCTCAAGCCATATTTATCTATTTCATTTACTGCATATCTTCCACAAGTTTTCCAACAAACAGGATCTATCACATGAACCTTGTCTTGCCTTCCGAAAAGGTTTCTTTGGCTAGAAACTGAAGCCAGGGAAGACACTGAGTGTTGGTATGTATCATTATCCCAGAGTGTCCTGCGACTGTTTACCCGCACTAATTCTGGGGCAAATGAACTAGGAACAGAAGAACGGGCATACAGTGTCCTGAATTCTTCATCAAAGGATTCAACCAGCTGTCCTGTGATAACTTGAACCATACTGAGGTTGGTTTTTTCAAATGACCACATAAAGCTGAAAGAAGAACAAATGACCATTAGAAATGGTTCTTTTGAACTAAAGTATTATTACACTGGCCCTTCTTGATAAGAAAGCTTTCACACAAACCTGGGGTTTGTACAAATACATTCTAAATAAATAAATAAATTGTGGGCATGATTAATGGAATTTGGATTTGGAAGGTCACCAGCTGAAGGCAGCTGGAGACTTTCTACTACTTTCAGCGGGAGCAGGAATGAGTCTGTAACTACTTAATTGCCCTTATAAAAAGTGGATATTGCAAAAAAGTATTCACAAATGTGGAACAGTGGAGCACAAATGCCTAATGGAGCAAAATTATCTCTACAAAGACTAAGCCAGGATTCACTAGACCCACTGTATTTACTTGTGAGTCAGAGAATGTTAATATGTGGTTATGTTATGAAAAAATAATTTGAAATAATATGCAGAACTGCTTCAACAGTTCTGAATGTACTTCACTAAACACATTTTCAAAAAGATGCACCTCAGAATTGTTAAAAAGTTTACATTTTCTGCTATGCACACCAGACTGGATATGAACATTCCTTTTAACTGCAATGATGATATTCCAATTAAGGAAATTTTCCTTTTTTCTATTGTACTTAGAAAGGCTGAACACATGCTCAAACCTAAGTAGCTATAGCTACTTTACAGCTGCAAAATGAGATAAAATACATTAACACGTACATTAAGGATGTTTCAACAAGCCTAATATCATGGTGTCGTAAGCACGCAATTTGTAGATTATAACACAGAAAAAATCTGTTTTGCAATCCTATTTTCATGAAAAAAAAGTGAAAAAAATTACATTAAATTGATGAAGTTATTTTATTTGCATTTGTCTTCTGTATGTTAGAAAATAGATTTTTTGTATTCACATACATAGCTTGCTGATTTAATTTGTTTTGTTAGTTTTGTATTTTTCAGGATATAATAGTGTGCCGAAATTAAATCAAATCATGATCCATAAGCTTTTTCGATTCATTTTCACAATTAAGAATAACATATTTTGTAATATTTGGAAAAAAACTTAAATTGAGTTCAGAGAGCAAGAATTCAGAAAGACTCATCTATCCTGCTATAAATCACAAGATTCTTTCACAAAGCAAGCTTAATTTCTACAGAAATTGATGATTCCAGCCCCCGTGGTGCTAGGTCTTAAAGCAGTGTTATTTTTCAAAATAAAATGAGAAAAACTATCACATTCTCACAGAGTCTAACACTGTGTGTAGATGTCAAAGCAGGCAGGCTCTCCCTGGACTCTCTTACACTGATTCATTTATGAACTTGTCACTTACCTCACTACCATTTATATACATCAGTCTGTATTTGGGGCTGGCCAAGTCTCAGAGGAAACAAAAAGCCAGATTTTTGAAAGCTTACAGTGGTGGAAACCTATGAAAGCCAGTGGCTGTGGATCTGGCACCCAGGCACTACGCTGGCAGAAACTAATTCAGTAGGCCAAAGGAGAGAAGTGTAGCATGAACAGAAGGAAAATATTTAATAATGTGTGAGATAAAACTGTCCCTGTTCTTAGTTTTTTCCAGCTCTGCAAAGCTTTAAGTTCTTCCAGCCTATGCTTTGCACACATACACTAGAAATAAAATGGAAAGTAGAATAAAGAAACTTAGCCAAATATAAAGAGAGACTATGTCAATTTAACTTGGGAAATTCTAAATTTGACCATGATACACTACAGAGTGCCATAGAATAGTTCTATAGTGTTAGCTTTAGAAGATTATTACGAGGAGGAGCTAGCCAAGAAAGCTTATGAAATAATTTTGGCAGCCTTTTCCAGAGTGAATGTTAAACAAGAATAATTCAGACAATATAAGACAAATCAGGATTCTTCTCTTTTTTTTAGCAAGTCTCCATCTGTAGCAAAAGCTCGATCCTTTACTTCTTATTTGTGAAAAACTGACAGAGGATCTCAAAATTTGGCTCCGTGTTAGGCTAGTTAGCAAGAAGCATCTATGATAACTTGTTAAATTACAGAAAAGATAATCAAATTTGCCCATGAAGTTCCCTGGAAAAATTTTCAGAAATAGAAAAAACCCCAAATTTCCAATAGGAGAGGTACTGAGCTATCAGGTTTTCTATGGACATCTCAGTGACCGATCTTACCTGTAAGAACCATATATGACTTTCTTACAATCAACAAGAATAAATTTTTGTTCCATTTTTCCATGGAATTTTGCTCCTGTTTTAGAATAGTAATCTTGTCCTTTTACTGTCCGCACCCTCATGTTCTGAAAAAGACAATTGAAATACTTTAGTTGGTATCCTATATTGCATATTTAGCATCCAGGGTTTTAAAAGTCAGAGGTACAGTAGAAGAGTTATATTATTGCATATTAACAAACTGTGCAGGGAAGTAAACTCTGATCAAACTTGTCCCCTACAGACCCAAAATGGCAAGTTATTGCTTTGTCTTCAAGACTGATGAGATTCTCTAGGCCACAGAAAATGAAATTCCGCTTTCCCATAGCCACCACTCCCAGAAATGAGGTTCTTGCACAAGAAGTCTTCGACAAGAGAAAAAGCCAAATTCTTCTCATCATTTGATGTACAGCATTTAGAAGATTTCCAAGCATCTCAGCTAATCAGAGACAACACCTAAAGGGACAAGATCACTTTTATTTTAATTTGTTGTCTGAATAAGGCTGCTGTATCTATAAACACGGATCCCCCACTCTGAGGTGATCCATTGAATGATACCACCCGGCGCCAGAATCCCTTGCAGTTTTACCACCAGTAAAATTTCTCAATCAGCTTTGTACCATGGGATCAATCATATTTCTAAATTCAGAGATGCTATCACAACATGCATAGGTAGTACAAACTCTACACAGCAGTTAAGTTTGAATTCTATTAAGAAGCTTTATGTTTTACTCATGCAAACTCAGTAAGTTACACTTGGGAAATTTTCCATGTTCGATCTCAAAAATGTCAGTTTTTCTCCCAGACTGTGGATGGAATTGACTCAGCTAAGCCAGTGTCTTTTTTTTTTTTCCTCTCTACTGTCACTTCTTTTTTTTAAGCTCCTAGAAATAAAAAAATCAAAAGAAGTGTTACAACACCTTCTGGATTGTACTACTAATAATTTTCAAAAAGTTCTTACATGGATGTAGGGAAAAAAAACATTTATGAGAAATTGTTACAGAAATGTGCTTATTTATAGAAAATATAAAATTTTTATTCAATGCAAACCAACCTACAGCATCTATCTCATGTGTCTGTGAGACACAAAATGCTTCACAGGACATAAAAATAGCTTGGAATATAGCTGTGAATTATCACAATATTTACTGTAGTTTCTAGCCTGGCGATATTTGTTCTAGCAATGCTAATTTGTGGTAATTTACAAGTATTCCAGTGGGAGTGAAATCCATAGTTTAGCATTGGCAGTAAGAAAGCAGAATCTGTATGATTATTACATAGACTGTATAGATGGAAATAGTGGAATTAATGCTTGTGAATGCAGAGGAACATCTTCATTCATGGGACTGCTACAAAGACAGGATGAAGCAGATGTGCTTTGTAAAGGCCAGGTACAGATGGATTAGGGCTGTTCATGAAGCAAAATGGGTAAGATGCTGTACAGGGTAAATTCAGCAAAATCAGGGGAATAAAATAAAGTAGAATAGAATAGAATAGAATAGAATAGAGTATTTCAGTTGGAAGGGACGTACAATGATCATCTAGTCCAACTGCTGGACCACTTCAGGGCTGACCAAAACTTAAAGCATGTTGTTAAGGGCATTGTCCAAATGCCTCTTAAACACTGACAGGCTTGGGGCATTGACCACCTCGGCCTTCCATGTTTGACCACCCCTCGTAAAGAAATGCTTCCTCATGTCCAGTCTAAACCTCCCCTGGTGCAGCTTTGAACCATTCCCACAAGTCCTGTCACTGGATCCCAGGGAGAAGAGCTCAGCACCTCCTTCTCCACTTCCCCTCCCCAGGAAGCTGTAGAGATGTTTAAACTTACAGAAGTATTTAAGATTCCAGTCTTTAAAGTATGACTGAGTTTGCAGTACAGTTACATAAACCTTTATTGACTATGGGAGCACTTCACCTAAAACATATTAAGTTCTAATAGGTAGAGGTTGTAGGAGTTTTAATGATAGTGTCTACCACAATCCAATGAGCTTTATCTTTCCAAACAGAAAATTAAAAAAATTATGAGAGAATCTCCATTAAATGAAAGCACATTTCCAAATAACACATGCCTTATAAATCAGTATATATTTTACTGTTGGTATCTTAAAACTTTTATCAAAAGAAAAATCAAATCAAAGAAGCAAGAGTAACATTTAAAAGATGCTGAGTTGGCAAATCATGGTTTAAGTCAAGCTATCAAAGTTCTTTAAATTTTATTTATTTATTAGGTGAGTTTTTACTTAGCATTTTTGTCAAGCCAAGTTTGAACAAAAATGAAACTCAGTTAAAATGTACAAACACAGCATTTAAAAATTACTTTTGATTGTGACCTGTCTTGCAAATGTGCTAGAAACGTAAAGTTTATCACTTAATTAGATAAATAAAAGACATACTATCTAGAAGTACTGCAAAATTTTAAAAGGTAAAAATTTTAGAAGTGAAAATACAGGTGGATGCACAGGTCTATTTTCAGAAACAGCTAAAAAAGAATCAGTAACAACCCAATTGGCATTATTGAATGGGTGGTTAACATAATTTTGCACCTCTATGCGCTAATGGCTTTTGACAATCTAGCATTGTGTCTTTCAAGTTTTCTGCACTCCGACTAGAAGTTTTCTTATCAATGAAAGTCAATTTTCCCGCTTTTCCAGTGTGGTTTTTGTTGAACTTTGAACAAGCCAGTCCTGCTGAAGAAAATTATTCTTTCTCCAGCAGCTATTCAATCTTTAAGTATAAGTAATTAAATAAAAAGCTTTTATCTGAAAGTTAAATAGTGTGGAAAAAGTAACTGCTGAAAATAAAAGAAAGAAAATGCTGGATTTTAACCATTCTGAAGATTATCACAATAGTAAACCCTTATTTACTATAAAATCAAAATTTGTGAATTAGTAATGAAATTTGCATTTACTTCAATGACTGTTTTACCCAATTCTGTATACCATGTAATTATATTTGTATGTCAGATTTATATTTAACTATATTAAATTATATTTATGTCATTATAATTTGAAAAAGGTAACTTGAGAGGCAGCTTATACATTTTCAAATAACCATAACAAGTAATGCTGGCCTAAAGACATGCCAGTTGAACACATCAAATCTTATTGAGATAAGGCCTGATCAGTACTGGACAGGATATCACTTGGGAATCTGGAATGCCGGAGGCTTGCAAATTACCATACTATATAAAAAAGCTTTGCCGTAGGTACTCATAAGTAGACACAATTTCAACTAGGCATATTTAAAAAAGTAATAACGTTTACATTAAATTGTTGTTTGTTTTTTTTTAAATAGTCACTGCTTCCTCTGTTCTCCTTTTCCTTCTCTTCAGTGTTATTCCGTCTGCAGCTTTTCTATCCTGCTTCCTTAATCCTACCAACTCTTTCCCTGTCTCGGTAGGTCATCCACTTGAAGATGGGGACATGGCAGCATGACAAAGGCATGTGCCAGAGATCATGCTCACCTTTCTCACATAACACTTCCTCTTCCTCCACAGTTCATCTGGCATTCTTCACCTACTTCAAACCCTCTAATTAGGTGCCAGGGATGCATACTTTGAATAATTGCCCAAAATACAGACAATATTTGAGGATATGTAATAACAATGCATTCTACTTTGGATTAGAAGCAGTAAATATATACGTACTGAATTGCAAGCCCCATCTGGTATGAAATGCTGGGCTTCACCTTTCAACTTGGTTTCATCCTCAAGGCTACAGGACTCGCCTGCTAACAGTGCTAACTGTAGCGGGTCACTGATCGCTGCAGAAGTATTATGCATCACTGTGGGTAAAGCAATAATCCTTTATGAGTCCTGAGAGGAAAATCATGGGCAAACTGTAAACCATAAATCATGACGGACCCCAGCTAGCCCAACGGGACACACGAAAGTATGTAAATTGGCCACAGCAAGCCAAACAGAAAGTCTGGCTGGGTCTTGTAACCTGGTTTTGTCGGTGACTGCTAGTGGATGCATATGGAAGAATAATTTCATCAAGGACTTGATGTTTTATGAGATTTTTGAAGCCAGACACAGGATCTTCTCCCTCCTCCAAGAGCAGGGTGTAGGGACATTTAAAACATCCAGTGGCTGCAGTTTAAGGAAGGCCATCAGGGCTACCCAGTTAAATGACACCCAAATGATGAGCAGGAAACAAGCCCTAACCTCTGTTTATGTACGACTGCACCACTATCTTCCCAGAGAAAGCCACATAAGCATGATTTAAAATTTTGAAGTATAATTCAACATTACACATTTATTTTCATCATTAAAATGCCTTCAATGTGATCGATAAGTACAGTGAATATATGGGTCTCAAACATTTCATTTCAGCACTTTTTATTCGTAGAGTCTGTTTTTATCAGTGTACAATTACTCACCCCGTACTTGGTGTCAAGAAAAATGCACAAAGAAGAAAATGGATGTCTACCTAATACTTAGCCTAACGGTTTTAAAGGAAAAAACCTCACATTTCTCATATTGTTCATCATTACCAATATTATTTATTTTCCTGGGCCTCTCTTCTTACCGAGAGATAATAGTTGGTGTACATATGCTAAGTAGTTTTCAAGTTCACTTCTATTCTGACCTGAAATCTTAATCAATGACCACTGAAGACAAAATCTCAGTGACTTCACTGGAGTTTGGAGTCCCTTAGCACAGAAGCTTGCTCACAGATACAACATTGTGCTGTGCACGTCTATGTAATAACCCAGTTTGACTTAGACTTGGAAGTCTACTGGAAAACTTTTGATGATTTTGATAACACTGGTGAGAAATAACAGGCAGCAATCAGGTCTCATGAGCAGCTCCTCCTATGCATATTTGGGAGTAGACTTCACAAAAGGAAAGTAAATTTCATTACTAGTTCTATTTTCTCATTCCGGCAATTCATTAAAAATACTGAGAGGAGTATCAGGCGATAAACAGTTCCTGCCAGATTGCTTTCAATATCCTCCTGTAGCAAGATGATTCTTCATTATTGCCAGAGAAGTAAAAATAGGTTTCTGCTGAGCGTGGAGCCTCTGCCACATGCCTCACCTCATATCAAATAAAACACAAAGATCTGGCATCAGCTGAGGAGCTTGATTGACTTCTTAGGCATTCAACAACATTGCCCACACTGATTCATTGATTCTAATCCAAAATTAAGTTACTGCATTGAGCATTTTGGTGGTTCTGGGGTGGTTGTCTCGGTGCTGCATTTTGCAGTGCAAATCTATTTCATAGTTTGCTGCAGCACCTATCAGTAGCAGGGAAAAAAAGCATCTCTCAAAAGATTTAGCTATTAGTTTTTGAAAAATCACCTGAAAAAAAGTCAAAATCTGTAATGCCTCTTCATCTTTCTACGCAGAGGAATTGCTGACGGAACAACAAGTCAGACTGGAGAAAGTTAATCAAAAGAAGTTTAAATAGAGATGAGAAAAAAGATAAATTAATTAATGGGCAAAAATGTAGGACAGTCAGGAATGAGATAAATGAAAGTGGGGAAAAAGAAATGGGAAAGTATAAAAAAGGAATTCTTTATTTTAGTTGAGTTCCACTGGTGACATTAGGGTGAACAATAACTAAAAACCAACTCACAAGAAGAAATGCTGCAGGAAAGACTGAACAAGCTCCTAGTAAACCCCTGATTTCATACTCTCCTATACAGAATTCACACAATAATCACAGAATATATAAGAATATATAGTCACTCCATTTTTTTCAGTTATATCTTTCAATATAGAGGAAAACGTGTCCTAATATGCAGTCAGACTACAGACGAGAAAAACTGTCTACACATACTTTTAGTGTAGATTTATGAATAAAATCCCCCCTTTTTTTCCCTACAGACTACTAAATTGTAAATCTGAATTCAAAAATACAGTCTAGCTCACCAGGGAGAGAAAAAGAGCCAGAAAAGGCACTTGAGTCAGAAAAGCTTTACAGAAACTCCTCATCATGAGTGCATGGCATGAAGAGCATCTGCCATACTCCTGCAAGACTGAACCAAATCATGCCAGAGAATAACAAGACCAGTGCTGCTGGTGCTACATCCTGAGGAAAAGAAACATATCCATACATCTCTGTCTTCACTGAACAGAAGGGGAGGGCCAAAACCCAAGAGCACAAGAAGTGAAAGCTGGTTTGTTTTTTATGAACCTTCAGATGATGGGAAAAAGTAAAAGGGAAAAAACTTCCCCAAAGCACGGACTGTTCTTTCATAGTCACCAGCAGTTTCTCTTCATCCTCAAGAAAGGCACAAGAGAATTACCGTGGGAGTAGTAAACTTCTATTCCTAGAGCAACAGTCACTGGGAGTAGCACTTGGCTGAGAAGGCCATTAATTTGAACAGCTTTATTACAAGCTAAACTGGAAACCCAGCACACAACTCTCCTTGGCATTTTCTGATAAACCTTGAAGCATTCTCAATAAAACCTTGCAGAGTAAAGATGCATTTTATTTCTCCCATCGTTACGAAACAGAAACATATACATAATGTCATTGAAGAGGCCAAGTCCAACCCTCTCCAATCCACACTAATCCATACAAAATCCACTCTAATGTATGTACATTAATTCTTTCAACCACAGTATAAATGCCTGTAGGCCTATAAAACCATATTAAAAAGACAACCTTGAATCCACCCAATGGGGGTTAAGCTTTCGAAACAGCTGTAGATACACAATCACACAGAACTAATTTGAAAAGACATACTGTTGCATTTTTTGAGATATCATTTTAAATGCTCACTCCTAATTTCTTTTATTTTGGGAGGACAAAACTCATGCCATAAAAAGATATACACCATTTTTGGCAACCTCTATGGCATAGTTAACCCAAGTAACCAGCAAATGGTGGTATCAGGTTCCAGAATACGGAAATATTGCCAAATACTGACTTCATGAAGGCAATCATGACCAGTGTTTATAGACCCACAACAGTTTTTTAATGTTTTTGTTCCAAAAGTTCCCACAGGTCTGTGTATTAGGCCACCAGAGGGCAATCCCACACACTCATACACAAGAAACAAGCATGGAAAGTGGTGTGGGAATACTTACAAGGACCTAAGTGAACACTCAAGAGCAAAAACTGGTATAAAATACAGGTTTGCTGCAAAATTCTAACAAAAAGCCTTCTTTACCCTCACAAATACACCACACTTCCATCTGATTTTTGGACTAGGTTCTTAAAATGCATGCTTCTAAGAGGAGTTTTCGTAATATTTTTGCCAGGAGCAAACATGGCCCAACTAGTTACAGAAACAAGGAATTGCAAATGGAACTATACAGAAGTTCAGCCAAGGCAGTGCTCAGAGCTTTGCAAATAAACTCTGGCAACATCCTTGGAACTTCTTCAGTGCTATCTACAGTACAGTAAATCTAGAAGTATTTATGAAGCATTTATGTCAGGTCAGTGCAGCTCACGGTTTGTATTCTAATCCCTGTTAAACATTAGGGCAGCACAGTACATCTTGTGAAGAACGTAAACGTTAGTCTTCTTGTTATCTTTCTTAGAGCATAAAATTACATATTTCATGTACAAAAGTAATACTCTCTAAGACATGATGCAGACAGACATGATAATATAGATTTCAGGAAAACAGTAATAAATATAAAATATAAGAAACATAATGTCATTCTATCAAATACTCTTGGTTTGACATGTGAAAAAGATAACAATCTTTCTAAAGAGAAAAACATTTGTAGAAAAGGTTCTGCTGAGAGCTTCCCTACTTATACCTCTTAGTGAATTTGAAAAAGCAGTATTCGACAATCACTTTTTGAATAGTAGTTCCTTTTCAGTAGGTTGTGGAGGAATGAGTAGTGAGTGTTGATGCACAGGAATGCAGGAAGCCTTACCCTGAGCCTCTGAACTTGACAGCCTTGTTTCTCCGTCATTTTCAGAAAGTGGCTGAAGTTTGACTCATCAAGCAGGAGATACACTGCAATCCCTCTAGCAGATGCCTCCACAATTTCTCTAAAGATATCCACATCTGTAAACATATCCATAACGATGGCAATGACCTGAATAAAACAGCAAAGACACGAATTATTGTATTGTGTAGACATATATATAAAACTAGTCCCTGAAGCTTTCACTGGGCAGCTAACACTAATATTTTTCACACATCAAAGAATTCTAATGTTTTCCATGTGGTACCACTAAACTTGGAATGCTTTTCAAGACCACTGGATCTTCTTTTTGAAAAGTCAGATGATTGCTTGTGTGACATTTGTCACAAATACCAAAGCCTGGCAAAAAGTTGTATTGTGGGTGTGTGTAGCGATTGGTTTTATGAGGAAAAGGAAATCCAGTGGAAGAGAAGGGGAAACAGCAGTATGAATACAGTGGAAAAAATTAAACCATATCAAAATATATCAAAATTTATATCAAAAACTATATCAAAATGTAACTGCAGTGTGAGTAAAAAAAAAATCAGATAATGTTTTTGTACAAGGGGCTGCTTCATCTTTCATCATCTTCACTAAAGCTAATGGCTCAAGAGCCTGAAGGAGTCAATAAGGAGACATTGAAGAAGTGGAGGAGTTGAGGACTTCAAGATCCATACTGATTCAGCAGTCTTACTGGGATGAAACTTCCTCAGCTGCTGAGAGCTTGGTTCAAGAAGATTAGAGTGCTGAACACCAGCTACTGATGCCCTTCAACCTATGGGGATAAAGTAAGTATTTCTGGTTGGGAAAAGCAATGTCCTGCTAATGGTATTTTGGAGAGGATATACTACTGACATCAGCAATTTGGAAAGAACTAGTATTTAAGAGAGAGAGGAAATAACAGAGGGAGAACAGGTATCTGCGTAACTTTAAAGATAATCTTATCCACTAGAGTCTTCATGAAAAGTTCCAATGAGATGTCTCAGGTGCAAATTCAAATCAAATAAAGCCTTTCACAGTATCAGAGCAGGCTTGGTAGTGCGCATGCTTTACCATTTTCACTAACCTTTAAACTATCAGTACCTGAAGGTTAATGGTGTAATTGTTAAGTTACAATCACTCATCTTATTCCGGAACTGAAACATTTACCTCACTCACAAAATTTGGTAAATGCTGTTGCACACACCCAGGTAAAAGTTATGTCTCCAGTCAGTCATCTGAATTACCTTTTTGAACCCTCCCCGCTTAGAACTAAAAGAACCACTTATGCCAAACACGGACTTAAAACACTATAAATATTAATGAGAGCTGACCTACAAAAAATAAAATACAATGTCATTAGGAAAGATAAAAAAACAGCTCCTGAAGTAGTAAAAATGAAAGGACTTGGCCTTATCATAAAATGTCATCTAGCAACAAAAAGACTCCTTACAAACCCACCAGTCAGAGAGGAACTGAATAGCACAAAATAATGCAATCCCTTCAAAAATCTTAGGTAATATGGCCATGCGCTACTTCATTCATTTTATTGACTTTTTGAAAATAAAACCTAAATGTGATTTTTAACAGCGCAAATTATATTTCTTTTTCTAAATTTGAAAGGAAAGACTGAAAAGTTTATCTTGACTCTAGGGACCTCATCACTTTCAGAATGCACCTTCTGCTTGGTCTTGTTTCTGAGATACACAACGTTAACTGAACATGGCAACCCTATTTATTCATCTGTCTTGTTTCACTTATGGGTGAGCAGAAATCTGCCAAGACAGATAAAGTGTGTGAGGCAAAAAGACCAAAGAAGAAATTCTGTTCTCAAATAGTTCTGTGGCATTACATGTGTCCCCCTCCCTCTGAACTCCATAATTTCTTCTATTTCTTCTTAACCTTTGCTTTTCTTCAGATGTTTTAGGAATAGGTGCTCATTACATGCAAGGGTCTATTTAAATGTAAGAGAGAAATCCTGAATCCTTTCATTAGCGTACACTGACACGAATACACGAAATACTCAGAATCACAGTACAGCCTTCAAAAATCATTCTAACATTTTCCTATGACAGATATCGAAGATGCTAATTTGTTTGCTGCATCTGTGGTTGCAAAGGCTAATACACCAGAAACGTACAGAAAAGAAAAAGCAAGAATGAGTAATAAAAACTAAAACCCAACATTGACTAGAATGGCCGTATCTATCTTTATGAAGAGGGGAAGAGAGAAATAAATACATAAGCAAGCAGGCCAGTAAGTGACATGAGAGGGATGCATGCGCACTACTATGCGGGTATGTCATAAATTGGAAATGAACAGGGAAACCTTCTTTGTCTTCACTAGGAGAATTGTTCTTAAATCATCTAGCTTATTAATTTTGGAGCTAATTCTGCAAAGCATCAAAGTAGTCTTGCAAGAAAAAGTAGGTTTCACTTCCAGAGCTGGAATAGGGACTACATTCTGAAACCTAAAGCTTGTGCTAGCTGAAAAATCCTCACCGGATTTAAGGACAGTTACGCAAAGCCACAGTTGTGATCTGACAAGAAACTGGACATCCATTTCTGCATTCCCTGGAAACCAAAGATGACTCTTGTTGTATGCCCTCATTAGCCTGCCCATTCACTCTTAGCAACACTCAATCTAGTCAACACAAACATAATTAGGCTCAATTGCTGGAGGAAGAAGAGTGCCAAATTTGAACAAAGCATATGATATACATTCGTAAGTAAAGAGTCATTTACAGTGATAAGGTCATTTCTAGTTGTTTGATCATAAACCATAGATTTTGATGCAGAAAGAGCAGATCCCGTAAGTCTCATAAATACTCCGGCTTTAAATGTATTAAACTGCCTTTTATGGGGGGGTGGGGGTGGGGAACATTTCCCCATTCATTTGCCTAATTTGCAGCAGAAGGGAATATTGAGCCTGGGGAAAGAAAAAAGCCAATATGGTATGCAGGGTCCCAAGTTCTGATTAATTAAGGAGACCAAGACTAGGCAGTTACTTCAGAAGAGGTATCTATAACGTGTATCTACCTTTAATTAATGCTGTAATAACGGCTGCAGGATTACTTACTTGCTGCATCACTTTGGAAGAAAAGATTTCACTACTATCTTTTTACATTTGTTTTTGCAATTGCAGAGCGAATTTCCACCCTGATACTTATAAAAAGCCATATAACAGTGAAATCCAGCACGGAAGAGAAATGGATAGAATTCAAATTGGAGAAAACAGGTCACAAAATTGCCTATCCATTCCACAAATTCTGTTTCTTTTGGGTATAACAATGCTATCATGCATCAAGAAAATCCCCCAAGGCAGAACACTCCGGTGTCGTACAGTAGGCTTCCTTATAAACTGCCATTTTCTTTCCAAAGCATATTTGTTTTCCAAAATGCAGGGGTCTTTTCAAAAGCAAGCACCAATGTTTTTATAGGAAATACAAAGCCCATTCAACCCTGCAGAGGACACTGGACGGGTGCAGCAGTTTTCTCCTGGAAGCACCAGAATTCTGGGAGAACTTTCCAAACCTTGAGAAACACATTATCACCCCGATCAAAACTGACCCTCAGTTGGGGATAATTAAGCATTTTACACTTTCAGGGAGGAAAAAATAGTTGGTGGAGCAGATAGTTGTTGTGCATAATATAAATAACTGATACACATAGCAAGAGTGAACTACCACCACCTGATTTGGTATTAGATAGAACAGCACATTACAGTGATCAACTAAAAGTGAAGACAGTACAGAAAACAATTTTTATACTATTCTTCTTCCCCCCAAATTAAAGTTAAATAATCTTAGATTGATGGTACTAATCATCTAATCTTATCTGCCATTCTTTTTTTAAAGTGGTGAATGCTTTTTAAGGTTAAAATTTGGTTTCAATAGCATCCTTACAGAAGAAGAAAATCTGCTGAAATCAATAAGCACAAAATTACTCCTAATAAAGCCAATAGTTTTATCAATTTAAATTAAGGCACCAATAAAATTGGTGCCAATTCTATTATTCTTACTCCTATCGTGACACTATGGTTTGCAGTAGAGAAGTAAAGCTTCCCACATTAACATTTTAGAAACATTAAAGTATAGGCAAAAAAGTATAATTTTGTTGAATAGCACTATTTTTATGCAAATATTTTAAAACACATTTTTTCAGTAAGCTGACATTTTATTTAATTTGCACAGTACTGAGTAAAGTAACATTTTAAAACTCATTATCTCTTCTCTATCAGACCATTTGAATACAAAGTTCCTTTCATTCTTTAAAAGTTTTTAATAATTTCCAAGTTCAGGAAATGACTCACTCCTACATAAAATACTAGTGACAAGATTCATGAAAGACAGTCACACACATATTTTGAAGGTTATTATGCAGATTCTTGCGAAACAGGAGCTCAAGTACATGGTAACACGCACCATACTGGATATTATGACACTGTAAATGGAGGCTGATGCTCAATTCTGTTGATCTATCATGTAACAGGGCCAGTTGTTGCTTCTGGGAGTTGCCAGTTTGGGCCCATTCACATGCATTTTATTTGCTTAAATGGTTCTCACCTTCAGAAACTAACTCTGTTCAAAGGCTTATATAGAAAGAAGTTGCCAATCCCAACAGTACAAATACAGTTATCACTAAACATCTCCTGAGCATGTTGAGGGGAGGGCCACCAAGATTTTCAGGGCTGAAGGACCTGCTTGCCACGTGGAGTACATGAAGGAGCTGGGTTTGTTCAGTCTGCAGCGAAGGTGGCTTCAGGGAATCTTATAGCAGTCCTGAATGCCTTACAGGGAAGGTCTCGAGGAGACAAAGCCAGGTTCTTCACAGTGGTGGTAGGACAAGAGACAATGGTCAAACTGAAACAAGCAGTTCTGACTGAATATAGGGAAAAAGCCTTATTCCCACAAGGACAGCCCATCAGCCAAGCAGGTTGCCCAGAGAGGTTGTCCAGTTACCATCCTGGGAGGTTTTCAAGACCCAACTGGATAAAGCCCTGAGCAACCTGGTCAAATCCTATCTTTAAGCAGGGCATTGGACTGGAGACCTCCTGAGGTCCATTCCAACTGACAAGTCTGCATTTCAATGATTCAGAGATCTCCACTCCCATCATTGTCAAAATCCAAGCAAATTTTGCCATGTTTGGTAGTAATTATAAGCAGTTTTTCTGCTTTATTTCTCCCAATTTTTGGTAAGAACTTTGGTAAGAAAAATCAATGGATTTTAATCTTCATAGCTCAGTTTTAGGACATCAAAATCAACCCTTTTAATGGGAGTGTACTGAAATTAAGGCATAGATATAATGAAAGGTAGGGAATAACGCTGAAGACCTACCCTACGCTGCAAGATTATTGATTCCTTATAACCTACGTGAGGCTTACTTTGGGCAGGCTATGACAAAAATCCATATTGCTGTGCAGTGCTTTTGAATGCCACCACCCTTCCTCACCCCATGACCGAAGAACCAGATTTCAGATAGAAATGTTAACTCTATTTTTGTTGACCTTTTCCCTGCTACTCCAGTCAAATTCCTTTTCATAGATCTCTGGTTTGAAGAGCATCTCTTTTTGGCACAGGCTCAGTGCTATCTGAATCTGGCCTTTCTCAGAGAGCAGGCAAGTCATGACGCTTGCAACAGGGCAGAAAGAAGATTGGAAGTAGGCAGCAAATTGACTGGGTGGGTTTCAGGCACCATAAAAGAGAGACAAATTTTGTGATCAATGCAGATAGCCTTCCCACTAATAAGCTATGTAATATGACCCACAAATTACTGTGTTTTTTTAAAATTATTTTACGCTGTTGTTTATGGTTGAGGGTCTAGACCCAGTTTATGCTTGCTGCAATTCGTATTAGCAGCATCCTAATAAATCCACACTTTACGGCGCTGTTGCTAATACCAGGGTGCTTCTAAGATGATAGTTCATTAATTTCGTATTAATTTTCAGAGTTAAACACAGCCCTGAAATGATTTGCACAACACATCCTTCCGTGGCAAAACATACTTTGAAACCATTGCGAGTTGCACCGGCATAGCTCTGGTCACCTTTGGGCTGCCTGAATTGCTGAGTTCTCATGTAGCAACTGCAGTACATCAGAATTCTTGAGATTAAGCGCTGAAGAGCAGTATAATGGGGGCAGCCCCCCTCTAGAAATAGCATCTAGATACAATAATACAAATAGTAATCAAACATCTGAGTATGATCCATTCTCCTACAATTACTGTAGCAATGTAATGGAACAAATACTCAGATGATTTACACCTATGCAACTTCCATGAAGTTAATCTCACTACTTGTAGTATATTATCACCAAAATTGGCTCTCTGACATCACATTTAATTTATTTAACTTGGCTCTGCATTCAGAGAGCAATAGACCATAACCATACCGTGTACCTCAAAATGTTCTTCCATTATTGCATTCTTTAAAAGCAACTTAATTAATTACAGGATGAAGTCCGGCACTTCACTATAACAGGCAACTACACTACCTCAAAGGGAGCTCTCCTAACACTCACTATCCTCTTTTCCTCCTCCTGCTCCAAAAGAATTTTCTACCACCAGTTCTGAGGACACATAAATTGTACAGCTCAGAACTCAACACGTCTTCTGTTCTGATCACCGAGCCTCAGTTTATCATGTCACATACCACCTACACAACGTGAGCATTTCAAGGTGAAAACTAAGTTGAAATGGAATAAAAATTAACTTCAACATGTACATTAGCAGTCTTCAATAACCTCAACAGCTTCTCTCTGCAACAGGATGTCAGACATGCTCAACATCAATGAAAATTTGTAAGAAGAGAATCACTGTCCAGAAAACAAAATATAAATTAAAATTCTAGAAATCTCCTGCAAAACAATATGGAAAACCAATGCAAAATATTCTCAGAAAATTATGAAGGCAGGCAACCACATAAAGCACTATATAAATAGTTTAACTGTGTTTAACTGTGTAGCCCACATGGCAAAGCCTCATCTGTTCTGTCCAAGATGTAAGAAAGATGTGTGGTGGGGGAACTTTCTAGCTATTAGTAACAGGGAAAAATGTTCTGATTCTGGCAGGAAAAAAATTGATATGGCAGTGAAAACGGCAGCTCAGAAGAAGGACATGATTTAACTTTGAAATATGCTGGGAAAATCCATTTTTTACAATGTACCATCTTCTAATAACTACATGACAATTCCGCCTTTTGCTCAATTTGGTAACTTTTGTGCAGCTTACCACATCTCTAAAAAAGCAGATCAGAAGATCAGGATTAGCTCTTCTACAAATGAAATTAAAACAAACACAAAGGAAAGTTCTCTGAAGTGCAGATAAGCTTGTTTTCTCTGCAAAGTGAATGTAAGTAGCATTCTGCATCACCTTTCAGAAAGCTATGGCAGGCTGAGCTAGCAAGTCATACATGCACCGTCTTAAAATGACACCTTCAGTGTGACCTCTTCGTATTCACGCAACTGGGAATTTTACAGGTATCTTGCAAAACATATGGGAGTGAGCTACATTAATTCTATAAATGTGATCTGTATCTATGGGTTTGGTAGTTGTTATTCTGGCTGAAGGATTAGTAAGAACTCAGCTTGAGCTGACTGAATTACAGGAGATACCACCTCGCTGTGGCCAGCAGCAGAGGTGATAATTCCTCTGAAGCTTTACTTCCCTACATGCAGAATCGAGTTTCAGCAAGTCACGGAGATGAGACGAGGGAAGGGAATATTCTGGGGATTCTTCGTGGGGACTTCCCAAGGAGCATTTATAAACCTAACCCTTGGAAGAAAGGACGTGCAAAGAAACGGCTGCTGCCCAGTGACTGGCACACCATAGACATGAAAAGATTTACCTAAATCTGCAAGGAACCGTCATGCATGATTAAAGCAACAAGCATTCACAATGTTCAATTTTAACACTTTCCTTTCTGCTTGCAGTGCCCCCATCAATAACTAAACTGCTTTTGGTATTTAACAAGCAAGCTGTGTTCTGTCACTGTGAACCAAAGCGGGCAGAAGTCCTACAGAGAAGCACATAAGGCAGCACAGAAAATCCTTGGCATGATGGAGGGAACGTGTTTGGGAGCTTACTCTGCCCTTTCTTCTCTTGCCACTGATGTTGTTGCTCTATTCTCAGTGCCATGTGGGCTGCAGCTGGTTGGGTAGCAGGATTTTAATATTTGTATTTAGCTCTTCAGAATGTTCTTATTCAGTTGATATTTTGGGAAGCTGCCAAGCTTTTCCCGAAGACAGCAAACAGAAAGGAAATGCCAGGATTTCTGACAGCCTACAACTCAGCTATACCAGAATGGAAATTCATCACAAAATAAAAGGTACTTCTCTAGCCTCCGGCTTTCTCTATGATGAATTTCAAAGACTTGCTGCTTCAGAAATAATTCTTTATTTAAAAGAGTATTAACAGCTTTAATATGTGGGTTCTCACCGGATCCCTTAATATTTAGGGAATGTTCAGGCTACTTGAATTAATATTGTAATGTTATACTTTTTATTTTAAAATTGTTTCTAAGTAGAAGTACTCATTTATTCATGTGTGCATTACTTAGTGACCGCCCAAAACAAAAAAATGCCCAACCATGTGATAAGCCTTAATTATTTTTTTTTTAAAGTGCCAATAGTAATTAGAATGACACTCTTAATAAATATTAGGTTTTGATCTGCCGTGCAGGATTGAAAACCTCATACAACAACCTTAGAGACCAGTCTCAGTTTTGAGACTTCCGCCAAATAATTGGAGCACTAATAAGAGCAGTAGATGCTCCTGGCTAGCTTCTACCTGGCCAAGGGAAGTATGAGTTGACTACCGTATGGTTAAGAACTCTTTCAATACTTGAAACTATGAATGGCTGCCATAAATTGCCATACACAGCTAAGACCATGGGAAAAGGTCACCTCAAACTTGGGGGTGGGGGCGAAGGGGGAGAATGCAAAGGGACAAAAACATTTTAAAAAAGGTACTAAAATTTTCCATTCAAATTGCTCCTGCTTACAAATACTCTTCATGCCAAGGAAAACTAGACTGGATGCCAACACTTCCAGGAGCTCCTTCTGAGATTTCCTCCAAGAAATCTTAAAATAATTTGCTGCTTATCAAAGAGTCAAAGTAAATGTCTGAGATTTCAGCTAATCTGGATAACAATTCTTGAAAAGACACTGTTTTTTTGCCACCTTTAAGAGTACATTTTGGTGGGGTTTCTCAGACAGGGAAAGGAATGAAGTTCCAAGTCAGTCTGCCTTCCCACTGCTCCACTCAGTTTCCTCAAGAATCCTGTATGAACACATGGTCAACACTGAACCCCACTTCCTGAGAGTTTACATATTTAAAAACACTAGGCAATGTATAGAAAACCACAACATTAATGAACACTTATGGGCTGTAGACTTTAAACTGTAAAACCAAGCAACTTTTCTTTAATGTAGACAACTTTGTTGGCATTTGCTAATTAGACACTTGGAAACAATGGAAGATTTTCTTAGTCAAAGGCAGATTTATAGGAAAAAGAGATGATTCAGACCCACTTTTCTAGACTGGGAAGAATAATTTTGCTTTTAAGTTTGCTTATGCAAGAGATGTGCACTGTTTGTCATCTTTGAGACCTTAATAGTAAATGCATGTTTCTGAAATGAAATGGGAAGAGCTGAATATCTAATATTCATATTTTATAAATGAACAACATATTTAAAATATCCTGCACAGGGTTCCATGCTGCTGCCTATATATATATATATATATACATATTTCAGAAAAAAAAATCCAATAAAACATATTGTTCAATTGTATAATACTGCCTGAAATCCTGTGCTATTACTTACAGGAATGAATATGTACTACAGGTGCATTGAGCACATAAGAAAAGAATCAAAAAAGAAAGGCAGGGACTTAAGACAGAGGACCCTGGAAAGTAGTGGAGGTAGATGAAAATAAGTGTTTCGAAAGCAGGAAACACTTTATATATTTCTAAGCACAGGAAGATTTTGGTGGATCCAAGTCAGCACCCAAACCTGCAGTGTTTCAGAGCTGCTTATGATTCAGCAAGATGGATTTTCGAATGCCTGTATGCAGTATGGTAACCACAGTCCACAAGGATGGCCTATCAAACATTTTTAGCATATGGAAAAATAAAAACATACAGTTGAGGAGGACTTGTAAGCCATGTACTGGTAAGTCCATGAGCCTTTACCAGGGTGACCTTGCAGCAAGTAACAGAACTTCGTTAGAAGATTATTTTCTAACATAAAAGACATTGCATCCAAGAGAAAACAAATCTGTTTTGGATGACAATGCCCAATTAAAAAACATATTCAGTTGCCAGATTTCAAATTAGTGGAAGCCTACAGATCAATGAGCATGGCCTGAATATACTTAAGACTGAGAAACAAGCCCTCTTTATATCATTAGTCGTTGGAGGTTAGTTGCCCACAGACACTCAAAACTTCTTCAAAAAGGTAGCTTTCATAATCCTAAGGAACACTGCTTGTGAAAGTGCCTCAGATATAAATGTCAAAGAAAAAAGAGGAATAAAAAAGTGGAAGTCAGAAGACATCGTTAGATGTCCAGAGAACTCCAACTGAGACGAGAACCAATTCTGGTTAACAACCTCCCCTAGTTATGATACAGAAACCAAAGTGGAGGCTCCTGTTAGCCTTTGGAACAAGGTGGGATAACCTCCTTGTCTTATAAGGTTAAGAAGGAACATTACAGTCCATTGCAATAGAGTAATATTCTTTACAACAAGTGCCATTAGCAGACGTGAGTAGTTTACACCAAAGACAGCAAAGGAATTCCCTACTCTGCTGTTGGTCATTTTAAATTAAACTTTTGAGTATCAGGGAAGTAACACATGCCCAATATTCAAAAAACAGCTTGATGACCAAGCTGGTTGCTCAGCCTGACTTCTGAAAGGAAAACCAACACAAGAGTCAATGAATACAGAAATAAAGGCTAATCATAAATATATGATATAGGGAAGGGTAAGTGGGAAAACCCCATCTTTTCAAATATTGCTTATTTCATCCTTTTTCCAGATTACAGCTTTTGTACTCAGCTTCATACATGTAATTAAGAGTCTGTAACAGACACATGAGGTATACACACTTGAGGACTGGTTAATGGCCAGGCATTTAAAGCAGTTGTCCTGTGAAAACATTTTGATGGTGTGTGAGTATTTCTAGCAGCTTGTAGGACTCTATGATATTAAAGTTTTTCATATTGCTGTCACAAAAGTGCAAGCAAAGCCACTATAATTTACAGATTATTATGGCCTACTTCTGTTATCCTTCTCCTTTACTTCTTTCACTGCCTTCCTCTTCCTTCCCCCTTCCCTCCTTCCTTCCCTCTCTCCTCCCTCTTCTCTCTGTTCCCCTTCACTCCCTTAATTCTTTCTTTCTCCCTTCCCATCCCCCCCTTCCTCCATCACTCTTTCAAGAAATTCAAACTCAGTTAAATTTGAGATGGGGAAACTGATTTTGGATACTGAATGCGGGCTTAAAATGGGTTCCAATTTATTTCATGCAAACTTTAAAATAAGTCACCTTTTATTGCACATTTTATGACCATATCATTATGATATTCACCATAAAGCTTTTGCTCCCCACTAAAGATGTTATTTACTTCACTGCCACTAATTTCAAACCCTATAGATGTACCTAATTTGGTTTGAGGAGCTGAACTCAAGCAGTAATATGGTTAGGGTAAACTAGAAAAATACAGAATCCAGGCTGTTTAAAATTACTGGTCACAGGTCAGTGATGGGTCAGTATGAAGGAAAGCCCACGATCCTCCTGTATAAACAGAAGAGGATGAATAATGAGAAGTTTCCTCAGGGTTTAACTCTCACAAATTCTCTGTTCACCTTCTTTCTCTCTCTCTCTTTCTCTAAAATTTTTCCAGTTCAGCTACATGACAGAGTAAAAGGCATTTGTAAGTAAAAATACCATGCCTGGACAAATACCTGTAGTAACATTTATGTTGCCAAAAAAAGCAACAGCAATGATGTCAGATCACTATTCTGCAATAGGTATTACAGACATAATGTATGCCTGCATAAGTCCGTACGGCACATAATTACATCTGAACGCCAGGTAAACAACCCAACCAGATGATTTTAACTATTTATTTTTTTTAAACCTGGTGCCACCTGAGCAGGAACCTTCCCTGATACTTGGGAGAAGCAGATTACACCACCTGCTTATAGAGCAGCTACAGTTAATGGTGCAACGTGTTGCTAATGACTGTGTGCTGGCAGGCTGCATTTCAATTTCACCTATTTTAAAGACAGGTTGTGAAACTAATTAATTAATTATTGTCTGCAAATCATGCTGAGATCCTCAGGTGAAATCCATTACCCTGGCACGCTAGATTATTTATTACAGTTTAGATGAAAAAGGAAAAAAATAATTGCAGACTAGTCTGAAAACACCAGCAGAATGTCCTAAAGATAAGAAAAGATTAATCTAGTTAATAAGTAATTATGTGCAGCTTTTCAGGAAGAAAACATATTCAAATTTTTATGAACATTACCATATGGAACAAGATGCCTGAAATAGTAGGGAAGCAATTAAAAAAACCCTGCTCAAACCTCCTGTGAAGCAAACTGAAATGAAGCAGATAAGTAATTCTACAATTCTCGTAGACCCCAGTGGAGTGGATAGTGAATTGGAACTGAATGAGATAGTAAACAAAATTTAATTCCTGGATCAAATACAGCACTTAAAAAAAATAAAATGAGAGGAATTACACGTAAAATTGTAACTAGTTGAAAGAGTTATAATTTCGGTAGCAATACGGTGCTTTCAAATACTGTATTTTTAAAAAAGTTATTTCAATATTGAAACCTTTTAAAAGCTTTTTAAGAGAAACCTGACCCTTCTTGGTCAAAGGTGAATCTGTCACAGATAGTGAGGCATTTGAGGGAGTAGCAAGTCAATGGATAAGAAATAAAATGAATAGAAACAAGTTTAAAAAATGAAAAGAAGCATTTCTTTCTTACTTCTTTCTGCCAGGTTTTTGCTAAACCGATCTTTTAGTCTCTATGTGAGCTGAATTTTGAATAACCATCTTTGTCAGACAGCAAGAAGCCACCTCAGGAATGATCTTGGCGACGCTTACTTTATTTTTCTGTACATGCAGTTTGCACCAGCTTTCACTGATCTGTGTACAGCTCCTCAACAAGACCACAGGAGAAGTATTAATTCATCATTTGCCATTTGATACTGCAGTGATGCAAAATCACAGGAAAGATTATTTGGTCTTTGCAATAAAATCAGACCAGATAATCATAATACTCCATCTTTGATATCTACTAGTCTTTCCATTTAAATGTAAAAGTTAATTTTTAATGTTTAAAAGTTTATTCAGTGTATTCATAATATTTTCTTAAATCCTGGGCTGCTTCCACGATGCATCTGGGGAGGAGCAGACACACGACCAGGCTGCAGGACAGAGTTCTACGATCCAGACTCCATCGCCTCAGCCACAAGACGAGCACTGTCATCCTATGCTCAAGGTCTGCTCCTCGCATTTTTCTCATCCTCACAAGGATAATGTGAAGTATTCATTCATGAATGAATAAAATGAAATTATTTAAATAAATAAGTTATCAGTCTGCAAGTAACTGAACCCTTTATAATCAAGTGAGCTAGTGACCAACATGGCAAGTTAATAGGGTCTTAGAATCATAGAATCGTTTAGGCTGGAAAAGATCTTTAAGATCATCAAGTCCAACCTAACACTGCCATCCCACCACTAAACCATGTCCCTAAGCACCTCGTCTACCCATCTTTTAAATACCTCCAGGGATGGGGACCGACCACTTCCCTGGGCAGCTTGTTCCAATGCTTGACAACCCTTTCATTGAAAAAATTTTTCCTAATGTCCAACCTACACCTGCCCTGGCACAACTTGAGGCCATTTCCCCTCATCCTATCACCCGTTACATGGGAGAAGAGACCAACACCCACCTCACTACACCCTCCTTTCAGGCAGTTGTAGAGGACGATAAGGTCCTCTCTCAACCTCCTTTTCTCCAGCTTAAAAACAACCCCAGTTCCCTCAGCCACTCCTCATAAGACTGGTGCTCCAGACCCCTCACCAGCTTTATTGCTCTCCTCTGGGCATGTTCCAGCAACGCAACATCTTTCTTGTAGTGAGGGGCCCAAAGCTGCATACAGTATTCGAGGTGCAGCCTCACCAGTGCCAAGTACAGGGGCACGATCACCTCCCTACTCCTGCTGGCCACAGGCTTCGTATTAACAGGTAGAAGAGAAATGTGTTACCACAAGTCTTCCATTGTACAATTTCATGTATGTGAGATCATTCCCCTTTCTACAAAATATTCCTCCTGATGTGCATTCCATGCCAGTTCACCACCCCCACCCCCCCATATGGGTAATGATAATCAGAGATCTAATCATGAAGCACGCTGAACACCTGCAAGAAATGCAAAGCTGCTGCTAGGGCAAGGGGGGTTCTTCCAAAACATCACAGCAGGAACCTGGATTTAAGAATGGAGGAAGAAGAAAATCAGTCTTGTGGGCACCTACTGCAGCTCTTCAGTAGCTTGCTTTGGGAGATGCACTGCCTATTTGTGCCAGCGAGGCCACTGCAGCCACAAAACGTTTCAGTGCTGAATAGATGTAAACCTCAGGGGTATATATGCTAGCAAATGTGAAGGGTAGAGAGGAAAATTCACTTGTTTTGCCATCGAAAACAGAACCCCTCAAATAGTAAGGAACAAAAGGCAGAAACATCACTGAGCAAACCACCCATGGACTTACATTAAGCCACATTCTGTTGGAAAATTTGCTCTTGAAAAATGTGCCAAGCATGCTAATAGCTTAATATACTAGATGACTTGAGTTGCTTGCAATAAGGATGAAGAAGAGAACCTGCAATACCTCTGTGGAGGAGAGGTGAACATTTTATTCCAAGAACACTTTGGAAAATAACTGCTTTTTGATGCAAACTAGTGCCTTTCAAATAAACATTTGTTCTTATGAAGTACCTCTCTGATCTCAGGAAAGATCTTCCCCTGAGTAACCTGCCCACTCCAAATTCATGCCAATAAGGCTCTCCGTACCAGGCTGCTATGCATCCTATGCACATGTGTGTACCTAGAAACCATGCCTTCTGTGGCACAGTGTGTACTCATGCATGGAGAGGATTGCACGCATGTGCATACACACTGACTGGAAAAGAAATATTCTAATATTTGCCTCTTTCCTTTAGGTGAAAAAATTCAAACCAGCATTGTGCTGATGAAAGTGTGGAAAAAAGAGCACTTGTTTCAGATGTAATAACAGGACAGCTTTTATCCTTTTTTCTTGGTCCCTTAAAAATGCATGTATCTTTTGCTGTTCTTCAGAGTCTTTTCTTGTAATTCTGAACCTGCTCTCAGATGTTGGCGCAGTCCGCACTCACTACAGAGATGAGGTTCAGCTGTCAGGAAGGGATTTTTCAGAGAATTTATCATTTTTGATCAACTGTCACCAGTAGTTGGTAATTAAAAGATGCTCCAGTCTCTTATCAATCATAAAAAATACAATATACATCATCTTAATTGACATAGGAACAACTATTGCAATGAAACAAGAATCAGGTATGCAACAGGTAAGACTTCCATGACATTTACATGGGTGACTGAGCATTCGCTGAAATGCAACCTAAATCAGAAACACTACTTCAAGTGCACAACAAAAAAGGTATTTTCTTGTTTCTCACAGCTGCACAGCGGAATACTGTGAGAAAACAGTAACAGCAGAACATGGGCAGATAATGGGGAAGCGAACAATTCTGCTCTGTATTTGGAAATGACTGAAATATTTCTGCTTGAAAGCTCTAAAGCAAACAATCTCATGGACAAGAACAAATACACAAAAGGTTGAGGCAAAATAGAAAGTTGTAAACCATTAGAAGCACCTGAGAAGGTCGATTCCAGCTTAAGCTCTTGAAACTGTTTTCACTACCCCTAGTACAAGAATACCCGAAACTACGTGTGTGTCTTCACAAATCACCCTGAGCTAACATTCACATTTATAGAGGAGGAGTCTGTGTTCTATGAGGAATTTGTATACAAGTTTTCCAAGTCCTAGACCCAATGCTTTTAATCACAAGACTTTTATATTCAGCAAAAATAAAACGATACAAAGAATAACAATTTTTTTAAAGGATGTAAAAGGTCTTTGAATCAATACCAATGCATGGAACTAGAAAAGCATGTGAATCACTCAAAAAAGCCTTTTAGCTAGTTCTAGAAGTTATTAGCATAGAAATATATTTTTACTAGACTAATGTTATTTATGACCTTCCAAATCATCCATGGCATAACTAAAAAATTAAAACTTACTGAAGTCTGCTACTTCTCTGTCATAAAAGACTCAGAAAAATTACGAGAAAAAAATAAGCAGCTTTCTGAATTCCTCTTAAATTACTTACAATAACACTTAAGTGTGTGAAAGCTTTTCATATGCAAAGTGCAAACAATTTCATAAATGTGGGAGTAACATTATTGCATCTATTTTTACCTGGGAAACTGAAAATATATAGGGTGTGTGCATGTGTGTCACAGCGCGGTCCTGTGTAGGGACATCTGAGTCAGCCCATCGCTAATTAGTTTTGTCACTGGCAACAGTCTAGTCACGCTAACGTGATGCTCTGGGAAGGTGAAAATGCCCTGCTCCCTGTGAATCTCCTTGCTGCACTTCACCACGCCATGCAAACAGATCCTCAGAGGCTAATAGCCTGTATTTACAGAGATGCTGAGCATCCCAAAGTCCCTCTGAAAGCAATCCCTCCAGCTATGCAACGGCCGGAGCCTCATCTCGCCCTCCAGTCCTGCATTTAAAATTCTCTGCATCTTCTCTTTTGGCTGACTGTCATGTTGAGTGATGGGATACACAAGCAGAAAGCTCAGGCAGGCTTGGTCTAGGCTTGCAAAATGGGTTTCTTCAAGTAAATTCCATCATTTACAGAAAAGAGATTGTACAAAAAAAAATAATACAGATTTCCTGAGCAATTATGAATTAGTTATCCAGAAGTCCTGACTGTTAAGACTAGCACCCAAGTGTTTTAAGGTCAGATTTATTCTTAGTATCAGCTCTTTGAAGATGCGACACTGTCAGGCTTGTGCTGTGCAGGGAGTCAGATTTCATTATCATAATGGCCCCTTCTGGCATCAAAATCCATGAATCTCTCCATTTTATCAACCTCTGATGATTTTGCAGTCTGGAAATGACTGCAAAGATTAATAGGGAGAGGCCCAAAAACTGGTAACAACTTTTTAAAGGTTACAAACATTTATCACAGGGTCATGTTTACCCAGCTCTTTTTCAAAAAAACTTCCAATAAAATCAATTAGAAAATCGTATCTGGAAAGGAAAGCAATGAGAGGGCCCATGGAGAGGACTCGTGAACACAGTACAAGCAGCAGCATATAATCAAGAAGACAACTGATTTATACAAAAAATCGTATTCATTAAAGTATCAGAATCACCACTAGGTGATTCTTGGGGCGGGGGAGATTGTGTCTCTCTGAACTCAGCTCAAAACTAAAGCCTTGCCACTGGTATTTTGAGGGGAATGAACCTGGAACATAGGAAGTCTCACTGGATGCAGTGCAGAAGACTCATTCCCTTCAAAATCCCAGGCACAAGGCACCCAAAAGCATGCCTGAAAACAACCAAGTGAGCAAAAACTGCAGATGAATGACTCTCTGAAACACTGAGGAATATTTGGCAACTTGAAAACAAATGAAACATTTAAGTTGAGATTTTCTTGGGTTTGTCGTTTTGAGCAAATTTGAGAAAGGAAGGAAAAAGAGGGTATAGTTTATTAACAAGAAAATCCTTCCCGGACAACCTGCTGACCTTCAAGACCCAACCATGACTTTGAAATGAATGAAAATGTCCTAAGTGAAATGCCATTCTCATTTTTCATAATTCATTAATTTAGTTAAATATGTCAATAATTACCATGAAAGATTCTTTGCACACATCATATTCACAGGGGTTCTGCATTTCAGCCTGTGTGGTGCACGATGTACTGTGGCAGCTGCTGACAGCAAGCTTTTCAATCAATTCCAGAGTGTGTGTGTGTGCATATTTATTTATATAAATACTGTGTAACCCGTTTATACAGATAATTTGAAAATTATTTAATGTCACTTTTTTTCCTTTTTTGATAGGTAAAGAGATTTCCCCCATTGGGTTTATATAGTTTATAGTCACAAGATTGAGCAAGCAGGATGCGTTACGTCTGTTTCAGGCTCAAATCCCATCCAGAACCACAGATAAGCAATTTAAAAACAAAACCAGAACAGATCAATGCTTGTTGCTAACATTGTAATTGCTATTGACTTTATACATAGCTGTTGAAAAATAGATATACTATGATGCCAAAATACAATTCAGTGTACTTTTACTGTAACTCAGCACTACAGGATTTAGACTCAATGAAAGACACTAATTCAGAAACAAAAAAAAGTACCGGATTATTTTTAACTTGTATGTTACAAGCTTCCCATATTTCTGAAATTCTCCTCACTAGAGAAATAACTTAAAGCCTGGTCAAAGCGATTTCTTGCATAATTTCTAAACAAGAGAATATTTAGCCTAATTATCAGTAACATCTCCAGTGTTAGGACAGCAATGCCTCCAACAGGCATCGACAAGAAGTTTTTTTGTATTTCTGTGCCATATCAGGGATTTTTTTCCTAAACTTTATGACACACATTAAGCCAAGACTGATCAAAGAGTCTACCCAAATTTGGATCTACTGAACTAGGGAAAACTATGCTTAAACCTATGTCCATTTCTTTTTGCAAGCATTATAGTTTGGATTCCCATACAAACTGTATGAAAACAAGCAGCTTGGAGTAAGATCCATTTGGGTTTTTAAAACTAGAAACGCTGTGTGAACATTAGGGTGAACTGAAATGCAGCCAACGTTACAGTTGCTTCTTCAGAACAAGACAGAGATTTCTGCATTTGGAATTAAAATGCCACAACTTTTTGTTTCTCATTCAGTATAGTATTTCCACAACAGATTGTCCTGGTTTTGGCTGGGACAAAGTTAATTTTCTTCCTAGTAGCTGGCATAGTGCTGTGTTTTCGATTTAGTAGGAGAAGAATGCTGATAACACACTGATGGTTTAGTGTTGCTGAGCAGTGCTTACATCAGTCAAGGACTTTTCAGCTTCCCCTGCTCTGCCAGGTGCCCAAAAAGCTGTGAGGGGGCACAGCCTATACAGCTGACCCCAACTGGCCTAAGGGCTATTCCATACCATATGACATCATGCTCAGTATAGAAACTGGGGGAGTTGGCTGGGGGACAGCGATTGCTGCTTGGGGACATGGGGACGCCCTGGGCATCAGTCAGCAGGTGGTGAGCACTTGCACTGTGCATCAATTGGTTTGTATATTCTTTTAGCATTATTACTATTACTATTATTATTATCTCTTCCTTTGCTGTCCTATTAAACTGTCTCTATCTCAACCTACTGGTTTTACCTTTTTTTTTTCTGATTCTCACCCCCATCCCTCTTGGGGCAGGGGGAGCGTGAGCGAGCGTCTGTGGTACTTTGCTGCCGACTGGGGTTAAACCACAACACATATAATGATATATAAACGTGCTGCTAGAATGTTGCAGTCAATGTACTTTGCTGGAAATCCCCCAACATCTTTAAACACCTAGCATTTATTCTTTTTAAACTAATTACCTTCTATGGAAAAAAGTCTGTCAAAGATCAGCTTCTAATGCTGATTTCAGATACGCTGCTCCGCTTGGTAACTTCAATGCCTGCACGTAAGTACTATTTATTACATATTTCAGAAATCAGATCTTTTCCCTTTTCTAAATATCTGTATTTTTGTTATGCATAGTCTACCTTAAAAATAGACAGCTGGGTTATGAACTAGAGATAAACATAATAAACTGAAATGCTTTCTTCCTTTATTTTATACCTCAAGAGGGACTACTTTGTATAATTAAATGTAGCGAGTTACCTCCTGAGATAGTATAAGCAATGTCTCTCCATAGAATTTAGCAGGTTATGAAATTCTAATCCCTAGGATTTTTTGAAACGCCACTAACAAAATTCAAAATAAGTGTGTCTGTGTACACACAATTTTGTATCAGCATAGTGTCATAATTGTCCATGGAAGTATTTCTTGAGGTGTTTTTTTTTAAAATTTAAGAATATGCAGCATTTAAAAAACAAAACCTGTGAACTATTTTGGACATTTCTACCGTAACAACTAAAATCAGGTGTTCACTTATTACTGTTTTTTTCTTTTGTTTTGCTTGCTTGCATGCCAGCATGCATGGAAAATGTACATGTGCTTTTAATATATATTTTGCAATCATTTCAAAAGCCTTAAGAGTACAAATTGAGAAACTTCTCTCAATGGAATATTCCTTGCACTGTATATGAGCTCAGTACGCATGTCTAATGTGGCAGAAGATAATGAATCCTCTATCCCCAGTGCAAACTCTTAAGGTTTGCTAGCAAAGGACTCAATCATTTTTGGTTGAGGCCATTACTACAAAGTTAGAGAAAAAAAATGTTCTTTAATAAGACATTCTATATTGGCAAACCTATTCTTGCTCTCTTGCATCAACATGATAAATTAGTCTTGCTCTTCAATTTCTTTTTAAGGGACCAGCCTATCTCCTATAACATTCACATGAGCGTCCATTCTTTTGGGTTAGACTTCTGTGGGACCTGGGCCTGCGCGTGCATGCTGGGATCAGTAAAGGAGAACTGAGTAGCGGAATAGCATCTGGAGAAGGGAAAACCTTCCATCATTTCAATGCCTTGCTTGGGTTTCAGGTATTCAGTTATTCAACACAGGTTTTATTTAGAATAAAAAAGACCACAGCAGTCTGCTTGGACACATGCTGTTCTTTTTTTAGTTGCTCACAATGGATGCAATCAACTGAAGATATATGCTCGTTTTGTACTACAAGTGTACTGTGGCAGGATTTAAGAGAAAGAGATTAATTAAATATTTAAAATCAGATTCTTAATGACATACAGTCATATCCCTAGGCATCAATCCTGCAAACACATATGCATGTTTAGTTAATGGAACCTCTTGCATACACAAAGTATTTAAATCCTCTCAGGATCAGGATCTAATTCTGCTTGAAGAAGAAAAAAATGTCTTCTTTGAGCAGGTATTATATTTTCCTCTCTGCCCTTTACTAAATAACTAAAAAAATCCTTTTCAAGTTTTATTAGATGCATTGTTTGACAAAATGAGATGAAAATCAATTGTGTTTACAAGTCATTTTTGTAATTAAATAGCCTATTGTAATTCCTGATACACAAATGCTCTATCTCTAAACTTCATCTTTATGGCCAAAATCTTCCATTTATTGCAAAATAAAACAGAGGGCAAACAAGACAGTCCTACTCAGAAAATATACCTCCCCTAATATTTAATCTGTTAGATCTACAATTGATGAAAAATGTCAGAAATGTGACAGTAAAATTGAGTGATTTGACTAGCAATTCAAAAGCGTCGCTGTATCTCTAACCTCATGATGGTGTTTTGCCACTTCTTCCTGGGAGAGACAGAGGAGGGGGAAGGGAGCCTTTTGGGAGTCTTTACTCCAATGCCCTACCGCAAGCACTTGCTTGAGGTGTGCTGACCAGCATCCTCCATGGCACCCACGTGTCTTTATTGACCTAAGAGGGAGCTGACATTCCCAGACGTCACGCCTGGAACTGCATTCAAGAAAGATGCCAAAAGTACCTGAAACAGGCAGTGAACACTCACCTCTGGCTGAGATGCACGACAAAAGGAGAAAAGGCAGAGGAAAGAGGGCTGTCCAAGGGGAAGAGCTGGAGTGGGTGCCGAAGAAGGAGGGGAAGGAAAGAGGAACTACAACCAAAAATGTGTAGGTTTCCTATTGTACTGTGAGTATGGTCACCTCGAGGGGTGAGAGCAGAAATGCCTGCATATTACAGACGCTACGCACAACTACTGTGCCTTACTTCCATCCATTTGATATCAGTTCCTATGGAGCTATTTCTGACTGACTGATGACAGCAGGGAGCAGAGCCCAGCTCCGTCTTTGTCTTAAGCTGTCCCCTTCCACATGATGCTGTAAGTTTTAAGTAATCCACAGCTGCCAGTGTTTTCACCCTGGGTGTAGGCTCCAGAGCGTTATGGTCCCTCACAAGGTCTAAAAAGCATTGGGATCAGATCCCTGGTCTTCTGTCATGCCTCCTTCCTGACTCCCAGTAACAGCATGTCTTTTCCTTCCTTTTTATTCCTCAAAGAAGCACCTGGAGCCCTGGCTTTGCAAGGATCTAACGTATACACACAAGAGCTTTCTGGGCTCTCAAGACCTCATTGCAAAGACACTGTTTAACTCCTCTGAACCTCAAGTCAAAGTACAGAGCCTTTACTCAGGCAGAAATCATATAACAGGAGATTGCAATCCTATCTCACAGTACTTCAGGTCTGGACTACACTTCCAACATTAAATTTAACTTACACATATAAATCAAATCATCTGACTAATTAGATTTCTGGCACAAGTGGTTTGCTGTTATTCAATAAGACTAGAATTCATGAACAAAATAGATGGCAATATTACTGCAACTATATAGTGCATCATAAAATCTATCATAAAATATAATGATATTACTGGTGATTATATAGTGCTAAAACATGAAATGAGGTGATAGCAAATAAACAAAAAAATAGAAGAATCAGTGATAAGTCCCAGTTTCATCTCTATGCTTAGTTTTCTCATTTCAAAAGTATCTCCTCTGCACAAAATAATACAGTTTTTGTTAGATTTTAAAGCAGCTTTCTGTACTTGTAACAGTACATACTACTGTAAGAGTTGGATCCGTTGGTGGTTGATATTTTTAGGCCCATCCTCAGCAAAGACAGGTTACAGATCTCTGTCAAACAGATACTGTGCAGCCACATATACCTGCCTATTATTTAAAAGAACCCACACCCCTGACAGCGACTTTTCAGGCAATTACTGCGTGCCTGTGCTAATCCACCATTAGGCAGTGCCAAGAAATTATCAGAACAGCAGATAGCTTTAGATATTATTGTGCTCTGTCATGCTGGATGGAGACCTGGTTGCTTTGAGAGGTGGCATCCACCTGGCATTTGAGGGAAATCAGATTTGCTGGCTGACACTGTCACTTCTGTTTGCTGCCTCTGATGTTGCTGATCAGGAGGTACAGTTCACTAGCAGTGAATTCGGCACAGCTTAAAAAGGGCTGTCCCTTGGTGGGCCTTTCTTGAGAAAGGTCCCACAGAGAGTCAGCAGGCACTTGCTCTTCTTCTGTGCTTGTTATTTCATCTTGTCCTCATTATTATTTCTGGCTTATTTAGCATGAAAAGCCTAGCAGGAAAACACTCACTACAATACCTTCTGTGGGCTGATGCCACTCAGATTCACCCGAATTAGAAGGTGATGTCTAGTGCTTTACCCAGTGCTTAAGCCATAAAGGGAGCTTATTGAGCTGAAGTGCAGCCTGCTTGGCAAAGAGCGCCTGCAGCTCCAGGAAACAGCATGAAAATAAGGCCGAGACGCTCTATCTGCCGTGTGAACTGAAGGCACACCCATTTGGCTACCTGAGCGCACAGTCCTGTGCTGCTGTTCGAGCCCGATTGCTAGTGGATGAAGCAGATATCAAAGTTTTCTTTTCATCTCCAAGAGATATGGTGCATAACTTCTCATATTATCCTATCGCCCAGCTTCATCTCTTACAGCAGGATCGCTGTCAGGAGTGAAAAGGCCTGAGGAGATCTGGTGCTGCAGTTAGCACAAGCCCCTGGATAAAAGACACACCGCAGAAGTTTTCTGAAGGCAGCTTTGTGCGCACACGCCTTGCTGGGGAGAGCAGGGGTCACCGTAGACCCTGTTTTTGAGGAATCTGTTCTGGTTCCCTCACATCTTATATCTTCTGGGCAGTCAGTGCAAGCACTCCAGACCAAGAGACAGAACTGGTTAAGATAATCTGCTCTTAGCTAAGGTATGAGAACACCCTGTGTACGTCTTGAAGATACATCCTCTTTATCTGAAGATAAGAAAGGACTTTATGCTTTTACAAATATTTTTGAAAAGTAAGCACTACAAAGCTACAGTTTTATACTAATGCAAACTTTTTTTGAGAAGTACTGATGCTCCTCAGAAGTAAGTTTTCATAACTATAACACTAAATGCACGACTGTGATTTTTTATCAACTAAAACCACAGAGACAAGAAAATAAAAACTTTTTATCTGGTCCCTGCTTGCTCTGAGTACTGTTTGCTAACAGTCCCAGGCTTTTGGTTTATAATTGTATCTCTTTTTGATTTGTGATATATATTATTTTAATGCTTTTGTGGCTCAGTATTCTCACCTATAAAACTGCACATGCTTTGGTCGTGTTCTTTGATGGCTAAGGAGAGCATATAAATTCCGAATGTACTGTTTATACTGCTGTAGCGGTATGTCTGTACTGGCTGGCACCAGTCAGGCAGACTAAGATGCTGGTAAACTATATGATAAACAGACATGCAGTGAAACAGAACGATGTTTACACCATCAGAAAACAAACACCCAGGATATGGGAAAAGTTGTCAAAGGCAAGGAAAGCAGAGCTGGCTAGTTTGGTTGCTTCCACTTCTATATCTATAATGCAAATAACACTACTGTAAATTCAACTGGCTTACTGAGCAGTGGATTGTATACTGAAAAAATATTAACTTTGTTGATCAAGTAAGCCATAGCCAGATCTTGCAATTATTTTTTTTTAGCAGCTCTATTGAAGTGAGTCATTTTATCTGCTGATCCTACTATAAAGTAGCAAGCTCAACACCAGTTACACCCTGTTACTGTTGTGATGGCCATCGCTTCTTTCCTACCAAAGGTGAATTACAGCAGCATTTTAAAGACTGAAAGTCCTCTGAGGTCTCAGGCACGCTGACAGCATTTTTGAAAATGTGGACTTCTATTGTACAGAATAGCACCGCTTTTTTAGAATATGGTTATAGACATACTTTATCAACAGGCTAAAAGAAAGGGCATGACCGCACTGGTATCAGTGGCAAGGTCTGCACTTCTTTTAGGGAAGTAAATACTAAAGTGTACTTTGACTTCTCAATCACCTGCGCTGGAATTTTGCAGTACTCTTTGGAAAATAACACAGCGATAAGCTAATTGTTCGAAATAATTACAAGCGAAGTAGATACTTGTACTCAGATCTGATATATGAGGAAACTTAATACACTTAACTTGGTGGCATTCAATCCTGCTCCTTCCAAACCGGAGAATGGGAAATTCTGAACTGGCAGCTCTCCTTGGATTCTTGTGCTTTTTGTTTTGCTCCATCTCAGCAGTTCTCCACTTTCCATGTAGTTTCTACCATACTGTATTACACAAATACTGCTGCAGTATTGCAGGTAACTGTATATCAAGCTTTGCTCATTTCAAATTCTGTCACGGATAGTGTAACATTTTAGTTTCCAAATTCTGATACATAACAAACAAATTTAAAAATCACCCAAAATGTCCCCTGTTCCTCAGAGTGTCACTGGCTATGTTGGAAAGATATTAGAGATCAAAAGCTATGCTAAAACTGCAAGAGATCAAAAAAGGCCTACGGCAATATGAATGTGAAGCGATTAAGCCTACAGTTCTTCAGGCAAGACTGCTGCCTGGCTGGAAAAAAAAATGAAGACAAACTCAGATCTCTTCAGGATAGGAATTCAGAAGAACAAAAATATCACTTCAACATTATCAGTTCTTTTTACAAGCAAGAAAAGGAGAGGCACAAAATCCAAATACACTGGACTAGGCACTGAAAGAAGCATTCTGCCTGGGCAAAATTATTTTAAATCAACGGTTTTGTATTTGTAGCATATTTCAACCTATAATTGCTTCAGCATGTTGTAGTACAAAGTTACTGTTGAATATGATAAAGGACATTTTAAAAAAAAAAATGATTTTTAATAGCACTTTTGTTTTGACTGACAAAGATTTATGTCAATGAGAAAATTAAAGAAAAAAATGCCTGTAAGTCTGACGTATATTCTCCCTATTCCATTTTTAAATCCCTCACAGAGGTGTCATATTTTGGTAACACATTAGCACAGTCGTGACATAAAAATGGCAATGCCTATGAATTCATTACATCTTTTAATATAAAATATGAGTATCAAAGATGTTGAAAGAGTCTTGCAAACCTTTGACCTGATAGAAACCTGTGAGTAAAAAACCACTGCAACGGATTAAAAATTATTTTATCAGATTCCCACTCCTCAGGCTAGCCCCAGCCTCTACTTGCTTTTCACTTTTGGCTCCTTCCCACGTAACAGGAGGGCTACCGGGAAAAATTGTGGGTTTCATGTTTAGAGCAGCTATGTATAAGAAATGCATTTCACAGAAGGCCCAGGCTTTCTGGATGATAAAAGCGCTTGCAGACGTGTCCCATCGATGGCAGTTCTCTCTGCATGCACTGTAAATGCCCTGAGGCGACGGCTCCGGACTACCCTTATGCAGAGGGAGCAGGATGGCAGGGGGAGGAGGGGACAGGCAAGCAAAATAGCATGATGACTCCAAAGGCAAATCCAAGCAGATAAAGTACCTGAAATAATTACTTGCTGTGAGCAGATGACAAAAAAACTGATACTGGGCCACACAGTAATAGCACCAAGAGCAAGACGCGTGTCCTCTTCCAGTGCATGGCATGTGCCCCGTGTGATTAGAGAAGCTGGGACATGACCTCACTCTCTCGAATAAATCTATCAAAAGCTAAAAATCATGTTTCATCTGTAAACCATAAACATGACTGCCCTGCTGGCTTTCAATGAACAGGAAGCCATTTAACAGAAGGTGAGTGGAAGTGAATGATGAATGCACCCTTCAGCAGAGCAGTTGACCAAAAAACCCCTATTGAAATCTTTGTGCAGTAGAATATTTTGGGAGGGAAAATGTTGCCTGTATGTTTTCAGCTGGGAACTGAGTCTTTCTACGTGTTACTCTCAGCTTAAAAAAAGACATTGACTGTTTATCAGACACTCTACAGATAATATAGAAAACTTTTGGGTGGGATGACTATTGCATTGATCTCTCCCTGAATTCAGCAGATTGCTCTAGCTTTCATGAACAAAAAAAATGCAGCCCCTCTCTCTCATCTGCTTGGACTGCTGTAATTAATGAGCTAAGACAAGCATTGCCACAAGCACAATTCATTACCATTGTTTCTGTCTGTGTTCAAATTATATATAAAATAGTTGGCAAAGAGTTTCTTTCTGTATAGAAACATCACTCTTTCATATATGCATGTGAAGAATTTGATTTTCTTTCATACTAGACTGCAGCCAGTACTGATTATTATTACTGTATTATACACATGACCAAATGAGATCAATAGTGTATAATATTTTTTCTCTAATACACAACCTCTCACTCTTGCCTGAAACAAAAAAAAATGAAAAAAAACCCAACCCCAAACTATAATAAAATATGATTGTAAAATGAATCAACGGGTTTTGTTTATTTGACTAGGTCCACTGCTCTAGAAGGCAGCACAGGCATCAGATTTTGTACATAGCTCTCTCACAAAAGCTCAAAGAAAGTACTTTTTGTCTTCCTAACGGCCTACCTACAGTGGGTCCAGCAAGACATAACAAGTTACGCTCATTTACAGTGTAACTTAATTCCTTCCCAAGAGTCCCAGTTTTGCAACCCTTTCTCACATTAAAAAGCCCAATCATGAGTAATTCATCAAAAACAACTCCCTTTTTTTGATTTTCTGAAATGATAACACACTAACCATCTAAATTTCTATTTAAGCTTCTAAACAATTAACTTTTTTTAAGTCTTACAACTATCACTGCTTTTACGAACCCAGGCTTAAGATTGCTAGTCTATTTGAATAAAATAAACTCAGTGAAAAGCATTACATATTTATCGAATAGCATGCAACTTCATACATTCCATCAGAAATCCCAAAAGTATGTCAGGGAAGTCTTTCAGTGTTTTCTGGCTCGTGCTGCAAACCAGCAACCCTTGGGTTGTCTAAACAACACAGTTCTTTAAAAAACAGGTTTGAATTCTCTCCAGGAAGAGCTGATCCTTACTTGGATATCAATCTAAAAGACTCAGAGCTATGCATTCTCTTTTTTAGAGAGAATTCCTGTGTAGGAATGTCTCAGTGGTGGAGAGAAGAATCCAGTTAATGAAGTAAGAGAGAAACAGACTGCCAGAAGGACCCTTTGGAGCTCTTTCCTGTCCTTTCCCTGTTGCCTCACCCTGTCAATTATACCTGAGAAGACAGTACAAGCTGTTTCTTGCACACATGTACAAGCTTCATAACTGACGGGTTTGAGGCATCTCTTACAAAAAGTCATACAGGGAGAGGACACTTCATTATTGAAGTCCCTGTGTTACTTTACAGTAAGAGAAGGAAGTTTCATGTTAACCTGACACAGATGAGTAATCGTCTTGATACCATTTCCCAGATGAATAATCTTCTCTGGAAAAACTGCTAAACATTATCAGTTGCACTTCAGACAGCCCAGCCAGGATGAGTCACACTGCAGGAGCACCTCAAGCTTCAGGGAAGCCAGAAACCTGCCAATGATTAAAGGTAGAAGCCTCCAAAACACACGAGAAACAAGGCTACTGGCTTGTTTGCAAAAGTCTGTCCATCATTAAGGTCAGACAGACCTTGCAGTGCTTTTTCCCCGCATGGTTCTATCAACATCTGAAAAAGACTCGTGTCTCCCCAGTTGACAGAGTCATGCCAAACAGCCTCCTTGTATGAACACAGGTTATGTTGACAGGGGAGGGTGGTTGGCAAGCTGTATCATTTGGAGATGAAGTCTAGTTAAACCAACAGTAAACCCATTTTGTTCACGTTAGGTTTGGCACCAGGCACTCTGCTAACATCACACCTGTCCCGCCGAAGTGGGTAGTATAGAATCATAGAATCACAGAACGCTTTGGGTTGGAAGGGACCTTTAGAGGTCATCTAGTCCAACCCGCCTGCAGTCAGCAGGGTTGTCTTCAACTCCAGCAGGTTGCTTGGAGCCCCATCCAACCCGGCCTTGCACGTTTCCAGGGATGGGGCCTCCACTACCTCTCTGGGCAACCCATTCCGGTGTTTCACCACCCTCATTGTAAAGAATTTCTTCCTTATATCCAGTCTAAACCTACCCTGTTTCAGTTTAAAACCATTACTCCTTGTCCTGTCACAACCGGCCCTGCTAAAAAGATTGTCCCCATAAAATATAGACTGCAATGTAACGCCATCCTATGCACCATACAGTTCCCCTGCTCTAATGTAAGTTCAGAAACATGTACCACAAGCATGGATCCATCTCCTTAAAATGGTTAGCTCATTTTTCTAGGATTTAATAACATCGATCCTTTTTCTGTAAGAACTCCATTATTATATTGCCTGTACTTACCATGAAGGTAATGTGCATGATTTTTATGCAGATTATGCCTTTAAGAAACACGTAAGTGACAAAATTTTCTTACGACACTTTTTCATAGTCACTGTTTTTAGTCTAATGTAGCATAGCCTTACAAACTATTTTCCTCTTTAGTCAGGAAAAATCACTGTCAGCAAGCAAGTTGCTTAATGTTGTTTACAACATGTCTTCTTAAGGTCAAAATTAACATATGTAATGATCATTTTAAGGAGTGACACTGTGATGCATCAAGCATGAAAGAGGTCAAGAGTAAGTCCACTAATAATGTCATCTTAACCTTACGTTTATCTCCAAATATTCAAAAGAACCTAGGTTTCAAGTGGCTCAGTCTCCTTCATGAATTTTTGGGCCAGTATATACATATAAATACATATCAAATAGGTTCCTTCAGGGGGTGGATCAGGGCAGAAATATTCTCTGCGTTACGCATGTAGGAGCTGGTTTTCCTGCTGCACCAAGTGTTGAGGCAGCCCAGGGAAATCAGTGCCTGAACTCAGGCACTCAGGCTTGGTGCTTAAAGTTAGGTGGTATGAATACACACGCCTCCAACAGTCTGTTTATTTTCCCACAGAATTTTGTTGAAATTCACATATATTTTTCTTAGAGCTGTATTGGTTTAATGTGATTTGCTGAAGAACTTGTTTATTCTTTACAGGCTTCTGTTTTTCGTGTGTAACCTTTTCCTATTTCCTTTGAGTATTCTCATAAGACTACACATCTCCACTACTACATAACAAAGAATGCTGTTTAATATTATATTTTTTGTAAGAGGCTTAGGAGAAGTAGGTTAGCCTGTTTACACAGTGTTTGCCTGTTGTAAGCATGTTTTAAATACTTTACCTTAGAAATCCTTTAAACTTTTCTATGCATCTGCAGACAGAAGAGGCTAAACAACACTATGTCTTTTAGATTTAATTGCTGCTTCCTGAAGCGACCAACCCATATCACTGTATCAAAAGTGTCATGGTTGTTGCTCTTGAGGTTGTGCTGATCAACTAAACAAACCTTTCAGCTATCAGATTTGACAGCGGCACATACATAACATCCTCTTCATAAAGTGGAAGCACCACAAGCACATCGGAGAGCCAATATGCTATGCACTCAACCTTTTCCCAAAGAGGGGTAAGAATCCCACTTAATTTTTCTCCAAACCTGCACTGAAAGGAGACATACCCTTTAAAATGGCACTTTACAAGGCAGCACCACCAGCTAAGAGAGCCGTTGGAAAGGGACTGGACTGAATGCAGCCAGCCAGCTAGGCAAAAAAGCATGGCAGCTAATGGGAAACAGCCTTTCTTTGGGGTATCTCAAGACCTTGTAGCAAAACTGAACTAGCCTTGGCAATAGAGTTGACTGTGATTTTGTAGTTTCCCTTCCAGTGTATACATTGGTAGCTCAGGAGCTGCAGTTGAAAAAGATCACGAAGTATCCTGGGCAAGTCACAGTCAAGCCTCGCTACATACAGAAGCAGAAAATACCAAATCTCACCCTGAAAGGGACAAAGAGGGAAAGAAGTAATTCATTCTCCTCTTCCTTGAGCATACAGTCATTCTAGACTGTAAACTTCAGGATAAAAGTCCTAGTGAAAACTCTATTATGGAAACAAATTATATGCTGTATCTACATAGAGGGGAGACACCATAAAAAAGACTCTGTCCCCTTGTCTTCAGTTTTGGGCCCCTCACTACAAGAAAGACATTAAGGCGCCGGAGCATGTCCAAAGAAGGGCAATGAAGCTGGTGAGGGGTCTGGAGCACAAGTCTTCTGAGGAACAGCTGAGTGAACTGGGGTTGTTTAGCCTGGAGAAGAGGCTGAGGGGAGACCTTATCGTCCTCTACACCTACCTGACAGGAGGCTGTAGCGAGGTGGGTGTCGGCCTCTTCTCCCAGGTAACGGGTGATAGGACAAGAGGAAATGACCTCAAGTTGTGCCAAGGCAGGTTTTGATTGGATATTAGGAAAAACTTCACTGAAAGGGTTATCAGGCACTGGAATGGGCTGCCCAGGGAAGTGGTCAAGTCACCATCCCAGGAGGTATTTAAAAGATGGGTAGATGAGGTGCTTAGGGACACGGTTTAGTAGTGGAAAGGTACAGCTGGACTTGATGATCACAAAGGTCTTTTGCAACCAAATGATTCTATGATTCCCTTCCTGCCCTTTATCAGTCTGTTTGTATTGCACCCATTTACATGCACATTTCAGCGACTTGAAGTGTTTACGGATGCACTTGAGCTAGAGACCATCCTACCAATTTAAAGCCCATAGAGTCATGCAGAACCCAATTTATTTCACGGGGAAGAAAGGGGAGCATGACATACTTGCTAGGAATACTTCTGAAACCTTGTCATATCTTTTTAAAGAGGTAATGTGGCCCAGGATCAAACAGATCTGCATGCTAATAAATTTTTTTGGCATTTTTTTTAAATTGACACTGGAAAGCAAAAGGTGGTTTGTACATACAGCACCCTGTCACTGAGGTTATGTAGGCCAGGTGTACCTTAGGAAACTCAACATGCAAGTGCCCCTTAGTGAAGACAAGTAAATTTGGAGAAGTGTCCACATTTCTTATAGATTAGTCATTAGTGAGAAATGAAGGTAAGGTACCCAACTAAAATGTATTTCCTCATTGCCTAAATCTCTTTTTTTTTTTCCTTCTGAGGTCTCTTTAATATTTTCTGACTAATTTCTGCAAGTATGCAAAATCACAAAACCTGAGACTCTCAAGGTACACGAGTCAGATGTACACAAATGCGTTATTTTCTTGTAACAACTGGTTACCATGCCAAACCAATGCATGTTCCCACTGAAGCAAGAGAGAAACCTTAGGATGTATCCTGAAGTCAGATAGAATTGTATCACTCGAGGTATATTCAACCGAGGTCAAAGAAAAGGTGTGCTGATTAGTTACAAATTTCTCACTGATTGGTCAGCATTACAGTAAAATGGTAATTATGCTTCATTAATCCCTCCAATTAATCCCTGTTCCTTTGTAAATAAGGTTAACAACATTGATGCATGTGATACCAAGAGACTGATCTCAGTCTGGGAAAACCTTGCCGTTTAAAGTTACCAGCCAGACTATTTTTTCCTGCCAGAAGAAAAAGAAAACCCTCTACTAAAACACCAATTAGGTTATTATTGCCACATTATTTTTTTCAATAATACTTTTCATGTTTACCTTTCTTGCATCTCGTATCATCTTCCGAACAGTTTCCTTTATGGTGTAAGGCTGTGCTCGTGGTGGATGAAAAAGTAGATCAATATTCGTGGCACCAGAAATTCCAGGCATCAGGTAGGGCCAACCTAAGTCAAGATTTGGAGCTTCCACATCAGATTCAATGGGCCAGTAGGTTCCCGAGGAAGAGGTGTCATCAATGGCATGGTTAGAGGAATAAATTGTGGTTTGGGGAAGTCTGTGAACATTGTTCAAAATATAATCAATCTCCTCATCTGCTAGGAACTCAGAGCATCTCTCTGTGGAAAGAAATTCTTTGTAGGCTTCTAAACCTCCTTCAATTAGAGCATCAATAGCTACTCGGTACCATTCCTTGTAATGAGGTTCAATATAGCTGTCTGATCTGCATTCATCATGTAGAGAAGATAGCAAAGATGAAGTTTCCATTTTCACATATATTTTGTATGAAGTCTCTTAAACTTCCATTCGTGAGCTGATGAAATGTATCTGTAAAGAGAGAAAAGCGAGAAAACAATCAGAATATTTCTAGAGATCTATGACACGCACATGGATGTTATTCAAAATACTTTTCCGGTAATGTTGCTCTAAGTTTTTCTAGAATCTTCCAAGAATTTAAAAGTGTTTTGAAAAGGCTCAGGAATCAATACTGTGAAATTAGTATTAAAGAGCTAGATAAACAGCTGCTTCTACATAAGGCAAACCTAAACACATAATTAAGTGATTTGATGAAGTTCTTATATTAAAAGCTACAGCAGAGCTCGTAATACACTTAAGATCTGTACCAGTAACACCAATGCATACCCAATGCATGTTCTAATACGCTACCATAGCATGGGCTTCAAAACTCTCTTTATAACAACTGACAGAGTAGCGTTCAGAGAACACTTCAGAAACCAATTACATTCCCTACTTTTTGATGCGTTAATCTTTCTCTGCAATGCATTCCTTTCCTCTGGCTACCTTGAAAAAACAGTCACTCAGGTCCCTCTCCTTAGATCTATCTGTTCTCCCATGCTGATCTAATCCATTTGTTGCTCCCAAGCAGGATGAGCCTACCTCATTTCAGTGAGTTATGAGGAACTCCAGGAAGATTTCTCCTCCCACATCTGGGATCAAACTCTGAATCAGCAATCTGATGTTTAGTTTCCACCCTGCTCATTCCTTCTGCCAAAAGGAGCGGCTGCTTTAATCTTACCTTTTTTTTTTCCCAAAAACCCCATTAATAATAAGTTGCTTACTGCTGATGATTTATAAATTCATTCTTACCATCCTTTTACTTCATTTAACAACGGCTGGGAGGGTTGGTTCCTGCTGCAACAATGTGGGATTTAAGGAAGAGAGAGGACAAATGGCCAACGTTTCTTCCTTCACGTTTGTGCAACCCTACAGGACTCCAGCAACTCCACCATTCGCCTAAAACCTAAACTGTAATAAACTCCTGCACTGGGCAGGTAAGCCACAAAAAAAAAAAAGGGTGGTGGTAGGTGGATTTTCATGAGACTGGCCACATAAAATAGAGAGCGGATACATGGTACCACTGTCTCATTCTTCAGGGCTAGGGCATGAAGCTCAAGAGAAAGACAGCAGAAGTAGGAAGGACATCCAACGAAGGCAGAATAGTTACAAAAGCATATACAAAGCACAGCTTGAAAGTTAACATTGGGTCTCCTGACAAGCTTAATTAATATTATTGCAGTATAATAGCAAGGAATAGTCATACGGAGTTCTGACTGCATTTACAGTCATATAAACGTAACACAATTTTCTCTTCCCATCAAGATTTTTCAGGTATTTTTGCAAGCACTGCATTTGCTTTCCGCTGTCTGCTTAAATCCTCTTGAAAGGAAACATAAATTAGCTACATTAACCTAAAGGAATGAAAACCAAAATCTCCATATACTACTGATACTCTAAGTCCAATTAAATGTTCAATTAAACCAAGGTTTCTGAGGACCTTGGGAAGTCTGAGGTTAAAAAAAGACCAAGAAAGAAAAATCCAGATCTGAGGCTGGCATCAGCATGTCGTATGAAATAATTCCATTTGAATCCTGTCTCTCAGCCAAGGAGCAGGATAGATCCTCCCAGATAGGATTGCTTTCGAGCCTGGGGGAAAGGAGTGTTTCTGGCTGCTTCCAGAGTAGCTCTTTGTGGTGAACTGGAAAGCAGCAAGCGAAATGGATCCGACTGCTCTCCCCCGACCGAGAATTATGTGTATTCCTGGGACAGATAGTCAGGGCTTCACTCTATGCTGCTCTTGCAGGTAGAAACAAAACGTTATAAAATAGGAGTGATACCATTTCACCTTGCCCAGATGCTGACACAGCTTGTGGTGCAAGGTGACGTGGAACCGAGCACGCGGTACAGGCAAGACAGACCGATTCAAAGGTCAAACGCTTACAATAGTGCAAAATTTAAACTTTCGCATCAGTGTCCCATGGAAGCCAATCATCTGGAACAGGTTTTCAAGACGTTTTAGATGAAGAATGAAAAACTACCGAGAGTACAAAATGCAGAGTTACTCGGCTGAGTTCTTCTGAAGAGTCTGAACATTAATACAGGCGACTTTACTTGAGAATCTAATACACAGCTCGTGCAGGGCCCTCCAGGACAAGTAACTCTCTAAACGGTGCAGTAAACCTGTCAGTCTTAATATGACTTTTAAGACTAAACCAAATTTTACAAAGGCAAATGAAAAATATTTCCAAAATTCTTATTACTTTGGAATGGATATACTTCTAAAACAGGAATTTTGCCACTGGTTTCACACATACAGTTGAGAAAGACATAAGTGTTTCTTTCAAAAGCTTGTCTAAATGCCTTATTTCTTCTTCTCTTTCCTTTGAAAATAATATAAGGGAAGAGGACTATACTTAGCATGTAAAGTTGTGCAATATAAAATATTGAATGTTATGAACAAAGGCAAAAAATTATTGCATGTGTGTGCTGGCTCATGTGCGTTTTTTGTTGTTTGGTTCTTTTGATTTGTTTTCTGTAATAGTAGAGTATGTTGTCTGACTTTTCATTGAAAACAATGAATTAATTAATTGTGGCATAGGTCAAATGCAGTAACTTATGCTCAGACTTATGCTGAAAGCAGGGTATAAACATACCATTACCTTGGAGAGGTGAGACTTCTAGTGTCGTGTCTTCCAAACAAGAATAGTTATTTTGCAATGAACATCTTTGATGTTGATCTTTGATTTACACGTGTTTACAAAAGCAGCTTAAAGCAGCGCACATTTCTTTAAGAAAGTACATGTAAAATCTGCCAGTGCGGAAATAAATCACAGAACAGGTGAGAAAAATGAAAAAAAAATTCTAATTCTGGTTTTTGGAATTAAGGACAAGCATACGATATATTCATGAGAAGAAACAAAGGAAAACTCCCAAATTAAAACGATGGCTTCGGGTATATTTGACAAAAGCTCTAGATGTCTTGACACAGGCATTTTCCTCCCTAGAAGGTAAGAGCTATTTTGTAGGAAATGCACCTATGAAACCAATATAATTTTGGATAGAGAGGCAGAGGCTTAGACAAAATTCTAAAATAAACTTTTTGGTGTCTTCTTCAACCGTGTGTAATGATTTCTGCATCATCAGCTTGCTTCTTCAAAGATCCTCCTCAGGTCAACAATTCTATTAGCAAGGTTGTGCAGAATGAGGCCCATCACTGGAGGCTTCCAGAGCTTTATCAGACTTCACGTACGCGATTACAAATTTTACCAGCGCCAGGAAAGCTGTTGTTCATCCTCTGAGAAATAACCTCATCTGTGAATCCCAGACCAGAGTATCAGACATCTTCTCTGCTTGGACACAGGGATCAACTACTTAAAACTTTCTTTATTAAGTGCCATTAGTGGACTTAAATTGAATTTAAACTCCAATGCAGCTGCTAAAATTGAATCCTTTGCTGAAGAACACACATTCCGGATCCTGCACCAATGTGATCATCTTGTCCTTCCATTAACAACATGCTTGGACCTTTCCAGTGCCATTGCCAGGAACCCGGCAAGAAGAGAGCTTTTTCTTTGACAGAAAAGTAAATGTGCCTTTTTTGCAGAAAGATACAGAGAGTATCCCAGCTTCCACAAAAGCAGCAGATGACAAATGCCCACTGGAGCAAATGATGCAACATTCTGCGGTGGTTCCAGGAGCACAGTCCTCCAGGCTAGAGCTGAAGACAAGCAACCTCCCTGTCTTACTAATATTCTCAGGATTAGAAAAATGTCCTATTCAGCAACTTTGGGAAGGAGCTCCAACCTCCGGGAGCTCAAACAGCCGGTCCTTGGCAAGGCCCTGGCCATGGTGCTCTCCTCAGGATGTCCTTATCTCTTTTCCAAAGGAAATGGGATGGCTTTGACAGTTTCTGCATAAAGTTTCAACCTTGCCACCTCAGTTAAAGGAAATTTAAACCACGGGAGCATCTTGTCGCTGGCCCCTCTCTCAGGTATGGTTTTTGGGGCATCCACCTGAGCACCTCTGACCCGCGGCTCTGCTGAGGAGCCTCCCCACCGCTTAAGGGCCTGGCGTGACCAGCCCTGAACAAAATAAACAGGCGTTTTACGACAGCTGCCTTCCACCAACCTTTCTATTACGGAATTGTATCAAGAATAAATAATAATTACCTACATTAAGCAGTGACAGGCAATTATTTCATTATTAATGAAATTACAGTATTTTCCGTGGATGCAAAGGGCATCAAATTCGAGTGAAAAACACCACCGCGAGCGTTCCTGCTTCTTTCTGCTCTCTCGCTCTCGCTCTTTTTTTTTTTGTTTTAAACCAGAAAGTTAACTTTTCAGGCAGAACGCAGGCAAGCAGCCCTCCGCTGCCACCGCCGCGTGCTCGGACACGCCTCAGCCCTGAGGACACCGCACGTGCGTCGCCCCCGGCCGCGGCGGGGCCGCAACGCCCCGCGCCCCTGCGGGACCCCCGGCGCACGGGGCCGGACTGCGCAACGCGGCCCGCCCGGCGAGGGAGCCCGGCCCCGCCGCCGGCCCGCCGCCCGCACCCGCCGCTCAGCGCCGGCTCCCCTCAGGTGCCCGCGGCCGGAGCCGCGCCGCCGCCGCCGCCTCCATTTCGCGATCCCCGCGCTCCCGCTTCACTCGCACCAAGGCTCCGCACCGCGCGGGCCGCTGGCGGGGCGGGGGTGCTCGCCGCACCCGCCCGTCCGCAGCGCGGGGCCGGCGGGGGCAGAGCCCGCCCCTGCCCCTACCCCTACCCCGGCCCCGGCCCTGGCCCCGGCCTCGGCCCCGGCCCCGGCCCCGTCCCGGCCCCGTCCCGGGGGAGGAAGGGAGACCCCCCGGGGGGGGGCAAGGCGGCGCGGGCTCAGCAGGTCTTCCCGCGCCCGGCGGGGGGGTGGGCCGTACATGTCAGGACGGTGTCGCACCAAACCCGCCGCCGCGGGAGCGGGGCAAGGGCTTGTCTGAACTGGGGAAGCCCGGCCCTCGCGCGGAGCGAAGGGCAGCGCCTTCCGCGGGGCGCGGCGGCCGCCCCCGCCCCACCCCCCGGCCCGCCCTGCCCGCCGGGCCGGCCGGCGCCGCGGGCGCCCGCGGTCCCGCGGGGCGGGCCGGCCCAGAGCCGCGCACACCGGCAGCCCCGCGGGGGGCCCCCCTGGAAGCGGGGTGTGCGTGTGCGTGGGAGATGGAACTCAAAGCCAGCGCTGGCTTGAAGGAAAAATAAACCCGTCAGCCTCGAGTCACGGTTTCCAGGTTAACTCCGGGAGAGGAAGTCACAAATGGGAGCGATTCCCATTTGTGACCTTTGAATGAGGTTGCGTGGATGAGCCCCCTTTCCGTAGCTCAGTTGCTTTAAAATGCTCTTCTGTTCGTGATGTCTCTCAGGTTAGAGAAGAGGACCTGAAGGCAGAGCACCCCATTCTAGCTGCCATGCCAGCCAGGCCTTCCTGCCATGCCAGCCTCCTCGCCTGCCTGCAGGCTGGGCCAACGCCAATGTGGCAATCCCGTGTTTGGAAACTTTTGAGAGCCGTCTCCGAAAGGCACTTCCAAATCGCGATCACCTTTTTAGTAGGATCATGCAACTGCCAACAGATCAGCACATCACATGTGTGCATGACTTCAGCACACCGAGGCTTAAGCGCACCGAGCTTTCTTTGTCATTTCAAATTAATGGCAGTGGATAGAAAACTTTTTATAGGCTTCATCCATACCATACCCTGTGGCGCAGAACTGCAGGCAGCTTTTTCATGAGCTGTTTAAGACAGTGCAGTGCAACCTTGACAATTATGCTTTATCAGCAATAATTCATCCAGTCTGGCTTTAAGGACACACTTTTTTTCTGACATTTACTGCTCAATAGTAAATACAGGGTATATCCCATTTCTGAAGCTAAGCATGGTTCTTTCTGATGAAGGTTCTCTGAGAAAAAAAAAAAAAAGTAAAAATATGCAATATCTATACAACGATATACATATATAAATGTGTAAGTCTGGTGGGCACCAGGCACTGACTTTTTCTGTACAGATAATTCAAGTAATGGAATGCACAAGAGGAAATAGTTGGTGTCAATATACTCATGGACTACCCTTTACAGACATAGGATCACCTGGATTAAATGGTTAGACACTTCTCACACTCAAAAAAGAATTTCCCTGGTTTTGATGAAAAATAAAGGGGGGAAATGGCTGTGAAAACAAACAAACTTTTAAAATGTACTTAGTACTTTATAGTTAGTTAGTACACAGCACTTTTTATCCCATGAAAATGTGTGGTCAGGAAGGAGATCGTGTTTCTGTTGAAACTTGTCCTTGAAGAGGTGGGGCCATGTAAATTTTTAAAAGAGCAGATCTATTTTCTAAAGTTATTTTTGAGAGGGCAGGAAGGCAGACGAATGATCACAAAAGCACATTTGACCTTGACTGAATTGGTTGGACTTTTATGAAATAAACTTTACAAGTATTACTGGGTCTTTCTTTTGGAGAAGTCAGTGGTTGAGTACTGGCTTAGCATAAACAAAAAGTGTAATGAGACCAGTAATAGCTTTCTAAATAAGGAAATCTGCATGAAAAAAAGCACCTAGGGTTTTTTTGCTGCATTAGTACCTGTACAAGAAAAGGGTTTTTTTCTGCACCTTTACAGTGCCCAGCTCAGTGGGAACTGATCTAATACTGAGACATTAAGCAACACACACGCACACAAGAACAACACAGTATAAAACAGCAACAATAATATCAGTAATAATAAGGCATTATTATTGCTGTTATTACTAAGGGAACGTTGCGCTCTCTAAATAGCCGGTACACCGTGCCAACTTTAAAATTAATGGGTAACAGAGTGATAAGCAGAGGTGAAGAAAGCTTAAGCAGATCTTTTTAAATACTGAGAAAGCCCTTACACAGAAGACAGAAAAGGGATGGCAAATGCTGTTGGAGATTCCTCCATGCAGTTGGGGGGCTGCTGCGTTTATCAACTGAAGTCCTCCAGTAGCTTTACCAGACCAGACATTTCATAAAACCTACCTTGGATAACGTGATTTGGAAAGCAGATATCCTCAGTCAACTGTCAAAATAAAGAACGTTTTTACTCCGCAGGTAGTAAACTTCTGAGTCTTGCAGCCACAGGAGGCAGACGATATGAGCAAGCTCAGTAAGCTGTAAGACAAACTCTGAAACAATAGGTATAAAAGTGGATTCCTTCAGCATCCTTCAGCATCCTTACTCCTAGAGTCATGAAGCTGCAGCAGTTTGAGGGAAATGGACTGCAGAAACTGGCCATGCTCTCATTTGCCTACACAGCCTATCCTTTTGCCATTGGAAGCATAACATTGGGGAAGACCAGTTGAAGCATCCTATTGATTGTAATTGTTTTACTGGAATCCCACTGATTCATGAAGCCTCAAAACTACAGGAAAAGTTCTTATTGTAGACATAGCTTGTTCACAGGAAAAAAAGAATTCACTCCATATGTTTGATACCACCATCTTCAGAATGTTATCAGAAAGAACACTGATTGTCTTAAGTGACCTGGGTACTCAGATGATGGTGCTGATGGATGATCATCTCTGTGACTTCCATCAGTTTCCAGTTGTCAGTTCTGACTTTTTTTTTGTACTGACAGATCATCTTGCCATGTACAGGTCTAGCTGAATGCAAGGAGAAGGCAAAAGATTGTTATCACATATACAATGACACCAATGACAGTCCATAAGTTTATGACATTAAGGATAAATATTTATATTAATGATACTTATATTCCTACTGCATGCTTGCTAAGATTTAATTTAGATTTACTAAAGGGGACATTAATTTGGAAGCAGTGGCTGTTTATACAATTCTTGACATCTACGAGTTGAGCTTTATTAGCTTTTAAACAGGTGAAGAATGAGTACAGTCCTGAAGATTCATACTATTTACAAATCAAAGGCCATCTCATCTAAAGCATAAGCACAGAGACTTCACACACTAATCTTAAAATTAAAGGAAATGTGCTGTTACAGATATGGATGTAAAAAGAGCTGCACTACATTTATACAAAGCTTGATGAGTTTTGATACAAAATCCCCCACCTTTCATAAAGTACCAGAGAGAAAAATGACCCCAAAAAGTACAAATTAATATGGAAAAGCAGGTTTCCTACTCTTAACATATTTTTTTAAAATTAAATAATCATAACCTACTCTATTGGGTATCTTATTCTTAAATCAGGGATGCATTAATTTGGTCATAGTGACATAATGGAAATACTTGGCAGTGCCCAAACACCGATTAGTTTACCAATTACCCCCACAGCTGCTATCAAGAAATGGCCTGTAGTTGAAATACAAAGAATTGAAGTCAATATCTTTTACTGAGAGAGGTTTCCTAAACCATACATGGTAGCCTGGGTATACATGCTATATACTATATGGTAGATTTTTGACCTAGGGGTCAGGTCCTGTGTCAAAGCCTTGTGCAAACCTACTAAAATGACTTCAGGAAGTTCAATTGTGAAGAGAATCTGAGGGTTTCCTTTAAGCAATTTAGGGTAAGGGATGAATAAAATTGTGCAAAACATCTTATTTTTGAGACATAAGTAAATAAATAAAAATCCACCAGTCTTTATTTTCTGCCTCCAATATACATAGCTGAGAGATAGGGTAAAAGAGCAGGATGAGAGGGATGATCAAAGGTGAAGAACAGCTGCCATCTGAGGAAGAATCATGCAGACTGGGACTCTTCAGGTTGGGAATTAAGTTGGTGATGGAGGCTTCCTGATGTGGTTCATCACATAATGTGTAGCTCTGCTGTAAAACAGGGCTGAATACAGAGAAGGAAGCTCCTCTGAAGTCTGCTTTAATATGAATACAACAGCTCTGGCTCAGGAGACTCTGAGATAAGAAGTTCCAAACTGATGGAGGATGACAAAGTATTCTCCACCCCTATGCTTTGTTCCTCTCCTTTTCCTCTTTGCCTCATGTCTACATGCACTGCTAGTCCCTGAAGGGCAGATACAGGGCTACACAGACCTTTGCTCTGACTTCATACAGCTGCTCTTGTATTCCTTCAGAGCATGGTAAGGCCAGTGTATAAAAGGTGGTGGTGGGGGGAAGTACAGTTTCCTTACTTCAGATTAACTTCCTTCTCTATGGGTCAGAGCAGTAGCTCTCCTTGATCTTCGTACAGGCTCCTAGACCTCTGTGTGTGCCCTTAGACATGGTTCCACCCGTCCCTTGGGGAAAGATGGCTGCACAGCTACCCACAGGTAGACCTGTTTCTCTGTTTTCTTCATGGCTTGTCAAGTTTTTTAGTTACACATCAGGTATCTTCTTCAAGCTTACCTAAACCTTCCTGAGGTCTTCTGAGATTCTTTGTGTCTTTGTGATTCAGGCTCAATCTTAGAGGCCCTTTTGCCCAGGTGGTATCCATGTGGTTGTTGTAACTTCCAAAATGCATACTTCTGGCTGACTCTTGTCATCATTTATTCTTTTCTCACTTGCCCTTACTTTAACATCCACCTTTGCCTTACTTTGGAAATAGTACTCATTGTACTATTACTACTACAAGCAGGCAGTAATACAAATTCAACCAGAAAATAAAGCAAAAAACCCCCCTTCGATTTTTCCAGTTGGTTAGAAACATCTTTTATATCTTGCTCTCCGCCTGCTCACTTTCCTGGGAAACTAAACTTTCTGGAGTATCTTCCTTACTGGGCCTAGCCTGTCCTTCTCATCACATCTTCCCAAGGGCTGGTGCACTGCTGAAGACTGAATGACAAAATCTTAACCATATATTTTGTGACCCAGATTCAGGGCTTAAAGCTTTAAAGATTAGGGATGAATATGATTGTCTCTTGAAGCAGACATACTTCGAGATAATGCAGAGATCAATAATGAAAATTTTATACTAATTTATTAAAAGGTAAACCTGCAGAGAACTTTACATAGTATACATTTTTAATATTATAGAAACCATTATATAAAACTTCACATTGTGTATAAGTAAGAATAAAATTATTAAAAGCTAGCCTTACACCCAGGATACACCAGTTGGACCAAGATTTTGAGTACATCAAAGTCCAGTTTGCTGTTGATACATTAGTATCTCTTCCCATTTAAGCTATTTCTTCTCAGTACAGGTTCCATGAGTGTTCAGCTCCCCATAGGAAGCAAGAAAAATTCCCTTATGGAATGGCAAGCTGTCTGCTGTTGCATTAGGCCATGGCCATGAACCTGAAGCAAGTACTCTGGGTTCATGTAGACTCTCGCTACATAGCCATAAGGATCTTCTATTCAAGAGGAGAATTCACAGCTCCTAGGTTGCTTCTGACTCAGAAAAATGGTAAGTCCTGTAAATAAATGCATAGAAAGAGAAAAATTAAATAGGCCTAGAGGGAACAATTTGTTGCTCGATTTGCACAAGGTTTATTTTCAAACCATGGTTTGTTTATTTTGCATGGTTTATTTTCTTCTGCAACAGGGGGAGATTTTAACATGGTGTAACAGAAACTAGCAGTCCGTTGCCGAGGGGAGCTGCTCCAGAGCCGGTCCAATCCACAGCGGAGTGGCAGCTCTTGGCACACAGGGGGGTTTCCTGAGGTAGGGAAACGGCCAGGGCAGTGGAGAGACCTGCTGGAAGCTGGGAGCTCTGGTGGGAGACACTGGGGAGGCTTGGGCATTGCCAGAGCAACCATGGCCACCCCCAATGCCTGTACAAAGCAGCCTGAGGAGTGTGAGTCATCAGCAGCGCCACCAACAGGGTGGGCAGCCACGACGTGGCACGGCAGCCAGGGCATGGGGAGGCAGTTTGCACATCAGGGCATGCAGGAAAGGGCTTAGCCACCCTACCAGCTCAAGAGGTGAGTTCAATTGGTCATTGCCCTCTCAGAAGGAGCTTAGCTATGGTGTCCACCTGACAGAAATCCACGTCCTCTGCACTTGACAGAATGGATGTGGCAACCCAGACAGAGCTCCCATGAAAACGTGCAGCCACCTAAGTCTCAGGCTGTAAGGTGTGCCAGAGCCTTTCACTGGTAACAGATGGCAGTAGTGAGAACAGTGGTGTGAGGTGTGACCAGGTAGCCCATCTGCTCAGCTTGGTGGCAGAGCTACAAGAGGAATTAGAAAGGTTAAGGAGCATCAGGGAGACTGAGAAAGAGATAGAGTGCTGGAACCATGCTGTGCCCTCCCCGAGACAGAAACAGGAACAGCCACCAGAAAAAAAAAAACAAGATCAAGGGGATCCTGTATCCTCCCCCTGCCAGGCTGGAGGCAGTGGCTTAAAGGAAAGGAGTGAATGGAGGCAAGTCCACTCCCAGGGTGGCAGGCGAACCCCTTCCTTGCCCACCTCACCTTCCCAGGGGTCTCTGTACAATAGGTGTGAGGCTCCAGATGTGGAAGGCCAGTCAATGGATGATGTGGGTGACGGTCCATCCACACCAGAGGTGTCGCCTAGGTCAGAAAGACCTATCCCCTGTATCATGACCACCTCCACGAGGAAGAAAAGATGGGTTATAGTTGTAAGTGACTCCCTTCTGAGGGGAACAGAGGGTCCAATATGCTGGACAGGCCTTCTTCTTAGGGAAATCTGCTTCCTCCCTGGGGCCTGGGTTAATGACATCACAAGGAAACTTCCTAGCCTTGTATGGCACTTGGATTATTACCCATTACTGCTCTTCCATGTGGGTGGCAATGAAGCCACAACGCGTAGTCCAAGGGTGATCAAAAGAGACGTCAGAGCCTTGGGACAGTTGACAAGAGAGTCTGGAGCACAGGTTATTTTTTCCTCTCTCCTTCCAGTTGTGGAAGGTGACATTGGAAGAAACAGATAGGCCCAGTCTATTAATACATGGCTCAGTGGCTGGTGTCACCACCACAGTTTTGCATTTTTCAATAATGGAATGGCCTCTATGCCACCAGGCTTGCTGGCGTCAGAAGGGATTCACCTTTCTCAAAGGGGGAAGAGGGTCTTTGCTCACAAGCTAGTGGGGCTCAAGGACAGAGCTTTAAACTAGACTTGAAGGGGGAGGGGGATAATATCAGGCTTGCCCGTGACAAGCTGTGGGATGACACGCCAAGGTTAGAGGCACGGGGTGCTAGTGAGGGCCCTCAGCCTGTTGCTCTGAGACGTGCTGGCCGAAACCAGGACAATGGAGATGAGCCAGGGGCTCCTGAGATAATAGGGTAATAGGAACCAACAGGGAAACACCAGTGAAATACCACAAAGGAATTAAGGGGTGTTCCTCTAAGAATGTGACACAGCCAACAGGCCAGCTGAAGTACCTCTACACCAATGCATGCAACATGGGCAACAAACAGGAAGAGGTGGAAGCCACTGCGCTGCTAGAAAGCTCTGACCTAGTTGCCATTACAGAAAATTGGTGGGACAAATCCCATGAGTGGACTGTGGTTATCGATGGCTACAGGATGTTCAGAAGGGACAGGTGAGGAAGGAGGGGCAGAGGGGTTGCCCTCTACATCAAGAAATGGATAGAGCGTGAAGAGCTGTCTCTGAAGAATAGCCATGAACAGGCTGAAAGCTTATGGATAAGAATCAGAGACTGAGGCAACAAAGGGAACCATGTGGTTGGTGTCTACTGCAGGCCACCCAATGAAGGGGAACCTATTAATGGAGCCTTCTCATGCCAGCTACATACAGGAGGCATCACGCTCACAGGCTCTTGTCCTGCTGTGGGACTTCAACCGCCCCGACATCTCTTGGAAAAGTAGCACAGCAAGCTGTAGGCAATCCATGAAACTCCTGGAATGTATTGAGAATAACTTCTTAAGCCAGGTAATATACAGCCCTACCAGAGGCGATGTGATATTGGACCTGTTGGTCACCAATGCAAGTGAGCTAATTGGTGACATCAAAATTGGAGGCAGCCTGGCTGCAGTGATCATGCACTGGTGGAGTTCACAGTCCTGAGGGATATGGGTCAGGTGAGGAGTGAAGTCAGGACCCTGAGTTTTAAGAAAGCAAAATTTCTCCTCTTCAAGGAGTTAGTTCACAGGACCCCTGGGAAACTGCCCTCAGGGACAAGGGAGCGGAATAGAACTGGCAGATCTTTAAGGACACTTCCCATAGAGTGCAAGAGCTCTTGATACCCAGGTGTAAGAAATCAGGAAAGGAAGGCAAGAGACTGGCATGGCAGAGTTGAGACCTGCTGGTCAAACTAAAGGGCATGAAGGAAATGCACAGGCAGTGGAAGCAGGGACAGGTATCCTGGGAAGAGTATAGGGATGCTGCCAGGTTATATAGGGATGGGGTCAGGAAGGCCAAGGCGCAGTGGGAGCTGAACTTGGCAAAGGATGCAAATAATAATGACTTCTACAGGTATGCCAGCCAGAAAAGGAGGAGCAAAGAAAGCGTACCCGCCCTGATGAGCAAGACTGGCAAGCTGGTAACAATGGACGAGGAGAAGGCTGAGGTACTCAACAACTTCTTTGCCTCAGTCTTCAGTAGTGACCTCTCTTCTCACACCTCTTAAGTGGATGGACCACAAGATGAGGACTGGGGGAGCGAAGTCCCTCCCACTGTAAGAGCTCAGGTTTGTGACCACACGAGGAACCTGAACATCTATAAGTCCATGGGACCTAACGAGATGCATCCCAGAGTCCTGAGGGAATTGGCTGATGTAGTTGCCAAGCCACTCTCCATGATATTTGAAAAGTCATGGCAGTCAGGTGAAGTTCCTGTGACTGGAAAAGGGGAAACACAGCACCCACTTTTAAAAAGCGTAGAAAGGAAGACCCTGGGAACTACTGACCTGTTAGCCTCACCTCTGTGCCTGGGAAGATCATGGAACAGATCCTCCTAGAAGCTATGCTAAGGCACATGGAGGACAGGGAGGTGATTTGAGACAGCCAGCATGGCTTCACCAAGGGCAAGTCCTGCCTGGTTAACTTAGCAGCTTCCTGTGATAGAGAGACAACAACAGTGGACAAGGGAAAACCAATGGACATCATCTATCCGGACTTCTGTAAAGCCTTTGACACTGTCCCCCACAACATCCTTCTCTCTAAATTGGGGAGCCATGTATTTATTGGGTGGGCTGTTCAGTGGATAAGGAATTGGTTGGATAGTTGCATCCAGAGGGTAGAGGTCAACAGCTCAATGTCCAGATAGAGATTGGTGACAAGTGGTGTCCCTCAGGGGTCCGTGCTGGGACAAGTACTGTTTAATGTCTTCATTAGTGACATAGACAGTGGGATCGAATGCACCCTCAGCATGTTTGCAGATGACATCAAGCTGAGTGGTGTGGTTGGCATATCTGAAGGATGGGATGACATCCAGAGGGACCTGAACCTCATGAGGTTCAACAAAGCCAAGAGCAGGGTCCTGCATCTGGGTCAGGGCAATCCCTGGTATCAACACAGGCTGGGAGATGAAAGGATTGTGAGCAGCTCTGCAGAGAAGTACTTGGGGGTACTGATGGATGAAAAGCTGGACATGAGCTTGCAATGTGTGCTCACAGTCCAGAAGGCCAACAGTGTCCTGGGCTGCATCAAAAGCAGCGTGGTGAGCAGGTCAAGGGAGGTGATTCTGCCCCTCTAATCTGCTCTGGTGAGACCCCACCTGGAGTATTGTGTCCATCTCTGGAGTCCTCAGCACAGGAAAGACATGGACCTGTTGGAGCAGGTCCAGAGGAGGGCCACAGAAATTATCAGAAGGATGGAACACCTCTTCTGTGAAGAAAGACTGAGAGAGTTGGGGTTGTTGAGCCTGGAGAAGAGAAGGCTGTGGGGAGACCTTCTTGTAGCCTTTCAGTGTTTAAAGGAGTTTATAAGAAAGACGGGGACAGACTTTCTAGCAGGGCCTGTTGTGGTAGGACAAGGGGTAATGGTTTTAAACTGAAAGAGGGTAGATTTAGACTAGATACAAGGAAGAAATTTTTTACAGTGAGGGTGGTGAAACACAGGAAGATGTTGCCCAGAGAGGTAGTAGATGCCCCATGCCTGGAATCATTCAAGGTCAGGTTGGACAGGGCTCTGAGCAACCTGACTGAGTTGAAGATGTCTCTGCTCATTGCAGGGGGGTTGGCCTAGATGGCCTTTAAAGGTCCCTTCCAACCTCAACTATCCTATGATTCTATAACCACTTTGACAGGCCTGTGTTGACACTTACAAGAACCTGCTTTTGGCTTAGTATCCACCTCTCTGCTTGGAGGTGAGATTCACAAAAGGATGAAAGGTCTTTGTCTCCTACCAGTCCCTGAAGTGCCTGAAGCTAATTGTCTTCCTGGTGCTGGTTGCAGTGGATGTTTAAAGCCTTCAGTGTTACCCTAGTGTTTGCTTGGGTGCTTGTGGTCCTAAGGAGCTTTGTCAACCCAAGGGCATCTTCCTTGTAACGTTTTTCTAATGCTAATATTTGGGAAGGATTAAAGGTTTCACAATGCCTTTGGGAGGTCTCTGGCCATCAGTAGTAATACTGGCAGAAGTAGAAGGGAAAAAGAAACCAGGGAATAGAGCAGCCTATATCAAATAATAAAATCACAGAAAAGTTTCAACAGCATAGGAAGTTATGTTAATGTTACAAAGTCTCAACAACATCATAACTCTGAATCCAGCTGCTAGAAGTTGCAGGCTTATTCTTTTCTGGGTAGATCCACAAACTGCCAATGAAGTTACCACCAAGGAAGTTATTATCAATGGTATAAGTGGTATACAAGTTCCAAAAATATTCCATCCTCAAAAGCAAGGTTTTCTTAACTGTCCGCATACCTGTCCAGGAAACACAACTGGCCTATGATGAGGGACTGTTTATTGGCTGAATCATACAAAGCAAACGATGGAGTTTACACATGAGCACAGCAAATGCTTTCCCATGAATTTAGTGCTTTACAATCAGTGTGAAGTTGTTAACTTATATGTACAATTAATGAAACAAACTTAATTTACTCTGCATTTATCAAGCTGTCTTAAGAATTAATGTAGAAGTAGTGTTATTGTGACCTTGATAAAGTAAGGATATCGATGATACAGGTTTTTAAGTAGAGGTAATGTTGTTCATCAAATCAGCTAATACTGTTGTGAAAAGTAGACAAGCTTACAGACACTTAAGCTTCTCCAAGTCTGAAACAGACACTGCAAACTTCAAATTCGCGTACAAATAGTGAACAATTGCTCTCAGTTGAATTAGAGATGTTTCAAGTACAGAAGAGAAAGAACTTACAAATACAGGAGTAGCTATTCTAGGTCCATCTAATTCAACATTATGTCTCTGATGGTAAGTGCTTAGAACAAAATATTTGGGCAAATTTGTAGTCTCCCATTTTCAGCTGCCAGCTCTTTCAGAGGTACATGTGAATTGGAGATGATGGAAAAAGTTCACTGAAAACCTGAACATAACTGAAATCCCAAGTAGAGAAAATACAGAGTCACTTGCTTCAGTATGTTTTTAAAAGCTTTTGCTGTGAGGTTGTGGGAAGAAAGAGATAGGCAGGGCTCTCTGTGACAGTGAGACAACAAGATGCAACAGTCACAAGTTGCAGCAAGAGAAATTCTAATTGAGCACCGGAAAAATTCCTCTCTGTGAAGGTGGTTAAGCACTGGGATGTGCTTCCTGGACAGCCTGTGGGATCTGCCTCCATGGAGATTTTCAAATCATGACTGGACAAGGCCTTGGTGATCCTCTTTTAATTTTTTAGTTAGGCTGGCTTGAAGCAGGAGGCTGGACTAGATGACTTCCAGAAACCCTTTCCAACCTAATTTTTCCATGATACTGTGGTTCTATACTTTTCTCCTTCCTGGAACAGCTGTAATTCTGACAGAGTTTATTCCATCCCTAGAATGGTAAAGTACTCACCAAAGTCTCAATAAAAGGCAATTTTCCTTTATGCTTCTCTGTTGGGTGTTAGGTTATAGTCCCCAGTCTTTAACTGGAATTACCTGATGATAATAAAAAATTTAGTTTTACAAGCTTAAGAGTTTTATATTATCAGCATATAAGAGCACTGTAGAAGTTACCTCTAGGAAATGGAGGGGTTTGCCAGTTCATAAGAGAAGCAACTGAGAAATAGTGAGAAATAATAAACTGAGATTATGAAATAATGTTATTACCTGATTGTGTCTACTAATATTATCAGCAATGGAATGGCTAATTTCTCTGATACTTAAATTGGCTTTGGAGTTAAAACAGCAAGAGTAATGGAGACCATTAACTCCCAACACTGGAGCCTTCAGTTAGCTGTTAGTATCCTTAAGGTCTGTCTTGAAATCCTGAAGCTCAGAAATACATATTATTTTTTAAACACAAGCTTAGATCTGAAACCATAATTTCGTGATGCTATGTGGATTCCTTATGAAACTGAAAGTCAAACAAAACAAAGACTGTGAGATTTTACTGGTTATTATTGGACCATCTCATGTCAGAGAGAAATTTTACGCCAAATGTTTACAAACAAACAAGCTGAAAAGTTTCTGTACTTTATCAATAACACTGATATGGCTGCAAGAGATTGTGTTGTGCATCAAACCTTGAAATAGTTCAAGGTTTGAGTGCCCTATGATATTTGATGGTTAATCTGAAATAGTCAAGTTCCTGAACAGTATCTTGGCTAAAACGTACTCATAAATTCAAACATTAATGGATTGCCTCCATTCCCTTCAGCTATCTGAAATGGAAAATCGTTAACCTGTGTGATAAAGGCCCAGAGGGGGATTTGAGCTATCATCTTACGTTTACCTATGATGAGACATCATGTGCTTGCAATTAATTTTGATCAAACAAATACATTAACACTTAAGTGGCAATCCTAATCTGACTTGTACTTAATTAGTAAATGAATAAGAGTAGTTCAACTCAGGACAAAAAATACATAGACTAAGGAGTAATTCAGCAAAAATGGCTGGGTTATGAACATGGAAATTGGCAGTTGCCCTTGCCAAGAATTAAACTTGTTTTAAAATGGAATCATTTATACAGGAAAAAAAAAAGTATTTTGAAGCTAGATAATATCTAAAGTTCAGTCATGCTGAACTATAAATGTATGGCAAGCTAAAATGAGGCAGACTATCACAAAAATGTAAGGCAGCATAAAAACCTTGTCCAAATTAAGTAAATGCTATCCTTTCATTTTTTATCAAAGCCTAAGCAACTTCTGAATGAAGTAGCCAAAATGATTTCAACTCTAACAAAGGGACTTTGATGACTAACGCAGGACCTCAGGCACCTGCATTGAAAATTGCTCATCAAATAAGCCCTTCTCAACTGTTATTTAAACTGACTCCACAGGGTCTTACTTTTCCATTTTAAAGCTCCAGGGTGCCTGTTGCTCTGTGCCTATGTGTATACAGATCTTGGCCCCTCTGGGCACCTTCACACCTTATTCATAAGCCTGATCAACATCCAAAAGCCTTGATTTCCTCCTCTTGCATCCCACGTGACACTCAGATAAAAAGGTTTTTAGGTATTTAGGTCCTCTTTTGGCTCTAGTCCTCTCAGCTATATTTCAGTTTTCATTTACTGTGATTTGCAGTGAAATGAAAGAAAATGCTCCCATTTTAATTTCCTTCAATCAGCTTTAACTCAGGCCCTTAATGAACAGCACAAATCTCAGTACGCACATGAGCAGAGCACATCAGAGAAGACTGGTGCATAGACTGCAGTGAGTAAGGAAGGCTTCCGGTGACCTCAGAAACATGCAGTGCTGGTGACCTTCTACATCATGAACCAGCATGCAACACATCCACACCCACAGGAAGAATGACAAATACAAGGTTATGTCCAGCTCTTATTATTCATATCCTAGTAGTAGGAAACAATAACAGAATAGTGGAGTTGGAAGACAAGTAAACAACAACATTTAGATTTTGATCAATAACCTCCAAATTGGCAGTAACATGAGGCATTTAATTGCTGTATTATTCATAGCACAAATAGGTTTTTTGTGAAGGAGGTTCATAATGAACCCTGGTCTGAATTTGGGAAACTACTGCCTATGTTAAAACTAACACAGAGTGAGAGACAAAAGGATGAGGGAGAAATATCAATACAAGTACTTGCAGATGTGATAAGAACAAAAGTGTTCCTTGAGGGCTATTTTATAGGCAAATGACTTAATAGCCTCCTGTGTAATCTCCCTTATCCCCTTACCTGAATGTGCACCTACATGCTGTTGTAACATTCCTTCTTAGCAATGTAGTTTTCACTGCCAGAATTTTGCTCTTTTCCTTGTTGTCATTCAGTTTCCCAATAGACTGCTATTCCTGAAAAAACCAAATTTTTGTTCTCCTTTCCCCTGTGGGTTTGTCCAATACTCTTGCAAGGCATTCCTCCACAGCCTAATAAAGTGCAAAAATGCACATAGCACTGAGGCTCCGTACCTTGTCTATAAGTCTTGCTTTGATTTCATTTCAGATTGGGCATTGCAGAAAGCCAGTTACAACAAATGTCAACAATGTTTATGGTAAGAAGTGCTTGAATAAAAATAGCACAGTGAGATCATTATGTTGTCCACTGACACACCAGAGTCACACTATCCCTAGAAGAAACCTTGACAGATTTCTGAAAATGCCCGGCTGTAAGGGTGATCTAGGCCTTTGAGACTGGAAATATGAAGGTAGGGAGGAAGAAGATTCATACATGTTTTAACTGTGTAGTGTAAAATGGAAATTCTAAAGTTATAATTCATAACAGCTATTGGAATCTGTTTTGTTGGCAAGTACCTTCTATACCTGCATTAACCAGAATGCTTAGAAATGCATAGGAGCGACTGGCAACTTTGAAGAGAGCTGTCACAGTGGAACCGAGTAGATTATTCCAATGAATTACTAGCATCACAGTAAATGGAAATACAGATGAAAATATAAAAAATCCACATGGAATTTAAAATCTTCAAGGTAGAGCTTAAAATATTCAGATCACCAAATTTAACACAAAAACGAGGTGCATAGCACATGTATTGCAAAGGAAGGAAAAAAAAAGAAAATTATATGGCAGTGATGGTTTATTTTGTAAGAAAAACTAATTAATTTATTCATAGAACTAAGTGAACACATTTCTCCAGAATATGCTGGTGCTCATACTTGGAATATAATTCTTAACATTAGTTATTAAGAGTAGAAACAAAGATTGTAATGCAGGAAAGATTGCAGTGAATTAAGATCAATATTTTTGTGTATTTGTTTACACTGGGCAGCTTTATATTTCAGATATTGTTCCCAGATTGTAACGGAATTTCTGCAATATTAAAAGTCATTTAGTGCTAGTAAACATATTTAGGTATGAATGCATATGTACTACAGTCTGCATTAAATACTCTTAAATACAGTGAAAACCATATTGCAATCAATACAGATCTTATTTATTACCCTTCACCATTTTATCCATCACCCCACCAACTTTTGCCTAAGCCTTGCCAATGGTATATGAAACAGCAGATGCAGTTCACTCTGTTCCTTTTTCCTCAGAAGGAAAGTTGTTTACATTTTATACTGCTTGGCTTTGTAGGATTTTTCCCAGGAAGAGTTGAGGGATTTAAAAAACAAACAAACAAATAAAGCAAACAAACAAAGAACGGGTATGTTTTTACTAGAAAATTTAAGACTGAAGAATTGTGAAATGCAAATTGCTAAACATGCAATGGTTATTATTTTCTGTCCAAAATAATTTTGCACTTCTTTGAATGACCTACAAAAAATTACTTCTTTCAGAGACTCACTTTACCCCTAGGCAGGAAGTTGGACTGTTGTGCACATAAGAGCATTGTATTGAAAAACAAATCTCATTTACAACTTTTAGATACCAGTTGGATCTTTATTGAATGAAAGATGCTTTTTTAATAATATGTCAGAAGTCTATTTTTCCATTAATGTAATAGATTCCACCTACTTCATGCATTATGTAATTTAATGAACTGCCAAACTTCCTCATAAGATTTCAGTAACAATAATGAAAACAATAAATTATTTTATCATAATGTAAAAATACTTATAGAGGAATCAGAAATACAGGGTAAAGATAAAAAGGACAATCAAAATAGTTTTAATGACATTGTGTATGAAAACCAGAACTTTCAAACTTTTAAAGTGCTTAACTAGTTCATGTAATAAACTTTGTGTAGTTAAAATAGAGTTGCCTACAGGGAAAAACCATACCAAAATAGTGATGAGAATTGCAAAGTCAGGTGCTTAAATGTGAGTAGTGTAAAAATAAAGGCTTCCTCTGCAAATTTCATTCTGCCCTTTATATGTATACACATTATTAGACAGCTTTTAATTACATGATTGTATAGGTATTGTTTTTTCCCTCTTGGGAAACCCTGCCTTATTCAATAAAGGAATGATTACTCCATATTTCTTCTTCCTCCAGTATTTGATATCCCATCTTATTCAACATCCAACATGCAGATCCTGTATCAAATGTAAAATTATCGAATATCTTCATCGATGATTATGCCGTGCATTCACCATAGCATGTAAGTGCTGCGTAAAATTAGCTAATCTATGGTTCGCTACAAAATTAGGTGCTACTCTTATCCTTATTTTATAACTGAGAAATTGAGACACACAAAGATTAAGGTCAGAATTGTCAAAAGCGTCCCCTAATTTTGGATACCTGACATTAGATGTTTCATGCTTCATTTTCAAAGCACATAGTACTTTTATCACACTTTTTATCTTCAAAGCACAGCTTTTATCAACTTGATCAACTTTAAGAACAATATTGTAGCTATGTCTCAGCCTGGAGAGACCGATGAGAGATTGGATGTTTAGCAAATGGATTTATAACTCTGTATCTGCAAGTATCACAAATATGCCTTGCCAGAAGGGGAAAATGGTGCATTAGTTCTGTTCTAGGCATTGGAAGGGAGTGTGCTCTGATAGTTTTGGGCACACATTTGTTTCTGTGGAGTGCGTTATGGATATGCTAAGCTAGTGCCACTTGAGCCGAAATGTCCACATGATGCTATACATAATAGGAAATACAAGCACAAATCCTGTGCTGTCAGATAAGTTCTATCTTTATATCATCACGGTGACACACATCTAGTAACAAGCCCCAATTTTCAGATGGATGAATTAGCTCACACGCGGTGACTTAATGGCAATAGTTACCTTGGTTTGGAGCCAGCTCTCTTGTCTCACCCCGCTGACAGGGTAGGCTGCCCATAGAAATATCTGGGCCTGTTTTCCCTAATCATGACTGATGTCGTTGCTCCTGTTTTATCCCAGCAGTGTGTCTGTAGTCTTGCCTCCCATTTTTCCATTGGTCCCAGAACTTACACCCCTCTCTACCATTACAGGTGATCAGAGTCCTGTCACATTTATCTTCTCTCAATGTGCTTTATTCTGTTTCTGGTCTCAGTTTTCCACTAATACTCAGTGGCTTCTTGCTCCAGTCATGGGATCAACCAAGTCCAACCCCTGTGCCCCCTCCGTCTTCTCCCTCTTTCATTCCTTCCTGCCCATTGCTTCGGGCTCTAACACCAACTCTTTCCCATTTCCATTCTGAAAGAGCCCACATACATCTACTCGCAACTCTTTCTGCTTGACCTTCCAGCTGGCCAGCTGACATGTGAGTTTGGTTTTCTTCTTTAGCTGCAGCCTCCTCAGAGCTACTACATCGTCATGAAGTGCAGGGAGGCATCGTTCTCTGCTGGGTAGTGCAAGAACAGAAACGGGAAAGTAAAAAATTATCAACAAGAGAGATACCTAAGATAAGAGATTCCAGCCAACCAGTTAACATTTGACAAAGTTGAAAGCAACTGAAATTAGGGTCTTTCCAGGGAGATGCCAGTCCGCAAGGTCTGTACCCAGAGCTGTTTATGATACCTCTAGGGAAGGCTTCAGAATCACAAAAGTGAATGACTGACTCGACCATGGTGTCCCATACTTGAGTCTTTTATTTTTGGTGTTAAAAGTATCAGCACTGAAAGCAGAACCTGTGCATAGGACAGATAACAGAGCTCCCCAGGCGGTCTGCAAGCTAACCCTGAGATGATGTTTGAAAATTCTCTATTTTCCATGAATCAAAATCAAGTTATCTTTTTTTTTTTTTTTATGAATGACCCTTTAGGATAATTTTCTTACAACTCTTATTTTTTAATGGATATGTCCCATGTAAGGCTCCATCTGACATAATAACCTCAGCTCCTTTCTCAAGGCCTCTTACTTCAAGTTTTTCTACCATACTGTGCCACACTGTCAGGGCAAGATCAGCATGTGCTTCTGGCTGTCTGGCCAGGCCACTCAGGCAGGGGAACAGAGCACACAGGAGACTTTTGCTCAGGAAGAGCATTAATCTGAGATCATTTTTCCCCCTCAGAAATCAATTTTAATGAAAACCACACCATTTTAATAAGGTATTACCTGCAGGTTTGTGTGCAGTTGGCCAATGGATTAATAGTACTGTAGGGGTGGAGAGGGGATGAGGACTCCAGATGGACTAACAGACAGAAAAATCACAGGCAGACCAGTCCTTAAGTAAAATAGGCTCAATGGATACTTTGGATTAAATCTGAATCACTAAAGAAAATAAACACAAACTTTTACTGAAATTAGTTTTTCAATTATTATGACTAAGTTACCAACCTTGGAGGATATAATGCCCAAAGTCTAGGATTTGTGGAAGATACTTGCTGGCACCTGTGTTTACAGTAGTAAAGTGTAGTCACACTAAGGAATGGGAAATTTTCTAATGAAAGGGGAAAAAAGCCAAGAAGATGTCTCAATCCTTTTTTTTAACCTGAAGCAGTGTATCAGGAAATTCCTGCTAAGGAAATAGGTAGGTGAATGGAGAATCCTTTCTGAATAAATTAGTATGGAGCTTAATAACAATGCCTATGTTCTAATGCTTTTGTGGCTTTCAATGGAGACCAAAGTAACTGATCTGAAAGAAGATGATCTGCTGATAACTACTGTCCCAACTTGCATCTGGTCTAAACTTAAATTGAGACAGACATCCTTAATTAGGTTAGCACCTGAACAGTCTCAATTATTTTGAGATGTGAACACCTTACTGCTATGAAACACACTCATAGCTTTGCAGCTTTTATGATTTGCCTGGAAGCAATCTTCTGTTTAGAAGACTTATTCACAGAAAATATGTTACTACAAGAAAAAGCGATAGAAACATATTCTTGTAATTGAAAACACCACCAAGGAAAACCTTTTTCTCTCTTAAATGAAGAAATGAATGCAGGCTTGAGTTAAAGTATTTTCACTCAGTTATAAGTTTCTTTATTTCCTCTCAAGAGAAAGACTTTCTATATAAAGCCCTGTGTCTTCTTACTATGGTGCTTTAAAAAAATTATCATCTTCAAGTGTTAACAGTTTTGCTTTCCTTTATTTTCCTTACATTTCTTTTTATTAGAATTCTGGGCTTCCCTGCAGTAATAGCCGTATTAAACATGTATCTGCCATTCTTATGTCTCATCAGTCTATATATTTTATGTACATCTTTGAAGCTTTTTTAGGTGGATGAACATGCATTTTGTATCCTTCTCATTTTTATTTCACTTACATGCATTTTCCATCAAATTTTATAGATGTTTATCATGTCTCTCTTTGACATAAATTTTTCCTACAACTTCTCATTCTTTCTGTCCTTGAAACATGGCATTATGTTGCTACATAAAATAATCCCCCCTTAATTTGTTCCCTTTCCAAAATACCGTTGACTCCATGGTGCTGTTGGCAACTCTCCAGGACAGGGGCTATACTGAAGCATACCACCTCAGGAAAAGCAGTAGGAAGGACTTTCTTGCCTGCTTTCAAGGATTTCTATCCTCTGAACCCATCACTACACCCTTTTTTTGGAGCACAGCTTCATTTTCCTTGTGCAAAAAGCTGTCACTGTTGCATGATGTTTGGGAAAGATTAAACCAAGCTCTTCTTAACCTCTTTCCACATCTCAATTTAAGATCCGTGCTCCTAATTTGGATTAATAATACAGTAGCTCCAACGTGCCGTAAAGTTAACTGCTGTGTTTGTTTGATCTAATGTAGGCCATGCAAGGTTGGTTCCTGTCCCCAGCTCACTGTGCTCCTTCGTGCAGATGTGCGCAAGGGAAGGGAGGACAATCCATAAGGAAGCTAGGAGTGGTACTTTTCCCACAAATATCCTGTGGTATCCTTCCTCTTGTAAGTTTCTAAACAATGTGTCGCCAAGGCTGTGTGATAATATGCAAACAGCCTTTAGTGCACTCCTCTGTAGGCTCTTACGGATTGCTTTTATCATTTCTGTTATTCAGCATGAAGGTAAGCCCACTCTTAAGACTGATAAGAAACAGTGATATTATTGGCATGCTAATGTTCATATCTGAGTTGTTGCACAATAGGGGTGTGGGGCTTTTTTTCTCTGCTGCTGCTAAGGATTTGGCCAAGCTTGGTCCCAACTCTAGCGCAGTGTCCAGTGCAGGAAGGAAAATACTACAGAGCTGTTTCTTGGATCTTGTTTAAAATACCTGAAGAATTTTGTATGTTTAGTGGCTGCTCCCTGTTGAATCTTTTACAACTATCAGAGCTACCTTGATGCTTTTCCAGGGTCAGAAACACTAATTGTGTCCAGGATGTTGAGATATGACATGCTGGAACTTGGAGTTCATATCTGGAATACCAGGTTGTTGGAACTTAGCATTGGCCTCTTCTTAATAATTTTGCCCAAGAGTGGTAATTTGTAAACAAGAAAGAACTTGGAAAAATATTTAGAGCCACTGGAGCCACCTCTGTGCTGTGGATTGTTCTCAGCCCTGGAGATCTGGGCTGATTATCGCAGTCCAAGCCTTTTGACAGGGTTTTAGTAAAATGATGAGGATTTAATTTCCATGTGAATGATTCCCTCTCTCTGTCAGCTACTTTAAATTCCTGCACTTTTGTCTAGTATTTGAGATATACTGTGTCACAGGTTTATAAAATTAAAATAAGCCTGTACAGATTTATAGATGTACAATTCCATTGCATTCTTAATATGGTGGCAGAAAGCTTATTTTACCTCCAACTGACAGGCACTGGCTTGTAAGAGCCTTTAGTGCTGCCAACAGGTTGTCTCGTTCAGTGCTGGTATTCCAGCTTTCTGCCTGGATGCTTCAAATAACGTAATCCATATCCAGTGATCTCCATCAATGAGTAAACAGCTCTGAGCCTGGGTGTAAGGTAGCAGGTGGTACTATATTCAGTCACTAGGGCTTTGCCCATTATTTCTCTAGCCTTTTTCCTATTGTCAAATGAACTCTTCAGGAATTCAGAAGTTTTGGAAAATGGTTGAAATTCTCAGTGCACACATAAGGGAGAGTGACCTTTTATTCCACTTCAGGCAGATACTTTGATTTACACAAGAACTGGTAAAAGGTAAAACAGGGCTGCTATTAAGCGGAACTTCAAATATCATAGAAATGTTTTACATTTATTGAAAGATCTGTTTGTGGTGATTTTACAGTGTTGAAATGCTGATTGTTTGTTATTTTGAAAACACAAAATTTTGAGATCAGTTGATTGCTATGACCTTTTTCTTACAAGGTCACAAGGAAATAAAGACAGTATTACCTGCCCAAGCCAGATGAACATTCTGTTGTGTTGACTTCAAATGAAGTCAACACAAATAAGGACTGTTCTTAAGAGTCGAGATTTGTGAAACTTTGTTCTAATTGACAATGATGGCATAGTAATGAGCAGGCACCAGCATTTGATAAATAGATCTAATGCTGTATGGAATTTAATATAAATATTCACCGTATTCACCGTATGCTGTCGTCCATCTTCCTGCAGCTGGCATCAAGCCAAAATTAAAAACATCAATCTGACCAAATCAGTGCATCATGTCGTATGGGTGCTTGCCCATTTATCCTCTGCAGTGCGATTGTGTACCCCTGTGTGACCCAGGACGAGTCTGTCTTGTTCAGGGATGTGGTAATGCATGTCTGGTATTAAGAGTGGTGAAATCACAGCCTCACAGGTTCCTGAGTTTCTGCTCTCTTGTGTAAATACTGAGTAGGCTTAAATTCTCCTTTTGCCCAATATTGCAAACTAAGAAACAGCTTAACTTAAACTGGAAGAAACATCTCCAAAGTAGCAGCGTGCCTAAGCTCAAGGATATTAATCAAAGCTTGAAGTATTTGAAGGGCAGATTGTACAAAAGCTGTTAGATGGTTTTAGAAGTTTAGAACCATTTTTACAAGTGGTGATAAAAGTGATGAAAAGTGCAGTTTGATGACATTTTGATACGATCTGAGAAGTCGTACTGGTTTAGGTATAAGAGATGAGTGAGATTTCGTGTATTTACAAAGAACAATGGGTGACCTATCCAGTGGCAGTCTGAGGCTAAAAGACCCTGTGTTTCAGTTTTAGATTGACAGTCACTTACATGGCTTTCACTGCTTGTGTTAGGCTGAAATAGTGTTTGGGTGTTGCTAATCCATTAAGAAATAAGTTTATTCTGCAAGTGAAATTTGTGTGAAGTAAAGAACAGGCAAAGAATACCTCTGGCAGACAGAGTGTTTCCCACTTTACACTGCTGCTTCATGGAATTATGTAAAGTTGGCACAGGCAACTATAGGATAGCTTTTCTCTGAAATCAGAAAACAACTAGCTACCATTTTGCTTGGGCTCTGAAATGACCATTCATGCTTTCTAAGTTTAGTGCTTTCAGTAGTGTGAAATAAGATAGAAGAAAAATATCTCAAATATTTTTTAGATAATGTAATTCGCCACACTCCCAGTATTTTTAATATTAAAAATCAAGGAGGAGGGTCTGTGCTTGTCAAAGTCACAGAGATACATGGCTGCATGTAGGCATAAAGTTCCTATAAAACACAATGGCAAAAGACTGGCTATATAAATGGAATATGATTATTCAGAATTGTGTGATTTAATCCACTGATCAAAGTAAGGTAATAACTGACTTGGAATACTAGCTGAAGTCTACTGAGAACTACTAATATGGGCATCAGTCAGATCAATCCCATTGCAGTTAGGGAATCAAATCATATAATATAAATTATTGTTTTGTTTTGTTTCCCAGTAAGTAGGGATTTGCAATTTCAGTCTATCACCTATAAAATGGCCTAATGCCTCCTTTGCTTCTTATCTCTCCGTGAAGCTTCACTGCTGTTTATGAGGGTCCAGTCTCAGAAGTTCCCATTGCTGTTGCACTGAGAATATCACTGGTAACTTCACCAAGCTCATGGGCATGTTAGTTCCTGAATAATTTTTAGTTCCTCTAAAGGTAGACCTGAACTACACTCTCTGAAGCCTGGCTGCAGTCTCAAAAGACATATCTAAGCTAGTGTTAAATGGATTAGATGGGTATTGGCACTCAGGTGGCAGCAGTGTAGTGCAGCAGCGTGAAGTGGTGTGTGCTAGCTAACTCCTAAATTATTTATTTGGCTTTCCTGGTGGATTTTGCAGCCTCACTCAGGTATGTCGGTACCATCTGCAGTCACAGCAAAACCAGCAGTGTAAATATATCCCTAACCTGAAATTATCTCCCACAGCCACTAACTTTAAGGAGACAACAGGGTAACAATTCAAATACAAACAACAGTGTCGTGGTTTAACCTGGCAGGCAGCTAAACACCACACAGCCGTTCGCTCACTCCCCCCACAGTGGGATGGGGAGAGAATCAGAAAAAAGCTAAAACTCATAGGTTGATATAAAGACTTTAATAGGGAAAGCAAAAGCCACACACGCAAGCAAAGCAAAACAAGGAATTCATTCTCTGCTTCCCATGGGCAGGCAGGTGCTCAGCCATCCCCAGGAAAGCAGGGCTCCATCACCCATAATGGTGACTTGGGAAGACAACCAACAGCACTCTGAATGTCCTCCCCTTCTTCTTCTTCCCCCAGCTTTAAATGCTGAGCATGACGCCATATGGTGTGGGATATCCCTTTGGTCAGTTGGGGTCAGCTGTCCCAGCTGTGCCCCCTCCCAGCTTCTTGTGCACCCCCAGCCCACTCGCTGGTGGGGTGGGGTGAGGAGAAGAAAAGGCCTTGTCTCTGTGCAAGCCCTGCTCAGCAGGAATGAAAACATCCCTGTGTTACAACACTTTTTTCAGCACATATTCAAAACATAGCCCCATACCAGCTACTAGGAAGAAATTTAACTATCCCACCTAAAACCAGCACAAACAGAAGCTTTAACTCAGGTAACATTGCAAAAAAATAGAAATATTCCTAGAGAGAAAAATTGTGGTTTCATCTGTTTAGCATGTGGATAACACTGATACAAGACCTTCTCAAGATTTGGGACAAAATGAAGATTGGTGGTGGTAAAGAGAAGAGTCAGTCACTAATTGCAATGCAAAATTATTAAAAGAGAAAGAAAGGAAATGTTTCGGGTCATGGGCCTTTAACACTGAAAAAGGCATTTGGATAAGCTTTACACATTGTCTTCTGGTGAGCAGACCATTTCAGTTAATAATGTCTATCAACAAATTTAAACACTAACAATTTCATAGCAAAGACTTCCAGGACATATTACACTCTTTATGAAACATTGTGTAAGAGACTGTGCTCAGGAAAAGAAATTTAACTTAAAATAAATAAACATGTTGGAGTATTTTAGAGCAGCTGTATAGTCAGATATAGACAGTAATAAAGATTTTAAATGCCTTCATTGACACTTTGAAGGCCTCACTGCCTCTAGAAACAGGGAATTCTGCTTTGTCTTAAAATGTACAAAATTTTTGGAGGAAAGTTAAATACACTGATAGTAGATTTATGTTGAAATTATCATCTGTTGACTTAGATATAATATCATCTATTTTAATACTTTTTCAAATATTAAATTTTCAAATGCCTACAGTTATAACAATTGCTCTGGATTTGAAAGAGAAGGAGACCTAAGATTCTCATTTGTTCTCAAAATAGAACTCAGGTTAAATAGAAATTGCATATGCCAAGTAAACATATTTTATCTGTTGAATTCTCTTTTATTTTAAATCCTCTGTATGTACAATTTCTCCCCTGCCAATTGTTTGATACAGTCCTGCTTAATATACCTATAACTGTCCTTAAAAAGTAAAAGCCATAAAAAGACACTTTCTTCAGCAAAGATCAGCTGCCAATAACCTTAGGAAGTGCAGAACTGTATGTTCCAAAAAAATAAACTAGACCTAGACTCTGTCATACCAGTAAGTCTTACTGAACTTTTGATGCATAAACAAAAGTACATAAAGTAAAAATTCCAACAGAAGGAGACCTCCACCGAAATTATGGATTTCATGATCTTGGCACATAACACGAGAATATTTTAACAGCATGTAAAAGTGAACATTGTTTAGCTATGGACAATGTTGTTTTATTTTTTTAGACTTTTCTGCAGCTTTTAACCCACATGCTGATCCAGCTACTAACCCAGCAACATGATACTACTTGAGCAAGATGACGCAATATTAGCCAAGTATTCTGACAGAGTACAGAGAAGCGATGGGTAATAGACAGACAAAACACTACTTAAAGAAACCTGTGAACTTTCTTCCTCAAACATTTACATTAAACCTGCTGGTCATACGGGGTGACAGTGCAGGCTACAGTGCCAGGTTTTCAGCTGTATTTGTCATTTTTAGTGGTGTAACCGCTACCACTAAAAAGATACCACAAAGCCTTCAAGAAATTATTTCCTCAAAGAGAAGTAGCTGCCTGAATCTTAAATTGTTCAGACTCACTTTTGAACTTACAGCGAGGAAATTTTTATGGATGTTATGATAGAAGCACTCACTTCCTACCTTCTAGTACCAAGCTCTTCGCTGTGGCCAGTCATTAGACCAATTTTGTTATTTCTGGAACAGACATCTCATGGTTCTGCATCTCTTACTTGCTTGGAGAGAAGGTTATCTGCCACATAATTCTTCTTGATCTCCAGGTAGATATTCTGGACATACTCAAAACTTCGAAACAAGCAGTGAGGATGCCCATGGGAGCTGGTATCTGACACACATTAAACTAAGAGCCTTTTGCTCCCACAGTCGTCCCTCCTAATGCAGTTCTTACTCAGGCCTGTTAAACAGAAATTACCCACCGTCACTTCTAAGCATACCAAACTGCTTGTAAAAATCTGGGATGTGGTGGTAGGAGAGAGAACAAGTGGGTAATGTTATCTCCTTTGCCACTGGTGCTGGGGTAACAGAGTTGATGCACATAATGAAGGGAAGTGGCAAACTTGACAGTGCCTGTAATTAAGTGATCGGTACCTCACTATAATTGCTAGAAAAACCCTAAAGCTGGGGAAGACACAGCAACCATATGTAAAACTGGCACCTTTAACATGCTTGTTTTCAGTGCATGAAAGACATACACCAGACTGATGATGTTTTAAGCCTTCTCTCTGGCAAAAAGTCCAAAAAGGAACCAAAGTTCAGGAAGGCTGGAAAGGACTAACCATCTACCTTCTCCTGCTCTGTGCAGAGGAGGACTGCAGCCCTCAGGAGCACTTGGCTGCAAGACATTCCTGATGTAACCCTTTTCCCAGCACTGCTTTTTCTTCTTTCCCCCTTCCCCACATCACAGGCAAGCCGTGCTGCCAGCCATCCTAACCAGGCTTCAGCCAACATTCAGGGCTCCAGCAAATGTTCAGCAAACGTTTGGGGCTTCAGCCAACAGGCAGGAGTTGCCATACTGCAAGTGGGAGAGACGGCCCCCATGTTCTGCTCTTCGCAGTAAGCATTCTTCTCATCAGCTAGAGCTGACCCACTGGTGGTCCAAGGGTCAGACTCATCCAGCAAGGCAATTTTATTTGGTAGCAAGTCAGCAGGCCAGTGACATTGAGGACACTGCTGTATTTGTATGGCTAGGAGAGAAGTGCAAACCCAGGTCAAGTGTGAGGGGATTTATTAGATTAATTAATCTAATGTATGTATTGATCAGACCCATGAAAAATGAGTGGCCCTGAGGAGCTGACCATCTCTATTTATACTTTATTGTCCTTATTCTCAGAGCCAGAAAACAGATATTCCAAAAGAGGCAGGAACCTTTTGGGAGTGATGTTACCTCTTCCTACAGTCACATCCTGAACTGGACCGCATGGATACAGTAGATCAGGATAAACTTTTTCAGTGCAAGATTACCCTGCTGCAAACACCACATGCACTAACAGTAAAAATGGAGGTCTTAGAGCTGTAAGCATGTGATGAAATGTTCCTAGGATTAAAATGTGTAGGCACTTGGTTATGGCTATCACTCTCTAACTACTAAATCTACTTGTATGTTTGTCTCTCTGCTTAGAAGACTGTGTACACCCACATGAACAGGAGACTGGGCTAACATTCACTGTACTAATTTATATAAGCTTTCAAATCCATTCTCAGATTTTACTGCACATCCACACAGCCAGAATGATGGGTTCTTGCTCAAGGCATCTTCTTACAATAGCTGACTTTCCCCACACTCCAGCTCTGGAACCATTTGTTATGTTACATCTCAAAGATGATCTCAAAGCCCACTGTTGTAATTTCTTTCCCCTTGGTATCCTGCCATCAGTTGTCCCTCAGAGCAAGATAGGTTTGACCACTAAACCAAATGAAACAAAACCAAAACCTTCACCCAAACATTAATGTCTGCAGCCATGAGTGTACACAAAAGCAGTGCCTCCCAAACACTGCTCCCTGCCTTTATCACCGCACTTCTTTCACCACGCGAAGATGTCACATGATGTGCTGTGTCACACTGGGTACGATCAGTGCGCTTTTATGGTTCTTAATGGTAGCTAGGTTCTTAGGTACAGGCATAGCACTAGACTGGAAATGAAGTGGGAAGCACACACATAGAGGTCTCAACCTGTATCTATTTACATATCAAGCTTCAGGATGGTGTATAACCCTACTAATAATCAATGTGATGTCTCATGGTAATAAGTTCAATCTGTATATAAATCGCTGCTCAGCTGAGGGTGTATCTGATTTAGACTGGAAGTTAATTGGATGTGAATTCTATATGCCTTTATATTTGTGAAATGGAGTGCATATCTATGGGACTATCAGGTAGCATAAGAGTGATCTGTACATGAAAAGAAGGTGTGGGTAAGTTTTGTACACACCAGGGTGTGTTTGTAATTTTATAAGTGTCTGTGTAGAATTTTGCATATCTCATCACCTCACCCCTGCTTTTATCTTCCTTCTCTTATTCTTTTTGTTCTTCCCAATCCTTTCATTTTCCTGCTCCTTTTATCTGCTTTGCTTCCTTCCTTCTATCTTGCTAGAATACCTTTTCTGCTTTCGTCTATCAGACCCTCTTCTCTCTCACTCTGCAGCCTTCTTCCAAACACATATCTCCAAGCTAACTCTCTTCTTTATAATGCACAGTAATAATCCCACACCCTTACTTATTTTGGCCTTCAATCCTACGTTTTGGCATGCTGCTTTATGGCTGTAGGTTCTTCAGGACAGGGAAAACACCTTACCTGTTAGTGCAGTACTGCACCCAGTTCCCTACAAATACTTTGGAAAAACTACAACAAAGTGTAACTCGATCTTGCACATTTTTTTTTTTTTGTTTGAATCTGGTCTGTTCTGTTTCGTAACATCATTACCTTGAACTCAGGTAATTATCTTTAAAACCAACTGTTACTCAAGAAACTACTCAGATGTTAGCTGCTGAGGTAGACAGCTCTTTTTAACATCTGTCAAAAATACTGTATTTCTGTTAAAAATAATTATAAGCTTGCTTCTTTCTTCCTGAAATCATCTCCTAATGGCATCATTCACAGAGAAAAAAAAGAGTGTGCCCATCATGAGCAGAGTGTATCAATCTCACATTTGGGAGGTAATCAGAGACAGTTTATCCAGACTTTTGTGATTAGATTGTGCCTTGTATGGAAAGAATGACACAAAACGAATGGTTGGAAAACTATCATCTTTCCTTCATGTTGATTTGGCAGCCTCTGGGCTATAATGATCCTCAAAATGTAGTAATAATAAGCGAACATTCAGAGTTACTTTTGACTTTTTTAATCCTTTTTAATATTCTTGACAAGTAAGCCAGTTGGCATATTTTAGCAACATTTCAGATAGGTTGAATATCAGTCAGAAATTACTTCAATTATTTTCTGACTAGTTCTGAAAACTAGAATATTTTTTTTTTGAAATGTATGCCTTACTGTCTTAACTTAGGTGCTTTATATTTGTCTCAGTTTCAAAACAGAGGAGAAATAGGAAGTTACAGAACTCCTCCAGAAGTCTAAATCTTTAGTTATACGGCAGAACATACAAAATGATTTATACATGAAGATATTGCAAGTCGTGATCAATAATAACCCTCTCTTCTACAAAAAAAAGAAAATCCTAACATTTACTGTAGACCTACTTGAAAGACTTCAGTTGAATTTTAAATGTATTTTTTTTGAAAAAGAGCAATATTCTCTTCAAGTATGTCAATATTTCAGTATTCTACTCAGAACATGAAAATATTTTCAGATCTTAGCAGCTGAAATCTGACTATTCTCACCTCTCCCTCCCCTCCAACTTGGGGTTTTAATCTTTTAGCAAAAGCAAATTCTTGAAACAAAATTCCAACAAAAATATTTTTCCAATTTTGGTGTAATTTTTTTAACATTTTTTTTTAAATTATTATTTCTGCTCAGCTGTGGTGAACACAAACAAAAAGAAGGAAGAATGTCAGGGAAATCATGATACTATATAGGCAGGTGACATCGTTGTGGATATAATTGCTGTCAGCTCAATCTGATCTTGAAGTTTCTTTCCTGAACTGGTATCTCTGGTATCTCTGAGATCAGACTCAGCTAGTAAATGAAGATTTCCTATCTCCTGTGCCAATGTGAAGATAAACCCAAATTCTTCCACTTTCTAATATGCAATCTCTGTGACAGATGATGCGTCCTTTTCTGGGAGAGACTGCAGTGGCACTAAACATATATCCTTTTGGACTGAGGGGTCCTTTTCAGTCAGTAGCCATGCACTGGTTTTGCGTATTCTACTCGGCTTCTCTTACTCAGACAGGAGGAGATTGCACCATAGGTTAGCCACCTCTCAATGCCCAGGTTTGCATGTGGAATTTATATCTTCTTTCTCACTTCTGGCCTCAAGTAAGAAGTCTCCAGAGACCACAGAAATCCTTAAAATGGCTGAAGAGTCCTCATCATCTGAGGAAAGCCCCAGGCAATTGGTGTATTTGAGGTGGAATGCAAATGCAGAAGAAACCAAGCATGAGGGAAAAAAAATGTTTCGACTTGCTATGTGTTATAATGGAGGACGCCACAAAACTTTGGGCAGGCTATACTACTTAATAGAGAACTCGTCTTTCATTTGTGCTGTATATACAATATTATCATATGCATTTAAGACAATTGAGTGTAAATACTCATATTTTCTTAACATACATAGGAAGAACATGAAATTATCTCTCTGTCAGAGAAAGAAAAACAATTGGGAAGAATCTGCATGACAACAGATTTATTTGCCACCAGCCATTGGGCTGCTGCTGAAAGAATAGACTCCTGCTAAAAATGAGAACTGAAAAATGGTCCACTAGCTCTGACCCCCATTGGCCATTCATCTGAGGTTGTCTGATTCATACACTCCCACCCTGCCCATTCAAACAGCCATTTGTAGCACACTGTGCTTTATTAGGGCAGATTACACCTGCACTTGCACGGTACCCTTAGGGAGAAGAAGCCACCTGAAGACAGTGGAATATAAGGAAAGTCAAAGTTATTACTTTTTTTTTTCCCTTTGCCACATTTTTCCCTGATTCTTGAAAACCCATATGGACCTGGTTTCATACAGGGTATTGGAAACGCATGTGCTGCTGTCCCCTAGACATTTACCAACAGCATTAACTTTTTTTTTTTAATGTGTGACGAATGTCTGGTTTTGATGTAGTGATATGAGCTACCCACTCTTAGCAGCCATTGTAGCTTTTAGAAGAAATCTGGCCAAAAAACAAGCAATTGGGAAAATCATACATCTAACTCCGTATTTACCAATGGGTTGTCAGAGGGTCAGGTTGTTCACTTGTTCACTTGCAGTCTTAGAATGAGCAATAGATTTTGCTGATGTCCAAAATTGGTGTGAAGTAGCACAGAGTAGTGCCAAAGAATGTGCAAGTGGAAAGAAGTTACAAGGTCATCTTGTCACCTTCCAGCAGTGTGGTTTTATCAGTTAAATCAGCATGGCTGATTTTAAACATGCCAAGCAATTTTTCTGCTCCTCCATAATATTTTTCCATACTTGCTTTTGGCTGGATTCTTCTGGCAGAATGTCTGAATTTCCTTTTCCACCACTTTTTCCCCATTTTTCTGGGAAAAGTTGAATATGTTTCTCCTTTTTACTTTTGGATGTGCATGATGCATCAGTGTCCATCAATGGACAGTGAGGCTGATGCCATCTTCCTTACACGCATGTGGCCTACGTCTCCCAGGTGGCTCACACGGACTGAAACTGGAGCACAGCACTGCGTGGAGGAGGGCAGAGAGCCATTTTCACATGGTAATGATGTAAAGACACACTGCTTGGGTAAGGTGCGGCTTCTCTTTGCCCTCAGTCCTGCCAGTGAGTTAGCAGGGAAATAGGAAGCAAGAGCTTAGGAGACCTGGTCTTCTGGGAGATCTAACACCATGCTGATAAATATGTTCTCTATTTGTAACTTCTCAGTATTTTCAGGCTCTTATGTCCTTTACTCTTTTTTTATACCTTGTGCTTTCTTAGTAAAAATAAGTCCCCTGCCATTTCTCTGACCCCTTTTTTGCTAAGGAATCTCCTTCTCAAGAGGATGTGAACTTCTGCTAGGCATAACATTACCATTGTCACCTCCATTGAAAACGCAATTACTAGACTTTGCCAATCCAGGCATCATTCTCTGACACTCCCAGCCCCCATGAAGCTCAGATGATGCTAACAGGACTATTCACATGACCAACACATCTGTGCAGTCTTCAACTGATTTACATATACAAATTTTACATCATCTGCAGCATTGCTGACTGTTTACACAAAATGAAATGTTTGTGATGTTTCAAGGGCCTGTAGAAAGTTCCCATGTAAGTATGCTTCACTGTGGGGTGTTTATGTTTTTCTTGGCAAAAAATATTACTTTTTAGAAATCTAAGGAACGACTGATAGACTGCTGCTTTGAACAAAGTCACAACAGGTATCTAAAGAGCAAAGGGGAATTTTTTTTTAATTCCTTTTTGTCCCTATTTCATCTTTCACCTCTGTTTTATCTCTCCAGACTCATTTCCCAAGGGGGTTTCCCATTCTAGTTGTGTCTCTGGTGAAGATTGTGTGACACAAGGAAAGAGAGTTTTCTTTGATACACACCTCTAATGAAATATGCATACAGCTATTATTAATACTTAATTAAAAAAACACCTTGCCACTCAACTCTCAAAAAATTTTTATGAACAAACACAAATACTTTATATGGGAATGCATCCAAGGCCAGAATCTCGTTCAAGTCATTCAAAAAAGTAAGACCTTAAGACTTTGTGTATGCTGATCAAAATAATGGAGTACAGTGGTTTACAATGGTTGGCAGTGGCTTCTGAGAATCCCTCTGCACTGAGTCTTACGTACATGTATACTTTGCCATCCCTCCAAAGATTACTTCAGTGAACACAAATAAAAAGCTGTACGTTATCAGTGTTCCCTCTGATCTTTAGCTGGCATGGAAATCTCCCCCAGAACAGTGAAAAAGAAACTTTCTTGCTGTTCTCACTTGAGGGGCTTCAGTATCTACAAGCATGTACCCTGTTCCCTACTATATGGGGCTTGTCTCCCACAGGTTAAAACTGCACCATTCCCCTCCATGTGTATTCTGATACACAGCAAGCTGCATCAGGTGTTTCAAAAAGCATGTGTGAAGAGGCATGGCCACACAGCTTGGGCATAGATTTGGCCATTTAACACTAATGTATTTTGATAGTTTGGATTGTAGATACCTAAAAATGTCTATCCCTTATTAATTAACCAACACTTACATAGGATATGTTTTATCTCTAATTGTAGAATATTTGGTTACCAGAAGGAAAATGTTAAGCAACACGGTTGCAGCTGGCTTTATTGCCAAATGCAAAGTTCAATGTGTGTGATGAGGCTACCAGGACACCTGGCATATCCTGAAGTTCCCATCAATGCTGTTGTGTCCAGGCGGTGCTGGCAGGAAGGCAGGCTGAGGTAGAGCACTTGGTCGTCACACCACAAAGGAACCTGTGGAAGAGTTTTGATTATCACGCATGTCTTTATATCAGCACCCCATCACTCCCTGGATGAACACCATGCTCTAAGTTTGAAGGAGCCACAGATGAGAAGGGTGACAAGGAATAGAAACAACAGTAAGGACAGCAACTAAAAGCAAGCACATACAATTTGACAGCCAGAACCAATAAAGGTATCAGATGTGAGGCAGGTCTTTCTTGGAGTAAAACATAAAAATATTCTCATGCATCTGACACACTGTCTCTCACACAGTTTTATTCAAAGATCCTTTGTTATTTTTCTTCTCTTTTACTGCTCAGGAGAAACCTCTACCTTAGGGCATTCTGTGCTTGTCAGCAGTTGAGGTGAGAAATAGATAAAAGCCCACAGTGCTTTAGCTTTCAGATGCAGCATTTGGCCCTCTGGATCCAGAAACATGAGCAAGATCTGTCTGCAGAGATGATGTCTCCTATGGCACTCTGCCAGTCATTGCTACCAGGGGCAGCATGGAGACTTCTTACCGTGTGGTTTGTCTATGAACCGTGGCCATGTCCTTGCTTTGAGGTTCAGAGAATCCCCTTGTTTGTAAAACTTTGTTGACATTTAGATGAATTTGTCATTATGCTAGTTTACACATAGGGAAAGGAGTTTAGACACATTTCAAGCAAATAGACTAATTTACAATTTCCAAAAATTTGGGTTTGAAATGACATTGGAATTGTTGGGAAGGGGACTGAAAAAGAAGAATGAGTTGTTGTGCAAACGTCAGGTTGATTCTGAGGTGAATCACTTGAAATAATAACAATTTTAAGACTTGGATGTTTCATTTTTAGGTTCTCTGAATTTGCAGAATTCTGACTAATTAAAGGATTTTGGAATCAGGTTAGTTTCAAAGCTATCCATAGCCAAAATTATATATTCACCTCTGATACTCTTGATTTAGTTGACTGAACAGCAGCAAAAGCAGATAGACATTGGCACCAGAGTCAGCTCAGGAGCAGAGATAAAGGTTTAAGCAGCAGAGTATGCAATGGCCTGATACAAGAAATACATAGGAGCAACAAGTGAAAAGACAGAAGCCCTAGCTTAAAAGCAGCCCTGTATTTCAGTCACTACTATTGTCAATTAATCCTTTTTTATACCAGTATTAATAACTTTCCAGAACACCCACAAACAGAAAAAAGGAGGACAATGAGGTAATCACCTGAAGGTGTTTAGTTTTTGATTTAAGCTGGTGTTGTCTTAGCTTACATATAAAGGTATTTGGAAGCAACAGCTTATTGTCAGTCCTTACCAGAATAGCACAGGATTGCACTGTGATCTGATTAGGCTGCAAGTCTCTCAGTTATGCTGACAAGACATATGAGAAGATACCTACTAAATTCGAGATTAGAAAAAGAGCCACTCTTTTAATTATGGCTTGTGGCAAAGGGTTTCCTTATGTCACTGTATTGGTTTGCATGGCCAGGGTTTGGTAGTGGGGGTGCTACAGGGGTGGCTTCTGTGAGAAGCTGCCAGAAGCTTCCCCTGTGTCTGACAGAGCCAATGCCAGCCGGATCCAAGATGGACCCAGCACTGGCCAATGCCAAGCCCATCAGCGATGGTGGTAGCACATCTGGGATAACATATTTAAGAAGGCGGGGGGGGGGTGGGAGGGGGGGGGGGGGGGAAACCTGCAGCAACAAACAGCAGCAGAGAGAAGAGTGAGAATATGTGAGAGGAGCAGCCCTGCAGCCCCCCAGGCCAGTGCAGCAGGAGGGGCAGGAGGGGCACCAGGCACTGGAGCAGAGATTCCCCCGCAGCCCCTGGGGCAGCCCATGGTGGGGCAGGCTGTGCCCCTGCAGCCCAGGGAGGCCCATGGGGGAGCAGATCCCCACCTGCAGCCCGGGGAGGACCGGGGGTTCCTGGCAAGACTGCGGACCTGTGGAGAGAGGACCCCACGCTGGAGCAGGTTTGCTGGCAGGGCTGGTGACCTCACAGGCAACCCAGCTGGAGCAGTCTGTTCCTGAAGGACTGCACCCCATGGGAGGGACTCAGACTGGAGCAGTTCGTGGGTTCATGTTGAAGTAGTTCATGGAGGACTGTCTGCCATGGGAGGGACCGCAGGCTGGAGCACGGGCAGCATGTGAGGAGTCCTCCCCCTGAGGAGGAAGGAGCAGCAGAGACAGCATGTGATGAACTGACCACAGCCCCCATTCCCCATCCCCCTGCGCTGCTGGAGGGGAGGAGGTAGAGAATTTGGGAGTGAAGTTAAGCCCAGGAAGAAGGGAGGGGTGGCAGAAAGGCCTTTTAAGATTCAGTTTTTATTTCTCATTACCCTATTCTGATTTGATTGATAATAAATTAAATCCTGAGTCAAGTCTGTTTTGCCCATGACAACCAAGCTGGTGAGGGGTCTGGAACACAAGTCATACGAGGAGCGGCTGAGGGAACTGGGGTTGTTTAGTCTGGAGAAGAGGAGGCTGAGGGGAGACCTGATCGCCCTCTACAACTGCCTGAAAGGAGGCTGTATGAGGTGGGGGTCGGCCTCTTCTCCCTGGTAACAGACGATAGGACGAGGGGGAATGGCTTGAAGCTGTACCAGGGCAGGTTTAGGCTAGACATTAGGAAAAACTTCTTCACCGAGAGGGTTGTCAGGCTCTGGAATGGGCTGCCCAGGGAGGTGGTGGAGTCCTCATCCCTGGAGGTATTTAAAAGAGGTAGATGGGTGCTTAGGGACAGGTTTAGTGTGGGATGCAGGGTTAGGTTAAAGGTTGACTCGATGATCTAAAGGTCTTTTCCAACCAAAGTGATTCTATGATTCTAATTGGTGGGTGATCTCTCCCTTTCCTTCTCTCGACCCACGAACCTTTTTTTGTATTTTCTCTCCCTTGTCCAGCTGAGGAGGGGGAGTGACAGAGTGACTTTGTTGGGCACCTGGCATCCAGCCAGGGCCAACCCAACCCAGCCAGTCATAAAAAGCCTGGAAGTACATGGTTTGTGGATCGGCTGTGTCTGAATCACCATCTAGCAGATTTGAACCAGTAGAGTTCACCTTTGCTTATGCATGGCACCATGGGCTGTACCTTTGAAGAGGACTGCAACAGTGGGTATTTGGAACTAGAAGCCTGAGCAACAGGAAATTAGTACTAACAGAAATGCACAAATTCAAGCCCTTTTTTGCCAGCTACGGACTTCTGGAGGGATTCTCTCTGATAATGGACCTTAGTGTTAGTTTCAAAGCAGCTTTGGACTGCCTGAGATTGAAGCTCATTTCTGTCAGAAAAATACCATGTTATGCTTGAAGCATCAGTTCAGACTGTCCATGAGGATTTTTACGTGTTGTACGTGTTGCTTCAATTAAAAAAAAAGACAACAACAAAATTACTAGAAATGGTGTGTCCTCCTCACAAAAAATGCCAAAATAGTTGAGCATTTATAGAAATGTATATTACCAATACTACACGCACAATTACATGGAGCAATCCCTAGTGTATTTTGTAACTGGATGTTACTGAACTCTGCCAACACAGTCAGTAAGCTTGGTTTTTACTGTGGTTTCAACAAAGAGTGTTGTTTTTCTAAAGCAGAAACCCAACAGCTGTACCAAGTAATTTGAGAAGGGTATCCCTAAAATGTCACTAATGGAATGATATAAGTTATTGTTTATTAGGAACATTAGGTTAATGTTAATTATGCATTTTTCTAATACTAACTACTGGAAAACATTCATTTTCTTGAACAATATTTACAGATACTAATTCATATTTTTAAGCTTATATTTTCACTTCAATTAGTCTGAAAGTGTGAAAACCCATTCAAGAATACTGTACCAAACATGGATGTTGCATGCTATGAGTGAGTTGACTTCTAGTGTTATTGCCAGTACAAAATGTTCACATAAGGTATAAATAGTCACAGTCTGTGTCGTAGGTAATTCAGGTGTGAAGGGACCTCGGGAGGTGTCTAGTCAGGTCTTCTGTGGGGTCAGAACATATTGCTCAGGGCTTTACCCAAATGAGTCTGAAAACCTCCAAGGAAGGAGACTGCACTGCACTGGGCAACCTGCTCTGCTGCCGGGTATCCTTATGGTGACAAAGTTTCTCCTTATATCCACTCCAAACCTCCCATTTCAGCTTCCAATTTGCTCTCATCCTCCTGTGATACACCACTGTGAAGATCCTGACTCTATTGTCTCAATAACCTCCTTGTAGGTTTACCCTGTAGCTGTGTCTTCTCAAGGCTGAACAAGCCTGGCTGCCTCAGCCTCTCCTCACAGGGCATGTGCTCCAGCCCTGACCACCATGGTGGCCTCTTCTGAAATCACATTGGTTTGTCTTTTTTGTGGGGAGGCACAATACTGGATGCCATGTTGTAAATGTGGTCTAATGAGTGCTAAACAAAGGGGAATAAACCTTCCCCTGACCCACTGGCCATGCTTCTGTTACCACCACCCCAGATGCTGTTGGCCATCCTTGCTGTTAGGGCTCACTGCTGGCTCAGCCTCATCTTGCTGCCCATCAGGACCTCCCAGGCCTTTTTGGCAGAGCTGCCCCTCAGGCAGCCAGGCCCCAGATGGATCACTGGCAGGGGTCATTTACCTTTGTCTGTCCTTGTTGAATTTTGTAATTTGTCCTCAAGGTGTAAGTTAAAGAAGTCATCCTGTTCCAAGCCGTCCACACAACTGTGAATCAGAAAAACTCACCTGAACCAGGAGACCAGGAACCATTCCCCTTTCTGCCTGTGGTCATTTATCACCCTTGGGCAAATCATCTCACCTCCCTCTGTTTTGTTTTTGTCATCTGCAAAGGCATTTATTGGTATATTTATTTCACTTTGCACAACACTCCTGGCAAGGTTTATCAGCAATATTTGATTTCTTTCTCTTGAAACCAAGAGGATGAGGAAAGTCAGGGACTGAATCTAGACTTTCACCTGCAGAGTCATTTATGAATGGCTGTTCAACAAATAGATAAACTCAGGATATAAATATAAATATACAAATGTCAGGCAAAAAAGAATTTTGCTTTAAACCTATTTCTCAAAATATCTAAATCTGAACAATAACACAAGCTTAATTTTCACCAGAAACATCCCAGCTGATCTCTAAGTGTAGTGCTTACATGCTAACCCTAGAGTGGCTAAAATATGGTTCTGTGTGATTTATAATTAATTTTGTCTTTGCCATTTTTTATGTTTACAGTTTTATCTTTTAGCTCATTTCTCCATCCTCTGCTGTACATGGTAAGTCATCTGTTGATACTCTTCTCTTGATAAGAGTGCTTAATAGGTACTTCATAACGTTGCAAAGTTTGTCTTGGGATTTACTAATTGGAAGACTAACATCCCAAAGGCAATGTTTCCTGTTAAGCTGAACATTGCAGAAACAAGGAAATGTCCTTCCTGGGTTGTTCCCAAGTAAAGTCTCCACATAATTTTGTCAACTACTATGGGATATCTGCACTCTGTAAAAAAAACAGGCAAAATTTTCAAACTGTTTTTCCATCTCTGATTCATGCTGTAAACCCCATGCAGCAGGGTGTGACTCTACTTGTTGTGAACATGTCCATGCAGATCCTCACTGAATACCTTTAAAACACCATGCTTATTTGTGACAGAGGAACGAACTTGCTCAGTAAGTAAAAATGCTCCTTGGCTATCACAGTTTTCATGCCAAGTTTTTGTTTTAAAAGGTCCAGCACTGACAGACACTCACAGACCATACTCTGGAGGTGTCCACTGAAGACCAGGTGTTCTTTTTGTGAGAAATACAGCAGGAAGTATTGATTCCTTTTACCATTTCACCTGTCAGGCTGTTAGCAGTAAGAAACTGCTACCCTCTAGAAATTGTTTAAAAGGTTATCTGAAGTGACGTAGTTCTTTGACCTGATCTGTTGGCAGTCTTGTTACTCCTCCCACAAAACAGACCATGCCACAAGTAGCTCTACTAGAACTTTTTGTCTCTAAATTTAGAAGACACAACGTGTCTTCTTTATGTGATGTCCCCTTTTGACATTAGTGGGATCTGAGACCAGGACCACATTCCCTCCTGAAAGATGTATCAGCACTAGTGTCTAAGAAAGAGGAGTCAAATGGAGTACTGAGGCCCAGATACCCACCCAGGTTTTCCCTGTGGACAATAAAAGGCATCTAGATGCAAGCAGTTCCAACTCTTATCATCTTATCCACAAACACCATGACTTCTTTCATATATACAAATATGTAAAAAAAGAAGGACTTTGAAACCTTCTGCAAAATTCCTCTGGAGGAGTTGTACACAGTGTGTTTTGTATGTTGATTAACATATAATTCTGATTTGGGGAAAAAAAAAAAAAAGAGCATGCAAACTCTGTGAAAACATGCAGCAGACATAAACCCTGGAAAAGAAGAGTTCTTAAAGGAAACATTGCTTGGCTGTATTTTTCTCTCCCACACCAAGATGTGCTGTACTGACATTTTATAAATGCTGTAGGTGTGGTCAGCAGTAAATCATGACTCCTCTGGGGAGTTCACTCCTCTGCACCTTCAGCTGTACTATGCCTTGAGGGTGGCTGTCTCACAGCGTACTCACGCGTAACTCAATACTTAGGTAAAGAATCTTCAAATGCATGTTACAACATGGGAAAAATATTTCTGTAACATCAGTACTTTTCCAATTGAATTTTCTCATACCCGACAATCATCCTTATACTTAAGGGCTCTTGAAAAGAAATGTCTTGGCTGTGTATGCAGCTAGAGCCTATAGGGTTTTGGCATTTCTCAGGAGTATGACGTTTACCTTTTTGACAGAGTGCCAAGCATTAGAAAAATACTTCCTGCAGTATTGCAGTTAAAGAAAGCAAGTTTAAAGGGAAAAAAAAATAAAATCAAAGACAACAGGACAACCCCCTCCCCCCCTCCCCCCCTTATCCATTATCACAGTTTGCAAGCTTGAAAGAAGATATGAGATGGGAAATTGCAAAAATAAAAGCTGACAAGTTATGTATTTTGGTGTTTCAATTGACGGAATGAAGTATTTGGGTACCAATCTCAGTGGTATTGGTCTGATACTGTAGCTGTTAGGCTGGCCCAGCAAAACATCTAGTCACCATTGAAGTGTAATTGTATGAATAACGCAGCTGAAGTTGGTTTCATTCTTTTTAATTCTTTGTTAAAGATTAGTGTGGTTTTCTGATTGCCTGTTGTTCTTTGACTAGCCTAACACATTCTGCATCATGCAGCACTGAGCTTAGTTTTAGGAATATAGATTTGAAAGTTGGCTGTATTGCACTGATGCACATGGAAATCTCAGGAATTCAGCCAGTAATGAAAATGCAATCAGCCACAATGGCTATTCACCCAGACACTGTAAGGAATAAAACTACCTTAAACACTTGTGTTGAAGATACAGCTCTACCTTTGGGTGCTTTTGACTATTAATCAACATTTTTTAAAAGCTGGTTAACTCTTTTCCATCTGCTAATAATATTTTCTACATTTAAAATCACAACCACAAACCAAATGGAGCAATAGTGTTATATTAGCTTTTTGTTGTTGTGTCATACTATGCATATTGTAGTGTTTTAACCATTGCTTACAATTTTTTTTCAACAGCAAAATGAGAACAGAACAATATGACAATTAGAAGGTCCATGAAAAACCTCTTGCTTTTACTGTTTAAATCAAATCAAACCTGTTCCTTTATCCATTGAGTAAAAATTGAAAAATTTTGGTGTCATCAAGTGAATAAAATCCAACTAATTCAGGAACTAATTTTTAATATTTAGGATTTTTTAAAGATACACAGTAAAATTAATTTCCATATTATTAGAAAACTATGACATTATGATATGATTAGGAAATGATTTTAATGTACAATTACCAGTAATGGACTGGGATATTTATAATTTCTGTAATTTTTTATTAAGTTCAGTCTCTATTGCATCAACCTCAAGTACATGACTGTTTTTTATTATTCTCCTGATCCTTTTTGTTTCAAGAAACAAACAAAAAAAGAGTGAGAACTGCTTGCTATACAAAGTCTCGTGTTTGTTCCAGATCTGGGCTGAAGGTTTGGAAGATGTGCAGGTTTCTGCAGATCTCCCCTGCATTAGCTGGAGGTTCTTGTTTGCTCCTTGCTCATTTTCTTTTTGGCTTATATACCACAAAAGCTCCAAGAGCTTCACCAGCAGGCTAGTAAATCCTGTAACCAAGCTCAAGTGTAATCCTGCAGTTCTGTGATAAAAAAGAGAGAGAACGTGAAAAACTAACCTCTCAAAGTCAGGTTTTCTCCCCTCCACTTTCTGTTTCTAGTGAAGTAGGGAAAAAAAGTGGGATACAAGCCACCTCCCAGGATTTGCCTTGATGTGATGAGAAGGAAAAATTACTTCAAAGTCAACTATGGAATATCAAATTTGAAGGTGCTCAGGACTTTCCAAAATGTTACTTAAAAGGACCAGGATATTGACTTTGCAATATTTATTATAGCAATCCTTCACATCTGTCTGATAATTCAAATAAATGAAAAAAGCCAAATGTTCTTGTGATGAGGCTATGAGGAAAAAATTCAGTTGTAATTACTGTCCCTTAAAGTTATGCTTTTGCAGACCTGTTTTCTCAAATTTATGCAGCACCTAGCTCAGTAGTATAATCAGAATGGAGATTTTTTTAGTACTTTTATGGCAGAAATAGTAACTAGAAAAATCCTGATGTGGTGGACACAACACCTAATGTAAATCACATTGACTCATATTTGGACCCTGATGACTTCAGATTTCATGCACTATTTGTAAAGAAACCAATAATGGACCTCTTTTAGACTTCTAAAAGTTGCCTAAGACAATCACCGTCACTTTATACAGTTAATGGAAGAAAAGTGACACTCCCCACAGGCTATACAGCTTGTCCTAATGTAAGTGTTTAGGACAGGCGGAGTGGACTGTTCTGTAGGAGCTCCCACTGACCAAAAGGAGAGCCAAGGATGGGTGCCTGTCACTTAGATGAGTAAATCCTAAATGTATTGTATTGTATTGCATTGTATTACCAGAAATGGTAAACAATTATTTCCCAGTCATCCTGTCTAGGCTACTCATGCCGGTTTTCTCAGAAGACATCTATGCAATAGCCAACCTTATTACCGTTGTTGGGAAATCCTGTTGGATCAGATGGACAGACATTTTGGTGTAATGTTTTTTTGACACGAATACATGGCATCTTTTTTCTTCTCTCTGCATTTTGTGGTACCATTTAAGAATCTCAATCGAGGTCTATAAAGTTAACGTCTTCCTGGAAATGCGTGACAGGGCATTTGTGGAATTGTTCCAGGAGTAGCTCAGCCGTCTGGCTGGTGCAGACCCAGTACAGCTTGACATAGAGGGCAGAGGGAGAAAAGAGAGAACGTTTCTCTGCCCACCCACTAGCGTTACCCGATATGGGCAACTTCCCATTACATAGGTGGGGGAGGTGACGATATCATGCGTCCCTCTCCTTACTTTCGTCATCAACCTCATTTCAGCTCAGCTTCAATCTACATTGGCAATGAATATTCTGAATCATTACTTCCCTCTAAAGTCTCCAGGAGCATTTCTTTTGACTCCAGATGGCTTTACTGGGCTCTAATTTGAATCTTTCGTGTGCCTGAATATTTTGTGTAACTGATATTTAATAAAATGCTAATAGGAGAATTAAGTATTGCAGCAATGGTGGCACTGCTTTTTTTTTGTTTTATTTTGTTTTGGTTTTTTTCTGGAGAAATATAAGCAAACAACAAAATAAACTTATATTTCTTGCATTTCTGTTTAAGCATTAACCGCTTGGAGGAAAAAGCTAAACTGTAGCACAGAAAAATAAACTGGTCTGACATTGTAATGCTTCTTGCATTAAAAAGGCTGTTCCATTGCTCCTTCAACCTTTAATAAGGGAAAAAATCTCGTATCTTTCTGTTTGCTTTTCACTGGAAACATCAGTCTCTCTTTAGATAAAGAGTTACTGGCAGATCACCGTACAATTCACCCGAGATACCATGTTGCAGCTGTCATCCCTCAAAGAGATGGGTGTAAGGGAGGACACAGGTAAAATAAAACTGATTCTTATGCTGCAATTCTGCTATCCCAAATGTAAAAAAAGAAATGGTAAAAAGGACAATAAATTTTACTGAAGTGTTTGGTTATTTTTTTATCATTCACTATGAAGTAGTAAGCAGCAGGGGAAAAAAAAAATCTTGTTTTGCAGATAATCCTTCCAAATAGCCTTGGTTATTAGACATAAGGAGTGACTGACAGTCACTCCCCATAGATATTTTCTCTATTTTTCGTAGAAATTGAAGAATAAAAAACAAATTATAAAAGGATACCTGTTTACATGTCTAAAATACCTTCTTCAAACCTCAAGTTCTACGCATCCTGGAAGAGTTATCCTGGAGACTGATAAGAAAAAGATGATGTTGGAGGTAGGTAATCATTTTGTTCAAGGAGAAAACACTATTTCAGAGAGGATGGGGGACTTCAGATCCTGGTGGAGTTGGAACAGTAACAAGGAGATCTCCATGGCACAGTGCCTTTTCTGGAAGAAGTCAAATAAAACCGAATGCAGTAAGCTGAATGTCTGTGTTGTTCTTTATCTAAAGTCATCCTCACTGGAAAAAAGAAAGCTGGACTGCCTCACTGATCTTCTTCTGTTACAGGTTGTAACCAGCCTGTAGAATCACCTGGGCACAAGTGTTGTTTTCCTGTCTGACCGCAGTGTGCCTGGTATATGTGTGTAGCTCAGGCACGATCTGCTGAAAGCTAGAGGACTTTAACTTTCCCTCCTTTCAGCCAGAGGGGCTCTCCACAGTCACACAGCCCAGCTGTGGGCACAGGACTGCACCCCCCCCTCCACCTGCATCCTTTCTCAGAGACAGACACAGCAGGTCTGCCTGGGCAGGTATCTTTCTCACACTGTATTCTGATTAACATTTCTAAAGACACATTTTGGGGTGTACTGTGGACTTCTTCCCAAAGTGTAGGAAGCTGTGTATTTCTTTTCTTCAAAAGTCCTGTCTCATCTGGTTCATATCAGTGAAATTTTTTCTAGAGGTCTCAGCTGAAGCAAGTCATGTCATTAACTACCACAGATATAGATTATAATTTGCTCCAATGAATTCTAAAAGCTCTGCATAAGCTAAAGCTTCTTAACTGCTGTTCAGTGACGCAGCTGCTACCATGGATGGAAGAAAATAGGCTGTCTCATAACTTGCTGTAAAGTGGCTACTTATGCAACACTGAATCCAATGCAATACTCTAAAATGCCTGTTTGCCTGCACAGCCTTCTTGTTCAGCTCCTCCAGCTTGCTTCCTTACATTGGTTTCCTCCTGCAGTATTGCATTTGATGGCGACACTGGAGTTCATGAAAGCTTCACCTCTGACGGGGCGAAGGCATGGTATTTTCAGTGAAGGGTTTCTCCCTGTGGAGCACGCTGCTGCCAGAGATAAGCTTGTCCTCAAATCTAAAGGAGCGTTCAAAACCAGGTGCTTGACTAATGACAGAGTGGCTCCTGGGAGCATGCTGTGGGATACACCGCGCTGTGGATTATTTCCTCTCAAGGACGAGATGAAAGCAAGCGAGTCCTTCTGTAATGAAGGATTTGCTGTTTGTACTTCATGTGGTGTTGCCTAGATACTGTAATGATTGATGTCTTTAAAACACAAATAATCATAAACACAAAAGAACATTATTAAGGTTGCAGAGTCAAGTACTCAAAAGATCAGAAATGCCAGAATTAAGATTGCCCGGGAAACCTTAACTCAGCCCTCCTTTGCTGAATATACTATGACACTGTAATTACATAGGACCCTTGCTTCATTAAGCACAAAGAATAGACAGAAGTCCAACAGTGAGCAATTGTATATTATATTTGCTTCTCCCTGTTCACTGTACCCCATGGCCTTATTTGCCTCACATTATTCAAATACTGCTGTAAGGTAGAATTATTCATTTCCTCTAGGGTGTCGGAGTGCTTCACAAACATTAGTTCATCCAGGCCCACAAAACTCAAATTAACAGATTTTTTTCAGAAAGAAAACCAGTATAGAAGTTAAGGTCAAAGGTTTCCAGCAGTTTGGGGTGTCAGTCTGGGTCATCTAAACCACGAGCTTTCAGAGTACTTCAAACTACATGTTCAGGAGCCGTATCTGTTCACTATAACTGCAACTATTACTTACTTTTTATGTAATAAAAGTTTGTCTCTAAATACATAGAGTTTGCACATACACATAAATATAATGTACCTAACTCTTGACATTATAGACTCATAGAATCAGAATGTTTAGGTTGGAAAAGACCTTTAAGATCATCAAGTCCAACCATTAACCTAACACTGCCATCCCACCGCTAAACCATGTCCCTAAGCACCATGTCTGCCCGCCTTTTAAATACCTCCAGGGATGGGGACTCAACCACTTCCCTGGCTATTATAAGAATGTATAAGTTGTATATTGGGTTCTGAATGATATTTTGAGCTCATATTTTCTGTGTCAGTGCTCATCATGCGCATTTGTCATTGGAGACTGCAGACTGGCATCATTGATGCCAGAGATGCCTTCAAAATGCCTTGAAGTCTGTCTATAATGCACTATTCTGAAGCAGTGGATTTAGCATAGGGATTTCCCATAAGATACTACCTTTAGTATAGTACCTGAGTTTAATTGTGGCTATCTATTTATTTATTTATTTTAAGAAATTAAGGTCTAAAGGTAAATTTTTTTTTTTAATTACTAGCCACCTTTACAAAAGGGTATGGTCCTCGAGTTGTCACGAGGAGACAATTCTGATAGTTACACATTTATTGAGTACAGGGTGTGCAAAAGAACCCTACCAGAAACCATTTTAACCCTTCACAATTCCTTCAGAATCATGCTGGTTTTTATCTCTTGCTGAATACCTTCACCATGACGTTATTCATTATCCAAATTAAATGGGTTTAACCTTTTCTGAACCTCCATTTAAACTAAATGTTCATTAAATACCTGTACAGCAATTTAACTGTTTCTATAGAAAAATCTATTTTTATGCTCTGTATTTTAAGAAAATTTTATCCCCCATCTACACTGATAGAGCATAAGCTGCTTTATTACATGAAATCACCTATTCTACATATGAAGTTCTGCTCTAAATTTTAGGATGAGAAGAGTTGCCTGGCACTTAGAAACCCCACTCTAATATGTATTTGGCTGTTCCCCTGATAATCTTATATTTTGGGAGGTTTTGGCTCTGCTTTTCCCGTAGTATCTGTGCCTGTGTCAGAAAATTTTAGGAAAAAAAAAGAGGAGAATGCAAAGCCACCTTTACACAGCTTCACAGGTCATGGTATCCTGCCATAAAAATATATTTGCTTTTCAAAGACATGGCGAAAGGGCTTTAAGTACTTGCTGAGCAATAAAACAGTGTAACCATAGTTGTGACAGGCCTACTGTTAAAAACAAAGAAATTTTGCAACAAAGAGCTCTGAAGTATTCATGCTAATAACAAAGTTTTGTATTTGGAGCAGACACTAAACTGGGAGCTGGACAGTTGAGAAAGGACCCTAACAAGTCTTTATTATATGTTGAAACTGGGGTTGGGTTTTTTTTTGTGATGAATGACCTATTGAAATAACTGTGTGCAAATATCTCCAGGATAAAGTTGCTTCTTTGACAAGAAAAGAAAATGTAGATACAGCTCTTAGAGTCACATGCAGACATGAAGGTAAAGCTTAGTTCCTTCTGTTTTGCATATTGTCCATGTCAACTGAAAAAATTGTTAAGTGAAATATAAGGAATAAAAATATTGTCATTCCTTTTTGATTTTAATGGATACTGTATCAGGCACTTAGTTAATAAATCTACCGGTGATGTATAAACTGATATAGAGCTTTATTTGCTGCGTATCAGTAAAAACTTTCTCTTGTTTTTTGTTTTTTTTTTTTGCTCAGTTATGAACACATGAATTTGAAAATACCCATTAAGGTGTATGTGGCTAGATTCAAAACTCCCTGATAACATCACCTTATTGACTATGACTTAGCTTTCTGAAATACTATTCTAATAATTTTTCATTTTATCAGCTACTACAACATCTTTTTCATAACTTCTGTTTCATTTGTTTTAGATGTATTGTATCATTTGGAGTTAACTTCCTGCAACTTTTCTAGGCAATCCACGTAATTGTGTTTTGTCTGATATAACCTTCACATAACTACCCTTTGTTTGGTATATCCTTTCTGTGTTTGGTGTATCCTTTCTGATTTATGCTCCTTTAACAGCCAGTTTTTAAAGTGGAAAACGTGTTCTTAAGTCTACCATTCAGCTCAGCGCTGGGACTGGGCACCGTGAATCGAAGTCAAAGACAACAGTTGGGCACTTGGAGGAGATCCTGCCTATTTAGAAGCTGTGTAACAATGCCCAACAAGTAACACATACAATGAAATCATTGTGTTTTCATTTCCACTAGCAGGACCCTCCTAGTCACTTCTGTGCTGATGTGTCTGCTGGGATATTAAACTCATCAGCAGGCAATTAAATAATATCTATTTGCTGTGAATTCTTTCTGTCTGGAATTTTACTCCCATACTGGGATGCAAAGAGGATGACCCAATTTTTTTATGATCCTGATGATTCTCAAATAGGAATGTCTTCATGTTTGGTATTATTTCTATTCATCAGGTAGGAGACCTAGAGCAACATAAGAGGATCGTAGCAGAGCAGTTACAGGCGGTCTGCTAAAGACAAGACATTTATCTGTTCTTTAAATCTGATTATTTAAAGCTGCGCCTAAGAACGAGTCTATCTTTCCTAACTTCGCAGGCATTTTGTTACTGTCAACTGAGATGATTTAGCCAAACTGGAGGTGTGAATTACACCCATAGCATTGCCAGTACTTGGATTCACTTGGAATCAGAAAACTGTGAATGTTGCTTAAACACACTTTTTCCCTGTTCTCCTGAAGTAGCTACAAATTCAATACCACTTCAGGAATGTGGATGTGTGAGGAGGGAGAGATAGAGAAGGGGGAAGAGAAGAGGTAGTCAATGAAAAAAAGAGATGGTTGCAGAATAAATATTTTCACCCTGCAGCTTCAGAGTAAAATATTGCAGTTTGGTAGGACTGTCCACTGGTGTATTCTCTCCAGGGCTATGTCAGATATGTTTACTGCAAAAATATGTAATTGTCCTTGTACTGTATTTAACAAAAGCAATGAAATTAAATGTCAATCAAGGCCCTAGCTAGAGAAGTCTTAAAGGAAAATTGAAAGGGAGTTTTGTACCTCTGGGATTTTCAAGGCCCTAGCTAGAGAAGTCTGAAAGGAAAATTGAAAGGGAGTTTTGCACCTCTGGGATTTAATTCCAAAGATTATTATCATGCTTGAGAAATATTTTTTCCTTGTACTACTTGTTTTTATCTCTAGACAAAAATTTCTTTAATGTGAAATGGAATATTTAATTGCTTAGCACAAGAGTGGTTCGTTCTTACATTTTATTTTCATTGTATCTTTCATTTCATCTTTTGAAATAATTGACCATCATTTTGTATCAGTTCTTTTATAAGGAGCTGGATATCGTTTCCTTTTGTGTATTCAAGTTTTGTTCTTCCCCCCCTCCTCCCCCCCCCCCCCCAGTGTTCATAATCTCTCTGAAACAATTCTTTGAAAGTTATTTTTGAATACTTTGCCAGTGTTTATTTTTCTGAGTTTCATATCATCCAGTTATGTTTTGGGCTCTCAAACTATATTGCTGTAAATAGCCTTCTTATTTTTATCACAGATAATGCATTTTGTCAAAATACACTTTCAAATAAATCTTACACTGTACAATGCCTAATTTACTTTCTTAGAATAGATACCAGATTTCAGTACACATCTGACAACTTGTCCTCACAAACTGGTACTCAGAGGAGCTTATACTATTTGAATTTAAAGCTTTTAAAGTCCAGTTCCCTGTATTTATAATGTAAGAACTGAACAAAAAAAACCCACCGGGCCCTGACACTTGATACATTTCAGCCTTGAGAAAATCATGGAGTCTTAGAGTCCTTTAGCTTGGAAAAGACCTTTTAAGATCATCAAGTCCAACCATTAACCTAGGACTGCCAAGTCCACCACTAACACATGTCCCTAAGCACCACATCTTTTAAATACCTCCAGGGATGGGGACTTGACCACTTCCCCTTTTGGGGAAGAAATTTTTCCTAATATCCAATCTAAACCTGCCCTGGTGCAATCTGAAGCCATTTCCTTTCATCCTATCACCCATTAGCAGGAAGAAGAGACTGACACACACCTCCACTACACCCTCCTTTCAGGTGGTTGTAGAGGGCAATAAGGTGTCCCCTCAGCCTCCTCTTCTCCAGGCTGAACAACCCCAGTTCCCTCAGCTGCTCCTCATAAGACTTGTGCTCCAGACCCCTCACCAACTTCTTTGCCCTTCTATGGGTATGCTCCAGCATCTCCATGTCTTTCTTGTAGTGAGGGGCCCAAAACTGAACATAGAATTTAATATATATCTATACAGCTATAAAAAGGATAACAGCACCATCTAAGAAGAGGTCTACACAGTTGTCAGCTCTAAAATGAGCTGTGGAAAATCCACTTGAATTTAGTCATTTCTAAGGCAGGATTTTTCAGCTAAGATGAGAATATCTGCAGATACAATATGGCTCTTTAGTGCCATCATTGTGTTTTTACTTAGCTTGGGGCACTCTTTACTGTGTAGCACAAGAATTTATGAAAAAAAAAGGAAAAGGGGCACAATAAATTTTTCAATGCTCTTGAACTTCTTCCTAGTCTGTTGACTTACACAGACTTAAATACAGAAAAATAAGCTAATTCATTAATGATTGTTTCTGAAGCTCCATTCCCTCAAATAAGCAGCCAAAATATACTTTACAAGTGCTTATGAAGTTTTTAGGACAAATAGATCTACTGAAGAACTCCATTGTTATTCAATGGGAATAAATTCACCAGGTTTTGATTTTGTGGTAGATGTGGTGGAATTTTGGGAGAGACAGTCATTTTCAAAACAGACACAACTTCAAAAGACTGTGTGGTTCACAGGGTCAAGGATGGCACTATATCTACAAAAATCAGTATAAAAGGAACAACTGCCATGTTTCACCTCTTCAGGGTTTCACATTCAATTTGTAATATCCTCAGTGGAGCTAGTATAGCAGAGGGAGATGGCTGTGATTTTTCTCAGCATTTGCCAATGTTGATGGTAATGCAGAGATCCGTTTGGCTGCTTGGTGGGGCAAAAATTGCACAGAACCCTTAGATCATGGAAGTGTTGTTTGAAAGTGACTTCTAGTCAAACCTCTTGTCAGAGTGGGACTGTCACTAACACTACATTCATTCAGCTATGGTTTTGTCCAAGTTTTGAAAGTCTCCAGACAATGTGTTTCAGTGTTGCATTTTTTTCCTGATGATTTTTTTTGTGTGTGTCCTGATTTCCACCTCAACCTCTCAAAGTTCAACGTCTTCTTTGGCCTTCCTGTCATATTGATTGCCACTACCAAGAAGTCTTTTTCTCTGTCATCTTTGCAGCTGCCCTTCAAGTAGTTGCTGCCTGCTATGAGAACTTCCTTAGCCTTCACTCTGCTGTGATAAGCAAGGTCAGCTGCCTCAGCTTTTTCAGTCAAGCAAGGGTTTGTAAAGTAACAAAGAATGTGGAAAAAGGCTATTCATTTTAAACCATATACAGTTACTGATGAACAACCAAGCCTGAAATGTCTGAGAAAACCATTAACAGAATTACTGTAAATATACAGTAATCTAAAAAATTATTATGACTAATAATATAGTGTCTTAAAGATCCTATTAGCATTAGGTACCTCTTGCTTTAAGCACTATGAAAACTCAAAGTATAAGAATTCCTGAAGCAACAGTTTGTCAGCCAGTCTATTTAACACAACAGTTGCTGTGGTCATTTCCAAATTAAAATTCTACAGAAGTTACGGAAAACTATCTCCAGTCCTGTCCTGTTCAGGCCTACATAGACAACAGATTTCAGGGATAAGAGACTCAGAAAAGTCATGAAGCAAAGGGGCTAAACTTCTTTAATCCTTTGTTCATTTTGTTAATTCCTCTCCTTTGGTCCCTTTTCAACTCAGTAAAACTATAGCATGTTATATCAACAGTCCATAGCAGACACCATACTACTATAGGTTAAGGTGTTATTCTGATGAAAAGCACATGTTAAAATCATCTTCCTATTTTTTTCTTCTGTTTCAACTGAAATATTTCCAGGGTATTAGATGAAGTAGGAGAGGTGTTTTTCCCTGATAAAGGTAATTCTAAGGGCATTTTCTACATGAAAAGGTATGCAACTGTAACTGAAAAGTGGCTTCTGTGACTAAGCTACCCTTTCAAAGTAATTTTACAATTGAGAAGTAGATGGCCCAGTTTTTTTGTCTTTTAACTAAAGTAAGATAGGGTTTTGTGCAGTAAACCTTATCTTTTCAAAGATGAAAGCTAATTAAATGCAAAGTTTTTAAACGTTAAGAACATCTAATATATAATAAAAGTGTCTGTTACTGGAAGAAATGCTAAAACCTGAAACATACCTTAAAATGGGATAAATGTGATAAATAAACATCAAGGATAGGAATAGAGGATTAAAATGCAATTTTTCCCCCCTTAAAAATTGTTAAGGAAAAATGAGGAAGAAACAGTATTATCCGTTCCCATGGGACCTATTTTCAGCATGTGCAGACACTACTGTCCTTCCTGAATATTTTATTTTTTTCTAAGAGAGTAGAGTTGAGATTTATTTCTGGTAAGACTAGCTGAAAAAATAGGACAGGAATGTCAGGACAAGCAATCATTCTGTGTTATGGCTGGAAGAAAAAATACAAGCTCTTCACAGTGACACTGGCACCCTCACAATTCAGTTAGGGAGATGGGATAATAAATGGGCAGAGAGCCATATGGCGGAGTAAGAAGAGACAAATAAATGACTGGAGTAAGAACCAGGATAGGACTAACTGCATAGTCAAATGAAAGACATTACCTCTATCAAGACAACTTAAAGTTCAGACTTGAAAAGTCAAATCTCTCAATAAGAAGTGCTGCAAGAACAGGGGGAAGTGGTAGTCTTTTAAACGGAAATTTCCATTAGGCAGATAGATATCATATTTAAAGATAAATGCTCTCAAACATATCTTGGAAAATTTGTTACACAAAGGGGAAATTGAATGAGAAGTATTTTCTGGAAATATAAAGATAATGGATCATATGTGCCCTTTATGTTGTGTGTTATGCATAAATTTATTTTGCATTGCATATCAGGTATTATGGCAACTTTGAGACAGAGGGCACAAGTTGTCATAACATTTGGAGAAAAAGACATCTCTTGAATAAATCGTGCATTAGGCCTGCTGAGTTTTTGTCTCATCGCAAAGTCTTTCATCTCCTCCAACATCATCAGTCTTCGACAAAGAAGGGAAACTGGTAAACAGACACCAAGTGACAGCTTTTGCACTTTTCAACCTTGACTAGTGAAATTCCCAGGATGCCTGAGTACGCACGGCAGGCTTGCTGATTTTCTCACAAATAACCTAGCAAATTCTCTGCAGTGGGCTGGGAAAAGAGGCTGTGAGCAGCTGCGTGCTCTGTCCTCAACAGGAGATGCCTGCAAAACAGAGGCAAACAGGTAAATAATGGAATGGTTGTTTCACAACCTGCCACGCATGGGTATTTTTGTTATACATATAAAGCTATGTCATAGGTAAATTGGGATGTGGCGTTTTGGGATAATATAAAAGAACTGACACAGTTGTCAGCAAACTTTTCTCTTTTTGACCAAAGGTTTCTTCATCAAGGGAACTAATTGGATTGCTATAAGCTGGACCTTGGGAGTGAACTAATATGTATGCTGTGTAAAATGATCTTTTGACTTGGCCCTGGAGCAAACAAGAAAGCAAACCAACCTGACAGCATAGCTGAAAGGTCACTTACATTTAGTTAAAACTGATTTTTTTCCATTAACAGATGACCCATCACTATCTCTAGTAATGAAAAATGGTTTCTATTTATTGAATGTATGTTATAAAAACTATACTTCTTTGATATGTAACATTATAAACATAAAGTTCATGTCATGAGGACTATTTGTGGCAGTGAGCGCAGCAGCTATCCAGCTTAGGACATGGTAATAAATACATTTCTAACATATTTAATATATGTAATAAATTTTAAAGTGTTCTTCTCCTCTGCATGGCCCAGCAGAGAGGGCACTGGTCTGGAAATTACTGGATGCAGGTTCTGGATCTACCTTTGCAAATAATCAGCTGCTGGAGACATAAATCAAATTCTGTGGTTAAAGATGATACATTTTGATAACAGAAGTCCTATTGCCATAGGAAGATCACAAATTTTAGAAATTCATCCAGTTTATACATCAACTATGTAATTTTTGGTTGAAATGGAGAATACCTTACTTCTGAAAATAAATAGAAAGGTTTTATTTTCTAACTTCATATTAAAAAAATAATTACATCATTTCTGTTAAAATTTTTTCTAGTTTACATTGACACAAAGATCTCATTCATTCGATTATTCACTTTCTGTGTTTCATCACATAGAGGGGAAAATAGATTACGTGAAGTTTGTTGGATGAAAGCCCTATGCTAATGTCATTGGATGTGCTTTAAAAACAAATTTTAATCTTTGATGACATTTGTTCCAAACAGAATTAAAAAAAAATATTAATCAGCATTTTTCTAATTTGTTGAATTTGTAGCCTCAGAAGTTGCAACGCTCTTCGCAATTAACAATCATATTTCATACTTATTTTCATAGCTACAGGATTATGGGTAGGCCAATCCAGATCTCTCTGTCTTCTTCTCTCATGAAACATCCAGTTGCAGAATGGGTCATGTACTAAGCAGGAGCCTGAAGCTAGCAGTCCTCTATGTATTTCTTTAAGTACATAGTAAAATGTGCTGGCAAAGGTTGAGGTCTGGTGACACAACATGCAAAATGTCACTGTTTGCAGAAAAGCAGACCAAACTGACCAAAATAGATGGAGCACTGGATTAGGGGTTGGGAAGAGTCACAGTGTGGTAATGCGAGTTAAGTAAAGCGTACGTCTGGCTGAAGGACGGAACAAGACAATAGGCTCCAATGAACCTATTTAAACAGTTGATACTTGACAGGTTGGTGAAACCCAGGTCAGAATCAGCAGCACCAAAATGAAAGAAGCTATCATGTTTTTCATGAGGGTCATCTCTGGGTCCCAAATTCTCAAGCAGATTACTCAGATGACTGTTAATAAACTGACTGGAGTTTTCTCACAGCATGAGCGACCTCCTTCCTAAATGCATCTTCACACCTGGTGACACAATCTTGAATCTGATTGCTCCATAAACATTATAATCAGCATTTTATTCACAAAATATTTGTGGGAAAAGCCATTACTGCTATCATCATGGCAATTTTTCCCCACAACCACCTTTAAACCTGAAAACTCTAAATAGCATGAAACAGAAAATTTTACAATGCATTGTTCAGGTAAGTGAGATCTATTCAGGGAGGAGTCCGCACCACACTAATTTGTGGCTACCTTTACCATAGCTCACCAGTATCTTAGCTGGTTTAATAAAATTTATTTCTTCTTCCTTCCCTCATTTAAGAGCACAGCAACTCATTGCAACTGTATAAGAAAACACAACAACATAGGACACAACAGCCAACCAAAATTAGACCCACAGAACCTAATTAGCTGTGTTTGAGATGTCTGACAAGTATAGAAGTACCAAGCTAGGTAGTATAGCACAATGAAAACATCCAAATTTCATAAACTGGCCCTAATGCTGTCATATTGCAAAGCTCAGAAAAAATGTGTTTGTGAGCTAACAGTGAGCAGGATATTCAACAAATACACAAAATATAAATTTGTATTTCCATAATGAAAATAGACTTTGAGGTGTGAGGCCATAGTTACTGGAATATAGTGGAAAAGCCTTTCCCAAAGGGAAATTATATTTGCAAATGAATGACATGATACAGCATAACTTTTGAAGCCATAGAGGCAAAATGGCAATTCATATCTATTTACTATTTTGTTTTCTGAGTTGTTTTTTTAAATGTCTCAAAAGTGGTAAACAGTCCTGGATTCAAACTAGTCTTGCCATTTCATTCCCACCTGTCTACAAACGATAGTATGATCATATTGATTCAAGTGGATAAAAAATAGTGAGAAAACACCATTTTACTTACAGGGCATTCTTAGTTTCATCTTAACACATGAGAAAAGAATAAGGGCATAAACATACCCTGTGACCAGTTCCTTCCAGCATGGGTCATCTCCCCAGAAAGATTGCACCCCACTTTGTTCTCACATGTCCTACAAGGCTCATCTTAGCTAGCTTGCTTGCCCCGGGAAGTCCAGGCTCTAAGCATCCACTGTAACCAGCACCAGTAAGACAATTAGCTTCAGGCACTTTTGGGACTGGAAGGAGACAAAGATCATTCATCCTTTTGCCAACCTCACCTCCAAGCAGAGAGGTGAATACTAGGCCAAAAGTATGCCCTTGTAAGTGCCAACACAGGCCTGTCAAAGTGGTTATAGAATCATAAAATCATAGAATAATTGGGGTTGGAAGGGACCTTTAAAGGCCATCTAGGCCAAGCCCCCTGCAATGAGTAGGGACATCTTCAACTCGATCAGGTTGCTCAGAGCCCCACCCAAGCTGACCTTGAATGTTTCCAAGGATGGGGGCATCTACCATTTCTTTGGGCAACATCTTCCAGTGTTTCACCACCCTCACTGTAAAAAATGTCTACCTTATGTCTAGTCTAAATCTACCCTCTTTTAATTTAAAACCATTACGCCTTGTCCTATCACAACAGGCCCTGCTAGAAAGTCTGTGCCCATCTTTCTCATAGACCCTCTTCTAGTACTGAAAGGTCACAAGAAGGTCTCCCCAGAGCCTTCTCTTCCTGAACTGCACAACCCCAACTCTCTCAGCCTGTCCTCATAGAAGAGGTGTTCCATCCCTCTGATCATTTTTGTGGCCCTCCTCTGGACCTGCTCCAACAGGTCCATGTCTTTCCTGTGCTGAGGACTCCAGAGCTGGACGCAGTACTCCAGGTGGGGTCTCACCAGAGCAAAGTAAGGGGGAAGAATCACCTCCCTCGACCTGCTGGCCACACTGCTTTTGATGCAGCCCAGGACATGGTCTGGTCTGGATGAACTGAATGAATGGTTTAGTTGCCCAGCACTCAGCACCCAGCAAGGGGCAACTCCGTGAGGAAGGACCAGTGTGGTGATTCAACTGCAAGAGGGGGAAAGGTGCCATGTCCCGAATGTAGCAAAGTGCCTTTCTACAACCAAGGATCGGTTGCACCTCACCAACTTGAAGAGGGGGAGAGTTACCCTGGTGTCTGTTTAACTTTGCTAAAGGGCAGTCTGGAGAACTCTGGACTGGGCACTTTTTTCTGGTGATGAGCCTTGATAATTCTGCTGTCCCAGAGCCATCCTCTCTCTCCTCCCATCTTCAGGGATCATTCCTCCTTTGCAATTAGGCAAGACACATCAGTCCCAAACCTCAGTTCACCCGGTGTCGGTGTACAAAGAGCTCTGACTGAGGCAGTCAGAGAGGCAGCCCAATGCTGCCAGCCCAGCGATAAAGTGGTGTCAGCCCCACATGAGCCACACTGAAACTACCCAAAACTGGGCATACACAGGTTTGTAATAAGCTTGTTGGTACTGCAGTCAAGACATCTGGCAAACATCCAGAAATCCAGACTTTCAAGGCTGGTTCCAGGCATCTTGTAAGGCTAGCACTGGAGATGTAGAAAGCATGTATGCCTACCTCACTCCATCAAATTTGCAGCCTGGCTTTCCAGCTTAAACTGCCAGTAGAGGTGGATATGAGCTAAAATATCAATATTTTTTTTGTGCTAACACTGACAGAAGCTTTGCACAGAGAGGCGAATGCTGGGCTATGGATTCCAGCAGAAGGGAATGCATCACCAGCTTGGACACTGTCCAGCTCCTCTGCATGTACCTCCCCTGTACACCGAACACCAAGTATTTGCAATGCAGGCTTTTGCGGCTGTGCCAGGTGAGCCATGCAGAGCTAAAATAACGGAATTTCCACCAGGCATCAGTAAAACCTGGCAAAAGTTGACATCAGTAATTGAACTGTTTGCAGACTAAGGAAGAAAGGGAGAAAGTCCTGATAGGATAAAATGTGATCAGAATAACAATTCTCTGCTAAGTAGCTAAAACACACGCAATGACTCCTGGGAAGCGAGAGAGAAGATGAAAATACATCAATTAAGACCTTTATTTAGCCGTTAACAGGCAAGTACATGCAATACCATGTGCCTTTGCACAATCAAGTTCTAACAAGTTAAGAGATGTCCTTCAAAAAAGCACTGCCATGCATTACTCATCAGGATGAAAGATAGGAACGTGTTGGTTGTTCCTGTTTTTGAATAAAGGCCGATGGAACTGGATCTGTGTAATGGGATGTGGCATGAGAGAAAACAGCACTCAGTTGAAGGAAGTTTTTATAGTGGTATCTAAAAAGCAGCCTTTTGCAAGCACAGCATTGCTTTTCATTCTTTGGGGTTTTAAATTTAATCATTGGTATGGCTGTGGATGTTCAGGGAAGAGTGAATCACTGAAGTTACACAAATATTTAGTTTTTCATGCTTATTCACTTCACACTTGTCAGAACTGAGGGAGGGCTGAGTATTTGCCTGCAATGCTTTCCAGCAGTTATGTTGCTATTGCAGCACCTGTCCTTTCAAAGGAGCAGTTTGGCCCATCCCATTGCCTCTGTCACTTCTCTCATTTTAGGGTCCCAGGGACAAGCAGAACTTAAAGGTTGCTAGCCCTGTCTTCTTTCGACACAGTGGGAAGACATAACTGAAAGAATCTCAGCTCATTTCATCTCATGAAACTTTCTGGCTTTGCTAATCTCTTTCTGTGACACAAGGAATGGAGAAACATTAGGGCCCTAAATTAAGTACTGGATGAGTTAAAAACTCCTCAATGTCAAAAGCAAACAGAATGTAGCAACTGTAAATGAAAGCAAGAAAAACAACAAAACTGTATAACAGCTGTTGATGTGGTTACAAAAAACTATTATTCTATGAGAAACAATTAAATCAAACAATTAAGCAGGAGGTTGGCATAAGGCAGCTAGGTAAAGCCTAGGAGTATGGGAAAGCAAACAGGTTAAGCAGGCTTTGCTGCTGTCTCAATATCCCTGAGGTACCTCTGGATAATACTAGGCTTGCTTTGCTCGAGTTTCATTGGAGTTACATCAGAGATGCCAAAAACTGGCGTTGTACTTAAGGGAACCCTCCCCCTTTTCCCCCTAAACTTCTGTTATGGACAATTATAAAGACAGAGAAGCATTTAATAAATGGTAAGTCTTGCTCAGATTGCATAAATTAGCAACTGCTGAAGAGAATCCAGTGGGAAGGCTGATCTGAGGTTCCCCTCTCGCATCTGGGATTCAGTCCTGACAACTACCTAATGTCTATTCACTTACTTATTTGGTTCAAGATTTGAATTGCTGATACAATGATAGTGGCTTCCTATTTTTCAGAAGGCAAGGTAACCATACATAGGTCAAAACTACTCTGCCAGAGTGTAATCTGGATTAGCTAACTTTGTTTAATATGTATGCATTTGTGAAACAAAAGCAACAATTCTTGTGCTCATTTTAAAAGAGAAAAGGCCAATCAAGATGTTTTAAATAAATATAGATAGATATCGAACAAAAGGAATAAAAGAAACAGGATATTTTCAAAGTAATATTTGCATACGGAAACTGTATAGAGATGAAAAATATTCACTGTGTACAGGGGAAAATATGCCTTCTGATTAACTCTACAAAATATTAGATAATCTAAGCATCCACCTCCATTCCTCATTGTATGAGAGCAATTTCCTGATTTATTTTATATTTACAAACCCTCTTTGATGCCAACATGATGTAGGATAAAGCAAATAATGTTTTTATGGGATCTCCCATTTCATTCCCAGTCAATATTTTCCTGATTATTTTAAATATTTCTGTAATAATTTTACTGGCCTCATTCAGTGCTTAATTCATATAAACTTTACATTTACTTCCCATAATAATTTGAAAAAACAGAGCTGTAAAGGCAAAATAGGGAAAATATGCAAAATACGGAATGGGGTAAAATGAAAACAAAACATACAAGTTCTAACGAGTGTCCATGTCCTGTAATTTGCCTACAGCTTTCCTGTTGTAAAATTAGTTGTTTATGCCATTTTATTAGGGTTCCGTTCATGAACAGAAGTCTCATCAGGCAAAATTGTTGATCACAATGTCTTTGCAATACCGTGGAAGACGATCCCTGCTACAGGTGTAGATTACTGATGCAATGCTTTTGCTTCATAAAGTCATTGATGGTGGACATGCAGGGTCTGGAAACCCTTAGCAGGGCAGGACTTGGGGCGGAGTCCCCAGGTAAGCTCCCCGTGTGAACTGGCAGGCATTTCAGCTCTTTTCTTTACCTAACTCTCACTTTCTTTGTGTTTGGTAACCTGCTTTTATATTAACCAGCTAGTTTCCACTTTGTGAACTGCAGGGCAGCCATCCAATCTGAATGGAACCAGCATGCAAGAGCCAGCTGGAGAAAGAAAAGGTAACTGCAGTGTCTCTTTCCTGAAAATAGCATCCCTACCCTCCAGGTTAGAAGTGTTCACATAAGGTGATGCTACCCTTAAAATCACATTTTAAAATTAAGATCTTAAGAAACAGAACAAGGAGGATGATACAATTCTAGGTTGGAATGGAAATGGCACATTAGAGTCCATGTACATAACCTTTAGTCATAACCCCCTGATTGTCTGCTCTTCACCTCCAGGTTGCTTCAGACTGTATTGCTGGGTAGATAGGCCCCGCTCGACAGAAACCTCATGCTACACCCATAGCCCATTTTGCCTTTAAACATGCATGCATTTTGCACTCAACAACCCCCCTTTACACTAAAAGTTGTAGGAAGAGACAAATAAGACTTCTTTCTGAGATGTATTTTTTGAGACCCTCCTTGATCCCTAATAGGATGGGGAAAATTTCTTCTGCTTCAGGGAACAAAGACACATTAACATCTCAACCACAACTTTGTCCATAATTGTGGTGTTCTAGTTGTGCTGTACACCAATTTCCCCATGTTTACAGCTGACGTAATACTTGTTACAAGACTGTTCTAAAGATAATAAATTAATACTTATAAAGCACCAAAACTTCTCAGAAGGATTACATGTAGCAGAACACTTGAGATATACCAAGTATCTTGAGACATTGTAATTGGTTGTACAATGTCTTTTAGAAAGAAATACATTTTTCTGAATAAAGTAATAATGAATTTTAAGACAGTGTTTTCTGTGACTTGAATTCCTAGGATGAAACTTTGTAGATTTTTCAAGTTTCAAATGTCCTCTTAGAAAACCTCAACCAAACAAATAAGAGAAGAACCACTCCAGCAAAATATTTAAAATATTTTTTGATCTTTTAAGAATGAACAGCCTGGTTTTAATTTAAACTCCTCACATATTATATTTCAACTTGTAGCTCAAGGTAACCTGATACCATTAGCCCAAGGTTGCTTCTACTTTAAAAAAAAATATCGAAAAGGAAGAATTGCATGGCCCCTAAACACATTAGCTGATACACACTTTTGTTCTGAGACTAGGACTATAGCTGCTTAGACTATTCCTGACAAGTTCTTTCCTAATATTTTCTTAAAACTTTCCATTTCAGTTCACTTACTTTTCAAAACTGTCAGAAGTAATCATCCCACATTTGGAAAACTTATTCAAATAATTTAATTTGATAATTTAAAAGAATGGCCTAAGGGTTTGGAGGTGTGTGTGTGGGAAATCCAAGCAAGTAAAATACATTAGAAAGTTGATAATATCTCAGATCTGAAAGTCAGCCATTTAAAAACTGGCTTATCAGAAATCCTAGAAGCTGCAGCATATAATAACAAAATCCTGTTCCAAAAACCTTTAACAAACACAGAAAAAGAAATATAATTTACATATTATTCTGAAAATGTTATAGAATTTTAAAAACGGTTTTATTCTTAATTTATGTTTTAAGTAATCTCTTAAATGTAGTAAAAAATTATTAGATATGAGGTTTTATAAAAGTTATCCTTTTTTTAAGTCCTTTGTTTTAGAAAGAAAACTTTAATTTGAGCTCAGAATTGGAGGATAGAGATGACATTTAAATATGGAATGGTGTTTCCTTTTTTCGTTAACCCTCCATTCCATTTTTACAAGCCCAGAAATGATACTACAGTAGACCCCAAGAAGAGCTGAAATACCAGTATGATTTGGATTAAGTTGTATTGTTTGCTAAAAGCTTGTGCAGAAATGCTAAGTGAGAGACAATTCACAACGCTCATAAATTATATAGTTTACTCTCAACAACTGTTAATCTGAGATGAAGCTTGCCGGTAGGGGTGGAATGTGCAAGCTGTAATGTCTCTCCCAGCATCAAGTATGTAGGAGGTGTTTTAAGAAACAGCCAGCTCTAGCAATGTTGGCACAGGGTGCCTTGTTCTGTCTACTTTTCCTTAATGATACTCTTCAAATTACTTGGAAGTTCATCCCACACATGAATAACCAGCATGTTCAGGACAATTAGATGAAGAGTAGGCTGTATTGCAGTGCCTTACCAAAAACTGTATTTCCAAATTATAACAGTTTCATCCTGAGTGGGACCTTGACCTTCAAGACATATCTACACTGTCCTCAACATCCTGTAAACTTATACCATGCATATTAATGTGTGAAAGGCACATTGCTCGCCTACTAGTCTCTCATGACACTCAAGGTGTGTCTTGCTAGTTCTAGCTTGCAGAAGCAAAGAGTTTTCATTGATATGCTACAGGGTGTTCAACCAGTTCTCACTATATCTGCAAATAAACAAGCATGAGTACAGATATAGATAAATATTTTATCTACGTGGAAGCCATCATATGAGAATGTTAATCCTCAGAAGTGACAGTCGCAACTTCTGTGTATGCTTTGTTTTTAGAAGGATATCCATGTATCTCTTTGTATATGGTATAGGGACATCAGCTTTCATTTCACAATCAAAATGTGACATAGCATCCTTCCAAACCTTTATAGCAATGGAAAATATGGACACCGAGAATTAGTAACTACTCAGTGAAAATTCCAACTTATTAACGCCTCAGGAAAGTTATGATTAACTCTTTATTCTCTTTCATATTTTAAGTACACCAAAGTGACAATCTGAGCCCAAATCTGAGATGAACCATTGTCTTTCTCAGTCAGTCAACATAGTTGGATTAACTTCCAAAAATGTTCACAATGCTTGTGCTCTCTAGAAATGCTGAGAGGAAAAATATTGTCTCCTGTGGATTCCTAGAGTTCCACTATGATACAGAGTTGATGACCAGAGGGGATTACTATCATGAGATAAATTTGCCTGTGTAATGCAAATCATCGAACTTCCAGGATCCTCTTCTGCTCAAGGTCCAATACCTATAAACAAAATTCAGCTTCAGAATAAATATCCCAAAATATGTAGATTTATTCCTTTATATAAAACTCCTCCAACTCCCATCTACTCTCCACTGAGAGATTCTCTATTCCCATGATAGGACCTCAAATTCTTTCTTATTTTGATTCACTGCCTTTTCATGAGAGTTCTGACTTGACAACACCTTGACACAATGCAGTATTGGTCTCTATTTTTCCAATGGTATCATAATTATAGCTTTCCCATTTTGCACAAAGGCATGCATTTAGGTCTTCATATCTTCTGTGAAAAGAACTTTTCCCATTAAACAATGAGCCATTACTCAGTTATCAGGGGTAATGGAGGATTAGGAAAAACTAGATTAAAAAAAATACAGATAATAACAAGGACATGAATTACCCAGTGAGAGTACTTTTAGTACATTCTCTTCTCAAAGCTTAAAAACTCCTGTTTATCCAGTTTTTGCTCAAGAACCTGTTAGTATCAAGCCCTCTTTATTATGCATTTCATGGGCAGTTCTCTATGTGATATGTGCATGGGAGGGGAAGGAATAGGGAAAGTTGTGGTTAATACACAGTTTAGATAATCCACTCATAAGAATCAAGTTACCTGAAACCTGAAACCTCTGGTCCCTGTATCTCTTCCTTTAGTACCAGTCCTGGTATTTCTGATATAACAGGCATGTACATATGCCCAGTTTAAAACTAACACACACCACTTGATTTCATGGCAACTATTTTCTTCTTTGCTTGAAACTACGTCTCCCATGAGGAACTCCTGGGAGCCAACAGTGCTGTCATCCTCTTTGACCATGAGGCACATGCTCCCAGGGTTCTTCAGATATCTCCCCACCTGACACATACGGTTATAGTGGTCACATTTGGTTGATGTTTTGGACAGAACATGGTGCTCTAGCTCTTCATAAGAAACTCAGATTTTGAATTATTCATGACTTTCAACCTGCTTCTGACTGCAGCAGTTTTGGCTCTCAGTCTTGGTCTGTATCAAAGAGTGAGCTTTAGTCAAGACTGGGTAATTTTCTTTCTCAGCATATTCTAACTCCTTGCCTAAGTGTTAACTCTGGTTTTCCTCAACATATCTATGTGCTTTGGCCTGTACCCCAGTCATGATTTAGCCTGTTATCACAGATTCCATTAACCTCAAAAACTTGTAAGACTGGATCTGCTGCCTTAGAGATGAACTGCTTTATGGGTGCATTTTTTTAAGTCTCATATTTTTCAGAAGAATCTCTGTATTTTACACAGAATGTTGTACTCCCTGAACATTTCTTATTTCCAGTTTCATCATTAACCCAGGTATAAGTGACTGACTATGCCTTATTAAGAGCAAGGCCATCTGTTGCCAGAAATAAGACCATCTTCTGATTAGCTAGCACTCATCATTTACAGTTATGGCATGGATTGTTATTTAAGTGCCCACCAGTCCGACATGTTTCCAGGGAGCGTCAATGATGTTTTTAACTGATCCACTAAAGGTGATTTTTAGGTGCCTTTAATTACATTAATGTGCTTTGCTTAGTCAACATCCAGAGCCAAGACCATTAAATAGATCTGAACAGGAGCTCAAGCACTGGTGTGCGATTGTCCATACAGCTCAGTTGCTAGTGGATTCCCTGCCACATGCACAAACTGGCTGTTCTTGAGGAAGAGTGCTTAGCTGAAAGGACACAAGCCATGATGTACCATTTGCTTGCAGGTCCAGAGAACAGCTTCTTGCATTTTGTATTTACCAGCATATACATAGCCAAAGCATCTGACAGTGATCTACTTCCTTCAGCCATTAAGCTTAACTGATCACTGAAGCCACTGAAGAAGACAGATAGTTCCAACCAATGTGGTCTGTAGCAGTTCAGTTCCAAACGTCCACAGCCTATTCCCTTAAAATTAAAAGCGCTTAGTTTATTTTTTGTCCACAAATGGTGTCAATGCTAGGGGAGGAGAGGGAGGCAGGAGCTCATAAGGAGGTTGAGAACCAACACAGGGGCTACCAGGGAAGTCCCTGTGGCCAGGACTGAGCCCTGTCTCTGATCTCCTTGCAGTTTACACTTGCAGGTGGGGGAATACAGGCTTCCCTTCCCCCCACACTCGCCTTGGCTCCCAAGTGACATATTATCTTTATTAGTTAACAAAAATTAGGCCACACACTAGTTATCACAGCTTAATAGTCAAACAATACTAAAAGACTGCACCTGATAGCAATATGTTTAATAAAAGATACTGGCCATGAGGCTGGTTATAGAGAGACAGTGAATAGACAGTGTTCACACTCAGGTTGCTGGTAAAAATATTCACTAATCTTTAGCCAAGAAATTACTCTCAGAATACCCTGCAGAAATATAATGAAGAGTTTTCCCTTATAATTACAATTAAAACATACAAAGTATCTCAACACATATCCTGCCAGGTTCAAATTGCTTTAGCCTGTTCATCAAAAAGTCATGCAATGAAATTAAGTTTTTTATGTAAGTCCAAGTAAACTAAATCGGCACTGACATTCAGTTGTTGGACAAAACATGCTTTCAATATATAGGTCTTAGTATTAGGTGACTGGTGTTGATTATATTATCATCTGCTAGCTTTCTATTAGTAAAGCTTCAGACCAGCTTTTACGTCAATTTACTCACAATTAATAACTAATTTTCAGGCCTGTTGTTCTCTGGAGACATTATTCAGTCTTTCTTTGATTTCTATGCTTCTTTGATCAATATCTAAAGATTTAGTTTGATATAAAAAAGCAGTCAATAAAATCCCTTGCTCCCATGCTACATTGTCTCCTACTGAAGATTATGACACAGAATAAAAGCTTCATCATTTAACTACTCAATAAACACTTGTATTTACTTGTATGATTACCAAAACCTTGCCACACAAACCCAATACAATAATTGTGATAAAAATATACCATTTTTGCTATCAAGCCAGCAGTGAGCAATATCAGTGGAAATTTGCTAATGAGAACTCCTTGGTTTATTTTTCTCTTCCTCTTAACAGAGTGTAAGAGGGTAGTTGCAAATCAAGCTTCATTTGCACAGGGGTTATTTTTATCAGGAAAATATACGTGAACAAGAGGTGAACAATCATCCAGTTTTCTGGTTTACGTGGGGCTTCATCCCACAGGTTCTGATTAAAATAAATACTGCAGAATTATGAGTTGTGCTGTGTATTTTGAAAGCCTGTACACAGCAGGAGCCTGAACATGAACTGCTCAAATATCAGGAAATCACCCAGTAATAGTACAATGGCAGATGAATTTTGAGGTTTCTTTTTCTTATTTTCATCCATTTTTTCTGATATTTCTGCGATGCCAGAACTATGTGGAGTAATTTCGGAGAACTATGCTCCGAAAGTTATGGTGAATTTAAGCTGCCTGGTACTTTTGTGTCATTACTGCAACTAGGCTACTGCTCTCAAGGGTTCTGGATGCTAGATCCATCTGTTTCTGAAAGTGGGAATAGGGTATTTATAACTCATTACCTGCTTTCATAAAACATAGAACTTTACTGGTCTGACAGAACGAGAGGATTTAGTTTTTCTCTCTCACACAGCAAAGTCCCAGCCCACTGAAGGGAGCAGCTAGAAATGTAACCTGAGCTGCAAGAACTCCATCAGCATGAGACCACAGTTCAAGCCTTTATGCTTAGTTACTTTTTTCAGAGGTCAAGACAATTACATTAATTTTTTGTTTTATTCTTTCCACAGAAAAGGGACTGTTTAAATTGAATATGCAATATTTTCTATTTATATTTACTCTGGTGCTGTTGCTTCACAACTAATTGGTTTCCATTCATCCTAACATACCTTGCAGAGCTTCAAACATGCCTTTCTGTTGCTGTTGCAAAAACCTCAGTTGTAAAATCCATACAGTGATTTCAGATCATTTTGCTCAGTGCTCAGTGGCCTCAATTTTGCAAAGGACTCAGGACTGTAAGGTAGGACACTGTGGCATCTCCAGGAGGACTCGTTGGCCAGGTGGCTCCTGAGTGTTTTCACAACTGTGTTACAGAATAGGTTGTGTAATTGCAGTTTGCCCAGCAGCCTGGTATTAAAAAGTCAGTTTTTTATCCATCAATAGGCAAGTAAACCAGAAAATAACTCAAGTGATAATTAAACAGCACTATATGCAAAAAGAGAGCAAGATGTCTAAAGATGATGAGCTGAACATGGCCACATACGTAAACGGACTAGCACGATCCACCTGTCTTTTACAAGTTCAGCTAATAAAGCTACGCAAATAGATTACGTTAATTTGACTAACAACACTCAGTGTCATTATTAGGGTTTCAAGTTGACAAGCTTGCCACTGGGAAGGATGTACCAAATACAACATAATTCACACAACCAGACTGACTGGGTTTATGTAGGAAGTTTCAGAGAGCGGTTATTTTCCATTTCCAGAGAAACTGTTGCTTCATTTAACAAGTGCCTTTCTCCACTCCTGGGGATCCTCTGGGAACACAGTTAATTAGAGAGGGCTCCACGGGAGCTCTTACCACATTTTGTGATTTTCCCTGTTCATTTTGCACCTTGCAAGGCAGAATTCCATAGGTAACTTTAAAAAATCAATGGGTTCTGAGTCTTTTATGAAAAAAATGCCTGTTTTATAAAATGCCAAAGAGAAGGAAATAGAGATGAAAGAAAAAAATAGCTACAGCCCACTGATGCATGCTATTATTCTATTGACAGCTGTATCACATAGAAAATTCAATTAGCATTAGTTTAAACTGACTTTGAGGTTCATTACTGGCTCAACACACAAAAAGCTCTCTAACATTAAGGTTTTCACCGATAAGAGTGTTTCTTTGCATTTATTTCTAAATTAATATCATACTTCTGTCTTCTTTTTTAGTCACTTTACATTTTTGGTGAGGCTTTTTCTGAATGGAGAACAAAATAATAAGCCTATATCAGGATTTATAAAAGAAAACAAAAACCTAAATACTTTTAAAAATTATTTGTAAGTCATAGAAAGGATGGTTAAAGTTAAGTGTTGCATATGTACCCTACAAAGTCACTTCCTAGTTTGAAAATGCCTAAATCTACAATTTTTAGTAATTTGTTTTGAGAAGATAACAGGACTGGAGGAAGGAGGGGCACTGGAAGGAGCATATTTTTATGTGGGTGGGCAAAGAGAGGGCTGACAGAAATAGAGGATGTTTTGGGCGGTTTTGGGTGAGGAGGGGGAGAACTGGCAGGGCAGATGGCTCTCTTAAAAGAAGGATGGCAGAGGAGACCTGCGTGGCATGCTGACCAAGAGGCAGGAGTCAGGAGGGTCCAGGCGTGTCCAGAGGTCTGGGTAGGAGAGAGGAGTCCGGATACTTTCAGAAAGAGATTTCTGTAGCAGATTACAGATGTGTTTGGGGGAAGAGATGAAGGCAAGGGATGCTCTTTCTTCCCTCCTTTACTCATCAACTTCCTCCTTTTGTGCTCTTCCAGGGTGTAAGAACAGTGCTTCCCCTTCTTCTCCTAGCAGCCCTTTCCTACCAGGAAGAAGCTCAAACCATCTTCTTGGGCCTTTGGGACCTCTTGGCAAGGGCAGGTCTGTTTCCTTTGGAGGAAAACAGCAGGATGCCGCAAGGGTGGTTTTGCCACTGCGAGTGCATCAGGGTGAGTGGGGCTGGAGGAGCTGGGCTGGACCAGGGGCTGTGCGGGTAGACAGCAGGGCATCTTCTCAGGCAGGGCTGCAGCAGATGCCCTTCCATGCACCCCGAGCCACCGCTGCCCTCACCTCAAGCTCATGCCAAGCCTGTTCTCCAGAAAAAAATGGCTGGAATGCAAACGTCCTGCTTGTAAACTGTCTCCCTGACTTCCAAATTCTTTCTGTAGTGCTAGCTCTTCCCCATGGATCCTGGGTCCGTGTAGGGAGAAGTGGCAGGGCTTCAGCAGCGAACTCTGTCCCCTGCAACTGACTGCTCTCCCCACAGCAACAGATGTAACTGGGAAGTGGAAAATGTGGGCTTGGATACTTTTGGGCCAAGGAGAGAAATCTTCTCTCTTCTGAATAATGGTTTTAAGTACTGGGCTACTTATATGTTACTAGGGAAGAGGGTAACTCTTCCTGATATATTTGGGGAAAAACAAAAAAACAAACCCCAAGAAGTTTTAGATTTTTATGAAAGAGAAGATATTTTCAGCACTATAAATCCAGAGTGCAGAAGGCACCTTCTATCAGCAGGTGACTGGTCAATAAATGTCCCAGACAGACTGTCCTTTAAATTTCCTGTCTTGGCTAATTCCTGTCTTCTTTGCATGTTGTCTTCTGATCTCTGCTCCTGCAACAGGCTGGAGGCACATGGGGATGGCTTTGGATCCTGCCATAGCAACCAGATGACTAAGTCCCTTTGGCAAACTTGGGCTGAGATGAAGTGGAAATTAGTATAATTTAATCTTTCCATTAGGACATATCTTAAAAGTTTTTAGAAAAGTGATTCCTTCATTTTATCTACAGATTCATTGACTATGAAAATTAAATTTTATTAAAGGAAATACAGTGTGCTGCTCTCAGTATCACTTAGGTATTGAGAAGTCAACTGCATGCTGTGAACATCTTCCAGTGGAAGCTGTCACCAATGTAGATGGCATTTAGCCAAAAAGAGGTAGAACAATAGGTGCCAGCCTAGCAAAAAAACCCCTCCAGCCTCAGAGTCACAGACAATTCCAAGCAAGCTAAGGTCAATCTCCAGCAGACAGCTATTGTCAAGGAACATTAAATGGGAACACCTGATTTGAAGAGGTAGTCTAGCAGAAGGAGCTCCACTTAACTATGACTCTTAGAGCTGCTGCTCACAGCTCCCCATTTGCTTTGTGTTCCTCTTCCTTCTTGAAAAGCATGGGCAGGACAGCAGTGCTTTGCTCATCACGAAGGACCTGTTTGTACTGAGAAAGGTAAAATGACCTCTATTAATTCATGACTCAAATGAGTGGTTACTTCATCTGAGTTTTGAAATGACTGGCATTAGAAAAGGCTTTGCATCTCTGAAGGGACTCTCTGCTACGCAAGCAGAGGAGGCCTAAGGTAGACACTTTAAAAGCTCTCCACCTGCCTGGCTCAGAATATGAGTTGTTGACTTATCACTTGGAATATGTAGATCTTCATCTTTAGCATGATATGGACACAAATGATGTTTCTGACAACTTGGCATGACCTAGACTATATTCTTTTAGTTCCTCCAAAAGAAACTCCCTATATTTCTAGCCATACAGATGTAAGTCCTGGAATATAAACTCAAAGTTTTAATATAGCCAGATCAGGTTTGATAAAGCACCAGCGTGTTTGGATTTACCTGCAATATCTGTCTTCACAATTTAGTTCTTTCAAGCCTGCTCTCATCTGAACCATTACAGTACTTAAATCAAGCTATACTGGCATGCTCTACCTGCAGGAGATTGTGAGTACAGCATTCTGCTCATGGGAGTGCTGAAAATTAAGGAACTGAACTGCAACCATTTACATTTATCACAAATTTGCAATTATCAATTGTGCCACATACCATATACATCTCAACGGAGTTTATTAAAATGAAGAAAATGTGCAGGTAGGTTTAAAAATAATTGTTTACTAAAATATATCCTACTAAATATAATGCAAAGGATAATTTCTCTCCATTGGATATTGTATAGTGCTTTGTAGCCATGGGAGAGGAAAAGAAAACCACCCAAAAGACTTGCTTGAGGCATTTCTTTTCTCTACATCCGTTGTGAAATCTTTTCAGCTCTTGGCAGAAGTCTGACATTTGCATACAAAGTCAAAGAAAATAGTTACAATTTTATACATTAAAAGAAGAAAGAAAGAGATGAAAGATTATTGGTTTAGTTTTTTTTTTTTTTAAAGAGGAAATTTAGTACATGCTAGGTTTTGGTCTGTAATATCTAATGGACTGACATTACAAGAAAATAGATGTAGTTCAGTTTCAAAATCATTTGAATGGTCCGCTTGAGAATTCTAAAAGATAGCAAAGAAGTCAAATAATTAAGCCATCTCAAACAATGCTCAAATGTTGTTTCCCAGAATTGTGAAACCTAGGGAGTGAAATCTGAATTCTGTTGTTAACGAAGTGGAGTCCTTCAGGACATGCTGTGACTATTTCTCAAAGTACTCCAATAAATGCAACCTCATCCTGAAGCACCAAAAAAATGTCATCCTCAGCTTTCAGCTGGGAGAAGCATCTGAGCAAGTGATAAGTAAAGATCACAGTAGAACTGAAAAAAAAAACCAAAAACCAAAGTAGAATGTTTCATAACTCTCGTACAAAAATGCAGAGCAGAAATAATCAGAAAGTGATTGTATTCTGGAGGATGAGTGGATGAAGGTCAAATTCTCAATAAATATCAAAAACAGGTAAACTGATTTTTAGAACTATTAAGAACCGAGGACAAAACAAAAATGTCATTATTTTCTGCCAGTTTGTGATGGTTCACACACATCATAAAGATTCAGTACAATCCTGACCATCTATATCAACAAAATAAATCAAAAGGGTAACAATAATGTCTGAAGATGTGGAAGAGCTTGAAGAGTTACTAAAAAAAATATAAAACTAATTAGCTAAAGGTGACAAGAAAATTATGATAAAGATCCAGAAAATCACAAACAGCAGAGATTTGGAGGAAGCAAGTAGGGATGGATAGGTCACTATTTGTCATAATATCTTAGGAACAACAAATGAGATGATGAGCTAGCAGATTTATAGCTAAAAAGAATTACTTTTTTCCTGTGCAATGTATAATAAAACATAGAACTCATTGACAGGACATATTAAGGAGGACAGATTATAATGAAATTCAAGCAAGGAAATAAATGGAAGACTGATCCATTGCTGAGCATTAAAACCATTGCTATTTCCAGCATAAAATATCCTTGAATAACCAGAAGCTGGAATGATTTTCTAGAAAAAAAGATCACTTTATCCATGTGTAGTACTTCAACACTGTCTCTAATCATGCATCTCTGACCAATGGATCGAATACCACTAGGAAATAAAAAAATCTCTTGGTCTGTGAGGAACAACAGGACTAAACTAAATGACTTGGACATTAGGAAAACATTTTTCACCAAAAGGGTTGTCAAGCATTAGAACGGGCTGCCCAGGGAAGGGGTTGAGTCACCATCCCTGGAGGTATTTAAAAGATGGGTAGAGGAGGTGCATGGGGACATGGTTTAGTGGTGGGATGGCAGGGTTAGGTTAATGGTTGGACTTGATCATCTTAAAGGTCTTTTCCAACCTAAATGATTCTATGATTCTATGTCTTATGAGACAAATAATAAGAATAAAAAGATGAGAGGTTTAAAATAGTAAAATCAGAGGTGAATCTGCTCTGCACATATCCTTTCACAAATGCATCGAAGCAGCTAATATTATGGGCCGGCCTGGATGCAAAACAGGGAAAAGGATATGCAGTAGGCCCAAAGGCATGTGCAGATTGCTGAAGTAACAGGGCCAGGACACCAGCTCAGCACTGTCACTATCATCTGTACCGTTTCATTCCTAGCAGGCTTCCAGGCATGGCAGAGCTGGTTGTAGGGCTGTAGCAACTATCAGACAATACCCAGGAAAGGTCTGAGGAACAGCATGAGCCAGGGATTAGTTCCAGTATGCAATCTGGACAGAGCTGGGCTGCTTGGATCAGGGAAGTGAGTTTAGCTATGGCAAGCTGTACTAAGTCACTTGCCCTCAGGGCTACATAACAGGCCCTATTTTCTGGTTCTGGTATGGATATATGTGATTGCAGGGATTCCCATTAAACTTTTTGGTAGAGGGGATGGGCTGCTTGCTCTTCACCAACTCAGAAAAGGCTGGACAAGCAATTCCCAAGATTCATCCCAAGAATTCCCAAGAATCATTAAGGATATAAGATTAAATGCTGAGAGGCATATAGCCAGGATCTCAGTATAATGTCATAATAGGGCTGAAAAAGAGGTTGTACTATAACATGCTTCCTCATAGCTGTGTGCAGGTATCGTCTTGTCACCACAGAAAACAGAATTGGGGTTTGTCAGTATTGTTTAAGGCTCAGTGGAGATAAAACCCACACCACTGTTCTTGGGGCAGGAACAAGGAGGATGGGCATGAATAGAAAAAACATGTTTTCATGGATGATGGTAGCTGGTAAGTAGATTATCTGTCTCTTCGAAAAACAAGGTTGTGGGGTTTGTTTGTTTTGTTTTGTTTTGTTTTTTTCTGAGGCTGCACTGGGTCCTGCAAGTGTCTTAAACATTCCCCTAGGAGAAGAATTAAAAGGCCTGGCTGCTTCCATGCTTTGACCCCTCCTCTTTAAGACCACGCAAAGACATAATTCTTACTAGAGACCGTACAGAGCATGTGCCTATTTACCTCAGTTATCTCCTCATTGCCTTTGCGCTGGTTCAATATCAGGCAGTTGCCCCACCTCCAGCCATAATATCTATAAATATTTCTTAAACTCAAGGTGCAGCCAAGGTGATGGATCTTTTAGAGAATGTATACGTTCCTGTATGTATGAAAAAGATTCATATAAACAGTCATTTCTGCATCAGTGTTGTGTTCCTATTTAAAATTCACAGCAATAAGCAAGGCAAGTACAAGACTCTTGAGCCTCCACCCACAAATTGATGACTATACAGATTGACAGAAGAAAATCCTGTTTATAATGAATGTATAACAGTGGCGTAGCAACTTTGACATAGAATGAATAAAATTTCTTGGTGTAAAAAATGAAATATTTCTGTGCAGCCTGTCAACCACCAAGGCTTGTCCTTGCCTTCTTCATCTTTACAGCTTGGGCCAAAACTGCGCACTTGACAATCAGGCCACTGCAAAGAGGGTCTACTGGGCCCATGGGCTCTGCTTTTCATTTAATTTCTTTTTGAAGAGGAAAAGTAATAGTATTTCCCAAGCATATTCTATTTTTGACATCAGAATAAGGTCACTAAGTCAATTATGTCAATCTTTGACATGATTTCTCCTTCCTAGTTCAAAGGGCAAAAATATTTAACTGCTGCCAACTTTTAAATAGTCAACACTATTCACTAACAGGAATGGGTTGATGTGAAGCACCCAGAGCTGTTGCACAGTGTGCATGCCAGGGTTGTCTCTGTATCCCAACACTCAGTTAAGAACAGAGTTCTGTTGTCATCAGAATGGCTACAGCTGAATAAAGCAGAATTAAAGCTGAGGTTGTGGAAAATTAAGCAGCAGCAGCAGAGCTATATGTATGGCTAGCAGGCATCAGCCAGCCACTTCCAGCAGAGATGAGCACAATGAAAAAAGATGGCATTTACTTATGTAACAGAGAGGATTTTTTAACTAAGATATCTATTGCCTTCCTTGCGGGTATGATGGTAGAAATGGACGGTAATAATTTAAATGGCTAACCTGGCCACAACCTTGTAATATTGTTAGAGAGAGTAATCTAAACCTATGAAGAGCTCCTTTGACCTACTCATTCAGCTTGCTTAGTTCCAAGATCTGTGTAAAGGAGGAAAGAAAGTTGCATTTTCAATTGCATGGACTTGAAGTGGATGAATATTGATAGATTTTTATTGAATTCACTAGGGAGGTTAGAGACACGCAGAGTCAGATTACACACCCCAAAGATGGAGGAGTTCTTTCTCATAGGCTCACTAATTTCAGTAAGTTTCCTCTCTGAAAAAGGACTTACCATCCTGAGAAATAACTGCCTGAACTAGCTCAAATTGTGTCATTTTGACTGCTTTGAACAGCTAAAGAAAGGAGAAGGAAGCTACTTTTCAATATGTTTAATGCTTATTTCTACGAACAGGCATGGGAGAAGCCATCCTCTATGTACTTTTTATTCTGTGGTGACACAAAATAGCAAGTGCCAAACAACAAGCATACAAACCTGCTGATGAAAGAAGTCAGCAGAGTCCCATTTTATTGAAGGAGAGGAGGTGTCAATTACAGACCTCATGGTAACTGAGCTGCCAAGAACTAGTAAGTATAATATTCAAATGGTGCATTATTTCCTGATTCTTACACGTTCAGATATTTAGACTAAAGTAAAAATGGACAATATTTTTCTTTTTACTTTAAAAAAGTTTTTCCTATACTTCATGTTAAAGTGTTTTATCTGCAAATACAGGAGAGAACATAAGGCAGTAAAAAGGCAATTAATTCATCCTTATCAGAATGAAAACTATTGCAATATCCATAGATCTAAAGACAAAAGCAAGCTTGAAGCAGACATGCTACATCAGGAGTATCAATTTTTCATCAGCGTGCAGCAGCAAGCCCAGTTCTGGCTCATGGGAAAAGTGCTGGTCCCAGTGGCCAGGTGTTCCCCTGGGGATCTAAGGCCCAGGTTAGGTGTCTGTTCTGTATTGGCAGGATTTAAATGTCAGCCTTCCTTCACTGGTTTGGAGAAATGCCACTTCATTGCCACAGTGGTTGCTCTTGAACAATGTGTTTGGGTCCCTCGGCACTATTAGTGAGTGCATTCAGGTGCACTTCCCTGTTGGCTTGCACTTTGTCACAGGTAAAGGCTTACTCTACCCATGCCTATTTGGCATTCAAGTGAGGCACCCCTATGCCTAAGTCTTGTTGAGACCTCAGTCCAGCCTTCGAATATCTTGATGCTAATTATGCTATAACAGCCACATGAAGTTTAGTTTACATTTGAGTAGACTAAGCCAAAGTCTTGTCACTGAAACCCCTTGGGATTTCCTGTACACAGCCTATTTTGTGAGCATGGGATTCATTTCAACTCATTGAAGCCACCTAAAAGTTAAACTGCCAATCTAAGCTACATGACCTTAAAGACACCTCTAGAAGATGATTCATTTCACATACCACGAACACCTCTCAGATGCTCTTTTCTCTCTGTTGATCACAGAAGGAGCTGAGGTACCTCACTTAGCCTATGATCAAGGAAAAAAAAGGAAGAATTTAATGTTAGGGCTATTTGATCTTACACTTCTGTTTCTTGTAATTTATTATGTCTTGTGTGTAAATTAGGTTCTGTATGGGAAGCGTTGGTTGTTTTGTTACCAGTGGTCACTAATATACTTGGACAAGTAATATGCTGTCATCACCTCAATACTAAGAAAAGAACCTTTGCATATGGAAACTTAAACCTGTAATGTCTTATTGGTGCTGGTTTCAAATATTACAGCTGGCTAGAAGTAAACTAATTTAAAGCACAATTTTTTAAAAGAGCAGAGGAAAGCAGCAGGTCAAACCACATGAGAGAGTACAGTGAGTGGGAAGGATGCAGCTTTATGTTGATGATAATTTTATTCTTTCAAGCTCAAGTGACTTGCATTATCCTTTCTGCAGCTAAAATTCCACTGTGTTTATGTTAGTTAATCAAAAAATACAAGCCAGTTATTTTCCCCATAGGCAAAGGATTTTCTGTGAAGGCATTTCAGCTACATACTAAAATATAAATGCATTGAGTTAGCTGTTGATTTCCCTTGAATATCTAAGCACACACACAAATTAGCTCAAAACCTTTTCTATTAGACAATGGTCACATTAAGTAATTAAAAATTAGTTATCAGAGCTTCTTTTGTCAGTAATTTATTCTGTAATTCTTAATAATGATACAGTGGAAGAAGTTTATTAGCACATTAAATTTACTAAATAAATATTGCGTATGTCATGTAACTGAAGTTTGAGCTTGGTTCAGATTTGCAGAGGTACTTCAATTCTATTTTTGCTACCATTTCTTCTGTCCCTATGCTGTTCTTCAGAGTAAAGTTTTAACACACTATTATGGACACACAAAGAAGGGAAGATTCACAAATACGCAGATAGAAAGAAGGATTATGATTCCCAATTATTTTTAATAAATTTGATACCTAACTGCTATTTATGCCTTGAAAGTATTTCCTGAAGAGATTTAAATCAAAGAAAAAGCCAGAATCTTCAAACCCTACTGAATACAAGCAAACTTTGTGCATGCAGGTGAGGATTTCAAACCTGCATGCTATTTTGGTACTTACACAGCCTGCTTACGCATCATATCTAAGCACTTAAAAATAGATATTCCCTTCTGTCCTCATGAAAGAAAAAATCATGGGTTAGTTATCTTTGGGTTTCCTACCCCAAAACCAAAGTGCATGGGAGAATTCATGCTGGGTTTTTTGTTATCCTTATTTCATAGTTAGTACCTAGCACCAGTGAGGGCTGTGCTCTACTGCCTTGTAAAACTGCTGTTCAAGACCTCCTCTGCTGAGCAAAGGCTGGGTGTTGAATGTGACCTTGGTGATGACCAGCAGTGGAGATTCACAGGCAGCCAGGGCCAGTTTCTGTGGCAAGTTTGATACCAGACTGCATTCAGGAGAAATAAAACTAGTGCTAACAGCCACATTTTACCCAGTGCTTTGGCAAGGTCAGCGAGCTGCTGCCTTTTTCTAACAACTGGAGCAGAGAGTCTATTGCTCTTTCACACTATCAGAAGCATTGCTGTAGTCCAGTTTGACCTCACACATACATGAATCTCTCTGGCTAGATTTATGATGTCAGATGTGGGTTTGAGGGTTGCGTGAATGTAATGTATTACCAAGGAGAGCTCAAGGACATCAGGGCTGCAGACTAACAAAATGCAGAGTCAGGTGCCATCGTTTGGGGAATATAAGAGCAAAAGGTTCACACCTTTTTTTTTCAATCTAGCTGACATATGGCTTGAGGTATCCTTTCTCCACATGTCATGAGACGTGTCATGAGAGTTTGGTGGTTATGATTTAAGTGCACTTACTATCAGAGGTCCATTCTGTCCTGCTAAATCTGGATAAATCACACCTGAACTCCCAAAAAGCTTCTGAGAGGGCTCAAATATAAGATATAACTTATTTTTGTAATACTTTGTGAGGGAGGTTTTGGAAACCAGAGTAACTTCAGCCTCTAACAGCCTAGATTTTTATCCTGAAAGAAAGTACTCAAGAGAGCTCCCATTTATCCCAGCAGTCAGAAAGAGTACTGGTTATTAGCAGTCTACAGTCAACAGAATATTCCTATGCTCTCCCTCCTAGTCTTTTCTGTGGCGCCATATTTCAGATAGAAGTGCTGAGGATGCTAGCAGCTGACAGAGGCAAAAGATTTTTTTTTTAAGAATTATGTATACACTCATACATTGATTATGTGTGTTCTTTAGGATTCATTGTAGAGTTTGCCATCCAGATGGAAGTTGATAGATCTGAAGCAGGAATCTTTTGTTTCCTGTACCTTATATCGTACTAACTAGTAAAACCTAGTAAAACCTAGTTGGTATTAATCCACTGGTAATTTTAAGTGTAAAACCAACCCTGTCTGTGATCAAGACATCTGAGAAAAGGAAGGAAAAAATGATGTGATAAAGAAGAATAGGTTTCTATAGCCTTCAGCTCCCATGGTAACAAAGGGGTTTGTATCAAAAGTTCCCAGAGTAGGTTTCAGGAGATAATATGGAACATCATATAACATTTCAAAGAAGTTTGAGATGCCAGAAATGCATTGCCAGAAGAAACATGATAAGGGTTAATCAACAGATCATTTTTCTGTCTGATGTTCTTGATTTGATTTGAGACATTTCTAACAGAAAATGAGATATTTTATTCTGTATAAATACATTTCCCTAGAAACAGTTTTAGACCCACTCATGCCCAAGTGGGCATTCAGAGCCCTCCTCCTTTACACCTGAGTCATTCTTAAGTTTCCCCTTGTGATATGTAACAAAGTCTTCATTTTTTTGTTAGCTGTTTTTCAGATACTGCTTTCTCGCTAGCTACTTAGCATGAACTAGTTTCCTGGTTTATGTGATTCACTTTATGAAAATTATTTATTTCCTATTAAATCCCTTCTACCAAAAAACTTAAGTGAATCGTCATACCATTCATTTTATCCAAAGTCTGTGGTTTTGATTACACCGTGTTTAATCCAATAAAGGATGATATTTCCTAAGTAGCATTATTTGAAATTAGTCTGATGAGCAGAGCAACAGGAGGAGCCAGAGAGCAGAGCAATAAACAGGAAAGGGCGTTGTGACAAGTAGTGTGAGGAAGTAAAGGCTACGATGGAAACTGAGGCAGCAGTGGAAGCAACCCAAAAATTGGAAGTGCGTTATCCTTGAGTAGATGCAAGCTAGTCATACAAAAGAATTATCACCTGACATGTCTTCAATTTTCATGTGTTCTGAGAAATAGGGATAGAGATGAAGAAGAATGGGTATTTGAAGAAACAGCAGAGAAGAGATAAAGTTTCAGGGACAATTGAGCCCTTGCAGATACCTGCTGAAAAACAATGCCTGGAAAACAGATACCAGTTCAAGAACAAAAGATTTATGAGCAAGGCCAAGGACTGTGGTGGCTGGTGAAGCAAACAGAGCTGTTGACTGTCAGATTAGATAAGAGGATTAATTCATGTTATTTCTGCTTTGACGCAATCACAATGAGTCACAGAAAGCCACCGACTTCAGCAACAATCAAGACAGTGTTAATGTTTTTAATGCAAAAAAATAAGCATTCTGAAACAACAATCTTTGTGCTAGCCATTTGTTCTACCACACCTAAGAGGATAGATAGAGAGGGAAACATACTGCATGAATAACCATGAAACTGCCCCTTAAGTATAATCTTATTTTATTTTATGTGTATTTTACACTCCTATTGTATATCCCCAATACATCTGAGGCACTTTATTTTTCTGGCTAAACTTCATTCATTGCCTTTAAATCCATTCTACATTTGAACAACAGCAGGAGTTCTGTGTTCCTTATAAAAATTACATAGGCAACACAAAGTATCCTGTCAAAATACTTGACATCCCAGCCTCGTAAGTATTTTGTAAGAATACCATAATTACCTTTTAAACAGCTTTCAATTCAAGAAACCAAACACACCAAGTTAAGCCTCTTAACAGAAGGTAGATACCTTGTCTCAGACCTAAGTAATTATTTCTTTCCATTAACTAGCCACTGAACTTCCCAGTTGCATCTATCAAGAGATCAGGGGGTTTTTTTTGGTTTTTTTTTTTTTTTTACTTCCAAAGCAACTAACAGCACAAAAGGGAAGAAAAGATAACAGAGAATTCAGAGGGTAGCATAGGTTTGAGATCAGAAGTGAAGGTGCTTTCTGGGAGGTCTGCAGGGAAAAAGTGAACTTGAAGGGGGAGAACAAGTTTTGCACAATAGTATGGCCTTTGAAATCAATTTGAGTCAACAGAATTCAACAGGAGCTTCAAAGGCTGATTTCAATGATGACCCACTCTCCTGTGAAATAATAATGTAGTCACCTGGCTTGTTTTGCAGGAGCTGTTAGTGGAATTCTTCTTGAAAGAAACTAGGTCTTTTCAGTCAAAACGTATTTACTGGTTACTGACTCACTGACTGATGACAAAGGAGTGAAGCACACACCAAGCCCATCAACAGAAAAGTCAGAGAAGTTTCCTACTTTCTATTACAGTGAAAGAAAGGAAACAAATGTTGTTTCTGAATAAAATTGTGTTGGCTTTGGTATTCAAGAAGTAAGAGTTTTCCACATGAACTTTTGAACTCCACTGCCCAAAAACTTTGGAGGAGATCAACGTTAGCCAGGTAAAAAGTGTTGGATAACATTGTCCTGGTTTCAGTTGGGACAGAGTTAATTTTCTTCCTAGTAGCTGGTATAGTGCTGTGTTCTGGATTTAGTACTAGAAGAATGTTGATAACACACTGATGTTTTGGTTGTTGTTGGGTAGTGCTTAGACTGGCCAAGGACTTCCCAGCTCTCAGCTCTGCCAGGTGCATGAGAAGCTGGGAGGGGACATGGCCAGGACAGCTGACCCAAACTGACCAAAGGGCTATTCCATACCATAATATGTCATGCTCAGTATATAAGTTGGGGGAAGAAGAAGGAAGGAGGGACATTTGGAGTGATGGTGTCTGTCCTCCAAAGTCACTGTTATGCGTGATGGAGCCCTGCTTCCCTGGAGATGGCTGAACACCTGCCTGCCCATGGGAAGCGGTGAATGAATTCCTTACTTTGCTTTGCTTGTGTATGTGGCTTTGCTTTACCTATTAAACTGTCTTTATCTCAACCCACGAGTTTTCTCACTTTTACTCTTCTGATTCTCTCCCCTGTCCCATTGTGGGGGGGGTGAGCGAGCGGCTGCATGGTGCTTAGTTGCCAGCTGGGGTTAAACCACAACAAACATGTAGCTTTTTTACACAAACACTTATGTTTTAACTTGCAATAAAACTGCAGATACTTAAATGACTTTATAAGTTCACTTAATAGCCCACTTTGTGGTTATACCCATAAACCTGCTATGAATTTCTGCCACTGGGCCCTTTTTGCATAATAATTAGGTTTGAATGTGGACGTATCATCCTTAACTGCCATCCCTTATCTACTTGGAAGATCACCAACATCACCATACTTTGACTGAACTTCCCCCTTCCCTCTTTTCATGAGCTTCTTACCATCTCTTATATATCCTTAGATGCTTTCTTTGTTTATATATGGATTTTGGTTCATTATCTGTCAAAAACCCATGGATCTCTTTGTCCTAAACTGTCTCCTCTGCTATGAGGCATTCTGTCAGTGTTTTTAAAATAACACTCCTACTGCTATTTGAAACAATGCCCATAATGCTTAATATTGGCAAATTTCCGGTTAACCACTGCATTCCCAGAGGAATTCTGTGCAGTTTTCAAGTGAAAGCAAGAGTCTCCATTTCAGGAATATGCAGCATGGAACAAAATATCAAACTAAGGTGGTCTCAAAGACACAGCTGCAATGCAAGAGTGATTTATTCAAAAGAAGCAAAGTATTTGTGTTTCCACTGCCATTGCGTTCAAAGCCTTGTTGTTCTTCTTGTTACAGTTAAGTTTGGGGAGAGAGACGACATATGGGGTTTTTTGCACGTTAACATTAAAACTTTGTGCATACTACAGTGCAGACTTTGGCTTAGCTGAGAGTTAGAATTCCATTTCTGTAGCCCAATTTTCCTAATGATTTCCTCTATTTCCAATTTTCAAAGTTCTGCATCTGTCCCTGACTAATATTAATTAGGGTGCTCTCTTTAAACTCTCATCTGCTCCGCCAAGTGTTTTAAAGGGTGTCAAGCACACCATCCAAATTTTGTGTGCTGCTTCTGCCATCTCCTGTATATCTGTTTATTCTCTGACAGGTTTGCACAAAGCAGGAGTGGAGGAATAATTTAATATTTATCAGCAAAACCAGTTTGAGAATAACAACAATACAACCTACCGATTCTTCTTCCAGGAAAAAAATCAAACAATGAAACACAAAACTCCTGCTCATCATAAACTAATTGTATAGATCAGATACTTAGATGAAGAAAAAGCTTTTCATCTCGTACCATGATATTTTTACAAGTGGGAAGTAGTTAAGAAAAATACATGATGGGAAATGTTTGAAGAATGTCCTGGTTTGAGGGGGTCAGCATTTTATTTACTTGGTGCAGGGCATTATGGTAGAGAGATTTCATAAAATTAAATGAACTATGACAAATTTGCCTGTTGCACACTGTTTGAATAAGTGTTTATGGTTACTGCAGAGATCTTTCTAGAATTCAGTTGTGATTGGGTTTCTTAGACCTTTCTGGTTCTATTAAATGAGCTAAATATAGACTAAGGACTAACCTAAAGCCCACTGAAGTTATTAAAAGTTATTTATCTACTAAGGCAAGAAATCTAACCCCTCTTTCCTCTGCAGGTTTCAAGTCACCTGCAAATGAGCTTTTTCTTGCTTGTTTACGAGGGTTATGCTGAGTTTACCTAGCAAAAGGCTTCACTCTCGCAGAAGACAACCTTCCCTCCCATTAATCAGCTTCTTTCTGTGCTGGGGAAAGCTCCTATACAGCTTCCTTCTGAGAGTCCCAGAGAGACAAGAAAAACTGCATTAAAAGGAAAGAGAAGAGGAGGAATTTGCAGATGCAAGGAAGACCAAGTGAACAAGTGCGAAACTGCCATCTCCTCTGCTGCTGCTGCTTCCTGAGGACAGGCCATGTTGCTTGGCACTAGACCACAGATTGTCCTGCTGTTCAGAGAAAAATGGAATAACACTAAGCATCTAAACAGTAATTCAAGAAAAAATGGTCAATTGAAGATGCCACTATTTTTAGGTAATAAAAAAAGACAGTCTCAAAGGGTTCAGAAGGGCTATATAATTACTGATGTTGTACATGCTCCAAGGATACCAGAAGAAATAAAATTTTCCTACAAGAGACCCAAAATCTGCAGGAAAGTTCATCTTTTAAAAGATAGCTTTTTTCAGAAAAGCTATATACAGAACTGTGATTCACCACCACCTAAGTAGCTTAAGAGAAGTTTTTAAATAAAAAGCAGACAAACAAACCCAGGCCTAGTGTCTTGCTGTCTCTCCCCCCACCTCTCTGCCTTTCTTACCCTCTTCCCAGGAAAGATTCAGAAGAGTTTCTAATGATGAAGAAGCATAGCCCTTATAAAACTTTAAAGAGGCCAACATAAAAAAGCTGCTTTGAATGTCTGCACATAGCCCCCTTTCGGTCTTAATTGCTAGTCACATTAAAAGCTCTCCATACAGACTCTAATTGAAAATGAAGTGTAGGAGAAATGAAATATAGCCTTATTTAAGTCAGTGGGAGTCTTATCATCAACACTGACAGCAGCAGAATTTAACACAGGATATTTACTATTACCATCCTGGTAAATAACTCAGCACCTTTTTTAACACTCAGCTGGAAACTTTCTAGCAGCACAGTACAACCAAGTCTTACAGCCTGATCCTCATTGTGTCACGTAGTCACAGTGAATATGAGCAAACCTCCATAGACAGAGGTGACAATAGTTACACGTTTGTAAGATTGCTTGGACTTTTACAAATGCGAGGTGTTAAGTGACTCATATGAGCATTATTACATAGTGCCTTGCATACAGGTGACCCTTAAATTCTTTGCAGACTTCAGTTCTATAAGAATTTTAAATTATGTTTTGCACTGTTCATTTTTTACAGCCATCATCCTTGCGACTATGGAAGGGTCCCTTTCAAGTCTGAAACACAGTGGAGAAAATTTTGCACTTCTTTTGCTGCTTGTTTATAACCACTTACTGGAATTCCTATTCAAAAACTATTGAAATCAAATGAACAACCTAACTTGCATTGTCAATTTGAATATTTGCAGCTTTCAAGAAAGCAGAAAACTGCAAACAACTAAGATTCAAGAGCACAAAGAAATTGTGACAAAATGTTTTCATCAGAAAGCAGATACTGTGAGGTATTAAAATTAGATTACTGTATATTAAACAGAAAATATGCTATCTGAACGAAAATGCACTATTTTCCTTTCCTATACAGCTATGCATGTTATGCACAGATATTACGTTAAGCACATAACCCCCCAAAACAAGACTGAGAAGGAGCGGTTATGGCATCAGAACCAGTGTTCAATGAAAGCACAGAAATACTGGGGAACTTAAGCATCACGAGGGTATTATTCATATATATTTTTGTGCCATTGAAAATGCACAAAAGCTGGAACACAGACAGCAATTTCATGTTTTTTATTAAGTTCATTCTTTTTGTTATTGTCATAACCCGTACTTTTTATTCACTAAACTGAATTTCTGTCAATACTTGCCTTTTAGCCCAGCTAGTGATTTTTTTCCTAGAACGACTCCAAAAGGGCATTCTTGCAACAGGAATGTACTCTGTATTTGATATATAAAAAGGAAGAACAAGCCAGGCATCAGGGAATGCTCTGTCTTCATCTGTTCCACAGACTGCGTTTTTTCCCCCTTTCTCTCTTTCTCTTCCTATTCAGTCTTGCCATTTAATTTCTTCATGCTCCTTTCCAGACCCCTACCAAATCTTTACTGAATAGAAGATGAACTATACCATCTAGATTCTCACCACTTGGCAACAGCAGAGATACCCTTGACCATCTGAAGTTAGTAACTAAAAGACACCAGTTCATTTCAGAACGAGTCATGATTCAATCTATTAATTCAATCTATTAAAAAGGCAGTGTATTTGACTAAGAGTTTTTTGGTTTTGATTTTCTTCTCAGTTAAGATAAATCTTTTCAGTTTTTGTAACATTATCTTATTTAATAAGATTTGTTAAAACAAATGTAAATCTCAGTGACATTTTCTTCAAAACAGGACCTAACTGGTTTCTCACTATTGACCGTATCAAGTATTAAAAACTAGGTTCATTGCCTTGAAAGCAGATATTGCTGATATACTTAAAGGTATTCTATTTTCTGTCAAAATAGACCCTGACATTTTTCAGAAAAAAAAAGAAGGCTCAATCTATTTTTATTTATTAATTGATAAGTCTAACAGGTTTAAGAAACAAAAGAGTCTGAACTGTGTGTGTATGGAGAACACTAAATTGTGCTTTATCATGCTTAGTTCTGTTTGAACAAACAACTCTGTAGTTTTGTTCAGGGTGAATTAATTTAATCTATTGGGCACAGTATTTTCCTACAGAATAAAAAAGAAATCCTACATAAAATAAAACTTAAAAGAAAATGGTATTCTGAAATTAAAGTTCTTCCTGTGCAGGCTTGAAATATATTTATTATATAGAATAGAGCATTTTATTGTGTCAAGGCTTCTGTAAATGAGGATAAAAGAAATAAACAACAGTATCCTGAAAGGCAGTTTACAAATAAATATAAAGTTTCTTAATGGACACTATATTAATGTGTCTTCATATACACAACCTGTGGTCATATGTTACCTATTTATTGATTGCTCTAAGGTAACTATTATAAACTAGAAGGCAGGCCTGGGTAACTAATATTTAGCTACTTGTGTATCTTATAGTAAGATCCAAAGCATGCCTCAGGGTACAGTGGTGATATGCTGAAAGGGACCATCACTAAGATGGACAAGGAGTGGACAAGGAGGCTCTAGAGCAGTCATTGCCTTGGAAAGATCCGGGTTTGTAGCAAATAGTTACAACAGATCACCAAGAGGAGACAATTCTGCAGGTAATTTTTCTGTTGTATAATTATGTAGGCTCAGCTTGTCCAATTGTATTTCTATTCCACAATACAATAACAAATCAGATGTTCCTTGAAATCTTCTCACATTGATTTGGGAATTTATAGAAAGTAGTCTATCTTGGATTCAGTTTTCTTAATTTTATGGGACATCATCTTCCAAGAAGACACTACATGACTGGGTCAAAGAAATGAAGGGAAGCAAATTTAGATACTATCCCACTCCCCTATTGACAAATGTTAAAACACAATGCATCCCTGACTGAGCTGTCTTGCTACATTAAAATCAACACATAGGTAATAAAAATAGAGAGTAGTTTAGTTAAATAAAATAGAACCACAGGAAGCAAGGAATTTTATCATAGTGCTGGTCAGCAAAGCTAATAATACACAAATGACAACCTTTCTAACTACATATGAGGGAGCTAGACTGCTGAAATGATAAAAGTTTCTCTCATTTTTAAAACATTTTAAAAAATGTTTTGGAACTTCCAGAATTTTGTACATCTCATGGAAGTCCATCCCATCCCCGTCCCCCTCCCCTCCGCCCCCCTTCACCTATACCATTCCCTTCATACAGAAAAACTTCTTGGGAAAAGTGAGGACCTCTCAGTTTCTCTATGCACTTGCTGGAGAAAACAAAAAAAGGTAGCAATGACAAAATAATTTTCAAATCTGGCAGCTAACCTATTAGTTGATAATTTACTATAGTTATTAATAATTAACTTTATTCATAAACCCTATACTTTCTGACTAATTTTCTTTTTCTGTGTCTATAGCACATTTTAACATTGGTCTTGTGACCCAATCCACAGCTTACATTTATTCAACAGATATGGTAAGTGCTAGAGTAGAAGAGACAGATAGATGCAATATATGGAAACTCTGAATTCTTTCTAGCTGAATATCATATGTAAGTTTTATCCATTCTATATACCTATAAAAGAAAAGGAAATTCAGGCTCACTGGCTGCAGTACTGCAGAAGGATCTCCTTATTGATTCCTGTAGGAACAAACAGACAAGTTTTCAGGTGCTGTTGGTGGATAACTGGCCACTTAGAGATAGAAAAGCAGCAAGAACTACAGACCTGTCGTCTTCCTGAAGCCACAAGGAGTCAAGGTTAGTGACGGGAAAGAAGAAGGAAAAGGAGAACCCATTTTTAAAAGGCTTACCTGAATCCCAGCTCAGAAGCAGTTAAATCACCCCACTCTGTTTTTCTTACCTGTATTTTCCCCCTTCAAGGAATTGAAGCTGTCAAGAGGTAACGCAGCAGATGCACCATCTTTCTAAAGCACAGCAGAAAAGCTGATAGTGATTATAGCAAGCAAAGGGACATCACTGAAAACCATCACCTGCGACACAATCACCCGCGACACAATCACCCACTTTACTGGTCAACAAATGGCATGGTTGTGCCTGCTGGACCAAAGTATTTCCCTGCTGCTCTTTCTGCTGTGATTGACCACAAGTGCTGTTCTAATTCAGGAAGTTGTCAGGGGATACAAAATGATATTTATGCACACACCCCTGCTGCTGGAACAAAGCAGGCGTCAAGGAGAAATGAGTCAAGCCAGTACAACTCAATTTCAAAACCTTTTTAAATGTCACCCAAGAAAGACTGATGTTGGAAACCAGCCACACATGTGCACACACAACCTCCCTTCTGTTTCAGTCCCGTGCATGAGGGGAATTTGGAAAGTGAAATGTGAAAACTGGGAGCTCAGTAAAGAAACTGCTACACTTGCTTTTGGCAAAGCACAAGCTACTCTGTGGGTTTCTTTGCAGAAGCGTAAGCACAGATGTGTTTATTCCCCATGACTTCCCACATGAAAATAACTTTGAACCAAGGAAGGTAACTTTGCTTTGTGCTGGTTCCTATCCTCATTAAAAACAAAGCTAGGGAGTTGAGCACTGCTTCTCCTCTGGCTTCTTCACTTGTATTTTGTGTACAAATAGTTGGCCTCATATCCTAATTTGACGCTCATGGGAAACCATAGCATGGACCGGTGGGCATAGCAGGGGACCAGACATAGTTTTATATTCTTTTACAAAGAAAGAGCTGCTCCCACTGCCCCTGCCTTAAAGCCCTTAAATTATTAGTATACATATATATGTATATATGTGTGTGTATGTGAAAGTGTGTGTATATATATGCATAAATAAGTATATATGCACATAGTGTGTGTGTGTGTATATATATATGTATGTATATAGAGGCTAGCAAATGTGATGTCCACCTATAAGAAAGGCCAGAAGAAGGATCCAGGGAACTACAGACCTGTCAGTCTGACCTCAGCGTCAGGGAAGTTTACAGAGCAGATCTTCTTGAGTGCCATCATGCAGCATGTACAGGACAACCAGAAATCAGGCCTAGTCAGTATGGGTTTAGGAAAGGCAGGTCCTGCTTTACTCACCTGATCCTTCTATGACAAGGTGACCTGCTTGGTGGATGAGGGAAAGGTTGTGGATGTTGTCTACCTAGACTTTATTAAAGTCTTTGACACTGTTTCCCACAGCATTCTCCTGGAAAAAAATCTGTCTGCTTATGGCTTAGATGGGCATACTCTTCTCTGGGTAAAAAAGTGGCTGGATGGCCAGGCCCAAAGAGTTGAGGTGAATGGAGTTAAATCCAGTTGGCAGCTGGTCACGAGTGGTGTTCCTCAGGGCTCAGTATTGAGGCCAGTTCCATTTAATATCTTTTTCAGTGATCTGGACAAGGGGATCAAGTACACCCTCAGTAAGTTTGCAGAAAACACAAAGTTGGGCAGGAGTGTTGATCTGCTTGAGGGTAGGAAGGCTCTACAGAGGGACTGGGACAGGTTAGATCAAGGGACTATGGCCAGTTGTATGAGGTTCAACAAATGCCAGGTCCTGAACTTGGTCACAACAACCCCATGCAATGCTACAGGCTTGGGGAAGAGTGGCTGGAAAGCCGCCTGGTAGAAAAGGACCTGGGGGTGTTGGTCGACAGGCAGCTGAATATGAGCCAGCAGTGTGCCCAGGTGGCCAAGAAGGCCAATGGCATCCTGGCTTGTGTCAGAAATAGTGTGGCCAGCAGGAGTAGGGAAGTCATCATGTCCCTGTACTTGGCACTTGCACTTGTGAGGCCGCACCTCGAATACTGTGTTCAGTTTTGGGCCCCTCACTACAAGAAAGACACTGGTGCTGGAGCATGTCCAGAGAAGGGTAATGAAGGGCCTAGAGCACAAGTCTTCTGAGGAGCAGCTCACCCTCTGGTGAGCAAATTACCCTCTACAACCACCTGGAAAGGAGGCTGCAGTGAGGTGGATGTTGGTCTCTCCTCCTTGGTAATGAGCAATAGGACAAGAGGAAATGGCCTCAAGTTGCGCCAGGGGAGGTTTAGATTGGACATCAGGAAAAATTTTTTCACCAAAAGCGTTGTCAAGCATTGGAACAAGTCTTAAAGGTCTTTTCCAACCTAAACAATTCTATGATGCTATGAAAACCTCAGGCCAGGCAGGTGTCCTGGGGAGCTCAAAAGGTTGGTTTTCACTGCTGCACTGGAGGTGTGAATCAGAGCATAAAGTCAGGCCTAATAATGTGAATTCTTTGTGTTGATGTCCTGTTTTTTTCCATCACAGTCTTCTTTCATGTTATAAAATATAGCCCACACCAGGCACTTCTGAAGCTCCGAAGTCTCCCACTTACCAACTTCTCTTTGAACCCTGACATGAATGCTTGAACAGTTATTTGTAGCTGCACAAGCCTTTAAAATGCCTCCCCTTAGATCCTGTTTTGTGAACAGCAATACTTACCCACAAATCTGTTCTCAGGATCGCAGTCAGTTGGTAGTATTTGGTAATGTGGAATTATTCACAGAGCCAGTTTCCCCTGTTAATGCCTACCTGATGAGTTTGTACAATACTGTCATACTTTATTTAGGTTGCTGCTAGTAGCTGATATTAGATGTGATGCATAGTGATTAAAAGGTTTTAAGATGCATGTTTTCTAATGAGATTTATTTAGTTTACCACCTTTAAGTTAGCTTCTAACCTACTGATCTTGAATTATCTCACACTTTTTTTCTCTCTTTCTTTATACATTCACATAGTGGAAATTAATTAACTGAGTGGTAACACTAGTGTTTTTCTCAAAAATTATATGAGATTTCCAAGGCAATTTCGTTATAAGTAATTATGCCTGAGAGTTTTCTTGTTCATCATTAGGATAATTTGCTTGGATTCTTTACAAGTCTTCAACTCTGTAGTATGGATCAATGGTCTTTCATAGATTTAGGAGGACTCAATTATTCTTTTTTTATTATTATTTTCTTGTCCTTCTATTGACACTTATTTGCTGTTTGAGCAGATGAGCAAGTGTAATGGGCACTTAACAAGTTTAAAACATTAGGTCATTATTTTTAAGTACTCTTCTCCTTTTCTAATAGTTAACATCATTACATATAGGATAGCAGAGCCCATTTATTTAGAAGGTAGAAGGCTAGGAAGGCAGAAAGAGCAATGGAGAGTGAGTAATGAGAACAATTTAAGCCAAAGGACAATGCTGGAACAAGAATAGATAAATATAAATTGCCCATGAATTAGATTAAACTGAATATTAAAAAGTTTCTAATCTCTTAATTGCTGTCTATTATAATCCCCACTGGACTCCTTAGCTTCTACAGATGGTTGGTTGTACCCGTAAGAAAGCTGGGATCTGACAGCACCAGCTTTCACATACAGATTTTTTTTTGACAGTTATTTCTTACTCTGTTCTTCTCTTGGCATTTAATAAGCTTAATAGTAAAACAGACAACAGTTTACTTGAGGTAACTCTTTTAACAACAACATGTGCAAGGAAAATATTAAAATTAAGAAATGTAAGATACAATTTTAGCCCACAGGAATCCTTTCTGGCTGCTTTGGTACCTCTCTCCTAGGTATCATTTGATGTTTCCAAGCATCTACTGGAGGTGCAGGACTCCTGAGACATTCTGCTTCCCCAGCAGCTTCCCATTTCAGCTTACTCCTAACCTGTTTTCCTTTAGGGTTAGATTTTGGACACCAGTAGAAGCTTTCTTGACTGGGAACAGGTTATACAGATGCTTAAGTGTGGTTTCTCAAAACTGACTAGTAAGCATATATGTGAATTCTGTAAATCCCATTGGACAATCCTTTCTGGAATGGGGAATTTCAGATACTTAAGGACTTTTCCATATGCTTCTGATTAACTCTACCTGCCAGTTATCCCCACCCAGTCTGAACTATCCCACTTATCCCACATACTCAAGCCGAGGCATACTTGGCATGAGTAATATACACATAAATTTTTCCAAGATATTATACCTATAAATGTTCAATTAATCTTATAATCTCTAGTTCCAACACAAGCTTTCTATAGAGTGTCTTGTCTTATGTCCCTGTCCAATAACCAATAGCTAAAGTAAAATTATGTAGTGCTGTCAGGCATGTAAAAAGAAAAAACAATCAGTGCTTTGCATATTTTCTAATCAGGAGCTAAGAGCTAAGCCTTCTGCTCAGCATCTGTTAAAGCCATCATCTGCATCACTATGCTTGTTCATATAATAGTTGTAGATGCACAATTAGTCCGAGTCATTCAATGCATCTATATTCCAGCAGAACTAACAAAGTTGCTTCACATAGAGTTCGAGAATGCAGCTTCAAAGTCCATATACAACTATTTTTACAGTTTAAGATTTCTATAACATGGAACAAAGAAAAACATACTCATTGTTAAGGATCACAATTATGTTAAGGAATAAGAAATAGTTTGGTGAGACTATGCTATTCTCATAGACTGGCTTTAAAAAAATTAAACCTATTGGGATTGGTGATATTGGTACACAAATCTGAAGGTTTTTAAGCAAGAGTTCTTGCTTACAACTGAACAAAGCCTGATGCAGCACACACAGTATTCATTCCCCTTGTATCTGCAATTCTTTGTAAAGTGAACCAATACATTTTTTGGTTTTAGCTCAATTTTATTTCTTCTGAAAGCAATAAAAAAAGAAAAACGTAGAAAATTAGTTGAAAGGAAAGAAATTTAAAAAAAAAAGAAAAGAAGAGGGTTTGCAGACGTGGATTATAATTAATTCACAGTTCTAAAATACTTATCAAACTAAGCTTCTGGGCTGCTGTAGTCAAGAATAGTGGTCCTTGAAAAAGAAAACATATGGACAAGAAAACATGGTAAAAAAAATTATGCTGGCAAAATGTTGGGAAAAAATATTCAAGACTGTTATACTTTACACAAAATTGTGAATCTATGCAACCCACGCTTATATAAGTGAAACAAACTTAAATCAATAGTATTTTAAGTTCCCACCTAAACAAAATTAACCAAATGCTTCTATGACTTCACATAGCAATTTCAGAATGGCTAAAATTGCATTCTTTGGAAAATATACCATTTGCCACAATAATGACTACTGTCCCATGTGAGGGTCATGCAGGCAGGAATGGATGCAAATCGAACTCTTCTCCCAAATAAAAAAGCAATTTTGTCATAGATTTGTAGATTGCTTGCTTCTGGTAAATGTTAACCTCTTGCTCTCTTTATATTTGAAGACAATGACAATGCTTTTGTGTTGGTTTATGCTTCTCCCCCTGGACATTTTGACTTTTCAGATATGACTGTCACAAAATTAATGATCCAGTTGACTTACTCGCCAGGAGGTTAGCCATCAGGGCCACCTGTTTGTGTGGTATGAGCTTGTCTTTTGTCAGGATGGTGGTCATCTTTAGGTTTTCTAGAGGTTTACCAAAAGTATATTCCACAAATACTTTCCACATTGATATATTATGTAGCAAGGTGTAGAAAACACTGTGGTGACTCTGACTCTTCTGCTGCCCATTCACGATGACCTCCTGACTGCAGGCATCAGCCACTCTGTCACGTACAGCCAGGAAAACCTTGTTATCCTGTCAAATCACAACTTTTTCTTGTCGAAGAGATTCAAATGAGGCTAGTGTCTTGGCCACTTTCTTCACCCTCCCTTTATTGCCACCTACTGTCCTTCCTTCCTTGTTCACTCACATGCCTATTTAACTCATAGAGAACTAGTTTCCAACTACTGATTTTTAAGTCTAAATCTTTGTCATTCAAACGACAGCCTGAATGACAGCTTGTGTTGTTTGCCTGCCTTCCTCTCCTGCTGTATATGTACAGTTTTTGCATTTGCTTTGACCTGAAGGATCACGCACCTTTGTGAAGCTACAGGTCTCATGCCTTGTCTTTCCTCTTCTCCTCATCAGTCAAAGTCTTAGTCTGCTAGGTAGAACTGTTTTTCAGTGAACCAGCCCTTTCTAGTCCCCAGATTTTCCCTTAGAGCATAACAATTATCCACCCTTACTTTTAACATTTTGCCTTGTACCATTACAAATCAGGATGCTATAGGCAAACAGAGGTTTCCTTCTATTCCCCTACTGTAAAGGCTAATGTAAGAATTCATGTTACTCCTAAAAGCTGTTGGGTTTTGGGGTTGTTTCAGTTTTTTTTTTCTTCTTGCATCAAAAAGCATAAAGTTGCTGAAGTTTGGGGTAGTATATGCAATAAGATTTTTTGACTTTTTAAACCCTTTGTTTGGTATTAAATACATTTTTTGATTAATGCCTGTTCTATGAGGAAGTATGTCATATCTTACTAAAGACGAATGAAATTTAACAATGGCATTGTTCATTTATATAGTACAGAAGAGTAAGCATGAGTTTTCTTTTTAGTGTGATGGGTTGACTCGATCACTAAAATCTAAGAGTATTTGTGGGCTATCAAGACCACTTGTATTCAATACACTGGAAGTTTATTCTCAAGTTTTAAAGAAATAGCCTGTGTTTGCCCCCTAGCAGCTCAGAGTGAAACTACTGTGGGACATCAGCAAAAGATGAAGCATCCACAGGCTTAAGCAGCGACTCAGGGAAGACACTCTGAACTGTAGTTTTGGTACTAAAATGGATGACTATGCTTACACTCCCTCTTATTCCTTTCAGCTCTGTACTTAATTGACCACAAAAGTAACACTGTAAAACACACATTAAGAAATGTCTACCTCTAGTTTTATTATTAAATAAAGTGAACTAAGTAAATGAAACAGAAACAATTGGATTGAGATTCAGATATTTCACATGGTTGCTAATACAGCAAAAGCAGCATTGAGACCTGATGCAGTGTCTGAGCCCTGCAGCTGAGTTCATGAGAATCTCACTTGATTAAGGAACATGGAAGTAAAACCTAAGGCTGTAACATCTCTGCTTACAGTCTAGGGTTTTATGCATAATTTGGTCTCATCTTTCCTGAGGTCATCATGTTTGTGGCATGACAACAAACTGCATGAGCATTATGGGAAGGATGGGATGATAGCTGAGGGTCTGCCATCAAAATTGTTTTTACAAGGCAGGTTTCATTAACATCAACGGTATGAATCATTACATGACAGCTTGCAAGCTAAATGCCTACAAACAGCTAATTGGTTTCATCTGAACATAAGACTCGTGACAGGCTCCTAGCTAACAGAAATGGTTGGCAGTCGCTTATGAGATGATTGCTATGACTATGAGAATTGATACAGACGTTGATTCTGTTATGACGTTTACTAAAATCCCATTTCATTTAGCACTGAGATGCTCCACCTAGAACATAAATCAGACACCAGATGCTTCAGAGGTAAAGATGATAATGAGACAGATGTGACAGGACCACTTCTGTTGTGTCTCTTTGAATGCATATTCTGTTCCACCCACCCACTTCACTCCAAGGATTATCTATTATCACCAGGCAAAAGCAGGAAAAAAATAATGAAACAAATCCTCTGAAAAGTTTGTGAAGTCATTCTGTACCTGAGAAAATCTGGCTGCATTCTTTTTGAATCATAACCTCCAGGAAATCTTTATTCCAGTAATTTCCTATGGTGATGCAGCAAGAATTAGTGTCTTGTAGTACAAGTATCACCACTTTTCAGCTCACAGCCATAAATGAGCATGAACACAATCATTGCTCTGCATACATTTTGGTGGAGATATAAATTTTAAAACTAATTTCTGGCTTTAAAAGTATAAATGTCTGTCAACTTAAAAGGACAGAACAGTAAAAAAACCTAAATACAGAAATGGAATAGACTACCTTCTCTCATCTTTTCTGAAGGCCTTTCTTTTAATTCCCCAAATCCCTTTTAAAAAGATTAATTAATCAGCTATGACTGTTCAGTTTTCAGCTGAAAGGACTTTGCAAACCTGCCTCTGCTTCCCCTTTCCATTTCCTTTTCTTCTTAGACTGGATTTATTTTCACAGACATTGCTATGAGGTGAAGAGATGGTGTGTCTGTGGTTCTATCCTACTTGCTGTACTGCAGTAATTTGAAGAAACTGAAGAAAGGTATGATGTAAATAAGACTCTGTGTGAAAGAAGACATGTCCATCTACATTTCATATCTTCATACTGCATTGCTTCCAGCTGCTCTCAATTTCTGAAGCATTGTCTGTAGGCTGCACTTGTCAAGGTCAGTTTCTACCTTGTTTTGGAGAGAGAAACAAGAGAACTCTTTGTCTTCAAAAAAATCTTCCAAATTATGTCAGGTGGATTTTAGCTTTTGATTTAATATTCTTGTAAGGTCACCTTTAAGGTAATTTTGTGCAAGGTAGTATGTTCACTGAGAAATGCTGAGAGGAATGATAGAAGTGAAAAATCTACAGAAAAATTTTTTCCACATCACAAAATCAAGAAAATCCATGACATTTCATGTTAATTAACACAGCTTAAGCTCCTTATTTTATATCTAAATAATTAAATGTTCAATGTGGGCTTTCAGTGACCTGTCAGCACAAAAAAATCTGGTACAAAACATGGGGTGTTGCTTGGTTTTGTTCTTTGTTTGCTTGTTTATTTAACCTGACCCATTGCAGTTGTGATTTAATGGTGGGGACTTGTCAGTGAACCAGCTGCTTCTCAACCTAAAAGACAGGATCTGTAACTCATGAGGTTGTGCTATTCCTATTAAGTGGGTCTGTCCCTACCAGCTGAGTTTAAAACCACTCTGTTATGTTAAATTTTTAAGTTAAATCATGCAAAACTAAAGGTTACATCAGCTACAGTGATAAAAAAAAAAGACACATTGAAATTTTTTGTCATCGGTGAGATGGATGTGGAGCTTCAGCAGGGCTGTCAAGTGTATGCTGGCTGCAGTATATATATCACAATGTATTATGTAGCCTGCTTATCCAAATTTAAAGTCAATGCCAACTGATAGCTCTTTAAATGATATGGCCATAAGTCCATGCAAAAGATAATGAACATGAAATTCACCCCAACTTGTCTGTGTGGCCATGAGACAACATTGAGACAAAGGAGGGAAAAAAGATACTGTACTACTGATGGGGATTGAAATATTTTGTTTGGAAACCCCCCCATTCACACTCATTTTTTCCACTTCTAGTTAAATTCTGGGAAATTTTGTGTCTTTTAAAAACTACTGCACTGGCATTTTAACTGGAAAAGCTTCACCCTTGTTCAAACATATCCAGGTGTGAGATCACTTGTTGGCAGTATGGGAGACCATGTCCAAGTCCCTTCCTTGATCATAGTAACATTACTGTAGCGAGCCCTAGGAAATGCTCGCCAGTGGTGTACCTGAGCTGTCACCCTGTTCTGGAGCTCAGTCAAGGACTGAAGTGTTCTCTGCATGAACCCCACATGAATTTGAGCTCTAGAATCCCTAAGCCAGTCAAAACTATAAATATCAGCAACAATTCTTGGAAAGAACTAATCAGATGTGCTCCATTTTCAGATTAGTCTGTGTAACTAGCTGGAGGGAGGGGGAAGCACAGGTCCTCAGCTTGTCCTGCTTTAATCAGATCCCACGTTCTTCTTCAGTAAATGCTCCATAGGTGCAAGAAGCTCTCACTCCCTGGCTGGGCACCTTGCCCCTCTCTTGCCAAAGCTGCACCATTATGCTGTGCGAAGAGTAAGGCTGGTTGTGCTGGGAGGGAAGAGTGGCGATTCTGTGAGTGTGCTGGATGAATTGGGTCCCTTGGGAATTTAGGGGCAGTGCCATAAAGTTTATAGAGTTTAATGAGACCAATTTCTTAAGCCAGACTTGGTCTAGGCGTGTATACAACAATGAACACTTGAGAATTTCATTCACCTTGGTGTAAAATCCTTATGTTCTAAGTTAAGCAGCTCATGAGTTATTATTCCAAAGCACAATTTCAGACATGGATTCCTATAATATTTTTAAGTTCCACTTTAATCACTGAAAGTCTTTGGATTTGGCCTTTTGTTTCTTTAAAGTAGTCAGCTTTATTGGTAAAAGGGGTTGTGGTTTCTCTGTCTCAAAGGAATCTGGCAGGGACAGACCATAATGAGATGATCAGTTGTGATGCAGCCATAGAAGCAGTCTAAATGGCTAGACATACTTGCCTAAAAGAAGTTTCCAATAAAAATTATGAAAGTCTATAAAGTTTCCAGCAAGGATTTGTGACATATGAAGTTAACATTGTCTCAGTAGGACATAAATCTTGGAAAAAAAATTTAATCAATACTCTGATCATCAGTATTCAAGACTCCTATGCTTATCGTATATTCTAATATTGACTGAAACACTTTATCACATGAAAGGGTCTGCTTTCAATGCAACACTACAAATAAGTTTTGTTAAAAGATTCTGATGTGTATTCTGACCACCATGTTTAATATGTATCAATTATTCATAGTGAAGTCTGGTGGTTAATTGATTGTTTTGAAGACAAGAGGCAGACAATGTTCTGATTAATTTGAGATTTTGAAAGCAGTCTTGCATATATATTGCTTCATATCTTCATATCAAAATTATCTCAGTTGTATTCCCCAAACCAGGTGAAATTTGGACATTTATGACCTTTTATATTCTAAGATTTTTTAATTGCTGACTTTTTATATATTAAGTTTATTGTTAGAAAAGAAATTACAAACATATCTCTTTTTCGCTAAGGCATTTTAGGGACATGGTTTAGTGGTGGGATGTCAGGGTTAGGTTAACAGTTGGACTTGATGATCTTAAAGGTCTTTTCCAACCTAAACAATTCTGTGATTCTACAATTCTAAATGACTATAAAGAAACATTAGAACTACAGAAGAAATTGGCATACCCCAGGAATTCATTTCAGTGGGACACTATCATTTAAATGCCTTATGCTGCCTCAAAACAAAATCTACTCTTTATTTTTAAGCCTAGCTTTTCAGTTTTCTGGATGACTGGGATGTTGTAGATGAGACAAGAGATTGTGCATGCATCTTGATACATAGCTGTCAAGTAATTGTACAAAAATGAAGTACAGGGCAAGGACAAACTAGCTGTTGCTTTGTGTTAAAAATAGGACAGCAAATTCCATCTTTCAGAAATACAAAGTAATATTCAACTAGTCTTTTATCCTGTAGAGAGATTTGTAGCTGTGGAAGGACATTAAAAAATGATTGCATAGGTAGCATATGAAACTAAATTGGCTAAGCCTTCAGTTAGATTTGAACTGTCTCTATAGTGTTTGTATGTACATTGTCTACTTGAAGAATGAAGGAAATTGCCTACTGTGATTGATACCAGTCTGGTCTCTTTTCAAATGGGCATTTTACAATGTAAGCAGCTGTCATTTTCCAGCTAGATCACACAGCAGGCAGTGCGTGAAATATGGTGTGCTGTCCTTTTCCACGAGGTGTAAAACCATTATCCTTTATAAACTTCACTCTCTTGGCTGGATGATCAGGTCCGCAGAGAGTGCTGAGCAGGCTCGGCGTCAGCCTGGCTGAAGACCGTTTTATGTCTCTGCTACGGCTTCTCCAGTCCCTCTGACTGCAGGCTCCAGACACTGCTGACCACAGACACTTCAAAAAGGAAGTCCAATACATGCCAAAGCCCCCATCTTTCACTTCTCTCTGTTGCCTCTGTCCTATTGCTCTTAGTTATGCACAGTACACCCCAGCTTCTGCAGCTTTCCAGCAGAGCTCTGCCTCCTTCCTTCTTCCAATTCTGTCTTATAACAATGTGATTATTTAGTACTTGCAAATGGGAAAACCTACTATTCACACTCAGAAACACCCTGTCATACTTTATTGAACAAAGTCCATCTTTATCTGCATTCCTGAAATTGTTCCTGCTGCTTCTGTAATTTTCTCTTTCCCTTGATTTAATTTTAGTAAGTATGACAGGGAGGTGAGTAGAAAAATGCACGTAAAAGACAAATGGTGTCCTGGTTTTGGCTGGGACAGAGTTAATTTTCTTCCTAGTAGCTGGCATAGTGCTGTGTTTTGGATTTAGTATGAAAAGAATGTTGATAACACACTGATGGTTTAGTTGCCGCTGAGCAGTGCTTACACCAGTCAAGGACTTTTCAGCTTCCCCTGCTCTGCCAGGTGCACAAGAAGCTGGGATGGGACACAGCCAGGACAGCTGACCCCAACTGACCAAAGGGGTATGCCACACCATATGACATCATGCTCAGCACATAAAGCTGGGGGAAGAAGAAGGAAGAGGGGGACATTTGGAGTGATGGAGTTTGTCTTCCCAAGTCACCGTTATGTGTGACGGAGCCCTGCTTTCCTGGAGATGGTTGATGGCTTTCCTGCAGATGGGAAGCAGTGAATGAGTTCCTTCTTTTGCTTTGCTTTATCTACTAAAATTCTTATCTCAGCCCATGAGTTGTCTCACTTTTACTCTTCTGATTCTCTCCCCTATCCCATGGTGGGGGAGTGAGTGAGCGGCTGGGTGGTGCTGAGTTGCTGGCCAGGGTTAAACCACGACAAATGGAAATAAGATCTCATGGAACAGAAGCATGAAACAGTTTAAGAACAGGTATCGGTAGCCAACACCAATATTGGTCATTGGAGTTCATACAATGTCTAGAGCAGAAATGGTGATTTAAGTACCTGTGTTCTTAGTTATTTAATCCCAGTTTTGGGATATCATTGACATTTAGACACTTGTATGGCACGTTTGACTCCTGATGCACTTAGAGTTCTTCAATACGTAAGGTTCTGCAGATAATATAGAATCTGCGTAAACATAGTCGTTCGTCCAGAAGATGTTGCAATGACAAAAAACCAGTTAAGACCTATGGGGATTCACAAAAAAAACACCCCAAAACATTTTCCTGGTTTCCTCATTTTTAGAAGCTTTATGATCTCTAAAAGCATGGACTTTCCAAAGGCAGTGATTTAGAAGGATTGTAAAAGGTTATATGTTCCTCTAATCACTTGCTGATTCTTTTGTCTCAAGAAGAGATTGCTTGACTCTGCTATTGAAATTAAATAGTTGTATAATGTGAGCTTAGTTGGGGTTGTTCTGTTCATTAACACTTCTTAATATTATAAATGAAAGAAGCTTTAAACTGTGCTAATAGAAATTAAACACAAATTCTGGGCATTACAGCTTATCCATAGACGTATAGGAGTCTATAAAACTTCTGTTTAAGTCAGCCATCTTTTGAATTTCTACAACTGCCTTAAGTTTTATCTTTAAGGTCTGAAATTTTAAACACGGTTTATGTGGTAATATAATATTTTGTGACTTTCTTTTTTGCAATATGCGATACTGCAAAAGCAATACTACTGTTCAGTACATTTTTTTCCACAGTGCTCGCAATCCTGAGCATGGAAGAAAAATGGAGCTATTATAATTACATTATATTTCACTCTGCTGCATATGATAGCTGTTAGCCACACACTTCTGTGTAGAAGGGAAAACCTAAGTGTTGTCATCTTAACTTCCTCTATGAACTCCTCAAAATCCCTCTTTAATGCACACACTTGTCAGTCCTGCTAAAAACTTATATTATCACTGGTGCCTCTTATCATATTCAAAGTCTTTGCTGTACCTTGTCTCACAGTCAGAGAGGAGCTGTTTTCCTGAGAGTTTTGCATTGCAGGCTTCAGTCCTGCAAGAGGGCTTGTGCAGAGTCCTGGCAAGCCCAGCTGCTCCCTCTCAGGTGTTGAGGGGTCGTCTAAAATATGAGATCTGCACAGGCAGGAAAAACGGCCAGCAGTGAAGGGCAAAAATATGAGACAAACTGAAATGAGTCACTGTGCACCTCTGCTTTGTGCAGCTTTACAAATGGAGCATCTGCAGACATAAAGAAGAGGAGGACACTTCACAGATAAGAAGACAACTGCTTGAGCTTTAGCAAGTTCTGTGGAAAAATGTAATCCTGACCACAGGAAAATGAAGAGGGACTCGGAAGATAAAAATGGGGTTAATGATTTTTGAACCAGAGGCAATAGAAAGTAGACGCTATACCTAATTACTAACATTTCACTGGTGCTTAGAGACTCCCATCACACTTAAGTTCTGTTGAGCTATGTGCCATGTGGTCTGGCAGTAAGAAATATTTCCTTTCTGTCCCCCAAAGAATGTGCAATGTATCTAAGGGGTGATCTGGCAGGCAGCTGAGACAAGGAAAGGTAGTGGGACTGAGCTGAGGGGAAGATGTGGTGCAAACAGTAATAATAAGTATCTTGGAAAATGTGATAGATACCAAATTAATTAAGCTTGCACCCACACCACTCATTTTCTTTTGAAGCCTGGCTTTTTGCAGTAGCTTTTGGTATTCAGAACAACATGTGGTTGTTCTGGGTTTAGTTTTGGAGTGTTTCTCTACATAGCTTATAGCTTGAAGATACAGTTCTAATATAGTTTCCAGATCAGGAAATTAATTTTCTTTCCTACTCCAGGAAAATAACCTCAAATTAAACTTGGCAGCAAGGCATTATCTAGCCCCAAACCCAATGCTCATGTTGTTCATGAACCAGGAGAGGTCTGTTGTTTTTTAGGCTGTCTTGCAGCTACACCAAGCTCTGGGGCTGCCTCATGGGCTGGTAACCTGACATGTGCTGAGAGCTCCAGGGCTCAGCCTGGCTGATCTCAGTGGTCCCTCCTGGCCCCGCAGTCTCTGAAGTGCTCCACCTATCTCAGGAGTAACTGCAAGCTGTTTCTTTCAAGATTTCTTTCAAATGTCTAAAGCTGATGAACAGCCGAGTAATATCAGCAAAATATCCTCAACAAATAATACTACTTGCTGGCTGTACGGATTAGTGTGAAGGTATGTTTTGAGCCAGTGTGTGGTAAGTAGATTCTTCCACTGCCAGACTTTTCAGTTGGGATTTAGTCAAAATTTTTTTTTGTCTGTGCTATTAGTATCTATATTCTTCTCATTCATCCACTTTGGAGAATTCACCAATCTCCTATCTTGGGATTGCCCAGAAACAGTCAGATTTATCCAAAAGGCTCTGTCTTGAGCTATCCTTCAAAGGTGCAATGAATATTACTGTGTTCTAAGTATAAAACTGATTCCTACATTTGCAAACTGTCTCTAGTACTTTTGAAATGCATATCAACTATTGAATATTAAAATGAGGCTTTAGTTAGTAAGCTTTCCACAAGATCTGCTACAGCAGAGCAAATCACTGCCCTGTAAGATAAACCACAAAAATGGAGGTGAAGTGCAGCTTCCACTGAACTAGAGAGCCACTATCAAGCAAAATTGGAACATGAGAAATGTTACTACTCTGGGTGACTTTCTGAAGAAAAGTGCTGTGTATCCTGAAAGATGGAAATCTCAAAAGATTTTTTTTTTTTTGTAAATCTTCCCACAATTGTAGTAGCTGTTGCTGTACAATCACTTGTTCCTCTATGCTTTTAAATTTAATTTCTACAGTGCACATGCCTTTCAGAACAAGAAAACAATCAAATCTTACAAAAGTATTTAGGACTAGATTATGCCTTTAGGTATAGCAGTGCTATTACGGGTAGATACCAGTGTATTTATATTGCGTCCTTTAACCCTGAGAATTTTTGATGGGAGTAATTTCCAGTCAAAATGATGGAAACATAAGATGAATGATATTAAAATGAACTATTGTTGGAACAGCTAGATTTCTAAAAAGTCACCGATGACTGGAAATTCCTGGACTGTGGCCACTTCGTCTTCCCTTTTCCCATCAGAAATGGGGCATTATTTGCTTTGTGCTTTAAAGGAGTGAACTGCAGTGCAAGAGAGCTGCACCTAGGCCTTCTCAGACATCCTTAATAACTGAGAGGAAAGAGAGCTGACAATATTTAAACCTCATCTGAATTCCTAGCTTTTTGTTTTGATTTTAACCAGCAGTAACATCTGTTACTTTTTCAGTGAATATAAGCTAGGGAAGTTCATCTATATATTTCTGAGCCAGACTTGATCCTGAACCTGTTGCTTGAGCTACAGCCAGACTGAACCCAAGCTTGGTGGTTCATGAGAGAGTGCTTCCAACCTGAGCAGGTGGTGGTGTTTTATAGGGGAGGTGGTGTGAGGTAAATTCAGTAAACATGAAGTAATTACTACAAATAGTCAAAATACTGAAAAACCATCTCTTGACATAGCTGTCAGTCTGAAGAAGAGAGGAGATTGAATATAAGGGGGGATAAGCCAGTTCAGAACTAAACATAGAGTGACAAGAATGTTTTTGAAATTATACAGGGGCAAAAAAAATCAGAATTATGACACAGATTTATGAAGAAAGCAAAATTTTAACATTTAGATAAATTGAGAAAGGTCTACTAAAGAAAGCGACTTTTTAGTTTGTACCGCAAATCCAGAGCACTGAAGATTAGTGGGAAATCGTGATGAGAATCATAACAGGGTGTTAGTCCTGAGCAGAGGGGAAGGATCATACCTCTGGACCTGCTGGCTGCACTTGCCGATGCAGCCCCCCACGCTGCTGGCCATTTCTGCTGCCAGGACTCACTGATGGCTCAGGCTCACCCAGCTGCCCACCAGGACCCCTGGCCCTTCCCCACAGAGCTGTTTCCCAGCCTGCTGAGTGGTGGGGGTTATTCCTACCCAGCTACAGGAAATTCAGGATGGTCCATTTCTCCAGCTTCCACATATTGACCATTCCCTCTAACTTGGGGTTGTCAACAAACTTGCTGAAAGGGCAACCCTTCCATTCATCTAGGCCATTAATGAGACATTAATCAAGTATTGGTCCCAGTATTGTGTTTATTTCAGAACTGGGATAAACCACCTTGTCCTCAATTTCTTTTCATCTGAAATCTGACAGATATGTCTACAGCCTTTTTCCAGTGCCTTGACTGTGTGTAGTAATTACTTACTCTGTGTTTCCTGACTTGACCTCACACCTCTCCTATAAACCACTACCACCTGCTCAAATTGGGATTGAGAGGTATTATCCACAACCTGACTTTAGGTATCACTTTTGCTGCTCAGAAAAGATACAAGTGTGATTGAAAATATACATAAGCAGCAAACACTGCAGAAAATGTACATTAACCAGCAATCATTGTATCCTCAATAGGTTATTAGATGTGGAAGAAAATATTAGCACATATGACTCCTGAGAAACCTTTATGCCAATGGACTTGCCGGTGTACCCTTAGAAGCACTCAGAATTTATCTGGGGATCATTTTCAGAGTTATCAAGGCTTACAAAGAGCAACACTTTACAAATGGACAAATTGAGGACACAGAACAATTAAGAGATATGGCTAAGTTCACACTGTGAGGCTATGATGGCATGAGACACGTCTGAGAACATCTAATCCCGCTAGGTATTGGCCAACATTGCTTTCCCACACAACATTGCTTTCCCACACAACAGCAACCATTTAATGTAATAATACTGTAAGGTAAGGTTTCTATTTTTCAAACAGGTTAAAAAGAAATACCTTTTCATATTACTCATTACAAAGCATGTATGTGAGATACTTGACAAGGAATGAATTTTCTTTTCCCAAATTACAAGTCAATACAGATCAGTCTTGTGGTATAAAGAACAGTATGTAGCAAAGGTAATAAACTAATTTTTGTTATTCAGAAAATGTGAAAAGCACACACCCGTCGAGCCATTGATAGCTATGCTAAATAACTGGAAAGATTTTATTTTTTCCTTACAAACAATACATGTGCCTGTCAAAAAGCCTTCTGATGCTGTGCTACATTAAGTACAAATAAATGCTTCCACCTCTTTTTTTAAATGCTCTCATCTTCTCACATAAACCACCATGATTCAAGAGCACATCGACTGAGTAACAGCTAACAGAGTACAGGCAAAAATGAAAATGCAGTGTGAAGATTGTGTTCATGGCACCAGAGCATAAAAACCAAGGTGTGAGCTGGTTTGATATTCTCTCTCTGAGAACTCACACTAATGTTTATATTGGCACATTGATTCAGTAGCCTAAAACAAGATCTGCAGGATCCAGAACCACCCACTCAAAAGTGTATAAAAAAATTAAACATTAAATTAATACTTATTGAAATGGATAAGTTATTGACTATTTCTACTCTTAAAGAGGATGGGTGGCCTTTGCCTCGCAAAGCATTGTCAGCACTCTACTATGTCTAGCAGTGCATCTGAATGTGTGTTGTGCCTGTGAAGCATCAAAAGCCACGAACCAGCTGAAAATCAGACATTTGTGCTGCTGAAGGGATTTTAAATAACTATGCCAGCCAATTTGAGTCTGGATAATATATTTTCTGACCAGCAGTGCCAGGAGTTTAACTGCACTGCTCTTAAACAGCAACAAAAGTGCTCCAGGACTCCACTGCAGTGTCTGTTTTAATGTCTCCTACCTAGCATTTAACTGATGCTACGCCGAAGAGGAATGTTTTAGTCTGAGTCCTGCTTGGGCTATCCATGGCTGACATGACTGGACATCATGTCCTTTTTAATGTCATTGCTATATATGGAAACTATATATGAAACCTTGCTCAAATTTTTCACTCTTCTGAAACTATTAAGTGCACAAAATCTGGTTTTATTCCTATAAAGGTGTGCGGGGTGCAGATGCCCAGGCGCTGGCAGAGGGGGCTGCAGGGCGGCCTCTGTGAGGAGAGGCTGGGGCTGCCCCGGGCCGGACACAGCCGGTTCCAGCTGGCTCCGACCCACCCCACCCCAGGGCATGGCTGAGGGGAAAGGTGTTTGTTTTAATGTTCATCTCCTTGTTTCTCACCACCTCTACCTATTTAAATTGGCAATAAATTAAATTAATTTCCACCAAGCGGAGTCTGTTTCAGACATGGCAATAACCGGTGAGCAATCTGCCTGTCTTCACCTCCCCCCACAAGCTTTCTCATCCTATTCCATCCCCTGCCCTGCTGAGGAGGGGGACTGAGAGAGCAGCTGGGTGGGTGTTTGGCTGTTAGCCAAGGCTAACCCACCTAAAAATTTTTTCACAAAGAAGAATTTCCAACGATACTTCATTTCAGGGGAAAACCCGAAATTCTGCAACGGAAGAATGTACAGTTTTTGAAATGTATTTTCCATCATCAACACATACAAATATCTTAAGGGCGGAAGTCATGAGGATGGATCCAGACTCTTTACAGTGGTGTCCAGCGACAGGGCAAGGGGCAATGGGCACAAACTGAAACATAAGAGGTTTCAGTTGAATATGAGGAAAAACTTCTTTACTCTGGGGGTGATGGAGCACTGGAACAGGCTGCCCAGGGGGGTTGTGGAGTCTCCTCTGGAGATATTCAAAGCCCACCTCGATGAAGTCCTGTGTAACGTGCTCTAGGAGAACCTGCTTTAGCAGCAGGGTTGGACTAGATGATATCACGAGGTCCCTTCCAACCCTTGCCATTCTGTGATTCTGTGATCTTTATATATTATTATTATTATTGCAATGTTTCATGGCATGTAAGCATTAGTGCTGCATAATGTGGCATCTCCTCTCCCATTAAATTTCATCACATTGTGACACATTGTACCAGCAGCAATATAACTCAAAATATCATTATATACACAATACTATACTAGGGCATAATATAATTATTCATCATTTTTTTCTATTTTTTTAAATTATTTTGGCTAGGTGTTTGTAAATATTGCCTGAAGATAGTGAGTATTTACACTGCCTACATTAAGCATTTCAGTTTAGGTCCCTAAATTGGCAGCTTGTTTGTCCTAAAATCTCTTTTCAGTGAGTAGTGAGCTAGGAACATTTTAGGGAATTTCAAGCTTCTGCTCTTACTGAGCATCATCTGAAGTGATACGTCTCTGTCCATAAAGTATATGGACAGAAAGAGAGGCGAGACTCATAACTCAGGGTTTTAATGATACATGGCATGAGGACTGCAGTTATCCTGAAGGAAGGGAGATAGATGCTGAACTGTTTTCACTATAAAAATAAAAAAAATCCTCCCAACAAATGGTACTGAAAGTTGCTCCTCACTTAATTAGTATATTTTGCATCTATCTTCTTTTGTGTTTGCAGAGCCAAAGTGTTTTATTACAGTAAACACAGGAGACATTCACTTCTAGAAAATCAGTAGTTTCAACTAATAGTAACAGCTGCCCTTCAAAGTTTGAGACATGTAATGAAATCCAGCAATATTTTTATATTATTGTAAATTACTGCTGATTGAGGCACTATTCCATACTGTCATGAGGAAACAGAAAAATAAAATAACAGAACAGAAAAAATAAAGTGATTTTGAAAGGATAATCCCACTTAACAATGGCATTCTTTAAAATAAAACAAATAAACATTTTTATCTCAAAGCATTCCTCTAAGAACAATTTAATTTACAAAAGAAGAATGAGATCAATATAACTTTCTGAAGAATGATTGAATTGACGATAAAAGGTTTAATGAAAATTTTACTACAAGGTTTTGTACAGATCATCAGTCAGGCTGACATCTCAAATAAATAATCCAGTTATTTTTAAGAATGTGAGATCTGAGTTTTTGGAATGACCTAGATTTTTTTTTTTTTTTAATATCATGGCATTGAAAATATGATATGCTTTTTATTCTTACATTCAGTTTATTTTTATTTTCATTTCTTGATTGTCAAAATGTTAATTCTATGCAAATTTGTTTTTGCATATTGTTTCACCCTCTAAAAAAATAGCTGTTTATCTTTCCATGTTTGTCAGGTTTTAAAAATGAACTATCTGGAAAAAAAGAATCAACTCACGCGCCTGCTTTGGTTTGATATATGTCTTTCTATAGAACAACCAGATACACTTAAGGATCTGGGTTTTCTTTTATATATTGCTGTAAAATGCAGTGGCTCATTACCGACCTAGGAGCACAAAGGGGAGCAATATACAGCAGCTGCGTTAGGACACAGATATTGGCTTTCCAGTACTGAGTGACTGAACCAATGCAGATAAAATAGGCTGTAGGATTTCCAGGTCAGCAGTCTTCAAAGAATATTTGATAGGTCCTGGGCTATTTAAAAATCTGATATAACTGTTCTTCTGCTTGTAATCTCATTTATTTTTTTGTTATCTATCTCCAACAGAATGTGCTTATTGTATGAGACCATTCTATAACTCTTGCTGGTTTTTGTTACATCTTCAACTAATCTTTTCTTTTTTTACCTCCAGGTTGTTTCTTAATTTTTAAGAAGTATGATATGTGAAACATCATAAAAATAATAATACTTTCACATTCCTTATAACACTTACTTATAACACTTACTATTTTTGGATTGCTCCAGAAGCTACAGCATCTTTTTTTCTTTTTGGTTTTTCTTTTCTTCTCTGCTTCTACTTTTGTCCTCTTCCCTTCCTGTCTTTTGCTGATATATAAAGGAAAATAGAAATCCCAAGCGTGTGCATCCAAACAATTAGTAAATCACAGCACATTTAGACCCTAAATAACGTTCATTGAATACAAGTACTTACCAAGCACATCTTACAAGGCCACAGAATATGATTCTTCTTTTTAAGAAACATGTACAGTTAGGAAATCAGACTTACAAGGTGGCATTTGTTTCCCTGAAAAATTGAAATACCTTTGTTTCTCATACATTTATTATTAGCTAACTCTTTTGAGACATTCCAAAAAGGGTAAAAAGCTAGTGGTTGTAATACCAAGATATTGATGGCAGATATATTTCTGGTGGAAATCAGAGTCACTAGAAGCTTGTAATCATATAACAATGCTTAAAATGTGTCCTACAGACATACCGTACAAAAATGTAGACTAACTAGCTTTAATTTTAATTAATTTTAGTCAAATGGAAAATCTTGGATTTGTAAAAAATAGTTGGAGTAAAAATATAGAAAGAGGATACTGTTGAGAAGAGTGAAGAAAGTTTAGAAAATGCTCATTGCACCTTTGGTTGCACATTAACACTAAAATGTCAAAATACCAACTCTTAATGAGACACCACACTTGGCTAAGGAGCAAAATGCATGGAAGTATGGCTTTCAGCACATGGTGGCTGCTTCATTTTGTCTAAAAATGGTAAGAAAAGCTTTTAAAAATGAGTAAGTTATTTCAGAGAAAACCATACAAATTTTGCAGTCATATATTATTTTGATAGCCCTTGCTGTTAGGTGTAAGAACACAAAGACATTTCAATCTTTAAAATTCTCGCCGAGTTGCAAATGTGTCCTGTTTGCAAAGTACAGGCATTTGTCTCAAAAGTGTGTTTAAGCAATGCAACCTGCAATCACTGCCGAGTGTCCTACTTAGGAGCGTTTTCATGCTCCCGCGTGCACTCTCCCATCTCCCCTTCACGTGCTGTGCACACCTGCTGGATGGGTCTGGCAGGCATGAATAATTCCCACCAGCTGTCTGACCATGCCCAGCTTTGTTCCAGATGGAAAGCCAGCACTCACAGCCCTTTTTTTTTCTGCTCAGTCCCCTCTTTGGTGTTTTGATTTTTCATTATGCTTACCAGTCTGCCACAGGAATTTCAGAAAACATCTCTTGCAGCCTTCACATCACAGAAGTTAAAAACATAGATTGCTTTGACTTCCCTTCTGCAGCTGGAAACGTGGATTTTTATGCCACAGTACAATCTTCTTTCAGGATAGGTTGCCTCTGCTTCCTGTGGTTCTGCGCTGTTTGGCAGAGACACGGCGTCAGTCAGCACTGCTGCCTTTCAGCTAAACTCTCCCTGATGGGTGGCAAATTGTCTGCACATTGTGGTGATTTTTTTTTTTTAAATGCAAGATTTCACCTTAAGATAGAAACTCTTTTTGTCATCATTCTTCAGTGAGTCAGACAAACAGTTATAAATGTGTCATACTGTATGATCTCACGACCCAGGGCTGTATGAGCTGTGTGTCAAGGCACAATTTGGCCTTTAACTGTATAAACATCTGAAATGCAATGTACATGAGGAAAAGGGCAACTGGAAGGGTAAGACAGAGCAGATTCATATTAATGAAGGCAGATCCTTAGAAATCAGTAATTTACCTATACCCATGGCATTGCTTAAATTTCTACCAGATTATACTTGAATATACTCACTGACAAGCCTTGGAAGTCCAGTTAAGAAAGGGATTTTTATAGAAGTGGACTTCCTTTCCACATATAACTAAATAGAAGAGATGCAATAAGACAGAGTCTTGAAAAGAAGGAATATAAAAGAGAAAAAGAAAATAGAGAAGTTGGATTAGTAGTAGCCAACCCCCAAAATTCAGCTTTCTGATGAGACAAATATTTCTTCTTCCTGAGTTAAAAGAGACAACATATTCAACCTCAAGTTCCTAGCTGGCAGAAAGATAGAGGAAAATAGGAGTCTGAAAATGAAGCTTCCAGTTATTTCCAGAGCCTGAAGCAATATTTCATTCAGTTCTACTGTTCAACATGGGTGAAAGTTGAAGACGGTATTCATAATTTTAGACACATTCAGCCAGCCTAGGAAGGCTTCAATATGAATAACTTTTCACTGCAAATATAAAAACAGTGACTTCCATGAAAAAGTCATCCTATGATTATATCAGAGAAAAAAATGAAGCTGACAGTATTACGTATTTAATGGCATCAGTTACAGTATGATTACCAGCATGCCATAAACATTAAAAAAGGCCTGCTAGCATCTTAACCTAGGAAAAACAAAAGGTAACAAACACTATGCCCAAGCTTCAAGGACATTTGAGTCCCCTCAATGAGTGACAATTGCCTCCACATTTAGATATTACATTTAAGTGAAAACAAAATGAGCTGCTAATATTTTCCAAAATTGTGGGTCACTTTTCTTGTGAAAATGGCTAAAATAACAAACAAGCAAACAAAAAACGCAGAACAATATAAACAAGGTTTTGTATCAGTTCAGAGACTATGGTCAGTTAGAGGGCAAAGTTTCATTCTTTGCAAAAAAGGATAAAAGGTGTTTAAAAAAAAAAAGAGAGACGATTAAGTGATTAGTCAAAATTAAGATTAATTATTTCATTCAGAGCTTCATGAGGTCTACACAGTTTTCCATTCATTTTAGGCCCTGTGCTGATACAATCTAATCTTAAAGAAATTTGGTCTTTGTATTCTTATATTCTTCTTGTATTACTTATTAAATAAATAACAATTTAACTTTGTTTAAAAGTATATATTGAATGAATGCAGTTATATCAGAAATGTGTTCAATTGTCATAGTTGTAGCTGGTGACAGTATCTCACCTTGATTAGCGCTGCAAAATTAAAAGGAAATGAATGAGCTATAAAAAGTTATCAAAGTAAGACAGAAGTGACCAGGTTTCAGTGGAACTAATACATAGAGAAAGAATGAAAAGCAAATAATTAAAATCATAAAAAAGGAAGCAGAGCATATTAAATTTGAGCAGAACACACACCACCTGCCTCTGCCTTATGAAGTGACGCAATAATTGCTATCAAAAGTTAAAAAGCACCAGTAGGGGAAGAAAATTAAAAAAGATAGCTCTATGTGAGTAAAATCATATAAGATAATTTTGGTGTACGTAGCTGAAAATTCATTAAACTTTAAAAACTGGATACTGAATAAAACTGAGTATACCCACCATGGCACTTAGATTCTTATTTATTGCTATATGGGTGGGCTGAAGGAAAGAAAGATTAATAGAAACACTGACTGATGGATGTGTGTCTGTTTTCTCATTGTCGTGGTTTAGCTACAGCTGGCAACTAAGCACCACCCAGATGCTCGCTCACCCTCCCCTCCCCGGTGGGATGGGAGAGAGAATCGGAAGAGCAAAAGTAAGAAAACTCATGGGCTGAGATAAGAACAGTTTCATAACAGAAATAAAATAAAATAAATGAAGAAGAGGAAGAAGAAGAGGAGGAGGAATAATAATAATAATAATAATAATAATAATAATAATAATAAGTAATGAAAAGGAAAACAAGTGAAACAAAACCTGGGAAAAACTAAGTGATGTAACCTCTCACCACCTGCTGACCAATGCCCATCCCATCCCTGAGCAGCAGTCACCGTCCCCCAGCCAACTCCCCTCAGTTTATATACTGAGAATAACATCATATGTCATGGAATACCCCTTTAGCCAGTTTGGGTCAGCTGTCCTGGCTATGCCCCCTCCCAGCTTGTTGGGGACACATCAGTGTGTTATCAACATTCTTCTCATACTAAATCCAAAACACAGCTCTATACCAACTACTGGGAAAAAATCAACTCTACCCCACCTGAAACCAGGATACTCATTTTATATCATATGTGACAAAGCATTCAAATAAAGAGAAATTAAGAGGTCATCATGTACGCTTATCTTCTTTCCATGTCAGATGTCTGGCTGCAACAGGGGCAAAAACCAAGGAGGCTTGGAGCAAGGACAGCACCGCACAGGTTCCCTGCAAACTTGTTCTATGGCTTTGAATGGATCAGTTTCTTGTCTTTGCAAACCTACTGCTACATGAATGTCAAATACCTTTTAATATCTCGGTTAAAAACTGCTGATGATCTTATCGGTAATGATATTAATATCTTTAGATAACACCATGATAAATGTTCTAGAAGACATCAGATTAAGGAAATAATTTCAAGATGTCCTTTCTCTCCAAAAAGAAACATACCTTCTGTACCTTGGGTAGAAATAAAAGAGAGTATTGGCATTTGTGAGCCTGTTGAACACATATGTAACTTGGGAATGCAAAAGGAATTTTGCATGTGATTCCAGGCAAAGGCCTAGGAAAAAAGGGTGAAGAGAAAGTTTAGGTTTGTTCTATTTGTCTTAACTGCTTGTAGTCTGTTTTTTCTCTCTTTCAGTGAATTTACAACTTTGATATCTCTGTTAAAATAATTTTAAAATAAAATCTTGTAACTGATTTCAGTTTGCAATTGATACTGCAGAAAGCTGTCGTTGTGTGCAATGATACAGTCATGGACTAATGAACTGAGGCAGTTACTGACAGCCATACAACAGTCGTAAAACCGGAAAAGCTATTTAAGCACTGAAATGAGAAAAAGTGAACAGTCACTAATGGAACACTTTCCACTAGAATAATAATTCTTTTATCAACCTGCTGGAGCAGGTCCAGAGGAAGGCCACAAAAATGATCAGAGGGATGGAACACCTCTCCTATGAGGACAGGCTGAGAGAGTTGGGGTTATTCAGTCTAGGAAGAGAAGGCTCTGGGGAGACCTTCTTGTGGCTTTTCAGTACTAGCGGAGAGCTTGTAAGAAAGATGGGGACAGACTTTCTAGCAGGGCCTGTTGTGACAGGACAAGGGGTAATGGTTTTAAACTAAAAGAGGGTAGATTCAGTCTAGATATAAGGAAAACATTTTTTACAGTGAGGGTGGTGAAACACTGGAAGATGTTGCCCAGAGAGGTGGTAGATGCCCCATGCCTGGAAACATTCAAGGTGAGGTTGGACGGGGCTCTGAGCAACCTGACTGAGTTGAAGATGTCCCTGCCCATTGCAGGGGGGTTGGGATAGATGACCTTTAAAGGTCCCTTCCAACCTATGATTCTATATTGCTATGCTCTTGGTTCTCTTTTTGCTTTTTAAGTATTTGCTTAAAACTTACATACACTGAGCTTGATACTTTTGAAGCACAGTAGAATAATAATTTTAAAAAGTGGGAGGTAGCACAGAGAGTTTTGTTTCAGCCGGTTCAGGCCTGGTCTGAGAGTGCATGAGGTGAGGAAAGGAAGCCCCATCCATGCTACACTAGGAATTAGGGGTCTGAGTGCCAGACCCATAATTCCCAAAAGACCATTTCCACCTCTTATTTTTCAGAGGAGAGATCCCACATTAATTTAGCACCTGAACTGGATTGTTGCTACCAGAAAGATAATTATAAATGGCTATTTTAGAAAAAGGCAATATTTATTCTTATAACATCAGGTTATTATATTTAGCCTGCTCCTTTACTGAACTTCAGGTGGCATCTATTGCCATTTGTACCCATGAGGCTAAGGAGTATTCTGGGAGAGAATAACTGGTGCTGATATTACCAGGATTTTATTTATTTATTTTATGAGATTACATCAGGCAATTATATTTTCTGGTTTATGATATCTCTTACTCCAATTTTAAGCTTCAAAGGAGTTAACATTCTTGCTCATAAATACTTGCAAATGCATTTACTAAGACTCAGGAAAGCAGGTTTTGTAGTTCTCATTTTGCATTAATTTTTCTCTACTGTTTTAGAGTATTTAGCTGGTTATAAAATTTTTTTTTTTTTTTAGAATGACGTTAATTAATTGAGCCTTATTCATGGGTTTGGGGTTATTTTGGTTTGTTTTGGTTTTTTTTTTTATGAGGGTAGGAGATGCCCAAATGATAAATTTTCATCATGTCTTAAGTTATAACAAGTAAGATTTATAAAAAGCATGGCTCATCTGACATTATTTTATTTAATTATTTTATTCTGGAAAAAAAATAGCCTTATCAATTACAGCTTACGGTGCTAAATCATGTTTCCTTTCAGGGATGTATTTTAGAAGAGGATACACAAACTGATTTCCAATAATCTGAAAGAGAAGAATTTAATCAGATTGGAATTTCTTGATACGAATGGCTTGACTGTTCCTGAATTATCTCAATAATGGAGTTTTTGTGAATAATGGTTTTTTAATACTTACTTTGATGTCATAAGTTCAGGTAAGATCAGTATACTTTTCCACTTTACAAATTCTCTTAAATCATCCATAAATATTCTAAACAAAATTTCCCAAACCTTACATGAAACTGTATAGCCCAGATTTCCCTATCTGTAATACAGTAAGGTAAACTCACCGTTAATTTATGAACTAAGTAATTTTAATCCTATTGCAGAAGGGAGCCTGCTAAAGAAATATTCTCCATGCAGGTTCTTAAAGCGGAAGTACCAAAATGAGGCTGTAACCAAATGAACCATTTTTATTATCTACTCTTGTGGTTTGGCTCTTCACTAGCATTTTCTTTCTTAAACAGTAAAGTAACCATGGTTGATAGCTTTAACTGCTGAATTTATCTGCAGTGGAGGTGTTCTCAGTAATTTGATAAGGTCCTTCCAAGGTTAAAAGAGAGGGACCTCCTTTAGCAAGTGGATTATATCAATTCATCTTTGCAAGGTTAATTTCATCTGGAAAAGATCCCCAAAAAGGACTCTGCTAGCTAAGTCTTCAGATGAGTCACAACGATTCTTTTCCCTCCCCTTCTGGCTTATGGATTTCTGTACAATTAAAAGCCAGACTCTCTGAACTAAATCAAAGCTGAATTAGTTATATAATCAACCTGCTCTTACAGGCTCTGAGGGCTCCAGGATCTGATCCAAGGTCGTTAGGTAAAATCCCTATGCCGGTGCTTTCTTTGTAGAATGATACATGGCAGGAACAAACATTAGAGCATCCAATTTGGACAAACATCTCAGTTGTTAAGTGCAAGAAAGCAAAGATAAAGTCATCCTCTTTTTTTCTTCCTCTGACAGAATGAAACAAATCCAGCAAGCATGGAAAGAGAAAATTGTTTGTGAGTTGCTATTCAGTAGCTGTGATCAGTGATTAAGGTGACATAGTATCATGTGGCCGCAGCAATCTTTTCTTGAAAAATGATGGCACTAGCAAGTTTTTAAAAATGTGAAATTTTTAATGAAAGACTTTTCTTTTTTTCTCTTTTTTATTCCTTTCTCTCTCTCTCTCTCTCTCTCTTTTGTTCAGCTTGCTCTGGCTTTTAACAGGGTGTCTAAGCTCTTCACTCAGAGATGTGAAGATTGTGTGACAGTGTTCCAGAAGTAACTATGCACGGGATAAAACCAGTTCCCTTTCATCAGGTTTAGATATGCAACTCTCAGTTTCCCAGGATGACCCTATTTCTTGTATTATAAAAGCCCAGCTCATATAGTGCACGATTCACATTCTGTGATTGCTTTATATATCCATATCCCACATCCTTTTATTCATCAACTTTACAAACCCAGGCAGCAAAATCCTGACCTGATTGAACTCGGTGGGAGTTTTGACATTGCCTTCAATAACACTGGGATTTTACCTAAAATCTTTGTAGCCTTTGAATGAAAGAGCCTTTGGTCTTTTTTTTTTTTTTGAGGGGGAGGAAGAGCACCAACACACAGGGTGACGGTATTTACGTTTTCATTAGCTATATCCCTTCCATTTGTGAGATATAACAGTCAATAGGATCAGAGAGGATATAAAGGTGAAGTAATCAGAGTTTGCCAGCATGGGAATATGTTGGCTGAAATCTGCATAAGCATTTCTTTTGTCAGCATGTGTAAAGACCTGGACATAAGAGACCACATTGACTCATTTGGCTTGCCAGCAATAAGCATAAATAAGTTGCAAAGAAAATGTCATTCAAAATCAAAGTTCTAAATGAATCAGAGGTGAAATTATCCAGAGGTTTAATTTTAGCTTGAAATGAATGTAGTTTCCATTCCCCACTCATTCCTTTATGTCCCATGACTGATGGATCACTTTCTTCTCCCCAGTGAGTGTGAACACTCCCCAGTGAGTGCCCCTTTCATGCTGTGTTGCTGTTAGAGAGATTTCTAACACCCCTTCCAGTACCCTTTGTGCACTGGACTCCAATGCAGCAGCAGTGAGATGTATATAGGGTTTCAGAGATGGAAAAAATGTACAGCTTTATGCTTCAAATGTAGGAAGTGCAAGCCTAATGGGAACCAGCACTGTTGGCTGCATGCTCAACGCATGAGACTTGGCCAGTGCAACCATATTCCTAAAACTGATGTCATCACTGGGATCACAGTCGAAAACACCCTGCTGGAACGTGCTAACAGGGTGACCATTACTGCTGCATTGCCTGTTTGCTGACGGAAAATTTCTGCTTGGCCAGTCCTATGGCTGATTCCCTATTTCCACTCTCTTTCACAATTTCCCTCTTCAGTTTGTAAGCCTGTCGAGGAAGACACTGAGCCTGAATAACAGTGCTCTGTTGTTGAGCTGACACATAAAAGTCGCATATGACAGTAGTAAAAAGGTGTCAAAATTGAGCCTTGGAATGAATCCAGAGAAATATTTTTTTCAGTATTGCTTCCCTCAATTCCCTGAACACAGTCTGGGGAGTTATAGCTTGACTGAGCAATGAGTAGCATTCAGCATGAAGTAAGCAAGCTGCCAGCAGCTCCCTGAGCTGAGCAGGTAGGTCCGTATTCTTCCATCTATTTTATTAAATTACATTTCTCTGTGGCTCTGTCACTCATCCCATGCTCTCGCCCCTCTATTCGATTCCATTCGTATTACTTTTGAGAGTTACATTCTCTCGAACCAGAGAGACATGTATATAAACACCTCACCAGCTTTATTAAACTTTGCTACATACTATGCTTCTGAAATATGAAGGTTTTCCTTATATTATAGAAAGGAATGGAAGTTCACAGATATCAAACAGATTTTGCTAGCCTCCCTTGAGAGCCAGGACAATAATATGCTTCACAAAACATCCTCTCTTGGTGCCTTGCACAACCCAGAAAGCTTTGAAGAGGCAGCAAGATTGCTCCTCCTCTCTCAGACCTGATGCCAGCAAAGGTTCAGCAGGACTCTTTGCTCTGCCTTCAACAGGGGACAATATGGGAAGACCAGCCCTTGAAAATGCCTGTCCTCCAGCTTTCTGCAGTCGTGTCAAAACAGAATTGTTCCTGCTTTACAGAGGAAAAGTTATACATGCAAGATTTCCAACATCTTCTGAAGGTCACAGAGCAGCCTAGTGAATGCCATCCAGGTTTCTAGACTCCTGTGCTTCCCGCAATAGGTCATCAGATAACGTTTGGGGTTGTGCTATTATTTAATGCTTAGATGCCAACACGAGAGACACATCTCGGGACAGAAAATCAAGCAATTATTTTTCAGTGCAATATAATCTCCTCAGACTTCTTAGACAATAAAATGCCATTAAGGATGCAATAAAAAATAGAAAACTGTTTATCAGAAAGGGCTGAGAGTTTGGGGTTTTTTGGACAACAAAAATATCAACCAGATAATCAACTCCTTTTAGCAATTTAACACTATTTTCTGCCAGGTCCTAAAAATGACAAATGTTTTTTAATTACTCTTTAGGTGTTTGGTATAGAATGATAAACCAGGACATAAACTCTCTATTCGGTGAATGGGAAAAGAAAGATAACTCCAGACAGAAGACAAAGTGAATGAAAAAGAGAAAGCAAAAGCCCAAAAGAAATACTGAAAACTTAGTTAAGTCCAGTAAGGAAGAGGTCTTCCTGAACTCAAGTGCAGAATTCTTGTGCTAAGATAAATGCCTCTCTCAAAAAAATAAAAAAGAAGAAAAAAAGGAGGGACCAGCTCTAATACACTGACTTAGACTGTATATACTTAGAACTTATGAAGGATGCAGGAAATTTATAACCCACATACTAAAAAGGAAACTAGCCAATATTTTCCATCTCTTTTGTCATCAGGCTTTAGCAGAAGACAGACGCTATACTGCTTTGCTCCTCTTGAAACTATCCCGCTGGCCAGCGACCGAAAAAGTCACCATGGAAGATATGTAAAATTGTGGGAATGGGAACTGGATTTTGAGGTTGCTTGTTTCTTGAATGATTGTCCAAACTGTTAGGACGGAAGGTCATATCTTTCTCTTAAGACCAGGCCAACTTCCCCTCCCCAGGTGGAGATACCACTCAGTTGCATGTGAATGCCAGTCCTACGCATGTCTGCAACAGGGTGGGCTCTGGAAGCAGCTCAGAGACTGGTGACCTGGTGGGCCATGGTGGAGAGCCCCTTCTCTACAGCTCCAGAGCAGGAAGAGGTGTGGGATCTGGGCACCCAACCCCTGAGTCCTGTCAGGAAAGGCGATACCACAAGTGACCAGAAACAGACCTTCTGGTGGTTGGTTAAAGAGTTCAGCAGTTTGGCTTGACTGTTGAACTCAAAGTGTCTGTCCTATCTAGATAGCTTCAGTGTCCAGTAGCAGCTGAAAAAGACATTTTCAGGATCAGTTTTGGAGCAATTTGCAATACCTAAATTTGAGCTACCTGGCTTTCATGGAGTAGAAGCGTGTGGGCTTTTTATGGGAAGAAGATGAGCATATTTCTTCTCTCTTGTTGGGGTCCCTGGATGAAGAGGGAAGCACTCTGTGTCTTATGTTGAGCCTCAAGAAATTACTGCAGTCAGACGTCTCTGCTCCCAACTGCAGATCCTGTCCTGGAGAGCTTTCAGTTAAAAGTGGATGGCAATGATACCTGGGAGAGGCAGCAGAAAGAAAGGAGCCTTGATCCTCTCCCTGGGATACATTTCACATTAGCAAGGGATGAGAAACAAGAAATAGTAATAACTATGGGAGCTTGACCTGCGTGCAAGACTCAACCTTACCATCTAAGAGCTCTAACCACTAATTCACTGATTCATAGTCCTCTAAGTCCTAAGTATGCTTTTGAGTCTGGCTCTTAGATAACTAAGACATACTTACTAACATAACAGCTATCTGAGGGGCTCAAAATTATAATTGTTTTGACCTATATCCAAGTGATGGTAATAGTTATTCGGAAACCACTACAATAAGTGGCTGCAGTAATTTCTACTTTTGATGTATGCCTGCTGAGCATAGCCCTTATCTTTGACCTTGGCATCAATGAAAGTGTGACGCATCCCAGAGGTTTTCAGGCATATGTTAACTTGTTTGAAATTATTACTGCAGTGACCTCTATTTCCAATAATGAAGCATATTTTCTGCATGCTACAATATCAGTGATTTTTTTTTACATTGTATTCTTCACCAGTTACAACTAGCTCTTGTTAATTCTACTATGCGTTTCCCTTGGCTATATTCTGTTTTAAATTATTTAATCATAAAAAAATGATAACTAGACCTACTGTGTATATTATGCTCTTATTTTACAGTGAGGAGTTGAATATGCCCAGACCACAGGTTCTGTACATTTTGTTTTCATTGTTTTGTTCTCAAAAACAAAATTTATTTCACTTACTTTAATGCAGTAATCTGTGCTGTTGTAATAAAGAAGCATTTATCAGCCCTCCAATATAAAATTTTATTGTTTGCATTATTTAAAATTACAGAGAAGTCCTAAGGGTATTTCCCATAAGCTTAGAGACTAAAACACCCTTCAGAGAACAAAATTAAAATAAATTGTGTTTGTTTATAGGTATTATCTTCAGGGGAGCTTTAATACAAATTAACTCAGGCTTTTTACAGTCAGAAAACAAAAGAGAGTAATGATATTCTCTGTAAAGAGATGCTGTCTCTTATGCTATGAAGTTATAACAGATAAGGAAGACCAGTTTTCTAGCTGATAGTCAATCATGGCTAACAGCTATCTCTTGCAGTTATTAAACATTTGTTATTTATTCTCATCATTTGAATATTACATATTTCCAGAAATTAATTCTTATGCTTTGGGATTTGAACAGTTTTCTAGATCAGTGTTTCCCACACTATTTGGTCTAAAAAATAATTTAACCACATCAATGGATTCTTCTGAGAAAAAAAATATTCTCCCCACCCAGCCCTATGTGCTATACAGTCTTTGACCATAACATGTTACAATGTGGTTCATGATGCTACACATTTCCACCTGCATGCTAACCTAGGCTGTCCTCAATTCCTTTTCAGTAGTTGCAAGAACATGCATTCAAATTCTTCCATGTACTGATCCTGCAACAATAATGTTTGAAGCAATCATTCAAGTTTGCAAAGACTCCAGGGGGAAGAAGCAAATTGGCTAGGTACTGCTGTACTGTCAAATGTCTTCTGTCTGACAGAGTGAAAATCCTCAGACTGTATCCTGGCCCAGGTTTCCACACAATGTGTCTTCCACTTTCTTGCCAAGGAAAAATGTCAGGAAGATCAGCTGGTGTGAGAAGTGTCTCCTGTCAGACTAACCAAGTGGAAGAGCTTGGTTGATCGAATTAAGTGAATGAGTTTCAAGGAAGACCAGGACCTTATCCACATAATGCACATACAAAACCCTCATGGAGGGGGAATTGGTTAGGTAGAAAAAGATGCAGCAGTATCAAGAAAACGAACCTGCTACTCAACAGGTCACTTGCTTCCCATCCAACATCCACACCGCACCAGCAAAGGATTACCTACAATGATGGACAAGGAGGAAAAGTTGTTTGCCCCTGAAGAGATTTATGACTACTGTGCAAAGTGGAAATAAAATAATGGTAATGGTTGGGTAGTCTCCCTTTAAATGGATGGATGCATCAAGGTGTTCTCTGCCAGGAGCTCATACCCATGACAGTATGAAGAATTACCAAAGCTCACTGAATGTCACGTTGTGGCATAGATGACACCTGAGCAGAGGTGACAACAGGCTCTGAACCTGAGGGAGAAAGACTCAAGGATCTGGGTGTGACAATGACCTTCCATCCCTCTAGCCCAGCACAATAGCTACATAGGGATAGAGCCATAAAAACATAGCTGCAGAGATAAGGGCTGCTTGGGAAGGTTTTTTTTTTTTTCTTCATCATACGCCAGTGTCCCAGGAAGGAAACTGTTCATTAGGAATTAAGCCTTACTCACACAGAAGGGAGAAGAAAAGATCTCAGGCTTGGATTTTCTCACCAGATGAGAAGAGCTAGAATGAGGACTGATGGCAGCTCATGTCAAATTCAGAGGTAAGTAGCCTAGATAAAACCCTGAAAAACTGATGAAGTATGGTAAGGGGAGCAAACAGGTCAATCAATCTACTGAACCTTTTAGATGCACCTACACCGAAAAAAGAACTATGGCAAAAAAACAGGAAGAAACAAAAATGTGTATGTAATCAACATTATTGCTGCACTAAAGCTATCACTCAGCTGATCATTTCTATAACATGAAAGCTTATGAATAATACCACCTATTAAGGAATAGAAAGAAGAGATAATTTTGTATATCAAGGGCATATGCACTTTCTCTGGGTCCAAACTATAATGATAATTAGACTCATTAGTCCTCTGCACAATGACAGAAGGAAAAAATCCAATAGTATTGCTGTCAGGTATGGTCTATTGCTGGGCAATAGCAAGATCAAGTGGAAGACGCCTTCAGAAAACAAGAAAAAAGTGTCAACACAATCATCTGACAGATAGGCTTTGATGTTAATGGCAGGTTTCTAACTCCTGATCCACTGAAGAGAGAGAAGAAGACTATACAACAGGCAAGCAGGACATGGCTAAACATCTTTAGATCCAGGAAATTAAGACAGCATGTAAGGAATAACAGCTTCTTCAGTTCTGAATAACTTTCAAAAACTGGCAGTATGGGTGACAGTAATCATGCAGTGTTTCACACCTAGAGAAAAAAAAGGAGACCAAACAATAGGATCTCCCTAAAAGCTACTGAAATAAATGTAACTTCAATTCTTGAAGAAATATTAGAGCAAAAAGTCTGAAAAAGTCCACTTATCATCTGGAAGATACCAAAATAATAAGCAATAGTCAGTATGAAAATCCTGTTGAACGAGTTCAATTTCTATAGCATAACAACAAACCTGGTAGTTAGGTGAAAGCAGATATTTTGAACTGAATAGGAGTTTTGACCCTGTTCGACGGGATATTCATTTGACTTCCTCCAAAAGTACACTCATGTTTAGTTTACAACAAAGTGGATAGGCAATTGGAGAAAGAATTTTCAAGAGGTCAAAAGCTAAAGAATCTGTTAAGTACTAGGGAAGGATTTTGCGGTTTCCATAACCTTAAATATTTTCATTAGGGACCTGAACAAAAGACTATGCATTAAATATGTAAGAAGCAGTGAGGGGCTGTAAGCTTACTGTAAGAGGAAGATGAGAATGAAACATCTTGAAAAATGGGAGAAACTGTCAGGGAAAAAAAAAAAAGAAGAAAAAAAAGAAGAATATCAGTCCTAGACAGGAAATAGTGACAATCAAAAATGAGTTATACATCGCAATCAACAGCACGTAGCATCAGGGCAAAGTAAGAATTTGGGTAATGGCTGTTTAAAAACAAATTATAATTAAATAATGTTACTGAAATAATGAAAGATAAAAACTGAATTGCTTCAAGTGAATCACAGGAAGTAATCATTCTGCTCTGCTCAGCGCTGGTATGGCCTCCCCAGGACTACTGTTTCTAATTGTGAATGTTACACATCAAAAAGATCAGCCCATAAGGATTATCAAAGTGTGGAAAAATGAAAATGTGATTTGGTTTGTCAAGAGAAAAGAAAAATGTGGGGAAACATGGTGACAAGCTTAAAAAGCTGCTGAAAAAAAAAGGAAGGGAACAAACTTTTTTTTATGTCTACTGTGAATGAGACAAGTAGTATGGACTAGAATTGCAGCAGTGGAGATGTACATCAGGCGGGTGGAAAAGCCTCTAATGGGAAAGACCGGTAACTACCGGCGTAGATTGCTTAGGGATAATGTGCAACATCTTCCTCTGCAGGTTTTAAGAACTGACCAGGGATCTGTCAGGAACAGTTTAGATACAGCCAGTCTTGCTTCAAATGGGGGAGGAAAAATGAGATGGACTTTCTGATTCTCAGCTCATTTTCTGTGATTCTGACCAAAATTCTATCAAAAAAAAAAAAAAAAAGAGAGAGAGAAAAGAGCACACAGCTTAATACCAGTAGGCTATATTGGATAACTAGTGTCATTATAGGAAATACTCATTTCCTGCATTGCCTTTCCACTGAGATTTGTGCACTTTGCAGGTATCTTACGTATAGTTTCAAATCCAGCATTTATTCCTGGGTCTCCAGCACATATTCCCATCTGCTCAGTTCTGTCTTTTTAGCTCAGACCAGTTTGTGGTTCTGAAAGCTTGATAACATTTCTCGTGCAAGTACAGTTTAGTGCCTGTACAGTGTGTACTAATGAATCATACCACCATCCCAAATGTTCTCAGAAAGACTTCTACTTGAATTAAACATTCTTGAGGTCTAAAGCAATATCCTCTATTACCGTCTGCCCCTTCCGAGTTTGTTCCTGCGCCGGGCTAAGGCCATCTGTGACTCCCCAGTTTTGACATCATGTTTTGGGTTTTTTACTGGAATTAACATGTAGCCTGGAATGAGCTGTAAGTTCTGCTTGCCTAATGGACCACAAGGAACTATGATCACTCAGCTGGAAATGTATTGTTTCCTTATCTTAATAGCATGCAGGCAGCTACTGCTTTTCGAATGTGAATTGTTTCTGTACCTCTAATATATTTGTCCTGATGCAATTTCTTTACAGGAACAAAGAGCTTCATGCATTTTTTTTAAATTAGGAAGATTAATGTTCCACATTTGTTCAAAACCTTAAGACTATTATTCACTGACATAGTTTGACTAGTGTTTCGTTCTGCAAAAGATGGCATAATCCAAGCCAATGAAGTTTTCCCACCCACTTTTTATTCAAAAGAATTATGCAGCTTTAATAGGTACAAAAAGAAAGCAGTGCTTGGGGTGAACGTATGTGTTTCTCTTAGCCGCAGGAAATGCATAATGGAAGATCACTTAACTATCCCACATGCTTTTTTTTTTTTTTTTTATGTTCTTAATGGACCCAGCAGATTGCCTAGTGCAGCATCTTGTCTCTGACAGGAATTAGTACAGGTGCATTAGGAAGAAGCATAAGGAACAGAGTATATACAGAATGATCCCTCCTTAGCATACTTTCTTCTCTTATTAATTTTATAAGTTCTAGTTATATTTAGAAATACTTCTTTAAAAATTGATTGTCAGATACATCCTTTCTAAAGAAATAGTGTAATTGTTACTATAGAGCAGGGCCAGGGCCGGGGGGAGAGATGCCCCCATGAAAACATCTATCTTTTCTATTACTTATTCCTGGAAAGGGGAGTGATATCTGCATCAAAGCCATATTCCCCAGTGTAAGAACAGAGAGAGCAGATGTTTCTTTCTGATGTGCTTTTAATACAATTAGGGGTGTTCAAACCCTAGCCCTCTGGTCAAATTCCAATGAGGACAGCTTTTAATCCTGTTGCTGGCTGGCTGGGCACCTCTCAGAGGACAGACCTTTGCTCTTTCTGGAGGTGGGCAGAACAGGGCTGCCCAGCCTGGCTGGGCATACAGAGCATGCAGCAGCCCACCTTCTCCCTGCCCTAGGAATGGCAGCCACATTGGAGCAGAGGAAAGAAGTGCTGCTACCTCCCACACACTCCTAGCAGCTGCCTGTACTTAATTTTTGCAACTACACCCTTTATATTTGCCATAAGCTGGCTTGCAGGGCACTGATTTTGAGATAATCAGAAGGGAAAGGTTCTCACATTACCCAGTAGTACCCTTCAGGGTAGCCAAGGCGTGCCAGGATGCTCAGGTTAGCTTAGGAGCTCTTTGCAACAGGGTGCTGTGTAAAAGAAGAGCCTTCTGCTCCCTGTCACTAACCTGGAGAGTTCCTTTGCATACAGCAAGAGAGGGACGGATGCTTGAATATTTGGGATCCCTAGGGAATTTGCAACAGATGCACCAGCACAAGTCAGACTTCACTGAACAAGAAAGAAGGAAATGCAGTGACTAGAAATGCCACTTGGTCACGTCTGTGAGAAAGAACAAACACTTCTGAAACACCCTCAAAGCTTCTTCCAGATATAGACTGGAAGACAGATGCCTGTACTTTCACGCTCATGTGGTACAGCTCTAACGTCTGTTCAGATGTCAGAAAAACTACAAAGAACTAAATGCAAATCATTTTCACAGACCCAAGGCAACTGCTTGGGAAGAAGCAGCAGCACTGTTGGTGCACACTAATATGTGCACCAGCCACATTGACTGGTGACCACATAGAAACACACAATTTGGAAAACTCACACCTACACATATAAACGCTCTTTATCAACACATTCTCTTAAAAGAAAGGTGGATAAACAGCTCATAACATGAACAGCACGTGATGTTACTCATCTAGAAAGTTCCTCGCTAGATTAATGATTGAAACACACAAATGAACTTTAATAAATGCTATTGCTCAGAGTGCAACCAGCAGTTCAGTTCAGTGGTGCACTTTTTTACTGTGTAATTGGACTTTCTTAGCAGAGCGTGATCGGCAGCTACACGGTGAATTCTGAACTAAGGAAGGCTGGGGAAAAAAAATGTCAAGAAGAGTAACTATATGGAAATGGATTAACAGAGCTTTCAAAAAGGACACTGTGACTGAAGCTGTACATGGCTTGAAAAAGCAACTGAACATAACTTTGCTTAGGTTACTGAAACAGCTCTGGGTTTTTTCTGCAAATGCCTGACTGGTAGGATGAGAAGTGATTGAAACAGTGTAATGAGAGGGCACAAGGCATCTGATCAGGCTTAGCCCAGCAACAGGCTTCTGTCCACAGAATTAATGCACCATCATTTATTATTTAAATGCAAATGCCATCATGCCAGGTAGCACCTCAGTGAGCTGTGCTCTTTCTTCGGAATCTCACAAAAATATCTGTGCAGGTGGGCTGGGTGTGAATGATAGAATTAAGGACATTTAATTTCTTTGGATATTTTTTTTTGCTTAAATTCCTTGTTCTTAAAATATGTGTGAGGTCCAGAAAATGCACAGTGTAAGACCTTGAGGCATTTTCAATAGTTTCCCCCCAGTGTGGTTTATCCACTGTGCAATAAGGGGTGCTTCAACCCCAGCAGGGAGACAAATAAGGTTTGCCTGCACCTGCATCTTTGGATTAAGTTCCTATGTATTTCATGAAAATATCTGAGAGTCTTCTACCATTGGATTAGGCTGCAGCTGGCAATAAGTTACTAAGGGCAGAGTCAAACTCACTCCTTAGGAAATCAGAGTAAAAATCAGCAACAGGAGAATGGTTTTTAGTGAAGTAAGAACTATTTAAGAAAACACAACACTAATAATGGTAAAGCTGAAAGATCTATGATAAGGTCTAATTATTTTTATTCTAATTGCCAGATCAATTCCAGCGGTGTTCTACTGACAGTGTGCTCTCCTGTAGCAATGCAACAGAATCATCTATTTTCTACCGAACTTCTATGTGACAGGACATGGGTCACTTTTCTTCATTTTCCCCTCCATTTTTAAAATAACATTCATGTTTCTGTACTTTATGAAGGTTAGTTCATCAATACTTTTAAATATCTTCAATACATTCTGAAGGTTATGTAATTGGCATTTAGTAATTTGGTACATTTAATTAGTCAGAATGAAGAAATCCATTTGGGGTTATTGAATACTGAGATAGTCAACTCTACCTCCAAAAATATCAGTCAATAAATTCTCAACAACATATGTACCTAAAAAATATATTGCTATATATCCCTCCCAGGCACATAATATTGCCATTTTCAGAGACAAAATCCACCTGACCCACTACAGCTCTCCTCATGAAGGTAATTCTCATGTTTCAGAACGTTCAGTTTATGTACCTAACTAAGAATTTTGAAAGTTAAAGGATATACATCCTAATGAGTCACTTAGTGGCTTTTGGCAATACCCTTTTTCATTAATTCTGTTGAATATTTCATAAGTATGAACTGTAAGAGCTTAATGTAAGATAACAATCAAGTTTAAAATGTTTAACACTAAAATATATATTAAACGAGAAACACCTCTCTTTACTAGACGTCAGAGCTGTTGGATTTATACAAGTTACCATATTTTTTCTGCTTTATTCAAAGTGAAAATAGTGAGAAAAAGTATGCTCTGTTGGATGGCAGCAGAATCATTCAGACCTATATTATCGCTATCAGATAAACCAGGACTGTTATTATGAGCAAGGATTGTAATTTGGGATGCATTTGTACACCATGACATGGAAATGGGAAAACAAAGTGCAGAAAAATGCAGAACGTTTCTCGGGGTGACAGAAACAGCACTGACAGAGATGAACTCCAAGATTTTCAGGTTGATAACTAAATTTCTAAATTGAAATGTAACTCAGCTTGCCATCTAAAGCCAGCTGTCACAGAATGATTTTATTACAGTGAGATGGGAATGAAACTCCCAACTCCAACTGATTATTATATTTTTATAGGGAAGTGTGAAAGAGGTATATGATCACAGTGATTAAAAAAGACCTTTTCTATTCCAATAAGAAGTCTTCCGCTAAGTACAAGCATATAGGAATTCCTAATAGTGGTATGTCACCTTTAATTGGGCTTGGAAGAGAGGTGATGTCACACCACTCAAAATAGGGAAGCACATAAAAAGTAAATTCCCACTTATTCAATCTTCTAATACTAGAAAAAGTGGAAATGACAATAACTATTGACAGCAGTCAGCTTAAAATTGCCACAACATACTACAATATTTCCTAACGAACACGCCAAATTCACTGACATTCAAAATACTCTCTCTACTGAATTTAAGGAACAAATATGCATATAATAAATGCACACATCATTATTAGATTCAGAGTGATAGATTTTTTTTAAATTTTAAATTTCACCTCCTGGAGACTTAGCAAGTATTTTATGTTCCTGATGTCAAGTGAACATGGGAGAATTTCAGATTAATTTTACCATTTTTAAAGGGACTGCAAAACTCACGTAGCTACAGAGAAAGGGTTTGAAGTATGTGATCCGTATGTAAACCAAAAGTCCATGAAACTGACAGAAAACCCCAACCTTTTTAAATTTATCGATGATTTACAGCAGTCTCTTGATTCTTTGGGGTCTAATTTACAATTATTTAACTGTAGGATTTAGCAAGAGAATTCTGCTAAAGCATGCAATGGGTGAATGCTGCTTTTACTTTGAAACGTGGCATTGATTATTGTCTTCCCCTTACAATTCGATTGAGTGCAAGCTACAGGCAAGCTACAGCCCAGCAAACCAGTGCCATTTTAAACAATGCACATCTAAAGAAACTAATGAATGAGATGACTTCATTCGTTCAGTTCCATTCAGCTCAGACAGAATTAGAGCCAGCCTGGAGAAACTGCGCTAATGAAACTTACTGCCTTTCTAAAAATAGAAATCCCAGCTTGAAATCTAATGACTGTGCCTCCGTGGAGCTTAAAGAGAATGGAAATGTAGCTATAAGTAATTTTTGGAAAGACGTGACTGCATTACAATGTTTGCTGGTATTCAATAAGCCTATATTAGCCCTTTTGAAGGACTGTCTATACTGCTCTATGATAAGGAGCTTTGTTGAAAAAAGAGAAAGGAAGTTAAATCCCTGTGTCCTGTTACCATTGTGGGACTTGCATGTGTTGGATTTAACACAAGAAACTGCAAAGGGAACAAAGTGCTACACTAGGCTCTGAAAACATTACTCTTTTTTTAACTTATTCCATACAATTCATTTTGTGGGAAGTTTCATTTCACCTAGAAAAGGAAATCCTGCACAAGAAGATTTTGTTTTGAATGGTAATAATCTTAAATGATTAATTTTTGCTTCAGGCTCATCTAATGAATCATTCCAACCTCTTAGATCTCAGTCAGGACCTTATGCAGTGCTATGGGTTCTGCACATTTGTTCATCTTCTCTGCCAGCCGCATGCAGCTTAGATGAATGTGCACTACAGGTGTGTGGAAATCAATCTGAGTCCTTCTGAGGACAAGGATTTGTAAAAGCAGGCACAATCATAATTTCAAGAAGTATGTATCTGGCAAGTAAAGAGCACTAGTCAGGAGGTGGAAGAATCTAAGACATACTGATTTACTAAGCCTGGCAAAGTCAAAATAGGAATAAAGGAAAGCGTGTGCTCTGTGTGCAGCTGCTGAACAGGGAGGATACGTAAGCCACAAGGGGTTCTATAAATGCCTCTAATGTATTTCAGTGCACAATACTGTTCAAAGCATCGGTCACATTTCCTTTACTAACCTTCATTTTAACCAGTCCTACATACAGCTCCACATGTGAATACAAAAAACATGGTTACCTGCCATCTTCTGCAGAAGAACACCTTTGTTCTGGTGGATCACATGAGATCTGAGGGGTGAACTTCCTAGCTGCCCTTGGAGCAACCCGATGCAAGTATGCATGTAAATTCATACACAAAATTGTGTAGCTCTAAGTGTAAATCAGGTGCTTAATTATGAGCTGGAAGAAAACAGAATGTAAAGTGTAAAGTATAGGAAATTAGTGGTATCACATGGTAATTCTAGTGAATGAAGGATTGCGTGACCTTATCAGGCAGAATCTCTTACTTTTTTATTCTAGGCACTATTTTTTGTGCCTTTTAGAAGGCAAAGGCTCTCCTTAAGAGGAATGAAATATTGATTTTAGGTTCTAGCTAGACTCCATTTAGATGCTTTTTTAAGTCACATTGTGTCTACAAAGAGTGGAGTTTTATAAACATAAATCAATTTTCTAATACTCATAAGTGGGCTTTTCGTAAGCAGACAGAAATAATTCACCTCCCTGTCCATCAGTAGAACTTGACTTGCAGCTTTCTTAAGCACAAAAAACCTTACCTCCATGTCTGTATTGAATGCATCAGTGATGACTAAGTTAGACTACAGACAGCCCGTTTGTTTCTGAATACAGCAGCAATAGAAACAGCATTGTGAAAAAAAGACCATCAATAACCCACCGAGCATTTCTCTGTGTGTTGAAAGCAGGTGGTTTGAAAATATATTTGAATAAAGAAAGAACTTCTGACCAATGCGGTACCTGGTTTGTGATGCCTCTGGGTCTGTTAGCTCTCTCTACACTGCCAGGTGCACCAACCCTCAAACTCCAAAAGGTTCTTTAACACAATGGACCCGGGGCCTCGATCGCTGCAAAACACCTGAAATGGAGGGGCAGCCCTTACACCTCAGAGGGGCACTGCAGCCAGGGCCAGGTCATCCTGGCTTGGGCCCTGAGCAAAGGCAGTGCTTCGTCCTACTCTGGGTGAATGTCAGCCCATGAAATCAAATTAACAGAAAGAAACTGCTGATTCCTTGCTTGCCTCACTCTTTGAATGGTCCAAAGTTTTGCTGCATCTCTGGCAATTCTGTCCAGTTACCTAATCCTGGGAGGGGTGAGTGGATTACACGCAGGCAGGTCACCCCGAGGGAGGCAGACCCATACCCAGGGAAGCCTACTTCACTTAAAGAAGGGGGAAAACCTACACAGACTGCAGTGGGACAGAATTTATTTGGGAAGGGAGGATTTCTTTAACAGTCATTTAACAGACAACATATCCAGGTCTTCAGGCTTTTTCCATAGGCAAAATTAGTACTCTTTACAATATTTTTTACCTGTTACCGGTAAGAAAAACATTTGATGATGATCTTGTGCAAAGATTATAGATTTCTTTCGTACAAATAACCACTGATCACCAAAACTGAAAGGCACTAAAGGACATTTGCTCAGGAAGAGACAGGAACAGTTTTATTTTTCAGCAATTACAATTTGATATTACTTTCCCATACTGTTATAGTAGTACTGTGTTTTCTTAGGAGTTGCATCATAACCATAATCAATTGTATCAGGAATAGTGTGACCAGCAGGAGAAGGGACATGATCGTGCCCCTGTACTTGGTACTGGTGAGGCTGCACCTTGAATACTGTGTTCAGTTTTAGGCCCCTCACATCAGGAAAGACATTGCGTTGCTGGAGCATGTCCAGAGGAGAACAACAAAGCTGGTGAGGGGTCTGGAGCACAAGTCATACGAGGAGCGGCTGAGGGAACTGGGGTTGTTTAGTCTGGAGAAGAGGAGGCTGAGGGGAGACCTGATCGCCCTCTACAACTGCCTGACAGGAGGCTTTAGCGAGGTGGGGGTCGGTCTCTTCTCCCAGGTAACGGGTGATAGGACAAGGGGAAATGGTCTGAAGTTGCGCCAGGGCAGGTTTAGGTTGGACATTAGGAAAAATTTCTTCACAGAAAGGGTTGTCAAGCATTGGAATGGGCTGCCCAGGGAAGTGGTTGAGTCCCTATCCCTGGAGGTATTTAAAAGACGGGTAGATGAGGTGCTTGGGGACATGGTTTAGTGGTGGGATGGCAGTGTTAAGTTAATGGTTGGACTTCATGATCTTAAAGGTCTTTTCCAACCTAAATGATTCTATGTTTCTATGATTCTATAACTGAAAAATACTACATACATACAGAAATTTGCTATATTCTGCTCTACTGGAAATTAAATGTAAAGGTGAAGATTTTTTTTTTTTCCAAAGAAGTCATAAACAAAGACATTAATTTCCCTGATCATATAAACACACACATCTTTAACACATTCCCTTGGAGATAACTTTCACATGTGTACACAGGCCTATGGAGATTGTTACACCTTGTTCTGACAGAGAGTTTGACCCCTCTGAATAAAGACAACTGCTACTGCCCAGACTGGCACTGCTCTAAGGCCGTATCTTGACAGCATCCTGAATGCTTCCACAGGCAATAGAACCAAATCCCTTCAGAACAACGTGAGCACTGAGCAGCATGGAGCAAAAGTGTTTCAAGGGCTTGAAGAAAGAGGGAAACTTTCAAAATAAATAAAAAGAAAAAGCAATGTTTTTTCCCAGTTCAACGAAGTTTGCGGTGAGGCCACTCAATGCAGTCTCATTAAAACCTAGGTAGAGAATAATCTTTGTGCACACTCAGTATGCCAGCTCTGCTCCCCTTAGTGTCTGCAAGTGTTTGCAGAGGGGGAAGGAAATCAGTGAATAAAACAAACCAGTGCAAATCTCTCTCATTACAACACTGCAAGAGTTCAGATCTTTGTATTTGAGATCACACATGAACAAAGAGTATTTATGTGATTTCTTTCCCCTTTCCCTCCTAGTCTCCTCCTGTGTGAAAGAGCGCATCACTACTGATACTGAAGGGTGGGATAGTTTTGCAGAGCTGTTCCCGTGGTAGAAAAAGGTAAAGTCCTTCTTGGCCTCTGGCTACAGATTAATTCATGTATAATGGTCTTTTTTTTTAAAAAAAAAAAAGATATTACAGGAAGAAGTGATTATACAGTCCTATCTTGTCTAGTCAGCGTTCTCAGCAAAGCAAATTCACCTATTCTCTACAGATACCTTCATCTTTAGACTAACTGAGCAACCTGCCTTTAGAATGAAAATTTTAATCTTTTCACTGAGATTTGTCCTGTTCTGAACACCCTGACTACCTGAGTTATCTGTCATTGGGATTTAGCTCTCCTTCAGAACAGCTCTAGTCCCAAGACAGTGCTATGGAGAAAAAATTCTGTATTTATCCAGACACAGGGATCCAGGCATCCACAGACGCACACATGTACTGTAGCTCTTGCCATGCCAATCCGAGCGATCCCTGTTTGTTCTCTGCAGCACACACATCCCCAACAGCCTTCAGCTCTCCCTGGACCTGCACTTACGCATGTGAAAACTCAGGGTATCTCACGCGGAGGAAATTGTAAGTAGCCTTAAAAGCCACACATGCACGATACTGTCCTGGGGCATCAATCTGAACTATTCAAGTATCTTGCTTTCCCAACATCAGCACAGAATTTCAGGCTTAAACTGAGGGCTTTTCTTAACATCTTTACCTAAGTGTGCCCAGTTTCTCAAGATTTTATCTTCCAATCACTAAAGGTTTGCCTCTTTTCTAGGGTGAGTCCTTGATGGAAAAAATCCTCTGCTGTTGGAGCTGTATATTGAGTAAGCAGGATACCCCAGTGAGGACTGAGCATGCATGGCCATGCACAGAAGGGAAGATGGCAGAGACTCAGGCTGAAAGAAGGGTGGAACAGAATCAGGCTGATAGGTGATATCAAAACTGTGGTTATGCCCATTTATATTCTTTTTCTTTCTGCTATTACCACTTGGGTGGTATGTCCGCTGAGAAAATTCAGTACTCGGGAATAATATTAAATTTCTTGTTCTTCTGCTCTTCTGGAGTGAATTCCAGCAGCCTTTCTGAAACACCGTGGAAACTTACAGGAGCACAATATTTCAAGCGTACACAGATGGCTTGCCTGCAACCTTATTTAAATATCAACTTCACTGCCCCAAATATGAGCACGACAGTAATGATAAAGGTAATACAGAAATGCAAACACATTAAGAGGCAACACACCATGAGGAGGCAGAGAAACATCAGAACAGTGAATGAAAATCCGCACTAAAACTAGCTGATTAGTGAAATGCCATCTGTTCATCCAAACTTCACTCAAAAGCAGGAAGTTTTTGTGTTTAGTGGAAGAACTAATTCTTCCGGGTTTGGAAAAATGAGTGATTAGTTGTAATTTCTTCCCCTCTATCTGGTCTTTTTTATTGGATGAATCGTTATGCGATTATTTAACTTGAAAATGCCACTGGGGCAACCTCCCCCATGGTGCTCCAGTATTTTTGTCTCTGGCAGTGTTGTATGAAAGTTGGCAGGATCTAATCACTGGACATCAAAGGCACTTTTTTTTTTTTTTTAAATCCTTTTCCCCTCCTTCAGTGCAGCCGTGCTAATCTCCTGTCACAGTTCATTTTGGTTTTGGACGGTTTTCCGACAAGGAAATCAGAGTTCCAAACCAGGCTGGGCGGAGTAGAACCATTACATGAGGATGTGTAACACAGCTTCCAGTAGAAACATACTCTTGCTTTGGGCTTTCTCAAAGCTTGGCCCAGAATTGCTGAAAAATCTGTAAGTATGGCCTTAATTTTTGTTTTAGTGTGGGCTGAAACCCAGCAAACCTGAGTTTTGTTTCCAAGACAAAAGTATAATTAGTTTTTGCTTCCAGACCTGGTGGAAAACAGAAAGAATTATTAAACCGCTTCTCCCCTTTGCTCTCCTTCTACCCCTTTTGCCTTTCTCCTAGTGTCACAACTTTCACAAACTTCAGCAACTTGGCTTCTACTGATGTTGCACAGTTTTAATAGTTTTCCACAGGCTGTGGATCATTCCAGCTAGGAGTACAGAGTACTTTTAAAAAACTGCTTGTGTAGAGTAAAAAAGAAGACATATGCAGGTTCTAAAACCTTGACTGTCCAATTTCCCTGCTTGCAAGTTTCTTGATGAACAGAAGCCCTGTTGGCTAATTTATGCCGTCTCAGTGAGAACAGCATTACCATTACATGCGATAGCAATATTGCCAATGAATTTGGACCATCAGTTGAGTCCTTCACACTATGACAGTATAGCACACTAGGGCTAAATATTTGTCTTTTACACATACGCCTTCTAGAATTTTTTCTTTGATAAAATATGAAACTGTGTATCATGATTTGATAGATGCAATGCACTAAATCAGTGCTTTTATGCTGGTTTCACTGCAGAGAAAAAGAAAAGAGGACAGTCTTCAGAGTTTTGCAATGTAAATGCAGTTATGCTTAGATTAAGGCAGTAGTTTAAATTCATGAGTTCCTATCTATGTGTTTATGTGGCTGTCACTGTTGGCATAGCTGAGTGAAACCTCCAGATAACCCTAAATTGTTTCATACACAGCCTGACGCAGCCCATGGTTTCAAGTGCCCCCAAAAACTCTAAAGCGCTGAGGATTTTGGTGGTGAGCAGTGTCTGACCTCCTGCCTCAGGCTTCTCCCTCAGCTGCCTTCTCCAGGAACAGCTTTGCCTAGTACTGCTCCATGATCAAGGTTTCCAGACACAGTGATAAAATGTTATAGATGAAGTAATAACATTCCCTGATGTAAGTAATACGGTATGCGCATTTGACAGCTACACTGTTACAAAGAAGAACAAAAAAAAGTTGAGTCCTTTCATTGCATTTATTCTGCCTTTAATATGTCCTCACAGCAAGCTGCTGCTATAAGAAGCAGAGGTTCCCTCCATACAGCCCTCACTCTCTGATCTCTGCCAGCCTCCTTGGCTCAGAGTGACTGCTCAACAACACTTGGGACCAGCAGTTAAAGACACAGAAAACTTCAGCAGATAGGAGTCCCCTCTGAATTTATCTGGAAGTAAACATGGCAACAGGATATGGGTATATCTTGGCTTCAGAATAAAGCAATGGTTCTCATGATTTGCTGTTAACTCGGGCAAAGACAGAGTCTCCATCCTGCTGAAGTCTTAATCCTTGCAGCGAGGAACGGGTGCAAAGCTGTGAGCCAGTTGTTCATGTAGGAAACAGCTACCAGATGGTAAGTGCAGCATTAAGTGCCCGGGTGCAAGCTCCTGTCATGTCTCTAGTAAAGCATGAAGCTGAAAAGATTTACAAACAAACCTCCCTCTACCTCTGGTTCCTAGAAGTGTAGCTCCTTTGCTTCAGGCTTGCTCTCAGTCTAGCAGCTTTCCTTGATCCCTGGAACTACAGGAGAATAGTCCCCTTGTCATCCCTCTCAGGGCTTGTCTAATCCCTGCTCCAGATGCAAATTCCTTATGTCCCTTGGATTTCCCTTTCCACTTGCTTTATGTTGTATTCCCTCAAAACACATCATTTGTTGTGCTAAGCTACACGTAAAGCGGTGCAGCTTTGAGTCCCGGTGCTGGCTGCCAACTTGAAGCCCAGAAGCCTCCCTAAGCGCAGCTTGCCCAGGGGAAGCTCTCCTAGAGGAACCTCACTCTGAGCAGCCAGGGCAAAGTAACCACCAAAAACCCCTTCTTTTTTGCCTAACCACAGCCTCCTAAGGGAAGGGTACAGGCAGTAAACAGCAGACAGGCAAAATCCAAACCACATATTACAACCCCCAGCCAAAGACGGGGTAGCAACAATACAGTGCTGGTACAAGGGCTTCTCAGTTTTCCGAAGACGGCATGCAGGAGGCTGTCCATATGCCCTACTTCTCCCATAATTTGCAGTGTTTAAATACCACACTGGCAAAAACTTTCCCTCTGCTCCAACCTCATTTTGCAGCCTGGCTGCCTTCAACTTTTTGTTCTCAAGCAATTGTGCTCATTAGGTGAGATGTTCAAATGCTCCTGTTTTCTCAATTAATTTTAGCAAGAGTACGCACATACTGTGCTTTAATGCTGTGTAAATGCTTATGTGGCTGTGTAAAAGCATCTTCGTCATGCATGATTCTGAAACAGTAACATGAAATGAAAATTCCTGTTATGGTAAGGGTCATAAATTTTTCAGACTTCCTGGTGATGATGAGCAAACTTCAGAGCTGGGGAAACCTGGCCTTGCCAAGTTGTGTGCAGTGATTGCTGGTGAGGTAGAAAAGGAGCTTTCTGTGTCCCTCAGCCTCACCAAAATCTCTGACTGGAGCCAGATGTAGAGGCAGCTCCCTGTGACACATGTCTGTGCATGATTCAGACCCCTCAACAGAGCAATTGCCTTCAGGAATTCAATGCTTGGTAGGCATCCCTATGCAAACAAAATGATTCACTCAAAATATTACCAAGCTTGATAGTGTTTTCCATGGAAGAGGAAGAAAACCTTCAGGGTGTGATTTGCTATCATTTAGCAGATGGGTGATATTTTCCTATTTAGCAATAGGATGGAAAAAAGGGTAACAATGGTGTGAAAATAGCTGGGTTCCTTTATTGGCTTGTTAGATATTTTAATTTTAAAATGAATTTCCACTTAAAGCCATCTGAAAGGACATTAACAGTGTTCATCTATTAGATACTGTCAGTAACATTTAAGATCTGATTGTGGAAAAGCCCTGAAGGATGATCAATATAAATTGCAAAAGGAGTCTGTTCTGCTCACTTAATATTGGGAAGATTCAAACTCTCCCAAAGTTCATAGGTATTTCTGTTCAGAGTTCTATCTGAAACTGTTTCTAAATACATAAGAATTTAGACAGGGAGTTTTCCAGGTCAGGTAGCAGGTCCCAAGGCATATATATTCTTTGAGCTATTTCCATACCCAGCTTTACAGTTTCACAGTTAGACTGACAACTAATCAAAACTTCACATAGCATGTTGCTAACAAGAAACACTGTAATGTGTAATCTGAGTGGGGATTTTTATTTTTTTTTTTTGCTTGCCACAAAATGTTACCTTCCTGGTTTTATGGAAAAGGAAACATACACCATGTCACAAACACAAAAGCTATTCCTGTATTGCCTTCCCTTTCTGGCACTACCCCCTTCTGCAGTTCCCAAAGACCATTAGTAACAGTAGTAATTTAAAGCTGACGAGCTCTCTCTATTGAATTAATGTGCACCACATATTGTTCTTCTCTATTCATACGGGAAAAAGCTCCAGGCTTAGATGACACTTTTAGTCCAAACTAACAGGCATGGCTGAGCATTAGTGACAGAGAGGCCAAAAACAAAGGATAGAAATGAGAGAGGTGGCATATAAATGAAGAGAAAGTTTCCTCATACTCCCACCAGATAGTGGACTAGAAGAGCTCAAAGCCCTTCTGACATTTAAAATTTGTCTCCAGGTAGCCTGCGTGAGGCAGAGCCACTGGTGCCTCCCAGGCCCCACGATCTTGATCACTGTGAGTGAGAAGACCTGCACTGGCAGGAGACCCTTTTACTTGTTTTCTGAATAGCAGCAGAATAGCTGCCTCAGCATCAAGGTTGTTTTCAAAGAGCAAATTGGCTTCCAGGTACAGATACATTTATCTGCCTTTTAAATTCTGAGTACTGTGGCATTTCCACAGACAGCAGCTTTATGATTGTGAGGGAGTATGGAGAGGGTGCTGAGCACATCCATTGCTCAGAGAACCAAAGGTTAACCCCAGAAGGTGGGTAGAGCAGGATCACTTTGCAAGCAATTAAATTGCTTTGACATGGTTGGATTTGTTTCATTTGCGTATGGTGCTTCATTCAAGTCAGGATCACCATTTGAGCAGGTAAAGATCTGGGAGAGTAGTTCTGAGCTTTCTCATCACTGAAGAAACGTAAAATGACAGCCCAGATCCTGGAAAGATCTCGCAAGCAAATCAGGAGTAGCAACAGCCGCTGACAAAAGTAAGAGATACAGCAGTGCAAACCAGCTTGAGATTGAACGAAACAAAAAACCCCCAGAGTTGGCTGGATATTTTTTTACAGTATCATTCACTTCAGAGCTAAATTCTACTCTTTTGAAATCTTGAGGTTTATGGAATCAATACATACCAAGAGCTTGGGGAGTAGCTGAGTAGATGGCTCAGTACACTTTCCTCTCAAGTACTGGTTTAGCTCACTAAGCCTAGAAAAGTTCCTTCTTCTCTCAGAGCACTTAGCTCTTCTAAAATTGCTTGTGTAACAATTTGCTATAAATTTGAAGTGATAAAGGGGTTTGTGTCTAAATTCGGTTTATTTTATGACACTAGAGGCTACAGAACAACTTGTTGTGCAGCAGTATGATACTAACATTCTAATAATAGCTCTTTCAGTAGTGACGCAACATAAATTGTGACCCAAGTTTATTTTAAGATACATTATTTCAGTGGTAAGGTCATCTGTTGCTTACCACTGCCATGAAAAGTTCTTGAAGGAAAAGTTATTACTCCTTTGCTGATGACATTAGAAGTCAACTTCTTAATTTTCTAGAAAGAATGAAGCATAGTCTATTAAAGACACTGAAGGTGTCACTGGAAACTCTTTGTTCATTGGATTTCCATGGCAGCTTTTTTCCCCCACTTATTTAACATGCCGGGGTTGTTTCTTTCATAGACAATTTTAGGACTGATGATTCCTGTTGGCATCTGGCCTTTGGATTAATAGAAACTAAAAGGGGTAGAAAGTAGTTAATCTTTTCTTATATTTATAGTTGCAATTAACTGTATTTTAATTAACACATAAGCAAAACAGTCCTCAATCCTCTCAAGATTTGTAGCAATGCTGATAGGAGGGGACGCATGCCAGTAGCTTTTTTCTTCCAACAGAAGCAGCTATGGGAGCATTAGGAGTGAAATGGGGCTCTGGGTGTCTTGCCTGCACTAAAGATCCTGCTGGCCAACACCAGGAACTGTGCCTGGACTACAGATCTGTCAGTGGAAACAAACAACAGAACGTCTTTTCCATCTTTATCCACTGGAAACAGGCTTTTGGGAACAGTGGCATGTGCCTGTTCCCAGGTTAAACAATGAGTAGGATGGCAAACAGTTCAGGAATTAGTCTAGTCTAGACTTAATTGAGGAGAAATTACATTTTCTTCTTTATTTTCCTTTAATTTAATTGAACAAATTATTAAAATTATACATTTTAAATGGTGGTTGTGGGAACAGGAATATGCTGTTTCTCTGCAAGTAATGTTTGTATTACTTTAAATGCATAGACTTTGTGGGATCTACTAGTAAAAATTAATTTCCTGGAAGAGATAATGATACATAGATACAACTTATCAAAGCCAGGGTAGGAAATAATTATTCTGCAACAGGACCAGAACTCCACTTACATTTCTCTGGAATTTTTTATCCAGTATGACCATGATCTGTCTAAGCCAATTCTGTGTGGAAGAGCACATGATATTTCTCAAGTGATTTGTGACCAGAGTATGTATTGTAAAGAGATTAACACTAACACTGTAATCCATTTATTTCAGGCATAGTCAAATCAACCATTAGTAATGCAACAAAGCAGTGGTGAGATGTAAATAACAGAGGAGGGAACTTCCTGCTCTGTGAGACACCAGGTTTTTCAGTAGTCCTGGATACAACTTGCTATTAGTAGAAAGGAGTGGTTGCACCAGGCAAGATCTCAGAGTGTTGTGATGGCTGTGGTGTGCTCAAGTCAGGAAACCCTAACGAGCCATAATAGAAAGAAAGGTAATTTACAGAGAAGATATTTTTATTTCTCAAGAAAGTCTCAATATGTAACAGTGAAAAGGAGAGATGCATAAAGCAAAGCACGGTACAGTACAATTAGAGTAGAAGACTATGGCTCTCCCAAAGTTGCTAAAATCACCTTCTCAATATCACACTCATTTTGTCCACGTAGAATCCTAAAATAACCATTTTCTCCCCAAGATTTTCCCCAGGAATTTGCAGCAATCTAAAGAAAAACAAAGAGGAAAAAAATCAATTTTAATTTTAAAATAGTATTTAAATATGCAAGGTGTAAAATGCACAATGAATCTTTTGTGTTAGTTTCCTTTTTAAGAAACTGAGTTTCTCAGTTTTGGTGCACTGGGAATCAGAATGCACCTTCTTCTGATTTCTAATCCTTTGTTCCTTTTTGTTTTGATCAAAAGTTCTGTTCCAAAATGAGGGTTAATAAAAATGGAATGTTATTTCTACAAGGCGGTTTGATAAATTGAAGCAGAAATCATTAGATAATTCAATTACTGTCTGGAGAAAGTGGTCACTGAAACAGCAATGGTCAAAATTCCAAGTACAACTCATCTGTTAAAGAGACACCCAAGATATGAAAAAGCTGACTTCTAATAAATAAGGTTTTATTCAGGTGCCTATTGACATATTGAGCAATTTAGTTTCTAATGAAGTCAGTAGAAGTTTTGCCCTGGGTGTCAGTGAAACTACCTACTATAAGCCCTGCCACCAGCTATATGTAAACTCCAAATTACCTTCTGCTGAACACAGGGATAATGAGGTGAGCTGTTAATCATCAAAGTGATAAAACCTGACTTACTCTAAATGGCTGAAAGCCAATGTTTAATTTTTTTTTTCTGATAGCTGGATAGCATTTGCCAATGCTGTTTAAATAGATAGATTGTCTTTTCCAGATGTTTTAACAAATAATATTGATTACTTTTCTTGAGTATCATTCGCAGGCATCAGAAAGAACTGAGTTCTGATGGGAAATTTGAATAACTTTTGAGAATTTGAATAAGATTTTAAACACAAAAGGCAGTGTAGGAAAAAACACAGATATAGGTGGGAGATCGGATGAAACAAGCTTTGAAATTGAGGTAGATGATGCTATAGTTCAAGAGTCAGCATGATAAAAGTTGTCAGAAAGGGAATAGAAATATACAGGAGACTTTAAGGTGAAGGAAAAAAATAGCTGCAGAGAGAGTCAATCAAAGGCAAGAAGTAGTTTTTAGATAATCTGTGTTGTAGAGATTTTTTCTTCTGCCTCAAAACACAGTGCTAAGGATTCACTTACCCAGAACTTCTGTTTCTGTCCATTTTTGTCAGCTAATGCTCCCCACCTGTTACAAGACATGGTACTAGTGAGACCTCTGACACGTATATTCACATCTTGTTGCTTTAAACAAGCAACCAGAAAATCTTGTCTTAGTTATCCTAATACCAGTATCAGAACAAAGCATGACTGATAGACATCTCTGTGTTTAAATAACAAACTCGAATGATGATGAAAATGAAGATAAGCACCCTGCTAGCCACAAGCCAAATTGCCATTAGGGACTACAAAAACTTAATGCAACTGTAGTTTTAGTTTGTCATTGCAAAAAAACTTATTTTCATTGACAGAATTGCTCCTCTGGACAGCTTGCCAGCTGAACTGAACTGTGTAGGAGTATTGAAATTAATGTGAACACATTTCTTCAATTCAGCTGAAGATCCCTAGGAATATTTTTGTTAAAGGTCTCATCCAACACCTTTACAAAAATAGCCGGTGAGTTAGAAGTGAAAATGTTCCCAGCTTGTCTCAGCCCAAATTAAATTGCTCATGACCTAATCTGTTTTATTGCACAATGTGGGGGATGACCTGTAAACTTACTTAATGTTTCTTTGACATCTTTGAGGACATGCTAAATGCTGTGGTAATATCCATGAAACCAGCAGGAGTCCACTGAGATGTTTGGGATCTGGGGCACATGATGTACAAGGGGACATTGAGGGAGATGGCTTTGTTCAGCTCTCAGGAGGGGTAGTTCAGGGGAGATCTATTTGTAGTCTTCTGCTTTGCGAAGGGCAGGCATAGAGAAGATAGAACAGACTCTCCTGATACATGCAATGGTCAGAAGATGACAGTCACAGTTCTCAGCAAGGGAAATTGCAATTGGACATAAGGAAAAAAAGTATTTTACAACAAGAGTGGTTAGGTACTACTGAAGTGAGAGGTTGTGGAATACCTGTCCTCAGAGATATTCAAAACTCAGCCTGAGAAACCCCACGAACCTTAACTATGAAGGTGGCTCTGCTTGGGGGATTAAACTAGATAACCTTTAGAGATCACTTCTAATGTAAAGTATTCAATGATCTAAGCAACTTGATCTAAGATGGCCCTGCCAACTCAGGGCACAGAGAGTTGGACCAAACAACTTCCAGCCTCAGTTATCTACAGTTCTATGAATTACTAAATTTTGTATTGAACGTATAGATTTTCTGTAACAGTTAAATAACTAAGTATACTAATTGATTGTGATGAGGCAAGTGACTTTCCCAATTATTTTTAATAACTGCAGTCTAAAGAGCAGATAATAAGGTTGATTTACTGTTTACTGATCAAAACCCGTCTTGGGGTTAGTACCTGAGTCAGGAGCAGGACAGCCAGGAAAGGTGGAACGGAGTGTCATCTCCATAGATGCTGACCTTCACTGGCAGCAACTGTGGCATGAGGTCCTAGGCCTTTTTACCAAGCCTTTCCTAAAACTTGGCACAGTTTGTTCAGGTTTTTTCCAAAGACTGGCTTAGAGTCACCAATTTTCATTTCTCCCAGGCTAACGTGCCTCTCTCAGTCTGAAAACGAGCTCAGCTGTGGTGGAAAGAGCTGCTGTTTTGTGAACCACACTCTCTATATATTGTTCAGTGATGCAGTGTTTGTAGCCACATGCCAGCTTGATTTGACATCTTGCCTCTGGGAATGAATGTCAGCTCCATCAAGAACATTTCTGGGGATTTCTTGGCTCATTCATACTAATATACCTTCTAAGGAGGAAGCAATTCTTTCAAAAACCTCCTAAGTGGTAAGTGTTTCTGCAGCAGTATCTTTAGGAAAGCAGGATGTATTTTCTAAAATAGATTTCTCAATTTTCTAAAATAGATTTCTCAGCATAAGTATTGTATTTGATCTTTGCAATTTGCCTTTTTCCCTGTTCCTGCCTCTAAAGTAATACTCCAGTAGTTTTCATGATTTCAGCCTTACTGATGGAATAAATTCATTCTGCATTGCATCCCTTAGTTGCACCTATCAAACATGCTATGGCATCCAAGCACAGCTTCCACTTTAAGCTTAATTTAAGTTTAGATTCCCTAGAGAAAATGAATCTCTAAATGTCCTTTCTGTTGCTAAGCGAGGCACCTGAGGGTGAATTTTCTGAGTTATAAAGAAATACATGATATAAAAGAATAATATTAAATTCAGCTTGAATTTTAACTGCTGTTTTACTTGCTGCTCTAAGTACTACTCCTTGAAATATGAACAAAGACTGACTGAGAGGGATTTGTTAAAATTATCAGATAATATTTAGTAATCTGAAAATAAATTTGGAGGAAATGTTAACCTTCTAAAACTCTTAAACATCCACCAGGCTCAATGGAAAGCGGATGGCATCTTATTTCAACAACTCAGAAAACAGTCTTGTTTCGATGGAGTTCACATACTGGAAGTTTTTCTTCACAGACGGGTCTCTGTACAAATATCTTCTCCTGAATCTGGGTAATCTTTGAGATTTTACTTCTTTATTTATTTCATATTTTAAAATAGATATTAGTTGCAGAAGTTTATTCATTAATAAATTAAAAAGGAGCCCTCATGGAAGACACTATGGGAGTAAAAAGTAACCTGGTATATTATTGATAGCAACTGTGGTAAGTGATAACATTCCAGACCATTTTCCCTGGAGATCAGCAGCTCAGAGAAGGTGTCAAATGGTCCCTTAAAATCTTCAAAAGCAAAAAAAAAAGAAAAAATAATTGAGTAACTAGAAGTATATTCCTGAAGGAGCTAAATAGGCCATGGGTGTTTAAAAGTGAAACCCATACCACCCACTTCTGTTTCAGAGAAGTAAAAGATCTGTATAGATTATTAGAGGCATCAGTAGTAAAAGGATATTATTAATCAATGCAAATTTTTGCTTTGGGTAGACTGTGGAAAAATAGAATACATACTAGTCCCTTTACACTATTTTCAAAAACATAGTTGATACAGTGTACTACTGTTTTACTGGTCTCTTCTGAGATTTAAGCAGAACATTGGCATTTTTATCCTTAATGTAAATGTTAATGTCAGAACTGTGGGATTTAGTTCAAGATTAAGATATCTAAATGTATGTGTCCCACAGTAGCAGAGCATATTGGGATCCATTCACTTGCCTAAATGCAGGTGTCTAGGGCTATTTGAGATGCCTTAGGGTGTCTGAGGCATCCACAAGTTTCTGGCAGACATGACAGAGGACCTATGAGATGTCCACATCCTTTTGGAGACACAGCCAGGTGGGAAGCTCTTTGCATTTCTGGTAGCACCAAATATTTGGGGGGGGGGACGACCGGGAGGGGACATCTAATGGATCTACAAACAGTTGTAGCTGAGTTGCCCTCCAGGCTCCACTGACTTTGTTGTCTGGATCACCATCTCTGTGGTGAGAATTTGGATATCTAGCACATCGCATCTGCTTGAACCTCCAGTTGAATCCTGACATAATTAATTGCCTACTGAAGCATGACATGAGCAAAGGGGAAGACTGGAAATTACTAGGAAACAGTGAATAAAGTGTTAGAATGGGAATCAGCAGACAAAAGAATGTCAGCAATCAGCTTCCAGAACTCCACAACTGTAACACATGATTTCAGAATAAATGATGAGGAGAATTAAGACATTACAGACTGAAGGACTTGGATTCCGTCCATCTTAAACCATCATAAAACCAAAGAATTTTGAGGAGAGGGTAAAATTATCATAATAAAAATGGAAATTACAGTTCTGATATATATCAGTTTTTCACAATGTAGCACAAAATCATAGATACTATAGTTTGGTTGAACAAAATAAAATCAGGAATGTATTGTGCTAAAATGTTGTTAAACTAATCCAGGACGCAAGAGCTGATTTAGGGACCAACAGATTGGAAAGGAAAATGATACTTCAGTTAATTTTCCCTGTAAAACAGCTGTGCCTTCGAGTCTTAATCATGGAACAGAACCCCTTTGTGCTGGGCATTGTAAGTGAAAATGATTTAGTAGAAGACCAAATCCTGTTGCCATTATCTGTTTTCAGAAAGTAATCTTTAAAGAAAAGAAATAGGCATCTATTCACGAATCAGAGAGGTATCAATATTTTGACTGTAAGTTGAAATCAATGGGAATTAAATGATTGTCACTACTCCATAAAAAACTATGATGCTTTCAGAGTTGTTAGCTGATATAATTTCTTCAACACAATCAATATTGCATCTCCTCATACAGGTATTTTTCTTTCTCTGACAGTTCTTGTTCCTGAGATCCTGTAGTTCATGTATCCAGTGTAGTCATTACCGATTTTTTTCTAAACTAGACCTATCCAAACTACATGTTCCTAACTAATGGCATCCCAACCTTGTTGAAGGTAATCAGAGATTTCCAGTATCTCCAGGGAAGCCAAAGCCTTGGAAGGTAATAGATGTGATAGTGAGCAGCAAATTAGACATGGAGTCTGCTTTAGGTATGTTAACATTAGAAAGAAAACCAAAGAAGCTGGGATTAAAAATAGGCAAGATCATGCATGTTTTGAGTAAAGAATTATACAGTGTATGGCTGGAGCACTACACTAAATCTGATAAGTCACTGCTAGGAATAAAAAGAGCAACAGTATTTGTGTGACAAATTGAGAAAAGAATAAGTCAAAATATATACACACTAACAACCTAGGTGTGTGTATGGCTCAAACGCCAAGCAGAAAGAGAAAATTAAGTATCATATATTACTCCATAGGTAGAATAGGGGGAAGAAGTCCAGGAAAGAAAACATCAAGAAAAAATATCCCAACAATGAAGTAATTTAACTCCTGGTGGAATTAGTTCCCAAGTGGAAATGACAGAGACTTAAAAGTGAGTTGACACATTCCTGGACAACATTCATTAGAGAACAATATTACATTTTCTGATAGATGACCAAAATAATCTAATAGCACTTTTTTGTCTCTTGCTTTTGTGATTATTCCAGCTTGATATTTACTCCAAATGAATGACATTTCAGAAGCAAACAGGTATGGATCTCATTACTCACAGGGACAGGGAATCTATTAGGGTTATTTTTACAAAGCCTTAGACCACTATTGTGTGGAGTTTGCTATTTTTGGGAAAAGCTTTCGACCTTGTCCCCTCAAAAATTCCATTTTTATTAAGAAGAAAAAGAAGCGTTTTTAAGGACTCATTAAGGGGAAGGTCTCTCTATCAATTACCAAAAAATACTTTTAAAAGGGAATATTCCTCTGTCTGACAAAAATATTCTGTAAGAAATACACCACTTAGCTTTTACAGAAAGAAACCATCATGATCTTCAATCAAAAATAACCTTGAATAAGAAGAAGTAATTTCACCAAACTGCATTCAGTCCCCTTCCAGAGAAAAAAAAGGCAAGATATTCCCATTTATTCAAGGGGAAACAGCTCCAACTGACTCTATAAAGAGAATTCTGTCCCTCTTTTGGATAAAAGGATGAGTACTTGTGTGTTTCCATAAAAGGATTTTCATAATTTTGTGTCCAGTTTTATATAGTAGGGGCACCTTAGATGTCCTTTTCAGGAATAACTTTCCCTTGGTACTCCCTCTGTAAGAACAGGCCCCAAATGCACAACACTGCCTGACAGTTAAAAAACTAGAATATGGAGACTGTTTCAGTATTCATGCACAAAATGGAAATTAGTTTTGTTAGAACATTTCCTAGCTTCTTTTTCAAGAAACTGTATCACTACAAGAGGGTGGACTTCACAAGAGAAGTATAAAGAAAATTTTCAGAAAAAAACATAGTGGTTGATAATTAAATATCATTTAATAGAACAGTAAAAAAGCTATAAATACAACCTAATGCAACAAAAAGGTTTATCAGCAATGACTTCAAAACAGAGGTGTTTTATAGGAGAACAGAAACTAGATTCTACATTCAACTTTGTAGGTAAAATGTTGTTAACAACAAAAACAGCAAAGGCACCTGAAGAATGTGCTAAATAATATTGTACAAACTGACTTATTAAGACTGAAGTTGTCAACTAAAAAGAAATAAGGCCTTAAGGGTAAAGAATGACAGGTCTCAGACTTCAAGCTATTAATTCCTGCAGATATGTCAATGTTAGTGGAAGTCAGTGTTTTGTGTTAACTGAGGAGTTAAACTGTTAACTGAACACCAGTGTTCTAGAGATCAGCATTCTCCATTGTCTTTCTAACTTTTGCCACTCAACAATTTATATCTAGAGCAGACTCTTCTCACATACTGACAGTCCCCATCTACCAATCAAAAATACACAAACAGCAAAATATAATTTTAAATCACTCCTGCGGGTTGTTTTTTAACCACTTGAACTCACAGTTGCAGTTTCCAAGTTATACAGTTTGTAGGTTGAATGTTGGATTCACTGACATCACTGACAAAACCCCCAGATTTGCTGGAATAAGGCTAAGATTTGTTTCTGGTTTTTTAATTTGTCTGTTTGCAATGGCTCCTTCCCTGTCTTTCTAGAGTGGGGTGCACTGAAGTTAAGATTGTGTCACATCCTATCTTCACAGACAGAAGCAATGATATTTTTAAAAAAACAGCATACATAGAGGACATATAAAGGAAATGTATGTATTCTGTTTTTAAGGTTATGGTCTTTACTCATATTTTGCTTTGTCAATTTTTTCCTAATTTTCTTGTTTTTTCAAATATTTTCATTTCTGTTAACTTCTGCATTCACAAGGATCTTCAGGTCAGATAAGACAACTAGAAAACCTTATATAACCTCCAATATAACCACAGCATAAACTTAGAGTAGAATATTTCAGTTGGAAGGGACCTACAGCAATCATCTAGTCCAACTGCCTGACCAATTCAGGGCTGACCAAGTTAAAGCATGTTGTTCAGGGCATTGTCCAAATGCCTCTTCAACACTGACAGACTTGGGGCATCGACTACATCTCTAGGAAGCCTGTTCCAGAGTTTTACCACCTTCTCAGTAAAGAAATACTTCTTCATGTCCAATCCAAACATCCCCTGGTGCAACTCTGAACCATTCCCATGCAACCTTCTGGATCCCAGGGAGAAGAGCTCAGCACCTCCCTCTCCACTTCCCCTCCTCAAGAAGCCATAGAGAGCAATGAGGTCACCTCTCAGACTCTTTTTCTCCAAACGAGACAAACCCAAAGTCCTCAGCCCAGGACATGCCTTCCAGCCCTTTCACCAGCTTCATTGCCCTCATCTGCAGGTCCAGAACTGCACACAGTATTCAAGATGAGGCCACACCAATGCTGAATACAGCAGGAAAATCACCTCTTTTGAGCAGCTGGTTATACTGTGTCTGATGCACCCCAGGGTGTGGCTTGCCCTCTTGGCTGCCAGGGCACATAAACCATGGATTTCCATATCTGTATATTTAATGAAATATTTCTGACCCTTTCCATCTCTGAAAAAAAATGCTGGTGATCAAACAAGACTTTGTGAAGTCCAAATTAATACAATTCAAGTTCAGGAAGCTGAGGCATCTGGGTTAGGAAAAGAACCACTCTCTAACATCAAGAGAGAGGGATACGTCCTGAAGATAATTCATCCCACCTAAGTGCTGACCGCAATCAGTACTAACAAATTACACTCACTCATCTCTCTAATACTATGTTTTCAACATGGGCATTGAGAATTTACTGTCAACACACCAGCCAAACAAATGATGAAATCTCTTGGGCAAAAATACTGTCTTCCCATAGACCATATATGCACAGCAACAGCATACAAAGATGACTTGGTCCCTCTCATCTTGACCTGGTTTATTTTAATACCAAAGTTCTGCTTTTGTAAAAGGCTCACAGTACACACTCCTTCTCCAGTCAAAAAGAGAGTGCGACAGACATACATGTGGTCTAAAACTTTTCATCTCACTTTCTTCCCTGGACTTGGTTGTATAACTGTCATAGTGCCACCAGAAAAAAAGGTATAACTTTTGCAGGTTATGCCCTATTCTTAGACCTGTAACACAAAATCCTAGTACCTTTCAAATACTAGAATTTTCAACCACACAAATAAACAAAAGTTTAGCTCTTAATCTTTTATTAATAAGGAGAAAGTTAGGGTTACTGACTAGGGTCCTCTGCGAGAAAAAACTTCTTAGAAAATGGTTGCTGGAATTAGAAACTATGGTTTTGCCTGGACTTCTCAGCATGTGAGATGAGTCAAATTATCAGTGAGTCAATAGTTAAATCATACCCACAAATCTACCATAATGAATTATATGGGAAACAGTCTCATGGATTTAACTGCATGAATCATCAGACACTATGTATCTTTTCCCCATGATCTTCTACTGTATTTCTCTTTGCTATAAAATATTTTTGGGTGTTGCTGATTAATTTTTAAACTATAATACCCGATGTTGATTGTCTGAAAATAATAGGTTTTTTACTTCCATGAAAGAAAAATGGAACTCAGCCTAGGGTTTCTTTAGTCAGGAAGAAAATAATTTGCGTCATGACTTCTGGCGATTTAAGATGGTGCTTATTTGTTGTTATTCTGAGTCTAAGCTTGAGACAAGTGAAGAGGAAAATGAAGAGAAAAACAGTGTCTTCAAAGCCAAAACCTGAGATATCATTGACAGTAGTCACTGGTATATTTTTTAAGCCTTTGGACTTTGCACAGATGAGTCACTTAATTGTGTATTAAATCTTAAGAGTGCTGTTGCTCTGTCTGGCTATCCCCTCAACACTAAAACACAAGTTTTTGCCTCACGTGTCAATTTTACCTCCATTAGTACTGCTTTTTGTGTTAAGAAACATTCAACCAATGTTTTTTCAGGGCATCGATGTTTCAATGCCATTTAATCTGCTGCACTATTGAATTTAAAGCTTCCAGTGAATCATTGATAAGAATAGAGGGGAAATGTGTTTCCAGTTAATGTACATCTCTCAATGTCCTCTTATGAAAGTCCTTTGTCATTCTGAGCACCTTCCAAACATCTGAAAATCTATCTTGTTCATGAAATAGTATCTAAGGCTTTTAATAAAATTATTCTTGTCCCCTCCAAGCCTTAAGGTGACAGTCCATAGATTAGTTTGTAGTCAAAGACTTGGGCTTTCGGGGCCTTTGTGAATTTCTTAGTGTCAGGGGATCAGCAGATACAGCTTTTTGAAGGTATGGATCAGATATTGAAGCTTGGCACAGATGCTGAAGTGATGCAGAGGAAAGAGCCTGAGAGATTTGTCTGAACAGGCTGCAAACATTAGTGATGGATACTTTACTTCACTATGCCTAACTTTAAAAAGAGGCGTATTTGAACTAGAACCACAGCTATTTAATTCAATGTAGTTCTTCTGTGCTGTACAGACATTGGCATCTTTACACCATCAACAAATCTGCCTTGTGTTTTCTTTCCCTATGGACACTACATTTCTCTTCTGTCATCTTTTCCTAGGTGGAACTAAGAAAGCCAGAGGAGTAGAAGGAAAAGAAGATTAAAAAAAAATGCACCCATTTTACAGAAATCTGCTATAGAATAGACTTGACAGGTTTGTTCAGCAACTCTATCTTAAAAATATAGATATGAGAGATAAATCTGCTACCAAGTTCATCTTTGATGTGAATTCAACCTACTTTTATTACTAAGACATCTTGAGATAAAGATGACAGTCTCACATACAATTTTTCAGTCATTAGATTTCTTAAAATAACAGAATGCAGCTGAAAAAGTGAAAACTACCAAACTTTGACCAATTTGTCTTCCTCAGTCCCACTCACCATTTACAGTTTCATTGTGCCTTTTTAGCCTGTTTTCATTCTGGTGTTATTGACTTGTAATTGTATGTGTATATGCACATAGATACATGTATATGTATGTGTGTACATATAGACAAACATATACATATGCAAGACATTCTGAGATACTATCTTACTACAAATATTATGTACCAGTCATATGGTCATTTTGTCTTTAAGCTACTTTATGATGCCATTACAAGTGGGATTCCTCTAGTCTAACCTAGATATTTTAATGTTAGGTGATCTAAGTCTAATGTTACCCCACAGGTTCTTTTATAGTCAGCAAAGAGAAATAAGACACAACAAAACAGTTCACCTCACCTTAAGATAGATACCTAGGATAGAGCAGATGAAAAGCCATGGAAGATAAAGGGAACCATGTCTGCCTAGCAGAGACATAGGAATCTAACTTTTACATGTCAAAGTTAGTCCCAGTCTCCCTTACTCACTTTTTCTGCTTACCTCCCCATCTCTGGAATACAGACACAGAAACTGCTTGAGAGAGAAACACTACTCTCTGTAAATGCCAGTGGGATCAGACCATCCTGCCTTCAGATTGCTGAAAGCCCTACTTCTCTTGTCCATAGAGACCGTGATCAAACCTAAATGGTCTGCTACCTGCAATGCCTTCTGCCTGACTGTTCCACATTTTCCTCTCCTGCTTCCATGCTGTTCTGTCTTTTCCCATTCTCTCCCTGAGCCTGAGCTCACACAGTCCCTCACTGGAGATAGACTTATAGTCCTATCAGACTTGATTTTATAAATAAGAAGCTTACAAATGACAGAAATTAACTGGCAATTTCAAGTTGCAGAACAAGGGAAGCCAGTCAATGCGTTTACTATCCTTATGATCCAATGATCAATTGTGCAGTTTATATGTGCATTTCTGGTTTTGTACAAATAGCTCTTGCAAGCTTCACCAAAATTTATTTCCATTATATTCCACACCTTATATTTTACAAATCATGTGCAGTTTAATGCATTCAAAATTTTAATTAACTTTTAAAATTTAAATATCAGATAAAAAACATCAACCCCCCAAAAATTGCTTCTTTTACCGTATGTGTCATCATGTCTCCGCTCCTTTTTCTCTCTCTAGGGATGATTTCAGCTAAGCAGAATGCAAATAATCATTGATATTTTTATTTGAAGTCCAACTTTAATGAGATTCTCATGAGTTTTTTATTTAAGTCAAGGATTATCTTTTGCTCAAAAAAACCCTAGCCAAGCTATATGTGAGTGGCAAATAACTTATACCCAGACCACGTATTTTACATCAAAATTAATTCAAACTAATGAATGATATGAAAAAGTGATAGCTTAATCCTGAAGACATAAAGATCTATACAAAAGAGTGTTTTAGACTTAACGGTGCAGAGTCACATTTTATGACTGGATTTATCATTGCTAGAAACTCAAGTACACCTAGCCTTGGGCTCAAACAGCCTCCGAGTTGCCGAAGTTGAATTCAGTTTTTACAGTTAAACACCTCTGCAAATATTTTTATATGGCATGATCTCTGAGGTCAGAACACTTATGCATTAGACAATGAAAGGATGGATAATTCTTTGTATTGCTGGATCCATTGGATACTTCAGCAATGTTCAATGAAATTTAGTAAGGAAATGCATTTAATTTCATAGAATCATAGAATGCTTTGGGTTGGAAGGGACCCCTAGAGGTCACCTAGTCCAACCCCCAATTTCCCACATATTAAACTCCGAACTAGGCTGAGGTTTCTTAAATATCATTGCCTTCAGTTTTCTTCTTTTTCCTTCCCATGTCCTTCTTCAGTACATTAGATCCCTTGGCTTTCCTCCTACTCAGTGTTTTGCACTGACCATTCAACACAGTCCTCTGCAGGGAGCTGCCAGTCTCAGTCAAGGCAATCAGTGTTTTGCTCACGAGAGACTCCTTACCTAAGGGCTGCTATCTTTTCCTTGCACTTATCACTTCCCATTTACATCAGCATCCACTTCAGCACATTAATAGCCCTCTTCCTCTCCCCCTCCTCAGCCGTCACTTTGTCCCCCCATGCCATTCTGGCTTAATCACTCAGCTCAGGAGGTTTTTCAGCATATTTTGGGGGCAGAAGGTCTGAAGTAATAGCTGTCATCACCTTACACTTGCACCAAGCATGCTTCATAGCCTTCCCAACACCTGCACTCACAGCCTCACAGCAGCTCATTCCTGAATTGGTTTCTCATGGCCCTTCGGATGTACCTTAAATACCTAGACATAAACCGATACATACTGGCTGTCCTTCATAAACATCTTTTCCTAATTCAGTCCTCCATTTTTTCACTGTAAATTCCAGTTTTTCTCTTTCATTGCTTCACTACATTCACTATAAGCATACTTCAGGAACTTTTCCTCTATGGTCTGAGTCAATATTTTTTTGCAAGTGTATAGGGTCAAGGATGACCTTGCATAAGCCTGCTGCTTCTCTTTACTGCTGTGCCACTGTCAGGCACACTCTTGTAATTCACAGACAGCAGTTTCCACAACCATAGGCATTTCCATGTCCTTTACAAAGATATCTTCACTAAGATCACAAAACAAAATACATTTTATTTTGCAACTTTATTTTCTTGAAATATATGTTGAAGATACTCTCAGCAATCCCCTAGCACAGGCCTGAATCATTGTTTATTTGATATTCTAGATCACCTATAAAATATTTTTTTGAAACTTGTCAGTCATTTCTCTATGTAACTACTTACTTGGTGATTTAATAAATTCCTCCTAGTATATTTCCTCCATGTCAAAGAATAAAGCCCTGTGGTGTGTTCTGTAATTCAAGTGTATGTGTTACTAGACACTTGTCATCTTAATATAGTGGCACTGGTCTACATTTGATGGGAAATCCACTAGTGTATTATACATGCTCTTCTGCAGCAGTTTCAGTCTTCAGTGTGTATTTCTTGTGCATCTTAAATAAAATCCGCAGCATCCCAGCAGCAGCTGATTTCTGTTTGGGGCATAGAGAGCCCACACTGCCGTGCCAGTAAGCTGTGCTTGTTAATTGGGAGGCTACTGGCAATTTCTCTTTCCATTTGCATTCTGCTTTGTGGCATGTTTGGAGGAAATTGTGCCAGTTTTTTTCAGCACTTGCTGTGTACCTGGAATATATGTGAATACTCAGCAAAAAAAATTTCTTCTATAAACCAGCATATTTGAAGTTTTTGAGCAAATGTTAGAGTAGACTGAAAGACAGGGCGTCTATACCTCTCTCCAATGCCCTCTAGAATTCTCAGATAGGCAAAAATGAAACAACAACAATCTTACTTCGGGAGCTAAGAATGCTCCACCTCTGACAGTGAAACCTCTGGGTTCCAAACTGGTCATTGACATTTTACCAGGTTCATGACTGGCAGAGGAAAGGGGTAAAAGAATACGCTTTACTCACCCAACGAGTTTGACTGAATGAGTTTTCCATTTAGATCCTGCTTTCTGGGAGTGTCTGTAGATTCCCTCTTTGTAAAGGAAAAAATCTTCATACACTTTCATTATAGCTGAAAGGCAATAGGAAAATTCAGCACTATCAGCAAATATTGCTTCTATTCTTATTTGCTCTTTGCATTTTACCAGTGAGATTTTTGTTGTGTGTTGGACTGCATAAACGCACTTTGTAATTACCCTAAATTCACTAATTGCTCAGAAGTTCCCTGCTGTGAATGAACGTAGGGAAATATTCCAACAGAGTTCTCTTAAAGGTCTCCTGGCAAGTTAATTGGGTTTCCCTGCCATGGAAACTCCCTGTCATGGACTTCTTCCAATACAATAGGAAGAAATATTGCCTCGTGTACACTTACATAAGTTTTCTCAATTCCAGTGAAATCCAATTCAATAAAACAAATCTCCTCAAGGTTCATGTACAAAATCCTCAGTTCTGACAAGCATATGCATATTCAAGAAAAGTATCTAACATTCAAGAAAAAATATCAATGTATATCCTGGGAAATATGGTGGAATGATATGTATGCCTTTTTCTGAAACTCAGATAAGAGTTCATTATGTACACAGCAATCTCCTTATGAAAAACTAGATTGTCTGTGTGTATGCTCATTCTGACTTTCAGCTAAAAGCATGGAAATAAAATCCCTTTGTGTCCATAAAAATGTAAGACCAAAGAGCTGATGAACTGGAAATTTTGTGCAAGAGAGTGAAGACTAGAATTTGCATTTTATGTCTATTCATTATTTCCTAGGAATCTCAGTCACTTGCTTTTTAAGAAAAATGTTTTGGGTTTCTTTGCCACATTTATTCTTCTACCTTAGTACCATTTGCTATATGGTGGGCTACCAGATCCATAGAAATTAAAATATTTTCCAGATCTACATTACCTTTAGATTCCAGTGAATCTGAAACGTGAAATACAAGCTTAACTCCAACTTACTTTTGGCTTATGATTTTAACAGTCCTAGACTGCCACACAGCTTGGGACACGAGAATTAGTGAAATCCAGTTTCCTAAAGTCTTGCACCTTGGGAGTCTTATAAAGTACAAGTTTCAGCGACCATTTTTATGTGGTTGGAGCATACATAAGTGTCTGGTATAGATCTTCGGTATCCAGTAAGGTGAGCTCATGCTGCAGTTTTTTCTGTCTGGCACACTTTCAAATTTCTTTTTCCTACCTGAATATTTTCATAAACTTAATTAACTCTCTTTACAACCTCTTGGCCTCTATAATACTTGGCTGAAAACAGAAAACATTCAGAAATTTTAGGGGATGAAAGAGAACAGCTCAAAACATGGTCAAATGAGCCCATTTGCCCAGGAAACCTGGCTAAAAATATACTTTGCTAATGAGGTCATTCACATTAAAAATGTATGCCGATAGCAATACACAGGGAATGATGCTTCCTAGGTGGCAAGTCTGGGGGAAAGCTATATCAGTTAAACTGGAAAAAAAGTTAAATGCTTTTAGTGAATAATGTTACAGCTTCTGCCGAGCTTCCTGCAGAACTAGAGCTCACACATGTTGACAGCAACAGACCAAGTGGAAAACAGCACAAACTTTATTCTTGATTTCTAGCTGCCAGCTCAGGACTCCATTAGAGCTCTCTGCAAAGGTTTCTCCCCCTTCCCTCTGCCCCCAGGATCACCATTGTATAGAGCTAGGAGTTAACTCCTGTGGATGTCCTTGTACCGCTATGTAAAATGCCAGGTGTTGAGGTTTCTGAGCTGCAGAAGAGCCTTGGAGGGAGAGCTTTAAAGCGGTACAAAGGAACAGAAAGGGGGAAGAATGAGTCCTGCTGGCCTTAGTCCAGGTGAGGGTGTCAGAGAAGAAGTGAAGGGGATGAGTAATTCAAAAAATTACTGTAGAGGCTTCCCTGGATCTTGTTTTGATACCTTAACCAAAGGGAGGCAAAGAAATAGCGGTAAGTGCAAGGACTGCAAATTTTATTTCTCTCACAGGAGGTCTGAGGTTAGAAGATTTCATCTATTTCCAGGCCAGGACAGGAGAAAAGTAGTTTCATTTCTAAATCACATTGTTCTTTGAAATCAAGGTCCCTATGTTCAGTTTCAGAAAACAATTTATAAGCAACTCTAAATCAAACACACGTTCTTGGCTCTGTGAAGAAACTTCATACCTAAATTATTTCCACTGAAATGAAAAAGAAAATTTTGAAGTGTGTTTCCAGAATAATTTTAGTCTACATGAGAGAATTTTATCCATGATTACGTATTATATCTACACTTAGTGTCTGTGTATATATGTGCATGTATTTGTGTATATGTGTAAATATATATACTTATATGTATGTCTATCTATATGTATAAACCCTGCAATCAGGAGCTATATAATGGTACAGTCTTTGGAGTTAAGTGGGCTGGGTACATGAAGTGTAGTGTGGACAGAAAGATGATTAGTCAAAATCAAGCACTGAGATATTTTTATTTATTCAGTGACTTTGTCCTGATATGGACTGTGACTTGGAGGTGATGAGATGATCACAGTCCACCAGCCAACTTTGTTCCCTCCCACATAGAAGAGACTTTGCATTTTCCAAAACTAATGGATTAATTCTTAATGAATCAGAAGAGGTAGCATTTTTCATAAGGTTGACTGTAGCTCAGGCATGAGCTACCTCAGTCGTGCTGAGCTGTCAGATCTATGCATATAAATGTAGCAGATTTTAAGATTCATTCCACTATGGATTCCACTCTGCATAAAATTCTTAAAGAATTTGTGTTTCTAAGACATACGAAGATGCAAAACTAAATGTAGTTGCTACAAAAGGAACTGAAGTATAGCACTATACATGAATGTAACCTAATTAAATGCACCTTTTTTCCAAGATCATGATAGCTGAAAGTCTAACTTTCGTAGGGTCAAAACTTTGATGGACTGGCAACAATGTGTTAGCTTTTCTTTTGATTGAGACTGGCTAATGTAACAAAAAGGATTATTTTTCTATGTCAGCACTATAACTATCAGAGTATTTTCTAAAGTCCATTAAAAAAAAAAATATGAGCAGGCAATATTAGATTGTCCATTTGAATGTTTTCAAATCATTAATGGAACTTCACTATGTTTATTTGAAAATGGATTTTTTAAAAAACAAGTTTTTCATCATTTGCACCGGAAAGTGCTAATTGCTCGGTTCCTGTACCATATAAAACAATGACGTATGTCAAAGAGAAATTGTCATTCAGACTTGAAAGCTCCATAACAGAAAGTTTTCAATTATGTTCCTACATCTACTGTTCCACAACTGTTAAAAAATATTTTTTTTTTCTTAACTTTGTATAAGCCCAAAAATCTAAGTACATTCATCATCAAGCAGAATGACTTTCTACATCATGGTCTTGAAGGGATCTTGAATGTTTTCCAGCTATTAAACATTACTTAGAAGATTAGATAAGGTTGGCCACAAGCACTTTGCAAGTTCTTGAGGAATGACAAGTGAATGAATAATGGAAAAATTTCTTTCAGTAGCTGAAGATCATTTGCAGGATGTTTTGAAAAAAAGTTTGATATGGTTTTAGTATTAGAATTACACCCTGATTGCATTTGTAGTACAGGAAGATAGAAGAGAGAATCAGTAACAAATTATTGGGTCATAACTGTGACTCATTAAAAATCTCATTATAATAAAAAGAAAAAATGGAAAGTGATTTCTACTCAGTGATATACACTCTCAGTTATATACTCTTCCTTAGATCTTGATTTTTCCACATATGGCATTACTTTAACATGATACAGACATTTTCTCTGAAAAAGCATTGACATTTCAAAAAACTGTGTGAATTATTGAGTGGCTAAAACCTCACAAATGGCTGAATATAGATTATTTTCTGTGGAAGATTTAGTACTGACAGATTAATTCAGCAAACTGTGTATACATGGACTATGAATGCCATATTAGTGAGAGGTCTGAAATTTGTCTTGAGGATCTTAATTTTTTCATTTTCTTAAAACCAGTGGAAATTGCTGTGTTCACTTCTAGATCAAATGCAGCATGGGAAAGAATATTTTTCTTGAGCAAACAAACTTGGGCAGAACAAAAAATATTGATAATATTGATCCTGTTAAATCTGACCTTCAGATTAATTGCAACTGCCCACATAAAGAGTTTCAAGAAGTAATTTCAACTCCAGGATGCACTGAAATGAATTACATCTAATAATCAAGACTATTTCAATAATAAATTGGAGGTTATGATAATTCATTATATAATTGAGGGCAGTAGAAATGTAGAAGTTCCCTGAAGTAAAATCCTTTGGTTTTGCATCAGCCATCCATCCAAGTGGGGTGGACATCTCACATGATGACCTTTCCCCATCACCCCAAATCCTACATTCCTCAACCTCTCCAGTTACACTGTCCTGGGGTGTGAGCAGGAACCTGCATTTTCAGGCACCATCCATTACTGCAAACAGGCAGTATCAGGCTAAATAACTCTCTTGCAGTCCCTCACTCCCTGCCAAAGTTTCTATTTCTCTAAGAGGTCAGGGATCTTCATTGCAGGGTTCAGCAGAAAAATTCAAAACTGATAGCCCTCTACAACCAACAGAAGCATTTGGGCTCTGAAAGGGGAAATTCTGGGAGTATTCCAGCACTGAATGATTTTCTTGAGGGCCCATATACTGCAGCGTTGCCTTCAGAGGAGAGCAGGCTTGGTAAGTTGGTGTCAGCCAGTGAGGGAATCAATCCCAGCCCTAGAGAGCTGAGCCTTGCTAGCATTTAACTCCTGCAGAGCCCCAAACCTGTATTTCATCAATGAGCAAAGAACTGTCATGGGAAAAAGGCACTTTTCCAGCACACAGACTTTGCACAAATTTTCAACAAATCCAGCTCAAGGTCATTTTACTCATTATGGGCTCTGATGCAGCATAGCTGCCTTTAGGGGCACTACTTGCCCACCAAACATCCCTGGATGAACTACAGTGCATATGTCTGTTTTATGCACTGTGGAATGCAATTTGTGTTTTCTAATATTTTGAGACAAGGACATTGCACATTTTAATTATTTCAGTAATAATATTATCATCTTCCAAACTTACCATACCTTGCACTGGTCCTTTGTCCATGATTTCTTTCATTATATCAGTTTCCTGGGGGGAAGTGAGAGCAGTAGCAGAGAGGGCAAGGGAAAATTATACATTCTATTAAATAAAATTAAAACTCATACTAAGTTATCCTTGAGTACATATAGATATATGGTATAAATGTGCCATTGTACTTGTATTTCTGCTAGAGAATATTTGGTTTACCAAATGAACAAAACCTTCAGAACCATCTTTAAGAAACACTGATGCACAGTTATGACTGCATACTTTCTTTTCTACTTCTAATTTATACAGGACCACAAAACAGTAGCTTTAAAGAGATGAGGTAAAACTGAGAAACCATAAAGAATTTAAACTCTTCTGAAAATACAAGGGCAATATAAAGGAAAAGTTACAGCTCTAGTCTTCAAGTAAAGTGAAGATATTTCCATATCCCAGATAATTTTCAAACCTCAAAGGAGAAAAATGGGTGAGATGATGAATGAACAGCATGAACTTACTTTTGAGGAGACCCTGTAGTGAGAGGCACACCGGTATAACCGATTGGATTCTTCTAAAGGATTGGGACATGGCCCATTTGTATAGTTTTTTCCATATTCACTTGACACATAACAGTGATTTTCACCTGAAGGCTCCAGGTGATTGTTCCAAAATGATGGATAACAAGCATAGGATACAACCCTGTTCAGATATTAAAAAAAGGGGGGAAAAAGTTGATAAGAAGCTTGCTTTAACATTTTTTGCAGTTTTATTTCAAGATTTTAACTGTTTTACAACTGTCGTATTTCAAGTAAATTTACAGAGTCCCCCATTCTTCAAAAGTATGAATGTCTCATATTTTCAGCTGGAAGTTGTTTGCTTCAATTCATATGCATGATGCTTATGATTAAGTTTCAGTTGCAGTAGTCCTCTTCCCACCCTTCTCCAAAGAGAAGTAGGGTAGAAAATGCATTTCAGGACTTGTAACCTCATACATTCATCTCATTAATGATGCATCGATGTTCACACTGAATAAGATCAATAAATTACTGATGTTGTCAACAGGTTCCATTTAGCAAAAATGGCTTGTGAAATGGGCCTATATGTACATTTTCTGTAGGAATGCTGGTGAAAAGCTACAGGTCAGTTCATTTCTTTTAGCTAAAAAGTCTCTGATCTTCCATTTTTCTGACAATATAAAGGGAATTTGCTCACATTTTTGTGAACATTTGTTGAGATTAAAAGTCCTATATTAATTTTTTAAAGGTTTTGGTACAAATAATTGGTGTCCTGTTAGCATACAAGCACCTGTGGTGCTTCTTCCCAGGAGAGGTATAACCCTTAGTGATTAATACCAATAGCTTAACTGATACTAACAACTAACTTCTGGAGGGAGTGTATCTACTTAAAAGAGATCAGAACCTCTACTACTAGAAATATATGAGAGAGAAGTACAAGTGAGAACATTGAGAACATAACTCAGAAGATGTTAAGCACTGAGCTTTTGGTAAGTCAACAAACAATCCAACCATAGAGCAGTACTAGGGGAAGCGTTTGGACAGGGGCTGGTGATTGGGTTCCTCTATCTTGATCCATGGGGGGAAATAAAAATCATAAATTATCTGGAGCCATGCTGGCAGCAGGGACTCTGCTCGGGTTGACACACTGACAAAATATATGACACAGAACATATGAGATTGGTGGGACACTGTAATTTTACAGTTTTGTTGTTTTGCAGTATGTTCAGGCTATTCCTTCCTCAATGGAAAGATAGGTTTGTGTCTGGAAGTGAATGTGGACCAAAGAACAAGCAGAGACCAACTTTGTGACTTACAAACACGTGCCATCCAGTGTGCACAAAAGGCTGGAGACTACCCCAGGCTCAGGCCACAGCACTCCTTCTCTGTTCCTGGTTATTGACAGCAACGAGCCTCTCAAGGAAACTAAAATGTCAGATTGTGCCATGATATCACAGGGGCATGTGTCTGGTCTCTACAGCTCCTGAAAACACCCTGGCTATTTCATAGAAAAACACCTATCTCAAAACATTTTCTAAATACGGAGAGAGTTTTTGCTCACACATACAGTAGTTACATTTTTCCTATCACTTATTATAGATTTGTATTAAAGCTCTCAATTTCAAGGTTTTAGAGTTTATCTACTGGAAATATGACTCATTTTTTAACACTTTTAAATTAAATTCTACATCCTCAGAGATGTTAATTAAAAATGTTAAGTCCAGTAATCACTGGATAGTTTCTATTCTAACAAAGATTTCAAAACTACAAAAATCCATTTATGAAAAGAATCATGGAGGAAATGTGCAATAGCAAATATGTGACTTGTATTTATTGTTTTAAAGGAAAGAAAGACAAATCTTTGAATAATAAAGAAAATTTCACCTGCCTGATATTTCTTTTTGCAGGCTTCAAAGACTCGAAGGTATTTAACACCAGTATCAGAGGAGCGATTGCGGAGGAGCTGAGACTTAAACCCATGCTAATTTTGGATTTGAAAATCTCCAAAGTGCTAAATCAAATGAGCTTTGAAGCACAGGTTAAGAGCCCTCATTGCATCCAAGAAAGGAGCGGGGCAATGAAAATACGAGGTGGTTTCGGGAAAGGTAAGGAGGGGTTTTCATTTTTTACCTTGGCAATACATCAAATGAACTGCTGCTTCATACAGTGAGTTTGTTTCTTTCAAGTAGCTTATCCTGAACTGTTCATTTTGACTGTTTGATTAACGGAACATCCTTTTGACTTCAATAAAGTAAAGGGAAGAAAGCATATATTTAAAATGCACTTACAAACAGTCTGAAATACTCAAATAGAGCACACCAAATCTGCTGCTTATTATTTTATCCTTCTTATGAGATATTAGGACCTTCTACTATTCTACATTATACTACCAGATGTTTCCAAAACAATATACACGTTTCTGTGATAATACCATGGAGGCCTATGAAAAGGTTTCCTTTAAAGACCATAATTAAATAGTTCACTGAAGCAGAATATTTTAAAATAGGCAGTCTCACAAAAAGGATATGTATTTAAGTAGCTCACCAATTATACTGAACTTTCTGAATCTGAAGAACCAAAGACTGTATTTCCATGCAATATGGAGGATAATTACATTTGCCTGTGTATACTTAGTCATCAGGATTTTTACAAGATGAACACATATATGCTTCAGCTACTTTGAATAAAACATTACATTTTCTCATTGACAATTGGTAGTAAAAAAATTGACCCTGTCTTTTTGCTTACCAAATTTTTTCTGCCCAAACTAGACCAATGCACCCAGGAGCTGCAAAAAGCAATAATTCTGCCTACACGAAAAGGGATTGCCCATCTAAGCTTGTTAGGTTGTTAGGCTGTTATTGCTTAGGTCTTTGATCTACTCACTGGCAATCCCTTTTAATCCCTTCTGAATGTCTGAAGATATTCTGAATTCCCTGACTGCCAATGGGGAATGATAAGTATTGAGGGCAAATATACACGGGTTGTTATTACTCATTTTAAAATTTATTATGATTTGTTTCTATTGCTGGGTTAGAAGGAAACCTTTGGTTTATATATGTATACATATATAATGTTTATAAAATGTATCTATATACCTAACCATTCTAGTCACCATTGATCACAGATTTCCAAAAGAAATAAAGGATTGCTGCTGAGTGCAAACAGGCCTGCAAGACAGGTAAGGTGCGCAAATACAGTCCTCAGAGCATGTTCTAGCATAAGCAGGGCAGGAGTTGGTGACTGCAACCCAGTGTAAGGAATGGTCTGACTCCTTGGTGAGTACACCTCAGATGTACTTAGAAACACCTCAGAGGGAGACAACAGAGGAGAAATTCATTCCTGGGGTAGGGAACTTTTTTTTGCCCTCCTTTCAGTTGGATTTTCCTGCTGGAGTTGTCATAGGTTCTCCATGGATGGGTCTCAGTTCTATGGCAATAGAAGTGAAGCACCAAATGACGCGCTAGCACACTGGAGCTGTGTGGTAATCCAGGCATGATGACTCATTCTGAACTAACAGTCACTTTTGAATCTTTTCACTAACCATAGTTTCTGCAGTCACCATTAACACAATTTAACAGCTCTTTGCTGAAACATGAGCTTCTACATGCTGAAGCATCAGCGCAACAATAAACATTAAAAACATTTCAAGGAGAAGACCTTGCTAGAAGAGTCATAGAAGTAAAACAGAAACAAATGTGAATGTGTTTATGTGCACATATACAAAAATAGTCATAGGAGCAAGCAGCATCCAGGAGAAGCAGCAAAAGTCTGCAGTGCGTTCATACGTTCTTGGCAGAATTCATCTGAAGTCATGTTTATGTGTTCAATGTAATGAAAATTTTTGTGGGTTTATTGTATTTATATATTTGAATTGTGAGATGAGAACATAATCAAAAACATTAGAAGTTATTAGCAAGTTGCTCAAAACTAATAACAATAATATCCTTATCATACCCTGCAACTGCTTAGAGCCCAAGGTAAAAATCAGATCAAGCCCTGATTAGAAGCTGTATTTGCATTCAAGTGTGTAACCTTTTTACTACCTGAAAATGAAATATTTCTACCTCATTCTTAAAGACTATAAGCTTTTACTTTCCCCTAGCAGATAAAATAGATATTTTCGGATCACATTGATTCCTCCCAAATTATGGCTTGTAATAGAAATGCCTAAAAATAACAATAATTAGAAATAGAATATAGATTTATTCTTTAATTAATGGAGGAAAAAGAGAGAGAGAGTGAGAGTTAGATGGTGATTCAGCTCCACTTATAGCAGATTTCACTGTTAATTGGGTGCTCAGTGATTCTGAAACCTCAAGTCTCAGCACTGGCCTGACCTCATTGAGCTTTATGGAAGTCTTCCATTGACTTCACTAGGGATAGTTTAGGTCAGCACTCGATTTTCCTGAAAATCTATCAAAAACCTGAGGTAAGAACACTTCAGAAATCAGAAAGCCAGGAGCTTTAGAATAGCATTGAACACCTGCTGTGAAAACTTGCAAGCCCACACAAAAAATCAATGTGCTTTCTCCCTATTGCAGGGTATGGAGATAATGACAAAAATGATTGTAATATCCTGACTTATAAAATAAAAGTCCCCTGAAAGTGTGAGGAAGCAAGCACGGTTTTACAGGGCTCATTCAAAAGACACTTCAGACTTTTATGCCATAAATTTCCATTTCTTTCATTGTCAAAAGTAAAGTATTATGGATTATGGGGCTTCAGCTACAAAAATGATTCAATTTTCAGTCCAGTGAATCAAAAAGGTTAATTTTTTTTATATACTATTTGCTCTTGGCCACTGTCAGAGACAAAATATTGGGCTAGAAGTACCCCTGCTCAGACCCAGCAAAGCCATTCTTGTGTTCTTCCAGTATCTGTCCTCACAGATACTTGGATATTTTCCTTAAGGTGTTTATTTGTGTCTGGAACTGTTGGAAGAGGATTTGAAAAATTATTTGAACTTGAGGAAAGAAAATCAGGATTTAGCAGTGTTATTTATAAAAATAGGTAAGTATACATATTTTTGTCTGTGGTACTTTGATGGCGAATCAATGATCAGGGATTAGAATGGATAGCAGGCAAAGGTCTGTAAGGGCGCAGTGATGTTGTCCATGTTGGAGCTGGCTCCATGAGGATAAAAAAGCTGGATGAATGACTAAGAAAATAGTCTTGGACTGTGGAGATTTACTGAGGATCTAGATAGTCTCCAAAAAATTGTGATGGTTTTCACAACTGCCCAGCAGATCCTTTCCTCAGACAGTCAGCTTGCAAGAGGCTGGTGAATACCATGAGGCACCCCAGGTGACTGAGCAATAATGCAAGTGCTTGGGACTTCGGAGGCAAGAAGACAGTTCCCAAGTGTGCTCCGGTGAGCTGAGGTGTCCTGTCTGTATGCTTCCAGGCTTACACCGGACAGAAAGTCTGCTCTGCACACCACTTCCACACTGGGACTCGGTGGTCAGTCAGGGAGCAATCTTCTCACTGCTGGCTTTACACCAGCACGAGCTCCTGTGTGCCTACAGCTAGGGCGATAACGGAGTGCCTCGTACAGCTTCAGCCTGCTTGGCTTTCCTTATAGAAATAAACTAGCTCTCGATACTTAAACTGCCTCTGCAGAACAGGCCACATCACTAAGCACACTGCTTCAGGTAAAAAAAAATACAGCTTTCTGATATAGGAAGAATCTTATTACTATGGGCTCATGGTGGTTATGCCCATACAGGGCTAACAGTGGAGGGAACAGAAGACTAGGAGGCTATACTATTGCTGCATTCTTTAGGGCTTTTCCTCTAAAAATAGCTTGCTCCAACTGTTGTGGAGATAATACTTAAAATGGATCTATTATCTTATCTACACCGGCAATTCTTGTGCTCCTGTCCTTAACATGATAGGAAAGCAAACAGTCCAGTGAGAAAGAGTTGTATTTACTCTCTTAAGAGCATGAGCTACTGATTAAAAGGAGCCTGTTCTTCTAGTTACAGAAAAGTGTTGCTTAAAATGTTAAGCTGTAACTTTCATACCTCCATGAGGTGCTGAGGGGCCTTTGCTGGGTGGAATCTATTGCTGCCCATTGTAATCATTCACCTAAAGGGTCTTCCACTCAAAACCTAGATCAAAACTAGTTTAGTGTTTAAACCCTGAGACAGAAAGTCAGAGGAACACACGATGTAAACTCTCTCCATAATGATACAAAATCCTTGTCCAATCAGAAATAGTTTGGTGCGCTTGAAGAAAGCAGAATGATCCCTTTGTATGCTGTATCCATGTGAATGACAGTTCTTTGGTCTTCACTTGGATCCCCAGGCTGCCACGTCATCTATGATGTCTGATGGCATCATGTCTGACATTCTTTTGGCCTTTCCATGGTTTGTTTTTTTGTTTTTTAGCTAAAATTAAAAGTTGACAGACAGCACACCTGAGATCTCTGTCTGTCAGTATCAAGTATATCAAAGACAGTAAGGAATGGGATTGTATGAAAGTGAAAGAGGAAATTTTGGTATGGAACAGGAAGTACAAAAAAAATTCTGATAATGTGAGAAAGAGTGGGATGTAATTATGCAGTATATAAAATCTGGTTATTGCAGATTCTCCTGGAAGATATTTCCAGGCACATGAAGATCAAGGAGTTGACTGGGAACAGGCAGCACAGATTTACCAGGGCAAATTATGCCTCAGCATGATGAGAGGATAAGATGAGATGATCTGACCATGATGAAATGACTGGCTCCATGGAGAATAAGAAGAGCAGTGGATATCATTTACCTTGACTCTAGCAATGTTTTCAGCATGGTCTCCTGTGGCATTCTTCTAGTTTATTGGACTAAGTAAGTTGCTTACAAGGTCAGTAACTGAACCGGACTGGCATGCTGAAAGGTCAACAGACCAAAGTGGTGTCTGTTTACTAGTGGCATTCCTCAGGAGTCACACAGCGGCAGCACTGTTTTGTATCTCTATTAACAATCTGGACAGTGGGACATAAGGCACCCTCACTAAATTTGTGGAGGATGCCAAATTGGTGGGGAGTGGTTAGTATGCAGGGCTTCTATTCAGAGCAATGTCAACAAGCTAGTGAAATGAGCTGACAGAAACCTTATGAAACTCAACAAAGGCAGAAGCCAAATCCTGCCTCTGAGCCAGAACTGCCCATGCAGCCGTACTGGCAGGGCACTGCTGGTGTCGAAAGCAGTTTCACAGAGAAGGACCTGGGGTCCTGATGAGCAGAAAGTTGAATGAAGGTCACCCATGGGCCCTCTCAGCAAACATGGAGAAGCATGTGATATGCAAGGAAGAGCTAAGGCAGCTGGATTTCTTCAGCCCAGAGAAGAGAAGGCTAAAAGGGGATCTAATTACTGTTTTCAACTACATAAGGAAAGGTCACAGAGGAGGCAGAACAAGACTCTTCCTGGAGATGCACAGTGAAAAGCTGAAAGGTTGTGGAACCACCATCTTTGCAGATACTCAGATTATGACTGGGGACACGGCCTGAGCAGCCTGACCCAATTTCAGAGTTAGTCGTGCTTTGAGCAGAACATTGGACTAGGTGACCTGCAAAAGTTCATTCCAACCTAAATCCCTCTGTTTGTGTCATTTCACATTTGTTACGTGTAATTTCAAAAAGCTTCTAGCTGTTCATGTGGAGTTTGAAAGCTGTTAACTTTGCTTAGTCTGACCTGAAGGAAGAAGGATCTGGGTAGAGTCCCTGCTACAGTGTTGCATTCTGGCACAAGCTTGGGACGGGATGATTACAATTTGCTTTATAAAAAGACAATATTTGATCCTTTCGAATATTCAAAATGTTGTCTCATGCAACTGGCTGCTTATTCAAGGTTGTTTAACATGAAGAGCCTGTATCCCAAGAAACACGAAGTTTTGAGTCCACTTACGGTATTGTCTTTGACATTAAAAAATCCTTTCTTGTTTGTCTTGCTGTTAGAGAGGCTACCATTTTCCTCAGTTGTATTATAGCTAATGGCAACATCCAGATGTAATGAGGCTTAAATGGGAGCTAGGTGGTTGCAGATTTTTCTTACTGAGAGCCCTCATTCAAAATAGTCTTCACTTATTTATTTGGGAATGCTTCATTGTTTTCATGAAGGTGGTTTAAAGAAGGTGTAAATGAGAGACAGTCTGGATGAAGTGATACAGTCAATTTGACCTAGGACAGAGCTAAATGCCTCTTTTTTGAAAGGTCAGAAAACATCATTGTAACACAAGAAACACTGTAACTTAAGCAACAGGCTCAAGTTAAAATAATTTAAACAATTATATAAAATACTTACCCATGTGTTTTCAGATATCTCCAGGCACCATCAATACTTCCACCATTACATCCATGTTGATTCCTGGTATCACAAGAGATCAAATTCTGAGCAGAAAGGTTGTCTGTGATTTGACCCTCAGAATGAATTGCTATTCTATCTGCCGCAACACCTGTTTTGAAACAAATTTTCCATTACCAAAGACAAATAATTACTCACAACTTCATGCTGGTTATTGTGAAAGAGGGACTGAAATACAACCTCCATATTTTCTGTCTGTGCTGATATCTTTACAAAACAATACAGATATAATCTATACAGACTTTCAAGAGAGAGGATTGTGAAACTGCAAAGCATCATGAGCAACTTTGCTGTAATATTATAAATCCATAGATTAACTGGTTATCATGCAGTCCCACATATCTAAACATCAGATGAAGCATTTGCATAATTTAGTCTGATAGCCTCTACCATGTTTGTAAATGCATATTCATCTCTTGCTGGCTGACTTCAGCAGAAGATGCAAATATACCCTCACCTTTCTACAGCTGAATCTCCAAATCTCTTTTCTTTCTTCTCTACCTTTCCTTCCTTTATTTGAGAAAAAAAGACAAGCAAAAATGAACAGTCCTATGAAGAAGAAAATTCAAGACTGAATGTACTGGTTTTACTGGAAAGTATATTTAGAATGCTTATATTAATGTGTAAATGTGGGATTCATTGGACCTCCTTCCCTTATCACACAAAATTCTTCTTCTGAGAGACACCTTGGATGTCCGAACTCAGACAGTCATAATTCTAAGTACTAATATATTTGTGCACTGATTTAACGGCAGAGTAGATTAACTAAATTGTAGGTAAAATTAAGCCACTTCTTTCTTTAATGAGTGATAATGAAACAAGTTATTAACCCAACCGTCATTAACTGTGCCTAAACGGTATTTTTATTATTGTTAGTCCTTCATTTTTGAACATGAAAATAAAAAGAAATCCCTTGAAATCTAAAGCCCCATCAAAATCAACACTAACTTCAGTGAACTTAGGACAAGAATTCAGAAGAGTGAATATGCTGATGGTAGCTGAAAACAACTGTGTTTTGTACTTTCGTGAGGTGTCACATGATAATGAATTTATTTTCAAAGGTGTAAAAAGCCTTTTACTGAAGAGTTTTGGAATACTTGTAGGAATTACTCATGGTAAGAAAAAATGGTACAGCAGTGCTTGTCTATTCATTGAGCAACATTTAATCTTACAAAGAGGGATTGAAAATTCAGATTGAACGTGCTAGATGCACCTGAACAACATGGGAAGGCATCTCATAATATTTAGCACCGAAAATAATTATGTGAATTAAAATCAAAATATTAACTTATGAATGGGAAAATTTAGACTGAATATCTGGGAAGTCTCTCCCTCAGTGAGTTCTGTTCATCTCTGCAGTAATCTGTCAGGAGAGCTGTTAGAAGCTCTCTTGATTTTCTCTTTTAAAACTACACTGGACAAGATGTATTGGTAACAGAGGGTGCTCTGTCTGGCTTTGGTAGAGAGCTGGGATTAACTGACCTAAATGCTCCTTTCCTTCTCTTACTGCTGTGATTGAAGAGGCAGTTGCAGAAACCTGCACCCGTGAGGACCCACCGGCCAGAACAAGTCAATGATTGATTGCATAATTTTTTTCCTCTATCTTTATATATCCCAATACGTACTGAGATTTATAGAGGCATAAGAAAAATAAACATAACTGATCTCTGTAGCTTCTTCGGAGAAAGTGACACAAACAGTTGGGTCCATTTTTCATCAAACCAGAGGTTTTCAGAAGGTTGTAGCACGTGAGGTTGAATTGCATTACTGACATTTCTTTGCTTACAGAATTTGGAAATAGTTTCTTCCACAAATAACTGAGCAGTTTCAAGGTTTTCTTCTCATAAAATTATTGAAAAGATTATATTTAATTTACTTCATTAGCAAGGGTTGGACAATGGGAAATGCACAGATATATAAACACATTAAAAAAACCAAACCTACCTGTTCTAAGCTTTCAAGTCAAGCATGTAGTTGTGTAAGCAAGGGATGTAGATTTTTTTAAAGTTGCAATAAAGTGCATCAGTCAATTCATTTTCTACTTTCTGTCACCAAAATTTCTCCCTATGTTACACAAACCTATGAAACGCAAAGAAAGCTTTATAGCTTAGATGGACTTTTCAAGACTTTGGGACAACTTAGAGGGAAAGATGTAGCAATTTTAAATGTTCCTATTTGCTGATAAAAAGTGAACAGCAAGCTGAAATTACTTCATTACTAATCACTACAAATTTTCATCGCACATCTAACATCAATGATATTTTTAAAAGGAGAAAAAAAAATAATATTACTTGCAGTTGAAAAAGCCCAGGATGCTCCACAGTTTCGTTGATCCAGAGGATCATGAATCCACTCAGGCCATGCATAAGTGGCTGCAAAAAATGCAGGAAATTTTTCTTCTGGAAGAGAACTTCCCTAAAACAAAATGTAGGAGAGCTGTATATGCTTCAGTTCCTAATTTTGTCTTAAATTTTACCCTAATTTTGTTTTTAAAATTCTGAATTTTAAAATTGAGGAAACCTAAAGCATTGGTGCCTGTGGCTTTCTGAGCACCTCTGTGGTGGTTACCCTGTGGCTGGAACCCCTGAGAGCATGGGGGTTCTGGCTCTCCCACTAGCTGAGCTGGAAAGCTGAGCTCCACAACTGCCAACCTGAATAACCTCTCCAGTTTCTCTCTGATTTTTATCTCAAACAACAATTCCCTAGGAAACACATTAATTAGGACCCAGCTGGCATTTTGGGAAAAAAAGCCTTCTGCTACAAATAGCAGTGAAGTTAGATACCTGTTACCCTATTCTCCTTGACACGCGGCGTAGGTCATAAATTTTAGTTACCATGGGGGAGACATCAGTACAGTGTATCAATGATTTGTCTTTTAGACAGAGTTTTTTCAATCTCTAGCACTTATTCTCTTTCCAGAATGCAAATCAGTGATTTTCCCTCTGCTTTGCAATCTGATGTTGAGTTGATGAGAATTCATGGTCTGCTCACTGAAGCCATTTGGACAGCTATTTTCGGCATCTTCATCTCCCGGCCTTAATTTATGTCCTCCAAGCTTTGCACAAATATCCACATATGCAAGAACCATCTGGTACAACTGCTAATAATCGGCTCTGTGTTCAACATATCAAAACCATTGACCCATTTTTTTTTTTACTGTTATACTTTATGGAATGATTGCTTATTCTGTGCAAGGAAATAGGAATGGCCACACAGAATTTCAATATTAGTCCATCCAGTCTGTCAGTTTGTCTCAAACAATTGTTGATAACATCTGTTCCAGGGGAAAATACAATGTGCAAAATACGATAATCTGTTCCTAAGCAAAACATTCCCTGATGCTTCTTTCTTATAAGCAGGCGCATACCCTGAAACACAATGGCTTCTATCCTGTTCAAATTCCTTTATTTTACTTCTATTTATTTAGTCTACTAATTCTGGGTATCCTTGCTGCATCATTTTTCTAAATTGCTTATGTGACCTATAGCACTACATGCCTTTTACTAAGATGATTTAAACATTTGAGGCCAGTTCTTTCAAACTATTTCAGGACTCCGGGGAAGCAAACTTTACCGCTTTGGCTGTATGCAGATGACTTTGTTGTGTAGATTGGGAAACAGATGGTGCCACCATCCAGCTTTTACACCTGGATTTCCCACAGAAAACCCATGGCTGAGAAGAAGTGGGTAAGAAAAAAAGAAGCTTGGACCTCAGGTCTGTATCTGACATTATATTGGGGTACAGCCCACCAGATGGCTTGATCTGTGCATATGTCCAGACCCAGTAATGCTCAAGTGTATCTAGGTTGACTATGGTGGTTGTAGGCTGTGAGTCCTAAATGTCATTAAAATACACTGCAAGATGTTAAGTCACTTAAGTGCTTTTGAAAGTTTTACCTCCACCCATAACAAGCCAGTAATCTTTTAAATCTTGCTAAAATATTAACCTCAATATTTTGATTAATAGCTTTCAAAAGTCTGCTTTTTCAAAAGCTCATTAGATACATGGAACTTTCAACCTCAAATGACACACAGAAAGCAACAGCTAATTTAAATAATGTCTTGCTAAATTATCATTATGTTCATTACTAACAAGCAAGCACAGACACATGATTTCCTTTGAAGGTGAATAATACAGGAAATAATACAGGAAAGAAAAATATAATTTCTTTTACATTATAAGACTGCTCACTACCAACCAGTAAACAAGCAAAATTTGGCAAAGGTCATTTAGCACACTTATGTGGGCAATGACCGCTTACAGTGTTACAAATGTGGCAGTTGAGAAAAGCAAAATTCTAAATAGATCTTTAGTCTGAGACAATGTGTTACTTTATGTATTCCTAAACTACTGCCAATGTATTTAATAGCCTCATATCGTAAATCCCAGAGCAATTCCCTCATTAACTCTCAGCCTTGTCATTTAGAAATGGGGTATTGACCTGTAGCCAGAAACATTAGCTTTTTGTCTAAGGAATTGCTACCCTGATATTGAGAAGCACTGCTGTTCTGTGACAAATAGTAAGCCTAGACAATAGTTTCTCAACCTATGTATGCTCCATGGCCCATCACCAGATAGCACAATGCAATTAGCAAAATGACCGGCAATTTTTAAACCTTCATATGTATTCTCTGCAGTGAAGCTAGTAGTCTGGCCAAAGCAGGAAGGTAAGTGGATATAAAAGAACACTCGTACTTCAGCTATGACTTCTTCAGAAAAGCTGGAGAGAAAGAATAGATCAGAGAGAAAAAGGCTGAAGATTACTGAATTTGAAAATATGCAAATAGTTTTTCTGAGGGAAAGCAATTTTTTTTTTTTTTTTACATGTAGGAAGAAGGTTCTGGACATCACTTTGTGAAGACAAAATGGCCATGCATGGCCTCCAGATTGCAAGAGGAAGATCCACAACTGCTGGGCTTTTTTACTATGAAAAGCCATATATCAGAGGCACAGCTGGTATACTTTGTATAACTTCACACTGTCTTTACGAGTTCTTTGATACTTAATCCAAAGTGGTGCTTTATTACTAAACTATGTATTCCATTTTCTTGTAAGATGGCACTGAGATGAGCACCTCGTTGCCGGCAGGTGCAGACCCCGCCATTGCCACGTACCTCTTGCCAGAACATGTACTGACAGAATACCACCAAACGAGTATCACAATGCATTTTAAAGGCATGGCAATTATTTTTGTGCTACATAGAACTTCAGGAATGATTACACCATCTCCTGCAGTGAGTAAACACTTCAAAAAATGCCTTCTTGGATAACATACATGACACTATTGGGAGCTTCAGCTTTGCCGGGAGTCACGAGTTTTAGTGGTGTATTTAGCTGTCAGTCTATGTTCAGGTCTATCCATACTCTGCAGCAGAGGGTACTCAGTTCAGATTTAATTCTTGTTCCATATCAGTGTCTTTTAGGTATCCTAATGTACCATCACGTCAGACTACCCTTCCAGACATAAGCATCATTTTATTGAGCAGGTATATTCCCTTATTAATACCAGAGCTTTTAAAAGCTCTGTAAGCAACTTCAAGAAGTTTGTGTTTTCCCTAAGAAATGTAGCTCTGTCACACCATTTAATTTGAAGTAATGTTATGAAGCTATATTTGTAGTTAGATATGTCAGTCAAAGAAACAATTAAAAAGCCTCTACTCCACAACCAAACTTTTCAACACTGCTGAGAACTAAGGCTCTGCTGTAGATGTAAAGTGGTTAAGACAGAAGGTCTTTACGTTCTTGAATCTTTTTTTCCATGCAACTGAATAAGGAGCCCCTTCTACACAAACGTGCTTTTCTCAAGCATTCCCAAAAGGCAGTGGAAAATAATCAGAACAGCTGGCCCTTGGGTACCAGAAATTGTCATTCATTCCCTGAATAGTAGACCAGTAGCATGCTGAAGAGATGTTTTGTTATTTAAAGAAAAAAAAAAAAAGTTGTATTTAATGAATGGATAGCTCTGGTTTTCTTTCTACATTAATAAAGCTACCAGGTTTTAATCGGGTCAGCACAAGATAGAGCCAAAAACTCTTGAACACTAATTGCAGTATCTTTATCAACTAAATATATGACTTCGGGCAAATGAATTGCAGTTTTCTCCTTTGCAAAACGGGAAAGGCAGGAATAATCCCAGAGAATGCATGAATATTTAATTAGTGCCAATTTGCCCACAGTAAGTAACTAGTACCTTGGCCTGCAGGTGAATTAGGATTCAACAAAGTCATTTAAAGGTCAAACCATTAAGGTCTGGAGAATGTCTCTGAAAAGTATTAAAAAGTCATTATTTTTGAATTTTGTCATTCATATCTTTTTACTCTCTTCTGAGCTGTCACCTAGTTACAGGTGAAGCCTAATGGAAACAATGTCATGAAAACTCACTTGTTTTTTATCACTTAGGACTTTGTAAATGTGTTACTATGCTTCACAAAATATCATTGACAGAAAATTATTCATGGAAGGTGAAGCAGGGGCAAGTGTCCAAACATCTGGTAAGATACTTGTCTTAGAAAATGCCTGGAAGTTAACTCCATGGCTACTGTTGGCTCGCTAACTGGAAGAATCTGCCGATGTATCCCTGATGAGACCAATCCATGCTATGAAATTTCTGGATCGCCCAGTGACAGTAGATATGGAACTGGCTACGAGTGAAGAAAAACATTTTTTTGTATGTTTTTGTGAAATGTTAAAATGCGGCAGATGATAGGAAATTTCCTGAGGCAAAACAAGAACACTAAACAGATTATATTTTTTCTGGAAAACTATAGAAGGGAACAGAATCAGGGAGATTTGGAGATTTGCAGGAAGCTTCAGAGAAAAATATTTTTACATCAAGACAAGCTAAGATAGAAAACACTGGGGTAAGAACAAGGAAGTTCTAGTAATTCTGATGAGAAGCCATAGGTAGGAGACAGGTTCATGTACAAGTCAGAGCAATTTTCTGCAATCTCAAAGAATTCTCCAGAAGCTGAGAAAGTCGTACAGAGATTATTGGTTTATATTTTAGCTTTTGTAAGTAGAGAGGAAAGTTTCTTAGAATCCTGTGCAAAGTTTGTGCTTCCAGAAACATGTAGGACTTCCTGGGGGCTAAATGCATGAATGTGCAAAGCTGGATTTCTGGAGAAGAATGCGTTGAAGATCCTCAGGTGTCTGGCAGAGCCAAAGGTAGTTGGGTTGTGTCTCACAGATTTCATAAAAAGATAGCAGCTAGAGAAAATATGCCTGAAAAATGTACCAGTGGAATAAAGGCTGTACAAGTAGTGTAGCAGTCAAAGAAGCTACAGGAAGTTTAATAACAATGATTCAATAGGCTGGACATAATGCAAGACCACTGAGTGATCAGTTACCTCGAACTGAATGGAAAAAAAGGAAATAAGATAAAGAATTTCTTGTAACCTTCCCTTTCTTGTTTTCCTAGGTGGGATTTGTCTCCCCTAGCTAGATATCTAGTAATGTAGGTGTCAATCTCTGATCTAGGTACGTGATACCCACTTTTTTCTTCTGCTATGTAAGTATCACCATGTATTCCTCAAAGAAAAAGCCAACAACAACAACAAAATCAACCCCAACTCTCTCGAGCCTCAATGCGGTTCACTGGTAATTTGGGGCAGATACCTACCAAATATTGCACTAAACTCCTTTACATCACTGTCTTATTTTGACTTGCCATCTTCAACTGAAATGGATCCTCCTTTGGCTGCGAAGAGTAGCCTAGCAAATCATACAAGGCAAAACTCCAAAGCTTAATTTCTGTCAACTTCTTGCTCTGACAACCCTCCACAGTGTAATTTTGAGCAAGCTGGCCAATCTGGGCCACAACTCAATACCTTGTCACACTGGTGCTGGGAGCTGACTTTGTGTGGGACAGAGAACCAGTCTGTTTCAAGCAAAAGGAGTTAGGATTGTTAAAATTGTTGCAGAGGCACATGGCCTTCCCCTTCTTTCCTAAATTCCCTGACAAGTGGTAGCTCTGCACAACTGTCCCCACAAGACTTTCCATGATGTAGAAACCCTTCTGCCATACACATATACAACAAGCATCAATGACTCATTTCAAATGGATAATCAAATGGCATCACTTGCCTGAACTATATAGAATCCAAAGATAAAACCCTGTTATATTTCATGTCATTTGCAAATCTTGGATCTATCGACTTGCTCTTGCAATTTTTCTAATTTCACTACAGTGAGTTCGTTAGTTTTTTCAGCCTATGATTTCCATAATTTTGGGTCTTCTAAGAAAGAAACTAAGTAACTAACCCAAAGTATTGGAAAATCTACTCTGGATTCAATAACTATTTATTTCTTCTTTAATTGCTTAGCTTACCTGCATAACTTAAAGTGTATTTGCTTTGCTGCAGAACTAATTTGAGCATAAATATATGATGAGGAAATTTAATTTAGCTGCCATGAAAATGGCAGTGGCCAAGAGGTTTAGAAAGCTGGTAGTAGAGAATCATCTTATTTTCCCATGGTTCCCATCACTTTTCTTTCCACTTGGCCAAAACCCCTGCTCCCTACTGCATTTTTACATTGCTTTATCCTATGGGCTTTAAGTGTTTCTTTCAAAGATTGACTTTTAGTCTCAGCTGTTAACCTTAATGAACTATGCCCAGATTTATTTTTTTAAGGGTTACAGCTATGTGTGCAATGATTAGCAAATGAAGAGGATGGTATGGAACCATCTTAAAGAAGCAAAGTTTTAAAACACCAGTGATCGACAGTAAGTTAATATTGCTGCACAGCTTCCCAATAGTTAGCATTTGCTTTTGCTCCTCCTTGTTTGATTTCTATCAATAGGACCACGCACTCTATGTCTTGGAGAACTACTCTGGGAGCTTCATATTCAAGATAGAAGAGTTTAGTATTAAATCCCTGAATCATAATCTTATAATTGTCCACATTTATTTTTCCATATGATAAAGTTATTAAAAAATTTAAGAATTGCTCATGATACTTACTGGAGCTTCTCTCATATTCAGCAAGGAATGAGATGGAGGGAAGGTGCCCAGGCGCTTTTTGAAACCTTCTTCCACTGTCATTCCCCAGAACTGACTGTAGTTGTCAGCTTTCCATCTTCCTCACAGACAGAAAACAAACAAACAAAACCCAGGTTAAAGATACCGTTCACATTAATACCTTGTTCCTTTGTAAGAGCACAACTAACAACAACATCCAGAAATAAATCTTTCAAATTACATTTCAAAATCTTGTATTCAATATGCATGAGAAAAATATTTAGTATGGGCTCTTCCACTGTAAATGAGTGTAGGATGGAGCAACACAGCAGTATATGAAAAGTGGTGATCTGAGGTCAACATTACGGCAGCCTGGAGGAGATGAGCATGCAATGCTTCAGAGAAATACTGGAAAACAAGATGCTCAGTCATAACAATTACTGTTGTCTTGGAGTTATGCTCAAATTGTGCTTCAGAGCAGATGCCCACAGAGAATTAACAGCTTCATGTAGTGAGTTACATTGCCTTCAAGCTCTGGTGCACCAGCAGCGAGACACTGTTGAACCTGGCAGAAAGCCCAGCTGACACCTTCTGCATGAGTTTTACACCAATATCCAGGTTGAGAGAAAGGGCTTCCCATGGCTCTTTAATTATTCCCTCCCTATTCTTGGGTAGACTAGACTCAGACTGTAGAATGAACCCTGCAAACTGTATACACAACAGAAAAATAATGCCTTGCAGCCATGAACATTTGGAGCACAGTGAAATTTATTATTACTGGAAAAGAGCTGGGCCACAGGGGAGGGCATTCTCTTTAACCATTTCTTTCTTCCTTGTGTATGAGGAACAAGGAGGTGGGATTCATGCTGCCCGAATGAAAAGCCTCATTGCTCTTGGTCTGCCTGTAGTCAGTGAAGAGTGCAAGCACCTGCAGAAGTTGAGTCATACCTCAGGTGGGCTTAACCACCCTGTGGCAAACCTTACCGCTTACCATGACAAGAGAGAGGTGAAGGGCTCCAGGTGCCTAACTTAAATGTTTATCTTAACTCAGTTGGTTTGAATGTCTCCCATGAAGTACAAAATGTTTCAGCACTAAGTCACAGCTTGAAATCTGGGCAGGCTTCATGGGTGAATTGAGCACTTCAGCTCCTAGGGAGGCAACACTTGTACCTCTGTCTGTAAATGGCCAGCAGGCTCCCAAGGCACAGCTCCAGTACTGGGGTGTCCCTAATCCCTCTGTGCTACCTGGGAGGAATGAGAACTAGTAGCAAGAAAAACACCAAGCCCCACAGAGTTCTGATATCTTGGTCCCCATTTGGCCCATCTTCTCCTCTTCCCACACTACCTAGTGTCCTGTTACATGGAACAATGCTTTTGAGGGAGGACAAAAAATTACTTTAAGTATCTATCCCAAATAATATATTAAGTGAGTAATAAGGGGAAACAATCTAAATAGTGTTTTGTGAGCAAAAAAAGTGTACTAAATTTGGAGAATGTTTTAGATAAATGTTTACAATATCAACTCTTACCAGCATGAGACTTTCAGTATCTTTCCATTTGAAACTCTACAATCTGCCAGAGATTCAGGAGTTTCACAGACATACATTTACATACAATGATCAATACAGTGGTTTACAAGAAAACCTTAAAATAAAAGTGTTCTCACCCATAATCTCCAGAATTGATGTGCTGAATTAAGTCTTGGCGAACAAGGCATACTTCTTTTGAACACTTCCAGAGACTTTGGTAGCATTTGCTGAAAGGGCAAGAATATCACTGAGCAGAAAACGAATTGTCAAAGGAAAAATATGCACTTTAACAGCAGAAGGAAGATGGAGGAAAAAAAGCATAAACAATATAAATGTCACATAGTATTTATGAAAACGCAATGCTACTTCTCACTACTTCACTACCTCATGAATCCTAATTGGAACAAGGTGGGAAGGTTTACAGTTTGTGGGAAACGTTGTACTTGAAAAATTTTGCTTCCATCTTTGGGAGACCAATCCAGGGAAAAAAGGCTATGTCCTGTAAATGAGATGTTCTGAGGAAGTTTCACTTTGGAAACCCAGGAAGGAGCCATGCAGCCGTAGACACCTTGCTCCAAGGACCCTGTGCTAAAATCCAGGCAGTGAGGGCCCCAGCCCTATTTGGGTGCTGCTGGAGCTCCCTGGGTTGCCCTGGGGCTGGAGGTGCAGGGCTGATTTTTGGAGAGGCAAAGCAGGGAGGCAGGTCAGGCAGCTGACTGCCAGGGCCGGCAGCAGATCTCCCTTGCTTGCGCTCTCTGCTCCTGCCTGAAGGCAGAGGAGGGGATGCTCAAGCAGTTCATCCCTTTCCTACATAAATATACATATATATATTCTTCCCTTATGAAATAATGTAAGGTCTCATCACTCATGCCAAAGAAACAGAGGAAGACATTCTGAAATAATCCCAAAAACTTTAAATATATTTGTTTTGGCTGCATTCAGGTCAATGCCCAGGTCTAGGCTGAAACCATTTTGACTCAGAACAGAGCCAGCAGACTGGCTGAGCAGGGACAGAATTAGGCCAGGGAGGAGGAGATTTTAATACTTTCATTTTCATATCTCAATTAGAAAGCCCATTGACCTCTCACCATTCTTCTAAGTTAGCTGTAATCTAGTTCTACAATACCCAAATACAGCACTACTCTTCCATCCATTTTGATTTGATTACATGTTTAACTTGAATTTAAGGATGCTCACTACCTTAATTCCTGTTTCACGACATATGCTAAATAAAATTCAATTTGCTGTTCTCTGAAACATTACCAGGAATTGCAGTTGTCTTTAATTATTTTTCCTTCTCCGTAATACCGTCCATCTTTATAACAACCTGCCAACATAACATATAGATGTGTGAAAAAAAAATCATTTTTGAAGTGAATTAACTCAAAACTCTTGCTACTATTGAATTAATTGGTTGTATGCGGTATGTATAAATTATTTAGTTGAAAGTTGGCAACATCTATTTCCAGTTTCTTCCAAGTAATGAAGGCAGTCTGATGTATTTTAATTTTTTACCAGGCACGTTATCATTCATGGTAAATAAAATCAGCAATAGATTCAGAACACCGACTGAAAAATTATCATCTTACATGTAAATAAAAATAATTCTTTAAATAAAATTGTTTTCCAGTAGTAAACTTAAAAAGAATACATTTCTAATAAAAATCATTTTCTAATTGGCAATTAAAATGGAAATATGTTTTTCCAGTTATAAAATTAAAAGCCTAATAAGTATTCCAAACCTATTGTAATATATTCTTTTCCTCACCAGTTTAATTCCTCTTTGAGAAACAAACAGATCAGTTATGCTTTGAGGCAGATGTATGTTTCATATATTCTCCAAAACCCAGTATAAAACCTAAATTGAGTGATTGTTTTTCCAAACAAATACACAACACCTAATTTTCTTCTTTGATAACACTTCACTGAGAAAAGACTTTGTGTGTGTTTTCAGAACTTCCACGTAAATGGTTTCTTCAGTGCCCTTGATTGTCAAAGCTTCAGTGGAAGAAAGATCCAGGCTGCCTGCGCAGGACTTGGGATCAAGTCTATAGCAAGCATTGTCCATTTATCATGTGGGTCTTTGTTTTCCAGCCTGTTCTCATGTTTCCTCCACTGGTGAACCTACAGGTAGAGATAGTGTTTCTTCCCCCACAGAAAGGGTTTGGAGCCAGAACCCCCAAGTTCTCCTTTCTCCTCCATTTTCAAGAAGCTTAAACCATATTTATTAACATAGTGTTGACTTGCATTTGCATAATATCGCACTTTTTTCCCACCATGAGTGTGAGGAAGGCCATGCCCCCTCCTGGCAAGGAGCCATGCTCAGACATAGCCATGTATGATTCAGCTGCTGAGACCTCCTTTACTGGCAGGAGAGACATGTGCACTTCTAAGTAGTAGCTAATTTCATACCAAAGTGCAGAAGTAGACTAGAGCTGATGAATTCATTATAAGTGCCTATCTCTGCCTGGTAGTCATACAGCAGGCTATGCTAGGTAGCGCAGGTGTAGGTGAGATAAATCCCACCTAAGCAGTCTGAGGCCCAAAGTTCTCTAATTCAGCTTCTGCTCACATCCGAGCCATTTTTCAGAGAATACCCACGGCAAATTACTTAGGTGTCACAGTTTGTCACAGTCTGCCACAAAGTCAGCATCAGCTAGTAGCTGGAAGGAGGGCATCAAGCGAGATACTTCAAATATATTGAGGGAAGGAGGTATTGATGCAGCACCTGAGCGACAGGATGGAGCCTCAGTGGAGCTCTGCTGGCAGGTCTCACCTCCCATGCCCGAGAAAAAAATCCAAACCTGGACAAGTACAGAAGAAGCTTTCTAATAATGTATGCTCGGGGAATTGAAGATTAAAACCATACAGTTCCTTCAGTCCAGCCAAATTAGGGTTTAGAGGGCCAGGAGTGCTGCCTGAGGCATCAGTGGCAGAGAGCAGAGACATCTAAAGCTGAAAGACAGCATTTGCATGAAAACATGGTGAGGTTGTCTGGCCATGAATATATTAGGTTGGAATATTAATATATTAAGCGGGAACTTAATTCATTTAAAGATGAACTTGATGACTTTATGAATGGGATATGGTGTGAAAATCATGACTGGAAGGAAGAGTGTTTGATAAATGAAGACTTCCCTCAGAGCCCGGCGTTCCTATACCCTTACAGCTCTCACTTAATTTGCCCTCAGTATTGACGTAAATACTTCTGTCAGTGAAATGCCTTCAGGTTTACTCACTTGCAGGCCAGACCCTGATTGTGTAGAATAAAAGCAATTAGCAGACTCTCCAAATGTCACTTTTATACCACCACCAGGGTTGGATCCAATGTGTTGGCTCTGACAGGGCTCTTTGTACCACCAGAGTCATTGAAACAAAAAGATAAAATAAGTAATAAGTACAGACAATAAATCAAGCTCCAACAGTTCTTCTAATAACAAAAATTTAAATAATAATAAGAAAAAAATCTTAGAATCATAGAATGTTTTGTGTTGGAAGGGACCCCTAGAGGTCATCTAGTCCAACCCCCCTGCAGTGAGCAGGGACACCACTAACTAGATCAGGTTGCTCAGAGCCCCGTCCAACCTGGTCTTGAATGTTTCCAGGGATGGGGCCTCCACTACCTCTCTGGGCAACCCGTCCCAGTGTTTCACTACCCCCATTGTAAAGAATTTCTTCCTTATATCCAGTCTTCCCCAGCCTGTATTGATACCGGGGGATACCCCGACCCAGGTGCAGGACCTTGCACTTGGCCTTGTTGAACCTCATGAGGTTCACACAGGCCCACCTCTTCAGCTTGTCCAGGTCTATTTGGATGACATCCCATCCTTCTGGTGTATCAACCGCACCACTCAGCTTGGTGTCATCTGCAAACGTGCTGTCTAAGTCATTGATGAATATATTAAACAGCACTGGTCCCAGTACGGACCCCTGAGAGACACCACTCAGAATCCAAAACTTCTGTTCGGTATCTAAGGCAGGAATGTGCACAGTTTCTTTTGAAACTACACAGGAAAGCCATCAAAACATACCGAATGCTGCGTTCATAAAGGCAGTCGAAGCAGTTCCAGAGAGTTAAATCAAGACTGGCCCTCAGCATGGTGCACACCCATGGAAGAAGTCACGGCGTAGCTTACCGCTGCCACTGGGCACCAAGTCAGTGAATCAACAGGGATCCAGAAATAAAGTGCTGAGCAGTTTTATTGCCATTCATTCCAGCCCATGTAAAGCACTTCAGTTTATTGATTTATTTAAAGTAATATGACTCGGGAAGTACTGAGAGCAAAACAACAGGCAACCAAAAGATAAAAATCTTCCAAATGAAAAGTATTTTGGTGTATGTGGTCTTCTAGTGATTAAATAATTCTTAGCCAAAAGTGGAAGTGTTGCCTCAGATACTAAAAGTCAGCTCATATACTTAGAACATTTCTATAAATGCTTCATAGTTTACTTAATCTTCATTCAGTCTTTCCCTTTTCCCCATTTTTTCCTTCCTATTTCATTCTCTCTTCCCTGTTCCTCAGACACCTCAGTTCTAGAAAGATCCTTTAGAGTTATATTTATTTTCCTGCTGTATTTTGGCTGCTTTGTTATTCTCTTTTTACCTTTTAAATCACTTGTATAGCAATTGTCCAATCAGAAGACTAAAAAGTGCTGCAGACTTTCCATCAATGAAGCAGTTCAAGGATCAGAAAAACAGGATCTTGTTTTGAGTTGAGATATATATAAAAAAAGACATAAGCTCACCTATAGGACAAATGAAGGTGCTTGAATAGAGCAAATATAATTGCTACCACTGGCAGGCCTGTACAGTCCAGGAGTTACAAAACAGTGAACACACATGGAAAAAACTGGAGTAAGAAAGGCAGTAAAAATATTATCCCTCACCTATTCCCTTGTCTATGCCTTTTGTTACACTTTCACTTTTTAGCGCTAGACCTATGGCAGGGCCCACATGGCAAGCTGCTGCAGGGTTTGGAGTGATTCGTGTCCATGAAACAGTTTGCCAGACCAGACCCGCAGGCTGTCAGCTCTGGAGCAGAAACGCTGCTAAATGTTTATGTAGAGCTTACAACAGAAACGCCCTGATCTGTTGGAAATAGTATACACCACCGCACCAAATGAGTATGAAGCAAATGCCTTTATTTAGATAAATCATAGAACATTCTTTTAGATGATTAGAAACACTTTGCAATCTCAAATTTGTTTTATGGCATTTCTGTCACTCCCACTTATCAGAACTTGGCTGTGTGCCTGGCTTAAGAACACAGCCTCCCGAAGAGCTTGTGATCACAGTGCTGGGATGCAAGCAGCAGGGTTATTGCCAAGAAATGGTTAATTTCAAAAAGTTATGGTGCTATTTTTGTTGATTTTAGGCTTTTGAAAGTTTGGTACAGTCTCCATATTTTCAGCCAGATTTGGTCTACCAACAGTAAGAAGCTGCATCGTCTTAAAATCCACTATTCTAAACTTTTCTCACCAGCAGAGATTTGGCCCATGCAGGAACCAACAGAGGACCAGCTGTTGTAGATCGGTTTTTTGCAATCTCTAGTTCTAAAAAAAAAAGGATGGGTTTAGAGTAGTCCTGGAGGAACTTCCACTAGTGAAGTGGAAAAAAAACCCTAACTAGTAAAAAACTAGAATATGCCAGAAATCCTTGTTCTAACAACATCTCTTCACGTACTCCTGCACCTGAGCTGTTGCAAGAAAAACAGTGTCCCACAGGAAAGCTATGCTGGATCGAAACTGTTGTAGAATACTTCACAGCAGTATCATTCAGGATAATCCTCAATATTCCTGATGATTTGTTACTACTGATGGATACAGAAATTTAGAGGTTGCTGTTCATTTTATGTTAATCTGTGAAGATCTATTGAAATTGGTGAGCTTACACCCATTTTGATCCAATGAGGTTATTTCTGAGAAGCTGTGGGTAAAACAGAGGTTCTGTCCAGCAGAAATATGATCTAGCCAATGCTAAAAATCTGTCCCTACAGACAAAAAAATAACAGCGTGAATAATTCCTACTCCAGTTTCATATTCAGTGTCTTTGTCCACTACGTCTTAATCACATTTTTAGGATGCATACAGTATACATACTGATGAATCAGTAATTTTAATCCCAAGTATATTTTTATAGAAATGCCAACTGACCATTTTCTCTATACATACCCAATGTTGGAGGTGGCCAAGGCTCGTCTGACTTGGTGGGCTCAACAGGGTTGTCACAGACTTCCCAGTAGTCAGCACAACAGTCTACAGGGCCAGGAGAAACTGAGGCACAGAACTGGTCACAGTAACATATAGCTGCTTTGGAGATGATGTTGAAGCTGCAGTCATCATCTCTTCCTGTGCAGCAGCCTCGTACCCTGCAGGACCTTCCCTGATACAGACTCCGTTTTAGCCTGTTCCACTTTACAGAACCGCCGTCTTCAACAGAGTAAAGTCCTCGAGGGAAATTTCTTCTGGAGTCCAGCTGCTTCGCCATGCAAACTTCACTTGCAATGCAACATAAGAGCAATAGCTGACTTTTGAGCCACATTCTTCTGCCTCTAGCAGCCTTTTTTAAGGCTCTCTGTGCTCGACTTTATTGGTAAATGTCCGTTTACTGTAGGTGTAATGCCTCCAGTCAGTATTCAGAAAGAAACCTGAACAGAAAGCTGCAGACTACGGTTTTCTAGGAAGACTCTGTATGCGTTAATTATTAGTCAGACATGTTGCAAACTGATTTATTTGCCCAAGATTCAGAGATACTGGAAACAGAGCCACAACTATGTATTCATCATTATGAAACACTGGGTGCATTCTTTTGCAAGTGAGAAAGATTATATTAAAGGTTTCAAAATATACACAATATACATGGCCCAATATTTTAGTTCTATACTTCTAAAATCAAAACAATGTGAGGGATGAGCACATGGTGTCAAAGGGAACCCTCTGTCTTTCAAGCTTCATTTACCTGTAACTAATAAGTTCTCCCTATGACTGGAAACTATATAACACTTAGATTGTATTTCATCTACATTTTCCTTTCTGATATCATAGAATCATAGAATGTTTTGGGTTGGAAGGGACCCCTAGAGGTCATCTAGTCCAACTCCCCTGCAGTGAGCAGGGACATATTTAACTTGATCAGGTTGCTCAGAGCTCCATCAAGCCTGGCCTTGAATGTTTCCAGGGATGGGGCCTCCACTACCTCTCTGGACAACCACTTCCAGTGTTTCTTCACCCTCATTGTAAAGAATTTCTTCCTTATATCCAGTATAAACCTACCCTGTTTTAGTTTAAAACCATTACCCTTTGTCCTGTCACAACAGGCCCTACTAAAAAGATTGTCCCAGTCTTTCCTATAAGGCTCCCTTTAAGGACTTCTCCAGGCTGAACAAGCCCAACTCTCTCAGCCTGTCCTCATAAGAGAGGTGCTCCAGCCCTCGGATCATTTCTGTGGCCCTTCTCTGGACCTGCTCCAACAGGTCCATGTCCTTCTTATGCTGGGAGCCCCAGAGCTGGATGCAGTGCTCCAGGTGGGGTCTCCCCAGAGCGGAGTAGAGGGGCAGGATCACCTCCCTTGACCTGCTGGCCACGCTTCTCTTGATGCAGCCCAGGGTATGGTTGGCCTTCTGGGCTGCCAAAGCACATTGCTGGCTCATGTCCAGCTTTTTTTTTTTTTTTTTTTTGATATGCAGGGCTATATCACTGCTTATCCTGCATCTCCCATTTCAATCTTGTTTCCAGTTATCTAGCTTATCTTTATATGTTTAATTTTGTACTATTTTACTGTGTGCAAATTAAAAAAGAAGTCAGGTGATAATCAGTATAAACTCTTACCCAAAGATATTACTGTAAGGCTTGTATTTCTTTAGTCAAAATAAATTTGGTAATCATTGTAAATAGCATAATAAATACCCACTGAGGAGTGCTCATTCCTATTTAAAAAGGAAATACCTGTATTAATAAAACCAAAAGAAAAAAAAAAGCAGATATAAAAATATGTCTAAGTGACTTTTCTACTTGATCTATGATCTCCAGGTTTTTCAACAGCAGACCTGAATAAATATGCTTGGTACTGTCACCAAAACTTTAAAAATTCAGAAAAAAGCAGCAAAGAACTTTGAAGTTCCTAGCAGAGGTACCAGATAAGGCTAAATTGCAAAAAAATATCGTAGTTTGAAATCTGAACAGTTACAAGGCAATTTAAAGCTGAAAAGAAAGGATAAAACCCAGTCATCCTTCTGTCTCCATTTTGTAGTAAATGAGAGGAACCTGGAGAAGTTAATGGCAGAACTGTTTTCTAGGGAATGAAGGGAACCTTTCCCTTTGTGATTTCAGCTGGGCTGCTCAGTACTACAGGACGTCGTAGCATCAAAGGGCGCTACTTTTGAAAGCACAGCTGGCAGCACAGCTGGTTTGGATGCGTTGCCATGACTGGCAGAGACATTAAGAGGGAATAGGTGTGTGTGTTTCTATATATATGGGCTTGTAATCCGAATGTTCAAGACTTTAATACAATTTCTTGCCAGCAGCGCTTTTATTGAACCTGCCTCCCACGCTGTCCCCACCACAGCTAAAAAACTGTGGATGAGGGAAAATTGCACCAGACCCTATGATTTTTATTTTGCTCTGTTGCAAGCAATCTTCTGTGTGGAAGTTAATAGAAAGGCCAAGGTCAGCAACACGCAATCACCATACATCCCCTAATAGAACATAAATCTTAGCCTTCAAATTTGCTCTGTATTTTTTTTATTAAGTTTTGTTGATGAGACAAAAAATCTGGACAATTTTAGGTCTGTCACTGACTGTTATAATGCATCAAATATAACGTGAGGAAAATGAGAAAAGACATGTTCATGGAAACTCAAGTGAAGCGCTGACTAGAAATGAGCAAAATGCAAATCTTCTTTGTTATTACAAATCCTTGAAAATATTTTTACAAAGTTATGTCCTTGCTCCGGAAATGTAAGAAAGAAAAAAAGCTACCATATCTGATAAATGTTATCAGCCAGTCGGATTAAGTGAACAGGCATATCTGTGTTTTAAGTTACAGATCTCTGGTTTCATTTGGGTTTGTTTGGTGTTTTTTTTTTTCTTTTTAATTTTCTAGTTTAAAGACTTGCTGATGATAAACCAGAGGCAAGGGATTTGCTTGAAAATTATGTGAGCTAGTTTGCACAGGCATGAGACTTCTGTTGAAGTGATACAAAAATGTAACGTGCTTCTCATGAGCTGTGTTTTGTGACACAAGAAACCATGCTGATACTTGATAAAATCCAATTCCCATTTGCTGGCATGTGTTCAAACCTTAAAACCCCTCACCAATCTATTCTGTTGTGGTTCAGCAAATATTTTTATTTCAGTAGATTCCTTTGTAAGGAAAAGTTGCTCTATGTTCCCTGGATGAAAGCCCGGGTTGACTTACCTGTAAGAATTTAGTAACAGTTAAACAGGATTCTTTTCCTCTATTGAAGAATAACCTATTCCAAGCATAACAGCTCTGCTAAGCTTTTCAGTTAGGGTCCTAGTCCTAGTTCTTGTCTTCACAATTAAGTACAAAAATATCTGACTTGTAACTGTTTCAGCTCTACCTGATGTCTACCCTTGAGCTTCACAAAACACCACGCGTGTGGCAGAAATTCAATATTAACATCACTGAACACTTGGTGGACTAACAGATAAAAACCAGTTCAAAAATGTCCAAGAATATCTATAAAACTGGTGCAGGATTATTCCACAGCCTTTCTTTCAAAAGTCTCCCTGATTTCTCTGAATGAGCCTATTAGACACCAGAAAATCTCATTTCTAATCACCTGCAGAGTACCAACGATGGCACTGGCCAGTGAGGCTCTGGGTGCTGAAGGTGACTCCCAGGACAGGTGGCAAAGCCCACCCCATCAGAAGACTGCAGCACCTTTCCTTCTGGCTGCTGCAAGCAGGCTGGGGTCAAGCCTTGCACCCAGACCCAGAGGGAGAATTGCAGTACTGCTACCTTGTGCCAGGTAAATGAAGTGACTCTCAGCCAGTTTAGGAAGAAACCAGGACTCCAGACCCCAGTTCAGTCATTTGCCAGTAGCCAACGCTCAATGCATCAGGGAGCCTGTGTAATTGCTTATCTCCACTGATTTGTAATGGCTTCAATAATTTATACTTACTACTCTTTATTATTATATTTTTTAAGCAAACCCACTTCACCAAAAGTATTATTCCACTATGTCTTCTTTCTCCCATGAACTTAAGACAGAGTAGGATTCACTCTCCCAAACCATGACTAGCTCCTAGATGTGTTTATGCAGAGAAAAGCTGTGTGTTAAAGTGATTTTCTCACTGTCATGTTGATCTCCGTATGTTTAGAGCAGGCGCAGGAACGGGGATGCTTTCGCCCTGTTTGGCAACAGCCTGGCAGCTAATTGCTGTGTGTTGCTGGCATGGTATCAAGCAGTGCCACTTTTAATTCAAACATTTCAGGGCTGCCTATCTCAATTCTTATGATGCTAATCCAGGTTATGTGTAACTCAGAATAGTGGTGGCTTAGGTGACAAATTTCATTAGACATCTAAGCAGAGTTTTGCCACAGTGCAAGCCTCTGGGAACAACATGCCTAGTTTCTCAGATATTTAAATCAACAGATTTAGGGTCAAAGTCAGAGGTAGAGGAAGAGAAACTGACCCCAGTTGCCCATGCCAAAGAAATCCCATTCCTCACACACACAGATTCACAGACACAAGTGCTCAAGCACACAGAGTCAACAACCATAGGTAAAAGAAGGTGACTTTATACGTATTACATGATACTACGTGGTTGCTACAGCCTCATAGCCTTTTCACTCACACTAATACACCATGCATGCTTCCCACCCCAGCTGCATTGCTTGGTCAGCCTCAAGGCAGCGGGTGCTGTCTCCTCCTTCTTATGGCCAGCCATACTCCAGCATTGCCCTGAGGTCAGCCCAGTCTGGGCTCAGTCCAGCAAATACGTGTGAAGAACAGGGGAACCTGTGCATGAACCAGCACAGGATGCATGCAGCCTTACAGATGCAAGTGCCCTCCTAAGTGTTTCGCTAGGGCTTGCAGAATGGGTAACAGCAGTCATCGTGGCTCGGATTTGGACAGGAACGTTTCAGGTCACACAACTGAGTGTGGAAACCTTGTCAGTGGCCCCATCACATCATGGGCCACATACCACCTTCATTACGCTGTCAGTGCAGATTATTGTGGACAGATTAACCTGTGCATGGCTGTGCATAGCTTCAGAGAAGTGATGCTTGCAGTGAGCTTGCCAATCCCAAACCTCACCAATGAGTTAGAGGTGAAAGAGATGGGGAACATACTGTGTTTTGCTGTCAGTATGAGCTCTCAGGTGTTATACTGGTGTTGTATGGCAGATCTGTACCTACTGGTGTTTATCTCAAATGTGTGGCCCTATCTGATCCCACCAGTGAATGTTGGCACCCCCAAGTCTTCTCTTGACCAAGCATAGACTGACAAGGGCAGAGGCAGAAGTAGCCTCCCAAACCAATACTAGAAACCTGAATGTGTTGTCCATGTTGTCTACCATTAGCCTTACCACCAAGCAGGCTTAGAGGCGCTTTGGTGTTATTGCAATGTGAGCATCACCAGTCCACTTCTAGAGAAGTCAGCTTGCTGCAGCCTCTTCCTTTAACTTGTAAGCTACTCCGTGCTATTTGCTTTGGGGTGTATGACTTGACTGGCGTAGACATAGCCTAGGATTGCCCTGTGTATGGCTAGATACTACTCCTTGCATAAGTGAAAGCAGTCTTACATAGAAATCACCAGTATTTTACAATGTCTGAAGAGATGCTGCAAGAATATTATATTCATTTTATTCAAATGAAACAATTATGCCTTGGCTAATGCACACACACTGGATAGCTGCTATTAACGTGCTCACCAACCCCACTAAGACAGACAGAGAGCCTGTGCAGGGCAGGCAAGCATCAGTTAGGTGGGAAAGGACTGAGCTTCTTGATCCTAACAGTCTGATCCTCAGTGTTGCTGAGTTGCCACTCTCTGATTCTCTGCTTTTAAGGACTTTTTATACCTTAGGTATAGATTCTTTCCTTTTGTATCCTTGAGCTGCTACTGTTACCCTTTTACAAAATCCTTCTCTCTATGCTTTCGATTTTCTCATTTTGCATAGTTTTAGCTTGCGAATTTCCTGATATTTAAGAAATTTTCTCATTAAAAATGAGTCAAGACCACAGAGCTGTGCCACACAAAACCAGGCTTTGGATCCCAGACAGATGAACCCTTGAGCCAAAGGCTGCCCTTAGTCTGATGCAGCAACCCAATTTCCTTAAGTCTTGAATTCTGACCCTTCTTCCCATGGCCCATTCTAAGTCACTGCCCAGGTACATCCCTTGTGCTAGGCCAATCTCCCTTTTGACCACCTGGGCCAACTTATTAAGTCTTTTATTTTGCCAGCTTGAGTCATAGAACATAGCAACAACAGAAACACCAGAAGCATGCGTAGGATGGGGTGAACACTGTGTATAAGACTTCAAGTTAGCCTGGAGGATGAGGGGAAAAGGGCACCATAAGCCCCAGTTAAACATAGGCAGTCATTGTGGTCCTGATGGGAATGTGCATTTTACTACAAAAATAATGAATAAAAGCAGGGTAAAGGCATCAGAACTTGGATTAAATATATTACGCTGTTGAATACACAGCATCCATTAATTTTATAGTACTACTGAAAAAGCAATCAATTTTTCGTGTTGAGTTTTGCTTTTTATAATCTCTCCTTAAAGGGTTTTTTTCTCTTAATACTTTTTCCATTGGTTTCTCAGGATAGACTTCCTAGACTTTAATTGCCAATACACTCTCATTTTTCATTCATAGATGGGAGCTGTTTGAACAGATAGCAAAACTGTTTTTTAAAGTATGCACAGATGAACAAACTCACAAACCCAGAGGTCCACAAAAAGATTCCTCTTTTGCCCTTCCTATAACTCCAGTGGCTCTTTCTCATGGTTGTTTTCTTTCCACCTATGGGCTTCAGTCTATCACCTGAGCTAATCTAACGCTAAATGATGCCATGTGAATAATTCTCTTGGCCAGACATGCTCGATGGGATTTGGGCTTTACAAAAATGAAATTCAAGAGGAAGGGAAAGTTGGGTTTGGAACAATTTCAAAACAAAGCAAATGCTCTGAAAAAAATGGGCACACTTTTGAGAATCACACAGATCATAGTGGTTCTAAATACAAATTTTGACCAACTGAAAACAAGAAATACTACTAGGTCCTTAGTAGGTAGACCTGTTACATCTTGTACAATATTTATAACATTTATAGCTATAGATGTGTTTATATGCATGCATTTATATCTATTTTTTTTTCATTTTCAATACAGTTTTGTTATGTTTACCTATATGTGTTGATTTCTGTCTCCAGGAACGCTCTCTTGAACTCACCAAAATACTTCTCTCAATAACTTTTTTGTGATCTGGTTAATGGATGTGCTGTCCACAAGATGTACACACTTCTATTATTTTTCCATTGAGAAAAGAAACTAATAAAAAAACAAAGCTAATGTATCTATCAATATGTACATGACATTTTGAAGGTTGTGTGTGCTCCTGTAGGAAAAATGTATATTTTAGCTATATAGAGAGACTCAGTGATTGCTGAACTACTTTTCTGCTTTCACAGTTCCACAGTTCAACAGCTAAAATGCAGGCTGGATTGAAATGACACCAGATCCAATAGCGCTTAGGCTGAGTAACCTAGGAACTATTCAATTTAAACTGATTTTAATTTTAATGTTTTAACTTATGGTAATATTTTATAAATTAGTTCATCTCATTAATTTTAATGAAAGCAGAAGCATGTCTCATTAAAATATTAATCTTAACCACAATACACAGCAATGTGTCAGGAGGTAAAACGCTCCTGCACACCGGGACAGGGCTGCGATGGAAAGGTCCTGGACATACACATACCTGTGGGGTGATTTGTGGTTCAGAGGATCAAGGGGTCAGGGAGAAGGTGGTTGACTCACACAAGCATAGACCACTTCCGTAGGCATTTATAGTGCATCCTGAAAGCAAATTGTTTAAGATCCAGGCTGGGGCAACATTCGGTCTGTGCGAGCAGCACAGGGTCAAAAAAACAGCAGCATGAACTGGAGAAGAAAGTGGTTCTTCCACATGCACCCAGAGTGCAGCTGGTAATTCTGCCTGCACTCCCGGGCTGGCGCAGACACTGCCTGGCCAAAAGGGCTATGAATATTGCATGGCAGGGAAGAATCACTGTGCGTGCCGATTGCTGTGGGTGCTGACACAAATGTGAATAATTCCTGAAGTATTTCACAAAATGTAAGTGTCTGTGTGGTGGCCAACTGTGACCAAGGTTAAGAGCATGGGAGCATTCCTTTCCCAGAGATGCTGGCTTTCATTCTCAGCTATTTGAAATACACGGAGCTAAATTTACAGGAGTAAAATAAGAATCGCAGCAAGCACTTTGCAACAAAAATATGGCTTTATTTAATTTCAACATTTATATTATGTCTAAAGAAAATATGCTGTGTTACTTTGGGCATCTTTTAAACCAGCAAGCACTTCAAGAAATCATATTTCAATATGGCACATTCATGTGTGCATCTCTGGGGTTAGTTATGCTAGTACATAAGACTATCTCTTGAAAGAATATTTGATTGTTATTACTGCTTGGCAATTATCATACTGGAAGCATTTTTTTTTTAAATGGTGCTTTAAATAACATTTGTGCCGTGGATTCCTTCTTAGTATAGAAACAGGCCTCAAAATAGTCTACGGTTTTAGATCTTGATCCTAATTTGGGGCTGCAAAAGAAGAGTTTTCGCATGAACATGAGTTGTCAAAAATACAGATTAATAAACTGTGTAACATGCATGCAAGTCACTTAGTTTTCCTAATTTATATGACCCGGCAGTCTGGCTAACAAACATAACTCATAGCCTCACAGAAAAAAAGGCTTGAAGAAATATCCAAACACCTCATTTGTGCTCTAGCTGTGGGAGAAGATGGCAGCTGGCAGACCAAACCTACCTTGTGAGATGCTTGCCTGTCTTTGCAGCAGCCTTAAATTTACACATAGGTGCAACTGTCCAAATTCTAAACTCAATCTCTCTTCCTGAAATTTAGGCCCATTTCTTTTTCTCCTACTCTCAGGAAGGATGGAGAAGTCCCTAATATGCCTTTATAACAGCCCATTATGAAGAGAGAAAATCTGCTGTGCCTCTGCTCTCTCCTTCTTTCTTTGCTTCTGTGTGAAGACACTGAAACAATTACATCTTTTCTAAAGCTTCCATTTGTTTTCCATATCCCATGCAACTGATCCTTCCCTAACACTGAACAGAGATGCGTAATTACCTCCATCGTATTTCAAGCACTCCCTTCAACATCTCCCTTGAGTGGCGTTTTTCTAAGAGCATCACCTCTTCAACTCAAATTCAGTTTGTTGTCCCCTGTAATCATCGGATTCTCTCCTGCAGTATTATTTTCATTTGTTTTCTGTCTGTGCTTTTTGTATTTCCTTGTATTTGTCCTCAATGAATTTTATCATATAGATTTCAAGCTGTTCCTCTAATACAAGTGACGTTTTTAAAATTCTAATCCTGCCTTCCAAGCTGCTTGCAAGTCCTCCCAAACGGGCATTATCTGTAAATTTGGTAAGCTTACTGTCCATGTGATTGAGTAAGTAATTAATGGCAATGTTTTATAGTGCTAGAGCTAGAAGACCGCATTGAGGAAGCCTGTGTGAGATGTTCTCCCACTTTGGGAGCAAATGATTGTTCTCAGAGTCCGACTTTCCAGTCAGTCGCACATCTACCTTATGTGAATTTAATTTAGTCTGTATCTGCTTTGCTTGCTTATGAATGTCATGTGGGACTGTGTTGAAGATACGCTGTATCAAATACATCCTCTATATCTCTTTTGCTGTCAAAGAAGGAAATGAGATCAGCTTGATAGGATTTGTTTCTGACGTGTCCCTGTGCAAGTCCTCTTATCTCCTTACTATTCTCTAGATGCCTACAAATGGGTTGTTTAATACTTTCTTCCAGTGCCTTGGAAATGCTATTAGGGCTGACTTTTCTGTAATTCTTCAGATTTTCCTTTCTTCCTTTGTTAGATATGACATCATGTTTGCCTTTTTCCAGTTTTCTGGGAACTTACTCATCCTTCTAATCACTAGTGTTTGAGAAATTGCTTTGGTTAAGTATTTTAAGGGTAAGTTTCATTAGGCTGTGCCATCCTGAACACTCCAATTTACCTCCGTATTCCTTCAGGTGTTCTTTTCCTATTCTCTCCATGATCCTGCTCCCAAATACTTAATAATAACTGAAATAAAATTTTAGTAATAATTAACCTTGTTTTGTGAAGACTGAAACAAGAAAAAGGTGCTGAACATTTCAGCCTTTTCTAGTTCACCTATTTGCTCACCTCCCTTGTTAAGTACTACATTATATCTGCTCTCAAGCATAGTGCGTTATTTGCAATATAGTATTGTTTAACTCTAGCAAACCATTAATTTTAATGACAGTATGTGGTTATGCACTCAAATATAAAATAATATTCATCTTATGTCAACAACATTACTTCACAATCTAATTCCAGACCATACCTCAATTTCTTCCAACAGTTTGATTTCATCCCACTTAAAATTAATTCAGTTGTGACTTTATTCTCTGATGCTACGAAGTGGAATTATTCTGTATTGGTAATTATGAATGGAAAAGTGTTCCTTAAACACAGCCAGCTTATTGTCCAAACACTAAATTGTATAGCTAAAGCATCCTATCACCTTTTTAAACAAAACCTTAAGAATTTTTTTGACACTGAAGAAGTAGTTACATATTCAAAGTGTAACTGTAATCAAGCCAGAGAAATAGTAATACTCACCATAATAGCTAAACAGAACCTCTTTCATTGGCAACCTGCCAAAAAAAAGGACATAAAAGGTGAAAACAGAGTGGAGAGGAGAATAAAAACTGCAGTACCTTAAGCAGGCACAGTCCTACAAACTAGTGGACAACTTCATACAGCACCTTGTCTTTTAAAAATATTGGTTTCCTGCACTGTTAATTTATAACTATGCTTACTGAATTTGGGATGTTTTTTCATGCATTGGCGTATTTGAGGAACTGTACTGCACATAGCAAATTTCAACAGATAAAGCATCACCTTGGCTAGATGCACGTTAGAGGATATTTCAGACTCATGTTGGGTTTCCACTTCCTTTTTTGACCACATCCTGGGAGGACAGAGCATGCTGGCCAACCTTGCATTCACATGGCATGGATGTTGTTTTCCTTCACCTTTGCAATGCTTTCAACACAGTCTCCTACAGCAACCTGGTACCCAAACTGAGGAAGGGGGTGGACTACAGAGTGGATAGATAACTGGCTGGACCACTAGTCTGTAAAGGTAGTAATTAACAGTTCAAAGGTTCTGTTCCAGGTGGCATTTCAGAGGATACTAAGGTGAATGCTATTTGACATCTCCATCGGAGACCTGGGGGGTAGGAGAGCCTACATGTCCAGGAAGTCTGTGAACGTTACTAACTTGGAGGGAAGGGAGAGACTGATATGCTTGAGGCTATGGCTCCCATTCTGGACGACTTTGCCAGACTGGAGGAATGGGCTAACAGGACCTTTGCGAACAAAGGCAAATACAAAATCCTGCATCTGGTGGCGGACAAGGGGGGTGAAAGAAGGGAATATCCCCATGCAACGGTACAGGCCAGTGACTGACTGGTTGGGTAACAGTTCTGCAGAGAAGGACCTGAGGTATGGTTGACACCAAACTGAACGTGGGTCAGTCCACACTTCTTGTGATGAAGGAAAACCTCATATATGGTAGCATTAATTAGAGTATAGCCAGCAGGTTGAGGGAAGTTTTTATTCCCCTCTGCTGGGCACTAGTGAGGCTGCATCTGGAACACAGTTTCCATTTTTGAGCCCTGCCAACAGAAAAGAGTTATCAAGCAACCAGAAGAAACCTAATAGAGGACCATCAGGATGGTTGTGGGGGTTCCTTGATTTCTGGGAAAGGCAGAGTTTAGCCTAAAGAGTAGGCTAAGGGGTATCTATTTTCCCTCTCCAGCTTTTTAAGCAGGGTTTATAGAGAGTTCAGATTTGCATGGTGAAAGGAAAGGGGGAAACAAGTGGGGAAATTTTAACCAGCCATAAGGAAAAATATTTTTATCATAAGAGCCGTCAAACACTATAACAAATTTTTCTCTAATTCTGTAATTTTAATTACTTATGCATTATTTAAGTATTGAATAATAAAAAAGCCTTCTTCAAACTACAACTGTGTTCTGACTACCTATTCAGGACAAGCTCTTTTCCTCTAAAACTATTATACAGAACTCCTGCCATTATTTAAAGGGGACAAAATACAACAGCTGTTTCTTAAAGTCAAATAGAATTAGATTAAAATAACAGTTTAAATGACATACTGACATTTCATACTTTCTCTGTATCACATTTATATTACTACCCTTTCATTCTTTTTAATGTAAAGTTACCATGTAAGTAATGCATTTACAGTAATTCTTTTTATAGCAATCACATTAGAAATAAAATCCTATAAATGCATAAAGTGCTTTTTCCTTGTTAATGCATGGTGATCTAATACGCCCTTTCATATCATCAGGGTATAACTGAAACTTTTTACTTAAAACAAGGAAATATCATTGAAGCTGGCAAAAAGTGTTGCCCAAATACCTGTTGCAAGTATAAATTTCCTGCTATAAATTCAAAGTATTAAAAATTACAGTTTAAAGCATTGTTGAAGTATAAAGTAAATAGAAAGTACATCTTTATATTTAAAGGCTTTATCTGAGACTTTACAAATGTGTGTTTTTTGGACCTACCTTTCTGTTTATAAATATCAGAAGACTGCAGTTTACTGTTCCCTTTTAGTGGCCCATCCACTTTTTGTCACAGCTAACACATTAAATTCTTATTCCTTTAGTAAAAGCAGTATTTATTCCTACTGATAATGCTCATTTGCAGGGTCATTAAATTTTCAGTTAAACGAACTGTTATGATGATATGGAGAGAGCCTACTGATGCAGTCCTTGGCTTGGTCAAAATAAACCGTGGGTGGTAAGACTATCACTTCAGAAAGGTACTGTTCATGTTGTTCCAAAATAGTTTGGAAGATTACAGGTCAAGTCAGAACAGTTCTCATTTTGGAGGTAAGTGACATCAAAGGATTTTCTAATTTGCATCATCCGAGAGCTTTTTTTTATATGTATTGCTGTTGCTTTTTGCCTTATTATTTGCTGCCTTAATGTCTACGCTTAGTCTCAGTCCGTGCCGCATTCTTTATGAATTGCCTAATGCCCCCTAGTTCAGTAGATAATTCACAAACTTTGCAAATCAGCAGTGCTGCAAAGACTACTCCAACCCTGCATCCCAGGCATGGGAACAGGGGAGATGCTGACTGCGTCACAGCGTAACACACGCGTGCGCTGGGGCCTGGCCAGTTACAGAGCTGGCAGCAATGCTCTGCCATACGAGTGTGTACCGGCTCTCCACTGTCTGGAGGATGGGGCTGTAATTTTATGCAAGGCTGAAAGTCAAAAGCGAATAGTGTGTCCACACAGTGATGGGTAGAGAGCTCATGTTTGTGTCTTCAAGGAAAGCACACAAAGTGACACTGTCTTTTGCCCCAGTGTGTCTGCATGCAGGGAAGGGCCTGTCCCAACACCGAATGGAAAACAAAGGTGCTTGAACAAAGGAGTTGGCGTTTGAGTAGGAGCAGTTGCCAGTACAGTTCCCCCTAGTTTCACTGGTATCTATCATGCCCCTGTTCTTGCATTGACAGGGATCTTCTTTACCAATTAAAAAGGTATTGAACAGTACATGAGAGCTGTATCGTTACCTAATACCTCACCACCACCAGCAGCCTCCCCCAGGCTGTCAGGAGAAGCTGGAGGATAGGGCAGCCTGTACCCTGCCCTCATACCTTCCCACCAGCAGCAGGGAAGGGCAGGCCTCCGCTGTGAGCACAGCCCACCCTCATCCATCCTCGCGTCATAGTGATCATGATGTCAAGGAACTTTGCGGGGGGGGGGGGGGTGGATTTTGAAGCTCTGGGATTTTCTTTGTAAATCCAGGGTACAATGCCAGTATTTTTAACTGGAATAACATCACTCTGCTCTGATACCACCATTTGTGTTGGAGCTTTGGTCTACTGTAAAATCTCTCATGTAAATTCTTTAGTACAAAGACTCTTTCATAAAATTGGTGCATTTTCTTCTTATATGTAGAATCTATCAATGATTAATACCAACGTTGACCTCTGTCCAGGAACACTCCCTAAGTAAATAAAGATTAAAAGCAATGTATAACAGAACTTTGGACCTTATTGACATTTTCATAGAATTTAAAATTTCAAGAACTTTTTCTATTGAAGTTGTTTAAAGTGGAACAGGGCACATTAATTGTTTCCCCTAGTAAAATGCAAAAAAAACTTGTACTAAAATTCTCAAAAATTTGCACAAAAGGCAGCCAATGAAATCCTGTCACCACTGAATCAACTTTTTCTCATGAGGTCTTTTTATGAGTGTTGACCTTACAGATGCTATTATTATCTCAAACAATTATTTCAGTTCTTTTAGGAATAACAAACAGATAAGATGGAGTAACAGCCACAGAAAAAGATTATAAGAACTTGAAGTAATTGTATAATAGACTTGGGATTTTGAAAGTCATATATGAATAAGGGTAATGAGTACATACTTTTAGCACCTGCATGCAATGTCTTTTTGTGACATATGCCCAATGTTCTCGCTAAATATTCTGACTCAGTACAATTCTGAGAATGATTATAACGTCATTCGCACACCATAACCTGGGCAAACAATAGGCTTACTTAAAGGAAGACAGTAAGTATTGGAAATTACTGGTATATCTCTTGTTTAGGTTTTACTCGAGTATGCTTCAGATCTTCTCCAACTAAAAAGCACTGGTTGTAGAGATCTCACAAGGAGGAGAATGTCCCTTACTTTCGCAGAGAAGTGGCAGATCCGATTTGTTTCATGCTGTTACAGAATGAAGCTAGAGCTGCATGAAGGATAGAATGTTGTTCTTCTGAATACAAAGGTAATTCCTTTTTTTTATTCCCCCAGTAAATACTTCACTTTGAGGAAAACTATATGAATTACTAAGTAGAAACTAGCAACATCTTTCATTCTTCCCCTCTCTCACTCCTTCCTAAAGGTCAAGGAGGTGTTTATGTTTCACAGAGCATCTCCCGCCTCCATTCTATTTTTGGAATTGCATAAACCACACTGACTTTCCCTCATTTGTTTTTAACTCTGAGGGAGGAACATCGCAGGAGAAGGTGTTAAGTACAAGCCTATACGAAATTTTAGATAAAGAAGAGCATTTTGGCGAGAGCACAGACTATAGGACAGAGATCTAAGGTTCTTATTACAGCAGTAAGAGTAATGTTGAACTTGTAACTTGACAGAATTTTTCCTAATCAGTTCGGCATCCAAACAGGACTTCACTGATAATAAAGGACATTTTAAATTACATGGAGACTTGTGGGTTCTGTAAATTCATAAAGTGTAAATTCTGCATAAACAGTTCTTAGAGTCAAGATAGGTTAGAATAATCCAAGTGCCTGAAAGATCTTGTGATTTTAAAAATCATCAACCAAAGCCTACCTTGTTTTCTTCACCGCACTGAAAAGAGAAAGCGTAACACACAATTTTGAAGAACCAACCATGTAAAAGAGAAAGTGGTGGAAATTTGGTGGTTCTTCAGAGACAGCTCAACAACATATCGCAAAGAAGCCATCACCCTCAGGGCAGCTAAGAAGAGTGCCCCAAATGTTTTGATCTGCTCCTGGCTCTACGTTGTTCTCCTGTCTGTCTCCAAGATAGCATAAATGTTGATCTCCTTCTGGGTAGCAGTGTTGTATACTTCTGTCTCCAGTAACAGATCTCAAGGGAAAAGGATACCTTTGTTCAGTCCTTCTTGACTGAGAATGGGGAAAGGAGTTCATCTCTAGATATATTTGTGTCTTTTCTACCACTCCCTAGACATGGAATGACATTGCTCAGTCTCAACATGGTCGCATAGTGTCACCTTCTGGTGTCACCTCTACACTTGGTCACCTCCTCCTGCTAAAAATGAGATTAAAAATTGAGGAAAAAAATAGATAACATGCCCTGTACAAGTACTTTGAAAGTTCATTGGAGAAGATTTCCTTTGATTTGTAATAGGGAGAACAGAAAATGTGCAATAGCTTGATGTTATTTCCTGACCAGCTTGTGGTGAGCCTGACACAGTTCTTCCTGCTGTGTCTATGTGTGGACTGGAGTCCACCTGTATGGTCATACTCAATTATGTGACAGGCCCCAGGGAACCAGCACAAATTCTCAGCTTGCTCAGCTGTACCAAATGGTACCTGACACTTTTTATATTTTATTTTAAAGATAACCATTTGCCTCCAGCTAACATCATTTTAAGCATTGAATGACTGTCACCCAAAAAGATGCTAATCAAGGGAAATACAAAGAATCCTGATAACAGTCCAGATAATTCCTCTTCTTTCCAATTGATTGCCTTTGCTCTTTCTAAATGCAACCACAGTTTCATCAGAGACCTTTATTCTAAAAGTCATGGTACAAATGTTCCAACTGTTGGAGTATATTTAAGCTTTTTAATAAATTGGTTGATAGAAATTATGTTCAGTGTTTGTTTAAAATAGAAGGGAACTTTCAGAAGACAGTGCTATATATTTTATCTGCCTTGGAACAGACCAAGTTGGCCTCTAACCAAATGAATTTTGCACTTTTATTGTTATTGTCATCAATACAGAACATGCTACAACCTCATGTTTTCAAGGATATCTCAGTCACAGGAGTCTGACTTTAGTATGTCAGCATGAGGTGCTTCACTTTCTGCACTAATCCTCATAATGTATCAGTTAAATTACATGTCTTGTTTCTTAAAAGGGTTCTTTTTGAAAAGAAAGCTCTCCCTTAACATGTAAACAGTAAAGAAAAAGGGTGAGAGATAGGGATCTAGCTGTTTACTTTCCCCTGTCTTATTTTCAAATACAGGAAAATCAGCTGCATCATCAGAGGCTGCATATACATAAACACACATGTATACGTATATGTATATATACACACTTATATGTATACACGTATATGCATATATGTGTGTATATATATACACATTTTAGAGTGCAAATCTGTTTCATCTTGACAACAAATTTATCCTCGGAACTGTCCAGTCCCTCTCACCACTGTCTAATAAAATACCTTTACTTCAATAATATTTCAGAAACTTTACAGATGAGATGGAAGAAAAAAACCTATCTCAGAAGCTCAGCAAGGCATTTGTTGTCTAACTTCATTTTATGAAGGCATCTTGGGGCTTCCTTTGGATAGATCCACAGCAGAATCCGTAACAACTGCTTTTGAGAGAACCAAGAAGTGGTTCCTGGAAGTCAGAGGAAAGGGGATTTGCAGTGTAGAAACAAGCAGAAAGGTCAAAAGCAAGGAAAAAGGGAGGAGGTTGGAAGGTGTCCTGGTTTCGGCTGGGATAGAGTTAATTTTCTTCATAGCAGCTGGCATAGTGCTGTGTTTTGGATTTAGTACTAAAAGAATGTTGATAACCCACTGATGTTTTTAGTTGTTGCCAAGTAGTGCTCAGACTACTCAAGGACTTTTTGAGCTTCTCCTGCTTGGCCAGGTGCATAACAAGCTGGGAGGGATCACAGCTAGGACAGCTAACCCAAACTGACCAAAGAGCTATTCCATACCATATAACGTCATGCTCGGGGGTTAGTCGGTCAGTCAGTTGCTGGGGGAGTGATGACTGCTCTGGGAGTGATTGCTGCTCTGGACGGGCTGGGCATCGGTCAGCGGGTGGTGAGCAATTGCATTGTGCATCACTTGTTTTGTACATTCTGTATATTTTGTTATCATTCTCATTATTACTATTATTATTATTTTCTCTTATTAAACTGTCTCTATCTCAGCCCATGGCTCTAACCTTTTTTCTCCTTCCCGATTCTCTCCCCCAACCCACTGAGGGAGGGGGGAGAGAGCGAGTGGCTGCGTGGTGCTTAGTTGCCAGCCAGGTTAAACCACGACAGAAGCCCGTGATGAAGATTCAAACAAAAAGAGATATGAAGTAGCTCTAAGTCCCTGACCCTGTGCACAGAGAGGCCAGGGGTGCACATGAGAATAAGAGGCTATGTTCATGTCTCACACACTCCTGGTGCAGAACAGCAGTTCATTGATCCACCCAACAAGTGAGATGGCTACCTTTATTTTTTTTCTTTCTTTTACATTTTTAAACCTTCTTTTCAGTGGAAACCAAGATAAACTGTAAGGACGTATTGACAGACTCTGTCAACAAACTCAGAACTAAGCAAACCCTCTGCTTCCAATGTGTGAATGGCTTGACCCTAAAAATCCCTCAGTGTTTTCTAAAACAACAAGAAAGTTACTCATTTGGTAGCAATTATTGACAAGCGTCCATTTCATTTATTTAAATGCTCATTTTGCTGCTGTTAGCAAGACAAGAATCTAATTTTAAAATAATAAAATAAAAATCAACTGTGTTATGATAATGTAATTATCATTCCTGTCTATATTGTTAAACTCATCAAAAAACTTGTGAAATAATTATGAGCATGCACCTGGTAAGCAAAGGGGGTCTCGGTAGTAAAAATTAATTCTTGTGTCATATATGTATTCATACTGCTATTATTGGTAGCAAGTTATGCCTTCCTATGTGAATTTCCAAAATATTGTTGAAAATATCCTTTAATTAAAGATGTTCTACTACATTCCAAAGCCTGATGTAAAGATATGATAGTTAATTAGATTACATATGTTTATGTCAACATTGAGGCTATAATTCAGCTTTATGTTCATGACCTCGTTGGAAAAAAGACTTGCCTGTGCCAACAGAAACTTTTTAATTTTTATATGCTCTGTCTCAAGAGAAAATTAATGATGTGTAGCAGGTTGCTTCAGCTCTCACTGAGTGAATTATCTAGGGTGGTAACCACTATGGTCCTAGAGCTTAGATATGTAAATGTAGTAGGGAATTGGTCACTGAATTTAGACTTCAAGAAGATTTGTGTCCTCCTTCAAAGTCAAATAAAACTGGCACTGAATTTTGATACTGGGTAAATTCGCACTATGTGTTGTCTTATGTCTTCTTGACAGTCCTTTATGAAATTCTCAATAACTAATTATCATAAGTGCTTCTGGTAGTTGTTGTATCTGGTACTTAAAAGAGAAGCTATACCAGTGACTTCAAATTGTGGAATGTGTGATTTAAATGGGGCTAACTGCATAATTTAACAAATTCCACTTGCTAACATCCCAACAGTACATATCAGCAACCTGAGGTGTAAATGTTAGTGTTACTCCAAATTCATATAACCAACACAGTCTGCAAAACAAATCAATCATTAAGAATAATTAATGCTTAACTAGTCTGTGCACTGGACAAAGCAGATTTGGGAGCTCAGCAAGTTTTTGTTCATCAACTCTACACAAGCTACATAAATAAAAGATAAAGATAGCATGCAAATGCTTAAACCCATTAAATGTCAACTGATTACCTCCTTAGAGCTGAGTGTTTCATTTTCTGGAATAGGCACTATGGGATGACTGGGCTGCCGAGCCAAGATGTCACAGGTTGGAGAGCATGAGATTAAAAAGAGGAAAAAGAAAAACATTATCAATTCAATTTCTGTATGAAATATCACTAAAGTTTAATAATGAAAGCTAATACCTTCAGTCATGCAAAGGACAGCAAGGCAATGAGATCCCATATTTGTTTAACAGGTTCCCCATTGAACAGGCTCTCTCTTACTACTCCTTGTCTGTATGAAATCTATTTCAAGGTATGGCCTGTTTTCTGTTATATCATATTCCCATAATTAAAAGGGTGGGGAAGGGATAAATCACTTTCCAATTTGAAAGAGACATCTCAAGTAAAAATCACAGCAAGGGCACCTGGCTTATAATACATTTAGTATGAGATAATGTACATAAAGTTATTTAAAACTGTAGCTGTATTTCTGTCACTTTGAATATCTGTGTTCTTAAATCTCCTCTGAAGGAGCTCTCCTTAATCTTAAATTTCATAGGCATAAATCATAAAAACATTTAACTAAAAAATGTTGTATAACAGTAATTAGTATGTGCAGAAAGGAGTTTTAGATCTCAATAATTTTCCAGTGTTTTGAGTATTATATGATTTGCATCTGAGTAATGAAGTTTGATGGATGTGACTCAAGTGAAGAACCATACCAATTTCAATAAGATTGTAATTAGAATACAGGTAAATAGATAAGCTGGAGCTTATAAAGGCAATGTTAAGATCATAAGCTTGTGAGGTTTTCCTATACAGTGACATAGAGACATCCTCTTTAGAGCAAAGGCTGCTGAAAGTATTGGGGTTTGGGTATTGTAGAAAAACAAGGTTGGAAGAAGCCTGCTAGTTTCAATGCATCAAAGACATTACTTTGGTTTAGTATTTAGATCAAATAGTAAATTAACAGATAATGTGTTGCTTAAAAATTATTGCTCTTGCCCTAAGAGAATTAATTTTGAAACTGTGCTTTTTGATAAGCAAAACTGATCTGCTAAGCTGGCCCTATAAAGAAAGAAGAATAATGAAGTGGAATATACTCTAATTTTTTGTAATTACATTATGGAACTGCTATATATCGTGCTCTCCCTTTTTAAATTTGCCCTGATTCATTTTCAGGGAAGCAGGAATGAACTCTAACAACAACAGCAGCAGTTACAGAGGCTTTGAAACATTTACTTTTTTTTTTTTTTCAAAAATGAAAAGGCAAGTTAATAACTTTAGGCAATAAGTTTATTTAATTTATTTATTCAGTAAATTTAGATGAGGGTATAATTTTAGGCAAAGGAAAGGTAAGGAAGGGGTAAGGAACCTAGACCCTCTCAGCAGCAACATCCCTCTCTCTGCCACTCACGTGGCTCCCAATTTCAGCCAGTGCAGATGCCAAGGCAGCCCCCAGACCTTCCACCATGCTGCTTCTGCAGCACAGCTCTTTGCAACAGACACAGGAGGTGTTAACAGTCTACATGGGAGACAAAAGTCCTGTTTTCAATCCCAGCATCCTGCAGATACTGAGGGTGGGCAATCCTTGGTGATACACAGGTACAACATTCTAGCAACACCTGCAATATCTTGGCAAGACTAGAGTTGAATTACCTATTGCCTCACCTGAATATGGCATCTCTGTATTCCAGGCAAAGAAAGAAGGGTCAATCACAAAGACAAGAGGGAAAGTATCGATCATTTTCTGTTTACTTTCTGATGGGCGGCTAAGCTCTCTGAGAATTGTCCACTGCTTGCAAGAAAGAAAAGCTCCCTAGTCAGGTAGTCATCCAAGAATGCAACAGCTTTTTTTCTCAAATTGCACAGAGAGCCAATCAATGAAAAATGCACTTTTATTGTGTTATCTCATCCTGGTCTTTCTTGCCGGTATTCATTGCCTACTGTGTTAATGTGTAATGCCTCTGAGTCATGATTCTGCCTTACTTTCTTCCTTGAGTATGAGGCCTCAAGTCCCTCCTTAGACCTGACAAAAGTAATGATCTTTTTTTTGTCCAAGAAATGTATTTGCTTCCTGTATTTTGATAGCATCCTCTTTTTTTTAAACTAAAGAGCCAACATGTATAACAGTCTCCATGGCAAGGGAAAATTATCTGCATTTTCTGGACAGGCACTCTTAAGATTGATTATTTTTGGAGAAATGCAATTGAAAGAAGACAAGTGAGAGGCAAACAAGGACTTCTCTGATTAATAGTGGGGGGAAGAGGTTAATACAGGCTTAAGATTTAGAGAAAAACTGAACAATATACCATTCTCCCTGTTTTCACAAGGCTTCTCTGACATAAAACCCCTGAAGCTATCACAGAAGAGTCTATACATTAGAACCATAGAATGTTTTGGGTTGGAAGGGACCCCTAGAGGTCATCTAGCCCAACCCCCCTGCAGTGAGCAGGGACATCTTTAACTCAATCAGGTTGCTCAGAGCCCCGTCCAACCTGGCCTTGAATGTTTCCAGGGATGGGGCCTCCACCACCTCTCTGGGCAACCTGTTCCAGTGTTTCACCACCCTCACTGTAAAGAATTTCTTCCTTATATCCAGTCTAAACCTACCCTGGTTTAGTTTAAAACCATTCCCCCTTGTCCTGTCACAGCTGGCCCTACTAAAAAGATTTTCCCCATCTTTCCTATAGGCCCCCTTCAGGTATTGAAAGGCTGTAATCAGGTCTCCCCACAGCCTTCTCTTCTCTAGGCTGAACAAGCCCAACTCTCTCAGCCTGTCCTCATAGGAGAGATGCTCCAGCCCTCGGATCGTTTTTGTAGCCCTCCTCTGGACCCGCTCCAACAGTTCCATGTCCTTCTTGTGCTGAGGGCTCCAGAGCTGGATGCAGTACTCCAGGTGGGGTCTCACCAGAGCGGAGTAGAGGAGCAGAATCCCCTCCCTTGACCTGCTGGCCATGCTTCTCCCGATGGAGCCCAGAGTACGGTTGGCCTTCTGGGCTGCCAGTGCACATTGCCGGCTCATGTCCAGCTTTTCATCCACCAGCACCCCCAAGTCCCTCTCGGGACTCATTCTAATAGTCAGGTGTCTGGAGACCTGATTTTGCCATGACATGGGATCTAGTCTTAAGGAAGTCACCTATGGCTACATTTATAAAGAACTTTAAATAGTACTTCAGTGAATATGGAGCACATATGCCAAGTGCTGCATCCTTTCGGTGAAATAATGCTTAATCTTGTCTGTCCCTGAAAGGAGGGCATGGGGTTTTTCCCTGGAATTGTACAGCTCTGCCTCTGCCAGCTGGGTGACTTCATCCTAACAAGCTGGAGGCCAGTTTCCTGTGTTATTTCCATCAAGTAAGTGTCAATGTAATCTGAAATGTGTCAGCCTTTCTGTGGAAGAGGTCCTGTACCTGTCTTCCCAGAGTTTAACCAAGAAGCTACAGAGTCTTATTCTTTCCTCCCTGATTTTTCCTTACAAATATGATCTTTGTTGGGTAAGGACTGGACTCTTTTGAAAAAGAAAGAAGTTTGAATCTCTGTAGGGTGAGATGAGCACTGTAATCAGGTCTCTTGCTACCTAGGCAAGTACTAAAGGAGGGCATTGGCATCTCCACGTTGTCTTCTCTGCATGGTGGTCAGCCCAGGATATTTGGAAGACTTAACACAACAGATAGCCAACCTGATTAAACTCGGCCTGAATCATAGTACAACTTACGGGTCTAAGCACAGGGTATCCTCACAGAGTATGGTCATTACTCTGCAAAGATGACCTATCAACATCAGAGTACCAGAATGCAAAGCAGGCAAAATGAGGTGGGATTAACCCTTCCTTATTAAGTATTGGGTGACTATCATCCCTCAGAGTCATATAGGAACGTGCCCATGTCCACAAGATCTGAAGTGTGAATGCAACTTGGACTATGTACTTTTTATGGGTGTGTTGTCTTAGTGAGACCTCATCAAGCTCTGTTACTGGCAGTCTTTCATATCCAGGTCAAAGCAGCTGGCAAGAAGCCCTGTTTTATTCTACAAATGTAAAAGGATGGCATCTGTTGATGGTAGAAGATGACAATATTGCTTTTACAGTTTCTACTCTTTTTTCCTTTGCCAGTTACAAAATTCTGCATTACCCTTACAAGGTTAATTAATAATACTTAACTTTTCCAGATGTCACCCAGTTTTCTAGTACTGTGACTTGTTTTTTACTATCTCTAAGAACAGTGAAAAAGCAACCTAAACATCTGCATTTGTGGCTGCAAAAGTTGTACTGAGGAGAGCAGAATATCCTGACAATATAAAAGCATTTGCAGCATGTAAGTTCAAAGGGAAATTATATACCTGGCCAAAATAACCTCTTACGGGCTCAGTCAAAGCTTAGGAAAGAGGTGGTTATATAACATCTTAGTTAGACCTTTGTTCATTTAGCTCTGTAGAGTAATCAGCAAGACATATTTGCCTTTAAAAGGTCAGTTTATCTTTATTGTGCTATGAATCACAGCTGCCTCTGAACTAATAGAAAGCTTTCTGAGGTGTTCTCAATAAAAGACCTTTTTCATAAATCTAAGTCACTCCCTAGAGGGTCTGCAACCTTTGCTAATTGAGACACGGGTTTAGAACTCTTTGGACCAGTGAGAGATAACGTCCATAAGAAATGAGAATGTTTCAACTATAGTAACCAGAGAACATTCACATATACGCTATTCTTTCAAACTACTCCTTTAAGTCTTTAATCCACTTTGAAAATAAATTAGGTACTCTAGACTTTTATGAAACATAGAGTCATTCCTTCACAATAGGAAAAATTACTAATTTCTCAAAGACTAAAAATGTTTATGTATTCATGTATAACAAGCAAACTTTATAAAATAATTTTATAGATAACCACTTTTTCTGAGTACAAGAACAAGAAATCTAGGGTACCGATAAATGGTAAAACACCCACAGCAGCAGAGCAAGGTCTACCTTCGACTAAGGGGAAAGAAAATATGTAATGGAAAGGGACAATTTATAATTATGATGTCTATAGTCTCTCTGAAATGACACGGTATAAAATCCATTTCAAAGATTCAGTCAGTTAAGCACCCAATTCTTTTGCACCTTTCACCTCTCAATAAAAGGAAATGTAAAGTAGAAATGGTGATCACAACAAAGATTTATAATGTGCCTTCAGCCACGTATGCAATGGAACATTCTACCTGACTTACAAATCATCATTATGCACTAGTGTACCTGTAAGCATTTTTAACCTGAAGATTTCAAAACTCCAGATACCAATAAGTACCTGCACAAGAGGGAAAACTGGCACGCAGGTATGGTTCCCTGACAGGTTCTTGCAGGACACAGCCCTGGAGGGCACCAGAGTGGAGTGAGACTGACAGATTTGTATCTGAATACCAGGGGCTGGAGGAGTTACAGGGCTTTGCAGCAGGGATTCCTTATCACTAAGGGGAGCTGGAGGGAGGGAGGGAGATGTATGCAAGCCCAGCAGTGCACTGATTTTCCTTGGGCTGCCTTTTCCCAGGCCAAGTTCAACTTCTCATGCAGGGCTAGTATACGATGGAATTGGCTGGGGATTTTCTGCCACAATGATTTTTCAATGAAAAATACTAGTAACAGAAAAATGAAGCTTTCTGCAAAACATTTTGATGTATCTTGCAAATTCTTACTAGTCATTTAGAAAATTAAAATGTGTGTATTCATAAGCAATCCTGTCCGTAACCAGTATATTGTGTTTTCTGACCTGGATGTTTCGTTTTGGATCACTTGCATAAAATATTAAAATGTAATTCACTATCAGTGCACTTTATGGCAATCATGATAAGAGCCTCTATTTTCTGCTGTGGGCTAATCAAGCTCTGCAGTTCCTCAGGAAGCTAATTTCACCATAGATGATTGCAGGAGCTGGTGGCCAGCAAGGCCCATAACAAAGACTTGAGGCATGAGGACCACAACCCCCACACCCATAGAATGAGAGAGCAGAGGAGACAAACATCTTCTGATCACATGGATTAGAACTATCTGCTTTGAGTTCATTCATATAAACCAAATGATGCATATTGCTCTCTGGAGTATTGAAATGTTTTCAAATTTCATCTGTATTGGAAAGAAAATTCCAGAATTTCCAACAACACCAGTGTTTGAAATTTCCCTCAGCATATTGACTGTGATTATTTATGGACCCACAGAAATCAAGTCATTGCTTAGAAGAGACGATGCTTCCCTGCCCCAGGAAGGGGCTCATTGCTCATTGACTGATAACAGCCGAAGAACTTTAACTGCTTTCCAGGTGGGAGTGTGAAATGAAATGGATTTAATTTTCTGAGCTGACCTTCCCCCACATGTTTTCTTCCCAGATTAGCTGCAAAACTGAATAAACCCTGTTTTCTGAGTAAGCTTCTCATGCAACAGAGATCTTTGACCTTAGCTACTTTAAATCCAAACCGCAAACTTGGACTGAATTTTCAAGAGGATAAATATGTAACTGTCACCTACTATATTAAAATTTGTATTAAGTTCATATTCTGCTTGTCATATACTACTAAAAGGATAGTCACTGTTTAATTAAGAAAAAGAGAAAGTTAGTACTATCATTTACGGTTTATCATGTATGACCTCTTCATCAAAGTTCAGAACACTTTGCCAAAAAGAAGAAAAATAACACTAATGCTTGAAGTTTGTAACATCTCTGTAACATAGGTAAATACTGGCTTCTTTAATTCAAGTTCTAAGTACGTACTTGGAATTTCACCAAAACTAATTATATTTTATGTATTTTTTAACATAACTGGAAGTGGAGTTAATTAAGGTCATATTTCAGAGTACACATTATATCAATACCTGCAATAAAAGTTAAGTGAATTCTAATTGTTCCAATTTGTCCTTTAAAATGTAGAGTTTCCAAAGGTTCATCAGCTCACTGTTACTTTTCCTTGATACCTCGGAAGACTTTTTTACAATCTAAAAAAACAGCAGGAAATTGTCTAGAAACATCTGTGTTCAGTGAGGTCTAAGATACAAATTTCTCTATAGCCCTGGGTGTTTTGGGGCAGTTTGCATTAATTATCTTTTTTTTTTTTCCTTCAGTCTTCGTTTTCTCACTGTCTTCAGTAAAAAATGTTCAAGTATCATTTTTGTTTCTCATACAGGTTACATGTCCGCCAAATCTTGTTTGATTTTTTTTCACTGAATAGCATGTTTCTGCTTTTGCTGTTAATAACAATGTTTACCTCTGTGAGGCTCCTGTTCTTCGTAATTGTGTCTTTTGGTTTTATTACTATATTACAAGCAAAGACATGTCCCGAGGTTGCAGTTCCCATTTGCCAAATCATTTATAGAGATTATTTTTTAACATTCCTATTTTCTATGGTTTCAAATTCCCCTAGAAATGGAATTGTATCCAGTCCAAATCCAGTCATGGATCAGGATCCTAGCATCAGAAGCAGCCTCCGAGCTACGGCAAGCTTGCCCCCATCACCATGGGGCATGTCACAGAATCCCCTTCATAAACCAACAGAGACATTAGAAGAAGATACTAGGAATGTTGTAGTATTTGGGCGGTTGTGTTTCCTTTGGTTGTTTTTCTAAGATGTGCATTCGCATATTAATCTGAGGATACAGAAGGCTAAGATAAAGACATCTCAGAAATGAGTTGTTAGCTAGGGCCAGATTTTCTTGATATTGGTTACATATTAAAAATGTCTGCCTGAAATCCACTATGCAGAAGACTAGATGCAATCATACTAGAAAGCCGGGCATAAGACTGAACTCCAGTTTTATATTATGTAGAGATTTCTAAGAATGAAGACAAAGCATTTTAAAACACTTCTTAATGCTTAAGACTGGTTTAGGCTATCCCAGCAGAGATAGCCTGTGTAAATAAGAACACAAAAAGCAACAGAAGTGGCTGTATGTTCTAAGAGGAAACATGGACACTTCTGGGCACAGTGTTCACTGGGAAGCACATTTCCATTTCTAAGCATAGAAGATGTCGGCTGGGGTTTGATCCTGTTGCATTCAAGAAACAACATTTTGTGTGCATGTTTTCTAAATTAACAGAAGTACACCAAAGAAATCCCAGGGCCCTACCATCAACAGCTTCTCCTAGTGGAAATAAGACAGAAAGGTTCTCAGAATTGCCTAACTGCCCAGGACAAAAGGAGTGACACAGTAATCAATTGGTTTTTTTTCCTTTGGAACAGCTCTCTCTGGGCAGCAGAGTTCTTGCCAGGCAGTGCCAGACTTAAGACATCTTCACGTTAAGTGCATGCTGCTGTGCCTCCTGTTGAGATGAAGTTACCTTCACGTTCTGTTGCTAATTTGATGGCTTCGAAGAAAGCAATTGATTACCAAGTTATCATCCTTCTAAAGTGCTTTAGGAGAAATGCCTTTCTTTAAAGATGAGCTGAGAAGAACTCTTGAGGCATTTTCTGCAGGTATTATCAAACAAAGTCCAAAGTGATAGAAATGTCATCTAAGTATGATATGATTAAAATAGCTCACTAAACCCAAACAATGTCATAAAAGAATATACAAAGGAGACACAACAATATTGTGCATTAATATTTTCCTGACAAGGAGGACCAATTTGTAGTACAGCACTAATGAACTGGCTTGTTTGCCTCTGATTTCTTTTTCTACACTAAAGCAATTGTTCTGTATCACAGATACAAGAAGGTTGATCAACCACAATACACCTACACAAGTACAGCATTTAAATATCAAAGTTCAAAAGAGAGAGAAAAACTCTCTTCTAGAAATAAAAGCAGCTGGGATGATGTCTGGGAGAAAAGTGCTTTTCCATGGCAACCCTGAAAGGCTGCCGTGTTCACAGAATGTCAATTCCCACTATGCTACTATTAATCAAATACAAACTCCAATGAGTAGGAGATTGGATGGTGAGGTAAACACCACTGATTTCATTTAAAAAATAATAAAGATTCCCTTTAAATATTCTGCTTACCTATGAGCCTGCAGACCTGCAAGTGATTATAGAAGGCTGACACTTCCAAAACAACATTTAGTGATTTTAAGAAAACTCCATTTAGGTCCAGGAAAAAAGCTAAATTGGCTTAAGCACAAAGTTGGACATTAAAGAAAACTTGTCCTCTGCAAACTTGGACCTTTATTCTTATACATAATGTCTGATCAGGTACAGAAATAGTAGGTTCTTAACACTTCTCACCTCTTGCAAATAGACAGTTCTCCCCAATCCATTTTCAGTGTTGTGCTGCTAAATATTTAACCGACAGGGAGATTTTCACAGGGACATATACGAGCTGTGCTCAGCCCTTGCTGACAGAAAGAAAAGGCAATTTCATAGTCAGTAGGGATTGAGAGGTGATCCCCAGCTGCGAGAGCTACACCCACTCCTCCCTTGCCTCTTCACTAGGGAAGGTCATTCCTTTCTCCTTCCAAATGACAGATGTTTTCTCAAAATCTAATGCTCTCTACCCTGACAGATATTTACATCAATTCTACCTCCGTATAAATCATGGAATCATAGAACAACCCAGGATGGAAGGCTCCAACATTATGTGGAAAAGGGAGCCTAGATGAGATTATCTAGCACCCTGTCCAAACACATCTTAAAAACCTCCAGTGATGGGGACTCCACCACATCTCTGGGGAAGTTGTTCCAGTGATTCATTGTTCTCACACAACGATGAAACCTCTCCCAATGCAAGTTGTGCCCATTGTCCCTTGTCTCCTCCATGTGGCTCCTTGTGAGGAGAGAGCCTTTGTGCTCAGTGTAGCCACCCTTTAAGTACTGGAATACCGTGATGGCGAGAGGAGAAAAGACCTGACTCCTTCAAGTCTTTCCTTATAGGGCAGGTTCTTCAGCCATTTGAACATTTTCATGGCCCTCCTTTGGACTCTCTCCAGTCTGTCCGCATCTTTTTTGAATTGCGGAGACCAGAACTGGACATAGTACTCCAGGTGCAGAGTTGTGCTCTTCCACCCTACACAGTCCTCTGTTAAAGGCTGGAGGGATTCCCAGAAGTAGCATGCCTTGTAGTTAACCACAGAGCTGAATGTTACCTTAAGCTCTCCATCACTGCAATCATTATGCTGAAGTCTTAACTCCTTGAGATGTTTATTCCAATCAAAAGGAAAAGACACTTTTTTTTATAATAAAAAATTCAACTCATATAACTATTCAAGACCAAGGAGTGTAAATAAGAGCAGCAGCACCTGGTGCTTGGGGGGCGGACTGGGGAAGGAGAGAACACGGGAGATGACAAGGCCAGTGAGAACAGAATCAGCTCACTTGAATGGGCAACATTTTTATTTCAGAAGCAGCCTGTGCACAGATGAAAGGAGAGAGCCTTCTCTGCTCTTCTCCAAGCAGAAGGACAGACACAATACCTTGGCTCCCACTGCCTCCTCCCATCAAAGCTAAAATGACATTGTGAAATGGGGCACAGCTTACGGATTTCATCCCTCTGAACAGTTATAGATAGACTTCTGCCAGGTCTATCTTTCAGCTTGACCTGTGTATTTCCATCAGCTATAAAGATTCAGGTACTCAGTGGAGCTTCAAACAAAAACAACCTGGCACTGGGTCTAGTCTGCCTAAACAGCACCACAGTGTCCCTTTGGTAAAGCACTTCAGCTAGAGACAGCTGTTATTTTCTTATGCCCCGAGCCAACAAATGAAATTATACTGGGTTTAGGTGCTCACTGTATCTGGCCTCCCTAATAGGAGACACAGGTGATCATTCTGGTTTTTTCCAATATGCCATTTTTTTATTTCTGATGGAACACTTGTTTGAGGTTATTTTTTAATGAAAGTACAGGTGAAGAGCAGCACCTCCATTCACTGGCACATCCTGTCCATTCTCAATAGTGTATTTACAACATATTTTAAATGACTGTAAGAATTTATGTCAGCGGCTTTTGCCCTCTAGTGGAAGATGAAGCAAAATACAACATATCGTTAGAAATGTAACATAAATATAGATTGACCATGTGGACACTGACCATGTGTTTACTGGATGGCTGGAGAGACAGCAAGTGAGTCACAGTGCATATTATCCCTTATCCAAAGGATGAGGAGTGGAGAGGGAGAACTCCAGGGAATTTAGAGGAATGACAGTCCAGGTTTAGTAGAGAATGGAAAGAAATCCCCACGATGTCAGGATGTTTTTTATGGAAGAGGTCTAGCAGTTTGAAGTTTCAACGTCTGATACTGTGTCTACTGTACTGTGTTTTCTGTTACTTCAATTATTTATGGCAATAAATTAAGTAATTTCTTTTTAAAACCATTAATAGCTCAGGCTGTAGTTGGGTGGTACAGAAGACAGCGTTATTGCAAGGAATAATGGGCAAATATTGTCAGGGTTTTAATCAACATATAATGACTTAAATTTTAAATATTGATCATGTGAATAGGATCAAAATTAATCTTCCTTTGGCCATCAAAGAATGTTAATACCATAGACCAAAACAGAAGCATTAAAAAAAATATTTTAAGTGGTGAATATTTACTTTTTGTGTAAATAAACCTCTGTTTGTTTTAAACAAGCCCAGTATTGACATCTGACTGTTCTGTTTTCCAAAGTATTGGGCCACACCTACCTAGGGCGTAACATCAGTTCAGAAATACAATAAATTTTACTAAAGCTATATACTACCTCTGCCAGTAATGCTTAAAAATCTTACCTACCTCTGACAATTGAGTTGTCTCATTTTATATCAGTTAACCTTACCTTCATCAGATGAGACTTTAAAATTATTGCAAATAATTAATTAGTTAAAATTATTTTAAACACTAGGAAACAATCAATGGTAAATTGAGATATACTGAAAATTTTCCAAAGGAGTCTCAAAAAAGATGTTAATCTCAAAAACCTTTGTCATTCTCACCAATACTTCTTCAGAAGATCTAATTATTGAATTTTTTGTACCTATCATGGTTAACATCATGGATTCCAATGGATTTTCACTATATTTTATGGGATGGAAGAGAGAACTTGCTACATTAACTAAATTAAGGGATGCACTTGGAGAAACACAAGCATTATTGCATGTGATCTTGGCCGAAGTCAGGAACCTATTTCACTTACACAATGAGAGGGATGGCAGTGGGAAGTCAACCAGAAGTCCAAATGTGTGAACTTTTTTGCTTAAATTGTCCCAGCAGGTCAGTACTAGGGCCTCATCTAAAACACAGCCCTTCCAATTAGCTTCCTGATGACATAACTATTCAAAATGCTGCTGCAGAAGTATTTGAAGTAAAATTAAATGATCCTCTGAGATTTTCTTTGATAGAATACAGCACTCTTCCATGAATTCTGGGCTATGGATGATGATGCTCAACCCTGGAAGGTTGCAGTCTTAAATGGAGAGTCAGAGTTCAATATGGAAATAAGAATATAATAAAATATAAAAATAAAATAAAATCTATTTACAGATGTGCAAAGCTTACAGGAAAACCATGTGAAATACCTTTGCTAACAGCGGACAGTAAAAAATGACCCAAGTAAGAGAGCAAATTTTTGTTATACAGGGAAATAGAAAAAAATCAGAGAGATAAGGTAGCTTTCATATTTACATTGTACAGGAAGAAATGTTAACATCAGAGAGGTGTGGCTGCATTTATCAGTTTGCAAAGCTCACAAAGGTGGCTTGGAATGACAAAAGTTCCTGAGATAAAAAATTGTGGGTGAAGAGGCCTCATAATCATTGCCATATGGGTGGAACACAGAGACACAGGCTGGGCTGTCCTATGACTTCTGCATTCAAGAGAAGGGGTTTGGGTGCACAGGGCTATAGGAAATTGGAGCAGCAGCAAAATTTTCTAATTTCAGCAATTATTCAGCAAGCTTATCCCTGTCTGAGAAAACAGCTAATATGACATACCTAAAAATTACACTATTTTAATTTTCTTCAGACAACTTTTCCCTGCCTTTGGCTTCCTATACAAATTGCTGAGTTTCTAGTAGTGATTTCATTAGCAACAGCAAATACCCATTTTCATTATAAAAACTGGCTTCAGCAATCATGTGAACTGTTTGTTTGTTCATGTGAATGCCCTGCAATGAACCAGGAAACATGTCAAAAAATACTTGATCATAAAATCATTGCTGCCTAAATAAACATGCCAGCCCAGTTTAGTAAAAATTGAAACAGAACAAAACCCAGTCTAGCAGATGTGAAAAGGTTCTTTTGTTCAAAGACAGAGTGGAAGGTTGGTTATAGTTTTAGTTTTAATCTATCCGAGTAAGTGGGTAAAATGGTAAATTCTATAAATTGCACTGGACGGAGAGGCCAACTTCAGACATTATTGACATTGCCTATTAACCTAAATTATGTTTCTAGTCAATGGAGAGAGAAAGGCATTTCCAGGCATTTCTTCAGAGTCTGATGGCTGACCAACATATATTCTCTGCAGAGGCAATACTTCTCTCCAAAGCAGTCTCAGCTCCAATGTGCTAAAAATTAGTAATGCATATTTCACCCTGCTGCTTCCCCTGATGAGGAAACCATGACATAGCCTAAAGAAACAGCACCTAATGCCTGCGTTTTAACCTCTTGCATCCCAAATAAAGTACACTGTACATCTCGGAGTGGGAGTATCTCTCCTGTTATCAAGGTTTGAGCATTTGCAGCCAGATTCTGTGTTAGAAAAAGAGGACATGGGAGGGATGCATCAGAGGGGTCCAAACAGCATCTTCTGTGGACTTCCACAACTGATGCTTTTCTAAGAGGAGACAAGGGCTCTCTTGAGGCATTGTAAATACTTTGTGACACCTGCTCTTCAAGAAGACTTCAGTTAAGACATAGGATCCAGTTTTCACCTTACAAAGCTCATGAGCCAGCCCTGTCACCCACATACCTTGGACTACAGAGATTTTGCCTAACTTCTTCATTGCTGTTTCAAAGAAGACACAAATGTCAGCAAGGGTGCGATTCCTTTTGCATTGGGAAGAGACAACTGCTTGTCAGGATGACAAATAATGCCGCTGGAAAGGCCTGTATTTCTCTCAGGTTAGCTTCCCTTCCCTTAGTCCCCAAGAAAAAAGAAATAGCCCGTTACTTTAACATGGGTACATGTTAAAATTAATCTGAGCACAAGGGATGAAATAGATTATTCCCCCTTTAGAGAACAAATAGCTTGAATGAAGAGTGGTGGGAGCCCTGCACTAGCTGGTCTGGAGGAAGCAAGCCCTGACACAAGCTGTGCCGAGGGAAGGAAAAGCAGTAATATCTCCAGGGATGCTAGAGACACAAGCTCCTCTGAGATGCATCTCCCAGAGCACCTGCCAGCACTGAATCCTAGTAATTCAGCTGAATTCTGCCTAGAATTAAAGTTCTTGAATCACACCACACTTAACGCTCACCTTATTGTACAAAGAGTTGTGACTGTAAGGGCTATAAGGATTCTCATGAACGTCACACGTGATGGAAGACAAGTGGCTGAAAGGTCCAGGGTTTAGACAGTCAGTGAGGGAGATGGACGGAGGACGCAAAGGGGACTTAGTTGGAGGGATCAATTTAGTTGGATACAGAGGGTGTAGGAGAGCAGTCTCCTATGAAAAAAAAAGAAAAGTAAACAGAAACAGATTAATGGATGCAAAAAAGAAGCTTTGGACAGAAAGCAAAGTCCTTATCTTGCATCTTTTTTACATATCATAGGGCTTGATGATTAACTAGGAAAGATACTCTACCTTCATATCAATACAATTGCTCTACATTAAGCACTTTCATTAGCATGAAAGTACACACAAAAAAACCCCTGAACTACATGTCCCATTAAACCAGTTATTTTGACTGGAGTCCAGTGCATCTCCCTCCTGCAGCTCAATGATGCTCAAGTGGCAGAAAAGGGAAGCCCAGAAGGGTCTCATGCCAAAATAAAATGCCGACATTGGGGGACATTTTCTGAGAGGGTAGATTGGAAGCAAAACCAATCTGAAAACAGTATCTGAGAGGTAGTCTGCCTTATCTACGTACTAGCAGGAGCACTTCAGGCTTTTTAACAGAACTCTAACAAGTTTTTTCAGCCTTCTAAAACCAGTGAAGGGGCACACACTATATATTTCACTACTGCAAGTTGTTAGCAGTTAATAGTGTTTCTGGTTAAAAAAAATACATACGTGCTTTTTGCACCTAAAGGATAAAATCATTTTTAAAAATTGATTTTTAAAAGTTGTGGGACAGAGTCAAGGAGGCATACCCAGCTTTTGGCACAAATGTCATGCCGTAGGTTTTGTCAAGGCCGTTGTCACAATACATCTTGAATTCGCACCCGCTTGGCTGGCTGAGTCTAGACGAGAAACTCCCTTGCACGCTGGGCCTTTGAGCTCAAGACCCAGAAAATTTGTGACAAGAACTGTGATTAGTTCCAGTAGAAGCTAATGTATCACCCACCAAAAGAGAGAGCGTGAGCAAACAAGCAGATCAGAGCCCAGCAGCAGCAAGAGCAGCTGGAAGGGGACCAGGCATCAGTCACTTCACACCAACCTTGCCTCCCACTGCTCCTCCTCAGAGGCACCAGCCCTACTTCTGTTAATGATAAACCTTGGCAAACTAGCCTCACAGCTTCACACCAAGGGTAACTAATATCTTTTTAGTTCATCTTTATCTTCCTTTTCCATTGCCCAAGGCGGTTTATATTTTTAAGTGACAAAGGAGCCTATGTATGTTCTTGTTAATAAGTATTCTCAAGGGCATGATTTTTCTAACATTCATTATGAGTTTTTTTCATGCTTCTATGTAACAAAGTGCCCTTTTTTTTTCCCCAGAATAGATTCTGTTTCCCTGGTTTGCAATAAAAGATTTCATGAAGCTTCCACGTCAGCATTGCTCATGAGTTACATATACTTCCGGTGTATTTTATGGTCCTTTTTTGAAAAAGTTGGAGCATACTTACAAAATTCCTCAAACATTACTGAAATGTACTAAGTGAGAGGAAAAAAAATCTTTCTCATGACAGGGACATTACCATCTCCAGTAAGGGCATCTAAAAATGTGGGAAGCTTAATGCTGTCAGATTGGAACTTCAGAAATACCACACTCTGTAACAAGTGTTTGATGGGGCGATAACCACTGAATAGCCAGTGCTACAGGTTGTATATGTCCTCAGGGAAAAAAAAAAAAAAAAAAAAAAAAAAGGTGGCAGCATAATGAGCTAATATGAGAAAAAGACAAAATAAAATGAGATTTTTCCCTGGTTTATAAACTTTATTGGCACACCAGTGTCAATCTATATACAGCATACCCAGAACACAGATAAAAAGATCTATCTGTGAGCTGAGCTACATCCTTTCCAGATGATCTTTACTAATTTAGAAATCTCTTTTTTTCTCCATCCATTACTTTGGATTATCTGCATGAGAACAGCTGCCTGTTAAAGCAAAAATTACTTTTTTTTTTAACAAGGAAAATGGCCTTTTCCACACAGGGACATTTCTTAATGAAGTGAAAAGCAAACAAGCTACTCTCTGTTGTGCAAAAAACTGTGTGTTCAACACAGGGACGTGAAGCTGAACGTCAACAGTTACAGCTGGCTGCATCATTACGTCTCAGACTGAATGCCACCCACATAGTCACCAGTGCTTGGTGTCACACTGGGAGGTTTCGCAGGAAGGGAAGGTACTGCGGAAGTCTAAGAAAAATCAAAAGAAATAAGTTAATGAAGCTGTTGCCATCTGGAACCTCATCTAGTCTGCGCCATCCTGAAAGAGGCAGCCTGAAGGAGTCTGTCCTTTCAAGATAGGCTGGGTGAAGGAGGGGCAGCAATGTCACCTAGGGAGGGTGTTGTTGGGAATGGCATTAGAAAGAAAGGAAAAGAAAATGCAGAGAGAGGGAGAGAACGGAAATGTAAGAGCTGAACCTCCCAGGAAAATCTCAAAAAAAACCCCAGGGAAAATCAGTACCAGTATGAGCAGTGCTGCCCTCAGCAGCAGTAGATGTCCAGCCACAGCAGATGTCTGCTAAATTCTCATTCAAGGACAAGTGGACTATCACCAGTTCTTCCACAGAGAGCAGAAAGCCTAGCTGCTAGTCTCCTAGTTTTAATCCACACCTCCCATATCCCATGAAAGCAGTCAATTTACCTGATTTGGGGGTCATATTGGTGGGAACACCTCCCACTCGTTAGCAGCCAGCCACTGTGCAGCCAGAAATGCTAACTGCAGAGAGCGGGTGAAGAGAGGGAATGAGTGTCCTTATAGGCTAACCCCATGGCTAGAGACCACCGCTGCAAGTTCCAAACTGTTGTCCAGGTATGGAGCCCCGTTTTGCAGGCAGTGCTGCAGCCCTCTTACAGGCACTATTACCCCTCCAGAGAGTTTCAGAGATGGTGTAAAATTGTGAACATCCTCACATGGGCACCCAAGTCTCCTCCACACACAAGGGACTTATACCAGCACCGTAAACTAACTCTGAGAGGCAAGAGCTGAAATTGCAAGCATGGGCTGTGATGTAAGCACATGCTTTAGTGTTTTCCCTAGATCTGGCTATCATGGTACTACTAATTATTACATCAGACCACCACTAGAATCATATAACCATTTCTTGCACAAACAAAACCAGTTCTTGTCAAGTCAATGAATCCCTCTGAATACAGGCCTAAGTAGTTCCTTTTTCACAACAAAGATGTCTTAATAGAGGACTCCCAAGGTAAGGGGTATTTTACAGCAACCTGAGGTATGTCTTAGGTTAGGAAAAAATGCTAATTCATCAGTACTTCAAAGTGTATGTAATTGTTCTTTTAAATAAAGGGAGCAAAACTGAATGTATTCATTGTGAAATTAACTTTTACATCCATCAAAGTCAGTGCACTATTTCTTTAGTTCATTTTAATTCATAGTTTGTATATAAAAAAAATTTGGCTTTTGTTATGACGACATTTATTCATGGACTTATGATATCCTCAGTATTTCAGTAATATGTACCATAAGTAATTTATAAAGTGTAAGTTGATTTCTTTTCACAATTAGTTTCAAGTATCAGAAAGCTTCTGAGTATGGCAATAACCCCAGGATTTTATTTGCCTGAAGATACAAAGTCTGGTGATTGCATCATTCCTTCATCAAACAAGCTCTAGCCAGCAAAATCAGTTCCCAGCCCTGGTGAAAGGGAGTTATGAACTGCCCCTGCCTTTGTAGCGGGGTCCTGCTGAGGTGGGATAGACCAGAAGTTCTCTAGCAGCAGCTCCCAGTCAGCTCCAGAAGGCTTTCAGTAAGTTAAAGCATAAAAAACTCACTATGAACTCATACGTAGTCTCTGTAGTCAAATATTCACTGTCAACCTCAAAAGTTAAGAAGCAAACTGTAAATAATAGAATCATAGAATGATTTAGGTTGGAAAAGACCTTTAAGATCATCAAGTCCAACCGTTAACCTAACACTGGCATCCCACCACTAAACCATTGCCCTAAGCACCTCGTTTACCCATCTTTTAAATACCTCCAGGCATGGGGACCCAACCACTTCCCCGGGCAGCCTGTTCCAATGCTTAACAACCCTTACGGTGAAAGAAATTTTTCCTAATGTCCAACCTAAACCTGCCCTGGCACAACTTGAGGCTCTTTCCCATTGTCCTATTGCCTCTTACCTGGGAGAAGAGACCAACATCCACCTCACTACAACCTCCTTTCAGGTAGCTGTAGAGGGCGATAAGGTCTCCAAATAATAATTTGTATTCATTTTTTCTTCTATTTTACAGAAACTCTACACTCTGTAGAAACCTATAGAATAAGAAACCTTCTAATGCCAGCCATACATGTTGCTGGAACCCACTGATGCTACAAATAAATCTGTTTGTAATGCTGCAGTACTCTTGAGAAATGCCAGGGATGTCCTACGGCAAGTCAGAGCTATGGGGAGGAACGGAAAGAATTAAAATGAAAATCTTTTTAAAAATCAGTTATAAAAGGAAGAAAAGACTGCCATTGCTAAAGTCTCTCTCTAATGTGACTAGGGAGGCATAGAAGTAAGAGAAATTCAATTAGTAAGGTATTTTATTCACATCATGTCTGGCAAGAGGACTACTGGCTTCATTTTACTACCCTCCAGATGGAAGATTCAGAACATATGGAATAAGTTAATAATAAGCTCCTACAGGGCCATTCAGATGATGTGTTGCAGTTAAGGTTTAATTCACAATAATGCACACAAACACAAATGCATGAGAAAAGGCTGACAGAATAATTTATCTGGGGTTTCTCTGAGACAATGTCTCGTACAGGTCAGCAAAGATCAAGATATGGTTTTGCAAAGTGACCCTATGGCTTTATGCAGCAGTCTGTGGGAGGAGGTAGCACTGGCTGCCTGTTAATGCCCCTTGTGTGCAGTAGGAGAGCAGTTCCCTCAAGCTGTGGAGGGACCCAGATATAGACCTGGGGGAGCCACGCACTGGGAGTGACACAGAAACTCACTGGGGCTCGTCCACAGCCTCTCTTGGAGAGGGAGGAGTGAACCTTGTCCAGTCCTTGCTGTCCTCATTTCTCTTTAGGGAGGATTTGGATCCAGACCCCAAATGGAGGAAGCGCGTTCGAGTAGATCTGATCCGGACACTTAATTGACAGGCAAACACAGGATTCCCACTTTCTCATGTATAGTGTTTCCTATGGACATTATTAAAAGACCCCCTGCTCAACATAGGGGTTTTTAGATCGCCACAAAAAATGTCCCTGTGAAAAGCCCAGCTGCCCATCTCCAATTGGAGACTCTCCTCCAGGAGCCAGGTGTTCCTCAAGGAATCATCTAACTTTGCAAAAACCAAGAGACCAGGACAAAATAAGGATCTAAGATTATTCCGTCATCTTTAAGAAAACTAGCTGAAGCTACAAAATCCTTCGAAGAGTTACTCACCTGTTCAGTATCTTGATCGCCGATTTCTTCAAGGTACTTTTTAAAAGGATTGGGTTGATAGGGTTCCTCCTTTTGCTGTGCAGTCTTTCCTTTCACCAGCACAGGACGAATGACACCAGGTTTTGTCTTGACCCATAGCATACCCAGGAGAAAAGAGATGGAAGGAAAAAAGAAATAAAATAATTTATAATTTAAAGAATAATATTATTATACAAGTCAATTCCAGTGAGGGTGTAACGACTAGATTTTTTTTTTACATTTTATTAATAACATATTTCACCACCAAAATTATTCAGGTGTCATGCTGCCTGGCCTACTTTTAATACGGATTGCAGACAAAAATGGCAAGAGCTGATTTTATGCATAGAACCTCATCACTGACACCTGTTTGCTACTAACACAAAAATAGATGCTGGGCTGTCAAACTATTGTTTGTGGGGTTTGTTGGGTGTTTTTGTTAGCTGTTCAGCTGCTTCTTGACACGTTCATCAAATCACACTTTATGCACAGCCCTATGTCTGCTTTCATGCTGCAAATTCTGTTCTGGGCTCCTCAAAACAGTAGCTGTGGGAAAAGGAAGGGACACATGTGATACTGTAAACTTACAGCCAGGCAGCAACATAATAGGGGAAAGTCTTTCTGGGGAATAATACCAGCGATTGCATGCTGGATTTGGACAGTATCTTTAAGGGTTCCCTTGGAAAAGTACAATTTTAGAGAATTTAGTCAGCACGGATGTGTGATGCCCCTCATTTCAGACAAACCAGATTATTTAATCAAGAAAAAATTTCTCAGTTAGCTACCAGCCAACCAAAAAATTGACTATTAACTTGTCAATGTAGCACATCTGTGATTTGCAGAATTCTTACAGTAACGTCTGACATGATGGATTGTGGCATAAACTCTAAACGGAGGCTAGGGCATAATTTTTAAATAGACAACTTGTTCAGTAAGCAAAGAAAAGGAAGAAAAAAGCGTACTTTCTCACTGGGATTTGGTAAGTACTGAAGTCGGGGGGAGGGTGGTGTGTGTGCCTGTGATTAAATTTAAACTTTTCAATAACCCAGTTATATTCTTCTCTGTGACAGCTACCCCATAGAAAATGGGTGGTCTTTGTCACAACTGACCTCGATAACAACAGGACTGCTGCTGAGGTCCTCCTGCAGCTGCAGCCCAGAGGGGCAGCTTGCCCAGCTGGCACTGAGAAACAGGTACTGTCACAGCTCCCCATCCTCAGTACCCAGCAGGGTATAAAAATGCAGAGAAGAAACTTGATTCACCACCAGATTTATTTTTAAGATTTAGACCATGTACATTTAATAGCACCATCTGCCTATTTACAAGAGCGATACACCTAAGCAGTTTGTCTAGGAAAAAAGAAGCTTACTATGAAAGTAAACTTAAAATGATGCAGCTTAGATTGCTGGATGGGTTGTGTAAACTGAGTTATTGGTCACTTTAAAATTAAATCTGCAGGCATCCAACAAGGACAGGGCAAGAGCAGTGCCCATTGGAGTGGGAGGGTGCAGGAGGCTGGAGATGTCCCACATCTTGTGCTTCTGCCTCTACCCTGGGAAAGGGCAGAGCAATGCCCAGGGGTTGAGTGGAAGGTGGCAGAGGCATGAGGAACACAACCTGCCTAAGAAGAACATGGCCCAGGCAACAAAATATCTTCCCTTAGCTTCTTAGCTTTGTGTTTTATTCTCTCCCTCCTTTCCAGAGGTTGTGGGCCTTTCATCTGCCTCATCAAATAAGAAGAAACATATTCAACTGAAAGCAATAAGTAAGCCATGAGGTGATATTAACTTTTTTAAAAGAGTAATGACTGACAAGTTGCATTAAAAACTTAAACTTTTTCACTAAGAAGGTCAACTTAGTGAAAGATACAGTGCTCATTTAATGAATGTACAGTCCAGTTCATGACTATTTCTTTGTAGGATTCACCATAAAATAATTATTTTCCTCTCTAACATTTCTAAGACGAGTTTGTAAACGTGAAAGGCTCCTGGCTTTCAACACAAAGGTAAATATAAAAATAAAAAGAAAGCTACATTTGTTATCAAGTCATCATTACGCAGACAAAGGACTTGTGGCCTTCTAGCACTCATCCACACCATGTAACCATGCAATTAAAAGTCCATTGAGGTACCTGAAATCATCAAGGATAAGCTTCCCTCATTATGTAGGAAACCTCTTCCAAAAGGACACTGCAGAAATAAATGCTTCTAAGGAAGCATTTTCTAAACAACATCATACAGTCAAGTGCTGACTGAATCATATGTTTATGTCTGACTCTGCTAACAGAATGGCAGATATTAAATTCTTTATTTGCTCCCTGACAAACTGTATAAAATCTTTGATCCAAAACTAGAAACTTGAACTCTTTCTTTGATAGCAGGTGGCACAGCTGACCCTTCTGAGAAACAAGCTAAGACTTAGTTTTGCCAAGGACAACAGCACTGAAAAATGGTAAAGGCTGTTATGGTTGCAATGGGCTGCCGTCGAATGGCTACAGCTCTATTAGCAGATTACACAGGGCCAAGACACAAGCTCCAGAGCTGACCCGTAATCAGTTGTACTGATTTGGTGCCAGGGTGCTCCCTGGCATAGTTTTGGCCCAGGTCAAAAAGCACACACTCAGTCCTGCTTTCAGTGAGGAACCGGCTCCCTTGTGATGAAGGAGCATTGCAGTTTCCACTGTCAGCAAAAAAGATGCTTTTCCCCCTCACAATACAAACACAGACACTTTGTCTAGTTGAATGGTGAATCATCTTAAAATATGCTCCTTCTATTTCTTTTCTGCCACAAATTAGTCTTCACAAAGGGAAATACCTTATTGAACATGTTAGTTTATTTTTATTTTCCCTTGCAGAGGCCTTACACTTGCAAAAATGCAATAAAACATTCCAGGCAGTGTATCAGTCTACAATGAAGTTATCCCTTCGTTCATTTGAAGGTGTGAAGGCATATAACTGTGATTAAAAAGATTTCCTCTTCCTCTGGCTAAATAGTAAATTACTCACACCCCTGAAAAACCTAGGAAGGCAGGATAATTATTTTCTCTACCTCCATGCTGCAGGTCTTGCACCAGAACACGGAGAACAAGGGCAGTCATCTGGTTGAAATTCAAGTTGCCTTTATTTTTGTTCATACTGAAATATTTGCATTTCAAGAAACAGCTGAATTTTCAACAAGATTTCTGGTACTATGCTGTATCATGCTTTCCTCTGACTCTGTGCTAAACTAAATCAAAGCTAAAAACCAGTACAGGGATGCGTCTTTTTCTCAACAGCTGCAGAAAAGGGAATCTCTTCCATATCCTACTTCGCTGTGTGATGGCTCTGTATGGCCCGCTCCTCGGTATAACTGACACATTTCACTTCAGCAGTGCCTGCCTTTTGGTGCTTCACAAAGAATAAATGTAGACCCATGACAAACACTGCCTTACAGAAGTCATTCATCAGTGCTCAAAGGCCATGAAATCATTTTAGGTGGATAGGTGCACACATGACCCCTGATTTTATGCAGGACCTGACAGCTGTGCTATATTTGCTGTCATTCTGACCTGAAGTGGATCTTAAAAGTTGCTGAATTTAGTACTGCTTTACTTTAAAGCAATCACACCATAATTCTGGAGGTGTCATATTTTCAACCATGGTTTAATTCATTTCATGGAGCTTTGGTCTCAATAGCTTTAAATTTAGAAAATAGTGGAACCTCAGTAATATATGTGCTTAAAAATGAATTAATTAGAGAAAAAAATACTTCAAGCTGCCAAGTCAGATCTAAAACACCCCAGAACAAAATAAGCCATGAAAATATGTATAGATATTAATTGAAGCACTCCAGCTTTAACTCCTGGACCAGACCATGAGAATTGTCTATTTTTCGCTAATGTTTTTCTTCCTTTCAAATGCTTGAACTCACCTTCTGTCCAGCTTTGAGTCCCTACAACTCCTATCCACAATACCTTTCATGCAAGAAACTGCACTGTGTTCTGTCTGTTACTATCATTTAATCCTGCTCACAAAATACAGAAATGCCATTCTGTATTTGGTCTAAATATGTATGACTCCTTTTTTACTATTTTTGTCTGTAAATATATTTTTATAAATCCTCCCATTGTACACTCAAAAACCATGGATGACCGATGCAGCATGATATATAAAGAAAATAGTTATTGCTAATGATAATGGCAATATTGTGTGTTGTGTTGGTGTGCTGGGTATAGCTTTGCACTTTATTATCATGAGTCATTCATAGTCATCTTTTAAAAGAGTAAAAAATCTGTTGATGAGAGTCACAGTGGCATATGCCCAATGCTTTGCCTGTCCATTGGATAAAAGTCACATAGTTGAGAGATATAGATACAACATTTCTGGTCACCATAAAAAATCAGTCCCTAGTACAGCTAGTCAGAGACTCCACAAGAGGAGAAATAATTGGCTGAATCATAAATGCTGCAAAATTTCTAAGTAAAAATGTTACTACTGAAGAATCATCATTCCTGAACAGAGATCACAATGTGCTCAGAAACAGCATTGCTCGCTGAAGAAAAAACACACAGAAAAATTCCACTGCAGTGATTGCAATTGCAATTTAAAACAAGTGAAATAAAATATATAGTTAAATAATTAAAATAGTTATAATAAAAAAGAAAAAAAAAATCCAAGGAGCTGCCAAAAGGATGAAATGATTTTAAGTGACCAGAATCCTGCTTAAGACAGCAGTGTTTTAGAGAAGGTGTGTATCAGCTTGTAAGAAGAGTCCAAGAGATCAGTAAATTCTGGCATCTTCAAAAAGAATTGCAAAAAGGAGAAAAAAGGAATAAGGATAAAAAGGCTCCAGAGACAAAAAGTTGTGTTCAAACACAATCTAGAGGAAAAAAAAATTGCTAAATTTCCTTAAAACTAAAAGTCTATGGAGCCAGTAGATATAATCAATACACAAAAAAGATGTATGAAGATGGGAGACCAAGGCTGAAAATTAATTCCTCACTTCAGCTTTCCTCACAGGAAGACTTAGGGAGGTTCTCACACTGGCAAAGAAGAAATTTGGAGGAACTGCCTTGAGTACAGTGTCCGTAAGAGAGATTTGAGAACAAAACAATAAAACGAGCAAATAAATTGCAAGGAATAAGTAAAGTTGTAAAGCAGTTCCAGTGTGAAATTGCCACACTACAAAATGTGGTATTTAATTTCAGACATAATCAGCAGGAGAAGAATGAGACATGGCAACTATGGGGCAGGTTTTACTACAGGATCCTGAAGAGGACCAGGAATCACGAATCACTATGTGTGAAATTTCAAGCTGTGCAAAGTAGTAGGAGCAAACTATACTAAAGAACAGAATTAGTATACATATGGACAGATAATAGCAAATGGCTTTCGAAAGGGCTCTCATGCCTGATAAATCTTTTACAGTTATTTCAAAGAGTCAGTGATGCAAAAAAGCTGGCTGATACAGCAGATGTAGGTTGTGTTTAAACTGGCAATATGACAATCATTGGCATCTAGGAACACACATTAGATGAAACCAAGTGAGAATCAACAGAACACCTTATGTGAGGCTCAGTGTTTGGCTTTTTGGTTTGGGTTGTTTTTTTTTTCCCCACCAGGTCCCTAAATGCATGACCAGGAATAACAAAATGAGGCTGCATCACAGAGCATAAAGTCCAGTGGATGTGCAGCCATGCTGCACATGAATTTCCAAAGGCTTTAGTGAAGGTCTGTCAGCAGGGTCTACTAAGGAAATGAAACTGCTGTGGAGTAGAAGACAATTATGTCCTACGGACCAGTTAAGAGGTTGGAAGCAAAAGGCTGGAATAAATGTTTAAATTTCACAGCGGAGAGAAGTCATAAATAGAGTTCTTCAGAGACGTGCTCTGGAATCTGGGCTTTGAATTATGGATATACATCGGCTAGAAAAGAGTGGCTAGTAAGGTGACAAAGTTTGCTGGGGATACTGAATCATTCAGGGGAGTAAAAACAAAATATCAGTGCAAAGAGTTGCAGAGAGAACTTATGATACTGAGTGAATGAATGACAAAAAGGCAGGTGAAATTTAACTGAATTCAACATTGATACATTTCATAGGGGAAAACTAAACTACGCCCTGAATTTACACATGCAGTGATGAATAGTTAGCTCAGAAACTAGCTCTTACTACTCAGAAAATAGATCTTGGGTTTATTGTATACTGTTCTACGCAAACATTGGCTTACCGCTCAATACAAGATGAACTAAATAAATTACTAGGAATTGTAAAGAAAGGAATAGAAATAATGGTAAAGAACCTTATCATGTCATCCTATTTTTTTCCCAATCTAAAAAAAAAAAAAAAATCATGAAAAAGATACAGAAAAGGACAACAAGGATCATCAACAATATGGGACAGTATCTATACTTCTCAAAGAGAGACTAAGCAATTTCTGCTTTTCTGTATGAAAAAGAAGTGACTGATAGGGTATTCTGGTTAATACCTAGAAAATAATATTATTTAGAAAGTGAAGGAAGAACAATTATAGAACTGAAGTAGCAGGTTTAAAACAAAGAAATAAAGTACTATTTCACACAATGCATAATTAAAAAGTAAAACTTATTGCTACATAATGTTGTGGAGACCAAAGTATAACATTCATACAAGTAACTGGAAAAAATCATGAAAGAAGAAGTGGTCAAAGATTACTAAACAGAAGAAATTGGTTCAGGAAGTCCTTAAAATTCCATTAGCTGAAATACAAAGGGGACAATTTCTCATCCAGATCTCATTTTTTTCCCTAAGCATTCATTAGTGGTCACTGTCACTTGGAACACGACCTCTCTTCTGACTTCTTCAGAAAGTTTGGCTCCAACAGGACTAAACTGTGATCAGAGCTAAAATGAACATCTGACGCATAATCTCACTTTCTTTATTTGATTTTACCCTTGCTTTTTACTGGTTGATTCAGCTTTGATTTAAACCAGTGTGTAAGAAGAAAATAGATGCCAGAATGTTGTTGTAAATAAACAAAATTGTAGAAATGGAATATTGAAAGAGCCCAAGAACCAGAAGTAGAGTCTATAGTTGTCATACACCTCAAAATTCAGCAAAAATCTAGTTTGTCGTTTGGTCCGTGGGTTTACAAGTTGGGATTTAGTTACTTAAAACAGGTGGGTATTCATTACAGCTCTGTAGAAGCAATGCAGCTTTGTAGGAGGATATTGACTGCAGCTTCTTTCAAAGGACTAAGAAAGTAAATAATAATTACTTTAGATTTTGTGCTTGTGCAAATTTTGAAAAACAGTCCATCACAGCTGTGCAATACATACCAGCTGACTCTCTGATACCATAGGTGCCAATTTGTAAAGGTTGGCCTGCAAAAAAGGAAATATATACAGTATTACATACAATATCAGAGTGATTATAGCAATGACAGAAAAAAAATCCATGGACAGCAGTATGCTTAGGTACAGAAGCTTCTACCACTGATGCAGTGACATGCAATTGGTAGAAGTTAAAATGTTGTCATTTCCAGTTCATTTCTAGGTATAACCAAATATGAATGCCTGTTGTTAAAATTTTAGGGATACTTTTTTCCAAGTGCAACAAAATTTCACTTTTTCATCTTGATCTAATCTCAAAACGTAAATCCTGACATTTCTGAGCCTGCCATTGTCTGTTAATTTGCAGCACCAATGTTATTAGCATCATTAATTGTATTGGGAGCTCTGTCCAACCTTCTCATCCTTCTGAGTTTACATTATGAAAACCAGAACAAGTCTACTCAAGCATTATTTTGTTTTTCTGAATATACACTGAACAGCAGAAGCCCTATTTTCCAGACCAAGGGTAAATGTGATGAACACAAAGTATTTGTGTGTGTATGTGAAATAGTATCGTGCCACATGCTTATTTGCCCATGCAGTGGTGAGATTCAGAATTTCTGGTGTATTGATCCCTCCAATCAACTCCTTCAAGCTCTGTAAGAGTTCCACTGGATAACACAGTGTTTCTGTACAGATAACATGCCCTTCCTTGATATAGGTATGATTTGGAGGCTTGAGACTCTAAAACGTGAATATTCTTCAGTAGGGTGGTAAAAAAGAAGTAGTAGATACAATGGTTAGATGTTATACCTGTAGTAGAAGACAAGTTAGGGCCATTACAGCCTGCACCTTCCGCAGAAGGGCCACTACTGCTGGATTTTTGTCAACTCAACTATATGTTCCTCTCTGTTTGAAGCAATTCCAGCACATTTGGAGAAGGAAGAACATGCCCTTCCTTTGTTTCCCTGTGACAGACCTTGCAGAGATTTGGCCACAGAACTTCAAATGTGGTCTTCCAAGTGCTAAATAGAGATGTTTAATCACTCACTGGACCTGTTGACTCTACTCCTGCATTGGTGGTGAGAAGAGCATCACCATGAGTCATGGTGGAGTCACTGAGCTTCTCACTGAGCTCCTCACTGAGAGCACTCACATCTCTAAGCACAGACGCTAGTGGAGGAAACCTTCCCACCCACACAAGGACACCTGTGATTTAGCACTAAATCTACAAGAATTACATCTTCTGCCCTTGAGAGAGTAAACTCGAGTTTTTACGAGAGGTTACTTACATACTAGGGACTCTCCTCCATACCATTAACCAAGTGTGACGACCAATCTCATTGTGAGCTTAAAGACATAAAAGCACTTCAGAATGATCTACAGATACAAGTGGGCTGGAATTAAATTTTCTCACTTCAGTTGTGCAAATTAAGAGTAAATCTCATTTCAGAGGGGTTACCTGAAATGTATATAAGCACAGCAGACCACAGATAAAGAAAAACACTACTGATTTCTGCATGTCTGTGTACATTTTTAGCTGCTTCATCTTCTCTTATTTTTTCACTTGTGTATCATGCCTATAGTACTTTAAAAAGATTTTTTTTTCTTAGAATAGAACTGTCAAGAAGAGCAAAAACATCAATAATGCGCAAAGGAATTATTCCAATTAATCACGAGAAATTATTTTTAGAAGAGTTAAGTGGGCTAAATGACAAAATTATAATTTTGCTAGAACTTGAAATTAAAGTTAAGAAAGCTTTTCTTGGTGACAGTAGTTATATGGAAAAACAATGACTAAGTATATATACTAGGGCACCCAATAGCCATAGAAGTAATTTATTTAGAGAATGATAATTTTATTATATTATTATTACAAATCAGCAGTATCATCCCTTAAGCCAACTATTATAAAATGGTGAATGGGATCACAACATAGACCATACAGTTTAAAAAGTTCTTAAATGACAACTGTAGTACTTAGCTGTCAGCTGGTACAAACTGTTGTAATTTCACTGTGTTGTGGTTTAACCCGGCAGGCAACTGAATACCACCCAACTGCTCGCTCACTCCCCCCCTCCCTCCCTCAGTGGGATGGAGGACAGAATCAGAGAAAAAAAAAGTAAAAACCATGGGTTGAGATAAAGACAGTTTAATAAAGCATCAGAAAATAATAAAATAATAATAATAATAATAATAATAATAATAAATAATGGTAAGAAAATATACAGAATATACAAAACAAGTGATGCACAATGCAATTGCTCATCACTTGCTGACCGATGCCCAGCCTGTCCTGAGCAGTGATCACTCTCCCCCCAGCCAACTCCCCCTGAGCATCACATCATAGGGTATGGAATAGCCCTTTGGCCAGTTGGGGTCAGCTGTCCTGGCTGTGCCCCCTCACAGCTTCTTGTGCACCTGCAGAGCAGGGGAAGTGGAAAAGTCCTTGTGTAAGCACTGCTCAGCAACAACTAAACCATCAGTGTGTTATCAACATTCTTCTCATACTAAATCCGAAACACAGCACTATGCCAGCTACTAGGAAGAAAATTAACTCTATCCCAGCCAAAACCAGGACACACTGCAGTCAGACATTTTTCTAAACATTTTATACACTCCCTTTCTATTTGTATAATAATTTACATACTTAAAAGGTTCTGAAGTGCATGAGAAGACAAAAAGTAATTGAGGCCAAGGCAAATCTATGCCATTTTAATTGTTAAATGGCAGGCTATTTCAACATCTTTGTAAAGTCTACTACTCCATATAACCCATCAAAATAATTAGTAATATTATCATATGTATGTGCATACATAAACATTTATATGCATGTGTGTTTATAAGTAAAACTTTAGCATGATGACAGATTTTCCTATCCCTAACTCAAAGACAAATTAAAGATTTTCTTTTAAGCAAAAAAACCCTCAAAGCAACATTTTGACAAGAGTCTCAGTATCAGACATCACAAGGCATCTCAATATCACACAATACAAAAAGACTAAGAAAATTATATTGCTAAATTACCATTTTAATTGTTTCTAGTAAAATTAATTCAGTTGCATAAACGAAAAGTCTATTTCTAAATAGAAAAAAAAAAGCAAAACAAGGATGGCTGAAAATCATTACTCCAAGACAGCTCACATGAGACACCACAGACCTCCTGGGGGAACTCACAGTTTGATATTATGGTAACAAGTGTCCGTACAATACTTGGTTCCTGATTTCTACCAGCGACACTGTTAGATTGGCTCAGAGTAGGCACCTTGTTTCAAAACAGACATCTTGTACCAACTGCAAAGAAATGTTGGCCCCTGGACTATATTCCCTCTAGTGAACAAGTCAGCACACACAGTGGCTCAGGAACTGGTCCTTTCCAGTTAACTGTTAGCACACTCCTTTGCATGCTTTGGTCCACGCCAACTACTGCTCTTCCAGAGAGTTCTCCATGGTGGTCTACATGGTAGCATGGAACATGCCACTCTCGGTGAGCTAAAGGGATGAGGTTACCCTAGGTCTTGTGCTGTGCTAGGAGGCTCACTTTGAGGGGAGGGAATTGGAAGGAGAAGAGGAGAAGACAACTCTATGGAAAACCACCTCAGTGTGCCCTTGCCCTAAGAGCCAGAGGACAAGCCACTTCCTGGTGTATTTGCTGGGACAGAAATAGCCTTTGTATGGCCCACCAAGGAAGCAGAGCAAGAGAGGGTGAAAGAAAACGTGATGCTATGGGGGTTGTTAGGGACACCTGGCTCATTCCTCAGGAGACTCTGCTGCAGACTGAAGTAATGGCAGAGTCCAGGAGAACCTGGACCTACCAGGTTCAGCTACCATAGCACAACCTGGAGATCACAGTCTGTTTTCTGACACACACAAAAATTCAACGTGCTTGTACAATTTATAGGAAAGGTTAGCCTGCCAATAATCTTCTGTTATTCCCAAACATGTTTTAGAATATTGATTTGTTTCCTTTTTCTAGAAAGTTCCAGGGGAGACTGGGAAAGAAGAGATTGTAAGGGTGATTTTTATGCCAGCAAAGAAAACCTAACTGTATCCCTAGGCATACAAGTTGGATACCTGAATTTATGATATATGAGACTCACAGTTTTGGGAGCTGGAGATCTGCACTGTGGAGTGGTATTAAATATACTTTGTTCTCACAGACTACCTCTGAAACACACTCTTTTATTTCATTAAAAAGCTCTCTTCCTATATCCTTTCTAATTAGTATGAGCCAGCACAATCTGTCAAGTAAAAATCACAGTATGCAATAAAATATGCATACCGCCACATTCAAGAAACAAAATTGAATTGATCAGTCAAGCATTGTGCTGGCATAAAAGTGGAAGGCCTCTATTGCTTTGCCAGCACTGCTTTGATTTGAGGTTCAATACAAATGCTGAATGATGAATAATAAGCAGAAATGTCTCACCACGTGACTAGCTGAGTTGTAAGTGAGATATGGAACCTGTAGTAACTGTGTGTGCTAGTGAGAATTAAAATTTTAATTGGGTTTAATGTTTCAATAATTGAACAGATGACTCAATATAGAGAATTTCTTTATATGTTGGAATGTGTGTATATGTGACAAACCAGCTTGTATTTGTCTAAGGACAAACTGTGGGTTTTCAGCCAGCTTTACATCTTGGAATAAAAAGTTTGGGGCAACCCCAAATTCTGATGGATAGACAAGGACTAAAGGAATCCTACCAAAACAAGTCCCCTACAGTGCTGGCTGAGTCCAAACAAATGCACCCTTCAGCACCCGTAACAGCCTGTTTGCCAGATAACCAAGCTCTTGGCCCACGCTTGAAGCAAACAACAATGAAGAAGTGTGTGAAGAAATTAATTTTAACATCATATTCACACATCTAAAATTATCAATAGACACTGCACTGAAGACATTCCAGCAATGATGGATTTACAGCAGTGGGAAGACATCTCAGGTCTCAATTGTCAGTCCTCTAATATACTTGCTTCTCTACTAGCCAGAAACCTCATGTCATGAATGCATGACAGATGCCTGTGCAGACTCACCCAGTGTTGTAGCAAGAGCAGACATATTAGACATTTCTGCATGCAAAATGTAGAGTAATTATAAAAGTACTTACATATCTTGTTTCACGCCCAGCTGCTCTCTGCAGTGTTGTTGACACCTTGTACAAAACAAATAGATATCTTAAGAACAAAGAGTTACTGAGTAGTAACTCAAAGAGATTTTCATCATTGTGACAAGTTATTAATTGCTCAAATTTAAGAAAAGTTTTCCAGAAAGATTCATGCAATACATGAGAATAAGGTATATTAAAGTTTTGCTAAGGTATATTAAAGTTTTGCTTGATACGCTTATTGTAGAAAATACTATTTAATTTTTACTGCTCAAAAACATTGATCCCACTCTACTGAAGATGCCATTTACATTATCTCTGAGAACTCTCATAACAAAATGCTTATTGGTAAATAGCCATAGGTGTGGTTGCCCCATGAAATTTAAGTTACATTTGCTCACAAAATAACCTGAAATGGCACCTTTCCAGGTTCTCATTTGCAAGAACTTGCTTTCATCTGACTAATCCACGATATTTCTAAGGTATTTACTTATAACATACACTCTTTTTTCCTTCCTGTCTATGACTCTCTTTTACCCTCAGTTTAAGCACTTTGCTCTCTCATTCCGAGATCCTCACAACCTTTAGCTTGGTCCCTATGCTGCATCCTGCTAAGCTCACCTTTTGCCCCCTTTATTTGGTTTAATGACTGCTAACAGATGTCTTCCATTTGGTCAAGGCTCAATTCTCAATTGCCCAAGGAATTAGGTTTTGGATGCTATAGCTCAACTTAGTAGCAGGATTTTAACCACTTTTGGATTCAGCTCAGGCATTGGAAAACATCCCCTCCATAACAGTCTGCCTGCATCTTCAGTTACTACCATGTTTCCATCTTTTGACTTCCTGAAGCCCAATTCAGCACTGTGTGCTGGCTGACAGAAGTAATTTCAAAAATGAAAATTAATTTTGTAGTGTATTTTTAATATAGCCATTCAGGAATTCCAGTTCTGTGCCCTATTTTTGCATGCTGGACTGGACATTGTACAGGGTATTTTGAATGCATTAACTTTTTGATGTGTTCCTCTACCAAAAATCCCTTTCCTCCTATTTCCAATTGGATTTCTGCCTTTTTCACTTTCCTATAGCTACCACAACCGACTTAAATTTATCTGGGGGAACCAGAGTAGAAGACCCTCTTCCCTTGGTTAGTCATCCTTCTGAACCCAGAAGGCATATCAGTGTAACTTAGAAAAAACAGAAGTTTAACACCAGTATAGAAAGTTATCCCTGCCTCTCACTACCAGTTTCTGAATTACCCAGGGTAAATGGATGTAGCAGACATCCCCCTCCTGTGAGGGGACAGAGTTAAAAGGAAATCAGCACTTAAGAGCAAGTCTACTTATTAATTTAATTATCCCTTTATTTGAAAATCAATAATGAACATGAAAAAAAAAAATGTTCTGAAAGATGTTTCCAATCATTGAAGCTAGAAACATTGGCTCCTCTGTAGGAAGAACACATAGATGGGATGAAATCTGGAAGATGGCCAGAGGCTCTGCAATATGGAAGGCAAAGTATGAAGGATTTCTTCCTTGTGGATCCTAGCCTTAATAAACAGTTTCTCTTTCATAACATAACTCCTGACCTCAGGAAAGCATCCTGCAACAAAGACTGCACTGACTCCACGGCTACAGTCCTGTCCTTCCGTGTCTTTTAAACCACCAGACACTTCTACTGATGCTGCATCTCTCAGCTGCAGCTTTCTGTTGCCATAGGCTTTACTGTTGCCATAGGCTCTGTTGTGATTCTGCTTGCCTTGATATCTACCTGGAAAACCCCTTTGGGTTGTGGGTGGGCTTATTCACCTACCTTGCCAACATCTGACTCCGTACCCATCTGCAGAAAACTTGGAGAAGACTCACATCGGCGCTGGAAAGGTATTTTCAACAGAGAACAGACTTATTAATAACAAGAGACAGAAGGAAAGGAAGAAAAAAAGTCGATCCCACATACTGATGGGTTACCATAGTCAACGGGTCCTGCAGGACTTGATCAATGACAGCACACAGCTCTTCTGTTTGTTGTCTGAGCTGGGCAGGGGAGCACATCTGAAAAAGGAGGATGGATCACAGACTTAACCTGTGGGTTTTGTTTTCAAGTAGAGAGCTGAAAGGCATATAGCAGCACTACCTCTGAATGGGTATCCAAAGCAGTGCCTTCAGTCACCATAGCAGTCTTGGTCGGCTCTTCTAATGCCTGCAATTCAAAAGATTGAGGTGTGATACTGAGTTCAAAATTTTAAAAACCAAGGAAACATACACTTTTTGGAATACCATGTTTGCAAAGGTGGCACTTTCTATTTCACCATGGAAAGATGGAAAAAGAGGAAATTTCAGGCCTAGTAAGGTTCTTCAGGTCGCCAACTTTGATTCTGAATTAGAGGAGGGGTTGCAGAGAGGCAGAGAGAGTATTCAAGCTGGGTGAATTGTCTCTACTTTTAGAGATCAGAAACTACAAGCTTAAATTGTCTTCTCCTTTGACAACGGCCCCCTCCTTCATGGTAAATGTAACACGGTGAATGTGTGCCATGTGCCACAGAGGGGTTGGGGTGGCTTCCTGCCACGCAACGTCGGAGGAAAGCCACCAGCTGTAAGGAGGTGGACAAGGAAGGGGTCCAAGCATGCAGGAGACCCTTTCTTTTCCTCCAGTAGACATCTTCTTTAACAAGTGCCTCCTGTTTAAAGAGGATGGTGATTCCCCATTGCAACAAAACCAGTACTCGACATTTTGGGGTTTTAGCCTGAAATCAGAAAAGTATAAAGCAAAATATGTGCTATACATATGTGATATCACACTAAGCAGGTATGCACAAAACAAAACAAAACAGAAGCTTTTTGTGCTTAGATATACCTCCTGCTTTCCTACACCCATACTTGGAGCAGGTTTGAGAACAGTTGGAAATCAGTTTGCTGATCCCTCAGGAAAGTCACAAAACACCCTCAAAAGCCAAACTCTAGTGCTCATTTCCCTTTTCATCTTCCTCCAGAGTCTTTGAGGCACACTCTTACTGCCATCACCCATTTTTGCTTTGAAGCTATTTTCAAATAGATTCCTTGCCAAGACCAAAAATTACTTTGGAAGCCTGCTGATGTGTGAAGCTGGACTACAGGGGAGGGTTTGTGGATTTTTTGTTTAACACATCATGTTTTTCTGGAGTTTCATTTTGCTAGTGATTTGGGGGGAAAAAAAAGTGATAATATGAGAAAAAAAGAGCATTCCAGTAAAGCACTTTTTCATGAGTGTGGGATTCTGTGGGAATGAACTGATGCCAGTGAAGTGAGTATGAGGGCTGCCAGTCACAGAAGCCATACATGGAGCTGGGAGGAAAATGGCAGAATCTTTAAAGAAAAGAAAATGATCATGTACTTAAGTAATTATTTCTCAGTTTGATTTTGCTGAGTACAGTTTTTTTCTTTCCTTGTCCAGCTACTGGCAGCATACACCTATGTATGTGTAACTGAAAAGTTAATGACAATTTACTTTTAATGACAACCACAACTGATCCTGCACAGAAGCACATTTATGGAACAACAATCAGAGAGAACAGTAAGAAAAAATGAGAGTAGTTTCTTTCCAGATTTCTTCCCTTCCCTCCAACTCTAGAGAAATTTGTTGGCCTTAGAGTAGTTGCAATTCAAAAGGAAAAAAGTAAAATAATTATTATTTTTGGCATACAGAAATTAATGTATTCTTATCCTGAGACAGAAGATGAAAAGATAAGTAGTCTTCCTCATCTCTGCCGTCTTATCACTGCCACCCAGCTAAATTCTCAGATTGACAGACAGTCCTGTAGAACAGGAGGGCTCAGCTAAAGAGAGTTCAGCACTACATTCAAGTACTGTGTCCCCGGTTCAGCTTCAGCTGAGATTACACCCTCTTGGTAAACATAAAATGAAGTGATAAAATGAAGTAAAAGAGTCATTCCAGTACCTATTAGGGCCAGAATTGCCTGAGAAGCCTGTTGTAGAGAGATGATGAGTCTGAATTTGAGTTAGGAAAACAAACAAATTTTAATCAGTCCCATGTTCAGATTGGAGAAATTGCTGAGCTTCTCAAAACCCCAAGAAACCAGTAGGGTAATGACCATAATAAAGTAACTGTTAAAAAATGCATGTTTCTGTTTCATATTCACTTCTCCAGAGCAGTGGGAGAGGGTGAACACAACCAAGGGTAAGAAACAACTACCCAGAACATACTGAGGAATCTTTCTAGAAGAACTACAGCCACATCTACAAGTCTCTGTTCAGAACCAAGACTCTTGGTAATTTAAGTACCAAACATCAATTTCAGTAGAAATTGGGTACCCAAATATCTTTGCATTTCAGAGCTTTCATTGACTAAAGAACTCAGGTGAACGCAGCACCAAAGTCTATGAGTTCCACAGTCCCCCTGAGATACGGCCATCATGCAGGAGCCATGCTACAGAAAACTGCAGTGTTCTTCTCCCTTTTTGAACATTTAGGAAAGGAAAATTTTAATCTTCAAAGTGATCTGTCTAATTCCTTTCACTCTTTTATCTCTTTCCTTTTTTTTTTCTATTTGAAGAGCCCAAGTGCTCCAAAGAAAGAGAAGAAACAAAGAGAACTAGATTTTAGGTGACCCTATCACCTCTACCAAGAAAAAAGGTTCTGTTTAATCTGTTGTTACCTTTTCAAAATATAATTCAATTTTTTTTCCAGCAGTGCTTTTTTTTTTTTTTTTTACATTTCCTCATAGAGAAAAAATGTGAGCTTAAAGTACAACAGCGTTTCTGAACTCATTACTGGAGTTATCATGCAAAAATGTTATGATTAATTTAAAGCATTAGTGCTATCTACAGTACTGTTGATTAGTGCTATCAACAGTATTCAAGCTTCACTTCCTATGCTGATGGTCTAACAATATTAAAAGTGGAATATTCCTATTTAGGCATTAAATTTTTTTTATTATATATGAAAAACAATAGTGGGAACACAATTTAAAAAAGAGTACAATTTAGAGAATGAAAATATATTTATGACAGAAATTAAATGTTCAGCTGAAATAATCAGTTGTTAAACGACTAATTTTTTCCTTGCAGAGGGCAACTTGGAGGGTGTGATGCATATATGCCATTGACGTCAGCGATGACTACAACATTTCCCTCCTCTTTCCCCCAAGCTGTTCAATTGCTAAAGCTGTATGAGAGCTGAAAGGATATTGGTAAATGATCCGAACAGGATCTCCAATATTTTGTTAGAGGAATGAAAGCTCTTGGCAACATAAAGGAAATATAGAACATTGTTTCATCCACCAATAAACCACATCAATAGTAGGAGAAAAAAGAATATTGTACTCTACGTCTGCACGAATCATTTCCTTTCTTTCTTACTACTAGGTATTTATCTATAGCCTTAAGAAATATTTTGACATGAACACATAATCTGGATGCAAGAAATTTACCTAGTAAATGCACACCAGAAGTACCTGGGGAAAACTAGAATCTTTTTTTATCAAAATATTCTCAACACATTGTTGTCAGAAATGCTTTCCAGGTCCAGAAAGGTCCTGACATGCTTGATAATAGCCAATTGTCCAGAAGTTTAGGTCTACCATCTGAGAGTGGGTAAAATTGGCTTCCAAGTTCCTGCTGTATGTTTTCAAGGAGCAACTTGAATCCGCATTTGCCATGATCAGTCCCTATACCAATGGTAAGAGTTCCCTCAAGACAAAAACTTAAAGCTGGTCTCCACTATAGCAATCACTGCCATACTTCCTCAGATGAATTTCTTTCTTTTCATGAAAAAAACCCCAACAAACCAAACCATCACCCTTTTCTTCCTTCTGCATGAGGAGGAAAATGCTTTTTGGTTTCTTTTCTTTTTATCCTCTACAAGGAGAATATACTGTACTGCCGGTAGTCTGTTGTGTAGGTGATGGGATGCAATTACTAGGTCTTTGGAGTTTTCCTAGAAGTGTAGCATCATATGGAAAGACTGTTTTAGACTCTCTTGAAGTTAGCCAAATTGCATTGTGACAAGAGAAAACATGAAAACCAGCCATAAACAGAAAAAAAAATAAATAATCTAAAATCTTTATTCTTTAAGGCAGAAATTTTTTTAATGTTTATTTAAAATTGAAATTATAGCTCTCTAGTGGTAATAAATTGATAAATACAAGCCAGATAAGTCAACAGTGCTTTCATTTGCACTTCTTCCACCCATAGCCAGTTATGCCTAGTGCTTTTCAGAAGACTTGGGAAGTGTGGGATAAGCCTCGACTGTGAAGCAGATGTGCTTCGAGGAACACCCCATCATCCTGGTTTCACCACAGTTCAGACTGGGAGAATTCTGAGCAGAACATTTGCAGCACCTCTCCCCACCAAGTCTCTATGCCCAGGTTTCCTTCCCATCAAAATGACGGCCAGATAAGGGAAGTTCACCCCAATCAGCATGCAGAGGGGTGTGTATCTAGAAAAACACAGCAAACCCAAATTCCCCTGCATAGACCTTGCTGTAGACCAAAGACCACTGAATTGTTAAGAGATTACTTTTTTGGTTTGCAGTTCCAAGGCGTCCAACGGGTTTTGGGTTACATCTCAAATTTTACATAGTTCTGAAGATGAATTGGGATCTGGTTTAAGAGACTGTTTACTTAAAGTTAAGAGTTTTTCTGTAGCTCCCTGAAATAAGCTCTTTGTCACTATCTATTTTGACTGAAAGATATTTGATAAATACAATCTCTATATAATAGATGCATTACTTTATAAATACTGTCTGATTGGGAATGGAATTTTGAATTAGACTGTGATCACATCTGTATAATTGTAGAAGCTGTACAAGAGTGTCAGTAGAGGGGTGACTCACTGACTCAATGTTAACAAGGCCAGAAGGAACCACAGTGATCACCTACTCTGTCCTTTTCTTTAAACCGCAGAACTGCCTGGAATTACTGTCTCATCTTATTTTTTCAATTTCTGTGATAAAGAGCCCATTTCAGTCTCTGGAAATTTTTTCTAATGCTTAATTAATTCTTTCTGTTAAACTTTTGCCTTATGCCTACATTAAACATGTCCAGCTTCCTCTTCTGGCCAGTGGATCCTATCAGCTGCTGGGCTGAAAAGTTCATTATCACAGGCTGTGGACCTGCCTCATCACTATGAATCTGTGTGGCTATGATGGCACTGCTGACTGACCATGGTTACCACCACCTCCTTATCACCATGTCTGGACTCCTTGCTCAGGCAGTGTGGAGCCATGCTCTTGCTGGAGAGGACACTGTCCTGACAGCCTTGCTGTCACCCTGGCTCCCAGTTCACCTTCCCTGTGGAACAGCCCGCTCTTGCTGCTCCCTGATAGAGCCTGACCGTACTGAGGATAAGTCCCTTAGAAACAAGTTTTTTCTCTTCTGGCTGTGAAGGAAGTTACAGCCCAATCTCCTGAGAGATATCCTGGATTGGTTTTTTTTTTTTCTGAGCAGAGCACAGGTGATGTGAGGAACATGAAGTTCATAAAAGCTCAAACAGCTGGAAAGCATGTCAGTTGCAAGATTTGATAAGATTAAGCCACTTCTGGGGTTGCCAAAGTATACACATATATACTCAATAAGCCTTTTCTTCTCTGCTAATGAGCACAGATTTGAACAACTTGCTTTGAGTAAGAGTACTGGAGGATAAGAAGAACATGTTCTAGAAAAAACATTAAGACCATGATAGCCCAATGGTTTCCTAAGAAGTTGAAAAATGCTGGCTGAAATTAAAGCATCTACACACACATCAAAGAAAAAAAAATTTACTTGAGAAAGAAAGTTAGACACAAGGAGACAATTTAGAGGCAGACAAAGCATTGTGCCTTACATGACATATCCATGGCAGTTTTCTGTCATGGGATCTGATTAATGCTGCACATGAATAGTCACTAGGATCACCCACATCACAGTTCTGACTAAGCTTATTTCTCATGACCACTCAAGTTAAGTAATATAATTAATCATACCGTGGAAAAAGTTGACTTCTGAGAACGTACATTTCCAGTTCAATGACATAGCAAAACACTTTTTTAGCACTTTAGGCAGATGATGTATTTCTAATCGTGCATTCAGCTCAGTAATATCTGTGCCTTGCAGGTATTATATGCCTGCCTTCCTTGCTAAAAAAAAAAAAAAGCCACTGGAAAACTTCTTCTCCACATAACCATTATTTTAATGTTAATAAAAGATCACTTATGTAGTTAAAAACTCATTGCCTTGAATCTCTCTTTTTAATCCAGTGCATAAAATGCATTGCATAAAATGAGAGGAACATGGTTACTGTCACTGAGCTGTAATGTAGCATGAGTTCCTTCCCAGTTCCCTCCCAAATATTTTTGAGGAGAATACTGGGATATTAGGGCTTGGTATAATGGGGCCTGTGTGTGCCATGTGACTCCTTCATGCTTCCTTTAAGAGCCAGACTCTAAATGCGTGTCAGCTAACACAACAGGACTAGCTTAGGAACACTGTAATTAACTGCTGGTACAGATCAGTATTATCCATAATTCCCAAGATGAGAGAAAGTGTGTAGTCAGGCCATGCTGAAACATACAGTTTACGAAGTAAGTTAGTCAAGATCCTCTCCTGAAGGCAAATCCTGTAGCAGAAAATTGATTTCTTTTAAATTTTACATGACTGTGCTTTCACTACTGAAGGATACACCAAGGCCAGTATTTTCAACAGTGGTGGATAACCAAAAGTCTACCTAAACACAGATATCTTTTGAGCCATCACTTTTTCTACAGATACTGACATTAGATTATACGATTCAGTTTTATGTATTGGAGATGAGTAACACGCAGGTTGTGAGTCAATGCCCCGGAGAGCATCAGCAAGGCCGTCAAAAGGAATCCCCTTTCTTCTAAAAAAGTGCAATCAGATAGCTGATATTAACCCACTAGTTCACATCAGGAGCGTGCTCTTAGAGTGAATACCCTGCTCAAAGTCACCTACCTGGCCTGGTTTGCAGTGTGATGCAGCCTTAGAGTGCACAAACTGGATGCCTTTCAGATGAAGTCAACCATGAAGTGGCACTTCAGGAGTCCACCAAACACTTCCAGCCACTAACAGGCACTCTGCCCAGACAAAACGCTCCCAAAATACATTCTGTAGGGGTGTAGGATCCCCTGCATCAACTATTTTCCTTGACAGAGCTATTTCTATTGGACCACATTGCATGCTAAAGCAGACACAACCTTCATTAGTGCATTCAAGATTTAAGTAAGGGAAGGATCAAGTTTTATGCAAGTTATTAAAAAAATCATTCAAGATTAAAAGACCATTGGAAAAGAAAGGAATGTCCCTTTTTTGGGAAAAAAAAATCTTATTTATAACAGTGAACTGATAGCTATAGAATACAATCAGTAATATTTCAAGGACAAAATTATGATCTTCAAAATTTTTACACAGCTCAGTTCACCCTCGCCAATGTCTTTAGGCTCTGCAAACTTCTAGTGAAATCAAGTGTGTGTATGTGAATACATATTTAAATGTGTAGCTAGGAATGCTTAATCTTACAGATATTAATCAGAGGCTAAGTTCTGAACTATGTACTGAACAGAAAGATTTTTCTGATCAAGCTGTAAACTCGATGTCAGAGTGATTAAGCATGTCTTTAAACATGTAAGACACTTAGCTCATTGCTCATCACAGGAAGTTTTTGTTAAACTTAGTAGGCTCTTCTTTTGTGCAAAACTTATCTGGGGAAAAAAAAAAAGTAGGCATTGGTGGCTACTTTGAACAGACGCAAATGAACAGAATGCAAAATTTAAATTTTCAATGGACTTCCAAAGTTGCATTATCTAAACAGGGACTGTACAACCCAGCCTTTGTTGGCTGTGGTTTTGGTAGTAAATAAATACACTAAAGATGGTTCTTTGGATCGATCATCCTACCCTACAGAAAAGGATTGCTACCCCAAACTACGTACTGGGAGCACACCCTGGCCCATGCTGACCGCTGAAGTGCTCAGGGAAGTTGTTAGGGAGAATGGCAGGTAACAGAGGCTGGTGCAATGGCCAGGACTGTTCTCACAGTTTAACAATACAGTTGGTCAAATTTGCGTATCTTGGGATGTTAAATTTACTAGTATAAGCATAGCCATGGATTAATCATTAACTGACCAAGACCTACTGACTGGTAGGTCCTAGAATAGCAGTGCTCCAGACACTTCCCAGTAACAAAACAGACTTTGAGATGTTGCCATAAAGAGCAATTCCTTTAGGACACCTGGTTTTTTTTAACAGTAAATTTATTTGCAGAAATTCAGATTAGTGAAGGTTTTGATCTTCAGTGGAAAGTGGTTGACCCTGAAAAACTGTTGGAATTATAATCCTGAGCAGTTAGTTCCCAGAGCTTACATTCTGCAATATCCTACACACAAATGTCAGAATATGTACATAAAATTGAACAGTCTCAAATATACGATGCAATTCCCATATCTTTGAGCAAACACTAACCTTCTGTTCCATAAGTAATGTGTTTGTAGGGATTGCTGCAAATGCCTTGTAGCTTGTCTTGATCTTGTACTGCTAAAAGGGTAAACCAGAAGGCAGGAAGAGAAGTAAAACAGGGCAGAAGAGGGAGAGGGAGAGAGAGGGGAGAGAGGGAAAGGTATGACAGAATGAAAGACGATTCCAATTGTCTTGTAGACATGTTGCAACAACACAATGCTTACATATTACCTAGGAAAGCTGTTTCTTAAAGAAAATCTAGTGTGTCTGTTAAGATTTTAAAGGACTGTAACATACATCTTTTGATTTTAGGAATGAAGTAGGACAAAGTGAATTCCCTGTACCAGTTTATAACTTCCAAAGTGATTTTGACTGCTCTCTGTTGACTACTATCCTTAAATGAATATCAGGAGAGGCTGTGAGTCTTTTCCAAGCTTGCTTGTCATTTGATCTGATAATGCACAGCTACTTCTGCCAATACATACATCTCCACAACTGCTGGTGTGTGGTGTGATCCTGGGCCACTAAGTCAAAGGGATTTCTGTAATCGGCCTTAATGAGACTGATTAGGATCCTTAAATGCTGAATTACTTGTGTGAGTGGATAGATCATTTAACTCATGTCACGGCTTTTCATCTCCTGAATAATTAACTCTACCATTCAAACAATATTTCAAAACAGGTATAGGAACTTCCACACTCTAAACGAGCGTGCAGAACTGACAGTCTAAACCCTACAAAACGCGTGTGTTTGAGTAGAAAAATTCCAAGATCAGCCATAAAAATTATTATTTTTAAACAATTTATATTTTAGACTATATTAGCTTGCCCAGTTACTTTTAACTCTTTAGAAACCATACTTTCTACATTTTCTTTGCAATTATGGAGGTTGACTTCATTAATTTTTAAATTATAAGATTCTTCTACACTTGCATGATTTCAAGAGCTAGGATTCTTAATCACATGACTGCTGGATTTTTTTTTAACAATTAAATAGGAACTCGCTACATAGTTCCCTTTTCAGCAATATTCTAATAAAAAATCATAAATTCACAAAGTAATAGAGTTTTAAGTTATTGATTGATTATTTCTGTGATAGTAATTCAGAAATAAAGTTACTTGTTAATCAGTTCAGGTTTTTTTAATCTACTGCTGTCTGCAACAGTGCATAGCAGTGATTATGAGATAACAGGCTGAGCAGCATGATGTACTTTGAGTCGTTCTTTTGTCACTTTTTTCTTTTCTTTATATCTATTCAAAGTCTTGATGGCAGAAAAGGGGCCAAAATTTTCATTCAGATAAGAGAAACTTATGTCATTCTTGCATTCTTCTTGAAATATTGTAGGACACCACCTTTTAATTCTTTCCATACATAATACTATGCTTTTGAATTTACTCATATTTCTTAGACAGAAGTTGGAGACTGACAGACATTCAAGAAGTCAATAATCAAAATAAACATATTGAATGAAAAGTCTGACAAAGCAGATGAATGCAAATGCTGCAAATGCACTTTTTTGTGTGTGTGTGTGATAGTAATTTATATGACATCTAGTGATTCTAACTTGGATGCCTACCATTTAGGTGCTTCGGTCAAAACTAATGCCTTTTATTGTCATAGGCATTTCTACAGGGTAATTCATCTCATCCTAAAATAGGCACCTAGAAAGGTAAAATAAAATCTTCCTGTAAATGCACCATACTCTCTTCATTAGCTATAATAGAATTGCCCAAGTTGTGCTTGAATGTCAAACTTTCAAATGTCAAATGTCATGTGAGTTGAATCCTGCCCTTTGAATATTTAGACAGTAACACCCTGCTATAAACATGTGTAGGCTCATATATATATTTATATATATATGAAATCTATATGCAGATAAGACATAAAATACTGTATGCTAAAGTAAGATGGAAGACCAATATTCCAAATATTAAAATTGTCATATTCACAAAATGTATCCTTGTTTCCTTATAATTTATATTCAGTCAAGAAAATTGTATAATTGGGAATGTAAATTAAATGCAATGTCTTCACCAGCCCATGGCCTTTTACATATGATCAGATTGGCATCTTATATGCTGAGAATACTGTGACCACTTTGAAGTTAGTTGTACTGTTATATGAACTAAACAAAGACATATCAGACTGTTAAGATGCAAAAGTTTTTGTACTACTTTAATATGCTGTATTTCTTCCAGACACTGTAGAACCTGTGAGCAATGTGCTATTGTCACAGTGTCTGAGATGAGCGGAAAGTCTTTAATTCAATTTCTCATCTAGATGAGTATGCTCCTTGACACACTAGTTCACATTACTTAAAATTATTCTTCAACACCTAAGTACATTTAATAATCTGGTTCATAGGAATCTAGCAGTATTTTTAAACAGCCATGGACAATTAGGTCTGCTGGCCTGCACCATAGTCCAGTCAGAAACAAACCAACTCCAGTATCAAACCTTGAGCAAATGTCAGCCTGGGGAGTTTTGGGGAAAATGTCCTACTTTTCTTGCTGAAATGATCTCCTAGTGCACCCACAGGACACTGCAAAGTGTGCTAGACACATACCTATAAAGGCTTAAAATCAGTGACTAACCATGAGAGCAGAGAGCTCCCCATGAGTAATCTTTCCTGCTTTGTGGTTGGTTTTGCAGCTGTGCTGAGCTACAGTTAGTTTGTTCCCCAGCTCTTTTGGGTAGATCTACATGCATTCCTGTGCTACATTCAGATAGAAAAAATCAAAGTGTATGTAGGAAGGGTACCCCATGAAACCACTGCAAAGAGTTTTCAAACAACAGCCAGAAAGTTTTATTCTAATCTGCTCCTGCAGAATCAGCAATTTTAGCTGCCTCCATTCCATCCTACTGTTCATTTTGCTATATTTGGGCCATGAGGACACCATTAAACTGTCTGCAAATTCCATGGAGAGGGGTTTTATTTCCTGTGGTCACCCACAGTTCACACTTGACATTGATCTGTGGATTTATGTTTATATTCACTTTGCAAAAGTAATATTTTTAAATCATTTGCTAACATAAATATATAAAGCATGGGAAAGTACATGCGTTTGTATATACAAATTCAAACAGATAAATAAGTTCATGGGTTATTCTTTGATTTGCATGAATTGGTGCATGTATAGGCATAGACGTATAAAAGGTCTCCATTACAGAATTCTTTTTGCATAATTGCTTTGATATCATGCTAATGAAACAGTTTGATGTGAATACTGAAAAGTACATCTAATGTATTTAAATTAAAATTCTGGTTTAATAGATGTTGGCTTAATACGTGTCTTAACATTGCTTCAACCACCGTTGAAGCAACATTAAGGTTGCAAAATTACACATGCCAAAGTCAAGCACTTCTAGATGCTGTGCTTTTCCCTTGATACTGACTTAGCACATTCATACATGTAAAAATTTTGTCATGCATCAACAGTCATCAGATGGAGCAACCTGCTTTTTGTCTAGTTCTAAAGTTGAGCTGATTGGTACTAAAAAGATACAAATGCTGCTTAAGATGTTAATGTTGTCTCTCTTCAATCTTTTCCTTTTTTCTCTGGAAATATACTGAGATTTGAGGCTGGAGTGTTATCAGAGAGCCTGGTACCATTAACACATCAGCAGAGTTCATTGAGCTATGCCTTAAACTAGGTATGGAAATAAATGAGAGCAGGAGGAAAGGGGGGTGTTGAATGCACACTATTATTAACTGTAAATGAAATCTCAGCCTCACATTTTAAAGCCACAAGAGACCTTTCTTGCACTGAACACCCAGCTGCATTTGATTTAGAGATTTCAGGTCTTCCACACACGTAGTGGAGCCAGCTTTGTCTGCACGATTAAAAATTGGACCAGACTAACAGTCCAAGTCTGTTAAACTGGTGGACACTCTCCCAGTCCCAATGGGGTAGCCGGGCAGTTTCAAAAGTGCCACCATATTGCATGGTAAAGCAGAATTAGCAGGAAAAGGGACAGTAAGGAGGACAGAAAGGGTATAATAACCTCTGCAAACATAAACCCAGGCAATAGCTCTGCGTCACAAGCAGAGAATTTCCTTACCACCAGAGACTCTCACAGTGCTCATTGCACTGACGAGCAGAAACTGCAACAGCTTTGCAATCTGCAGGCTCAGTCATGCCTTCCAGGTCTGTCCCAGGGGCGTTTTTCCTGGAATTTCTACAATTTCATTTCTCTTTCTGTTTCATTAAGTAATACTGACAGGGTGTAGCGACACTGTACAGCTGTGCTTGGCACAATGGTTCCTCTTGGTTTGTTCGGTTTTTAAAAGAACCATTAATGACAATTGCTACTTTGTGCTGATTTAAACCTCTCATTTTCAATTAACATTTTCCAAGCAGTTCAAGTCACCCCTGCCATGGCCAAGCTGTTACGAACACATCTGACACAACTTGATCTGGCAGACCACGCTATAATTTTGTGCTGTGAACAAATAAAACGACAAACTATGATAGCTTTTCTGTGATGGGCAGAGCTCAGTTAATAGCAAGAGGAGGCACAAAGGAAGCCCAGAGTGCAAAGATAAGATAAAAGAGGCTTGGAAAGCCTTCTGCAGCTCTGATGTCTTCTGCCACTGGCTCTTCCCCTTTGCATAGAAGTTCCTTTTGTTTTCACCTGCTTGCTGCATGGTTTTTGATCACCTTTCCTTTCCTTCCCTTCCCCTTTCCATCCTTGGGAATTATCTTTAGGTTTAAAGTGTGAGTGGTACCCAAGCCCTCCTGCAGCAATCGCCATCATTGCTTATTCTCACTCTGCTGGGACTCTCCTGCCTTTGGGTGGATGACAAACAGCAGGGGAGCGTGGCTGATCCGTCGAGCGTGAGACTTTCGCATTTGCAGTAGCCCATGCTGCAGGAAGCTTGGCTTTTTTTCCCCTCGCCCTCTGTCTAGCACAACAAGATGAGAGAAGTAGCAAAGAAAGGGAAGAAGCAGGAGACTGTCCTTGTCTTCTCTCTCTTGGCCCCACAGTCCTTGCCTAGGCTGAACTCAGCCATGCCTCTGGGCTGGTCCCAGGGAGGCACAGAACGGCTGGGGTGAGTACAGCCTCCTGGGGAGCAGGGAGGGCAGGCGGGATGGGGTGCTTGGCAAACAGTGGTCACTGGAACAGCCGGTTCACATCAGTCAGATTAACCCACTTCTAGCTCAGCCCTGCACCTAAGATCACCATACTTCTATTACTTGCAGTGGGAATAAACGTGGATTTACATTAGCATGGGGTGTACAGAGCATGTTTTATGGTTTATTTTTGACACACAAGTGTTTTAAGTGAGCTTCAAAAATAAGTGAACCAAAGGTATATCAGAGTCACTGGATACACATCCATCTTCAGTGGTATGTCCTCCCACTCATGAATAAAATATTTTATTTTTATGCTAAAGGATTCCCACAGTATCTCCCCCTATAATACAGAACACATACTGACATGCTAAGATTTAGTCTTTGCTATCTTTGTTACCAGTAAAAAAACAGTTCCTTTTTAAACATTTTTTCCACAGCTCATTTATTTTACTAGCATTGTGCAACACAGATGTGATTTTTCCTACAGGGACAAAGAACTATTAGAAAATAAGCATGCACCAAGAGTACCTTGGGTTTGATGTTTTCATGGTCAGGAGGCAGGGAAAAAGATTGTGGTGAAGTCAGCTCTCTGGGTCTTGAAGGCAGTGTGCCTGGTGACTTGTCTGAGACGGGAGATCTGCACTTTAACACCAGTGAGGTGGCAGATTGCTCAGGTCTTGTAGAGGAGGAATTAGACCTATAATTTGTGCGCACCAATGAAGAATTAAGCTGCAGTGGATGGGAATTAACATTACCAGTTTGTGGAAACGGTGGAGTAGAATAAGGCCTTGAGGGAGACCACTGCTTTGAGATAGTTGGAGGGGTAGGAGAGGAGACACTCATCTCCTGAACAGATGTTTGGGATGAATCTGATTTAGAACTGGAAGCTGAATGCAAAAGACTTGGGGAAGGAGATGTGTGTTTTTCTAGCATGGGGGAGAATACGCCGCTAAGACTGGTAGAAGAAAGCAAAGGATATGATCGGCAGGTAAAGATGGGTGAGTAAGTGTGTACTCTCTGAGACTTCTGAGGTGCTTGGGACCTGGAGGCAGCATATGGCAGCCCTTCTGGAGAAGGAGAGGTAGGGTGTGCAAGAGAAGAGGGTGCAGGGGCACAAGGAGGAGGCGGTGTAGATTGAAAACCTGGAGAGGTAACTGATTTTCTATGGGAGGAGACAGGGGATGACAGAGGACTTCGGGAGTCTGGAGAAAGCATTCCAACTGGAAGGTGCTTGTTAGGAGAAAGGGACCTCGCCCTAGGGGTAGGATGAGTCTTGGAGGGTAAAGGCTGATGCCGAGCCCACCCTGAAAGCCAATATTCCTCTCTTCTGGGAGAATCTGGCCTTATAGGAGGGCTTGAAACAGATTTCTTGGGGGTTGGGGGAGTTGTTTTGGACTTTTGATCTATTGCAAGTGTTGATGAACCAAGGGAGCTAGGAGAAAATGTGGGACAAGAGGCAGGGGAAAGCGGTCTCCGCTGAGAAGAGCCTGATCTCAAAATAGCAGTTAAGAGGGTCAGTCTGGTTGGCAGAGGGGATCTGACTCCTGACTTTGCTAAATTCCCTCTAGATGACATTTGTGTGCAAGGCTCATTTATACTACATATGGTTGAAGAGGAGCCAAAAAGAGAGGGTGGATACAAAGGTTTAGGGCTAGGAGACAATGAATGTGTTCTTACATGTACAGGGACAGGAAATAAGGCATTTAATCTTTTGGAAGAACTGGGGGATAAAGGCTGAGCTGAAGATCTTTGAATTTCAGCTGAATATGGAGAATCGGGGGCAAGACTTGGGCTCTTTGCTGGAATGGAGGATGTGGTAAAGTCTCCCAATTTGCAAACACAGCCAGGGGTATAGAGACTTGGATTTTGTAGGTTCTCATACAATCGAGGAGTGGAGTAACAACTATTCGATGCAGAAGAGAATTCAGACATGGAGGGGGGTGACCTATGGGAAGCAGACTGAAAGTAGAGAGATGAATCTTGCTTAGAAAACCCGGTTGCTGACTGCCAGTTGTTACGGGAGTCTTCCAGCGAAGAGGCTTGATTCAGGTTAACCATGGCACCACATACTACTTTCTGATTAGTTGGAGAAATTAAGCGGACAGCAGGTGGTTTAGAGGAAAGATGATCAGAGGTGGAAAGAGTAGAAATTAACTGGAGAAAAAAGAAAAACAGAAATGTTAATATAGGTGGAACCTGTGGAACTGCTAAGCACCCCACATTTCAGCCCTGTAGCAATGCATAGTGTTCCCATTAGTACTGCTCTGTGGGTTAAAAGCAGAGGGTTGTCTCAAACTCAGGGATACAGCCTGACGGATATGGCTCTCAGGGGAGGTGACTGAGTGCAGACAAGTTATGTGTTACTTTATTTTTATGAGACCTCAGTTTTGTTGACATAAACAAGGTTCAAGGCTACTGTATTTTTCATTTCAGGTAAAACCCAAGACAGTTGTGCCATCAATGTCCAGAATCATGCGATGTTATTTGCGTTGTACAAACACAACGGAATGTGAGAAAATTGCAATATTGTTCGATCTCACTTTACCAGTTCAGTGGAAAGTAGCCCTTCTGTAAATGAGATTCAAGTCAAGTACTCATTTTCACATTCAGTAAACAACACCTTCTGCAGCACTGTGATATCAGAACAAGAAATTTGCTCAGAACTACTTAAATCAGACATCCAGTTTGTTTTTCACTTTTCTTGTCATTCACAGAGCAGTGCATTTGACAGTTTGCAGGCATATGAGAGTCCTTATCCCCTTCTCCAGTGTCTTACAATACAGTAATAAAACAGTAATGAGCTCTTTCATGAAAGCCTTTTTTCTTAGGTCTATTCTAATTAGGATTTGTCAAAAGTAATTAGAGCATACAAGTATATTATCAACTTTTTATCCAGTTTTATGCTTCTAAAGAAAGAAATTCTCTCAAAATCTTCCAAGTTATTATAATGCTGAAATTAAAAACTGGGATATACACAATATGAATAAAACATATCAGTATGAAATAGTGAGCTAAGTCAACTGTAAAACCAAAAGGCTACAAATTATCACCTAACTTTTGACTGAGCAGTTTGAAAGCAGGGAAATTGACTCTAATCCCTACAAACTTCATATAAATATAAGAAAACCTATTTATCTATTGTCTGATACCCTGAAAAGATTAAGCAATTCCATAAAAGACAATTATCACATCCAGTTTCTACATACACAACTTGTGCATGGCTTCGGCTCAGCTTATGAATTCTATTTTTTAATACAAATATCTTGCCCATAAGAGATAAGAATTATTACATCGTATAATATTGATACATCACAAAACAAAAAAAAGTACAAAACATGTAATTTTCATGTGAAAGCACGTGCTGGAAGAAGCTGTGACAGGAGAGCAAGACATACAGGCTTTAAAAGGTTAAACTATACCTAAAATGCTAAATATGGGCTAAATATGCACAGCAGAACCCTATTAGCCCCTATAACTTAAAACATGAGAGCTCCTCCTGCTAAATGACGCCAGACAAATAGTAAGCCTTGTAAACTGAAGATATTTTCTGGATCAGATACTTTCATAAAAGGCTTGATTTATAGAAAAAAACACCACTCATCAGAATGCCTTTACAACCACACTAACCTCACTTTATTTTATATGTATGTTAAGGTGTCCCATTTCAAAATGGAAAGCCAATGGACATATACAGTGCAAACATTAGAGTATAAAAATGAATGTCCATAATACCATTATACCATATATTCTACTGGATTAAGAATTGTTTGCTATTGTTGAAAAAGCTGTTAATTAAGAATGAGAAAATATATTGGAAATTGAGAATAATTTAAAAAAAAAATGTTCATGGAATGATAAATATGCTCCTGCAAGAATGATAAAGACATTTTGCCATAGTTGTCTTCCAGTTTGAACACCACTGAACGTGCTGAGCTCATTGAGCCACTATTCAAGTCTTCTGAAAAGATTTTGCTATTGTATTACAGTGTTAACTACATCTATAGATTATAACCCTCTAATCTACAACATCAGAGAATCATATCAAAGTTGGTTGGAAGTGACTCCTTGAGGTCATCTAGTCCAGCCTGCTACTCAAAGCAGGGCTCTCACCAACACCAGTGGGTCAGGTCAACTGTGGCTGTGTCTCACCAAGTCTCTAAAGCCCCTGGGCAGCCTGTGTCAGTGCTGCACCAGCTGCCAGTGAGGAAGCTTCTCCAGATGTCAAGCTGGGACCTCCCATGCTTCAATCTGAAGCCATTGCTCTCTCACCTGCCACTGCAGAGAAGAGTTTGTCTCTGTTGTCTCTGTCACTGGCCTTCAAGTAGTTGTGGGCTATTTCTAGATACCCCCTTGACTGCTTCTTTGCTGGAGTCAACAAAGCCAGCTCCCTCAGCCTCAGCTCACACGTGCCCTGGCCACCTTTATAGTTCTGTGCTGGAACCCCATTCCCTTCTTCACATCTCTCTTGAATTTGGGGTTGAGGGGCCACCAAACTGAGCATGGTTGTACAGGTGCATCCTCACCAGTGCCAGTAGATGAGACATAATAACTTCCATGGATCAATGGTATTTGTTTTGCAGGTTTTTTCTGTTCCATTTCTCTACTGATTTAAAAAGCTTCTGTAGTTGTGCTGGATTACTGCAGAGGAAGTGAGTGACAGAATAGATTTGTGTTCCTTTGGTCTGTGATTCCACTGTAAGCCTTTTCTTTTCTCAGGAATGGCTCAGATATACATTTCCCAAAAGCATATAAAGGAAGTTGAAAGAGGTGGCAAGGTTACCTTGGCACAAAGGGATCAAGGTACTTGAAAAAGATCTTGTTGCCTCATAGATGATGATCCCAGAAATATCAAAGAAGTCATAACCTTAGTATTGAGCCTTGCCCAGGAGACCTTCAGCACATTTGAAATGGCAGAGCTGAGCTGGACACAAGAAAAGTGGTCTTTCTGGTAAGATCACATTGTTTTGGAAGGGCACAAAAAAAGTGGTTACTTATACCAGCAAAGCCCTGAGAGTGGTGCTGTTCAAACAGGAAAAGGGAAAGAGTGTGACAAATGGAGAGCCCAAAAGGTAGAAATCATATCTGAGAGGGGATGTGGCTTGATGTAGACCTGGTCTTGGAGCTAGTTAACCATGCTTTGATTTCAGTAGAATTTTGTAATGGATAGGAAAAATGAAGTAAATTCCCTACCACAGCCTGCAACTGGAAAGCCAGAAAGCACTGGAGACTGTGGAAAACTTGACAAAGTCTCTGGAAAAAGCACAGTAAATCAGCCTTTGAGCTGAGACCTAATTAATATAGATGCCATTCAGAACAGTCTGGTTTCTCCCAGCAAGGAAGGTGCATTCTTCCTAGCAATGGCAGGAGTTTGTAGGGACTCTTGACTGAGTTGTCTGGAAAAGATGACATGCACTGGATAGAGAAATGCCAAGAGACTTGGACTAGCTAAAAAAGACTCCTGGCTCACTGCAGGGGGGGTTGGGCTAGATGACCTCTAGGAGACCCTTCCAACCCAAACCATTCTATGATTCTGTGATTCTATAATTCTATTGATCCCCCACAGTGAGTCAAAAAGTTTCTCCAAGCTGAGTTAATGTCCTGGCATTCAGGGGAGCAGACATATCCCCCTTCACCCCAAAGTGTGCGCTCCCAAGAGCAGGAGTCAGTCTGCCTCTCTCTTGCATTACTAGACTCTCTTTAACATAAAAAAACCCCACAATATACAAACAGTAAACTACCACCAAAGAATTCCAAATATGACCAGAAGACCAGAATAACTGATTTTTTTTTCTTTTAACTTGATTATTTTTTTCAGACTTTGAATACGGCATAGCATTTTCCACCATCAGTCAGGACCCCAAAGAACAACAGAAGTTTCCATTTTTTCAATGTGTTTCATTTTTTTTTCTTTCATTTAAACAAAGTCAGAAATTAATGAAGCTGTAGGAGCCCTCTGGTTCAGTTACAGTGATCCTCTATACTACACAATGGTCCCCAATGTTGGTTCTTGTTTTCCTCATCTCTGATAGGAAACCATAGTCTAATTATGGCTTTAAATGAACATAACGTTATATGTAGTATCTCTTAAGTGGGACATGATACTGCCATTATAACCCTAGATCTGACAAGGTAGCCCCTATATGGAATCCTTTGTACGTAGGAAATCTACCAACAGATAAATAATGCATCTGTTTAATCCTTTTGTAGTTTTCCTTCATTTCTGAACTGATGATACTTCATTAGATAGTAAGCCAGAAAGAGTGATGCCCAAGGAAACACTGAAGAAAAATGAGAACATCAGTGAAAAGCAGCTTAGTAAAAAACATCTTCGTCTTATGAAAAGAGAGCGACAGCTCGAGATATTTAGAAGATTAAGACTGAGGAAGTACTTACGGTCTCAAAAAACTGTGATTTAAGAATAATGATGAAATATGCATTACTACATGCTATCTCTCTTCACGTTCAGGTGAATAGCTAGCTTAGACTTTAATTCCTTCTTCTGTGCAATCTGTATTTTCTGTTACTTTACCAGGCACATCTCTGTTTACTTGTCAAGTCATCAAAAGCTTAGGAAAGCTACAGCACATGAATTTTTCCACATAGTCTTACAAAAAATCCACCCAATTTTTGTAATAGCTTTTAAAGAAACCACCCAAGTAAGCCCGGCAGAATCTGCTACTGAACATTGCCAAAGTAAATTTGTATTTCCCTAGGACAATTATTCTTTTCCAAGCTGCTTCCCCTACATAGATTTATCTATGCCTTTACACCTTCCTCAGGTAAAATTCTCACTGACTTCACCGGGAGTTTCTCAGAAGAAATGAATATTTCATAATGCTGTAAATCCCAAACCAGTTTGGATTTCTTATTCACAATTTCCTCAATCAAAAATCAACACTGAATTTGATGAAAAATTGAGTAGCACAAGTATTTCAACATGAGATAGGAAGTCCTATTCATTTTCAGAGACAAAGTAGCCATGCTCAATTTATTTTAAAACTATTCGTGAAGAATGGCATTTTCAACTGATGGAAACCCCGTTGAGGTCAAAGAAAATGTCTGAATTTATTCTATGTGAGAAGGATGTTGCTATTTTACTAAAGGTAGAGTTTTCCACTGCATATACATCCTTAAGAACTATCAGTGCTCTTTCCAAGATGAGAGATGTTAACTTTTCACGTATAAATTGGATTATGCGTTTTGAAAATGAAACATTTCAAAGACCCTTTTTTTAAATTCTCCCACTGGCAATTTAAAATTTCAATAAATCAATAAATGTGCCCTACAAAGATGACCATAAAATGGACCTTTCAATTTCATTAGTTTGTTTCACCTGTGCAAAGTCAGTGCTAACTAACAGTCAGAATAATAGGATTTTTACAGCCTCTTTCTCTAGCATAAAGGGCTGCAGCAGGTGCTGAGGAAAAAATAGGCTTGGGAAGTCTGATGCTAATAATTCAAATGATCTATGGGCTCCATTGATTTCAACGACCTTAACCAATCTAGACTAGCTAGGGATCTAACACCTTCTGATTAACTTGCTGTCATGATGACCTGCTCCTAAAGGAAGAACAATAGATCTTCATTACCTGCTCCATTTATACATGAGAGCCATAGGGAGAAGCAGTAAGTCAGAAGGGTTGGGACAACTCCTTAAAGACCAAACGTTACAGGAGTGGTGGCCAACAAAAATGCCGATTAAAGAACAAATTGGCCAAGCTGCTTTACAAACTGACGCAGTGTCAGTGTCCTGAAAGGTTTAGAAAGTGAGAAGGTTAGCTAGAGAGCAGGTTACCTGATGTTTTTGCGGATCAGCAGTGCTATGGGAAAGCGCAGCACCTGGAACGTGCCCATCACCAGGAGGTTTCTCTGCCCCCATGCCAGGGGAAACGTGGGACGTGGCCAGCAGCTGAGCACTGATGGGACCGTAGCCATTCGAAGGCAGATGAACGTTGTTCGAGGCAGCAGCTACTTCATCTTCATCACCGGAGTCCGTAATCAGGATAAACTCAGCCTTAAAAAGGTCATTCTCCTGCATTTCTCCTTTGCTTGAGTTACACCCCAGGGACTGGAAAGCTGTTCGGTTGCTGTCTGTACAGATAGCAGACACACAGTCTGGCCTGGCCCCGCGCTTTAAGGCCAGCTCATCAGAGATTGCATTAGACTGCAAAAGATACAAGGAAAAATACGCCAATTAGCTATGTTTTATTTGTGTTCCCCAAAATGAGAAGTAATTTTGGCTTGCAGCAGTGGCTGGTGCTGCACTACAGGAAGTGCAGAGGGAGAATGAAGAATTTGGGCATGAGCACCCAGCAGAAAACTGTTCCCCGGGGAGCCCCCCGCTTCCAGCCCCCCAGCTGATGCTGGGGGGGCTTCCTTCCCAGCAACTTGCAGAGCAACAGGGGACTCCAAGCACAATGATGGCCCGAGCCTGCGGCTGGCACGGGAACCGAAAAGGAGGGTGCAGTCAAGCCGAATGAGCTGTCAGACCAGACTACGCCAGACACGATGGGAAGGCATCCTGACCACAGGATCCACGGGGGCAGACAATGCTCCTCAGAGGAGTCTGACAGACAAATCTGGGACAAAACCTATACATATTAATGAAGAAACAAAGGCCTTTAAGCCAGGGGATTCTCTGAAAAGAGCAGACAAAGAATCTGAGGTCAGAGAGCTTTACTGTATGTACAAGCTTCTCAGCACAGACCACAGTTGTTCTTCATATTTTCTGCAATTTCCACTTCCAGTATGTAACTTCTCAAGCACACTTGGGATGAGAGCAAGAGTAGTGCAAGCTGGGCATATGACATGCACATAACCAAATCATTCAATATTGAAACTGCTATGGTAAATCATATTTCTCTTGAAGGAGGAATCAGGTAAAAGAATAGAAATATTGTGTACTGCAAGTGAAAGCCTGTAGATGGGGCTCATATTTGAATCCTGCTTGAGGAATACAGTAATGACAAATTTCTACTGGCAGCTCCACGAGTCCCTGGAGCTCAGTTCTTTAAAAAAATATTGGACCGTGAAGGGGGATACCACCAGTATGACTTTAGAGGTGTTAGTTTCATTACCTGGTGTTGGTTGGGGGTTTTTTAATATTGTTCAGGTTCTAGACATTTTAGAAAAGGGAATAATCAGTGCTATGAAGGCCTCAGCACTGCATCACCTGCCAGGAAAGTTTTCTCTGCCTGCAGAGAAACATGGGGAGACAGAGGTCAAGAATACTTGATTCTGCCTTACCCATAGCACTACTTAGAGCAAGCCCAATACTGAGTGGCTGGAAATGTAACTCATGAGTTAAACGTCCTGAGGATAACATTCCAGTGCATGTCTCTTCAAAAAAGTCCATTCTCTGCCCAGACCAACCCCTTTTTAGTCAGATAGGCCACTGAAAATGCTGGATCATGTTTACATCAGAGGACTGTGACCTCCTGTAAAAAGTTTATTAGCTCCAAGAACTGCAGCCCCAGCAATGTCCCAGGGAAGGAGCTGTTACACAAGAGCAGAATCGCTGTAAGCATTAATATTAATCTGAGGGTTCCGGTTTCCTCTCAAGCAGCATGGAATAAAATAAGAGGCTGTTAAGTGTTGTGAAGCAGGAAAGGAATAACAAACGCTATGGGCTGGCTAAAGGCAGGAGAACAAGGAATGTTGTGCTGCTGGCTTTACCCTCAGAGAAAATCGTGGGGACAAGCTTTCAAAAATAAAAAGCCAGCTTTCACTCTGATGCATTAGTATGCAGCTATGAGAGGGGTTGGCACCTTTGCTGGAAGCCATAGCACTGGCGTTTGCTGAAACCAGGATCCAGTGACCAACTCTTGATCAACTCCCATGTGATAACACTACTCACACCACCCTTGTTCCCATGACGATCAGGAAGGAATCCCCCCTTGTCTGCCAAGAATATAGCTCTTGCATGACTGATAGAGGACAGTATTGAGATGGGCAAGGATTTGCTTCCAATATAAATTCTGCCAAAGGCAAAACAGTCTGTTGAGCAGATATCAGCCTTCTCTTGCACAATGATTCTGCGCCCCTGGTAGGCTTGGTAATTAAAATGAAGCACAAGCCAAGAAACAGTTCAAGGGAAAGAACTTCAGTTCAGTGATGTTCAGGACAAAATTTTCTGTATCTTTTGAAAGAGTGGAAAAAATAGCGCAAACAAAAATCTACCTTATTTATAATTTCTTGATTGCTCAGATCCTTTGGTTCATCGGGAATTGTCACAAGGAACTTAGAGACATCTACGACATCAAAATGAGTTGGAAGTCTTCCAATGGATGGTACGAACGTGAAGACCAGTGGTTTGGTTCCAGATTCTTGAGAAGTGACCTACAAAACACAAAATTAGTTCAACTTTTTTGTCCAAATAGAAATTATTTTTGTCAGAGTTGAAATAACATTAATTACTCTATCTACATAATTTACAAGTCTATTATTAACTATCCTGGTCGTTGGGGTTTTTAATAGGTCATTGTATATTAAGGTCGTCTTTAACAGACAGAATACCGCCTTGATTATAGCCATCAATATCCTATATATTCTAATAGAGTGGCACAGCACACAGGAAAAAATTTGTTCAATAATTTGTTATTCTTTCCATTTTCCATATCAGAAACAGAAAACCACATTCAATTAATTTCAAGGCTGTTTTATCTTTGTTTACTTTAGTAGAACAACAATGCATTTATATCATTGTATCTGGACATAATATAGCTGCTAGAATATTTGCTTAACAGCTTATAACAAATTGGAAGAACCTATGCTCTGCAAAAAGAAAGAAAAACATGTCTACATTTTCTAATGCAAATGCAGCTAATTCTGAACATCTGGTATGAATTCTGATTCAAGGAAAGGATTTTCTCCCATTTTCTTTGTACCATTCAGCCACATGCACCAACTAATTCTGTGTCTGTCTTCTCATTTCTCCCTCCCCAACTTGCATTCTCGCTAGGAATGTGTACGTAGGGCCTGAATGCACTGAAGAGAAGAGAGACTAGGAGAAGGCAATTTCACCTAAACGTTCAGTTCTATCACAGTGCTCTGGATGTTATTTTGTGTGAGGATGAAACAACATAGCTCTGTCCTTCTCTCAGCAGCCAAGGTACCTGAGTCTGATGATCGGTCTTCCTGAAGCAGCAACACAATTTTAAAATATTAATAGCTGGCACATTGTGGTGGTGCATCCTCTCCCCCTTATCCTTAGACATAAACGGTTGACCAAGTCTGAGACTAAGACTGGACCTAGTCTCACCTAGACTCCTCTCTGAGAAGGAGTTTAGAAAGCAAGGGGGTCTACGCTGAACCTCATGACTCAACGGGAGGATCCTCCTTATTCTCTGCATCCATGGTCTCTCTGTGAACCATTCTAACTGGAGTGTAACTCAATTTTCCTTTGCGTACTTCTTCCACACAGTAATAGAGTGAACCTTGCCATTTTCAAATATTTAACTAAGTTGCTGTTTTGATTTTGTCAAATCACTTTGTTAATCGAGTGATGATTGAGTGCTATTGAAATATCACAATCCAATCCTGTGATTTGCCTTAAAGGCACACCTAAATCTTAAAGTGCTACTAAATCAAAACTGTGTAAAGTCACTCATTCACAACACATATTAAACATAATCCTTGCTCCTGATACAAGTCAGCAGAGTAACATCAGTACTCAAGAACATACTCATGAGCGAGCAGCTGCCAGTCCTTACAATGCAACCAGCGATGCAGCCTCCACCCAAGCGCCCGCTGTACCCAAAGGTGCTCTTCAAGAAGCAGGATTACCTGCACACAGGCAGAAGAACCCATCGTATTGGCATTAGTGATTTCTGTACAGCTGACACTGTCCATTACAGTCTTTCACAACACCAAGGTCTCCACTGAAATCAGCTAGAGATGGCCTTTGCTTTCCTGCAGGTCTGTGGCTCTGCTTTCATCTTCTCTTTCTAACTAGGGAACGTAATTAGTGACTCTGGCTACCTCAGTCATCTATACTAACATTTCCCCCCTCTACCTCATCCTCTTGTCATGCTCTTGTTTGACACTTGCCATCAGTTGTTTTGTACCAGTGAGCATTCTTGTGTCAGAGCACAAAATATTCCTTATAAAAGAAAAAGGAAGCGAGAAAGAAAAAGTGTGCAAATAGCAAGCCCACACACAGATTAAAAGAAAATTCCAATCATATGTGCTAACATTGCTTTGTCTGCACAGTTGTAACTAGGAAATACAAACAAAAAAAAAGAAGTTATGAGGCTTCAGACCATTGCATAGGAATGGGGAGATCACCTATTTCTATACTGTGTCTTACCCTGCACCTCCAATTTTATTGCTTTGGTAGAAAAAAATAAAGAATACTTGAAGAAAACCTTGTTGCATTTGGCCTAAACACATTGTGGAAATAACCATCAAAATTGCTTGCAAGCTAAAAATAAGATTGGAAAACATGTATAGAGATGTGCAAGCCAGAATTTTTTTTCAGGTGGAAGATGCCATTAAAGCATGGTATTATTTATATCCCCCTGGTGGATTTTTTTTCTTTTTTTTTTTTTTTTTTGCTGGAGTTTATAAAGTATAAACCAGCAAATAGAATTACTGCATTTCAGAAAGTTTTAAGTTGTCAGATATTGTGTGAGGCAGTGTGGAGGAATGTGCTCCACTTAGGTTCACTCATGGCGAGTGGGAAACAGGAATTTCTAGCAGGTAAAACTGGTCATGCAATCTAGGCTGCAACACAGAAACCTAGACAACAAGCAAATATTACAAGAGTGGGCAGAAAACGCAAATGTTTCCACTGGGGAAAACAAAAGAGAAAAAACTCTTGGTTAGAAACATCTTTTAAGTTTTAAATTAAATTTAAATTAAAATTAAGTTTTAATTGGGCAATGTGAAGCAGAAGGAACCATAAGTTTTGGGGGGTTTTTTTAAGGTAGAGAAAGGATTTTTGCACCTTTTTCGTATACTCATATCTCTCTGGCTGATGTTTCTATCATTGAAGAACTGAAAGAAATGAACAGGATGAACTTTCAGCATTTAATTACACCTATTAAAAGCCACTCTGACATGTAGAGGTAAATAATAGCAAAATAACCTTAATAAAAATTTATAAGTGAAACTTTCTTGTAGAGTATCATCTTTTCTCTAGACCCAATAGTAACAGCAGAAGGAATTCAATGCCATGCATTCCCTGCTGCTGTAATTCATTTGAATCAATTTAGTTACGGTGGCAGAAAAGTACCATATGTGACGTCTATTCAAGTTAATACTAATGAATTCTGGTTTATATTATGTAATCAACTTTATGCACAATGAAATAATTGATTGTTTTTAATTGCATCCTTTCATGTTACTTAGTTCTTTGAATAATATAAATGGCAGAGTTTAATATAAATAACCTTTGAATGTCCATTGGGGGCTATAGGCTGTTGCATAATACATTGCCGAATAGTTTCAAAAGGAGAAACTTATTCCAGATGACTTCCATGACTTCCTATGTCATCAATTTACAAACAGGTTTGTTGCATATTTAATACCATTAATTTATAACTGCCCTGGGGATAGTAGCTCAAATTATATTAATTATTGTTTTCATTACCACAGCTCCTACAGTCCTTACTTGTAGAGCACATTTTTATTGTCTTGGTTACCTTATGAAGACAAATGAACTCTTCTATTTAATCTGTTGCATGCTCTCATACATTCGCATGCTGCCTATTTTGTAATTTAAATTGAGATCCCATTAGTGATTGCTTCCCAGGTTTTCCTTCTGGAAACAGATTGCTAAAGTGAAATTTAATATGCTGGTTCACATTACCACTTCTTCCACTGATTTGCTAATGTAAGTCATTTCACTAATAAAATGACACCTTGAGAAAGCCTCACTCTTCAAACATCAAGTACTTCCTTTTGAGCCTGTTTATTTATTTGTGTAAAGGACAGAAAAGGAAATATATGCATAAATAATAGCAAAATAACAAGCATGTGCATCATACCATAGGAACACATTGACTGACGAGCTGTTTTGGTCAGAGTGCAAATTCACATGCCCGTAATTCCTGCGTGATAAATATAGCTCTAACGCACGCAGCACAGCGAAAGCTGCTCGCCCAGCCAGGGAGAGGGGCCATCCGAAAACACGGCCCGGGTTGTGTAACCTCTCCTTAAACTCCTTTTCTGTTTTCAGACGAAAGTCATACCACAGAAGAGACATTGTCTCCTCCTTGAGACAGAGAACAAGGCTAGTCTACCACGGATGAAATGATCAGGTAATGAGACGTAGGAATCTTCAGCGTATCCTGACTTATTATAGCTGTCACAGTAACCTAACGCGGATTAGCTGATTATTGTGTAATATGAGCTCTGGCTTATCTAAAACCTTGTACAAACAGCAGCAGATGATCATCTGAACACCAACTTTATATCTGTGAAACTTCAGGGGAAAAGCTAAATCCACTCCAAAAGTCCAGGATGAAATTACAGCCCAGCTGAAGTTTGTGCCAAAATTCCCACTGGCAGCTGTGGTCCAAGAACTTCCCCAAGCCCTGTGATGTGCCCATTGTATCACCTTCAGCAATTTACTTTCGCAGTACAGCAGCACACACTAAAACACACACGTGGGCAAATATCTTTTGAAAATTAATGTGTGTAAAGCCCTAGAAAGAGCATATGAGTAACAGTATAAAATCATAATCTATTATTCAAAATGCAAGAGCCCATTCAGATGAAGTGTTTCTTTTCAACAATAATTTTAATTAGCTCTTCAGCCCAGCAGACTTTATACAACTTAATTGCTCTTTCATACTGCTCTACACATACGCAGCTAAGCATGGTGAAAAGTAAGTAAAGATAACCTTTAATTTCCTCCTTTGCAAAGGGGGAGCAAAATACCTTGCCCGTTATGTTTAACTGATTTAATTAAATGCAGTTTGACTAAATGGCCATAAAACATTAGACCTTAAGGTGACCTGGGTCTCTAAATCGTATTTTAGGAATCACTGACACCCTTAAAGCCCTTATTTGCTCCAGCCTCTTAAACCTCATAGGAAGCAACATCTTCCAAGGTAAAAACACCTCTGTTGTAACACCCCAAGCTGCTCTAGTCCATCACCCGTGCACAAACTTCCAGCTAGGCACTTTCACACCCAGACTGCCTCCAGCTACTCCCTCAGCAGGTAATCACCATTTCCTTCTGCCTGTCCTGCATTCATTTTACTGTGTAGCTCAATCAGAAATGACACGGAAATATTGCTGCTGATTTTGCACTGCGTTTTTTGTAGTATGGCCAGGCTTGCCATCTGGTCTTGCATAGAAGGCACTCAAGGACTGGCAAAAGTAAACTGAAAAAGTTTGAAGGCTGATTGCAAAAGAAAATTAAAACAAAACAAAACAAAACAAAACTGTTGCTGTCTAGCATGCTTATCAAAGACATGAGCAGTCCGAAGACTCCCTGGAAAATGGGAGACTTCAGACTAAGTCCATTGCCTGTAGATACACAAAAATATCTGTACCTAAGCTTAGGTCCTTACCATAGGACTTACGATTTTATGCAAAGACAAAGACGGTGGGATTATACACACAATCAAGGAAACAAGAGGTCCCTAACATAACTTTCTGACCATTCATGTAGAAGCCAAAGGCATAGCAGTAGAACCTTCTGCTTCTGCACAAAGGGTTGCCCTCCCAGCTGTGGCTCCAGCTGGGCAGCTATGAGTTAGTGCACGAGTGTACGAGACACCTGCATGAGTAACTAAATGCATCGTGTGAATCGTTGTCTGCTGTTAATAAGAACAGACTCATTCTATTAATGATAATAGCTTTGCTAATAAAAAGCGTTCTGATAAATATTGGTTGTGATGAGTGTCTCCTCCAACTTGACCCCCTGTCACGGAAAAGGGAATTAACAACATTATAACTCTGTGATTATACTGCTAACATTTCAATTACATTAACAACAAATTTTTGCATGTCTATGTGTGTTTCTCTAGCTCGCATAAGTTGCACAAAGTATCTGGTCTTTCACCACACCCTTGAGGCTTGGTAGTGATTTGGATGCAGCAGATGAGCTTGAGCATTTCCCCCTTGTGCAACATTTCTGCTCATTTTTGAAGAACTGCCTTCCTGTTTTGTTTAAACACAACTGAAGGAGGACTGGTACAGCCTCACTTCAACAGCTGAGTTATGTTTTAAACAGCTCCAGGTTAGCAGTTGTGTGTGAAAGCCCTCATGGACTCTGATGAGGATGTGCTGGATGTCAGGCCTGTCAGTGCTTCACTGAGAACCTGCTGTTAGCAAGGGTGCTTTAGCAGTATTTTGGAATATGCAACAGCACTGGCAGTCTCTCTGTGTTTCCCCAGGCATAACTCTATCCAAAACACTTCAACACAGAGTGTGAATATACCTACCATCCGACAGCAAGAAATGAACACCCATGGCCCTTTATACCACAGTCACCTGATATTGTAGCACTTTTACTCTAAAAAAAAATTCTCCTCAAACCTGAAGGACCACAGGTTCAGGCTCAAATTCATTCTCACTTCCAGCATTTTCAGCAAAGAAAACCGCCTCTTCCCAGGAGAGGAAACAAGACCTCCTGGGCTCTCCCCACCAAGAGACTTCAGCTACCTCTGGGTGGCTTGAAAGTGCCCACTCTGAATATGAGCCAGCAGTGTGCCCAGGTGGCCAAGAAGGCCAATGGCATCCTGGCTTGTATCAGGAATAGTGTGGCCAGCAGGAGCAGGGAAGTGATCGTGCCCCTGTACTCGGTGCTGGTGAGGCCGCACCTCGAATACTGTGTTCAGTTTTGGGCCCCTCACATCAGGAAAGATGTTGCCTTGCTGGAACAGGTCCAGAGGAGAGCAACCAAGCTGGTGAGGGGTCTGGAACACAAGTCATACGAGGAGCGGCTGAGGGAACTGGGGTTGTTTAGTCTGGAGAAGAGGAGGCTGAGGGGAGACCTGATCGCCCTCTACAACTACCTGAAAGGAGGCTGTAGCGAGGTGGGGGTCGGCCTCTTCTCCCTGGTAACAGATGATAGGATGAGGGGGAATGGCTTGAAGCTGCACCAGGGCAGGTTTAGGCTAGACATTAGGAAAAACTTCTTCACCGAGAGGGTTGTCAGGCTCTGGAATGGGCTACCCAGGGAGGTGGTGGAGTCCTCATCCCTGGAGGTCTTTAAAAGAAGGATAGATGAGGTGCTCAGGGACATGGTTTAGTGGTGGGATGGCAGTGCTAGGTTAACGGTTGGACTCGATGATCTTAAAGGTCTTTTCCAACCGAGGTGATTCTATGATTCTATTCTATGATTCTATGATTCTCTCTGCCCCAGGTTAATGGCTCCTGTCATTCCCTGCTGCCCCCAGATACAACCAACCAGCTCCACCTGATCCCACTGAAACACCAAAAAGCACAGAGATGCTTTACTTTGCTCGCAGACATTCTGTAGGTACCATATACATATGCTCTCCACTGACAGCTGCCTCCTCATTCATTTTTGCTCTTTCTAGTTCCCTGGAAGTTTCATTTTCCTCTCATTTCCTTCTTGTATTACTTCTGTCTGCTCTCAGCTAAATCATGTTAAAAGTACGTTTAATTTTTTGATAGTTTTTTCAGGTTAGTTTTAAAAAACTATTTTCATTTTTGAAAACTGTAGAAAGTAAGGGGGTTTGAGTGTTAAAACATTTTGGCTGAGTTTGGTTTAATTGGAAAGTAACTTTTCATTTTAAAATAATTGATCTGACAGGGGGAAGGAAAAGGTTGATGTGATTTGCTCTTGGCAGCACAGATTCTATCAAGTTGTCTCCTGTGTTAGGACTCTTCCATTATTATTACAAAACTTCCAGTTTTATTTCTTTTAAATCTCTGAAGCATGACATTTTCAATAAATACCTCCTTTCCCAAACTGCTACATCTTGTGTCTGAGCATTTATCTTCCTAAGGAGCTATATTTTTGGAGCACGGATCGAATGGAATACCCTGGAGGTATTTAAAAGAAGGATAGATGAGGTGCTTAGGGACATGGTTTAGTGGTGGGATGGCAGTGCTAGGTTAACGGTTGGACTCGATGATCTTAAAGGTCTTTTCCAACCGAGGTGATTCTATGATTCTATGAAGAAACACATAGAGCTGTACAGCTTAAATTTCAAAGGCACTCACATACCAATGAAGATAATAGCACATCTTTCACATTTCAGAGTTTTCTCACTAACTGATTATGACATACTCTCAAATATGATTTTCAAGATCCAAAAATCCATCTGGCATCTGGATTTACCAGGTTTTTTATCAGCCAGAAAAAGGTGTTTAAAAAAAAAATTTAAAAAAAAAAAAGATGTTTTCATAGATTTCATGAAGTGTAAATTAAAATCTTAGTCTTTATCAACTCTTACATGACCAGTCTGAAGACTTCTAGTTCATCTGCTGTCACTTTTTTCTGCTGTGATTCCAGTAGACAGCAGTGAAAGTCTTACAGCACCAGCTAGCCCAAATCCCTCAGCTCCTTCCCATAAGGAAGAGAAAAGCGTTTCCATTGATGGTACAGTATGGATACACAAAGTATTTTGCAAATATCAGATGCTAAATTTTCAACCTATTAACCAACCATAGGAGGAAGCAGTTGGTATTTCAATTATTAAGAAACCGATTACTTCATTCTGTATAATCAGCAATAGGTTTCCCATCAGAAGCTGCACCACCCTTTACAGTCATCTGCACAAGGGATTTAACGAATAATCAATACGAGCCCATCCACAACCATGCTTACCTGTCCTCTGCTAAGAAAACTCAGTGGGCTGATAATTCAGATGCTTCTTTCCCCAGGCTGCTGTCTGTAGCACGTAGAGCACAGTTGGGAGATAAATAAAAAATGAACATAAAAAAGCAGTGAAGAAATGTGTGTGATAAAACTGAATAGGTCATATTTTCCCCTTCTCAGCAAGGATTTTCAGAGGTCCTTTTAATGAGCTATTTTCTGAGTAGGTCTGTGTGGGCCCAGAAGAATGCTGGCTACAAAGAGTAACTATTCTGGCACTCAGCTACTAACAAACAAAAAGGTAAAGCCGAATGGCTGTTGGCTTCTTCTGCACGTTCACAAGAGGGCAGGATTATAAACTTGGGATCTCATTTTCTTCTCTATGCTAATCATTAAAAAGCAGCTGTATTTAAACATTTAATTTGAGCTTTCCCAGATGTCAAGAATACTGCATGTTTAACAGTGCCAGGATCATTTTCATATGACTTTATCTGTTTGGAAGAATAGCTACAGACTTGTTCCAATTAAGTATTTTTATTTTTATTTTTTCCAACAAAAGCGTTTGTGTGAAGAATGGTCATTTTACAAACTTGACTTTGTCTCATAAAAAAAAAACCAAAACATTTTGAGTTTTGCACTCCAGCATAATCATTCAGCTAAATACAGTCATGTACCATTCCTCAGATATTTCAGAGTGTAGGAGAAAGAATAGGAGTAGATTTTCCACAGAAAACTGGACATTTTGTACCAAGAACAAGCATAATTTCTTTAGCCAGCAAATCTGGGCAGCCTGCAAACTGAAATCTATACTTTGCCTCAGGCTTCCTGTGCAGCCCTGAGTATGCGCCTATAACCTTGTCTATACTAAAACATTCTGACAGTCCATGGGTTACTGCAACTTCTTTGACATATATTCCCAGACACCCTACATCCACATGACATTATTGGACTGGTTTTGGTGAAGGTAACATGTAATTAGCACGTGCCAGCCTTAACTTAGGACAGCTCTGACCTCTGCACTAGGGATGACATATGGCATCTATCAAAGCTCCCATTTGAGTCCAGCCAAGCAGCAACTCATAACTAGGACAATCCCATTCAGATGGCCATCTTTACAGAAGTCAAGTTCTGGTTTTGTCCTGCAAGCCATATCTCTGCCAGAACACAGATATAAATGATGCTGTTTATTGTAAAATCAGCTTTTCCTTCTTCCTAACCTTACGTTTTTGATCTTATGTTTCAGTGTCAATTAACACATCTACTGACCAGTGATTCTTTCCTTCCTCTTTTTATGTTGTCCTTACTTATCTCTTATCACCTAGGTTTTTCTCAGCCACTCTCTTCTCTATTTCCAGTTTGCAACATACCTTTAAGTATGGCAGAGTTTACAACATCTGAAGCAGACTTCTAGAAAAGTGAGCAAACACAGTATATTTAGGTTTGGCTTTATGACTAAGTATGCTACTAATGTCAGTCTTCTAAAGAAGTATTCCACACTTAAGCAAAGCCCCGTCGATGTTGTAAAGTATTCTTTAGGCTTTCAGCTGAAAATGTGTAAGTAACACTATCTCTATAGGTACAATGAATTAACCAAAAAGATCACAGTATTATAAAAAAGGCAGGTGACTTAATTTTAAAGAACCAAAATCTGCATGTTGTCATTTACTTCCTACCAAGATTTTCTTCAGAAGTTCCCAGTACAAGAACACAGGTAAACAATGGCAAACATGTCTGCATGTAGTAACAAAGAATGTAGATTCGATACTTGACTCCTACATATTTGTACTTTCATGTTGCATCTTCATTCTAAGCAATTGGAGGAAGGCATGGATGTAATAATTGTGGCTTTAGATTTAAAAAGCAATTGAGTTAGTTTATTGCCAGAACTAAAATTTCAGAAAATTTATAAACATTTTTATCACCTTAAAAAATTTCAAAGCCCATATTTCTTATAATACCCCAAAATTATCTCAGTACAATAAAGGTTGACCCTGACAGTAATTCCAGTATATTCCATATAGATCCTTAAACTACCTTCATCACCAGGGAGAACTGGTTACCCTCAAACTGTACATTAACTGACAGAACTAACATATGCCACATGAGACATATTCTTTCTCTCCTGCCCAGTGGTTTAGCATTTTGATAATGTTAACAGTGTTCTTAAGGTTATCTTGTGTTATTTTTTTTATTAGCTGAAGACAAATACCCTCTGCTTCAAACCATAAGGTATAGATTCAAAAATTCTATAGCCTTTCAAAGAGACCTTTGCTCCTTTTACCTTAGTGGCAGATGACTCTGCAGTCCCCTAAAAGCAGAGCTGCCAGATTCAGGGAGAACATTGCTTGTTCACTGCAATGTTCTCAAATATCTGGATTGAGGAGAGTCCTGCAAGGCTTCAGAAGAAATGCTGATTATTTTTTTTTTATCACTTTGGACCATTCTTTGCTGAGAGCGACTTGAAATAAATCAAATTTTACCTGACAACTGAATGAAAACGGACTTGATTTCTGAACTTGGTCTTAGCTTTGAAAAGGGAAGAAATATATCTTGGATGTCAATTAAACATTATTTCCGTCATTACTAGTAATAGAGCAGTACCATTTATCATCGTGCTCCCAATTATAACAATGTACATTATTTCAAAAAAAAAGACTCAACTCTGAGTTAGAGTCAGCTTCAGAACTCTGGAAAATAATATTATAGATGCACAATTTGCTACCAACAGAGATTGCTTTCTGTTTCTCATCCATCTCCTGAAAAACACATTTCATGTGGAAATGAAGATTGCAATTCAAATTATGTAAGTTAGGAGGTTAATATAAAAGTTAAAAAACTTAAAGTTTTTCAGTTATCAGTTTGTTGGTTTGAGATATTAGTCAAAGTTTTAATTTCCAGGAGCAGGGATCATTAAACCAGACATCAAATACATATATCCTTCATTTAAATTCAACAGGAAAGACCCTGTAACTCATGCATTGCTTTTTCACCCAGTGTTTTGACAAGTTAAAAGATTTACAGATAATAAACAGACTTAATAAAACTCCTTCTTATGTTTCTGCAAATAATATTTGCTAGGATTCTTCATCCCAGAGATTATATAATTCCTGTGAACAGTGTTAAGGAATCACAAGCATTTTTAATAAATCTCTCACGTCTGTATGCACAAGGCATCATAAAATCTGAAAGCTTCATAATCAGTGTCTTCTGAACAGCTTCACTAGTTTACATAATACAGAAGCATATCTAGTCTCAATGTAAAAATAAATAAATAAATAAAACCCCTAAAACTGTAAGACATGCATTAAGAACATCTTAACAGCAATGTATTGGCAATATCGGCAATCCAATGTAACTGTATTTATGCATGTTTTTTACTAAAGCTTCAGGTTATTTTAAAATTGTCTTAACTTCGTTTTTAAGAAAAGGGCATTGCTGTACTACTTCTGCCAAATTCTGTCTTTTTCATGGTGTTAGATTTTTATGATCCTACTGACTACAGCTGTTTCTTCAGGGAAAAAAGTGATTAGGAGCTCAGTCTTGCCAATATTATCCAGCTGAGGTTTTGATTACAGAAGAGACTACAGGTCAACGGGAGAACTCAGGCACTCAAGAAAAGCACAAGGCAGATGGGTCCACAGGATCAGTCCTCTTCTCTGAAATGCTCCTTCTCCAGCTTTTAAAGGAAGTGTAGCAAATGACATGCATTTTACCAAAAAAATAGTTACCTAATGCGGTACATGTCTTACAGCTCCAGCCTCTAATTTTGTATCTGACCTGTCTATTAGGTCTTGTTTGTTAACTAGCCAGAAATTGGCACGGAGAAAAGAGTTTGAAAGTCAAGGAAATGAAACAAGTTATTTTTGGAAGTGACTCAAAAACCCTCTTGTACCAAGTACTTATTTTTCCTCTGCTTCCCAGAAAAGATCCTTGTAGAAAATTACTGAATATACTACTAGCTGGTAAAATTTCATTCATTTAAAAGGTTGTCTTTAATTTCCGTAGAAGTCAAATGCTGTGTTTGTTGCATGTTGTACTGCCTCGGCTGACTCTGTATTGCCATTATACATAGGAAATCTCATCTCCTTTACAGTTCTGAAGTGGACCAGGAATTTTTCATTTAAGTATTTTCTTCCACATAAAGAAGTCAATTTTCTTGAACAAAACCTTTTAACAGAACATATTTGCTTTTACTTGCTTTTCATCTGGAAGGTTCCTTGAATCCAGGATGGACTGACTAGTGGAAACACCAGGATGGAGAGACAGAACTGCTTTTGAATATGCCTCTCTTTGAAGGACAAGATGGAAACTTACCCCAGGTTTCCTACAGCACTCGTGAATACCCCAGCTACCAGGCTACTTTCAGATGTCTCTTTCTCAGATGTGTTTTTCAGCATAAGCTTTGAAAGATGTCTTCCTCTATCAGCATCAGAAAAAAGATTGCCAAAGGTTGAAACTTTCCTTCAGAGGAAGTTTTTTCCTAGCCAGAGATGTCAAACCCAGTCATTGAATCTTATAATGGTGATATGACCTCCCAGGGTTGGGGAAACAAACAGCACAAAAATCCTGAAGCTACGGCCTTGGGTGAAGGATTTGAGGAGGAAGCAAGGAGCTTCAGGCAATTTTGAGAGGACAACTTTTTGTTCTGCAGCACTCTCTGGCACCTGCCTTTCACCAGTGAGCAGCTGAGACCCACTGCAGCACCTGAATCATAGAATCATAGAATCATAAAATGTTTTGGGTTGGAAGGGACCCCTAGAGGTCACCTAGTCCTACCCCCCTGCAGTGAGCAGGGACATCTTTAACTCAATCAGGTTGCTCAGAGCCCCGTCCAACCTGGTCTTGAATGTTTCCAGGGATGGGGCCTCCACTACCTCTCTGCGCAACTCATTCCAGTGTTTCACCACCCTCATTGTAAAGAATTTCTTCCTTATATCTAGTCTAAACCTATCCTGTTTTAGTTTAAAACCATTACCCCTTGCCCTTGTCACAGCTGGCCCTGCTAAAAAGATTTTCCCCATCCTTTCTATGGGCTCCCTTTAAGCACTGAAAGGCCGCAATCAGGTCTCCCTGCAGCCTTCTCTTCTCCAGGCTGAACAATCCCAACTCTCTCGGCCTGTCCTCATAAGAGAGGTGCTCCAGCCCTTGGATCATTTTTGTAGCCCTCCTCTGGACCTGCTCCAACAGGTCCATGTCTTTGTGCTGAGGGCTCCAGAGCTGGACGCAGTGCTCCAGGTGATGTCTCACCAGAGCAGAGTAGAGGGGCAGAATCACCTCCCTGAAGTTCACAAACAAGCCAGAAGGCTGCAGATGAAGGGTCTGGACTGAGAGGTTGTCATCAGCTTTTATTCTTCTTCCAAAAAATGCATTTGAGGAATGCACATGGTCACAGATAGAATTGAAGTAATTGGCAGGCATTTTTGTTTGGCTTCTTACTAGTGATAAATAAACATAAGATTTAAGGCTGCACTGGCCCATGGCTGTTCTTGGCAGAATTCAACATCAAAAAAGGCTTATACAGAGGATTTCTGCTACAAAAACAAAATCAGGTCTGCTCCAGAGCTCCTTGTCTGCTACACAGGACACAAACTATTTCTTATTCATTACACTTTCCCTCTGGTTTGCTAGAAGCTCAAACATTCATTAGAGCATTCAGGATTAAGAGGCTTTTGGCATGCTTTCTGTAGAGAATGTGAGTCTGTGTGTGTGTTTGTAAAATGAAAGACAGGAGAATGCTACGTGGGTGGAGGTGAAGTGTCAAGAATTTGGGATTTGCTTTTGCAAATAGCTTTGTCAGCAGGCTATATACTTGCCCTATTAAAATGAATTAGGTGTTGGTCACATGAAACTCGAGAGTTTTTAATGGTTACCTGGGAAAAATTTAGATTTTGAGCCCATTTTCATGAAGTTTTTGAGATCACATAAAAACAAAAATAAAATGTGCTGTGATACATTTGCACCTGCCTACTTAAAAATATACTTCATTCCATAAAGGCATGGTCCCACAAGAATTATGCCATATCATATCAAAAGATCAAATTCTGAATGATCAGCTTGTTTGAGCCCTCATAATTACCTAAGTGGCATACTTTAGAAGTTGCTTTTCTCATCCAAACTCAGCTTATCTCTCTTGGAGTATGTGCATGTGATTGTGAGTCTATTTTAAAAGGTTATTATCTGTCAGTGGCAGTACAGATCATGAACCAACCATCTATGGGCTGTTGGACATCTGCAACTGCAAAGTAAAAAAAAATGACCATGAAGAAAATGGGTTTATTTAAATAGCCTACCATTGCTTCTTCCCTGGGCAGCATCCGAATGTGTCTCTGCTAACAAGGGATAACTCATTTGAATGTGTGACTCAAATGCTTGCAATCAGGTCACCTCTCATATCTGGTAAAACTAGCCTGAAACATCACAAAAAGCTCTCTTGCAGGATTTCTTAATCAGCAGCATTGAATTCTGTATCACTGCTGATGTAATTTAGCACTTTTTTTTTTTCTGTTTGTCACCACTTTAAAACAAATAGTATACAAATACACACTTAGAAGGTATATCCTAGGTAAGAATTTTTATACACTGTATCCCTCATAGTAATTGATTGGCAAGACAAACCCTCTGGTGAGGCTTCATGTTTCTTCTCTATTCAGATTGAGTCCACACTTCTGCAGCACCCACACAACGTCTACTATCCAAATCATCAAACACAGACCTTCTGGGAGCCTAATGAGTCCTGGTTCAATACACAGACTTTTTTTTTTTCATTATAAAATAACAATATGACTAATGAAAAATGAAATCTAAACAAAAATAAAATAGAGGTACAATATTTTTGAGGAATATGCAAAGAATGCAGTTTACTCATGTATCAGCAAAAGAAGGTGCACAAAAAAGCCACCAAAGGTTAGTTTGCTGTTAGTTCTTGCTGTCAAATGTAAAAGGTTTTCAAAGACTCAACTAAATCCTGTTCAGAATGAAGAATATTTTAAGAACTATTAGAAGGATCTTAAAATTTTCAGAGGAATATTGTATCATTCAAGAAAAAAAAAAACCCAAAAAACCTTTAAAACAAAAAAATATTAAAATACTGACAAAAACTAATTTAGTACGAAGTAGCACAGATAGATTAATTTAAAAATACATAGAAATTCTACAAAAACATCTGTGCAAATAATTACTATTTAGGGCAATGCAGAAGCAGCTAAGGACTAGCTGATCATCAGGACATGGGAATGAAAAGGACAATTTAGGTCCCCCCCTCCAGCCCAGTGAATATTCAATTAGTTAAACAACACGAAAGACTTCCATTAGGAGAAACTCACTCACATACTCTGTGCCTAATGATAAGGTATTGTAATTCTCCTGGGAATGAAGAGATCTGAGTTCAATTCGTAACGCTTGCCTCTTTCTCACACTTTTCTCTAGGTGTCAGCTATCAGCTACAGTCCAAGACAGGACATGGACAAGATCTGGTTGATCCAGCACGGCAGTTTTCATAGTCTCATTCTCATAAGAAACTGATATCTAGTTTAGAGGCCTAAATTTGGAAAGAGTCACAGCTGAGAATGCTGAGCAAGGCAAGCTGCTTCCCTGTGGCCCAACGTCAGACTTTTAAAGACCACTTTTAAGGGACAGGGTTTACGCTCGTTTCTACAGATGGCTTTTCCTGATGGCTCCCTGAGGCAGCTCCCTATCATGACTTTGGGGTGATAAACTTCTTGGGTAATTACTGCAGACAGATCTGGGTGACCCTTGCTTGAGCTCCTGAGCTTGGAGGACCTGAGCCAGTCTGGGTCAGCAGCCATTCAGAGCTCAAGCTAATTGTGTAACACGTCACTTAATTTAGTAAGTACAGCTCAGCTCTGTGCTAGCCAAAGGACTCATCCTCTACACCAAAGTGGCTCCAAACCGTATGGTGCGAAGCATGGTGGGAGGTGTTGCACCCTTTCCTTTAAACATGGTCCCACAAGCTGTAGAGGGAGCATGCATGCAGCACTGCCTGGGGGTTGCAAGGGATCCCAAAGCACCTAAAGATTGATGCTGCAAAGGCAACGCTGGACTAAGGATCATTGTGGTTCCACCCCAAATGACTCACAGGTCCCAGCAAGCACCTCTCAGTTGTCACAAAAGATTTTTTCTGCTCAAATTTCTTGCACTCCTGGACTGTTTATACTCTAGAGAAAATTCCATGCTTACTCTATCCTTCCATAGTACCCACATGGTGAAAATAAGAAAAAAAACCAGTGGCCAAATGAATTCCAGTGAGTTCTAGAGTGATAAATCATCAAGAACTTGTGCAAGTTAAACTATTCAGAGTCTATGCCAGTTATATTCCCCTCAAATTCCTGTACTTCATGCAGTTTGCAGTGAGTTTTTTCCAGAACACCCCTGTTAAGTCAGCCTGCTATTTTGATACCGGTCATTCATGTTCAGAAGTTAGCATCCTCTAATTAATTTTAAATTGCAATCAAATGATCAGCACATTTTAAAGATGCATCAGCCATTACATAAGTAATACCACAATTCCATTTTCAACAGAAAATGTATGTTTTTCCAGACATTTAGTTTTGATGGAAACATCCAAAATGGGTTTTTACTCTTTGAAAGAGGAAATAGCCTTGAATGACACTGAATCTGTTCACAACATCTTGAATTGCTGGCAATGAAATTAACTCTCATAAGAAAATGTTACTATAAGCATTTCATATCCAAACCAGTAAATGTCACCTCTATCATATAAAAAAAAAAAAAAAGGCACAGGAATAAATACCAGATTATTGCCTTCTGAAGGAGATGTTAAGGGTAATGCTAACAAATGAACTGAAGATATATACAATTACTGTACTTCTGTCATGGAATATGTTAGAAGAAGTCAATATGATATGCATGTTAATACATGCCAAATTTATTATAACATCAAATCAGAGTCCTAGTTCAATGTTTTGCATAGTTGATGATGAAAGTGACACTGGTAATAACAGTATCACTTATCAAGATGCGTTAATGTCAGCTTGCTTCTGTCACTGTCAACAGCTAAAGCGTATAGTGGTAATGCACTAAATATGCTACCCACCGCTCCCTGCCAACATCAACCTAACTTATGTCAAATCTTTCTAGAAAACACTAATCAACACTCTCTGCTACAGGAAGCTGAGATACCGAGGCTGTCTAACTTAGGAAGCTGATGAATAATAAACCTTCAAGCATTACAAGCAAACTAAGAGTCCTCCAAATGTAGATAATATAAAAGAGTGAGAGTGATTGCAGTCAGACATTCAAATCATTTTTATGTTAGGAAAATACCTCAGCTTCGTAGTACCACATATAGCACCTATTAATATGATAATGGCTGCACAATAAAAATATTTGATTATCTACACAAGACCTTGAAAACATTTTACAGATTTACTCCCAGTGAAGATTTTATAAGAGTTAAAGAACCACAACAGAAGTACACAGGAGACATGTTGCATATTTCATTGTCAATAAAGGAGTCCAAAAAACCCTTTTGTACCATCATTCTACCCTAACTACTGTTTTCCAGCTTTGACAGCCTTCATAAAATAAAAATAAAAACACCCTTTAAAAAAGCTAATATGAATGACAGCAACTTTTCTGTGCCCAAGTATCACCTCCAGGAAAGACTGGTCCCTAAGTCTCTAATGACTTGGAAATAGTCCTTGATATCTCATCTCTATTTAAACCAGCTCCAGTGAACATTGCTTACAGTGGATGCTCATGTCATGGTCACCAACCAGCACATCCATGTGTCACTCAGTCAGAAGGATGCCGATATAGCAATGTATCTGCCCAAATCAGTGAACGAGTTCTGAGGTGGGGAGAGGTGGGATGGAAATGCTGGGACCAGAGGTCCCTCTGAGATTTTTGTTATTGATTTCAGTGGAGAAAGAACATGTCCTCAAATTTTGTCCAAAGTACCTTAATGAAAATATTTATGCAAGTTCAAATGGAGATCTGTTGTTCTGGCTTTATCTAATGAGAAAAGAAAGCACAGGGTGGACTTGGGTTGTGTTCTGTCACATGATTTCTCTCTACTTATATACTAATTTTCCTTTAACTATGAAATTATTGTAGTGTGAACTTCTAATGGAGACCTAGTCAAATCCTGGGCAAGATCCTCTCAAATCATGAGACAGAAGACTACACTGTAAACAAGGCTAGACATCATTACTGTGCAACATTTGGAACTAAATGCAGGATATACATTATAACTTACTCTTTACATGAGGCTCCAGAACAACCACCTTTTTAATTATTATTTTTGTCATGAAGATCCATCTCCTTAAAAGACACATGACAGGTACTGAAAGATTTGAAGAATCGTCGATAAAGGTGTTAATATTATTACTTCAAGAAGTTGATGCTTTAAAGAGTTTAAATGCAGTCAACTTGCAAGATATTTTCTCTGTGCTGTCCAAAATCAGAAGCAACATATCTTGTGGTGACTGCAAGTGCACCATAAATGTTATAGATGGTCGGAAGCAATGCGTTAATTTGTCAGATTCTAAAATGGCTGAGTAACCACTAAAAAAATAACTTACTAAGTTTGTATGAATAAATTACATCAGTAGTCTTTGTACAAAGTACCATCTAAGACCAGGTTTTACATTTACAGTAATTAGCATAAGGTTAATCTCTGTCAGTCAACTGCAACTGTAATGGAAGACAGTGAGAGCCCTTGAGCTTACTATATGCAATACTGCAAAAGCAATTACATTTCTCTGCCTGTTCTGGAAGTGAAGTTTTTTGATAACAGCCAGCCAAGTTCATTCCTAGTGATGCAGAATACCAATGGTAAAAAGGTAATAGCTTCAGGGATTTGTCTATTTGTTATCTCCAAACAGAATCAATTTCATGTTTATATATATGTAAATATGTATAAATATTACTGCACCTTGTTGAACCTTAATTTCTAAAAGCATTTCCAGAAAACATACTTGATCCATGCAATAAGTAATGAAAAAAACCTTTGATTTAAACCAAATAGCCTCAAAACTGACAAATGACATGACACTGAGAAAATGAAATGTTAATGACACTGTACTCTTTGATTCAGTCCCCATGATTTGTAGGCAAATCCTAAACTATGCATCAAACACGATACAGAAAGAAAGTAGCAAATTCCTTTCTAACCAGAAAATCACCTTAATATCAGTTCCTTTGGGATGGATAATCGCAAAAGAAAAACAAAACTTTGTTCATTAGCACAAATCACTGAGAATATCTGATGAGGTCTAGGTTAAGCTAGTGATCACCTTTAAGCTAGTGATCACCTAGTGGTCAACTTCAGCCTTTTTATCGTCTATGATATGTGTTGATAGATAGTCCCATATAAAACACTATATATCATCTTGCACCATTCCTGCAGGACACTTTGCTGCAGAGCAGCTATTTAGGATCCTATAAAACATTGCAAGCCCCTTCTTTTTTCTTTAAAGCTGTCTAGATATATTGGCAGTAGTAAGCAGGAAAAAAAAAATAATTGACAATCTGTCTCCACTTTTCCTAGGAGAAAGCATTAAAATAATGATGGAGCAAAGTTTATAAAGAGCTAAAATTGTGCAGGTGGACAGAATGATTCCTATGGCTTCAGGAAGGCATAAAAATCTGACACATCTGAGGAGGAATTAATGAAAGAGGTAAAACTCATCTGAGGGAGGATTAAGGGTCTGTGGGCTGCTTCTTCAGCTGGAGTGAACTGGCACCACTTCTTGTATCTTCCAGTGGCTTCACTGGTCTACACCACAGAACCAGTGGAAAAAAAAAAAAAAACAGAGCAGGAAAATATTTCAGCTGGGTATCAGGAAACATTTCCCAGTGCCATCTATCACACTGTGAAATAATCCCCCAGGACAGTAATGAAAATTCTGTGCCAGACTTCAGAGATGAGGTTTTTAGTAACACAGGAAGGTAGGTAAGGCTCAAAGAGGTATTTCCTACCTCGAATATTCATGAATCTATAGTAAGGACTATTATTTATTTCTTACAATGTTTTCCTTTAGCATATACCCTATTTCTAAAAACCTTCTTAAACCTTATATCCAGTTAATATCCCCCACAAGCTATTTATAACTTGTTTGATTCAACAAGTATTTGCAATGCTCAAGTATTCTTTCTATTACACCAGGGACGAGGCTGGCAATATAGAGATGGTTACAGTATTAAACACTAAGGCATGCATGTAATAAAGGCAGTTGGTTTTCCTTTTAAAACAAGATTTCTCACTAAAGTCTGCCTGAAGAAACTTAAACCTACATATTCCCCAACCACCAGGCAAGAGGCCATTCTTGCAAGCGGAAAAGCTCCTTCCCTCTTCTATTACAGCTGCTTTATATTCAGAAAATATTCAACACCTATGATTGCTTTTTTTCCACTGACAGTTAGGACACACTCTTAATACAGGGTAAGATTTAGGGTTTGCAATGCATCTTAAGGTTGGCTTAAACAAATTATTCAATGGCTGGGTCTCCAGGATGGTGGAGGCCCCCACCCACCAGTCCCACCCCAGTAGGATGTCTTCTAAAAGGGGCCAATGACTTTTCTGTTCCCTTTGTATTAAACAGAAATGGTCACCCCGTGCATCTCTATTCTGTGAGATAGACTTAGATCAAACCCATAGGATCAGAGGACTTGTCAAAGTAACTCCTGCTTTCTGCATTCCTGGGGCTACCATTTCAGACAGGCACCAAAATACTCGGATTATACTGTAAAACAAAGTCACTGAAGCTGAAATTGACGTGCATGGGAAGTTTTGATATGAAAAAGCCTTGACTGCCTTTATGTTGGTAGTTGTCCATGACTTGAAGGGAACTAAAAATGAGCTTTTCCAGAATTTTGACAAAGACATTTAAATTCTGTCTGAATCATACTCTGGATGCGAAAGGCTTTTCAGCTCAGGCCCCAGAGCAGGAGACTGTTCCTTGCCTTGCACTGCAATAAGCTAGCTTGCACCTATGGCCAGTTAGAGCAGTTTACTTTTCTTTTTGTCTTTTGCCATCTCTAGTTAAAGAACTGTGGTATAAATCTGGACAATAAATAGGAAGACACCAGATTTGTTTTTGACTAAACAGACCAAAAATAATCTACATGCCGTAAGAGTACAAGGACTGTTTTCATACATTGCTGATATGTTATCCTAAGGTTTATTACAGGATCTTCAGAGGAGGGTTTTCAGGGTGAGGGAAAAGAGCAATCTGACCCTGACAGCAAGTCTGTCAATGAACATATGATGTTCCGATATGACAGTACCAAGCGCTTCTGCCCACTGGTGTACAATGGGCCCTGGAGATGCTCAGTACCTCCTGTCAGTTAGAAAACTTTAGATGCTTGTATGTCCCTACCCTAACCCAGCTATTCCCTTATGTGCAGAGGAAGGGCTGTGGTACTGAGTAGCAGAAAGGCTGTTCAACCAGCCTAGGCTATTCAATAACACTTGGTGTCATTTTCATCTTATCTTTCTCTGAAGGCATTGCCAGGAATTTTTACGTGTCTACAAATCTCCTCTCAAAAGACGATGGCCAAGTTCATTACTCTAGGTGTCTGTCTAAAAAAGTAATTCTCATACACAGCCACCAAGGACCGTATGGGGCAGCTGCCGTACGAATGCTTGTTCACTTACAGCCTGGCTTTAACTGTCAAAACCGATAGGGCTGTGGATTTACTGCTGTGATTTGTGCCCTCTCCTTTCTTAAATATTTTTTTTCCTCTTTACATGGCTATTGTCACCACTCCCGTAATGCTGAATTGAATTTAATCACCAAAGGCAAAGATTTGAATGTGCAGGCTCTGCTTGGGAAAGACCATGCTGGGAAGCCCTCCAAGCTCTCTGGGAAGTCAAGTACCCCATCAATGCCTCCACCAGACCTGCGGGGCATGCAACTGCTTTCCACTGATGTTAGCAAAGGTTTGGAACTTTTGCCCCAACTGTCCCCACCATTGGCCACTAGCGTGCATCATGCTAAACCACTTGTGTTCATAAGAATCAGATTGGGAAGGCAGACAAAAATGAAGATGTCCTTCCAAGATTTCCCTTTGGGTCTGTGAATTAAATAAATAAATAAATACATTTTTACAAAGGCAGGGTGGGGGTGCATGGGGAGGAGAAGGCAGACAGCTTCGTGGTCTCATGCATAAAACTGATTTTATTTAATAAGTTCTAACCAAAGCAAACAGAGGCTAACAGTTTGGGGTTTGGTTTTTTTTTTTCCCCACTTCATACTACTTAACCTCAGGCAATTGCCCAGTTGAGCCAACTTGATTTGCAGAGCCTGTAATCCAGCAAGCAATGTGACTGAGAGAAGCAGTCTCTTCCCAAAACCCTGCTGCCCTTCTCACTGCACCTGCAGGCGCAGCTCTCCTCTGGCCTGACTCCTTCTCTACAGGTGATGTGCTTTGCCTCCTTAGTGCAACTGTCCAGCTTTTTGCCTTTCCTTAAGTAATGTAGATTTTTTCCCTGAAGAATTAAGTTGCCTCTGCACAAAACAGTCTACCAAAAAAAAGCACTGCCAATGACTCCTGATTTCATTCCCATAAGTAAAAAGCAAAGGGAATCAGATGAATCCTAGGCCAGAAGCAATGAGGCCGAGTATCTGGTTAAGATGTGCTGTTGCTAAATGTGTTCACCTGCTGTGGGTGCCATGGTCAATACCTTTGACCAGTCTCATGGATTTCATTCTTGTCTCTGTCACTACGTCTTGGGCAAGTCATACTTCAGCTTACCCTTGCATCTAAAAGGTTTGATTTTTTTCTTGGTGGGGAGGCTTGAGGTTTGTGGAGTACGTCATTCTTGGTGATGCAGCACAGTGTGGCTATATGCATTAATAAGATCTATCAGGTGAGATGTAACCCAGTCCCTCTCCTTTCCTACAAAGGAATGCCCTTACTTCTTTATTTGTAGACAGAGTGTCCTTTGTGAAATTATTCTTGTTTAAAGAAAAAAACTACTCCTTCTGTAAAGATTTTATGTTGCAAGGCACTTTTTTTTCTAGAACTGAATTGTTCTGCATTATGATTTTCTAACAGAAATGGAAAACTAAATGAGAACAATCAACTGGCTTCGCTGTTCCTGTAATTCCAGTAAATTCTTGCAAGCAATTATGCAGAGTTCTTGCATAATTTTACTGCTTCAATTCATACCCAGCGGAGTATATACACTATGGAGTTAAGTAAAATTCAAGCAACGAGAGTGAGGCATTTCCACATATTTCTGTCCCTCACTTTCGTGAAAAAAAGAGCAGAAAAGTTCTTTGCAGCCCAAGTGAATTTTTCATTGATTCTTTGAAGGAAGATGGACTGACTGGTCCGGTCTGTGAATACATACTCGTTAAGTACTTTGAATCTCCTTCTGACAAATTACTACTGGGAGAAAAGCATTTATTAAGTATATGTAATTCATCCCATTAGCATAAAAAACTTTTCTCCATATTTCTTAATTTTGTTTTCCCAAAACAGAGTGGTTTCCAAGGAGAAAACAGATAGTTCCTTTTATCACACAGCCAGTTTTTTTCTGAACTTGTGATCGCCGTCTCTCAGGACATGTCATGTCCCTTCACATTTTTTCCTGTTCTGACTAGGAAATCATAGAGACCATCCTGAATTCACAAATGCAGCAGAGAGAGTAACCTTCCAGGACTATTCTCTTCGATAAGACAATAAAGGAATATACAAACTGTGTGGTCAATCCCACTGCAGTAGTGATGTCTAAATGGCAATGTTCCCTACCAGGAAGGGGTTATGGTTATTACAATTTGGAAATTGCTATACTTAAATTTCCATAATTAAGAGTACAAATTGAATGCTTTCATAATCATTTTATCCTTTATTGTTCAGGTGAGAAACATGAGCAGAGACTTGTTAGCTTGCCAAATGTACCAGAAAGAATATTCAGGACATAGTAGAATATTTAACCAGGTTGTGTGAAAGAATGACTTCGAAAAACATGAAAGAAAGACAAAAGTGTGCAAGGTAATAAATGCCACTGACATACTTAACATGCTGAAAGTCCTCTTTCAGACTGGAACCCCCTGTGTTATCAATCAAAAAGAGCGGCTCTTAAAATAGTCTAACACTTTTCACGGGTGTAGGAATGTCACTGGCTATTTCTTGAGACTTTGCCCAGATTTCAGTCTACATTTTCTCTGCATTTTCACTTGTGTATATCTTGAACTTCTTGTCTAAATTTAGTGCTGATACCTCTGTTCCACACCAAAGATAACTCTGAGCAATGAATGAAATAATTTGAAAGGCGATAAAATAACATTGCAGCAATCTGAAAAGCCAAAGTATCTGCAGATTTAAATTGCAGTTTCCTGTACAGAGAGCTAAGGAAATGTAAGAACTTACCACATCTACATTTGAGCTTCTTCAAGGCTCCATTATGGTCAAAGAAGAGAGAATAGGCACGTCTTAGTACACGATTCATTTCACCGTAAGATAGGCATCTAAACTACATTAGAGAGTAATGCCTGAGAAGTCCCTATTTCTACCCACTGACTATGACAGGAGTCTAGGCAACCTGTTCAGATGTAAATGCAGCTGTCCAAACTCAGAAGAGATGAATCACAACCTAGTGACTAGCCATGTTAACTAAAATAAGAATTTCTACATTTCCGATTTTAGGGAATGAAGATCAGGTAATTAAAGCAGGATTAGACTCTAAATTAGTAGGAGAAAAAGGATTGTAACTTGGGGCCTACCCACTCTCAACTCTTTGATTATTCCCAAAGAATAGGAAGTAGAATATTGACACCTCCTGTAGGTCTCGAACACCTAGAGCTTGACTTTCACATCCAAAGTTCATACCATAGGTCTTAAATAAACTAAAATGGTACTCTGATAGTTTCTTTACAATTTCTGTATTGAAATCTCATGCTGGCACCTGAAATTTCTGTGGGAAGGAGTGCTGAAATGCCAGAACAACCAAGAAATGGGCATGAATGTCTTTTTTGTTTTGAAGAAAACATAGCATAAGAATGCCAGAAGGCACTACTAGAAACTAAATGTCATTTTCCATTAGTTACATAAACGGCAAAACCAGGGTAAGTCAGATGCTAGAGGTTGTTGAATCCTTACTTATTGGCTCAGTCCAGGGTGGTTTATGTCCTTGGACCAATTTTCCTCTCCTATCTTTTCACTGGGAAATAGTTAAAATCAAAATATCATTTCCAATTACCTAGTGGAATCAAACACTATGGATTTGGCATCAGGATCAGTAAAGACTTGACATCAAAAGGGCAACATCAATCGCAAGGCAGTATTGCTTGTGCCAACCTGAGGTATGGCAGCGACAGATTCCTCAGCGGTTTGGGATATCAAATTTTTGGAATGGATTTGAGATGGCAAGCTCTCAGCTAAAGGCACACCACCAAGGCATTTGCAAGCCGAGGCTCGCTATCTCCCGGGTGCAGGGACCAACTCTCCTCTTCCCTGGGCCCTGGGATCATCACTTATTCTCCAACCCACTGAGCACCATGTGCTTGTGAGGATAACATTTACCTGCCACCTTGCTTTAGTTAAAGGAGTAAAGTGGGTTTTTTCACCTTGCCTTGCTTTTTTTGTGTGTTCTGTTTTCCTCCCTTTTGCTAGGTGCCAGACATAAACAAGATAGCATTAAACAAAATGTTATGGGCAACCTTTTAAGAGCCACTGTGCTGGGAACCCTTTTTACAGTCCAAATGAAACACATCATGTCTGGAATGGTCTCTCTTGAGATTATAGACAATTTCACAAAAAACCACATGGGCACACCATGATGTAAGGCATTAAGAAAAAAAATAGTAGTTTTAAGAGTATTTAATGGGATGAAATTTCCTTCCCATTTCTTTCTCTACTGCAGAAGTACCTCAGCTAGTGCCCAAAGTGGTCTAGCTACCACCTGCCCAAAGCATGTCCAAGGAAGGACAGCAAGTAAAATACACTTTACCAGCCTATTACCTGGTGAATGATTTCCTAAAGCACAGTTGTTTCCCAGGATTATGTCTATTCCTTCTTCCCTAGTGAATGACCTCACTACGAGTGATATTCATCTGACCAAATGCAAAGGTGTCCAGAATAGAAATCCACATCTGAGATGCAGTTATCCCTCTCAAAGGTAAAAGTCTAATATGGATCAGGCTAATCATGCTCTACAATTCATGTGCTTGGTTTTTTTTAATTGACTGTAAAAGAAACTCACATTAATTTCTCACTCAGGGAAATATTCTTACCTAGGGCAAGACTATGCCTACTGCAATATTGTGTAGAAAAGCCGATACATATAAAGGTCAGTTTTCACTACAATACCATGGATTCTTGGTATAAGACCAAAACTGCCATGAGGCACCACACGAATTTATCATAAAATCAAAACTGGTAGGGTTTCATATGACACATAATTACATTATGAAACTCACTGCCTCAGGAAGTTCCAGATGCCAAAAAGAAAAACAGTTCAAAACCCAAGAAAATACATCCACGGTGAATAGATCCATTCATTTACACTAGGGGCAGGAGGAATAGGAAGGCACAGGAATATCTATCCTTTTCCCCATGCCTTTTTTCCTTAAGCGTGAACTGCAGGCAACAGTCGGGGACGGGACACTGGGCTAGATGGATCTCGAATCAAGTCAGTATGTCCATTCTTATTTTCGGACCTAACATTGCCAACACTTTTCTTATTGCAGCAAGCCAAGCAAGGAATATTATAACCCTGTCTCACACACACCATTTTTCCTAAGATTACCGAATGCAGGTTAAAGCTCAATTTTACACCAGGAAACACACCCAAAGCACGAACACAAAATGCAAGCATCACCCCACCTGCTTTTACAACCCTACTTCGAAACATTTGTGCTTGATCCAGTTCCCTATTCCTGGTACATTATTTCAGTACAGATATCTACTGGTGAGGACAGTTAGTGTAGGAGCCAAACACCTACTTTACATTATCCATTCTGTTTGTCATCTATGTGACTCATCGGCAGTAGGCTCATCTTCCATCCTTTTGGGCAAGGTTGAAAAATTGCTAAGAATAGCAGCAGAACTCAACTGCACAGTGTTTTTCTGTGGAACGCAAATCTTAGACTGTGACTAATGCTGCAAATTGAATTTTTACCTCCACCTTGTTAGGGAAGAACACAAACAGTAAGAGATAAGGCTGCTTTTTATAATGCTTCTTGCTACTGCTTTGTCCCTGTCTCTTCATTTCAAGGCAGTGAAATACCAAATCATTACACAAAACCCTCTCCTAAAACCCCTGCAACTATTTTTCGGAAGAATCAGACACATGGGGGTTTCCCAATAATAATCGGGACCTCAGTGGCGAGCTATCATTACAAGACAAAATAGCACACAAGCTCTGACATCTTTGTGATAAAAAATATTTCACATATGGCATATTCTTTTTTTTTCTGGTCCCCCTCCCAGCCACCCCTCCTCCTTTTCTTTTAAATCACTCATCAGGTTCACTACTGTGTTTCAGCAGTGACTCTTGCTACACGTAACCAAATCTGAACTTTTATGAGAAACTGAAGTGGACCCATATTGTTCACATTAAATACTTCCCTTGGATGACTGAAAGAAGTATGCTAAGGTAGAAAATTTGTCATATTAAGCTACAACAATCTCTTTTGAGCCCTTTTAAATCAGTTCTATGGGAAAAAAAAGTGAAAAATCCAAATAAGCACAATAATCCTAATAATATTTTGCACTAAATAACTACCATTCCATTTGTCCCATACTAATCCAGAGAGCAATGAATTACTAGTATGTTCCAGTACATTCAGTGTAAATTAATTATTTCAAAACTGGGTAGAAATATACCCCCACCCCCAAAAGGGAATGTTCAAATGCTGCTAAAAAACAGGAAATAGTTACAGCCATTTACAAGAAAATCCTTCAAAAATCCCCCAAAGTCTCCTGTTTTGGGTTTTTTCCTAAATTTTGCCTGTGTTTACTGCAGCCAAGCCCATATAGAGCGCCCATAAGAACAGACATCACCAGGAGCAGGGACTATTTCAATATGCAAGCCGGCTTGGTAGGGTAGACCTGTGTTCAGTAGTGGTAAGCTTTAGAAAAATATCTGAAGTTTCAGTGCTTTGGGTTCTGTTGCTGGTTTTTTTAATCAACACAGGACAGTATATAATCAAAACTGGCTGCATTTGCAGAAAGGAAGCCACATGAAGCTGAGCACTAGCAAACAACAATGTGAGTGCTTTTTCTAATGGCAAATGCAGGCACCGCTTACATTCATCTCTGCATTAGCAGCCAATCGCACAGTGCTTACAACAATCATTGCCATGGAGTTATCAAATTTTTCAACCGCAAATGCTGATCCCTACGGAGATTAAATCACAAAAGCAATCCAAACAAAATCAGTGGAGTGCTTCTAATGAAGTGTGTGCATAGATCCACACAAAGTCGTAACCCCAAGTATTTATCAGACAGGAATGGGGCTGGTAACCAAATGCCAAAAAAATAGATGATGTGTCAGAAATTAAAGACTAACACCAGTCAGTCTGTTGTTGCTGTAAGTGACAGAAGACAACTGAAAGGAAAATAAAGGAACCAAAACATAACCTTGTGAGATCCCACAAACAAACAGGGCGACCACACAATCTAATTTGTGTTATCTGATATTACTCCAGGCTTCTTAATGCTGAAAAAAAAACCCCAAGGTTATCTCAAGACTCAAATAAAGAACTGGTCACAGGCCTGAAGAGCGCTGCAATGCTGTGAAAGGACAATTCTTGTTATTGTGCCCAAAGCTCCCGTCAGGCTGGAGCACAGCGGCTGCCTCACATGCCTGGCATGCAGTGAGCTGGAGTGACACAAATCCTGTAAACACTTCAGAAGACAAGGGAGAACAAGAGGTCAACCAAAAATGTGACATATTGCCTAGTGCTGATGGGTGAGAATGCAGCCTCAGCACTGAAAGAACAGCAGCAAAGGAGGATTGTCTGCGGATGCTGGAGAGAGATTAACCATGGAAATAAGCATAGCAAAATAAATCAAGCAAAGAGCTGAAGCGTTCTCGCTTGAAGATATGATGGAAAATATCACTCCTGGCTTCCTGAGTAGAAACATGTCTTCTAGTTATATGGCCATCCTGGGATATAAAACTCTTCTTTATGCCTATCTATATAGATCAACATAAAATCATTTGGGTAAGACCGAGTGACAAGTGCAGTCAAGTGCTTTATAGAAAAGTGCCGGAGGGAAAGGAGGGAAGTTTTGTTTACAGTTCAGCTAGGCTCAGGTATGGCAGTCAATGGCAAAACTTGTTTGTACAGAAAGGAGAGTTGCCCCTAGTATCACTATCAACCCACGTGGAAAGCTGTGCTAACGAAGCCAGCAAGCAAACGCAACGTCAGGAAGGTTTTGGTCTCCTTACTGAAATCCCTTATCCTGCAATATGTGAAAAAGTAAACTTTTTCTTGGAAGAGGCTTCCAAGTGTCCAGTGGGGAATTAACAGATTTGGGAGAATCACGTCATCAATGTGAAAGGTTGTTATAAGCACGTTAGCAGAAGGAGTTTCTCCTGTTACGCCGTGCTTATGAGTGTTCTGGCAAGTAATTTGTTAATTCTACACAATTGTTTACCAAAAGTGTGAGGAAATTTAATATTAAGTGCAAATGATGAAGTATTAAATCGATCAATAAAATGCAGCTATTCACGCATGTCAATTATTAAAAGGATAAGGCTGCAGAATATTCAGCCTGTCACATCCCCTATTTTGTTTCTTTTTCTCTAGTCCCATGTTTCTCGAACATTTTTTATTCACACTTATCTATTTAATTTTCACTCCCACCATCTTTTAGTGGTTTTACTTTTTTTCAATAGTAATTATCTTTTTTTTCCCTCTTCTTTCATTTCTCTGATTTCTGGCTCCTATTACTTCTTCTCCACCTTCTCATAATGATTTTTAGGACTCCAACCTCTCCTGTCTTACTTTCCACTTTCTTCCCAAGCCTCATCTAATGCGTGCATTACAACTGTGTCTGTAACCTGCAGTGTAGTACTAAAAAAGTTTGTGGTGTACACCACATTGCTCGGGACTTCAACCAGATTAATTCAGCTACTAAAATTGGAATTTTCACATTTTGCCACAGCACTGCTGAGTGCAAACACCTCCCCCAGACTCACCCCACTTTTTACTTCACCAACAGTACTGATTACCGATTTACTTTTCCTAACAGTACTGATTTCTCTGGTCTACACAGGGAAAGAGTAAAACTATTTAGCTAAATCCCGTTGCTTCAGGAAACTACTAAGTGCTGAAACTCCTACCAAAACCAATTTAGCAATTCAAAACAGCACTTAGGCCTCAAAAGTGCTCCTAGGTTCAACTTTTCAACCTTGTCTTTACTCCTCTCCCTTTCAATGTCCAGCCTTTTTCAGCATCTGCAAACCCATATGTGCTGAAATCTGGGGACTAAAAAGTCCTTTGGTACCTATGCTACCATCATTGCTTGTCCAAAGGTGCTACTCCCTTGGCTCAGCTCAACACTGAGGTGCTCATCTCACACCCAAAGACAGCCTGTGATTGATTAATCAGGTATCACAGACCCACATCTCCTGATAGGCAACACGCAAAGCTCAGGAAAAGCCACATTATGAAACCAGGCACTGTGGAGCACACCCAGGCGCCAGAGGCATTTCCAAGGGTGCAACATCGCTGTTCAGCTGGAGGAGGGCAGAGCTAATGGACCAAAAATGTAAACTTAACAGGTGAGAATATAATGAAACAAATGTGAAGAGTAACAGGCTGTTCCAAACAACCTTCACTGAGAAATAAATGGTTGTTCTGCATCTATTTTTAAATGTTTAAAAGCAGCTTTCCATTTCTTTGTGGGTTAATAGTTCCAAATACCCTAAGTACTCACCATGCCACATATTGCCTAGCTAGTCATTTCAGTCATTTTCTAAATAACTGATGTCAACATACAGCTAACAGACATAAATGTACTTTCCGATGATTTTTCTCTAAGTCAGGTATGTTCATTCCTTTGAAAAGAAAGCAACAGCAAAGAAAACATTTCAAGCTTATAATGTAATTACAGTTTTAAAATGCCATTAAACTGCTTTAAAACTAACTCCTTTTCCACCATAAAATGACACACAAGTTGTAATTTATGGTAATAACTTTCTGTTTATGAAATCTACATATTTAAAATTACACACATTTAATTAGAGAACTATTTATTGAATTCAAGAATATAACAAATATTGGGATGTTCAGAAATTAATTAGAGGGGGAAAAATGAGCTGTTTACAGTCTTCTGAAGATTGTTTCAAGATCACATGAAATAGTGCTTTTTCCATATATTCAATAACAGCTTAAAATAAACACTTAAGCATGACCTGAAAGACATTTACAGAGAATTCATATGAAGAATTTAGTGTACAGTAGCATGTGCAGTGTGTTCTGGAGACAAGAATAGTCACTGGTTACGTATTGGCTCCCAACCTTGAGCTAAGTGGCCCTGATGTAGATGATTCATGGGTGATATTGCAACATATATCATATAAAATTACAGTATTAGCAATGCTAATGATGATGCAAGGATTATTAATACTTACACAATGATTTAGAGTCTCCATTGGTTTCCAAAACAAGCATTTTGAATCTTGAGTATTATCTGACTCATTTTACTCTATGTTCAATAAGGTGGAGCACTAAAATCTCTCTCCCAATTTCCACCACTCCCCAGATAAAAGAAGAAAATGTGGCTACAACACATCCCAGAATGGCCGGCTTCATTCAGAAGAAGGCACAGTCACACTCCAATCAAGTCTTAGTCTCTTGAGAGTAAAAGCTGCTGCACTGAGCTCAGACACACCTACTAATGCTTCAAAATACTTTTGGGTTCTGCTTCAAAAGTGAAAGGTGGTTTACAAAACAGCTTATCAGCTCCCTTCACACTTTCTACCGTGAATGCTGTCCCATACCTGCATAGCCAAATACGAAAATACTGTTCTTCATGGTTTGGCATCTGTTCTGCTGTAGGGCACTATTCCAGACATGCCACACAGATCATCACTTTACCTAATATAGTCTATATGCAAGAAGACACACACATGTAAGTAACAACAGATTTACTGGAAAATTATAATCTGCTCACTCAGACATTGATTGAAATGGTTTATCTGCTTTTGAAGGCACTCAAATATTTTGGGGGTCATTGGCTAACCCTCTAAATCAGTTACATGAAATGAATATTTGATAAATTCTTGGACTACACATGTAAGCTGCTGGATATCTGTTTAGAAATTGTACCCTCTCACAAACATTAAAAATAAGGTAGCTACAATATAAGACTATGATATATTTCTGCACTTACAAAGGAAGCTGAACAACTACCAAACTGAATTACTGCTGCCCTGAGATAGCTCAGTGAGATAACTACTGGTAACTGTTTACATTTTATGCAAAAGCCATTATTTCAAAGATAATTCCACTATTGGAACAAATTGTTCTTGTTCAAGAAGTCTGATAGAAAACCACTGAAATATTTAAACCTTCTCCTGCATCATTAGTGAAGGAATGTCTAAATCTGTAAGATTTTGTATGAGAACTCAGGAACATTAATTGCAGCGTTACAATATACAATTTCATAGGCAAATTTTTTTTTACAAGATATCTACAATACTCAAGAAAAATAAGACTATGTAAGTAATTCTGTTCTTAAGAGCAATTCCTATCAAGAAAGTTATGCATAAAACCAGAAAAAAGATGCTTTCAGAATACTAGGGTTAACATTTCAAATGAGACTAAGTTCTGAATTTTAAGGAGTCTGTAATGTTAATTGTTACACCTTAGTGAATTCTGAAAATCAACATCAGCATGTGTCAAAACACATCCTGATACTGCAATGCCTGGTCTCATGCCCCTCCCAAGCCTTGCACTGCAGAGAGCATCATGAATTTTATTTCCAGAATTTTTCATTACGCTCACATCTGCAGTATTCGAGCACCTCACAGAGACAGTGATACAGTGCTCCTAAGAAGTCTGACCATTTCTACTCCTAAAAAATTGCTAACATCCACAAATTTTGCTGGTTTTAAGAAACAGCTTTAACTTGTACTGAGTAGTTTTGAGAGTGCCGCTCATACCCCTTCCTGCCAGCGGGTAATTTCTGGGATCACTCTGCAGTGTGCAGAACCATTTTCTGAACTCATCCCTTTGACTGCCATTGTGTGGGAGGGTGAAAATGCCAAGTTTCCTTTTCTTTGGGCATCTCAACTATTTGACTTACATTTTCTGCATATGTCAGGAAGTACATGTTCTGAAAAATGCAAAAATATTCAGTTGGAAACAGAAGGATGAAATATTAGGGTTTATTTTACCATATTTTACTTATAAGATCACTGAGGGTAACTGCTTTTTTGTTGTGATCACATCATACCCTGATGTAGCTGGGGGTGGTAATTCCTGAGCACAAACACCATTTGAGAAGAAAGAAATGACCTGTAATCCTGTTATTGACATCTATGTCGTAACACTTACAAATAAAACAAAGAGAAAATTAAATTTGCTCAGATAATCCTAATTTCCAAACTGTAAAGTGCATTTTTTCAGATGTAGATTCTTAGAAGCTGTAATAATGGAGTCCCTGAAAGCCCCAGGCAATTATCACATGATGCAGCACTGCATCACCACAAGTCATTGCCAAGGTTGGCAACCTTGGAGCCCCTCAGCCCTGACTTCTGCTCCTTAGAAACTGGGGAGGAACCAAAGGCTGACTTCATTACAGGAATAATTTATCATTATAGTCCTTCAGCACATACACTTTCTTTCACAAAAGAGGACACTACAAACTGGGATACCTTGCTATAAAAGCAAACAAACAAACAAACCCCTTCTTGTTAGATTTAGCTACTTCTCTCCTGACAAATAAACCACTGACATTTTCTTGGGAATATTTTTTATATGCAAATGTTGGTGTCAGTTCACCTAATAGATTGTAAAGAACATAACTTTAATGAAAGCTGTCGTATTTTCAACTGAGATCAGCTTCACGACATTAGTGAAAACCTTATCAGAGAGAGAGAGAGAGAGAGAGAGAGACTGTCCTTTTCTGTGCTGGGATTTCAAATACAAATATTTTGCTGTTGTTGTCTCAGACTGAAAAAGGGAGAAGAGTTTTGGCTCGGGAGCTTTGCTAATTACCATCTCTTTGATTATCACTTAGTTCAGTTGATGTCTGCCTTTAGATCTGGATGTATTTCAAGTGCATTTACAAAAGAAGGATATTAAATGACTTAGTCCTTGCTTGAGGCTGAAAAATCTAATGATTTTTTCCTAGCATGTTAGTTATACAAAATCATCACCAACAGCTATATTTGTAAGCAACAGTAAAATGGTAATAAATGTGTTGTCAGTAGCTTTTTATGAAATGTATGGAACCACTATGAAAACAATTTTAAATCTATTCAACAAGGGAAAAAAAAAATTGATAGCTCTTTCCAGAATCTTCAATTGATTTATTTCACATAATTTAAAACCATAACATTTAAAAATCCCTATAATTTTCCCATGTTTGATTTCCAAATTTTCTTCATGATAAGACAAGAAACATGAAACAGCAAAGAGAGAATGGTAATGATTCAACTTCTGTCTCATAGAGACAAATGTAATTTTTTTTTTTATTTCTGTAAATATGTCAGTTCTGGAGTAATAATACATTCATTTGTGTACAATTCAAGATATTAAAAGCTTCAGTCTCCTGCTTTCCACTTTTCAGAATCTTGAACAAACTAAAAGCTGTTGAGCAAACGTAATTTTTCACCAAAATTCAGAAAATCTGGTTTTGTCACTTTTCCTCAATAATAGATCTTCATTAGTTCAATCTATATTTAATTAATCCTTTTCAATTTACCAGGTAGGGATCAATATAGTAAAAATGCCATCAGAAAGTATTTTGCAGTATGAACTACTACATGTCACCATCAGTCCTTTGGAAAAAGCTACCCGTTAACTCTCACCAACCAAGTATTTAATGCAGAAAGGTTTCCTGTATGACCATCACATTCAATCAAGACCAATCTTGTCTTAAAACAACATCATCAAATAGATCCGATGAGAGCATGACCACTGCCAAAACAGAAGACGCACTTTTTGCTACTGGACAAGACATCTCATAGCTCATCTATTTCTAGATATTTCTATAGATCTATTTCTAGAATTCTGAAAAGTTAGATGTGAACAAAAATTTCTTACAGAAATGTAGAACCACTGTGGAAAGCCTTCTACCTCTGAACGGACATTGGCCTGCACGTTTGGCTGTGCAGTGTTGTATGTGCTGCAATGGCATTTGCAGGGCTGCATTACAGTAACTCCCTGGCCTCAGCACACCAGAACGTGCTCCCTGGTCTCTCTCCACTTGGACTGGCACAGCATTTGACTCTTAGAAAGGCAGGGAAGCACCTACTACAGCACTTAGCAGGCAATGTGGTGGGTTGACAAGCTTCTTTTTTCCTGCCACAGACAGTCCTCTGTCTGCGGCAGGAAAAAAAAAGTTGCAGCTCTTCTCCCTTTATACAGCAGAACCTGGGCAATTTGTGTAGTGCTCACCTCTGAAGGAGAATCAACAGGAAACAAAGGGTTTGGATGGTCCTAGAAACTAAGGACCACCAGGCATTGCTCCATTTTCCATCCTGTTAGGAAGCACTAGGTACTCACCAGCGCCTCCTCATTTGCCTGCAGCACAGACTCATTCCACACACAGGCTGTTTCCTCAGCCTGCCTTTGCTAACAGCAGTGCAGCAGACTATATATTTTAAAAGTGAAATACAAGCCACCCTCTTCCCACTTTTCCTCGTCCAATGGAATCCACTCCTCAAGGAGAAATGAAAAAACCCAAACATCACTTGACAGACTGGATGCATTATTTAGAGTTCCTTTAACAGTCAACAGTACATTATATGACCATATTTTTAATAAAAAGAGAGAGAAAAAGTAACCACTCCACCACCACCTTTCTTGGGAGATTTTTTTTTTATAAAATGCACTGATAAAGTGAATACATTCACTTTTTGGAGAAATATCAATAAAGTTATTGCATCATTGCTGCCACAACACTAGCTTTATTTCAAAGACAAGCAGAAAAACAGATGACCTGATATTTCAGTCATTTTCCTTTGAAAGACTGTTTTTTCTGAATAAGTTAGTGCTTAGACTTAATGCCTAAAATGCATTTAGGAAAACTATTTTGAGAAGCAATCGTTAATTACCAGCCTTTAAAGAGAATCTAATGATGTATTCAGGGGGGACAATACAGGCAAAACATACTGAAATGTTTTGAATTTCATAGTTGATACAAAGGAAACATGGAAGCATGTTATTGCTTGTCTCCCTGTGGCCCTCAAAGCCTAGGTCAGTTAAGGGCTACCTTCTTTCTCCCTTTCATTAATCACTTCTTTCCTTCTATTCCGTTCATTGTCAAGTAGCTCTATTTCCAAGAATTCATATCAAAGTAAGAGATTTAATGCCACTGCTGTATTATTGAGTGCTTTCAGAATTCAAAGGGCGGTGAATTGAAAGCAGTAGATTTATAATGCAAGAATGAAGAGGTCTTAATGATAAGCACAGTCTCATTGTGCATCCATGTTAAATGCGTTAAAGGTGTCTTGCAGATGGAAAAAGCTGTCAGCATGTTTTGAGACAAATGCAGTAGCTCAGCTTCAAAATCCAAGAATGAAATAAATGTTGTTTGGAAGGGACCTCCAGAGGTCATCCACTCCAGCATCCGGCTCAAAGTAAGACTCCTGCCAAAGCAAGGTCAAATCAGCCATGGTTGAGCCCTGAAAATTTCCCAGGGTGGATAGTCCACAGAACCCCTGGTTGCTGCAGTGGTGCCCTGCGCTTCTAATGAAGGAGCTTTTCCTAGCGTCCATCCCAAATTTCAGTGTTAGCAGCAGTGAACATCTTCCCAAGTATCACCCATAACTCACTCCCACATTCCTGAAGATTACCTTTTGAAAATACATGATTTTTCTCAGTAATGGTCTCTGTATCCAAACTTATTTCTGGAAATGGTCTCCCACCCATTCTAACTCTCAAGCTACATGTGGGTGTCATTCAGGCAAGTACCAAACCAATATCATACCATACCACAGACCAATCTTCTGACTTAACTGAATTCAAGGGAGTTCCAGTGTCTGGAAACATTTCCCAGAACTGTTTTAATTCATCAGCAGGGGCTGTCTCTCCATGCTAATATTCCTTTATTTGCTGCATCCCCCAAAATGCAATAATTTTAATTACACTGCCTACTCAGTTGCAGCAGTTGATCCAGCTGTTACAGGGGCTCTTATCTTTCCTCACTCCAATAAGTTAGAGTATGAAATCGCTACTTGTTCCTAAAAAGCCTCTTTTACCATCACAGTCAAGTCCCTGCAGGAATCTGCTGCCCTCCTCTTCTGAATCCCTGCGTGAGATTGCATGGTAATGTTTCATGTAACCTCCAGCCAAAAATGTGCTGATGACATCTCTCCAAGATAGCTCTTTTCCCACTGATGCAACCAAAGCCTACCTCAAGCATTCCAGCAGCACCTCTGCATGACTGGTGTTAGGTTAGAGAAAAGGTAGCATAAGCTCAAGTAAGGCAAGAGCTAAGTGGCAGGATTAGAAAGGAGGGCAGACCAGGATTCAGCACTTCCCGCTTGCTTTGGTCCTGTTTAATGTCACATCAACAGTGCTAAAAATATGCTGCTACTTGCAGCCCCCAAGTTTATTTCTTCCTCCTCGGCGATCACTTGCTGAAGGAATCCACGCCTCCACACAGCTAGGCAGGAATGCCTTGGCTCTAGGTATGCAAGAGGAAATACTGATCCTCTGGCTGGGGTGCTGTCTCAGCCATCTTCTTATACCTGCACAGCAAGACGCGAGTGCCTCCATGCTAGGATCTTACCAGTTTCTTGCTGTAGCTACTACAAAGCCTCAGTCCTGATCTTCAGAGTTCAGGGGTATTTGAAAGTGTCTCCCATGGCCAACCCTTTTGTTCACCCCTGCTGTAATTTGGGACAAGGTAGCACAAAACACTGTGACAAGTCACCGAGCTGAACTCAGCTGCATGGCAGAAGCTCCCAAAGGAGGTCACAAACAACCTCCAGAGCAAGAAATAAAGCTCTCCTCTTAGATAAACAGGAATCATTTAAATGTACACACTCAGAAAACCTCTGACTCTGTAGGAAGTATGTGTGCTTACTTAGTGACATGCTATGCTGGAGATGAGCGTGATGCTCATACCTCACTACTGATTTATTAAACTGAGGAATGAATTTAGGAAGGCAACATAAGTTTAGGAGTTTCTTTTCTGGGTAGGTGTGTTCTTACAGGAGACAGAAGTAGAAAAGTCAAGATGTAAAGTAAACCAGTTAAGAGGATTTAAACAAAAAATATCTCATTTTACCTCTCACTTTTACCCTCCTGTCTGAACCACATAAATCAGCAGCCTAACAGCCACCAGCCCGTTCCCTGTTAGGGGAGGGAACAGGCAAGGAGGGTGAGGGGTTTGTACCTGGCAGTCCTCCCATATACGTGCCACTGGCTTTCTCACAGAGCGTAACCTGCTGAAGCACCTATACATTCTGCACTCCAGGCTGTATCACTGTGCTTCACCTCCTCTGAACCTCTGCCATCCTCACCCGCAGTGATTACCACCTCCTCTCTCCAAAGAAGATGCCCGGCTGACCTCAGCCATGCCGTTCTGCGGTCTCGCACTGCTGTCCTCACTAGGCATGTACAAGCGCGCTGACCCCGAGCCACGGACAGATGCAAGATACCTGATGCATGAGGGACCTGCCCCTCCCACAGACTCCAATGCAAGTTTCTTGCCCTGAGCAGCAAGCATGTCCCTCCCATCTCAACCTTTCCAGGCTGGCTTCCCTCACCTGCTGCAGTGAATCCAGAAGGGCATTTGCTTGTGGACATCAAGAGGAGAGGCTCAGGGGCTGGTGTGTCATACAGGTATAAGCACGGTTCCTCTCTGATGCCACGGGCAGAAGCAGCTATTCTGTGCTTACTCAACTGTAGAGATTTCTGCTGTTGCTAAAGATGATCCTGTTGTCTGGGAGTTTGACCCCTGCTACCTGCACAAACACAGCCTTGCTCTTCCCTCAACTCCTCTTCCTTCCCTGCTGCTTTGCAGTAAGTTTTTACCGCGCCTCTTCCACAGGTACTGCAGCTGCCCCTGCTCGCAGAGCTGCCCACTCTGAGCACCGCAGCCCCTGTCAGGCAGCCGGCAGTACCTGCCCTGAGAGCCTGGTGCAGACCCGAGGTAGAGTGACAGAGCACTGGCCGTGGACTCCTGCTCCTGGCAAAGAAAGGACAGCCTGAGCCCGGAGGCTGTGCTGCTATCTCTGCCCCTCTGATGCCAGCCCCCACCAGCACAAGAGCAAGGGTGACCTGGTAGAAGAGGTGCCCATGGGGGAAGACTGCACCTGGCACCTCCTGTCATGACCTGGAAGAAGAGGTGCCCATGGTACCTGGCACCTCCTGCCATGCCCACTCCCACCAGTCTCCACCCAGATCTCCTCCTCTTTTCTTCTGATCTTCAAACAACCCTTCCCATCCCACACTCGCTTATCACCTGGTTTAAACATAGCTAAACCAACAACTAACTTGCAAGCAGGGCCAGTCGTCACCGTATTAGTCACCATCTTCCATTCCGTTTGGGCTCCCTTAGGTGGCCAACTTCAGGAAATGGGCTGTCTTCTCCGAGGAGCCTTTACTTCCCACACTTCCCACAGAGAGGACCTAATCTTGACAAGACTCTCTCTTTTGCTACCAGTGTACAAAGATTAATCATTGTTTCACATGGGTGGGCTTGAGCCAATCTGCCTCGCTCTACATGAGCTGTATCCACACATTGGTTGTGAAAAGCAAATGCTAATTCTCTGAATGAGGTCCCGCAGCCCTTTCTTACAGGGTACATCCTCTCATCCAAAAACTAATCTTAATGCCATCTCAAGCAGTACATGGCATTCTTTCTGATCCATATATTCATTTATTTTCTCTATCTGACTGTTCTTCTCATTATTGCTACTTAATGAAACAAGAAATTAAAAAAACAACCAACTTGTAATGCAAACTAAAGTACAAGGATCAAACATTCCCTGTTAAACATACCAATGTAAACATTATTTTCAATGCCATACTTCATGTGCTGTATTTTCAGGGGGAGAGAAGAGATCAAATAGGACACAGACAAGTGTGAAATACAACTAAAATAATTTCAAATAACAGAGGCAATATGCATTACCGGAGGAGGACTTCAGAATGTAAACAGACTATTTTGAGCTGAGCCGTCATTTCGATAGGGGAACTCTAGAATTACTCTGTCCTTCTGAGCTATGCTAAAATCAAAACTATGAAAAGGAAAATCGAGTCCCTCTACTTTGTCCAACATATTTTATAGTGAGTCATTCTATTTTTCCATCACAAAATGGGCCCTCCATTATCCTCCATTTCCACAACCAGCTCACAAAAAGACTCTCTTCAGGATTCCGGCCACCGAGGAGTCTTCCTCCAGGAATCAAGGACAAGAATTCTTTAACAATAAATTTCACAAATATTAAGTGAAATAGCCTGAAGTGGTAGATAATTTTATATTATTTATCTCATCCACAGTAAGCAGTGAATATAAAGGCCCAATACAACTTAATAAAACTGTCTGTGATGTTGGCCTCTATGGATGTTACACTTTGAGCATGAACTGGTCTCTATTTGACAGACACATTGCAATCAGAATATTTTCAGGATGATATAGACTTTGTTCTTTTGAAAATAGGTAGAACAAAGTATACAAACCCAAGATTTGTCTTACACACACACACACACACATATATATAGGTCATAGAACTATGACATTGTAGAAATAACTGAGATGTGGTGGGGTAGCTCACATGGCTATAGTGCTGCAATGGATGGACACAGGCTCTTCAGAAAGACAGTCAGGGAAGATGGGCAGAGGGTCTCCCTGCGTGAAGCAGCAGCTTGAATGTGGGGGGCTCCTGTAGAAGCTGGACAACAGGGCTGGGTGAGCACTTGTCAGTCAGGATCAGAGGAGAGGTCAGTGAGGGTGACATCAGGGTGGGAATGGGCTACAAGCAGCGCAACTGGGGTGAGGAAGTGGGCAACGGTCCTCACAACTTCTTTAAACAACTCAAGGAAGCATCTGGATCCCAGACCCTGTTTTTTATAGGAGTATTTAGCTTCCCTGACATCTGCTGGAGAACCAAATGACAGGACACAAGCAATCCAGAGTATTTCTGGAGGGTATCAAGGATATCTTCTTGATACAGACACTGGATGGGCCAACCAGTGTCATGCATAGCTGGATCTGTTCTTAGAAACAAGGAAGATGTGGTACTCGGCAGCAGGCTTGGCTGTAGCGACTGTGAAATAGTGAAGCTGAAAATCTTGTGGGGGACTGAGGAAGGAAAGTACCAGAGCACAGACCCTGAGCTTTAGGGCTTTAAGCTGACTTCGGCTTATCCAGGAGCTGGTAAGTGGGATCCCATGGTAGGCAGCTTGGAAACACAAGGAACTTGGTAAAGCCATCCCATCTGTGAAAACAACCTCTTACACATGCAAGACTGTCCATGCTGATGTTCGGGAAGACAAGCAGACTTATCAGGACACCAGTGTGGCTAAACAGGGAGTTCATAGCTGAGCTGCAGTGCAAAAAGCAGCACAGGAGGTGGAAGCAGGTGTGACTCAGTGATGTCTTTGCCTCAGCCTTCACCAACAAGGTCTCCCAGACCTCTGTGCTTAGCAGCAGGGGTCAGGGAGGAGGACAGCAACCAGCAGTGTATGAGGATCAAGGCAGGGATGGCTTGAGTTAGCCCAGCCCATACCTGCCTGCGGGAAGGTGGTTGGGAATAGCACTTGGATTTACCAAGGGGAAATCATAAATGACCAACCCAATTGCCTTCTATGATAAAGTGACTGGATTTGTGATTGAGGGGAGAGTGGTGAATGTCATTTACTCTGACTTGCCTCCAACATTGTCTCCCACAATATTCTCATATCCATACTACGACATGACAGCCTGGGTGATAGACTAGTAGGTGGCTAGTAGTGGGCCCTCCAATAGATGACTTGAAGCAAGTTCAGTGGAGACCACCAAGAAGGTCAGGGCTGGACCACTTGCCCTGTGAGAAGAGGCTGAGGGAGCTGGGCTTATTCAGCCTGGAGGAGAGATGGCTCCAGGGGGACCTAACAGCAGCCCTAGTCCATGTGGGAGGTTATTGAGGAGTTGGAGCCAGGGCTTTTTACAGCAGTGCATGGCAGGAGGAAAGAGAAACAGACAAAAATTGAAATGAGATATTTTGACTTGATAAGAGGAGAAAACTTTTTGCCATGAGGACAGACCAGCAATGAAGGAGGTTGCCCAGAGGTTGTACAGTCTCCATCCTTGGAGGCTTTCAAGACCCAACTAGATAAAGTCCTGAGAAGCCTGATCTGACCCCAGTTGCTTTAAGCAGGAGGTTGGGCTAGAGATCTCCTGAGCTCCCTTTGCACTTGAGTTATCCTATGCTCCTGTGAAATATATATAAACAAAGTATCATCCAGTTTATAGGATATAATATTGAAAATGGATGCCTCATGGCACCTGTAATATGAAATAGTTTATGTATTTGCTATACTGAAGTTAAATATGTAAACAGACTTCAACAATAACATGCACAAATATTATCAGTACCACAGACTGACACTACTCCCATGCAGTGTTTGAATATTGACCTGACCTGCATGTAACAAAGAGAAAAGGGCAGACTCTATAAAAGCCCAGGAGGTACAAAAACAGAAAAAATGTGCAAGGAAAAGTGAAATCCATCTAGAAATTGGGAAGAAAGGCATTAAGACTAAAGGGGCAAAGAGTGAGAGAGGTGGGATGGAGAGATTAGGGCTTGGCTGGAAGGGAACGGGGGAAGGGGCAGGAGGACTGGCATGGGGCCAGGGCATTCCTCTGCTGTCAGCAGAGCAACGTGAAACTTGCCGGGCCAGGGCCTCCTCCATCCCCCTTGTTGAGCACTCACAGGGATGCAACCTGCCAGTGCAACAGGGACTCTCCCAGCTCGACACGTTAGGAGGATTTAGCTTTGAAACTATTGAACAGCGGGTGATCTGGCATGGGCGTTAACACGGCTCCCATCAGTGGGGTCCCTGTTTGCTCCAGTTTGCCGTTCTTAAAATTAACAAACGATGCACACAGAGAAAGTCATCAAAAGATCATTTGGGTTCCAAATGAAGCGTTCCGAATTTTGGAAAAGCCTCACTTAAGGTTACGTGTTCGATTCTTTGTGCATCAGGGTGAAGTCCACAATTAGATAATCATACTGTCTGATTACATTGCTGTATATTTTCTCCACACACCAGGTAGAACAAAAATTCAAAGGCTTCCTTTGAAAGCTTTCCTGAAGCTTTGGTGGATTTTACAATTGCTTTTAATTTTGAAGAGTTTTCCTTATATTTTATATATCAACCACAAATTCAAAATGAGGTCACTGTCTAAGCTTCACGATGAAGCTTTAGCAATGCTCTTTCATATTACTCTTTAGATAAATACTTCTTTTCATAAAAAAAGAAAAGGTACTGTAAGGCCAGGTTTCAGCACTTCCCATATTTCCTACCCAATGCACTTTTGCCTCAATGAAGTTGTATTTAAAGCTATTAACTAACACACAAGCTTGCCAAGTCTCCCTTAACTGGGGCTAGTTGAATGAAACCACGAAACCAAACCGACACACCACCGCCACTATTTAAGATAAGTGCTAAAAAATTCAGTGCTAGTTTGTTGCCTTACAAAAATGATGGCCACCTTTCTTCACAGCTTTGCAAAGCCAAGAATAAACTGCCCTTTTTGTGATATCAAGAAAATAACCTTGTTAATGCAAAGCAAATTATAAATTGCACTTCAAGCCTATGCTAATTAGGAATAAGCTGTGTTTTGACTGCACCTTCTCTTAATAAATTTTTTTTGGTCACACCTCTTTTCAGTAAGCTCCAGACACAGGCAAACAATTTCTTCTGCCATTTAGTGATCTGAAGTTATGGAAAATAATGTGCAAAGATGTGACATAATCCCTCAAGAAAAACCCAAGGAAACCACAGACTATTAGCTATCAGTCTGGGTTACGATAGCAAATTGACATTGAACCAGATTTCATTTTTTGCACTTCACATGCACACAAAATGCATTCACAAATTTCCGTAATTTCCACAGAAATGTACCATCATAATTAATTTAACATACATGAATGAAGTTTTAATCTTCAAGGTCAGTGGTTAAAGGAAGACGGGAAATACTCCTATAAAGTACAACAGATGATTTGACTTTCCTTCTTATTAAATTAGAAAAAATAAACCCCCCAACATTTCTCAATATATCTTACCGTTTGCTTTTCCTCTAATGCTTCTCTTCCCGAGACTTTTCTTTCATGTTTTCCCAATTCCATTTCCCAGGAGAAAAAACCCCAACACCCTAATATCCTGAGGAGAAGTGATTTAACCTGGCTACATGTTAGATTCCCCTCTACTTTTGGAGTGGGGAGAGAGGAGTATCAGGCAGCGCTGTGGTGATTTCTGGTCAGCGCATGTTTCCATTTATAGCCGTCAAAAATCCACAAATAGAAGCGTGGAGAGAGGGCAGGCAGCTGCCTCCAATAACAATAAATGTTGGTTTGGCATCACAGCAAATTACTCAGGAGGGATTTTGGTTACCAGCCCCACTCACACACCCCCTCGCCCCCTCTACCCCAACAGCTCATATTGAGAAGGTCCATGAAAATGAATAGCTATGTCTCAGTAGCACTAACTTTTGTTCTGGAGATTATTAAGCAAGTAAAACAACAAATATGATCAGCTTGCACCACATGTTGTTATGAAGAGACAGAAAGCATATGGAACGATAGTTTAAAATGGTGCTTTAGCATGACTATTGATCTTTCCTGTTGAGTGTTTGGGACTGAGCTGTCCTAATATGTGCTCATGTAGCACATGTCCTAATATGTGCTCCTTTTCTACTATCAGGACATGAGATCTTCTTGGATTTTCAAAATGCAGAAAGAATTGCAAAACTTTCAGCAGGCACTATGAGCACCCCTAAATACAAGAAACGACTGGTGAGCATCTAAAATGGAGTGAATACCCATACAGACAGTGGCTGTGGAGTCTGTCAGTTGACTGCAGAAGAATAACCTGGCTCTGGTTCACAACGATAAAGTCAGGAGGCCAATATTAGAAACTGCAGCGTGGGGGGAACCTCTCGGCAGCTCTTCTGCGGGTGCCAAGGTTTATAACACACCCTCCGGTTGCCACATCAACTGGGCTCACGTTGTCGCAGGGGCGATTACAGGCGAGGCTGGTTCTGCATGTACCAACAGGGGAAGGGGAAGCGGAGTGACACAGAATCACACTCAAAATAGTTGTTATGAGAATATGCTCACTGGTCAGCCTGTGGTTCATTAAGAAAAGCATAGCTCTTTGTAAAGCTGGCAGTTTAAGCACCTCGCTAAATCCCTAGTAAAGAAAACACACATCCTTTCCCTCCCGTCCCCTCAACACATTGGTAAAAGAAGACTCTTCCAAAATAAATAAATAAATAGATAAATAAATAACTATAAAACTCTTCTTCATCTATCATTTTTCAATTGTCTTTGCGGAAATGACAGCCAAAATGAGGCACACTCCTTTCTACTCTGCTTGTTTCTGGATAGGTGCTATACTCACGTGAGCTTTAGAGCCTCAAATAGGAAGAAAAGGCAGTCGAAGTTGTCACGCAACGGTCTATACTTTACATATGAAAAGTTGACCAAAAAATAAAACCTTAGAGTGTTCCTGTTCCAAAACATTCTTCAGAACAAAGTAAGTTACTCTGGTGACAATATATTTCTTTAGCCTCTCCTTTACCTTTGTTTTCAGAAGCGTAAGGCAGCCAGCCAGAGTGTGGCGAAGCAAACACAAAGAACCAGTCAAATCTACAAGGGCTGCTGTAGCAGCAGGAATAAATATGAGCTTGATGTCACAAGCATAAAAATACACCTCGCTGCGTCTCTTGGAAATGCTGGGATAAAAGGAACAGGAGTAAGTGACAAAATACCCAGAGGAAAACTGTAGTTCTTCCCCACTCTTCAGCAGGAAGACAAACAGTATTAAGAAGTTCGTATCTCCAAAATCTTTCCTGTGAGGCTGACACTGGCCCCTGTGGCAAGGGACTTGCATAATGCCTTCATACCACTTAACGTCCCCAAAGGAGGTCTTCAGCTTACATTACGCTGCTGCTTACGTTTCCAACCATTCCTGTGGCACAGGTGAAAAACCTGGAGCGCCTCCGCTCCCGTTAACCTGTCCATTTGCAACAGTTTTGAATCCCAGGCAAGGACCAGAGCATCTCAGGCGGGCACGTTCGGCTGCATGTGCTCAGTGTGCTCCCCAGCCCCCTCCCACTGGTGGCTGGGATACCCCGGTTGGCAGCAGGCTCCCAAACGGCATCTCCCAGGGGAGTCCCCCCTTCCTCTTGCTGGGAAATGGACACCTCACGTCGGTAAAAGCAGAGCAACAAATCAGCAGCGTAGGACTCAAGACATATTTAAGTCCATACAGACTTACACCAGCACTGGCAGATTTTATCTGGAGTTTATACTGTGTGCAACTTAGCACTCATACTAACTACCCTAAAACTTAATCTTCACTTTCATACTCTCTGCTTCCAGAGTCTTGAACCATTTTCACATGTCAGCTCACCCAAGTGACTGTCCAAAGGCAATCGCTACAGAAAGACCCAAGGAAGTGACTATGAATTGACTTTACTCATAATAATTCCAACATAAGATGCTGATGCAGTTCTACAAGTGGGTTTCCATCAAGATTCTTGCAAAGGTCTCTAACAACACTCACAAGAAAAAAATCAACACCTTCCCCTTTCGCTGTGTGGCTGCTACAGCCTGAACACTGCATTCCATAAAAAGAAAAAGTGAAAATTAAAATACTAGGATAGTGAAAAACCTAATTGCTCCATTTCTTGTGAATGGAATGATTTCCATTTCTTGTAAATTCATATTGCGGATGCATCATGCTGCTGACTGTCTGAGTGCTAGGGAGTTGGAGCAGATTGCACTGGAGATGGGAACGGGAGCAAAAAGTTAAGAATGTAACAGAATAGAACGCCCAACTTCATGCGTTGAACTCGGGAGAGCACAAGAAACATCAGATGCAGGGCTCTTCTGTAGCCTGGATGCTAATACATAAGAACCCTGGAGATAGCGTAGAAAGGCTGACGTCGCCTTGTTACCTACCACACCTTGCTCAGCATGACATTTCAACACTAAACCTGATGAACAACCATGATCCTAACCATGTGAGAATTTGGTTTTATATAATTATGGGAGTACATTTCTTACTCCTACATAGAAATAATGGTTATTTTACTCTGAGGACTTTTTAAAACACTGCTAGTAACTGTATATTTCCTGTTTTACTTTGCAAGGGAAAACATAGTAAACAGGTGCTAAGTAAAAAGCATGTTACAGACATTGCCTAAATTACTGTGCTATTTTCAATTACTTCTTTGTATTACAGTCTCTGGTCTCTCGACACCTGTTTTTCTTCTCAGAGCAAAACCTAACAAGAGGCCAAGAGATTAAATTGATTGGGGGGGGGAGGGGGGAAGGTTGTGGGGTTTCTTTGTAAGAAGCAAGCACTCAATATCCAAAATAGTAGTGTTGTTTAAATAAACCATTCAGGCAGATGTATTTTCTGTGCTCACTCAATCTGCTGTTCTTGGAGAAGGAAGCAAGTGACTATCATAAAGTTTGTGTGCCGCTCTCAGCTGTGTTTTCACTCATGTGGCTACCACAATTCTTCGACTTCGCACATTTTCATTTTCATCCTGACACGGCTGTAGCCCAGGGCGGACCAACCCATGACTCTATCACACAGGATAGATCTGCATCACTTCTTCCTTAAGCCAGTAACTTTTATTTGCTCGGCATCAAACAAACCATAAGCACTCGAGAGTCAGAAGAACTCATTCTGCCCCTGATGTGCTTAATCATATTACACTCCAATAAAAGCCACCTACTTAAGTCACATATACCAGTTTAAAAAAAAAAAATACATAAATCATATCTGCAGTGATTTTGAGAGGTCTAATTTCGAGAGACAGTTTCTGTCATACACTTAAAACAAGTCAAAAAGTTAAAAGCAAAAAAATTAAACACAAAACTCAGTAGGCTCCTCACTACTTGTAGCCAGAAGTTAAGCTCTCCAGGTTATTTCTGGTGCCCACCCTTCTCTCGGTCCCAGCACGCCACGCCAGCAAGTATCCCTAGTTACTCCAGCACGTCCACCCAAGGTCACACACACATGCCTGGAAACGTCAGGATCTCAGCAGCGTTTCTAGCTGGTATTTCATGGCATGTTCCTCGCAGAAACGAAAAGCACGCCGGAGCCGCCAGGGCTGTATAGGGAGCAGGCTTACCTTCCAAGCAGAGGGAGCCGAGGGCGGGAAGCTGATCCTTAGGAGAGGTGGGACCACATTCCTGCCACAGCACCCGGCAGCTGCTGCTGTCGCTCCCTGGTCCACCCCGCTGGCTCTGCAAACACTCGGGGAGCAGGAGGTAGCAGGCGTGGAAAAAAAAAAAAAAAAAAGAAAGAGGGAAACATCACAGGCACCGCAACCCTCTGCTTTGCATGCAAGGAAGCAGAGCCCTGCGTGTCACCTACGGGGAGCAGGAGACTCCTTGGCGAATTTTCTCCGAAGGGGCAAGTTTGAATACGTTTGCAGATAAAAACATGGAAGGTTATTTCAACATTACACGACATTGATTCTGAGCGCTCTGAGCCTTCTTGGACATGGCAGCCCATGGAAGCTGTAAGCGCTTTCTCCTCTTCTTGGGCCTTTTAAGCTAACTGTGTTGAAGTGGACTACCCTTGTGCTGGCAAGGTCCTACACTGGTCCTCCAGGAGTACAGAGTGCAGTGGAACAAGTGACCTCTTTCCTGTTGGATATACATTGTTTCAGCTATACACACATGACGTCCCTCAATATTACTTCTATACCCCAGCAAACCAAATCATTCCAGGCTGTAAAATATATTCCTATAGATGCCTTGCCTTCCTTTAAAATGATGCCACAATGATGCCAAACATGAGACACTGCTAATGAAATACATTAGGAAAGCATTCGATACCTTCTTGACACCTTCTTAACTATCTTTTAACTGATGGGGCAGCTGGGAAGGGGAAGCCAGTTCCCCACGGAAAATGAGCGATTGCTCCATAGTCAGGCAGGAGGCTTTTTCTAGGCACCTCCCAGGTCAGCAGGAAGCAAGAGCACAAGATGTGAGCTGTCATTAGCAAACCAACTCCTATCGCACCTTTTTCCACCTTCTGCCTCTGCCCACTCTTATCAAACATCAAAAGAGACATTACACAGTGCTGATAAGGACACCAGCATCTGACCTCCACCTCTTGCCCCTCTTTTGCAGAAGAAAAATGAAATGTAACCACCTGCCCCCACAGGTTTTTGGGGTTTTTTTTGCTTAAGCAAGGCCTGAATAAATGCGTAGCAGAGGCTTTGACCGATATATTTTGTAGAGTTGCGTGTTCATTTATGAAACTATTTGGGTTCATTTGTCAACGTGTGTTCAATTTTTTCCATAGAGTGTTTTACCACCGTAAGTTTACACCCTCAGCAAAATTCTCTACACTGCAGTATGAAATTTGAAAACTAATTCAGTGGAAAAGGACAGATCTGAATGCTGACAGCATTTGGTTAAGAGCACGTAATTTTGATAGCAAACGTTTTCAATTCCAAGACCTAATGAAGAATCTAAAATACACACCTGTGCATGAGGAGGAAAAAAGAATGAAAATACTGAGTTCTCAACAGAATTACTTTATTTCACTAACTCTCAACCACAACTTATTCTGCAGCCCAGGGCTGATTTATAACAGCAGAATGAGTTTACTTTTCCTGCAGTCTAGTAAGACATTATAAAGCAATAACAAACCGTACTATACTAGCTGGATTGCCAAAGCATTTATGGGTTCTGAGCTTGATGATATTTTTGCAATATGCACTGATCAAACATTAAGTCATGGTGGAAGCACCCTGTTTATTTTTGAGGAAGAAAAGGGAGGGGAAGCAAATATTTTAAAATATAATTTCATTTATCAGCATCATTTAAGCTAATTCAAATTGGAATGTTTATGACCTAATACAATCTTTTTAAATAGCAGATTCTAAAGTAATGTTCATTTTGCAAATGAATGAAAATTAGTTTAATATTTCTACTGCTGATAAATTATCTTCAATTGAAATGATGTACAAGATAATGCAAAAGCCACAGTGGATGCAGCTGAGAGTCAAGCGAAATCTTTATACCATAGTATTATTGCAAACCTATTTTTTTTTCAAAATAAAATATCCCTTTTATGGGCAGGGGATACTGTTCCTTCTCTGATGGCCATACTCTCCTGGGAACTTTCTAATTTCTGAAAAGCCAGGCACCAGCATTCATTCAAGTCATATATGAATGATCGTCTGAGAAGTCTTTCAGAATGTGAATAAAAGATGAGGATTTATCAGGTCACTGAACTGTGCTATATTATACTTACCAAAACTGTATCCACATCACAAAAACCGTCAATGCACACTTTATACGCATGAAAAAAAAGCCACTACATCCCAGTCTATCACGGCCAGACCCCACCTCTGAGTTAAGGCAGCACCGTGGAACCCCAAATAAAGATCAGTCCTGAAAGGTGGTTCTTAATCACCTCAAAATGCATTAGAAACCTGAATAGCAGTGAAGAGAATTAAAGGATTGAACACTGTTGTACCAGAACATTTGCTCTTAAATGCTTACCTCATACACACACACACATCTATATATATACACGCATGAAATACTGGCATATCGCAGTAAGGCAAATTTAAGGTGTTCTGCTTAAATGGAAGTTAGGAGAAGAAATAAAGTTGTCTTCAACAGTTCCTCAAGAGTAAGAAATTGCTTCTCGCTTCATTCTCAGGCGCATAGTTGCATAAAATGCCTCCTGAGTTTAGATCCTATAAAATGTGACTTATGGGTCCTGTTCAAATCCGATACACATTTGCATTACTGATATACCTGGAGAAACTATTCTTTATTACACTAGAATGAGATACAGAATTCCAATAGAAATAACTTTTCTGCAAGGAAAAAAACCCAGCACTATTTAAAAGACAGAAAAGGATTTTTTTATTCTCATAGAAAACAACATTAAAAGGGACAATTCAAAGGAACCTGGGGGTAGACAAAAGGGTGAGCTATATAAACAAACATGGACACAAGATGTAAAAAAACCCCAAACTATACAATTGCTTTGAGCGTGTTTCCAAATGGGTAAAGTACCTTCTGAATAAAAAAATCACCCGCTTTTTTTGACATTGCATTTAGGTGCAGTAGGATGCCCTTGTAAGCGGCTATTGAAACATGTGGTGACATTCACATGACCTCACCCAGCTCATTTTGTTTTGAGTGCACAAGTTCTGGCCGAAGGAAGGTTCAAGGCAAAGAAATACAAACATGGGTTCTGCTCCCCCAGCTCAAACCCATCCTCCGTGTCATGGTTTCCCCTACAAATAAGGCATAGCGGTTCACGTTCTACATTAAATGTAATTGAACAATGTGAAGGAGAACCACCCGTGAACTCTCTCCAGAAAAGTACTTTATTAGGGAGGATAAAAAGCACTGTTCAGACAGTCCGAATAGGCATGGCCTTCTGCGCTGTCGGGCTCCTCGGGCTCAAAGTCGTCCGGGTCTGGGGGCAACTGGTCGGTATCTTCGTCCGAAGTGGAAGGGCGCGTGAGGATTATCCGAGGTATCTTCAGCAAGATGCGAAAGATTGCAGAGAAGAGTCAGGTCAAGAGCAGGGAAGTGTTTAAAGGGGATATTTTAAAGGTAGGGGGGAAGCAGGTGATGAGAAAAACATGCGAGAGGCGTAACACCACAGGGCTTCCTGACAGGTGAACTGTTCTATGCCAAAAATCGCATTGATAATTAAAGCAAAATTGAGATAAATTGCCTTTTCCTCTCATTAGCTAATTTAAAAAAAAAAAATCCATAGGAAAAAAAAAAATTAAAAGATCTTTAAAAAATTAAGACAAAGAAATATGAAAACTATACATCTACTTTTATTTAACTTCATTATTAATTAAAAAATTAATTAAGGACCATAAAGCATATAAATTGATCTTTTAAAATTAACATATTTTGGCTTTTTTACTGACAAAATGTATTTAAAGGAAACATTAAGGCAAAATATCAATGCTTTAATTATTAGTTAATAAATATGCATACATGTATTTGTTTCATATCAATTTTTTTGGCCAAGAACTTTTTAACTACATTATAATGTTTTAAAATTAATTTAAAGCTGTAACTGAGAAAAGAATGTCAGGTTCTTTATGTATAGTCAAATAATGTAACAGTAATAGTTTGTATCAATGAATAGATTATTACAGATTTAACTCTGCTGCACAAGGTCATCCTACGTTTCACTGATTTTCAAAAAAAGTTCAGCATGTTACGAAAACAGATATAACAGTAAGTCGCTATATATAGCAAGCAGGTAATACAATAACGTGTAATAAATAAAATGCCTGGTAGTCTCAAAATTTTCAAGAAAGGTGCTATTTCTTATTTATCAGCTACTTTGTTGCATTTCTTCACACTTCACGAGAATATTTACTGTTGACACCACACAAGTCAATCGTTTATATGTTATTGAATTGCTATACATTATTTGATTCAGGAAATGACACAAGTACATAGATGCTTCGTGGCTGTTCAGCCAGCCAGCCAGTAGGATTCTTAGGATTCTGCATTGAAGTGAAATGAATTATTATCCAGGCTCCACCAATGGCATTAGCTCCAACTCCACTGACTACTGGGGGGGCCAGGCACCCCCCTGGCTTAGGAGCAGGCACGCTACGCATAGATAACAAAGCGCAGGTGTCAGTCCAGAATTGAATTTCACCCATGATAGACATAAATTAATTTTAAAACCAGGTATAGATTGAGTTATATTCCCTGATGTACTGAATGCCCAATTATATCTCCTTTTTTTTTTTTTTTTTCTTTTGCTTAGACTAAGACAGACACATTTCTGGAAGCTTTAAATAACCTATGTAGATATAGATCCTAAATACTGACCAAGCTAACATTTCCTGAGATTTGCTTCTGTCATGCATGCCTGACAGCTTTCATAAGCTTTCCACGCACTGGACGATTCTCTTGGCTCTCTTCATTGCTGAAAGACGTTGCTTTCTTAATGATCACCAGCAGCCAGCTGCTTTGTGCTACAGCAAATGCACAACCTATACATACAGGTGGTATACTGGGTCATATATTGAAATTCTGCCACCCCAAAAACTAGTGCAGAGGTCTACGCCCTGTCTGAAGTTACCTGAAGAAATACCCAGGAGCAGGCTTTGCATTTCATGGAGCAGTCTGTTCAAAGCTCAGGGTAGGCTTTCTTTGCATTCCACGCCACTCAAAAATAGACGTGTGCGCATTTCCCCAAGACCAGGAACACATTGCACTAGCAAGTATTAAGGAAGAGCCACCGGTACTTCTTTTTCCTTTTGAAGAATAGCCCTTAGCCATTTGGAATGTCAGTTATTGAAATACTCTTTACCAGCATGGTTGCTACTCCCCGGCAATCCCACTCGCAAGGAATCAAATCCAATTCTCTAAAAAAGCTCTTCTTCAAACATTTCATGACTTCTGGAGCCCGATTCTTGCATACTCTCTTTCAAATATTATGATGCGACTAGGTCTTACAATCGCAAAGTGAATTTAGTTGATGAAACGGAAAATAAAATTTAAAAAAATAATTCTAGTTGTTGGTGAGGCATAACCGTAAAAATTTAAACGAATAACATGAAATTCTTGTGGGTTATTCCACTCTACCACCATCCCCAAACACACACTCAGAGTTTTGACTTGGCACAAAGGTCCAAGATGGATGTCCAAATGGAGACATTTTTTTAGGCACTCCTTGTCTTAGAGATCATTAGTCATTTTAATTATCATGAAAAAAATAGTCCGCCTTGTTTTTCTTTTTTAATTAATTATCTACATCTGAAAGAAACATAAATCTGAGATTGTAACAGTATTGTTAGAGGAAGGAATCCCATAGGATGCTCAGTTCTGGCACGAATACTTTTTTGCATTTCTCCCTACATTCAAATACACTGCAAGCTTTCACAACTTTCCCGAAAACTCATTTCCTTCATGACACACTCTCTCCTACGCCCACGGTCTGAAAGCCTGCACACCTCTAGCGCCCGAGCTGTGGCGCAGCCTTTGGAGGACACCCCGTCCTCGCCGGCAGCACGACTCTGCTACCAATGCCCCGGTTAGGCTCCAGGTTAGACAACTGCCTGCCCACCAGTTCATGCACGTACAACGTTTCTATGGTAATTGTATCAACTGCTTCCAGTAAGTGGTGTTGGGGGAAGTCTTTCATCTAATCTTTCATGCTGATGCAAATAAAGAGGAACCGGCACCAGATGACTGACAGCTTCCTACAGCGGAGGCTGAACAGCATCTCAGCCCAGAAATGCTGCAAAGGCTGGAAACCTGTGCTCCCGAGAGGAGAGCAAGCTTGGTTCTGATCTACAGCAGTCCCTCTGTGTCCTCTCCAGGCAGATGAAAGCCCGCACATACACCCACTCACGCTCATTTGGAGACATACCGCTGAGTAACAAATCAAATATTCTGGTCCAAGAGCAGTCGAATCCTCTGTCCCTCTGCTTCCTGCACACCTCCCTGCCCACTCTCCCTCTGAAACCCCATGTGAACCCATACCTCTGCTGTCCCCAAACCCACCGCTGCTCCTTCCTCTGAGGCCAATCGTCCTGCTCCGCGCCCGCCTCCCCAACGGGATGTGGAGGAGCCCTGATTTCCTCACAGCTGAATCACAGGTACCAATGACAAAACAACCCTTGGTTGAGGATAGTGCCACCTACGCAACTGCAAATTGAGAGCAAACCCAGTTAAGTAACAGAGTATGCATTCGTACAAGGTCTAATTCAGTGAAAAGAGGCTCAGGCCTCTACCTTCTCTCTCCTAGCATCAAAAGTTATGAATTAATCTCCCGTAAAAACAAAATGACACAAAATATATGTAAAAAACACACATTACAGTTCTAACCACAGGGGCCTTTCCATCTTCGCCTAACTACCCCCTGGGAATCCAGCACTCTCCATCACTGCCTTCACATTCATCCTAGCTCCAGGAAAACCACAACCTAAGCTTTAACAGCTTCCCTTCCTCTTCCAGTTCTGTTTTTTTTTTAAAAAAAAACAAAACAAAGCAACAAAACTCAACAACTCTAAACTTGCATTATTTGTCCTATCCTTTTCTCAAACCCAGTGCTTCTCTTCCCAGAATCCTAGCTTTCAGATTTCCATGCTTATCTTCATTGACCGCAGCTTCACCCTGTTAAATAGGCAAGCTTTGCTCTTGGAGCTTTTCTTTAATATTCATATTTGAGTGTACATTTCCTGGTGCGTCACGGCTGAGGGAAGACAAGAGAACAGATTTCACGTGCAAAAAAATGTCACAGCAAAGAGGAAGCAAACTATTTCCACTGCCCATTACAGGCAGGGCAAGACAGAGGGATTTAGGATGGCAACAAGGAAAACTCTTCCACAGCATGGGCACCTGAGCTCGAGCTGCTTGTGGGAAGGCATGGAATTTCCATCTTTTACCAGTACCTCTTCAAAAGAAGTTGATCCTGGTGTAGGAGGACAGGTTATCCAGGGCCCTGTGTTGTTCCATTGTTTTACTCCACTAGTTTTTAATGAATAGTGTCTGAACTTGTTTAAAACATTTCTGTTGAAATTGCAAAGTCCTCCTACTCACTTTCCATCATCAGGCACTCATTATTAAAATAATACCTGAAGTATCAAGACAATCCCAAATCATCAAAATATGTAAGTACTTTTTTCATAAAAATGTATGTTAATCATTTGAAACAGATTACTATTTTCCTTTTTTCCTCTGAAATTATATTTTCAGTGCCTAAACAGTAAAACTCACAAAGGACATGTCCTGTACCAAAACGAGTGTGTTCACTATGGGAATTTCTTTCGCTACCTTGTTTGTGTCTTTCTTACACTTTTTCAACATAACCACTAAGACTTTGGACACTAAAAAGATTCACTAAAAAAATTCTTTTTTGTTTAAATCAGGCATAGCTAAAAATCAAATTATTTCAGACACTCTCATTTAATGGAATTACCAGCCTCCACTGAAAGTTGGAGTCCTTCAACTGAAGCACAGACGTGGGCTGTCTGTACTGTCCCAGTCCACTGCAAGAAGCAGTAAAGCAAAGCGATCTAAATAACCTGGGGCAAATCAGCCGTGGTGTTGGCTGCAAAAATTCTCTCATATTGAAACAGGATAGGAGCAAACCTGCAACTACCTATGATGCTTCAGTGGAAAGCATCTTCCTAAAGTCTGATAAATGAGATGTCCTGCCAATAGGTTAACATCCAGTAATTTTTAACTTCTAGTTGCGCACTGATCCTTTCCTTTTCCACTCCTAATAAAAACATTTGTCCAAAACGTTGCAGAACAGTTCATAAAAGGCAGTTCATTATGTCTTTTTACACCCTTTTCAAAACCAAAACCAAACAGGAAGCACCCCGTCATCTTTTTTCTCTTTTATAAGCCTTTCCCTGGCCTCCCCCCTCACAGGTCCACACTCCAACCTTAGCAGAAAAAGAAAGCTCTCAAGGCAAGAGTCACAGCTGAAGCCCGAGCTTTACATGAAAGGTGTAACCAGCAGCGACAGGGCAAAGCATGGCTGGGAGCACAGCCAGCCACCGGGGATGGAGGCTATGAATCAGAGGGTGATACGAGACATGAAAAGCCCAGGTTTGAAAGAATAGGGGCAGGGGAAAAGGATTTGGATTGTCCTTTTGAAAGAAAACCAGACATACTTTTAACCCTTGTTCAAACAGATCACTTTCTAAAGAAAATATTCCCCAGCTAGAAAAATACCTCTAATAAGGAAGCCTGCCTAGTTCAACTCCCTGTATCTAAATAGTATGTATTAACAGCTGACACCAGCGCTAAGGCTGGTACCTTTCAGCCGGTGGAAACAGGGGAAAATAAAATAATCTACCCAGCTGAGAGCATTTGCAGGGGTTTCCATAAACCTCATGAATTATGTTAAGATTTCATACTTATTTGTTATCACTGGTGATGGCAGTAGCATTTGAGACTTGAACAAGAGGAAATTCAGACTGTCTCACTAAATGGTGAAAATATGCCTTTGCTAAATGCAAAAGATCGCATTTGATAATGACTGTATCCATAGACAAACTGTCTAAATCAAATTTAAAGTGAAGGAGGGAATTTAGTCATGCCTAAAAAATAGTTTTAAATGCATCCAACAAGAACAGCAGAGATTGGGCTGCTCAACTGCTTCACAGTTCAGACCAAACTGGCACCCAGTGGCTTTTTTAATTAACGTGATGCAATGTTTCACTCCCAAAGACAGAGACGATGGATAAAAGCAACCTTCTCCCCAAAAGAAAAAGTACAAGAAATAGAATTTGAAGAGGGAGAAAGAGATCTAATTAATTCCTGGTGAATTTATTATGCACAAGCAATCTCTCTGCCAGGCAGAAGCAGGCAGGGAGCAACAGGAAGGTGTTTGGGGCAGGGGGTGAGGGGGGCACGACAAAAACCACCTAATGTGCAGCCACGTGTATGAAAACACATGACTTTGCCTGCCCATCTAGGCAATCAACACAGCTTCCATTTTATAGCATGTTAACACGAACATTTTAACCAGCATGTGTTTTGTGGTGTACCCTCAACTCTCCTGGTCTTGGAAATCCCTGGCTGCATCCTTTTTCCCAGTGCATTATGGTGCTGTTTCACTGCTTTCCAGGCCTGCGGCCAAACTCCAGAAATTGTGACGTCAGATGGAGGGAGAGGTATAAACCTCTCACACACCCTAGGGAAGGTAAATCTGTGGCCAGGTATGGATGAAGTGCCTCATTACCCTGGGCAGCAGAGGACCCCTGCACAAGGAAAGCGGGGTGGCCCGTGCCGCTGCGCTCGGGGATCGGCTGGCTCGTGACAGCACCCACGGCTGCTCAAAGCTGGAAGAGGGCAGCACGTAATTTGGTTCATCCTTATGCTTGGAGCAGCCACACTGCTCTCAAGCTCTGCCAAAAACTTGTGCCTGAGCTTTGGCACGCTGGTTTTGAAAACACTGCCTCGGTTTTGAGTGCAGCAGCCTGGTGAGGGCCCTGAGCGAGGGCTACCCCACCAGCCCGTGCCTCTTCCCCGAGCTCGTTCCTCTTCCCACACTGTGTCTGCTGATTTGCTCCAAAATATAATTCAGCTCAGCGTGATTTCCTGGAGGTTTGATGCACCAGACAAGAGCCACTCCAGGTGCTTTCCCTAAAATTTTGTCTCTGGGAGTTTTCTAGAGATTGATATCTTTTAGACGCCAGGTTTAAAATTGGGTATTTTGTCCACTTCTTACTGGGATAGCAAGAGAAGACCTTGAAAGTTTTACCTGTCTCCCAGTGTGTAGTATTTATAACACTTGTGCATGTCACATTTAGAGCAAAGCTCCTTTCTGTTCTTCCTATCCAGCAGTTCGGTGCCTCCCGAGGGCAATGCACAAGGCAGGGAAGGTGGAGTTCAGTCAAACTCACCATTGCATTTTGTAGCAGACAAAAATGAAAGATCAATGTCTGTCATGTCATATCTGCAATGCCGTCGGACACAAAAGGCTTTTATATGATTCAGACTGCTTATGAAAATTGTCCCTGCTCCATTTCTTTCATCTTCTAATGTGCCACTGGATAGTGACTTCCCTGACACTGGAACCTGATACATAGATTTTAGTTTTAGTGCTTTCTGTGTAATCATTTATGGCCCGATGCTATAAAAACATTGAAGAAAATGCATTGCTTTGATCACATCGGGAGACTTAAAAGGTACTGCCCCCATAGCAGTGCGACCCACGGCCCAAGTTACCCATCCTTTGATTTTTGAAGAAAGCTCATCACCCCTGTGAAAGAGAGCAGTCATACCTGAACGCCTGCAGGAATTCAGTACAGCCTCCCCCCTTGCTGAATTTCCACAAAGCCCATGAGCATGCCTTTCACAAGAGGAGATGTTGCTGATAATTTCTGTGGTTGTTTAAATATTTATCCTCTTTTATTCTCAAACAATACGCTACGTCCTACAGCATGGTTCCAAGTGCCTTGCTTGAGTCTAGTTGTCTCTTGTATGTATTTTTGCTTATGTTGTCTGCAGTGCTTCTACCGTCTACCACACGATGGGTTTACTTTGTAGATTTTTTTTTTTTCCCTTTAACTTTGAGGTATTTGAATATGGTACCTTGAAAAGATCAATTAATGACTTCTCTCTTTTAAAGGTGTGTATAAACCCGTACAAGATGCAAGGCAGTGAGGAGTCAGACTCCTGACTTCTAAAACTAACTTATTTTGTCAGAATAAAAAATAAAAATATAAAAATACCAACACCCTTATCTGACAAGATTGAGAGTCATGAAAGTGTTTTGGAGAAGAGGTAAAGCAGTTCTTCACAAAAAACCTGAAGTCTGAAATATTAGGTCATATGGTATTATGGGAACAGGTCAATCAAACACTGTCTGTGAGCAAGGTCTTTATTGTTTGAAACAAGTTTCAGAAGAAATCTGTCTTTGAAGATGATAGGGACGTTCTGAATCCCACTTTAGTTGTCTTCTTTCATAGTGCTTCTTTGACCTGAGTATTCTACTGGTTTTGCTTTTAAAATTGAAAAGTGTAAGACAATGACTAAAGAAACAAGCAGGAAGTTTTATTATGTTCAAGTCGTGGATTACAATTCTCTGATATGGCTAGAACCAACCTGCTCAGAGGAATAAAGGAAGGGTTTGATACTTAAATTTCTGAAGATTTTTAACTGGTATAAGTGCATCAAGACTCTTTCCCAAAAAGTCTGTATCAGCTGGAAATGAAGACTATAGATCTGCTGTGATTCTCATCCATGTAAGGACTCTCATGACTTGCATCTAACCAATGTGGGAGAAAGGCAGAAAACCAGCTGATAGCCCCAGAACAGGATCAAAGATGACATGATGATGCATGTCATGAAGTGATAGCAGATGCTGAAGCCTGTCAACACTCTCCATTCAGTCTGACAAAATCCATGGGGAATGCCAGTCAGAGCTTGAATGAAAATATTTTTGATGGAGAAATACTGTGCAGAGTTGGTTCTATGTTTGAGAGGATGAGTAGGAAATAAGTAGCAGAGGGTAGAAGACAGAAAAATAGAGAACCAGAAATAAAGACTCCAGAATCCAAGCTAAAGCTTCTTCTGTTAAAGTCAGCATGGGGCACTATTGGCAATATTTGTATCCCTGATTTGTTTTTTTTTTTCCCCTCTGTAGTTAGACATACAATATTTTACACACAGTCTGCATGCAGATAGCCATATCAGTTGTGGTTCTAATCTGTTATATTTTGATGCACATATTTACATAGATACTCTTATTTTAAGGTTACCATTTTAAAATCCAAAGACTCTGTTTAAGTTAAATTAAAATATTTTTATTTTGATATAGACTTATTCAAGTAAAATAAACAGATTCCAAATTTTTAAGGTGTGATTAGCATAACTGAAACAAGCCTATAAAATACAGTATGTAAAAAAGTATCTAATTGTAATTAAAGTGCTGGGACCTCTACATTTAAATAAAATACTCAATCATAAATAAAACCAGGGACATTTCTCAGTTTTCCTTTGTAAAACAGTAACCAAAGTGAAATAACTTTTCAGTGTTTGTTCAATTACTGGTCATTCACACTCATGAAATCTTAAAGCTGGCACAAAGGGTATGAAATCGAGTTTGGCTCGATGAGTTAACAATTCCAATGAGCCTTTTAGAAGAAGTTAGAGCAACCAGGCCCATGAAGAACAGAGAGGAAACCTGAATCTGGCAGCAGCATCACCCTTTGTAATGTCAGAGCACCAGGCTCGGGGATGGGATGGGATGGGCGATGGCAAGAGATGGCTGGAGGGCTATGGCTGGCAATTAAGAAACAAATATCATCACAGATAGCATATGCAAAGAGGATGTTTATAAAAATTCAATAAAAATAAATAGATGAAGACAGTGTCTGCTGGAGGGCAGGAAGCAGTGATGACATGGAAGAGAGAGAGAAGGAAGACAGGCACCATCCAGCACATAATTCAGTTTTTGCAAGTAGAATAATAGCAGCCTTTGGCTTCTTTACCACCATGCTTCTCTCCTTCCCTCCCTTGATGGACCCATCTCCTCTTGAAACCTAGTCAGAAATAGGAAGGAAATAAACCTTCCTAGACTCCTACCAAAGAAGGCAACTCTGCATCAAGATCCTACTGCCACCTGCTTATCTGAATATGCAAAGCATGTCCTCCATACGAAGCCAGGCTGTAAACATTTTTCAGATAAGACAGTTACTGAGGAATAAGAGGAACTTCACCAGAGTAAACCCAGAGCAAGAGCAGATGAGATACTGACTGGTTCTTGATTCAGCAGGATGCTCCTCAAAAGCTCATAATCCCTAAGACTGATGAATGCTGCTCAAGATTAAAGGCAACAATATACACAATTTGCTACGGCACAAAGATTTTGATTGAAAAAAAGAAACGAAACTAGAAATACAAATGTCTCTCCATGAAAGAATTTGTGCATTGGCTACTTTTGACACTTGGAACATATTCAACCCGTTGACTCCCTCTGTGCAGTGTGCTCTAAGGTAAGTAGCTTGGTCTAATCTGCCTCCTCCTCCCCTTGCCGCTGAAGAACTTTAAAGGGAGGCATTATTTTCCAAGAGGCATAGAACTCAAAAAATGGTCATTTCCTCTTTTTGTCTGCAAACCCTAAAAGGCAGATACTACTGCAACAGATCCAGGCCACTAGCAATGTGTGAATCAACCCTTTCAACAGCAGTTCCTCCAACAGGAAGCCTCATGCTTCCTGCAGTGTGGGTTAAGACTGTAAGAAACAGCTACCAAGTAGAGCTGGACAAAAAAAAGAAATAAAAAAAACCGATAGAAGCATTTTCAGCTGGAAAATAAAACTGGTCTAAATGTTTCACAAGATGAAGTTGGAGATCGGAGGCCTCAAAAGAAGTTTCTTTAAGCTACTGAATAGAAGAGAAAACTTTTGCTAGTCCATCTCATAGACAAAAGCTGCAGCTCAACCCTTCTTAAACAGTAATCCACATAGGAAACTAGAAGAAACAAGATCTGCATAGTCTAAATGCTTATTTTTCAGTCAATGAACAAATCACACTATTTTTAAAAATGTGAATGGTTAATAAAACCAGAATGTGGTCTTTGATTATAGTCTTTTATATAATAGATGAACCTTCATTTTTTGCCATTAGCTGGGTTGTGAATGGTATTTCTGGAAAAGGATAAAAAAAGGCTGGAAGAAGAGGAATCAAACAAAGCACTCCTCTGGCATTTGCTGTAGGAGAAACAGACGTTGCTTCCTGGTACTTCAGGTTTAATACGAGTAGGATGCTTTTTGACCTTAATCATTCAGATACCCTGATCTTATTCTATCTTCCTAGTAAAGCCATAATTTCAGGTGTGTAGGCAGATGATTGGGGTAGGTTTTCAGCAAGCTGAATTTTTTAAAGAAGTTCACAAAAGCAGATCAGATTTCTAAAAGCCACCCTGCGGGCTCAGCCATTTCCTTCTGTGACATGTGTGGTAGGCTTAATCTTGTCTGACACCAGTCACCTAAAATACAGGCATGCAGTCTTAGCCTGTCACACAAGTTCCCCCTCAGGTCAAAAGATAAAAGTGGTCACCTCCAGGTAGCAGTTCAACCTCTCCCTCCTAAAAGAGGGACCCTGGAGATGCTGCTCCTTCCATTAGCTCAAGAGGGAGTTCAGACAACAGAACAAACACTTAAACTGGAGAGAATGGACACCAGCCTTAAAGCCCCCAAACCAGAGTGCTTCAAAAGCTCTGGTCTGCTACGCTGGTGCTTATCCAGGAGCTGAGCTCCTCCAGAAGCCACGTCCCGGCTGCAGTGACAGCCAAGTAAACACACGGTGGGGTCACTGATCTTTGGTACGTGTTCCCCTCTTGCGCAGCCACTCACAAGCTCTGTGCCAGCCTTTACCATCTTCACTAGCATTAATAACAGACAACACAAAATACTTGGCTAAGAACGATTTGTTACTCACTGGGGCCATCTTACTTACTGTTATGACGTGGTTTACTGTCGGGAAGGGGTTGCCCTTGGATGAAGCTTCAGCAGGACCAGCTTCAAGGGTGTCAGGTTCTGAAACGAGGCATGCCTTTAAAAACAAAGCAGCAGAAACACATATTTTTATTCTCAAGGCTGTTTAAGAAGAGCAATTCCCCCCCTCTCAGGTTAGTATACAAACACCTGGCCCTATCATTATATATGGTTGTACAATGAAAGCAAATAAAATTGCAGTTCTTGCTGTTCTCCATTTTTGATGAACACACTGTATATACATGCAAAGTGTTGAAATGCTCAGTTCAAGAATAAGAAGTTGTAACACATAGTATCAAGAGAAAAATGCTGGTTATTTGTACACAGTTGAGTCCTGTCATCAAAACATTAGGACTCCTATAGCACACACAAATGCATTAATTCCTTCTAATCTCCCACATGTACAAAAAGCAGATAATTTTTTTTCTACATTCTTTAAATAGATGAATGATTCTGCCATCTTGTGGGAGACCGAGAAATCATAACGATTAGAGGATAACAGCAGGACAGAACAGTATGGAACAGAAATTTCTTCTTTTTGACTTGTTTCACTATTCATTAAATAAACAGACATTAGTAGCTAGTATACTTCAAATAGCCACAAAAATAAGAATGAATTATGGTTCCAAAGAGGAACCTGAGCAAAATGGATGATTTTTAAGATACTGACTTTACTAGGAAGTCTGCTTAGAAGGTAAAGTTACAGCAACTAAAAATCCTGATTTTTTTTTTCCCCTGATGATCTGATAATGTGAAATATGTAAAGAATTATGTAAATTCTCTCACATCTGTTAAAATACAAAAATGAGATAAGGATAATCCTTTCACAAAAGAGAAAAGGTAAAATGATACAGAATTTCATCTGTAATTAACCTTTTAAAAAATGTTAAACTAACTTCCATGTGTGGATTGTGGAACACAATCCTCTATTAATAAGTCTATAGCATAGTTTTACAAAATTAGTAGATTATTTTCTCATTAATTTGTCTTTGGTTGATACAGGTTGTATCTTTATTCCTGGCAATTTAATAGACATGCAATATCGCTTGCTCTATCCTATCTTAATTCAACAAGGAGTATGCTGGAGTAAAAACTATTAACTTAAGCAAGTATAAATGACAGTCTAAGAGAAGAAGAGCTGAAAAAAATTATGGACCGGTTTCATCTCAAAGTAATTTTGTAGAGGGTCTCCTCCCACTCTGCCTTTCTCAGCCTGTGGGAAGCAAACAGTAGGTCCAAAATATATATCACAAAACTGTACGTGATCCCCCATGGCTCTTAGGAACCTCTGAAGCTCAGGAGAGTGGCTTCTGCTAGGAAAGATGAGGCTTGAGGTGGAGCAGCCTGAGACACACATTTATCCCTTGGCACTGTAAGCCTCCATCAGGGGAGTTACTTTGAGCTGTCCTCTCCCAACCAAAAATTACCTCAGAGAAACAAGCTCATCTAGATCATATTTCTTTGTAACAACTGCAATGAACTCATTTAGCAAATCTAATACAATGTCATAAGAAAGCTTCTTGGTCCAAGCACAACTACATTTGTGCTTACATAACTGCTTACTAAGACCATGATTTTCCTTTACAAATCAGCCATTTAAGCAAATAATATTTTTTTAAGCACTTTGAACATAAAAGCTCTGAAAACCAGAATATAATAAGAAGGAATACAACAATTTAATGCCATTATCTTTTCTTTATAATGTAGTCTGGGAAGTACCGAAAAAGCTGAGGCAAGCCTAGATCTAGATCTCAAATTCCCCAACTCTGAGTGGTTTGATTTAAAGATAGCAAGGGAACGAACTTCACATTGACAAACAACCCATCTACCTCTTCCACTCTGTCTCCCGCTTGTACCCCAGCCAAGTCTGCTGGGCCATCTTTCGGCAGCCGTGCAATCACAAACCCCTGGTAACACAAAAGACAGGTTTCAGACCTGACAGGTTTTCTCCCGTTGTTCTTAGATGCAAAAAGAAAATGGGAAGTAATTAATTTTCAAGACTTCTTGTTCTGCTGCCTCTATTAAAATAAAAACTAAATGTCTTAGCACATTAGTAACAACAACAAAAAAAGCCTCCATGGCTGACACATACAACAATGAAAAAAAGTCATTAATTGTTTACACTGTGCCACGGGGGACAGCCTGGGAAACAAAGATTTATTTAAATGGTAATTAAGTGAGAAGATGTGAGAAATACTTCTCTCAAATCAAGTTAGCTCCTGGGAATGAGCAAATGGGAGAGGCATGTGGATTGCCAAAGGAGCGACCCCAGGTTGAGGCAGAAAGTGGAAACTAGCCAACGGTGTTTCAGCCATCAGGTTGCCTTTGGAAAATAATTGGTTTACATTGGGTTTTCTCTCCAAATCATCCCTCCAGGAGCTTCCCCATCAAAATCTACTGCTGGCTTCTACTTTGGGAAATAAGTTACTCATGTTTACCCCTGTTAGCTATATTATGAAGACAGTGATGTTACATTGAGGACAACCTCTGAAAGAAAACAACAAAACACAACAGCTTCAAAGAACTGCTCATCAGTTTCTTTCTAACAATTACTAGATAAATTTTGAGTAATGAAATGCACCTCATCATTGTCTTTACATGGAGATGAGCCCTTTCCATCAGCAATGCTAATACCAAGACTCCCCATTTGACTGCACACAGTAATGGTTATCTGGAAAAGAATTATAATGGATAAGTGGCCCAATTAATCAAAAACTTTGGCTATTAATTACATGAGCAATGAAAATCTACCTCCCACTGAACATCAGCAGATTTGCCCAGCCCAGAACAAAATGGTGCTATGCTTCAACACTGGCACATGCAAAACCAGTCTTTACTCTTCAATAACACCAAGAATGCATTATATCTCCAGGTTTTAGCATCATGCCAAAACCATATAAGGCTGTTTATAAGGCTGCTGACCAAACCAGTTGTTTCTTAAAACCCACCAATCTACTGAGCATTCACGATGGCGACAATGCCAGTACACAGGAGGAGTGAAAAGGAAGTATTTCTTGATAATCTGATGAAAAACCTTTGCTTTGGAACCTCATCTACAGCCTAAATTGCTTACTCTCAACTCTTTTGAGAACAGATAGCTGAATTTGAGAACTATTACAGTAATTTTCTCTTCTTTAAACTGGCTTTCTGTATGTATGTATTAATTCCACCAAAAGATTTGACAGTACTCTCATCATTGACTTAAAAGTACAAATATCAGGAAGCTTTTAAAAAAGCAGCATAAATTGTAATCCATCTAGTCTATTCTTCTCCTGCTGGTATCAGCAAAAATTTAGTATAAAATCTTAGATAATTTTTTGAATTTACGGAATTCACAACAAAGCCCAAATAAAATGAGTTTCAAGTTCCAAACACAGCTTACATTTAAGAATTATTCCCCTCAGACATTGTTTTCTTTTTTTCTTTAGTATATAATATGCTTGGTAATAAATAATAATTTGCTAATTGCTAAAACAACAGTCACATTAAATTTAAGGAGCACCTTGCCATAGTGGAGTAGAATCTGAATGCAAATTGCATGTCACCTTATCACATTAGGAAAATGTTCTTATTTTCATTGATTTGCTTCATATCTCTAAGACAATTCAGGCTTTAATAACTTGTTATATTTTATAACTAAGTACATTTCAACACAACCGCGTTTCAAAATTTAACAATTGTATGCAGTTACGCCTGCACGTATAATATACTCATCTGAAATTCCCAGTTCCTAAAAAGGTATGAAAATATCCTGTCAGTCACATGAAAACCACCCTGCCAAATGTTGCTTAGATGTAGCATTACCCGCACTCTCAAGATTTCACAAGCCCATGACTACCAGCAGTGCTTTGGCGACAGGTCCCAGCACGGGTGCCACACCGGGGGTGCTGCCTTTCCTGGCACTGCATCCCGTGATGCCAGGGATGCAGCACAATTCTGCTTCTCCTGTCCCACGGGTGGTCAAGCAGAGGCGTGATCTGTACTGGGCCACCCCTGGGAGCCAACCCATAAAGCACGTTTCCTCCTCATATGCTCCAAAGCATGCCAAGATGGGATATATCCATTGAGTTCAGAGTATAGCTTTGTCCATAAACTTCAGCCCAAATCTTGCAGTTCTCACTGATAAATTTTCACTTGAACATTCCCATCCCTTTTCACGGGATGGAGGCTTTTTCATGCCGTGAGGGTAAGGCCATGCCACTGCTCCTAAACTAGGGACTAAGTGAAGACTTAGCTGAGTGCCCGCTTGCACACACCCTTGGCTTGACCTTACAATACTGGCTGGATATATAAAAGGAGACAGTATCAAATAGCAGCAAAAGAAGTTTGTTTGTTTTTTTTAATGAAAAACTATTTTTCCATAAAAGCCAGAGGGAGCAAGGACAAGCCTCAGCTTACACTCTGTGAAAGTAAGTCTCACGACATCTACCATGCAATGTCCCCCCTTCTTTGCATCTTTTATAAACTGCTTTCCACAAGAAGCAGTCTTCCCTGTGGACACACAGAATTCCCCATGAACACGTGGAGCCCCCCATCGGCAAGCCCAGCCCACGCAGCAGTTCAATACCTTCAGTGGGGGCTGCGGCACATCCACCGCCCTCAATTCCTCTGGGATCCAGCCGCTCTTGCCAGGGAAGCTGCTCGCTGCTGAGACAGGCGGTTGCACCTTAGTGTTAGACCCTGCAAGAGTCTTCCCTTTTATTGCCGACCTATGCTTGTCTTGAAGAGCTGTTCTGGTATTTCTTTGATCTCTCATGCTGTCATCGGTATCAAAAAGGCTGCCAGAAAACTTGGAGATAGGTTCCTGGGGGTTAAAGATAAAAAAGGTAAACATGGGGACAGCAAGGAGACTACCTATCTGATACCCAGACCCTACCCATGGTAAATTGGATTTGTTCCTCTCTATCACATTGCTGTACATTAGGATTTGTTTCACTGAAGACAAAACTGCAGCTTTAAAACAAACATACAATTATCTTTCTTTTACTATTATTTCTCTGGACATGGTTTTCCCTCAACACAGGGGTGGAAATGTGGGAACAGGGACTGGGATTCATACAGCCTTCCTCTAGATCACCTGGCACACACAAGCACATATAACACACATATACCCAACTAAACCCTGCAGTGCCCCATGGAAAGGATGGAGCATGAGAACAAGCCTATTTTGGGCACCCTCTGGCAGCTCAGTAGTACTGAATACACTGTCCCAGGGCAAGGAACCATATACATGAGGCAAAGGAAAGGGATTTCCACACAAAAGTTAAAACATTTCTCATAGTTCCTCAAGGCTTACGTTCTATTTTTGGCAGCACGGGTGTGAGAGGAAAGGCAATCCCCTACCTTGCATCTATGTCTCCAAGAGAAGATTTTGTTTAAGTAATTGGATTGACTTTATTCAGCTGCAAATGGCAATGAGTGTAGACCTGCAAACTTAGTGATTTAGAAGTCCACTGGAAGTGCAGCCTCAAAGGTGAGGTATCCTGAAGCCTGCTTTGAAGCCTGGCTCTAAGCTGTACCTACTCTCAGATGCAGTGAGGAACTGACAATGTCACCCTATGCTTAGCTAAACCACAAGGGCTTGAAAAGAGAAATACACAATTAAAGCACATCCAGCAACAATTAAAGCTTCAGACAAGTTTGACTGCAAAACACAATGACATTTTCCAGTTATCAGTTCTGCTTCGCAAAGTGGCTAAATGAAATTCAGCCACGAGGTCCAAATTCTGTTCATATTTTACGGATGCTTTATTTATGTTTAGCTGATTTTTGCTCCATAATTTGATGGGTAAGGTTGAATCAGATCTTTGTATTACCATAATCCTTATATCTTCTGTTGGCAGTAAAATGATGCAGCAATGGTCAACATCTTTGAAAAAAACACCCATAAATGTCTTCCTAACCTTGGAAGTTTAATACCAGAAATGAAAAGCAGCGGCATTACCATGAACAGCTGTGCAGAAACCCCACTGGAAACTTTATTTTTCAATCTATATCAGAGCTTTCCCACAATCTCTTTTTGGTTGGGATAGAAAAAAGCATTGCCAACCCCAGGGAGCAAGCAAACACGATTGCTTCCCATTTTCACTTAAGATTAAAAGGGAATTTGTTTAGCTTTAACTCACATAAAACATCCATTATCTTTCTTCTCTTGAGAGAGATTCGTCTTTAACAGTGCCAGGCTGACTAACCCCAACCCATCGGCAGTTCTGGTGGGGTGCCATGGGTGTCAGGGAGAAAGGCCAGGACAAGAGCTGGGAGCAGGGGGCACACCAGCAGCAGTTGGGGGCTAGGAATGGAGCAGAGGTCCTGGCAGAGGAGCAGGAGCCCCAATTCCTCCCTCAACTCCCAGCAAACATCTGGAGAAAATACTGGTGAGCAATGACCTGAAAGAGAAAGGCTGCAAGAGTGCAATCACAACCTCCTTTTCCCAGGCTTTGACTGAGACGACAGCCAAGCTGCCACCCAGGTGACAGACACCTGGTGGGCACAGGCTAGAGAAACCACAGCATTCAGGGTTTTCCAGATGTCAGCATCCTGGAAGAGCACTACCCAAAACTAAACATGCAGTGGAGTAGCACTACAACCTCACTTTTCTATCATCCAGTCCTTGGGAGACATTGACTTTCAAGTACTGCTAACAACCTGCTTACCTGAAAGAGATGAAGGGGTGTTGGTAACTGGGGATATGAGTAGGAGTAAAATAAAAAACATATGTATCTCATCATTGCTCAGGTTACTCATCTCAACCTGCAAGTTGCACTGCACTCTTGTGGGTTGGGTGAATTGTTTAACTGCAAACAAAGTAAAGGAATAAAACATTGAACGTGATTCTGTACTCTCTGCACAAGCAAGGATGTGAAAGTACAGGCAGTGCAGCCTCCTGCTCACCCAAAGTGCTTGGCGGCATAGCACCACGAGTGGATTGTAGTTTCTTGTCAGACACACAGCATTATGCCTCTTGACTTCAAGAAGGCTACCTACATCATCAGGATCTTCCAGTTCCTCTGCTTCTTGCTCAGGACTGATCCTTCCTTCCCTCCATTTTCCATTGGCAGAGCTGAATTTGTACAGGTTACCACCATGAAAACTTTCTTTTCCTTTTGAAGAGGCCCAGCGAGAGCCCTGGGAGCTCCAGTGATGGCCACTGTACAGTTTAGGAGACTTGGGAAGCCACTTAATAGAGTCCTGAGAGGAAGATGACAAAAAAAAAAAAAAGGCAATAAATAGATTTTAAGAAAGTGATTGAAGCATGTATGTGCAGAAATTGTCTGGCAAGTTCTGCGAGGTATTTTAGTATCTTGTAAATACTGGGTTTTCCCTTTTTACCTTGAGAGGTACCTTCAGTCCCAGAGAGACACTTTGCCAGTTAATGGGCAATACTGGTGATAGAAAGAGCAAGCAAAGGCTGCTGAAATTAGTGGAAGCCTTCAGGGATTTACATGAGCGTGGAACCGAGCCCACCTTCAGCATCGTAAAGAAGAATTAATGATCAACAACAGTCTTCAATAACGTTATACTCTGTACTATTAAGAAAACAAACAAGAGTACTTAGACCTTTAGTGACCATCTCATCTCATGACCTGAGTTAAAAAACCAAACAAACTATGAAGTCACACCCCTCTTTTTATTATTCATTAAATAAAATGTTCCATTTGTTGAATGGTCTCAACAGAAAGTACAATACTAAATTGATCTTTTAAGGTTTGCTGATTTTCAAAGTGATTATAGTCTAGTTTTCCCAAAACACCCATTACTTATTTACATCCAAAAAATGCCACCTCTCTTCTTCATAAACACAAATTCATACATGAGGTTGCCTATACATCTTAATTTTCCTGAACTTCAGAAGTAATTTTTCAAAGTAACCTTTATCTTTCTTTTAAGCTTTATTTTAATCTCGCCTTTAAATTTTCATATGGTGACACAAATCCAATGGCAGAAAGCAGCCTGAAGCCATATAAATAGATACATTAACACACACGCTCCAACAAGGCAAAGAGATGGAGAACACAAACTATCGGAAAAAAAATTATCAACACGCTTATGGTGGGGCTATCAGCAGCACACAGCAACTTTCACGGTGTTTAAACAGGTATTTGATTCAGATTTAACAATTCCTTAAGCTCCTATTTTTCCTGTTTAATGCAGAATGGTTATGTTCACACACACAGAAATTTCTTGCTGTTATCAGCATCCCAGATGTCACCATGCCTATTAGATCTAATGTGGAGAAAGAAAAAGAGATAGGACAAGGTTGTCCATGCTGGATATACTGATTCATCTTTGGCTGCCGATGGAGCTCCCCTTGGATTCTTCATTTGCTTTTAGGATGGCTGAAAAGACTAGGAAATGCACAAGGATAGTATCTCAGCAACTTGTTGGAAAAGATTATGGACCTTTCTGTGAGTCTGAAAAAGACCATATCCCCAGCAAAGGAATATTTGCATTGTACATAGAAGGCATGATTGGTATCTATAGGAAATTTGCTGTTAAACCACATTTTGAACCGCACTGACACTCAGTGATACCACCATTTGCTGATAAATAGCCTGTACTTCTGGTTATTCTAAGCCACATCGCTCAGGACACTCAAGCTGATTGCTGATTTAGTTCATCAGTGAATTGAACGCAAAAGCAGCACAGTCACGACGCAGGAGTGGCTCCCATTCCTCCTGACAATCCAAAATGCAAGGCAGGACATCTCCTAGTATTTCCTTACTCTTGCCTCAAATAAAGAAGCATTGGGTACCCTGAAACAGAAGCTTTGTTTCCTATGAATATTAACTAGGCTGATAGCAATTCTAATCAGATAGGTAAATAGCACACTAGCTGAAATTGTTTGCTATTGTTTTGGTCGGTTTTATTTCAGAATAGCTAATGCAACTCCTCCCAATGTTCAGGGTATTTCTGGAGACAGTTTAAATCCTTGTCAACTTTTAAGCTCATTAGAAAGTCAAAGTAATTTCACTCTAAAAATAAACACAGGAACAGTGAAGCATTTAACTTCTTCCAAGGGAATGTCTCATCCTTGTTCGACCTCGATCCCTAATCCTAAAAAAACAGCTTCTCAAACTTAGCCTGCCAAATTCTGTAAGACCCGTAAAAGGCTATTCTCTGAAGGCAACAGATACAGATTTCAAATTAAGCTTATGCTGACAACCACTTCACCATCTTGGGAATACATTCAACTGCTGTGGTAGCCTCGCCTGTGTGTGAGGAGCAAGCTGATGTCCCGTAGATTTTACATCCCTAAGCCCCTCGCAGCCGAGCCAGGAAGGCTCCTGCGCTCTGTTTTCTCCTACAGCAGGATGCTTTTCCTCGTGTTGATATACGGCTATAAGGGACCTTCAGTAGCTGCTTCACACCTCACACCTTCCGTAACCTAAGAGATTTTAGTCTTCAGTATTCTTATCTACACTACTTTAAAGTAAAATAGAAACAAACTGACAATTTGGGGTAAGAGCTGTTCACATTTTCACTAGGTCTATAAAATACCACGGATGATGTTATCTTTATGAAAGCAGTTTCACAGTTTGGTTACATCAACAGCAAAAGATTGATTGCAACACCCAGAAGTGCCTTCTAGCCTACATTTGCACGTACCTGTTGTACGTGAAACACCCTGTGGATTACGCTTTCATGAAATAAAATGGAGAAACAAAGCAGTGAATGCTGCTGCTGTGAGCGTAGGCTAACATTACTTTGAAAACAAATCTTAGCCCTCAACCGTTTTTTACAACTCGATCCTTTTTGATGAAAGAAAAGGGGGAGGGGGTGGAAATAAGAAGATAGTGGACTTTTAATTCAGAGTTCAGTAGCAATACAAGGTGAGGAACAGAGAATGCCAGGGATGCTGTTGTTGGACCCACCGACTGCCAGGGTATTACCGTGGCCTGGCTCTTGGCAACCACTCAATCTGATTTTTTTTACTGAATTTTGTTTTCCCTTCCCAAAATAAAGCAAATTCCTTACTCTGATGTATTAATGAAAATTGCGTTAGATGGGCAATAAGCTTCCACCACCCCTCAAGGAGGAAATTTCTACAGTTCAGCTAACAGATAGTAGATTTGTACTCCAAAAATAAAGCTATCTTAAAAAACCTCCTGTAATTTATTAGCCCATTCTCATTATATTAAATACTACAGGACCAGGCTTTGAAACAAAAGAGGCTACTGGCAAATATTCTAATATTAAGAGAGAAAAATCAGTTCTCCTTACAGAATTTTTACAGATGATAATTGGTTTTTTTACTCCCCAGGTAAGGTAGGAAGCTTCTTCTCGTGTTTTATACGCGGGCAAGCTGAGACCCAAAAAGATTAAAAAGGTCAATGCTTTAAGTCATCAGTAGCAAGCACAGAGTGAGGCACACAGATTTGTATTCTCTTAAAAATATCTGGAATAAAACAAAGGAAGAAGGCAAATTCAGTATTTAGGACTTTAAGCTTCATGGGTATTTGGACTGTGTAACACTGATGTTTTATAAATGCAGGATAAGTGTTTGGAGGGAAAAAGTATTTATCGGCCTCAGCAGCTGTTATGTTCCATGGAAATCATTAGTAATGATCCTAACCGATTGGTAACAGATCATTTTCCTTCAATATTTCACCAGCAAGTCAGCTGGGCTCCCTCTTTACCTCCTTTCAACATGTTTTTCATGTTTTCAAAGGCGGTCTCTTCAGAACATAAATACTCCTCTGTATCATACCCCTGTATGTTAGGAGGACAACATGTTCTCATAAAGTACAAGGTGTCTATTCAAGTAAGATCTCATTTATAAATCCTCTAGAGAATGAATTTCCTCCAGGCAACAGAGGTGTACAAATGCTATGTATCACCCTAAATCATTCTGGCAAATGAAAAAGAATCCAAAACCACCCTAACATTAAAAGCCAAGACATGAAAACCACCCACATTTCTGAAGTACCATACTGAAATCAGTGACAACGAAACACCCTGCTTACAGCAACAGCCTGGTCACCATCGGCAAGTACAAGCCAGTGCTTTCAGTTACCTAGAATATTTCAGTGGTAATGCACCTGCTACTATTATTCAATTCAAAAGCCCAAACACACATTCTTGCCTATTTTTCTATTTAAAAAAAAAAAGTTTAAATAGCTTAACTAATTAGTAAATATGGGAAAGGAAATGTCTTTAAAGACGTATTTCCTAGAATATAAACATTCTCTTCCTTTTAAGTACAATTATACATAATGTATTCTACTAAATGAAAACTATTTCATACTCACTCCCTTTTCAAAGCACAAAAGGCTGTCTCTAGAAGAGCTTTATGTGATTCACATGAAATAAGAATGAAAGCTAAACAAAATGCTGCCAAAACAAAGGCATCCTTGAATATGCTTACACTGTAGAAGAGGTACCATGAAAGCTGCCTGAACAGATTATTGAAGCAAGCCTTCCATGGGGAAACTTTGCTAGTGGTAATTACATGGCTTAATTTTAAACTTAGATGTTCAAGTATTAACTAGTCAGGTAAGATTTTTGAATTTCCTGAAGACACTATTTTAAAAAAAAAAATAGTAAAATAATCCCATTTTATCCTAAAAACATCCATTATGCAAATGTTCTTCAGACTTGTAGTTTTCTCCCCTTTTGAATAGAAAAAAAAAATTGTCAGCAATATTCAAATAATCACTCTTTTTGTTAGTTAGTTTAGATTTTGTTTTGGTTTTAAGTTGCCTAGTGGAAGTCCACGATGTCATCAGCAAACTACAGAGAAATTCACTCACGTTTATAATCATGTAGTGCCCTGTTTAATCTTCCAGAAATACAGGACAATCGTATCTGCTACGAGCTACTTCAAAATGGTTTAATGCAGCCTGTTTGTTTTGGGTTTGGGTAAAATTGGTGAGTTACTGGAGAGATGAGAAAGAAGTATAAAGTGTTTTCATCACTAGCATAGTCCAAGAAATTGCTTGAGCGTGCCTCAGGACCATAAGAAGATAGTTTAGTCCAACACAAAACTAACTTTGAAGAGTTAAGTCCTGTCTCTGCATTATTCTGGGGAAGCTTACAAACTGAAATTCAAGCTGGTGATGCTTTGGTGGTATTTGCAAGCTGTGCGTGCATCCGTGGATTTCAAGGAAAGTTACCACAGTCAGTACTTGTCTACAACAGTGAGCATTGCTAACATTTTGGGTATGGCTATCACTGTGCCTCTAGCTGCACATCCAGAGATTTCAGTCAAGACAACATTCTCCAGCAACAGATGAGCATGAAGAGAAATGTCACCTGTATAAAGATAAGCTACTTCTCAAGAGCTCAGCATTAACAGACTAACAACATCAGTGTTAAGAGGCACACCCTGAACATGTTACAGAATAAGAAACAGACTGCCATGAATCCTTGCTCCTGAAGTTAGGCAAGGTACAGTCCAGCCACTCACACCGAGCCCCTCAAAGCCCTCTGCTCTGGCAGAACCCAAGACTGGACGTCCCATTGCCACAAGAACTGTACAAGAGGTGATAAAACACATAGTCTCTCCAACATCCACCAGAAGAGGAGATAAGATGGCTCCTGCAAGGCAGCTCACAAAGCTGTCCTCAAACCAGGTATCTGCATTTTCACTTTGAAAAAATCTCACATTTTGCATTAAGCTGGTTGAATACTGATTATATTCCTGACTTCAGAGAGAGGAAGGCACTGTCCCTCTGAAAATTTCACAACTGCTTCAGGAGGAAGGGGATACCCAAAACATTTATCGATAGCTAAACCCAGTCCGCTTTTCTCATCTTCTTTGACAGGAACCTAAGCACAGAAACAGATTTGTGTTTGACAGAAACTGAAGATGGAAAACACTCTTATCAAGCCAATTGAAAAACTAAAGTAATTTTATTTTCCAGAGTCAAGGCAGAGAACAGCTGTGAACTGTCCATTAATAAAAGGTCTAGACGTTTCTGATAATGAGTATGCTCCGGTCTCAGTGGGAGATGGACGATTACAGCAAGCCAGGCTAGGATCAACTGATATACTAAGAGTATACGTTAAAAAAATTAAATTCCTGGTGTCTCTACTCTCCTCTCAAAAGCTGAATTCATGAGCAGCAAGTAGTGAAAGCTGTTAAGTAGCTAACCAGCTAAAAATGGTTCACCCAGCACTAGCAAAACACTAGTATTAGACACGAAGCAGGCCGATCGGCTTGTCCCGGACACAAACAAGCCATGTGCTGGGTATGCAAGTTTCCTGCACTCACTTTCCCACAATACACTGATTATCAAAAAAATGGCATGTAAGCCAGAAAAATAATCTGGACACATAAATTATATGGAAGCTGTGGAAAAAGCCTGGAGCAATGCACAGGGGATGGAAAAATCCGTTTCTACACTAACAATGGCAGCAAGAGAGTGCTTCTCCCCCCCCCCCCCCCAACTCTTGTAAAACTATGGGATTGTGCCTTTCATTAAAGAGAACTCTCATGCAGTTAACTGACAGGTTAATATTAAATCCGCTCCACCACTATGGTCAATTGCTTTTCCCTGGTTACCTATTTAGCTAATAAAGCAGCGTGCAAATTCTGCAGTGTTTCTTTCCTTGCATTAGACCCAACCCCCAGAAGACTTGCAAAGCAATTGGAAATGTAGAAAAAGTAGAAAAGAGGAAAAAAAAAAAACCACCCCGAAGTTTTGTTTACAAAATTATATTCATTGCTTAGGCTTCTCAAAGCATCAGCAAGTGAAAAGAGCCAGAGACTGTGAAGGGAGGGCTCATGTTTTCAAGGATACACACTGCTTCAGCGTAACAAACATCATCAGCTTCCTCTGGCTATAAAATACAGTTAGAACTGTCTGGGAACCTTATCGACACTGCTGAGAGGACAAGTGTACCTAAACCACTTTATGAAACAGCACACGTACAGACCATTCCAGAGATCAGAAGCTAAAAACGAAACAAACCACAGCCTCCAAACAAAAAACCGTCATCACAGAACACGGAGTCTTGCTGCCTTTGGCTTTGGTCTGTCTTTTTTAGGAACTCATTTTCATCTCAGATGAGTTTACTGAGGTTTACTTAAACCCTGGGTACAGAGTTTCCTACATTTTTAAGCTTTTGTTGTGTCAGTCCCAGTAAGTACTTTAAAAAGAAAATTCTGCCCAAGGTTGGAGTCAAGTGTACCAAAACCTCATTTTCTTTCTGGTTTTATTTTAATGGCAGCTTACCAAGAACAACTAGCAGAACTCTGCCTTGGGAGGAATGAAATTGTGCTACCCATGAACTAACCGAACACTTATCAACCTGAAGCAGCTCCTGCAAAGAGACCACACCTTGAAGCTTAAACAAGGAATCTCTGGGATGAGAAGAAATCATAAAAATTCATGTATTTTGCCAGGTTAGATTTGAATATTTGCAGAAGGCTTGCAATACCTACTCGTTCAATACCAAAAAGAACGCAGTGCCTTTTGTAAAAGCTTCAAACCAAAAAGTTAAATTACAAAAATTATCAAATATTGCAGTTATTAATTTTAACACAAAAGTTATTATGACTTCCCTGATCTCCTCCTTTCCCATCTTCTCCCAGAAACCCTCATACAACCAACGCTTACTGGAAGAGATGCTCAGCAGCACAAAGGATGTGGTTAGCCATACACAAAGTGTCCGGTCTTTCATTTTGTTGAAATTTCAGTTCATTGCATTAGCTCACACTCAAATCTTTGCTCTGAACTCAGAATGCTCAAGTCCCCGCACTGAACAAGTCAGTGGTTTTTGTTAGTTCATGGCACATGCAGAACCCAGAGATACCAAAATCAGTCTTTACGAGCCTTTTGCAAAATTGTTATTTGCTGAATTCAACTCACTTAATACTTACCTTTATAAACAAACCAGAACCCACAGATTTAATAAGACCTTGAAATCAGCATTGGACCACTGGAAGTGCAACACAGTAACAATGATAGTAAATTCCAATATTAATTCATACATACTTTAATTGCTATTTTAATGATACAATAAATCTACTGAAGCTTTTAAAGACTTTTTTTTATTATGGTTTTATATATTTATATAAAACCACCAAAGCACTTTCAAGAATCATGCTTTCTTGTGTAATACATAAAACTAGTTTCATACTGTGCTTCTGAAAGACTATCGTGCTGTTTTTCAAGTTATTTTACAGATGGCACATTTAAAAAAAAAAAACCCAAAACAACGGAAGCATGAATTTCTAGTGACTGCAATGCAACACGGCATCCAAAACAAGATGTTTCATTACAACTAAGTTAAAGTGTGAGTGCATCATGTAATAAACAATAGCAATTTGGTCATTTTAATCTTAATTCTGTTTACAACAAAACTAACATTTGTGCTTCACGACCTAAAATCCCATGATATGAACATAAGTTCTCTGCTGTAAAAATCCCAACAAATCACTGTCCGAAAAGAAAAACACATCTAAAACAGGAAACCAACTTTAAATCAACTCACTTTCCTCAAGAATTGCTATATTTAGGACTACTATAACATACAAGACACTAAGGCACAACGGGTGGTACAAACGAATGAATACAGTTGTCCATGAAACTTGTTCTCTTCCACAAATACCAAAATATGTACCGCTCAAGATAAATTTTCTCTTAAAAATGAAATACATCATTTTGTTATGAAAGTCCTATACAAAAATTTAAAATTTACACCATCTGAGCTGCCAAAAAAATAAAAAAGTGTATCAATTTTCCACAAAACTATATTTCTCACCAGCACATCCAGCCACTGGGAAAAAGATAACCCAGTACTCTGGAAAAGAAAAGCATTATTTCCCCCGTGTTTAAGACAAAAATATTGTATTCTGCATACAGTAGTGTATTATACTTAAAAAAGCCTAGCACTATTAAAATTACAATATTGATTTGGAAATTATTGGTTCACTGCCTGGATGAAATAAGGCACTTCCTTCCAGTGGGCAGCACTTTTCACATATATGGAGATGATGAATCAGGTTCTGGTTAAAAACAAAAAGGGGCTCAGTGAGGTCCCAGAAGACGACAAGAACATTTCAACAGCAGGGGAAGACACAGGAGGTAAAACCTGGAGATGAAACTCTACACAGAAGTGGTCACTCTGTCAATGGCATTATTGACCTCGTTTTTGTTTGAATCCAGTCCTTTAGCAGCATTCATATCATTCCGTAAATTCTCCACTGTCTTTTTCATGTTCTTTAATTCTCCAGGGTGTGGAGTGGCTCGCCTTAGAAGTGTTCTCTAAAAATAAACAGCGCAATAAGTGGTTTGGCCTTTGTCGCTTTGAAAAACAACATACACTTTCAAGGCTTTAGCATTCACATACTAAATATTATGTATCAATTTTTTTCTTTGTTTCCCCCTTTTCCTTTTCAAACTATGATGCTCTATGTTGAATGGTATTTTCATAGCTGCTTGTTTATCAAGACAGTGAAAGAGACTGTAAGAACTGTCTAGGAGCAAATTTTTTCCCCTCTTGACCTACTAATCTGAAAGCCACTCAAGTGAAGTACAATTACAAGTTATGAAGTGAAGATTCCTTCATAAATATAGTAGGGATTTTTGTTTGTTTGTTGTCACCCAAAAACCATCCAGGTGATTTAAGATCACGTTTCAAACAACAACAAAAAAAAACCCCATTCAGCTGGTTTTGAAAGAATCCCACAAGATCTCTTTACAGCGTTAAATACATGTTTGTGTGGAGCTCTGTATGCCTTCCAGCCCCACCACACAGTTTGGTTCTCTTGTCAGTTGAGAACAAATATCTTGAAAAGAAGAAGAGTGAGCATTTCTCTCCTATCTTAGACACAAGAACATCTAACATCATTGTGCTGAAGCCTTTACAAGGAAAACAAAATTTATGAAAACCCCAGTTAGCATCCAGATTAGAGACCAACAGAACACCAAGAATAATTGCACAAATATGTATTGGTATAATACATATATACATGCAATTACTTTTCAGTGGTATACATGTAAACTGCACAGATTACAGCAGAACTGATGACCCACGAACAGGTGAATTGGTCACGACTGCTTTGGAAATCCACCCTTCCTCCTCCTCACTATGATCATAAACTTCTTTTACCCCTAAAGAGGTTCTTGCCCCAAGTCAGGCTGTAATACTACGACTGAAAGCCATTATCATTAACACCTGAGCCCTCGTTATTGTATGGACATTCTTGGGTTGGCACAGTTGTTAAGAAGCAGCATTCTGAACCCCCTTATCAGTCAGTCTATGAACCACGCTTGTCAGAGACATTTAGTTTCTGCTGCTTTGGATTAAGCAACCACCTTACTTGAAAATTTAAACATTCATTTCCCTGCTAACTAAGAATTTTTATAGTCACTTTTAAGTAAGACCATATTTCTAGTGTGCTACAATCCAGACAGTTCCCTTAAGTATCCCAGGCTAAGTTCTAATGAGGACCACCAAGCAAATTTTTAGAGCATCAGAGAAGCACACTGAAAATCTGATTGAAGCAGCCTTAATCTTTACAAAGAGTTTTAGTTGTTAATGAAAGTTAGTAAAGCTAAAGATCACATTGCATTTTGATCTTCAGGACATGCAGAGCCCAAATTAATGGAGAGGTCTTATAAGTACAGTGACAGATATTCGCACATCCTTTGTTTAAGTGAGAAACTAATGAGCAATGTTCTTGCTGTTTATGGACACTATGGTTATGTCAATGCAAACGGTGGAGGGAAAAAAAAACAAGAAGAAATTAAGAGAGAGAGAAACAAAGAGATTGGCAATAGAAAACAGAGAGACAAACAATGGCAAACTTAATGAAGACACATGCCAGCGTGCTGGAATACTAAATTAGACCCTATATACTTTCAGGCAGTAAAGCTTCACAGATGCAGAGAAAGATCCTATCTTGTTTCTGGTAAGAAAATATCCTGAGCAGACACAGGAAAACAAAGCAAAACAAAGACTGTCCTGCATCAAAACAAAGTTATATTCAAAGCAGAAAAAAGAAAAAAAAAAGGCATTTGGAGTCAATATGAGAAGTTTTGGCAGTCAACATGAACAGTTTCTGATACAAACATACGCAAAAAGCATGCAGTCACAGATGAAATATTTACAGCAAGAGCTCAGATACTTTTTACACTTTCGCACTGAAGTCACAGTGCCTGCAGGTATCCAAAGACTTGGAAAACATACCATTTCATTATCCTCTTCATCTTTTTCATCTTCTAAGAAGCGAATTGCACTGACTCTATTCACTGCCCGCTCATTCCACGTTTCATCTGACATTTCATTTACCAAACTCTCCAGTGCACCGCATCGTGGTAGGTTATCTGTTAGAACAGCAAAACATAACTAAAGATTCACACCAAGTCTAAAACACAAACATGCTATATTGTTAACAACTGCAATATCCAACCAATCACTCATCCAAGATTTACAACTGGCTATTGACATATTTTTGATAGAAAACAGAACTTGCATTAATTTTCTGTTATCAAGTATGCACAATAGTTTCTGTATAAATGAGAGATTTCTCTACTTAGACTGTTTCAGGTTTATGGCAGTTTTAGAGTACTGATTATATAATCTAACATACTTGCTTTTCTTCTGGATCATGGCTGCCATCTGACATTAGCCAGTTCCCTAAATGGCACTCTGTAACACAGGGTCATTGCTTTTACCGACCTCATCCTTTTAGTATTGCTAGGCATACACGTCCAACAATCTTAATTCCAGGCCTTCTACCCTGAAGCCATGAAATTCATTTGGAGAGGAGGAAATCTAATTTCTAGTAGTGAGGCCTTTAGAGAAAGTCAGTCTACCACAGTTACTCTTCTTGAGCTAGCTTAATACTCTCTAAATGTAAAGGGGTTAATTATTTTAACTCTTAATGCTATTTGGATTCTTAAAATCCAGAAGCTGACACAGAGCAGAGCCATTTTTACACTTCTACTGCTTAATGGTTCCTACTTGCTCCAGCTGCAGAGTATTTAAAGAGTGGAATTAATCTAGCTAAGTCTGGGTATCTACAATACAGATAACCACAGCCAAGCCTTTCTCCTCAGGCCCCCTTTGTATTCAGTGGAAAAGAATCCACATGGTTTCTTTTCAAAGTCTATTCCTGGATGGGATAAATTACTCTCCAATGATTACAGAAAAACTGTAAATATTAGCTCGGAGGAATCCCTTTGATTGTTCACACATCGCTATATAAGCTTGAGGACAAAAAACATCCAGAAGTTACTGGAACAGCAGGCCAGCCAACAGTGAAAAAGAGTTCATGGTTCCACCTGACCCAGAGGCAACTTTCATCACAAAAGGTAAAAGCAACTTATAATGCAATTCTACACTTGTTGAAGAATATAATAAAGTTACTGTACAGCATCCTTGCTTAAAAGAAAATTAGTTTGCTAAAAAGTAAAATGTCTACCGCTTATTACTAGCTAGGTAATTATTTTTCTGGTAAGGAAACTGTAGTTGGAAAGCCACAAATTTTCATGACATCTATATCATTTAAGATGTATAAACAAGGTACACAAATATGGACACCACTACTTGGCCCACTGGCAAGCCTCAGAATAATGATATGACTAAGTCTTCTTCTTCCAGGTCTGTATTTTATTCATCATAGCTAGTGTCATCAAATTTTCAGTAACACCCACAGCCACATTTACCAAGTCTTCCAAAAACTAGTATGATTACAAAAAAAACCAACAACAAAAAAAGTTTAAAAGTGAAAAGTCAACCAGAACTTTGCTACTTCGCTCATTAGAGCTGACACGTGTTTTACAAAGCTTTATGGAACAGATAACACAGTAAACAAAGTAGTACTTCTACACGTAATGAAAAACTGCCTCTAGGCACTTACCTTGGCAACCAGGCTCAGAAGGCATTTGAGGAAGTAATACACATGTTAAAATCTTTTCTCCTGTTTCAGGATCTGTGTCAGTCTGAAACGTCAGCAAAGGTTGGGACTGGTTATCAGACAACCACAAAGCCTTCAGCTTTAATGTAGTCAGTGAGATGGGAAGATACGTCAGCCTAGTTCAAAAAACGTAAGTAAAAAAGTCAGGGCAATCTCTAGGAGATTTAATAGATGGTCATGAAGTCAACTCATTCCCCGAGTTGGAATAAACAAGATTGAGATTCTCTGTAGCTGTGAATAACAGGTAACAATGCTGAACATTTTCTACCGCACTAAAATGCCCTGGAAGGCAGACAGCTGCCTCTGCTCTGGAGCCTTATATATACACAACTGCCAGAACAGAAGTATGTAAGTGCCTATGAGACAATTACATTGCATAGATGAGATGCCATTTGCTTTTTCTCTCTTTTTTTTTTTTTTTTTTTTTTTTCCTCCCATTTAACTTCCTACTAAACAACTGAACTAATTTGCTGGTTTATGCTTCAATCCACTCCTTTTTGCATTTTGGTGTCTGAAGCATATCAACTAAGATTCATGAGAAGCCACAAGGTCGAAGTGGCATTATTTGTTACTTGCACTGCATCTCTAAGATAAGACACTCAAGATTAGTGTTACTTGACATTAAGGCTGGTAGTTTCAGCTGAAGCTCTACCAAATTGCCTAGATTCCCAATTTTAATTCAGAAATATACAAATCCAGAGGTTTGTTTTTTTTTTTTTTTAAATCCTATCTTTTCCTCAGGGTCAAAGCAATTCAGAAAACATACTCATGGCAACAGACAGTTTGTGCTACGTTGGGCCAAGGAGGAAGAGTACTTTGATGATTACAACAGTAATGCTAACACAAAAGTCATAGCTGGTTTTTCATTACTTATTCTTAGACGTAATATCTTTAGTTGTTAGAAAGAATTAAGTGAATCCAGCCAAAGAATGTAACAACAGAAAAATTCTCTTACCTGTTTCCAGCAACATCCAGGACATGAAGTTCAGTGGCTTGTGAAATTTCAGAGGGAATTCGAGATAATCTGTTGTCACGCACAGAAAAGACATTAAGACTGCAGCATCCCCCGATCTATATTAGAGGGGAAAAAAACCCAAAAGCCTGGTTTTGTTGCAGTACGATAGTATAAACAAAGGCATGCAGTATGGGTCACATATTATGTCATAGCGCGTTCACGTTACAATGCCTGCCAGAGGCTTCACCCAGAGGTACAGACCGCAAACAAGTGTTAGCTTAAAAGAAGCCTGACCTCAAGCAGTTTCTTGAACAGCTGTATCTGCAAATAATGTAGATCTTTACAAATAGGTCAAGTTCTACCTACCTTTTAGAGCCTTCCAGGCCAGGAAGGGATAGTAAACACACAGATGTCACTTTGTGGACAACCCTCACAAAAAATACTGGCTTTAACTTTCAACTTTTTCCAGCTCTGTGTTTTACACATTGATTCTTTCTTTCCTCTCGGCAACTTTAGATACAAGCAAGTGCAATGAGGCTTTAGGCAAGGCAAAATGCTAAATAAGCCAAAATCGACTCCCAACATTTATTGAGTTTGCAAAGAGTAATGAAGAGTTCACAAAAATTAGAAGACTTTATGAGTAACATCTCTGATGCCCTGTTTTATTAGAAGCATCCAATTTCAAAATGATACCCATATGAACTGGCCAATTTAATGTAATATCCTCTGCCCCTACCATTCTATCGAAACGTAACCGTCTTCATTCCCAAGCTAATTTTTTGGTACAAAAGATAGGATTTTTCAGTTTTACCCTTAAAATATCTATATATTGCATCAAACGTACATGTTTTCTGCATTTGATTAAAAAAACCCCCAAACCCCACAACATTCCACCTTTTTGTTCCAGATGGCACTTACTACTCCTATAGACACCAAGAATATTAGTTTTAGCAACCTGAAAGCTGTGTCAAGTAGCTCTTTGTTCCTATTCACAAAGGAAACTTACCTTTATTTGCTTATCATACTGAGCTTCAAAAAGCACTGCTGTTCGTTTGCCAGTTCCAAAACTCACCATGAGAAGCGGGGGGTGGGGGTGGGGGGAATGTTTCTTCTCTTACTCCAAGTATTACAGCAAGTATTACTCCAAGTTACGCTGACTTAGAACCTAACTATAGACAGCAAACCTACTGAAAGAACTTAGTTCAAAAATTAGAGGACTTCCATGGTCACACACATGTAAGAAGGTTCTTCTGTCACAATATAGCCAACATGACACTACACCTTGGTCACGAGTCCCCAAATCTGAGCTGAAATTACTGATGTATTCCAGTTAACTGTCAGTTCCATCTTTGCAAAATCCACGATTCAGTTCAAACCCAAGTTTGAGATCACAGACAAATACTGCAAAAGCTTTTCCACTAGTCAAAGTAAAAATTGTGTCAACTTAACCTACACTATTTACCAATGAAAAAGCCATTTTTAAAAGGGTGCAACTGTGACTTAGAAAGTAAAACAAAGAAATGGAGCATTTAGACCCCACTCACCTTCCTTTGTATCACAAATACATTTTAATGGAAGAAAGCAGAGATCAGCTGCTCAAGGCTTGATTCACAAGCTATTTACAGCACAAAGTTACAGCACAAGCTTCTCTGGACAAAGCAAAGTCTGGGATGGTTTCCCTCAAATCGCTGCACTCCAAGATGCAGCTATTTCACAAGAGTATCAGCTTTCCCGGCCCTAACCTTGTTAGCCGTTTTAGCTCGTGAATCAGAACCCTTAGAAACCAGTGCTCAAACCGCGAGCAAACATTTCTTAGTGCGGTAATTCTGCTACTCGTGTTAAAGCGTGTATAGATTCTTAAATATGTGCCTTGACATGTTCACAGAATACAGTGCCATATAGAAGAAAAGACATATATATACACACACTAAGTGTCTAAGAGGTGTATCTAACATGAGGAGCTGTGAAAAGCAAGAGATACAATTAGTGAATGCTGATGAGCTGGCAAGTGATGCCCTAACTGTACACAAAGTGCTCACTTTCCATGAATGAAGTTTGCGTTATTCAGTCTTGGAGCATGGAGATCCAAACAGTTTAGCCAAACCAAGTAAAGCCATGCAGCCCTGATGAGACCAAAACTTCTGTACTTTTGACAATGGGAAAATGCAGCAGCGGAACCGGCCGGCCTGAGTCATCATGCATTTGAAGCAATTTAATGAAAGGTAACAGTGGAACCGTGGACTGAATAATACTTACAGGGTTATCAATTTACCTGACCCATAATTTTCCAAGCGGCTAACAATTAAGAAAATACAAGAGATGTTCAATTTTTTTTTCTTTATCCATACTGGACAAGAACATGCCAACAAATGGAGACACAACATACATTCTTCTACTGCCAAAAGAGGGTTAGAACTCCTAAGATATTTTAACTTTGCTCTATCAGTCAATAGGCAATTGTTCAAAGGTAACTGTTTTTAGGAAATGCAGGCAGCATCTAACAAGCAGCATCAGGTGAGATATCACAGAGAAAAAAAGACAAACTGACGGTTAAAAAAAACCCAACACTAAAATCTTTGTAATTTAAAAAAAAAAAAATCACACCCATCCATCAGTACAGAAAGACATCAGGTCCAACGTCTAAAAACCTAAACACGAAGTGGTACCACTGAGGCAAAGTGCACACACTAAATGGCATGCCGAAAAGAAAACATCATTGTGGCCACCATGAAGTAATACGGTATCGGAATGTTGCTGGTTTGGCTGAGAGTCATTAACTGACAAAGAGCCATGCTTTCCAAGGGCTTGATTGCATGCTTACAACAGACTTTGCCAAACCACCACATGGGCACCAAGTACACAGTTGAGACCACAAGCCCATTTAACAGTTAAGCACACAGTTCATTTCGAGCACAGACTTCAATTAATGGGGACAAGCATGTGCTTAGTTCTAGGCACATGAGTAACTGTTCCAAAGACTGGAGGCTTAAAGAAGTCCTCACGTTTTTCTGTAGTGAGCTAGGCATCAGGAAAAGGTCTCAAATGAGTTGTGCATGTCTGTCATACTCTTGAGAACTATTTCATTCTAGCAACTTTAAAGGTTATTCACTTGTCTCATCCCACCATCTCCAAAGAACAGTCAGCTCAGATAAAAAACAAAAACAAAATGACAAAACCAAAATCCATGTATCAGTCAGGCAGAAAATGATCATTACTATGAAGTGCTAATTTTGAGATCACTGATTTTACAGTACTGTAAAGTCTGAACAAAACTGATTATTTGAATTCAGTGGACTTGCTTCAGAGGACGAGCATTACTAGGACCGCTCTCGGTTCCACACTAAACTCTACCCTTATGAAGGACTTTTTTTTTTTATCTTTTCTTCTTTCTTAGTCTGAGGCTCATCTTTCCAACAGCTTCCCTGTTCTGTAAAAGCAGTAAGGCCTGGGCATACATAAAGAGGATGCCAGCTTGGCTGCTAAAACTGCCCTCTACATTGGGGGTTGGACTAGATAACCTCTAGGGGTCCCTTCCAACCCAAACCATTCTATGATTCTGATCATGACCAGCATTCACCACTTCAGTCTCCTACGTTTTTGACATCCACATCCACACTGCCAGTCCATCTCAAACACTCCTCCAGAACTCTAAGTCTTACTACATCACTACTCTGCTGATGTTTCTGATGACTCTACCACCGCAGACAGATTGTTGTTTTGACACCTGCATCAGCTGTGTATTTTCGATCACCCGACTTTTACTGTGCTTCTCTGTTACAAAAGCCTGGTGGTTGCTATTCGATTTTTCTTGCTGTTGACACCTTTGCAGCTTCCTGGAGGTAAACCCAAGAAGAGCATACAGACTCATCCCTCTCCTCCCATTTAGATCCCTCCCAGAAACTCCCATTTGCTTCCTCTCTTGAGTCCAGCCGTTAGTTACAGTCATTCATCACCACAGACCAAATTTTACTGATTACCATGGTGCATCCTCACATTGTTGGTGCTTTAAAGCCAAAACACAAGTTAAAGGTGGGAAACTTAGAAGACCTTCAAGTTATGTTAGCTGTATAACACCTTTTGATCTCAGCGTCTGTTAACTGCTCAAAAGCTACAAATCAATTCTGCTGTCCTTTACCAGTTAGCGTCTTTCACACAGGTATAAGCAATTGTATTGGGTTTGCATGGCCAGGTTTTGGCAGCGAGGGGGCTACAGGGGTGGCTTCTGTGAGAAGCTGCCAGAAGCCTTCCTTGTGTCCGATAGAGTCAATGCCAGCCAGCTCCAAGACAGACCCGCTGCTGGTGGGACTGCACCCTGTGGAAGGGACCCATGCTGGAGCAGGTCATGAAGACCTGCAGCCTGTGGGAAGGACTCATGTTGGAGAAGTTCATGGAGGACTGTCTGACATGGGAGGGACCCCAGGCTGGAGCAGAGGCAGAGTGTGAGGAGTCCTCCCCTGAGGAGGAAGGAGCGGCAAAGACAACCTATGATGAACTGACCCCAACCCCCATTCCCCGTCCCCCTGCACCACTCAGGGGGAGGAGGTAGAGAAACTGGGAGTGAAGTTGAGTCTAGGAAGAAGGGATGAGTGGGGAAAAGGTGTTTTAAGATTTATTTCTCATTATCCTACTCTGATTTTGACTGGTAATAATTTCCCCAAGTCAAATCTGTTTTGCCCGTGACGGTAACTGGCGAATGATCTCTCCCTGCCCTTATCTTTACCCCAGGAGCCTTTTGTTGTGTTCTCTCTCCCCTGTCCAGCTGAGAAGGGCAGTGACAGAGCAGCTTTGGTGGGACCTGGCATTCAGCCAGGGTCAACCCATCACAGCAATGCAAAAAAAAAAAAAAATGACGTTATGAGAAATACCACAATGATTATTCTTTATCATGTGGCTAGGTAAAGTCCAGAGACATTGCTTTTATTCAACTCTCAATACAGCTATCAGCATCAAGAACTCTCACTAGGCTTATGCAACTTGGATAAATATATTGGGAATTTAAACACAGTTCCTATTTTGTTGCAAAATCTTTTCCAGGGTGTCATAACCAAAACTTTGTTTGGATTCAAAGTAAATAAAGTCAGAATTTTCCTTGTCCCCAGATAAAATAGATTAATGCTTTAATTGCAAGCATAGAATATATTTAGAGGTAGAAGAAATTGCCCAATTCACTATTATTATCTATTAGTCAATTATTAACAACTTTAAATCAGCTAAGAAAAAATCTTCTACAAACTCACTTAAACACCCCCTGCACCACTGGTGAGTAGTATGGGAGGAGCACAGCAATATTGCCTCTCTGCCCTCTGACTCAAGACAAGTTTTCCTGCATTTTTCCTTAGTGCTTTTTTCCCCTCTCAGACACACAAACACATACTTTTACACAAATGAGGGTAGGGACAGGACATCGGAAGTTAAAAGCAGAAACAGCAAAGCAGCCCCAACTTGTTTAAAAAAAAAAAAAAAAAAAGATAGATAAGAAAAATGTAAAAAGCAGAGTTATTGCCAAAAAAAACCCCCAGTGGTTTTACCTACTGTAGTATTAATTCTTAGCCACAATGTACCTCAGAGCCAGGAAGGACACATTACCAGATCTGTGCAGGTTGTAAAGACTCATTAACAAAAGCACATCGACTGGAAAAAATTCCAAGGAGGTTATTTATGCAAGTGCCAAAATCAACACACCAGTTTCACCAGCGTTCCAGTGCCAGGGTGGGATTTCAATACCAAAGAGTCACCAGGCAGGTCTTTCAAGTTTAAGGGGAAAAATGTTTGTAACTATGAACAGGTTTAGACATTCTCAGTTCTTGCCGAAGTTTGTTTCACCACTCAGTTCAGTGAGAGAGAGATGAGATACGGAAGATGAAATCTGTCAGTGACTCAAGTCTTGGTCAGACATTCAGCTGTTCCATGTTTTACTTTATATATCAGCACCAGATACAGAAGAACCTTTGAACCAGGAAACTTTGAAGGATTATTTACATACAAGCTCCTCAATAATCCCAAGTCAAGAAATCTTACACCAAAAGGTAGAGACTGGTTTTACAAGTGTGCATTGAAACAATCTGGCAATGTAATTGTTTGACAGGTTGACCCAAAATCCAATCCTAGTAAACTGCTAACAAAAAAAAAGAAAAGCAAAAAAAAAAAAGCACCACCACCAAAACACAAAACCAACAACCTCAAACAAACCCCAAAACCACCAAAAAAAAGCCCCACACCACCAGAAAAAGGCTAGAAGTCATCTCACCAGGTTATATTAGAGCAGGCACATAATTTCTGCCATCATAAAAAAAAAAAATCATAGATTATAAAAGCTCTCTTCGCTACAGTAATGATTCTGAAGGGAAGGACAGAGACACCAGCAAGTAGATATTTGGCACATGCACTCTTCTCCCTAGTAGAGTCCCATCTTCTCTGTACGCATGTTATCAGACTGTGTCTTTGTCCCTCTCTGACAGAAACCAGTAAAGGCCTGTCCCACATCCATTCCTTACAAGGATGAAGACCACAAGTGCACAGCTGTTGGAGCACTCAGTAAGGCAGAGAAAGAACAAGAGAAAGTGGGAAGGAAAAGAGGGAAAGATACCGAGCAAGCATACCTGCAGTGCATACTCTACTTCTGCATCTTACCCTGCTTCTGTGAAGGGGGAACCAGCATACAAGTACTAATACTGATCGATGTGTTGAGGTCTGAGACCCCAGTCTTTGCCATACTATCTCAGGGGACACCTTAAGCAACACACAGCAGGCAGGGGTGTTGAAAACGACTGCTATCAGAAGCTCATGCCTGGCTTTGAATATAAATTAGTCGGTTTAACATGAAAATAAATGGTAAAGATGGTATGCTTTCCAACTGGCAAGCAGAACCTTCCAACAGACAGAAAGAGGGTGACATTTTTCAGTTTTCCTTAAGTGCTCTACCAGTACACTTTGTATTATTTTTTTCCCCAAGTCAGTCATGATGAGAAGGAAAATGGAAAAAGAACACTTCAACAAGACACCAAATTGTTCCTCCCTGCCATCCAAAGAGAAACTCAGAATTGGGATCTTTGCCATTATCAGCACCCCTGAAGCTGCTCATGCGGATGCTTTGCGTAACAGCAAACCACGCTCGTTACACCTGTGCACTGCTTACGCAAAACATTTTTCTTTTACAGCTATGAAATGTGACTCTTTACTGAATTCCTCTGAATTTCAACCAGAAAACTTGTACTGCAGAAATGTTCATGTTTGGTTTAAAGCAAAAAGCTACTGGTTAAGAAAAATACTACACAAAGAAAACACAGCTCCAGGAACAGGCAAAACATGAGCAGAGAACAGTAGATTTCTGTTTTCGAAACTGGCATTTCAGTGTTGTTAGAGGGCAATCTAAAGACTTTGAGGGGAAAGTGATTTATTGCACAGCCTAAGTACAAGGAATCGAAACTGCAACTTGAAGAATTGGACCTGAAAAGTCTCATTAGCTAGACAGTAGATTCTGCAATACATGCCTATTAACAGTATTTCTGAAGGAAACCATTGCATGAGTTGTTTGTGCTTTCTATTTGTCACCATTATTAGTTTCATCTAGAGGGTGGATATGGCCCTCCAGCTGGAGAAGGACTGACTTCCTTCAAAAATAAAAGAGTTTTAGAAATCCACAGAGCAAAACATACTTTAAGGAAACGTTCTGGAAATCTTATGTTAAAGATAATTTCAAAGTGCTTGCTCTAATGAGATAGATACATAGGTGTGGAGACCCTTACGGGGTGTGTGGGGGCGGGCGGTAAAAAAAAAAAAAAAAAAAAAAATCTATTTCAAAGAAGTTGATGCCCAGGAGCTTTGTTTCCTCTGTTCCTCCGCCAAGCTCCCTGGGAACCACCCTCTCCCATCTTTATTCCCTGGACCAGCTCACCTATTCCAGATACCACCTTCTCCAAACACAGACTCATCCCTGACTTTATTCCACCCACTGTGCAAGTGTGTGTGTGTGTGTGTGTGTGTGTGTGTGTGTGTGTGTGTCCCCTCATGTGCACTAATGTTGTTCTTCTTCACCCTTGGATGTCCCCAATTCCTTCACCAACTGGGCTACACTTTCCACCTCAAACCCATTTCTGGTTCCAGGTCTCCAGTTTCTTCTTCAGCATTAATCCCTTTGTTGTTCTGCACCGAGCCCTTGACTCTGTTATTCCCCCCAAACAGACACACTCCATTTTCACCCTGCTTTATCTGCTTCTGAAGCTGAGCCTTCTCCTCTCACCTGCTGCTGTCCCTGCTCCTTCCAAGCCACACTGCTCACTCTCATGCACCACCTCCATTACCATGAACTTTGTCAACTAAGAAAAGTGCTTATACACTACATAAGCTATTAATGACCAATCTGGAAAAAATGTGCATCAGTAAAACCTTACATATTATAACAAATTCAGAGAAATTCTGCTTAAAGGTGGACTAGACACAAAATTGCATGAGTCTTAAGTACAGATAGTTTAGGACACCCGTGTAATATATTAAATTAAGCTCTTTGTTAAAGACATGGAAAGTTTTCTGCTGAACGAGCACAAGATCAAAATTGCCATCACATCCTAATCCAAAAACATGGTTTTCCCAAGGTCCCGCCTCTTGCTAGTGTTTATGCTGCCTGTCTGGGTACGTCCTCTGCAATTTTCTGTTCAGAATCAGCAGCACCTCTGCAGAGGAGACACTGTCCTGTGGAGGAGCTGCCATACTCACATCTTCCCTCCCTCACCTTCCCCCCGCCATCAAACATACAAGACAATCTGCCATAAGGGCTATGGTGGAGCCCCAATTAGGTGACCGACCTGTGGCAGCTCAGACCTGCTACATTGGAATTGTTGCTGCCAGTGCCACAGCAGCATCCCCTCCCCCTGCTCAAATCCCTCTTCTTCAGACCACCAGCTCTCCCCCATCTCCCGGTTCCCAGCCACTTTGCTTCATCCTCACACCTCCTCCTCAAGCTGTCCAACCTCCATAAGTAAGCGGGCCTGAGCAGAAGTGTGTGCTCACTAGCCAGAGCTGTATTCCTCTCAATACCCATCCATCGGCTGCCACTCAGTACGTACCCCTCCCACTCATCCTGAAGTGACTGAAAGTGGTGAACAAAAGCTACGACCTCAGAGCCACATCTTAGAAACAGACAGGAAAATTAAGGGGGAGAACCATTTGACAAAAATTACAGAGAAATAGCAACACAAACAGAACCAACTTGCAGCCCTGTGCTCCAATCACAGGACACTGCTTCCCCAAATCTCTTTCCAGAATTTACTACTGAACTAACTTGTAAGGTCTTCATTGTATTCAGTCTCACAACAGAAGTTCTAGCCTCATTTCATTCCATATACTGCTGCAATAGACAAGAAGTCCTAGTGATCATAGCTGTAAGATTTGAGGTATCAGTGATCTTGGTCATGTCAGGTCCTCATATTGTCAAAACAGTCTCTGAATCATTTTTCAGAATAAGAAACCTTCCCTTTGCTATTGCTCACAAGACTGAGGCAAGGAAGACTCCGGCAGTGTTTTTATATTACGTGCAGAAGAGGCATACTGATGTTTAAATGCATTCACTCTACCAGTACTCCCAGTCTTCAAATAGTGCTGGACCTGACACCCACACTGGGAGCTACTAGTTACAAGCTAACTAGATCCAAGTCTTCTTGTTCAACTGCAAAGATGTTTTGCACTTCCAAGCCACCAAATCACCACAGCTGCTGTTCAGATTTATGCTGTTCAGATCTAATGGACAAGTTTCTGGTTGTGACCAGTTTGGGAAGAATACCCAGTGGATCAAAGCTGCCTGCTACTTCTTGTAGGCATTTGAAATCAAGAGTTTTCTGTTTTTATAATCACATCTGTGAAAGTTAATTGCACAGAACTTACCTCTTTGGGCAAAGATGTTAATTTGTTTCTATCGGCATTCAAATTGTTCAGCTTCTTTAGTTTTCCGATACTCTTCGGCAATGACTGTGCCAACAAAAAATAATATGCAGACAGAATTTGTAAATTCACAGAGTCAGAACAAAGCTTATCTCACTTTAAAAATGAATTAATAGACTGATCCATTTTTAAAACTGGAGTGTAGTTAACCCTCATTACTACCAGGCCTCCCAAAGGAGATCCAAGGTTTTATCTGCAGAAGAAATGTCCAGGAATGTTTGTTTCTAACACAGATTCATTCATGAGTTACCTCTGCACTAAGATGACAGATGCACAACAGCTGTTTACAGAAGCACGTATGTGGAACATCCATATTATCTAACTTTAGGCTCTTTAAATAGGCAATAGTGATGCAAGCTTCTAACTAAGGTGCTATGAACTGACCTCCTGAGAAGTATCTTTCCAACAGGCTTAAGCTCCTAACTCAAACACCAACCTAACTTAAGAAATCCTCAAACCTAGATTTTTATACACTTCTACTCTCCAAGTGCCAGTGTCCTGTGGTGGCAGTTTCAAAATAATGGAAGGAAGTGCCTAATGGAAAGAAGTCTGAAATTTTATTTTAATTGACCACACATCATATTTAATACCTGGCTGGAGTAGATCAGCAGAGCGAGAGCAGTACAACAGCAGCTCTGCAACGCTCAGGGCTTCTATTCGGTTCCAGCAAGTCTGATCCAAATAATGCACAGCAAAAATTGGCAACACCACAATGTGGCACAAACTCCACGTTAAAACCACAACAAAGTAAACGATACCTGTGCTCCAGGTGCTCCAATTCCCTTACTGATCATGAAAGATTCAAGAGTGAATATGTAATTGCTTAAGCCTTTGGAAGGGAGGATTGTTACTACACACAACTTGATCTTCAGCATTCATTTAACAGGTTAGAAATAAAATGCATTTAAAGGAAACTTGCTACTTAACAGTAGTAACGGTGAGTAACCTTACAAGCTAAGTGATTCAGCACTTAACAGCAGGTCTTATTACCACCAGGCATGTGAGCAGTCATGACCATGCTTACCTGCAGTTGGTTTTCTGTTAGAACTAGTTCAGTAAGGCTTTCGCAGTCTCCAATTGAATCTGTTAGCTGAATAAGTTTGTTCTGATCAACCTTCAAAATAGAGAGCCTCCTCAATTTTCCTGGACAAAAGAACACATTTATTTGGCTCAGTATCCTCCAATACCTGCTTTAATTTCAGAAAATCATTCTGCTGCAAAACTTTTAGAAAGTCTCTAACACAAATGAGATTTTTTTCAGGTAAAAAAAGAATTCAAGCAGCGCTTCACTTGGCGCTTGCACTATTTTTGCAGGTTTATAACATCACTGAATTCATATTCAATGTAAATATTCATATTCAATACTGAAGCACGAAGTGAAGTTAAATTGTATTAAAGTTGCAATCTGAAAGGTACCCCATGTAAATGTCAAGGACATGTCTACCCAAAGGCCTATAAACAGGAGAAAATAATATATTTTTTCCTCAATTATACAATGTTTATTCATAAAGGAGCGTTCAGAAGATCACCAATGCCTACTCAGCCATAGCAAAAAAAGGCTTGCACTGAAGTGACAGCCCAAACTCAAACAGGATCAAGGTCTCTTTGTCCTACAGAACCCATAACATGAAACCCAAGTTCATTTTTCAGAATAGAAATGGAACTTCTTTGAAGGTCTTCTCCCCAGCAAGGACAAAACACTATTTCTGAGCAGAAAGCTCGCCTTGTTCTTCCATGTATAAGGAAGACATTTTTTACAGCGAGAGCGGTGAAACACTGGAACAGACTGCCCAGAAAGGTGGTAGATGCCCCATGCCTGGAAACATTCAAGGTCAGGGGCTCTGAGCAACCTGATGTAGTTGAAGATGTCCCTGCTCGTGGCAGGGGGGTTGGACTAGCTAACCTCTGAAAGTCCCTTCCAACCTAAAGTATTCTATGATTCTGCTCCTTTGTATCAGAATGACCTTCGGTGCAAAGCAGAGCTGAAGCAAGCAGAGCCCAAGACAGAGAATTCAGGAGACATCACTAGCTGCTGACACCTCCCTGCCTGTCCCCACACTGTCCAAAATAGCTGTAAGAGGCTGGCACATCAAATTCACTGATGATGCTAAATCATGAAGAGACGGCTGATACACAGTAAGATAGCAACCTAAACGGAAACCCGAGGTTCAGCAAGGAGAAGTGCAGAGTCTGCACCCAGTCAGAGTAACCCCATGCACTGGTACAGGCTGGCATGTGACAGGCTGTACAAGAGCCCTGCTGGAAAGGACCTGGGGTTTATGGTGGGCACCAGGCTGAACATGAACTAGCAGTGTACTCTCACCAGAAATAAACACTGGCTGGACTACATTAGGAGAATTATGGCCAGAAGATCAATGGAAGTTACTGTATCCCACCTACTTGGCACCAGTGAGGCCACACAATTATGCTCAGTTTCATGTCCTGTCCTGTCTTTCCCCATGACTCCCCAGTTCAAGTGAGATGGCTGATGGAGGCCCAGTACAAGGCTATCGAGATGATCAGGACACACGTGAGCTGAGGCTGAGGGAGCTGCCTTTGTTGACTCCAACAAGAAGGCAGCCAAGGAGGCATCTAAGAACAGCCCACAGCTACTTGAAGGACAGTTACTGAGATGACAGAGCCAAACTTCTCTGCAGTGGCAGGCGAGACAGCCAACAGCCACAAATCAAAGCATGGGAGGTCCCAGCTGGACATCAGAAGCAGCTTCTGCACTGGAAGGTGGTGCAGCACTGACACAGGCTACCCGGGGGTGCTGGAGCTGCCTCCGTTAGGGGCTTTAGAGACTTGGTGAGACATGGCCACAGCTACCTGTCCTGCTGGTGTTGGCAAGAGCCCTGCCTCGAGGGCTCTACAGATCTACCAATTCAACCAATGATTCAGTGATCAGCTGAGTTCCTCCCAGTAGCTCCCACAGAAACCAGTAAGGTTCACTTCAACAACAATACCAGATTTTCCCCATTTTGCATAGTAAGTTCCAATATTACACAAAAGGAATAAGTACTGCAACGTGAAAACTTTCCAGAAAAAAGCTGGTGAGTAGCGGAGGAACAATGCCTTGCTGACTACTTGTCACAACTACTGCAGTGGTAAAAACATTTACCTTGAAAAAAGGCATTGCTTCAGAAGATATTCCCGTTATTAAAACTGGTTTAAGGGGTCAGACACAGACAGGTTGTATTTTGGATCCTCAAGCGTGAGGAATAATGGGCTGAAGCTGGAACAGCCTTCCACTGCATTCAATATAGGATTAATCACGTTGTCCAACTGAAAATAATTACACATCCCCCTAAAAAGGATGTATTTTTTGTAGTGGCACTGTCCATCAGTCTTAGTAAGTGACCTACAGCACGTTACAAGCTAAAATTTTGCAATGTTAAAGAGTAATGATGGTGTCGTGGACACAGTAGGAACAGAAAGGATATATTAACTTTTATTTTGTTTGGGTAGGTATCAAGTGAGGACTAAAAAAAGGATTAAAAGGTAGTCATTACGCAGACAATTAAAGTGTGAAAATAACAGAGCTATGCGTTTCATACTAAGCAAAAAAAAAAAAAAAGCTGAGACAAGCTCATCTCTTGCACAAAAAGACTTCAAAAGACTTGAAAACAAACTACTTCCAATTTACAGTGGATTAAATAGTTCTGTGTGTTAGCATTCGCCTTGCACTTACCAATGCCATCAGGTAAGACCTGAAGTAAGTTCTGAGAAACAAGCAAATCTGTTAAAGAAGTCAGACCACTAATTTCTTCAGGAAGGCATTCCAATTTATTTTCAGAAACATCCAGACAAAGCAGGTTTTTCAGGTTTCCTACTTCCTGCGATACAAGACAAAAAAAAATGTAAGTCATGCCCAAGCACGTAACAAAGCAATTTGAAAAATGTACCATCGCAATGAAATTCCAGAAAGAAAAACAATTCTCTGCATGACCTCTGAATTGGCCATTCTTTGTATGACCTCTAAATGCAGAAAAAAAGTAAATAATTACGTTTTAAATATGATAAACCAACCAAGTGATTCAGTCCCAGTTTCTTATTCTAACTATTAAGACTGGCTTCAGTAGTCAGACAATGCTGAGCACACCCAGGCAAGCACCGGCCAAAACTGCAGTCTTTACTTGAGGAAAACTCCAAAGTGTTTTTTCAGAACTACAGATTATCAACCTCCACATAATTAAAGTCTGCCCCTCCCAATTAACCCTAGGCAAATCAGGATTAGTCTCTCCTGGCTGATACAGCAACATGCCGTGACATCTAGGGATTTCATATCTTCACATCTCCCAACTGCAACAAATGTAGAAATAGGAATTGGGAGTGTTGCTCTAGCAAGCATATTTGAACTGCCAAGTTATACTGCCATCATCTATAATTATTAATGATTACCTAATTTTTTACAATGGTAATCCACCAATTAGCTTAAAAGTCGGAGAAATATCTTTGTCCCTTTTAGCCATCAGAGCACCCTCCCACTCTTCATGCACACAGACACCCCTATACACGCTTTAGAATAGTTCTCATTTTAGTCATCCAAACCATCATTCAGAGAACAGAATGGCTGGGGCAGAAGTGTCCTTTACTTTTACATATATGAAATTTTCATACAGTAACAGCCTTGATCCTAACTCAAAGATGGGTCCTTTTATTTTGGTAACATTTGCCTCTCAAGAGGATCTTTCACTAAACACACACACACCCCTTTATCCTACTAGTTCACCTTTTGGACATTAGGCAGAATACACAATAATGGCCAGCTTCAATAAAAACAGCTGCTGAAGTCACACTTGACCTTTTATGAATGATCATCAGTGTTTAACTACATCATTAAAAAATTATTAGGCCAAGCCAACAACAACAAAGTCAGCAAAGCCCACTAAACTGTAACCAAGTTACACTGTTGATAATGAGATCAATACAGCAAACAACAGCAAAACTCACGAGGAACAGGAGAAAAAAGGTTTTGACTTGGCTGTAAAGGGAAAAGAGGGAAAAGAAACTGTCCCACATGTTATCACAGGGAATTTAGAGTGCTGTAAGCTTTAAATGCTAAGACCCCTCACCCCATGACTAATGTCAGATGGGGGATTTGCCTGCATAAATCTGAATTTCTATTTATGGCAAGAGTTCTATTACTGTACTTCTCCCAAACACTGTATTTGAACGGAAGAAGATGACTGCAAAAAACTAACAATTCATCCTCAAAACTGTCAAAAATGCAATTTATACAGACACAAAAGGTGAGGGTTAGCTCAGTCAACTAGTGGCTCCCTGATCATTGGGCCAGGACTGTAAACAGAGGATGTGTCATCCTATAAATTGAACAATGTGCCTATTAGGAAACAATTCCTTTGTCAAAATGTTTAAAAGAAAATGTCTGACAGCATATGATATCATGTACAATCCCTTGCAAAGGAGCTCATTAAGAGAAAACCCTTACACAACCAAAACCAAACGCAAGCAAAGTGAGCTGAGAAAACTATTTGATTTTAAATCACCTCCCTTTAGGTATGAATGAAAAGGTTTTCTTTTAAAAGCATCTTCAGAACATTATCAGTAGAGCATCTTTACCTGAGGTATTTCAGCCAATTGGTTTCCATCCAACCAGAGGTCTTTAAGATTGAAAAGTGCACCAATTGTTTCTGGCTAGAACATAAAAAGTAATAATATTAAGTAGCATAGGAGCTTCAAGCAAAAACCAAACGGCTACCCCGTAATCACAGACTGAGTAAACCAACCCTTACTCCAAGCACTATTTAGAGGTGCCACGGTTAAATGCAGCAAGGGTGACTGTAAGCATTTGGGAATTCCATCATACAAATTAATTGTTATAGCTTAACAAGCTACCATACTTTACCTGACATGCACTAACAAATTGCATGCAGACTCCTAATCTTGCAAATCCAACATTTAATTGAGTCAGCTTAAGAGAGATTATCTGCCACAATGTCAGACACTGCACCCCTCAACAGTTTGCCTCAGCCCTTTCCCAAAGATTCCTGCTCCCACCCTGGAAATAGCTGAGCTTTCATCTGTGCTCAGCCCGTCCAGCTCTCTACAGAAGCCCATGTGTTCATTCTAACTGCAAGTGCAGGCAAGAGTTTGTGCCGCTCCACTCTCCTTTTTTTTTTTTTTCTCCATAGAAGAAGTTTGTGCAGTGCTCTCATTTTTAAGAGATCAGCTGCAGATTTCAGGGTAAATATTGTACTGAACAAGACCAAGCAGATATGGGAAGCACCAACTCACTGCCAAAATTCATCTGTACATATAAAAAGACTCTCCATCCATATATTTGTCTTTCTTCAATTTTGGACATCCTACAACCTAATTAATCTAAACGATGTGTAAAACAAGACCAACACGCACTTTCAGTGGCATGTTCTCTTACCAAGTGATAAAGTTCATTGTTTCCTAAATCAAGTTCTTCTAGTCGCTGCAGCTGGGCAAGCGATCTGTGAGATAAGTCAAAACAAAACCACATCAGACTAAACCAACAGAAACCCCATGTATTTGAATGAGCTCATTTTACTGAAACTCATATTTCAAATTACAACGTATTGTAGACAGACAGTTATTTTACTGGGCATAGACTATTTGCAGTAATATCTTACTGAAAAAATAGTTTGGTTTGTCAGCATAACTGTATGCCCTTGAAACTTCTAACTTAGTATAGGCAATCAAATCATTACTCTTTATTTTAACCATCAGTCTCTTGGGGTGCACAATGCCACATAGTTTAGTATAGTTGATTAGATTTATTTTTAGGGGGAATTTACAGTTATGCAACTGGATAAAAATTCCCCATTGTGACCCCATCTAACAGCATGACTCAAGACTCAATAAATCCATCATTTATCTTCTCAACATGATCTATCCATTTCTGAAGTGTTTCAGGTTGGATTTGAGAATGCAAAAAGGATGTAAAAGTTCTCTGAGCATGAACAGACACAGAGGTCCAAGGTCCATCCTTCTACTTCAAAAGCAGCCTGTTGTAGAGCTCTTGCTTACCTTCCCCAAAGCCGCAGTAGCACAAAAGCCAGAGAGACTTCTCAGCTACATTACTGACAGAATTTTCCAGAAGCAATAAAATTGTCAACATTTGTGATGCTTCATTCTGACACCACGTGGCAAAACCTAGCAATTCATATCTTCTGACCACTGACATTTAAAGTGCTTGTGGCCCACTGCTATAGCAGCCGCAACTAAGGTATTGGGTAGATTGACAGGAAAAAAGGACCCCCAAAGCAACTAGGGAAGAGATTCTGATTAAAATAGGTTACATGTATTACAATATCTATTAGATTATCTAAACAAGCAGAACAGGAGTCACCAAAACTCTTGCAAGAAGGAGCCAGGAAGTAAAGGAAGGAAACTCCTTCAGGAAAAAGAAAGAGGCTTCTTCCAAGCAGCTAAAAAAGATCCCCAAAATGTAAGATACCAGATTAATCTTAGAAAAGACCACCAATTCCTCTGCCACAATACAGACAGCACAGAGACATCTAGATATCTTTTATTCCCCCAAAATCATGGTGGGTGGAGTCAGACTTCAGACACCAGTAGGCCTAGTTTGTCACCAAGGCTTTGATCTCCAGGTTTTGGAAGCTTCTGGTTACTTAGCTCTGAACACGAATGCTTATTTAAATGCTATGAAGGTCTGGAGTGGAAATCTCCGAGATCCTATTACCCTACTTTCACAGTTATGAAATTTCAGCATGAGAACAACCCAAACCACCACTCCCACCGCTGATGTGCTCGTTCAATGCATGCAGGAAGAAATGGTTGGTGCTGCTGTATTTTATACAAAGGATTTTTATAGAGCAAAACCAATCGACACAGACTGCAGGCTCCTGCTACTAACCAAGTACAACTAGAAGTAATGGATGTAACTAGGTGTTGCTAAAACAAAGCTGTATCTCATACACGTCAATCAGCCCTGAATATTTTTTCTAGCTGTCATTCAGTTTCATATGTTAGGAGATTTTAAGAATAAGAACGTTTTCTGTTAATAGAATCAAATACATGAAATGTCACTTACTCAGGTAAATATGTCAGCAAATTTTCTCTAAGTTCCAGTGAAGCCAGGTTATAAAGACTAAAAAAAAAAAAAAAAAAAATAAACCCACACGTTAATGAAATAATGAAATCTTACTTTTTATATTCCACATGTTCAGAAAAAAAGTGTGTGTTTATACAGTTTAAAACAAAATCACTGTGAACTGACTTTTTTTTGTTGTTTTAATTCAATCAGACCATCACGTGAAAGGAAGCATACAAAGACTGGAAGTTTTTGCTTGTTTCTCTGTGATACTTCAACACATAAGAGCTAGAAAGTAAACAGACAAAACACAGATTTCCATTTGTTGAAAGGTCAGTAGTTGCAAGTTACTGAACAAGGCATACTCATATGAATTGCATTTACTTACTCGCTTTCAGAATCTGGCGTGGGCTACCGAAGTTACAGAGCATCAGGTAAACCCATCACTGTTTGAACAACACTGTGCTCATTACTGTAAGTGACATTATGCTGCTAAGCAGCTCTCTTACTCCATATCCCAGGCTTTTACTAACATCACCATAGCAACACAGATTTTTTCAGGGGTTTATTTATGACTAAATGGAACACAAAGAGTCAGACATTATCCCAACACTATAATCTCCTCTAATCCTCCAGTGTCCCAGGGAAAAACAAAAATCAGATATGATGACTGCAAATAAGTAGTTTCCTCCAACAGAATATGTTCTGTCCTGGTGTGCAGGGAAGGGGCACAGCGTGCTAGACCTTAAATAAAACCTAGAGTAGAAAAGGAATTCCATTAAATTTGAAACACGTGTGAAATCTAAACCCAAAATGGTTTCGTTTGTACACCTTAGGAAAAAACCCAAGCCAATGTGCTCAGACCACACAAAATTGAAATATTTGTTTTCACTTCAAACAATACCAAAATACTGAATTACAGGATCACTAGTTGGCCCCAGTAAAAAAGCAGCTGATAAGCCGAATAAAACTAAAGAAAAACCTTCATATTGAACTCCAATACAGCTATCTAAGCAGGGAAAGCAATGTAACTGATGTAATGAGTTATTAAAGGGGAAAGATTTTTCATGGATTGACTTTGGATGGCGTCTGTAAAATACATCTTTATTTCAAGTACCTATTTCGTACTGTGTTCAGAAAACCGTGAATAACACCTCACGGGAGCTTTGATTACAACCTCAGCAGTCCTCTCCAGCTTTTAAAATAAGCACATTTTACCCAATGCATTCTGTATTCCTCCAGAAGAAATGCAGTTAAAACATACCATTTAGGTGAAGATATTCTCGTAGAAGCCTGTTACAAATTCAATTAAAAGGTAAAGTGAGAATAACTCAGCAACTGCCACTCATTCATTTGACAGAATCAAGGTAATAAGGAAGCCATCATTCCAACGACACAAGAGAAAACTCTCACATAAAAATTTTAATACTATAAAACACAAGTCAAGATGGGACAGGGTAACCGACATCCTCATGGAAACCAAACCAGTGAACGGGGAGAGGGAAGGGGTTATGGAAAACCATTTTTCTCCGAGAGGAAGACAGGTCTCCTCTCACATTGCCACCCACAGACTGCCATTACATTTTTGTTTACAGGTTTTCTAGAAACTTATTCCATTCTTCCTTTGAATTTTACACTTTCTCTTGAAGTTCATATTAGGTGAGGCCCGTGATTCACTTTTATCAAAAGCATACAAAAAGAATGCACACACCGCCAAGCCGCCTCGTAATCTTGCGTTTAGAGATCAACCCGCATCTACTTATCTCCCTCCCCATCACGTTGAAGTGTCGATGAGTAAAATGGTGCAATCTCTTAATTTCTCTTCTTACATCAGACACCACTTTGGCTGTGGTTAAACAAAAATCTGTGTCAGCAAAACCATGATCAACAGCAAGAACTTGCAAACCACCATCTTAAACCAGCCTCGCCGTATCATTAAACTGGGGCAGGGCAGTGAATCAGCTCAGGGAATTGATCCTGCTTAAAAATAACCCAGCGAAAAGAGTAACGCAGATCCCTAATCCAACACAGAATAAATCCCCTTAAACACCTGGGCCAATACAACTGCCAAGAAGGTGCAAGACAGGCATCTGTACTGCGCAAGCCAGCAGCGCTGAGGACTCACTGGGTAGCTGTGCCCTTGTGGGCACCCACCAACAGCTGTCTTTGCATCCAACCGTGTGCCGACTGGGGCCGATCACACTCCCAGGCTAGGTTCTCTTCTTATGGGAACCAGCTACCTAGGGAATTACATTTTCATCTCTAAGGACACAGCTTTCTGGAGGAGAAATGCTTTATTCTACAGCTATTCTCACCCACAGTATGCTCACAACTTTAACTCTACCCTGGAACAAAACAAAGACACTGCCCTCCACCCTTTTAATCTATCCTTTCTACTTCTTCCAAGGTCTTGAGTCCAAACCCAACGTAAGCAGACCCCAATAGGCAAAATGAAATTTCCCACCAAATAACGTACAATAGAGACTAAGTCTATGAAGCTTATACCAGCAAAGCTGCCCCATTAGACTGAAGTATTACGTTTAAGGTGGATCCATCTGAAAGGGAGGCCAGAAAACAAGAGGAAGTTTTTGACTCATTACTCTTAAATTTCGACTAGTTACAGAAGCTGCTCCCAGCAAACCTATGTGTTGCAATTTAAAAATCGGAAAATGCGACAGTTATCATCTAAAATAGCATCACATAAGATGCATGCTGATGTACTGAAGCACAAATCTCCGACACATTACAGAGCTATAACTCTTCCTTAAATTTACCAATAGGTTCTTAACATGTTGTATGTTCACTAACATTTTTCTGGTTTTAAGGTATGTTAAGAAACAGGATTTTTAGTCATTTGCAAGAAATATCCTACATTTGTTGCTATTTTTCAAGTATATTTTCTGATTAAATAACATGTTCTCCCCAGAAAATGTAATTCTTCCTCTTCTCAACTACAAATAGAGATTTTTCACAATATACTAAATGAAATTATTTCTTCTTTTCCCTCTACCCTTAGTTTTATGGGTGCGCTGTTAGTCAAGAGTCTTTCTGAAGTCTCCAAAAGGAACTAAAGGAAGCCAAACTTTAACGATTTCAGAGTCTTTCCCTAATCCTAATCTTCAACCTAGGAGAGAAAACCTATTGCAGGGTTACCTGTTTTGATCCATAAAACACAAAGGCAACAGCAATCTATAGTCTACTGGGACAGGAGACACAGTTCCACCAGCGGCCGTTCACCAACTGCATTTAGAAACACCAGTGCACCATAGAGCACGGCAGGCTGCTCTCCAGCACAAACAGTCCTTGCTCCCCCCCAAAAAAACCCAACAGAAAATGTACAAGCAAAATGTCACCTACATTCTAAAGGGGGGGGAAACTTAAGTACTTTTCCAAAGACTACTATCATAAGAAGTTATTTCATAGAAGCTTGTAAAAAGCATTAATCCTGTAATAATTCTCACCATCAATGCTACCACACACACCTCGAATACTGAGCATGTGTGTGAAATTACTGAGCACAAGGCAACAGCCAAACCAGGCAGAGGATGCAGGAACTGAAATAATTACAAAGTTTTCCATCTCAGCATTCCAGATGATTTCTGGTGTAAGGGTGGAACCAGTAAAATTTAAAGGAACAACATGGCTCAAAATGCCATTTTCAGTACAAACCAGATATGCTTATTCAGTGCTGTACCTAAAGGAACGGTAGGTATTGGTATTCATCATATGAGCTAGAAGAACAAAAAGAAGAATGTGAAATCAGTAATTAAGAACAAGACTCATAGCAACAAAGTAGTCCCTAAATGCTGGAAGTGTCTTTCCTGAGCATTCCTGTCAGGATTTGAGAGAGAAACTTGCAATCCAATACAGACTACAGATAGGGAACACTGCAAATACTCCTTCATGTCAACCGCAGTGGTCTCCTCCAAAATAAAGGTAAGACTAGAACCAGGCACTAACATCGGAACCAAAGCATGCTCCTCCTCTTCTTCCAAAACAAGTCAGTTTTTCTTTGGATTAATTACAAAGAGATTATCAGTAGCAACGTGCCCTAAGAAACAATGATTTCAAAAGCAGAGGACTCTCTGGACAACAGCAATTCACTGCAATAGGTAAAACAACTGCAGTTAAAAAAAAAAAGAAAAAAGAAAAAAAAAGGCAGAGAGAGATGTTCCCCAGTTACCTTAGATTAAATTACATTTTCAGTGTACCACATACATTAAATAGACTCTGTCTTGTGACATTGTAAAATAGAAAGCTGAGATGAGTTATCCTAGTGCTTTACCAGGGACAGCTGCATCATTCCCCTATTCAAGGGGACAGAAAGGCAGCCTTAAGAGTGACAACAGACAACACTATATATCCCATTTTTATCCAGTCCCTGCAACAGGACTGGGAACACCCAAGCCCTTAGGGTACACCGGCAAAGGCTTCTGAGGAAAGTACTGGGAAGCACAGTAAAACATATACTATTTTCTTGTGAAAATGAAGTTAAAAATACAAAGGTGGAAAGAGCAATGCAGAAAAAGCTAGGAGAAAATGAAGATAGATAATAAAAGGGCTAGTATAAAAGCTAAAGGTGCTTTGACAATAAAAGCTGGACAACAGCCTTCTCTTATTTGAGTAATAAAAGTCACACATTTTGACCTTATGTCAAGAGCACCACACAGCTGAGCATGCAAGACAAGAAGTCAGGCTTTGGGAAACAAGGAAGCAAAGCTTGAAGAGATGAAGATATAAAGCACCTGCAGAAATGCATGGCCCTATCTGCACTCTTTCCAGCAAGTTTCAGCTGTTTAGGGGAATACAAAATCCCAAATGTAGTTTTTCCTCACATTTGTAAGACTGCAAAAAGAAGGGAAAGACAGGAGAACAGGCACGGTCCCCATATTTACACAGAACAAGGGAAGGTCCTACACAATAAAGATGGGCTAAGGTGAGAATGTGGTACAAATTTTGAATTTGGTCTGGTATTACATTTTTTATGCAGAAGTAGCGATGGCTACAGAACACAGTCCAAGGATGCAGCACACAGAAATGAGATACGAAGTCCATGTTCTTACTATTTCCATCAGTTCCAAAGGACTTCAGTTCACTGGGCCAGCATCTGAAGATTACTGTTACTGTGGTAACGCCTCACCCTGCATCTCTACACAGCACACACACTTTGAAACATTCATTGTGACACTGGACTGGGAAGGAAGGGAGTTTAAACCAGGCAACTTCCTTGTTTGTGCAGAAAAGGAACATGCCAGTTTTTCTGTCTATCCAGGGTCTTCCAAGAGATGAGACAGTAACTGCCGTACTCTGACAAAATGCACAAAACCAGCCATATTTAAATATATTGCAGCCCATCCCCACTGCCCAAATAAAACTACCCGTAACAGGTATGACCCTGCCCCAGCACACACCAGTTAGGTCACTCACCTGACAGGATCCTGTTAAACTACTCCCACCCCACAAGGCTTCTTGCTGCAGACCAACAATTCATTAAGAACCTGACGTTTAGCAGCTTTTTCTTCCCCCAAGGAAACAACAGGTTTCATCGGTCACTAGCCAGCTCTCAAAACGCTACTTACTCAGACCATAATTATTTGAAGGTAGAGCATATACCTTTGGGATAGGCTCCTGTTTCAAGTCACTCCCAAAAGCAGCCTCTTTCTCTCACCCTCTCTTCATTGACTGTATCATTGACTGCAGAAAGAACCTGCAAAGACCAGTCTTCAAACTCCAACCCCTACACCAGTCAAATCCTGGGCTGCATCAAAAGCAGCATGGCCAGCAGGTCAAGGGAGGTGATGCTGCCCCTCTACTCTGCTCTGGTGAGACCCCACCTGGAGTCCTGAGTCCAGCTCTGGAGCCCTCAGCACAGAAAAGGCACGGACTTGTTGGGCAGGGTTCAGAGGAGGGCCACAAAAACGATCAGAGGGCTGGAGCACCTCTCCTATGAAAACAGGCCAAGAGGGTTGGGATTGTTCAGCCTGGAGAAGAGAAGGGTGCAGGTAGACCTTATTGCAACCTTCCAATATATAAAGGGGCCTTATAAGAAACATGGAAAGAGACTTTTTAGCAGGGCCTGTAGTGACAGAACAAGGGACAATGGTTTTAAACTGAAAGAGGGTAGGTTTAGTTCGGATATAAGGAAGAAATTTTTTACCGTGAGGGTGGTGAGACTCTGCAACAGGTTACCCAGAGAAGTTGTGGATGCCCCATCCCTGGAAGTATCCAAGGTCAGGTTGGATGAGGCTCTGAGCAACTGGACCTAATGAAAGATGTCTCTGCCCACAACAGGAGGGTTGGATTAGATGATTTTTGAAGGTCCCTTCCAACCCAAACCATTCTGTGATTCTGTGAAATTAGATGCTTAAACCTGGGTGGTTTCAAGAGCTTCTGTAGCATGCACACCTTTCCAGAGTTAACTACCCCTTCAGTTCTTCCCCGAGTCACCTTATTTCACCCACACACAGTTATTATACCTGCCAGCACCACATCCTTCCTCAGTGTCTGAAGAACCAGCTCCATGTGGATTTGTGGTGTAATGACATTTCCAACACAACAAAAGCAATATTAGCCTTATAGGGAAGGATTATGCTTCCTAAGGTTCTGTTAACATATAACCATGTAGTTCACGGTCTGTATGCTCCAAGTATGCATTTTGCCCTCCTTTTTAAAAGGGTCAACACTACATGCTTATTTTACTTCCAACTACTGCTTAATGCTGGCATATAATTAAGTTATCATGATAAGAACCTTAACATTCATATCAGTTATGTGGTAACCTACAAATAGTAGAGAATTGCAGCTAGTTTCCTTTTCTCAAGAAGATTATTTCTCCAGAAAGTCTAGCTTAAGATTAAAGGGTTTCCCACCCCCCAAATGTCAGCTTTAACCAGTCTCCTGCCTCTTTGGTTACCCTTTGGTTATGGAAACCTGTTTTACAGTGTGAATGATAAAGAAGAGCACTAATGAATTTTTTTAAGATTAATCTGATAAAATTTAAAGAGAGAGACCTTATGCCCACACCATGCAATAGGGGAGAGCAATTTTTGCAAATTCTTAGCTACTGAATCCCAGAAATTCTTACATAAGCCAGAAATTACATGAAGTATTAATTTCATAAATGAAGGCACTTATCCATTTCAAAGCAAACTATCTTCATACATGTGAAGTCCTATGGTTCTACCTTAGAATATAAGGGATGCAAAGCAAGGCAACTAGATTTAGTTTTGATGAAACTGTTATTGTGTCTCACCAGTATTGTTAAAGACCATTCTTCCAGAAGTCATCTTTGAGGGCATTCCCCCATCCAGTTGCTCAGAGCCCCATCCAACCTGACCTTGGACACTTCCAGGGATGGGGCATCTACAACTTCTCTGGGCAACCTGTTGCAGAGTCTCACCCCCCTCATCGTAAAAGACTTCTACCTTATATCCTAAGTAAACCTACCTTTTTTGGAGGCAAAGTAACTTGAAGTAACTTGCTTGTTAAGTAAAACTCTGTTCTTTCTTCTCAAGTTTATGCGTATAATGTGCAAGGGAACAGCACACGAGGCTTTCCTTAGCAGTCCACTTCTGGAGTTTAACAAGCAGGACAGTATTCTAGTAAGAACAATTCTAGCGAGAAAATCTGAAAATAAGGGTTATGTTCCTAACACTTGCCACTTTCTACAGAGCTGGGAGAAGCAGACACAAATTATTATTCCTTGGAAGACTGATTTTAAATAGGCACAAAAGCAAGTAAAGTTGATCATTTTGCCATCCTAGACTTAAATGGTGGAGATGCTGAAAGCCAGAGGATGAGCATTTGCATCGTCAGCTACTTGAATTGAATTGTCAATACCACTAATTGGCTTGTAAAATGCTACAGATCTTCCATAAGTGAGAACAGAAGGATAAAAACCATTAGTATCTTACCAGCCACTAACTGGAAGAAAGACTAATCAGCCAGCCAGTAATACAAGTCATATCCAAATTTTAAAAACAGAGGAAAGTTCTACAGTTTATGGCCAAGAAGTTCCCTAAATATGTAACAGGGGTAGTCTAAGCTGCTAATTAACACTAGTTTTCTACATAAGCTTGGTTTTCAAGTTGCTGAGATCGGCTCTGTTCTCTCTCTCCCCCACATACAGCAAGAAGCATGGTCCATAAAATGAACAGGAACACTGAACTTTCTATGACCTTCAAAAGGCATCGTTAAGAAAGAGATTTGTAATTATGGCTCAGCCTGTTCACTTTTGAATGCTTTAACTGAGCATTCTCCAATTTGCTTATCAGGATTATTGAAACAGGTTGGGGAGGCTAAGCCAATTTACTATCACAAGAAGATTTCATTTGCAAAATAACTACCTATTCCACTCATGCAACATCAATCTTCAACAACTTAAAGAAAAAATGGAATTACTTTATTTCCAAAAAATATTGCTAAATATATGTTAAATATGTCTTCCTTGTGTGACATACAAATGCAACACCTCTTATTTAAAGGCCAGATGGCACTGCATTCACTATTACACTGTTAAACAGTGTTCCTGAAATCAACCTTTGAGCTCCTTAGTATTCAGTTTTACCATTTAGCATACAGCTGTGATTAACACTGAATGCTCTACCTAGTCAAACTCTGTAAATATTACTTGTCACGCTAAATTCAGATAAGCCAGAGTGACAGCTTTTAAGACTATTTATATCAGCCTAGCTAGACCACCTACAAATAGTCCTCCTTCCATGTATTTGCAAGATAATACTTTTGTTGTATCATGTAGGACCATATTTTAATCAGACATTATTAGCTAAACCTTAAACCAGAATTACATTGTCTTGTTCCACACAATTTTAAGAGCATTTTCCATTCTGTGTGATGCTACCAGATGTGTAATCTACACTTGAGGCATCCTAGCGTACACCAAGAAAAACACAGTCAAGGCCTGGCCCAGGAATCCATTATCAGAACAAGCACGCCATTCTGATCTGCTTCTGGATCATCTGCACTGAGCACATCATCCTTGCCTTTGAGGACCTTTTATTCTCCAGCTATACCTATTCAGATTAACATGAAACATTCTGAGTTCAGAAGTTGTTGAAAACTTCAAAACCTCTACAATACACACACACACACACATATATATAAACCCCACCACGCTCAGTGACTTTGCTTCTCTAACACAAAATCTCTGCATATTTGTGGTTCCACGAAGCATGCTTCTAACAAATCTTTCCGCAAAACAGTGCTCCTAAATGCAGTAACATTCGCTCTATTCTTTTCATTATGTTCACTGTCATAATGAAATGCCTATTTCAGCATTCTACCTGCTAGCTGCAGACGTTAAGAGGAAGAGTTCTCTGCTTACCTGGCAATTCCCTTTCAGTAGTAAGGTCCACAGATCCATTCAGCCCGCTTGCAGCTTGGGAGTAAACCAGACTCATCAGTCATTGGCATCAGAAGAATATCCTTCCCATCTAAAGAAATTCACCCTTCCCCACATCAAGAGTTTCTAAAGCTAAAATAAGGCTACTCTACTTTCTTGTGTGACAGACTGTGCAGTTCTCTGAAAAAAAGGGGGGAGAGGAAGGCTGTGAATGATGGGGATACTACAAATCATGATATTACTATGATCTTTCATTGAATCCTCAGGATTTGGAGATCATGTCCAAGTAGGAGACCATCTGTACATTTTAGAGTGGGGGGGAAAAATTAAAGATTGCGTACAGCAGAGGAAAGCTTTTTTGTTTGCCATGCTAGAGGTCAGGCAGGAAACTTCCAAAACAGTCTACCTGCCAGACAGTAATAATCCCATACTTTAAACCTTAGATGCTTGGTGTGCTGATGCGCAGCAGGCCTTAAATCACAATTTAAAGCACAGTCATGAAGCTCTGCCCTTTGCTTCAGCCGTTAAAGAAACATGTTGATTTTGTTTTCCCCACAAGAGTTTGACAGATAACTGTCTTTTTCAAACACGGATTTCATGCTGAAAGGACTAGTGTTTTGGTTGGGGCTGATTCCTTGTGAAGCACCCATCTGAGAGCCCGATGCTAGATTAAACATCAGAGACGCACATAAAAGGCTTCCCAAAGAAGGTACCTGGACTTCGTTCAAGCCTAAGAACCACAAATAAATAAATAAACACACAAAGCTGACATAACCTCTTTTCTCTTTCTAGACATTGAGCCATGAGAGCACTGTATGGATCTTTAAGTTCCCAAATCTTTGCTGGTAAAAAGCCCACATCACAGTGGGCTGGTGGGGAGCTAACCCTGAAGCCAATGCTACAGAATGAACACATATGGACAGAGAAGGTGCTGGGGACAAACAGACATTAGATTATTCACACTACTGTAAGGTATGCCCTAGGAAGCCTTACAGACAAACACCCTGATATACCCAAATACCCTTACATACAAATACTCTGATTTTTTAATTTCGGGAAAAAGTCACACCCTGTGATTTGCATGTTACACTAATAAGGAAGTACTGAAGGAAAATCCTGGAAGTAAGTGGAAATTCCTAAATGCTACCCACACTGGGAAGAACAGGTTATGCTTGCTCGTTGGGCAGCTCTACAGACACGCGGTCCTGCAGAATAGGCAAGGAAATTAGACTTGCTCTCATTAGACTGAGAAACGCTGTAAAAGACACTCCTGCTCACAGCTTAAATTGCATAACTTGTTTCTCCAAATGGTTCAACTAGCCAACAGGCCAACTCCTGCTCTAAGCTGCACCCACCTAATTTTTAGCTAAAATCTCTCACATGCATTAGCATTCAGTGTTTTACTCCAGATAGCAACCACACCATGAGTCAAGAGAACACAAATCAGAGAAACACAAAAAACAGCACTGGTAATATTAAGACATCTAGCCTGCTATCAAGTCGTAAAGCAGTGTGTCACATGTCTTTCTAAGACACCCTAAAACAATACCTGAGCTTAAAAGAGGAATGCTTCATCTAACAAGGGAAAAACTTGCAACACATACACCAGCACTAGATGGAAGTGGTCACACAGAATAAGAAAAGTTGACAGGCACTGCATGTGGCTAGGCACAAGCAAGAAGAAAGACAAAAGGTTCAAGGGAGGCCTTGCCTATGTTCTCCAAATGTCCAGCTGGGACCCTTAAAAATACTCCTTTTGGCAATGCAAAGGAAAAGAAAAATATAAAAGGTCTATGCAGAAGAATTCTTAATGGCACAGTAAAAATATCAACAGCAACTCTACTATCAGTGGCTTCAACAAGTTCAGACAATGGCCTGGAACAGTGAAGCTGAACATTGGCATTCAGCTTCTGTATCAGACCATGTGAAAAGTGGACTGGATATCTGAATTCATGAGGAAGACACACTTCCACTAATGGTTCACCACAAGGTAATTCAAGTCTATTATCTGCCATTAGGAAGAACTTCCTAACTAACCTTCAAAGTATTCCTGTTTGGAAAATATTTGCCATTACTTCTGTTGCTTTCCCTATTTGAAACAGTAGGGCAAATTCACAGTGCCGTGAGATTTTAAGTAGGTAGCTTAAAAAAAAAAAAAGAGAGAGAGACGGTAAGTACATTCTGAACACTGTATTACATGAAGATGAATTGGAGATTTCACTGGCTGTATTAGGCAGTATCCCAGACAAGAGTATAAGACCATAAGAATTTAGGATGCATTTCGCTAAGTTTCCACCTATGCTGGTTGCCAGAAAATCGACAGCAAGCACAGGGACTTCAAGTTTTTCCCAAAACAAGCCCAACCGTAGTAGAATAAATCACCAGTATATATTTTTTTGCTCACTATTTGACAGATCTCATACAGAGCACACAGGTCCAGCCTATTCCATCAAATAACACCATGGATTATTATCCAGAGCACACAGAAACTCAAGTAAAGCATTTGCAAACATATCCAAACACCTCTAAGAGCCTTACTTGGTCTTTTCAGCCAGAACGACACAATAAGCATTACTTTTTTTTCTAATTTCTAGCATTTTTCGGGTCCCAGCAAGTGCAGAGGCAAAAAGAACAGAGAAGGGAATGAACAGCACAAGTAGGCAACTTTTGGAGAAGCCACAGAGCATTTCACTGCTTTTACCAAACACAAGGCATTCAGCCGCACCATCAAACTCACTTGCAATAAATGATGAAAATTCCATGAACTAAAAAAGGAAAGCTGCTCTTGTTGGTAGCCAGACTGAAAAAAATAAATCTATTACTTATAGATCTAATGCTAAAAAATTTGATAAAATTCACTCTCAAGGGTAAGTGACCCATAAGGACTTCAGGTTGCAGTTCTAGCTGGCTACAAACAAGACCTCCTAATAATTTCCAGCTGAAACCAGACAGGATCCCTTTCTCTCTGTCACCAAGACATTCCCCAACAGACTTCAGGAACAGTTACATTTTGGGTGGACATCCCATGAGTTTCCCTCGTGTTACATTAATACTCTTCTGAGTCTGAAAGCATGCATCTTTAGCCCAAGCTTATTGTCAGCTTCCCAACTGCCATATTCCCACCTGTCGTGAATACCTGATGAGCCAAGGACAACAGCCCCACACATTTGTCTCTGCTTCTTTAAGCATAAATCTGATAGCAGAAATTTCTACTAATGAGATTAAAGTGGTTTTTTAAAAATATAACATTCGTATTCTAGATAACTAACCTGGGAGCGCTTCCCAAATCAAAGCAGGCCTGTCACACTTGAACAAAAATCTAGCCCTCCGGGAGAACACATCAAGACCACCAGGACAAGCAATGCTTTTCCCAAAGCAAGTGAGGACCCCTGTTTTTTTTATTTTCAGTATCAGGAATCAGATACAGACTTTGAGGGAGGATTAGTTACACCGTTCTGTTCTGCAACAGCTCACGTAGGGCTGAAATAGCACCACAGGACTTCCCTGGACTGCTTAGGATCCATAATAGGCAAATTCTTACTCTTATTCTTGCATGGCTCCAGATATTGACACCCCTACAAATGACTGGTATCCCCATTTTAACCAAAGTTGTTTCTAATCATTTGCTCTAAAACAGAGGGTGTCACCACTCACACTACCAAATGACAGGCAGGACATGCAAGACGCCAGAGCCACCGCAGCCAGTGACCTCTCAGGGAAACCAGCAACCTTCCTCTAGCTGCTGTCTGCCAAGCAGCAGTCCACCTCATGCTTTGGGAATCGTTTCAGCTTGTCATGTTTCTGTATTCATTTTCAGAATCAGGCAGGATCCCAAATGTTTGGCCTTGGTTTTCAGTAACCGCAAAGTCTGAACAAGCCTGTTCTTAGCCGCCAGTGCTGTGAAAAGCTGCATGAAAAAAGTTTTGTGAACTTTTACAGAAAAGGAAGAATGTCACAAAAGCCCCGGCCCATGCAATTTTTAGGTAAGACTTTGCCATAGTCACTGGGCGCACATTATCTGTACCTGTTAGTGCTTGCGGAAGGTTTCAAAAGACATTTTCCACTTCTGTTGCTGCTGGAGTGGTGCCAGCTGACAGCTTTCATACCCATGGGAAGTGGCTAAAGCAAGGCCGGTCTGAACTTGACTACATCGCAGGAGCTCTTAATAATAAGATCCCTTCTAGAGGACTTTACTGTTAGGGACTATGCTGACTCCCCAAAGCATCTATGTTAGAAATATTCCACTTTATGAAAGGATGTCCACGATTAATAGGCCTCTACTGACACTCATGACTCAACATCTGAGTTACTGTAGCTTTCTTAAGAAAGATGGAAGTGGTTCAGTACATGGCAACTTAAAGCAACAGCATGGGCAAGGTAACCACAAAGGCAAGTGCAAATTTAAAAAAAAAAAAGGGGGGGGGGGGGGAAGAGAGAACAATCAGGTGCTGCCAGAAATTTCAAATTCTCTAAAATTGCATGTTTCCCAGGAAAAGTAACAACCTATAACTTTTCTGAGTTAAAGTACAGGTATCTTAAGTTCTGTGAAGGCTATTCCTGAAGCTGGAATAGCAAGTTAGACTCTTCAGCCTGGAAAAAAGCACTCAGGGATACGGTAGAAAACTACAAAGGCCTCGATGGCAGATCAAGTGCATAGGGATCAGCTGCTCGCTGCCTCTTCCAATACCAGGGATCATACGCAAGGTAGGTAGAGCCAGGCTCAAAAAAACCCTCACAACAAATCAATGCAATGGGTAATATGCCTGTGCAGCAATTTTTCCAGGGGAGAATACAAAAGCTCAAGGAGAAACTGGACAAGTACGTGCAAGAGAGATTCATAATGGGCTACCAATTACACAAACCAAAATCCAAAGCTCAGGAAATCCTCTGAACCAGGAACAGTCAGGGGATGGAAAGAGGAGTAATCAAACTTTTCTTCTTGATCCTCACTAGGCATCTTCTTATTGCGGCTGTAGAAGGCAGCTGGGCTAGATAAGCCTTTGATCTGAACAGCCATTCTTACATATTCAAGTGAGGAGACATGGAATTACCTCTTCTCCTTCAAATGGGAAGAGACACCCTTCTCTCCACTAAGAGGAGAGAGGTTTCCCTTCCGCAAGTGTGGACGTTCATTTCAGTCAAAATGAGACAGATAAACAATGGTCACTTTACTTTCCACGTGTCTCCATTTTGGAATTCTGTCCTTGCAACCCTGCTCCACTTTCCAGAGTTAACAAACATCTTAAAAGCTTATTAAATTTCATCTTAAGAGCTATTCCATGAGTTTTCATCTTCACAGCTCCCACTGAAGTTCTTTTTCAGAACCAGACTGCTCCTATAGTTAGGAACCTTCTAATTTCCATCCTGATCACAGCCAGCTTTTTCCCATCTGTTCTTGTGCCAACGATTGTTTTGAGCTAAGCTGCAAGCGATCTGACATGTTTACAATAATGGATCAATGGTCTACTACAATGAAGGAAAGCAAAAGGTCAGATCTGCATCACAAAACACCTATTTAATTTTGCACCTAAAATTCCAAGTTACTCCAAATCCCGGAGAACAGGGTCAAAACATATACACACGCTTCAGATTCTGCATTAGCCTGCTAATGTCACATGAAAATGCAAAAGGATTCTTCTTAAAACAGTCCCTTAGACTGGAAAGAGTATAAAAAAAATAAGTGCAGACCTGTAAATAATTTTATGGGTATATTACATACAATTATGCAAGTCATTTATGCAATAGGTGTAACAATAAAGGGAAAATAAATTAAGATAGTAATAAAGTATAAAAAAACTTACTTCCCAATGTTTTCAGGTAGTGCTTGCAGAGAGATGTCATTTACTGAAAGACACGTTAGATTCTGTAATTCAGGAAAGCTTTCGGGCAACCTATGGAGATATTAATTCAAATCAAGGACTTCCAGCAGAATTATTCACATTCGTGTAATACATACTGGAAAGGAGAACATGTAGTAGAAAACAGGAGTCTATTTAGCAAATACACAGAAAAGGAGGCATGTCCAGACTCCAGTGTAACTCTCAGAAAATTCAAAGGATCACAGTAAGGAAAATAAAAAACCCCCATGACTCAGTGACTTTAAAGTTCCTTCTATGTCAAAGAACAGGTAATATCCCTGTCTCCTAGCCCATCTTCCCTGCCCCCAGTTTGCAACTTTAAAATGTCACAGGGCTTGAGAACATTTTAAGCATTTTAACAAATTTTTAAAGTCAAACATATTAAGAAAACATTTTTACTATTATTTTCCTGCATCACCTAGATGGTAAAATAATTAAACGAATTTTTTTTATTCAGGCTTCAGTTACACACATGCTTACAGCATGGCCATTTCGTATTAGCTACTAGGCTGCTCTTCAATTGCTGCTTTTTGAAGAAACAGTCTGCTCACTATGAGGACAACATTCCGCTGTTACAGCATTTCACATCTACTGGTTCATTAACACAACAGCGTGTAATCCCTCCCTTCTTACACTATAAAATGTGGCCATATGCAAACATTCCCAAAGTTCCCAAAGCCTTTAGGCCCATCACCCGGTCAGTCTTCTGCAAGGCTTGCCTTCCCCTCCCCTCACACGGGCAGATTCCTGTACCACTCACTGCTCGCCGGCAGCCGTGTTGCTCCAAGCAGCTCAATTTGCAGTTGCACAGGAGACAGGATGGGGTAAAAGGGACAATGAGGTAGAGGAAGAGAAGCCCCTGGCCCAGCCATCCAACTTCTGCTCAACCCCCAGAGCATGCAACATAAGCTCCAGCTGTAGCATTTGGTTTAGTTCCTGCTCTCCCCATCGCCCAGCTCAAGGCACATGGTATGACCTGCAGGCAACCAGCCAAAAGGAGATGCATGCCTACAGGCAAGTACAACTGTCCATGATGGGGAAAGGGAAAAGGCAAATTACAGCAGGGGGGCAGGGAGGGCTTTTCATGTACTCAACTCCATACTGCGCTGTTTGTCATTTTCTGGACCTTATTAAGAGAACATGCTCAGTATCTCCAAAATGTGAGCTCGTCTTTAACTATTCATTACCATTTAGGCTCCAAACAGGTTTAAGACTGGAGTTAAATGGTGTGATTATCTTTTGGTCAGCCCTGAAGTGGACAGGTAGTTGAACTAGACAATCACTCTAGGTCCCTTCCAACTGGAACTATTCTATTCTATCCTATCTACAGCATGCAGTGGACTTCCAGACTAACCTACAATAAATGTGCCTGCTTTTTATTAATATAAACCTGAACTCATCTGAAAACAGCTGGAAAAATGGTCTGCCAGCCACTTTTGATGCTGCAGGTTCATCAATCATTAAGTTTGACAATGAGGCAACATACTGTATTAGTGGTAGGACATTGATTGGGAAGATCTCCAACTGGCTTTTAAGCTTAGATGAAATAAGGACAAGAATCAGTGGCTAAAAGAAGTTCCAGGATATCACATAGAAAAGGACATCACTCCTAGACTTTCCCACTCTGCCTGGGCAAATTAGTACCAAAACCTATATGCTGTTATATAGGTAAAACTGAAATTCTGGATCTCATCACAGAAAATACCTGGCAACCATGTGTAAATAGCTTCTGGTATCTGTGTTTTCTAACTTAGTAAACTGCTTGGAGTGATGTTTTCCAGGACAGGCATATACTTCAGAGCCACCTTATCAAGAATTTTTAAAATTCCCTTAAACTGTCAACAAAGAGTTATGAGATCTGTTTCAACCCCATTAAAAAGCCTTTCAACTCTTCTGTTAATTCCACTCAGCTGTAGCTGTGCATTACAACTACTGTTTAAGGAAACACATTACTTGGGCCCCAGGCCTTATTCAGCACACAAAATGGAGAAGGATAACTAGCACACTACTACAGACAATTTTGATTTCAATACCATGAGATGCAGCTCTGAGCTTTACGTGCTGCACACTGATGCCTGGGAAAAAGCTGTTCAGTGACCCTCACCACTTGCCTATCTAAACATCAGTTCAGCCTCAGTTTGCTTTCCTGGATTTTTGTGGTATTATCATCCTCACTATATAAATGGCACAGGGCACAGGGATTAAGGCCACAAGTGTCCCTTTAATGCTCAGAGATGTGACTTTCCAGAGAACTTAGGACACACTATGGGCGATATTCAAAGTGCACTTCTGAAGAATCTCAGCTGCACACATGGGAGAAGCCGTCTTGCAAAACCATGGAGCGGCTTAAGATATCACAGACACTCTCCTGTTTGTTAGCCCTCCTGCACCCCAGCTAGCCAGCTAATCCTGCAAGTATTCCTAGCCCACCTCAGAGCAAAGCAAAGCAGGTCTTGGAGCAGCCACTGTGAATACTCTGGCTTACGAGACTTGCTCAGCACCACAAAAGGAGCTCTGTGGCACTGGCTGGTTTAGGAAACAGCTCTCCAGAGTATTCAAAGGCTTTAACTAGCAGATCACCTCTTCCTTGCTATCTCCTGCCTCATTTCACTAGATAAATTCCAAATTCATCCAAATGGAACAGAGAAACGTAAACAGAACTCCTCTTCCATACCAAAAGTGTGCGTAACCCCCAGACCCAGCCCATCGGAATGCAGACCAGCAGCAGCCATAGCAGCCACCGACATATGCCATGCATTTTTGCCACGTGTTACTGCATGTCACTGTGTCCCAATCGATGGGAGGGTGATGAAACGCTAGTCCAAGCTTTAATCATTAGTAAAAGCCATTATCTGCAGCGGCTGATCTAAAGTCTATTCCAAATAGTCAGGCACCTGGGTTTGTGCCAAAGCATTCATGCTAACCATTGCCTTATCTCTCCCAAATATGAGCATGGTTTTCCTTTGCATTTAAGAAGAGGAATGAAAATTACTTAAGAGACAATCAGATTTACATTTTTCCTGGTTGGCTAACAAATTTCATCCCCTCCCAGGAAAGATGCACATCACTTTTTGAATCTGAACTTTTGCTGCAGTCCCTGCCAGAGACAGACACTGTTGGCAAGATTTCATAGAGATCCTAGATCACCATTTTTAAGGGCTTATTTAAAATTGTAATTGTTACAGCAAGACTGTAATTCTGGTATGGCAAGTACTAAGAAGAAGTTACCTAGTCAGTGGATTCCCACTGAAATCTGCTACCTGTAGTGCTCTGCAGAATGAGATGCTTTCTGGTATTTCAGGAATATCTGCAGAAGAAAAAAAAAGGAAAAATAAATTGTCAACAACTGTGCTGCATCTACACTGACATTATTGCCTCATTACATTCAGTAACTTGCTACTGCAAGGAGTTATCCTGATATCTTTCAAGACATTTCAACATGCAAGACTGCTTCACATCCAAGTACACGGCTATTGCGGCAGAGTCATTTTGTGCTTTTTCACATCCCATTTCCCCCTCCTGCTCCTCCCTCGTCTTCCTGATCCTAGCCTACTCACCTGTCCTTGGACTGATCTTTATCAGCCTCTGCCCATCAAAAAAACAGACTCTCCATGTGCTAGGACTGTCCTAAAGAACCAATTAAAATCCAAACCTCTTGTAATTTGATCAATACACACCCAGTCTGTGCTGGCAGAGAGTATGTGGGGAGGGAAAACAAGGGAAGGAAGAAGAGAACCTGCAATTCTCTCCGCCTGTAACATACACTCATGGGAGCAGAACCAGCCTCCCTCACACTGAAGCCCGGTAATATTAAAATATTCAGATTGACAGGTCCCAAATAAGTGCTAGTACACTATTTCAGATTGGAAGAAAGTAATCAGAGATATCTGTATGTGAAAACAGATATTTTTTTCAAGTATCTTCAACATAACACGGTTACCTACTGAAGTTAGGCATGCCACCTTAAAAATAAAATTGTCTTCTGGGCCTCTTACATCAAGCTCTATTTCCACAAATAGGCTGTGGGTGCTCTGTGGAAGTCCTCGTTTACACTGAGATCCAGCAAAAATGAAACAAACATATCTGGTTTCCTTGTTTAATAACTTAGATTTTTATGATTCATTTTGAAAAGAATTCAAAAAGAAAAAAAAGGCAAATCTTGATGTAAAAAAAATCAGACTTCTGCTTCCAAGTTTTTTCCTATTTCCATTTTTTCTACATCTACTCCATCTCCTCTTCCTGCTGTTCTCATCACAAAGAATACTTTGGGAAATGTCTTCATAGATTTCCCTCATGCATGGCACCACTGACCTCAGCAGCCATCAGTGACTTAAATATGTTGAAAAATATTTGGAAATTAGGTCTCTCCCTACCAAGCTGAGTAACTCAGAATTGACTACCTATGTATTTCATTCAGCTCTTCTCCCTGAAAGCAGTGCAATGGAGGGAGGAGAGGAGGAGGGAAGAGAGTACCTGCTCATCAGGTTCATCTCTTGCCAGGTAATCTGAGCAAATGCATCTATTTTTGAATTATTCCCACCTCAGAACTGAACCCAGAGCCAGCAAAAACATCTTCCAAACCCACAGGTCACCAGTTGTGAGCGATCAGCGAAAGGGTGGTAAAGGAGCATCTCCTGGGAACCTTCTTCTGCTTCCTACATGAGTGGGAAGGGCTGGAGGGAAGGAGAGAGATGAGCCTCCCCAAATGGGTTTCATTCCATCCCAAGAGGTGCTTCCTCTTGGAATGGAAGCAAATCACTCTTGCCTCGCGAATCCCAGTGCTCTCAGTACACTCACCAGCCACAGCTTTGAAAACAGACAGGGCAGATGGAGAAACGGTTCCTAACGATTACAAGTAGCTCTGGAGTGGTCTAATCATTAACCCCAGAAACACACCGCACATTCGGCAAATACATTCACTGTTACTAAATATCAAAATAATGAACAAGGGGTGAACACCCACCGCATGAGGCATCAAGCCCCCAAGCTGTGGTTCCACAATGCCAAACGAAGCCACCTCAGGTGAGGTCTGCATGGAGCAGCGCACGCAGCACCCGCAGTTCCCTCAGTAGACTTGATGAAGGAGAATAAACTACTTTTAAATCTACACGAGCCCTGAGGCCTGTCAACAGCAGTAGCTGTCCCATAACATGGAATAGGCAACTTTAGAGACCAAGTCCCACCAGGGATATTTTATATGTTCTTGCCCACCCACTCCTTCATAACAGCTTTGGTATTTGAGGAGAAACAGTTCATCTTCCCCAGAAACCCAACAGCAATGAGATAAATTCAGAGCGAAACAGTAAGCGAGGCCTTTGAGGTTAGGCGGGACAGGTCGCACAGCGTCACCGAGTCAGGATTAAGCGAGTGAGCTCCCCCATGGCAGCTTGCCCCACAGGAAGACCAGGCCGCGTGGTGGGACGTCAGCCTGAGGCAAAGGCCAGAGGGGCACGGGGGCTGCCATTCGGGACCCTGCGCAGGGGGCATCTGGCCGGAGAGCAACCAAGCCTTGTGACCAGGCTCTTCAAACCTCGTCCTGGGCTCCATCTCATTCAGAAGCCCGAATCCAGCACAACACAGGCCAGTGATGCAGCCAGCAAGCAGATCCTCCGCAAAGACCATCGGAAGCAGCCATGAAGCTACTGCAGGAGTCCACAGGGCTCCCGAATTTTAAATTGGGGACGTTTGAACCAGCCTGTTTCAAAGTGTCACATCTGTAAGCATCTCAGCTAGAGTCAAAACCTCACACTTTATTCCTCTCATATGATAGGGACAAACAGGGGCATTTGAGTAACAACAACAAAAAACAAAAGTATCATTATATCATTAAGGTTGCTTCATTAAAAAATGACCTTAAAGTGATAAATTCTCCAATTCAACACAAGTACTTATTTCATTTCCCTGTCACTAACACTCCAGAAAGTAAAAGCACTGACAAAAGCAGGGACATTGCTTTGTCTTGCAAAAACAGATGGCAAATTACTACTTTTTTTTTTTTGTATTAAACATTCACGTAGAAGCATTCACTTTTGAAATGGTGTTCTAAGAAATACAAAGAGTACGCAGAAATGGAAACCTTCCCTTTCCCTATATAGAAATATACATAAAATCAAAACAAAATTAAAATCGAAACTGCATTTACAGACAGCAAAGCTGATGGTTTTACCCATTCCAACCCTCTATGATTGTGTGCCGCCTGTAGACAACTGAATTTGTGCTACAGGATTATTCAAGACGGAGCTCCTATATGCACTCAATAGATGTTGTTACTTCTACCTTGCATTACAGCAATGACAAATGCTGATACCGAGCCCTGCTAACCAGCAGCAAGCAAAGAAGTGTGTCATCCGCCATCTAGTCCTCATACCATCCTTCCCTGGATAACTAGCTGGAGAAGTCCTGAAAGGGACGTCACTATTTCAAAGCTTCTGAGGGATCAGAATAACTCATTTCTTTGCAACCCAGCCAGTGTCCACAACTTTTATAAATGCACATATGTGAGTGCACACACCCCTTTCATATACAGACACACACTTGCTGTGTGCGTGAGTCATTCTCCCAGATAAAAAACAAAGCGCCCCACAAAAATCATAGCTTAAGTAGAAGTAACTATCCTAATTTGTTTGGAAAAAGATTTTAAATAAACATATATATACACACACACAAAAAAAAAAGTAACATATAAAGCAGAAGATAAACTTAAATCCTCAATCACAAAGTTTCTGGAGGTAGTCATGCAACTGATATCCTCCACCGATGTGTAATTTCATTGCCACACTGCAAATAATTTCTCTTCTACTTCTGTATGGTGGACTACAAAAACCAGAAAATAGGCTTTCTCAGCAAAACTATTTTGATAAGCTTTTTCTGTTATAAGTCTTGGGGATTATCTGTAAAGATACTACTTGAAGTAAGACAGTACAGGCACTGCTTATAGTTTGGACACCTTTGCAAATTACAAAAATCTGTTCTGAAAATGAAATGTGCTTTCCCAGCCTCGATATTCCAGACTATGAAGTCAACTACATGAGCAAAAATCTTCAATAAGGAACAGCAACAGGCACAGGGAAAAGAAGGGAAGTTGCGTTTCTGTGTTAAGATTTTATTTTTTTTTTTGCACATAAAGTCCATTTTCCTCCCCACATTGATGCTTTTTCTGTATCTGCTTCATTTTTCTCCTCCACCTAACACAGACAAGGGACAGACAAAAACTCAGTGCAACTCTTTGAACTGAGGATCATTACACATTTACTAAGTTCAACAAGGTTGAAATATAATGCATTTCAATTGCAAGGCATCTTAAAAAGATTTCTCAGGCAAAACACAACCAAGTTATGAGCAGATACTTTATCACTACATCTGAAGACTACTGTAACATTGTGTTGAATAAATGAACCCAGAAGAGAAAAGGCAAGGAGGATTTTAGTATATGACAAAAAAAACCCGGAGTGATTATTATAGCAAAGATGATGGTCCCTAATAGAAGCATTGACATAATCAACTGAAATGTAACAGAGGATATTAAAATGTATCAAGAAATCCTTCTGTCTCTTGATGTATTAAGCAGCTTTCACCATTACTGTTGACTACTTGATTTCATTACAGACATCAACATGTACATCTCTGCCCACATCAGCAGCGGTAAGGTTGGATGCTTTTCTTGCCACTGCTGGATAACCAGCTCAAATCCTACTTAAATTTCTCGGATTCTTCTAATTCTACACACTATGCGAATGCTCTACATTTACACGATGCCCCAGATGTTCTGGCATACAGATTGTGCAGCATTGCTAATAATAAAGCCGTAAACCAAGCATAAGCCCTGTGACGTGTGACAACACAGATACACTGGCAGCAAAAAGTTGTGCCAGCAGGAGTGGATGAAAATCAAGCTTGGCAGTCATGTATATAAGAGGGCATACTTCCCCCCTGTTCAAAATACCTCTTCTTCAGATGTTTATTGTTCTAGTTTGCACAAGAATTCGATAACGATCTAGCAAGTCCTGTATAAGTGACTTAAGAGGCAAGTTTGACACTAGAGAATTCTGTACTGTCTGAATGAGAAAATTACCTCTAAAATTCCTTTTGTTTGGTGCTAATCTATTTTTTGTTGAAGATTTTTACAACAGCGAGATCTCTCAATCCCCATTCCCACACTCCTCCTTCTGATGGCTGGGAGGGCAGGGGAGAAGACAGGCTTCGTTTTAAACTGATAAAACCTTTTGTATGGCACATTTTTACAGCATTGTATATCGAGTTCAAAGAACTGACAATGTTTTTTGTCTATCCAAAGGCTACACAGCCAACATCCTTTACACATTCTGCGCTGTGCTTTAGGAGGGCTGGAGCTGGTGCACCCCATACGCCCCAGCAAAAGTCAACTGAAGAGTCCTGATCTAGACAGTCACAGCAGAAGGCCCACCACCAGGTATGTACAACACAGACAAAACACCTTAACCACTTAGTAATCATCAATTAATTGATATATTAAGCAGTTGATTAGTTTATATCAAATGTACAGCCAGGAAGCCCATTACAGACTCAAAGACTGTGAATTCATGCAGCATTACCCCTCAGGAGATAGAGAACCAGAGGCGAACCAGATCTCATCCATCCAGTTCAATACTCAGAAGAATTCTCTCCCTGCCTCTTCTCACATACATAATATACAGTATCTACTGCCACGTATCACACACACACAGAGGGGGTAAAAAAAAGGTCCAATAAGGCATTAAGCACTGCAGTGCCTGAGTGATTTAGGTTCTCTTCCCACTTCCACAGAGGTTCCTCTGTGCCACTCACTGCAGAGGGGTCTCCAAGTCCCTTGGGAAAGCTTTCCCACCCTGCTCTCTACCTCCTCCACCTTCCCAATGCGGGAGGAGGAAGCCACCTGCTTAGTCAAACATCTTGAAAGAAGGAATTTGTGGTGCAAATGTTTGTTTGCCTTTACGAAGGGCTCTTCAGCTGCAAAGCCCAGCTGAGCAGGCTGTTGTCTCACAGAGGTCCCCACCACTGCATCTCTCACCACCTCCCCAACACAGCCAAGTGCCACTCCCAGATGTTGGACAGAGGAAGTTCATATACCTTCTCCCTCCCTTTCCACATTGAAATCGTGACATACACAATGATCTGACAGGCTGCTTTTTTTTTTTTTTTCTAGAAACCGGAAGGTTTTGTTACTAGCCCCGAAGGCTGCAGTAATCAACCTGTTTAGGTAAACGTTACAATTTCTGGGGCACAATGTGACAAGGAGTCACGCGGTTCTTGAAAACTCTATTGAGATTAAGTGGCCCTTGTACAGGTTGTCACATTTTCCTCTTCAAGCTCTGAGGCTGAGGATATACAAAATACATGACATATGGCCCTTTTAAGACCCATCTATTACAACTTCAGGGATAACTCACAAACAGGTTCAGGTTGGGTTTTCTCAACTAAATCCCTTACTGTATAAATAACAAGGAACTGAAGCAAGGTATGCATCTCATGCCTCCTCCTCATTGCTTCTGGATGCGTCCCTTTTCCAAGCAAGGAGAGGAGCAGGGGGAAAAAACCCTCACAAAATTGCCTTACATGGTTACATAGATATTTCAATTTACTTGAAAGAAAACCGTGCAGGAACATAGAAAAATGGTGGGTTTTGAACAGACAGCATGTGGTATATCAACAGACTTGTCCTTCTCAGCTGCAGGAAGAAGCAGTAACAGAGGACCAGGAGCTGTAAATTGGAAATCGGAGGAAGAAGGTTGGGGGGGCTCAAAGTTCAGACCACAGGGAAACAGCAGCTCCAGGTGAATTCAGTGGAAGAGCCCAAGTCCAGCAAGGAATTTAGGTCCTCCACCTTCTCACCGATACATGCCAATGAAGAGTTAAACAAGGCGAGGAGACATTTTTATGAGGATTTCCATCTTGGACCTCGAGGCTAGCAGGAATTAAATACTTTTAGTCTGAGAAGCAAGAAAACAAAAAGTAGTAAAACCTATTCTATAGAATACTATTCTACCTGTGAAGCTGTGGATGACAGAAAGTGTATTAAGCTTTTTAACAGCCAAGTTACAGATGTATTGGATTAATTCTTCAGTAACTTCATAGTCATGGCATCTAACTTTCTTAACAAATAAGAAACCAAAACCCAAGCAACTCTGTGGATACAAGAACTAACAACGCCTGTTTGCAGTTTGCCGTTTTATGACCTCTAATCTAGATTAACCAGAAAATGAAGTATTTATTTTATGTCACTCCCATATGGATTGTCTGATATTTAACGCTTTAGCTGACACTTCAGCAGGCCAAAGGTTTCTGTCGCCAACTTGTCCTGCTGCTTTCAATAAAAAACCCAAAAGAAACCAAACAAAAAGCCCTCACTAAAATACCCAAAAAAACCAAACAAAAGCAACCCCCCAAAAACCCAAACAAAAAAACCTCTCAAAATCCATAGCCCTCTCTTAAATTTAGATGAAGCCAGACACTGTTGCTAGATGTGCACACAAGTACATTTAGCAAAGTTTCTTTAGAAAAAACAGTTAAATCTGGCAGAATGTACCATGATGGAAAAATCCACTTTTCTGTAATCCATTTAAAAATAACACCTTCTAAACATCTCTAATTAGATTATTCCATCATGAGATTTCACTTATCTTTTCTTTCCCGATCAGTCAGCACTTGCTGTTCCTTCCTTCCCCTCCCTGAGGAGCCTCACTCAGTGATGAGGTCCGGTCTTTTCTCTCCCACCTTACTTCTCCTGCTGCATATAAAGCTCACCTCCTCCTCCAACTTACCAAATCAAATTCATTTCAGTGACACAGATTCACAAATTCCAACTTTTACATCGCTTCTTCAAAGCAAGCAAGGATTTCTAACATGTCTGTGGGATTCTGCAGTGCTCCAGAATCTAAAAGCACTTTGCAGTACATGTTTCTTTCTTCCCCAGTACTCTGCTTTGTACATTGACCCCTAAACTTCATGTGTAAGAAAGACATGACGATGTTTTTTAAGCACAGGTTTTAAACTAACCTCAAGGAAGGGATGGGAGAGAATACAAAGAAAATACATGTTGCTAGAAATCAGATGGGTCAAAAAAAAAAACATAGAAAAGAAACCCAACCAACCACCCAACATAACTGCTAGCAAGCAAGCAACCATCTGAAAGAGTGAAAAATTCTGTTATCTCCAAGTCTGCAACAAGGGAGCTCTGCTTTCTGTAGCACAAAAAAAAATTACCAAACGAAAAAAAAACACCAACAAAAAAATCCCCAAAATAAGCAAACAAACAAAAAACCCCAAAACAAAACAAAAAACAGTCACTGGCCTGACCCAGGCCAAAGCTTAAGATCATCTCCAGCAGTGCTCTACCACCATACAAACCATAGTAGCCTCTGGTGGGATGTCCCACTGCTTTCAGGTGTTCCAGACCAGGGCTGCAGTGAGTGCATTCACAGGATGCTTTCTTGTACCAGGTAAGACGTGTCCATGCAGGAGCAGGAGAGCAATTCTTGTTTTGTCCATAAGCACTCACCTGAACACAAAGGAGTTCTGAAGGCAAACACACAACATCCAGCAGTTGTATATTGTAACAAAAAGATGTGTTTGCCAGCCATACGGCCTCACAGCACAGCTTGCTGGCTACTTTTTTTTTTTTCCCCTCTTGTCCACTGAGCAAGAAAGCATCAATTCACATTGATTTCTCAGCATTCTGGGGTTTACTATTTACCACCGCCAGCACATTTGTGTTGGAGCAGCTGGTGGCAGGCAAAGAGGAGGAGGATTTCAGGGAGGAGGTTTCTGTTCAGATGCTGTGGAAGTGCAGCACGGGTGGGCAGCCAGAGCAGAGGTGAGAGCACAGGGCAAAAGGCAGGAGCTGTTCGGTGAGAGAGCGGAGCCCATGCAGGGCTGCAGGACAGGATCAGAGCATCAGAGTGCTCCTGCCTAATTAGCTTATGTCCTCACTGTAAAATAGCTGGGTCACCAGACGAGGTGAATTGAAATAAGTGCTTGAGCCTTTCCTCTGTCAGTATTTCTAGTTTGAAAACACTGCTTTATCCTGCTTTCAGTGGGGGAGAAGAAAAAGGGGACACTGACCCACTTTGTGGGCAGAAGGGAGGTAATCCTACAGTATGGGTGACAGGTATGTCTTTGAGAGCAAACTGCTGAATTAAAAGGGAAAGCCATCGGTGTGGATGCACGACACAAACAAGGGAGCTGAAGCCCCAGAGAGCAAAGCGAAGATTTCAGACCGCTCTGTGATGGCACAGACTGAGGCTCTGCAGCTCAGCTGCCACATGCTCACCCGGCTTTCTAAGGAAGCTTTAATTGACTGGTTAAATAAAATGTACCTGTGTCATGGTTGAACCCCAGCTGACAACTAAGCACCACCCAGCCACTTGCTCACCCCCATGGTAGGATGGGGGAGAGAATAAGAAGATGAAAAGTGAGAAGACTCATGGGTTGAGATAAAGACTTTAATAGGGAAAGCAAAAGCCACGCACCAATCAAAGCAAAACAAGGAATTCGTTCCTACTTCCCATGGGCAGGCAGGTGCTCGGCCATCTCCAGGAAAGCAGGGCTCCATCACACGTAACAGTGGCTTGGGAAGACAAATGCCATCACTCTGAATGCCCACCCCTTCCATTTGGTGTGGGATATCCCTTTGGTCAGTTGGGGTCAGCTGTGCCCCCTCCCAGCTTCTTGTGCACCCCCAGCCCACTTGCTGGTGGGGTGGGGTGAGGAACAGAAAGGGCCCTGTGCAAGCACTGTTCAGCAGGAACGAAACCATCCCCTGTATTATCAACACTGTCTTCTGCACAAATCCAAAACACAGCCCCATACCAGCTACTAGGAAGAAAATTAACTCTATCCCAGCCAAACCCAGCAAAACCTATCACGCAATACACAATAACTGTGGTGTCCCAAGGATGACCAAGATCTCTACAGAGACTTTTAATTAGGTTGCAAAGCAGTTAAAAAGAATAAACACTTCAAATAAAAAGCAGTAATACCAAAATGCCTGCAACTGAAAGTCAAACAGTTAAATACCGTTGCTGTTGATTTCTGAAAATACCCTGATAACTGAAGACAAAACAAAATAAAAGTTTCTAGATTGGCAACTAGAATCCATTTTGGAAGCAAGGAGAAGGTAAAAATAAGGCCCGTGAAGCATTTGGGATACTGGCCTACAGCTGCCAAAGACTGACCTCCAAAATCTCGGACAGTGCTCAGACGGTCAGCCTTGCGTAGCAGCAGCTCTCTCCTTGCACTGCAGTGTTGTGAGGAACCACCTCTACTGTTAGGGTTATCCTGAAGCAGCATATTTATCTCTCCTGAAGTCTGTTACTATTTTCACATAAATGATAGCATATTTGCCATAACATGGCAACTGTGTTGAGAGAGGATTTTGAAATGAGAATGTCCTGATGTCACGAGACTTGTGTCCAGAACAATGGCACTATCAATACAGTCATAAACTCAGTTTAACCAGAAACTACAGAACTAATGTATCATGGAGCCAGAATCCATCTCTACAGTAGCTGTGAAACTGTACACATTAAACAGACAGTATTGTTCTTATTGGATATCAAAGCAAAGAACCATGCTGAGATTTTGGTATCAAGCATCATGCAGAGTCAAATACAGCTTAACAAGGTCTGCCCACAGACAGATTTCCACAGTAGATCCAACAGAACCAGCATAACCCATCTGCATGATTATCAAAATCCATTTAATTCTCCCATTGCACGCACACGTGCATCTGTTCCACTCTTTTGAGACTCGGGGCTTGGGTGCAAGACCAAACCACAAGGTTACAGAACATTTCCACGGAGGAACAGCTAACGTGCATCCCCTTACCTGCTGCCGGCTCAAGAGCCACTACAGACAGTGCAAATCTGCCGGTACACAGCAACTACACTGATGCTACGGGCTTGCATGGCCGAGTCCTCAGTAGGCATGTCCAGTGGAAGCAAGAAGAGTAGCAGCAGAGAAGCCTGCCAGGCTTTTATCACAGAGAGACAGCAACATGCAGGCTCACACAGAAGTGCAGGAGGCTTAGCTCCTTCATAAGCCTTCATCTGAGAAGGGGATGGATAGCGGGATGGTTCAAATGGCACTCCTGCAGCTGGGAAGGGTAGGAAAGCCACCCCAGTGCCCAATACCCAGCAGCCAGGGCCCAGTGTAAAAGCTCACAGTCATTTTCTTCTTATCCTAAAAGAGCCGAATGAAATAAACTGCTAACAATCTGTCGAAGGCTGGAAAAGGTATAGGAGATTAAAAAAAAAAAATGCAGACACCTGTTAAGGGGGGGGGGGGGGGGGGGGATGTAGCAATTTCTCTCGAATAAAAATGCTATCATTAAATTAACACCTTCAGGGCATTTTAAGAAGCTTGCAACATCGTGACAAAAACATACCAGTGGAATCTGGAGGATTTAATACTTGTCAAAGGCAAACAAAAAAACCCTCTTCTTGGAGAGGAGGGATACTAAAAAAGAATGCACCATGTCTTCAAGAACACAGCACGCATATGTAGCATACGTAATCCCAAATATCAGCATGCATTAAATTAACTACAGAAACTTTATGCATTACCCCTCCTGTCTGGAAGAAGCTACAGAACAAGAAAAGCCATTAACATTTTAATGAATCCGGGATGGCAGGGCCCTAAGCTCTAAGAATTCAGCCTCCAGGGGTTGTGCAGAAGAAAAGGGGGGAGGGAGTCACTGGAGGAAACCTCTATGGGATGAGCAGCATGGGTACCGGCCTGCTACCATTCCCAGGGATCTCAAACAAGAGGTGTGCACTTTGGGGGAGAAGGAAGCTTAATGAAGCGCCAGCCGAGACATAAGGAAAAAACTGGAGAAATCTGAGCACATCTTTCTTCCTTTGGAGACTGTACTTCTTTTCTGAATCACAGGGTCTTTTGAGACTTGTCCCAGAGAGTGCCCAAGTGCTGTGGGAAAACAAATAGCACGCAGGCACTTCTGATGGTGCCTGGAGCAGAATCTCTCCTCTACCATGCAGAGCAAAGACTTGCACTGAAACTCAATGCAAAGCACAGGAGCTCTACCCAAACTTCAAGGACATGGAGTAAGGACGCTTCAGCAACCCAGTGTCCTTGCAGAATTCACCAGCAATGTGAGAATCCAGGAAAAGATTTACCCAAGCTTGGGGCGTCTGAGGGAACCAGCAGTAGTTTCAGACACACAGCATTTGGGCATCTATCGCAGAAGATGCTACAGGGAATATTCAGAGTCTCAGACTCGCTTTGCCAGCTCAGGCATCCGCTGTTGAAATCCTACAAGTCTGCTTTCTTTAGCCTCAGAACTAATACATCAGCTTTTTGAACCACCTAAGACCAAGGGGCAGAGAGAAACTGCACTGCCAAATAACCTTCAAAGCGTCCACCATCACTGCACTGTTTTCTTAGCACAGCTTCCCTGCCCCCTGATATTCCCATCCTTGATTCATCCATTCAACCTTTGCTCAAAGAAGCAATCTCAGCCAGACTAGGAAAGCACAGCGGGGATGCTTCCTAGGAAATCTGCACGGACACACGGCCTTGCAGAGGAATCAAGAAATAGCATGAACATGCAAATAATCCAGGAAAAGTTTAAGATCATATGGCTCCTAGCCTTCCCCCAATCTTTCTCCTTCTGCACCACTAAGGCTCCCTCACCTTACCCTCCCCAGCCTTCTCTCACGTACACCCAAGATCACAGAAGCAGCAAGTTTACATCTACCGAAGATTTTTTGAGTTTTACTTAGAACTATTTTTGTAGTTCTAGATTCACTTATTAACCAAAAATTGCTTAAAGGATTAATTACATAGCACATATTTAACTTATACTAGCATGTCTCGGGCATTTTAAAAGACTTGGGCATTTAAGAAAGCCACACCGAAGAGTTTCCCTGTTCACCTTTCCCACGTGCCTATGAACTAGGGCTACTTACACAGTGGGTAACACCACATTGTGCGGGCGTCCAGAGCTGCCTCCAGAGAGCCGGGGGGGGATCCTGCCCTGGGGGGACCGATCCCACCTCCAGGCACAACACCTCCCAGCGGCACAAAACGCAGCTGGCCACTGCAGCCTGGAAGCCCACCCGTACAATATATCCGCCACCTCACAGAGCTTCGGAGATCATCCACAGGCCAAAGGATTAGAACAGAATGAGAAAGGGAGATGTGTTACGGTTTTATTGTGAGGGAAACTGAAGTACTTTTGTTTGCTCAAAACCCTTTCCTCCTCCTCCTCCTCCTGTGCCAAGAGGTTAAAATATAAAGGACTACTCCTGTACGCAGAACATTAAATAAATTTATATTTGCATTTTTAAGCTCTTAAGGAAACAGAACGGCCAGAACTGAAAGTAACTAGCGCACCGAACCAGATAGCTAAAACAACAAAAAAACCACAAAACAATGATCTCTTCTTTCCCTAGTTCAGATGTCACCATCACACTTTCCTATTCATGCAGCACACTGCGTTTTGAAAAGCTGGGCTGTTTTTCTCTGCCTGAAAAGAATACAAAGAGTTCCTATTTTTTTTTTCCCCCTAAGTACTCTGGTAGTTAGAAAAACAAAAACTGACAGAGTACAAACCACCAAACAGGAGAAACCTTTGGCAGGTTGAGAATCTGACATATTGGAAATACAAAATACAAAGCTAAGAAACAAAAATACTGTACATCTCCAAAACCTTCTGTGAGAATTTGCCCTGCAGCATCCCAGATGGTGTGGGTTTTGCCTTCTAATTTGAAGAGCTGCGAGACACCCCTAACATGACCAAACAGCAGAAAGTAACATCAGTCATGTTCTACCGTGGCCCCCTGCACCACCTCGCGTGGTGCATTTCTCATTTGAAGCATCGCACCGCTAACTGGGACGTGATTAAGTGGAGGGAAGTGGTACAGTCACCTTCTACAACAAACCACAGAGAAGAGAAAGTAATGCAATAAAATGGGCAATTAACACTGAACCTTGGATACAGGAAAGCAACTGCTCCCTGCCACCTGCATTAGTCCAACCCATCACTGGAGAAAAACACTTCCTTGTGCCCTCACTTCTAATGACACACACGCATCTACCCAACCATAAATGTTCACACCAGCTGTTCTCGTCACAGTTGAGCTCTCAGGCCAACTTCCAAGTCAGGCTGACAAGGGTTCACATGGCTCTGATCAACCAGCTCTTTTGCAGCTAGTTATTCATTTGCAAAGAGAATTACTAAGCCAACAGAGTGTTTTCCTTTTGTATAAGCTCTGTCACAGACAGCACCCAACTCAGTAGCCAAAATACTGCATCAATTAATGCTCGTGTATTTCTAAAATGTTATAACTAATGTGTTTCTTCTGTCTCTCAGATGATTTCTTTCCAGTTTTCTTCTCTTACAAGGTTTTGCAAATGTGCATAAAATTATACGGTTCACAGAAATTTTTCAGCAACTGCCTAGAGACTCATTACGCTTCATCAATTATTTTATCAGATAAAGACGGCATTAAAAGCACCAAACAAATAAAGGAAAGATGCAAATTTCAGATAGTTACAGGAAGGTGAAGTGGCCACTGAATAATCTTCAGTTGCAAAGGGTCAATGTGAAGTTAAACCATAAAGAAAAAAAGAAAAAGGCTCTCTGTTGCACTATTTCTTCTCTTTAATACTCAGTTACATCCCTCACACACAACATTGCTCTCTCCCACCCCATCCATCACATCTCAGAGAGCATTTTCTGCATATCCACTGCATATAAGGAAGCAAAGATAGCTGACAGCTGCTCTAATTTGGTCACACAGATTTGCCATTTCTAGATCACTGGGTCATAAGGCTGCTTAAATGTGACCCACCAGACCCTGAACTTCTTGCAGAACTCGTAAGTTCACCAGGCCACCAAAAAAAAAAAAAAAACAAAACACCCCACCACCAAAATAAGCAGCAAATGATAAACCCATGTGGTTTCCAACAACATATTTTAAAAGTTTCTCCCAGCATCCTTTCCTGATGTTATCTCTGCAGGGGACAGACAGACTGATTCTCCTTCCAGAAGTACAACTAGTAATACCAGCACCCTGCCTCTCGCTAATCACAGGTAAAGAGCAGAGCAAAGGAATTGGACTTCTAGCCTATAGGCAGCCTTTTTTTGGACAGAAAGATTTTTTCTTTCAACCTTTTTTTTTTCTTACTATATTCTAGTCATTTCAGAGACCTTGAGGAAAGGCATCAACATTGTGACAGATACACATATAAAAATAGGATGTAAAGCATTTCTTAAATTGGAAAATAGAGCAGGCTCTCAGAAAGGCAGAACTACAGTCAAGCGTTATTTTATGACTGTATTTCCACCACCAGCTCTCTGCTCTTTCCCTCCTCCCAGTCTAGAACTACAGGCAAATCCAAGAATTACGCGGAAAAGCATCCTGCAGGACACAGATAGCAACTTCAGAGACAGAAAAACCCTACTAACCCAGTTTTCCAAGCCATGTGATAGGACAGCACAGAATCAAACAAATTAACATTGGAGCTTACCATTTCGAGACAAATCAAGCTCCACCAGCTGCATGAAATTCGCTATTTCTGGGGGGAGCCGCTGGATTTCATTATCACTAAGTCCAAGTTTCCGTAACTTCACAAGTTGGAAGAAAGGCTGAAAGGAAGAAAAAATTCCATGTTAGAAAATATTCACATAATTCACATATAAGCATAATAAATGATAAGCAATAAGTGGAAGCCGCTTTCAAAATTTGAGCTAATTAAAGTTATTGCTTAGAACCAGTTATGCAGACCTCTTTCAGACCTACATCAGAATGAACATTTTGTTTTAATTTTTACATCCAAATAGACTATAGTCTGTGTTTTACCTAAAATGAAATTTAAAAAAAAAAAATTCTGTAAAGCTCGCTATTAAAGATCACAGCAGACAGACACTAGTGAAATCCAGGGTCCCTGCTTCAAAATCATTAATGGGGTGAGGTTACCCAGCAGGGTAATTCAAAGCATCCTAATTACACACCAGGGCTCATTAGGAAGTTAATGCAGAGGGACACTTCTAAAGGACAATCCAGAAAACCCACGGAGAGGGGCTGCCAAGGTCTTCTTCACCAAAGAGCACCATAGCCAACTAGGTTACGGAGCCAGCCTCCCCTGGGACGACTTTCTTTCTAGATTCATACACCCTGTACTCCACGGCCCAGTTTCAGAAGGACTAATGAAAGTTGGGCAGGATACACACAATTCCAAGTCTTCCCAGCTTGAGGAGGAACCCAACCCAGCCCTGTCTCCACAGTGAGGACACGGGTATGCAATGCAGCCAGGATACTAACTTTGACCCCCAGCTATGGGCTCAGAGGGTCTGGCAGCCCCCAAGACAAAACAACCATCGAAGAAGACAGGCCAAGCTGCAAATCAGGTCACTGGGCAGCAGCTGGTCATCGAATGACAACATGGTCATTAAAAACCTGTTGAGATGTAGGCATCCCTAGGGAAGTTGGAGAGCTCTTCTCTCATCACAGCCTTCCTCTTTCCAGGCAAGCCTTTGAATGAGTGACTGCAAGAGGTGAGGACTTCTACAGAATTAAATGACTTTATATACAAGTCGTCTTGACCACAACTGATTGGATTCCTCAAATTTCGAGAGAGTTTTGTGCCCCCGGACTGCACAGGCATTTCTGCCCAGCAGTCAGAACCCATGCATCTCACCCACTGGCAGCATGTGTGCCTGCCTGCCTGCACCCTCGGGGGTTTGGCTCCTCAGGGTAACTGGAAGATGCTAGTAAGTTTGGGATATCTGCTTATATTTAATCACCTGCAATCCTTCCTTGGAAATTAGCATCTTTTTATTTATTATTATTTCATTTAGGTGCTGGAATGTGCGCTCTGAATGTCACTCAATGCTATCTTGGACTGACACAAAAAGGAGCAGCAAGATGGGCATCTTACTAGGACTCAAGGTAAAGGCACAGTCTTGAGAATCTGTATTATGAGACAGGCTTTCAATCTTTGAGTGTCTTATACCCCAAGATCATAAATCAGGTTTTAAGTGCAAGGTTCTGCAACCGCAGCACCAATCTTCCAATATATATTGCTGTTCCTTGTCACAGAAAAATAAAACACAACTGAAATTAATGTGTTTTCCTCTCAAAAACATGGGTTCCTTTTAGGGAATAGAAACGATAGAGATTTAAAAGGTTTACAAAGGCTCAGCAGTCAAAAGACTCACCAGACCTGAATGTGAAAATTCAAAGGCATTTTTTGCATCAGAATGGCACTCAGTCTCCCCAGGTATCAAACGCTTTTGATAAGAGAGTTGAAATTGTAAGACAAGGGTAACAAAAGTTACAGTTCCACATTTCTAGCTCCCTAAAAACATATATTACAATTAAAATAGTCACAAATGGTTTTTTAATCCTCCTTTGTCCTCACAAGATCCATAACTGCTTTTTCGTATCATTAGCATTTTTTATCTTGTAAAATAAATGCATCCCTTTTGCTAAATATTTATTATTATGACTAAAACAAGAATCCATCAGAAGCTTAGAAAAGCACTTAAAGATACACAGCAGGAGTACACTCCACAGAAGAGATCCCAATCTGTCCTAACACCGTTCAAATAAATACTTGCCCAAAAGCGTCCCTCAGCCAGTGAGTAGCTGCTAAGCTGTACAGCAGTTATAAACATTGATGTTCTGCTACAAATCTTCTCATAAGCAACGGCTGTCCTTGCCAGAGATGCTCTACAATGGCAAGTGAGAAAAGGCAGAAGGAACGTGGTTAAAAGCCAGAAGGAACATCAAAAAGCTGTTAAAGGCTGGGCATCCCTAGGAAAGTTTGAGGGCCTTCACCGCACCACGCACCAGTGTTGTATATATTTACTAAATGTGCAGAGCACATGCGTGCAACAAACAAAATTACACAGTATTTAAAGGCATTCCTGTTTCTTTAATGGACTTCTTAAATAAAAATTAACTGGGAGCTTTATTTCTAGTTTGCATAACAATTTTTAATGAACAGCACCATTTCCAAGATAAAAATCAGAAACTGCAGGTATGTGAATGGCATTTCTTTGAGTTTCTTGTTTGTTTGGGTTTTTTTTCCTTTAAACTACAGAACTCAATCACTCTTGCATGTTTAGTACATCCTCCTCCCACTTCAGTAACTGTTCTTCCTTTACCCGTGGCACATCTGCAACGCACTACTAGAGAGACAAGCACCTCCTTTTTGCCCTATTTGTGAAAAAGGCCACAGAGAAGAAAAAGAATTAAGAGCTTAGTGAGCAGAGTTCAACAAATGTAAATACACACACACACACAAATATCTGTAATTTCATACATATATGCCAACGAGAAACACATTCCTAATTCAGTATATCAGACAGAGTTCAGCCTCTATCTGCAAAGCTCTAACACGAACCAAAGCGCAGCGGGGCTGCTGGCCCGAGCAGCACGTCCACCCAGCACGCCATAATAGCAGGTTTGGATTGCAGACCCGACGTCTCGACGAGTATCTTGGCAACACTTTTAATGCTGCTTAGTTTAGCCAGCCTAATTAATAGTGCTTCAATGAGACAAATAATTCCATGAGCATCGGCACTAAAGAAGCCTATAACTTTCTATGTAGCGGCAATTCCCAACCTTCAATTGAAGCTTTTCTTGCTGTCAAAGAATTTATAGAGTTTTCTCTTATATGGGTTTTCTAAAAACACACATCTTGAATAGAGCCCTTCTCACACCAGAAAACTAACCAAATCTCTCTCCTCCAACCAGCCACATATTTTTTAAAAAATTTCATCCTGACAAAATTGGGTTGATGTCAACCAACAGAAGCTAAAAAAAAAAAAAAAAAAAAAAATATAAGTGCATGACTCACTGAAATGCATAAACAACAGTGTGATCCCACAGTCCTCATTTTTTATACTTTTTTTTTTTTTTAAAGAATACCACTACAACTAGCACTCTTGATTCTAGAAATAGAAGTCAGAGTTAAGCCAAACTGCTAGGACTGATAAAACTCACAAATTCCTCCTGCAAAAGTGGCCAGAACAGCACGTTGCTGGCTTTTTTTCAATGGTTCACTCTGGCAACAAAAAACATTCATGCCCAAGAATCTTGCCTGAATGCTTCAGCAACTTTCCTGATCAGGAAAAATTTAAAAAAAAAAAAAAAAAAAAAAAGATGAAAACAATAGGCAACTGAAATAAAAAAAAAAAACACCACAGGGCGGCACAAAGACCAGCGTGCAGCTAACACTGCTGAAGGGGAGGAGCAGCATCTCACTGCTGGTGCCTTCCCAGTGCTAGAGACATGTCAGACTCCAGACCCATTTGGCACAGGCAACATAACTAAATGCTTACTGCGTTAAGCAAAATGTTCCCATAAAAAGGCCACTACTGGCATCAAAGAGAATTAAAATTAGAGATTTTAATGACATCCACTGCCTAATTTTCAAGATGGACCAGCATGAGCAACAGAAATTAGAATAAGAGGGAGAAGAGGGGAAAAAAAAAACTGTAAATTAACTCCAGTTTCAGGGTTACATTCACACAGGATAGAAGGAAATTTGATTATTTTTTTTTTGTGCAGGCATTTGAGCTGTTGCTGACAAACTTAAAAATTTGTGAGTACTTGCTCTTATGTCAAATTTCCCTTAGACACCGATACAGATTTTCAACATAAGCATGCTGCCTCAGCTTTTAAGGCTTCTTCAGGAAATTACAGTATTATAGCCAAACAGGAATTAAGTAAACTACCAAGACACAATCCATTACTAGGTCCTGTTCCTTAAACACCATCTGTATTTATGTCATCCATTTTCCAAACCTATGACCAATGAGCTAAAAGATAACTGCGCTTCAGAATTAAAAAGCGATGCAGGGTAATTTAAACATAGTTTAACTCCTAATTGCATTCGTGCTTCAAATCTTACTTCAGGCTCCATTTTCTTCTCCTAGGTTGTAAATAAAAACCAATGGGGGAAGCCTTCATTTCTTCACTTCTATTCACCAGCTACGTGTCCTCCCTCAGTCGCCGGATAAGGGAAATTGCAATCAAACCTTCCCCAACCCTTTTTATACTGCCTCAGAAAGACCTCGGGAAAAGGTCTTTCTTCAGGTAAATTCAAGCAGAAACTGCAATGTGATTTTGGTAAGCAAAGCAGTGAACAAAATAAGGCATCAAATCCATGAAACAGCCTCGCAGCATGGCTGACACAATGCTTTCCGGCTCCCCTTGCTTTGGTTCACTTGCTTTTGGCCCCTAGAAGTTGGGGGTTTTTGCCTGCACCATTGCACGGCTTCAGCAAGAGAGCAGGGGAAGCCCAACCTTTCTTTAGGTGAACGTGCTGCTTGGTGGTCAGGACACTATAGGGAGAACAGGGATTAAATCACGTACGGCAGAAGCAGCACTGAATTCCGGTGTTCTGCTTCCTGGGGATGCGTTGAATAACCAGGCCGTGGTACAGGCATACAAACACACACATTCCCCTTGCCTGTCAGAAGGGCAAAGGCAAAGAAGGAAGGGCGAGCTTTTCCTCATGCCTCCCCCACCCCACTTTTGTAGAAGTCATCGGTAGTCAACCCTTGGCAAGACTATCCCCAGGGGACACTCAGTGCTAAGGATTCCAAGAGGCCAGGACACTCAACGCCCTACACTAACCAGATGGTGGGATCTCAGACATTGCTTCTACCCTGAAGTCAGCCAGTGGACATACACATATGGATCCCACATGATCCTTTGGGGCAAACACACTTCAATTTTCAAATACAGTACTAAGTGAAATACTTTAAAATGATTTCTGAGGGCAAGGACTAATTTACAGCCCAGCACGGCAGAGTCACCATGTGGTTGATGACTCTACCAAAGCATTTCTGGAAGCAGCTAATGGATTCCTCTCAAGCCATGAGGAGATGCAGTAGCAGCTGGTGATGGACCGCGGTACACAGACCTCTGTCTGCTTGCTAGGTGGCAAGCTGGCAAATGGACAACTGCTCCACGCAGCCGAGGTCTCTAATTCTGTCTTCACATGTTTCACTGCTAAACCAGAAAGATTGTTTCACATGCCCACACCGTCCTTGTAGAATACATTGAAGCTGTACTTTGGTCTTGCAGCATCCTAGTGCCAACTTTGTCATCATGAATATTAATGGCAGACAGTATAGGGGCAGACATCCAAGCGGGAATCCATACAAAACATTAATAAAATTACTGTATTTCACAACAAAACAAAGTATTAACGGAAGATCACAGTTCATGGGCATGTACCCTGAACAGAACCAGATGTTGCAACTGCTGTCTCCCCCTCCAATGGATGCTTTAAAGCCCAATACGAAGGATCAGCCAGGCAGAGGGGTCATGGGGGAAAGGTCTACAGGAGACAGAGCAAAAATGATGACCAATGCTTCACGGCAGCAGGCATTCAACACCTACCCGCTACGTTTTTGGCCCTTATTTTCAAAGCATTTGCCATTTTCTGAACCACGCTCAACGACGTGCCAGTTGCAGGTCCTAGCCTCGACTGTTACTGTCCATTTAAAAAAAAAATGAACAAGGGACTATCCACTCTCAAAAACCAATACACTGCAGCACCGAATCAAAACGCCACTCTACTGAGCGATGCATTGAACAGGTTGCCTCATGCTGTTTCCTAGCAGGCAAGAATTTACTTGCTCTTTTATGTCAATTAAGCAAAGGCAACAGAAGGTTAAAGATAGCACTTGGTGCCATAGCCATTAGAGTACTGTGGCAGGAGGGACTACCTCTGCCTTTAGGAGAGGCCAGAAAACATCTGCTATGACAAAATATGGATTCATTGCAGTTAAATGCATTTGCCATTTGGAGAAACAAACAACAACAAAAAAAACCCACATTTAATCTCACTAATGAATTTGTAGCATGCATTTTTCCAGTCTACAAGACTGTTGGCAGGAGGTAACATCTTTTTTTAGACCAACTGATATAATTAGAAAAATAACTCTATGTATAATCATAACATTTATTTTAGAGCTACAGATGTATAATCTCTGCCCACAAACCTTGTCTTATCTGTGTCTATCACATGGAGAAGGGGATGCTACCAATTTACTACAATATACCTCTTAAAGAAAAAAAAAAGTTAAAAAGCATTGAAACATAACCACCTAATTACTTTCTTCCAACTGAAGTAAAAAAAATCAGTAGAACTCAGCTGTTACTACAAAAAAAAAAAGTCAAACCAGGCCAACTTCAAAATCTTCTGAACAATCTGAGGGACATTAACAGGGCAATCGGACTTTGTAGGGGACACCAGACCAAGCTCTCCCTCTGTTCCCATCAGACTGTGGTCTTTCAAATTCAATCCAAAGGTATAGTATTTTCTTCAAGTCTTAAGCAATACAACAGAAAAATCTGGAAGCTAGCAGAAAAACCAAAGATACTTCTCTGGTAATAAACTTAGAACATGGAAGGCTCCACCCAAACTCTCTGCACAAAGCAGGCGTCACCTACAGCAGGTCACTCAGGACCATGTCCAGTCAGGTTCTGAGCATCTCCACAGATGGAGACTCCACAGCCTCTCCAGGCAATTTGTTTCTGCCACCCTCACAGTAAAAAAGTGTTTTCTTATTTCAGACAGAATTTCCTGTGTTTCAGTCTGTGCCCGTTGCCTCTTATAACGTCACGGGGCGCCCCTGAGAAGAGTTTTCCTCCGTCTTCTTTACACCTTATCAGGTATTTCTATACACCAATAAGATCCCGTGATCCTTTTTCTTCTCAAAGCTATAAAACTATCCCAGCTCTTTCAGCCTCTTCTCATGACAGATGCTCCAAGCCCTTAATAGTCTTTGTGGCCCTTTGCAGGACCTGGTCCAGCATGCCCATGACTCTCTTCTGCTGGGAAGTCCAGCACTGGACACATCACTCCAGGTGTGTTTCCTCCAATGCTGGCCAGAGGAGAAGGACCACCTGCCGGCAATGCTTTTCCTAATGCAACCCAGGGTACCACTGGCTGCCTTTGCCTTGAGGGAGTATTGCTGGCTCATGGTCAACTTGTTCACCAGGACACCCAGGGCCTTTTTCTGTAAAGCTGCTTTCCAGATGGTTGGCCCCCAGCCTGTACTGGAGAATGGGGTTACTCCTCCCCAGGTGCATACAGGGCTTTGTATTTCTCTTTACTGAGCTTCATGAGATTCTTCTCTGCCCATTTCTCCAGCCTGCCAATGTCCCTCTGAAGGGCAGCACAAACATCTTATCAACCACCACCAAGCAGATCCCTGAACATGCCAGGCTCTGTTCCCTGAAGTCCACAGTTGTGATGCTGCTTTTTTCTCCCTTCCATCCTCTCATGATCCAGAACTCCACCACCTCACAGTCACTACAGCCAAGGTGACCATAGTCATCACAGCCACTGCAACCCTGACCTTCACATCTCAACCTGTCCTTTCTTATTTATGAGGTCCAACTCTGTCCATTGACTCCTTGATCACCTGTGTTAGGAAGTCATCAATGCATGCCAGAAAACTCCTGGATTGCTTATGCCCTGCTGCATTGAACCATCCTGACATCTGCTGGAAGGACAAGACCCACATGAGGATGTGGGCCTGCAAACGTGAGGCTTCTTCCAGTTACCTGAAGAAAGCATCATCTACTACTTCTTCCTGACCAGGCAGTCTACAGCAGACACCCAAAACAATGTCACCCACTAATCCCAACCTGGTCTCAGCTGGTCCATCATCCACACAGCTTCAGATATCCCTGCTGCTTTCTCACATGAAGGGCAACTCCCCGTCCTTTTCTTCCTGGCCTGTCCTTCTTAAAGAGCCTGTATTCATCCATTGCAGCACTCCAGTCATGTAAGATCATCCCAAAACGCCTCTGGGATCCCAATGAGATCTATAAATTTGAAAAAAGGAAAAAAAGCTTCTAGATGTTTACATCTTAAGAAGGGATGGTTACAGCCCGTAAGGACAAATTTAAAGAGAGGTATAGTATGGTATCACCTCTTTCCACAGCAGATTACTGGCCATTGACCAAGCAAGCGTCTTTCAGGCTTATGGCTGCAGAATGGGAGAAACTATGGTAGAACATGGTTAACAGTTGGACTTGATGATCCTAAAGGTCTTTTCCAACCTGAGCAATTCTATGATTCTATTCTAACTGTGAAATTTAGTTAATTCAGCCTAAAAGGGGTTGGTTTTTTTCCTGAGAAAGAGGTGTGGTATGGGAAGAACAGAGGGACTTTTTCTTAAGGAGCTTTCACAAGATTTTGGTACGATAAGAGCACCCTGGATTTCAACACCACACATAATGAAGAGATACAGACATTGCCTAAGCCAAATACCAAGCAGCAGCACACCATCAGCTTCCCTGACACAGAAACTGGAGCACGGGAGGAGGCCAGGGTTTAACCAGGTCTCTCCAGGAAGGGATCTCGCATCGATCAAATAACTCTACAGAGAAGCTTTAAGCATGTAACACCAAGGAAAAAAGTTACAGATAACTGATACAATCTGTAAGCTCAAACAGAGAAGTGAAATGCTTCAGAGTTGCATCAGATTAGGTTTACAAACACTACATAAAAATCATTCCCAGAAGAAGAAAGCATTCAGCAGACTCTTAAGCTAAACTAAGTGCATACATAAAATTTTGAATTAATTTTTTTTGTCATCGGAGTTTTCACATAAACAGCATCTGCAAGAAGTCTCACGGGAAAGTGGTCTTTATCCTTTGAGTAAAACAACTGAGCAGCAGCAAGACAAAACAGCAGCAAAACAAGAGTTATAAGTTATTTCCACCACCCACCAACACAAAGAATGCTAGTGATTTAATATAAAACCCAAAATATAATACCGCATTCAAAGGTTCATAAGATACTTCTATTTTTTTAACCAGTGAAAAAAAAAAACCCATGCAGAGATCCAGTTTTGTACTGCAGATTCCATGCACAGAGAAATGAAGCTGACAGGATGTATGGGCCCTTAAATTCTAATATACACGAGTAGAAAACAGCATTTCATCAACTAGAGACTGATCTATAGAATTGAAAGCATTTTATTTTTGTCTGGTGCTTTTCATTAGAGAAGCTATTGAAATGCATCACGCAGAATGTGTTGGTTTCTTCTACGAAAGCCTACTCTTGGGTGACATGTAGTTTTTGACATGTAGCAAATGATTTCCTACACATTGCAGCTGGAGTTGGAAAAGCCTTCAGGTTTTCACTCCTAAGGAAAATAAAAATGGTCCCGGTTTAGGAAAAAAAAAACCCCAAACCACAAACTATGCTTTTAAGTCACTCTATGCACACTGGTGACCACGTCCTGTGTTTTTTTCCAATCAAATCCAATACACTAAATATTCAAGAGAAGGCACTTAGGATCCAACACAGGAGAAGGAATTATTTAAGGAAGTTAGGAGCCACACTCTTACCACTGGCCCTATACAAAGCCCTTCCTTTTGAGACCGAAGGGTGCAGCTCTTTAATTTGTCTTGTAAAGCAGACGTGGCGAGAAGCATGCTGACAGCTAGGAATTGTTGTTCTGTGGGAAAACAGCCACAGCTTCCCAGGAAAGGCTAGAGAGACCTCAATATTGTGGAAAGCAGTTTAACAGTACCCAGCCTGCTCCTCCCGCACATCCCACCAGGCTGGCTCATCCTGCAGGAAGGGCGAGAGCAGAAGAGGGAACCTGGGAGGCAGCAGAAAAGAAGGGGGAAGAGCAGAGTGCAGAGAAAAGAAAAAAGAAAACAGTTTGCAAGGGCAGTCAAGAATCCGTCACAGAAGGGACAAGAGAGCAAGCAAAGAATCAGGAACACAACGCAGACGGAGCCATTCAGGTCAAAGGAAGTAAGCAAGACCCTGGGACGTCAAGGACAGGGGAGGATGGGAAAGTATGAACATGCGGGGCAAGGAGTCTGAGACACCAGTGGCAACGTCAGAGAAAGGTTGCTGTCAGCACAAGCACAAGTTCTCCATCACGTAACTGGGGAAGGGAGGGAAGAAGTGATCCAGCAGAGCAGTTAAGGGGGCCTGAGGAAAGAATCAGTGTACCGACATGGGGACCCAAAAGGATCCCCGTGCAGTAGCAACATGATATAAAAAAATTGTAAGGTACTGCACAAATATAAACTATTAACTCATATTCCGGAGAGGCTGACAGGTATAGCTTAGGAAAAAAAAATGTATTTGTAGGGAAAAGGGATTCAGAGAAATGGAGTTAGCCCATTCTTTTCCTGGTCCACATATGCATTAATGCACAAGGGAGCAAACAAGGAGAGGAGGGGAAATAATGGGGAGCAAAGACACCTCCCTCTGCATCTTGGACATTTCCTTTCAGATGTTTTTCAGATGAACCCTTCCTACCCCTCTCCCCTTAGAAAGAGGTGAAGAATTCTACCATACGTTTTGGTCAGCCACACAACAAAAGTAAACCCAAAGTAATTCTTTCAAAATAATTCAAGTGCGTTGTTCATCCTCTCCTCAGGATACTTCAGATGACTCTCATAACGCACAGTGCAGCAATATTGCTGGGTCTTTCCGCCAGCCCTTTCCCATAGAGAGGCTACAGCAATTCTTTAAGTTGCCTTCTGTCTTTTGAGGGGATTTTTGTGTGTGTTTGTTTTGTTGGGTGGTTTTGGGTTTTTTTTTGGTAACACCTGAACATACACCATGCTCTACTGTCCTCTAGAACAGCAGAGGTTTTAAGCATGCTAGCAAAGACTGTGGATTAAACAAAGCCTAACATTACTTCTGTACCTCAAAACGGACATTATAGAGCGATTTAGAGTGTAATTTTTTACTGGTGTGCTGGAGCAAACCAACCAAACACCTTTAATTACTGCTTCATAGAAATGGGGGCAAGGAGAAACAGGGAAGGATGGGGGAAGTGCTTGCATCCAACAAACATTGCCCCATCAACTTGAGAAAAGCGCTGCGAGTTCATGTATTCCACCATGCCACTTGCTGATATTTATCTGCCTCAGAGAGCTTTACGTTTGAAGGGACGAAAAAATTATGCAAGTGGAAGGAAAGCAGATGTCTAGAGATAAAGCCATCATCACTGTCTCAGACTTGCCGTGTGGCGAAAAGCTGGGAAAAGAACCCACCGATACCTACTGGGTTTCAGAGAAGTATTACAAGACGCCTGCCCACGCTGGGAAGATGAGGTCTGAACTACCAGCGCATGGAACGAAGAACAGAGCAGCAGAGTTGGGGTCTTCCTTGTCCATCCGACTATGGCAACCTCTGTGGCAAGTCGCAGAGTCTACAGGCTGATTTTTCCCTATTTCAGGGTAAGCCTTGGCAGCAGCAGTTTTCTAAGGAGGATCACAATCACCTCAGTGACACGAACACCGCATCGGTGTTACAGGATGTATTACGGCATCAGCACAGCAGCCTACAGATGATTCACCAGGAATCAGCACAGATGACTCTCAACTTCGGGACTTCATCAAGTACGGGAAAACATCTAACTAGCCGGCCACTGAGACTTAAGCAAGTCTCCTGACTTGTTTAGGCCTGAACTGAGCCCCAAAACGGTTTGATTTTATGTTACTGCCTTTATGCATAGACAGGAAACTTAATCGGGGTAAGACTAATATAGTGCATTACACTGGATTAAGGGCGTAATGACCAGTAAGGTCTATGCTGACCTAACAGTTTGTTAATTATACACCCTAATGATTTCCCTCCTGTTTTCCCTGCAAGAGGTACGGTGCACCGCTGCTTTTTGTACTTATTTCCAATTCTGTATCCGTAGTTCGCATCAACACCGCCCTTTTAATATAAAAGGGAATCAACAGTGTACCTTGTAGCTACCTTCCTAAGAGAGATCTTCCACTACTCTCCTCGGCCAGATTCCTACAGCACAACTTTTAAAAACCATTTGCTGTCAGCAATTTTAAATGAGGCTCTTCCCATCCATTTCCAGCTTTAATAGATTAGTTTCACATCCACAACTGCAGCTGTATTTTTGTACCCGCAACTCCTACAGAGTCACTCACCTGAGATGATGGTACTATATTTCATTCATCAGAAAACATTAAGAAGGCACTGACAAGGGAAGTTGATCGGTCCGTGCAGGAAGCCCTAATAAAAATGCCTTCCTGCATTGCTGACAAGGCACAAAGTACTTGGGACAGATCCTACAAGTACGTCTCTGCGGTTGTTTTCCATCAGATTCCTCCTAGTCCAGCTAAAAACCCACAAACGTATTCCTACAGTATATTTAGGCACTCCTGTAATCTGATCCATGCACATTAAAAAAAAAAAAAAAAAAAATCTTCTTTCTAACGTCAACTTTTGCTCAATTCCACTGCAAGGCCAAGAAGCCTGGGTCGGTTGGGTTTTTTTTTTTTTTTTACTCTCTCAGACATTTTTTACATGTATGGAACTTAATTTGTACTCACATGTAAGTAATAAGAAGCAGCAGTCTTTTGAGCTATCGCAGGAAAAAAAAGGCTATTTCCTATATTGCAATTCAAGGAAGAGGAGAAACAACAAATAGTTGCACCTTATTTACAGAAATAAATTCCATCTCATACCATGAACATCATTGTTTACTTTTTGTACACAGGAACCAGTTTGAGGAGGGGGGTGGTATTATTAAAAAAAACTAAGACAAAAAACCAGAGAGGCATAGGTCTCGATGGGATTTCAGTCACAAGCACGTTCAGTATCCTTGCCAGGAGAAGTCTACAAGCCTGAAAGTCAACACCAAGAAGAAAAGTCTAGTACAAAAAAGAAAGCAACTCCTGAGTCTAGTCTGCACACAAAGCCAGCAGAAACTGCTGGAAGTAAAAATAGCACCCGCACGGAGACTATGTAAACCAGTTTTGCTCTACTTCAGAAGGATAAAGAGTTCAGTCACAACAAGATGCAAACCTGTGCCTATGATTTTCAAAATAAAAAGCCCAGTTTAATACATCTGTTCAACCAAACGGCTTTACTACTGTCTAGAGGAACACTTCTCCACTATGATTACTCTTACTACCTAGAGTGAAGGAACCAGCTTCTGTGAGAGAACCGAGTTTAAAAAAAAAAGAAAAGTAAGGCTGCTTCAGTTTTAGTATGAACAGACCAACTTTGATTCAGGTAGAAACAAAGGTGCTTTTGAAAATTTCTCTGGCTGGTGAGTTCAGTTTCTTGGATCCCAAGTAAGAGTTCGCACACTTTCAAGGCACAGCTTCCAGATAACGCTTCCCCTCCCGTGTCAAACCCTACCAACCACAACGCACAAAGGCTTCTGAGGTGTCCAAAGTTTAAAGAGGAAACACTGAAAAATGCCCTCGGTTCATCAAGTCAAACGACAATCGCGCCTCCCACTCCCTCTGTATCCGTGCAGTCAAACCGTGCCTCGCTGGAATTACTCTGATGGAGTTTCTCCAGCAAAGTATCAGCAAGTGCCAGCCAGCGAGTCATGCTGGCGGGTACCACCTCAACATCTCAAAAACACGTTAAACTGAAAGTAAATTCACTTTTAAAAATCCTACCAAAAAAAGTATTACATGCAAAAATCCAGCTACCTCTTTCATGGAAGAAGCAAAACACTGTACAGCTGTGCGGGACTTACACCGAGAAAGAAGAAAAAGCTGATTTGCCTCTCATGTTTTGCATGGCGAAGTTTCCAGGAGCGGAAGGCAGGAACGGGGACGCTGTTACCTGCTAGAGGGTTTGGGTTTTTTTCCCCATGTACAGAGCAGATAGCATCTATCGAAAGGGGAGCAAAGGGAAGGTCTCCTAACTCGGATGACGTGAATGCTTATCGCGACATGCACTCACGTCCTGCGACTCCAGCCCTGACCCCTCTGCCCTCCCAACGCCGCCGGTCCTCCCGCAAGCCGCGGGTCTCCGGGTCCCGCCGGGGAAAGCCCATTTACACCGCGGCGGAACGGGAACGCTGAGCGGGGGCGCCGGCGCTTCCTTCCACGCCGGGCGCTCCCCCCACAGACCGACGGCCCCGGCCGCTCCGCGCCGGGCGGGGCCGCGATGCCAGCGCACCCCCAGGGCTTCCCGGAGCCCCGCACCGCTGCCTCGGGGCCGGGGAGCCCGGCGGGCACCTGCTGGGGGGGCTCACCTGCGCCCCCCGCCCCGGGCGGCGGCGGGGCCGGGACCCGCCGGGCCCCGGGGGGGCCGCCCCCCGTCCCCGCTCCCCGCTCACCTTGGGCAGCTCGCGGAGCTGGTTGGCGTCCAGCAGGAGCTCCTCCAGGCTGCGGCTGTACCGGTAGATCTCCTCGGGCACGGCGGCCAGCGAGCAGTGCCGCTTGTCGATGGACTCCACATGGCGGTTGCACCGCCACAGGGGGATGCAGTGGAACATCGCCCCGCCGGGGGGGCGGGAGGGGCCGGGCCGCGGGGCGGCCGCCGCCCCCTCCTCCCCGCCGGCCGCAGGAGCCGCTGCCCCCTCCGCCGCCGCGCAGCGCGGGTCCCGGGAGCCGGCAGCGGCAACCCGCTCCAGCGCGCCGCCGGCGGCGGCGGGAGCGGCCCCGGGAGGCGCGGCGGGGGGCGCCCCCCTACTGCTCCTCGGCGGGCCGCTGCCCTCCCCGCTGGGGCATCGCGGGGCGCCGGGCGCCGCGCTGCTGCTGGCGGCCGCCGCGCATTCCCGCGCCTGACCCGGAACACGGGCGGCCGCTCCCCCTCCCTCCCCTCCTCTCCTCCCCCGTCCCGGCTGACATCAGCGGGGCCGGACCCTGCTCCCGCCCCGCCCCGCCCCGCCCCGCCCCGGCCCCGGCCCCGGCCCGCCCGGGGAGGCCGCTCGCCGCCCGCCCCCCCCCGCCGCCGCCGCCTCGCCCCACGGCCGCCGGGGGCGGGCGCCCGCCCGCACAACTTTCCGCCCGAGGCACAAAGCCGCGCCGGCAGGGAGCTTCCCCGCGCTGAAGTGCAAAGCCCCGCCGGAGGCAGGGGCGCTGGGGGAGCCGGGGGTCCCGGGGCGCAGCATCCACCCGGCGGGGCTGGGGCGGCCGCCTGGGGCCGGGCTGCGGGCGGCGGCAGGGGGGCGCAGGGGTCGGTCTGCTTGCGGGCGGGCGGCGTCGCGGGGTTCGCGGTGACCGGGAACGCCGCGGCGCGGTTTGGGCCGCTCGTTGTACCCGCTGCTCCTGACCGGAGGGGCTCGGCAGCATCGCCGGGCGGGCGGTGCGCAGGCTGCTCCAGCACCACCTTTTCCATTGCCCGATCACGATGCGGTCTGGGAAAGTCACGTAATAAAATGTATGGAACGCTGTTTAGGTACCATGGCTGTGGATGATGCTTTTCCTTTCAAACTACATTGCTGTGGCACTGAAAAGAAAAAAAAAAAAAGGCTACTATCCTCAAGGCTTTCTGAGATAATAAGGGGTTTTTTTAAAACCACTCTCAAAAGAGCTGATTGTAAGGTCAGAAGGTAAACGCACCGGCAGCCCTCCGCGGGCTCCAGCAGCCCCGCTCCTCGGGCCTCCGTGCGCGGGGCTGTGCGCTGGGCGCTGACAACAAAACACGGTTTCAGAGGCTTACGTCTCTCTGGTTGCGTACTAGCAATTTTGTAATCTACACAGTGACATAAAATACTTCTGAAAATGCACTTAGCATCAGAGCTGCTCTTGAAATATTGCTGATTTCTTGCACAATTATAACCGGGTGCAGATACAGGAATAGGGGAAGGGGGGGAAGTTTATTGTAGTCGTCTCTTCTTCAGTCCCTGCACGGTACTGGCAATACTTAGTCTTATAAAATTGCAGTGTGTTCACTGTTGTTTTTTTCTTAAATCAGCTGATGAATATTGCAAGCCACACTTGCTTAATTTCTGTGGGAATTGCAGTGATCTGCCTATTTTTGGTTTTGAAAAGGACACTTTAGGACCTTGCATACTGTTACTCTTTGTGGACCTACTCATCAAGAAACTTTTAAAATGTTACCATTTTCTTCTAAGCACCTCAGAAAAATTCCATCAGAGCCAAGTTTCTTTCTTCAACCAATACATCCAGGAGTTACAAAAAAGTATGCGGAACCTCCCAACGTGTTTAAATAGAGTATGTAAAGAAACCTGCTAGCCCGCGGGGAAAGAACTGTAAATATTGCTGACCCGATAACGACTGAAGTGAAGTGGTTTTTTAGAAAGCCACAGGAAACGATCAGACTTCTGACCACACTGTGATTAAAAAACGTGTGCTGGAGAGAAAGTGTCGGCATTTCACCTCAGAGGACCATAACTGGGTTTCCAACCTAATTTTCGACCTCTACAAGTGTGCGAACCCTTTATAGCACGCGCAAGAAGAAAGCTGCGATTCATCTTTTTCATCCTGCGCTTGAGAGGGAGATCATTACCTAATGGTATTCTGAGCAGGAGTTCTCAATGATCTCAATTAGCGTTCTCAATATATCTACGATATTTTGAGGCAAAGGCTTCTCCTCACCTCCTGCTCCATGGAGGGAGCATTCATAAATGTGTTCACGTCTGCTTGGAAGCGGGGCAGGCACACACCAGGGCTCTCAGCCCTTCCCAGGCCCGGGGCAGGAGACAAGGTAACTACAAGGCAGGAGAAAATCAGACGAAGGTGGTGTGCACTGGCAGGGAGCTTGCCAAAAGGAGGGCTGCAGGAGGCTGGCCGGCAGATCTCGGAGGTGGAGATGAGGAGGACCATCACCATCAAATGGACTCAAGTTGTGCCAGGGCAGGTTTAGGCTGGACATCATGAAAAATTTTGTCACCAAAAGGGTTGTAAAGCATTGGAATGGGCTGCCCAGGGAAGTGGTCGAGTCCCCATCCCTGGAGGTATTTAAAAGACGGGTAGACGAGGTGCTTAGGGACATGGTTTAGTGGTGGAATGGCAGTGTTAGGTTAATGGTTGGACTCGATGATCTTAAAGGTCTTTTCCAACCTAAACGATTCTATGATTCTATGATCACCCTCGGTGGGTCTCAGCTGGTGGCCAGCTGGGCACTGCCAGCACGCTGCTTCCAGCTGCTGGTGAGGCTGCTCCTCCCGAGGGCAGGCTCGGAAAATCAGGCTTCTCATGCCAGCTCCGACCCAAGCTCTGACACAGAGGTCTCAAACCAGATGCAGGTGCTCTCACCAGAGACCAACTGAGATCTGCTACTGAAGTTGCCTTGCCTAAATTCAGAGACCGTTACAGTTCCTCGGTGTCTTTCTTCCTAAAGAGCCCTCTGGGGAAGTGGGACGGCAAGGGAGCCATGCAGCAGGGCAGGTGAATGAGGGAGGGCTGCGGCCGACTGCCCCCGTATGCATAGGACACGCAGTCCTATATAGGACTGCATCATAGGGATGGGCTGGCATGAAAGCATTTGAAATTGAAGAACTTCCTTAATTGCCAAAGGGGTGGGGGAAGAGGTTGACCTCCGAGCTCCAGCTCCTAAGAACAGGTTTGTGAGTGGCACTTCAGGGCCTCCTGTGCTGCTTCTGCTCAGCTGGAAGCATCCACGTTGCCCCACAGCTGAGCCTGACACCAGGCGAGAGCTCCAGCGGTGGCCACTGTGGGAGGGATTTCACGCCAGCTTGTGGTGCTCTCCATCCTACCGTCTTCTGTGCCGTTTGGGAGAAATGCCCAGCACGCCTTCCAGACAGGGAGGGCTTCAGATCCCGGCATGCTGATCTGTCTCGGAGGCTTGTAAAGAGTTTCAGCCTTTCTTGCATGACACAGACACAAAGTTTGGCATGAGGTGTCACTTCTGCAGATGCGGTCATGTGTCTCATGACTAGGTCTCGCTGTGACAAGTCCAGACAGTGACAGGAGGGTGACAGTGACTGTGGGGTGAGCCGGGGTACTTTAATGAAGGATGAGGCAAACTATTGGCATGCTTCTCATGAGTGTCAGGGAGTCCAGGGGACAAAGTGATGGCAAGAGAGCTTAATACTTATTTATGAGAATCTGCCTTCACCAGCTGACACTCGAAGTGAGGGTAAGGAGCCTCTTTCCCTTCTCTGAGATGGACAGCTACTGTCATAGGCTCCTTGCTAAAATCCTTGGGAGTTTAAGACATCAGATTAGTGCCAGTGGCCCTGGTCCGCGGCATGCCTGAAGATACAGCCTGAGGCTACGGTATGAAAATAGGCATAAAAGGCAAAAGCCAAAGAGGCCAAAAGGCAAACCGGCACCTTTGTTGAGGAAATCGTATTCTCGCAGCTAAAAGCATCATCCCGAGCAAGTAAACCTGTCCAGCTTTGGTCAGCATAATGAGTTACTGGTCTCTGTTGTTCTGCTGCACTAAGAAATAGCAGCAATAAAAAACCCTTCCCTAAACCAAGAGGAGACTGATTCTGTATCCAGTGTGGCCAGAAGAGTGACCTCATGTCGGGGCAGGTTTTGGTGGGAGAGGTCTTTGAAAAGGGGTGGGAAAAGAGATTTGTGCTACAACAGAATAACCAGAAGCTATAACCAGGCATTCAGGAGAAGCTGCGAGCAGGCAGAGGAGGAGAGCGAATTGCTAGGGTTCGTGCTGACACATACCCAACAGACTTCTTGCTTGGAGCGCTTGTGTCCCCCAGGGGCGGGAGGAGTATTGCCCTCGCTGATAGCAGCAGTTCTGCTGCCTTACCCAGTGCCGTGGCAGGCCAAGGTGTGGCTGGCGTGCAGAAGGAAATAAGGGCTGTTGTTCTCCCAGTTCTGCAGGGGATTACCTGGCTCCAAACTGCCATTTGATAACCATTTGGTGTGGTTTATCTCCTTTTTTATTTTTTTTTAGATATTTGTTATTTAAATCTTTCAATTTCTACTTTTTTTTTTTTTCCTTTTTAGTACTTCTAAAAGTATTTTAGTACTTTTATATATTAGTTAGCTGAATTGTAGTTACTTGGGACAACTTAATGTTATTTTTTAAGACTGAGAAATGCCAGGAGCCTTCGAGCTGTATGAAATCTGTAAGAGACGTAATGCCACTGCCTCTTTTCTGAGACACACAAGTGAGCTTCGTGCTTCTTTCCTGGCAGGCTGCTTTCTTCAGCTTCGGGTGGACAAGGTCAGGCTTCTACCAGCTCTGCTTCGGAGGGGAACAGATGAAGCCTCCTCTCACCGTGATAACCACACTTCACATTTCTTTCTGCCGCTCGGACGGTCATCGGGCAACCCACGTCCGGTGTTGCAGCAGTCGCTGTTGCCCCCATTAAACAGTGTTGAGGTGCATATAAACACAGGTTGCACCCCCAGTTATTCGCAGCTCGGGCACAGCAAGAGCAGAGCAAGCTCTCTGGCACGGGATTGCCGGCAGGGATGCGTTGCGTGCAAGGGATCGCCCTGCTGAGCGGGTCAGTGCTTCCAGGGCTCTCCGTTGGGAATGACAGCAGGGGTACCAGCTACATCATAGTTGAAATTTGGGAGACAGGTCGTGACCAAAAAATTAATGTCTCACAGTCTATCAAACGAACAGCCATCCTTCACTCACTACCAGTCTGGTCTGGGTATGTAGCCAAGACCTTCAGTGCTGAAAATTTCTATTTCTCTTTCTAGGTAATGGTCATCCTGTGTGCTCCCGGACAAAAAAACATTAGTTTGATGTGACTTCTAAGGAATTCAGTCAATGAAATATAAAATAGAGATAAGGCTGGGCTGCTGTCAGGAGCATTCCTGGAAGTTATTGTTTGAAAGCAGCAAGAGAGCAAGGTCACGCTGCAGCGCTCCCTCCCCGGCATGGCTGGGACAGGCTGCTTTCTGGCTTGTCAAAAGGCAACTCAGGCAAACAACGCCAAGTTTTACGTTGCGATTCTTAGGAAAAGCCCTAAAGCAAGGATATCCATGAGTTTGGGTGAGTGCGGAGGAGGCTAGCACAGCTCCAGAGAAAGCAGTAATATTCAGAATCAGACTTCGACAGTAAAAAGTACACTGTGGGGTAGAGAAGGAAAAAAAAAGAAAGGATGGATGGAAATAGGTTTTAGCATCAGCACAGTTTACGTCATTCATAAAGCCCATAGTTCAAAACCCACTTAACACTAGGAAGAATACAATAAGTAAAAATAATGAAAATGAAAATAAAAATTAAAATAATAGAATTAAATAAGGCAGGCCAAGTTCCTGGAGCCTTTTCTGCGTTCGGGACTGCTTCCCTCCCCCAGTCAGATTTCCTGAGCCTCATTAGAGGGAAAAAGATGCAATTACAGAGCACAGAGAAGCCAGGACAAAACAAGAAGAGTGCGAAGAAGGCAGAGACCCAAGCACTACAGGCAATAGGAGCAGTTGAGGGGGATAATACTCCAACCAGCGCTTGATTGCTGCTGGAAGAGTAGTTCCCCGCCCCCTCCGACCAAATTAAATGGGAACGCTACAGAACGCGCAGTAACTGTGCTACAGCCTGCGGAGCTGCTGTGAGCCAGGCCTGGCAGGGCGGGGGGGGTTAATTAGCACTGACACACTTCTCTCAGTTTTGCTGGCTGAGGACTCCGGTCCCAGTTACTCCTCAGATTTTACTTAAATCGTTTAGAAGGGGGTTGTAAAAGCAGCAGGTAAATGTGAGTATACAGCATTCCCATATTGATTACAGAGCTACCAATACAGTTACCAGTTACGGCTACATCATCACAAGCGCCACATCTGCGAAGGTTTTATACGTCTGAAATAACCGATCTAGAATGATATTAATGTGTTATTAGTATAAAGGCACATCTAGGAGTTGCAATGAATTACTATGGCCATAATGCCAAGCTTCAGCAGCACGTGCTTGTGGCAGTGCATTTAACACATTCGCCGCAGTTTCGCAGCGTTATAAATAGCAATCCCTGTGAGCAAAAGCTCTAGCACCTCCTCTCCTCTCCACCCCCACCCCCAGACAAATCGCTCACGATAACGTCAGCTCTTATTTGAACACAATGAGCTGTAATCACATGAGGCATTACTCTGATTTAATCCTATTTGCTTCAGTTTGGTTTGTAAGGAGTGGCCAGGAATATGTGGTTGCATTGTGTCCTATGGTTTCTTATTTCACACCAACTTTCAAGGGCTGATACTCATCGTCATCTTTGGCCAGAAGAACAAAGCGATGGGTTCTGGCAGGTAAGGAGAAGAGATATTCCAGTGTCTGGGATGGGGTTTTTTCCTACCTTCTTTTTTTTCCCCCTCCCTTCCTTTTTTTCCCTCCCAATTGCTGGCCTGGCTGTCACAGCTGATGGACAAGTTTTCACAATTTTCAGCTGGCCCAATACAACCAGATATGACCTCTCCCAGCAAATTTTGTTTCTCCAACCACTGTGAAGAGAGCAAGTAGAGACACGAATTCAGGCCTGTGTTTACTTTTTCAACACCATGACATAGCTAAATACCACTTGACTGCGTGTAGCTCGGTGCTCTGTTTCCCATGGCCAACAGAGACAACCTCGCTGCTGGATTTGGCGTGCAGTGAAAAGGCAGACACCAGCACGAGGTAGGTCCACCCTGCCTGGGGATTTTGATAGGCATTAAGCCACGATTTCATTTCATGCCATTTTATGATCTTTACCCTCTGAAGGATGAGAGGCCCCCAGCTTGCAGTGGGCTCTGGAGCCAGGTTGCATCCAGCATCGTGAGGGTCGGGAGGAGACATCACCTCTTGGGGAAGCTGGGCTGGTGCAGGGTTGCTCCAGCGCAAGGGCAGCAATGAGGAGCATCACTCTGCACATCGAGAACTCCTATCAGGAGCACCCTTACAGCCCATCATTTCAGGGAGCGACTGATGGCCCTGGAGAATGTTTTACTGACGGGAAGCAGAAGCAGCTAGCACTGGGGCTAATGTAAATTTGACAACAGTGGAAAATATTTTGACTGGCTCATAATTTTTTCAAAACTTTTGTTTTTTTCTTTTTGGCATGTGGTTCTTAATTTCCTTCTGCCTCTCATCTTAGTTGGAAGGGAAGTTTAATGCCCTCAGAGTAATCAAATGGGGTCTTATCTACAATTACACACACATACAATTCCACATTTGCTATTCATGAATGAAAGTTTAATGTTGACTCTACTCCTCACTAATTTCCTATAATAGTTATTTAGCTCATATAATGCATGTTAATTAGTCAGTTGTACTTCAATGACTTTTACCGTAGAAGATTTTTTTTCTTCAAATTACAAAATACCATGTTAGAAAAGTGTTATTGATCTTCAGGAAAAAGCATGAGGAAATTTCTGACGTTTCTCCTTAGAGCAAGAAGAACTGACAGACTGTAAAAGTTGCTTATTTAAGGAATCAAACCCAGGTTAAAGGAAATATAATTGGAATTTATTTGGAAAGCTGAGTGGAAAAATTGTAGTAAGCAGCTGCACCAGGTAAAATATTTTTTCTGCCTTTAATTGTGTCACAGTAACAATTGGCGTTAAAAGCAGACGTCTGAATCCAGTGAGCTACCAGGTGTGATGTAACCATTCAATGAGAAGCACAATTGTCCTCAGAATTAAATACCTTTCTGAAGAGACATTATGCTGAGGACCAAAAGGTAAACTAGCAATTTAGGACATATATGCAACAGCTCAATCTTGTGGATGTTAGGAAGATATAGGAAGTTTAAGAAAACAGCTAACATTAAAAAATAAAAAAAAATTTAGAAAATAACTGCCGGTACTGTTGATAACAAAATGGGAGAGCTTGTAAGCCCAGGTCACAGCCCCTATTAACCAGCTACCCAGTTCTGTAAGGCCTGCGCTACAGTTGTCACAAGTGATGCTTTTGAAAAGAATTTAGGTCAAGTAAACACTTGGCAGAGAGACATGCTGTGGTGAACTGGGAAGATCATGCAGGCACCTCAGAAACTCTGCGGGCCAACAGGAGGAGTAAATAGAAAGCAAAAGGGGCTGCAATGTGACCCTGGCGTGCCTTTAGCCATCTCCCAACGGCAAGGAACTTCGACCAGCCCAGCAGTTGGACTACAAGATCATTGTAGGTCCCTTCCAACTGACCTATCCTATCCTATCCTGTCCTACCTTCAGTCTTTTTATGAGAGAGGAGGTTTCACCAAGTTCCAGTTAAGACTTTAGTATTTGAAGTAAGTATTGCAATTAATTTGATTACGTGCAGATCTGAGATGACTGCAAACTCTTGAAAATGTGTGGAACTGAAAATAATCTCGTGATTCTGTTGGACACAAACCCCCAAAATAGGTTTCTTCCAGCCGACACCAGTGGTATAATATACATCTGGTCTTGCCCCTTGGTGGGAATCCTCGCATAGAAGCACTATCGCCCGTCGTAGATACTGCTCAGCTTTCATTACGAAATGCCCACTATTTCTTCAGCCAGCATGCAAGCACAGATCTTGAGCCCAAAAGAAACGGAGCCCACCCAGGGCCCCCTTTCCTATATATCACTTTTCCCCCAACTTTCCCAACACAGCCACACTCATCCTGTGGCAAACAGTCCCTTCCCAGCAGGAAGGACAAGCTGCCCACTGGTGAAATCTCATCAGAAATCTGATCCCAGGATACAGATGTTGGGCCTAACACAGATCTGGCTGGATGATGCAGTTTTTCCTCGATCCTTTTGTCTCCCTCTTCCTCCCTGTCCGACTCCTGCAGGACTCACGTGAGATCGCAACATTTGTTTTCTGGAAGGTGGGAAGCTCTACGCTGTATTCTGAATGAATCTCGGGGCTGCGAGCTGAAAAGAAGGGAAGTTGAGAGGACGCAACAGCTATAAATGAAGCCAAAAATAAAAGCATGTTGCCCTTTCTAGCTCCTGGAGACACACTGAATGCCAAACGGGCAGCTTCTCCTCTCGCACGCAGTGCCCAGCTGCTGCAGGTTTCCAATCTTTGTCTGCTTCCCTGCTAACCTTCCTCAGCCGAAATTCCCACATCCCTGACCAAAAACAAAGCCCCTTTCTTTACATTTGGAAACCTCCCTAGGAAGCAGAAGGGCACCTTTTCTCCTTCTGTCATCAGGAGCGATGGAAAGAGCTGATAATCTCCATCGGTAGTTGACCTGGAACTTCCTTTTGTAAGATCTAGTTTCTACTTGCTTGCAACTTCCCCAGACTCCAACTGTCAGGATAATGTTTCTACCTTACATGTCTGACTCAGGCTCAGGTATTTTTAATAAAGTTTCGGCTGAAACGATCAGCTGGTGCTAAGAACACACTTACCAGAAAATACACTATTGCCATACCTTGGAAAGATGCACAGTAATTTTGCTACCGTGATAGTTTGCTTTGGGGGAAAAAAAGGAAAAAAAAAAAAAGTCCCTTTAGCAGAAAGGGCTGCTAAGCAGAGAGCTCAGCCTCCTGTCACCAGTGTGCCTGTGCTGCTACCACCATGACACTTGTCCAAGATTCCTCTGAAAAAAGAATAAAAATCAGTTCACACAGGCTCAGCAGCATGTGCACCTGACAAGCCTAATATTTTGCAGCTAAAAATCCCCCAAATCCTCTGTGGACTCAGTCAGTTCTGCGTCATGCTGCCCGGGCTGCTTACGTGCCCCCCGAGAGCAGCGGGAGGGCTGGGGGGGGCCAGGAGCTGCCGGTCTGCGCTGGGCACGACATGGGGGGACACAAGGGACAGGGGCCGTGGGGGGCAGCAGTAGGAGAGGAGCGAAAGGGAGGGGGGCAGGAGAAGAGGGATGCATTCCCCAGAGGCACAGACCCCCAGGGTGCCCTGGAGAGCTGGACCCCAAGGTGGACACTGGTAATTCCTTCCCAGGAAAGAGGACAACCTGGGTCTGCTGGTGGCAGCGGGGGCCGCCACCTGCCTGAACCAGGTTTCCAGCAGCAGGTTATGTCCTGGGGCATGTCCCAGGGCCCTTCACCACAGTGGGGTCCCAGCAGGATCCTGCAGCCGGGATGTGCCCCAGCTCCCGGGATACCCCCTGCTGCAGAGACGTCTCACCAGGACAATGCTGGAGCAGAGGAGCCCTTGGAATGTGCTCCCTGCAAGCACCGGCCAGAGCAAGACTCCGGTTCATTAACCGGCTGAAGCAAAAACGAAATTCCTCACAGATCTGTCGTTAACACAGCAGGAATTTTGCTCTATATAGGGAATAAAGGCGGGTGACCCGTTGCCTGGTGTGGCTGCACAGTCAGTGACCTGGAACACAGAGCACCAGACAGGGGAGAGATACAATATGTTTACTCAGCCTCGTCCCATATTAGAGCATCTCAGCCAAAAAAGAAAAAAAAAAAACGGTTTATTTTGAGTTCAGCATTACAGGCTGCATCCACGCTGCTTATTTCGATGCAGATTTGTTGCCCATGCAAGCTACTTACTTTGGGGACTGCTGCCATTTCTCAAGAGGTAAATCCTGGCTACACCCTGAGCTTTAAAGGGCTCTGCGCTTCTCTAACGAGTTGTGTAACAGTTCAGCAGCTTCCATCTGTCTTGTCAGTCCTCCTCTTGGCACCCAGCAGAAGAAAAAAAATGGCCCCAGCTCATTCCTAGAAAGGACCGAGCATTGCCTGCTTGATGAGCAGATGCATTTGCAAGCAGCCTGAGTACAAGCTGCTTAAAATGAAAATGTGCACACAGGGGTAAGGTTTCCCAGCCTATGTGAATGTAGATGTATCTGTAAATGGACATAGATCAATTATTGATTTTAATTTGAGCTGCATCTGGGCTTTTGTACTGAGGAAGCAAAATCCTCTGTGTTTGCTGTAAATCTAGGGTTTGCTGCTTGCAAAACCTTTAATCTCTTTTCAGCAGTCCAAGTCAAATCTCCAGTTTTGCAACGACTAAAAGCAGTGTCCCACATTTTCCGAAGAGCTCTTCAAAAGCAGCGAGAAGAAAGAGTAGGTAGATCCCCCCAAAATCACAGTGGGCTTCAGCTCTCCAGGAATGACTATGAGCACCAGAGGGAAAAGTGGCAGTGTCCAACTTCAGAACACAGGTGTTGGACTCCAACCCCATTCCTTCTTCATCCTTATTTGCCACTACTGTTAGCGCGGCCCACAATGCCCTTCGGAACGACAGAAAAGGATCGATAAGTCTTCCCCTCCAAGAGGGCAAAGGCTGAGCAGACCGTAGGCTGTCACAGAATCACCTCAGTTGGAAAAGACCTTTAAGATCATCAAGTCCAACCGTTCACCTAGCACTGCCATCCCACCACTAAACCATGTCCCTAAGCACCTCATCTATCCTTCTTTTAAATACCTCCAGGGATGAGGACTCCACCACCTCCCTGGGCAGCCCATTCCAGAGCCTGACAACCCTCTCGGTGAAGAAGTTTTTCCTAATGTCTAGCCTAAACCTGCCCTGGCGCAGCTTCAAGCCATTCCCCCTCGTCCTATCATCTGTTACCAGGGAGAAGAGGCCGACCCCCACCTCACTACAGCCTCCTGTCAGGCAGTTGTAGAGGGCGATCAGGTCTCCCCTCAGCCTCCTCTTCTCCAGACTAAACAACCCCAGTTCCCTCAGCCGCTCCTCGTATGACTTGTGTTCCAGACCCCTCACCAGCTTGGTTGCTCTCCTCTGGACATGTTCCAGCAAGGCAACATCTTTCTTGTAGTGAGGGGCCCAAAACTGAACACAGTATTCGAGGTGCAGCCTCACCAGCACCGAGTACAGGGGCACGATCACTTCCTTGCTCCTGCTGGCCACACTATTTCTGATACAGGCCAGGATGCCATTGGCCTTCTTGGCCACCTGGGCACACTGCTGGCTCATATTCAGGCGGCTGTCAACCAGTACCCCCAGGTCTTTTTCTGCTAGGCAGCTTTCCAGCCACTCTTCCCCAAGCCTGTAGCGCTGCATGGGGTTGTTGTGACCAAAGTGCAGGACCCGGCACTTGGCCTTGTTGAACCTCATACAGTTGGCCTCGGCCCATCGATCCAGCCTGTCCAGGTCCCACTGCAGAGCCCTCCTCCCCTCCAGCAGATCAACACTACCACCCAGTTTGGTGTCGTCTGCAAATTTACTGAGGGCACACTCAATCCCCTCATCCAGGTCATTGATAAAGATATTAAACAAGACCGGCCCTAGAACTGAGCCCTGGGGGACACCGCTTGTGACTGGCCGCCAACTGGATTTAGCTCCATTCACCACGACTCTCTGGGCTTGGCCATCCAGCCAGTTTTTAACCCAGCAAAGAGTACATCCATCTAGGCCATGAACTGCCAGCTTCTCCAGGAGAATGCTATGGGAGACTGTGTCAAAGGCTTTGCTGAAGTCCAGGTAGAAACATCCACAGCCTTTCCCTCATCTACCAGGCGGGTCACCTGGTCGTAAAAGGAAATCAGGTTGGTTAGGCAAGACCTGCCTTTCATGAACCCATGCTGACTGGGCCTGATCCCCTGATTGTCCTCCATGTGCCTGGTGATCACACTCAAGATGAACCTCTCCATAATCTTCCCCGGTACTGAGGTCAGGCTGACTGGTCTGTAGTTCCCCGGATCCTCCTTCCGGCCCTTCTTGAAGATAGGCATCACATTTGCCAACCTCCCGTCATCTGGGAGCTCCCCTGTTCTCCAGGACTGCTGATAAATGATAGAGAGTGGCTTGGCAAGCTCCTCTGCCAACTCCTTCAGCACTCTTGGGTGGATCCCATCCGGCCCCATAGACTTGTGGATGTCCAGGTGGCATAGCAGGTCAAAGACTGCTTCCTCCTGGATTATGGGGGGTTTATTCCACTCTCTGTCCCCATCTTCCAGCTCGGGAGGCTCGGTACCCTGGGGTCACCAGTTCCTAAGCAGTTTAGAAGCCGAATTTTCTCAGAGAAGATAATTTAGATGCATCATCAGTGTCATTAGCCTAAGGCAAGAAAATTTCACAGTACTATCACAGTTTCTATGGCAGGGACATGATGTTTAATTTGCTCCCCCAACCCCGTTCGTCTCGTACTGGGAGTGGAGAGAGCGCATTTCCAGTCAACCATGGCCAGCTCCTGGGCTGCCAGAATGTCTGGGATGGGAGGACTCCTGTAACACGTCCTCTTCTGAAGCTGAAGCTTCTCACTGTGTCTGCAAAGCAGCCTGCTCCTACCATATTCTGCTACTTGCCCTGTACCAGAAACATCGGCACATACACAGGGTTAAGGTAACAACGCTGTGACAATCATAGAATCATAGAATCACCTTGGTTGGAAAAGACCTTTAAGATCATCAAGTCCAACCGTTCACCTAGCACTGCCATCCCACCACTAAACCATATCCCTAAGCACCTCATCTATCCTTCTTTTAAATACCTCCAGGGATGAGGACTCCACCACCTCCCTGGGCAGCCCATTCCAGAGCCTGACAACCCTCTCGGTGAAGAAGTTTTTCCTAATGTCTAGCCTAAACCTGCCCTGATGCAGCTTCAAGCTATTCCCCCTCGTCCTATCATCTGTTACCAGGGAGAAGAGGCCAACCCCCACCTCACTACAGCCTCCTTTCAGGTAGTTGTAGAGGGCGATCAGGTCTCCCCTCAGCCTCCTCTTCTCCAGACTAAACAACCCCAGTTCCCTCAGCCGCTCCTCGTATGACTTGTGCTCCAGACCCCTCACCAGCTTGGTTGCTCTCCTCTGGACACGTTCCAGCAACGCAATGTCTTTCCTGATGTGAGGGGCCCAAAACTGAACACAGTATTCGAGGTGCGGCCTCACCAGCACCGAGTACAGGGGCACGATCACTTCCCTACTCCTGCTGGTCACACTATTTCTGATACAGGCCAGGATGCCAAGTATCATGTCATCCAGATCTACCGTGGTGGTTTTCTCTCTGTCCTCCATCTTCCGAATCTTTCACCTGGCTCACCTGAATGTTAGGTTTGTTTCAGAGTCCAGAAACCAGCTCCATTACTGAGCTGGGAGCAAATCCCAGGACCCAGAGACCTACCAGGAGCACCTGAGGTTTCTGCCCACCTGGGCAGTTCTGGGCATCCTTCCCCTTCCACAGCAGGCACAATGAGATGCACAGGGACTGAGCGAGTTTCCATGAGGATCTACTGGTCTTGCAGAGCTGTGCGTGGAAAGACGGCACATTCGTCCCTTTTTCTGAAGCACTCACCCAATGCTGAACCACTGAAAAGAGATGTCAGCAAATAAATGCATCCCTGGCCCCTATCACCTTAGGAGACTTCAGCAGCTACAGAGGCTGATTCCCGCTGGAGATACACCTCATGCACCAGCGTGGTAGGAACAAAACTACCATGCTGGTACATGAAGCATACATATGTAGCGTAAGTATGCCCATTTGTACCAGAAGGCAAGCTTCCTTTATGAGGGAAAGACGTCTAGCCTTAATTGTTCTACTGAATGTGTCCTCTGGCAAAACCTGCTTTCACAATTTCAAACAAGTGTTTACAGAGCACAAGTTGCCCCCTTGTTGGAAAGAAAACATGGTTTAACAGCAGCTTAAATCAAGAAATTAGAAGGCACAAAGCTAAGAGAAGCAGTTTTTTTTTTCTTGAAACTTCAGAAAAAACCCCAACAATGCAGATTTTCATGACCATGTTTTCCACGTTTCATGATCAAACATGAAATCCACGTGCAGCTACAGACAGCTCTTTCTGCCAGCTCAGATTTTTATAAGTTGTTGGAGAGTGTCTGACAAGCAATGTCAAATCATAATCAGAAGACAGGAATGTTTGGCAATGGGGATGACTCCATTAGAGCTGCAAGAATGAGGAGGCTGGATGAGAGCTTTAGCTGCAGGGGAAGCTCAGGCTGAGAAACACCTTTGAGGTGGTGCAGGCAGGGGAGCCTGCAGCAAAGGAAAGGTGGGTGGCGGTGGCTCACGAGCTGCAGGAGAAAGCAGGCCTTCTGCGAAAAAGCAAAGCGAAGTTTTCTGGGCAGGCATAGCTACACGCACGATGTGATCGCCTATCGCTGACAGAGTCTTCGTGGGATCAGACCAGGACTCCTGCAAGCAGAAGGATGCGCCCTTGGGAATTCATAGGAACTTGGAAAAATCAAGCTGCAGCCAGAATCTGCAGTAAAAACTGCAATAAACCTCCAGTCAAGGTAGCACTGGAAAAAGAAGGAAAAGTAGTGAACTTCTCGGTGTTTAGGAGTGCAAGAGTCCTGCAAAGCAATCTGTTACATAAATTACAGTTAACTCATCAAAAAAGAGGGGAAGATGAAGAAAGGAGCAGCTTAAACACACGTTCTGCATCCAGTAGGAGTTTAATTACCTTGAGAAGTGAAACCGATTCCATTGCTTTATGGGTGGTAAGCTTGGAGTTTGGCAATACCCAACACACACACAGTATTTTTATGCAAGGCTCTGCAAACTGTCAACAACATGTGGCTTTCCAGCTGATCAACCTTTGCAGACCTTTGAAAATGAGGACATCCAGTGGCTGAACGTTGTAACTGGGATTTTCATCAAGGATTTATATCTGGGGCAGAACCTCACCGGTTATGCCAAATTTTTGCCCTTCACAGAGACCTGAAGTAGGTCGTGTGTGGAGTAAAGGCTTTTACAGAAGCCCTCTGCACTGGGGTAAATTCCACTTAATTAAAGGGCTCACGGTTGTTACTGTTTGAGGCAGGCTCAGTACGTATCACCCAGTAATAACCAGAATATTGCTTCACCTTTCTTTCTCTGCTTCCCTGTGATCATAGGCCCATGCTTTCGTTTATATTTTACAAAAAAATCCCAAAAAAAACCCCCCAAAACCCCCAAACTTTCAAATCCCATCACATTTCTAGTTTGGCCTTGAAGTTTCTTATTTAGTTACAGAGACTAAACACGGCTGTGAGTTTTAGAAACCCTTAGCACCTAACCAGTCCCTCTGGAACCAATCAGTACAGCAAGCCTTGCACACCATGCTTTCAGTAATTTAGCCTTACATGCACCAGTTTGAGTACTTACACCTAGCTCCTACATTGCTATAATATTTAAAGACCAATTGCAGCAATTAATCATATTTCCAAACACATATTGTAGGAGAAGAACTAAAATATTAATAGATCAAATTCATGCTTTCCTGCCATGAAATTGCAGGAACCGATAACTCAACGATGTATAATTCCAGGGCAAGAATATTTTTACCCTGTACAAACCATAGCAGAAACAGAATGAAAATATGTAAATATCAACAGTACATCTAGAGGAAATGAGCCTCTGGAGCTTTTGCACATTTACAGGCCAGGATTTCCCCTGGGGAATGGCCGTACAATATCACTGCCCGCAATAAGTAATGTCTCACCCAACGTTAGGCAACAAATTTGGCAGCTGAGAATTGCAGAATTGTGCTGAGTTTCCAACATGAGCTGGGTAAGGCCGGTGAGAAGAACCACCCTTACCTTCCTCAAAAGTTGATTTGAACTAATGGTGCTTAGGACTGTATCTACGTGCCCTTGAAGATTTGTCAGGTAGCCCTTCATACAATCCATAGCTCTGAACCAGTAAAGCCAGGTACTGAAAACAGAGGGAATAAGAGCACCCCAGACCTTCCCCCATCTCCCACCAGTCCTTTTCAGCATGGAGCGCATGGTGCAGGTCCAAGGGCAGAGACCTGTCTGGTCTCCACTTTCTGGTCCCGCTGCTCTTTCCCATCCAGGCTGACTGCAAGCTGCACTGGTTAAGGCTTCCCCACCTGAACAGATGTAACCTGGTTATGAAATGTCATTGCAGTTTAAGCCTAAATCTTGTCTGTTTAAGCCTAAATCTAGGCTGCCGCAGTCTTGTCGTCCTCTTGCCTGCTCTCTCTTGTGCCAGCCAGTGCTAATGCTCACGTGGGCACACTATAGCTGGTTCAGGCAAGCTGGTTCAACTGGAAACCACTCCAGCCACCACTGGTAATTGTACCTGCTCTCTGACCCACTTCAGTTCCCAATTCCATAGGGCAAGTACCAATTCAATACCATTTTCAGACTCTGAGGCTACACTTTTAGATTAAGCTTAAGCCACCAGACAGTCAGTTAAGTTGGGCTTATACCACTGTGTTAGAAACCAAACCCAATGCCCTAGCGATCAGCAAAGGAGAGGGTGTAGCCCAGAAACTCCCCAGCAAGACAATTCTCTCTGTTTGCCAGTGCTCTTGCAGCTGAGCACAGGCTGGAGCACCTCTCAGGGGGCTTCAGGCCACTTTCAGCCGTTCTAAGCCACTCTTCAGCCTAAACACCTCTATTTGCAGTCTTCTGCTGAAAAAAAAAATGTTCTTCTCCTTCGCCTCCCCTTCCCCAAGCTCTGCTGTGCATTGGTTGCAGCAGCATGGTAAGATCAAGCTTCCTGATCCTGTGGGAAACCAAACCAGTATGAAAAATACAAAAAGACAGACAAGGGTTTTATTTCTTTGGCTTTGAATGCTGAATCAACATAGCATATACTACACAAGCACTAGATCTGATTCAAGAAAGGAGGTGGAAATGTTTGGTCAGCAGTTTGGGAGTCTATTTTTACCAGTTTGGCTCACTGCTAAGTCAGAAAAACACTCAGCTTGGTGTAAAGAAGGGGCCAGGAACACATGGCAAGAGAGGAGAGAGAGACTGGCAATGCTAGCTTTGATCAGCTCACATCGATGTATCTTAAGACTTAAAGAATTTACAGCTTTATCATTTGGAAACTATATTTAGAGCTCATTAAAAAAAAAAAAAAAAAGTTGGTGAGCAAAGAACATCTTGAGAAGTCCCAGGAACTTGAGAGCTGTAGTTTTCAAGGACTGACTCTTCCAGGATTAGAGCACATTTTTCCTCTCCGGCTTGGGGCTTATGAAGAGCAAAATGAGAACCCCGTCATGGATTTCTGCACCCTTACATTAAAGGTTCCTGTACGATAGGCAGTACCTGGGGTGGCTGTGCCTGCTGGCTAACAGCATATAAACTCCTGCCACCTTCCGCATGCTGTAATGTGGAAGCAGAGCGTGAGCGAGAGATTCAGGTTATTTTCTCCCCATGACTCTGCCTCTCTGATATCATACATCTCTTCTGGACCATTAGTGTCATGCTCAGCTACTTATTTGATTTTACTTACTGGTAAAAGTTACATGGTTTTGGGAACAGATGCTTAAACCAGTGCACTCAAGCAAAGTTGAGTCAAGGTTCCCAGTCAAACTGAATTGCCTGACTTTCCTCTTTGTTCTTCCACAAAGGTAATTTTAATTACATAAACTTCATAGAGCAGCTCATGAGGAGCAGCTAAATTACAGACAGCAGGCAGGGACAGGTGGGGAAAAGTGGCTTGGGGCTCTGAGAGGTGTTGCAACCTGTGCTTGTAATGCCAGAGAATTGGCAGAGCAACCAAATATCATCAATACTGGGAGTTTCAGGGCTCTTTTTCTTTCTACAACAGCACTGTGGTAAGTTTTTGACGCAGAGCCCTGCACCAGCTTGCAAGAACTTCATCCTGAAATTAGAGAGATCTTTTCAATTAGCTTAATCTTACAGCTAGATTGTCCCAGCTTTATACAAGGTATCTGCATTTCATTTGATTCATTATGAATGCAACCGCAAAGCATCTACTTACATCTCCGGAGGCTGCCTCTTATTATATGTTGACAAATTATATATTGACAGATTATATGGTGACAAGCAATTCGTCCTTCCGTTCCTTTCACCAGTCCATCAAAGACAGAAACCCCACTGTACACAGGCTGAAAACGACAAAACAACCACATTAGTTCCCTCTCGTGCATCTAATTTGCTTTCAAATGCCTGTACTCAGCTGTGAAGCATAAGGGCAAAAATATTCTCCTTCTTTCTACTTCAAGTGTAAGGGGGGAAAAATTGTGTGGTTAAGTACTGTAAGTAAAAAAAAAAAAAGCAAATACCTATTTCAATATTTCTAATAGTACAAAATGTACATGGCCCTTATTGACAGTAGACTGAAACTCAGATATCTGTGGGGGTGACTAAACACTCCCCCTCCCTCTGCTCTGTAAGGCATCAAACCTGCTCTTTTCAGTTAAAAACCATCAAAAAATTAGGTAGTACCCACGCCTCATCTTCCTCAGGCTTAAAAAAAAAAGAATAAAATTTAAAAATCCATATTCTCCCTTTTCAACAAACTAGGTGCTACAACATCATCGTTTCCTCTGCGTCAGCCTGAGCCAGTGATCTGGACCAAACCCAGCTGTCTGTAATAAGACAGAAAATATAAGGCAGAGAATTGCTTCCTGTTCCCTGCCGAGGTTTGAAAATAGCGAGGCAATGTATACTCTGTTGTGAAGAGATTCATCTATACTTTCACCAGAGCGGCTTGCAATTTTGCAGTCCTACTGAATACGGCTATACTTACCATATTGAAAAATAACAGATGCCTATCACAGAGCTTTGTGTTTCCAGTTTGGTGACAGTGGATCTTTTTATTGGACCTAATGGACTATGAATATTGCAAACCCAGCAATTCGTCTGACGGTCTGAGGGGTTATCACCATTCCTGTATTTCTCAAGTTCCAGCATAATTTTTCTAGCATAAATCCCAAGTGCTGAATATTAGCACAGATTTAAATGGTTCAGCTTTGCAGCTGTCGGCTGCTGACCAGGTACGGAAACAGCCTTTGCCATGGCTACTCGTCCGCTGATACCCATTCTGCTCAAACACGGGCGCTACGCAGGCATTAGTAAAGAGATAGGATCTTGCCCTGATGCTCAGAAAACAGATTTTGAAGGGATTATCCTACCAATGGAAAATTAGTTTTCCCGAGTTCAATCCGGTGTGCCCTCCCCCACCCATCCACTGTAATGTTCAGAGTCAACATCTCTGCTCAGATTTATTCTCCAGTCTAAGTCCAGGGGATTTCAGTGGATGACTCCTATTAACATTCCCATGAAGTAAGCATTACCACCCCTCTGTCCTGGCAGCACAGGGATTCTCTGACTTTCTGAAACACCTATTTTGCCACGAGCGTTGTCTCATGCAAGCAAGAGATTTGTAGATGATGTTTGCTATTTAGAGCAGGTAAGAAGATGACAAGCATAAAGAGCTGATGGGCTCCCTGCAAAGAGCAGCAGCGAGCCTCATGGTCTGCACACAAATGCACCGCGGCGTATCTTGAAAGCAGTGTCGCTCTCTTTCAACCTTTTGCGCTTAATTTTCCGTAGTGGGAAGTGGCAGGGCAGTAGCGGCGCACCCACGCGAATTGCTAACTCACCCCCGAATGAAATCTGGAGGTTTGCTGCCAGCTGTGGCCGCGAAGCCAGCCACCAGGCTGTACCGCAGGGGCCGATGTGACAGGGGGACGTATTGTACGTAGCCCAGATGTAAAACGATGGAGCTCTTGGAAGACGCTCGAGGAAGTCTTCCTCTTATTTAATAGGGACAAGAAGTGACATCTGAGTAAAAATGCGAGCTTAGAGTTGATATCTGGTCTAAGATGTTGGTATCTTGGCTACACCAAGGCCACCAGACCCCCAAACAATTGAGCCATCCATGGTCTCGTATGGAGATCAGCACACCTACTGCTGCTCCAAAGTGTCTGGTCTCCAATAGAAAAAATAGCACAGAGGAAGGAGGAGAGGGAAAAAAAAAAAAAAGGAAAAAAACCCCTCAGGCTTTTTAAAAAGCTGCCAAAAGGCATCTGAGCCAGAGTTAGGTGAGCAGAGGGCAGCGTGTTTATGGATTCGCTGCAGAACAGGCACGGCCCACTCATCCTGCAAGGCTGTAAGCGGAGCTGTGGATGAGCAACACCCGAGAGCAAGGCAGGGTTTGGGTATGGAGAAAGCTTGATTTTTTTTTTTTTAAAGTCCCATTTTCAAACACAGGCATCAAAATTGGACTTTCTAAACCTGAATTTGAAGCATCTGCTGTCGGGAACACGAGAACCTATTTCACACTTGGCGACGAATCAGCAAGTCAAAGTGTGAAGACAACAAATATAGCAGACGGAAAAGCATGAACAAACACTCGAAGACAGCAAACACATCCTCATTTTTGAGCACATTGACAGCATCCTAATTATTTTAGGATACATTAGCAGGCAACAGCTGCAACTCTGAAACCAGGAAGCTTTAACTTCCTGTAGGAGCACTCCGAAAAATACCACTGGAAATACATTTATAAAATTATTCATGATGGGGAATAGGGAATGCTTTCAATGTGGGACCTAAGGCGACACCCCTGAAAATGAGAAAGAAGAGAAAAGCACGCATGCACAACACAAAAAAAGGCAGAATATATGCCAGGGCACCTCGCAGAGCCATTCCTTCATGTGGCATTGCATTGCCATATTGCACCAGGAGCCAGAGGAGGAAGGGTTGTGATAAAAAGGAGAGGCAGGCAGACAGACTGTAAGAACTGGGCGGACAGAGGAGGTGCCAGGGTGGGGGTAAGGACACAGCATGGGTTAATGAGCCTTTCATTTCTGAGGAGAGGCTGAGAACGCCAGCAGGCTTTGGGCAGAAAAGAGGTAGAACCAAAAATTGCCTTACTCGACGTTACTGGCAGAGCTGGCGAGGCAAACAGCTACATTAGCATTTTGGATGACAGACTGACAAACCAGTGTCTTATTCTTGATCTCACACTTGGGGATTAGCCTGACGTTTCTCATTTTTAAGGTTGCCCATGCTTGTGGTTTGGCATCTATGTGGAGAAAAACCCTCTAAGCTGCGTGCCAGCGTGCTCGGAAAGGGGTTGTTAAGAGGAAACAACCCGGACTGTAATTTTCATAATTGCCTGAGGGAGCTACAGAGTCATAGAATCATAGAATCACAGAATGTTTTGGGTTGGAAGGGACCCCTAGAGGTCATCTAGCCCAACCCCCCTGCAGTGAGCAGGGACATCTTTAACTCAATCAGGTTGCTCAGAGCCCCGTCCAACCTGGCCTTGAATGTTTCCAGGGATGGGGCCTCCTCTACCTCTCTGGGCAACCTGTTCCAGTGTTTTACCACCCTCATTGTAAAGAATTTCTTCCTTATATCCAGTCTAAACCTACCCTGGTTTAGTTTAAAACCATTCCCCCTTGTCCTGTCACAGCTGGCCCTACTAAAAAGATTTTCCCCATCTTTCCTATAGGCCCCCTTTAGGTACTGAAAGGCTGCAATCAGGTCTCCCCACAGCCTTCTCTTCTCCAGGCTGAACAACCCCATCTCTCTCAGCCTGTCCTCATAAGAGAGGTGCTCCAGCCCTCGGATCATTTTTGTAGCCCTCCTCTGGACCCACTCCAACAGTTCCATGTCCTTCTTGTGCTGAGGGCTCAAACCATGTCCAGCTTCGGGAGGAAACAGGGGCCTACCTAGTTCCCACAGCCGCTTCTTGTAGGATTGAACTCCTACGTAACAACCCCTCCTGGGCCATGGGGCAGCTGCTAGGACAGACGGATGGACAAGCGGGGACAGAAGGGCAGGAGGTGTGATGCACAGCTCCCGCCTGACTCCTTGCCACCCTCAGGACTGCGCTCGCATGCTGACAACACTGTTATCTTTCTGCTGCCAAAATTCTTGCCAAATTCCATTTTCTGGAAACCACAGTATAATAACCTTAAAAAAGCCAAAGAACCTTTAAACTTAGGTAAGCAGGAAGTACTTCAGAGCATAGGAAGGAAAAGGCAGCCCACCGCTGCCTCCCCGTAGGCAACAGCCTCCCCTTGCCCAGCAGCAGCACGCTGGTAGCTACAGCCGGGTGGGAGCCAGGCACTGCCAGGAAGAGGCAGGGAATGGCGGGTGGGTGCCCAGGAGGAGGGTCAGCACCCAAGCAAAAGCATCTCCTCTCCTATGGAAGTGGTAGTGCCATGGGAAATCGTCACTCTTCTGGGGATGAGTTGCTGCAGTTCTCGAAGAAAGGCATTCTTTTCAATATCATTCAACAGATTATTATAAATGATGGGTAAGAGATGGAGCTTCCTGTTCCAGGAGGAGGACAGAAATATTGGTAGGAAGAACGGCTGCCTTATCCACTACAAGCTCAGGATCTCAGTGGGCTTTAACTACTGAGAACTAAGAAGAACGTAAACCGCTATTCTAGTCAGAGCAGCACCAAAACCCATTGTCTGTCACATCCTTGGTTTTTCCCTAAATCCTCAGAAAGTGCCATCATTTTGAGAAAATTATACTGTGTTTTCAGTGTTTAACACTGGCTTATATGCAAAATATAGCTCAGTCTTACTCAAACAACCAAGACAAATGCTTCATACATTATGCATGAGTTCTTCCACAAAGCTCTTGATACAGATTATAAAGAATGAAGATACGCTGCTGTCATCTTAGTGTTGAAAGTTTTGATAACACTGAATGATTAAATAACTCCATAGTAGGCCCACTCCAAGGTTTTCTTGAGGAAACTCTTTCCTAAGCCTCTTTTGTTAGGCAGGCCAAAGACATTTGAGCCCTCAGCAATGAAAAACCTGTTGCTGTACGAAGCGGCAGAGGAAACACAGGTACAGTTCAGCGCAGCTCTCCAGATCAGGAAACTTCTGGAAAAGGCATTCAGTGGAGACTGGGGACATTTCCCTTCTTAAGGACCAGTACCTTCCTGAGAATGTTAAATTTTAACATCTTCTAAGGACCACTGAGAACCTATCAGGACTTCTAGAATAAAGCCATGTCTTAACATTTCCAGTTTCTGCCTGTTCTAAAAGTATTTGTTCTCCAAATAGTCACTGGGAAAACAGGTTTCAGAAAATATACATTTCCCTGGTTCATTAGGCCCAAACAGAAGAGTAGATGGAGAAGTCCAAGAGGCAACATAAGCCTTATTTCCTCATGCTTTCTCCCCTTCTTAAAGCACTGAATCATTTTTGCTATGATAATAAAGGTCAGGGAGGCTGTCAGCCTCCTCATGATGCAACACCCCCTTATCAAAGAAAGCAATTTGAAATTATGCCAGTTGACTAACTGGCCGGTGATCAACATCCCAATCACAACCAAACCTTGTGGCGCAGGGCAGAGAGGTCCTTGTCTTAATGAGGTCCCCAGTATATTGATTTTGCATCTTCAGAGCCACGTATTGTTCTCCCGCCCTGTCAGGGAGAGAGATCAGTGCCTCTGCTCAGGGGCTGTGGTGTTCATCCCTCAGCTGCAAACTCAGGTCTTGGGCTTTGTAAAAACCTGAGGCTGCTTTGTAGAGAAGCCCCAAAGGCTTATGCACAACATTTCACTCTCTGTGCTTTTCTAAACGCTTAAGCCCAGAACTCGGCTGTCAGCACTGCTCCACCATGATACTAATGCTCTGAAAAGTCACACTTTAATGCACCACTTTAGTGTTTATCTAAATTTCAGGCAGACTAATTATCTAACTTTCAGGCTGAAAGGTCTGAAAGCATTGAAAAGCACATCAACACAGGTAACTATGGGAAAATGTGTTTTGCAGAGAGCTGGCTACAGCACATCTGTGGGAGAGAAAAGCTGAGAACTCCCCGAGTGTTGTGAAGAGCTGTAAGTAGGGAAAGAAACTTAAGAATTATACGGAGCAAGGTGGCAGAAGGACAAGGGCTTCAACTTTTTCCCCTCAGAGAGGTCAGCATCTTCAGAAGAGGGAATATTGCTTCCCAGTCAGGTCTCAGCAGCTTTCTCTCCTCTTGCAGGGTAGGCTCCTTCCTTCTTCCAGAGGCAAGCAGCAGCTCGCTCCTCTTCGTTTCTGCGCGAGCAACTTATTTTCCTGCTTCTGCAGGCTTCAGCAAACAGCATCCCTTCTTCTGCAGCCTCAACAATTCCATAAACATTAAGGGATAGGGCCTGGAGAAGCAGTGAAGATCTTTGTCTACTGCTTGGATACCTACTTGCAGTTCTGTAGGAGGACAGCTACGTAAGATTTTCCAGAGCTGTTCAGCCCTCTCCCTGAGCAAGTGCCATTTTTAGGTCTGTCACCAGGGATAAGAGGCAATTTCTCTGTAAACAGAGTTCACAAAACATACGCTGCTGAAGGCTTCCACCAGCACTTCCCACAGTAAGCACACCGTTTAGGGCTTAAGCTACAAAGATGACACTTGTGACTTTGCAGTTTCACATTTAAAGCAGGGATTTTAAAGTCTTGCAATTTGAGGGGCAAAAAAACAAAACAAAAAACCATCCCAACCTTCTGCACTCTCTTGACCTGAATAGTTTCTCCTTCTGAATCTAAGAGAGACACTTGGATTCTGAAACTAGATTTCTGTGCGTTAAAATATTTGGTAATTTCCTGAATGTCTGATGCTTCATTTCTGAAAAACTATGACAGCCTCATGATGTATTTAATTCTACAATCCTGGCATTTGCAAGCTCCATTTTTTAGTATCATCTTTGTCTAGGGCCACATTGGTGAGGAAGTTGAGGAGGGTTAAATGCACAGGACTGTTAGACCTTGGATTCCATGATGCTCCATCCTGGAGAACACAGCTCCTCCTGATCTTTATGGTTCTAGGCCATGAGAGATTTGGACTTTATGTCTATCTGCAGAAAGTCTCCTCAGGTCTTCTGGGATTAGTACATTCCTTTGCACATTTGGAAATGCTTGGGTTTTTATCTGCTTTTTTGTTGTTTTGAATCCCAACTCTCCACAAATTATATTTACTTTCTGAAAAGCCTGCAATTCTGTCTCTAAACTGCATGTAGTCACAGAGGCCCCTTTTTGCTAAAGATTAAGGTTGAAGTTTTAAAAACAACCCAAGACGTGTAACCAAAGGAAATGACTGTACCACAGAATAAAACATAGTTCAACTCTACGAAGAAGTTGAGAGAGGAAGAGCAGCAAATAGTTGTGTAAGGATGCAACTCAAGTGTGCAAACCAGAAAATTAAAAAAGCACATTAAAAAACATTTACTAGAAACTGTAAGAGAGGAGAATGTACATTTCGCATCACTTCCATTAAAAGCAAGAGGAAGAGTGATTTATTTCCATTCTTATGCCAAGCAGCACAACTGCAGAGAGTGATTCCACCACCTTCTTGAAGAGCTTCAGTGCTAAACAATGGTACCCAAAGCAGAGACCCATCGAAAACCAAAGGCAAATGATCACACCAAGGAATGCTGACCCCATCCCTGCAGTAGATCAAATCCAACTGATCATGAAGACACATCACTGTTCTTTTTCCCCCAACTGATTCAGCAGATCAGAAGGGAAATGCTTTGGGGGCTAGAGGGAAGAATTGCTCATACAGAAATTACTTAGAAAACAAAAACAAAATCCACAGTAAGTTCGGCCTGCAAACAAACAAAGACCATTTCTCCCATAGATGGTGAACCATGAGAGCAAGCTACTCCTTCAAGCCACTTCTCCTTCCTCCCTTGCCTGGTAGGATTAAGCTTGCCACAAGCAGACATTATGAAGCTGGAGAGAACTAGACTTGTTCCCCTGGTGTCAATAACTAGTTACAACTGCAGGAAAAAGATTTTGATAAATCCTGCTGTGGAAACTGCTGTTGGCAGCTCTGTGGGAAGAGGGAAACCTCTGCTCAGTGGCGGGGGTGGCTGCAAGGGGAGACAGCAGGCTATCTAACCAAGGCCTCCAATCACCCACTCTGAGACCTCTCTTATCTTTACAGTAAGGGTAGAGAAGGAAAAGGATACAAATTAAAAAAAATCAGGCAACCCTCACTGGTTGTTTGGGGTTTGTGTTTCGTTGGGTGATGTCTTGTTTGGTTCCCCCCTCCCTCCCTCCCCCCCCCAAAAAAAAAATATCTAGGAATGTCTTCTTACTTCTCAACCCAATATTTCTCACCACACTAAATCCTGGCCCAGAATCCCATTTTCCTGAGCTTTCAAGATGGCAAGTCTGAGATTCACACTGTGTGAGGCATTTCTTTTCCCTCTGACGAGACTATCCTATGACCACCAGTAATCCTCAGAAATCCCCAGGTACCAGACAGCCTATGGCACCACGCTCAGAGCTGTAACATCCTCCCTGCTGACAGGGACCCCAGTTGTGCCTTGCTCCGGCAGCAGCTCAGACACCAATCCTTGGAACAGCAACAACTGACAACAGCATGCATAGGGCAGTTCACTGAGGTCTCCAAATTCTTCCAAAAGGACCATGCCAAACCCTAAACCCCTTCCTAGCTTTGGCCCAAGGACTTAACCTAGCATTTGAATGCCTACATGGTGCCCCAGAAGAGCTTAGCTCCTGGAACTTCACATGCCTTCTGAGCAGGGTCTCCTAAGAAAGAATGCTTCACCTCTAAACTGTGTTTTCTCCTCCTGCCACTGGGACTGTTTAAATGGCAAGATTGTACATCCTTTTTTTTATGTGGAACAGCAGTCAGACCAAGCTTTCGTCTTGGGTTCAACCACTAACAAGATGGAAAACGTTCCTGAATGCTATGAAACAAACATTGGCAGGAAGTGGAAAGTGGTTTCTATGCATGAAACGGACAGTTCAAGAAGAAAAGAAATATTCTCCATTTGTGGTCTTTTCCACAACAGCAGGCTTTTCCTTTTGAGACCTTATTTTTCTCCCATTACTTATTTAATTTGCCAGGAATGAACACAGAACTTGCTCATTACCAGAAGGAAAGCCATCTGCCTCAGGTCAATATACTCCCATACCGTGTATCGTTAGGTATGCCAGATGCCAAGAACACGCAGACCTAGCAAGAACTCCTCCTTACTGAAGTAACTGCATACAGGGATAGAAGGCAGGAAACTGTAGAAGCATCTACATTAGTGTTCTAGTTCAGATTAAAAGGGTATGATTTTGAAGTAGGCTTTGAATTCACCTCCACATATGTTCTGAATCATGTCATGAAGCAGTGTCAAACCACAAAAAACAGGATTCCTCACAAATGAGCTGGGAGATGCATTCCCAGAGCACTCCTGACACGCTGCAGCCCCACGTGGGCATTCAGTCCATAGGAATAGACCACAGCACTTCCGAAGTGAAAGAAAAACCCTAGCATAAAGCACGTGTAGCACCAACTACTTAATTGTAAAGAGATTTGCTTGTCTACAGTATTTTCTAATACAGAAATTGTCAGGAAAACAATCTGATCTCATGGGTACCCCCTGCATATCTCTTACCAGAGACACATCTATAGCCTTTTAAGTGAGAAAAAGCGAGAAGAGGAAATGAAAGCCACTTATCTTGAAGTCAAATTTGCCCTCCACAGGGCTCTGCCATCAGTGTAAAGGACAGGAAAAGAGTTATCTCCTACCTCAATTAACAACTGCAACTCTACTAGTTAAAACAACTATTTATCCTTCAATCTCCCAAGGGGACACTCCTGTCACTTATAGCTGCTCAGAATGGTTACAGCTGTGGTCACTAATGCCAGAGGCCAACAGAAGGCTTAGTTATGGCTTTGTCTTTTCTTACATAAAAGGATACCATTAACACCTACAGCAAATAAAAGTGATTTAGCAAAAGACCAGAATTCTTAAACAATTCACACTACACTTGATACGAACTTCCAGCTGAATTAAACTTCCACCACCAACTGACTAGCAACTACATGATGACCAGAGCTGTTTGATGGACAAAGGGTGGTACACTGGCCATTCAGCCAGGATTAAGCCCTGAATAGTTCCTCCCAGAAGCATTCTTTACAGATGTGGATGACAGACACCGCACTACCTCTCCTACTAGTCAATTCTTGTTTTGATCCCAGAGACAGAGAAAGCTCCCCAGTTTCCAGGTCAATGTGCCTGTTGCTCATCTTTCGTTCTTTTTAGTGCAACTATAATGCATGGGAAAAAAAAAAACCACCAAGAGTAGCACACCTGGTCACTTAAAATCCCTCTATAAATAGAGCATTCACACAAGCTGTTATGTATATATGTAACAGACTACATTACCCAACTGTAAAAGCCACTTTTAGTAGCAGTATTCTTGTAATCTCCCTAAAAATTTATAGGATGGTGAGGAAATTCACACATAAGGTGTCTTGAGTAAGAAACAGCAACTGGTTTCATGATGATCTTACCCTTACCCTGTGCTTCAGGAGGAGTTCCAAGATACCAAATCCTGCAGAAGTACAAAGGAAGAAACAAGACCTACTTGCAGCTGCTGAGTGCAGTCTACAGAAAGAGTCCCTCCATTTGTAAGCCATGCCTTCAAGGCAAAGTGAGACTTACAATTCATGCAAGTGAACTGGTTTAGAAGCAGCAGCTACAAAGAAGTATCTAATTTGTAAAAGCAAACCCATTCATAGACCAACACCAAACTGCAGCAGTCCCCAACTCTTGAAAGGGCAGCTATTCAAGACTAAATAGCTTTTTCACTTTGAACACAAAAGGCTCATATTCAAGGCTTCGAGCTAGGCCTCTTCGCAACAGGCTGAGAGCAGCAGATCAGAGTACAGCACAAGTTTTCTCTTATCTCCAGACTTAAATAGATTATTCTGCATGAGTTCTACAAGATGACCATAGCATCAGACTGATGACATTCTTGGTTTCCCTCCCTTCTGCTTGTTCCCAAAAATACTATCTCCCCACAAGGACTTAATGTCTTTAGATGGTATCACACAATGACAGGTCTGGTTTTAATTATCATACCAGAAGTGTCCCAACTAGACAGAGCTCCTGAATAACACATGATTTTTCATTAACTCACTGTCATGGCCTGCCCAATTTACCCTGGAAGCATATCAATCCTGGTTAAAAAAAAAAAAAGCAATTTAAATTTAAGACAACCTCTTCTCCTACATCTCTTTGAAAGGCTCATTGCCTAAGTCAAGTAAAAGGGCTGAAAAGCACATAGTATCCTGAGTAAGGACATTTCACAGCCCACTTCCAGCAGGTCAGAAGTTGAGCTCCAGGACTGGAGCTATAAACAGTCTTATAAACCAAATCATGTTTTCATAAAAATAAAAATATATAAGTCTCCCTAGGAAAACAAACACACGAATTTTCCAAACCACTTTTGTGCTAGAAACACCAAGATCTCTTTGCAATTGTATCTAAGTACACTGTGTAGCCACTTCTAGGAGATAAGCTGTGCATGTATTTTACCAAGGTTAAAGTTAAGTGCTTCCATGAAAAGCTGATGCAAATACATACATAAATTGATAACAACAGCATCTATAAAAGTCCATTAAACTGATTTGTCATTATTGTGTACGGACCTTATTTCAATTCAGTTTTCCTCATTCACAAGTAAGAAAGCAGCAGTATGGAAGGACTCAGGTGTTTCAATTTTTATTGCAAATCATTCACCCCTGTAATGTTTCATAACTATTCTAACTAATGCAAATTGAAGAATGTTTACATTAACATTTCATTAGCTGTAGCATAATATACAAGTAGTCACATAAGCTTCAAATATGCAGCCTCATTTTATCGTCGTCCAGCTCTATTCTTCAATGCTTTCAAAGTTTTCTTCATGATTGGTGCAATTTCTTCAATAACAACACAAAGAAGAGACCAGTTAGGATTACAGCAACAAGTGACTTAAAATGGTATTAGCATAATAGTAAGCATATATTAATAGACAGCAAGTTAAACCAATTATCTTAATAATCTTAGGAAATTCCATTTACTTTTGATAGGCTTCTTTCCATCTTGAGTCGTTACGCTTGAGCTAGAGCTTCCACTGTTGCTAGTAGGGATCAGATTTGATAATGTGTTATTTCTGTCTCTGCTTTCTGGAATCCTTGTTCTTTTAAAACAAGGAAATAAAAAAAAAAAAGAGTTAGTTTTTGATATTAAACTACCATTTACTCCAGTTCATTTGGGGGGGAGGGAAAAAGATCACAAACATTTAAGACTTTACACCTCCAAGACAGTATTTTACCAAGTCAGTTCTGTGGTACATTTAAAAAAAAAAAAAAATCACAGGATAATTCAGGTTAGAAGGGACCTCAGGTGGTTATCTAGTCCCTTTCCTTTCTTGCACAAATTTTCCATTTATTAGATTTGATGCATCTTATTTGTCTTTAACATTAAATGATCAGAATTTGTGAGATCAAAATGTTTAGCAATAGCATTGTGATTCATAATGCCCTGTGTTCTACTTGGCTCTTCGTGCTTATTTTCCTCTTTGAACACAGCTGAAGTGCTAACTAGCTCTCTGCCAGAAAATGAGGGCAAACTTACACAAGTTTTTTTTGGGTTTTTTTGTTGTTTTTTTTTTTTAAGGTAGGAATGTGTAGGAAAAGGCATAATAACCAACCCTAAATATTAGGTTGGGATTCTCAATCAACAGGACAAGGACTGAGGCAGTCACAGATACAGAGCTGATGCCTACTGCTAAAGACAGTTAAGCCAACACAGCATTAAAGTGTCAGCATGATGTCACCAATCTGGCCAGCCTTGTATGCCTCAGAGCCAGTCACTGACGTCTGCTGCCAGTTATTGTACACTGCTGCACACTGAACTGCAAACAGCAGCCTGCTAGGGATCTGCACATCCGCCATAGGACCTTTTCAGCTCTTGCAAAACCAGCTTCTTCAGGGAAGATTTCAGCTGTACAAATTCTACAACCTGCAAAGCCAACAGGTTTTCAGAGGACATGGTTAAAAGAACAAAGTTAAAGTCATCATGTCTAAACAAACTCTTGTTTCTCAAGAAGGCAAAGCAACAACCCTCTCACGGCTTCTTTCACACAACAGCAGCAGTTCTTCCTAATTTAAAATGCCTGAGAAAAAAAAAACCATGCAGGACTGAGTACATCATTCAGTTACTGGTTCTGAGATTACTGGAGCAGAAAGGACATTTACACTACTGTACTTGAGGCACCTAAACTGGAAGGCTGGTCTGTCACAGTACAGATACAGCCTCCCCAAGGGCAACTGAAAGCAAAAGCCTAACTCGAAGTGCCTTAAGCTACTGCATTGGTGGGGGATTATCTTTTCACTGAAAACAGCAACAGCATGGAAAAAAGCTTCCTAATTTAATCAGCTAAAGGTACAGCTATAAACACATTGCATCTGGTATAAAAGCTGATTTTAAGAAGTTCCAGGCTGTCAGTCCTGCCCCATACAACCACCATCTTGAGCAGCAAATAACCGCAGGTCAGTTCAGTTACCTAGTTCATGTGCCCAAGACCAAACGGTTACTCAGCACAACTCAGGCACTGGAGCATCAGAACACAACTCAAAATTACTCTCCTGACACATTCATCTACACCAAGTTAGTCCTGCATCGCATTTACAACAGCTTAAGTTTTATCCTCCCTGTTCCCAGCTAATTGTCACTATCAATTCACATACTTGTCAACCTGCATAACCTAATTCAGATTAATGAAAAATGTTCTACCTGCCGCCTCCCCAGAGGGATAATTTTGAGAGGGCTGGTTGCAGAGCAGTTACGCCAACACAGGAACAAAAAAAACATGCAACGGGGTCAAGGGAGGGCACCATGCTCACCAGCAGCCACAGCAGAGTGAGGGACCATGGCTTAAGACACTCACATTCAGGCAGTATGGCTACTCTCCATAGCCTTTATGGTCCAGCTGCTGGCATGTGGACTCATGAACCCATGAGGTGCTTCTGAATCAAACTGCTGGTTTTTCTTTCAGACAAGAACAGATATTCAAACAATAAAAGCAAGCAGTCTGTCTCTACATAGTTGAGAAGGGAAAAAGAGGTAGAAGGTGGTGCTACAGCTGTTTTATCTCCCTGGTACAGCCATTCTCTTGGATACAAGAGAGTTCATTAGGCTGGCAGGAACAGTAGGACAAACATCACAGCTTTGGTTCTCATGGCTGTTGACCTACCCTGAATTAAGATGTCACAAAGTAAATTTGGCTTTGTGCTGTACAAAGGTAACATTTGAGGAACCCCAGTTTTCTGTTGCTCCAGTGATTAGTGTTGGCTGCTACTACAGACTGACTGTTCCAGACACTCCTTTAAAAGCTGTGAAAGCAGAAACCCACAACCAATAGTATTAAAAGGTGCTGAGATTCACTCTGGTCACCTATATCACTCTGGACAGCTGACCGGGATTTTATGAAAGCAGGAGAACATGAGGCTACTAGGCAGGTTTATAAACACGGAACATCAACACTGGAATCTCCCCAGGATGACAAGCAGCATTAGTGTGATCTGGAGAAAAACAACAGCATCCACTCACTCTCCAGCTGGGAGGGCAAATTCATCACTGGCACTTTGGAGAAATGTGCAATGACAATGCATACACAACAGAGGAGCACACACGACTTAAAAGGCAAGTTAGTTTCTAGCCATTAGCTGCTTAAAAAAGGAAAGTAAACAGAGAGCTATTTGTAACATCAAAAATATTTTGCCAGCAAGCTTTTGTACTGACAAAAACATATAAATTCAAATTAAAAGTGTAGTACAGAACACTTACTTGCACTTCTCTATCGCATGAAGTTGGGTGACAGGTCCTGCTGTCCCGTGGATTTCTTGCTGTCGGCGAATGTTCCTGGGTGGTTTTGCTGCACTGGTCACGTAAGCCATTTTTACTTGCCGGCCTAATACAGTGACAAGAAGAGGATATGTGATTTTTTTTTTTCCCCCCTTTATGTTTAGAACTCAGTTAATAATATAGTTGTGTGGCAATTTTAAGTTTAAATTGGGAAAAAAAAAAACAGAAAAGCAGAATCTGGTACCAAAGTAGTAACTGAACCATGGCAAATCATATAGACTGCATACAGCATTTCTTGATATGAACTCTGGTAATTACATTCATACTCTGCATTGTTGCTTAGAATCCTCAGTCTAAGGTAAGATCCGTCTATTGTATGCTGCAAGTATTATGCATTAATGTATTGTATTAATGCATGTATTTATCTTTCAAGCAACTTGCAAATGAAAAAAGGAACAGCGTTCATTCTTGATGCTTCTAGAGATACAGCATTAGTGCTTAGTGCAAATAAATCACTAAATCCTACATAGCAAGTGTCAAGAATAACAGAAGAGACTGGGTTTTGTAGGTAGAAAAGCTAACCACACATTTTACCTTTTGGTTTCTCAGACTGAGCTGAAAGAATGTTTTTTGTTAGCATCTTCAGTTTTTCTTCTCTCTGATTGAACAGTCTCAAGTACATTTCACGCCAAGACTCATATTCCAGGAGGTTCTCATTTTTAAAATCTCTCTGGCAGTGTTTCTTCCACAAGTGGTCAGACTCTTCTGTAAATGTCTAGTTTCAACACAAGATATCTTAAAGGTTTAAAAGTAACATTTTCAAGAGTACCTGTTAGCTGAGACTGTAGACAAAGCCCAATCCCTCAGTGGAGAAAGGTGCAGAATAAATCCCACCAGATGTGCTCTCACAGGTAATCCCAACATGGAGTGTGGCAATACCATGCAGAGATGCTGGCTTTAGCCTAGAAGACACATAGCTTCAAATAGCAGAGCTCTATATTTGAGTTAATGAGCCATGCTTACAGGCTAGACTTGTGTTTCCAACACAGGCTCAGGCCACACCAGCTCTCAACTTTGGGCATGCAAAGAAGTGGCCAGCTGGCACTGCAAAGTGGTACCCGCTCAGAACCTCAACGTCCAGCTGCATCGTGAAGCTGACATCTTAACAGTGTAGATAAGAAATCTACCACACACATTAAATCTCACCCCAAATACTTCCCAGTTGGCATGCTTTGCAGCCTTAACAGTTTGTAACTTGAAAACAGTTGGTTCTATTACAACTTTCCCAGCTATTTCAGTGGTAAATATTGTGGTCTTTGTTGTTGCTGTTGTTATTTTCAGAAACAGAAATACTTTTCTACCCACAATGGCTTTCACTTAGCCATCAGTAATAATTCACCCAAATGCTTTAAATCCTGACACCTGAGAAAGGGAGGCTTGGTAATGACAGCTTAATTCAAAGAAATAAGGATGCAAGACAGAAAACCAGTGTAGCCCATGGAGAATCTTTATCGGAAAGGGTGCAAGGCAGGCAGCAACAGATGTCTTATCCTCCATGGTTCCCTAAATTTAACAAGGCAGAATTTACCGGATTACATTCCTCTATTCGAAACAACTGCTCTGGTGTGCAACGTGTTAGCACAGGCTCAAGAATTTCAAAGGGCACACCTCCTACTTCATGAAGTGCTACAAAAGAGGACAGTACTTTCAGCATCTGATTTATTTTACTCAGTGGGTAACATCACTCACGAAACAGTTTAAAAATAAAAAGACAAGGTAATTTTAGCAAGCGCTAACAGAACACACATTTTGAAGTCAGGCTATGAAAATGTTTATAAATCAGCAGTTCCATACTGAATGGCAGTTATATTTGAGGATGGAGAAAGCATCTTTGAACAGATATTGCCCCATCTTTACCAATGTGCATCAGTCTCCTCTCTGCCTACACAAGGGAATAAACAATTTCTTGATCACTCATTCTAATTTATGTAAACAAACTTCTCAAAGAGAAAAAAAATCAGCAGGCTTTTTGGCTTATAATTTATAGGACATTATATTTTAACAAAAATTGGGATTTTAAAAAAGGTAAACTTTCAAAACAATCCTACATTTTAGCATGGCCATAAATCCATTCTTTTAAGTGCCTTTCAACCTGCTCTGAGTTGCTGTTTGTAGGGAGGGGCAATATCCTTTAGTTGTTAGCATGGAGAAAGAAAGTAATCAAATACATTTTGAGGCACAGCCTGCTACAAATCCCTTAAAGTACTCACAATCAATATTATTCTGAAGCACACGGATGCACTGTTCATACAGTGTAAGCATCTTTGAAAGACAGACTGGTTTAGAGCCGGAGTAAACTTGCATTTTAGAGTTCAGTCTCCGTCCTGTAAATTGAACTGCCTCACTGACTGGCTGGGGTGCTTCTACAACAGGTGCTAGGGAAGCTGCAAACAAAACACCAGACAGTGTTTCCTTTACTTCCTGACATTTTACAATGCTTTAAACATTCAGCTTTGACAGAAACACAGCTGGTAGGACACATGTATATTCATTTTTCATGAAATACAAAGTTACTGCATTACAGTTTGGGGCCCTTACATGTAGTATATGTTACAGAAGTCCATTCATCACCATCTAACACCAAGACAGCATGTACATTGCAAGTGAGCTGCACCAACTCAGACCAGCCTTACATTATTTAGCTCAGGTCTACATGAGTTGTATTCACGTATAAATTGCTCTGTTATCAGTCTACACTGGTACACAGAATCACAGAATGGCAAGGATTGGAAGGGACCTCGGGAGATCATCTAGTCCAACCCCCCTGCTAAAGCAGGTTCACCCAGAGCAGGTTGCACAGGACATCGTCCAGGCGGGCTTTGAGTATCTCCAGAGAAGGAGACTCCACAACCCCCCTGGGCAGCCTGTTCCAGTGCTCTGTCACCCTCAAAGTAAAGAGGTTTTTCCTCATATTCAACTGAAATCTCTTATGTTTCAGTTTGTGCCCATTGCCTCTTGCCCTGTCGCTGGGCACTACTGTGAAGAGTCTGGTTCCATCCTCATGAGTTCCACCCTTAAGATATTTTTATATGTTGATCTTCCTGAGTTATCCTAGAGAAGCCAGAAGCTGCAATAGCAGTGATGGTTCAAGAACAGAGTGATGCAAAACCACTGAAACCTCAGAAGAGCTGCAAGGGACACCACAGGCACTGTGTGTCACCTACCTATAAAGATGCTAACAAGCTCCTATGCCAAAGCTACACCTAGTGCTTCCTATACTTGTTTTACCTAAGATAATGTCTACTAAGGCTTTGCATGCTATAAGTTTTAGGCAGGAGTAAAGATAAATGAAGGCTGTAGAATTACCACCTGATCTATGTCTTCTCTACATCTGTGGTAACCTTCCACAGTATTTCTTTATTCAGCAAGTCATAAGAGGGAAGCCTTTATGGCTCCCTTCAGCTTCCACATGGTTTCTACAGACAAGAAAGTGAAGGTGAGGCACTTCTTTGCCAAGGAAAGATGAGCTAATATAGCTTATTAGGAAAAGGGGTAAAGACATAACTACACAGAGCTGTAAAAACCTGCACTGTTCCACATTTTTCAGCCTTGCATATTACTTACCTTGAAAGTCTGCAGCATATGGGGGAGATGAGATTGAGATGCCCGTCAGAAATTTAGGCAGTGGAGTATTAAGAAGATCTTGGAGGGATGCCACCTTGGCCTGTGCACAGTCAAGAAAACATTGCTTCAACACTACAAATGTGGGTTTACTGAGGCTTAAAATAAGCTACAAAAAAACCCTTAAGCAAACCCTAAAGTTAACTAGGATAACTAGAATTACTGCTTTTCTGCACTGAAATTTACTCACTGGATTACTTTTCAGCATATCCTTTCATACTCTACTTACCAAGACTACATCACAAAAGGAACTTAGTGGGATATCTGCAATCAGTGCATAAAAAGGGATTAAAGAACAGCGCAGATGCGTTCAGCTAACAGGCTTTCTGATAAATCACTGTTAAGGTTAGAGGCCTGCAGTGAATGAGACAAAACTGCAAGATGACAAAACCACAATTAAATGTTTAAAGGCAAACTAAATACCATCCTGAAACACAAAAACCAGCTTTACACCTGGTCCTATCAAGTCTCCTATTGTGCTAGATAAGCAATTTAGCCTACAGTTTTCACAGATAACCCCTTAAAGGGATTTAAAGACGCAGCAGTCTGGTAAGTACAGGTCCCTACAAATGCTCAGCATTATGTGCAACATCTAAATTGGGTCTCAGGTGTCCTCCAATTGTAAGCCAGGCACTTAAGAACCCAAGACTTGCATCTCTGTGAAATTCTTTTCAGTATCTTTACTAACTTTTCATGACTGCTTGACCATCTAAGATTCCTCCTCAAACAGTTTATGCTAAAGTATCACACATAAGCCTCTACATTAATATTTCTCCATTTGGGAAAATACCACATTCAGATTGCAGATCTTCCACAATAAATAAAGCCTGGAGCTTTCACATCACAGTACAGATAAAAGACTGAAGAGCCCTCTAATTCCCAGTGTGCAAAAGGACTTCATTTAAAAGGTCTAATTAATACACATGTTTAGATCTACCTTGGCTCAGAGGAGCTACTTAAGCTTCTTCCACTTCAAGGGACTAGGCTAGTTCCCATTATGAACATGTATAAGCTGTTTTTATATGCAATACTGTGGTTTACTTCAATGCATTAAAAGAAGGAAGTTCAGTCCCACTGCAGACTTTAACATTCACTTATTAAAGAACCACAGCATCTGACAAAACAACTGTGCTATACACAAACAGCCGCTACAGTCACAAACCAGGCTGGTCAAGAACGGAAGGGGACATATTTCCAAAAGTAAGGACCTTTATTTTGCAGCTAGAAAGCAGATTAGCTGATATGGATCAAAGACTATTGCTGTATTGGAAGTCATCCTAAAGATACAAGATATGTTGATTGTAAACTGCCAGTATGCAATAAACAATAATTTTTCTTGCCCCAGTTATGCAATTATTAGCAATTGCAATGCAGCTGATATGACAGAGCCATGCAATTTGTTGCTTAAAATAGATACAGCTCAATTTCACTGAAAATAAAAGACCAAAGCACTTATTTGTCTGCAGTTTATTTGCTATACCTTTTTATTGGGATTTTGAGATTGACCATCCTCACTTTTTTTTACATCTTCCTCTCCCTCTTTTGCATGAGAAAATTTTGAAGTAGGACAAGCCTTCCTCTTTCTTTTTTTGGTAACCTGATCATAAGTAAGATAAGATTCAAAAGACATAGTAGGGGCCTCAAACTCCTCATCACTAGTTGATTTGGCTTTGCTTTTTATGACAAGCTTTTGTTTTGGCTTCTTCACATGCTTTGGATTTCTCTGTTTGGAAGCATCCTTACTAGGCTTGTCCTTCAGGGGTGATAAATCTTTATTGGATACAGAGGAACGCTGACTTTCTGAAACTTTCTTGCTTTCTGTAGAGGTGGTCTCTTTGAAGTAACTTTCTTTAGCCTGAGGATTGGTACCCTGGGAAGCATGCTTAGAACCACTGCTGCTACATTTTTTATTATCACGTTCTTTTTGAGACTCAGAATCTCTACTTCGGTGGGTCTTTGCACTACAAGTATGCTGCTTATTCAACTTCTTAGAAATGGGAGCGCTATTGGAACTTTTGGAGACCAGTACAGATGCTTTGGACTTCTCTGAAGGCTTAATCTCCTTGGAAATTGAAGGTTTTGTCTCTTCTCTTTCAGTATTTTGTTTTCTTCCTCTGTGACCACTGCAACATAAGGAAAAAAAAAAAAAAAAAAAATCACATCGCATGCTACATCTGATGTTAAATTCTTGAACAATAAATCTTTTTACCTACATTAGTAAAACTAAAAGCATTAAATTACACCATGTGTCCTAATTTTACAAGACCCAGAACTGTGCTCTGCTGTGCTCTTATTCTTCCATTATCAGTACAGAATCCCAGAGAAGCAGCTCTTGGGTCCAGCACTGCTAAATACTACAAGAAAAACTGACAGCAAGACAAGCAGGGAGTAGGGACATAACTATCAGTAGGAAAACATGCCTGACAGTACTATTTGCTCATAATGTGTCAGATACCACTTTTTACACAAGCTTCCTTGCATGCTTTATAACACAGACATGGTACTTGAAAAAAACTATGAGACAAAGAATTTATGACATGCTATGTAGGCAATACAGATTACAACAGGTCAGCCTTTATGCTCTGCTTATCACGGGTGCTAGTGTTTCACTTTCCCTTTGTTTGAACAACTTCACATTTAAATGCACTGTTTAGTCAGTCTAAACCTTTGGGTTTCTCAGCTCAACTGCCTCAAATTGTCAAAGGTCTGCAAAACATCTAAAGCACAGTCAGCCTGGCCATGGCAGTGGTGGCTGCTTTATTCCAAGAAGAAATCACATCTCTCCAGTGTGACTCCTTCAATATTGGAAGCCCCTCTCAGTCCACAAGAACATCATAGGAAAGCCCTTTATACAGCCAAATCACTGGAAAGCCGCCTCATTTAACCACCACTCTGGGAAGAAAGAGCAAGCTTCCCACTTCCTTGACAAAATGCAGAGCCCATCACTGATTTCATCCCGCTTGCATCAGCTGGAACTTAAGAACTTGTGCCAGTCAAAAAAAAAAAAAAAAAAGAAAAAGACATCTGAAGTCTTCAAGTGCTAGGTGGCTAATTGACCAATACTTATTGCTCTTGATTTGTTTTCTGATATTTTACAAAAGACAGACTAATTTCTTCCATTCAGATTATGCATTTGTCTTAATGCATATTTGTCATTCCAAACACTTTTCTAAGCTATCCAAGCTGTATTTTTATTTTTTATAAAGTTACACCACAGTATGATTAACTTTTAGAAAAAAGTTAGTTCACACCTACCTTTTGTTTTCTGGAGGAATAAGTTTTTTCCATTGTTTTACCAGGGTTTTAGCTACATTCCCAGCAGTGGCATGTTTCCTAAAACTGTTAACTGTTTTGCCTATGCCAGTTTCCTGTTGAAGACAGTGGAATAAAGATGGGCAGAATAAATCACAACTATAATCCCAAATAAAGCCTTCTCTAAAACTACGACAAACATTATTAGCCTAATAGTCAGAGAAGTCTTATGGCAGCTAAAGAAATAATAAATGCACTCTTTATACTGCAAACAGAAATGCCCAGAAAATGCATGCTGTCCCAGTGAATTAGATTCATCAATTCAAATTCCCTTTAGGCTTACGCAGGTACATTTTAGCATGTTAAAGAGCACATAGGATGGATGTACTGTAATCTAAAATGCATCTCAGCCAGGATTAGTATGGGGTACAGGAGTCAGAGGAGCAGAGTTCATGTGACTAAACTCAGTCTCAGCACACAGTACAGGGGAACCCTTAACATTTAAAACCTATTATTTTCTGTTTTCCCCCAGTACAATTATTTTCATGTTACCACTGTGCCTTCAAATCCTGCTCTAGTGAATTTTATGTTGTTTAAGCATAACTAGCTTGCAGCCTTTGAGTGTACGTAAGTATCACAGGTGATTTTTTTTTAATCCTGTATTACCAGGAAGTATCTCTGATTCACAAACTCTCACTTTCAAGATACATACAAAACCTGGAATTCACTACGTTAGCAGCAATCTGTTAATGCTCTTGCTAACTACTGAAATGGTACTTCTGTGAAGTCTGAGCAAGAGCTCTATACATGCTACTGCCACATAATTGGCTCACACCTTGGAAAGGGCGTCCTTAATTTCATTGGTAGGTCAGTGTTTTGCAAATAGATGCAAGAAATTTGGTGGGATTATTTCCTAAAGCTATTTATGTTCTTCGAATGCATTAAGAATACATGGAGTCCTCAGATGTAAGCAATCTCTTTCCTGTATTTGACTTGAAGGCTTCCATCAAAGTCTGTCATGTTATAAAGCATGCAAGTCTGCTTAGAACATTAATTGCCTGCAGAAGCCCTTTGTCATTTTAAACAACTAATTGCACTATGACATTATTTTGTTTTCTAATAAAAATACATAAATATTGCTGTATTGCAGTAGAAGTCTACCTGTGTTGAGGAAGGCAAATGCCTTTTTGACTGAATAGGCCAGCCAAATACCTTAATTACCATATTTTTCTCTCACTCTTCAAAGAATTCTCTCACAAGAAACACATTTTTCTTCTTCCCAAAATACAGACACATTACTCATAATAACTAGAAGTTTCATAGACCAGTGAGAGAACCTCTAATATAAAATTTCATAGGATGCAGCTTGAATAAGGATACAAATCAAATATCCTTATTCTATAACTTGGGATGCCTGCTCTTTTAAATACAAAAATCTAACCTTGAGCTGCCAATAAAAGACAAAGTTTAGACAACTGACCTAAAGAATGGTTCACCCATATTTGCTTTGTCTTAATCATTCACTTGAAAGCAGTTTTACAGTGAGAAGAAACCAGCTCTGAGTAGCAAAGTGTTCTCTATATGGTCACTTACCTGCTCAGTACTATCACTATTGACATAATACTCTATTTGTCAAGTTGTATGCCCAGCTTCCAGCTGGCTTTTGGAAAAGGCTCCATGTACAGAGCTCTAAACAAATCATGACTGAGAGTCAAAATTACAAGACACAACAATGTTCACTGCTTCTATGACTGCAGACCCCTGACATTTAGACAGTAATTCATCATGGAAGAGTTTCATGTGTTATTGGTCACTTACCACTAGAATATCCAGTGATATATCCAAATTCTGTAGTGACTTAAGTGTTTTTATAATCTGGAAAGAAACATAAGAATTTTTTTTTAAACAAATATTCCTAAATTCCATTCTGCATTGCTCATCCTCATTCATGTTTAATCCAAAAATACTCAGTAGTGTTAAGAGGAACACGCAGCAACTCCAGGAAAATGTAAGCACTCCTTTACTGCACATCAGGGCTGTGCCTGAAGTCTGTGCTGTGAACCAGTACAGTTCTGCCAACACCCCAGTTTCAATAATACCAGAAAATCCAGTACGTATGAATTTATCACTTCTGAGATTACATTAAAGATCAATACTACAGTAGTACAGGCTACATACACAGGCCCACACTCCTTGTGTATTGGTGACCCTCATTTGTCACAGAACCGACAGAAAAGCCGCATTGTGCGGAACCAGCACCACGCAAAAAACAGCAAATCTCCCAGCAGGTCTCCCAGTCAGCAGCACCATCCCATCAGCCCAGGCCAAGAAAGGAGCTGGCGGGATCCCAGTTTGCAAAATAAGGTTTTTGAAAACTTGAGCTCGTTTTGTTAATGTACAAATTGCAGTTAAGCTAGAACAGCAGTTTTGTTTCACACTGACAAGGTGTACACCTGTTACAAAACTCAACATTTCCAACAAAGCAGGAAAGAATTTTTCAAATACAAAATGGCTTATCTTCCCATGAGAAGTGTTTCAATAACACAAAAGTCCCATTTATAAGCTGAGTATACATTTCTTTGGCAGTATAATTCAATTTCTTTGGCAATGGATATACAGCACCCCAGATTCTTGCAGGCGACCACACAAAAGTGATTCGCCTTATCTTTCACAAACTTCCATGAAGCTATGTTATGTACATGACAGAATTAACGTGGAACTGAAGTAACAGCATTTCTTAAGGCTTTCACAAAGCCTGGAATACTAATCAGATTTTTCAGATCATTGCCACATCTAAATGAAATGGCAGGAACCTGCAGGAATGCAAAACAAGACTACCCAGAAACGTTTTAACTATAATAACAGCTATGATAACTTAAGTAACTGATGAACTGTCATTTATTATATTAGATATTGCTTCTGAAATGGCATTGCAGGAGGTAGAAGAGTTACTAAAATAAGTGAGTAGCAAACTTGAAGAAATAATTTACAAATAGCACTGGGGTGGATATTTTTCCCTACTGTTGTTCTAAGTTTCATTGTTGCTATAATGCATTAGCAGTGGAATCCCACACTTGAGACTGAATTTCATTGTGTACAGTGGGCTCTATCTACATGCCTGGCATGCAGCTCTTCCTGCAAATCATCTGCCCTGCAACAGCGTTTCTGAGACCTAGAGAAGTACAGGAGACATGCTTCACAGCTGGGGAAAACACAAGAAAAGACGTAACAGAAAGACATACACCTAGGACCAGAGGTAACAAATCAACTTTCTCCCAAAAAGTTCAGCTACCCACAAAATGACAAGATACCTACCAAAAAAAAAAAAAAACCACAAAAACCCCCCAGCTTCCTGACCAAAATTTTGGAACCAGTATGAAAGCCATGTGAAGTCCTGCTTATCTCCTATTTAAGGATAAGATACTCCCTGAGCCAGCAAGTTAAGTCAAAAATGTATGTAGTGAAGCTAAAAACAATTTTGCACCTCAAAAGAACTACTCTTCCTTTTGACGACAATACAAGCTTAACATTTAACTTTTTTTCAGACATTTCACAGGTTGAAACTACATATTTTGTGAGCTGAAGATTTATTTCTAAGTAATCCCCATCAGAACATGTGTTGCAAAGATGCTTAAGTAAAACAAATAATTGCTCACAATATTAATCAAAATCATTAGAAACTATGTTATCAGTTAATTTTCTTATTTATTTAAAAATATATCCCTGGTAATATAATTTATTTTGCCATCAGAAGGACATAACCCATTGCTGAGTAAACATACTGTGCTATATAGGATGACCAGATACTCAAGTAGTGCAAACCACCGGGAATAAATCCGATAGCCCAAAGAAAATCCTGTACATGGAAGAATACTAAAATATGTTTTCATCAAGCTGCAAGGAGAAGGGGTGTTCTGAGTGTTTCATCTTGATAGATTTTGGACTAAGTTAATTCATAAAGCCAAGTTCATTTCAGAAGAACAGATTCAGGAAGCAGGCAATTACTCTTCATACAACTTCAAAACAACAGGCTAAATTACAAAAGTGCCTAGCTGACAAGCATGTCTGAAAACAGTCAACACATTTTAATGAAAGACAAAACTTCTAAAGTCTTCTAAAGCAAAGGCCACACTGTTCATTTTGCTTTCTTTAGATGTATACTGGATTTGGCAAATTAAGACAAACAAGAAGGTTTCAATGAAAAGAAAATAGAAAGCATTGATCAAACACATGCTGACAATTTCTTTTAGGAGAAGCAATCCTGATCTCTCAAAAGTGGGGAGCTGCTTAGGCTGCGGTGAGATCAGCAGCAATGCATGTACGGGACTACCAAGGGAGAGCAAGCTCCATTTGCCTTGTACTGTAACTGGGCAATGTAAATGGCAGCACCCAGCCTGCTGATAGGAATCGCCCATCTCCGAACCCTTGGCATTTAAACCCAAACTTACAGACACAATTGGGAAACAAGCAAATGTAATTTGTGGCGAGCATCAGTAACGGCAAAGAAGCTTTGTATTAATCCCATTTGCTGGACAGTTTTGATTTCGCTATTAAAGACTAGAAGGGGCTATTTGCTTTTTAAAGGACAAATTCCAAGCACCAGCACAAATACCAAGCTACTAATATCTATCAGACTTTGGTCAAGGCCACAGGGAGGCAGACTGTGAAACATAAGACACAGTAAAGCCTGTCACTGAAACTAAAGCTTCTTAGAATCACAAACTTTGGTGTCATTATATATATATATATACACACAGCAGACCATTACATTTATTACACAAGATAAGGCAAAAAGAGAAAGTCTGTTCTGAGCAGGCCTTCAAAAACAAAATGAAGGTTGACTGCTAAGGTGCTTTGCTCTAACCATATCTTTTACCACAGCATTTGTAGCCTGCCTGGCTGCTCTTATCTCACTGGACTGTGCCCAGTAATTCTTCCCCAAGCCCTTCCATATACACAACCCTCCACTGGTTTTCACGCTATTTTACCTTGCATACTGCTATCAACTATACCCTCACAGAAAAACTCTATTGACTTAAAATATAAACTTATAAAAAAAAAAAACAACTGTGAAGAATATAAAAATTATTTCTCTATATGGTTCCTGAACTGTTCTCTGCAATTCCTAAACACATCCCGATTTCTAGAAGATGAGTCAAAGCCTTTAGGACTGTTGCTTTTCCAATAAATGGCATTCCAAGCAAGCCCCAGACACAGGTCTTCACGCAATGTAAACAGACAACCAAAGCAGAGCCTTATGGAAAAATGGGGAGCCGGAACCCACATGCTAGTGTGAGACAAAAGCAAAAGTGACAATAGGAGCAAGAGTGAGCTAAGATGAAGGGGAGAAGGGAAAGCAGGCAAGAATTTGGAAAGCAGAGGGCAAAGGTGACGAACAATAGGTAAGAAGCACATAAGCAAACAAAACTTCCCAGAGTCAAAATTGAAAGCCAAGTGATGGTAACAACAGATCCCAGGTGCAGAGTTTGGTCTCTTCCCACTGTACTGGTGCTGCTCCAGCCTCCCTTTTATGAGTGTTGTACATTCACCTCACTTCTCCTACCTGAGCCTGGACCCATTAGGAGGTCCCCAGGCCACCTGCGGTCAAGGGACTGACTCAACATTTCACCACAATAACTCCTTCTTGCTTTCTCTCCTCCCCACCTCTTCCTCACTCACTAGCTGCATGTCTCTCCAAGGGATCCTTATGATTACTTAGCCTGTTCTCTTCTATAACATAGCCCGTGAAATTGCACCAATGGTAAATCCACATCAAATCCATAACTTCTGGCTAAGCTTCATTAAGTTACGCTAGCCAGAGCTATAGCCATTCTCAAGCTGTCTTACCATCTTTCCAGCTTAGCAGCATGGTTTTTAAAAACAGCCCTCAGAACAGGACATAATATTCCTGTAATTGTCCCTCTAATACTATATAGCAGTAATAATATAACCCTGCTAAGCTAAGCAAAGATAGCATTTATTCCATAAGCCACTGCATTGTACTGCAATTTCATGCTCAACCGGTAATACATCAGAGCTTCAAATCATTTTCTGAGTCAATGCTTTCCAAAATACAGTCCCCTATCCCAAGTGACCTATATTCACAGCTCCTAGCTGTGACTTTCCACTGAGCCATGTTAAAATGTGTGTTGCCCAAATGAATGTAGCCTAACACATGATCAAAGTTGGTTTCTAGAAGAGTCTCTCTTCATTCGACACAAATTACTTCAGTATTTATAGTATTTCCCTACAATGCTTGCTGTCTTCTAAATTAATATTTGAGTTGCTTCATGTCAAGAACAGATGCATAATCACCTCCCACCCCCAAAAAGGCACCACAAACCCACAACCAAAACCACAAGTCAACATCGTTTTCTGATGAGGTTGGCACTTATTTTGGATGAGAGCAATTGAAATCCATTTTATGTACTGCATCAGGTCCAGAACATTGCTACTGTAATCAGCATCATACAGAAGCAAGTCAAATGCCTTAAGACACTTGCATGTATTTGTAACAGTTAGTGTCAGCTGAATATAACTTCAGATAAACTTGGCAGTACACATCAACATAAAGTCTGGCATAGATCATGGCACCATCCTTTAATTCTACACCAATTACATCTTAACCTGCTCAACACAATCCTTCATGATCAATGTCAAGAAGACCATTTCATTTCCTAAACAATAGCACAGTATTTTTTTTCTTGTCCTGCTGAACTTCCCTAGTACCTCGAGCATCATTTAATACCTAAAACATTAGTTCTGCTCATTCTTTGGTCAATTCTCTGAAAACTCACTGGGGTAGCTATCAAACCTCACACACTAAGAAGCTTTTAACTTGAACAAGCAATGTTCTGCATCTTCCCTAGTTACTATCAGATCAGAAAGTATTTAGCAATTATTAAAAAATGCCAAGAAAATGGAACAGAAATACTTGACACCACCAACACTTACCTACATACACATCTGTAATACTGAGTTGTTATTCTTTCCACACATACCTAAAGCTTTCCTCTTTGCCTTTAAACACGATAACATATTTTCTATTACTAGATTTACCTTTCATTAGCAGTGCACTTCATGACTGCCAGTTCACAGCTACCAGTTTCTCATTTCCCCTACCACTCCTTAGCCACTGTTAGCCGTAAATATTTCTGTTTCACCAGGCACAGTTTTACCAGGGCCAGCAGAAGTGCTGCAGCACCACCATTAGTCCCTTTTTATGCAGCACCTGTTTGCAGTCATGCCACATAAAAACTGTGCATCTCCTCCCTTAACAGAGCCAAATCTGCCAGGGCTATTCACATTTTTTGCTTGAGTTCAATATATTTTGAAACTCACTGCTTGGGGATCACTTTAAAATTAATTTCCTCTAGAATTGTTTCTTTCTTTTCCCTTTCAATCTCTTGTTCATAATAGCATATCAACACCAACCCCAAGTTCAAAGATTATAATATCCAATCGTTTCTGTAGCACAAGAAGAAATTTTAAGTTCATTGAACTACAAATTAATACATCTGAAGAAGCACCTGCAGATATTTGCATTTTGGACAGATATAGCCTACAGCACTGGCATTCAGGAAGATAAATCATTATTGGCTAAGAAAATCAGTATTCCCTATACATGCACACACACACTTTGAAAACACAGAGATGATTAATAACTAAGTTTTTCAAGTTCATTAACTACCAAATACAATGCAGCTTAAATCTTACTGCCACCCTCTGCCTCCAAATACCTCCACAAACTTGTATCAAGTTTCAATGTCTTTGAAATCTAACATGGCTAATACATTCTGTACTTTCAAACTGAATTCACTCCTCAACACCCCCCCAACCCTTTTGAATACACCTTCTTCAGTCAAATATGATTTATTATTTCATAAAACACTGAGGCCAGTGGGGCACGTACTCCTTTGCTTCCATTTCCTTCAGAGTCCAGGTTGCCACTCAGAGAGCATAGGGTGCCTTCTTCCCCCCTCTGCCCTGGAGCCTGTGCTTATCTCCCCGCCTGCCTCTCGGCACCTCGAGAGCATCAAGCGCCGCTTCCGTAGGCTGCTTTGATCCATCTCCCCCCTGATGTTTGCTTGCTTCAAGTATTCCTTATCTAGTCCTTCCAGCTACTGAGCAGCCCCACTGTCCTACAGAGGTTGTTTCATTTCTTTTAGAGATAAGAGAGGCTCTGTTCTTGCACCAAGAATAACAGTGTGTGTGACGGTTCCCACTTCTCTTGCTGTGCACCATTAAAACAAAGTGGAAACACCTATTTCACCCAGAGAAGCTCTTACAAACACAGAAATCAGCACACCAGCTGCTGCGTTTTGACCTTCTGGCCAGGCAGACAAGGCCTGTGAAGACACAACCAGCAGTACCAGTTAGATGTAACAACATGATGCCCAGCTTTGGGTGCCCTTCTCCTACTCATCTGACTGCACGCAGGGCCTCTTGGTCGCCCACAGAAAGCTCTAGCCCTCACCCACCCGGGAAATAACCACTCGCGACCAGACTGCTACCCAGCCCTCCCTCAACCCTTGGTCATGAAAAGGGAAAGACAAACAGCGGAGACCCAGGGCCGGAGCCCCCCTCGGCGGCCCAGCTGGCTGCGCTCAGCTCCACCCCGCCTCAGGGCCCGCATCGCCTCAGCGCGGCGAGGGCCGGCGGGCTCGGCCCGGCCCGCCCCACCGCGGGGCTTCGCCCGCCAGCGGCACCACCGTACCCGACGCCGCTCGCACCGCTGCTGCGGTACATATGCACACGTAAACGATTACGGTGTACGTTAAGAGAGGGGGGCAGCCGCCTGACGCCCCCGACCAGCACCCCCGCCTGCCTCGGCCGGCACCAGCGCGGCCGCGGGGCGGGTACCTCCGCCGGCTCCTGCGCGCAGCCTAGCCGCTCCTTCAGCTCCAGCACCCTCCGCGCGGCGCTCCGCCCCGCCGCCATGGCACCGCCCCGCCCAGCGCGGGCCGTTCATACCCCGCTCGCTCTTCTTGTAGTAGCGGCCGCGGCGCCATAGGGGGCACCGCGGACAGGCCCGGCTCGGCCAGGCCCTGCCTTAGGGGCGCGGGCCGCTGGCGGCGGCTCTCCCCGTCCCCGCCGGGGGCTAGCGGCGCCCACAGTTTCCTCAGACCCCCCACACACACCCTGGGCCTCCCGCCCCGACCCGCGCCCCCCCGAGCCGCCCCACGCCTGCGCCTGAGCTGGCCCCGGGGGTTTCGTGGTCGGGGGTCGGTAGCCCGGGCATGAAGCATGGCGGGGCCCTGCGGCCAGGCGGTGCGGGCGGCCGCCTCCCAGGCCCGGCCCTGAGCTCTGGTCTCCTGTCCCGCGAAGGCAGGCGCAGCCAACAGGGCCCGGCCCAAAGCGGCTCTTCCCAGCCAGGCTGTTTGCCCGTAGCTGCAGCTGACCTGGTGGTTTGCTACCAAACTATCAGCAATAATAAAGACTACATGCTTTTCTTTGTTCTGCCTCTTCCGATGTTCAAATTTACAGATGTGCTGCGGCACTGAAGAAGAGAATTGTTTAGGTTGGAAAAGACCTTTAAGATCATCAAGTCCAACTGTTATCCTAACCCTGCCATCCCACCACTAAACCATGTCCCTAAGCACCTCATCTACCCGTCTTTTAAATACCTTCAGGGATGGGGACTCGACCACTTCCCTGGGCAGCCCGTTGCAGTGCCTGATAATCCTTTCATTGAAAAAATTTTTCCTAATGTCCAACCTAAGCCTGCCCTGGCACGACTTGAGGCCATTTCCCCACATCCTATCACCCATTACCTGGGAGAAGAGGCCGACCCCCACCTCACTACAGCCTCCTGTCAGGCAGTTGTAGAGGGCGATAAGGTCTCCTCTCAGCCTCCTCTTCTACAGCTTAAGAACAACCCCAGTTCCCTCAGCCATTCCTCGTATGACTTGTGCTCCAGACCCCTCACCAGCTTGGTTGCTCTCCTCTGGACATGTTCCAGCAACGCAATGTCTTTCCTGATGTGAGGGGCCCAAAACTGAACACAGTATTCGAGGTGTGGCCTCACCAGCACCGAGTACAGGGGCACGATCACTTCCCTACTCCTGCTGGCCACACTATTTCTGATACAGGCCAGGATGCCATTGGCCTTCTTGGCCACCTGGGCACACTGCTGGCTCATATTCAGGCGGCTGTCAACCAGTACCCCCAGGTCTTTTTCTGCTAGGCAGCTTTCCAGCCACTCTTCTCTGAGCCTGTGGCGTTGCATGGGGTTGTTGTGACCAAAGTGCAGGACCTGGCACTTGGCCTTGTTAAACCTCATACAGTTGGGCCTCGGCCCAAGAAGCATGGCTATAACTGAAGTAAGCCCGTGGAGGTGAGCTGGGGGGAACAGAACCCTGTCCCAAGAAATGCCACGGCATGTACTCTTGCCCTGCAAGGGCAGCAAGGTAGGTCCATCGGTACAGCTGTGCCAGCCTCAGGAGAAGCCATGAGAGGTTCCATGCCAACTTGTTCAGTTACCTGCAGTTAATTACAAGGTCTGTGGTGTTTCTGCTGTCCACATGTGGCTGTAAGGCTGCTTAGCGGGTGTGACGCACAACAGCATGCATAGGGGTAGCGATTCCAAGCCTCTGAAGACATGACTGTCACCCACAGGCACCCTACTGCAGGTGAAGGCAGCTCTCAGGCTGAAGAGGGCATCCTTTTCTTTCTGTTCCGCCTTATTTACAGCCTGATGGCTAATGCTTTTTATTTTTTTTTTTTAAGGGGTCAGAGCACTCGTGGGCCCTGCAGCTTTCAGCATGGCTCCTCTGTGGTTTACCTCAGGTCACAAAAAATGCACGGCAGGGAATCGGTGCTGAGTGAACTGAATAGCTGAAACAGGATCTCTGCCATGGAGCTTGCTGGGGCTGAGCATGTGCTTGAAAGACTCCAAGCTGAATGAGTCCCTCCTAAAAAAACCTCTGGGTTTGCAGTATTTCCTTGGAAGTTAATGTAGATATAATTAGAATAGGTATATAGAACACATTTCAGCCTTTAAAGCAGTGTTTGGTGGAAGTGTTAAAAACAGTGTATCTAGTCTGAATAACAGTGGAATTTTAAGTAGGCAAAAATCTGGTATTTGCACGTTAGGGTTACTACTGTTACAAAATAGATCTTATTACAGCTGGGCACAGCATACAATTTATCAGTAGAGAAACCAAAATAGCTGGTAGGGCAATACAGTAGGTAGAGCGCTCAAGTTGGATATGGAAAAAACACATCCAGGTCCCTGTTGCAGACTGGCTTTCCTGTTCCCATGCTCATCTTTTTATTTTACAGAAATAATTAACTCATCTTCAAAGTGTGTAGAGACTTCAATAACCCTACCTTAAAATCAGCCATCCACAACTAGTTACTCTTTCTTTATTTTTCCAGCCCTAGTAGTATGAAATTACTTATACAAAGTGGCATTTATGCAGAAGAAGTCTTGGAAGAGATTCAGCCCACACCAGCATTATGGTTAAAGCCATCTTTGAGTAGGGAAGTTGAGGCTCAGATTGTCATATGGATTATGTGATTGAAGCTGGGTTTCCCATATGTTGTTTGAAAGCCTTAATTATCAAGTTACTGGGTTTTCTGGGGTGAGGAAAAGCTCCATGCTGTGCTTCTGCCCAATTGCTCTGGAAGATCATGATTTCATGTCAGTGAAGAAGAAGAAAACATTTAAAATCTCAAAAACTTTCCTAGAACAAGAAAAATGTTTCTAGCCCAGATCTAACTGCAGCATTTCTCATATTGCCTGTCATAATTAGCAGAGGAAAGAATTCCAAATTTACTTGGTCTTTCATAACTGACAGCCAATGCTGATCGTTACGAGGATTTGTTTGTTTGGCATCAGTGCGGGGCTCCTGTTAGGAAGAAGTGGGGTTGCTACACACAAAAATATAGCTCCAATAATTGCTGTGTCACTACATGCTGGAGAGCTGCGTCGTGCCACCAGCTCTGCTCCAAGGCTTGTGCATTCTCATCTCATTCCCAGGGTCCTCTCCATGCCCTGCTGCCAGTGCTCGGGGAGTTTCCGAGGAAAGAGTGAAACGAGAAAGAGAAGTAGGCTTTATATGACCTAATGAGAAAATCTAGGTGATACTTTCAGCGGGTGGATCGATGCAAGAGGCTTGGCTGGGCAAAATTAGGCAATTACCTGGGAGCGAGTGATGGAGTACTGGGGGAGGTCTGCCTCGAGGGGGAGGTCTGAGTGACCCACCTGGAGCCGGATGTCTTGCTGAACACTGTTCCTCAAAGCCACCTTCTGTGAAATCAAGGCCTGTGTATTTGATCCTAAACAGTAGTAGTTTGTACATTTATTCAGCAGCTTAAAAAGAAAACCTGTTTCTTTTCCATCATCTTTTTATTGAAAAGACTACAGTTCCCACTGAAATTCAATATGCTTTCACAATATCTCCAATCTGCCAAAGGAGCTTCAGCCTTCCTAAAGGCATTATTGGTGTGATTACTCAATTAATGCATCTAAAGGTATTTTTTTATAACTGTTTATCATAGTGAACTAAATACGGGCTTTGGGGGTGCATAGTATTTGGCTGAATATACACAAAGGGCTCAGAGCAAACAAAGCAGTCACAATCTAAAACTGAGCCTCAGTTTTGTTAATGTCTTTAATTGACCAGGGTTGATCTCCATGTGGCCATGGCTGTGACGCTTGCATTCCACCAACAAATCAAAGCATGCTGGCTTCAAAGAAAAGGCTTTACATTTTCCAGAAAGAGTGCAGTAATGGTTGTGCATGGATTACAAAAGATGGTAATAATTGCCTTAAGGCCTATCTTTGCTGATACAAGAATTTTCCCTATTGCTGATTCTGGCTCATGCACGTGGAGCAAATAATAGCAATTATTTTGGTTTATTGGGCTAAGAACAAATTTCTTGAAATGTTTGCACTTCTTTCCCCCTCAAAATGTGAAAACATTACTACGTGACCTGCTGCTGCTGCATGGATTTATAGTATTGTCCTTAGTCACTCACATAGACCAGCTGATTATGGAGCAAATTAAATATTTTTTCTCCAGGATTCACTCATACCTAAAAGAATACAACTTGACAGGCTTAAGATATTGCCAAAAAATGTACTACCCCCCTTTTAAGAGAGAAGATAATTCATAACTTGATTGCAAGGACTTCAATGAATATCAAAATATTTTATATTAATTAATTTCTATGCCATTGGAAAGGAAAGAATCAGAAAGACAACAGGTTATTTTCAAGATATAGAGGAAACAATGTTAAGAATATCTGAAAATTAAAAAATGTATTAAATCAAAGTTTGATTTTCAAAAATGTATCATGGTTTTCAGCTAATCCTGGTACTGGTTATTTTTTAAAAGACTTTTTTGTGTGCAAATTTATGGAACATGAGAATGACTAGTTCCAAGACCAGCTTGCGTGCCGCCTAATAGCCAAGTACGCAATCAGTTGTCCTCTGATCTTGAAGACCAAGTAACTAAAGGTTCTGTGGGTTTTGCCCTAATGTACAACCACCAAAGTTTCAGAACTATGGGAGGTGTTTGATTGGATCAGTTTGTAGAGACTGAATAAGGCTTAAATTTATTTTACAATGTGCTAGTAGGTTTTAAAGATATGGTATGAAAATTAGAATAATCTTTTATTTTCCACAGATCATGACAGTGCATTCATGCTGTAGAAGAAGAGAAAAAAAGATGTTATTTCTCTGAAAAATGTTGGCTTTTTAGGATACTTTAAAATTATAAAAATTGATAAAAGTCTGGGCATGAGTTGTTAGAAAAGGGAACACTGAGTAACTCAGGTATGTAGATGTTCGTGAGTCTTGTTTTAGAAATATGCCTGTTCTATCTATAAAAACTAATTTTTACAAATTCTTAAAACTCATGAAGCACAGTGAGGAATATATTCTTTGTGTAAAAATCATTACAGCTGATCCTGTTAAGGCAGAACTTCAAAAGAAGTTAAGAGTAATCGTCCACATAAGGAATTTTATAATTAGATTGAACTGGTAAATTAAAATATTTTGAGATGTGTTAAGATGATGATAGATGTCGTCCTACATATTAAATTGAAGTTATGCGGAGTTGTATATTTGAGGCAGTCCACATGTGAGAAAAAAATAGTAAAGAGAAGTTGCTAAAACAGTAAAAGCTTTGCCCTTAATTTTTCCACAGCTGTGGCCCTCTTTTTCGTAAGGAAAGCTGTTTACCTTGTTGCTGTTGGGAGGACTTGGCTTTACATCCCTCTCCTTCACTCTGATTTTACACATTTGATTGCCTTTCATTCCCTATTCTGTTTTTTCATTTTTATCCTGTAACTTTTTGTAGCTCCACTAGCACAGCGATACCCTTTTGTTCAAAATGACAAGTGTTATTTTGCAGCAGTAGTTGTAATAGCCCATCTGAGCCTGGAGGCAATCAAATAAATCTACCAGATGAAGCATTACACAAAGAACAGCCAAGAGAAAATCTTCCCTTTCTCTGACTTCCACTTCCACCAATACCTTTCCCTTCCCATGCAGTTACTCACACCTCTTTTATCTCCCACAGGATGAAATTCTCTCAGGATGTGGAGGTTTCGCTTTATATTATTCCTGAGACTGACTGGCAAGAGGTGGAGGTAAACTATTCCAGTGTATGGTATAACCCACAAGTTAGGATACTTCCTTGCAAGGCAGAAGATCAAAGTTCACATTTCATAGAATCATAGAATCACCTTGGTTGGAAAACACCTTTAAGATCATTGAGTCCAACCGTTAACCTAGCACTGCCATCCCACCACTAAACCATGTCCCTAAGCACCTCATCTATCCTTCTTTTAAATACCTCCAGGGATGAGGACTCCACCACCTCCCTGGGCAACTCATTCCAGAGCCTAACAACCCTCTCGGTGAAGAAGTTTTTCCTAATGTCTAGCCTAAACCTGCCCTGGCGCAGCTTCAAGCCATTCCCCCTTGTCCTATCATCTGTTACCAGGGAGAAGAGGCCGACCCCCACCTCACTACAGCCTCCTTTCAGGTAGCTGTAGAGGGCGATCAGGTCTCCCCTCAGCCTCCTCTTCTCCAGACTAAACAACCCCAGTTCCCTCAGCCGCTCCTCGTATGACTTGTGTTCCAGACCCCTCACCAGCTTGGTTGCTCTCCTCTGGACCTGTTCCAGCAAGGCAACATCTTTCTTGTAGTGAGGGGCCCAAAACTGAACACAGTATTCGAGGTGCGGCCTCACCAGCACCGAGTACAGGGGCACGATCACTTCCTTGCTCCTGCTGGTCACACTATTTCTGATACAGGCCAGGATATCATTGGCCTTCTTGGCCACCTGGGCACACTGCTGGCTCATATTCAGGCGGCTGTCAACCAGTACCCCCAGGTCTTTTTCTGCTAGGCAGCTTTCCAGCCACTCTTCCCCAAGCCTGTAGCGCTGCATGGGGTTGTTGTGACCAAAGTGCAGGACCCGGCACTTGGCCTTATTGAACCTCATACAGTTGGGCCTCGGCCCATCGATCCAGCCTGTCCAGGTCCCTCTGCAGAGCCCTCCTCCCCTCAAGCAGATCAACACTCCCACCCAGTTTGGTGTCGTCTGCAAATTTACTGAGGGCACACTCAATCCCCTCATCCAGGTCATTGATAAAGATATTAAACAAGACTGGCCCTAGAACTGAGCCCTGGGGGACCCCGCTTGTGACCGGCCGCCAACTGGATTTAGCTCCATTCACCACGACTCTCTGGGCTTGGCCATCCAGCCAGTTTTTAACCCAGCAAAGAGTACATCCATCTAGGCCATGAACTGCCAGCTTCTCCAGCAGAATGCTATGGGAGACTGTGTCAAAGGCTTTGCTGAAGTCCAGGTAGACAACATCCACAGCCTTTCCCTCATCTACCAGGCGGGTCACCTGGTCGTAAAAGGAAATCAGGTTGGTTAGGCAAGACCTGCCTTTCATGAACCCATGCTGACTGGGCCTGATCCCCTGATTGTCCTCCATGTGCCTGGTGAGCACACTCAAGATGAACCTCTCCATAATCTTCCCCGGTACTGAGGTCAGGCTGACTGGTCTGTAGTTCCCCAGATCCTCCTTCCGGCCCTTCTTGAAGATAGGCATCACATTTGCCAACCTCCAGTCATCTGGGACCTCCCCTGTTCTCCAGGACTGCTGATAAATGATAGAGAGTGGCTTGGCAAGCTCCTCTGCCAACTCCTTCAGCACTCTTGGGTGGATCCCATCCGGCCCCATAGACTTGTGGATGTCCAGGTGGCATAGCAGGTCAAAGACTGCTTCCTCTTGGATTATGTGGGGTTTATTCCACTCACTGTCCCCATCTTCCAGCTCGGGAGGCTGGGTACCCTGGGGATAACTCGTCGGGCCATTAAAGACCGAGGCAAAGAAGGTGTTGAGTATCTCAGCCTTTTCCTCATCTTTAGTGGCAATGTTCCCCCTTGCATCCACTAGAGGATGGAGGTTCTCCCTGTCTCTCTTTTTGCTGTTAACATATTTATAAAAACTTTTCTTATTATCCCTTACAATAGTGGCCAGGTTAAATTCCAGCTGGGCTTTTGCCTTTCTAATTTCCTCTCTGCATGACCTGACAAGATCCCTGTACTCTTCTTGGGTTACCTGCCCCTTCTTCCAGAGCTGGTAAGCTCTCCTTTTTTCCCTTAGTCACAGTAGTAGACCTCTGTCCAGCCAGGCCATTCGTCTTCCCCGCCGATTCGTCTTACGGCACATGCGGACAGCCTGGTCCTGTGCCTTTAAGACTTCTTCCTTGAAAATACCCAGCCTTCTTGGAACCCTTTGCCCTTCAGGACTATCTCCCAAGGGACTCTCCCAACCAGCGTTCTGATCAGGTCAAAGTCTTCCCTCTGGAAATCCATGGTGGCGGTCTTGCTGACCCCCTTCCTTACCTCACCAAAGATTGAAAACTCTACCATTTCATGATCACTAAGGACTAGATGACCTCCGACCACCACCTCTCCCACCAGTCCTTCTCTGTTAGTGAACAGGAGGTCAAGCAGGGCACCTCCCCTGGTAGGCTCACTTACCAGCTGTGTCAGGAAGTTATCTTCCACACACTGCAGGAACCTTCTGGACTGTTTCCTTTCTGCTGTGTTGTATTTCCAGCAGATGTCTGGGAAGTTGAAGTCCCCCATGAAAACAAGAGCTCGTGACTGAGAGACTCCTGCCAGCCGCTTGTAGAATTCTTCGTCAACATCGTCATCCTGGTCGCGTGGTCTGTAACAGACTCCCAACAGGATATCTTTTCTGTTGGCCTCCCCCGTCATCCTCACCCATAAGCATTCTGCCTCACCACAAGTGTCAAGCTCTGTACAATCAAACACTCCCTAACATACAGAGCCACCCCGCCGCCTCTCCTTCCTTGCCTGTCCCTTCTGAAGAGTTTGTAGCCATCCATCGCAGCACTCCAGTCATGGGAGGCATCCCACCACGTTTCTGTGATGGCGACTACATCATAACCATCCTGCCTTACAATGGCTTCCAGCTCCTCCTGTTTGTTGCCCATGCTGCGTGCATTAGTGTAGATGCACTTGAGCTGGGCTGTCGGTTCCACCCCCAGCAATGGGGTGACACCCCCAGGCTCCTCTCTGGTGAGCCTGTTTATATCCCCTCCCCCCTTCAGGCCTAGTTTAAAGCCCTCTCTACAAGCCCCGCCAGTTCATGAGCGAGGATCTTTTTTCCCTTCTGAGAGAGCTGGGCACCATCTGTTGTCGACAGGCCCGGTGCCATGAAAACCTCCCCATGGTGAAAGAAACCCAAGCCCTTCCGATGGCACTAACCTTGAGCCACACGTTAACCGCTCTAGCTTTCCTATTCCTTTTGTGATCCCTCCTGACACTAATGGGATCGAGGAGAGCACTACCTGCGCTCCTGATCCTTCAACCATTTTCCCTAGTGCCCTGAAGTCCCTTTTGATCGATTTGGGGCTTCTCTCTGGCATTTCATCACTGCCTGCCTGTATAATCAAGAGCAGATAGTAGTCAGAGGGCTGTACCAGACCAGGGAGTCTCTTGGCAATGTCCCTGATCCGGGCCCCAGGGAGGCAGCAGACTTCCCTATGGGATGGGTCTGGGCGGCATATCGGGCCCTCCGTTCCCTTCAGAAGGGAATCGCCCACAACAATTACCCTTCTTTTTTTCTTTGTACAGTCGGTCTTGATAGGTAGGGGTGACCGTCTCTCCCTAGTCAACCCCCTGGGTGGGCCTTCATCCCCACATTCAGTTGCCTGGCCCTCAACTTCCAGAGTCTTGATGGGTAGGGGTGACCATCTCTCCCTAGTCAACCCCCTGGGTGGGCCTTCATCCCCATCTTCAGTTGCCTGGCCCTTGACTTCCAGAGTCATATCTGTTACGCAAGGGCAGCTGGGAAGGTGAGGGAGCCCGGGAGGGGATTATCCTCCTGCCCTGAGCAGAAACCTTTTTCCATCTCTCACCATCTCTTGGGTCTCTAGCTTCTGCCTGCTGGCAAGAGGACAGGGGATCCTCTGCTACCTGTGGAGCCTCTATCTGTTGCCATGGCCTGAGGGATGGTAGATTGCAGCTCCACCAGTCTATCTCCATCTCACATTCTCTAATGCTCCTTAATCTTTCCACCTCTTCTTTCAGCTCTGCCACCAGGCAGAGCAGATCATCCACCTGCTCACACCTGAGACAGCCACTGTGCTTACCAATCTCTGGTACAGCTGACAGGCTGAGGCACTCCCTACAGCCAGCGACCTGGACAGCCGCATGTTTCTGTTTAGGCATGTTTCTCTGCAAATATATCAGGGGATATGAGCCAGTGTCCTTGAAAGCCAAGGCAAGTCGTTATGGAAGCAGCGACCTAACTCCAAGAAATAAGACATGGCCGTGAATCCCCATCAGCCATTCTCCTTCCCTCTGCCCAGACTTAAGCACCAAAATCCCAAGAAAGTGGAACTGAAGTGCAGCTTTTCCTTGGCATTTCTTGCTGGTTATTTTAGGTTATAGAATAATATAATCACAGAATGGTTTGGGTTGGAAGGGACCTTCAAAGATCATCCAGTCCAGCACCCTGGCCATGGGACATCTTCCACTAGGTCAGGTTGCTCAAAGTGCCGTCCATCCTGACCTTGAACACTTCCAGGGATGGGGCACCCACAGCTTCTCTAGGCAACCTGTTCCAGTGTCTCACCACCCTCATTGTAAAAAATATTGTCCTTATATCCAGCCTAAACCTGTCCCCCTCCCTGAGCATACTGGCTTTTGCCCAGGCACCCATCTTTGAGGTGGGGAACCCAGTGGTCCACCCTACACTTACCTGGGACAGTTACTACCTGCTGTGGATCTACCTAACGTCCTCACCTTTCCCTCCCTTTCCTCCCTTGTACCTGTGCATTTGCAGCGTCCAGACTTGTCCCCCCCATTTTTTGTTGGCCAGGCAGCCCAGGGAAGCTGAGCTCCCATGGCTGGGCAGAGGCAGGGAGCAGGGCACAGAGAGGAGGGGTCATTTTAAAGAGCACCCGAGCACAGGCTCCGGTCTCTTTTGCTCCCTGTGACAGCAAAGCGTCACACTGGAAACCACAAGCTGGGACTTAGCAAGTGGCCTCTGATCTTTCTCTCTCTTTTTTGCCACCTTTCCTCTCATTTTTGTCTTCTCATTTTTCCAAGGAAGAGGCATTTTCACTGACAGCTTCTTGGACAGCTCTGGGACACCATTTTTCTGAGGAGGGTAAGGGGGTTTTAACTCCTCACTTTGATAGTGGTTAGAAGTAAAATTCTGAAGGAGGGGGGAAGGTTGTTTGTTATAATGCATTGTTTTGGGACCCCAAGTGTCCTTTGGCATGAGTTGTTCTTAAGCTGAAATAAATCAGGTGAAAGCAAACAGCCATAGAAAACCAAATTGTCCAGGGTTTTCAAAGTTCAGTAACTTGGATTTATTATAGGTTCATTTAATTTGTTTCACTGATTTTGCATGTCCTGTCACTTATGTGCTTATACACTAAACTAGCTGGTGACATTTCTGTTGATGCAAAAGTATTTTTCACCAAAAAAAATGGAGAGTGGACATTTTTGAACAGAGATCTTAAAATCTCACGGATTTAATGATGCAGTGAGGCAATAAACATTAAGTGCTGTATGTATTAAATTTTTTAAGTTACGGGTCTCTGAAAGTACTTAGAACCACAAATATGACTGCCAAAAGAATATGCCCTTGCTAGCTGTAAAGTTGTGGCTATTAATGTGTAAAGCAGTAACTATGTGGGTAACAAACAAAAACATCCGAAAGTTTAATTTTGCTTTTATTCTATGGCAAGAAATATAGATGATACTTGGGATAGCATAGGGGTTTTTTGCAAAAAAGTTGTGTTAAACAACAAAAATATACTAAAACACAAGCTATACCTTTGATTGAACCTGTCTTAAAATGGCAAGCTGCTGGGAGGTTGCTATTCTGGGAGGTGACTCTGATAGGTCTCAACAGATGCAGCTCCTGGAATGCAGCCGGAGCGGGGGGAGCCGGGCAGCAGCTGACCCCCACACTGGCACACCGACATTTCGGGGATTGCAGCTCACGTCAGCGCGGGCTGACACTGACACTTTGGGCACACATGGCCTTCTCCCTTGCCTGCTCTGCACATGGATGTCACCCCACAGCAGCAGCAAAAAAAATCCTGGTGCTCACAGGCAGCAACCATTCTGTTCTAAAATTAAATTACCATTTTGTTACATGCTGTGTGCTTAAGGAAAAACCTATGTGCTGAGATTTTAGATGGAAATATTACTGGAGTTTTTTATTAGGTTACCTAAAAGAAACCAGTCATTTGTTTTATTGTTAGGTAGCATTTCTTCATGAATGAGTGCAAGGATCACAGAGAAATTAGCTGGTGTAAATTGTTTTAAAATCAATGGATATAGTAAAGACAAATGCTATATTTTAATATATTTGAATGCTGATTTCAGCAATTCTGTTTTAACTGTGTTATTGAAGATCAGTGCTTTCCTTCAAGGTGCATTTACATATACATAGATTTATTTGAAATAACTCCTTTGAAAATTACTCAGCGGCTGTCCCATGTTTCATTTGACAAAAATTTGGCTCTCCAATTCAGCAAGAGCTGGAACTTGCCTAGAGTTGATAAGTCTAATTCAAGTATCTGTTTGAACGTAACTCTATGGGAGTAACTACTAACCTTCGCACATAAAAAAATTGTTTAAAATAACCTGTCGTGCTAGTGTTTGCGTGGCATTTTTCTCAGTAAAAGTGAGACAAAATCCTAAATGTGCGATTATAAATTTCAAATTACTGATATTGAAAAGCAAGCGAAGTGTGCTATCAATAGAATGTATTTGTGAATCTGACACAGGAAGTAGAATATCATCGATCTAGAAAATCAAAAGTTACAAAAACCTGGAAAGAATTTGGAGCAGATACTAAATCTAAAATCAACATGACGTCATACTAAAACTCACTTTGTCTTTATGTCTTATGTTGCTTTTTTTAAAAAAGAATTTCTCCCACCCAAAATACTTCCTGGTCAAATTCTGAACTTGCCTGTAAGTCTGTACTAGCCCTGGAGCAAGGATGGACAAAGCTGGGGGCCCATACCTTTCCTATGCTTTAGACTAATGAATTCATATCTAGACCCTGTCTGATTTAAATGCAAATTTACAAAATTTTACACTCAGACAAATGCATTTAATGTTTAGGAAGAGAATTTAATTCTTTGGGTGTGGTGACAATAGGGGAATGTTATTTTTATGATCTTGTTATTAAAAAAAAAGAAGTTATTTTTAGGTGTATTCTTCACAATTTGTGTATCCATTGTTATTAATAAGCAGCCACACTACAATCTAGGACAGTATGATAGTTCTTAGGAAGATAGATTATCCTGTCTGTTTTGTTTTGTGGCATTTATATGTATTGTCAAAGATTGCCTTTGTTGCATAATCGCTCTGCTATTACATTTCACAACTGCAGTGTAGCTCTAAATGTTTTACTTTTATTTTTAGCAAGCTCTTGGCTGTAATATTTCATTGCAGTCATGGCCCCTAAGAAGAAGAATGTGAAGAAGAACAAAGCAGATATCAATGAAATGACTATTATTGTGGAAGATGGCCCTCTCAGTAAACTAAATGGCTTGAATGGACTCTTGGATGGAGGAAATGGTTTCAGCTGCATCTCATCTGAGGTTTCCGACCCATCATATAGCCCAAATCTCTTGGAAGGTCTAAGCAGAATGAGACAAGAAAATTTTCTTTGTGACTTGACTATTAGTACCAAAACCAAATCCTTCAGTGTTCATAAAGTGGTGATGGCTTCAAGTAGTGACTACTTTCACAACATCTTAAAGAAAGATCCATCCACTCAAAGAGTAGACCTCAATGACGTATCCCCATTGGGTCTAGCTACTGTTATCACCTATGCTTACACTGGAAAACTTACGCTCTCCCTTTATACAATAGGTAGTATTATTTCCACAGCAATTTATCTACAGATTCACACCCTTGTAAAGATGTGCTGTGATTTTCTAATCCAAGAAATCAGTGTTGAGAATTGTATGTATGTTGCCAATATTGCAGAAACATACGGACTGAAAACAACCAAGGAAGCAGCACACAAATTTATTAGAGACAACTTCATTGAATTTTCAGAAACAGATCAGTTTTTAAAACTTACTTTTGATCAGATTAATGAACTTCTTGAAGATGACGACTTGCAGTTGCCTTCTGAAATTGTTGCATTCCAGATTGCAATAAAATGGCTGGAATTTGACCAAAAAAGAGTAAAGTTTGCTGCCGATCTCTTAGGTAACATCCGTTTTGGTACCATCTCAGCCCAAGACCTTGTCAATTATGTTCAAACCGTGCCAAGGATGATGCAAGATGCAGACTGCCATAAGCTCCTAGTGGATGCCATGAACTATCATTTGCTTCCCTACCACCAGAATACACTGCAGTCCAGAAGAACGAGGATCCGTGGAGGTTTCAGAGTCTTAGTTACTGTTGGGGGACGCCCTGCTTTAACAGAAAAGTCTCTCAGCAGAGACATCTTATACAGAGATCCTGAAAATGGATGGAAGAAGCTGAGTGAAATGCCTGCTAAAAGTTTTAATCAGTGTGTGACGGTGATGGATGGATTTCTCTATGTGGCTGGTGGGGAAGACCAGAATGATGCCAGGAACCAAGCCAAGCATGCAGTCAGCAATTTCTGCAGGTAACTGATTATTTATTTAAAAGGGATGGAGAGACCGATTCCATGCAATGCCAGTAGATAGACCAAGCTGGTTTGTGACATGCAGTGTGAACTACCCAGATAATTTATCTAATATCAGATAATTTATCTAATTAACAGCATTGGGAAGGGATGGGTGCTATTCTATGTTAAAGTTTGGCTGAACAAAAATGTGCATCTGAAGTTAAACAAAAACTTCACCATGGTTACACATGCACAGTGAGAACTGAGGAAAACCAAGAAAACTTACTCCAAGTGGAGAAAATAAACAGGAACATAAATAGAAGTTCTGGGATGTTCTAAGGTACCATTAAAATCTACCAAATCAGACAAGGTGAGACTTTTTAAATTTCAATAGCTTCTGATGCCTCACAGAAAGTTCTGAAAAACACCTTTTAGGTATTATAATCTTGACTTTCTATGCACCATCCGCCATATTTTCAACAGCTTCTATACTGTGTTTCATATCCTTTAGCTTTTATATTTATCAAGAACTTAGAAACAATGTCACTGTCTATTGAAGGCTATATTTCTTTTCTACAATGTACTCCAAATAGTACCTCACTTCTGAAATATTACAATTTCTATCTGTAGTCATCCAAGGAGCGCACTGGTGATAGCAAGGTCAGAAGGCTAACATTCAGTAGTAGTCAGATAGGTGATACTAGTTTTTAAATAGTTCAGCTTAAAAGCTGACAGCACACAATAGCTTGAAGCAAAGGCTAGAGGTGAGACAGCTCAGCTTTTTATCTACGAACAGGCTATGGACATGCAATGGCAATACACAGCCATGCTCCTACCAATGCTTCCTTTCCTGCTTCCAGAAGGAACATTCAGGTAATTTCTCCTGAAGACATTGACCAATATGCAAAGTTAATAAATACAGAACCTTCTCTAGATCATTTTTATTGTGTAATCTAGTTTGCCAGGAAAATATCTCATGTAAAGGAGATTATGCCGTTGCTCCCATCCTTCTTTTTAGATAAGCCTCGCATTCTTACAGGGAGCCATGTACTCAGTGCACACCTTGGTGGTGGGGAGAAGGTAAGGGAATCCTCGTGGTCCATGGCTGAATGGGTTCTGCTCCCTATTCTGCCATTAACCTCAAGCATGTAAAGTCACATCAGTATGTCTGTGGGCTTGCTTTCAGAGCTGCAGACGATGATACAGTATGTCAGTTAATAATTATTATTTACTTTCCCATAGATTTTTTTCTTGTGTGATTCTCTGGTCACCACAGCATGCAACAGGAGAAATGTATGGACCTGCTAATGTACCTCACTCACCTCCTTCAGGAGTCATAATTTGCTATTTCCTATTTCAAAATTGCCCATTTAAATGTCAAGGATAGAGAATGTTATTTCAGATAGGTGTGGTGTTAGGAAGCAAAGATGGTCTTTCCACATAATTCTTACTCCATATGAGTGGCAGGGAAAGAATACTTACCATTTAGAAAGCACTACAAAGATGGAAGCCACCTGACATTTTTTAAAACTCTTAAAACTTTTAAAAGAGTAAATTTTGACATCTTTGCTGTAGGTGTAAATTGCAAAAAAACTTCTAAAGTTTCTGTTGTTTGTTGAAAGTATCTCTTTCCAATATTCTAATGAGGTTATTATACAAAGTCAAATTACAGAAAAGAGTCAGATTTACTTTATTGAAATTATACCAGGTTTGAGTGATACAAACACATTTTTTCGTCAATCAAAAACTAAATGTATTTGGAAATTTCACCAGGAATACCAGTTTAATTCCACTGACTTCTGATGGGCTAAATAACTAACTAAAATCTTAGCAACTCTGCAGCTGCAGCAGTAGTGGGACACAGACAGGACTGTAGAATTTAGCAGAGCAGTATGTGAGACAGTTACCCTCTTTTTTTAATGCTTTCAGATATGATCCTCGCTTCAACACCTGGATTCACCTGGCAAACATGAATCAGCGGCGCACCCACTTTAGCCTGAATGTGTTCAATGGCCTCCTTTTTGCAGTGGGTGGTCGCAACTCCGAGGGGTGCCTCTCCTCAGTTGAATGCTACGTGCCTGCGACTAATCAGTGGCAGATGAAGGCACCCCTGGAGGTGCCCAGGTGCTGCCATGCCAGTGCAGTGGTGGATGGTCGGATCCTGGTCACAGGAGGTTACATTAATAACGCTTACTCTCGCTCAGTGTGCATGTACGACCCCAGCAAAGATAGCTGGCAGGATAAGTCCAGCCTCAGCACCCCAAGAGGGTGGCACTGCGCAGTGTCCCTGCTGGAGAGGGTCTATGTCATGGGTGGGTCTCAGCTGGGGGGGAGAGCCGAAAGGGTTGATGTTCTCCCCGTGGAGTGTTACAGTCCTTACACAGGGCAATGGAGTTACGTGGCACCGCTTCAAACTGGAGTTAGTACGGCTGGTGCCTCCACCCTTAATGGGAAAATTTACTTAGTGGGTGGCTGGAATGAAATAGAGAAAAAATATAAGAAGTGCATTCAGTGCTATAACCCGGATCTTAATGAATGGACAGAGGAAGACGAGCTGCCCGAGGCCACTGTGGGCGTATCCTGTTGTACAATATCCATGCCCAACACCAAGACAAGGGAGTCCAGGGCCAGCTCAGTCTCTTCTGTCCCAGTCAGTATTTAAATATGGGTCTAACCAGCAATAAGTAAAAATGTTTACCAGCACAGCAGTATAATTAACCCTTTAAGTAGCATTTTTGTGCTTATATGGAAAAAAAAATCATTGGATTTGCAGCAGTTTTAATAGTGCAAATTGGCCAGTTTTCATGATCTTTAATACAGGTGGTATGACACAGCATATGAGGGATAAGATGAATTTTCTTAGCAGGAAGAGAGAGTTAACCTATAACTGCAGAATTTCATTGTGTTCCTTACTTTGCCACTGACTTACTGTACTATCTGTGGAAAATCGTTTAATTTCTTTGTGCCTTGGTTTCCTTACCCGTAAAATAGAGACAAACTTGCTTCAGAAGATCATCGTGAGGCTTTTTTAATACTGAGTTTTAAACGCCTTCAGAACCCAAAATTAAAGTCAAATATTGCTAGTAATAAATCTCAACATACATCAGAAATGTGATATGTCATTATAAAATTGATTAGTTTTGTTCTATTCTAAACATTTTTTATTTTGACAAACAGAAGGGGAAAAAACCAAAACCCCATATTACAGCATATAGCATGTGCATACTTTTTTTTTGGGGCATTCACAGAAAATTTCTCGACACATTTTCTCCTTCAGAAGTTCGGAAGAGATCCCTGTCTTCTGCCATGAAACCCTTTAATTCTCATATCTAATGCTGTGACATGGCTTTCAAGAATCCAGAAAACACCTTAGCTCCTGTAAGCATTATGGGCCAGCCCCAAGGGTTGCCTTGGGTGCCAGGTTTCTTTCCTGACCTCCCCGTGTACACCAAGGAGCAGACTACCACCCCATCCTCCTCTTCATGCCAGGGAGACTCTCCTGTCACTCCAGGTGGAAGGCATGAAGGCCAGTCAGTATCTATACTCCTGTTCCTACTCTTCCCATCTGTGTAGGAATGTATGTCCAGGTTATCTTCTTGTTCCAGAAGGTCCTCACCAATGCAAGGAGCTAGGACCTGCCACAGCAGGACCAAAATTTGGAAGCTGAGTTCATGCCAGGAGGCTATGGTGTCTAAGAGGGGAGATGCACAGGGCATCCCTCCTACTCAGCATTTTTCTGACAAATTCCCAGTTGAGTGAGGAACAAAGACGGAATAAAGACTGCAGAATCTGCCTCTGAGAGTAGGGTATATGTGTGGAAAGTGGTGAAACATGGGAAAACTGGGTGAAATCGAAGAGGCTTTCCTTAAGAGTACCAAAGAGATACCTTAACACCTTTCTTACCAGGCGTGGGCACAACATCACCCAAAGTAACCTTTTCCTGGGAATACCATTATGTATCTCCTTTTGAAGGCTTTATTACAGGCCTTTTTATGGAGCTTTTATTCATGTTTTTCCAAAGGCTAAACTAATGCTGTGCCTGTTGAAGTCTGTGAAGTTTTCCCAGTGAGTAGAGTGAAGTCTTTGCCCAACTTAGATTACCTTCCAAGAACTTTTCTTCCTAATTTCAGCATGCAGTGGGGGAATTAAGCATGAAACCTAGTCCTATTCCCTTAGCCAAAGGGATATGCAACCCATAATGTCCCCTGAGAATTTGATACCAAAGGACTGCTGTCGGCACAAAATGCCTACACCCTTCTGTTGGGGAAGGAAAAAAGCAATACAAGGAACTAAAAAGATTTAATGTAACCAAGAGGGTAGAAGTTCACTCATCTTAACCAATTCATAGAGGCTTCACATGCAGTTTCCTCAGATTATCATTGACACCTCCAGGCTCCAGTGCCAATGACAAGGCATGCCCTTAGCAATGTTTACAAGGCATCCAGATTTTTATCTCATTTGTAAAAGGGGAACACTATAAAATTGTCTGTAAGTGCAGATATTGTTGAGGCAAGCGTTTTTCAGGACCTACGCTCTGCTCTTTGTAGCTTTGTTGCAGCTACATATTGAGCATCAGCATGAGCGTGACACAGTATTAGAGATGAAGTAATTCACTCTGTTGGTTGGGATTAAACTCCATGGTACTCAGTCCTGTGTTCCAATTCATGTCTGCATCCTGACTATGCAATTTTAAATCCCAAATTCTATATTTGAGTGCTGCGTGTTACTAGAATATACTGCGTTGCAATGACTTTTGGTCAAAGTAGCGATGTCATATAGGTTTGATTAATTTAATTGTCATGCAGTTATCCTTTTTCCTGTTTAATTCAAATGAATAGTAGTTCAAATCCACAGTCACGTAAAAAAAAATGGAATTGTGTAACAGAGTAAGATTACTTTGTCTTATATACAAAAATGCTGTTCTTGCTCATTCCAGTCACCAAAAGCATTCTCGTGGATGAGAGCAAAATTTCTCTTTTCCCAGAGAAAATATGTGTTCGATATGGAAGTATTTAAAAAGCTCTTTGAAAAATCTATCTTCTCCAATAATTTTTTTGTAAAATTTTAATACTATCAGATGAAGTTGATTATCCACCGCCAGTCCAGTGAAGACACACATACACATATCCAATTACAGCTGTATACATACTTCAATTATTTAGTGTTTCTAAGGCACCCATAAGATGGTATTTAGGAATTGAAGAATTTTGGCCTCAGAGAGACAGTGGATGAAATTCTGTCATATGCAGGTGTCTCTTTTCCCCTTTGGGAAATGAGTTCCAAAATGCTATGAATAGTCAGACGTCACTGCACGCTTTCCTCTTTATGAGCCAACACTTCGTATACATCAACAACCATCTTCTGGTTTTGAGTAGAAAGGTATTTGTGAATGATGGGCTAAGTGCAATGAAACCATTCTCTTACTACTTAAAGGGTTAAAAACTTTGGGGGCCAAATCCTTTTCATCTTACTCACAAAAAAGTTCCATTGACTTCACTGGGACTACTGAATAAGATGTACAGGATTTTGAACTCTTGGCCAAATTCTAGCAGAACAGTAGATATAGAAACTTGCCAAAGCTGTCACACCAGGAGGAAGACTGCTTCTCAGCCTCCATTGCCCTTGGCCATGGCATGTCCATAAAGATGTGTCCTAGGACAGGATCCAAGCACCACTGGCATGTGGTCCTTCCATAACACAAATTAGATAGGTACTTCAGGCCAAAAATGTTAGGTAGATTAACAAGTGGTACTGTTATCAGTACAGCACTTCAGTGTGGCTTTATATTAGTTTCTCTAAACATCTGTTTAGGCTTCAACTGCACATTGAGCCAGGATTTGGCCCTTAATATGTGACAATCTCATCTGGACTTAATATTATTTTGATCATACCAATGTACTGAGCAATTTGTGACATTTGTACGTACAATCTTGTTTTGTTAGAACTGTGAAAAAAAGGTTTGTATGTTGTTTTATGGGATGGCATTCTTTCATTGTCTGGTAGTGTATTTACAATCTCCAGATGTTTAATAACAGCACCTCAATTGAACTTGAAAGATTGTATATCCCAAAAAGAAATTTTAAAATGCAGTTTAGGAAGTATAAGGTAATATTAAGTAGAGCAGAGGGCTTCCAGCTGTGAGAGATGCAGGTTGTTAATACACTACAGGAATCTTCTTTAATGCTATACTAATAGTAAAAAATTAAAAATAAAAAAAATTAATATATGCTGTTATCTTCAAAATTCCTTATGGCCATGCATTTTATAGTGAACAACATCAGTGCTTCCAAGGAACTGAAATCTGAAAATAAGCTTTCTTCTCTCTGTGAGTGAACAGTTTGATAATGTTTTGTTTTCTTGTTTATTCATGCTTGTGTGTTACAAGGTTGTGAGGGAGGAACTTACTGGTAGAAGGTTATTCTGAAAGGAAGACTCTGTACTTACTTCTTAATCAAGATGAGATCATGATCATTTAATCTCTTCTTGAAGTTAACCCACAAGGTCATCTGTGGATTGGTCAGGAGTTCAGTAAGCTTAAGTGCCAACTTCTAGCTGATTGAAGAGGGAAGCAGACAAAATTAGCATCAACCACAGCTATGAGGTGTTGAAAAGTGTTTTGTGTTGAGATTTTTGAATGGTAGTTCTTGAAAGAAAAAGTACATGATGAATGAAATGACTCTGTAAGACAATGCTTTGTATTATCCTGACACCTAGATTAGTTGATCCTACAGTTTTAACTCTTTCCAAACCCATGCTGGGTTTAGGGGGAGTTTTTCACTGGTAACAGCTGGGTTTGGAAATTCTAGTTGCAAACCCAACAGTCAAACAAACAGTTGTATAAGCACATGTACCTTCTTGAATTCAGTGGGACTTCTCCTATATACAATTATTCTTGTGTGCTTACGTTTGGAAAATTAAAATACAAGAACTAAATCCATGGGTAGGCAACTATCAATGTCCAATAAAAGCCAACATGGAGGTATTAGGTTGATCCTCAGTATCACCATTCAGCTACCCATTTACCATGCAGGCAATGACATTTTTTGGAGACTGGATTCCCCTGTAAGGATTATTTCCTTTGGGGTGGCTACCCAGTGAAATGCTCCATATGCTCCAAGGGGTTTTGCAGAACACACAGGATGGGAGATGCAAGTGGCTCCTGACAGTAGAAAGAGGAAGATGGAGCCCCTTAGCACAGTCAGTAGACTAAGATTTTGTTCCCATTTTTCAACAATGTTTGAGAAATACAGGCTGGGAGGAAGCACCTACTTCAACACACACCTTTCCATAAGCAGTCTTTCTTTATGTTACCTAACTGAGGTGTTTCTTACGAAAAACAAGACTCTATTTTCAATTGCCTGTAACTTGAATTCTCAGTTGAAGTGAATTTTCAATCCATTTTGACCCAGTTTACCCAACCTGGGAGATCTTTTTCAACTTCTGAAGCTACCTGCTTGGAGAAGGCAGTTGAAGCCAATAGTGGTACTACAGTCTCCTGATGACCTTTTTGCAATGAATCTTCTCATCCTTTTGTTAAAGACCCGCTTTGTATAAGGAATCAAAAACATTATAATGCACAGATTTGTACTTTTACTACTCTGTGCAAGAGGAGGATCTCGTGTCCCTTTTATTTTCTCTTTTCTTGTCCATAACTGAATAACTCACGGGGCACCAAAGAAGATGAGGAGATACAAGCAGTACATAAAAGCTCATCTGTGAATGTAATTCAAAAAATCTCATCACTGGCCACAATAAAGAAAAGGATGCATTCTGCAATGCCTATTGGAAAAATGGGGGTGAAAAATTAATCACTGGTGCTCATTTGCAAGTGTGGCACTGCTCAGAGCTCTGTTCCCAGAAGTTCCCTAACGAATAAAGGAAAATACATGCAATTCTATATAGCTTGTATGAGAGGTTTAGTTAATACCAAATGAGTTTTGCCATGCAAAAGGCTAATATGAGTTCCTTTTTGTCTGAATGAAAATTAAATTTTCAATAAAACTATAGGCAATTAGTAAACTTATGAGGAATACATAGTTGACTTCGGTTGCTAAGAATGGGAACACACACATTTAGATACACTGGATGTTACACTAGGTGCTGCCTTGTCGGTTTTGTTGTCAACAAGAAAAGTTAAAAATATAACTTATTTGTGTAAAGCATTTCCCTGGCTTATAAGTGTTAGACATACTGCTTATACAAATAGGTTTTCTAATTATACACTTTAAGGATGGACTGTGATAACACAAGGGAACATATTTCAACACAAAAAAATCTGTAAGTGCAATGTGAGAATGTTACTACTTAAAAATTAAAATGTGTAGTGCGGCAGTTGTCATTGAGAGGAATAACAGCATGTTGGTATTTTTCATTGTATGCTTTAAATAAATCTGTCGACACACAGCACAAACAAATTATTCTTATTGTAAAATCAGTTGGAAACTGTGAAACTCTCTTTCTGACAAACGCCTGGTTGCAGTTGAAATATGCTTTGTTTTCTGAGCCCCGTGCTGATCCTTGCTTTTATATCAGCTAACTGGAATGCTTGTTACACCCGGGCTGTCAAACCACCTTCACAATAAGCTACACAGTGTGACACTGGAGCCACTTTTATCTTTTTCCTTTTATTACAAGGACAACAACTTAGTTTTTAACAATGAATTTCACAGTCATTTGTCATAATCAAAATGCCTAACAAGAAACGATGGTAGATCACATGTCTGATTAGCAATTTAACATGTTGGTTTAACTTTATCGGAAATAAAAACATTGAAATTTCAAGGAAAAAAAATTAGTCCGAATTCTGAAGAGCAATTAAGTTGTGCCACAGGTGAGGGCGTTTGAAGCACCCCAAAGTATTCCCTGTGTTTTGACACCAAGTGTTTGGTTCAAAGTGTGATGTGGCATTGGGCAGATGTCATGACCTGAAGGGTTACCCGTCCTGCGGTTGTGTAGAAATAGTGACTGTGAATTCCTTTTCCCTAGTAAAGAAAACTTATCAACAATATAACAGCAGTTATATTTAGGATAGATTACTTATATGAGTATATATAACAGTCTTACAAAGCAAATTAGACAGATCTCAGAAGGAGCCAAACCATCCCAAAAGGGGGGAGGCAAGCCAGTCCCAGAGGGAATGCCCAACCATACCAAAAGAAGGGAGGAGAGACCCAAGCTGTAACATAACAGAGAGAGTCTCCCTTCAAAGTGGGGCCCTATCCCAAAGTCTGGCATCAGCTGGGCATCCCCGCTGAGAGTCTAAGAGCTCGTGGAAAGTTCATGTGGGACTCATCTGGGAAGTTCTCAGAGAAAGAGGCTCCATTTGGATAAAAATTAAGAAATTTTTATAACAGAGAGGTTATAAACAGAGATGTGTAGGACATCCTACTCTGAGCAGCCTATAGATGCTGTTAATTTCTATTTTTCACCTGTAACAGCCAATAGGTGATGCTGTTTTCTGTTTTTTCAGAGCAATTTTATTTTTCCAGGCTGTTTTCCACCTTGTCAGGTGATAGTTGCCACTACAGTCCCTTGGTTTTGCCTTATCAGTGGTACCTCAGGAAGTCTCTGGTTTCTAGGTCCCTGGACACACTTTTCAAGGATGTTTGTGATCCCCAAGCTCACAGTCCCAGGCTAGCAAGCCTTTCTCTGTTAGTATTTTTTGGCAGTTTATTCTGTTCAGTAATTTTCCCCTTCTTACCAGGCCACTTTTATGGTATTCGCAGCCGGGTGAGCCAAGGCTGAGCCAAGCCAGGTGAGCCTGCCGGCCATGAACCAGGAGCCATGCACATCTGGAGCAGCATTTTGGGCTCCTTAGGGCACCTGAAAAATCATAGAATCATAGAATACTTTGGGTTGGAAAGGGCCTTTAGAGATCATCTAGGCCAACCCTCCTGCAGTCAGCAGGGACTTCTTTAACTCGATCAGGTTGCTCAGAGCCCCGTCCAACCTGGCCTTGAATGTTTCCAGGGACGGGGCCTCCACTACCTCTCCGGGCAACCCCTTCCAGTGTTTCACTACCCTCACTGTAAATATCTAGTCTAAACCTATCCTGTTTTAATTTAATACCATCACCCCTTGTCCTGTCACAACCGGCCCTGCTAAAAAGATTTTCTCCATCTTTCCTATAGGCTCCCTTTAAGTACTGAAAGGCCGCAATCATGTCTCCCCACAGCCTTCTCTTCTCCAGACTGAACAAGCCCAACTCTCTCAGCCTGTCCTCATAAGAGAGGTGCTCCAGCCCTCGGATCATTCTTGTAGCCCCTCCTCTGGACCCGCTCCAACAGGTCCATGTCCTTCGTATGTTGGGGGCCCCAGAGCTGGACACAGTGCTCCAGGTGAGGTCTCACCAGAGCGGAGTAGAGGGGCAGAATCACCTCCCTCGCCCTGCTGGCCATGCTGCTTTTGATGCAGCCCAGGGTACAGTTGGCCTTCTGGGCTGCAAGTGCACATTGTTGGTTCATGTCCAGCTTTTCATCCATCAGTACCCTCAAGTCCCTCTCGGCAGGGCTGCTCTCAATCCTTTCTTCCCCCAGCCTGTATTGATACTGGGGGTTGCCCTGACCCATGTGCAGGACCTTGCACTTGGCCTTGTTGAACCTCATGAGGTTCACATGGGCCCACCTCTCCAGCTTGGCCAGGTCAGAAAAGCCACTATATGCCTGTGGGTGTGCTCACCTATATATCAAATCTGGAGGTCAGGACTCAGTTGTCTAAATATACCTTCTGCAGATGCTCCAGGTGCTCCAGGGCATCTCAGATGGTACTAGGTGTCAATCAGTGGGCCACCAACTCAATCCTGGAGGAAGGGATTTATTTGGTCTTCTAGTCTCTACCCGACAGTCCAGAAGTGCACGGCTGTCCTGTCGGTACGCTAATATGTCCACTAGTCCTGGCTGCCTTGGGTACCTACAGTGTCTGAAATGCACTGAAGCCATTGTCCAAGAAAGTCTGCTAAATGTAAAATCACTGTGTGATTCTAACTTACTGTAAATGCCCTATATAAAGAAATCATGATCAAAATGTGCTGTTCTTGCCTTCCTGTTTCAAATGCTGATAGAAAGCTACTCAAATGCTAAGTATAAACATTATTTCCATCAGGGAAGAAATCTATTCAAAGTGATGATGTCTGAATCTGGTCCAGGACAGTAGAATCACATGTTGTTATTACCTGATGACTCCTGTGTCCACTTCTGGGCTCCCCAGTAGAAGAGAGATACGGAGCTACTGGATAGACTTTACTGAAGGGCCACAAAGGTGATGAAGGGAGTGGAGCATCTCTCCTGTGGGGAAAAGCTGAGAGAGCTGGAACTGTTCAGTCTGGAGGAGAGAAGGCTCAGGGGGGATCTCATCAATGTATGTAAATACCTGAAGGGAAGGTGCAAAGAGGATGGAGCAAGGCTCTTTTCAGTGGTGCCCAGTGACAGGACCAGTGGCAACAGTCAGAAGCTGAAACACCGGAGGTTCCCTCTGAACATCAGGAAACACCTTTTCACTGTGCAGGCGACTGAGCACTGGCACAGGTTGCCCAGAGAAGCTGTGTAGTCTCCATCCCTGGGGATATACAAAAGCCACCTGGATGCAGTCCTGGGCCCCCACCTCAACCATTCTGTGATTCTGTGGTAGCTGATTGGCAATTTATCAGTGTAAAGAAAGTGGTGAAAACAGTTCTTGGGGAACAACCATATATGTAGAGCCTGCAGCTTGTATTTCACCTGGTTCGAGGTGTGACTCAGAAAGCAAAAGATTTAGGTAACATAGGTTCAGATCTTCTGCCCAGCAGGCATGAAGCATTGGGTTATATCAGTAAATCATTTCCTAACAATCCTCAGACTCTGGACTTGAATCTTTGATTGTCTCAAATGTGTGCATAATGCCGTTGCCGGAAAAAAAGGACAGTGTTGCTTTGCTTGGCATAAAGACATTTCTTTGTACGGAAGCATAAGCTGTAGAAAGAGACCTAGTATAAGCTATGTTATTCATTTACTCTAACCAAAGTTTTACCATTTGTAAGGAAACATAGCCAAGGTCACAGGAGTGTGAGAGGGATTGCAACCTGCTCTCGTCGTGCAGGAAGGGCAGAGCAAGGCTCTCCCTTGGCCTCCTGCCAAGGCTAGTAGCCCACAACTCCTGGCTTCATGGAGGGAGTAAAGCCGATGTGGCATTGCTACATCCTCGCCACAGAAAGACTAAACGTGCTACTGGCGTGAGTCCTTGCTAAATGGCTGCTTCCTGAAGCCAGAGAGGGGTACAGGGAAGATATGTTAAATTTCCAACCAAATCTTCTACAGCAACACAACTATCCGTGATCTCTTCTTTAGAGCAGAGAGTAAAATGATCATCCAGGGCTCATCTGTAAAGAAAATGATAGAAGCTAGCAGTATTACAATTTAGGACCAGTCTCTGAACTCACAGGCCCTTCATCTTCTGGTTCTAATCTTCAAAATAGCCCAAGTAGCTGAGGTGGAAAAAATAATGTTAAGCTATGTTAAAGAATAATGTATATCATTGCTGGGAGCTGAAGCAGAGCAGATAAAAATTCAGGGATGATTTTGAGGAAGCAAAAGGGATTATTTTGCTTCAAAATTTAGGGATGATTTTGAAGAGTCAAGCCATGAATCTGTGTGGCAAAAACTGCTAAAAAGACAGAACTTACAATTTGACTATGATATGAAAGAAAAAAAAAATTTAAGCAAGTCTTGACAAATGCATTTGCCAGCATCACTAGAGTAAAGAACATGGATTAAAGTAAAAATTAGCTGGATCCTTTATTTCTTATAATATTTGCCTTGTTACCTAAGGGTCTGAGAAAACTTATTTTTCTATACTGCAGATACATTTCAGAGCTTACTATGTGAGAATTTTCCTTCAAAACCAGTTAAATAATATAAGTGAAATATCCACTTGGTGAAAGCTGATTTTCTCTAAATAGTCCATAATTTAGCTGCAGGTCTTGCATAGATTTATGGTGTCCATTATACCAACTTAAACCAAATATGTAGAAGCCTATAAATTGGTATGTTTCTTCTTTCTGTGAAATGCTGACAAGGGAAATATGACCCAAGCCTATGGCAATGTATTTTGTTTCACCTGAAGGACACCATGTATTCCTTAATTAGAGCCCCCACGTAGTGACATGAGAATAGCTGTTAAGATCAGTAGAGTCAGAATTTTGCTGAAGTCAATCAGAAACAGCCAAATCAAACAGATTGCTTTTATTTTGTGTTGTTTATGTATGGGATTATTCTGAGTCAAACAGGGAATTTGTTGAAGTTACTTTTCTAAACAAAGAGAAAAATTCAGACTAAAAGTCTCGCAGCCTGTAACTTGTGTTATCACTTAAACCAGCCACAGAATGAATCATGACTTCTCATTCTATGGTCAGTAATGCCATACAGTGCAGATGGTTATATGGGGAATATCTTCAATATGGCAGCACTCCAGAATAGCTGCTCAGATACCATGAATGCTGTGGTGCTTTCCTCGTCTTGCTCAGCCCAGGTTAATGTCAGCAGAGCACTTCCATTTCTTGCCTGTAGTCAAAGACACACTGCTTACCCAGTAAGTTAAATTCAAACTTTAAGTTCAGCACCCGATCCTCATGCATTCCCAAACCAGGCATCACCAAAACAAGCATCACTCACACGGGATCTTTTCTTAAGGACTTTTGCTCTGCTGAGTTGTTTCGGGAAGGAGACACTGGGGGGCTCCCTGCTGAGGCGGGCAGCTGGGGGGCAGCTGGAGACAGTACCCTGGGGAAGCAGCCAGAGCTGAAGAGTCTCTCTTGGCATGGGCATGGTGCCATGGCCATGGTGCCATGGCCATGGGGAGAAGCGTGACCCAGCAGAAAGCTCACGGCAGTAACGGGGAAGGCAGAGGGACAGCCATCAACCCCTTATTTCAGCTAGCAATGCTGGTGGCAGAGGGGAAGGGGGAGAAAGGGAAGAAGAACATCAAAGGCAATAGTCACATCACGTAAAAAACTGTATTTCAACAGTGGCCTGCCCACTTCCCTTGTCTCATGTCCACCTAACTGTCCACCAGTGTTTTGGGAGAGGAGACTGGTAACTCTGGAGGATCCCAACGGGCTGGTGCAATGTTCTGAAAAATGCAGGAGATTTCAAAGGAACAGTGAACGTTGCTGGTGCAATGACCTGAAAAAATTCAACAAGGTTGAGCTGAAAGATTCCAATTCATTAAAATCAACATACACAACAGGAGGGGAGGTTTGACAACATTTTCATCAGGAAGAGTCTTCTCAGGTCCAGGATGAACTTCTGGTCACCACAAGAGAGCATCGGCCCTGCAGTCACAGTGGAAAGGACACTCAGCCTTGACTGGGGAGGACGTATGTCTTTCGTCTTTTCAGCTGGCACCAGGAGCTTGGTTTGCGTGTTCCAGATCTGTGATGTCACCACCAACCTACCTGAAAGTTTCCCTTTCTCAGTCTCCTCTGTCAGAGCTGTTCCAGTTTGAATAAATAATGTCATATTTACCAACCTTGGAGAGGGAGGGTGAACAGGGTTTTTTTTCTGCCTCCCAAGCCCGTGCCCTAAATGCTGGTATTGCGGCTCAGGACAAGTTCTTGCAAGAACAGTTTTTGCTTTTGTCCCAGTGCAGCATGGATACATTTTTTAAATTACCGAAGTTTAGCAGATGGGAAAAACTGTTCTTTCCCATGTTGCTGGGAGAACGGTGCAGCCAACAGATTCCTGGCCCAGCTGCTGCCCTGAAGCTGTTACGCTGGTCGCTGCACACACTTGAGAGTTCAGCCAATGAATTATGGCTTGCTATAATAAGAATGTTCTGCTTTCCATTAGATCACACTCGCTGGAACAATAGCAAATGCACTGAAGCAGCCAATGCGGCCGTCGGTGACATTTCAGGGTCTCTTTGCTTCATTGCTGGTGTCAAACAAGTTCTGGCAAAAAGACGTCTCAGTCACACTGTCTGAAGTGGCAGATCAGCTCTTCTGAAGGAGAAACAGACGTGCCAGGCCACGTGAACAACTCAAACTCCAAAGGAATCTTAGCAAAAGCTGAAAAAAAATGAAAGCAGAGTTCATAAATCATGTATCCAAACTCAAGGCAGAGCTCTCTTGCGGTGTTATGTGAGTAATAAATAACACCCAAAGCTGTTAGCAGCAGCTTGAATACTTCTTTATCAAACCACCCTTTGAAACAAAAGATACGCCTATCTCCTGGACTGAAATTGTTGCAGGGAGTCACAGAAAAGAGACTGGTTCACCCAGCAGAAGCAGAGCAAGAAGATATGGCAGTCTGGGTCACACTACCAGAAGTTGGATCCATTTTGTAAGAGAAATGACCATATGTCTTTGGAAAGCCAGACCACTTAGAAAAGGCCAGATCAGTCATGCAAGTCATGAAACTGAGTAGTCGCAGGCACTAGCTGCTGGGTAACCTAAGTGTTTTCCTATCTGCCACTGCTCCTTTGAAACACTGAGGGCAACTCAAGGTCAGGAAGCATAAATTTAGGTGTCTACGATATGCACTAGATGTTAAACCTCCAGTTATAGGCAATACAGCCAAAGGTGCAATATCAGCCAATACAGGCATATAAAGTGATTTATTCAGTCACCCACATGGTCCTACTTTAGGATGACCTGAGCTGCTCCTTAGGCTTTGCTGACTGTGTTGGCTAGAGAGAAGATTCGCACAGAAATGTCCAGCACCGCCTGAGCACTGGGAGGGTGTCCTGTCTGGCACCTGGCCATCCCAAAAGGACATGGGTTTCCCCTGTGTTGTAAGTGCTAGCCACATGTCTCAGACTTCTGAAGTACTTCAAATGGCACCAACATTTAGGCAACTCCACTGAGCCATTGATCTCCATACTCAAAACACAGACAGCAAGCATATTTCTATGTATACCTACATGTAGACACACTAATTTAAGGGCCTCCGCCTTGAACTGAATTCCACCTAGATACTATGTATCTTTCTCTGCACTTGAAGATTTCATTGGCTTGAAGTTTTGTTTTAAGGCTGTTGTGTCTTTTAATTGTAGATGCCCTCATGCTTTGTTTCACTCACTTGAAATACTGTTCAGCAACAGCTCATGTTCTTAAGCCTTAACGGGCTGGTGCAGAACAAATACACGTGCACGCAAGTAGCTCGGTGTTCAGAGACTGCGTTTGAACCTTCCTAACTCTGGCTTACTTGTGTTTTGCAAGAAAGTCCCTGGAAGGCAGCCCTGTGGCCCTCCTGCAGGGTACAGAGACAAAAAATGGTTGAGTAGTTATGGGTGAAGCAGGAATGCAAGTGTGTGAGAGCACAGAAAAAGCAGTAAAGTGAGGACAAAGGAATGGTCAGTCCTGATAACTGAGGACATGAATGGAAGCAGTCACACTGGAAAATGCTGAGGAATGAGTTGTTCATTTACATCATGACCAGAAGGCCTGTGCTCCCTCAGCAAGAGAATGACAACAAGGAATGCACATGTGTCATCTGCTGTCCCACCAGGAATATGAAGGTACCCAATAAGAGGAATCATGGATGACAGTCAGCAACCTTGCTGGAGATTTATGGAGAATGAAGCTTTTGAGGATGAAATGAGGACCTGGCACTCACTGTTCATCATTCAGTGTAGGACTCTCAACCAAATTCTGGACAGCATCAGCTTGGGAGTGATTGTTTCAGTTCATTTGTTTTGAAGCTTTTCTCCCAGCCTGCATTACTTGTTTTGTTTTTCCTGGAATGAAACACAAACAAAACCTGCCTGCCATTTGAACTGCTCTGCTGATGAGTCACTGACCCACTCCACGGCTTTGAGCAAGCAACTAGCTCACTCGCTATCTCAGTTGTGCCTTCTGAAAAACAGGGTAATGAGTTACGCTTTGCTGATAATGAAAAAGTGAACATGAATGGAATTGTTCCCAGAAAGCAAATTACTAAATAAATATGCATTAACAAGTGATCCTAAGATGAGAACATGCTTGTGGGAGCAACTGCATTTTCACTAAGGCCAGTCTTGAATAACGCCCTGCCTCACCGTGCTGGTTTCAGCTGGGATAGAGTTAATTTTCTTTATAGTAGCTGGTATGGGATTATGCTTTGGATTTGTGCTGAAAACAGTGTTGATAACACAGGGATGTTTTAGTTGCTGCTGAGCAGGGCTTGCACAGAGCCAAGGCCCTTTCTGCTCCTCACCCCACCCCACCAGCGAGTGGGCTGGGGGTGCACAAGAAGCTGGGAGGGGGCACAGCCGGGACAGCTGACCCCAACTGACCAAAGGGGTATCCCACACCATAAGGCGTCGTGCTCAGCATCTAAAGCTGGGGGAAGAAGAAGGAAGGGGAGGCCGTTCAGAGTGATGGCATTTGTCTTCCCAAGTCACCGTTATGGGTGATGGAGCCCTGCTTTCCTGGAGATGGCTGGGCACCTGCCTGCCCATGGAAAGTGGTGAATTAATTCCTTGTTTTGCTCTGCTTGCATGCGTGGCTTTTGCTTTACCTATTAAACTGTCTTTAACTCAACCCATGAGTCTTCTCACTTTAATCCTTCCAATTCTCCCCCCCATCCCACCAGGGGGAGTGAGCAAGCGGCTGGGTGGGGCTTAGTTGTCAGCTGGGGTTAAATCACAACACTTAGGAAACGCTGAGAGTCACCATGACAAAACACAAATGGTTACCGCGGTTATTAAGGTGATGGTGACTCTTTTCATTCAATGATATCGCAGGGATCAGCAGAAGATACAGCCATTTCTGGGTTTTTATTTCCTCCTAGTTTTGTTGTCCGTGGCTGCCCCTCCTGCAGGTACAGCTGTATCCTGCTTCTCCATCTCCTTCCACAAACAACCAAGCAACTGAGCTTAACCGGGCAACTTTTTAGCGGGGAGTATGTTTTACAGACATTCTCATAACACAGACCTTTGATTTTAGAAGGAATACCACCAGCATTCACACATTCAGGACAGAACCAGTATGGTAATGTACTCTCATTTATTTACTTGCATTAGCATAAATTTTACAGACTTTGGTTTGTTGACTAAGACTTTTACTGTGCACAACAAAGAAATACCCTGACCCGAAGAACTTGGACTGGGAGCCATAGAATCATAGAATCACTTTGGTTGGAAAAGACCTTTAAGATCCTCAAGTCCAACCTTTAACCTAACCCTGCCATCCCACCATCAGATGAAAAGCAACAGGAAACAGAAGACAATCGATCCTAGGCAGCAGTCTCAGCAAAGCAACCACTCGGCCATCATCAGGACTTCAGCAGGACTTCAGGGGACTTCCAGAGAAAAGAATGAGGTGATCTGAGGTGTTTATAATGACTTTTTCAGAGAAGAGAGAGTGGCTGTGGGGGAAACCACCAAAAGTGCTTGTTTGAAAATGATCAAGTTGGAAATGGAAATTTGCATCATAAGCTGATCAGAGGTAGGGCTTTACCACTAAATGCTGAAAGGGTTATTTTAGAAGTTGTTTTATCTGAGCAGTCACAGCACATGGAGGTGCTTATTCATGGGAATAAACAATTCTGTGAGCGGTAAACCTGGTGAAGCCTTGTTTATTTTGAACTAGTGTCTTATTTTCTTACCCACCCAAGACAATAACCTGGACAGCTCTCCTGGCCCTAAAGCTCTGTATGACTTTCTCCTCACCTCAGCAGTATGCTCGTTTTCTTCTCACGTCCTCTACATACCAGCTAGGTGAAGGGCAGCATGAGCTCCCTCCACCGCGTCCCGGCAAGGGGCATGTGCTGGCTGGCAGCCTGATACCCACAGTGACTGGTCCCACCACTGCTGGTGAGCAACCACTTCAGCTTTTGTCTCATTAAATTTCCTTTCTTCTCTAGAGCTGGTCTTCAGAAGTCGTGTAGAGAATTCCACTACTCCATTATTCTTCACCTCTGCCAATCATCCTAACTAAGGAGCAAAGAGAGAAAGGCACTCTTCGTCCATGATTCATCCCATCCCAAAATAGACATCTAAATCAGGTCACTTGAATCATGGTTAAAAGTGCCAACTGGTCTCCACTAACTGTAAGGACAACCTAAGGTGACTATCTCAGATGAAGACACTGATACTATAGAAGTCTAAAATTAGGTGAAATGAATACTACCCTCATGCCTTTGAGCTGTGTGTCACGCTACTGCACAACGTTGGAGTGTGGCAATTGGTTTAAAAGTTATTAAAGTGGGACAGAAGAATGGACGTTGTGATCACCGAAGCCTTCCTTCATCTCGCTGCTAGGCTGAAAAATCAAAAAGTATTGGGGAAGAGTGAGAAAATAAAAATGTATTTGTGCATATTTTCACAGGGGAAGATGCTACATTCAATTAATAAATTATTTGTTGTGTCACTCAGTCTGTTCCAGATTCCATGCCTGTACATCAGGTTTAAATATTTAAGGTCTGATCTCCCACCTAATTAACTGCATAAAGCTGCACCCAACAGTTCCTGCATAACATTCACAAAGTAGAGAATGTATGGGAAAAGATAGCATATCTCAAATTGAGACAATTTTTTTCTTTGAAAAAACAAATTCAGAAAATTATATTTATCCCTTCAATAGCTTAAAGAAATGTTGAGCTTCTATACAGCAGGTTTTTCAGTCTTCAAGTCATTCTCTGCCAATTTTTGAGCTCTCTCCATCTGCTCAACAGCCCCTGCATGTGTGAGTGGTCAGGGCAAGGCACCCCAGTGCTGGTGTCACCACCATCTTCCCAGCGGTTAAAACCACCGCACGTTGTTTGACAGCAAGTACCAACAAGTTGTTCTAGTCTACAAAGGTGAAGTTAGTTCACTTACCTTTTTGTCTTTTGCAAGCTTTTCCAGGAATTAAAGCATATTCTTCCAATCATAGATAAAGAAAGAAGGTGATGAAAGAAAGATGAAAGAGAAGTCACACAAGACATAAATGTTCCAGCAAGAGGAGAATATTTAATTGTTCTGTGTTAGAAAACAGAAGAAAAAAAAAAGCCATTAACTTGTAAAGCACCTTGAAACTTTCTCTTGCATGCCCCCTTTTGAGGACAGCCTGAGTTTCTACATGCCTCTGTTTCTCCAAGCCTGGACCTAGCCTGCAAAATCCCCGCTAAGGGCCACCATGAAGATGCAAAAGTGCCCCACAACTCTGAATCTGTTTCTCAACACAAAAAGTCTATTTTGTGCAACTTCATTGTGAAAAGATGCCCTGAAACACATAGTTGTACAATAAATGCTCACCACTTACCTTGCAAGTGAAATCCCTGGACAGCTGGGGTGGGGGCACCTTCCAGCATCTCCTGTACACCACTTCTGATATGCAGCCCAGGTTGCCACATGCCCATGTGCACAATTTCGGTGACCGCTCAGCACTCGTGTGTGCGCCATCCTTGCAAGGGGAAAGTGAGGATCAGAAAGATTTCACCAAGACTCCCAAATTCCTGGTGGAGTTGGGAGGTAACACCCACCCCCAGGCTCGGCCATCTCATGTCACTTCACCCTGTCAGGAAACGCAAGCCCCCAGAGCCAGCAGAAGAGACCACTTTGCATCCTCCTCCCCTCCCCTCCATCCCCTCCAGCTCTGCCTCCCACAGGCACATGTGTCCATGCAGCTGGATGGAAAGCCACATCATGACCCTGAGCCAGATAACAGCTCGTGGGTTTTTTCCCACTGGCTGAGATTTCAGCCGGATCAATTCCTCTGTTGTTCAGACCAGGCTTGTGCAAACTCAAGGGAGAGGGTAGGAATGAACAGGTGAGGGAGGCAGTGCTTCATCTTTTAGCACCAATTCTGGCTAATGTCAGCTTAAAAATGTAATTCCCGCCTCTGAACCAACTTCTCAGCCCTCTCAGAGCAGCCCTTTTCAGCTTTTTCTCCATGAATGTGGAGGGCACGTGACTGCTGCTGTAACTGGCCCATGCAAGTCATACGGTTTGCAAATAGCAGCAGTTGTTCTGAACTGGAATGCAAACTGAAAATGCCAGGAGAGGAGACTCTGAAAGTATTCACTTCAGAAAAGTCACCAGGTTTTTGAAAAGCTAAATGAAGCAGTCAGCTGCCTGCGTTGCATGGGACTCCTCCTGGCAGCCCCCAGGGCACACGGGCTGGTCTTTGGTGGGACTGGCAGGCAGAGGGTGAGCCGAAGCAGCCAGCCTCGTGGGCTGGCCCCTCTGGATCCAAGCGCAGACCTGCCAAAGCTTCTCAAAAGCTGGGGATCTTACGCTTTCCACTCTTCCAGCTCTGCTGCAGAAAGCCCGAGCTGCCAGCTGATGGGCAGCCAGCACAGCAAGGCTGTGTCCTGCCCACCACACCAGCCCAGCAGCCAAGTCACCTGCCACAATCCCGGGGGACCCCTCTGGTTTGAAGCATTGGTCAAAACAGGCATGTTCCTATGAAACATTTGCAACGAATCTGCAGTTTCCCATGAAAGATCAATCTTTCAGCAAATTCCCCCGGCTGCACCCCCCAGAGCCCCAGCCCAGTGGCCAGGGTTTCTGTGCATGGAGGGATGAATGGGAGAGGGAAAGCTTTGGTGACTCTCCAGCATCAGAGGGCCACAATGCCAAAGGAGCATCTTCTAAATCCTGGGGAACTGGCCCACAGAAATCCAGTTCAAGTTGCTGGGTCCACTGGGAGTTGCAGAAAACTGCCATTTTGTGGCATTAAAGATTTACAGGATTTCAAGAAGTTGAAACAGAAAAAAAATAGAAAAAATGAGTGCATTCCTTATATTGTGTTAGAAAGACATGCAGTTTAATAAAATGAAGACTTTCTCCAATGTCTTCGGTACTGTTTCTTATTAGCCTGGTGAAGGAGCGTCAGCTTTCTTCTGCCGATAGCATAGCAGAGTTGTGCAATGACGGTCTGCCCCGGCGCCACATGGATCTAGGTGTTACACGTTCAGTACATCATGCAAATACAAAGTTATTGGTTTGCTAGCAAGTTTGCTCATGTGAAATGGGGCCAACAGAGGATGACTGGACAGAAATTATAGGGACCTTTCACATTATAGAAGGGCACCTGGCACATGAGATGCACCATAGCCTGAGACCTGGGACATTCAGCAAATCTAGAATCATGTTCCAAATTAAGTTTTCAACTTTAAACTAAAATACCCTGAGATTTTATTTTTTGGAGAGGACTGTTATTACATGGATAACAGTATAGAGAGCTTTTCGCTCCATTATTTTAATTACGCTTCAAGTTGGTAGTGACTAAGCAACTTGACAAATTCCCATTCCCCACTCTGCAAAATTATAGTAGATTTGGGCCATATCGGTCCACGACACGTGTATAAGGCACCTCGGTGTGTGCTGCACATTGCCAGGGGCAGGAGAGACCCAGACAAGCCGCTCTCCCCCCGAGAGGGCTCCCGGGCCAGCCTGGACCTGTGCTGGTGAACTCATGGGAAATGATGCTGCTACCCCACGACCTCCCCGTGAGTACTCTGAAGGCTGCTGTGGCCTCTCTCTGTACACCCCCTTCTCCCCCCAAACAGAAATGCACTTTGAAAAGAAAGTCACCTGAGTTTAATTCCTGAAACTATTTTTTCTCCTGAAACTATTGTGCAAGCTGTGCTCCCTGGAAGTACCAAAATTCTGTTTACATCTGCATTTTCTGCTTGAAGCTTTTGGAAATAATTTACAGTGCAGAGGATTAAAATAAACCAACTCGCTAGCCAGAAGAGAAACAATCATCCCTTTTTCTGTTTTAGATTGTCTCCTACCTCTCTTGGTAAGAAAGTGGCAAAGTCAGTGGCAAATTTGATCTATTGATCCAAATGAGGAATTAAAGTCATTTAGGAAGAACAGGTGCCATCTGGAAAACAAGCAGAGAGCCTAAAAATAATTAAGGCTAAAGGTATTCATTTATTCATATTCCAGAAGGCTGCCTTTTGGACTTTCCTGAAGATAATACATTAACATTAGGATGAAATGTTGGCATGCTGCCCAAATTTTTCACCTGATACTGAATTACAAGCTACAGATGCTGAGTCAGCAATCTTTTTTATTAGCTCAATGACATTGCTCAATGATGGAGACCAGCCTAAGTTTTACAAAGATAAGAAATGGATGAATTTCCTCCCAGAAGAAGTCCCTCTCTTTCTGGCTTCATTTGGTGATACATCAGCAGAAAACCAAAATGAATTGACAAAAAGGATCTGCTCATTTGTTTTCTTCAAGAAGATTTGATCCTTTTAGATGATTCCAAATAGCATCATACTGGGTCTCTGACTACCAAGGAATCGGAGACCTGATTTTCATAGCACTGCTGCCATGTAGTGATGTCGCTTACCATGATAAACAGGCCATATTGGTTATATATAACCATAGTATGGCCAAACAACAACTACAAAGAAACACATCCCCAAATTTTAATTGTTTTCAACTCCAAGTGGTCCGAGATGGAAGCAGAAAGTGGAGATTTTAGGGGAGCCCAAGAACAGCTATTTGGTTTGGATGGAATTAGTCAGGTTGACAGAAGCAACAGGGAACAGGCTACGTTTTGGGTTTAGTATGAGAATGTATTGGGTTTCTGTGGCAAGGTCTTGGTAGTGTGGAGGCTACAGGGGTGGCTTCTCTGAGAAGCTGCTAGAAGTTTTCCCTGTGTCCGCCGCTGCCCAAGGCCAAGCCAATCAGCGACAATGGAAGCGCCTCTGGGATAACATATTTAAGAAGGAAAAAAACCGGCTACGGCTCAGTAGCCGGAGAGAGAAGAGAAGTGAGAGGATGTGAGAGAAAACAGCCCTGCAGACACCAAGGTCAGTGAAGAAGGAGGGGGAGGAGGTGCTCCAGGAGCCAGAGCGGAGATTCCCCTGCAGCCCTGGTGAAGACCATGGTGAAGCAGGCTGTCCCCTGCAGCCCGGAGCAGATATCCACCTGTAGCCTGTGGAGGACCCCGGGGGCCCAAAGGGAGGAGGCTGTGACCCCGTGGGAAGCCTGTGCCAGATCAGGTTCCTGGCAAGACTTTGGGACCCGTGGGGGGAGGAGCCCATGCCGAAGCAGGTTTGCCGGCAGAACTTGTGACCCCACAGGGGACCCAACGCTGCAGCAGTCTGCTCCTGAGGGACTGCACCCCGTGGAAATTATGGACACACGCTGGAGCAGTTTGTGAAGAACTGTAGCCCGTGGGAAGGACTCACATTGGAGAAGTTCGTGGAGGACTGTCTGCCGTGAGAGGGACCCCACGCTGGAGCAGGCTCAAGGACTTCTCAGCTTCTCATGCTCTACTGACTGAGAAGGTTGGAGACTCACAAGCTGGGAGGGGACACAGCCAGGACAGCTGACCCCAACTGACCAAAGGGATATCACACGCCATATGGCGTCATGCTCAGCATCTAAAGCTGGGGGAAGAAGGAAGGTGGGGACATTCGGAGTGATGGCGTTTGTCTTCCCAAGTCACCGCTATGCATGACGGAGCCCTGCTTTCCTGGGGATGGCTGAGCACCTGCCTGCCCATGGGAAGCAGTGAATGAATTCCTTGCTTTGCTTTGCTTGCGTGCGCGCCTTTTGCTTTACCTATTAAACTGTCTGTATCTCAACACACGAGTTTTCTCTTTTAGCCTTCCAATTCTCTCCCCCATCCCTCTGTGAGGGACTGAGTGAGTGGCTGGGTGGTGCTTAGTTGCCGGCTGGGGTTAAACCATGACAAAAGCCTTAGGTGACCTTTCAAGGAAGGATAGCTTGGGAGGTGCCTTTTCTTTTAAACTAACCTCAGCAGAAAAATGAAGAAACAGTCAGATAAGTGTTAAAATGAGTGATGAATCCACACATCAGATAACTGACCCAGTTTTGAAATAATACCATACTTCATTATTTTAGACTGAAAAACAGGACTGTTCAAAACTTAAGGAATTAAAACAGCTCCAACTGCAGCCAATGGAAATATTGTCTTTGACTTCAATAGAAACAGAAAATGTCTTGAGTTAATCTGCAAAAATGTTGAAACACTGGAGTGATTACTAGTTGCTGCCAATCATTAGCTTTCCTCCTTTTCCTCCAACTGAATGATATAAAATCATTCATGGGCAGTACCTGTCATTACCATGTATTTATTTATTTGCTGTCTAGCTTCATAGTTTCTCTACAGACTTTTGAGAGGAAGAAGAAACACTGATCTGTTTCCAGAATCTATGATAGGAAAACACCCAGCTAAATGAACAAACAACAAAACGGAGAAAGAAAGCCTGCCTAGGTCCTATGGAGATGGCAAGAGAGATTGCTGGTATCTCTTGGAGGGAGCTGAGAGAGGAGCTTATAAAATATGCAGATTGCATTGACCACCTTCCCTTAGAGCAAAGCCTCGTTGCTGCTGTCTCACTGGCTAATCTGTCATATTGCAGCCCCACCTTTACCCACTTATACCCACTCTGTGAAAGACAAATCCGATCCATAATGACAAATAAAAATAAGATGTATGTGCAGCATGATGCGGAAGGTGGACTGTGCATGGACAGAATTTGGTTGTTTGTTATTCAGGGGTAGTGGCACTTTACCACAAAGTGGATTAACCAGCTCACCACTGCTCTAAAGATCATGTTTCCTTTTTCCACCTCTTCCTTTCCCTAGATCCAGACCAAATCACACCATCCTATCCCGTCCTTTGCATTAGTTTTGCTGCTCTTCAGTACGTTCATGCTTTGAGTCAACTCTATATGCCATCACAAATGATTCACCTTTTTTCCAGTTTATTATTCTTCTTGATTCCAGTGAATTGAACTGGCTTGGTGCAGGATCAGAAAACACAAGCTAGTGCATGTGAGGGGAGGAGGGCCAAGGCATGAGGAGAGCAGGGAGAAGGGCACAGAGCCTCTTCCTTTATGTGGAAATGAGCTGTTAGACCATCTCAAGCCCAAACATGTAACTTCACCTGTGGCAGACACTTTAACTATTTATTATGTGCCCTGTAGACTTAACAGCCACCTGCAGCCTGCCAGTAATTACATAGCCTGGCTCAGACGATTGAGCAATAATGTGATATATGGTGAACATAAAGAACTCCAAGAGAAAACTATCTTGGAGACCGGATATTAAATGTGTTTAGAGGCCTAAAATGTAGAGTAGCATCCACTGAGGTGCTTCCAAAGCACTTAGCTATCCCTTGAGAGCTCTGCATGTCTTTCTAGTTGTAGCATCTTTGTCTTCGAGAACCTGGCCCTCACCTCCACACAACCTCCTTAGTCATTGAGGACCATGTCTTGCTTTCTACAACACAGTCTGAGAAACAAGTGTGGTAACATCACCAAAGACACAGCAGCCTATGGTCCATGGCTACTTCTTCCAACAGCAGTGGTCACACAAGTCTGTGGGAGCAGTGGTGAGACAGTGGCTGGCAGAGCCGTTCCCTCACACAACCAGGAGAAAGCAGAGCTATTGAGCTCATAATCCACCCATTCTTCAGGACCTGAAGCTCTATCCTGGAATACAAGCTGCCAAAGAAAGATACAAGTGGGTTGTAAAATTATTTGAATACCTGAGCTACTCAATGGAAAGCCAGCATTTCCTTTTTTGATATAGTTGGTCTATTCGCAGATTGGCATTTCAGCTTCATTAATATTTGCTGAGCTAGCTAACAGCGTGTTTTACTCTTGAGATGCCTGGAACATGCTTAGGCTTATTAATAAATCTAATCTTCTGCTACATATAGTAATAAACAGGTTTCTACTTGGGATTTTGAAAAACTATTTCATGATTTAGTTAAAGCCTTTTCCTTGGTGGAGTGCCACAGAATTATACAGCTCTTATGAAAAGGAAGATTAGAGCAGACTGGTGGAACTGGAGCCATGAGAAATTTGAGAAGAACAAAGGTTTCTCATGGGATAATCCATATGACCAAAAACTGTGTGCATGCATACACCAAAAGGGAGATTATAAGGTACCATAAATCTCATATCAAAGCCCAAGAAGAACATAACTAGCATTAGACTGGATTATTTTGAGCATGGAGTCTTTTGGCTGTATCTGCTGTTCTTCCTTCTAGCTCTGCTGCTACACGACTAGAAGAGCCCACACTAAGTAACTTTGCCTCCTTCTCTGCCCCTTTGCACCACCATGCATAGATCTGTGCAGGGCACAAACTCTGCCAGCAAGGCTGCCTTGGTGCTGCTCTCTACAACCCTAGTTTTGGAAAGAACCAGGTGGCAGCAGCTTATCCCACAGGCAAAACCTGGGAATCCTGGTGTCAGCGCCACGGACCGTGGGAGCGCTGTGGGTTTGGCAGGCAGATGTTTGCTTCTTTACACAACTGTGCAAAGTACAGTTCTTGTGATAAAACATTACAGTACACTACAGGTTTTGGGGGGCAAGGGTTACATTTCCCCTAGTCTTATCTTGGTGCCTGATGCATTCTTTGGCAGAAATGAGGATTTGGACAAAGATGAAAGATATGGATGTGAACAACTGGGTTACCACATGGAGGCCGTATTACTGTTACTGGCAGATTTAGCAAGGGTTAGAAATGTGAGGCATATAATCATTTACAGGCATAAGAGAGAAACCAGGCAGTTATTTTCTATAAACCTCAAAAACTAGAACAATGGAGCCTTGGGGGATTTAGTAATGCGAAGCACAGTTTGGGTTCCAACCCTTACCTCACCTGCTCAGCTTTAACTATTTCTTCATAGTCGAAGTAAAAATCTTCTTGAATGCCACCTGAAAGGCATATATGTATTACAGAGCCCGAGCTGAAACAGGGAAGATAAACAACTGAAATGTGAACCTTGTGCAAAGCAAGGTTATAAACACAGACTCGATTAAATAGTCATAGCACTATTTTGAAAGCATTTTGCTGGAGTATCTTTATTATTTTATGATCATAGCTTTAGTATCAGCTGTTGAATGGCCAGGAGAGTACAGTTTGCCAGCCCTCCCAAGGGAGAGACTCTGAGCAGGGGTGAGGACACAGCACACGCTTCATCTGCCCGCTCCTCTGACCTTCTGCACGGGAAGATCAGAAGGTCACCAGCCCTCTCCGAGTCCCACGTCAGGGGTTTGCCAGGGAATATACAGCTCGGACCCACACGTCCCTCAGACATCCTGACCTTTTCACACACATCTACAGTCCTTTTTGACCCAGTGCTCTCCCCTGCACTTCCCAGTCACTGGTGCTTCTTGTCTTAAACTCCTTTTTGGTTTGAAGCCCACCAAGGATGTGGTTTCACGAGCGCTTAAAGGCTGGTGTAGGGCAGGGATGCCACTAACCAGTTCCCGGCTCCTGTTAGCTACTTTCTTAGGCGGTAATGTCGTGGCAGACCTTACAGGAAACTGCAGCTCTTACTCTAAGGTAACTGGATCAACCCCTGGAGCTGGGGGTCTACAGTTAAGGTAAGCAATAATTATTCTAGGTACTTAAATTAAGCATCCTGGAACCCACCCAAAGCAGCTTGATATCGCTGCTCCTCAGCTTGTCTACCTGTACATTAAGGTCCCTTGCCAGTTCCTCAGAGGTGCTATAAATAACAACATATTAAAAAAGTGCTGTAACACTAAGTACTAGGCCAACTTTTAAAATTGTTTCGATTAGTCCACTTCTTAGAGAAATCTCACAAAAGGCATACCCCATATCTTCTGTTTGACTTCTCTTTGAAATGGGATCTCCAAAATGTTTCAAACTTCCCTCTGGAAGAGAGACCCTGAGAGGTACTTGTCTGGTGGAAACACCTTGGAGGTATGAATGGCGACAACAGCTACCTACAAAGAATATGTTATAACAAAGGCTGAGTTCCTCTCTCAGTGTTCTCCTTTTCCAAAGTTTCTTCTTCCTATTTTGATTTTGCACTGATGTCTGCCTAAAACCTTTAGAACATCACCAAACAAGCAATTTCATCAAAGAGATAAGGTGAATGCATTTCCAGTATTTTTCAACTTTTCAGTAGAACTTTACGCTCCTTATAAAGCGGCTTATATACAATATAAAATATGAAGTAGATGAGATGAAAATACTTTGTAATTAAAGATTAGGAGATATGCTTGCAACTGAGAAAGGCATAATTGATCTCCAGAGATGATTCAGTATGTGATTACTAGTGGACTATTTTCTCCAATCCTGCTCCTTAATGTATCCTGTTTTTTCACTATATTCCTGAAAAAAATACTTCGGTGTAGTATCATGTCTGAAAATAAGATTAGCCTCCACTACCTATCAAAAGCCAGAGGAACTAAGGTATGGCACTCAACAGAAATTTGAGATTGCTTTTCAAGAGTTTTGTAATGGCCGTGGCTAAGTAGTACTACTAGAAAAGTCTGTAAGCTATTATTTTTCTTGCCATGTGAAGAGTGGGTTAGCCTCTAAGGAAAATGATGTCCTGGTTATTAGAAAAATACCAAAGGGTATTTGCTGACTGCCTCAGTCTTTCTAACTAGATGCAGTTCTTGAGACTAAGCTACTGTCTGGGGCTTAGTACTTTGGACAAAAATCAATAGAAGAAAACTTATGTATAATCTTTTTGTAACCATCCCTGCTTCAGATTGACAAGAAGATTAAGTGTCCAAATCAGATCTTTTTCTGAGACTCTGGATTTAACTTAGGGGCTTGGAAAGCTTTTGTTATAGTTTTTGAAAAACTCTTATCAAATCCTTCTCTGCTATCTCATTTTCTTCTGGAAGGTTAGGTTGTTTCCTGCCGCCGCTTTATCTAAGGTATGAACACCTGCATGTATGGCCATGTAAAATGCAAGAGGATTATTCGTTCCCATTTGGTTCATTGTTACAGGACCAAAAGCCTACAGAATGAGCAATCTTGTAAATATTGGCTACTCCCACCAGGAATCAATCCACCATAACTTACACCGCAGTAACAATATTGAATGATGAAAGGAGACAGAACTGCAACAAATAAAAAGCTGCCAGGCAATGAACAAATACACAAAGGGGGGTGGGGGGTGGGGAAACAGAACCTGTCTTGGGAAATTTAGAGTATTTCCAGCTTTGCAGATCTAATACAGTGGCAGTTCAGTATCTGAGCTGGACCTGAGCTGAATGCATGTGGGTACAAGAAGAACAGGAGGTTCATATTAGGTATATGCATGCATACCAGACATCTGCTTTCTCTGGCAAGGACATTTCACTACATGAGGACATATCAAACTGCACCCAGGATGGGAAAAGCTTGTGGCTTCAGGTTGCTGCCTGGCAGAGGAACGTGCCTCCAAGTGGGACCACTGAGCCCAGGCCACCTGCCACGGCCCACCCCAAGGCAGGAGCGCAGCACGCTGCTACGGCCGCTTTGCCCCTCGGTGGCCTGGGGTGTACCTGGCACAGCAGCTCACAGGCTCTGCTTTTATCTCCTGGTCTGGAAAACACTTAAGGCTGAAAACTGGTGTTAAAACTGAGGTAAGAGCTTCTACTAATGCACCTTACTTAGGAATTCTGCTTTTTTACACTATGGATCGGTATGTTAGTCTTAGCTGCTAAGCTTCTCTGTATAAAATAAATATGCTACAGTTTGAGTATGCCAGGAAAGACGACGCCATTGCTAAAGAGAAAAATATGCTTTATTTGTTCTACTTTCCAACTTGCGAATGCTCCGACTAATAATATTTGAGGGTTTGTGGGTTGTTTTCAGGAGAAGTTAATCATGGAGTTAGGACTTCTTGGTGTATTCTCTTTCAGTGCAAGAGAAGTGCACAGACCTACACTCTTGCCTGTGGTGGGACTCCAAATAAATTCAGTCCCTTTGATATGCTGCATGTATATTCAAATTCAGTCCTTTGTAAAGCTTAGCTGTCATCAAAGCCTTTGGAAGGACTTTGCACGCAGTCCCTGTTTCAGGTCATGCCTCTATTGCTTCTCCTATCTTACGCCTGATACCGATGACGAATTACATGACATGTTAAAGAAAACAACTTGGCATACAGAGAGGATGAGAAGACAGTCAGTCTTCTCTTTTGTTATTGAGCACCTGGCATTTTTTATCTTACTTTACACATTTATTGTTTACTAAGAAAAAAACCAGTGAGGTCAGCCTGTGGAAAAGAACATCAAGGTTGTCCTCTAGTATAGGCTCTCCAGCTTAGAAGATGCTGGAAAGAAGATAGACTGGAAAATGACACAGTGGCAGTTAAGTTGGTAGCAGAGCATGTCTCCAAGGGTCATGGCAGGAGAAAAGGTGAACAAGATGCAACGGGCATCCGTCACCACGCTAGGTTACTCCAAGAGGCAGCAGCTCAGCATTTTGCACGCAGAATAACGCATACACTACAACCTCTGTTATTACCACTAGCAACGTTCACGACACGATTGAATATGCCAGGCTCAATCAAGGCACCATAATCATGTGTTGTGCACAGCAAAAGAACATGTGAGCTACTAAGAAACTAGAAATTGAAGTTCTCTGAAAAAGGAATGTGCTGATACAGACCAAAGTGATGAAAAAATGTGACGATTTTCACTTCTGACATAAACATATGAAACTTTATAGACTGAAATGCACGTTCTTGTGCAACCCTCAAAACCAATTGTATGAACGAGAAATCCCACCAAAAAAACCAGAAATGCACCACACCAACTCATAACAGAATTTAATCCCACTGCAGTTTTTTCCACACATCAGGTGAGAGGAAGAAAAAGGAGTTTTAAAGCAATACCGAGAAGTCACAACAGTGTCTGTCACACGCTGATTGAGAAGTTAGCTTGGAGAGGAATCAGCGTTATAACTTTGGCTGGAGTAAATCTGTTTGTCATCTTCCTCACTGCAGAGCAGGAAGACCTTCACTTGAAGGTCCTTCAGAAGATCCTTCAGTTGAATCTTTTCAGTGTCGTGACTCCCCTCTCCCCCTCAAATAGGTTATTTAATCCAAGTTACTCAGTTGGCAAGACTTCCTGTATCAAGAAGTAATTGCCTAACCACATATCTCTCCAGTGCCTCAGAAAATGCCTGGAGGCCTCCTTGCTCAAAGGGAGGCAACTACCACATCTGCTGCTTACCTGAGTCAATTATACTGGACACAGGCGCACATCATAAATTCTAGACCTAGAAGCATAAAAATTTGATCAAAAAAAAGAGACAATTTTTCTACCAAACATACCATTCCAAAACTTTGAAAAGTAGATTGTTCCATCTGAAGTCTTTTCATTTTATTCAGAGAATAACACAATACTCAGCAATGTCAACTCGGCAATCACCTCAAACAATGCTGCCTTAAAAATTTTTGCAGATGATTCATGAAGAAAAACAAACCTTTCTTTCTTCCCTGTAATAACAGCCTCATCACAAGACATCTACTTTTTACTTATTACTTCTAATGACAGCCAGTAAAAGAAAGGATTCTGTAGGAGTGGTCTCACCCATAAGTCTACACATCTTTTATCTCTCCCATAAGGTATCTTCTCAAAGCGCCAAGCTACTCTATTTAGATTTAGTGGCAGCTGATTTCAACGGCTTTGCAGATACACATTTCCCAAATAAATGCTAATTTGCTCTGTGATCACTAGATATTGCTTCAGGAATAGGGCATAGTCCCTACCTGGGACTGAAAAGCAGATACTCAAGAGATAAGGAAATCATCAAGTGGCCTAGTTATAAAACAGATCTTGTTGGAGCAAAGGGAGGGCTTAAGGGGAATCTGGGCTGAGTCTAGTCTTACAAAAGTTCCACATTTAGGCAAAGGATGTTTTTCACGGGGAGATATTTCTTCTCCACAAAATGCCTTTCTAGTGAACTTTTTTTTCCCCCCCTGAGTTGAATCCAGAACTTTTTCCTTTGGAATGTCCAGGGAAACTAGTCAAGTCTTGGGACTGGGGATATTGGTACAGAGCTAAACTAGTAATATCATCCAAAGTACTGCCTGTATGTTTGGAGCAGCTTTTCTTTGTATTAAGTGTACTGGAAGTAATTATACATGATATTAAGCGTACTGGAAGTAATTATACAACATTATGCATGTAGGCAGATATTATACAATGGTGGTTTGTCTTGAAGTCCTATTTTATACGATGCACAAATGAACGCTGCTGCATGTGATGCTGTCAGCCTTAGAATGGCTTATACTCCTCCTCCCTGCCAGAGCTCCCTGCAAAGGAAAAAGGCTATAGGTAGCCCAGCACTGCCAGAACACATACATTAGAACTGAAGGGGGAAAGGCTTCAGCTGAAGACGGTAAACACCTCATAAACAGAGCTGAGTTGTCATGCTGTAATGCTTAAGATTATAATGTGAGAAAAGCGAGTTTACATTTTTATCAGTTTTACTGGTGCAGAAGGAAAGTATCTTGGATTTCTGTTATAAACAATGTACTAACTCTATAGCTGATAAGACTAAGCACACAGGACTGGAAACAGAGCAGATAAGGGCACTGGAGTAACACAAAAAAATGAGCTGAATTTAAACGTGGAGAAAGATAGACACTGAAAATGTGCTCTTGAATTTCAGGTCAAAGAGCAGCATTAGTGGTCAGCTGAAGAGTACGGACTGCATAATAGCAGCCTGTGTTACAATAAAGCTCATATTAGTTTGGAAATTTTACGCATGTTGCTGGAAATGTTTGCAGTCTGTTATACACAACAGCACACTCAAAGCAGCTGGGATCATACTGAATACCCAATTCTTCCAAAAACGTCTCTCAGCAGTGCAGTGCTCTCCCTATCAGCCAAGTGAACTGGGAGCACGGATTCTAAATAACCCAGACAGGTTTGCCCAGATTCCTAAGACAACAATGTTAAGTTTGCTCTGATATAGTAACGTTTGCTCCAAAACCAGGCTCCACTGCCCCAAGAGAAAGAAAGGCAGAAAAAGCCATTAGGCGCCACTTGGCCACATCTGTCACTGATGGGGCTCCTTAGGTGCTCCAGCTCAAACTTAAAGCTGTGGAAAACCTGAGGCTGGGTGGCAGCATGGTGGCACCGACACCGAATCTTGATCTTTTGGTGCAAATATGCAGGGCGGTGCATGAAGTCTCTTTGTCCTCTCAGATCTGAAATAAAGTACAACTCTGCTTTCATGTGAGGTATATGCCTCATCAGACTCCTGTTGCCAAGCATGAGATTTTTGGACCTCCTGATTTTTCAAAAATGAAAAAGGCTGTGGAATTTTTTTAACTAAAAGCAAAGATTGTTTTCATCTCCCTCAAACTAATCCAACAGGCCTCCTCCAGATCTACAACAGTACCAACACAACAGCATTGCTTTCAACTAGATCAGCCATTACAAATTTCAACCAAAATCGTGAGTTTTTTAAAAAGTCATGAGCCCCTAAACCCAGCACAGTATAAATTAAATGTTTGTAATTTTAATTATAATGGTCACTGCTTGTTCTTGTTCCGTCAATGCTGCCCTTTGTGTACAAACTGAGGTCATTAAAGAAATAACCAAGAGATAAAACATTTTACTTTTGAGTGGTTTTACTTTAGTATTTGATATTTTCCACTAATGCACTTTAGATTTATTATTCTAATATGTTGGGAGCTTGTCCGATCCTTGAGGCACCTCATATCCTGGAACAAAGACAATTAGGCAGTTCTTGTCAGTACAGTCATTCAGTTAATGAAATATCTAATAATACAGTTCATCCATTAGTGGGCTATACCACAATTTAAATATTCTACTAATTTGCAAACTCTTAGCTATGCCAACCTCCTGCATACCAGCCGTGCTTGTCCCCGAGGCCTACAAAGAGCGAGCTCCGTGGATGTAAAGAAAGCGGGAGTCCAGGCATAGTGACCTTCAGCTTCTCAGAAGCGAGAACCTTGCCATTAGTTTTTGTCTCTTCATTCAGGAGACGCTGCGTGTAGCACCGATAGGCCTTCCTTCTATTTTGTATCACATCTAAAATACACACCCGTGACGTGCCCCTCCTTCCTCTTTCCCAAGATGAAGGCTGTTCAGATTCCCTCCAGGACAATTCCCAGGGAACCCACTCATTTTTTAACATCTGCCTTAGCAGGGCCTTTTCCTGGCCCAGCAGGGCCTGGGCTCCACAGCCTGAGCAGATGCCCCGGGGCCATGAGGTGGATCTGGAGCCTCGCTTCCCCCACTCACAGCGCCCACGGGCGCCAGGCTCTCCTGAGATGTGGGCTCGGAGCGGTAAGAAACACGCAGCAGCTTCCAGTCCACCAGCCACGTTTTAGGACCCCTCAGCGAGGGCCTTTCCTGAGGCGCTCTCCGGACACCTGTGCCACACGCGGGCCCCTGTCCACCGAACACCCAGGCGGCCATCTTCCTGCCGCGGAGCCGCCGCTCCGCCGGCGTCGCTTTAACAGAGGCGCGTCCCGGCCCGCCCCGTCTCGCCCCTCCGGAGGGAACCCTCCGCCGCTGCAGGCCGCCCCGCCGCCAGGCGGCGCCTCAGCCGGCCTGCCCCCCCCGGCCCCCCCCCCGGCGGCTGCCGCGGCTCCCCCCGCGGGCCGGCATGGGGCTGCTGTCGCAGGGCTCGCCGCTGAGCTGGGAGGAGACGCGGCGGCACGCGGAGCACGTGCGGAAGCACGGCATCCTCCAGTTCCTCCACATCTACCGCGCCCTGCGCGACCGCCACAAGGACGTCCTCAAGTGGGGCGACGAGGTGAGAGGCGCGCCCCCGCGCTCCCGGGCCCTGCCCGCCGCGGTACCCGGCAGCGGGTCCGTCCGCTCGGCCGCGGTTGCTCGGCGGGAGGGGAAAGTTCAGGCTGCCCGGCGGGGCTTTGTTCCTCCTCCCCGCCCCGCTCGCTCTGACTCGCCGCCGCCCGTTGCGCAGCACGGTTGCCCCGGTGTTACCTTACGATTTTTCAGGCGCTGAAACAACTTTTCTGTGCTTCCGTCAGGCAGCTGTAAATCGGCCTGAGCAGCCCCTCGGGAGGTGTGTTCCCGGGAGCGGTGATGCCTGGCAGCGCTTACTCGCTCCCGTGAGTTTATTTCCTCTGGAGCAAAGTCTGGCTAAAGCGTGCGTGCTTCTGAGCTCCGGGGTGGTGCCAGCGCAGCATCAGAATCTGGTTTTGGGGAGGGGAGCGAGCAAGGGAGGGAGGACTGGAGGCGGGTGGGTGGGCTCAGCAGTGGGAGCACTGTCGCCAGGTCCCTCCGTGGTCCTGGCTTGCCCCTGTGGAAGGGGACCTGCCAGGCCTTGCTTTACCCCGCAGTCTTCCAGGTGCCCGGCAGGAGTCAGCCTGCCTTCCGAGCAAGGGTGAGGATGATCGCTTGGGTCGCGACTGGAGTTTTGTTACAGGTGCTTTGTGCCCGAGGACCGTAACTTCATCCCCAGGTCTTACGTGTGTTGCCGTGCAAACCTGCACTGAATTGTTTTCCAGCCCGACAGCGCTCTGTGAAGAGCAGAGTCTCCCTCCTGTATTTGTCAGTAGGATTTCCCGAGGGTCCTGGCCTTTCCCTGGAGGCGGGGAGCAGCTTCGCGTGTGCTGTGCTAGAAGCCATCCTTGATGGTCCAGCATTTGTCACTTGGAGGTGTCTGTGACGTGACTGCAGGGAAGTTGGAAGAGCAGAATAGGAAGTGAGCAATGTGGAGGCTTGGCCAGCACATCTCCGTCTCATGCTCCGTTTCCCTTCTGAACAGTAATGGCATCTGTAAGAAAACTTTACCCAGGTGGTAACAGTAGCTGTGTGAACACAGCTGTGTGAAAAATGCTCTTTGCCAGAGGAAAATGCTGTTCCCCTTGTGCACCTTGAAAGACCTTGTCTCTTAAAGTCTGTTCTTTTTAGGAATTGCTGTCACACTTCACATAACTGAGCAAGGTGAGCATCAGAGCGCAGGAGCTGCTTTCAAGAGGAGTGGGGGCTTGGCTACTACAATCTGTCCAGTGACGGGAACGGTGCTGCCAGCATGTCTAGTCTACACTGCAGGGTTTTGCAGCCAGAGTGGTGTGGACTCAGGAAATTTAAGTATACTTGTATCTATCCCTGTCTGACATCACTCTGTTCCTGCATCTCTTGTATGACTGAAGTTATGCTGACAGAAGAGCCTCACAAGCGGTCTTAAGTTCAGGAATATAGACAGAGCAGAGTCTCTGTGTTGCTCGAGGGTTTGCTCGTTAATCTTTAAGAAGGGGTACTCATTCTTCAGTGGGTGTTATGTTTTAGTTGTCCTTGCTTTCTCAGGGTGAGATTTCACAAGATAGCCAAGGTTGACCCACTAGCCAGCTGGTTCAGCTTCCCTCCCCTTGTTCCAGGCTTGTGTTTCTTCTGCCTTCCTTGTGTTGTTACTGGCTACGTGAGTTCAAGAAGTTAACCCAACAGAAAACTCTTCTTCCATTCAGTTTTCTAGGGTGATTTGTTTTCTCAGCAGAGCTTCTGCTGTTTCACTGAGAGATCCAATGAGTTCTGCTTAATGTGAGGGAAGTAGCAGGAGTGTATGGAGGAAAGGGGCAAGCAAAACCCGTCTCCTGCAGCACCCACAGCTAGTTGCTTGGTAAGCTTAGCTGTACAGTGAGACTGCACCCCGGGAGCTTTGCTCTTCCCTTTGGCGTGGGGACTGTAATGAAGAAAGTGTTTATGCTTGGTAAATGGCAGTGGGTTACGTTCAAGGAAATTCACAATTCTTTTCTTCTGTTACGACCAGTGTGGCAAGAGGCAGAATTTTACGAGCAGTATGATATTAGCCGTGATTCTGATAAGGAGGTAAGAGCCATACTTGAAATGCCCGTGAACATCCAGAGAAGGTCAGGTAACCTGGTTCATCATTCACCTCTGATTTTAGCAAATGGTAATAAACTCAGGTGTGGCAACTTACCTTTATTCTACTGTATTATGCTTGCCTTTTTTTTTTTTTTTACATAACACAGCATTTAGGACTGTGTTAATGTACCAGATACTTGTTGCCAGTCTGCTCTTGTTGTGCGGAAACAAAGACATACCTGTCTCCATAACTTATTTTAGCTGTGCTGTACATAAACTGGCAGAGAAAGCAGTAAGTTTGTTTGCAGTTTTTCCTCTCAAACATCTAATTATTAGAAAGTGGTGCTGCATTTACATACAGCTTCGATGAGTCAACTAATTGGACAATTTTCATAAAAAAAATTAAAGCCTTTTGTGCACTTTGACCTTCATGTATAAAGTCATAGCCTGAGGGTGTTTCATTGTTTTAAAAACCTCTTGAAGATAGAAATCAAGAATGAAGATAACAGCCCTCACATAATGGTAGAGATGAAATCAGAATAAACAAAATTATTTTTGTGTTCGAGAGATGTTTCTGAGACTGTGTTTGGCGGAAGATTTTTTTTACTTCATTTTTAAGGAATGCTTATGAGGAAAAAAAACCCCACTCCTTTCTTGGCACATACTGAGTTTGTCTTTCAGGGCAGACGTGTTGAATATTTTAAAGATTGTCCCCATCTAGCTGATGGCATTCTGAAAAAGAAATACTATGTTTGCCTGTGCATATAGAACCAGCCTTTGCTTTGGATTGGTTTTTAACGGTGCTCCACTTCACAGTGAGTGTTGTAAGGCTCGTTACAGAGCTGTGGTAGTCCTTTGGGGTGCTTGTAACATTCTAGGGACTCCATTTCCTGTGGTCCTAGGGAATGAAACCGTGGGGAATAGTCATATGCTTTCTGTTTCTTGGGTGCCAGACAAAAGTGTTGAGGCGGAGTGCTAACAGAGCAGGATGGTGGCATTTGTTTTGAAGGAAGCGAGGCAGCATCACAACTTGCATTGCAGGGTAGCGGTCCCTAGTGCTCCCATCCTGTCCTGAGTAAAAAGCTCAAAACGTTGGTTCTGCTACCTCTTGAAAAGCCAGTGACCTTCTTGCTTGCAGGGTTAGTAGAACCAAGGTGTTTACCAAACAGCTGTTGTCTCTTTTGGATGTATTTTTTTTACTGTGTTTTCATAGCCATGAAGTCTTTGCAATGGTAAAAAAAAAAAAATGGCCTACAAATGTAAGTGTAACAGACAATTAGACTTGCTTAAAAAAAATCTTTCTTAAAAGCCTCTGAACCTTCATTTGCAGGTGAAAGTCATTTGCCTCTTAATCATCCTTCTGCCTCATTTGAAACTGGCAGTTGGCCTCCCTGTTTATGCTTGGCTTCTCCTGACTGTGGAAAATAGAAAACAGTTGAACGATCTCATTATCTCTGATCAGACCCCTCCTTATCATCTTTGCCTTAATGCCCACAAAAGCTGGGCAATGATTAGATCTGCTGATGAGACCCTGTCACGCTAACCAGTATGGCCTGACACTCTCCTTGTGTTCTCATCTTCCTCTGCCATCTGACAGTGTATGCTTATCTTTGGGTTTGCAGAGCAGTGGTCATTAAGTTTTTTTGGTTTGGTGGGGGTTTTTTTTGTGCAGCAGATGCAAAAACCTGCAACTTTTCAGTACTGTGTTTTAAAACTCCAGCAGAGTTAGTAAGTACTGCGTGAAACAATTAGTTTGCGCAGCTTGGCAGATGTTAGTGGTGCCAAAAGAGTTTAAAGCATTTTGGAGAGTAAGGCAGAGCTTATTCTGCTGCTTCCCAGCTTTTGTCCCCAAAAGCTCTCTTCTGTGCCAGCGCATTACCAGTCTCCTGTGCTGTTCAGTGCCTCTTGTCTGCTGATTGCATTCCTTTAGCTGACGGATGTTGCTTAAATTTCGCGTTGCAGCTTAAGCGGGCACTCGGATCAGACAAGTGGAATGGCTGGCCCTTGGCTAGGCTCACCACCATTGCTTTGTGCTGAGCGTGCACATGAGTGTACAAATCACGGCACTTCGCACATAATTACATATACATATGTATTCATACACAGCATGTAATATTTGTCTTTTGTGGTCTGTTTTGCTGCTAAATGGGACAGACTGGTTGTTCTCCAGGCTGAACAGCTATCTGGACTGGGAAGAAGAGAAATAAGAAGAATTGGAAAAGGAAAATTGATGCGGACAAAGAAACAATAGAGTAAGGAGGAGCTGCTTCAGCACATTAAAATGTTGAGAAAGGCATGCTGGAGGGAGATCCACTCAGAAGGAGGGGTGTGGAAAGCAAGCATGGGCAAAACATGACTGTTTCATTTGAAAGAATGTGAATGAAATGGCAATCTCACTTGCCCAGCCTTGTTTAGTGAAATTGGACATAATGACCCTTCCGTTGTGTATGAGTCTTGTTCCTGTGAGTCTTGGGACATAGCACACAATAAGCATCTTCAGCTTTTGGAAAGTTGTTTTCTTCATGGAAACTTGAAGTGAAATTTGGAAACCTTTAAAATAGGTTTGAAAATTATTTGTATGAGGCAGCGTGAAAAATGTGCCACTGCACTGCTTGCAAGTTGAAGTCTTCCTAACTTAATTCTGTTGTTGGGGTTTTTTTCTGCGTATTATCTCTCAAGGTTTTTTTAACCTTCTTTTGGTCTGTCTTCTGTACTTTTGATTCACTCTTCTCCTTACCCATTAGTTTTTTAATTATACCTTGGAAATAAGTTGAGAACTAAAATGAACATTTGCTGCCGAGTGCTTCCTCATGCAAGAAACAAAGCAGCCCTTCTCAGATGCTGCAAGAAGAGAGGACAGAGGTTTCTTACCAGAATGTCCCAAAGGTGTTGATTCTGATTAGAAGATGCATGACTCTCTCTAAAGCTTTCTCCTATTTCCAAATGAAAGGCTGGGCTGTGAAAAGAGCTGCTTTCTCTTCTGAATGATTCTTCCCAGGGACCTAGCTATTGCATTAATGTCTTGCTGCAGTTTACAGCCTGTATAGTTTTGGGTTTTTTCGGGGCAGTAACAATGTGTAAATGATGATCAGTGACGTTGCATTACAGTTTGCAGAACTTCAGGCTGGTAAGGAAATGGATTTGGGTTCAGACGCATATAGTTTGAGACTCCTGTTTGTCTGTCACCAATTTAAAACCAGGAACAAAGTCTAAGGCATTTTTTAACAACAGTGAAACTAGCTTGCCAACTGCATAAAATAAGTACAGCTACTATCCCTAACATACATGGACGAAGTTTTGGTCTGTGACTGATAAAAGAATCAGTAGGTTCAGAGATCATCATGGTGTACGGGAAAGGTGGTGTTCTTTCCTCATTTTACAAGACATTTGGCTAACCTAATGGAACAGAAAAGCAGCAGATGTCCTTTTAAGATACTTTACAAAGCCTAGATGTCCCGTGGAACAAGATGCCACATGATAGCTTTGAAGCCAAGATGGATGCTTACTTATATGGATGGCAAGAATAGGCAGTTCATTATGGTTTCTTTAAACTCCATGTGCTGCAAGATGTATGTCCCTCTATCCAAACCCCTTAGATAAATGTCAAGTGACTCCTGGGGTTTCTTTAATGTTCATCTGAAATTTTCTAACTACTAGCTTTTTACTGTGTATATTACAAATGAAACAGAATCACAAAAAAGAGCTGTTGTATTTTCCTGGCTGTCAATAGTAGATATTCTTTAAAAAAAATTTAGCTAAGTCATTATACAGACTCATCATCAATATTATGATGATCTCACATTCTCACTTTGTACAAATTGCTGCAATATACGGGTGTGCAGAAATTGCTTTGTTTTAAAGGTTTTCCTGGGAATCTCGTGCCTATAATAAAGGTAACGTAGCCTTAAGTCTTACAAAATTGTGTTTTACATTTGAGCTCTTGTCATGTTAAGACAATCACTTTTAGTCTCCCCCTTCCCCAGTAAAATTCCCCGAACAGAATGTGTTTTTGAATTTCTTCCATGCAGAAATTCCTCATGATGGCCCCCTGCCAAATGCGGCATGTGTGGATGCATCTGAATGGGGGCTGTCTTAATCGATGTACTCGCCTGCTTGCCGCGTGGGGGGAAGCAGCACTCGGGGATGATTTGGTTATCTGTCACGTGGCTGCTTGTCCATCCTTTCTCTCTGAGCTTTATTTGGCTAAATAAAGGGACAGTGGCATTACCTGTTTACAAATAGATTTAGTGCTTCCTTAATATGTTTTGTAGCTGCACCTGCTATTTGTCATAGTGGTATTTCTGGGGCAGGGTCTGAAGGTATGATGATGCTTGACAGCCTTGAATGTATATATGCAACTTCTAAAATGAGTACACTAATGCATGCAAATACAACTCCTTACATCTTGTCTTGAGCAAGATAGGTGCCCTTGAAGAGTCTCCGTGTTTATTCCTTCTCTGGATGCTTTGGCTGACAGTCATGAAACTACTTTTTCCTGCCTGGCTTTAATCCTCATGTCAAGGAAAGCCTAAACTGAATTACACCTAAACCTTCTAGCTCTCAAAGCGTGCGTGATATGTTACCCTCCCTGATGACTGATTATTTTGCTCAGTTCTTCTGTGGCCAGGTGATAAGAGACGCATAGGTTTAGTGCAGCACCACTGACCTGCCTGTGAGCTTTGCTGCTGGATGCGTTGTGCATGTGACACTGCAGGACTTGCTGTAGTTTATAGTGACATGTTTTTTCAAAAGCTAATTTTGCAATTCATGAAACCAGTTGGGGGCGGTTGTTGGTTTGTTGTGTTTTTTCCCAAATGAGCTGCGATTTCATAGAATCATAGAATGTTTTGGGTTGGAAGGGACCTTTAGAGGTCATCTAGTCCAACCCCCTGCAGTGAGCAGGGACATCTTTAACTCAGTCAGGTTGCTTTGTCATAAATAGTGACCAGCCCTCATGGTATGCATTGATTTCCTCCTTCCCAGTCCTAGATCTTAATAAGAGAAGCTTAAATTAACTGCTGTTTGTGTATTTCTGATAAAGAAATACTCTGTTCACAGTGAATGTCCTTCTGTGGATGTAAAGTGAATTGCAATGGTCTTGTCGTGGGCGTGTTTTTTCTGTAATTCCTCTTTTGCCACAGGACTCCCTCTTCTTGCCTTGCAGACGCCTTATTTTAGTTAACAGTATGAGAAACGGTGAGTCGGAAGGATGAGTATGGCAAAGATTCTGTTGTTGTTGCTTGTTTGGGTGTGGGGTTTTTTTTTTCTTGCTTTCTGATGGAATAGGCAACTTAGAAGCTTACAGCATCTTGTTTCACAGTTGAATGAATGGTCTTTTACTAGTCCATGAAAACACCTAGCCTGTGTGGAATAGGAAATATAGCTGTGCCAAAGAAACTTGCTCTTTTCTGATATAAATCTGAACATTTATCAGTGAGTGTCTTAAAACTTCCTTTGCTGCAGAAATCTAAAATTAACATTATCCTAGCCTTTTTTCTATTTTTTAATAATATTAACCTCAGATGTTACATAGTACAGCAGTCAAAGAAGAGAAGCTTTGTTCTCTAATGCGCCCCATCTTGTTCTTTAGAAGCATGCAAATGGTTATAACCTCTAGATCTTAGTTTTCAATAACGCAGCTTCCTGGTTTGTGGTATGCGCAGCACAGGACATCCTCCAGTCGCGTTGTATCCCATGCAGAAGAAAATCTGCAGCCCTGATGTTGGCGAGTGGGAGGGGGAACAGGCAGGAGCACTTAGTTCAGGCTAGCTGTGTTGGCTGAGGTGAGACCCCCTGCATCCTCTTCGTTTTCTTTAGCTATGGTTGTCTTTAATGTGGCATAAAAGTTCAACATTTTTTGCTTATTGTTGGTGTAATATAAAAGATCAGTTGTGTTTTGTTTGTGGGGCAGGGTTTCTGTCAGTTGGTTTCCCATAGAGCTGGAGAGGGTGCTTTGTTGGATTGGCCACTTCCAATCTGCTTGATCAAGATTAAGCAGTTTCAGAAATAAATTTTTATGTTGGTTTTGCTGTTTGTGGCAGATCCCTGGAAACATTCAAGGCCAGGTTGGAGGGGGCTCTGAGCAACCTGACTGAGTTAAAGGTGTCCCTGCTCGCTGCAGGGAGGTTGGGCTAGATGGCTTCTAAAGGTCTGTTCCAACCCAAAGCATTCTATCATTCTATGATTTTTTTAAAAATTATTTCTGTGGCACAGAACACCTATAGTAGTCTCATGAGCGTGGAAGTGCTCTGCCTCATGCCAGTGCACAGTTTGGGGGCTTGCTGTCTGGAAATGGGGTAACCAGCCTCTGTGGCACTCCCAGACTTTGTTTTCCTGTGAAATTTGCTCCCTCAGGGCTCAGACTCACCTTTGTGGGCCAGTAAAACTTTCATTAAAGGTACATTACCAGCTGGTTATTACTGTGGCTCCATGTTTTATCACAGCACTGAGAAAATAACTGCATTAAAAAAAATTCTTGAGTATCTTGTTCTGTATCCATCAGAACTATGCATACCTGTGGAAAAAGCCTGTGTTTTCCATCTTAATACTGAAAACCTGTGGCAGAGGTTCTTTAATGAACAGTCAGTTTATTAAAACTTTGTTCTTGTGTAGACTATCATTTTAATGATAAATGGTATTTTAATGATGCATTAACTGACCAATAATTGTATGGGAGAACTACTTTTTTTTTCCCTGTAATGGAGCTTAATAACTAGTGAAATGGGTTTTGTTTCTCTGATGCTCTTGAGAAGAACATTTAACCTCAATTTTATTTTCTACTGTGTACATAAATATGAGGCATGCTGCATGAAAATATTTATATTAAGTGTTGTAGTGGCTTTTGGTAATAGTAAACAAAAGCCATGAGACCTTATTGAGTGGAGGTGGAGGAAAAACTTCCAATTTCTCTTAAAGCTCCACGCCCGAGGGAAGGTAGGTATGAGTAGACCACTAACAGTTGCCCCAAATACACATGGCAATAGTTACCCAGTGGAAGGAGAAAGAAACCATCAATAAGACTGCCCTTGAGGAACAGTGGTGGTCTGTGGGTTGCCTGTGATCAGGTGGTTTTTTAAAATCATGGAATGGTTTGGGTTGTAAGGGACCTTTGAAGATTGTCTAGTCCAACCCCCCTGTCGTGGGCAAGGTCACCTTCCACTAGATCAAGTTGCTCAAAGCCTCATCCAACGTGATCTTGAATGCTTCCAGTGATGGGGCATCCACCCCAGCTGGGTTGGATGATCAGGAGTGTGGTAAAAGGCAGATGCAGGGAACTTTTTCACAGAGAGCATACAGACCTGCATTGCTTTCCTCCATCTTCAGATCATTCTTTGTAAACTATTTTCCTCTATCATATAATCTTCTCGGCACCTTACTTCCAAGCTTACCAAAGTCTAGACTGGATGCTTACCCGTGTTTCATATGCAAAAATACATTGTGGCAAATACTTTGAATGTTAGAAGGATTTTAGCATTAACTTTGGAGCAGAGGCTTTACTCTCAGCTGTTAGATTTTGTCCCCAGTGTACTTAGTAGCATGATGGTGTTAAATTGAGTGTGCGAGGAGTTTCAATACTGGGCAGCAGACCACTGCGAAGGCAAGTTTTTGGAGGGTGATACTATTGCGGGACGTGTGAACTTTGCTTCTCCTTGTTCCTTAGAATTGCTACTAAAGGGTCGCTTGTCTGATATTTCTTAATTTTTAAGTATTATGCTTTATGCAGAAATAATATGTATGATTATGATCAAATAACTCAGGCATTCAAACACAATTGCAAATACCCATTTCCAGAGAATGATCATTTTTCATTTTGCCACCGGGCAAGTCCAGCACAATTGTTGGCTTAATGCGTGGGGAGTGGTTTGGTATCTCCCCAGCTGAGGGGCTTCAAGGTCTTGCTTGTGGCTGTATTTGTGGAGGCGACGTGCAAGAATTTTCAAAAGCCTGAAGTTTCCTTGGTAGCTGACTGTGAGAAATAATTGTGGCTAGTGAAGTAATGCCACTCTGGGTGCTGTCCTGCCGGCAAGTTAATGGTGCGCACCCCTTCCCTAGAAGATACGTTGGTGGAGTGGAGCTGGCATGGAAGTACTGTGTAGATGTAGTATGTTGCAAGGCAGTAGTCGAGAAGAAGGAAGCCTGTAAAGAATAGTTTTCTTTGTGTTGGCTCATGGGTAGATCTGTTATACTCAGATTATTTGCTTTAACTGAGAACTTATCTGCTTTTTTAATGCGTTTAACTTTGAACAAGTTTTTTAGGCTTACTCTGTGTGTATGTGTATTTACAGGTTTCACTTTGCAACCTTGCTGTTCTTTCTCCTGATGAGGTGCCATAGCACTTCTGCAAGCCAGGCAGACCTGGGCTGGGCGGAGAAGTTGATCCACTGAAGCAGTGCCGCGCGTGTCTGTCTGCAAGGAGAAGCTGGGAGGCCGCCTCTTGTCCTCAGCAACCTCGCAGCATGTGCCGACCGAAGGATAGAGTTGTGTAGGGTTTGCTGCAGGGTGAGAGCACCAGCTGGGCACGCGGGTCCGCAGTGGCCACCTTTCTTATCATGGCAGGGTGCGCTTTCCTAACGGGCTCTTAGCAAAGCTGCTTGTCAGCCATCTGCATCAGTTATTTGACCCGACATGTATTTTGGTGCTTGCTAGGGAGACCAGTTAAAATGAGAGAGAAAAGTGAACTCTAAAGAGCTCGGCAAAATGATGAATTATGAATGTTGGGTGAAACCCCACACACTTGGCTTTTGGACTCTTGAAGCTCTGCCAAGCATGCTGATGCTTTCAGCCTGGCTGCAATTCTCTGAACTTTATTGTGGATAGAAAACATGTGAGAAGTCTGTGAATGACAAGCTGAAGTTAAATGTAAAAATGTGTGAGCTCTGAATTTGTTCCTCTCTTTCTAGCTGTAGGCTAAATCTTTTGATGAGCTTAAATTAAATTCTTTAAGGATGCCCATTCAGTCAGTCCCTCTGTTGGCAAGATACTGTGTGGGTTACTTGGAATTGTTGGCAGCCATCTGAAGCTTTTTTCTTTTCTCATTAAAATTAATGGCAGATCTTCTCTGTGTTAAGAGAGCTTTGAAGATTTAGTCAGTGTTTCCGGAGGCAAGAGGAGTAGTTGTTTCTAAAGCTTAGATGCATAAATGCAGTGTATTCAGTACTGCACTCGGATTATGAAACACTTTGGTTTCTTTGGTTTTGCCTTCTTGGCTTAATGTTTCTTTACACTTTTGGCTTATTTTCTTCCATGCAACTTGTAATAGGGTTTATAGAGAAGTACAGCGTTCACACCACCAGCTCATTGCAGTTACATTTGGAGAGGGATTTTCAAGACAGGAGGCTAATCATAGTAACACATTCACGTAACGGAGGACAAGTGCTCAGCCTTGGGGTCTCTCGAAGGCAGCTGCCCTCCCTTCTGCCACCAGCCCACTGGGGTGGGGTGGTGGGCGGCCAGGCGTGCAGTGAGCTTGGTGCCCTTTCGTGCCTCCATCTGTATGACTCGGAGCACTGTGAGCTCCTCTGGTTTAGGCTGGGTCTGAGTGAGGATGGTGCTTTTCCCAAGCAGGGGAAGATGATATTGAATGTGGTAGGAAACTAGAAGGTGTCAGAGAAGTCCCTTTTTATTGCAAATAATCATGGGTCAGGTATGACTGGGGAGCCTGGTACTGGATAATAACTAAATCAGTGCTGGAGTGCGTTTGGGTTGACTATAGTCTGTAGTTATCTCAAGTAGATTGTTGTGGCATAATACGCACAAACCACAAAATACACCACATAAAGAAGTGCTGTCTTGCACAGGAACTAGAAATCATTATTTTTCTTTAGGGGATTAAAATTTGATCTTAAAAAATACAGAGAACATGTATAATTGCTGAATGAGTCCCTCCAGAGTTTCTGACTAATCAGATTCTGTAGCATTACAAACACTTTTGGATAATGCTGCTTGTGATTTAATCACAAACTGCAATAGAAGATTATATTTGTTGTTGCAGTAGCTAGCAATAACTCTTCCATGAACGCTGAAGCAACCGAAGAACACGAAGCCCGCAAATCCACTTACAGTGTACTGGAAAACACAAGTTCCCTGTGTTTTGGCAAGCTGTTTTCCTATGTGTGTCAGACTTTTGTACTAAATAGAAGCTTCCATGATTTGGTACGCTCCAATTTTAACATCAGTGTCTTGCATGAATCTGCAGTCCTGGGGCTGGAGCAGCGGTGTTTGGTGAATACCGGTGGATGCGGCTCTAGGCAGCATCGGAAGACAAAACTGAGGAGCACAGGGTGCAAAACCTCTAACAACAATAGTTGTGGAAATGCAGTCTGAACTTTTAACTACAGGTTGATGGAGTTGTGAAAATCTTGGAGGCAGTGGTTTGAGAGCCTCCAACAAAAGGCTCTGTACATCACCGACAGTCCAGCTGGGGGGGGGGGGTGTGTGTATTCAAACCTAGACCCTTGTGATGCACTTCCCATGTATGACTTCTGCTTTTGTGTGGCAGGTGACACATCACACTTGGGGGCTGTTTTGTCTTTCACACTTCCTAGAACAGCACAAAGCATCCCTTGCCAAGTAGACAGCAGGAAATAGATTGTATCAGTAAGTATTAGGGCTGTAAGGTTCAGGCAGCTGTTAAGTTGCTATACTCACTGGTGCTCTAAAAGTCCTTACAGGAGCTTTGGTAGCAAGTATGTAGAGAGATCAGAAAGTTTGACATGAGGATGTTCCAGATTTGGCTGCTTTTAGGTAATATCTGTTAGGGAAACAATATTGTCCAGTGCTGGGACTTGTTGGATCGAGTGTGGGTCGCACCCTGGGGTGGGGACAGGGTTGAGGAGGTCCTGAGGGCAAGGTATGCCGCTGGGCGGGAGGGGAAGAAAAGGCAGCAGCAAAGCTGAATTGGGAAGGGGTGGAAACCCCCCTGCTGTGCCAAGAGCTCGAGTGCATTAATGGCAGAACCAATGCTGTCTGTAACAACTGTGGGCTTTCCGTGATCTAAACGGGGCTCTGCCGTGCTAGTCTTGAACAGCTCCAACAAGTGATGGGTGTAAATGGATGTCTTGTTTGTAGAATGACTCTTTTTTTTTTTTTGTTTGTTTGCTTTTTGTCAGCAGCAGAGACTGTAACTCACAGGATGACAGAGACCTGTTTTTGTTTAATAGCTTGCATAGTGTTTTAATATTTTTTTTTGTCTGCAAAATAATGTGGGGCATATGCAAATTCAGGAATCTTTGCAAAATATCCACAATTAGAAGTGAAGGGGAAAAAAAAGTCAAGGTCCATTTGAAGGAATTTCAAACCTTTATTCAAGATTAAATAAGCTTGCAGCCACCTTCGAGGCCAGCAGGAGCAGGGAAGTGATCATGACCCTGAACTCAGCACTGGTGAGGCCACAACTCAAATGCTGTGTTCAGTTTTGGGCCCCTCAGTACAAGGAAGACATGGAGGCACTGGAGCATGTCCAAAGAAGGGCAGCGAAGCTGGTGAGGGGTCTGGTGCATAAGTCTTCTGAGGAACAGCTGAGGAAACTGGGGTTGTTTTAGCCTGGAGAAGAGGAGGCTGAGAGGAGACCTTATCGCCCTCTACAACTGCCTGAAAGGAGGCTGTAGCGAGGTCGGGGTTGGCCTCTTCTCCCAAGGAACAAGTGACAGGATGAGAGGAAATGGCCTCAAGTCGCACCAGGGCAGGTTTAGATTGGTTATTAGGAAGAAAAATTTCTCTACTGAAAGGGTTGTCACGCATTGGAATGGGCTGCCCAGGGAAGTGGTCAAGTCCCCATCCCTGGAGGTATTTAAAAGACATGGTGCTTAGGGACATGGTTTAATGGTGGGATGGCAGTGTTAGGTTAACAGTTGGACTCAATGATCTTATAGAATCATTCAGGTGGGAAAAGACCTTTGATTCTGTGGTATTGTTTACTGCATTCACAGTTAGTGATGGTTTCTAAGCTTCTGTAGAAATAAAGTTCAGTCTGACACTTTTTTTTTCTCCCACTTGAAGTTAAAAATTATGTGCCAGTGTATTTGTGTGTGAGCAAAATCTTACCATTTAATCGTTTATTTTGTTTGTATTATTTACAAGGTGGAATATATGTTAGTAAAATTTGACCATGAGAATAAGAAAGTGCGCTTGGTGCTCTGCGGTGAAGAAGTTCTTCAAACGCTGCAAGACAAGGGGGAGAAGGTAAACCCCAAGTGAGTAGCTGTTTCCTGTTTCGGGGGTTTTTTTTCCTCCTGTTATGGTACTGTACAGAATTTTGTAGACCTGGCTTAACTTCCAAGTCTGCTGTTGGTAAAACCGAAGCCACAGATAACGGTATTTTCAGATAAAGCTGGGGTGCAGGAAGTGAAAGATTTTGAGCACACTTGCAGGCAGTCCGTGTACTTTTTGTGTTACGACTTGAAAAAAAGGAGGATGTAATGGTGAGCCCACAGAAGCTGCTGTTTGGCTATTTTTGTCTTGCTCTGTTTTGGTGTCTGTGTGGACACAGTAATTGCGTACTACACCTTCCCTGCCCCATAAAGCATATGTGTGTGTACACTTGCCCCTAAATCCCTGACTACAGGAGCGAGTGAGGGCTGTATAGGGAAGCCTGTTTTCTGTAGGAGTGTTCTCCCATTTTTTGCAGAATTAGGAAGGTAGGTGTAGCCAGAGAAGTGGGAGCTGCCTTTTACTGATGGCAGCAGAGAAATGAGACCAGAAGCAGTGAAGTGCTTTGGCTGAAGAAAGCCAAAAGCAGGTCACAGCTTACAGGAAGGTGGAGAAACTGCTGTCGCAATGAAAGGCTTTTGTGCCCTGGGCCTGTATGTGTCTTTCTAGGTGCCTTAACCTCATCTTCCTATAAGGCTTCCCTGTCTGTCTTCCTCAGTAGAGAGACTGTTGAAAGCCTGCAAGAAGGAATCCCTTTGCTTTTAGACTCAAAACTGCTACTACCAGAAGGAACAGTAGGGGAGATGTGGCTCTGCCTCTGGTAGAGTGTACTCCATAGAGATGGCATGGCTTCACAAGGGGATGGGAAGATAGTACTTTTGAGGGGTGACTAGGTGCACTTTTTTTGGTTTGTTAACCTGATAAATTTGTGAACCAGGACCAGGTATTTACAGGCAGTAGGAAGAAGAAATTGAGCAAAATTTTTTGCCTTGCCTTGTACTGTGGAAGCAGTTGAATGTTCTATATTTTCCAGTTTCAGTTAAATCCCCAAGGAACAAAGCTTCAGACAGATAATAAAGGTGATTGCAATTTGACATAGGCAAATCCTACTTACTGCACTATATAGCAACACTTCCCACTCCCAGACTCTGCTTAATTTCTTTTCACTGCCTCGCAGCAGTGAGGTATGTTACAAGGTACGTTCTGTTACTCTACCAAATAACCAACTTTAGATTTCTCTTACAAGTTGCATTTGTTTCTGAAATTCTTGCAAATAATATGTCTTTTCTGAAGTTGTAGAAATACTTAAATGAGGCTTTTCTTTCATTATAGCCACCCAACACTCTGGCGACCAGAATATGGAAGCTATATGATTGAAGGGACCCCTGGGCAGCCATATGGGGGAACCATGTCTGAATTCAACACTGTGCAAGACAACATGAGGAAAAGACGGCAAGAGGCTGCTTCTGTGCTCAAAGAAAATGAGGCTGTTTGCACTGTGACATCATTTCCAAGGTGAAATGGTTGCTGAAATGTAATGCTGTGTTTGCTATTCTCCTTACATGCTTTTTCTCCTTATTGCATATAGCTAAACTGTACAATGAAACCGAGCAAAATATGCTTCAGTTAAAGTACTTTAACTTGATGTTCCAGTCATATTTCCTGAAATTTTTACTGCAGTAAGACAAACAAATAAGCATACTGCGTATTTTTAGGTTGCTTCTAATCCGTGATGATTTTGTATTAGGAGAGAATGCTTGAATATTCGTAACGAAATATTGTATGTACAATAGTCTGCCGGTTTTGCCTTACAAATAGATTATGTCATTTAATAAATTTCATACACAAACATTTCAGACCCAGTCATGCAAGGAATAAAGGGGGAGGAGTTCTTCATCACTTTGTAGACACAGAGAAACGCTTTTTACATCACTGTAGGAGCAATGCATTGGACTTCAGTGAAAGCCAGTAAATAGTAAAATGTAGGGTTTTTTATCACTTATGGGTCATCCCAAACACAGTTTTATCCTTCAAAGATTGTTCTCCCTATGCTATTTAGTTTCTTATTTCTACCTTTTGCTATCTTGCTACTCAAGTCCGTGTTGGTTTGACTGGAGTCTTGCTAATGTATATTTCTGAGGTTTTGTGGGTTTGGGTTTTTTTGCTACATTCTCTGTACAATAGCACGTGTATATGCCTGTGTGTGTCTGTGCATATACACATGTGTATAATAAAAAAACAAAAATCTTTTTATCCGAAAAGACAAAAAAACTTGTTAGAGTGTTGACAGAAGAAAGGTAAAGAAGCACGCTTATTCAAATTAAAATAACTCACTTAAAAATTAGCAAACCTGAAAATGCTTAAATATTAGAAAATACTGGCTTAGAAGCTATTTGAGTATCCCAGGTTCTTGAATTTATGAGCCCTCTCTACTGGACCAGAAAGCTGTTCTCCTTCTTGAGGACTGGAATGATGCAGTTTAGTGTTGCACTTACGTAAGTGATGAAGTTGGGTTTAGCTGCCATAGGACAAATTGTATACCTAAACCAGGAAGAAGAAAACAATAGTGAAATACATGTTGAGAATAAATAATATTTTTAAAAATGTTTCCTGGTATTTTGAGTAGTTTGCCTGTAGTTGTTTTATACATCTCAATATTAGAGCCTCTCAAGATAGCACAGTCTTTGTCCTTTATACTATGCAGCGTGGAGAAACTAATCTTCTGCAACTTTACCTCCAACTTCTCAAATGCTCCTTTGTCTCAGTGGTACTGAAAACCTCCTTATTCTTGTTTCAGATGACTCTTAAACTTACAATGGAGATGCCAAAGGGGAGGGTTGTATTCTGATTTAGTTGCATATCTCTCAGCATTTTACACCTCCTAGCTGTAATTTCTCTTGGCTTATTACATTTCTCTCATGGGGTTTTTCAGAGTTCTAAAATGACAAACTGCTGTGAGACTTGGGATGTGTGTATCGCTTGAAACTACCTCTAATTCTTACAGAGTTGGTTAGGTACATCTTTTTAACAGGGGGAGACTGTGGGGAGCAGAGCTGGATAAATTGTTTCAGCAGTCAATGTTAACCTGTACCCTCTAGAGAAATTGTTTAAGGCACAGAATGCAGCTGCATGTCAGTGTTAATGACAGGTGCTAACACTAAAATGTGTGTGTACTCCGCATAATACTGTGGAGTTTCCTGCTTCAGCTGCTGAAAAGGCCCATGTTTACTGTCTAATGATAAGAGTAGTGGTTTAAAAAAAAAAAAGGGGGGGGTCTGTTTTAACCACCACAGAAGCTGGTTGTTGGCAAGCACAAAGCTTTTAACAGTGACTGTTTTAAGACTGTCTTTCTGGAAATTCCACATGCATAGGTAGCAGTCTTGAAAAGTGCTTCAGAAATACTTGTGGTAGATGCAAGTTTAAAAAAAAAAAAAAAATCTCTTTATTCCTTTGTCTATTAGAATCCTTATCTCTGATCATCTGACTGTTTTAAAATCATAGTCTGTTTTCATTACAGCTTGGGTATTATTGTTGTGTTACATAGGTTAGGGTGTCCTGGGTTTACACTGCCAGAATACAAGCCAACGCCAGTAGAAGGAGGAGCTTCAAAATCCCTCTTTTTTCCAGATGAAGCCATCAATAAACATCCTAGATTTAGGTAAGAGTATTTTGGGGGAGTGTGAATGAGAAGCTGAATATTTGTCTGTGCCTTAAATATCAATAGGCACACCCGCAACTTCTTTTCATTACTGGAACAGAGAGCTCTGCGGCTAGTTGCCGTAGATACCACAAGGACTTGGACAGAAATGGTTGTGATGCCATGTATTTTCTGTCAAAGTTACTTAAGAAAGTAAACTGCTAAGATCAAGTAACTATGTAGTAGCTCACGCCATTATGGGGCAAAAGGTGTTGATTATGCTACTGCAAAATTGTTTCCAGTTTGAAAACCCACAGCTAACCACTTCCATCACAGTTAATCCAGCTCTTACTCAGGTATGTCACAGCAACAAATGTGTCCTGAAGGAAAATGCTCAAAATAAATAGAAAGTTGACATTCTGAAACCCTGAGAATTGCTGAGAAACTAACCGCAAAAACATTTGCATGTAGAGAAACTTTCAGATGTCTCGGCAAACTTTTTTGTTGTTGTAGTACACTGACCAGAAACATTCGGCACCGAAGAGGAGAGAAGGTTGTGATAAATGTACCAAGTGAGTAAATTCAATCTACCTCTTTCCTTTTTCAAAATAATTGTTCAATCTAATGCTCTGGGTTACTGAGTACCTGCATTTTCTACACAGTATTTAAAGATAAGAACACACCATCACCATTTATCGAAACATTTCCTAATGATGATGGAGAAGCAGCGAAGGCGGCTAAGCCAGACTATATATACATGGATGCTATGGGGTTTGGAATGGGAAACTGTTGTCTTCAGGTAAAATGCGTCTGCTTTCCAGATGTTACTGAATGTTGTCTTCCCTAAATGCTTTCCTTTTTAAGACTTGCCTCATGTCTGATTTCTCTGGCTTAATTCAGCTGATGCATTTTTCAGAGTGGCAACAGGAGGAATAAAACAACAAATTTAATCTTATACCTGGTAGTCTAGTCTTAAAATCCAGGTTTGTTTACTTCATTATGTTTATTTTCTGCTAGTATTCAAGTGTAATTGGATGCCTTGCTGTGAAAGGGTTTCTTGAACTGGCCAAACCCTATTTGATCAAGCATCTGCTTCTGGAACTGCAGCACTTTTCAGGGGTGAAAGATCATCTTCCACTGTGGCCTTCTTTCAGGCATGACCAAAGGACACTGTGGGAATGGAAACTGAGCTGTCTTGTAGAATGTGTGGGGTTTTTTGATTATTCATTTTAGTTTTTTTCCCTCTTACCTGTTCTTACTAAGAAGAGCAAAAGCAGGGAGTGATGAGAAGTCATTGGAATATCTTTAAAAATAAGTAGCTTTCTTCTTCTATGTTATTTTATTTACAAACAGCATGAACTCCTGTATAAAATTTCTTGTTCTTAACTACATTTAGCTATCTGCTAAGAAGTCTTTGTCTTACTGCTTGTACCATGAACCTGTCAAATCCACATGGGTAGCTGTCTTCTGATGTTGCGTGCTGGGAGACATTCTTGGTTCTGTTTTCTCCCATTAACTCATGCCCACTTTTTATTGTTTCCACTCATTTTCCTGAGTTAGTACTGCTTTATAGTATCCTCCATTCAAATCCAGGTGCTGTATTTTGGGAGTGGTTTAATCCTTTCAGTATCTGTTTGTTTTAAATGTTTCTCTGGCATAGTAACCTGATGCTAGGGGCTGATGCCCTAAGCAGTAGCAACGTATTTGATACGTCTGCCTGTTGCCACCGCTGTCCTGGAAGCAGAGCTAGGAAGAAGCTAGTGTTAAGTCTATAGGGGATTAAAGGAAATTCTCTAAGCTCTTCTTGTTTCACAGCAGTGGCAGAAATAACCCCATTCAAAGCACTCCCCTTGGATATTGAGAAACTCCAAAAGCTGAATAAATAAAATGTTCTTCACAGCAGCTAAGTATGATTTCTTGCCACTAAGGGTAAACTAGGGAGAATCTGATGAAGTAGTAAAGTGTGCGTAATACTGCGTGGTTTTACAAGGTGTTAAGTTTGATACGGTCTATTTTGTACAATCTCTGTCTTTTTAAGGCCATAGAAGAAATACAGCTTTACTGTTCTGTCATTATTTGAACTTGTTTAAAAATATTTTGAATTCCTTTTTAAGGAATACCATTTTACTATTCCCCATTCTTGTAATTAGTGGTCAAATTCAGTAGACTATCATCAAAAGGAGAATGCAAACAAGGCTGGCAGGTGCTATAGGCAGCTGCTCGCATATCAACTGATAATTCTTGATAACCAACTAGAAGAAAACCTGTATTCCCCACCTGTTTTCTGTAAGGTAGTTTGCAGTATGTATACTTCCTTTTGTTTTTTTTCTCACTGTGCACCAAGCTACAACTTGGTTTGATCTATTTCCAAGGTCAAAATGTCCTGACAAGCTTAGCTGGGACAGCGTGCAGTGACAACGGGGTGGGAGGCACTGCCCCTGCAAACAGCAAGGCAAACCATCGCACTCCTGCCCTGTCTGGGGCTTCGTGTCCCTGTGTCTGCTGAGCCTCAGGCTTGTGGATGCTGCCTTCCGCAGTCCTTGTGGTGCCTGCAGCCCTCCTCTGGAGAAGACTGTCATGCCTGTTTCCTCTGTAATGGGATGTTTGGCTAAAAAAAAGGGTCGAGTCCCAGATTTAATGCCATTTGGAATAAACATAAAAGGGAAGGGGAGGCAGATATCACTGTGTCAGGGGAAAGAGTGTAGGTATCCTGTCATCCCCGCAACCCACCCCAAGACAGGCTCCCTAGTGCTGGAAGTCCAAAATTAGTAATGAGAAATCATACTTAGCTGCTGCTTTGCAAGAGAATTAAATAATCTTGTCTTTTCAAATTGTTTTGGTTTTTTCCTGATAGCCACTTGAAGGATAGAGACAGAAGAAAAAGTTTCTTTACCGCACACCCTTTTTCTAACTTGGGATGTTTTAATGAATGCTGGCTGCAGATTTAAAAAGGCAAACAAAACAAACACAAACAAATCCTATATTCTTTGTGCACACGCACCCTCCCCCCCCCAAAAAAAATCCACCACTGAGCCCACCAGTGAACTCGGGAATTTTCAGGGTTTTTTCTTTTTCTTGGTTAGTTTTTTCTAAGACTTACTCAGGGTTGGACTGGGCTTCAGTCACAGACTGAGAAGAACTTGTATGTTTTGTGGGACTCTAATTGTAACCCATGGAAAAGGAAATTCTGTGTTTGTCTGGCATTCTTCAGGACAGCAAGCAGTGATGATTGTTTAGAGCTGAACCCTGTTGTACAATGTTATAATAGCGGTACAGGGGTACACTCCCATCTAAGTTATCCTCTGATCTAGTAGTATGTAAACTGCGAAGAACAAGAGAGGCATTTAATCTGTTTAGCGTCCTTTAACAGTTTTGAGGTGATGGGTAAGATCTGCTACTAGAAATCTCGTGTTTGATGCTGCTCTGAACAAATTTCATCACAAGTTGCAAAGAAGTTTTTCCAGTTGCCTACAGTGTGGTAGGGCTTCCACGTCATTAATGGCTTCTGCAAATAAAATTTCTTTTCCATCTTTTGCTGTGTTCTGTCCACCAATACAGGCAAAACTGGACACTTTTTAAAAACAAAAATTAGAGCAGACACGAAGATGCTATTTTAATGCAGTCTTCCAGGATCAAACAGAGGTGTCTTGATTCTTTTACAGAGGTGTCTTGTTCTTTAAAACAGAATTAGCTGTCACATAAAACCAATGTTAAATCTGCAGTAGTTTCTGACTGTTGTTCGAAGTAGGTAGGTTCCTGGCTTATTTCCTGAAGGCACATTACCAGCCCATGTGTATTCTAGATGTTAACTCAGTTTTCTTTGGTTCTGGCAAGTGTTTGTATATTTAGGCTCACAGCCGAAGTGTTGTGGTCTGAAATCTTTTAATGAACATGGAAGTGGTGTGGAAAGAAGTTTGTGATAGAAACGCTCTAGATAGGTAGGGCAAAAGTTTGTCCAAGAATTCGGGGGGGGGAACCCCCACAAAAAACACCAACCAAAAAAACCCCCTTAAAATTCTTGGTATTTAAATAATTTTATTATATCATTGATTCTAAATCTAGGAAGACTGTGCTTGTGCTATGATTATAGAAACTGTGATAGTAATTGTACTTTTCCAACAGGTAACATTCCAGGCTTGCAGCATTTCTGAAGCAAGGTATCTGTATGATCAGCTAGCCACGATCTGTCCCATTGTGGTAAGTAATGGATTTCTATAGTATCAGCTCTTTGTTGTGTGAAAGCCCCGATGTGTAAACAAAAAAACACAAAACCCAAACCTAAGTTAAAAAAAACCAACTTGAATGCTACTCACAAATTTGGTGCTCTGGGAGAAGTCAGTCTCTTGCTAGGTTGTCACATGAGCAGTGTGGTTTACTTAATGGCCAAATGACAGCACAAAACAGATGATGTATGTTTCTTCTCCTCTGCCCTCCTTCCCACATGTGTGAGACTCTTGTTGAATAGTTCTAGAAATGTATTTGGGGCATTTTTTCACAAAAACAAGACAAGCTCGCTCCTTAAAGCAATTTTTAATTTTTCAGTTCTGGTCTGATGTTACAGAGGGTTTCAACTTAAGTTGTTTAAATCTGTCCCTTTTGTAAGCATGTGGTCATGAACGGGTGTTTATAACAGGTGTTGTGAAAATAAAGTATTGGTCTGGTCTAGGTGGTGAGCAGATCCTTTTCCAAGTGAGGTGTGTTCCAGCTGTGTTGCTAAGATGCTTGGCCAAGCAAAAATAAAACAAAACTATTGCCAGGTGAACTTTTGGATTTTGGAAGTGTGTGAGCAGAATACTCATCTATCACAAAATTGCTTCTGCCTGTATCATCTTGTGTTCCTAAAATGGTGGTCTGTAGAGGTAATAAATTTGGAGAGCATCAGATGCCACTTCAGTAATACTAATCCTTCAGCTAGGCATCTTCTGGTGATAGCAGTTGAGAGATTTGTGGCTGTAGGGGCTTTGGCTGTATATTAGACTGAAGTATATACTCCAGTTACTTCTGGACCAGCAAGTTTCCCTTTCCAGTGGGGTTGTATTTTGCTTTTGGTTCCTTGGCTTGCCCTTTGTTTTCATATCAGGCTGTTCTATTTTAGATGGCGTTGAGTGCTGCATCTCCATTCTACAGAGGCTATGTGTCTGACATTGACTGTCGCTGGGGAGTAATCTCAGCGTCTGTAGATGATCGAACACGGGAAGAGAGGGGGCTAGAGGTAAGTAATGTTAGATAGTAGGTGTCTGGGGTTTTTCAGGAAAAAAAAAGAAGTTAAATCTCCTTTAGTATCAAATTCTGCTTGTGCTCATCAGAATCCCTAACAAGGGAACATGGCAGTCTTTGTGGTAAATATAGGAGAGATGGTGTAAACATTCACCTTAGTTGTACAGCTTACATTAGCAAATATATATTTTTAGTTAAGTATGGAATCCCAGTAGAACTCCACTCATTCCTCCACAGCTTGCTGAAAAGGTCCCCCTGCGATGAAACTTTCCAGTCTTCTGCTTGACCCCAAAAAGCAAAAAATGCTTTGAATTAAATAGCAGGTGCTGCTGAGTAATCCAGTAGTATAAACTAGAACTGTGTGAAAAGAGACAGTTGTCAGAACTTGAACTTAAGGGTTTTCTCTAAGCAGGAATTGGCATTCAAGGCACTTACAAAATTATAGAAAAAAAAATACTAAAATCTACTTGACGTGTTTCTTGAACTACCCATTTTAAGAGCATCTCTAACTATGCGCCTAGTGAAACTGTAGTGGTATATGTTGCAGTAGGTATAATAATGCTTTCCAGGTACTTGGGGTAATGGTACATCAGGAAAATGTTTTCACTTTTAGAGAATTCTAGTCAATGTGTGATGACTGTTTTTTCGCTCAGATACATACGTCTGCAAACAAAATAGTCATAATTCCAGGATCGATTTCTATTAAGCCTATTTAAGACTCGTGCTTTGAATAATTTTAATTGAGGCTGTAGGGGTTTTTAAACAGGATAATAATTCTCACATAAGTGTCATTAGTGAGCAGAACTTAGGTAACATTGTTAACAAGCTGTTAAAATATTGTATTCTTAAATTATATAGCCACTGAAGAACAACCATTATAGAATCAGTAAATCCAGATATGATTCCATAGACAGTTATCTATCTGAATGTGGTGAGAAATACAATGACATTGATTTGACAATAGACAAAGATATCTACGAGCACCTAATAAAGGAAGGTAAGTGTTTGCTTCATTATGAGCAGGTTAAGAATTATGCTTGCAGTGTGTGGGGATATTTTACATTTTTGTTCTTGTTTGTTTCAGTCATTGTGCATACCTCGGAGTGGCTCCTACTCAGAAGTGTCTGTGTAGCATGGTCTTGAGAGTTTTTTTAAAAAGTATTTGTTTGTGATGGAAACTGTCCCTAACTCCAGCTTGAGAAGCTCAGCGTTTGACGCACTGATGTTTTATCTTTGTGGAGAGAGCAGAACTGCTTTAGGAAACATGGCACAGGGGTGCATCAGAAAACAGGAAGAATGGCAGCCACACCGATATTCAGCTGCCATTTCCAAATGAGAACCTGTTTGGTTTTTTTTTTCCTTTCCTTCTCTTTAATCATTTCCTTCCTTCCCAAAGTCGTCATTTAAGCTTTAACAGGATGTGGTGGGTTAAGGTAGCATTGCAGAGTTGGATGTTTTCAATTTTATAAAGCAAATTGTTTCCTAGAGCCTGCTTTGCCATGTATGAATTGTTTCTTTGAATTTTCATTTTGTAGGTATTGACCACCTTTTGGCACAGCATATTGCACACTTGTTCATTCGAGACCCACTGACTTTGTTCGAGGAGAAAATACATCTAGATGATGCAAATGAATCCGACCATTTTGAGGTTCTGTCTGACTTTGAGGAATTTAATAAATTGCATATTCTCTATAGTACTGCATAACTTGAGGGTGCCTATATTAGCTAAGATTTTTTTTTCCTGGATTTTTCACTTCAACTAGTTCTTTAGTATATGATTTTGCAGTTATAAGCACATTTATTTCTTTGTTTTATCCTTAATTTAGGAGAAGGTGGTGGCTTATACTTTAAACTCAATAAAATATGAGGAGCCCAAACTGTAGCTATGTATATAAGTGTTATGGGGAACTGTCTGTTTTTATGGCTTCCTAAAAACTGTTTTGCATGACATTTATGTAGAAATGTCTCATACAGCTTTATGAAATAATAGCTATGGTAATGTTGGGTATTTTTAGTTGGGGATGCATCAATCCCTCATAAAAAGAGTCAGTCAGCTAAATCTTAGCTTCCTGGTATCTTAGGTGTAATCCTCAAAAAAAATATCATGAGGAAGTGTAAATGTATTTGCTCCTGGGATGGGTAGTTATACTGGGGTTTTTAGGAAGTCGCCACTTAGTTTGGAAGCACTTCTCTTAACTGTGTGGGCTGTTCCAGGGAAAATATTAGGACTCTAGTTACCTGCTTCTTTTTCTTTGATTATATTACAGAATGATGCATACCTTGATTGTGACAGATTATTTCATGTGCTTTGCAGAATATCCAGTCTACAAACTGGCAGACAATGAGGTTTAAGCCACCTCCTCCAAATTCAGATATTGGATGGAGAGTGGAATTCAGACCTATGGAGGTAAGGAAGGTGTCAGTATGCACAAAACCACATTTCCTTTTAAGTGGAAAAGTACCAGGCATTCTGCCATCCAGTATCAAACCCTTATTACTTATGCTGTGGTTTCTCCCCTCTGAATTGCTAGAAGCAAGTGAAGTGGACAGCAGTGTTTCATCAGACATGGACTGTGGGAATGTAACTGACAGGAGAATCCACTGCAGCACAGCAAAGCATTCTAATGGATTTGGGGTGATAGGGAAAGGAATTAGGCTTTTATTAAAGCAACAGTAAACAAAGCCCCATTTAGCTCCTAGGGACTGTATTTTTCCAGTACTTTTCCTGATACTGAACAATTCCACTCATTGTTTTGTTTTTCACAAGTCCTTTTATTTTATAGCTGTCTATTTCAGAGCTCTCTGAATTTAATCCCTTTAAAGTGGAAATTCAAAAGCTATTACACGTTTGTAATTACACAGAGAGCCTGAAGGTGCAGGTTATTAGTCTTTCAAAATGCAAGTGTGTTTTGGCATTGGATTAAAGGGTTGAGTTTGTTGAAGTGTGTCTGTGCATTGTGAAGTCACTGCTGATGATTCCAGCTCGTGCGTTGCCACCTCTGCTAGTAGAGCGTGTGTGAATACAAGTACCAACATGAATACTCGAGTCAAACTTTTAAACTCTCCCAGATATTTATCTACTTCCATAAGTATGTTCCCACTGAAGCAATTTAATCTCTAATCCTTTCATGTTTAGGTGCAGTTAACAGACTTTGAAAACTCTGCATATGTTGTGTTTGTGGTATTGCTAACCAGAGTGATTCTGTCATATAAACTGAATTTTCTCATTCCGTTGTCCAAGGTAGGTGTGAAAGTTCAGATCTATTACAGCTAAATTACAGCTAAATGCAATGTATTTGCATCAAGTCTGATTTTTGACCTTTGCAAGCTAGGAGCTAGTATTTGTGCATTTACAGAATAGTCATTTTTATCTTTTCGTCGGTTTTCATCTATGCCAGTACTTTGAATCAATTTTGACTCTACAGTATTAAACAAATATTTTACTGCTTTCTCATGGAATTAAGTCTATAGACAAGTTCTGTGGGAATTTCTGTGGTACCTAAAAGTGTCTGGCTACTGCAGAAATGCTGAGAAATACTGTTGTCACACGACTGTTTTTAGACTGGAAAAAGGCACATTTCCACTATTTTTACATCTGGGGAAAATAACCTGTGGAGGTCGAAATAAAAACTTTAGATACTTATTTTAACATGGCTGTTGGCTATGTCTCGTGTTCTTATTCTCTATTTTGTTTGTATCTGGTGGAGACGGGAAGGAGGAGTTCAGCATGCTTAGTGTTACACAGTATTTGAGTGAAAACAAATACTGCTGATTCTGGTCACAACTGTGACTTGTTTCTAGACAGACCAGCCATGCAAAATGTGCTTTTTCCTTAATCCTCTCCTCACAGTTGTTGAACTGTTTTTGGTAAAACTGTCCTTGCACGTCGTCTTTCTGAGGTATCTGACCAGAAAATGTCTTTTTGAATGGATAGTCCTGCAGTATTATAGGTAACTTTAAAAAAGGTCTTGTAGTGCAGAAGGCTCTTGATGGACTGTATACTAGAAAATACTGCCAGCGCTGGCTACAGTGTAGCAGTAGTATCCTGCAGCTTTTCTTATTTTTTTTAATGAAAATGGAGAAAAACACTGAAGCTGTAATTAACAGTAATCATACCATACAGTTGGTATGATTTCTAAAAGGAGAAATTATCTTCCTGGTGTCAAGGAGTTCAGACTTTGTAAACAATGCGGCAATTTAGCGCTTAACTGTGCATAATTAGATTGTTATTTGGAATGTCTCAAAAGCATGAAATTTTAAACTAATAAATATCGTTTAAGACTGAAAAAGCTATTAGGTGCGGAAAGAACCTGAACACAGGGGAGGGGGGCATAAAATTGCTTGAGCTTGCCAAACAATTTGGCAGGTAATGTAACACAGGATTGCACAACCACTGGTAAGCCTGCCTCTTTCAAATAAAATAGTACTGGTTTATGGGGCTAATCTCACACTAATCTTTGCTGTCTGACTGAGTGCAGTTGTATCCTGTCAGCTAAGGCTGGAGTTCTTTCAGACTTCCAAACCAGCCTGTTGTGTAAATAGGTTTCGTAATACAAAATGTATGAAAACATAATTTTGAAAACAAAGCTTTGAAAGGTAAGAAGTGAAGATTTTGCATTGCCCTTAATTAAAAGCTCAAACGAAGAATTCAGCAAGTCGTATCCCTTTTCCTGAAGACAATACAGTAAAGCTAATGTCAGAAAGCTGTGTGTTGTTAATTCCCTGAGAACAAACCAACCAAATAACTTGGGCAAAATCTTCCATCCAGAAAGAGCAATGCTTATGTCATTTACAGAGCGTACAAGCAGTGCTTTGTTGTTTGTAGACTTTTCAAGAAGCCTGCAATTCAGAAGGTCTTTACTAGCAATCTTAAGTTTATCTAATAGATGTTTGGGTATGGAATAGATATGATTCCTATACAAAGTTACTGGAATTCTGTTTCTGAAAGTTTAACACAGTGATAACTGATCTAAAGACATCAATGATTTTGTTAATAAAAGCAGCGAACCGTGGCTAGGGAAATGGCAATTTTCTTTCTTCTTCTGTACTCACTTAAATTGCATCCCATCTGCGAGATGGGATGCAACCTGTTAATCACAGCTGTTCCTGTGTTTTCATCCAAACTTAAAAGATTAGCATAGCATGTTCTAACATAATACCATTAGCTTTTCTGCTGGTGACCTAATTTCATAGGATGTCATCTCTTTGGTTTTTTGCCAAGGACCCTTGAAGAATGAGAAGTTTTATCTCCACAGCTTGGCTTTGTGTGATGAAATAACAAGAAACATAATAGATTTTTCAACTAATGAGACCAAAATGTGAGGGTTTGGGAGAACCCTGATTTTCTTAAATGTCACAAATCTCTGACATACTACTTTTGCCAGGTGGATGAAAACATGAAGATGGCCCAGAAGAGAGATGCTGTCCGGCAGGGAATGTTTTACTTCAGAAAAGATATTTGCAAAGGTATTGCAACAAGCAATCTGATTGACACTGTTGTGGATATTTAGTGCATCTCTTGCCTTCTAACTGTTTCTTCCTTTCCCTTTGTCACCCATGAAGGTGAAAACGCTGTTGTGGATGGATGTGGCTCTGCACAGAACGGGGCAGGCACTGACGCAGAAGAGTACACCTTAATGAGCATTGATACAATTATCAATGGGAAGGTCATAGCCTCTTCTGCCTGGAACACACAACCTTCCCCTCCATTCCACCCTCCCCCCCACCCCAGAAACTAGATCGAACTTGTTTTATGCTGACTTTGTTTTCTTACACAGGAAGGAGTCTTTCCTGGTTTGATCCCAGTTCTGAATTCCTATCTTGAAAATATGGAAGTGGATGTGGACACAAGGTGCACCATCCTAAACTACCTGAAGCTAATAAAAAAGAGAGCATCTGGTATGTTTGATGTTTTTGGATATTGATTTTCCTGGTATTTTTCTACTTAGTAATTGGGTCTCTAGTTTTCAGTTGGGTAAAACTGGTGGCAGCTGCATCTGTCTGGATAAGAGTTGAATCATAGGAGCAAAGGGCTTGAATGTGTTCTCTCTGGCTTAAACCTGGTCCTGTCTAATTCTGATTATAAATGTTTTGTGATCCATTTTAGAACTTAACTTAGGAGTAATTGGTACAGTTACACTACCCTCTAAGCTGTAATTGTATCTCCAACCCAAGATTTCACTTTTCAGCACCACTTATTGCTGCTTCCACCCATTTATTGACCACTTTGTAGCAGTTTGCACATATACTAATCCCCTTTCCCTGTCACTTGAGCGTTTTAAGAGTATCTGATGCTGGGTCTGATAGCCCGGTGTTATAGCTATGACTCCAAAGCATGCTGCTCCAAAGCATTCATGAGTCTAAATTCTGGTATGCTAGAGCATGGGACCTAGTCTTTAGCTCCCTGCTAAGAAAGCTCTTCTGTAAGAAGCAAAACTCCCTCAAGGCAGAGCAAAACAGGCTCTTCCCCATGTTACAGTGTTTTCGAAAACAGGCGATATACTGACTCTATGCTTCTCTTTAAAATGCAGCAGTATAGTGAATAAAAGATGCTAAACTTTAATTTGGAACTGGGCATGTAGCGCAGTCTGCAGCAGCTTTAGACCTTTCTGTCTGCAAATCCTTTGTATCCCTGCCTTGCTGTATAAATTTAACTAGACTGTTGCTTTTAGTCTCATAAGTAAAGACAATTTCTTTTTTTCCCTTCCCATTTTTAAACTAAGGTGTTGCTTTGCTTTTTAATGCTTGAAAATTGCTGTAGAAGCTTCTAGGTAAAGACCTTTTTAAAGCTGAGGTGGAAATCAGGACCTTCTCTTGCCTGGTAATTTGGTACTTTAGCAGTACTTCAGAATGGTAACAAGTTTTAATTAATTACAGCTTTCACTGCAAATGTTCTTTCCTAAGGCTGCTTCTTTGTAGGAGGCTTCTGTCCCTCAGGTAACACAGACGGGGATTTAGTACTTGGCTTAACTGAGGGAGAGAAAAGAAACTGGCAGGAAGAAAACATCTAAGGCACATCAGCCTTCAAAATAGCAATGCTTTCAAAATAGTCCATTGTTTGTTGGGTTTTTTCCTTCAGATAAATGCTGTTGGAAAAAGCAAGGAATGCGTAAGTCTTACAGAGGTTTTTTTTACCAAGAGCTAATGACCTGGCCTTGACACCCTGCGGCGGGTGTTCCTCTTCCAAAGAACAACTTTGCTACCTGGTGCAAAGTTGCAGGCATTGCAGAAGTTGGCTCGTGTATTTACACAGACCTAAAAGGTGTGAGAGTGAGGTAGATAGAGTCTCTAGGGTTTATACCTTAACTCTGAACTGAAATGATTTTTAATAACGATGCTTCTGAAGAACCAGAATTCACAGAATAAAAAGCATTAGGCATTGTATTACTATGCCATGGTGTTTCTCAATTGTGAGCTTTGGATTATTCCAGTTTACTCTCAATCTTAAATCAAATGTTTCTGAACTGCAGACTGTCCAGCATGAGATGTGTCTGCAAAGAGTGGCCATTTTTCAGGTTTCTTTCCCCAGATGGTGCACACAGAGCACACATGAGTTAGACACTGTCACCTTAGCTGCTGTGGCTTTAACCTTGCCCTGACACCTAGTTTATCTGTGCCTCGGTCGCATCTTCTCTTGCGGCACTGCTAGGCATCACTCTCCTGGTCTCCGTCTAGCTGGTGCGTGACTGCCACCACTCAGTGAGACTACAGATTTTCTAGGCAGGCAGCAGCTGCCAACCACCACCAAATATGAATGAAAACACTATTAAGATAGCAGCATCAAGCAATCCTTGTCCTGGTGGGCTCTCCCAGATCCTGGCTGGCTGCAGCGTAGGCCTTTTCTCAGCCAAAGGTGATGCAGTAATCGTGGTGCATGGTGACCCTTCACAAACATGATTTCCATGGTGGTTGCCTTGCCCTTCTTGAAGCAGTTACACTTTTGGTCCCCATAAAGTCATACAAGAAGTGCCACAGTTTTACTATATGCTCTTTGAAAAAATGTAATTCCTGTAGTTATTATTACAAAATTATTTTATGTATGTGTAGTTGTTGTAGAAGTGTCTCTTCATTCGTCTCGGCCAGATTCTCTGCTAAATGACATGTTTAAGACCTCTTGCTATATGATCTGTTGGTACCACCTGCTCCAGTAGCTACTTCTCTCTGCACTGTCTGGTTACAACATCTGAAAGTTTGAAGATCGCACCAGATGAGTGGGTTTTAGGCTATCAGCGATATGTCAGCTTAATTGTCTGCAGTTTAGCCATATTTAAAAAAAAAAAACCATAGTTTTCTCATGAAAGCATGGACTACTCATTAAGTATTAATGTGTATAATGCGTAGAACTTTAGGTGTCATACTGCTAAATTAGATGCATAAACTGTGAAACTTGACTTCCCCTTGCCCGCAGGAGAATTAATGACAGTTGCTCGATGGATGAGGGAATTTGTCGCGCAGCATCCAGACTACAAGCAAGACAGCGTGATAACTGATGAAATGAATTACAGCCTTATTTGGAAATGCAACCAAATCGCACAAGGCCAGGCAGAATGTCCTGAACTATTGGGGGTAGGATTTAACAAGAAACAAAGTGGAAACAAAACTGGCTCTTTGTAATGAATGAATGTTTCTTAAATAATAGAAAGTTTAAGCCTTTTAGCAAAGCACTAGCAAAGATACTGTGAATCTGGTACAGTTTCATGGTGTGAAGACCAAAACAGGGATACTGCACTATAAAATGGGCCAATCTGCCTAAATATTCGTTTAAGGCATCCAAAAATGGGCATATTGTTATTGTTAAGGTTTATAAAATGTATATATAAATAGTAAAATATTTTTATGATTAACATCAATGTATTTTAATAACATTGTATCTAAAGTTATTGTGAATTAGCTTGTAACTTTTTTATGCTTATTCTAGAAAGAAAAATCGTCCTGAACAGCTTTGTAAATGTAATGGTACTTGTATATTATATGCATTCCAGTTACTGAATGTTTACTGTAACTTTTTTAACCTGGAATGTGCTAAGTAATCTTCCTTATTGTTTAAAAAAAAAAAAAAACTAACAAAAAAAAAAATCTTTGGACCTACCTGAATCGCAGGTAACTTTTTCCTTCCATTTGGGTTTTGAACAGATAAATGCATGTGCATCCCGTTTGGTAATCTTTACAGCAGTTTCTCAGTTGCCACAAGACCTGCATCCGCTCATAAACTGTAAAACTTGGAGGAACAGATATGACTTTATTCAGATAAAACCAGTTCTGCCTGTCTGCAGATGCATCCGGGTGGTTTTTCCCCATGTTTTTTCCCCTCTGAAGTAAACTTGTACACTACCGCAATTCAGAAATTTGCCTGATGATTTAACAAAAAAGCAGTAAAAGGGGACATGTGGTGAAACAGAGGAGGAAATGAGAGCTCAAGATAAAGCGCTCTCTGCGAAGGAACCGAGAGACACCTGCTCTGGACTTTGGTGCTCCTTAACTGCTTGCTCTCCCACATTGATGCTGTTCCCACAGTCACTGAGGGTGACTGCAGCACAAAACCAAACACCTATCCATTCTTCCTAGAGGTGGAGTTTCTTGTTTGTTGTTCATTATTATAAATATTTTTGTTAGCGTGTTTATTTCCTGTAAGGTACTTCACGTAGGTAGCTGAGGTACCTATATAGCTGTAGGTATGGATAACTTAATCCCCTCCAGAAAATAGATACAAAGAAATCATGGAATGCACTAATCCTTTGAAATTGGGAGCCAGTGCTGGGAGTGACTGTAAAGTATTTAAAACTTAGCCCTTGCAACTGTAAATAAAGCAAACTTAAGGGGCCTTTTTGATTTAGCTTCTTAACTGACTTCTAGAAGTGAATTGCATTATGGGTAGATTATGCAAAGCTTAATACAAGCATATATATAAATACCTAAGGTGTAATGATTTCTTTTTTTTTTAAAAGAACTAAAGGAGAAACTGCAATGGAGAGGTGCACTAAGAAGAAGCTTTTATGTACTGACATTAGACTTTGTTCTGTGTTCACAGGTGTGCTTTAGAGAATAAAAAGAATGCTCTTTTTTTCTGCAGTGGTGAATTTGTTTTAATCAAGATGTAGGCATATGTTAATATAGTTTCTGTAACAAAGAAATAAAAATAAAATTTGCAGTACATCTTGCTTATTTGCATGACTCGAACCCACCTTTTTGGATTCAAAAAAGGAGGAGTTGTGTACTTGCCACATACAGCTCACCTTCTGCAGGCTCACTTTGTTCATGGTGAAGCTTCTCAGGACTAATGGCAAGTGGTCTACCACCCCTGCAATGGAGATGTCCTCACCATCGTCATGCTAACATCTGTGCCATCATACACCATTAGGTGCTACGCTTGGGAGACTGCTTTTAAAAAAAAAAAAAAAAAAAAAAAAAAGGCAAGCTGCTGGGCAGAAAAGGACCTGGGGGTACTGGTTGACAGATGGCTGAATATGAGCCAGCAGTGTGTCCAGGTGGCCAAGAAGGCCAATGGCATCCTGGCTTGTATCAAAAATAGTGGGGCCAGCAGGAGCAGGGAAGTGATCCTGCCCCTGTATTCAGCACTGGTGAGGCTGCACCTTGAATACTGTATTCAGTTTTGGGCCCCTCACTACAGGAAGGTCATTGGGTTGCTGGAACATGTCCAGAGGAGAGAACAAAGCTGGTGAGGGGTCTGGAGCACAAGTCTTGTGAGGAGCAGCTGAGGGAACTGGGGTTGTTTAGCCTGGAGAAGAGGAGGCTGAGGGGAGACCTGATCGCCCTCTACAACTACCTGACAGGAGGCTGTAGCGAGGTGGGGGTCGGCCTCTTCTCCTTGGTAACAGGCAATAGGATGAGAGGAAATGGTCTGAAGTTGCACCAGGGCAGGTTTAGGTTGGACATTAGCAAAAATTTCTTCCCCAAAAGGGTTGTCAAGAATTGGAATGGGCTGCCCAGGGAAGTGGTCAAGTCCCCATCCCAGGAGGTATTTAAAAGATGGGTAGATGAGGTGCTTAGGGACATGGTTTAGTGGTGGGATGGCAGTGTTAACAGTTGGACTTGATGGTCTTTAAGGTCTTTTTCAACCTAAATGATTCTATGATTCTATAACTGCATCAGGAATTTCCATTGCTTTTTTTCCATCACTTCATTTAGGAAAAATTTAAGGTGTTTATTTTCTTTTGAAGGCCACAACAATTCCCATGTGTGCTGGAGAAAACAGGCCAGGTCTGCCGGTGCAGAGAGGGTCAGGCTGAGCACCGCAGTGGGCTCCTTCTGCAGGTGCCCATGCATCGTTTCGGCTGTGATTCTCTCAGGGCTGTGGTGTCACCAGCCACGGTGAGGTGCTGCTCCCTCTCCTTTACAAACACTCCTCCTTTTCCAAATACGACTACATTTGGTGGCAGCACAGCCCAGCTTTTCCAGAAGCAGTTTGCAACGTTTCCCAGCCAGCTCCAGGGAATACCAGCTTCCCACATGGTATCCCTAATAAACAAATATTGAAATTGCACAGGAAATATATATTTGATTTAGAAATCTGCAATTTGTTCATATTATTTATTAGAAAATCTACTGAAGCTAAAGTAAATTTCCTCCTTTTCTGCTACATATATTTGCAGGCAATATAATGTTTGCACTGCTGTGCCTTAGTGAACTTCTCTCCTCTTGTCTCAGGGGCAATTCCTTGGTTTCTTTAAGGTGGCCACTATTTTTAATGTTTATCCCTGGGGTCCTTTGAGTTTGAGAACAGCAGCAGGTATGCCAGTAGAGCTCTAATAAGCTGCTGTGGATACTGGGAAGCCAGTGACCCCCCTCAGCCCACAGTTTTGCAGCTAGCAGCACTCCGCTAGAGCTGAGTAAAAAAGACATTTGAAGCCAGTATTTCAAGTGGGAACACCAGATACAATAACTGTTTCCTGGAATAAGATTCCCCTAGAAAGGAGAATCTCCTTCTTACAAGATTATCCTAGGAAGGTGATGTCGGGAAGGCTTTCCAGGCTTCGGGGCTCTCAGTCTATTTGCTCTGTAAAGCAAAAGGAGAAGTAAATGCAAATTCCTATGGCTTGCCGGGCTGCAGGTCGCGGGCATGCTCTCCTCCCAAATCAGAAAGACGTCTGCAGTGCAGCTAACGGCGCTGCTCAGGTGGGTGAGCACGTTTCCAGGCAGAAGCCCACCTGGTTTCTGGTAGGACTTTATCAAAGGTGACAGATGCAATATTTATTCTGACTATATTGTCAAATTCTAATGGAAAATGTCCCTCGTTTATTTTATTCAGACCCTCTCAAATCAGCTCGGGGAGTGTAAAGGCTGTGAGGTGGGTAGCCCTAAAAGGTGTGCCCTGCGGCAGGCAGCACTGCTGAGCTACACTCCACTTTTGGGTGTTTCTGGGCCCTCCTCCCTGAGATACCACTGCCTTGGGGTGAAATAACATGGAATCCACCAGCACCCTACTTGGATGGAGCTGCCGGCAGGTTACAAGCGCTGGCCGCAGCACCGGGGGCTGAGGGGGATTCCTGCTGCCTGCACCACTCGCCCCGCCATCCCCGCTGCGAGGGCAGAGAGAGGGGAGCGGCAGCATCTCCCATCCCAAAACCTTTAAGCAACACAATGTCTTTCCGGAAGAAAAGTGTAACTGTCCATAAATGCTGGCTACAAATTTGATTGACTGGGTGAAATCCTACGGCTTATGCGACGCAAGAAATGGCTATATAGCCTTTTCTAACTCTAACTTAGAAAACAGTCTAATGGTCTAATGGTTAATTTAGCCCTCGAATTTAGTTACATATCTCAAAAGATAGTCCAAAAACTACCCCTGTTACATGACCTAAAGGGAAAGCTGTAATCCCGCTGGCAGTGAGAAGGTAAAAATGACCCCAGTGAAGCAAAGTGAAGGTAATACCCAGAGACATCAAAGATCACAAATGAAAGTGTTGGTGCATGATGGCTCCTCATCGCTGACTTCCAAGAGCTTGTGTTCTGGCTGGAAAAATACTAGTTTATAAAATATTTAAGCAACAACAACTGTTCTTACCCTGGAGACAGTCCAAGCTCCTATTAAATGCAATTAGATCAAAAGAAAGCAGGTTTTTCTGAGGATGATGGTATGGATTTTGATGAAGGCATCTTAAAGCCTGCCTTCTTTCCTGACTACAGCTGGTCCGTGTGGGAGCAAGGAGTTCCTTGGTGTACGTCGCTGTGGCAGGTCATGTTCAGAAGAAGAATCTGGGGGCAGTGGGGAAGACAGCGTAAAGGAGCAAAGCCTATTAGCATCCCGTCTCTGAAACATCCCCCGTTATCCCCACTCTCTGACTTGTGCTGGGGAAGCAGCTGTGCCAAGATGACCTCAAGCTCTCCAACATTTTCTGCTTAAGATTATTCTTCCCCTTAAACCATTTACTAGGTTGAACTACAGGCCTTCCCACCCATTCCCATCCGTGCATGCACAGGCAGTGCTGGACAACTAATTCCTGCCAGCTTACTCACAACATGGGCATTCAGAGGCCAAGAACTCGCAGTATTTTTCTTGGCAGAGTAAGGGACTGGGACTCCTCGCCCAGAGATGGTCACACAGCTGCCTAATGAAAAACAGGAAAGCCTTCCAGAAAAAAAAAACCCAAACCTTTCCACCGAGGGGAAGCAAGGCTCAGCATCACCCACGTTTCATACCCTCCACCCCACCCTGCAGCATCCCCATGCCTTACTCATCCCTCCAGCATCAGCTACGCCACGACTGATTTTAAATAGCAGTAGGACAGAGGATTACCAGGGATGTTACCCGAGGGACACTAAGCCAGCAGCCGGCTCTCCAGAGCCCCCCTGATTTTGGTGAGTGGGAGATGTGGCTGTGCAGCACTTTTGTCTCAGGCACAAACTGAACTGCTGAACACAAACCACTTCTGCCTGTAATTCCTCACCCCGGCAGGGTGAACTCGAGCCATGCAATATAAACTCTGATGTGATCCCTGAGCTATGCCAGCATTAGCATCACCAGCAAAGCGAAATAACCCTCGCAGGGGGAGGGGAAAACCAGGCAGGGTCCTCGTTGGGGTGCGCCCATGGTTCAGGCAGGGATGAGGTCGGGAAAAGCTCATTGCTAAGCCCAAGGCCAGCCCTAGGTGGCCTCCTAAGTTAAGAGGCAACGCAGTGAGCTGGAGAGAGAAAATAACTGTTCTCTGGGGGATGAAGAGAAAAAGGAGCCAGAGCCACAACGGTATTTCAGGTCCAAACCCTCTGTGGATTTTGGCTTAAGTGTCTGCTCATGGGCTTAGCCCCAGCCCGTGTGACCGGTGCAAACCTCTTCACATGCCGGTGTCCCGGGGAGCTCATCAGAGAAGCAACGGTGACTTTGCAGCCCTCGCCTGCTGCTTTTCCCTAGGAAAAGAGCGGAGGGGAGCTGAGGCTGGTGGTGGGGCTGCTGGGGGACACCCCAGCCAGGAGCCCACCCGTCAGCCGTGCTGCATGAACCTCCTACGAGCAGGGCAGCCCCGGTGCGTGTTTTTAAAGGGTATGCCATAGGAAAGTAGGCCGGCCTGTCCCTTTCAGACACCCAGTTCAGCTGCACAATTGCACTGCTGAGAGCAAAATTGCCACCGTCGGAATTAAAACGTGGAACATTCAAGTGCTTCTGGGGCACGTTGCACCCTGAACAGCCGTGTGAGGCGAACAGGAGAATCCCCCTTTCAAATGCAGTCAGGTCTTGCTCTCAAAACAGTCACTTCTAGACCACAAACTTCACTCACTGTTTTGAAAAAACTGTCTGAGGCTCCTCAGCAAATGGCACAAAACACTGCATTTCAGATTTTTTTCTTTTCCCCTTTATTTGCAGCACAGCCTGACTGGCACAAATCCCACTGCTTCTGCTGGGTGAGGGATGGGGCCATTTCCAGAGGCACATGTGAAAAGCAGAGCTCCGGAAGGGAGTGGCCACATGTTGCTGGAGACTCATTCCAACTCTCTGCTTCCCAGTCATCCCAGCACACGTGGCGTCAGCAGTATCTGCCCATTCCCACTCAGGCCACAAGGGCTCAAAGACATGGCATGGCTGGGAGGGGAGAGAGCAGTCCCACAGCCCACTTCAGCCCCTTTGGCCGTGACTCTGGCTTCCAGAAACACAGCAAGTTTGGCCTTGCCATGAGCTGATAAAATGTGATGCTTGCCCTGAATCCAGACCCAGCCCTAAGACAAGACGTTATTGCTCGTCCTACCTTGGAAAAGCAAAATCCTTGCAACAGAAAGGAAGCTTGGAAGATTTGAACTGTACAACAAGAGCATCCAGGGAAAAGCTCTGCAGGCTGCTGTGTTTCTCACTGGCTGCCTTCTATGCTTGTGTGTTTTTACAAAGCTTTGCAATGGTTTTCAAGATATACCAGGGAAAGCTGTTCTCTGGAGGCGGAGAACACTTCCACCAGGACCGTGCTGTCCAGAGGAGAGACAATCTGCCAGGAGCATCGCTGGTCAGGACGTCAGCACAGCTGTCTTCTGTTTCCAGCTCTGCTTCCACCCTGAAAGGGAGGTTCTCTCTCCTTTTTGTCCTAGGCAGCCAACGGAGTTTTGTAGTGTGAAAACTTGGGTGCTGAACACGTTTGCTATTGCAATAACATGCAACAGCACCACATGGTTAGATCCACGCATTTTAACAGGCGGTGGTCTAGATGCTGGTCTAGAAGAGCCTGTGGGTTGATACAGTGTAGTGAGTCTGATGCTCTTATTGCAATTAAAGTTAAAAGCATTGTGCAATCGATTGTATCATCAAACTGCTCTGTCTTCACATTTCCCTGGCTGTGCCTATAGTTTGAGGGAGATGACACAGTGACAGCCTTGCAACACCCATTCCCTATCTTTTATCATAAAAAACACAGCACATGTATAAATTTGGGTTGTACTAGCTACTTCCTTGCAAACAACTTTTACCGGTGGAGCCCACTGGCCGTAAGGACTCCTAATCAGAGTTTGTTTATCTGATACCTACTGCGAGAAGATGTCTGTAGGCGGTACCCTGGGACACCACAGGCTTCATGTGCCTCCCATGGGACATTATAGAGAGCGCCAAAATCACTAAAAACTAGTGCTGAGTCTTCATGGCATACCTCCAGTTGGAGATCAGCTGCTATGGCAGGCCCTACAACAGGACCTGGTGATTTAGCAGCCAGTTTCAAAAGCTCTTTCGCTGGGGTAGAAAACACTGACGTAACACAAAGTTCCCAGCTTTGTGACCTGCTTGATGATTTCTGTCTGAATAGGAATGAGCAAAAAATCCAAATGCTGGTGTACCCAGCAAATCCCAGCCGCTTTCTCCTAGCACTCTCATGAGCTCAGCTCTCTTCAAGAAGCAAAGCTGAACCTAGTCGAGAGGAACTGCGAAGATGGCTTTTAGGGAAAAAAGCCAGTTTCATTATTACTTCCCTATTTACCAGCCTTACCTTCTCCTTCAGGACCCCCCCTTCTACCTCCCTTTCTCTACCCAGGTAGGACATCTCCATGGTTGAGTCTCCTGTCCAAATGCTTCTTTTGCTCCAGCATAAGCTCTGCCTCCTGATTTTACCCTGCCTGCCCCTCTGCAGCTGCATCCACCCGAAGGATGCAAAGTGGGAGGCTGTGCCTGCTTCCCACTGCCCAAGTGGTGGAAGAGACAGAAAAAACCTGTGCAGCCAGGCACAGGCATGAGCCACCCCATAGTCCTCTTGAAATACCTCATTACCTGTCATTATGAAGGAGGACACTACAAGGCTTAGGCAGCCTGGACATGGGGACCAAGTGCCCAGGCTACAAGCCTGTGTGTGGCTTTTTTGTCCATGGTTAACACACAAAACAAAAAAAAAAAAGGGAAGAAGGAAAAGAGGGAGAAGCTGAAGAGCTCCAGTTTGGACAAGCTCAGCTTATCTGGCAGCTAATCTCAAGGAAACAAGCTGAGATTTCAGTGTGGGCAGAAGGTGGCAGGTCTGGCATAGAGAGTGAGCTCTTGTCTGCAAGGAGACAGGCAAATTCTTTAAGGAAACAGAACAGACAGCAGAAATGGAGACCCACAGGCCATAAGGAAGGAACCCCCAAAGGCAACCTGTTAAAGCGAGGAGATAGTCAGGATGGAACCCAAGAGTGGGCAGAACAGGAGAAAGCCAGGGAAGATTAGACAGCAGGGACAGCTCAGCAGTGTCTGTGAAGCCTGATGGTCCACGGGAGACAAGGCTGGCATATCATTTGGGACAGAAGGCCTTTTTGTTTGCTAAATTTTAACCTAAAAAGAAAAAAAACCCAACCAAACAAAAAGAAAAGCTCCTCAGCTCCTCTAATTTTGAGCCACCCTTTGCAACTTAGACATCCTCAAATGATTGCCAAGGAATGCTTTCATATTCTTACCTCGTTAGCTTTGGCACATGGCGAGGCAGGCAGGAACTCTGGCTACTGTGCAACCATGTTTTGACATGCAACTGGCAACTCTTTTCCAGAAATCCTAGCAATTCCTTCTTCCTGAGAAAAGCTGGGGTTTGCATCCTCCTTCTGCTTCTTTCTGTGTGAAAGATAGAAACTGAAGAGGAATGAAGCATTTCTGGGGTAAAATCGTAATTTTACAGGGAGACCAGGCCATGCCTCAGTGGAAATGTCAGGACTTGGCACTGAGGAGAGGGAGCTTCTCATGGGTGGGGCTGGAGAGCAGCTGGGTCCAACGCAGCCGATGCAGCACTGTGACAATGGCTGCGTGTCCTGCTGCTGTGGGACAGCAACTGAAGGTTTACATCACTCACAGAAGCAATCCTAACACAAACTTTGGTGTTTGCAGGCTTACAGAAATTTTTTATCTAGATCAGGAGTTATAAAAGTCCATTTAAGTCAACATTTCTTTCCAAGATGGGTTGAGGCTTCAGACCCTTGTCATTTGCTGTCTTCTACAACGGTCTAAGCTCCAGAATTCTCTCAAATTTGACCTCAAATTTCTCAGCACACACCCCTGTCCAGACAGAGGGGAGCACCAAGACACCTGTGTAGGTCCAGTCACTGCTCAAACCAGAGGCGCCCAAGTCCCAGAGGGAGTCAGTTTGGAAGGTAAGCAACAGACAACGGGAAGCCACAAATTGCAATAGTGGCCACTTTCTTTTTTTCAAGAAGGGCTTAGCAGAAAAAGATGTTGTCTCAAAGTTCATATGAGACCCTTGTGGTTAAGGCGTTTCTCAGAAAGTGGAAGATCAGATCCTCTGATGCCTCAGAGGGTTCAAATACACATAATCCCCACACCGAGTACCTAAACCTGTTCCTTAACATATTTTTTAAGGGGTCTCTAGAAAGGACAGAAATTCTCCATCCTCCTTATTGGGCTTTGCTACCACAGAAAACAAACCAGAAGATATTTTTAAACCTCCGTATAAATCTGCAGTGTGCTGACATCTTCATCACTGCACAGTGTTCTTCCTGCCTAATCTCAAAAAGCATAAAACAGAGCGAGAGATGGCCAAGGCCAAAGGGGATTTTCAGAAAAACAGAAGGTCTTTCATAACAAAGGAGATAAAATAAGTTAGAACTTGTTCTCTTGGAAAATAGGCATCCAGGGGGGTAACATGGTTGGGGTACATAAAATTAAATCATCTAAGTAAATTGTGGAACTGATCACTGCAAGATGTTATGGAGGCCAAAACATGGAAGGATTCAGCAGGTGATTAGCCAAATTAAAGGAGAAGATGTAGCTACAATAACTAGATAGTGGCATCTTCATCATCATCATTACTATTATTGTAATTACTTGGTTTAATATTCAGTGTTCTGGTTGTTGTGGTCTGGGTACCATCTCTGTCTGAGGAAATCCCCAAGCCACAGTCTGTTGGAACATGGAAAATACGCCAGGGAAGGATCATTTTGTACTGGCTATTTCTCATGTTCTGTGCTAGGGAGAAAATACCAGGGCTCTCTGGTTTGAGTTATGTTCTTACACAATTCAATGTTAATTGAGAAGGGGGCATAGGAGAAAGAAAGGACTACAGCCTAGCAGGCAGGCGTTGGGTTTGGGAGTCCTGGGTTTTGGGAGCTGGATCACTATTCAAGCAGTCACTAGCAGAGTACAGAAAAAGAGAATATGGACCACTCAGAGCTCTCCCCTAGCAGGTAAACTCCTAACCACCAGGCCAACACACGTCCTCCTCTGGTGGGAGCCTTGACCATGCCTGGTGGCTCCTCCTGTGGGGTGGTTGTTAGTGGCTGAGCATGCAACTGAATTAAAGTCTTCAGCTTGCTGGGGGAGCCCTCCAAACACAGTAGTACTGCACAGAAGACAACTAGACAAGCTGCAGCCCCGTTGCCATGTTCCTTGGCAGAAGGGTGAAGCCTGCCCAGCCCTCCCAGCAGTCACGCAGAGCAGGGAGGCACTTCATCTCCCAAGAGGAGTCAGGGCTCTTGTGGGGCTGCCTCTCTAACAACCTTGACAAAGCGAGGTGTAAGGGAACCCTCACTGTTTCTATTGACTTTGCTATACAGCAGCTTTTTCAATTGTTTTGCTCCATCCTCCTGCTCTAGGTGAACTCAGTCATTCACACCCTTCTCCCTAACTACTCAAGGAAAGTATTAATCTTAATCTAGTTGCCCCAACTACCTATGTCTTATAACCTGGTTAATGGGTACAGCTCACATCTTGGGAAACACTGCTTTAACAGCCTGTTAACATTAACTAGCCCCTTTGATGGAAGTACTGGTTGCTTTGAGCCATGGAGATACCTCACCCTACCCATGAGGTGGAAAAAGAGTTTGGTGCTCATCCTAGGAAAGCAAACAGTCCTGGCTGGCCATATATGCACAGAAAATATATGGTTATCTTATTCCCTGCATGGTCCTAGCCCAAGATAGACCAGCACTCTGCAGGCTCAGCTCAAGAGTTGAGCTGGCAGGCAAGACATGGCCACACTGCTCAGAGGGGGGTGACTTTAGCTGTACAAACACAAGTTATGCTGGCCTCAAGGCGAGCCGGCCTGTGGTGGTTTGATACCCTTGGACTGTTTCTTTTACTAGTACAGATGTAGCGTATGTACCTCCCGCCAACTTCCACTGGTAAGAACGGGCTATATTTATAAATTAGGCATCATGACATCTAACTTTCATGTACCCAAACCTTTTCTCGGTTTTGCCACCAGACTCTCTACAGAACCAAAGAAATGTTATGCCTTTGTGGTTCCATCCAGCAGTACTTGATGGCACATCATGTACTATACAGGAGCCAAGGAGCCCTTCACGGCTGAGAAGGCTGGTCAAGTACTGCAGCTCCAGGCAATGGCAAAGCCTCAGAAATGTATGATTTAATCTTGTGAAAATCAAGCACCATTTGAGTCTGATATAACAAATGTTCTTTTTACACGCTGTCTTCAAATCCAACTTTTTGTAAAGTATCTGAAAAGCTGCATCCACACTTTGTGCTTGAAATAGCAAACAGATGTTCTCAAGCATGGAGAGGGTCTAATATCACTGCCTGTTCCCTGTAGTGTGAGCAGTAACTGATTTGCTTTCCTGATAAAAGAAAGTGCAGTTCAAACACATAGCAATTTAGAAATTACAGAACAGAAATACGTAACAGTCAAGATTGGCAGGTACCTCTGGAGATCATTTAGTCCAACCCCCCTTCTCAAGGCAGGGTCAGCTAGAACCGGTCACCCAGGAGTGTGTCCCAATGGCTTTTGAGTATATCCAAAGATGGAGACCTCACAATCTCTCCAGGCAACCTGTGCCAGTGTTTGATCACCCTCGCAGTAAAAAAGTGTTTTCTTATTTCAGATGGAACCTCCTGTGTTTCAGTTTGTGCCCATTGCCTCTCGTCTTGTCAGTGGGCAGCACTGAGAAGAGGTTCTGCCTTCTTCATACCCTCCCATCAGGTATTTATACACACTGATGAGATCCCCCCTGAACCTTCTCTTCTCCAGCCTGAACAACCCCAGCTCTCCCAGCCTCTCCTCATACGACAGTTGCTCCAGTCCCTTAATCATTCCTCTGATGCTTCATGGGACCTGCTCCAGTAAGTTCATACCTTTCTTGTACAGGTGAGCCCAGCACTGGACACAGCACTCCAGGCATGGCCTCACCAGAGCTGAGCAAATGGGAAGGGTCACTTCCCTCGACCTGCTGGCAATGATTTGCCTAACACAGCCCAGGATACCATTAACCTTCTTCACCATGAGGGAGCATTGCTGGCTCATGGTCAACTTGTCCACCAGGACACCCAGAGCCTTTTTCTGCAAAGCTGCTTTTCAGCCAGTTGTACAAGATACCCACAACCACATAACCCATGTTGGTCTGTCTACTAGTACAAAATGAATGACCGTTCAGCTTCGTGCTGGTTCCCAATGTAGTCCTATGGTCGATGACTGAGTTATGGCAGAGACACATACGAACAGAGAGAGGAAAAGAGCAGAAAATGTTGTCTCAAGGTTGGTGCAGAGGGTGATACGTCTGCTCTGAATATTGCAGACTGAAATGTTTTAAGGCAAAGCAGTAAGGGATCTTCTCCAAGAGGAAGTTTTGTTGGGGCCTAAATACTGCATTGAGAAGTTTGGACAGGATGTAAGGAGCATGTCCTGATGTTCAGAAGGTGGATGCCATGGGTGTCCTTCCTCCCTGTCTCCCCACTCCTCTGTTTCTGGGCGTACCCAGGACCCATACAGAAATCCAGCACCTTTGGAAAGCTGCGGGTCTGTGAGAAGTTCACACCTTTTACCTCTGGTACCAACCTGCAGCCAGGGGTAAGGTTGCATCTGGCAGCAGAAAAAGATCTTCCTTCCTCTGAAGGAAGAGCGTGGAAAGAAGGAACAGAGAGAGGGAGGAGCACAGAGCGGGGAGAAAGGACAGAAGACAAAGGAGTTATAACAGGAGTTCTCACACTTCCTCAAATTTGTCCCGACAAACCTGAGTGTACCCATGAATGTTTTGCAGAACCTTTACCTGTGTCAGATGACAGGTAGGTAGTCATATCAACAATTTGGTTTCAGCAGAAAGCATATCTCCTTATATGCCCACCTTGTGATATGAGTGATGGCCTCATATCTTCCCTCCCAAATACTCTCACTGATGCTTGCTTTCAGCTTCCAAGTTGGTGCCCTTTCACTAGACCATTTTCAGTGTTTGCAGAAACTTTCCTGGTCTTTCAAGCACAAACACATCTCCCCCTCTTCCTTCAAGTTCTCACCATTCATATGGGTTTCCAGTGCAAGGCATGCTTCCAATGCTACCGATTTCACGGTTCACTCCTCAACTTCTACCCGTCGTATGGTGCTTGTCTAAAGAAGATTGCACCTCAAAGCAGGGATGCGTTACCTGTGAAGACTGTGCAGAGCCACGCAAACCATTGCCTGATGGTAACAGATGTCCAGAGCATTTTATATCAAAATGAGGTAGGCAGCCAAATTTTGGTTCTCTCCCCTGTGTTGCTATAGATGTGGGGTTACAGTGCTGAGTGACCTCAGCATTACACCGACAATAAGTGACAGCAGAAAGTCATCCAGCAGGAGGGTTTTGCAATTGGAATGGGTAAACAGATTATCTTTTGTTGTTCTTACCTGCTTCTCCACTCACGGGTAGTGTTGTATAACCTGCACCTGCACTCAGGGTTTGTTTAAACATATAAAGGCAATATCCTTAAAGGTCTTCACAAATACACTGAATTTATTTGGGAAAAATTTTGTTTAACATTTTTATAAGAAGAAGGCAGACAACTACAGCGGGTGTTAGCATCAAATGGGTAGAGAGAGAAAGCTGCTTCCAGGGAACATTTTCCCCTTTTGAATGTTGCATTTGAATTGTGCATTTTACAGGAACGGGGAAAGTAACACAAAAGTCACAAAAAGCTTAATTTTGATAAAAGCTTCATCCTTTACAAAACCCAGAAGGTACGGTAGGTGACTTTGCTGCATTTAAACCTTTTCCTTAATTGTCCCTTTTGCAGGAGGTGTGAGGGAATGGCATATAATTTCAAATTACTGTATAAGAAGACAGTGGTTATTGCACTACTGACACAGGTACTTACATACATCTTTCTGGCAAGGTAAAATAGCCTGCAGTGCATCCACATTTTAAAGCCTTTTTCCCACTGCCAGAGGACACGAAAGAGTAATTAGGTCACAAAGTGGTTTCTCTTAAATTATTCTCATCTTTTGGTAGCTAAGATTAGCAAACAATCTAAGATTTTAAGGTGGAAACTATTCATTTGCGCTGTTTTCCTAGCAAAACCAAAATCACCTCCCTCTGCAAGCTAAATTTCTTGTGGATCCTGGAAGAACGAGTAAGAAATTGAGCAAAGGAGCATGCAGACATTACAGCTCATTCTTGTACTTCCAGTAAAGCCCTTCATGTACCACAAAAATACATTTGTCGCTATCATCAGATGTTTGGCTTCTGCAGTTGCTGCCTGGCAAGAAATATCGCACTGGCACATCCTTGGTAGCATTGTAAAAAAATCACAAGATCAGTTTAAGAATATTTCAGTGTTAATAATACCTTGTGCTTATCTAACAGGCTTATTCGGTGACCTCGGAGCAAACGCTGAACTCCACAGCTGGGAGGGGAAAGAGGGAAACACGGCTTTTGGGAGAAGTGCAAGCACACTCCGGCCACGCAGCGGAGGGGCCTGGCTGTTTGCCAAGGTCGGGGAACATTTCGCTGACAAAGACAGGAAATGCTGATGCCATTTTCCCCCAGCGAGGCATTAAAACCGTTTCTGTCTGCTATCGATGCCACCATTTTTGAACATGCATTGAAAACAAAGGGCATTTGTTTTTACGGGTTTAAAAACATACAGTTTGCTTTATATATAGCAGGAATAAATCTGTTTGGGTTTTTTTCTCCTTTGTCAGAGATGGTTCTCTTTGGGCTTATGGCCATTCATGTTCAAACCCCAATTGTTTTCCCTTGTGTTTCCAGAGGTGTTTTTTTTTTTTAAAAGCAGTTAGTCCTCTCTAACCGGATGGCAGCAGAAGTAAATCAGCTTCCACGTGTTTAGAAACAAAGGAACAATGAAACATTCAGCCAGGCTTGCCTCAACAGATCTTTTTATATATATATATATATATGTACACACATATGTACTTTCAGGACAATTTGCAACAGGAAAACTGCCCAAGAGCTCAGAGAATTTGGGAGGAGGAGCACCAAGCAGCAACTGTGACTCCCATGGGAGATGACGGGCCAGATCCTCTCCTCAAGTAAGCTCCTGGAAACTGTGCAACTGCCCAAACGGAGCTGGGAGAAGAATGTGATCCATTTTCTTGCAGTGGTATGCTGAGGGTAAATTACTGTGATTAATGAGTTACCGGTTGTCAACTGAGGCGCGGTAACTGGACGCATGACAGCTGGCTCCAGGTTTCTCAGCAGCATAAGCAAAATTCAAGTGTGTGGCCGCTCTGCTTATGGTCCTGGGAAGAGGTGGAAAAGCAAAGTGGGACCAGGGTGGGCAGGTGTCAGGATTTCGGGACTGAGTGCAGTGGAGGCAGGCAGCTCATGGCTCCCCCAGCTCGCTCCTGTGGGCAGCCACCCATCCTGCTCATCGCATCGGCGAGTCCCACCTTGTCTTTGCAGCCCATGGCAGCTGTGAGAGAAGACTTGTTATTTAAATTCCTGCAGCTAACAGGTTCTACACGATCATAGAATCATAGAATCGTTTAGGTTGGAAAAGACCTTTAAGATCATCAAGTCCAACTGTTAACCTAACACTGCCATCCCACCACTAAACCATGTCCCTAAGCAACACATCTACCCGTCTTTTAAATACCTCCAGGGATGGGGACTCGACCACTTCCCTGGGCAGCCCATTCCAATGCTTGCCAACCCTTTCGGTGAAAAAATTTTTTGTGATGTCCAGCCTAAACCTGCCCTGGCACAACTTGAGGCCATTTCCCCTCGTCCTATTGCTTGTTACCAGGGAGAAGAGGCCGACCCCCACCTCACTACAGCCTCCTTTCAGGCAGTTGTAGAGGGCAACAAGGTCTCCTCTCAGCCTCCTTTTCTCCAGCTTAAAAACAACCTCAGTTCTCTCAGCTGCTCCTCATCAGACTTGTGCTCCAGACCCCTCACCAGCTTTGTTGCTCTCCCCTGGACATGCTCCAGCAACTCAACGTCTTTCCTGTAGTGAGGGGCCCAAAACTGAACACAGTATTCAAGGTAACCCAGATCGTCCCACAGGCCGACAGCAACCAGATGGGTAATGGAGGCCAACTGTCACCTGGGAAGATGTCAAGGCACTTACGTCTGATTGCCTGCACATAGTCTTCCTTAAATACTAGATGGCACTTACTGGAAGCACACAGCCCCCAATAAGGCTGGGGCCATATTTTGGACCTTGAGAGCAATTTCCAGTTTTGTGACCTGAAGCCATTGCAAAGCTGTTAACTGCCTTGCTCTAAGACACGAAAGAAATGACAGAGGCAGAGGGAGGAGGGCATCACCTATGTCCCGTCAGTTGGGAGCTGCAGTCGCAACATGGCATGAACACGTCTCCCTAGTGCTCCTAGCACCTAGGACATGCAGAAAGATACCACACTGGATTCAAACTGCTGAAGGTAATTTCGTGTATGTAGTTTGATTTCATGATTGCAGTATGCAGTCACATGGGCTGGAAAACAGCCAAGCTGCTGATTAGCACCCCACAAAAAAAGTTGCCGGGGATCAGTAACGATGAGGGCTACTTGATTAGCTACCACTGGGCTGCGCTCAGCAGCTCTCCCACCATTTGCTCATTGCACCATGACCAGCCAGCGAGCTAAGCAGAAGTGGTGGCAGTCCACCCGGCATGTTTTCCTTTTGGTCTTTTGCCTTTCTTTCAGAGGAGGAGAATTTGGGTGCTTGGTAAAGCTGGGGAGACCATTTGCCTTCAGCTGGCTGGAATGCTGGTGCTAGCAAATGTTTCCAAGAAAGCTAAGCTTACAGCTTTTATTGCTGTTTTAAAATAAGATATTTATGGTTCTGGGTTTTGCCACTGGTATTTCAAAAGGAGAATGTTAAAATAGATTTGATATGAATGGCTGTATTCTTTACAGTTCTACATTTTAGTTAGCCTGTTCAAAGTGCCATCTTCTTTTCCAGGCAGCATTTCCTTATTACTATGTCTTCAAACCTTGCCTGATTTCTTTCTGCTCCTCAGCTTTGTCCTTTTTATTTACTCTCCAGTGTTCTGCATCATTTCCACCAGCTTTCAGTTCTACTTTCTGAGTTTCTCTTTTGAATTCTTTTTCTCAGCTCAAATGAACAGCCAACATCATAAATATTTGTGATTTTAGTTATACTATATAATGTAAAAAGGAGGGAGGCACAGGAAGGAAGTACGTATTTTTAGAAGAAAAAGAGGATGTTCTGAAAGTACCTGCAGAGAGAGGCCAGCAATGTTGGTAATGGTGTTGAAAAAATTGTGTATGCAATGGGTGAATGATTTTATGATCTAGATTTATCTGAGGGATGAATCCTGGCCCAATGGAGGAATGTTGGTCCTGACCACAGGGATCAGTCTGTTCTTAATTTAAGATGACAACATGACCACACAAATTTAGTGTGAAGAAAGAGATTTCTTTGTTCCTCTGGTGAACGAGGCCCAAACACCCCCGTGCTGAGCTGTAAGGTTGCACTCCATAGCTGTGGTTAGAAGAGTACAGATGGACCACCTGGAAGAGACATTAGTCACTGGGACAGTCAGTGGGGGTAGAAAATCCTCAGCAGAGGTTCATGTTACTTACACAAAATTGACCTCCAAATGGGTGAGACTGATGGATTAGATCCTAGACAAGGATGGAGGCAATCTGGGTCCCAAACTTCTGTGTAGCTCATGTCTGTTCAGCCCCAGCCCATGACCCTTCTCGAGAGGCAACAGCAAGTCTCCATAATGATGTGATGTTGTGCCAGATGTGGCATCAGGACAGCCACATCTAGCACTGGCTGCTAGAATTAAAAGAATTCAATTCAATTTTTAATAAAAATCTTGACCCTTTAAACACAAGAAGAGACCTGCAGCTCTCTCACCAACCAAAGCTTCTGCTAACGATACCTACTGTACAAATACTGTGCTCAGCAGCAGGGGGGGGGCTCTGAATAATGTCAATTGATTTCCTTCCTTAAGGTCCGTGGTTTGCAGCAGAAGCCCCATGAGATACCTCCTTTCCAGTCCTTATTTTCCATTGCAAAACCGTGTTCATGACTTCACCCCTCCTGTTCGTTCTGGGAACCATGCAGTGCCTTCCTGCCCCTGCCATGCACACCAGAGAGGTGCTTGTTGTGGCCTGGTGCTGCTTGCCCTGAGGCAGGTCAGGGCACATTTGCACCTCCGCTGAGGCTAAGGCAACGTAAGGAGGGCATGACACAAATAATTAGTCCTTACAGATCTGCTGTAACCTCCACCTGGGACGTTACCAGCAGCTCAAGCTGCCCCCTGGGCACCTCCCCAAGGAGAGGAGGGAGCTCCAACTGAGCCAAGCCCAGCTTGTCCCTGGATTTAACCAAAACCTCTTGGCCTCACCGGCAAAAAACAAGCCTTGCAGTACCTCAGGGAGCGGCCCGCGACGGCACATCCTGAGGCAAGAGTCCAAGAGGCAGCGCTGACTAAGGCTGTGGAAAACAAAACACCAGCTTCCCAGCAAAGGGCTGGGCCGAATGCCCGCACCTGAGAGACTGCGGCCGCCCTCTGAGGGGGCACGGCGGCGGCACCACCGCTCCCTGTGCCGCCATTCAGCTGGCCGGCCCCGACCCGCGCGGCCACTGCCACCCCGCTCGCCAGCCACCGCTTCCCGCGCCTGCCATTCGCTCCTCCACTTATGGGTTTTGCAGAAGGCAGAAGCGTTGTCCAGTAGATAGAACTGAGCCGAACACAGAATCTGGGGGGGTTTTCCCTTCACAAGAAATGTTAAAAGGGGGACTTGATAAAAACAGGGGGTTTGAATAGCTTTTACCCGAAGTGAGGTAATTAGTCATGATCCAGGAACGGTTTGCCACATGAAATCCAATCTTTCGTCGTTGTCTAAATCAATGCGAGGCCCATTCCTTCTGCTGCTAAAATCAATGGCAATTTAAATTTAAGGAGAAGCTGGGCCTTGGTCCTGTGAAAATGTAAACCAGATCTTTCCCTCTTGGTCCTTGCTCTTTTTTAAAAAAGAAACCCAGCAAACCTACACCATGTAAATTTTCCCTCTCTTCGAAAGATATGTTTCTAAAGAGGTTTCCAAAAATATTTCACTCTTTTGACTGAAATGCCTCCTTTATATCCTATTACCCATAGAGCGGGATCTGTGGTGTTTCGGCAACTGTGTGTGAATTTCCCAGAGCACATAGGACTGGGCCGCTTTAGGGTAGGTGAGGGGTTTTCGTAGCTGTGTGACTTTGGAGGCTCTTACCGTGCGCATCCTAACAAGCTTCAGGGACATTCCTCAGACGCTGGGAAGCGGAGCCATCGCTCCCACCACCTGTGGACGTGCTGCAGTTTGCAGGAGCCAGTTACAGCACCAGTTTGCTCTAAGGCTTCACTGGCAAATGGAAAAAATGATTGAACTGATAGAGGTCCAGTCAATACATGCTGTTGTAGAGCTGCTTTCTTTCAGCTCTAGTTGTATGAAATCTGACAGCATGGTTTTCTTCCTCCTTGCAAATTCAACCAGAGAAAGAGGAGTTAATGCAGGGAAATAAACCTTTGGGATAAAAAAAACCAACCCACCAAACCAACACAAAAGAATAAAATTAGAAAATGGATTAAGTGTCCATTTTTGAGAGACTGTAAGCAATTAAAGCAGAAAAAGAAGTTGGTATTTTCAAAAGTCTGCTTGAAACTAGAGGTGGAAATGAGAGGTCTAATCCTAGGTACCTTCTAGAAATGGAGACCATCAGCAGGAACAAATTGCAGTAAGCACGTAGCACCCACGCCTGTGTCTGCAGTGACGACTCACACCGTAGTTCAATGAACCCTTCATCCAGCACGTGCCCTCGCTCGGGCAGGAAAGGGTGGTTCTGTCTTCCCCCTGCTCCCAGCTCTTATTCCCATCCTCTCCCTTGCATTGACACCAAGGTTCATGCACCCTGCCAGCACCTAATACCCTAATAATCTCTGAACAGGTTCCTTCTGATACTCCATATGAGCAGGGTTTCATGTTTTAATACTGAATTACTACTTTCATGATATTTGACGTTACACAGGACTTTGATTTAGCAGACCAATACAGCATTATAAAGAAATCACAACACAAGCATAATATAGCAATTGCAATACACAGCTGAATCGCAATAGAGACACGATTCCCATTACCTGCCTCTGTATGCTCACTGTCCCAATGCTGGGCATCTCCAGGTGCCGGGAAGGAATAGGTGGGTTGAAGCCAGCTCAAGGCCATTGTTTTCTTCACAGTTAATTTTGCTGGTTGTTCAGTTTTTATACTCCATGTTTGGCTGAGCCTTACATACACTTTCCCCTTGCTGGTCTGGCTGGCTCAGGAAGATAATACTTTCTACTTACTATTTTAGGGAAGGCCATTTACACAACCAGTTGAACCACTCAACTGATACAGTGGTCTATCTTCAACAAAAGCCACCCCCTGGTCCCCTTCATGGTAGATAAGTTCCACTTCCTTTACCATAGCTGTGGTCACTTCCTGTGTTCTTTCCTGAGCTTCTTGAGCACACCTCACGAAGCCTTTTCCTTGCCTACCTCCTCTGAGCCTTCTTCCACAGCAGCTGTTCAGTCACACAGCCATAGGGACCACACCTGCTCATTCAATGAATCTGTGCCAGGAAATGTGGCCAGCCACTGGAGCTCAGGCATCCATGCTTAAATAAGAAGAGCAATGCCTTCTGGCCATCTCTCAGCCAAGTTCCTGGTTATGACTTGGGAGGTTAGCACAAGGAAGCACCACTCTCAACTGAGAGGTTACGTATGGACACCGGACACCCTGCTGTGGGTAGTCACCCTGCAGTGGGTGGTCACTTGACAGTGAGTCTAACAGCATGGGCACAGGCATCCTCAGTGCCAGAGAACAGTCTGGGATGGGTTTAATTCCCTTGAGCTGGTGTAGACTTTCTGCAAATCTTCCCTGCTTTGTGCTGAGTTGGATTCTAGCCAGGGTTCAACCCCAAGATCAGGAAAATGGCAATGAGGGACACCTGGAACAAGCAGTTGCAGAAAGTGATGGGTGAAGTAGCGGAGCAGGGCTTTGATGGCAGCCAGTCTCAGCTGACTGTGGCACTATAGCCTGAAAAAAGATGCCACAGGCACTATTGAAAGGAACGAGTGTTGTCTGCAAGACTCTCCAAAGAAGACCTCATCTTCTTGGGGAGAAAGGGCCCATTGGGAAGTTGAAAAAGAAATGCAGAGAGATCAGATAGGTCAAGGTATTGCAGGGAGCTGCTCCACGGCTGTAAGCCAACGGTCACTTATTCCAGCCCTTCCTTAGTCTTTCAGTTACCAGGACATCTATGCAAGCTATTAGTTTTCAAGAGGAGGGACACATCTTATTGCCCTGTGGTCTGCTTGATGCATTCTGGGGTTTACCAGGAATGAAAATTGTACGTATACAAGCAAAAACTGAGTTTAAATACACACGCTTCATTTGCCTAGAAGCCTTTATCCCCCGTTTAAGATAAAATAGGTTCTGGACAACAGATGAACGTCTTCACTGTGTGCTACCTGGGCAGGTTGCCGGCAGAGTTCTGCACGCATGCTATTAGGTGTGGGATACTGTACTGCCATCATGAAACTAGGGATGTGTATTTTATAAAGCTAACATTATGCACGCAATTCATTTGGGGAGTGTAAGCTTCGCCTGCTGATGCATGACAAAACACAGTCTACGAATATACAAAGAGTGTAACAGCGCAGTAAGAAACACTGATTAATGTACGTATTAAACACAGGAGCTAGTCTGTGGTGTTAATATACACAGAATAGAGTTCAAAGCCTTTCAGTGTCTGTGTGGCCCATCCTGCCACCCCTGGGGACAGACATCCTTTAAAGCCCAGGGAACTGGGAACGCTAAGCCTCCTCGTCAAAGCGATGCTCCAGATGAAATTAGATGACTGCGGCTTTTGAGTAGGTCTGGCAGAGACTAGGGTTGAGGTAAGGGCAGGGGAAAGGCAAGCACCGTGTCTTGAAATAAAATGCAGGCTCCAAGCATAACAAAGCTATCTGCTGGGAGCAAGAGGGGTGGTTAATAATCCTGCCACGGGTCACGGCCCACAGGAGCTCCTCGCCAATGGGGAAGGACCTCACTGCAGCAGGCACCATGCAAACGTGGCTGAGGAAGAGACGCAACCAGCCAGCTATTATTAATTGAAACCCACTTTCCCGCTTTCCTTTAAAGAAGTCAACTCGCCACTATCAAAAGGGGGAGTTCGGCTCAGTTAGTCTGCAGTTTACCACGTACCAGTACCTAAGGGGTAGCTACAATGGAGACTCCCTTTTTACAAGGAGTCACATGGAGAGGACAAGAGGGAATGGACACAAGTTGCTCTTGGGGAGATTCCAATTGGACATGAGAGGGAATTTTTTCACAATGAGAAAAGTCAACCATTGGAATAATCTCCCCAGGGAAGTGGTTGACTCCACCACATTGGACACTTTTAAGACTCAGCTGGACAGGGTGCTGGGCCATCTTGTCTAGACTGTGCTCTTACCTAGGAAGGTTGGACCAGATGATCCTTGAGGTCCCTTCCGACCTAGGATTCTATGATTCTATGATTCCATTATTCTGATTTTAATGGGCTTCATGCTCTTGCTGTTATTAGACAAGCCTTTAACATGTGGGTGGAAGCAGAAATCCTGCCAAGAACTAGGAAACAAATAAGAAACTATGTGAGGAATGGGGATTTCTGATGAGAGCCTCTGATGATGAGTCCCCTGCTACTATGCTCACGAGAATGGGGCCCGAAATCTCAGCTCTGAGCTGCCTTTCCTCTGCCATCAGTGCTCTTGCTGCAGGGTTGGAGAAAAAATGTAATGGTTATAGAAAGCGACACAATCAATGATCCATACAAAGGATGTAACAAGGCAACTACCTTGTCAAAATGATACAAGGAGGAGCGGTTATAGCAAAAAGCAAGTAGGGCCTCAGCGATGCTTTTTTATTTCCCCTCATAAAAGTAGGTTGAAGAAACCAAGATACATCAAAGATGACAGTTTATTGAATTTGGCAGCAGTTCAAAGCTAGAACCTCTTGTCCATGCTGTGCAGAGCCCCTACCCGCTATCTGCAAGAGGCAAGGGACGAGGAGCACAGAATAAGAGAGTGAACTGATTATCCTTCCTGAGTTTCAAAGGATTCTCTATGCAGCCCCCAATATAGAAAATAAACATATTCAGTGAGAAAATGCTGTAATAAAATAACAAAACCCTGACACTTAAGGCTGGCAGGTGGCATAAAGGAATTATTTTTTAAAATGTGCTTCATTGGCGTCCTAATGCTTCTCCTGGTATATAATAAAAAGACAAGAAGATCTGTTTACAAAGACCATCCATGCATGTTAAGTCCACACAGAAAGCTCTGCTGAACTGAAAGGTGAGGAGGGTGTGAGGATACCGCCTGTCCTGGAGCTAAGGCTTCAAAGCTGTTTTTCTCAGTGACAACTGCATCCGGAATTTAGCGCATTTCAGCAAGAAGTAGGAGCTCAGACAATTTTTAACTTCCCTAATTATAGCATGTTGGTAGTGATACTATAATTATGAGAACAGAGGCACTCTCATACATAGGCCTAGAAGAGCTTCTGGTGCCAAGGAGAGCTGTTAGCAACGATACGTGCCCCCGGTATACACAGAGATAATTTATTTCTTGTTAAAATATATGTAAGGGCTCAGACACCTAAGTGGTCCCTGTGCAGGAGCAGTAGCTAAAAAGCTCTCAGTACCCAGCAAAAGCAAAGCGTGCTAGCTTTGACCTGCAAAGATTTAGGCTGATGTACTTCATATCTCATTTCCAACAGGAAGTAAGAGCGCAAACAACTTATTTCTGTGGTTGAAGTGATGTGGTAACTCATTAACTGGCAGTAACTTGGCATTTCTGAGTTCCAGCTGTTTCGCCCTGACACAGAGAAGCCATGCCAGAGATGAAAGGCTCCGGGGACACCCCACAGCAGCCGTTCCCACACCGAGGCTGGAGGCAGCAATCAACAAGCCACAGTGACTGCTCAGAAGTTTTCGGTCCTTACTGTGTTTTAATGAAATATGTGCTGCCAAGGGGGTCTTAAGAACTTTACAAGGTTGACATGAGCTGAAGGTTCAGAAAGTCTGGGATCACTCAGCTGAAGTGAAGTAGACCTTAAGATATCTAATATCCTCCTTATTTTAACAGACAACCTGAAACGAGAAAGAAGCTCCTGGGAGTCTTCACCTTCGCAACACTGCAGGAGATAATGACACTAAATACAAGCTATTTGCCTTGCACTACTGCAAAATTCAAATAAATTGCCAGTTTTGATATATTTGGGGTTCTTCAGTCAGTTTTTCAGAGCATGAAAACCCCATTTCTGGTTTCTGTTTGAAAACACAAGAAAAAGCCAAGGTTGGATATATGTTCCTACCACTTTCAATTTTAGAAAAAATCAGTGTATAAAATGACTCCAACAATTAAATAAAACCAGATACTAGTCCAACCATCCTAAATCTCTTCCTTTTAAATGAGAAAAAGACAATTACAAGAATACAGAATTCCTCTAAATTTGATGAGAGAAAAACTTGGTATTTACAGTTATCAAATAATAATGATACCACTATTAGACATTGATACAGCCAAACCAGCAAATGAGATCAAATTCAGAAACAGAATCTTTTATCACAGAAATAACTGAAAAGATAAACTTTAAATGCAAGAGACAAAACTGTAACAGGACTCAAAAAGAGGAACTTGCCTCACTTAAAATGGAGTTAGGCAAGAGAAATAAGGACAGACAAAAAAAACAAGGGCTGGGTCTCATAATTCTGATATTTTCATAAAAGTGGCTACTCACAGGTGTAGATGTACTCAGGGAAGCAGTCAACACAACCCACATCACATCATCAGCACGCTGCAGCTAAGTAGGATGGACATTGATGTGAGATGCTAGTACATTGTTTCTGATAATAGTGCAATCATGCCATCCTCCTACAGCCTTTTGAATAAATCAATAAATACAAGAAACCCTAATAATTGTGAGACCGTTCAAGTACTAAGGGGAAATTTGTGTCAAAGGACTGAGGCCGCACCTTGAATACTGTGTTCAGTTTTGGGTCCCTCACTACAGGAAAGACTTTGCATTACTGGAGCATGTCCAGAGGAGAGCAACAAAGCTGGTGAGGGGTCTGGAGCACAAGTCTGATGAGGAGCGGCTGAGGGAACAGGGGTTGTTTTTAAGCTGGAGAAGAGGAGGCTGAGGGGAGACTTTATCACCCTCTAAAACTGCCTGAAAGGAGGGTGTAGCAAGGTGGATGTCGGTTTCTTCTCCCAGGTAATGGGCAATAGGATGAGGGGTGGCCTCAAGTTGCACTAGGGCAGGTTTAGGTTGGACATTAGGAAAAATTTCTTCACCAAAAGGGTTGTTAAGTACTGGAATGGGCTGCCCAGGGAAGTGGTCGAGTCCCCATCCCTGGAGGTATTTAAAAGACAGGTAGATGTGTTGCTTAGGGACATGGTTTAGTGGTGGAATGGCAGGGTTAACGGTTGGACTTGATGATCTTAAAGGTCTTTTCCAACCTAAACCATTCTATGATTCTATGACTGGAAACAAAGATCGCAGCAGGCAAGTGAACAGGTTCTAGCAGCCTGGAAATGTTGCAAATGCAAAAAACCACGTAAGCAGGAAGTTAGAATTAAGATTATAGACCAAATTCTGTAACAGAGACACAGGAGAAATGTTAGGTGTCATAAAAATAGGTGTAAGGCTTAATGAAAAACCATAAAAAAAAAATTTTGGAACAAAACCAGTGAAAAACTAACTGTAAGAAATACTTATTTTCAATTGTTGTTATTATTGGTATTTCTTTGATTAAAAGACTTCTGAGGGAGGCAGTGGGTTCAAGAAGGAATTAATGAGACTGACCAGGGTATTGTTTTTAATATAATTTATTTTCAGAAGTGTACATCAGGCTTGTTTCTTTGAACAACAGCAGCACCGTGTCCCCAGAGGCAGCAGCCTCCGCTTAAAGCGAGAACTCTTCTTTCCCAGGACCTCACCATGACCTCCTGTGGACTTTAACACAAGGTCTTGGTTGGCAGTTGCAATCTCAACCGATACACTTGGGACATGGTGATCTGTGTGGCTGGGGATGCTCATTTTGACTGCTAACCTTGCACAGCACAGTAGTTTAGTATCTTTCACTATGGTCACAAAAATCTCACTGTGCTTAAGGGTGAGGGATCACGTTTAAGAACTTTGGTTACTTATGACCTCACGGTGAGCCCATGATGCCTCTCCAGAGGGGAGACTAGGATTAGCAGGACTCTACCCCATCTTCCCTTAGAGCGCCTTGGGTCATTATCCATATGACTGCAGTGGAGTGCCACATTTCCAGACCCGTCTCCTTTCTCCTAAATATTTGGGGTTCACTCTGCATGCACATAGTAGGAAAGAGTCCCTGCCCTGAGGAGTTTACAGTGTAAACAGGTCAAAACAGGCACAGAGTGAGGGAGCAAGAGGTGAATATCCACCATTATTTAGCTCAGTGCCTACCTATATCCAATATTGTTCACACCTGGGGAAAAAAAATGCATTCCTAGTAGAATAAAAGCCAAACCGCCCTTCCTTCCCAGGGAAAACCAAACTACTTTTCATGTAACAAGAAGCAAGCTTATGCTAAAATATCCCCTACACAAAAACTGACCTGGATTGGTGGCTATATCCCTCACCAGAGAGTATTCCCAGTGGCTGGCACGGTGCTGCTGCTACCTCACAGCCAGGGATCCCACCCAGGGCCCTCTGGAGATGGTCAGCAAGGAGGTGAAAAACCCTAAAACACGGGTTATTTTGAATGTTTAATCTTTAGCTTGTGTTTTTTTTTTTTTTTCCAATGGCCTGTGAAATACATTCCCAGCCTTCCTTCTTCCCAGGCCCTGCGAGCAGAGGTCCTGAGAAGGCTGCAGGGACCACAGGGCAAAGGCAGATCCTGCCTTCCCAGGTGAGAGCTGAAACAATCCTTGGAAGTGGGAAAGGATATCTGAACACTTTCTATCAGGCAAAAAGGTTACCCTCGCCTTGGGATGTGGGCTGAGCGAGCCACAGAGACGGCACATTGGATTTGCAGTGTACTGATCTCCTGGGAAGAAGATAGGCAGGGGAAGGATCAGTGTTGTGTACATCTTCCCTGGGGATGTTCATTTTCAGGGAAGTGGTCAAGTACCCATCCCTGGAGGTATTTAAAAGCCAGGCAGACGAGGTGCTTAGGGACATGGTTTAGTGGTGGGATGGCAGGGTTAGGTTAATGGTTGGACTGGAAGATCTTAAAGGTCTTTTCCAACCTAAACGATTCTATGATCTTACAGCCAGGAAAGGGACTATTAAAATGGCATGCAATAGTTTTAACTCAGGACAAATGCCCAAGTATAATGGTTTTCTCAAAATGCAGAAAAGATCTCCTGTGAACACTTAAGACTGAAAGAGGAAGAGAGCTATAGCAGGATGTGAGTGCTCTGCAGGGAAACAGCCTCCTCAGAAAACATGACTGCGGTAATGACTTAATAACCATCCTGACTGTTCAGGTAAGAGTTGGTGCCACAAAGTTCAGCAACAAGGCAATCTGAATTGATTTAATACTTGAAAAATTCCAACAAGGAATGACAACCATTCAGATTCGTGTACATGTTTTCAGATAAAGCAAAGCATTTACAAAAATACTTTCCCCCATCTCTTCTTTTGCATTACGACAGCATGATTTACTATCTGCTCTAAGCAGTGAGGTGATGTTTTCTCTCAACAACCGGATTATCTCAAACAGTTTACGCTGGGTGTGATTAAAGAGAAAGTGACAGAAGAGGGATCACAAATGCTGCCCTTAATGGCTCCTCCAAACCAGAACATCTAATACTCTTAATGGAAATGCAGTGTTGTACTCCCACCAGCTCCATTATACTGAGTAACGTGACAGGTCCGAATCCCAGTCCTGCTAATTTTGAGTTAAAGCAGAAAATTGGTGACAGGTTGCAGTGGACAATGATGGGTTTATTATGTTGTTTTGGAAGAGTGAATGTTGTTTTGAAGGATTAGCTGTTGTAATCCTTACAGCAAGTCAACAAAGAGGCATCATAAAAGGAACAGGCAAGGAGCAGTCATCCAATTACTAATGCAAAATAATGCAGTTTATACTTTATTCACCCTACAGTGATTACCATTAGCTCTTATAAAATCACTCTACGGCAGCAGAAGCTGCTTGCTAGATGAAGTGACAATACACTTTCTCCCTTGAAGAGCTTCTAATCTTAACTGCAGATGTGCCCAAATCGTGAGGGGAATACCCAAAAGGAGGCAGGGAAAGAGAGAGCGGGGCCAGGCTCCCAGGGCTCTCTGGGGTCGCAGCAGAGCCAGGGGGACAGAGGAGCACCAGGGCGAGATCCAGCCAAGGGCCATGCCTCTGGGCCGAGGCGATCCTTACATCCCACTCCCTCCCTCGCACCCTGCAACCATCAGCAAAACCCATGTGGGCTAAGGTGGGTCACACCGTACCACAGCCTGGGTTTGCCCCAGGGAGAGGGGTACGGTTTGAGTACAGGGCTGTAAACAAGATGCTCCTGATTGCTGCTGCTAACATAGACACCAAGAAAGAGGAGTCGGACCGAGGAGGACACACGGGCGCTACCCACATGGGTTAGCTGAGTATCTGTGCCTCTGGGTTAAGCCACTGCTTTCTTCATGCCCATTTTGAAACAATCCACTCCCTTACTACTTGCTCATCAGAAACACCTTTTAATTCTCTGCGTGTCTCCTATTAGCAGCCCCAGCAGCTGCCAGTGACAGCTGCCAGTGCCATAGGGGCAAACCAGCCAGTACACAGTGGCAAGATTCCCAGGGCTTGTTATTTCCTCAGCTCGGGGCAATCAAAGCTTTAGCAGCCAACGGACGACACCAAATAAAAATGCACATATCCCATGTAAGTAAGGTAAGCAGCACTGACAAGGGTGGACTTTAATCAAATTTTGTCTCTGAGACAACAAGCAGCATGGTGAGAGAGAAAAACACCAATGGCAAAGAAAACTTCCTAATTATTTGTCCGGGATTCTATTTGGCAAGAAAGAAAATATTTTGCTATCATGGGACACCATCTGTTCTGCCTCTGGGGTAAACCTGGCTCTTAAAACACACCGCAAGTTTGGTGAGTCGGTGCAGGTCTTCAGTCTTGGAAAGTAATCATTTGCCTACAACGCTGCACGCTGCTGGGAGATGTAAGAAGAGGAAGAAATGGAGAAAAGTAACTGCTGTTCATGTAAAATGCGTGAAATTGGATTAGAAACACAGTTAGGGCCAAAAACCTGCCTCCACACTAGCTTGTGAGAATTTTGCCCTCGATGGCAGAGAGCAAAAAGCACCCTCAGAAGTTAACGACAGTTTGTAACATGATCATACCTCAGAACAGAGAGTTGGTGCGTTCACACCAGCTTTGTGTTGGAGTCTCAAAATAGCAGCTTCATCCAGCCACTTGCTTATGAGACCTCCCAAGTACGAAATTGTGAAGAAAACCTCGGTTGGAAGCTTCTTCTAAGAAGATCAAGGACTTAAAAGTTAGACAAAGTTGTACAAACAGCAAGAAGCTTTTGTGGTTTGCACAACAGAAGAAAACGCCGTATTCAGGAGAGAGAGATGCTGAAATTTCAAGCCTGATCCTTTACCCCAGTGTTTGATTTAAAGAGAACAGTAATCACATCCCACTTACCTCCCTGGAAGAACATGGAGCTGTCACAGTCAGCCTGGAGCGAAGCCAAGGCAAACCCAGGCAGAACTGAAAATTCCCCTTCAGATGACTGAGTGGCAAACGATGGTGATTTATTCTAATCAATCTGTTAATTTATTTCCAGAAAAACTGGATTCATTTGTTTCTAATCAAAACAAGGACCTATTCATTACAGTGTGTACCATGAAGCACTACTAAAGAGGCATAGCTAGGATTTCTAACAGGTTTTTATTAAAAAGAAGACAGATTTTGTAGCTCACCCCCCTCCCCACAAAAAGAAGACCGTTCAGGCTCGTTTCCCTGCAACGCGCACTTCCGTGCTTTATCCAGGTTGATTTCAAACACCGCATTGACGGACCTTCTACTCCAAACTCTTTCATCTCCCCAGCGCTGCAGCCCCTGCTGACTCTTCACTCTACTTTTGGTTGTTCCAGCTGCTCTACCCATACTCTCAAATGCTATTTAACCTATTCCCTTTGCTTACCACTCCTTTAGTGAGGGTAGCCACATCTGCTGAGGCCTCTCGTCACCGCTGCTGCTGCTGTTGCTACCTAGGCTGGGACACTTAGGACTCGGCTTTCCGCAGTGCTCAGGTGCCGACTCCTGACTCTCGAAAAGCAGGATGACAATAGTCATGAGACACAGGTCAAAATTCAATGCAAGGCATAACTTATTTTAAACCTGTCCTAGCAATCTTTCCATCTAAATCCCAAATAATGTTTAATTGACCCCTCTCTGAACTCCAGCCTCATTGATTCCACTCCGATAACGAGGTCTCTGAAGCCCATCCTGAGCAAATATTCCAGCAGCAATTTCATCAGCACTCAGTGGAGAGGTCAATGGCAATGCCTTGCCTCCTGGCAAACTTGCAGGTGTTCCAAGAGGACAGGTACAACGCTGAGACTCAGTACAACTGTGGCCCAGAATGACACTGGCCAGCCCCTACCCCTCATTAAATGCCAAACCTTCAGTGCCGAAATGCTTGGGGTGTGCTCCCCCTCCTGTGGGCACAGTGCAGGGACCAGGCACCAGCACATCCCTCTCCCGCACCAGGTGGCCACTTGCTTCCCAGCTACCACCCGCCTCTCTGCCTACGCTCCCTACGCCCTGCTCCATCCCTTCTTGCATCCGAAGTTGCAAATGGCTCTTATTTTTTATTTTTAAACCACCAGATTGAGTCTTAATTATTTAAGCACCTTCCAGATTTAGAAAGCTGTTTTGGCTGTGAAAGTAACACTCGGTGCAATCATCGCTCATCAATAAACCATGGAAACAAATGTGTACACCCGTTGGGAAGCAACTTCATTTAAAGCACATTTAAAAGTCAAGTTCAGCTTTACAGATGTGAAAAGGCCTAACGCCGGTCCCGTTCCAATAAAGTCACAACATTTTAGCTCAGGTGAGAAAAAAGGGGACTTGTGCCTTATTCCATTAAAGTTTTGTTAGTTGCAATATTGCTTGACTCCCCTTGAACAAAAGGGATGCCTCGGAAACATCCAAAACACAAACCTGGGCAAAGGGCCTTCAGAGGGGTGTGCTCGCTCGAGAGTTGTGCTGGCTTTTGGGTTGTTTTTTTTTCCCCAGAGTGTTAAAACGCATAGGCAAGGAGAGTTGTGAGCACGCACACCTTACTGCAAACTGCTAGAAAGCCTCAAATCACACACACACAAATCATACTGAGGTTTGCTCCTTCAAAGAGCAAGGGAAACGGAGACTTGGGCTTTAAAAGAGAAAAACCAAAACCCAACCTAACCCAAACCGCAAAGCATTCCTAATAACATTGTATTGTGATAAATAAGGTTAAGCAAAGAACTGTGGCATGGCCTCGATGTCTGCTTTGGAGGGAGATTTTCCTTCTTGCCCCAGTAAGAGCTTAAGGAAGGGAATTTCTGATCCCGCATGGCAAGCGTCCCTCCTTACCACGTCTCCTGTTGGCAGCCTGGCATCACCCCTGGGGTCTGTTTGCACACTGAGCTTCAACCAGGTTAGGGGAGATTGCAACACACTGCTTCGGCTAAATGACCGCGGAGGTGGGACCAGTGTGTTACTACCCAGGAGAAGCTGCTGGAGGTTGGGTTGGCGCGGCTGGCCTTGATGGCTCCACCTGCACGGCCACCTTCCGCAGCCGCAGAAGGAGCTGCAGGAAACCCTTTTTCCTCCAGCTTTCCAAAACTGGTAACTGCTTCCCGCTGAGCGCAGATATTTGATCTTGAACAAAACCCATGCAAATTGCTGCTCGACTCCTCGCCTTTGCCAAGCAAAGCTGCTCTTTATTTATGTAACGTATTTCATTTAATTAGCAAAGAGACGGCAAAAACTCTTGGGGGGGGGGGGGCGGAAATAAAAAGTCATGTTCCAGCACAAGTGAGAGAGGGAAAGAAATAAACTGGTCTCTCCACACTGGCCCTACCGCCGCCGCCGAGGCTCCCTTGCTGTTGCCCCGTCAGGCTCTCACGGAGGTGAGGACGCCTCTGGAGCGGGTATCGGGGACTCCCTCCTCTGCTGAGCCGTTGGAGAGGAGCCAGAGGGGATGCTTTGAGCGCCCTTCCTCGGACCTCCGACGCTGCGCGGTATCTGTATCGGAGTTGCCACACCAAAAAAGCAGGGGTTTGTTTACACGAGCGGGTTAAAACCCTACGTATTTTATCGCAGCCAGGAGTTCTATATTCAAAACCGCCAGCAGTGCTGCACAGCCCATGCCTCACGCCACGGGGAGCAGACCCGCTACAGTTGCCCGCGGCCTTTCATGGAGGCCCCCGGCTCATCTCATGATGGTCGCCTTCAATTCCACGATCCCGTAACGTTTTTCACGGCGGGGGGGGCGACACCCGGACGGCCTCCTGCTCCCACGGCCCGGGCCGGACACCCTCACTTAACCGCCAGCCGCCCTCTGAACCGCCGCGCGGGGACGGGGGCCCGACCCCTGCGTCGCGGCCGGGCCCTCCCCTCCCCCCGCGGCCGGCGGGGCTGACGCGCCCTCGGACGGGCCCGACCCCCCGCGCCTCCAGCCCACCTCCCCCGCCCCGCGCCCGCCCCCGGCCCCGCCCCCGCGGCGCCGCAGCGTGACAGAGCCGGCCGGTGCCTTCCCGCCGCCGCCGCCGCCGCCAGGTAGGGCCGCGTCCCCGGGCGGGAGGGCAGCGCTGGGGTTCCGCGCTCGGCGGCGGGATGCGGCGCGGCCGCCCAGGCCCGGGGCCGGGCTCGGGCCGGGGCCCGGAGGAGGAGGAGGAGGAGGAGGAGGAGGAGGAGGAGGAGGAGGAGGAGGGGGGGGGGGCGGGTGGGCGCCTGATGGGGGCCGCGGGGGGCGCCGCTCCGCGGGGCGCGCAACAAGTGCGGCGGCGGCGGCGGCGGCGGGGCGCGGGGCGGAATGCGGGCTGGGCACCCGGCGGGGCCGCGGCCGGCAGCTGCGGGCGGGCCAGGGAAGGGCGGGAGGGGCCGGGGCGGTGGAAGGGCCGGGGTTTTCGCCGGGAGCGTCGTTCCCCGGTGCGGTTAGTCAAGAGCATGATGCAATCTCGCATTGCCATGGCTACTGCATCCCCGGGCGGCGGCCACGGCTCCTTCCGCCGCGGCGGGGCACGGAGTCCGGAGAAATAATACGGGATGGAAGGGGGGAACCCCCCCGCCGCCGCCCCGGCTGCGCTGAACGGCGAGGGAACGGCGCTGGGCCGTACGCCGCCGCCCCGGGGAGCTCGGGGGGGGTGGCCGGCGCCGCTACGCCTCCAAACAAACAAACAAACAAACAAAAAAATAAAAACCCGACCCGTTTCTTTTCCCCCGTGGTGTGGGTGTGGATCGCGGGCGTGCGTGTGCATCGCGCCGGCGGGGTGAGCGGGGCTGGCGACGGCGAGCGGCCCCGGAGGGGCGGGGGGGGCTGGCCGGGCTCGGCGGGGAAGCCGCCTGCTGCTGCTTCTCCTTTTTCTCCTTCTCCTTCTTCCCGTAGCCCCTGCCCTCGCTCACCGCCCCCGGCCGCCGTTCGGGTTTAGAAATGGAGCCGCTGGTGGGGTAATGCCCGGGTTTGTCTGCGGGACGGGGCAAGGCGCCGCAGGAAAGGAGCGGCACGGAGACGTGCAGCGCTCCTGAAAGGCGCCTGCCCGCTTGGCAATCTAGAGGTTTTAAAGAGTACAAGCATTAGGAAATAAGTAGGAAAGGCCACAGACATGTGTCAGTGTGTCAGATGTGTGCAGGGACTTCTCTTAAAAACTTTATGACTTTGCTTTTATCTCTTCCATCTCCTGGAAACCCTTGGGCATCAGCAGCATTAGGAGCTGGCAATGCTTGGGGTTATGTGGAGCATCGTCCTGGGCCACTGAAGTGTTTTCTCCTTCCTGCCTGCTCTGGCTGCTTTTCTGCCTTCCTCCCCCCCTCCCAGGGACACAGCAGCTGAGCATCCGACTCCGGAGAGCTTTCCGGCACCGATCTGCACTCTGAATCTGCAGAGAGAAGGCCGGTTTTGCAGACCTGGCCAGGAATAGCAACACCTTGGCTTGCTCAGCAAGAAGGGCTCGGGCAGATGACAAGAGGCGTTTCTCCCTCCGGCAGCTGGGTGTACCGCCTGCTCGGTGTCCCAGCCACGGATGAACGGCAGTGCCCCGCACGGCTGATTTGTATTCTCAGTGCTTGGGGTGATCTCTGGCGCTGCGGGATTCGGTACCGTGGCAGCGCGGCGAAAAACGTGAGCCAAGAGCTCGGCCGGCTCCTAGCGATGGCGAGGGAAAACAAGGCGAGGGCATGGCTGCCGTTAGGATGCTTCCGATCAGGAAGTCTCCGAAACCGCTCTGTGTAAATGGAAACACGCCCTGCAGCTGAAACCAGGGGAGGGCAAGCGTGCAGGCGTCCCTGGCGGCGGCACAGCCTTTCGCCGGAGTTTTGTGCCAGGTTGCTTCCCAGGTGAGGTTATCTCTGCGAGAGCAGCTTTCTGCTGGGACCTGGCAGCTGCAGGCCTGCCGTGAGCAGTCGGTTGGCTTAAATTATCGCTGGTGGCCCCAGCTGGATGGAAGGGTTTGCAGCTGTGAAGTTTTTGTAGATGCGGGCTAACAGTGTTGTCTCATCAGTGTGAAGCTGGCAGCGTAGAGGGAGGGGATTTATTTATTTTTAATACGAACTTGTCAACAACGCTGAAGAGTTTTGCGACCAAACTCTGACATTTCACTCTTAAGCCCTCCTCGTTTCTTCGGTGCAGTCGCAGCCTGAGATTTTTTTCTGCTGTTAGAAAACTCCATAGCTATGGAGAAATGCTGGTGTATCCTCACGGCTGCTCACAGAAGTTGAAGCCGCGACAGGGAGAGTAAGCCTGTGGCACGCACGATCATCTGATGCTGTTTAGCAACGAAAGCTGGAGTTTCTTGTAAAAGTATTTGTGTATTTGGGGTGCACTAGACATTATCTGTTTGCAGAGCAGCCAGTAGCCAAGGCACGTACTTTGCCCAGGGGGGAGCCGTACTTGCACGCTCGGAATGAGGATTTCCCTTGAAAACTTGTGGTGCCTGAGGATGGCTGGGGCCAGCCGGGTGGAGCAGATGAGAGGGACCAGCAGCACGCTGAGTCTGCTGAAGTTAAGAGGGGGTTTGCCCTCGAAGACGCTGTTGCCAGCTGGCATGGGTCAAAGACGCTAAAAGACATGCCAGAGTTTTGCTGGATTTTACTGAGTTTCTTACAGGGTAGACATTACACATGTAATGTGTGCTGGAAGCCCTTAGGGCCTTCTTTGTGTTTTTTATCCCTAAGTAGCTAAGTGAATTTATCTTAAGTGACCTAACCTAAGTCTCCTGTATTTTAGCATTCAAACGCAAGCAGGGAGAGCAGCAGTGAAATGAATGTGCCGTGGAGCTTTGCCTTGCAAGCTGGGGAAGAGTCCAGCTGTTGGTCTGTTTGCCTCACTGTGCTTTTTAAAAAGCAATTGCAGTTTGTGTGGTTTAGTATCTTTTACATACCAGCAGCTGATCACATGAAGTATCTTCGACTAAAACACGTGCGTATTTGGTACATAAATATAGCATCGTTAAGGATACTTAGTTTACTGCTGTCTGACCAGTCTCCGAGTGTACTTACTGCAGTATTTTTAGTAAGTTTGCTGCTGTCTTTACATTTCTCAGCAAGAATTCCTCTTGTTGCATTCCTTGCCTTTAGTACAGCCAGAGTTGAAATAAAATATTTTGAATTCTCTGGTCTAATCTCTTCTTTCCCTGCCGACCTTCATTTTGTGTTGTTTACAAGAGGAATTAACTTAGAGAAGATGTGATTAGTGTAACAAAAAAAATGTAAATTGGAAATAATACTGTAAATCCGTCAGGCCTGTGGGCAGCACCTTTAATCGCTTGTTCTTTTGCGACTCACCAGGAGCAGATTTTTTGGAAATATGTTTGAAGATTCGGGTTTTGGAACGATGGTGGAACTGACCATATTTTAGGATTTCAGGTTGACCTGGTGCTCATGTCCGGCAGCTCCCGGTGGAAAGCCTGGTGCTGAGAGCGATCCAGAGCTGCCCCTTGGGGAGCATACTCCTTGGTAATTCGTTAAACGGTCTCGAGTACTGAGCTGACCTCATTCCTTTACCTTCCTCATTTTTGGGGCAGCAAACATTACAACATCAAACGCTTCTGTTTCTGCTGACCTCAGGGAAAAAACCCCACCCATACAGATCAAGGTGGTGGTGCTTGCAAGGTTAAAATGCTCGTCTTCTGCCTGTCTTCTTGTGGTCTCAGCAGTCCTCGCTCCATGGCAGATGTAGCGAATCTCCCCATGAACAGTGTCCCACCTGAGAGAAATCTGGGGGAGAGAAACAGCAATTGCATGTGGTCCTGTGTTAAAACAGCGTCAGTCATGCCTCTTGTGCCATGCCTGTTGTCCCCTCTGCCCCTCTTGGAGCTAGCACTAAGAGGATGGAGCTAGCACTTATCGCCCTCTACAACTGCCTGAAAGGAGGTTGTAGTGAGGTGGGTGCTGGTCTCTTCTCCCAGGTAACGGGCAATAGGACGAGGGGAAATGGCCTCAAGCTGTGCCAGGGCAGGTTTAGGTTGAACATCACGAAAAATTTCTTCACCGAAAGGGTTGTCAAGCACTGGAATGGGCTGCCCAGGGAAGTGGTTGAGTCCCCACCCCTGGAGGTATTTAAAAGATGGGTAGATGAGGTGCTTAGGGACATGGTTTAGTGATGGGATGGCAGTGTTAGGTTAACGGTTGGACTTGATGATCTTAAAGTGACCTAAACAATTCTATGATTGTTAGAGGATGGAGCTGGCACTAAGAGGGTGTCACCGATGAGCATTCATTCTTGCTCCCACCTGCCGCTGCCTGACGGGCCAGGTGGGAGCGGTGTGGTGGTGTGGGGCAGCAGTCGGGCAGGAGGGTGGGCTGGGTGGCGTTTTGGGGGTCACCTTGCTGCCAGCACAGGAGGTGGCTTCAACAGCACTCGGCTTGCTGCCTGGCCAAGGGTTCCTGTTGTGGCGGCAAGAAGCCAGAGCTCCCATGCCATGCACGGAGTCGTCTCTTGGGATGGGTCGTGCCAGAGAGGCTCCTTTGGACTGGGAAAGCCTTTCAGAGCAAATAGGCTCTTGGTGGCGTGGGTTTTTTATTCCATATATTGAGGGTTTGTTCTCTGACTTTTCACAGACAGAGGCGGGGATGTTCTTTTGCTGCTGAGGAGCAGTCTCACAAGTACTTCTACCTATTATTTCTTGGTGGTTTTTTTTCCTCCCACGAGTGGCATGCTGTCTTGAGATGGGTCACAAGCAAACCCTGTGGCCTGTTCAAAGCTACTAAAGTTCCGCGTAGACTGCGCAGCTCTGGTCATGAAGGCATGTACAGGTGATGGTGCTGTTTTCTATAACCTCCCCTGGGTAACCGAAACATTTGCTCATTTTGTCCTCTTAATCTCAGTCCTCTTTTGTTACCTTCTTTCGTTACCGTGTCTGAAATTAGTCTTATAGGGGTGAGATCTATAAAGCTGTTTAAACGTAGGAGTACTTTCAGGGACGTTGGCCAAAACTCTTCACGGGAATGCTCTTGTTCTCTTCTTTTTTACAGTGTACAAAATGATGTTCTTCCAGGATGCAACATACACTTTTGGAAGCTGTTTGACTATATAGTAGACTTAAGAAATTGATGCTTACTGCATGCCAGTCAGAGCACACTTCTCCAGTGTGCATCCAAACACTTTGCAAAGATGACAATAATCCTTGTAATCTGTAGCTGTTTTGTCATACACAATATAGTTGCTAATTTGTTTTGTGATTCTGAAGTGTGTTAAAAATACAGAAGATTCCTGCAATCCAAATGGTTTATGAATGCTAGCATTGGAAACACTTTTTCCCTTAGGTGGAAGATCACACACAAGGACAAATCAAAAGGATAATCAATGGTTACATAGAAGTTAGTCTGTTTAAAAACTTACTCCCAGTTCAAATTGCTTTGCTATGCCCTTTCCTAAGGCTGTTTAAGTTTGGTATTGCAGCCATATGGTTAAGAGGGCATTGCTTAAGCTGACATCCCCAGAGTTCCGAAGTGCTGATCAGTAAAAGTGATTTATACCTGGGTTCCCGAGGGCACCAAAACCTATTCCCTGCGTCCGACAGAACAACAGTTATATCTCTGTTTGATAAAGGTATTGCAAACGGTGACCTGGATTGATTTTTTTTTTTTGATTGACAAATCAAATAAATGCTGCCTCCAATCTCACTATAGAGAGAACTCGCAGAGTTGCTGTGGACTGTGTACGCAGTGACTCTCTCTAGATCTGTTTAATGAAATTAATCTCCTAAAATTTATTGCCTTGGTTTCTGTCTTTGTATTTTGGCATTTAGGACACATTATCTTACAGGGTAAATAAAAGCACAAGAGCAAACTTGTCCAAAGTATGTGGTCGGGAAATGTTTTCCTGCTGTGTTTGATGCATTGGAGAATTATTTAATTTCCTCGATGAAATGGTTGACTCATAGGAAACACAAAGCATCAAGCATTTAGAAAGCACAATGGCAGTCTGAGAAATCCCCTTACCAGGTGTAGAGGTTTTACAGATGCATGCCGCTAAGTGTAGTTGTCACTTCTCCAAGAACAAATGAATCACGCTGCTTACGCTGAACTCGATGCTGCGAATTAAGAGTTGGTCTCGGCATCCCGTTGCATCTGGGTATTTTGCATGCCCTTATTAAAGCATTATTAGCTGTAGAGGTTGTGCTTCATTAATGATAGCTTTGCTGATCACCACCAGCATACTGAGCAGGTAGAAATATAAAAAAATGTTCCATGAACTTGTGTTTATGCTAAGGTTGTCTGGATTTAATTGACCTCCGTGTCAAAGCTTCATACCGAACATTTGCCTGCCAAGTGAGATGCTTTGGGTGATGACTAAATGCGCTGAGTTGCACTAACATTTACAGGAGACGAAACTTGTTTGTGCAAAGCTACAACGACCGTGGAATAAACCTTTTTTGTTCCCCCTGCATTTCCAAATTCTGCCCCGCTCTTTGATCCCTACATAACCCTACCCTTTGAGACGCTGGGTCAGCGATTTGGGCAAAGTGACCGTTCCTTTTCTGTTATCACTTGGAAGCGCTCCTCTCCCTCTGTGACCTTGAGAAAACTGTTTCTCTTCTTGTTGGCTGTCTTTGCTGTGACTGGAGGGTAATTGCTTTCTTCCTATGCACAAGTTCAGGCTCTCTGCTGTAAAACATAGACTTGATTTCAAGAAGGACGTAGTCTTGACTTCAAGTAACACTCCAGCTTTTAAGGCATATGTTTCTGTTGGTGTCACGGTTCTTAAGGATGTTACCAATGTGAGACAAAAGCTAACAGGTATTAATTTGCAGAGTAATGTGGTTTAACTTAAACTGAATACACCTTAAAGTATTCTATGGTTCTAGGCTGTGTGTTTAGCAAATTAATTCATAAGCATGCAAGTCTGCATTGCTGCCTGTTTTGCTCTTTTTTTTTTTTTTTTTTTTTTTCTCCCCTCCCCATACCTTATGCTGTTACAAACTTGCTGGGAAGCATTTTGGATTAAGGTGGAGCGTCTGCTGTGCCCTTGTTGGCTAAGGAGCCCCTAGCAAGTGCTAGTTATGGGAAAATGCCTTCTTCCCTTAGGTGCCATATGGTTGCGGGTTTGGAGCAGACCGCAGCTTGGTGGAAGAGCTCCTCTGCCTCCGCGGAGTTAAACCATGGCATGTGAATTCAGATAGAGGTCTTGAAGATCAAATCAGGTCTTGAAGCTCTTGGAAATGAGCAAAAGAATTCTACTTGTACGTTTGCCACTACTTTATCAGTTGTCAACATAAGCGTCCAAACATAGGAGTCTAGTTCTTGAGCTGGTCCAGTGTCCTCAGGTTTGGTTTCACTCGAGATGATGAAGACTTGGGAAACTATAGACCTTTATATCTTAATCTTTATAGGCTTCCCTTAGATGTGCTATTTCTATGCACATAATTTAATCAGAAAGCTGCTGTTAACCTTTTCCTGAAGGATTATCTCCTGCTCCCGGGTGCCTTTTAAAAATGCTGGTGTTTTGAATCATTATTTTGAGAATCATCTCCTAGCCAAGCAATAGGGAGAACCTTTGACTTAAATAACAATAATTAAACCTTTAACCGGTTAGGAGGATGACATTCTCCAATGTTTAACATCGCCTTGCCCTTTAGAAAAAGAAACTCGAGAAACCTTTTTGTGTGCTGAAGTTCAAATGGCATGCTAGTTTGGGTGCACGGCACGTGTGCTTCCAGAAGACCATCTACATGTTCAGTTCATTCACGTGGCTGCTCATGTGCTTTTGAGCAAGACCTCATGTGGTAGCTGCAGGACAACATTGGTAGAGGCACAGGAATCTGGCATTTGGCTTTGAAGGACACAAGGGTAGTTGTGCTGGCATTTTCATGTGTGTCCTTACGTGGTTTGCAGGGTAGCAGATGCTCGTGGTGAGTGTCTGATCCCGGTTTGGTGTTTCATTTCTCTTCTGCAGTACTGGCATGGAGAGGTTGCTCCTAGCTGGTCACAGACCCTGTGAACTGGTGCAAGCTCTCAGCTGTTTGTCCTAAATCAGGGTCGTGTATTTATCCCATGCATCATATATTTGTTCCCCAGTTCACTCGTGTACAGTGGCCTTTCGGAGTGTTGTTAAGCTTTACAGTAGTCTTGGGAGCTTGACTTACTGCATGCATGAAGCTTCCATAGTGGGGAAAATAACCTGCACTTGTAACGTGGTTCAGAATTTTCCTTTTTTTTTTTATTAACTTATATGATATAGTGACAGAAAATAAGCTGCTAGTCCAGCAGGCCTGGTTACTTATGGATATTTCTCTGCCTCCTTAACAGGCCTAAGCAGAAAGGCCTCTTGCAAAATATTTGAGCAGGGTTTTTTCATATTTCATTGAATTCTGACTTGCATGCCACCCAGAAGGCGCAGCTTACACCGCAGTCGCCTCTCCAGCCGTTTGTTTGCTCCAGCTACAACAGAGGTGGCTGGGCTTGCCTGGCCCCGGCCGCCAGACTTGACGGTGGGCTGGGGAATTTTAGGTGGGTGTCCCCATCACCTTCTGCAAGAGGTTACAACATAGTGTAAGGGCTTAGAGGAAAACACAAGTGCGAGGAACACCAGCAATATATAGGGTGGCAGACCCATTTCGTAGAGATGAAGAGAGACAGCACTAAGTCAGTCAGTAGGGAGTACTGCATTTGGCAAGCCTTGTCTGTTTGGTTAAGAATGAGGAGAAAAAATAATAATACAGGTCATCACAGAAAGGCCACCGTGTTTCAGTGTAGATCATTGCCCTGCTAATGCGTGAGCTGCTGCTGCTGCCGCCTTTGCTTGCTTATAGGTAAATATTGTGCATGGACATAAGCCATTTTTAGAGCCAGTGACGGTGTCGGACCACTTGTCATGAGAATTTAAATGGTTTTGCAGCCTTCATCAGGTTCCTGGGGAATTCTCCAGAGGCCGTACTCAGCCCTCCACTTTCACTTGACAGGTTTCCAGAACCTCTAACTTCCCTACCCCTTCTTCTGTCCTTTCAAAGCCATTGTCATCTCCCTCTGAGGCAAGCAAAAGCAGGCGGTGAGCCTGGCCATGCCTTGCAGAACAAAAATAACATCCTTTGGTATTTCTTTATATTGATTTCTTGTTCTATCACCACTGCTAAGTGGTTGCATTAAGGTACAGGAAGGGACCGCTAATGTTGTTTTTCAGAGGTTTTTCTCTCATTTTTTGAAGTCCATCTAATTGACTCGTTCTTTCTAAACTCAGTGCAGAGCTCGTTTAGATAAGATACTCAAATCTAAACTCCTGTTGAGCAATTGCAGAGCTCTCATGAATTTCCAGTTGTGCAGACTGAGTACTTCTTGGCTTCACAGAAGATGTCAGGCTCAAACGATGCACCAACATGGGTATCAGTTGCGCATAGCACAGTTCAGTTTTCTAAGCCTTTGTGGGGACTGACTTTGTGTCTTAAAATACACTTTTAGGAAGCTGTTAAAATACAGATTTGAGTCCTGAAGGACGCGCTTGGTGAGCACACGGGGACATCGCCAGGTTTTAACCACCGTTTACAGTGTATGGAAAAATGATCGTCTTGGAGTGAGTGCTTTACATCCTTTAGTGCTGGGTTACCTCCGAAGGAGAGATGTATGGCCTTGGGAGGAGGTGACAATCTTTGAACCTACAGTGACGGGGACTGTAAGTGAATTGCCAAATGCACTCATGAAGGAGCTCAGCTATGAAGTTAAGGGGTTTTCCACCCCTCTCCCCACTTCGTTTTTCCTTGCTGCTCTTTTTCTCACTTTGATATTTCTGTATCTGTTTTTCAGGCTTTGCCTTTTAAAAGCTTATTCCTCTGACACCCTGGGAGGTTATTTTGCAGAACAGAGGAGTAGGGCTGGGTTTTGGGCTGAACGGATGAAGGAGCCCAAATTGGCCATCGGCGGCTCTGACATGTCCCTCCTTACAGCAGCATCCTGCTGCCAAGACCCCGACCAAATTCCCAACTAAGCTGTCAGTCATTAATGTAAGAGCAGAATATTAACCAAATCCGGTTTATGTATTTTTTTCCTTCCTCTGTTCCTCCACCGCGTACCAGTTCCTGCATGAAGCCATGAACTTGAGCATTTGGCTTCCCTGGTCGAGAATAACAGGTCTATTTAAATGAAGAGTCCCTTCGCTGCTGTTTACTTTAGAGATGACACATCTGTGTGGAGGACTTGTATTCCAGGGAGAGAAAAACATTGTGGAAAAATAGCCTCCAACCACTGGAATTGTCTTTTGATATTGAAAAATCGGTTCATGAAAGAGTTTTTTGCACAACAGCATGTTTTGCTTTTAGCATACAGTAAAAATAGAGCCGTGGTGGTGGTGAGATTCCGGAGAGGGAAACTTTCGGAGAGCTGCCAACATGAATAAGCAATTTCATTGCCTGAAGCATCATTCTCTATCCTACACAGTCTGTATGAAACACACATGAAATAGGTGCACTTGGAATGTAAAAGTTTGGGTTTACCTGCTGAGCAACTTTTAATATATTGCCATCCATGTAATAGATGTGCACAGAGTTTTACTACAGAGGCTAAAGAGCTTGTCTTTCACTCAGAGCTTAAAGAGTTGCTTTACAAGTGTGGCTGATGAGATGCAACTGAATTCTTTCCTATCTTTCACTCCTGGCAAAATATGAGCGCTTATAAAATACACCGCGAGTTAGGTTTTCACTTCGCTGCCAGCAGCGTAGTGAGGGAGGAAGTTTTATTGTCCACGTGTAAATCACTTCTTAGTTACCTAGCAATGTGTTCTCATTTGATGAATTTGATTACAAGCTTTGGGCATCAAGTAAAAAATGTTTGGTATTATCGGGAAGTCAAACTTCCCATTGGAATTTGGTCTTGGGCTACGGCACTCAAGGTGTGTCTCAGATCACTATAAGGTGGTTGATTATCGATTCATACTGCGTAACGTGCTTTAAGGCTGGGAATTAAAAGGGGATACTTCTATCTTCAAGGTCCTCAGCTGCAGGCTGAGCAGTGTGTAGTAAGACATTTTGGTCATATTCACCATCTGTTTAGCTTTTTGTGTCAATCTTTTTCATTAGGTCTGTTCCTATTGGAATACTTTTGCTGTGTTTAGATGGAATAACACATTCAAGTTGCCTTTTTTTGGGAAGAAATCTGTGATTAGTCTCTGTCTGTGGGGTCTCCCAATGGTTAACGTTCTCCCCCTTCCCCTTGAGTCCTGCCCTCTCACATCTGCCTTCAGACCATCCTTAGTCCTGCAGTTTTTAGGACAGAAATGTAGCAACACATCTTAAAAAATCTCCTTTGTATTCTGAACATTTCAGGTTTTTGTTGTTGTTGTTTGCTTTTTACAGTGCCATAATCTGTCAGTTCATGCTGTTACGAGTGTATTTAAGAAATCTCTGTTAGCTCTGCATGACATCAACGTACGCTGCATGACCTTTCATTGTGTCACGTTTTCTTTCTTCTGCAATTCTTGCGCTTTTCACTGGAACCATTCCTAAATGTAAGACGATGTGTGTGCAATGCATTTTATTTCGGCCTTCTCCTAAGCCTTTTAGAACTATGCTATCAAGATTCTGCATCTTTCTTTTTGTCTGTCTGTTTTACTCACCTTTCTTTTTGCTGTGGTCTTGGTTTCTTGCCGGGTGCAATGCAATGGCTTTGCCCGGCTTTGGTCAGGCGAGCCCTTTTTGTCTCCCACATGCCTGCCTCGTGCTGGTGCTTCTCCTAAAGGACATCAGGTGGTGGGATGGAACCGGCTGAAAGCTGATCTTCTTGCTTGGTTGTGTTTTGGGGGCTACCTCAATTTCCCCCTGCTTCCCTCCGCCCTGCCCAGGTGGAGGGTAGGGCAGGAATGAAAGCACCCCTTGCAGCAGCGCCAGGTCTGTTCTTGGTTGCTCCTGGTCACCCCGCACGCCCTGGGTAGGGTTTTATAGCCCTGGACCTGGCTGAACGGGCAAGCTGGAGTGAGGGTCAGGCGATGCGGTGGCTGTCAGCCTGAGGGGTTACCGGCTGGGCATGAGCCGGCACCGTAACAGGCGTGAGCAGGAAAAATGCCTGCGTGGAGGGGAGCTTCTCATCTTTAGGAACGAGTAAGTTGCTGAAGATACTGTTTGAGAGAGACTTTGCCGAAACGGCGAGGCAGAGGTGGTGCATCTGGTACCCCCTTCTGCGGGGGACTGCTGCCCTGCGGAGGACGGGGTAGCTGCGGGGGGGAGGGGGGAGGGACGGGATGGGGACTTCTTGCCTGCTGCTCTTGTGGGGGTGTGGGTTTGTCCCTGTGTTTAAAGCAGGTATATTATAGCAAATTGCAGTACTGCCCCTGCCTTTGCTCTGGTGTGCTTCTGAAAGCATGAAGCGCGTGTGGTAAAACCTTCTGCACCTTGGCACTAAAGCTGGGGGTTCAGTCTAGCTGAGTTCTTTGCTGGAACAGGTTTTAACAGCAGTGGGGTTTCCACTGCACCAGGAATTTGTTGCTTCTTACTGAAAGAGTGGCTAAATTCTGGAGGAAACGGACTTATTTTGCTGGAATTCCCTACACAACTTCTGCAGGTGCCTGAATTTTTTATATTATGAGGTTGTAGAAAAGAGCTTGGCAGTTGCCAGGTGCATGGATAAGTGCAGGGTTTTTTCCTCCAGTAGTTTATTTAAAGTTCTTAGGAGGAGTTGGTGATAAGATCGCACCAAGCTTTACCACTACAGTATTTCCTTTTAATTGGTTGGTTGGTCTTTCTCCCCTTAAAACAAAGAATAAAATACAAGAAACTGCAGTAATTGCCTCCTGGAGCAGGGTCTTCTGATGAAGTGACATTTAGGAAAGTGCTGCCAACATCAAACCAAGGAAATGTACAGGTAGAAATGCTTTCTTTTCTAACCACTCCAGGAGTCAGTCATCGTTTTCAGGGGCCCTTGTTACAGTGACGATTTGGTGCCCTGAAACTTGCTGATGCTCGGCAGCAGTCGATTTGGCACGGGTCCGGTGCAGGCGAGGACGTTCAGCTCCTCAGGACCCACCAGGCTTTTCAGCCCTGAGCTTCTGTAGCAGAAATGCCATCAGCTGGCTGCGTGGTTTTGGCAACGCTTAACTTACAGATGTGCTAAGTGTTGTGCAAGAAGGGAAAGGGTGGGGGGAATGATCCGACTGATGCATCTGTAAGAAATCTCCTGTCTCATCGTCTTCTGCCCCTGGTCCAGGACAGGTACCCTTCACTCTCAATGCTCTTTTTCTTTCCTGGGCAGGAACAAAACAAAGGTCAAAATCTCGCCTTATGTAGCTCTAACTCCTTTATCTTTTGGAAGGGAGATTAGATCTTCACAGGCGGTTGCTTTTCTGAATGATGACCCTATTATTTTTGTACTGTTGTGAAGGCAGGGGGTTTAACAGGGCGCCTAGCGACAGGATTTTGGCCTGAGCGGCACAACGCCATGGCACAACAGTTGTACCTGGGGTCATTTTTTTTCTTCTTTTCTCTTAATTCTCAGAGTGGTGGGAAAACGAACATTTTTGGTACGTACTTCTATTTAAAGCTAGTTGTCATTAGTACTTGCCTGACGGTTTTTTTGTTAGTACAGGTTGGTACGTATGGTTGTACTGTCTGGCATGATATGTTTAGCATCTTAAAATGAAGGCACCAAATACTGGTGCAGCTGCAGCCGTACAGGATTAACTCACGTCTCACGGGGGTACAGCAGGAAAACAGAAAAGTTTGAAGTTTGACTTCTTGTAGTGTGGCTGCCCATATGAAGAAACGGCAGCAAGGCAAGCCGTGGTGTGCATTTACAGTGCCGCTATGTATCTTTGCTTCCTTTAGGTAAAAGTGTAGACATTCACTTCACTTTTATTGAGGAATGTAACTAATTCAGTGTATTACATGTATGTATTGTGCATTAGGGCCCACCAGGGAATTTCACTTCTCCCATAGCACTCCAGGTGCTACCCCACGCTCATTGGAAATAGAAGTAAGCACACAAATAAATACTTAACATTCTGTAACTTGCCTGAGGGTGTTCATGTGCTTTTTCAGAGTGATCTGGTTTCCCAAATACAAGCAGCCCTCCAAAAGCGATCATTTACCCATCTGAACACAGGGGTTCTAGCTACACATCTTAGCAGGGCATCTTAATTCGGGTTTTGTGTGTGCTGTTAGCCCTGTACCAGCCAGTGTTGCATGGTGTAGTGTTACCTTCGTGACTGTCACCCTCAGCTTTCATGATCTTCCTCTGATTTCTTTCTCGGCTTTTTGTTGGATCACTGTATCTAGTCAGCACGTGAGCCCCAGATAACATTTTTGTAGCTAAACCTTGTTTACTGGGTAGCTGCACAGAGCCATTTTTTGCTTTGCGTGGTGTTTCGCATGCGTAGAATTGCAGGTGCTTTTATGGGTCACATAGCTTGACGTATGACAGCTCGCTAATAAATGCAAAGAAGAATAGCCAAGAATTCTAGATCTGTCCTGTACTTTCAGTTTTATTCTTGAGACGTCCCCTGGGTTCAGACCTCGGCGCAGCAGTGATTTGGCAGGGGGCGGGGGCAGGCTGGCAGTGGATGCTCTCTCGGTGCTCAGCCTTGGTGCCATATCTGGGGGGTGTTGGAGGAAATGAGGATTCACGTGGGAGGACAGTCCTGCTTGTAAGTTGTTTTTTTTTTTTCTTCCTACTTCTTGCTTTTTAAATTTTAAGATGCAGTTATGAGATGTGGGCATTTAAAAGAAAAAATAAATTGAAGCATACCATCTTGAAGGTACACAGTTCTCCTGAACTCTGCTGCTAGTAATGGTCATGCGAGACCGGGCTTCTCCGTCCTTTGGACCTGTTGGCTGTGGTCTCGTCAGCTCTGGTGTTGGAAAATGCAGCCTTTTGACTGAGAAGGCTCATTAAACTAGGCTTTGGGGACCGTACCTTTATTTTTCTCTTGTGGAAGTAAAAAGTTGGTTTGAGTGAAGTGCACAAACAGAGATTAGAGGAGTCCCTTTATTAAAGGGGAGGAGTTTTTCAGACCTTCCTGCGGGTGGCACCTGAATAAGAGAAAGGAGACACGAAGTGAAAGCTGAAGTCCTTACGGCCCTCTGGACTTAGCTGTTGACTCCTTTATCTTCTCAGCTCGCTCTCTTTAGCTTCCCAGGTTTCCCCTGGCTCATTTGCCATTATGAGCTACAGCCAGCAACATTTTCCCAACTGCAATACCAGCACAGCTCTTGGAAAAAGAGGGAGCTTCAGGTTAAAACAGTAGCTGTTAATAAACACTCTCATACTGCTTGTGGAGGGGGGCTGTGGAGCAAAACTATATAGCAAATGTGTGAAATGCCGTGCTCTGGTTTTCCTTCCAAAAAACTTGTAGCTCCTGTGCCGTGGACAGATTTTCCCCGTTTCCATCTAACCTAGTTTGCTACAGATCCTCTCTTCTGTTTCTTTCCCTTTTTTTTTTTTAAAAAAAAAATTTAAAAAAAAATTTAAAAAGCAAACCAGTTCTTTAACCCCCAGCTGGGATTTGTCTGTGCAGTGTCCTTGCATATTTCATAGTTGCGTGCTATTACAAACACAGCAGCTGAACAAACCTGCATGCTTTGCCTTTTCTTCCTCTCCATTTTACTTCTGTAAATACTTTTGCAATCTGCACTTTATTACTCTACCAGCACTGTGCTATGAGCTGGCAGCGGCGAGGAAGTTTCCAGTATCGCGGTGCTGGGGTATGGGCGCAGCGGCCAGGCTCAAGGTACCCTCCTTGAATGTTTTACTCTGGGGAAAGTGCATGCTGTTGCAAAATGCATTTTACCATAGCGCTGAGGGATGCCAGACCTGCTGCTGCTAAGGGGGGCTTTGCAGCACGAGAGATCCTTATTTGTGGCTGGCTGTTGGATGCATCCTTCTGGGATGGAGAGGCGGTGGTGTACCGTTTCCCTGCAATTCTTAGTACTTCCATGGGTGCACTTGTGTGGTTGCTTCCAACTTGCTCTTCCTGCTTGGCCATCGCCCTCCGTGTTTTCCTCCTGGCTTGAAGTTGTCCCACGGCACAGCAAGAGCTGTTGACTTCGAGGGGATGAAATGCATATGCGTGTCCTAATCCTAGGGCACTGAGATCCTAATTTGAGCTAGTTTAGATCTGAAAAGGTGAATAAAACTGCAAGGACCTATGATTTGTCTTAACTCACCTATCTGAAGGTGATTAGGTTCTGGCTTAACGAGGTATTGAGCACGATTAGTTACTCCGTTTTGCAGTATCCTTTCTTGTATTTGTTCTGTAAAATACTTTAATTACCACAAGTGTGTTTACGTATGAAGGTAATCATTACTGAAGGATTTTGGGGGGTTGCAATGACAGGAAGTGTAATGGCATGAAATCATCCCCCTAGTTAACTGGCCAAAGTCTTCCTTTACCCTCTGCGTTTTCGAATGTTTTGAAATACCGTTGAGGTTAAACTGGTTTGGAACTAGCTTCTCTCCTTTGTCCCGCATTTTTTCCGCTTCCCTGAGTTTTACACAAATCACTTATTTCTAAACTTCCTTACACTGGTGCTGCCAGGGAGCGTGAAGGCTCGGCGCTCTGGGACTCCGTGAGTCAGCAGCAGGCTGGGAGGACTTGCTGCTGATGCGAGGTGGGCCAAAAATCTGCATCGCTTTGCTGGAGATAACAGTTGTAAAACAAAGTTTAAAAATAGTTTCCTGCATTTTACAAAACTGAAGTGTAAAATCCACAGCACTCATGTTTCACCTGGTTTCCCATAAAATAAATGTACTTGCACTTTCAGATCAGTGTGGATTACGATTTATTATAAATTCCTTTTTATTGCTAATGTTAAGCATGCTCGGGACCTAAGAGGGTATTCAAAAGGGAAAAAAAAAAAAAACAGGAATCTGGGCTTGGCAGCCAGTTGAAAGGCAAAGAGAATGCATGCAAGGGGCAGTTAAGGCCTTGGGAATAGAAAGGAGAAACTGGGCAGCTTTGGAAAATGGAGAGAAAATGGTTGACAGCTTTGATTATCGGTGCTGTCTTCCAGTTCTCAAGCAGCTGAGTGTTTTCAATTCCAGTACATTTACAAAAGCAAACAGCAGCATGATGGTTGTGGTTTTGGAGGAGGGATAGTTTGTACTTTTGGAGGAGGGAAAAGAGGAGTCACCTCTGCAGTGGCAGGGACTGGGAAACATCACCTGAACGAGAAAACACAATTCAAGATTTCCAAAATCAAGTGCCTAAAATTAGGCTTCGAAGTCCTAATTTAAGAACAGAGAAAGTGGCTGTTTTCCAAGAAGGCTGAGCAGCCAGGCCTGACGGCACATTGCTCTCAGAAGCCAGCACGATTACTTAGATGCCTATTTTGGGGATTTTTTTGGAACTCAAGTTCAGGCACTTAAATGTGAAAACTGGGATCTGTTGTTTAGGGAGGTACCGGGATGAGAGCTGGAGGATCCTGCTGAAAGGGAGCAGGCTCCCAGTGCTTTGAGCTTTCAGCCCAAAACGTTTTGTTGCTGCTGTTTGCTTTACTTAAAAAAGGTGGCATGGGACAGGGAGCAAATCTTTATATTTTCATGCCTTATCTTTGCACCTGGAAACTGAAATTACTCCAAGAAGAAACTCGAGAAGCAACATTAAAATGTGACCAATAGTTCTTAAATCACTTTTTGGCATAACCCCTCCTGAATGTGTTTTCTGTGGAAAGCATAGGAGCAAATTTCCTTTGAAGGGCAGGAGCTGGTAAAATACTTTGGGATTTAGCACCCCTTTCCTCAGAGAGTAGCAATGTGCGTTAGAAGAGCAGATCATCACTGCTGGTAGCCTGTATGAAAAACTTTTATAAACCAATTTAAAAAAAAAAAAAACCTACAAGAAAAGTATATTTCTGTGTAGCCTCTGGGCTGTATTTTTGGTTGCCACACCGAGGAGCACGGGGGCCATCCATGCCCAGACTGAACGGTAGGGCAGTGCTCACATCTTCTGCCCAAACACGTGGGTGGCTGCTGGAGTGCAGTGCATGTCCCAGCTCATAGCACCAGAAGTACACCGAGATGCAAAATGGTCTGTGGATGTAAAAGAAAAAAAAAACCAAAACTTGTCTATCTAAATCCAGAGGATTTTTGAAAAAGTGATATTTTAATGATGGGGCTCAATCTTGTTGAGGCAAGGTGCAACTTCAGCCTTCATTATGTTTGTGTTGCAAAAGTGGAAGTCCAGTAATTTTGTTTTGTTTAAAACATCAGATACTCATTTTCCTGGATTAAATATTTGGACTTGAAGGAGTAAAGCCTCTTTCAGGCTGTAAACCTGAGTGCTTCCAGACTGATTCAGCTTGCCCTGGTCTTCAGGGGCCCTACTGCACTGGAAAAATTTGGTAGCAGAGAAGATGATTTCTTTCCTGACCGTTGTAGAAAGGCAAGTTAGGAAAAAAATAACTACTGTATATAGATGTACCTGTTTTAAAAAGCAGTGTATGGCATAATGAGGTTGGTTTGTTGTTTGTTTGGGTTTTTTGACCATAGGTACTGACTAAGGCTACAGATGTCATCTATCTGGACTTCTTTAAGGCCTTTGACATGGTCCCCCACCGCATCCTTCTCTCCAAATTGGAGAGGTATGGATTTGATGGGGGGACTGCTCGGTGGATAAGGAATTGGCTGGGTGGTTGCATCCAGAGATGTCAACAGCTCAATGTCCAGATGGAGATTGGTGACAAGTGGTATCTCTCAGGGGTCTGTATTGGGACCAGCACCGTTTAAAATCTTCATCAGTGAGATAGACAGTGGGATCGAGTGCACCCTCAGCAAGTTTGCAGATGACGCCAAGCTGAGTGGTATGGTTGACACCCCTGAGGGATGGGATGTCATCCAGAGGGACCCGGACAAGTTCAAGAAGTGTGTGTGTGTGAACCTCATGAGGTTCAACAAGGCCAAGTGCAAGGTTCTGCACCTGGGTCGGGGCAGCCCTCGGTGTCAATACAGGATAGGGGATGAAGAGATCAAGAGCAGCCCTGCCGAGAGGGACTTGGGGGTACTGGTGGATAAAAAGCTGGACATGAGCCGGCAGTGTGCGCTGGCGGCCCAGAAGGCCAACCGTACCCTGGGCTGCATCAAGAGAAGCGTGGCCAGCAGGTCGAGGGAGGGGATTCTGCCCCTCTACTCTGCTCTGGTGAGGCCTCACCTAGAGTACTGCGTCCAGCTCTGGGGCCCCCAACATACGAAGGACATGGACCTATTGGAGCGGGTCCAGAGGAGGGCCACAGAAATGATCAGAGGGCTGGAGCACCTCTCTTATGAGGACAGGCTGAGAGAGTTGGGGTTGTTCAGCCTGGGCAAGCGAAGGCTGTGGGGACACCTTCTTGCAGCTTTTCAGTACTTAAAGGGGGCTTGTAAGAAAGACGGAGAGAGACTTTTTAGCAGGGCCTGTTGCAATAGGACAAGAGATAATGATTTCAAACTAAAAGAGGGTAGATTTAGACTAGATATAAGGAAGAAGGTTTTTACAGTGAGGGTGGCGAAACACTGGAATCGGTTGCCCAGAGAGGTGGTGGAGGCCCCATGCCTGGAATCATTCAACATCAGGTTGGATGGGGCTCTGAGCAACCTGATCGAGTTGAAGATGTCCCTGATCGTGGCCAGGGGGTTGGAATAGATGGCCTTCAGAGGTCCCTTCCAACCCAAACTATTGGATGATACTATGAATAGTGTGCCTTGCTATGGGATGACTTCTAGGGAAAGGAGCATTGCTAAGTGATCTGCTCGTGTATGTGGTCAGCTACAGAATTTGCTTACTTCCAGTATGAGGAAACATGCCGATCACAGTGTTTCAAATGGCCACTGGTTTAATTTTTCTGGGAGTTGATGTTCCTCTGAATCGGGAAACTATTCTAATTTAAAAAGAACCCTTGTAGTTGCTGCTGTTGAAGCAGTGTTTAATGTTGTGTGGCTGTTGGCAGGAGACTTGATGCATTTTCACATGACCCCCTCTGGAACAAAAGCAGATTGTTTCCCTCTGTTTTTCTGTTAACACAAATGAGTTCCTTTTGAAACAATTTCTTTTTCTGCAAATTCTGAAAATCGACACCAGGAGTAGTTCTTCCTTCGCCGTGCCTTTTACAATCTGCTGTCTGATAATGCTGGCACAAAAAGCCGCTTTGGGGTAGCGGCACAAAAGAGCTGAGACCTCTGCAGAAAGCCTCCTCTTCTTGGGGAATGAGTTTCCCTTCCAATTTTATGGAAGGGTTGAACATTGAGTTTCATTTCTTGCTGACTTTGCGATAGCTAGGCAGAGTTTGTTTCTGCTTTCTTACTTGTTTCATTTACATATCTGCATTTTCAGTGTCCAGCAAGCAACAGTACAGAGCAAATCAGTTCTGGATTGAGCTTTTCTTGTATATTTTTGTATAACGAACCTTTGTTTTTGAAACAAACTCTCCCATCTGAAGTCTTCCTCTGCAAAAAGGGGAGTTGAAGTCAGACGCAGATGCTGGGTTACTGGATGATGCAGTGCTGCATAACTAAATCAGTTGGTATTGGATCAAAGGAGCGACAGACAAATTGAGTAAGTGGGGATTTTAAGCAGCAAAATGAATTATCCGCTGGGGAGTGCTTTTCCTGGCGATATTTAATAGCTGACAGATTAAAAAAAAAAAAAAAAAAAAGGTCCAAAAAAAAAAGAAGAGCTTGCTCTGGATAATTTTTTCTTTCTTCTCCTTGGAAATTATATATGCTAATTTCTGACAGTATTCCTGATGTTCATGCTTCTGGTAGCACAGCATAAGCTTCTGGGTTAAATTTCCTTATTCCTAGGATGCCAGCCTGCCAGTGCTGGGGCCGTTCGAGCAGGCGCTCACAGTTTGTGTGTCATAGCTGGTGAGGTGACATAATCCCAAAAATGCACCCTCTTGTGAAGTGTGTACTTATTTGGGCCGGGCTTCTTCAGTCGGAAAATAAAACCGGCATGGATCAGGACTGCAAAAGACTTTTAACAATCCTGGTTATTTTAATCGAGCTCTTTTGTTTGTGCCTGGTGACCAGCTTCCAGGGCAGTTTCTGTGCCATCGTGTAGCCCAAAGCAGTACAAAGGCTTGATGCACACGGAGGGGAAAGTCCTCTTCTGTGCGTGTCCCCAGGAGCCCCGCGGGAAGCGATGGGTTGGGGTTGCAGCCAGAAATCCCCGGCCAGCGCGTCAGCCTCCTGCCTGGAGCCCTGCGGTGGAAGGGATGTGGACTTGCATAGGAGACCACGCGACACAAATGCACGTGTCCCCCAGCCTGCTGTGTTTTCTTGGTCCCACGGGGAAGTCGAAGCCCCCCGTGGGGACCGGGCGGCTCCTGCTTTGGGTCCGGGGTGAGGACATCGTTTGCATCCTGCTTGGCTTTTCTTGCCGGATGCGAAAGAAACGGAGGTGTCCGTCCCAGCTGACTAAAACTAGAGGACCTGCTATTCGTTTTACTTGCATAAATCAGCCATCCCCTAAAGGCAGGGTTATCACTGGTGGAAAAGAGAGGTTTCTCTAGTGAGAACTGGAAGAAAAATAGAGATTAACTTTTTTTGTTGTTAGCAACAATGTGTCAACTTGCGTAATCATTTTATTTGCACTATGGGTATGTTGACAGTTTATGTGTTGCTTACGTTAATTCCCTGTAACTGAAAATTGCTGTTAATTTTAGTACTTTTGGGGGGGGTAGAAACACCAAGAAGTAAAACTATGCTATTAAAAATGGATAAAATGACTTCAGTGAAAGTTCAGTACTGTTCTGGATAGAAAAGAGGACATTGGAAGGGGGGGGGTGTGTTGTTTTGGTTGTATTTTTCTTTAATTGAGAAGAAAATTACTATTCCTTCTCCTGAGAACAGCTTCGTGTACAATTGCCCCTGCTCATGGAAAGTGTTGCTGCTTCTTCCCTGCTTCAACATGAGGGAGCTGCAGCAACCTACGTACCAGGTGCTACCAATAAATGCTGGCCATGTAAGGAGCCCACAGATGACCTTAGAGTCACTCTGCTGTACTGGTGTTGGATGAGTTTTATCTGGTAATGCCTTCCCAATAAGCAGTCCCTGGAACTGGAGATGCTCCTGCCACGGATTGCAATGATTTCTCCCTTGCCTCTGCAGCCCTCTCTGTCATTTGGTGACTGCTGAGCTCTTGGGTTTATGGGCTGGTAACCAGGGCTGTAATCAGTCACCTGTCCACCAAAGTGATAGCAGAGCCTGTTTTCACTTTTCTTCCTTCCCTCCTCCTCCCCAGCCAGCTATTCAAGGCTCTTTGTTAAGAGAGCTTCATAGTATTTATTTGAGAATTTTAGTGTTGCTGGCTTTCTCAAGGTCCAGTCCTCCTCCTCCTCCTGTCCTTCTTGGAGAAGGATCTTGCAAGATTTGCACTTACAAAATACAGAATTAAAAAGAACTTCAGGTTAATCTGAACTCAGTATTTTAAACCTCTATAGCTAGATCCACGATTAAATACTTCAGTGGGAAATGCAGCTCTTAGACCAGTGGCTGTCTGAGACTAGAATAACCTTTATGTACTTTATATATGCTGGGAATGTCCAATACGTCTGCTGCAGTTTTTGCGTACCAGTATTTTTCTTTGTTAACCCTAACAGATGGCATTCAGACAACTAAATAATTTTCGTGAGCTGAAGAACTAACTTTCTCCTCTTCTTTCCATTTCAGTAGGTTGTAGAATGGAACTTCTGGATAAAACAATCAATAGCTACCTTGATGTTTGGCTTGGACCCAGAGGTAAGATTTGGCAAAAATTAAATATAACTAAAGCTGATACTAAAGTGCAGGTATTAGAGCATAAGGAACAGCTTCGCTCTAACATCCTGTATGATTCTGTAATAAATAAAAAAAGTCTGCTCAATGCTTCTGATCTTTTTACCTGAAGAGCTGCTAATTTTTCAGCTATGACAATCATAGGTGCTATTCCTTTTACTATCAGTTAAGCTCATGTTGTTAGTCTTAGTGAAGAACTTATCTCACTCAGATCTTTGCTGCTTTTTTTTTAGAATTTAATAATAGCTTTTATAAAAAAAAGAAAAAATCTTTTTTTAAAATTTGCATTTGATGAAATAAAAATACTCTTGTCCTCATAACTAGAGCTTCTCAGGAATTTTTCACTGAAAAAAATCTGTAGGTTTTAGAAAGCATTACTTCTTTGAAACCATTTTTTTTAAAGAAACAATGGGTTTGGTAGGTTTTTCACTGGGAAAATGTCTACAGATGGAGAACAGCAATCCTGGTCGGCATGAGTCAGGGAGAGGCAGTGGGAGTGGGACAGGCAGTGGCCTTGTGGTGAGGGCTTCCAGCTCAAGGGTGGGGATGGCCCTGTTCTGCCTGGTCCTGACCAGGGGGGGACTAAATGCCAGCATCCCGTATGGAGTGTGTGTAGCAGGGCTGCTTGGTGGCATGTGCTTTGTTCCTCCCATTGCTTCAGTAGTGGCTTTTCTACCTCTTTCTTTGTCCCATTGAAACTATGGTGGTGGTGCCGCTTCCTCGCAGGACAAAGTTCACAGGAGGTGGAACAAGCCTCTGATTCTTCAAAGTGTGTTTTCTGTTTGCTTTTTAGTAGCTCGGTGCCCTTGTCGCCCCCCCCCCCAGTTCGTACTAAGCCCATTCAAATTTCTGGATGTTCTGCTATAACTTACTGCATGTTCTGGCACATGGTCTGTATTTGCCGTGTCTTGAAGATAATGAACCATAAAGGTGGCAAATCCAAACGATTCCCCAGCTTTCTTAACTGCTTCCCGACCTACACTTTAAGGCCTCACTTCTTACATTCAGGATCCACAGATGACTCCTTTAAAATTAAGTCAGGGCTGTGAGTGCCAGCAATACTTGAATTGTTCACTTATGGTTTGGTAAACTTGGTTTCGATCCTTTGGGCCGACTTTAGTGAGAGGAGCTGAAATACCAGGCTGTGGCTGGGTATCGACAACACAGTTGTGGTTCAGAAGGATCGTGGACTTGTCTCAAGTGTTCCCCTGAAATCCACTCGTTCGGGGTGGTTTATGTGCTTTTCCTGAGCAGTCAGCATGTTGCCAAGCAGACTGGTCAGTCAGACTGGGCTGACGCTCTGGGTTTCATTGCTCATACAAGGACTCCAAAATTGAATCCTTTTGAGTGGCATATCCATAAGTCTAATTGGGTTAGTATTGATTAGAAATTAATTACCAGGATCATCTACTGATAACCACAAAGGTATCTGCTTCACTCTTAGCTTTGCTGGCTCTGTGAGGAAACAAGGTGTGTGCCCCTGGGAAAGGTTGGTTTGAGAGAATAAGAGAAGAGGATTGTTGAAGCTTTTCTTTACAATTTAAGCCCGTCTATGGTATTAAAGATGGATAACGATTCTGAATGGTAATGAGTATTTAAAATAATAGCCATAATAATTTAAGAATATTTTTGCCTTAGGAAGAGAATTATTTCTGCTTTCTTTAACAACTGTATAACTAAAATCTTGTAATTTGCAAAGGTTGCTTGTAATTGGTGATGTTGCCCTTAATAAAAGGGCTTGCTGCTCTTCTTCCATCTTTCTCCGGTATTCCAGTGCTAGAAGCATTTTGGGTACAGCTTTTTCTGGATGCATTGAACCCTTCCCCTTACAAAAACTTAAGTGTTTGTATGTTTGTGTTTGTTTGTTTCAGACCCCAGAGTAAAAGGATGGCTTCTTCTGGAGAACTATACACCTACCTTTATCTTCTCAGTCTTGTACTTACTAATTGTATGGCTAGGACCAAAGTACATGCGGAATAAGCAGCCGTTCTCGTGCAGGGGTATTCTAGTGGTCTACAACCTTGGACTTACGCTGCTTTCTCTGTATATGTTTTATGAGGTAGGAGAAAAGGGGTTGGGTAGGGGTTATTTTGCAGTATCCGTTTTAATCATATTGGCTTATGTTGAAAATGATCTCTGAAAATGTCCTCTTAAACCCGGGGGAACATCTGCAGAAATGTTGCAACCTTTCTTCAATGTCACTTCTCAGGGGAGAAAACCGTGGCTGTAATGTTACCTCTGCAGATGGTATGAAACAAACCTTGCCTCAAACACCGATGCTGACCTTGGTTAGCAATGTTTCAAATGCACTTCTCTCGCTTGGTCCAAGTGAAGGCCTCATCTTTCAGCATGAACCTGGATACTCCTTCAGTAGCTCCTCCTTGCCTAGAAGTCACGCTCAACGTGACTGTGCTGGTGGATTGTACAAAGTACTTCGCAGCAAAACTACAGCTTGATTTGGAGTGCAAAATGTGTTTTATTTAAATGTGCTTAATCATGCACGCACCCTACATGTCTATTTCTGTAAGCTTGCAATAGCTTCTTTTGTGTCCTCTTAGTTTTGCTGAAACAAGTGCACCAACGCCATTGTGATTCATCTGTTTCTTGGAAATTAAAATCTGAACAGACAAATATATTTCAAACTGAATTGGACTTTCCATGGACTTACTCTCTTTCCTAACAAACAAAGATTTAGGCAGTATGAAGTTTTCCACTTCCCAGAGAGCAGAACTATGGCAGTGTAAATAAGAACGTGGTCAGAAAATGACTGTGTGTGTATCTTTAATGTACAGAGTACTCTGGCTTGCTTTTAACCAAAGGCCTTTCTCCTTTCATAAGGACAGATTTCATTTTCAACATGTGATTACAAGCTAGAGCTAAATCTACTAATCTCTTTTTTTTTTCTTTTTTTTTTTTTTTGGCATTGGCTTAGAAATACATGCAAGCTGTAATTCTCCTTTAAGTTTGTAGTTAATTCTATAGTATTTTACAAGGTGAGTGTTTGACAGGAAGTGATTTAAATTTCAAGTTATTTCTCTTGTGTATTGAATTGTCTACTCAAAAATTACTTAGTTAGGTTATTAAGAACTTTGATACTTAATTCTTTGGGGGGAGTGGTTTTGGATTCAGTAGGTACTTGGAGCAACTTGTAGTCTTGATGTGCTTACGTTTCTAACCTCCCTGTCAGGATATTATAATCCAGAAGAATTTGTGGGTTGATGTGTTTAATTTGTCTGAAAGTAGTGTTGCTGTGGACTTCATGTACAACATCTGCATTGTTTTATGTACATATTATTTATAATTATATAATAATCTATTGGCTTAACCTCCAAGTTATGTTACTGAGGGTTTACAAGTGCAGACTTTCTTCAGTTATACTAAGCGTGGATAAAACTCTCGGGATAGCCAATCTTTTTTCCTTGAATACTTGGAATAATACTCATAGTTTCCAAATTAAAAGTACTGTAACATTCTGCCATGTTACAAAGCCTGCTGATAAATTTAAACAATAGCGAAGATCTGAACTGTTGATCTTATAAATGCCATTTTCTTGCTAACAATGAACTGGTTACCAAGGAAGAACTATTTGTTGTATGCGAAAGAAGTCCTCATACGTGCAACTAATTTTTTATATTGTGAAGGAATGAGACAACTAAAATACAGTGAATATTAAGGTTTCTCCTTCCTCTATAGTGAAACACTTTGCATCAAAGTGAATATTGCTCTTAATGTAACGTTATCTATATGGGAGCGCTCATCGGTATTGTAAATATACTTTCTCTTTATAAATGGGAATACACGAAGGTACAGTGTTATGAAGACTGTTAAACTCACAATAGTTGCAATGAAATGTGTTTGACAGCGCCTACAAGCTAGCCGTGAGGGCAAGCGATGTTCTGCAACAAGGGGCTGATCCCACAAAAACGCTGCCAAGTAGAAAGCCGTGCTGACATAACATCCCGCTGCTTGATGTTTGCAGGGAGAGAGCCGAAGGGACGGGTGATAGGGAAAAAAAAATCAGCTTCCTGCGCCTCCAGGTGCGTTCTCTAGCTGTAGTGCCCCTGCAATTACCCGTGTCAGTGCAAAGCAGGCGATACCCTCCCTCAGATCACGTCAGTCGTGGAAATTTGGCTTTGAAGGATTAGCCATACATCAGTAGCACTTTATAGTACAGGTACTCACTTTGAAGTAAGTAATTTTGTAGAATGGTGAAGAGCAGCATTCAAAAAAGAGATGGAACTCCCTGTTCTCTTCCTTGTTGTCACTTTGAGTTTCAGCTGGATTAAGCTTTTTTTTTTTTTCAGTCCTCGTTTGAGGAAAGTTATAAAACATCACGACTTATGAACTTGTTTAGTAGCCTGTCTGAAAACAAGCTGCTTTAATGGCTTGCATATGATACTTCAGAAATGCTGCTTTGGAGTTTTTCCTGAGTTATAGCTGTGGTGGCTCAGGTCATGATTCATAGCATCACAGCTCAGTTTAAATATTATGTGACCAAACCAAGATGCTGAAGTGAGGCATCCTCCCACCTAGGCTGAGAAAGATGACCTGCTTGGTTTTCTGACCTTTACGTCTGAATGTTTGTAAGCAATAACATGGGGGAAAAAAATTTTGCGTTGTAGGATTTGTTTTTGTGTACTTGCCCCATTTGGTCTACTGATGTAATACAATATGACCTTATTTTAAAAACACTAGAAATCTTATATCTCTCATTTGGAATTCCTAAGATAGTAGTTTCTGTGTGTACTTGCTAGAAGATGTTTGGGTATTTAATGACCAGGCTGGGTTCTGGTACTAGCAGAACAGAGTAGTGGACTGTGCTTGTCCCAGACAATATACAAGGCAGGGCAGACCTTGGGGAGCGGGAGAGGTTTCTCCAGGCTGAGCTGACCTTCCCATGCTTCAGGAAGAGGGGATGCTCATTAGGGGCAAACAACAATGTTTTTATTCTGTATAAACCTACAGTGCTTGGATTTTGAGGGGGAATAACCACCAAGGGGTGGCCTCCTGTGTGGTGGAGAAGGTGCGTAGTGTGGTGGCTGGCAGAGGTTATCGGGCATGGGTTAATCGCCTGCTGGCTGGCACGGCTGTAGCCAAAAGAACTGTGGGGTGGGAGTATTTAGAGCAGCAGAGGTGGCACGGCTTCCACTCGTGTCACAGCTCTGCACCGGGGTCGCAAATCAAGTTGTCTTGCAATGCCGTGAGTAGGGCCCGTGCCCGTGGGTAATTTGGCAAAGTAGGGAGAGTTATAGAGCAGGCAGACCCGTTTGATTTTGGGGCTGCTTGTTAGCAAAACTGGGCAAGTGATGTGGGCCACCTGGACTTAACATTTGAGAAAACTGGTCAGTGATGGAGGCTCACTTTCTTAAAAGCATCACTTTCTTGTCTTCTTTCTTCATCTGAAAAATTAATTCCCTACTGAATTAGCCTGAGAAAAGTCTAAGGTTTTACTGACGAGGGAGGTGTGCATATGCTGTAGTAAAAGCATCCCAAGAGCCACACCCTGGTTTAGGAAGGAGGGGACTTTGTGCAGTGGGAGGCTGCTCACTGCCAGGCCTTTCCTCTCCCGTTTCTTTCTCTACAGGACCCAGAGTGATTTCGTTCATGTAAAGATAAAATTCTATAGGTGTTTGCCTTCTTTGATCAGACATGTGGACTTCTGCTTCTTTTCACTTCAGTCTGCCTCTCTTTTGAGGCTCGTAGACCCATCACGCCTTGACAGTGTGATGCAGTGCAGGGTCCCTTATCTGCCCCTCTCCAGCAAGTCTCGGACTTTGGTTTTTATCATGAGAAAACAAAATCCTCCCCAGTAACACCTCTCCTACAGCCTGGTCAGACTGGTGTTACCGTGTTGGTTTATTTTGGTAGCAGAGTTTATAGAAGAAGGACATGCTACGCATTTTAAAGAATTCAGCAACGGAATTACAAAATGAAAGCAACGTGGAAAAAGAAAAAAAAAAATCAAGGCGGGGAAGGAAGTAAGAGCTGCAACTTTGAGCTGCAGGGTTTTGCCTGGAGCCAGAGGACTTAACGTTGACTTTGAGTACCGTTTTAATTGGCTTATGAAGGAGCTGTCTCTTTTTGTGTCATTTAGAAAATCGTGTGCACTGGTGAAAATGATTGTAGTCAGCCTTCTTGAGACAGCTTAATTTCTCGAGAAAAGATGTGCCTGTGGTTGCGTATCAGCAGTGCCATTAGCACGCCTGGCAGGCTCCTGACAGCCTGAAGACGAAGGGCTCCCTGGGGACGGTGGGCAGGGAATGGATGTCTCAAGCCTGGGGTGGCTGCGGAGCCACCAGCCCGTCACTGGGAGGGCAAGGAGTGCCAGGCGAGTTGGGACCTGCCGTAGAGGAGCTGTAAGGAGGGGTTAGAAACTCTGGCTGTCCTGGGAGCAGACCGCAACAAGCATGAGCAATGACTTAAATGCACTAGCTGGCAATTTATGACACCTCCATTTATTGCTTTCAAGGTGGCACGTAAGGAGCTCCCTGGTGCTGCACGCCCAGCCCCATTTGGGAACCATTTGTGGTCAGGTCTCAGAGTGGCCCCTTGGCTCTGTTTTCTGAAGCCTGCCAGCATGTGCTGAAACTGTTGTGGGTGCAAGAAATAGTGGTGTTGGGCAAAGGAGCAGCTGGCTAACTCAGAAAAGTGTGTGATATGTCACAGAATCATAGAATTGTAGAATCATTTAGGTCGGAAAAGACCTTTAAGATCGTCAAGTCCAACCGTTAACCCAACACTGCCATCCCACCACTAAACCATGTCCCTAAGCACCTCGTACTACCTGTGTTGCACCAAGCGAGGCTGGTGGGCACCAGCAGCAGTTTGTGGGCAGCAGTAGCAGCTTTTCACTATTTAGTTCCTTCTGGAAAGGGAGGGATTAAATTATTTTTGTAACTATACTGATTATGATAAAAGATGTTACCACTTCCTACAAATGTTGCTTTGCTGCTATCATTTAAAACTCTGCGGCTGTGAGAGCATTAGAACTCCTAGCGCATTATTATGTGCTCTTCTAGAAACGAGGGAGTACTTGGGTTTCTCTGAAGCTACCTATAGCCACACTGGTGCCTTTGCCCTTCAGAGGAGCGGGATCCATCCAGACACCTCGGGTTGCATTACGCTTTAGGTAGTGAATCTATATTGCTTGCAGGGAAAGCTCTTTGGGTTTCACTAGACTAGCCCTTCCTTGGGAGAAGTTTATGGACCGCAGGATTAGTGATAGATGCTATTTGGATTAATTGCAATATAAACATTGTGATTATCCCTCTATTCCTAATGCTTCCTTGGACTATGAGAACTGTATGAAAACATCTGTAAGCTCTTAACAACGCGACCACAGGACAATGTGGTCTTCTGTCTGAGGGACGGGCGGGCGGTCGCAAAGCCACGCAGTCCTAAGAGCGGTTTGGTGCCAGGCTTGCTGCGGGGTGTAGCTGGTACTTTAGCAGGGTGCTGCTTTTAAACTGGTGTGCTTTGTGCATCAGTGTCTGCATTTATGGCCAGGAGAGCAGTCCTCCTGTGGCTGTGTTCCCTTTGCTGCTTGGATAGAGAAACTGCTTGGGTCTGCTTGGGTCAATGTGCACGGCCGCCCCACTCTTACTCTGGCAGGGTGGTATTGATGTATCTCTAATGCACGAGAGAATTCCAGATCTACATGTTACAGTATCACTAGATACCTCTCTCTCCCCCTCCCCTCCCTTTTCTTTTTTTTTTTCTTTCCTTTTATAAATAGTGTCAATAATTCTATCTCAGAAGGTCAGAAATAATGACCTAGGCTGACTGGGTATTTTAAAAGCTAATTTAGGGGGAAAATGAGCCATGAAAGAAATAACTAGGAAAAGGCAGATAATTTAAATGATAATCTTTATTGTACCTTTTAGAGTTAGCTTCCCACTCACAGTTCTGAGCAGCACTTAATCATACCAGTTATTGTAGTCTTTCAGTAAAGTGATCATTTTAAATTACTTACAGTATAAAGAGTTTTGCATCGTGGCTTTGCAAAGCTTTTTTTTAATTCTGCATGACCATAGATAAGGCCAAAACCAGACAACTTGCTTGTGCAGGATATCTGTCTCTGCCTTTAAAATGTTTTTTGGGATACCTAACAATTCTTTTTTCACTTGGGAATCACCTAAATTTTTTACTCCTCTCCTCATGCTATTCCCAAGAGGAAAAACATCTTTATAAACAACATCCAGCGACCCTTCTGTCATGATATTGAAGTGGGCTCAGTCCTGTCCTTGTACCCACTCCCTCCTCCTGTCCCACCCTCAACCTGCCCCTCCATCTCCCACCCATGGAAGGGTGGGATGTGGACATCCAGCTTTCCTCTTGCTTCTCTGGAGGGTTCAGCCAGCCCTTTGGCAATAGGCTCCCCGTCATCCTTTCATGACTAGCAGCTGCTCATTACTCTTAGAAGTAATTTTGTTGTGTTTCAGGTGTTACTTGTTATGCCAGGAGGTCAGGCAGGCAGCAGCGTATCCTGTGGAGGAAGTCACTTGTGCTGGGAAGGATGTAATATGCCTGGGATGAGTGAATTATTTAAAAAGATGTTGAAGAATCAAAATGTGGTAAAACTTCAGTTGTTAGCTGTTAAGGATAGCAAAGCTGAAAATTTGCTCTGTTACACAGTTGAAAAAACTGTAGTCAGATCTTTGTGTATAAAACGTCCTAAAAATACAGCTTTCTCTTTCCAAAAATAATCAGAAAAAATATATTTTCTTTGGTCATTCACTTTCTTCAGCAGTTAGATCATCAGCTAAGAAGGAAAGGTATTTCTTAAGGATCTGTCTAGAATATGTCTGTGCAAAAACACACACTACGTGGGATAAGTGGGGATAAGGTGCTGCCTCTTGTGTTTTTTTCTGGTATATCCTAATTGAAAGAATTTCTGATTCGATGACTGCTTGGAGCTTGAATTCCGCACTGGGGTGCCCATGAATCCCCTGACACCAGATCCCAGATCAGCAGAGCTGCTGTCGAGGTTTGCATGTGCCGCGGGGTGCAGCCTTCTCCCCAAATGACACTTTTTTTTTTTTTTCTTCTTTGATCTTCTCAGCTGGTGACGGGAGTATGGGAAGGAGGATACAACTTCTTCTGTCAGGATACGCACAGTGGAGGAGAAGCCGATATGAAGGTAACGTAATCGAGACTTATTAGCTAATAGCGTTTCAAACTGTCTGCTTGTGTGTAAGTGGGAGAGCAGAACGGTATTGATTATGCGGATTTTGTTCAAACTGTGTGCTCTTTTTCCTCCTTTTACAATACAATGGACACTACATTGTCAAACATAATAGTTGATGTATACTCATGTTTGGTGTTTTGGTGAGTAATTATCTCTAAATTTTCAAGTGTTCCCAGGTCAGAAAAAAAGGACTTGGTCTTCAGACTGTATCCAACCACAGTGTGTTGTGACTCCCCTTCTCTTTCTGAGGTGCAGTGATGATTTCTTCTGGTCGCTGTTCAGACCTCTCCTTCACAGAGAGCACTGCGGGACCAGCTCTGGTTAAATATTTTCTTGTTTCTCCCAGGGTACCCCAGGTGCACAGCAGTAGCCTCATAAAACACTCTTTTTTCATCCTGTTTTCAGCTGTAGCTATGGGTTTGTACAGAGATCTCCTACAGAGAGACCTGAGGCTGAAACATTACGGAAGATCTCAGCGGTCTCTTTAATCCAAGTAGTGCAGGGCAGAATCTGGATTTTAATTACTTAACTAGCAAAAAGGTTGAAAGCCCCCCCCCCCAAATGTGCAGTGCTTCTAAAACCTGTTTCCCCCTTTCTAGATCATACGTGTCCTCTGGTGGTACTATTTCTCCAAACTCATTGAGTTCATGGATACCTTCTTTTTCATTTTGCGGAAAAATAATCATCAGATCACTGTTCTGCACGTCTACCACCATGCAACGATGCTCAACATTTGGTGGTTTGTTATGAACTGGGTGCCTTGTGGTCACTGTAAGTACTGGGTTATGGTGGGGAACGCTTGCAACAAGGGCCTCGTTTTGGTTTTCTTTTGGTCAAACCAAACAGCTCTGGTGCCTTCAGCTGCAGGGTTTGTTCTGTCCTGTATTAAGCTGCTTTGCTGAATTGCAACTATTGCAGATAGTTGCAGGTATTGAGCTGCCTGCAGAGCCTCTAGAAGAAGCATGCTGCTGTAGTTTGCAGGATTTGCGTGGCAGTGTGACATCTATCAGCTGCAGTAGTCCAGGTCTGATACCTGTCAACCTTGTTTTCTCTTTTTGTGATGGTTGCGGACGCTCTAATGAAACAATATTCTTTTCCAATTCAGGCGCAGAAGCTTGTTTCAGCTGCAAGATGGCTAATAGTGACTCTTGTCCTTGTATCTGTCAAGTTCACTTGAGATGTTACTTTCTTAATTTAATCTCATTATACCAGTAGCCATAACAAATAATTTCAATTAAAATCTTGTCCCCTGAGCGCTAATGAACTTGACCGAATACATCCTAAGTGGAAGATTTCCGTCTGTCTCTTGTCTAAATCCTGCTAACCTCTGGCTATCTTGCTTTGATTCTTTGATTTCATTGCTTTTAGCTGGCATCTAGTTTCCTAACTGCATTAGCGTGGCTTAGTTTTAGTTCAGATGTGCAGCTTATAGATACTGGTTTTGTTGGGCACATCCAAGTGAAACCTTGTCAAATCCAGTGGATGTGAAGTGCTGGCAGCACAGACTGAGAGGCTGGGTTGCTCGGGAAGGCTGGGCTGCTTTCTGAGCCAAACAACATAGAAACTCCTGTTTGTTTCGTGTTGTCAGCACAACAGTGAGTAATGGTGAACTTACAAAAAGTGTGCATCTGGAACCACATTCTCCTCCAGCAAAGTCAATCCCTGTTTATACAACAGTCAAAAGTGCAGATACTTGGAGTCTATCTTGTGTTGTGTGGTCTTGAAAATACTTTTGTGCTATTTCTAGTGATGTGTTTTTCTTCTTCCTTTCCAAGCTTTATGTTCTGCTTGGTAATCGCAGTTCTATGCAGTTTGATGTTAAGCTAAAAGTTTCTTTAATGACTCAAGATGCTATATGGAAGGACAAGTAAAATGGCTAACTGGCAGTTTCTGAAGATATGTGCTGCTTTTGGTTATAAATGACAAAGTAGGCTCCTGTCTGGAAGGAAGTGAAATAAGCCTAAAATTGGATGGGCGAAGCTATTGATTGCTGGGCATGCTTACGTGCCTCCCTTTTATCAGCTTCCTCAGTTCCCTTGAGAAGCCAGAATGTGGATGTGAGAGAGAATAAATCAAGGAAACAAAACCAGAAGGCTGGGATGAAGTGCACAGCTGCAGAGCAGCTCAGCCTCTCTTTTGGGTGAACAGAAAAAAATAAATATATCAGAGGAGTGGACTCTTGCCCTTCTTCTAAGAGAAATCATGTTTTAAATAGTAACATTTTGAACTTGTTATTTTTGTCGAATCCGTGAAACAGCATGTTCCTGGTAATGCAGTGTACTTTCCTTTGCCCTGTTTTTAGCTTACTTTGGTGCCACGCTGAACAGCTTTATCCACGTCCTCATGTACTCCTACTACGGATTGTCCGCTGTTCCAGCAATGCGTCCTTATCTGTGGTGGAAGAAGTACATCACTCAGGGGCAGCTGGTGAGTGATTAGCTCTTCAGCGCTTTAGCAGTGTCTTCTATTCGTGATGGGGTCCTCTTGCCTTTACCGAGTTAGAAAATTTTGGCAGGGGGGAGAAGAAGGGAGGATGAAGGCTAGTACCTTTTACGTCTTCGAGTGCCTAAATCACTGTAGAAATCCAGCTTCTGCACCTCTGTTTGCTCTGTTTTCAGGACAGTGGGGAGCTGGGGACTGACGGTGCACACGGATCAGTGCTGGTATCAGTGGGATCTTTCTCCACCTCCCCATGTTGTGTGGCTAAATATATTTGGGAGGCGCAGCGCTGGGTTTTCCGGGACGTGGTAGCCAGGGAGGAGGGAGAAGCTTTTCTTCCAAGCCTGCTTGAGCTAACACATTCTTCGAATAAAATCATAGAACCGTTTAGGTTGGAAAAGACCTTTAAGATCATCAGGTCCAACCGTTAACCTAGAATCTTCTCTGTGCTTGGTTGCTCAGGCTGATGTTGAGATGACAGACCAGAACCCAAGGGCAACGCAGTCCACAGCTAACAAGGCCCTTCATTCTAGTCCCGCGAGACAATGGCGTTTCTGTCTCACTTTTGCATGCAGTTGCAAATGGTTTATTAAAAACTGTTCAATATTTCTAGTCTCCTTCTGCACTTTAAATGGGCAGATTTTTTTCTCTTGTAATTCTGTGTTGGACTTCCTGCATCCATTTGTATTGTTTCCTGTGCACGCAGTGGTGAAGCCTGAACGCTGTGTACTGGAGGTGAAAAGAGCAACAAAACTAAGCAATATGGCACATGCTGTAGTGATACTGCATGAGAACCAGGTTTTAATGTTTTCAAGGAAACATGCATGGGTGTTTTGTCTTCCCCATTTTGTAGGTGGGGAAACTGAGGCCTAGAGATAGACTTTTTGGTTATCTTTTTTTTTTTTTTTTTTTTTTTTTTCCTTTTGTCCATCCTCTCCCCACTTAGCAACCCCACGGGGCTGTGAATAGGTTTAATAACATTTGCTGCTGATATGCTGATAACCAGCAATTCAGAGTGGTGATTCTCAAAATCCTTTTTTCTTAGCACTCTTCCTTCCTGAAGGGTGGCTAAGTATTGTAGCAGCAAGGTTCATTGGTTTTTTGGTGGGGTTGTTTTGCTTTGTGTGGCTATTTTTTTTCCTCCCGGATTCAGTGCTTATTCTTCATCCTGGTGGTTTGTGTGCTACGGACTGTGAGTGTCTGAGTGCTTCGGTTGCTTCCCTGGCTATTATCATAGTGGCTTTCACTCCCCTGCCTGCTCCGCCTGCGTAGCTGTTAGGGCAGCAAAATAACAGAACCGTCTTTCCCTTTTCACATAAACATTCCCTAATCTGGTAGCCTTCATGTAAAGATGTGTTTTGCCTAAGGCCTTCTGCAGCACTGCAGCCCAAACTGTGTTTTTCCAACAGAGATAATTGAAGATTATTAAACCCCAGTCCTCCTCCCTGCCTCCCCAGCTTCCCTGCAGCCTTTACCCCAAAAGTTCTTAGACTGGAGCCATGAGCCCTATCCCCCTGTCTGGGGAAGAGGGTCACAGGATCTGTCTGTAGACCCAGTTACCCCAGATCTTTCACAACTGAGGCGGTGAGATGCAGATCTGCTCTGTTAGGCTGGTAAAGTCAAACCCCGAAGAGCTCTCACTAGGGAGAAGGTGATCTTTGTTCCTTCGTATATTTATAAACCAATTCTGCATAAGTTACTCTAATGCTCTAAAATGGAACGGTATTAATCAAATAAAGACAAACAGCAGAATACCACAACCTGAATGTCTGCTAACTCAGGTTTATACTGTTAGTAAGGCAGAGAAGATAAACTTGTCAAACGCGCAGTATTACATATTTTTCACTTGTTTTGGAAATAACTAATGAGATTTTGGTCACTAATGGCTTTTTTCCTCGCATTAATGTGCTCCATTTCTCTTTTTTTTTTTTTTCTCTCTCTCTCTCTCCAGACTCAGTTTGTCCTGACAATCTTCCAGACCAGCTGTGGTGTTGTTTGGCCATGTGCATTTCCTCAGGGGTGGCTGTATTTCCAGATTTCTTATATGATTTCTTTGATTATCCTCTTCACAAATTTCTACATTCAGGTAAAAGTAATATTCATCGACTCTTTGTAGCATTCTGCTGGCTGTGTCTCACTGGAAAGCTGCTTTACAGAAAGATATGCTTGAAATAGCCTTTTGCTATTTTGCACAGGCTCTTAAAGTACTATACTTGTTGGTCTGCCCTCAAATTTGGAAGCTTCTGATGTTTTGTATCCATAATTCAGAACAATTAGTAATTTCAGTAAGCAGAGTGGCACAAAAAGGCATTTTACTAATGCAATTTTAACTGCAAATAGGGGAGAGGAAGAGCTTTTTTTGTAAGAAACAGCTTTTCAGTCTGAAGCAAAACAGCAGCCTGTGAACCTGTGATGCACCTGAAGGAATTGTTCACTACAGCTGTTACAAGGGGATGTGCTTGTTTTATATCCAGGGAAACTTCCCAAATTCCCAACATACAGAAATCTGGTTTTGGTTCACCTTTACAGGCATTTGGTTTTAGTTCCATATGGAAAATTAACATTTTTAATTGTGTTTCTACAAAATTGATTTAATGTCTGAACAGATCCAGACCTGGTATGTGTTGTTCTGAGTAGCTCCTAATCAGGCTCTGTGCAAAGAGGTACCCATCTTCACAAAGCCAAGCCAACACAGCCCACTGCCCCCAAACAAGCAAACTCTGTCACACATATTAAACATCTCTTGAAAGATTTGAGGATTTTGGGTCTGGTTAGAGTGAGTCATGGTAGGAAACATAGCAGGCTTCCCTATCTGAGCTTCTGGTACTTCTTAAAATCAGTCCCGTGGTTCATATCACTTGCTGTGTTAAACATGATAATATATTACAGATATTACTTGACTTTCTTCATCAATTTAACCATTTAACTGTCTTTCACACACACACGTTTTGGGAAACACATTCTTGCAAGGCGACTGAGCCCCTTCGACAAAGGCTAATTCATGTGTATTTTTTCACTGTCTGTAAATTTTTTTGCTGTCCCAAGCCTCCCTGATTCTGTTAGTTTTTGCTTCCCGTGTTGGCCAGTGCAAATTCCTTTCACATTTCTGTCTCTGAACTTCCCTCGCTATTCTTGCTTGCCCCACTTCTTCTTCAGGCTTTGCTTGAGATGGTGGTCACCTGCCGTGCATCAGACCTCCTTCCTCACTTGTCATCTTGAGTATATTCTTCTGGCATCGTCTGCTCGTAAAACCACTTCCCTTGTTTCTAATTTACTGTTAGCGTAACGCTACCAATGCTACCAACACACTACCAAGCCTTTTTCTTTTCCAGTGAACTAATTCTCTGGCTGTGATGAATGAAAGGCGTAGTATAGCCTGATACACAAAAAATGGTAGAGCTTGCTAGACTCTGCCACTGGCACAAAGTCTTTAAAAATGACGGGTGCAAGTTTACCTTTTGTCTTTCTTGAGTTACTGTGAGGAAGCAGCTATTTATACCTCTTTAAGCAAAACGGCGTGTCTTTCCGTGTATTCTAGACTTACAACAAGAAGGCATCCTCGAGGAGGAAAGAGTATCAGAACGGCTCTACGGCCACTGTGAACGGGTACACAAACAGCTTTTCTTCCCTTGAAAACAATGTGAAACAAAGGAAACAAAGGAAGGATTGAAGGCCAAACTGAAAAACCGTTTTGATAACCCCAACAACAAAATCATCTGATTGTAAGCACAATAAGAGTTGTGCACTAATACTCTAACGGCTACTGTAACTATTCCTGCCTAGGATAGTGTGATTTATGTAGGACTTAACCAGTGCAAACACCCTAGAAACTGTATACAGAACATAAAAGTAGGTTAAAGTTTAAAAATAATTCTGGGCTGTCACTGACCCCGCTATAGACTGCGGAAGGGAGTATTATCGTAGTATCCGACACTGCTGTTGCCTTACTAGTCAATATGATAGGTGCTGAATTATGATTCACAATTTGAGAACACTGTAATCTAAACCTCCATTTTTTTTACTGTAGATCATGCATGTGATTGTAGAGGTAATTTGTACGATGCTGGTTTCGGTAGATAAACACACATGCCTTAAATTAAAAAGCAGGGCCCAAAGCTTATTACTGGTTTAAAAATTAGGGTATGTTTCAACTTTTCAGTTCATTGACTTTTTATTAAAAAGTCATTTAGAAGAATCCATTGATTTTTACTGTTCTGTATGTGATACACGATGTTGCGTATCTCTTACGCGATACAGTGAAATTGGAAATGGCACATTTAGTTTTGTATATTTGGCTTTAACTGACTAAAAAGTCACAAACCAGATGAAAAAGTTATTTTACCTTTTTAATAGATATTATTTTTTTATTTGAAGTATGTCACTAATGTAAAATTAATTGGCGCTTACACAGTCCAGTAAGACTTAAATATTGTCTCTAAGGTTTAGAGTATATACAGGGTGGACCCATCTTTTCTTTTCTCTTTTTTTTTCCCCTTTTTTTTTTTTTCCTTTATTTCTGGGAATTCTTAAAAGCTAAATGAAGAGTGGTTTTTAATATGGAAACTGGCAGAATTTCAAGTGTTGTTACCATAGCCATATCCGCATCTTAGGAGCTACTGTTTAAGTCTGTGACATATCTGAAAGCGTATTTAAAAACGAAGACAGAAAGATGCTTTTCTGATGGAATTGTCTGTATTTAAGTTGGTATCTGTACTCTTCTTCATGTAGCATCTGTTCATTTTTAAAATGTGCCTAACACAAATGTCTTTTTCCCAAACAAGCAAAATTAAATGGTCTAAGTCATACCTGATGTTTTTTAAATGTTACTGAAATGTGCTGGAGATGTCCGTTTCTGTAGTGTGAGTTGTGTATATCACCAGTAGTGTTCTGGCTTGTTATCCGAGGATTTGGTTCGAGTGCTTGTTAAAGTTACTCCTCCTTGTAAAATCTTGCCTTGCACATACGAGGAGTCAGTTGGAAGCTACTACCTATTGCTGGTGTTCTGGTATCTGCCATGATGGATTTTGGCTTATGAATGTTTTATTCATTAAGCCCTGAAAAATTGAATTGTGCAAGACATTCTGCTGGTCATTGCTCAAGTTTAACTATTTGTTTTTTGATATTTATATAAATGCCAATTTTAACATGTTAAATTTTTTTTAAAATTAAATCTTTTTAAAAATCTTTGCACATCTCTTAGGGAATTAATAAGTTCTCCTACTAGCCTTGTGGGTTTTCAGTCCTTGTTTTGAAGGAGACAGTGTCTGTTATGTTTACATTATCAAAGCTTGTGCGTGTGTCTTCATTTCTAGGTACTGGTTTGCAGAGTCTTTACATAGCTCAGTACAGCAGCTATAATGTTCAAAATAAGCTGTCTAAATGTGCTAGAAATAAACCCTTGGCTCATCTGAATATACCTACATTGTTAATGTTTGACATGGTTTAATCATTAAAACATTTTTGATGATCTCTGCCTGAATTCTGGTGCGTTTGTACAGATTTAATGCATTGCCCCATCCTGTGTCAGGCCAAGGAGGAGCCATCGTGACGGAAGGACAGCTGCAGATATTCAGAGAAATTTAGCAGAGATTTGGTAACAAATTCCTTACAGAAGCCTTTGGCTGTTATTAAATGCTGTTCCCTTGCCTGGCTGTAGAAATAATTGTTTGTGTGATGGATTAAACCTCCTGCTGGGATTACTGACTTACCGAATGCAGGGCAGCCCGAATGGCTCCAAGACGGAGTGCCAGGAGCAAAGCTTAATGTCGGTGAAAGAGACTTTCTGCCACAGATACCCTGTCTGTAAAATGGGAATAACACCACTCTCCAGAATGGGAGCATTTTTACAATTTCCTTATAGCTCCCCTTGCCCTTAAGTGATGGTTTCTGAGCCATCTCCAATTTGATTGTTTTAATCAGTGTGTTGTGATGAGCCCAGATAGCTTGGCAATGGACTTAGTAAAAACAGAAATACTTACCTAGCTGTCTGTCTTCTCACTTGCAGGCTCCTGAAACAAGAAACCCAGACCAAGGAGATGGGTTTTGCACTTTGTGTGAAAGGCTCAGAGGTTTCATGTTATGCTGGCCTCTTCTGGGAGGGAGTTCCAAGTGCACGAGATGGTTGCCAAGATGCTTTTTTTCTCCTGCATGTGCAAATTTAACTTTGAAATGAAGCGTTTTTCTAAGCGGGGCTCAGTAAGGTACAGTTCTTTGGATGATAAGCCAAATCTACAGGGAGTACCTAGAAGGCAGAAACTGCAACACCAACTTGGCTTTCCCCATGGAGCCCTGGAGATTGGGCTGTTGCGCTCCAAATGGAGCCTTCAAGGTGAGTGGCACACGGTGACCAAATGTGACAGCTTTATAATCGTTTGCCATCATGTAGACCCGGTGACTTTGTTCAAAGGTGACAGGAGATGTGGTCTTGGGAAGATGTATAGCATCAGTAGCGTTCACAACTGTGGGTCAGAAGACTGTGGCTCCTGGTGGGTACTCTTCTGCAGTCTCAGCAGCAGCTGAAAAGTGTCTGAGAGCTGTAGGGTTAGGTCAGACATCACTTTACTATAACCGACGTCCAGACTGACGGACCAAGGCAGGAGCCTGGGTTTGTGTACCTGGCTCCATTTCCAATGCGTTGCCTGACCTGGAGCAAGTAACAGCCTTTGGATTGCCTCAACTCCCCATCACCTGCAGTTTTTCTAGTAGATATAATTGTGATTGGTGCTTGGGATTATAAGAGTCCTCTGAAAGGACTTTCCAAGTTACAAAGGCTGGAGAGATGAAAAAAGACCAACTGCTGCCAATGGGACAGAGAGGTTTCTGGTAGAGCAGGCTGAGGAGGATGAAAGACTTCAGTACCTAATCGCAAAGAGCAAATGACCAAGCTCTAAACTGTTACATTAAGATCTCACACAGCTCATGACCGTCCCGTACTCAGGCCCTTCAGCTTTTCATGATGGGAAGGGAGGTTGAATGCTTTTGTTAAGCTGTGGATGGGGATAGGTAAATTCGCAGGCCCAGAACGTAGCTTTTCTTACAGCGGTCCTGGTGTGAAGACCCTGAATGATTTGTCATGGAGCTGTGAGCTGCCCCTGGGGCTGGGGTTGCTCAGGAGCTGGGATTCCTGGGGTTTGCAGAGGATAGTGGAAAAGCAGAGAACAGTTCTGGAAATCCAGGAAATCTTTCTGGCTAATTGTGCATTTTACTTCCATAATGCACGGCAGGTGTCAAGTAAGCCCTGGAGCTTCTAATAGGAATTCTGCCACCAAAATTGGGGCACAGAAACCCCCAAAGCCCCAAACCTGATGGAGAGCTGCTCTAGGGGTTGCCTCTACCTTTGATATTTGGTAGCTGTCTTGAGGCATAAGTTGATAGAAATGTGCGTGTGTTGTATGTGACTGGAACACATGTTGTTATGCATTATTCAAAAAAAAGAGATGTAAAAATAAGCTAGATGCTGAAGAAAAGTGTAAATAATATCAGGCCAAATTACTTTGACAGTGTGGGTTCTGCTGGGTGATTAAAATACGGATAGAGAGCTCATGTTAAGAGAAGTGCTGCTGAGACTCACGTTGGCACAGGAGACTAACTTAATGTTGTCCCTGTCATCCTCTTGCCAAGAATTACTCAACCAACAAAAGTGGTTAGTTGTAATCATCAGGATGCTGCAAGAACTGGTTTAAAAAGCAAACTTTAATTCAATTTTGAACTTTCAATCTATTTAACTTAAATAGATGGATATACAAATGAGATCTGTACGTTCCTCATTTTCAGTAGAACAAATTCAAATGAGCAGGAGAAGCTAGAGTCCCCAGGGGCTCCCAAGGCATGATGGTAGCAGAGGCATTATATTTTAAGTCAAAGGTACTAAAATATTCTCAAACAGAAAGGGGAAAAACGAGTAACAAAGGTCCAGTTAAAAAAAAGAAACAAACTGTGTTTTGTTTAAGTCGGTCAAGCTAGGATGTGGAGAAGGAGGAAAAAGAATTATGTCTTGTGTTTCAAGGATATAAAATGTAGATACTCTGGTTTCTATAGAAAGAATTTAGAAAGTGGTACCTGGTAACTGGTAGGCTTGATAGTCTCATTTCAGTATGATGAAAGGCTCCAGCATAAATTGAAAGAATGGTTGAGTACGAGGAAGTAAACAGAAAATGGGAGAAAATGTAACCAGTTTTCTGGAAGTGATCACTCTTGACTTACCAATATTGTTGTTTAATAAAAAAATATGTGTAGACAAAGGAAATGCATCTTCGATCCCTCTGGAATAGGTACTATTTTTAATATTGGAAATTATTATCTAGAGGGTGTGGTGACCAGCAACAGGATCTATGGACAAGCAAGGGTCAAACTGATGAGAAGATGGTTTGTCTCGATGCTTTCAGCCTGAAGGGAGCCCATTGATAATGTTTTTAGTAATGACCTTGGTATAAAAAGTAGGAATATTTGCAGTGATGTTTGCAGATGACAATATGAGGAAGCACTGTCAGTGCTGATGAAGGTTACATACCCTACAGCAACAACCAGATGATCTTGATGGCTGGAGTAAGAGAGATGGGATTAGTGTAAATCCCCTCTAGGGACCACTAACAGAATTTCAGCTGTTTCCATGGGAGTTTTAGTTGGAAATCACTGAAGAGGAAAGAAGGAAAGATATCTGAGAATAATCTATTCAGCAACTTAGAGCTCTATGAAAAGAGAGGGGGAAAAAAATCTTATTTGCTAGTCAGTTTTTCGTGGGAAGAGGAATGTGCTAGAGTGGGAGGATGAGGCTCTGGTGGGATTTCCTTTTGATGTTTTTCCCCCACTGTGGTCACCCGTTCTCAGGAAAACTGATTCTGAAAGATCAGCCATACAGAAGTTACTGGGATGGTCAGAGAAATGGAGAAGTCTTGCAAAATGGGAGTGTAGCAAAACCAAGGCTGAGAAGCAATGCAACGGCTGCCTTCACAGACACCATGACAGTAGACAGCATGAAGAAAACCAAGCTGTTTTAATTGTGTTGACACAAAGCAAATGGGTATAAGCTAGCCCAGAGTAAACTTACACTAGAAATTGGAAGAGCGCCTTTGTTAGTGGAATACGGCTCTGGAGCAGCTTTCCTATAAAAGTAGCATGGACGTCTGAGGGATTGCTTGAAGATGGGGCACTGGCCACTTTTAAAGTTTGTAGGACCAAGGCATGGGACTCTCTGGTGTCCCACTCTGCGTTCTGGCAAAAAGCAGCTAGTGGCCACTCTGTGAAAGCATATTTAACAAAGGGCGAAACATTGCCCCATGGAGAGAGGCATGAGGACAAAACTGTGAGGAACAGCCCTGAAAATATCAAGATAAAAGAAGAAGGAGAGGAGGAGGTGCTCCAGGCGCTGGAGCAGATTCCCCTGCAGCCTGTAGAGAGGACCACGCCAGAGCAGCTATCCATACTGCAGCCCGTGGAGGACCATACGGTGGAGCAAGCTTCCATGCCCTGAAGGAACTGCAGCTTGTGGCCAACGCTGGGCACGAGGGACTGCAGCCCATGAGAAGGACCCATGCTGGTGAGGGGAAGGACCCGCAGAGAGGAGCTGTTACGAGCTAGCCACAACCCTCACACACACCACTTGGAGCAGGGAGGAGGTAGAGGAATGAAGGAGTGAAGCTGAGCCTTGGAAGAAGGGGGTAGGGGGAAGATGTTCTAGGTTTTGTCTTTGTTTTTCACCATTCAACTCTATTTTAATTAGTAATAAATTAAATTGTTTTTCCCCAAATCTGTTTTCCCTATGACAGTTATTGGCTTGTAACCTCCCTGTCTTTATGTCAACCCACAAGCTTTTAATCTTATTTTCCTCCCTCATCCTGTTGAGGAGAGGGAGAGAGTGGCTGGGTGGGCAGCTGGCCAAGGTTCCCCCCACCCCACCTTTTTCATCTTACAAATCCAACAGTTTGTGCCCAAAGCATCTTCCTTGTTTGTAAGGAAGATCTGTCAAAGGCCACAAGGTACCACGGCACCAGAAAGCGTAGCCTAAAGGGAATTGGCCATTGTCTTACAGCTGGAACTCTCGTAGTCTGGCAAAACACGTTCCCTGGAGTGAACCAATTGCTTTTTTTTTTTTTTTTTAACCTTGTTTCTTCCAAGTCTATTTCATGTTAAGGCAACATTTTTTCCAGGAATCTGGTCTGTAATTCTTGGAAAGTTTTTAAAGGCAGTGGAGGAGCCTACCGTTTGCTGAAGGAAGGTACTGCAGTGGCACCATGTGTGGAGGAAGCCCATAGCCAGCAGAAAGGTCCTAAAGTTCCTCATGAGAGGAATTGCCGCGCACCCTTCAGAAGCAGCTGGAGCACTGGGCCAGTATGCAAGAGTGAGAAATACGCAATCATTTGGTTGCATTTCATTTGGGAAATTAATCTGTTGACATAAAAATGCAATCATATATGAGTTGTCTCCACCTGTGCATTTGCTGCTCCTAGAATCAGAATCGTTTAGGTTGGAAAAGACCTTTAAGATCATCAAGTCCAACCATTAACCTAACCCTGGCATCCCACCACTAAACCATGTCCCTATGCACCATGTCCACATGTCTTTTAAATACCTCCAGGGATGGGGACTCAACCACTGCCCTGGGCAGCTTGTTCCAATGCTTAACAACACTTCCGGGGAAAAAAAAATTTTTCCTAATGTCTAACATGAGCTGGTGTAACGGGGAATGCACAACCCTTATGGCACAACTTCACTGTTTCTGCCTTAGACTTAGTCTAAGCGGATAGTCACAGCTCTAGGATTAGCCAGCATGGGAGGTAATCCTATGTGCTGAGCAATTACCTAGTAAAAGTACTTAAAGTGAAACCAAGTGAAATTTCTTCCATGCATACTGAAGCAAGGCATCGTGGAATTTGTGTAGCTGATTAGACTTACAGTGTCTCGTCCCACTTAGCAAGCGGGAAGCTTGTCTTCATGAACTGTTCTGTCTGCCACTACAAGCCAAATGTTTACTAAATGCTACTAACTCAATTTTACCAGCTGTTGTAGGAAATCAGAATCTCAGCTCACATAGCAGAAATGGGAGCTTTTTGAAAAGAAAAAAAAAGAAAAATCTGTAGCCTATGCAGTTCCCTAAGTACCTTGCTTCCTTTAAAATCAATAAGATCTCGGTGCTTCAGGGCCTTTCTAGGTCTAAGTTCCTAATGCATTTCTGTGCCTTTGGAAAAGATCGCCTCTCTGAAAGATCTTCTGTTCATTTACCAGTTTGCTTTGCTTCTCACAGCACTCGGGGTTGGGAGAGAGAGTGAGAGCGGCTCTTGGTGTGCTAAGCTATTAGGGACTTGAGACATCTTTGATGCAAATGCACTTTTGCTCAGTGGAATAGTGATGAGTTTGCAGAAAAGACCAGGAAATGCCTCTCGTGCATACAGATGGCATAACTATTATTGGCTAGATATTATCAGCTTTGTTTCCTTTCTAAATTTTTTGTGCAGATTTTTGCGAATCATCATGAAAAAGACCCTTCTGTCCTCAGAAGTTTAAATAAAGAGCTAAGAAGTCGTCGTATCTGGCTCTGCTTTCCATGCTAAGTAAATGGGAAGAATCACTGCCCTTTTCCGCCATTACAAAGCTATACGGGAAGATTTTGAAATGAGTGCAAACTCCTGAAACTGGACCAGGCGATTTGGTGATGGATGCCCTGCATGGTTTGTCAACATTTTTCCAATATGCAATATTTACCTGAAGTTCCTTTGCAGCACAGGAAAATCCAAATAATTAACAACCAACTCTCATTTGGTCAGAAAGGAGCGAGATGCAAGGTTTTCTGAAATCTCCAAAATTGTGGAGCCAACTGCCTGGCTCCAGCTGGCCAGAGCACTTAGAAAAAAATTATAGTCAGTGTAAAGTTTTACTTTATGAAGTAGAAGTAAAAAACAGCCCCAAATGCCGCCTCCCCCCAAGACCTCTCCCAGGCAAACCCTACCCATCGCCCCCTGGCAAAACAATGTCAAAACAGAAAAAAAAAATCCCCCAAACATGACTTCATGACTTTGTTAAATGTTGTGTTCTGGCATCAGAAGTGGAGAGAGCAGATCTGAGCAACATCTGTAGAGGTGGTTTTGTCTCTTGTGCAGACAATCTTAAGGAGGTTTAAGGATGGCATAAGGAAGCACTGGGATTTTAAACCAAATCCTCCAAAAGTCATGTCTGGTTAAACCCAGGACTGATGTCAGCCTTGGTGGCTGAGAAGGAGAAGCAGAGGAGGTGGCTGTGAGACCCGGTGAATAGGGCAAGCATCCCGCAGCCTGGGGTTCAAAAGGGGGGGGGGAGGAAAGGGGGGACACAACTCAGGCATGAGCTATAAAACGATGCACTTGCCTGGTGGCTCCTCTGAGAGGATGGCCGGGGACAGGCTGGTGCCTGCCTGCACGGTGGGACCACAAGGATTCCATAACAAGCTGGAGCTGACACCAGCGACAAATACGCCAGCATTTAGTATGAGTGAGGATGGCGGATAAATATTTACATTGCAATACCGATTTCACAGCCAGGGACTTTTTCCTTGCAATTGCACCATAGTACGTTCTTCAAAGACCATGTTTAGCCCCTTTTTAAAAGAGGAGGACTGGACAGAAGGGTAATTATTAGGTAAACAGAGCTCCTGTCCTATATTGGAAACATCTGCACAGTAGTTCCCAGTAGTATGGGTGATCGGAGTATATTTAATTTTGCGTAACAGAGACAAGAATAAAATAGCATGTTGCCCTTTATTTCACCGCTGCAAAGACTTTATAATCAAGAGCTTTTCCTAGTGTGGAAACAGGGGTCATAGAAGAAGAGGAGATTAAAAGCCAGCATATCATACGTAATGGCTTTCATGATGCATCTGACCTTGATTACACAAATAACCTTGGGAGCGCTGGCTTTCAGGAAAAAACGGGAGCTGTTTTGATTAAAATGACGCGAATACAGGTCTGTGTATCTTGATACCCAAGAGCATTTTATAGTTAGAGGTGAATGAATGCGTTTAAGCAGGGAAGAAAAAAAGAACAACCTCAAATCAAATGTATTTTTACATTAAAGCTTAACCTGTAATGGTTATTAACATAATACATTGCCAGCTGTCCAGCACATACAGATGGCTGGTAATTATTTAATAGCATTCAGTATTTATCATGCTTTATACTAGATAAAGTTGGGTGAGCAAAACCTAAAATGTCTGGCCATGGAAGAGGACTGGGAAGGGTGGTGCTAGGACAGCAGCTCCTCTGTCACAGAACAGAGCATCCTCCCTGCTCTGACACCTCAGAGTTGTGCGGGTCAGACTGACTCAAACATGAAAATGTACGGAATTATAGGAGTATAGGAAGAGTGAGCTTCTAAAACAGCATGGTGAGTGAGGGATGGAGGGATTTGGTTATGTTAGTTAGAATTAATGATAATCAAGGTCCTGCAGTTGTCCAGACATCACAGCTGGAACACTGGGAAAAGACCACCGTTGGCCCCTTCTGTTGGGCAAAGCGGGAGGCTATTGAGGAAAAATGAGGGAACATGCTTCAGCGGAAAACATTTGGAGGAAGCAGAAGACACGTACACCGCCAGAAGAAAAAGCTAATGAGGAGAGAGACTCTAGCGGGCAAGAAAGAAGGATGCCTTGGTGGCAGTTTTGAGAAGGGGGACAGGAAGAGAAACTGGAGAATATGAACTGAATTGCTCTCATTTTCAGCAAGGCAAAGGAGATTCTGCATAGACATGAACACTACACCAGATCAGTATTCTGATTTACTGTCTCTCTCAGCAGTAGGTGCTTAATGAACACCCAAACCCATCCCTGCTCTCTGCAGAGCAGCTGCAGCTCAGGCTTGATGCAAGGGTACGTTTCCTTCCAGCAGCACTGACACGTGTTCTCTGTCTTTACTCCTTTCTTCCTTTAGCCTTATGTCAAATGGATGCGTTCACCATCTAGGTATGCTTTTGCTTCTCGGGGTGTTAGTCTGGGTCAAACGATTACCAAGTCAGCTGGAAATCATGCTGCCTCTCTTCCTGTTGCCTGTACAGAAACCCAGCAGTGGACTTCGACTGCATATACTGATGTTGCCGTTTGTTAGTAGCACCTTCCAGAATAGGCTACCTGGTAATGTTTTGCTTACTGAAAGCTCTTCTGCATCTTACAACTCTTGTCTCCCATCTTGATGGCTCTTGCTGAGTAGGATCATTTAAAATATCTGTAGAGGGAGAAATAGGTTGACATTCAGAGCAGCATGAATATCATCCCAACACTGATCTTGAAACAAGTGCCGCGGCTCTTGGTGGTCTCGTTAACCCTTGACAGCTTTCAGGCAGAGCAGTTTGGCTAGCTGTGGGTTGTGGGGGAACACCTCTTTCCTGGCACCCAGCCTCTGTCCTGGACAATGGGAGCTCAGCACCGGCTGAGACCCATCCTGGGGGAAAATTGAAATACAGTGGAGCATGGGGGCAATGGGACAGGAAGGAAAATGGTCGCTGGCCTTTCTCTCCTCAGTCCCACCGACCTCCCCGGGCCCAGCCTCAGCACTGTGCCCTGACGGTGCACTCCTGGCGGAGCTTTCATTCTCTCCCCTCTGTGATGCTCCTGCATCAAAACACTGTCCCTTCAGGTGCACTCACTGCAGTGATCTAGCAAGTGCCCAGGAACCCTCCCATGGGGAATACCATGTCCACTACCTGAACAGCAGGTGCCACTGAAGTCCCAAGATGACATTTCCTTGCTTTTTATTTTAGCTGATGTTTTCAGTTATTTTGTTGAAAATATCATGGGTTTTTTTCCCTATGGAAAAAATGCATGCCTCCGTTTCTGTCAAAGTGCTATGGAGAAACACAACACAAAAATACTCTCCTAGAAGCAGTACTAAAACATAAAAACACAGTCTTAGGTGTCCAGGAGCATGCTTGATGCTTGCAGTACTAAAGCAGCCACCTGTAAAGCAAGCCTTGCCCATCAGCTGCTGAAAGATCAAATCACTTCAGTGCAGCAACTTTTTCTCAAAATAACAATAACAAATATATTTGATGATTGGACCAGAAAAGCACTTGAGTTGCAGAACTGTAATAACTGTGCTGCCTGCTGAGATGCAGGTTCCCCCCAAGGGAAAGTTTATACATTAATCGTTCACGGTATAATGTGAAGAAACCAGGCCATAAGGAGCCTGAACACATTCTAAAAATAATGTAATTTGGTGGGGGAATGAAAAGGCCTGCAAGATGCAAACTTAGAGGACACTCTGGCTTGACTCTTCTGTCCTTTGAAACTGAAGATCCCAGATCAAATCCTACCTGGGCATTTAGCAGCAAAGAACTGAACAAGTAAAAGCAGCATCCCATGTTTAAATTCTAATTGAATGAGGCTGGATACCCAGCCCACTAATGTTCATTAGGGGTGACCTTTTTCCCTGACTCCACTGGGCTTTTAGGTCAGCTTGAGATATTTTGAAGTGGTTTAGCTGTACTTAAGAATGCTGAAGTCTTTCAATTGTCCCCACTTTTCGAGGATGCCTGTTGGCAAAGCATCTATGTTTCCAGGTCCTCTGTCTACCAGAGAGCATCGAGATGTCCTGCTTAGGTGGTGGAATGGCAGTGTTAGGATAACAGTTGGACTTGATGATCTTAAAGGTCTTTTCCAACCTAAACGAGTCTATGATTCTATTCTATGATTCAGGGAGCTGCAGAGTAAAGGGGAGGACACCTCATCGCTGCCTGGAGGGTGAGACAGAGGAGGAAGAGCAGGCTTTTCTTGGAGGGGCACAGCAGAAGATCAAGAGGTACAATGAACCAAGGCATAAGTTGCAGCAAGGGAAATTCAGATTAAATGTAGAGGAAAAAAATCCTTCACTGCGAGAGTGGTCAAAGACTGGCACAGGCTCCCCAGAGAGACTGTAGGATCTCCATCCTTGGAGATGTTCAAATTTCGACTGGTTGGGCCCTGAGCAGCCTGCTGTAACTTTGAAGTTAGCCTTGCTAACTGGAGCTGGGTCATCTCCAGAGGACCCCTTCTAACCCAAATTATTCTGTGATTGTGGCAGTGCAGAGAGCAAGAGGAGGCAGACATCTGAGATCTTGTTTACAGGGAGAAGCAACTGCAATAGCTTCGCTCCTCCGAAAAAGTGCAGTACCTTGGACTCAGCCCAAGCCAAGCATGCCTCCACAGGAGCTGCTGCAGTGGAAAGCTGGTGACAAGTTCGTAGCATATGAACTTCTTTGCACAGATGAACAATAAGAGTGACTAAGAGAAGGAAGTAAATGTCACCCTAAGGCAAACAGTTTGAAACCTGAACTTTTAAAAAAGAGCTTTGCAATAATAGGACAAATAGCACAACCTTGTCCTCATCCTACCCCCCCTACCCCAACTGAGCCACACTGAAATGCAAAGGCTGGCACCAAAGGGTTCCTGCTTCTCTTTCCTCCGGAGTTAATGCTTCACGGGCTGTCCTGCTCCAGGTCCACCAGCTCTCCTCCAGACCTAGGCCTTCTCTTCCTGAATATTTCACCTGAGTACAGTCCAGGAGGGCTAAATTACAATTTTCAAAATACCTGAAACTTAGCTTATTTTTTACTAGCCTAAGTGGGTGTTTTGTAGTTTTGGGGGTTTCTACCCTGGATCTTCCCCACTGGGCACAGCATAGCTTTTACCTTTGCTCTGGAGCTTAGGAAAGTTGCTATCAAGACAATGTGACAGTCATAGCTCATGCTTTGCACCCATCTGTTTCAAGTGTCTTGTTTATGTCAGGCTCCACCACTCAGATTTCCACATTTCTTGCACGGTCTTTTCTAAATTAACTTGGGTTTCTTCTGTCTTATTAAACAGTAGGTAAACAACTAAATAAAACTCAACTTCTTGGACAAGCAGCCCTATATTCATTTTGAGATATGTACCATATTTGTTAACACCTGTTGTTAGAAAAAGTCACCGTCCTTCCTAAGTCCTTCACTCTTTGTCCTGTCTCTGTTCAGCTACTTTAACGTTTTACCAAAGATTCAGGCTGTACTTAGCCCGTTTGCTCCTTTGATTCTTTATTCTGCACTCTGCTTCCTGCAAGCAAGGAAACACTTCCCCGTTCAAAGCTACTTTGCCTCCCAAGGACCGTATCAACGCTCACCTGTGCTATAATGCATAGAAGGAAAAAAGTGACAATAGCCTGATTTGCAACCAGTACTGCTGGACTACGCTGTTAGTAAGGGAGCGCTGCTTACTTGGATCTACCTTTTACAAGGATTCAGTCAAATAGGGATCTGAGCTTTAAAGAAAGGCGAGTTACAAAGGTGAAGTAGAAAACAAAGCTGGAAGAGGAATGTCTTTCACGCTTGGGGGTAAGGAGAGAAGGTGTTACTGAGGGCTTGCAGGTGATGTTTTTGGAATTTGTTTCACCAAGGGAACAGCCTGTTATCGCCTATCGAGGGAAATAAGGACGTTTATCAAAGATACATTGGTCTTCTTCATCCATGCTCTGCTGGGTCGCAGCTTAGAGATGCTGCTGCCCTCTGTGACTGTTGTGGCGGATGGGACCTACTATTCCTTCTGTTACTGATTACACGGTGTGCCAAACCGTGCACGTCATCTACTCTTAAACTGGCACGCCTTTCAACGTCCTGACCGTCAATACCTGCTGTCTACAAGCTTCAAGTGGTGCGGAAGACAGCTTTGTTCCTGCCCCAGGACACCTTGTCCTCCTGCTCTGTCAGGGCCCCACGGGAACGCTGCTGACTCCTTCTTGTAATTGCCTACAGGTGGCAAAGCCAAACACTCCCAAGAGCAGGGAGGCTGAATCATGCGAAGATGGTGAGGTTTTTCTTTTTCTTTTTTTTTTTTTTTTTGGTCTCTATTCTCATTCTGCCCAAAGACTGTAAAATACACAGATCTCTAACAGTTTAATGCTGTTAGGAAAGTAAGAGAACATGAAGGAGAACAAAGAAAACAAAAGGGATGGGGCAGGGGGCAGCGTGGATGTGGTGCATTCTCACCTCTGAGAGCAGGGATTAAAGTGACTCACTGATACATCAGCGCTGAGGCACGGGGAGCCTCTCCAACATTTGCAGCTAGCGTGATCATTTCTTGTAGTGAAATGATTCTGCAACCTTAAGAAGCAGCCAGAGGGACTCCCTAGAGACTGGTGGAGAGGCAGGGTAATCTAATAGATGAGAAACTGCACTGAATACATCTTTTCTTAATCTTGTTAATGATCTCAGCACACACAGCTCATTTCAGCTCTCTGAGAATAGTTAGCAAGTTCTTCTTGAGATTTTCAAATCATTTTAGGGTTGGTACTCCTCACCACTGGAAAGTATAAAGTGTATTTTAGCTGTGTAGTGTTTACTTTCCAATGTAATTTTTGAGATAATTTGTAACATGGGGTCCATTTCTTATTTATTACAGTCACAACAGAGCACTTTCTCCTAAAAAAAAAAATCCACCCTAAGGCAAAACTGGAGAAACATTGGGCATTTGGGCACAAACTGCATACATCTTGGGGCAGAAAGAAGCAATTCAGAATTCAGCCAAGCAGTGGGTTTAGGTGACTTTCAAAGTTTGTTACTCCCAACTTTTACAATTCTGGAACATTTTTTTGAAGTTCATGTAGCTGTGCTAAATATGAAGGCACATCACATGAAATGGGAGCTGGTAATATCCAAAACAAGCAGATAATGTCTGACCCTGGAACCACCTGAGCACCTTATAAATGTCCCTTTCAAACCTGTGCTTCGGAATTGCTGCTCCCAGTTCCCACCTGATCCAAATGGGAGTTTGCCCTTTGCACAGCTCTGGTGGTATGGCGATTCCTGAAGTTATGCTGGAGCATCTGCAGCACTGTGGGGCTCTCCATGCCACCTCTGTGGAAACTGATGGTTTTTCAAGATCCTGAAAGCTAAGCCAAGTCTTCTGCTGTCTGTGGACTATGGCAAAGCTCTGGTTTGCATCCTAACAAAGAGCCAGTATCAGGGAAGAAAGGGAAGCAAGAAAACTGAAACCAGCAGCTGACTGCCCCACAGCATTTTAGCCAGAGGCACTTACCGGGCCTGTTTAGCCAAGGAAGGGTTCAAAGGTGGTTGGAAGTAATCCTACCTTGTGAACTCTCTCCACAGGTTGTCAAAGACTGTGACAGAAGATGGACCAGAGCAATGTGTAAAGGCATATCATGCATCCTGCACCTGCACAAAGCCCCCTCTCTTCTTGTCCTCTGTTTTTCCTCTGTGTTGCCTAACACAGTAGGTATGATCTTAACAGTAGGTGCTTATCACAAATCCAGCCGTTTATTTGATTTATTTTCCTTAAGAAGATGTTTGTTCTGAACGAGATGACTGATTCAACATTTTTTTCCCTTTGAAGAGTTTGCTGAATGAGTGTGAAAGAGGCAGCTTTCCCTGAATGAGTAACCACTTAAACTTTGCATTCCCAGTAGTTTAATGTTTCTGCTTTTTTTTTTTCACTGTTATGTAACTAATAAATGTTGTAGTGGTTGCTATAGTTATGGCTGAAAAGTCCCTTTGCACAGTCCTTTACATACAAATAACTGAGTTTTATGGCTTAAAAAAAAACCCCAGTGAGCTCAGCTCAATCTCAATCAGCACTTCCCACATGTCCCTCAGAAAGTTTGCAGGACCAGGTCTTAATGCCAGTAGAGAGTATTGCCCCTTTTCTTAATGTTGCTTTTCTTCATTTTTCTGCACAAAAACTCCTAGAGATTCTTTTCAGTGATTTGACTGCCTCAAGGGGCAGTGCATGTTAGAAATCTTGCGTGCCCCGATTATGCACAGTAGCCGCAAGATTAGAAGACATCTTGTTTATGTGCAAGGGAATTTATAAGAGCATCTCTTGCTTGTACCTATTTAAAACTTAGATATTTAAAGTATTTTAAATTTTAAATGAGGAGGAGGATCAGCAAAATGAAGTGGGCTAACAGCAGCTAAGAAAGGAAATCATTGCTTGCAAAGCCAGAGGACTAAACCGTAGCCAATCCATGCGGAAAGGAGAGAGGGCTCACCCGGTGAGGAAGGGGTAGTGGGAATTTGTGTCTGACCAGGGTGCAGGCAGCACGCTTTCAAAGAAGGTAGGGAAACCGCTGCTAGTTAGAGGCACTAGGACACCACTAGTTTAGCAGCACTCCTGAAGATGTAATTCCTCATATGGAGCTTTCCAGGTCAATTTGCCTCCTTTGTCAAGGTGACTTGGAGTCATGCACATACTGTGGAAAGAATAGACAAGAACATCTTGACTTTGTCTTTCTCATTTTGCAAGAACTTCTGCTTAGCAACCTTGAAGTTATTTGAGAAGGGTGGGTGTCAAAAGCAATTTTCACTTGTGTATAAACAACAATAAAAAAGACATTTTTGCCACAAAATTAGACTATCCCCAAAGATGCAAACAGCTAAAATGCAGCTAGAAGAAAGGTAATTCAGAAAACAGCAGTAAAATTATTTTGGTCTCAGTGCTTTGGGGTGAGCTGTATAGCAGCACAGGTACATGGTTTCCATAAGGTTATGATGTATAAATACCATCACACAGTCAGCAGGAGTTCCTGCTGAACACAGGCTGTGGGCTGTGGGTGACCCCGCGGGTGTCTGCCCAAACACAGAGGTTCCCTGCCTACTGCCACTCCTCATTTGTCATCTTCCTGCTCCTGGTGGACCCACAGAGGTAAACTGGTGTCAACATCTGGGGTTTTGACCTGGTTTCAGCTGGGATAGAGTTTATTTTCTTCCTAGGAACTGGCATAGTGCTGTGGTTTGGATTCAGTACTGGAAGAACGTTGGTTACACACTGATGTTTTAGTTGTTGCTGAGCAGTGCTTACACCAGTCAAGGACTTTTCAGCTTCACCTGCTCTGCCAGGTGCCCAAGAAGCTGGGAGGGGGCACAGCCAGGACAGCTGACCCCCACTGGCCAAAGGGCTATTCCGTAGCATATGATGTCATGCTCCATGTATAAGCTGGAGGAAGAAGAAGGAAAGGGGAGACATTCGGAGTGATGGCGTTTGTCTTCCCAAGTAACCATTACGTGTGATGGAGCCCTGCTTTCCTGGAGATGGCTGAACACCTGCCCGTCCATGTGAAGCAGTGAATTAATTCCTTGTTTTGCTTTGATTGCGTGCGTGGATTTTGCTTTACCTATCAAACTGTCTTTATCTCAACCCACAAGTTTTCTCACTTTTACTCTTCTGATTCTCTCCCCCATCCCACCACAGGGGAGTGAGTGAGTGGCCAGGTGGTGCTGAGTTGCCAGCTCGGATTAAACCACAACAGGTTTCGGAACAGTCAACGACAACTCACGCTTGTCCAGCGCTTGCTGTGCCGTACCTTCTGTCCCTTGGTCTCTGCTTTTCCATGTCAATGCTGACAGCAAGGTCCCGAGGTCTGGGGGGCTGGGACTGAGCTTCATGGTGTACTCCCTCACTGCTGTCACAGCTACAAGTCTGGAGGCTTTAGTTCAGTAGCAGCCTGTGCAGAAATGCTGTTGGGACTCATCTTCATGAAGGACAAATGGACAAGCAAAATACAGAGAATACGAAGACATGCTTGTCCTTCTGTGCTGAAAGGAGCACGAGGTGTAAGGAAACCCAATGATACTTACCAAATTCCTGCTGCAGTTTGTGCTGCAGCGTGGTAGTGGATATGTAAGCAATCACCGGAGCGTGTCATCAGATTACCAAAAAATTGCTGCACCATGTTATTAGATATGCTGAAAACTGTACAGTATTTAATTTCAAACGCAGGATCCATCTTCTGAGAGGGCAGTGGTTTGTTCAGAGCAGACTCAGAACAACCTGCAATGCCATGCCACTCGTGTGGATGGCCTTAGAGCAAGGCTAGTCTGACATCCATCAAACTGAGCAGAAAGGCAGAAGGAAATTCTCCACGTCATGATGTAGTGCAAGACGGGAAAACTACAGCCAGCAGAGCTAAGTAACCTTGGCAGAGCAACTTACTAATGCAGCTGTACAGCTTCCAGTACCTAACCAACTACACTGCTGTATAGAGGGATTCCCGGCTTTCAGTGAGCTTGGGGTTCAGGTTGCATGAGTGCTTGACAAGGTAGTCAGTCATTCTGCAAACATGACTCAATCAAGGCAAAACAGGGGAGGTCAGCCTCAGAGCTAAAGAACAAACCAAGCATCCTGGGCTACCAGTTTTGCTGCCTGTTGTTCCTATAAGGAAAAACAATTTGGAAAAGCTGTAGGTATTGTAGATACAGTATTGTGCACTCTCCAGTTAGCCAGGGGATAGGTGAGTGTGAGTGGAGAAAGGAAGTGGGGCAAGGGACGTGACATGGGGTACAATGCTGCTGCCATCACTTTTTGGGAATTCATCTCTTAGCATGTGAGGAGTTTAGCTGCAGTAGAGTCCACTGGATTTTTAGAGAACAAGGTGTTTTCTTGCACCGTCGTATTATTTTGTCAGAATTACAGGTGTCTTAGTATGAATCCGTGTTGCCAGTGAAACAAGGTATGCAAAGTGGCTACCGCAGCTAGGATATGGAAGGCCCAGGAGAAAATACAGGGCAGGTGCACAGGCCTTTTGTAGAGGAAAGCAAACCTGTGGGTGTCCTCTTGCTCATGGGGACATTGCAGGTGACAGGCACCAGCTCAGGAGCCTGAGAAACTCAGTGTGCACCCCTCTGCTGTGTGAGATATTATAGCAAGGAGAGGCAAAACTCATGAGAAGGTACATTTTTTTCAAGCCAGTCTTGAGAAAGAGATAAACTTAGAAATGCAGTAATGTGGTAGATGGACATAGAATGAGAAAAGATCGCGTTGGCCATAATTTTGACAAGGAAAGAGGCAACAATTACTGCCTCATCAATACAGGCAGGGACTGCCCATGTGGGTGAACACATCTGTCTGGGTTTGGCTTGTTTCCAGTTCCCATGAAGCAGAAGTGCAGCTGCCCTTCACTGAATTTTGCTGGGGACATACTGAAATAGATGTCAGAGAGTGCCATGAAGGGCAAGGAGAAATGTTTGAATGGAGGATATTAAAGCAGCTTCTTTTGGGTTGGATCAGATGAAGGCAACAGCATGGAGGGAGCTGAGGCATTCCAAGGGGTGACAGAAGCCATCTCAGGAGGCTACACCAGACTGCTAAGCCTAGGCTGATAGCTGGGATTCCTCTCTCCTAAGAGCAACAGAGATAGAACCTGGAATCAAAATAGATATAATCAATGTAAACTGGTACTCCCCAAACTGAAAAAGATCTTACGCTGTGTCACTGTTATAATTTCCACCCATCCCTTGGATACTGAGCCCAGCCCAATTGGAAGAGTAGCCATTCTGTCTCAGGGGCAAAGCAAGCTATGTCCTATTGGAAACGAAGCAATCAGAATGAAGCTTAGTTTCTCCCACAAAGTGCTCCTTTCAGTTGCCCGGGCTATGGAAAAGTTCCTCTCATTCCTGAATGTATAGCAGACCAAATTAGTTAAAGCTTTGTGTTTTCTGCCTGAACATTTAAGTCTATGAGGCAATGTAGTCTGGAGAAAACGGAACGCAGTGTGCGTATAGGATCACCACAGCAGGTGATTATACCAGAAACAGTGGCTGTTGTTAAGTTAGGGCATGATTAACTGATAGGAATTTATTTTGGAATTACCTGTAGCTGAGGTTGGATCTGGCAGATGTGATACTCCACCTGACCCTGGAGAAAAGCAGATAGCGCTGCCAGAGATACAAGAAACGAGTCAGTTCCTACAACAAGAAAATTAGAATGCTCGTTGCAACAACAGAGAGGGAACACAATACTCCACCTGACCCTGGAGAAAAGCAGAGAGTGCTGTCAGAGATATCAGAAATGAGTCAGTTCCTACAACAAGAACATTAGAATGCATATTGAAACAACAGAGAGGGAACAGGGAAAACAGTAATCATAGCGACATACCAAATTCCTGTTCTGAAGCAGATGGACATGAAAGACAACTCGATTAGCGTCTGATCAAAAGAGAAAAGCACCATGTTCAATAGCAATTGTCAATCCATGAGATTTTGCGTACATGTGAATATTCATTGGAACTACAAAATTAAATACATTTGCACCAGATGCAAAGATGAGAAACTGAATGTCAGATCAAGAGATGACATGAGTAAATGCACTAGGCTATGAAGACTAGCAAAATAAGAAAGCAGAATGGCCATAAACTAAAGCCATTTTTAGATTACATTATAATACTTCCACTAAGACATTGTAATTTTTAAGCATAAGGCCCACAAAAAGCATTCCAACTAGAATTTTAGGCAATCCATAGAAGCCAGTGATTTCAACTAAAGCATGTGAATTCATCGTCTTAGGGAAAAAAAAAAACAAAACAGGAAAGATAGTTTATACAGTCAGCAAGATGCAGAATTTAAAGCAAAACATTATCCAGACCTGTGTCCACCACAGCATCCCAATATTAATGCTGTTATGATATTACCATGATGGTTTTACATCTGTGGATGGGCTGCCATGAATTTTACCCCAGGAAGTAAATAGGATGTCTAGAACATCACATGCTTTGCAGTGTGTCTGATATGTTAAGAGAAAAAATCAGAGAGATCAATAAAGTGAATAGAAAGCTAGACCTCACTGCCAAAGCATTAGAGTTCATAGCTCTGACAGAGCTACTGAGAAATAAAGTGAAACATCTATTTGCCTACACTCAAGGACCCCAAACAGATGATTAAAAAGAGCTCAGGCCCCAAACTTTTCAACTGGAGCTATGTTCTTCATGTGGCAGAGAAAGAGATATTCCTAGCATTCAGTGCTAAAACACTGCCATGGGGACAAAAAAAAGTCTTAATAAGTTATTCATAGTGTCCTATTCAATAGTAAGTCGTACAACTACTAGGCTATCAGCCAAGAAGGCTGCCTGGGAGCTAACCCACAAGTGGACAAATACCCGTTTCCTCAAGAAGAGGGACTGAGAGGCCTGGCAGGGATATTTACTATATGGGATACAAGTGTGTGGACATGAAGTTCATGTGGCAGACCCTTTGGCAAATCTTGCTCACAACCACATCTGTCTGCTGGAAAGAGCCAGGGAAGTAAATAGAAAATGAGAAATGAGAATATTGCAACTTCCTTAAGTATCATTCAGTTGACACAGAAGAAAAATGGAGGTGATTGCAAGCTGTTGAGCTAGAGCGGTTCAAGAAATTACCATCCCATCAGCAGGATTTTAATGTCCACTTAGTAAGGCGGTACGATGGTCTGTGTGTGCATCTTCAGTATGTGCAATCCAGGGAGACAATACACAGTACCTCCCAAGTGGCCTGACAAAGCCACCCCAAGCATCTGTACCAAGCTGCGACCTAACTCCAAGAGGGCAAGAATGATGCAAACTACATACTCGTACTCTGACAAAAAATAGTCGAAGACATTCATCAACGTTTGAACTCTGAGGTGAATTCTGGGCTAATCTGTCTAGTTTATGATCTATGCTGTAGATGTGTCTGTTTTATATGTGACCATTAGAGAACCCTGCAGAATATGTCATTTCAGACAGCACTTCTACAAAGATAAAATAAAATAAAATAAAATAAAATAAAATAAAATAAAATAAAATAAAAGTGTTAAATGAATGTGACTGAAGCAGCAAAGCTAGAACTACTACACTACCTACAACTGACTTCTTACCCAGAGCAGTCCAGAATTCAGAAATATTGTAACTGAATAAAAATATATCATCAGCCTGTTCTGATATCAAGGGAATTAACAAGACCAGTTTCAAGTAAAGAATTAAAGAGAAACAAAGGACAAACAAAACCAGCAAAGGATTTCAAAATACTTCCATTTCAAAATGCACCCGCCTTACTTTTGAAGAGCCAGACCACAGGAGAGAAGCTTTCACTTTTGGATACTGAAGAATGAAGATAGCATAAGCATTTCAAAAGATGTTGCCTATAGAGGCAGCCAACTTGAGAATATGTCAGGGCCATCTGGGAACAAAAACTTGTCTCCAAAAAATGAGCAGCATCCCCAGTGCGCTTTTGCACAGGTCGAAACTGTCTTCTTATTACAAATGACATGTCTATTTGTAGTGAGTTTATGCTCCATGTCCGGCAGTTTAATCATATTACTTTGTCCTGCTGCCACAGCTGATCAAAAAGCAAGGGTGAAATGGAAGATAAAATTGTTATTTTTAAGTCTATAGAACTTATTTGAAAAAAAGAAAAAAAATTTCCAAGTCAATCTGGAGAAATATTCCACAAGGATTAATAGTAACACCTTGGTATAGAATCACAGCATCATAGAATCATCGAATAGTTTGGGTTGGAAGGGACCTTTAAAGGCCATCTAGGCCAACCCCCCTGCAATGAGGGGGTTGCTCGATCAGGTTACTCAGAGCCCCATGCAACCTGGTCTTGAAAGTTTCCAGGGATGGGGCATCTTTCTGCTCCAGTATTTCACCGCCCTCATCGTAAAAAATTTTGTGTTGTCATCCAACTATGCATCTTCCTTCATACCTGTGGTGCAGCACCATGAAACTCTGCAGTAATAAAAGGGGGACTGAAGAAGGACAGGAGGCGTGCAAAGGCCAATGCCTGCAGTGGCAGAGAGGCAGGAGAGCTCCTATCAGAGCAGCAGGGAGAACATTTCAGTGTCAAGCTGTACCCGCAGGGAAAATCACATGCTTGAAGGCAAGACACAAAGGCAGCCATGGAAGATAGCGACATACACACTGTTGGCAGGACAGGTAACTCAGCCCATGTAAAAGGCCACTGGCTGCATCTGAGGTCAGTTAAAGGTTGTCATCGCTGAAAGATGTCACCAAAGAGAGAAGAAAGAAGACTGATGGGAGCACTGACAAAAGCACCTTCTTCGCATGGCAGTTAAGCAGTACAAGAAAGGAGCCTGATCTCATGACCTCTGTAATACCCTGGCTCTGTAACAGCCTACGTCCAGGTGTTCCTGCCCCCAGCTTCCATCCTTTGGCAGAGCTGGCACCTGAACCACAGACAGCGGCGGGCGACCTTCCGCAGCAAGGCAGCTGCTTTCCCCAGGCACGGCTCTGCAGGGTTGCACAGACTTCTGCGGACCATGAGCTTGAACACAAGATTTTAAGGCCTCCAGGGCTTTTTCCAGCCCTTGATCTCTTGTTGCAAATGACTGCTAAAGATCTCCTGACATCCATCTGCAGTTACAGTCTGAAAGGCTGCCCTTCCAAATAAGAGCTTGCAGATTATATTGAATTAAACCTGTAGACTCATGTAAATTGGCAACACAAAATCTCTTTCAAAAACACATAATCCTTTTCCTAACAGTTGTGAACACCAAGTACTTCTAAGGAAATAGAAACCTTCCTAATCCTTCCTAGTTAAAAATTCCCATAAATCATAAAATATGAGGCTATCTTTCTAAATGTTTTGTAACATATGTCAGATGTCACACAGATATAAGTATTAAATAACATTTCTTCAAATATTATTTCTTTCCTATGTTTTTGATCTCTTTCAGTCTCGACTAGTGCTCAACCTTCCTGACATGCTACAGCCATACCAGTAGTAATGTTATAGCACAAGGGTCTAAAGAAATAAGTGGATCAAGGCTTGCAGGGAGGGGAAATAGCTTTCATTAGACCAACTGATACTAATTACATAGCAAATGAAAAATGCATTTCTTTGCCTCACTTTTGAATTTGCCACTTGTTTTCACTCTGTGCCCCTGGGCTTAAATAACAAGAAGCACCGCCTGGTTCCTCTGCACCCCTCTGTATTTTAGGTAATTTTTATAGTGCCCTTGCTTATGTGTCTCTTTTCTAGAGTGAACAATCCCATCTTTTATGGATTTCCTATGCCCTAAGCCCTTCCTTTTTCTGGGAAGGACTAGTCTTTTTGCACAGTATCCTAGGTGAAAAATCACTGATGGTCTGTGAATTGGCAATACCAGAGTTTATTGTAGGGTTCTTCACTGCAGTCTTTCTGTATTCCAACAGCCTGGTCACTTATTTGTCTGACACCTTGTGTTTGTGGAACTGCCCATATGGATCCCTTGGTCACTTCCACGAGTTGATTGAGAGCAGTTCTGTAAGAGAAATAAATATTTTAAACATTACCCTTCTAAACATGAATTATTTTTTCAGGGTGAAATATAAGTAAGTTCTTCTAAAGGAAGGGAGATAGGGAAGGGAAGGTTAAATTAAGCACATGAAGGCTAAGTCACTTTCCAAGGGCCATGCATATGCAGAGTCAGAAATAAGAATAAAATAAATTATGCTCAATAAGGTCTATGAATTTTACTCTGATTTTACTTCTCCCACTACCCAGTAGTCTTTAGCAAATCCTTCACTGGAATAAATTACAGTGGCCTTCCTGAAACCATTGAAGCTTTCCCAGTTTCCAGAAAGAGAAAACTGGCCCGTTCATTTTCTCATTTGCCTTTTCTCTCTTTGCCAAAGGAAACAAACCCCAAAACTTTTTATGCGTGGGATCCCTGAGGATATGGTATGAAGCTTGGCTGGCACTGAAATTCAGAGTAGGGCAACTGCCTGCTTTACAAGATTTCAGGCAAAACCTGTTGATTTTAACAAATGTAACTTGGTGCGGTTTTTTACTTCAGTCTGCTGTTGAGATAGGAAAATGCAGGTAGCCCAATCTCCCTTTCTACACTTCCCTCGTGCAATTGGTATGGTCATGGAGATGCCAACAATATATGAAACAGCTGAGTGCTATTTCACCTGAAATTATGTAGCCGCCCCTTCTTGTTGCTCACCTTTGCCACATGCAGCGTGTGAAATACCTAATGGGTAGGCAGCGACTCAGCCCGCAGCAGCCACCAAGCTGCTCAGTCAGTTTGGCTGTGGAAATATTGAGCCAGAGTCGGATCAGATATACAAAGAGCCTGTGAGCAGAGTTACATGACAATAAACTTGGTCTCAGAGGAGACCGAGCAAAACAAAACAGATGATAAAGGCATGGTTTGCTTGCTGTTAGCAATGCCTCTGTAACATCGCAGGCTGTCTCTAAGCTGTATTTTCCACTACATTGCTGGCTTGCAAAACTTTTAATGGAACAAGTTTTTCTGGCAGAAGAACACTGATCTTTATCTTTAATGAGCAGCCTCTCTATCATTTAGCTTCAGGAAACAGCTTCCTGGTTGTAAACTGCCTGAGAGTGCTGACAGCCAGTCAACTTCAAAAGCAGCCAGGAGAAACTTTCTTGCTAACTTTGGGAAAGAATTAAAAAATGCTGAAAGGTGTGGATGATGTTGTTGTGGAGCAGGAAGACTCCTCTTCCCGACATGGAGAAATGACGAGTTGGGATATCAATGACATCAAACTTCCCCAGGTATGTGCCTTTGTCTTAGAAATGTATCCAGTTCTGACCAGTCTTCTCCACCGCTGATCTTAAATGCTCTCTCAGTCATCTATGCCTCATTGCCTTTATTCTCTTTTCCACCTTGAGGTATGGGACAGTGTTTTGCTGAAAAGCTAGAAAATATTGAGCAAAATATTGATGTTACCAGGCATTTTTCCTTAAACGCATTATTGAAAGAGCTGCTGGTAGATGAAAAATAGTGATACCGCAGAAGTGTTGCCTTTCTAGTTCGCTGGTGGATAAGGTGCAGAGAAAGCAGGGCAAAAAAAAGTCTCCTGCTGTGGCTGCTGAATTAGAGATGCCCAGGACTTGCTTTTTGCCCTGGGTAGTTCTTTATGAGAAGTGAGCACAGCACCCACGACTGCCTTGCAACACTGGGTGCTCAGCCTCACTGCAGATCGGGCTCCTGGCAAGCGGGCTGGCTTTCCACATGGAGGCAACACTCCTGTTGTGAGCACTGAGGAAAAGGTTGCTTCATGTGGACAGAGGCTTGCTGAGGGGCAGAATAGTGATCTTTCCCTCTCTCAGCCCTTTTCTAGTCCTCTTACCTAAAAATCTCATCCATGCTCTCTGCTGAAAGCCCACAGCACCCCACACCCCAATGCCATCTCATTGTCCCTGACCATAGCGTATTTGTGCCAGGTTCCTCCTGCTGGGGTCCTTCACCATCCAGCTCTGCCTTTCACCTCCCAACCCTGTGTTCTTACCTGATCCCAGTCTCTTCCCTACTATGTCATGGCCATTCACCCAAAGCCTCCATGTCCCAGGCTGCCTCCTTTCCTGCCCTCCACCCCAAGGTCACCTTCACCTGTGTTTCAGCCTTGAGGCTTCCTTCACACCCTTCCCTATCCAATCTGATGGCTCCTGGGGGAGCACAAGAGTTTTTCTCTTCTCAGTTGATGTTCTTGCTGATGTAGTGGCTCTTGGTGGTTGGGATCAGCAATTGCAAGGAAATTCCTAAGTTTTTGTACCCCTACAATGATCTTTTCCCTCAAAACCATCAGTAGGTATGTTAGGTGCTTTACAGCTTACTGCATTTTACTGTGTTAACTGTACCCATTGAGGTGATGTGTGGCTGATCATTTGTCTTTTCTTTCCCTGAGTTTTATTTTTATTATTCCTTACAGTGTTGTCTTTGTGGCTTTTTTTGCTTAGTCCATAGCAGTGGAAAAAAAAAAAAAAAACACCTGCCTAAGATTTTATTTGGTTTGGACTTCAGAAAAATCACCATGGAAGTCTTTCATGGCACTTAAGCCAAAACGAACCAAAGTCCAGAACTAAAGACCTACAAATATGGCCATAGTCTCAATCTGATCCAGTATTTGCCATTTTCCTAGCAAGCTGAGCCAAATTAAACCAAATGATTCAGCGTAACACTGCTGTGAATAGCCTGAAAGGCAAAGCAGGACCTTTGCCATGAAAGCTAACAGAAGTTAGTCAGGCAGTGACTGCTGCCTGCAAGGAAAACATCTGCAATCTTACATCGTGTGCTCCACCTTCCTCTTCCAGGGAGCCCTGCGCTGAGCTGGGCCCATGGGTTGGTGAGAACAACCTCCTGGCCACGCTTTCCTGATGCTTTGGGGCTCGTGAGGAGCCACAGGGTGTTGTGGTTTTTCTGCCTTCTCTCCACTGCTCCCTCCTGCCAACCAGCATCACCTGCTGTGGTGCTGGAGTCACCCAGGCTGGAGGACACCAAACAGAGGACCAGGTCTGCTGGGCTCCTGCATAAACTCTACTCTTCCCCCACCTAAAACGTGGCTTGCTTTGGTCTCTCACCAGGATGTAAGACAGATAGACTGGTTTCAAGAATGGCCAGATTCCTACGTAAAACATATCTATAGCTCAGAGGATAAAAATGCTCAGAGGCACCACAGCAGCTGGGCAATGAGAAACACCAACAACCACAACTCTCGCATCTTAAAGAAGTCCTGCCTTGGGGTGGTGGTCTGTGGCAACAACTGCTCAACCTTGGATGGGAGGAAGATCTACCTAAGACCAGCCATCTGTGATAAAGCTAGACAAAAACAACAGCGTGAGTATGAACATGGCTGTTCATTATACAGCACTTCATGAGTGGACACAACATCAAAGAACTCAAAGTAGAGGATACCCTTTGGATTACCCAACCTTCCCACTGACATTCCTTATATTCAAATGCAAATCTAGATTTTATATTGCTTACTGTTGGGGAAGGAGTTGTTTGCTTGTTTGGTTTTCTTTTTTTTTTTTAATCTCTATTTCTGATGTTTAGAGATTGATTCCCAGTTCTCAGTCCCATGAGTGAGGCTACTGAGAAAGCTGTGCTGTTCCTGCTGACCTGAGTGTTGGCTTCATTATTGCCTGGGCCCAAGAGTAACTCAGAAGGCAAGTCTTGCAGGGAAGAAGTTACTCATGAACTATGATGACTGGAAAACAGGCCTCACAGTCATGTCACCAGAGCAAGACAATGCTTCTCAGTGGAACCCAGCGACAGGACAAGGGGCAATGGGCACAAACTGAAACATAAGAGGTTCCAGTTGAATGCGAGGAAGAACTTTACTTTGAGGGTGACAGAGCACTGGAACAGGGTGCCAAGGGGCATTGTGGAATCTCTTTCTCTGGAGATATTCAAAACCTGCCTGGACAATGTCCTGTGCAACCTGCTCTAGGTGACCCTGCTTTAGCAGGGGGGTTGGACTGGATGATATCCTGAGGTCCCTTCCAACCCTTGCCATTCTGTGATTCTGTGAAACAGAGAACATGACCTGCACGCATATTTTTAATGAGACCATTCCAAGAAAACATTGATTGCTCAGTAGGGCTAGCACATACTGATTTCTGGATCTGATGAACATTGTGGCTTTAGTCAAGGTATTAGTCAAGCACTCACTGATGTCAGAATAATGTCCTCCAGAAAAATCAGACCAGAACACATTGACATTCCAGACACTGCCAAGTTAAAAACAAGTAAAACTGACCATGTTAGTAGAGGATAAAATGATGATAAAGCCATAAGAGAAATAATTTTTGCCAGCTATATTTAATAACGGAACAGAATAAAGTCAATTATTAGTTTGCTTATATTGATTTTTGCTTATGTTTGAAAGTTTTTTGCATAGTTTTTCTCAGTGTAGTTTCTGAGCCCAAATCCACCATCAGTGCACCACATGGGTTTCATCTGATTGGTGTTGCATAGAAAATATTTACCACCATCTTTGCTCCAGGGAAATGCTGTCCAAACTGCAATGGACCCCTGCGGCTCCTTTCCTGCCGAGGCCATGGTGGTTACCCAGTTACCAACTTCTGGAGGCATGAAGGCCAATTCATATTTTTTCAGGTTGGTATAAATATTGCCTTAAATTATGCAAGTTAATTTTAAAGACTGTTTTTTAAGATTGATTAAGGACATTTTTTGTTCCAACAAATAAGGGTCATTGAGTATGACACAGTCAAATGACCGTAAGGAGAAAAATTTTCACAATGAGTAGGCAAGGTCCTAAACAACCTGATCTAACTCTGAAGTTAGTCCTGCCTCCAGAGGTCCCTTCCAACCTAAATTAGACTATGCTACTATGATTTTACGGAATATTATATTTTTCATTTAGGGTCCATGAAAACTTCTTGATTTTGAAGCACTTTGTCTCAGGTACATAGGAACCAACAAATCCTCAAAAAATCAGAAATGCCATGTTATCGCAACCTCTTCTCCACAAGGCACCATGCATAAGCATGGGGCTATCTTAAAGCAGGAAATGGTTGTACCCAAGGGACCATCTATGAAAAATGCCATCTCTGCATTGTATGTATATCTGGAAAACAGTGTATGCAAGTGTTCAAATAATGGGCACTATTTCTGGAAGCTGTAGTCCTAGTTTATTACCATAACCACTGAACTGTCTCCTGTTTTCCAGTCTTTCACTTATGTGTGGGTTAAAAAAAGTTAACTCTCTGTGGAAGCGAATGGAAATTACTGTTCTGATAAACATGTCTGAAGTGTGAGAAGAATGGAAATGATTGCAGGAACACTGTAGCCAGGCTGCAGAAAACCTTGTGGCTTTAATTGGGGCTCTAGTGTGGGGAGTTTCTTCTGCACATAAATGTGGTGCACTGGTTTTATGATTTCAGGGAATTTCTACTCCATCACACTTCACCTGAGATATGTTTGTTACCTGAGCTCACATTAAATTAGTCTTATTAAATACTAAGCATTAAAACAGGCCATATGTGTGGTTTTGGCCTGTGCTACAAATTCTGCTCCCTTAAGATTAATAACAAGGTTGTTTCTAACTTTAACATATCATAACTCCTTTCTAAAGTCCAAAGGAGCTCATGACCATCCACGTCCAGAAACAAAACTAGAAGCAGAAGCAAGAAGATCAATCCAAAAAGCACAGACAGCCTTTTCTCCATCTTCTCCAAGATTAAAAAGAATCCGTGAGATTGAGGTAACTCTTAACTATCAATCAAGGAAATTGTGGGGTCAGTGATCCATGGTCGCAGGCACGGTGGAGGCTATCTGAGCTTTGAGTCTGGGTAGAAGCAGGCTTTACATCTCTGCATTCTGCCTCCCTGTGATCAGGCCAAGAAGGATCAGGGCTGTCCTGAGCATCCTGCTCTGCTCAGCACTGTCGCCCACTGCCAGCACCCCCAGTCCGGAGCCTCTTTGGGCCTGGTGGCAGCCGGGGGTTACATCTATACTAGTCAACAAAGCAGGGCTGGAGGTCAGGCTCAGCCGTGTCACTATTCACATAGTCCCTGTCATGGATTTGGCCGGTGCTAACTCTTGCTCACAGACAAAATGCCCTGGCATGGGTCAGGACGACAGCATGTGCCAGGGAGCTTAGCAGGATTTTGGACAAGGTTGCATTAGGTTTGGGTCCCTTCACTATACACAGCTTGCTTTGAACTTACCTGTGCCCCTACGTGCTGTCATGCTACAAGCCCCAGGCAATAAGAATCTCAAGATGATGCTGTGAAAAATAGCCCTTGGTAGGCTGCAACACAGCCCTTGCATCATTTCACTTCAGGTCCAGAGGTCACCCAAGGCCAGGATGTAGCGTGGACACTGCCAGGCCATGCCCTTCGTCCGTGTTACCAACAACAGCCCTTGGTCTCACTTTGTTTAGCAGCATGGACATAGCTTTAGAGCCTCAGCTCTTTTAAATTCAAGAGTTGCCTTTAGAAAAAGTTCCTACAAGTTCTTTGTTAGTGCTGCTCCAGAAATTAAACTATTTACAAAGAAATCTGGGAATAAAGTAATTAGGTATTTAGTCTAATCAGTATTGACACTGAAGGAGAATACTAGTGGGTTTTAACTGGCTTTAACTTATAATTTTGATTGCACCACCCCATGAGAAAATTGTAACAAATGAACACTTGAAAACTGGGAAATATTTTTGGCAATGACTGAACTCTGTAGGAAGATTTGTGTATGGGTGTACAGGTAGACACACACACACACACAGGATACTATTTTACTATAGAATACAATATATGGCAGTGTTAGGTTAACAGTTGGACTTGATGATCTTAAAGGTCTTTTCCAGTCTAAACAATTCTATGATTCTATATAACATCACCTATATGATATGCCTGTTATATACTGTGTATGGTATCTTAACAAAACAAATTTGTCATTAACAAGGCAAATCCAGAAATCCTTACTCCTTCTTCCTCCAGTCCCCCAGCATTTACTTAAGAAAACCCAGTTACTTCAGTAGCAGGCCTGGATTGTTTTATTTACAGACTTAATGCCCATCACGGAGAGAGATGCTCTCCTGGAGGGCAGCTGCCCCTGAGCAGGATTTGGCCACCTGCAGACCCTCAAGAACTGTGAGGGCACCCTCAGGTGCAGGTGGCACTGTCCCATCCTTGGAGAGACAGCGGGAGGTCTTGTTTTCTCCACATTGACATGTGTCCCGAGGTACTCCACTGACATGGAGGAGGTGCCTCAGAAAAGCAAAGGTTCCCTGCACCATTGCTCATCCCTGCTGAGTTTTGCCAGCATGGATAGGGAGAAGGTGCGTCATCTCTGCCTGGTGTGCCCCGCTTGCTCCCCAGATATCCAGGAGAGCTTTGAAGGCAGAAGAGTGCTCTGAAGGACTTACAGAAGCACTGACGTTAAAACATCAGCTCTGCTGGGTGTGGAAACACTTGTGAAAGCATCTACAGAGATCCCATGGACTGCTGCGTGCCTGATGGGGGGAACAGGGCAGAGCAGTGAGGCTGTCCCCAGTGACCCTCTTTGCAAACGCTGTGTTATACCACTGGTCTTCATGTGCAGTTTGTCTTTCGATGTGCTGGAGGTAGTGCATCCTCCCCAGCCTGGTGTTTGGGGTAGTAGCCAATGCCCCTTCAATTACAGGCAAAAGGGATAATTGGGCTGGGTGGGGACAGACTTCTTAAATGGACAACATGGGGAAGCAGGGGGATTCAGGAGCCCAAGAAGTAGATTAAGAGAGTGAATAGAGGAAGTTAAACCCATTTGAATGGAAAATGAATTTAGGAGCTGCAGCTGTTTCTACTGGAAATACTCAGGAGGGCACTAAAAACCAGAGCTCAGGAGTGACTCTCATGGAGATACACTGGCTTGGGATGGGGCAGCCAGAGAGTACAAGACGGACTGGTGCTGGCTTCTTTGACACAAGTGCCTGGGAACACAAGCATAAGAAAAAGCAGCTGAGCCACTGTGTAAATCTCTAACAAATACAGAAGCAATCATTTTTATATCACTGGTTTAACTCTGTCCCCATGAACACTAAAATAGTCCTCACCTAGGAAATGTTACCAAGCCATGTGGCTTTTTTTCTTTTAAACCTGAGCCTACTGGTCTTATGAAGGTCAAGTTCCCTGTAGACATGTCTTCATCTTTCCTTTCCTACATCTCCCTGGTGTTTTCACTTTGAATTGTGTGGGAGTAGGAACAGCCCAAAGATGACATAAATATCTAATTGTAGAGCCTGCTCTTAGCTGGTTAGAGTAATACCATTTATCCTCAGCTAGCTTTCCAGTTTATGGGTTTCCAGCAGGTTTTTCTTGGGAATAATCCATCATATTTGCATTCTGCCAAGACTGGCTGTAACAAACCTAACTGAGGAGTCTCATTTGACACATGGAACCTGTGTCCCTGCATCTGCAAAAAGTCTTCTGAAAAGATTCAATTTTAATGTGCTCATGAGAGACCAGGGAGGAGAACTTTAGAAAAAGGTATGAGCCCAAAATAGAGCAAGTAGTATATAGGATGTTTTCTCCATAGCGTCAGCAGGTCCTTAGCTGAAGGTGGGCTGGGTCCTACATCAGGTTGTTGGAATTTATCCTCTTGGTGAGTGGAGAACAGCTGAAAGGAGCTTTGCTACTCAGGCAGTCCACAAAATCACTATAATTAAATGGATGCAAAAGCAAAATTACAAAGAAGAGAGACCTGTAAGTACTGATCAGAAATGATAGCACAGAATGAGGAATTAAAGCTTGCAAAATTATAATCCAACAATTAGGGCAATTAAGGAAGTTGTGAAATATCCAGAACAAAAAACCCAGAAGAAAATTCTTCTGTGCTGCTCCCTGCCTAAATGAAATTTCTGTTTGTCAGGTAAAAAAAATGTAAAGATAGGAAAATTTAGCAATTAGAAATAGTCCTGAAAATCTGAAGCATAACATTATTGTAGTGAAAAGACCACTTTAAAACAATCAGTTTAAAACTATCATACTTACTTTTCCAGACTCCATATAAAAAATAAATTCTGCAGTGTCAAACGTGTTAGCATAATTTCATTTTCAGGTGCTTCTTCAGTACACACTGGCAGTGGACCCCGAGAGCTGTGAATGTGAGGCCTAACAATTCTTTCAGTGTAAAACAGGCTTTGGGCAAAAAAATGGTGAAACAAACCCAGACCCATGATCCGGGAGCCCTGTTTGGTTTGCCCCCTAAAAACCACTGGCACTACCCTGCAAGGAGGCTCCACTGTGGCGTCTGCTTTGTTGCCAGTATTAACTGATGGCATTCGTGAGGGTCTCATACAGGACAGGTTTTATTTCATGCTGCTAAGACTGACAATTTGTTTTACTAAACCACACCTTGCTTTCCCAAGTCTCTGACAGGTACAATGCCAACACGGGAGGCTTTGCCTTTGCTTCTTTCCAAGCCGGACGCTTACTTGCTCTCTGCCAGTTTTGGGGGACGTTTAAGCAAAAGCTTCCAGGAGCCAATGCTGGGCAGCTCCTCTGGGCAACCACCATACCCAAGGGCAATTGGGGAGGATGGCGACTCCGGAGAGGCGCCGACATGGAGCAGGAGCCTGGCCCTCGGGAAGGCCCCCAGCACCGGGAGGCCATGCCACGGTCCTGCCGTCCCTGTGGCCAACCCGCCCTGCGCAGCCCCTGACCCCCAGCATTGTGCCCACCCTGGCACCCAGCTCGTCCTGACCGTGACAGAAGGCGGCCATGACCCCTTCAGGCCTAACGCTGGCCCTTTGGGGGATGACTCCTGTGAGGAGAAATCCCCGCTGGGCTACAGCAGCAGCTGCCTGCCGCCGCCGCCCTACCCTGCACCTCGGGGAGGGCCCTGCCCCGCGGCGAGCGGGGCTCACCACCACCGCCAGCTCTCAGCAGCTCTGAGGGGGAGCCAAGGAGATGGGGGCGAAGGAGGGCACTGTATGGGTCTCAGCTACTGCACCGATGACATGTTTTTTAACCTGTACCCGGTGACCGGGTTTAAACGTCCTCTCTCCTCCTCCTCTGGCAATGGGCCTGCTGCAACACGGATGTGGAAGTGCTACCACGCCAATTCCCTCTTCAGCTCCTCTTGCAGCCCTCAGGAGGGGCTTTGATACCCCTTCAGCTCCTCTTGCAGCCCTCAGGAGGGGCTTTGATACCCGAAGACTTGTCTTTGTTCTTTTTTTCTTTTAACTGTTATATTTTTTCCCCCTATTTCATCAATCTAATAAAAGGTATCAGCTCTTCTTACAGTCTGCCTTGCTGCCATTCTGGTTTGGTAGCATTTCAATCTCCCTTAATACTCAATTTGTTCAAGCGTGTGTGACTGTGGAAGGTGCATACAGATGACCTCAAGGACCACAGCTGTCATGTGTGGCCCTCTGAACTCTTCCAGCTTCTTTGGGCAGTGATCTAAGTCTTTCCAATGCACCAGCCCTGCAAATGTATTTTATAGAATCATCACAGAACAGTTTGGGTTGAAGGGGACCTTCAAAAATCATCTAGCCCAACCCCCCAGCCATGGGCAGGGTCATCCTTCATGAGATCTGGTTGCTCAAAGCCCCTTTCAACCTGACACTGAACACTCCAGGGATGGGGCATCCACAGCTTCTCTGGGCAACCAGTTCCAGTGTCTCACCACCCTCATGAAAAAATTTCCTCCTTAAGTAATTTAAATCTACCCTCTTCTAGTTTAAAACAGTTGGCCCTTGTCCTATCACTACAGGCCTTGGTAAAAAGTCTCTGTCTGTCTGGCTTATATTCATATATTGAAAGGCCGCAATCAGGTCTCCCCGCAGCCTTTTCTTCTCCAGGCTGAACAAGCCCAACTCTCTCAGCCTGTCTTCATAAGAGAGGTGCTCCAGCCCTCAGATCATTTTAGTAGCCCTCCGCTGGACCCGCTCCAACAGGTCCATGTCCTTCGTATGTTGGGGGCCCCAGAGCTGGACACAGTGCTCCAGGTGAGGTCTCACCAGAGCAGAGCAGAGGGGCAGAATCACCTCCCTCGACCTGCTGGCCACGCTGCTTTTGATGCAGCCCATAGCACGGTTGGCCTTCTGGGCTTCCAGCTCACATTGCTGGCTCATGTCCAGCTTTTCGTCCATCAGTACCCCTAAGTCCTTCTCTGCAGGGCTGAACCCAGTTTCACACATGTATATTCAAGGTGCCTTGCTGCCTTTTCCAGCTACTTTTCATTTCTTTCACTGCAGACTGTAACGAATCCTTCAGCATCATTTCCATACATCACCCCCTTTTCTGACCACTACCATAAGCTATATTTCAGCAGTTCCCTAAGTTTGTTTAAAAAAGTAGGGTGCCAAATATGAATTTTCTTGCCTGAATTTAGTGGCCAGCTCAGAGACCTTTGGCAAATATTCCTCTATCTTTTCCCGTAATTTACATCTGCGTGGCTTCCCTGCATGCCCAACCTCTGCTGCTCCCTGGGCTGGGTTTCAGGGACCACTGGCCCTCACCCTGCAGAGGGAGGCACTGACACACATCCCTGCTGTCACCTCCACAAGGAAGAGCTGAGGGGTGTCATGTCTGGAGCCACATTTCATGGCTAGTTCCTTTAACCACCATGAAGGTGGAGAACCTTGGCTCCTTGGGCTGCCCAGCTGGCAGTCCTAACTGTACTCTGCCTGTGGAGCAAGCCGTGCCCCGGCAGACCGAGGCAAAATAGACCTTTTATTGGGATGAGTCTGGGAGGACAATATTACAAAACAAGTGGCAATAAAAACTTCACAGTACCTCAGATTGTGGTATATCTTGTGTCCTTCAAACAGGTTCGGTCTTATCATTCGTCTTTTTTTTTTTTTTTTCTTGTTTTCATCTTTTTAGATTCCCTATTTTTTTAAAAGACTTGGAATATATTAGTTACTAGGGAAACCACTCTCATTGCAAAGGGTGGAGTTCAGAGACATTTACGAGACAAGAACAAATTATATTTATAGACTGTTTCAAAATGTTTATTGCAATTTGTGAAACAGGGTATGTGTAGCCATTTGTTTTATGTGGAAAAAAAATCTAAATGTAGATCACAAAATAACAGTCCGCTGTTGTGTGTGAAGGTCAGTTCATCAAAATCCTATTTAGTCTGTGAGTTGCTCCCACGCTAATACCAAACTTTGTGTGGTTTATGATGACTCTGGATCAGCAACTCGGAAACTTTGATCAAGGGTAATAACAAGCTCTACCTTTAAGACAGAAAAAGGGAAATCAATAGGAGCCTTAAACGCTGTGCTTCTGCAGGACGAGGGACAGACAGGTCCCCGGGGCTGTGTGTCCCATAGCTGAGATTCCTCTGCGTCTGCCAAACCGGTCACACCAGCAAGGGACAAGGGATGGGGCAGGGCATGGACCCTGCCAGCTGCCATCCTGCTCTTTCTCATCTCCCCTCTTCTCTGAATTCCTTACCTCTCTGCTGCACCCCTGCCAGCATCACCTTTCAGCAATGGTACCATACAGATGTGTGGCTGGGAGGCTCCTCAGGCGTTGTTCCCACACCAAAGTACCATCAGTTCCCTTCACACCCACTAATCCCCTCTTCCATTTTTCAAACCTTCCAGCAAAGGGGATTTGAGAACCAATCCCATAATCTGTTCCAACAGCTTCACCATCCCAATCCCAACTCTGTCAGCATTTTTTCCCTCATGTCTGATTTTCCTTCCTGCAGATCAACCATTTCTTCAAGTCTTTGAAGATGGGCCGTGTCCATCCAGTTACCGAGTTTCACAGGCTTCCTCAAGGACTATTACTACCAAACCTGTCTTCCTGGCTGAGAAGCGGAAAGCTTTTTGTTGGTTTGCCTTTAAGTCTGAACCAAAAGGCTTCCAAAACAAAATTCCTGCGAGCACAGCTCCACTCAGCATCTCTCTGCTGTAGCAGGGCCATGCCTTCTTGCAGCTCCCATGCTCATAATCCTGTGCACCCAGGCCTGTCCCGCAGTTTTGGGGGACCCGCAGCCCCCGCTCATGCAGTGTTCATCGCATCCAGTGTATTCCTGAGAGGAACACATTTCGGGCTCAAGGAGGACAGATTTTTCCTTTTTAAAAAAGAGGAGACTAAGGCTTCATGACTTTTCTAAGGTTAAAGGTAGAAAGGCTTTCCAGATTTACAAGCTACCAGGGTCAGTTTGACCTTTCCATGTTCTTGCAGTGACTTCTGTGCTGGCAGCAACTCCCTCCACTTTTGGTACAATCAGCATGGTGGGTCAATATAGTGCCAAATTTATAGCCGTTTGGCTCAAAATGTGAAGACACCAATCCCAGCACTGACCTTCACAAAAATTACTTTTTGCAGCATGTTTGGGATGTATGAAAAAAAAAAAATGTACTTATGTCACTGCTTTAAACCTCTTTTAACCAGCTCACCAACTGGGTGGTGGTAAGAATCAGAGGTGAAAGACAGCACTAGATGCATCATCCTCTGCAATTTTAGGAAAATATACTGAACACTGAGGTTATTCAGGGTAGCTTCACGAAGAAACACCAATGGATATGTGAGGATTCACCCATAAGTAACTCTGCAACCTTATTCTCTGCTGCAGAAAGTGGCTTTCTGCAAGACACAGCTGCAGTAAAGCACTAGAAAGGCAGCAGAGATACAAGGAGGTCAGGATGTGGATGATTACACAGGCAATATGTTTTGTTCTGGCTTATTGGTGTTTCAGATGGCTGTAGCTACCGCCAAAGCTTACGCAAATATCCCTGCGTGGCATGGATGGTCTACACTCACTGCTTGCCCAAGCTCTTAGCTCTGACAGCACTGGCCCCCATATTTACGGGGTAATTCTGCGCTTGCTCCAAAGCAAATATTTTTTATATATGTAAGGGCTCTTCGGAGACCATCAGAGAACCACAGCAACGTTGCCCAGAACCATACATTAGCCAGACTGTACCTTACAGAAACACAGCTTTTATGAGTTTTTTTTTTTACTCATGCAGCATTTAAAGATTAAATTAGACATATAATCAGAAGGAGCTATCTTAATAATACAAAGCAGCAGCTGAACACCTCAATTTTTTAGTCTATCCTCAGAATATCATTGTGAGAAAGGGAAATGCTTCTGCATCAGTCATACCAAGGGAGAAATGAGAAGGCAGAACAGGGATTTGACCCACAACTCTCCAGCCCTGGGCACATACCCTGGGTTTTTTTTCTGGCCTTCCTCTCCCCAGGGCCTCAAGCTTTGCATGTGAAAAGTATTGCAGGTCAGACCAAGCACAACCAGATGTTTTCATTTTCAACCCCTTGTACAAAGCCCCTGCCCTTTGGCAGACTGAGGCCATAAACTGTTTTATATAAACTGCAAAGTTATGGACTATTTTCTAAAAGACAGTCCTAAATGCATTCTCTATGTTTTTAAATGAAACAAGTGTGTCAAACTGCTGGTAGTAGAAAGGACTCCAGCTGAGGAAGCTTTAGGGGATACACTGACTAATTGTACAAAGCTTTCCTTTTCTCCTGGCCTTTGGGTGTTTTACTAATCCGTGTTTCTGATACTCCTGATACTTTTGCTCCACTTCCCCTCAATGTGGTCATTTGGGTTTTTTTCAGTATTTATGGTCAAGAAGTTAGAATGGGACCATCTAATGTGTTTTCATTTATTGCAAGCAACATGTAGAAGCGGCCCCTGTGGTGGATCTCAGCAGGGATGTGGCCTCTCTGTGCCAGGAATGGGCTCTATGTGGCAGGATAGTGACTGGCATGGGGACCCAGGGAGGCAGCAGAGGATGGGAAGGTGGCACAGTTTATTTAAGAAGAAAAAAATTAAGGAAGTCTGCTAGTGACAGAGTAAAAATAGGTGCAATCAGTAACCAAAGCAGAGCATGAATAGGATATTAATGTTGCACATCTGAACACCCTAAGCGGTTTGGACCTGGCTCTTGCGCAGGCTATGCAGCCTGGCCCTGATTCAATGCAGTGCCCCATTCTGCCTCAGCTGCTGCAGTCCCCAGGCACTATGGGGTTTTTGTCTTTCACCAGGTAAACTTCACCAACATTGCTCATCTCCTGGAGCAAGGAGGACTCACCAATTGATGCAGGAGAACCAGGTTAGGGAGCACTTAAACAAACCCAAGTCCGTGGGTCCTGATGGGATGACCTCATGAGTGCTGAGGGAGCTGGCAGGTGTCACTGTGAGGCCACTCTCAACAACTGTTGAAAGGTCATGGTGATTGGGAGAGTTTCCTGAAGACTGGAAGAAAGCAGTGTCAGTCCTGTCTTCAAGGAGAACAAGAAGGAAGATCTGGGGAACTACAGGCCAGCCAGCCCCACCTCACAATCTGCAAAGGTGATGGAGAAAATCCTCCTGGAAACTGTTTGCAAACACATGAAAGACTAAAAAGTGATCGAGAGCAGTCAGCATGGATTTATGACTTATGTATTGTGCTTAGCCAATTTGATGGCCTTCTACAATGAGATGAGTGGCCTGGTGGATGAGGGGAGATCAGTGGATGTTTTTTACCTTGACTTTAGCCAGGCTTTCAGCACTGTCTCCCATATGTCCTCATAGACAGGCTGAGAAGTATGGGCTTGCTAAGTGGATAGGGAGGTGGACTGAAACCTCAGCTATTCTGTGATTCTGGGGACATTTAGGATCAGCCATAACTGTTCTCATACCAGACAGTTGCAGTCTCCAGACGCTTCTGCTTGAATTAGCTGCGCACCATGTGGCACATTTGGAAAGTCACCCAAAGGCCTGACATACTAGGAATGCCCTGGGGCAGCAGGACACAGTCTTTGTGGCCCTGCAGACAGCAGCATTAGCAATCTGAATGCCACAGGCATCCTTTGCTCTCCTCGTTGGGTTATTTGATTTCTGTGAGCAACACGAGATGATCTCCTGTACGGCAAGTAGTTCCTGAGGCACAGAGAGACTCTTCAGAGGGCAGGGCAAGCCAGGAAGGTCTTTGGCTGGCTTTTTACTCTGAGCTCGTTCCTTCTGTTTCCAGTTAGTAACTAGAAGAAGAAAAACTGCTTTGGAGGGCTTGTCTCAGATGAGTGTTCTTCATTTCTCAAAACCAGTTACATCAAGATTCAAACTTCATATCATTTGGCAATTGTATCACCAGTGACGCGGTAAGTCTTCTGTTACCAAGACTTGACCAATCTATTTGGTCTTCTAAGGACAAATAGTCATAAATAATATGAACCACAGCATGAGCGTGTCTTCTTTGCTTATCGTTTTCTGTGCCCGGTGGAAAACTGTTAAGCAAAAGCCAAAGCCATACGGCAACTGGGCATCCTTTTTGCTTCTAGAGGAGATAGCAAATGCCTGTGAGCAGGGCCAGGTCTCTCAGCCCTTTGCCCCCAGCAGAATGTCCCTGCCAGGACACAGTGGGGACCAGCTGGTGGGGCCTTCTCCTGCCCCAAATGCCAGGTGAGGAGTGGAGGGGCAACGGCACGCTGCTCTCTCTGTGTCTGTGGCCTCTCCCCTGGCACCTGTGGGTGGCAAGGTGAGCTGGTGGCATCCCAACCTTACACTGGACTCAGGCCCCTACAGCAATGAGTAACGGCTTCCAGTGACCAACCTAATGCCTGTGGATAACAAAAACACTGGGTGTCGTGAAGAGCTGTTTGCCAAACATCCAGATTTCCTCTGCTCAAGTCACAGCAAAGACAGGAGGAAACCACGATCTTCAGCCCCGCCAGCAATGGCCCTCCAAGCTGACAGCACAAGCAGCAACACCCTTCAGGGGGGAGAAGGGGTGGTTCACATTCGTTGCCTCTGGACTTCCCAGATTTCCCGCAGAGAGGAATGGGATTCCCTGTCTGAGAGGCTGGGGATAGTAGGACAGGATGGTACATATGTAAATGGCATGACTTGAGACCACTGACACCAGTGCTTGGAGGAAAGTCTGGGGGCAGAAGGAGGGCAGGAGAAAAAAGAACGAGTGTCTGGCCTCGGGGTGGGTGAAACATAGGATGAACTAACAGACCCTGGCTAAAGTGAGTTAAAATAAAAAGTAAATTGATGCTGTCTTGCCAGTTTATTCCACTGGAGTCATTGATCCTTATTGGTCTTTGCATGTGCTAAGGACAAAACTTCAGGTCAGACTGTAATCCTGCCCTGACCTTACTCCACTTCCGTGCACTAAATGACCCCACCAAGAGGGACTGAACTTCTCAGAGGCCCCACTCACCTGCCAAGAGCCACCCTCAGAGAAATGAAAACCCGAAGCCATTCCCTTTCGTATGGGTGGGTCAGGGAAAGCACCAGCTCCATCCAAGCAGGGGGTCATCGGGTTCAAAAGTTATGGGTGGAAGCTGTCAGGCTGACAAGATGACAGTGTAATACTTAATTTTGTTAGGAACTGGCTGAAAATCGGCCTGCAGACAGTCCAGGGCTTAGAATCCAGGCAAGCTTTGACACTGGTTCACAGGAGGTCAGGGCAGCGCAGGTGTATTTGCTGCTGCAGGTAGTTGTGATTACCCAGGTGCACTAGAGAACGTGGTCTTTCTTTCCATCAAAATAGTCCCTTCATCTCCATGATGACTATAACGTTATCAGCCTTTATCCCACCCTAGTCCTGCTGATAAATGCAGGTTTATAGCAAGGGAGCAGAAGTCCTGTTCTAGCTTATCCTAATTGTGCAGGCTGGCTGCATGTATTTAGTAGGCACAGACCTGTGGGAACTCGGAACTACTTCCACCAAGCTCACTGTTCCTACACGTGATCAGCTCTAGCTGTGTAACCGCCACACAATTCTTCCTCTGATTTGGAAAGAAAAGTCTTTCTCTCTGTCTGGCCCTTGCCCATTCAAGGAATAAGCCTGCTCCCAGGCCTGGGCTTCGGGAAAGCTTCAGAGCAAAATGAGAGAAAGCTTAAGCTCATGCACATCTTCGTGCCAAGATCACTTCTATGTAACACGTGAGCAGTTTGCCTGGCCAGGTAATCCCATCATGAAGCCCAAATGCCTCGTGACGAGGGCGCACAGCCAGCGCCAGGGAGGTGGGTCAGCCAGCATCCTCCTGAGAACATCCCAGACTCTTGCAGAGCAAGAGACTGAACCCCAGTGTTTGGGCTGTCCCCACAACTGCGTGGCTGCTCTGTCCCCAGGGCAAGCAGTGCAGAAAGACGTGGCTTGCGTCATCGTCCTCCAGCCCACGCTGCATTTACCCACACAGACGCTGCCCACCCTGGCAGGCACACTCTACACGTTTCTGAAACAGAAGGGCTCCTGAAAAACTTGCAGACTCCTACTTTTGTCCACATTTTCAACCTTTTATCCCTCTAGTACCTCTGTGTTTTTAGTAGTCCTTAAATACTACAGCAGGGCAAAGAGCACTAAACTGAAGGAGAGCACAGCGACCCGCTCTCTCAGATCTTTCGGAAAACCTTAACTCAAGCTTGACTGTAAAACTAGGGCAACAGTAATCTTTCCCCTGCTCATACGCCGTAAGTTTAAACTTTGTTTAGATTACAATTGTTCTATAGCAAACTATCTTCCAGGTCTGATGAGAAGCGGAAGAGGTGCAATTTTAGCATAAGTTGATCAGAAATGCTGCTGCGCCAAAGCTCAGAGATCACCAGCTGATCAACAGTGCACCCCATCCTTGGTTTTTTATTCCTGTGAACAACAGTAACCACACGCTGAGGATACATTGTGATTTGGGTCTCATAAAAGGACTCTAAATTAGAGTCCTTCCAGAGGAAAGAAGAAAAACTTGATTGCCTGCGTTGCGCATACCCAGACAAACACTCATCTTACCATCAGATTACTTTTTGTGGTAGTTTTTCAGGTTCTACAAACTTTGGTGGCTTTTTATGTGAAACGTTTAAAAAGATACACTTCTTAAAGAGGGGGCAGGTTCCAAACGAAAACTGCTGGCAACTGTTCTGTCAGCTGCTATGAAAGTTAACACCCCCCCACGATCTTCCCATGCTATTACCACTGGGAAATGCAGCTGAGTTTAATATCTGTAAGTTTATTTTTCCCAGACTTTACTTTCCAGATCACCATCTGTCTAGACGCTGTCAATTACTAATATGTGTACTCAAGGTGAGCTTAAGGGTACTCAGTACTTTTCTTCTCCCTGTGATTAAATTTCCAGGCAGCACTGAACCAACCCAATATATTCACGACTGTCATTTAAGGCAGATATCCCATTATCCAAAACAAATTAAAAGACCTTTTCATTGATTTTTTTCTGAAGCCAAAGTACAGAGTTTGTGGAAAGTACTCTGAATTTCAAAGGTCCTGCAGGCTGTATAATAGGAACAATCTTTTCCTTGGGTATCCCCCCCCCCCCCTACTCCCCCCAGAAAATCAGTGGGGTGTGGGTAGGATTCAGCAGAAACGAGCTGTGAGTTACCGTCACTCACTATAAAGAGAAAATGGAAAAGCTTTTGAGGAGCAATCAGATTGATGATACCCACCCCTGTATTAATCTGTCCGATTTGGCTGTGCCGGAAAAAGAGTAATTGCATTTAGCTTAAATACATTTCCCGCTAAGTAGCTTCTATTGCAGCGGGCCCTTTCAGTGCAGGCGGGTTAGCGAGCACGGGGCAGCAATCCCCCCCGCAGGTGCAGAGCAGCTCTGCGGGCCTTGGTGCCGTTGTGGGGTGGCCCAGGGCCATAAGCACGTTCATTCTGCACATCGTGCCAGACACGGTGGTGAAAGGATTAAGCTCCGCCTACATTTTGATCTCCAGCATCACTGCTCTCAGAGAAGATGCTGCAGACATTGGGGTAGATCAGCTAGGGAAAAAAAACCCCTAAACCCCGATACATATACTCTTAATGAAAACTGACTGTAACTGATTATTACTTAAATAATGTTTATCAAATTTCCTTTATAATATGAAAAGATTCGTGCCTTTTCCTCTACACTAAGCCACTGAATCCCATTCCCCACCAGCCCTGAGGTGTCTGCTCTCCAGTTGTCTTAAAAGCAAAGTCAGCTGTTTGTGCGACCGCAGGTCAAGTCAGGATGCAACGACACCAGGCTTTAGGGAGGAGAAAAAGTACCAATATTTTGTACTTATTTTTTAATTCAAATGTACACCTGGGAGCTGATAATAATTAACATCCCTATAAACATCTCTTATTTGGCCAAGCAAGGTTAATAAACACTGAAGTGTGAAGTACTGGACGTAAACCCAGTTTCTTAGCAGTGTAGGAAGAAGCTTCCTCAACTCCCCTTGCCATGAGATATGCCTGCAGTTATCTTCTTGAAAATATGGGAAAGGATTGCTCCTTTTTGCTTCCCAAAGATAGCAGGAGGTGCAACATCAAAGCTTGGGAGAGATCTGCACAGAAGGCAAATGCACTTTCAGCTCACGGGTTCACCTCTCTCCTCTGGCTGAGGTACTGCATTCGCATCCATGCTTACCAGCTTTCCAGGGTTTCTGGGGAGACGTTCGGTCTTCCTTATTAAAGTTGTTCTACAACAAATAGATGATTAATTATACATACTGCAGGACAGGATGACCAAAACCCCTCAAATGCACGTCTGCCTGGCACTGGCTAGGGCCAACAACCTTGCCCCAGCAAACCTGGACTTGGAACAGAAACAGGGCGGGCACGGCAGGGACTGAAATGATGACCGCCGCTTTGGGAACATATGCTCTCTGAGCAGCAGTGGGTTACAGACTCTTTCCAGTGCATCGTCTTTTGTCATATAGGGACATTCCTGCTTTGCATACAGGCTGCTTCAGATCCCATTTGGAAGCCGTCCTCCTGGAGTCTGGGAAGCAAACTCAGGGCTGAAGGCTCCACTCTGAGATTCAGATACTTGAAATCCCTTTGAATTACTGTCCTTACCATTCATCCCCATTCAGTTGTGTTATCGTGGACGTCCTTACTAGTGCAGAAACCTAAGGAGCTGAACACTTGGCAGGCTGAATGCAATGCTAAAATATTGCTTGCTGCATTTTTCTCTATTTTTCCTGGAATGTTCTCAAATTTTAAATAAGCTGTAGGGAAAAATAAATATATTCATTCATTAAGTACAAAAGAAAACTTCAAACTGTGGCATGCCACCTAATGGCAGGACAGCAACATTGTGCATTGGTACCAGTAAACACACATGGGGAAGCCACATCTCAAAGCTCTTGTTTATTATTACCAAGCTGCAACAACCTGCAGGGGTAGCGCTAATTTGGGGGGGGGGGGAGGAAATATCAATCAACAAAATTCCTTTAAAATAAAAGAAGTTTGCAAGCTAAGCCAGGCAGAACTTCTGTTTTAGCGACTTTAGCAATCTGTTACCATTACGGAGGTAGAATTAATGAAAAAAAAATGTACTCTGCGTATAAATTTAGCATGGTAACATGTAAGGGTCAGAGTGCTTGCATTTATCTTCTCAAGGGAAAATTAATTCAGAAATAAAATGTGTGGAAAAAATGTTTACTCATCTTGGCTTTCCACGTTAAAGACTAATTTAATTTGGCAGGACTTTACTAGTCTTAATTTTTTTAGTTCTGCATCATATCCAGCTATTTCTTTCGGTGCATTCTGAGGCTAAATTAATAAACATGCTACAGACATCTTCAAAAGATGTCAGAATACCTGCAGTTGCCAAGATAAGAAGGCTGTCAATCCTAAAAGATGCAGGAATACTGTCTTCAGAAACAGCTATGCTTATTTTTTTTCTATTCATACTCTAAATATGTGTTCCATAAAATCACATTATACCGTAAATTTAAGACCTGTCTCTTACTGCCTTGAATGATAGGTACATGTCAGCATGGTGCATCTGGACCCTTTCAAATGGGCTAAGCTACTAGGGCTGAAAACAGTTTTAGCTAAGACAGAAAGCCACTTATTTACACATCCCCAAACGTTCCATTCAATAACAGTTTCTATTCCAAATCCTTTCTTTCCAGCCAGCACTATCTAGGACTTGTGGTTTTAAGAATTATTTTAAGGACTCAGGAACTATACTCCGGATAAGACAGAGGTAAGGCAAAGCATTAACTGTTCCTTTTAAGCAAACAATTATGCAAGTCATTTTACTAAGCAAGCTGCTAGTCTTAGCATAAAGGACAAAGCTTGAATCCAGACTGAGTATTAAACAGAAGCCTTTGATTTCTTTACAGGTGCTATTAATACTAAATAACATATGTAACATTGATTTCTGAAATCCAAGCTGTTTTGCAAACGTGTATAAGCTTTTGTATTTTTTTCATCTTGGACAGCAGAAAAGACAAACGGAAAAGCACCTCAATAGTTCAGCCATTTTAATGTCGACAAAAGTTTCTGAATACACTGCACACATTCCACGGGAATTTTCTTGGCTTAAAAAAAAAAAAAAAAAAAAAAAATCGAAACAATCTCTATTGTATTCTTTCTTTAAACAAAAAACCTTGTGTAAACACCACGTGTTTTTGAAATTCTGACCAGCTTGGCTCACGGTTACCAAGTGAATCAGGAGCTGAACTTGGCAGTTGGGAAGTGCCTACTGCTGGCCCCCCGCTCGGAGCGCTGAGTCACGCCGTCCCTACTTCCCCCCCCCCCAACAGCCCAGCATTACCCACAAAGGTTTAACTGGTGCTAATCTCCAATTAGACTGAGTCAAAGCAGAGTAACGTTTGACCATCTTGAGCATCTTCTCTCCACAAAACCATCCACTCTGCTTTCTCTAATCCAACACATAAAAGAGAACTACAGCTTGATAACTATTTTCTGTCACCTCTCGCAGCTCTCCTTCCATTTTTATAAATGAACTTGTCTCAACTCATAAAATAAACTCTTGGGGAAAAAGGACTGCATAGGTGTAGAGCTCATTCTTTTATTCAAGTTACTAATACCGTAAAGGACAATTTCCCAGCAGTAAACTAGTTATACCAACTAATGTCTTTATATGGTAATTGTATATACACATGGTATTATATACAGTAAAAAAGGACAATAAAACTAAATTCTAAGAACACAGAGCCTCTGGCAATTAAAGCCTTGGACTATTGAAAATCACTAGGATAGCACAGCAAGTAGTCACCCATTTCCTTGCTGAAACAAGTGCGATTTTAATAGCTGCATGTGAACAGACAGTAATAGTATCTGCTGATAAACCATTTCAAAAGACAAAACTGGTTCGACTTTCTTGTATCGCTAAATGCAGAGGAACCAGCATTATTAATCACAGCTCGGTCTCACAGATAGAACGCTCAGGTAATTTTCTTGGTAAAGGAATATTTCATATAATCTTAAAATTACCATTGCTTGAGACTTCTGTTGAATCGACATCTCCATTTATACCAGGACATCAACTAGCTTATCCTTTACGCCCAGAGCATATTTCAAACACATGGCCAAGGCAAGCAAAAAACAAAAGCTCAGAAGCGGTAGGTAAGTCTTGGTATGAAAAGAGCATTGAATTGAAAGGCTCTTCTATTACATCCAACTTGTTTACTGGACAAAACTGTACCTAAACAAATAATGGGTATCATCTTCCAATTCTTGTGACAAAAACTTCTGGCGTTTCTCAGCAGGCAGAATCAGATTTTTCTCTCTCACCCTCAACGGTGAAGCAGTAGGTAACTAATATCTTTCCCTGTTTACAAACTTGGCAATATTTCAGAACACGAAGCTGATACTCTAAGCAATCGTTTTTCCCTTCAGCAATGAGAACACAATCCACTCCTTATTAAACTTTTTGTTGTATGAAGTAACAGTGTAACTGCAGTCTGAGGACATAGGCCAAAGAAGGGCTGTAGGCAGAGCCTTACTAAGCTACCTAGAGAAAGCACAAAGTTTCAGATACACACATCCTTATTCAGAACTCACGTACCTAAAAGCTTCTCTACTTTTCTCACATAACCTGTAAGTAGTATAATAAAAAGTCATCAAGAGGTTAATTCTACCTGTCAATCTTGCCTAGCATGTAGGTTATGCATGGTAACTCCTAACTAATAATCTTTAACTGTATGAGAAGAATGATTTCTTGGCAAAATAAGAAATTGCAAGGGATTGCATGTTCAAAATCACGATTTATTGATGTATTTTTAATCACGTAGCTCCTTCCAAAGATACACTTTATAAATTATGGAACAAGTATAGTTCTTTCCACAGCTTTCACATTTTAGTCCTCAAGTCCAGGTCAGTATTTTGAAATGAGATGTTCAAAGGTAAATTATGCAAAATGGCTTTAAAAAACTACACTAAAAAGCTTCAGTTCTTTCAGAATCCAAGATACATACATAGTAAGCGGTGTTACAGTGTCTGCACTACACCCCCAAGCGATATATGCAGGAGAAGCAGCGTACAGTACCTGCACCAAACCTCAAGGTACACTTCATGATGAGCAGTACACAGCACCTGAGCATCTACGGCAGCCTCAAAATTTATCTTAGTACAACGAATGCTCAAAGGGTTTACAGCATCTGTAGCAAGGTTAGATGAAGGGTTATAACACATTACGATCATGTCCAAGCGAGCCCTGCTTACCTGCGCATTCGGACCTGGCCAACGCACAAGCAGTTCACAGCAGCATTTCACCATTGCGCTGTGACACTTCCCAAGCAGAGCCACGTACCCTGCAAATTCGTCCTCCAGCACAAGAGAACAGCTCGCTGCCCATATCCCTCTCCACTTCATGCCCAACCTGTTGACAAGGCAGGCTCCACTGAACTTCTATCACGATCAAATTACATTTATGACCAACTGACATCACTGCATTGGTGGGGATGTACCTCTCTGGTTAAATTTTCTACTTCATGCTTGCTTGCCCTTGATAGTTTTTCCTTAAGGTTGATGTTGACAAAATGCCAGATCTTAAAGGCAAACAAAATAAGTTTAAATTAAAGAAAACATTTATTTGAAGTTCTTTTAAGTCACACAGTTTAACAGATAAAAGACAACTTCCTCCCCTTAGTATTTCAAGCCCTCACCGGAGACCACACACACTGTCCCATGGACAGTGAGATTTTCCTATAACAATTCCTTTTGGACAAAACCAGTGTCCAGGCAGATGAAGACTCATGTTTTAAGCAGACTGATTTATAAAATCTGTTTTAAAAAAAAACAACACCAAACCCAAAACAAACAACAAAACTTTGTTATCAAATTCTTGTCACAAAGTAAAGGTGTTTAATACTCATAAGCTTGATCTCAAAACCTCAGCCATTCATGATCAAATAGAACATACTGCCTTCAAAAAATTCTCCAGAATTTTAAAACATTCCAAATATATACACATTTATAACTTAAGTGCTCATTAGCTACAACCTTTTATTCATGCAAGAGCTGTGAGATGAAAAGGTGTTTCTTAGAGCGGCTTTTCTGAAAATGCAGTAAAACTCTTCACTCGTGCAAAGAACAAAGGGGTGTACATTTTGTCAATGTCGAAAGTAGTAATAGCTGTCTCACCAGTCGATCTGCAAAGAGTATTGCAAAAGTTAAATTAGACACAAGTTGCTGTTTAAGTCTCTCAATAATGCAGTCCTGTTCCACACAGGAATGTAAGCGTCTTCCATACTGCCCTGTTCTGAAAGCATTTGAGCGTTGCCTGAATCACTACAGAGAATACACTTCTATTGTAATATCAAAGAAACCACTTTCCCCTTCCATTCTTATTATTAGCTCCAAGACTTGAAACACCACACGATGTCACTCAAGTCGCTGTATTAATATTGAAGTAAAAAATTCCCTTTAGTCTGTTTCACTTAGAACCCTGAATCGAGAATACAGTCACAGCAAACACTTCTATGTTTACAAAACTTTAAAAAGAAACCCACATATTTCTGAACATCAGTGACAAAAAGCCTATGTCCTCCTAGCTGTGTTTTATACTCATCTTTGTTCTAGTTTCAAAAGGGCACCACCATACTGAGAGGCACAGCAAAACCTGAGCAGTACAGAAACTTCATGCTGAAAAGAATGTCTGTGGTATTTCCACTTCTTCGTAAATTAGGTATGAAAACATTAGTTTTTATAAAAGCAATTTTCCTGTTTATGGAAGTTACCTATACTCCCAACCATCAGTAGTTTACTTCCTAGACTTTATATACTTACAGCTCAATAGCTGAGCTATGTCCCTATAAAAACACTGAATGTAGAGATTAAGAGGACTGGAAGACAAGGCCTAAATCCACCCTAAATGCCAACATCAAACATCTGGACAGCCAACTTGCCAGCAATTTAGAGTGTCAGGTGCAAGAACCGTGGCCATGGCTCTTGCTTGGTTAGTCATCAGAACAGCTGGTCACATGCCCACATTCTGCACTGCTGGATTATACAGTTTGTAAGCACTACAGTTCTCACATGGTGGGTGCAGACATTCCTAGCTTGCACGTAGAATCATAGAATGTTTTGGGTTGGAAGGGACCCCTAGAGGTCATCTAGTCCAACCCCACATCCACAAAGGAAAAGAAATATACCTTAATGATTATGTTTTCCACCCCCCTTTACTAGCGCTACACTAAGTCTTTCAACCCCGATTCTGTTCTGAAATCATTCAAGCACTGTGCATAAATCCTTTAAATGGCTATAATACTGCAGTTGTAGTACTTAGGGAACTTCCCATACCATTATAAAAAGTTACTAAAATCTTGGGATTTCTTAGAGTAAAAGTTCATTAGGATATATCAAATCAGGACCAGTGACTGTTTTCAGCACATTTTGTTAAAGCCTCGTAAGTCTCACAGTCTTTACATCTTCTCTGCTTAGTACTGGACAAATCAATGTCACCTGTGTTTCTAAGGTTAAGTATCCTTCTTTGATCTTACTCCCCATTTACTTACTTGTAAGTTATGTGACAAGAATGATGTATCCAGACAAGTTTGTTGAATCTCTGGCGCCCACTGGAGCACAACTGTAGTCCTACATGAAAACTGTGATCTGTTTCTTGTGCAGGAACACGGCGGAAATACCTGTATTTGTGGTAGTCAACTGGTTTCTGTACAGAGAAAAGAAGATTCATGACCTACAAAGAACATGTGCAACTTTTGATCCTGAGGCCTAAGTAACTCTGAGGACAAATTGTTAAACTCTCATACTTAAAAGCGAGTACTGGTATTCCTCGAAAATACAGCAATTTAGATGTTAATTATGGAAGAAGTTTATACAGAAAGTAAGATAAGCATGGAGGACACCACCCAAACTATGCAAACTCACTGTAAAGTAATGTAACACTTCTAACTCTTGACAAGTTTCTCTTAACAGACACTTTGTTAATCAGAAAATTTTGTGATATGACTAAATCATTCAGAGATTAATTAATGAATACTGCTTATTTAGTTTTATTTAATGATGTGGAGCATAACAGCACACAGTGAAGACTCAGAAAATGACATCTTCATCTTTCCCTTCCATTTGTTAACAATGATAACAAACTACCTAACAGCACCACACATGGCAATTAAGCCTAAGAGGGAGAACTGCTGCTCAAATATGAACCAGATAATTATCTGTCTTAATAAAAAGATTGTTACAGTTTTGGGAAAAAAAAGGTAAGATAAAACACCATGCTTATTTATATTTTATTTAAAGCATTTAAAAACTGAAATTAATTTTTTAATCCACTGGTGTAATGCAAATCTTCAGGTGCCTTAAAATATTCAGTCCGAGAAAAAACTTATTAAAAAGCACCCTCTTTAAACTATTTTTCCTCTGTTCTGTTTTGCTACCTACCTCCTCCTTTTTCTTCATTATTACAGCAAATACTTTGGTTTGATTGTCTGTTTCTTGGGAAAGGCGGTAATGGCCAAGCAAGATTGCATCCGTTCTGAAACATTAAGAGGAGGATAGCGTCAAGGACATAAAAATATTCTCTGTCTCAAAAGAGTGATGTACTTATAATACAAATACCAGCAATGAAAAGAAGACTGACTGCATATCATAATCAAGGAAACTATTTTTTATTTCCATTTAGTAAAGTACCAGGCTCACTGATGATATGAAATGATGAAAACATTATGGAAGGTTGCTTTTAATATTCCCAGATAGGATAGTAAAGATAAGTTAGTCAGTTCTACCTAGCCTACTGCTAAATGTTTTCAGACTTCTGGTGAACAGCTCAAACCTGTTCTGAAGTCGCAAACGATCTTCTAGGTTTTTAACAAGTTTATGCAAACATCAAAAAGAAATCAAGCAATAATTTAGTCATACCCCACCAAAATCTTCACTTTCCTTCAAACAGTCAAGGAAACGTGAGGAGGCAGTCATTAACAAAATAGTATCTTTAAAAGGATTCTAAAACCACCAAGCCAATAGCATGTATTCTTCCATCTACTTCCTTTTAAAGTTTAAAATTACATAACTCACAAAGGAAATCTAATTAGAATATCAGGACCTTAAAATGAAAGATATCTTTGCACAAATACCAAAATTTTTGTAGTTCTCAGAAGAGAACTATAAACATCTATAACACAATATAAGTAACATTGGATTTTTACTCTTGTTTTGCTAAGCCAGGATATAGAATCTGAGACAAAAGTAAATAGAAATTGTCAGGTAAAAGCAAGATGAAAACTGTAGAGCCAAATATTTTATTTCAATAACCTTGTATTTTTAGTCCGCAAGCGAGGAACTATAGATTGAGGATCTTCAGGAGTTGTTAGCATCATAACTTGACCATCTGGAAAGAATCTCAAATACCTGCAAAAATACAATTACACAATACAAACCTAGACAACATATCCTTTTCCTATAGTGGTTTTGGTTGGGTTTTTGTTTTGTTTTGTTTTTTAAATCACAGGATGTTTCCCAGAAGGATATAGAACTTTATAGGTAACCGGATTTGAAAACACATTTCTTCACACATGATACAACAGAAAAGAGAGATCAGAAATCAAAAGAGAGCTTTGAAGATTAAAAGATCAAGTTATGCAGAGTTATGAAAGACAGCAGAAGTTTAAGATTTTTGTCACCTCTAAGCAAAACAAGGCAGCTATCCTGGAATCAAAACTGACCTCAAGTAAGTTTCTCCATTCCTAGCATCAACTGAGACAAATGCAACAAAATCTCAGTTACAGTATCAGTACAGAACAGACAATGTCATATGGACTTTTTCAGGTTCTGGGATCTCACCAGTTTTTACAGTACTCAGATACTGTGCCAATGTTTGCAAGACTATAGAAATAGCCACGAGATTCCATGGTTTCTATTAATAGTTTCCAGCCTCAGAAGGGACAGCAGAATGGAACAATAAATGCTGGGAACAGTAAAATGAAGAACAGCAGAAAAACAGGCTGAGGAAACAAATGGCAAGGTATCTACAGTAAGCCCAGCCCCTTGATTATTTACAACTGGTTACAAATAAGTTAAAAGACAATTCTGGTATAACCACTTGTTTTCCCTCTGCTGAAAACAACTATTATATCAGAAATGTAAAGCAGAAGTGATTTGGGGAAAAAAAAAATCTGTAGACGAGTATTACTGTTGTTACTGTTTAAGCTTTATCTGCATGAAACAGCATCACTGAGGATGAAACGTGTTTCTAAGCTCATCTCTAATTATTATAATAAATCCTATTCCTTAAGACTTATTCTCAAAAAATATACATAGCTTTACACACTGTAGTAGTTCCATGGAGTTTTACAGCATGATTAATGTATCAAGGGCTGGATTTAAAGAACTTAAGAGAGAGAAACATTTCACTCACTCATTGTACTACAGTTCTACCTGTAATATTCCACTTGGTGCCACGCTCTATAGAAACCATCAAGAGATTGTTCTCCTTGACGTATGTATTTTGTCTTGCTGATATATACACCTACAGGAAAGGAAGATATAAATATACAAACAAAAATTAAGTACATAAAATATTTAAGATGAAAAAACAAATAACCTAAAACTTTTGAGTTTTGTTACTTAAATACATGAAAGTTGTTCTTTTCATCCCCTGCAGCCTTCCCTTCTCTTTACAGATTCAAAAGTGCAAACAAATTCAGATTAGGTCTAACGACAATGTCATAAACATCAAACCCACCCGACTGTTTCTGTCACAGTTACATGCAGTAAAAAAAAAACACCAAACTATTTCCAGAAGTACCCCTTACCATCAAATCGAACGCGAGGCCTTTCCAAAAACATTTCCCTCCAAGAGGAATATGGAACAAGTTTATTGCAGCTCCTGCCCCATATTTTCAAACAGACTTGATGCCAGATTTCAGGATCTCTAGCGAAAATAAGAAAAAAGCAAACCCTGTAACTTTCCTGCCAACCTTGTTTAGCTTTCATATATCAAAGTAACACACTCCATTATTTAGTTTGGATGCAACTGAAAGAACTTTCTTGAACAACAACAGCTCATAATTTAAAATCATTAATGGACTAATTTACTTAATCCTGGAGCGTTTGAAAGCCACCTCCTCCTCCCAGAGAAATTCAAGAACACAAATGCCATTTTCAGCCAAGTACAGAACACCACCACTGCAGCAGCCCGACACTTCTCTGTGTGGCCGTATGAGGATGACAACACAACAGACATTATTTTGGAGACCTTGCAACTCTGACTTTTAAACAAGGTAGAGCAAATAAGACTTTCAGCGACATTTTTTATTACAGTGAAGTCATCTATCTAACATACCATTTAGTGGTGCATTCAAAAGCTGATTAGCACTGTGAGGAGCATAACACGAAAATTGCCATGGGAAGAAAAAGCAGGACATAGTCCTATACATACAATTTAGCCGCCTAAAAGCAAAATAAATAAAAAAACCCACAACCCACCTTTCTAACACAGGCAATTTTGCTCTATGGATTTATTATCCACCTCTACAAACTGTTTACATATGCTTGAGCGTAAAAAAGCTCTTTTTAATTCCTTAGAGCAGAGAGAAGCTTCACTCTAGATAACTTATCTACAATACCTGGCACAAATGTAAAATCCTCGACAAACAAGAGATAATTGCTCTAAGGATCTTAGGTCCAAGTCACTCGAAACTACCCATCGGAAAATGTACATTAGTACTTCCATAGGCAACACTGCAAAGAGAAAAGAAATCCTTGTTAGATGGTAACCTGATCAATAGGTTATCTGTAATTCCAGGTTTGACCATTACTGAAGTTCTGACTTTCCAAAAAAAAAAAATCCTACTTTTTCACATTGTAGCCAGATGCCAAGGAACAAAAATATTATCTTTAATTAAAAAAGTCATTATACGTTAGAAAATAGTCATGTAACAAAAGAACAAAAATCAAGAGCTGAAAGCGCATTATGGTAGGATGATAGGAAAAAACATAGTTTTAGACTGCAAATATCCACAACTGTAAGGTGTTATACCAAAAATTCCACATATACATTGCACATCCACAGTGCCTGTGAAGCAGTTATTTCCTTCAAACTGACCTAGTGTGTAATACTACCTCAAAGCATACTGCTTTTGCATGACAAGCTAAGTAAGGTGAGGTGAGGTTCAGTATTGGAAAGGAAGTCCTAAGAACAACCTATCCACTGTGAAATCGATATAATACCACTGTATATTTTGACGTACAGGTTCAGTGATTGAAAATGGTATCACACAGCATTGTTGTGTTGAAAGACTTTTTTTAATGTAATACAAGACAATGACAGAATCCTCATCAAAGCACCACAAGATCATATGATAAATTTCCTAGCATTAAAAGTTCAGTGAGAGAGCCCTGGGAAATTAAGCCAAAATTATTTCTAATAACTTTCTGCCTCCCTAAGTTTTCTCTGTTGTTTCCATTGGGTATAATCTTGTTTACTAATCTTATACCATCAGGAATTACACTTCACTTATTTTCAACCACTGCTGCTTTCCAGAGCCTATGGCTTGAACTGTATCACCACATGCACTTAAGACTTGATGATTTTACTCAGTATAACTGCTTTGAGATCAAATGGAGAAAATAGCTGAGCAGCACATAGGTGCATTAACTAGCTGTAAATAAAAAAAATTCACAAATCTGATGAGTTTTTGCTATAAAATTTGATGAAAAATTTTTTAAAACCAAAAAAACCTCATTGGGCCAGTTTCTGTATTTATTTAACATACATCTCGTTTTGTGAATCTGACCTAATTCTATGTTTATTATTGAGAAGTCATAGATCTGCTTTAATGCCTATATGTGCAATCATTAAATTAATGTTTCAGTATAAACAAAAGTTGTGCAGATTATTGCTACCAGGCAAAAAACAGTCTCTGGCATCTTATAAGCTCTTCGGTATGTGAATTCTTAATGCCTTGGAGAATGGGAGATACAAAGGCTTAAATATCTCTTACTAGTGCTAACAGGTATACATCTTCCATTCCGAGTCAGCAGTCAGCCAAAGCCTTTGATTATCTATCTTATCACCCATGTTTCTAAGTTTCCAGTAAACTAGGGATTGTTAAGACATTCTGCTTCAGATACTGGGCACACCCTGTAGGAAAAATATTGTAGTATTTCTGGTGAACAATGCTATCTCAGTCCTAAGCTTGTGTAAGAGAAAAAAAAAACAACTACTATGAAAAACTGCTCATATACTAGGGAAGGGAAGTAAATATATTCAGTATGTCAGTTTCATAGCAGAGGTCTGATCCTGTCTTGTACTAAGGGTTAACCGGTATTCTAAGATTACGAATGTCAATAAAATGTAAAATGGAACGCAGGAAATCAATTCGGCCAAATCCGTTGCTTCACAATGTTTCAGCTTTCCTTGGGCTGCTGAGGTTTGTGACTATTGTACTACTGTGGTGACCAAGATGGATCCTTTCCAGCCTACAAACTTCTCACGCAGATATCATGATTTTAACAGCTTTCATTCTGCTATAAAAGAGTTGGTAAACAAGAAACTGTAACACAAGACTGGCAGGAAGGCAGAAAATAAAACTAGAAAGAGGCTAAGATTGCTGCTCAAAAGAGACATCTCCTGAGATCATTTTACAATAATCTCTACAACATCTTGACTCTACTAGCAAAAAAAGAAAAGACGCTTTCCTAAGTGTACAATACAGTTGTTAAAATTAAAAGAAAAAGAAAATCTTGTTTTCTTTATGTTTTGACTTGAACAGCTTGCTACATTTACTTTATTTTTCTTCCTTGAGGAGAACAGAGGAGATCAAGCCAAGATTTCGAAGAGCAACTGATAATCTGGGATACAAAACACACATACTTTAGAGGCATCTGATTTTAAAAGAGTTCATAGCTTATATACACTCTTCACAATTTAGATCTCCTAAGGAAGTCTCAGGATGACTGTCCTAGAACTGAAGCACTGAAATCATTAACCTTCAAAAGCCTTTCTATCTATATTATATAGTCTTGCTGAACCTGAAAACAGATTTGTTGTAAAAATCTGATACAGAATCAGATAAAAACAGGAAATGCAAAGATGCATATTCTTCATAGAACAATTGTCTCTTATTCACACTTAAGAATTGTAATAAGCATTTGCAAACCAAAACACCCCGCCCCATTTCACTTTTTCAAACATTAACTGGAAGAAAAACTGGAATACACTTACTTCAACAAGTCTGCTCCTAGAAGTTGCTACTTTCAAGTATGACTGATCCTGAGAAATTCTACTTAGTAGTAGTACCACATGGGAAAGCTTATGCGGTAAGGGCAAAGCCACGTAGAAGAAAAAGATCCATTTAGTTAGTTGATAATCTTTTTTCCTTTACATCTAACTATAAAAGTAAATAAAGATACACTGTGTACATTTCTTTAAAGGTGGCTTTAGAATGAAGGAGACAAATGTTTTAATAGAGTGACACATCTCTATAAATTCTGCCTCTGAACTCTTACAGTACATCTTAACTCATACCTGAGATATGGGTCTGACTGACATCAACCTCAGGCTGACAAAGTTTGACTGAAGATTCCTGAAGAGTTAACTGCTGCTGGAAATCCGACAGGAGATCAGCCATTTTGTCATCCTCTTTGTTATCCTCAACACTAGGAAAGGGGGAATGCCAACACTGTGATACTAGACAAAGCATACCAACAGATGTCCTTATCTTGGCATCAATCTGCCTTCTTACCCTCATTCAATATAGTTGTTTCCTGTATGTTTTTAAAGCAATCTCATTTCATCATACGATAAAACAACTACTGCAATCTTACCAAGTTCATTTAGAATTCACTGGAATCCATCGGACAGTAACAACTTTTTTTTTTTTTTTCATTTAATTCCAATTCAATTTTCTTTTTGGATTTGAGAGTTCACTGTTCACTGTTTTTAGTGAACTCACTGAAGAATTGCTCAACCCCATGCAAAGACAATTCCCATCTTCTACTTTGTCTAAGATAAGCCATTTGCAGGAAATAAATTATCACTGATGGAAAGTTATCTTTTGTAATCCTTGTCACAATATAAGATACTGAAAACAAAGATTTTTTTTTTTTTTTTTTACTCTTGAGTTATTCACTGAAAAGTGATCCTCAGTGGGTTTGTTCATCAATAATGAAGGAAAACTATCCTTTAGGAAAACTACTTTTACCAATTCTCTAAATAGGCAGACATAACAAATTTCAGGAGCAAGAACAAGACAGCAGAACAGAAACAATATGCTTGCTTCTCGTCAGTAAACTTGAAGGATTACTAAGTGATAAAAGAACATTACCACATTCAAAAAAAATCTAAATTTAAGTTGGATGTCATAATATGATCCTTTTCAGTGAATAACTTCCTACCCTCAAACAGATCAACACTCCTGCCCAACTTGGCAGCAAAGAGGCTTAATGAAGAGAAAATGATGCTAAAATAAGAAAATAATTCTAAGAAGGACCAAGATTTTTACGTGACTATAGTTTATGATCCAGCATTTTTTGTAGCGCACAAACGCACAGCAAAGATTTCATGCTAGCAATGCATCCAGAACTGAAAGTAATGGATGTAAATAAAGCACTTAGCTCATCTTGCTCTCTTTTGTACTGAATCAACTACTGCACTGAAGCTATACTGCCCTAGGGCAACAAGACTGAGCTAGTAATACATGATTGTACTTTCCTCTTTTATTCTCAGTTTTAAAACTCTTGATTTCTTGTAGCTATCAGCAGCATCTATGGCTACTACCAGTAAGCAGTGAATTGGGAAACCGTTTCATACGCTTGTCTTCACTACACTATCTGAGCTATAACAGATTTTTTGGCCCTAACCTGAATCCTGTCCTCAAAACTAAGTCTTGGGCTCAAGGTAGACTGAGCTTAAGCTGCTACACATCTGGTGTGAGGGGTATTCTGATGCTTGTAATGATGAAAGACTAGGCTACTCAAATTACATTCTATGAGCTTCTAAATGTATTGCTCTACTTATTGGAAATGCTCCCGTTTGGCTGTGTTAGCACAAGAACAGTAGTACATTCCCTTGCTTAAATAGGATGCTTATTCCATGACACAAAGCTTTTACTAATTGATCTTTTTTACATCTACAATTTTGTAGATGATCCTAAGTAACTCGTAAATCTGAAAACCAGAAATCAAAAGTAATAAAGTGACTGATGCTTTTTTCTTTTTTTAAGTAACAACATAATTATTTGTAGTCCTTCCACCTGAATTTAACTAGCTCCAAACAAGCCTGTTACCTTCTTTGAACTACAGTACAGAAAGTCCTCCTTGGACTAACGCATCTGTAAACTTTCTATGAAACAGTCTATTCAAATGAAAGTAGACAAGTTTTCCAAATGTTAGACTCACAGCTGCATTCACAGTAGAGCATTCATATGATTTAGAAACAAAATTTAAGGTTTCAGTACTCCTATGCACTTAATTAGTAAATTTTCATACTTACCACCTCTTTCCAACTCCATCACCATCTGGGGACCGTGTATAGGTGATCTTAAACTCTATGTCAGGTACAAGCTGCATAGCTAGACGATAAAACTTGATGGCTGAAAATAAAGTTTTAATATTTAAACATGTCTGATGCCTATACTAGCTTACCAAAGCAAAGATTTTTTTTCAGAGGGATGGCTTCAGCTAAAAGCACTAAAAAGGTAGAAAATGTCTTTGCCTCATAAATCTTATTTAGTCTAAACTGATTAGGTTTAAATTCAATACAGAAGAGAGGCACATTAAGCACCTATTTTCAAAACTAAAAACTTCACGTACTCTTTCAGAACAAAGAGCTCTCTCAGATGTGTTTCAGCTTTTACAGATTCACCTTAACTACTAGAAACTCAATTATGGAGTACAACATTTTACATTAAAACATTACAAAGTCCTGATTTTGTCTGTTGCCCAGTACCTACAAAGCTTTCTCAACAAGCCATAAAGATTTTAGGCATTATATATTATGTTATATTATATTATGGCAGAAGTAACCATGAGGAATATGAAAGCAAATTTGAAAGATGATGCAGATACCTTAGAATGCCAGTATAGTAGAGACATACACAACATCATAAAGGTGAGAAAGATCAACAAAATATTGTTGTAATTTTAAAACTTGAACAACAGGCGCAAAACAAGTAAATTTTACAGTGGCGAAACCCTGGAAACTACAGAAGGCACAGAAGCAAGCCACTCAAAACACTGAGGGTGAGGAACCTGACTGGAGAAAAGCAGCCTTTTCAAAAAGCTGTGTAGCGAGCACAAGACTATGCAGCGTGAAGGAAAAACTGAGAGATCAGGTTTCTTCTAGGCATGCAGAGAAAGTACTTCTGCCTTTAACACTCCAAAAATGCTACAAACGCTGAGTGCAGAAACAGGCCCAGGAAAATCACCCTGTGGGAATGAGCTGTTATTTAAGCTGCAGAATGTCCTTCTTCTAAGTTAACTCTGTGGATCCTTCTTAATTTAACTGGGTTCACTGTACGTACATTCAGCCTGTTGTAATACTGGTATTAAGACCATACATGTATTTATACGTCTCTTTGTATTCCCACATGGCGATACCAAGAGGGTAACCCTCCCTCAGTTTGGACCCTTAAAAACAAAACCCAAAATAAAAGTCAGTGAGCATGGAGCTCAGAATTTGACACATCAAGTCTGAGAAGCCTAAGTTTGGGGCAAGTAAATGTTCTTATTTCCTTGAGTTCATGTCAGGGCCAGTGACTGGCAAGTAGTATCCTTTGGCTGGTGAGGATGAGGAATACCAGCAGCCAGCTAAATAGAGATCAGTCTCAACTTTAGCATTTAAGCAGCAAGGCCTGTACTGTATTTAAAACATGAACAAGCTGCTGCACATAACTGTCTCACAAATGTCAGGTATCGGCAGATTTCAGAAGCAGGCTGAAATGACACTCGGATTCTGGTGACCTGGGCCAGGTCAGCAGGTCAAAAGCGTGGTCTGAAAACAATGTCCCAACATGTGCTCAGTAATATATCTGTGTCCAGTGTAAGACCTGGTTTCTAAGGATGTAGATGTATGCGTAGAAACAGTTTAGTTTTGTTTCTCTAAGTCTCAAATCAAATTTAGCTGAGAAAGAATGGATTCATATTCATGCCAACAGATGCCTAAAACACCTTTGCAAATGCAACTCCATTACATGTTACTACTTCTCTGCTGCTATGTTTAACATACAAGGAGCACACTCAAGCAGACGAAGCTATAGCTTTCATTTTATATACACAATGCTTAAATAGACTGCCTTCCTCGCATATTTTGTTTTTATTTACTTGGAAACTGTTGGTATGAAAGAACCTTCACAACCTACTGTGTGATATCCTACATGGTAGATTGCGTATCACATTTAGTTGTCTTTTTTTTACCGCGCATTTGCTTCTATACCCAACACACAAAACAGGTTAGCCTAAAGTAATCTTGCCCTGTAAAAACACGTAACAAATTAGAACCTGAACCAATTTTATTACCTACTGAGGACTCTTATTCCTCTCAGTTCATTTGAGATCCCATTGCCAAGAAGAAATTTTGTAATCAACAGGTGGGTGAGTTCAGGGGCTTCCAGAGTACTCTCAGTCTTGCATATCTTGACATATTTTGCACCTGCACTTAATCGAGGTGGCCAAAACCTCTAGTGGATGAGCAGGATGGCACATATATTCTGTGTTGCCTTTTTTTTTTCATGAAAGAAATAGAAAAACGCTATCTGCGCTACTGACCTACAGGACTTGAAGTTAGGACAGGTTTCTTACTCTATATGTTCTGAAAACTAAGTATGAGGAAGAAAATTTTGAATTTCCATCTTTACTAGTGTTGACAGCAAGAGTGCAAGCAAGCTAAGGATCTTAAATATTTATGGCAAACCTCATAAAATAAGACTACCAAATTTAAACATTCACTTCAGGAATTCTTAAAGAAGCTATCTTAGCATGCTGTGTAAATTAAAAAAAAAAAAAAAACAAAACCAAAACCCAAACAATGAAACATTCCACAGATTAAGTAGTTCTGTTCAAAGAGGGATGAAGAAAACTGCGAACACAGGAAATATAGTATATTGCCTTGATTAATTACTATCCTTATTTCATGTTACAGAAGTCATATAAAGAAGCACGCTATACGAAAAAGCAATACAGTGCTTCATTAAATTGGTAGGTTCCAAAATACTGTCATTTTGTCCAAAAGCTAGGAATTCTTTCCTTGATCTCACTTTAGCTTCACCTTATCCTTAGAACTGTGATATGATGGTTCCTTTTATAGCAAGTTTGTTTGCTTATTCAAATAATTGAGCCTGTAAATGCCTATTAGCCTGCAGTTTAAGTTCACTGGCATCATGCAGTCTTGCACATAAATCAGTGTTAAATTCCTCTGCAACAAGGGTGTGCATTGCAGACTTCCATATTACCTTCATAAAGGGCCCCATTTTGTTCTTCTTCCACTGCCTTCAGGAAAAGCTCTTTTGCCTGCACAATAAATTACACAGAACACTCCTTAAATTCCTTACAAATACAAACGCATTGTCATTTAAGAATTATTTTTCACTGTAACTACTGTACCCTATGAAGGAGATGAATAAAGTAATTCCATAAGTAAGAGTGAGAAGATATATTCGCGTTCTACAAGCCATAACTGAAATCCTCTATCAACAAACTATCCACGGTCCTGCTGCTCACCCTTTACTTACAGTCCTTCAGAAAGCAGATGAGGAAGGTGACACAAAGCCAAGCATAAAAACTAGAAAAATCAGTGTAGGATTATGGAAAGACATCAGTATGAAGATAATAGGTTAATCACCTCTGTTGTTTCTCTAGATTTAATTCAGCATTAGCTTTTAGGACAGTTACCTTTTCCTCTTTTGCTAGCTCCTGTTTCCCTCTGGCATCTACAGACTTTACTCCAGGTCCTCTTGAAGATGCTCTGCCGTGCAGAGGTTCCAACCCACCAGAACTCACACCTGGGGCAAGCTCAAACATCCACTGAGCTCTGAACATCTGGAGCTCTGCCTAAAAAATCCGATTAATTCTGATTTAGTATCACATATTCAGACGGTACATCTTCTGAGGAGAAATTATACAGTACAAACACAAAAAATAATTTCAAAATTATGCTTTATACTTCCAAGTCTTAAATTATTTCAGTGAGTTCAGACAGAGAGAGATAGCAATTGTTTTATAGTGATTTTTTTTTTAAAAATGCACAAGTACCTGTTCAATCTCATTCAATAACATAAGTGCTTTCATCTGGACTATTCAAAAATTATGTTTCAAGAAGTGGTTGTTAGTACTACGGTTATGACCTAAGACTCCATAGAAAAGTATTCTTTCTGGACATGATGTTTGTTCTTGTTTATGCAGCGTTATCTTAAGCAAGAAGTCGATTAGCTCTTGAAATTAAAATTTAGAAAACATTATTTTTGTACACAAGCATACTAAGCTTTATAACAATCAAGTTTGTCATTTATATAATATACAAATAAGACCTTACACTCCTTTCTCTTTTAAAAAGAAAGGACTATGCTCTGTGAAACAAGACAAGTTCTAATTCCTGCCATGCATTTTTTCAGCATCTTTGAAGTTACACTTGTCTCTTGCAGTCATCACCACTTCTAGTGAGCAACTACACAGAAATCTAGTATTGTAAGAGAACACACTTTTCTATTAGACTGCTTTTATCAACTTTCTGCTCTGGAGGAGAGCGACAACTTAAATTGGAATTTGATCCATACAGAAACTGCTGTCCAATTTCTACAGTTCTTCAAAGAAATTACAAATCTGCCACAAACTTTCTTTTCATCTACACAGATAACTGAAGATTGAATTTGATACTTGGAACACAATGCAAAAATTATCTATTTCACTTTTGGAGGGGCAGACAGATTAAGTGTGGCAGATTGACAAATGTGTGGTAACTAAAGGAGCATAAGCAATGCAGCTTGAATCACAGAAGTACTATATTTGTAAAAAAAACACTAGCATGAGAGACACACCTGAAGATTTGCTTCACCGGATCTTTCATTGTCATCGGTTCTTACCAAATCGGAGTGACAATCTTCTTCAGCTTCTGCCTAGTAGAGAGCAGTCAGACGTGATTATAGAGTCTGCATAAGTCCCTACAGCACATTCACAAAGCACAGCTGTCATGGACACACGTTAAAAAAAATTTAAGCATACTCCCCTTTTCCCCATCCTACCCCACAGATCAATCTTCATTAATGATAAAAATTAATCTTAAAATTACTGGTATTGTTTGCACTTCCCTATTAACCCAATGAAATTTTGCATCTCAGTCACATCAATCCAACACAGATTAGTGATGTACCACTTGAGGGCTTACATGCATCAGTACACTGCCATAATACTCTGTGTCTAAGTCAAAGGACAGAATCAAAGCTTCAATACTAAACAATAGTGTGTTTCAGACAAGAAACTAAAATGTAATCATGACCTTCTCACTGCAAAGAAAAGTGGTAGTTTTCATTTGTTTAATATTTACAAAAGCACAAAACGACTAATGCTTTGAGTAACAATAGATACTTTATGAAAATTATGGGACAATATGGGCAATCTAAAACCGACATGCAAAACTAAACAAGAAACATTGGAAAAGAAAATAAAAAGCTAGCACGAGAGCTTGGGCAGCTGGTTTTATCTACAGTACTGCTGTGAAACAGGTTAAACAAGTAAGATCTTAAATAAGACCTTTAACTGTACTTAACAGGGCTCGACATAGGAGTTAGCTAATGTAAGAGCAAAACATTGAAAGAAGCAAACAAATTCTCGCTGTCAAATATACTGAGATTTATGGAATCTGTACTAAAACAAAGGAAAACTAATTCTGGGCATCAATGACAAGCCACTGCAATGACGAGAGCAGCAAGACACCAGTAAGGGGGGGAAAAAAAAACCCAACAAAGACTAAGAAGTTTATTTAAAGTTCTTCCTGCAGGTGAAGCATCTCAGTTTCTCTATTATTCTGTGCTGAAATTCACATCTATAGTTCTGCAAGTACATAATGCAAAGTGAGATTATAAGAAGGTAAACCTGGCATTAAGATTACCACAGCTACTTACAGAAGTTTTGTTCCCCACTCCTTCTTATTGTAGATAATGCTCAAAGACTTCAAGTGACATTCTGTCAGTGAGATTCTCCCGAGTTCTCTTAAAGAAATCTCTACCTCCTGCACAATCAAAGTGCAGAAATCAAAGCACTCTTGTATTCAGAATATTTGTAAAATTTTTATAGCATCTGGAAGTTCATGATCAAACTACAGAATACTGGCAAACCTGATGGGAAGACAACGTTTAAGTAAATAGATATAGCACCTGTTTCGACACTCTAAGGCTGTACGCTTTTAATTTCTCAGGGGAGAAAACAGCTAAGCCAGAATGCTCCAAAGCACTAGCAGCATTAAATCTGAGCAAGGAGTAAATAACTTAAAAATTTCATGGTTTTTGATTCCAGAATTTGATTGCAGGCAGTTAATGTCCTGTGAGTTACAGCAGTCCTATCACGTTATTTTAGCATCCAGGGATGACGTCTATGCTGGCCAAATGGAGATAGCCTAGGAATAAGCTAGGACTGAAATGGATGTCTGTAAGTGCATTATTATGGCACTGGGCTGACACAAATCAGGCCTACCTCTGCCCGCGCAACGTGCAAGGCTTCTGGTTTGCAGCTGAATTATGCACAGTCAGCTCTCAGCCTGGGCAGAATAAGCCTGGTTTTATCTGCGAAATGCAGAAACTAGGAATTTCTAAACTAAATCAACACACTATCTTCTTATGCATAAAGGCACGCCCATTAAAACCTTTAACTAACTGTAAATAAACTAATTTAAGAGTAAGAGTTAAAAATATTTAGAGGGTTATGAAGCTGGCTGAAGTTTATCTCATGTTCAAACCATTTTTGTTTCAGTAATCTGTTCCAGAGTCTTGATTTTCCTCCCTCATGTCTATTCAACTGCCCTACTTCTCCTTCATTTCTGAGTCACAGTCAGTCACGGTTCTGGACCAACTGCTTCCAAAAAAATGTCATTCAATGCTCTTTAAAACTTAAACGTGCTCTCAATCCAAACAAAAAAATACACTGTAATATGAAGTCCACAGCCTAAAAGCTGTCAAAAAACATCACGAAGTTGACTACAAACAAAGTTTTGACTTTTGTCATTACCTCCTCTATAACGAGCACATGTCTGACCTGAAGTCTCTCATATCAAAGGCTTGTCTTCTGGCACCAGTGGCCAGTAAGTGACCATTCCTCTAAATTTACCAGTGAAGCAATTCATTCACATTGCTACTACATGGTTACCTGGACTGGAAAACTGATTGCTATTAACTACCTTTCTGCTATTTATTTGATCTGCTGAAACCCTATGGTTTTGCTAGAACAAATAAGTAAACACAGTTATCGCTGAAGCAAGGATCTCCACTAGCAGACAGCTCATGAGACCACACCTAAAGCAGGCTGCAACTTGTAAAAACTGGCTCCTCGGCCCCACTCTGACAATCTACTTATGACTACTTAAGTTGTAGTTACAGTTTCTGAGGTTCACAGAACATTGTACTGTAACTGCTACTTAGCGGATAAATCTAGCCAGTTCATCTTTATGCTGCTGGCCTTCCTCCCGCTACAAGTCAGCTGTCATATGGAACAGCGACTTTATCCTGCCTGCAAGTGAGACGTCCTCAGTGTGTACTGATGGGCTCAAATAACCTTACATGAGAAAAGTGGTAGCCAGGCAAGCCACCAAAAGGTCAACGTGTCATAAGCAAACATCTGAATTAGACCACAAGCTGTAAAAAGACAGCTGAGTAGATTTGATTCCGACTTGTTTGCAAAGCTTTAGAAATCATGTGCCAAACACAAAACTACTTTATTGGCAGAGCTCAGTTTTGTTTTGCAATCAATGATTGCATGCTGATTTCCGCAGAGCACAATAATCACTTACTAAACAATCTGGTAACGTCAAGTCCTTTAATAGTTCAGGTCTTTGTTTCACCAAAATAAAGCCAAGATCAGAAACAGTTCAAACCTGACCGTCACCAGTTGAACAGGGCCACATGTGAATTGTACAGAACTAAGGGAGAAGCAAGCACGACATAGTGATAGACCAATGGCTAACATTGTTCTTAGCTTTACAAGAAAACGAGGAAGTCGCTCCACTTTTCTGTCAATGTGGTAGAAGCAGCATTGTGTTCAAAAATAAGAGGTTAAATCACAGTGGTAAGGTGTTTTAAGAGCCCCCGAATGACAGAAATGGTTTAACTTTGAATGAACAAGTTGTCATCATGGATACTTGAATCCATGTTGAGGTGCAGTCAGAAAAGCAATACTGAACCAAGTAATATTTCTGATATTAAAATCACAAACTCAAGAAGCAGAGTGCCCGGCCCACGGAGCTGTTTAAATTACCACGGGGCTTCACGCCGTCTGTTTTTTGAGGGGAGACAGGCAGGGCACGCTCGTCTGTAACGGCACAGTTCAGGTGTTTCTACGGACAGCCAGACCGCTCCTGAATCAAGCAGCCCCACTCGCCAGCCCAAAATCCTCTGCGGAAGGCGGCCGTGTCCCTGTGCGGCGCAGCTGCCCGGGGCGGGATCACGGCCAGGATCACGGCACACTTCCCAAGGACATCACCCGGTGCCTGGCGGCCGCCGGCAGCGCAGAGGGGGGCTCGGCAGCAGCACGGCTCGGCGGGCCGCTCCTCCCGCCCCCGGGCCCGCCTCCCCGCGGGGCGCCCGGTGCCTCGCCCCCCGCCCCGCCCCAGGCCGCACTGCAGCGGGGAGCACGGCACGGCCGGCCCGGGCCCGCTCACCATGCTGCCGACGCTCGGGCGGCGCTCTCCCGTCCCGGGGGTCTCTGCCCCCCCCGCGCTCGGTCCGTGTGTCCTCCCCGCGGGGGGAAATTAGCAGAGTTCTCGGTCGGAGAAGCGCACCACGCAGCGGGAGTAACTGCGGGCCCTGCGTACGGCAGCCATCTTCCCGGCGAGTGAGGGGCAGGCGGGCCGGGAGCAGCGGAGAAGCGCGACCAGACAAACCCGCGAGGTCAGAGCGCCGCCTGACGCACGGGCCGCTCTGAGGCGCGGCCGCCGGCCACGGGCACTACCCGCCCCAGGGCGCTCCGCGGCGCCGCGGCCGCTGCCTGCTGGGAAACGTAGTCCCCGGGAGACGCCCCGCGGGCTGCGGCGGCGGGCGAGCGGCGCTTGCCCCGGCCAGTCGCGCCCGGCGGCGGGGCAGAGGCTGCCGGGAGCCGTAGTCGTCCCCCCCCGCCCCGGGCGGCCGCCGCCGCCGCCCCGGGGCACCTCGCGGGGCCGCTGCGCTTGAGGCCCGGCCCCGGCCCGCCGGCGCGGCGCCGCGTGAGGAGGCGCCGGGCTCGGTGTGGGAGCCGCCGTTTCCGCCGTGCCCTGGTTACCGACAGATTAAAGCCCGGGTAACGAAGGAGCGGTTCGTAGCGCGGGTGCGTGGGGAGCGACGCTGTGTGAGTCCCACGGGCCCTGCCCGTCCCCCGCCCCGTGCAGGGAACGGAGCCGCCGAGCGCTGGCCGTGCGCCTCATCGGGCTTTCTAAAATGGGGCTAAAACAGTTTTTTAAATCTGCGTTACAATTTTGTTGTTCTAGAAGAAAGCCTTGGGGTTTGGACTAGATGACCTCGAGGGGTCCCTTCCAACCCCAAACATTGTATGATTCAGCCTAAGAAACGTAAAGGCCGGCCCCTGTTGACCCTGCTTGGGGGGGGGGGGGGGGGGAGGAGGGCAGGCCTGGGTGTCCAGGATTCTGGGATTTGCCTTCGCGCCGTTTCGAAGGAAGGAGCTGTGGGGCCGGAGTCCCGAGTCAGCAAGGCCGCCTCGCCCCGTCCCGCTGCCCCCGGGGAGTTAGTCTCTGCCTTACGCTTAAAACCTACACGGAGAAGCGTGGAGGGCAGCTGGGAGTTACCGAATCGTTGTTACAGCCACATCCGATCATCAGTTGCTTCAGGCCAATGCCTTTGTTGTTCCTCGTGTCCCTTTTTCTGACACCCCACACCCCCCCGCCCGCCCCCGTGGTGACCGGGCCCCGCTGGAGCCGGGGAGCGCTGGTGGTGCTCCGTTGAGGAGGGCTGGGCAGCAGGGGTTAACGTGTCGATGTTCTCGCCGTTTGATCAAAATCTGGTATTTCGGCGTTCCTGTTTTGTTACTTAAAACTCCTCGCGGGGATGTGCGAGGCGCCAGTCATCAGGGGATTTTCGTTATTCGGTTTTAATTACGCTAAAACCCAGCTCAGCCGTAATCCCCTCTCTGGCAGCGGCGGTGCCGGGGGATCGGGCCGAGCTCCTCCGCCGTCCCCTGCCTCTCCCCCCGACAGCCGCCCGCGGGTGAGGGGGCTCCCGACCCCCGCCCGGGGCTGAGGCCCGCCGGCCCTCGCTGCCCGCCCTCCCGCGAGGGCCGGCCTAGCGGCGCGCTCGGCCGCCGCCGTGGGCCGCAGCTCGTCCGGGGCGGCGCAGGCTGCGCGGGAGGGCGGCGGAGCCGGAGCGCCGCCATTAGCGGCCTCTCGCGCGGCCCCCGCCGGCCGGGGCTGGGCTGCACCGTGTCCGCGGGGCCGGCCGCGCCCGCGGCGGGAGGGGGGAGAGGCTCTTTCCGGGAAAGCGACCGACTGGAGCGGGGTTACTGGCGTGTGTCGGGGCCGGGGCTGGGAACGGGTCACCGCCTCGGGGCGGAAGGCCGAGCGGGAGCCCGACCTGGCCTGCCGCAGCGCACGGGGGGGGGGGGCGCGGCTTGCCGCCCCGCCATCCCACAGGCGCCCCGAGCTCTTCTGCTGCCCAGGGGCCCATTCCTCCCGCTGATCCTGCCTGGGTTTTCAGCCTCTGGGGCACCCCCGAAGCCTTCGCTGACAAACAGCGGCTGCTGGGGCGGCATCGATTTAAACCCGCGGCTTCCAGCCACGCCTTTCTCTGTGCCTCCTGCTAGTAACACCTTCAGGTTCTTGCCAAAGCACAGAACGAATTTTAAAAGGCGCTTGCTGATTGTTTACGGTTTGCGTTTCTCAGTTTTGGCAGGGAGTGAGCCGGTTTCGCTTTCAGTTCTGGGCGCTGCAGCCCTTCAAACGGGAGAGGATAGTTACGCTAAAAGCATACATAAGCGAAATCGTAAGTGTGAGTTGGGGTCAGAAAGTCGTGTTGATACATTATAAATTAGGCTTGCTTCTCAAGGGGCCTTGCTGGTTGATTTCTGTGGGAAGAAAATGTTTATAGGTGAGGTCGAGTCTAAATAGTCTTACAATATGGTAAAAATAAGGCTTTGGGGTTTTTCTGTTTGGTACCAACACTTTCACTCCAAGACAGTCTTGTCGTTTGTATTTACATCTTCTAACAATGTGAATTTGCCTAGATTGTAGCTCTAGGCCAGAATCTAGACTAGGTGACACACGTTGTAGCTCTACAAACTGCTTCTCAGAGACTGGTGCTCTTTTCAGTGGCTTCAATGGGACTCAGGTGAAACAGTCTGCAGGCTAAGGTTTAGTTTATTCCAGTAGTTGAAAGTGAGAGATAGCAGAAGTTGTTAAGGACAGAATATAAATCTTGCAAAGTAAAATAGATTTTTAAAAACAACTTCACTATTAAGCTCAACAAGAAGTGGTACTGATTTAATTAACCAAAGAAGACTTTATTTAGGTTTTGTTCAGTGGATTTTTGTACAGGTGGATTTGTGCTGCCATAGGAGCCATGTTAACTTCTGTGCCTCCTGGCATGTTTTTTTTAACATGCATTCCTCACTGAAATCCCTACTTTATGACACTTTTTTCTTCTCTAGGTTCTTTGCCTCCCCTTTATGCCCAAAAATGTTTCAGTTCATTTGTCTGTTTTGGTCACGTTCAGCAGCAGAGCTGGAATCACAAAGATTATTTCTTACAAGTTTTGTGAAAATCAGTGGCTGTGGAAGGGAGAGTGGCTTAAATTAGTATCTCCAGTAAGGAACAGGCAGTTATGTTCACCACTTCAGCTATTCAAGAGACATCAGGCAAACGATCCATCCATGACAGCCATTGGTGATCACTGCTAGCAATGACGTGTGCTAGCAGTGTTATGCATCTTTTGGTTTGCTGTGGTTGTGAAACATGAGGCAAAGATGCACCTCCACTCTGCAGTTACAGTCCCCTGGAAAGGGATGTGTGAATGGTAAGCCAGGGGCAACGTGATGGTCTGTGAATTGTAAGCCATTGCATCTGTTATGATTACAACTTCAGAAATCTGTCATTAGGGGAGTACGTGCTGAAAATCCACAAGTCCCATCTGTTTCGCTTTCAAGTTACTGTATAAAATTATCTGGTTGGATACTAACAAATACTACATTTTCAGACTAGGAAAGCATGCGAGGCTTTATCATTGTTTGAAATTTTGGCCAAGGATTTGAATAAAAGCCTGGAAGCCAGGGCTTCTGAGTTGCCATCCAGTCATTGACCAGCTGGAGTAACCAAAGCTTTTTAACCTGGATGCAGAACATTGCCTAAACATAGCATTTATGCTATGCAGGTGCACAACCTGAAAACCAGCCAAAAAGAAACTGGTACTCCTAAGTCCTGGTCTTACGGGCAGGCTTTGTGTTCCTTGGCAAGTAGTACAAAATGTGGGATTAGGTCTCTTAAGTTGTGGTTCTCTGTAGTATTGTGTGGAGAGAAACGGGTACTGCTAGAGGGCAATTCTTCCTGCCTGTCTGAGATGCTACCCAGTGTCTAAGACAGTGTTAGAGACATACTGTTTATTTTTCATACACAATGTGTAAAGTTGTCAAAAGGTATATTAACATGATATTTCCTAATTTTTGTTTGTTTATTCCTGTGTCAGTGTTAGTGGGACTAATAGGCTTAGAAGACTGAAAACAAAGGATCTTCACAACATCCTGCATCTAGATTGTGGCTCTGCACTGATGTCAGTTCGGAGTTCAAGCAATATAATCCCATTACTTTTAAAATCATAATTTCGTTTTATGAAATAAAGCAAGATGGAGGAGAGATTTAAGGCTGCTACAAAAAAAAAAATGTGTAAATGTGGTTCAAATGCAGGCTACAGAAGGCGAAAGTCACCAGCCATGAATACTGCTGTCCTCTTAGAGTTGGAGAAAAAGAGAATGCCAGAACCAAACCCTCATTGCAGGGGAATTCTGTTTTATTCCAAATGTATGGTTAATTTACATAGACTAGATCACATTTGTTCTAAACTGAAGTGTAGGGAATACTAGCAGCAACTAGATTAAATGAGGGAATAAGAACTTTTTTTGCTTTGTTATCTAACGTTCGGTTCTTCATGCAGTGTCAGGACAAAAGCTCAGATAGGTAATCTGATGTAGCCACTACTTCTAGAGACTGATTCATGCTTAAGGCTACTGTAGTAAATACATATGGTCTTATCTGATGTGAAGATAATATTCTTCCTCTGAAGACTGTTTAAGGGAATACATATGGCTATATCTCTAGCATAGGACCTCATGGAAAGTCAGAAAATTGGTTTGTTTTAACTGATGGCAGTACGACTTGTGAGGTGGTGACTCAGATGTCTGACAATTTGGCTAGAACAGATTCCCTCCTATCTTACTGTAATGCTTCATTTTTCTGATAGCAAACTATTTTCTCCAAGCAATGAGACTTTATCCTCTGCTTTTTGTAATAGTTTCTCCCATTAGGGCTGCCTGTAAGCCTGCTGTAAAGTACCTGTAGCTTTAGCGTAAGAGCAGATTTGGGGAACATACCCAGTTATGTCCAGATACAGGCTGGCCCTTTCTGGTGAGAGACCAAGTGTTTGTGTATAGCTTGCAAAGAATATCTCTTGGAGGAGAATGAAGTCTGCAAACAAGCAATCTTGGAAGGGTACAGAAATCAAACGGATTATGTTCTGTGCTTTCAGACCAAAGGCTAAGTCTTGAAAACATGATTCCTGCAACTGTTCACATTGTCCTGAGTGCTCTATATTTATGCTGCCACAGAAAGAACTGGTTACACTCGGAGGAGAAACACTAGAAACACTAAGGACTGAAATGCGCTTGCAGCTAAAGTATCCTCATCATGAATAGGTACACAACTATCAGACAGCTTGGTGATGGGACCTACGGCTCTGTCCTCCTAGGGAGAAGCATTGAATCTGGAGAGCTAATAGCCATTAAAAAGTAAGTATTTTCATTTGTTACTTAACAGTGGATGGTCCATATTTTTCCATTCTGTGGTCTGCATCACTTGGTCATGCTGGTTTGAGTACTTCACATTCCACACAACATTTGTATTTGGAGTTGTATTGGGGCAGCACGCAGAGCTCAAGTTCCCTGTATCCTTCAAAGTCCCAGCAGAAGATAAGCAAGGGTGAGATATATAGGGTTATTGTAACAGTGGTCTGTTACTATGTGCAGTCAAACATGTATTATGTATATTAGAGTATTCTGCAGTGCTGCTTTGGAATCTGCAGCCCCTTCCCTGCTGCTTTCAGAAAACATACATTTCATGGTCTTATTTCCAGTGTAATGTTAATACTGCAGTGATACACAATGGACCTTATTGTCCATTATCTGTATCTTTATATGCTATTATGTAGTGGTCTTTTCAGCTTAAGATTTTCTTGAGAAATCCACTTGATTTTGTCTGCCGCTTCAGCAGTGACCTCAGTTTGTAAATGGCTTATTTGTCCTAGTTGTGGTAAGAGACAGCTGTAAAGCATTGCAGGCACCTTCCTGAAATACTGACCATGACCCAGGGACATACTTGTCAAAAGAGCTTTCAGTACAATGCTGTTTTGTATGAGCAGTCAATAGTTGGCTTTAGCAACTTTCTAAGTCCTCTGTGCTGAGTGTATTTTTCCTGTATCAAACCTTGCCAGAGGCACCTTTGATTTTCATTTTGCAACATGGTAGAAGCTAAAACATTTCAGAACAAACCAGAAGATGGTACTCTCTTAGCTTACACATTAATGCCAATTTGTTGTTAAGAACAGAAAATGGCCTGGTGGCTGAACACACAAGATGGTAACTACAAAAACACTGCTTAAACAAAAAAAATAATACAGACCCCTTCAAGAAATAAAGTGCTCTTAGTTCTTAAACTATTACAAGAGCTGATTTCAAACTGGAAACTTACTGCAATAATAAGTAATACCGAATTACTATTAAAGTCTGACAAAGACTCAGATCTTCAAAGGATGCCTAACTCTCTGAATTCAGACTTTAAGCAGTTGGGTATTTTTGTAAGTTTAATCTATGCTCGTGTGTGTGTGTGTGTGTGTACATGCGAGCCTTTGTCCTGTTGGTCCTAAAGCATAGAGTTATGTGTGAAAGAACTAGTCGTAATCAAAATGCATATGAACAAATAGGACCATATGTTACACACAAATACAATGTTCAGAGTTATATTCTGGCTTAGGAGAAAGCAGATCTGCCACGCAGTTTGTTTCTGTTAGAGCAGAGTTGCTTATAAGCTTGAATGGAAAGGCAGAATTCAGAAAGCAGTTGGCCTGATAGATGCAACTTGCAAGGGAGAGAGAAACATGGGGAGCAGTGGACACTGAAAAATGAAGAAATACAACTTAGAGGGGAAAGTTATTGAAATTACAGAGAAATCAATATATAGAGAAAAGGAGCAAGAAGAATATGGTAAAATTGGAGACCCAGTGAAGTGATTTAATTTCGTCTTCAATAGATTTGCTTCAAAATTTAGTCTTTGTTCATAACTGTTGTAACGCTTGTCTTTTTTACAGTTAGACTCTACTCCACCATATTGTATACTGGAAAGAAAAATAGCAGGCCCTGACTTGTTGAAGGCTCTGAAATTTTTGCAGCAAGATATATATATAAAGGCAATCTTGTCTAATAGTAATGCTTTTAAATTCTATTAGAGTGTACCTTGTCTAGAGATGTAAAGTTTTTTGACAAAGGAGATAGCATGTTATTTTTTGATGGAAAAACCGAATTGTTAAGATGTAATGAGACCTAAGGGTCTAAGACCAGCTGATGTTGACCATGTATTAACTTTTTTTTCCCCTCTACTATTGTAGAATGAAGAGAAAGTTTTATTCCTGGGAGGAATGCATGAACCTTCGAGAGGTTAAGGTACTGGTTTCATTCAGTAGTTGACTTTAAATTAGACAATCCCTGTCACATAACATCAAATTCTTTCCACCACTTTTATCAAAAACTGCCCTCAATCTGAGCTGTGGCATACGGCATTACAGTTCTGTTTCCTGGCTCTGCATTTGAACGGCATGTCTGTAGTCTTCTGAAAGTTCTTATTAAAATTCTGTAGTCTTACCAAAAAATCATTTGGTTGTAGAGAGCTGCTTCCTCCTTGCAGTGAGTGGTGAGTGAGTATCACAGAACCTGGAGCTGATTGGTGTTTGTTTTTCAGAGCTTGAGAACACATGATCTTTGCTCAGCAGTAACCTTTGCACACACAGTTGTTTCTGGATAGTTGGTTTGGGTACAGTTGGCAGGAAATTATGACACCAGAAAGCTTTAGGGGTATGTTCTAAGGACTTCCCTTAATTTTTAAGCTTTGCTATCACTTTTGCAAACATGCAGAAAGCCTAGGTCACTTTTCTTACAGTACCACATATTGGTACTGTGTTGCTACAGCAAGAATGAATGTAGAATACACTGAAAATCTAAAAAGAAAGGAGAATGAAGACGCAACTATGCTGGTTTTGGCTGGGATAGAGTTAATTTTCTTCGTAGTAGCTGGTATGGGGCTGTGTTTTGGATTTGTGCTGAAAACAGTGTTGATAACACAGGAATGTTTTAGTTACTGCTGAGCAGGGCTTGCACAACCTCAAGCCTTCTCTGTTTCTTACACTTCCCCACCAGCGAGTAGGCTGGGGCTGGGCAAGAGGCTAGGAGGGGACAGAGCCAGGTCAGCTGACCCCAACTGACCAAAGGGGTATTCCACACAACATTGTGCTCGGTAGTAAAAGTTGGGGGAAGAAGAAGGAAGGGGGGGACATTCTGAGTGATGGCATTTGTCTTCCTAAGTCACTGTTATGCGTGATGGAGCCCTGCTTTCCTGGAGGTGCCTGATCACCTGTCTGCTGATGGGAAGCGGGGAATGAATTCCTTGTTTTGCTTTGCTTGCATGCGCAGCTTTTGCTTTACCTATTAAACTGTCAGTATCTCAACTGATGAGTTTTCTCACTTTCTGCCCTTCTTACTCTCACACCCATCCCACTGTGGGGGGTGAGTGAGCTCAGCTTCCCACCGGGTTAATCCACAATACCAAGGAAGAATTTCCAGGGTTATATTTGGTCCTGAGTCTAACCTGACTATTGCCAGTGCAAGTACAAGAGTATGAACTCTGCCAGTAGGAAGTTACTTACAGAGAAAATGCAATTGTTCTGGTGCCTACTGTGATGCCAGATAACTGGCTGTTGAATGACCAGCACATTAAATTGATATGTATACTGTATATCTGGTAATGCTTGTCTTTGGTCTCAGAGCTGTCTGATTATTTAAAATATTGAAGAATTTTTGAAGCCAAGTCTGCATCAGTGAAATAGTTTTTTTTTTTTTCATTAGAATAAGACCCTTGTAAAATCCTGTTTGTATTTTCTTTTTCTAGTCTTTGAAGAAATTAAACCATGCCAATGTAGTAAAGCTGAAAGAAGTCATCAGGGAAAATGATCATCTGTATTTTGTGTTTGAATACATGAAGGAAAATCTTTATCAGTTAATGAAAGAAAGGTATGTTAACAGTATCTCCCATTCCTGATATAAATTAATTACTTGCATAATGTGCTTTTAACAGCCCTGTTACTTTTCAAAGGACTTTGGATCATTTGTTTCAGCTTAGATCACTATGGCTTAAAGCTGTGTGCTGCAGTAGGAGCTTTGGCTGTCACCTTTGGGCATATCCCAAACAGTTTGGTGAGAGTTTCCAGTCTCTTCTCAGATTAGCCTAGCAGATAAGTAGGGCACCCTTTTGAGAGTTAGGAGCTGTGGACTTTCAACAGCCCTCATGCTGAGGAAGAACTGAACCTAGAACTTTTGATTTCCACATAAGTACTCCAACCAGCAATGCTTTTTTCTATTAGGGGGTGGTATTGCCACCTCTTCTGTTATGGCTTCCTCAAATAAATGAATAAATAAAATGTGGTTGAAATGGTAATCACAAGGGGTCAAATTCTGGATTGCTTCTAGGAATTATTTTTTTCCTTGCAATTTGAACTGACATGTCCAAAGACTGCCTGGTTGGTTTGTCAGCATTCTCAAAATCTAGCTTCTTGATATTTGCTGGAGCATTAATAAAGTCTTCATTTTAGCCTTTGGCCCATGATAGCATCCTCCAGAGGGCAATTTGGGGCAAAACAGCTCCCCGTTTTGAATTGGAGAAGGCCATTTTCTCTCTATGGACCATAGAATCAGCCTGGGAGATGACAGTAATCTTACTTGATTTAACAAAGTAAGGTTATTGTTATAACATCTCTGTGACTACTACATAAAATACCTTTTTAAGCATAAAAATACTTATGCATGCATGGGTATAGAAGAACTTCAGCTAAATTTGACACATATATATGGATGCTGATTTTTAATTATATGAAACGTTGAACCTTGAGAAAGTGTTTCAAGTGCATAATATACAAACCAATTAGCTTTAGGAATTTCTTAGAAATGCTTGATATATCCTACCTCCTATGAAAACAGAAAGGGCAGATGTCTAAAAATGTGCTACACATCGTGCTCTCTACAGTTTAGCTAGGCCTTGGACTGGTGAGAAATTGTATAAATCAAACCTTTAAGAATGTGATTTATTTGCTTAAGTTTTAGTTAAAATTGCCAGTCTTGCTGGAAGAGACTGTAGAGGAAATATGACTTTTTCTACTGCAATTAAAAAAAAAAAAGCAAGCGAATATGAAAAGCTGATTCTAGTAGCTGATCTCACTTCTCAAATATGTGATGGTCAGTTTTTTTGAGAAGTAATCAAGCGCAGGAATTTGAATAAGGCCCAGGCCATCTTCTTTTTTCACTGTTAGGCTCTTTCTGAATAAAATTGTCACTGATTTCCCCCTCAACCCATTTCTGCTGTGTTTTGGCATGCTCAGAGGCAGCTGGTACAGAGCTGTTTGTTCAGAATCCTCTCTTGGTAAGAGGGGCTATCATTAAACCGTCTACCATGGCTGATCTCGCCTGAATATTATGAGAAGAGTTTTCAGTGATAGCAGATGAGACTCTTTTTTCAGATAATAGAAGAGAAAGAAGTCACACATAAGCTGTTAGTTAATAACAAGGGAAAGTCAAAAGTATGGCTTGTATTTGCTCTAGAAGAGAGGCCAGAAGAATCTGTGCATGAAAAGCACTAAATTAACATGAACCCTTGCTGTCTTGAGGAGCATGCCTCATGACCTATACATGTTCAGGTTTGTGCAGTTTGGCCAGTTTTTTTCCTCCTTTTTTTTCCCCTTTTTTAATTCTCTGTCCCACATAGTCTTAACATGATGTCACATAGTCTTAGTGTATAATGTAATATGGCAGTTCTGCATATACTGTGTAAATTTTATTGGAGAAATAAACTACATAAGAGCACCTAAAATATATCTGGGGGGGTGTATTGTCATTGTTACCTGTTATCTTTGGTTCATTAAAAACTTAAGCAAATGTGTGAACTTAACGATTAATATTTATTTCTTCCCTTTTCTTTTATCTCACAGAAACAAACTGTTTCCTGAGTCTACAGTTAGGAATATTATGTATCAGATCCTGCAAGGGCTTGCATTTATCCATAAGCATGGTAGGTTCTGTTTTAGGTGTAAACATTTTGAACAAGGTAGTGTTTGTGTAAGTTTTTTAATGAGTTCACTAACAATTACTAACTTTACTAAAGGGAGTGATCAAAAGAATGGTGCTATATGAGAGATTCAGATTACTGAAAATACCTGTATTTTATAGTTGGCTGGTATTTTAGTATGGAGGTTTGCTCAGTTCCTTTTCTGTTGATTTCTACTTAAAAACAGAAAAATAGTATGATTTATTTGAAAAAAAGCTGTCACCTTTTTTGATCAATTGGCAAATGGATCACAGCCTTTCAGAATACCTTTTACTGCTGTTTAACTTACTATATATAGCTATAAAGAATGAACAATTTTGTGTCAAAACTAACTGTCTTGTTCACTGACCTGCTATGCACTAGACTGATATTTCTGCCACAATGTTGCAAATCCATAGTTACAAAGATCTGGAAATTCATGGCAAGCCTGACAGGATGGTCTTGATGGTCTTGTGGCTCACAGTGTAAGATTGTGTGTCCCAAGATTCTCTCTGCAACAGCTTTGGAAAAATCACATGAGGCTTTTTTTTCTCTTCTCTCTATTTTTCTGTTCTGCTCCTGTATGGCATAGAAATGCTTGTCACATAAACTTTTTATGTTCTTTGTCCAATCTAACAAACAAAGTTAATATAGTTATACTGGACAATGTAGACACATCCTATGTGAATGTTTTTTTCTGTTCTCTGTGGGAGCATATTCAAGGCCATAGAGAAAACTAAACATGTTGCAAGGTGTCTGAAAAGGATGATGTAGAGCTCTAGTAAGGTACTACAGAGGGAGCTGTATATAGGAAGCAGTGGTCTCAGGTGCTTGCAAGAAAGAAGCACAAGGACAAGTTTTCTAGGCTAAAGGTGGAAGTAAATTTTAGGGACAGTAGTCAGTGATATTCTAGCCCTCTTCTCATTTATATTGAAAGAGCTCTTGCCAAATGCTCATTTGTGATCAAGTTTTGCTGAATGCAGAGAGCACTAAAAAAATATGCTGAGATTCTCTGTTATGGCAATGAGTTACTGAGTATTCTGTATGGAAGAACTTCTGAAGTAATTTTTTTGGGGTCTTCATTGCAGAGTTCCCGACACAATTAGAATGAAGCTAACATTAAAATGCTGTAAAGTTTTTTTATGTTAAAGAAGTGTTTCTTGAAAGGGAGCTATCTGACCAAATGCCCTGAATTGTTATAAGATAGTCAACTTGTGTGTACTGTTCTTCACATTCTGACCAACCATTATACTGACTGGCTCTGTTGATCACATAAATCTTTGAACTCTGTGTCGTGCTATTCAAGCTTCAGCAATAAGAACTAAAGCAAAACAGTCCAGGTGGAAAATAAAGGCTGCAGCTAGGGGTGGCATTGCAATGCACATCAATATCTCATTTGAATTTTAGGGTTCTTTCACAGAGACTTGAAACCTGAGAACCTCCTTTGCATGGGACCAGAACTTGTGAAAATAGCAGACTTTGGCTTAGCCCGAGAAATCCGATCTAGACCTCCTTACACCGACTATGTATCCACAAGATGGTAAGTGCTAGTATTCACCTGCATTGTGTGAAACTTACTTTAAAGATATGAAGTATTAAATTTGTGCTGAATGTAATACCACTTTTGATGCCTCCTCTTTCTGAAACTTTTATTTAAGCTTGGCTTAATTCAAAAAGCTTCAGTTAGTGCAAGATAGTTTACAGATGGCAGCAGCACAGGAACAAATAGGGAGCCTGATATGACAGGTAGGACATGCTAGGATTGCTGCACGTGAGGAAGGCATACGAGAGCTTACAAGAGCTTAGTAGGTTTTAATTCTTCATTCTAGAAAAAAAAAAATGAAGTCTTGTGTATAGGATAGGACAGGATAGGAGCTTTTTAAGGGATGTTTGCTCTTAACAGCAAAGAATGAAGAGCTGAATGTTTTCATGTATATCTGTCTGAATTGTGTTGATTGTTGGGATTTTTTTTTCTCTCTTACAGGTACAGGGCTCCTGAAGTCCTTCTGAGATCCACCAGCTATAGTTCTCCAATAGATATTTGGGCTGTTGGTTGTATAATGGCAGAAGTTTACACACTGAGGCCTCTCTTCCCAGGCGCCAGTGAAATTGATACTATATTCAAAATTTGCCAAGTCTTGGGGACACCAAAGAAGGTAGCTAAAGTGACATTCCATACTGCAATAATACTAAAGGTGTTCTACAGTACAGAATGGCACAATAGCAGTAGGCATAAAAATAATCAATTTTCATGCTTACTGCTGTTGTATGATATTGATCTCAGATATAGTAACCTAAATTAAAACTTACTTTCTGTGAAATAAGCATTATGTAATTATGCTATAAAGCCTGACATTTAGAGGAGGAGATATAGACCCCTGAATAGCAAGTCATTAGACTGTGATTTCATTAGGTAGAAATTTCATTTTCTGTTGCATATTGCATATAAACCTATGGTTTAAGAGGCTAGAAAATGGAATCATGGCAAGAGTCCTGTCTCCTCGTTCCATTTATGCCTTTGACTTGGTCGGATGTGAAGTAAGACTTACCTCTCACCAGAGGTTTGAGGTGAAAATTTCTAGTGAAATCTTTAATATAGTCTAGAGCAAGCTGGACACAGTCTATTACTGGTAGGAGTATATACGCTAGTGTACTTAAGCACTGTGATATTTCACAGCTGAACTTTCTTTGTGATTGGGAATCTCATTCTTCCAGAACGACTGGCCTGAAGGCTACCAACTTTCAGCCTCTATGAATTTTCGCTGGCCTCAGTGTGTACCTAACAACCTAAAAACCCTCATACCTAATGCTAGCAGTGAAGCAGTGCAGCTCATGAGAGACATGCTGCAGTGGGACCCCAAAAAGCGGCCAACAGCTAGTCAGGTTTGGTTTTGTTTTCTTTTTCTATTTCTTTCACTTGATTCAGTCTTGGAACTGGATAATGGAAGAGATGGGATGTCTCTGGGGTGATTCAAGTTTTGATGGCTGAATCTGTAATGACAGGTGTGCATATTTTTGCTTATAAACTGTGTTGGATGAGTCTAAGCTGCAGTTTCCATGGGTCATACAGTACAGAAAAACTTACTGGGTGATTTAGAAAACCTTTAAAAGCAATATACTAGGGAACTAGAAGAGCGAATCTGATTTTTCAGGTGCGCTTGTGTAGCCTCAGGCTGAAAATACTGCCTGTTGCCTGTGTGTTTATGCTGTAGCAAACACAGTATGAGGAAATGATTCCTGGAAACGGGATGGAAAGAGAAGGCCAGTTTGCACATGCACACACACGAAGAGACAGCACATAATGAAACATGCCGCTAGATGCCATAGACCTGGTTGAGTATCTTCTGCAGAAAACCTTTTCCTTTTCTGCAGAAAAGTGTACAGAGGATTTGATAACTTGGTATCTGTTGAAACTTTTCTACTATAGCAGCATTATTCTCAAGTGGATTGTGCTCACTAGAATCTGGTGTTGAGAGATGGGTCTTTTATTGTTTCCCACCTCAGAAAAAAGGAAATTAAATTTGTACCATCACACAGGGCTAGGGTAAGTTAAAAACTTTGGTTTCCTAAGTTGGGTCTTAACATCTTCATTATGTTTTAGGCACTTCGGTATCCGTACTTCCAGGTTGGGCATGCCCTGGGCGTTCAGGAACTGGGGAAACAAAAGGAACTGCATAATAAATCGTCTCTACATATTAAGCCTGTCCCTCCAGCACAACCCCCTCCAAAACCTCATGCCCGCATTTCGTCAAGGCCTTTTCAACAGAGCCAGTCTTCTCAGCACTTGATGTACCCATATAAACCAGACAACTCTAGTGCTGAGCACAGTAACTACTTACAGGAGGACAAGTCTAACCAGGTTCTTCTGCCTGCAATTCACAATAAGGTTCCTCAGCAGGTAAAGGTCCATCTAGCATAAGATACACTTCCTGATAACTGCCTGATTTTTCCTTAATTGCATTTCTTCTTCTTGTTCTCTTTCAAGGTCCTTATACTTTACTAAAAGGACAGGCAATGGGAATAAAGAATAGTTGTAACTTTCTCCTAGAAACTGGTAGTTACTCTGTTGAAATCTAAATCCAATTGCTATAAAACAAGCAAGTCAATTTCTCATTTCAAAGCCATTTTATGCTTCCTTTTATTGTAAAGTACCACTTAAAGGATGGCACTGTGATTTCATACAACGATGTACAGTGGTCAGAATATTAATGGGATTGATGTCAGAGAGAAAAGTATTAAGCTAGATAGTATTGAAAAGGGGGGGAGGGGGGCTATTGCCTTCATCCATTTAAGACACCTGATTTATGTGACTTGAGAATAATAGTCCCTTTGGGCTTCTATACTGGCCATGGAAAACAACAGATACTTCTTTCAGCATAAGAACCTGCCATTTCTGATGATTATACAAGGAGACTGGATTCATAAAGCAGACAATAAGAGTGAGCAGTGTGCTGCTGCTAAGAGGTCAGTCTTAAGTATGGTCACACAAGGTTGAAATGTACTGATGAGCTTAAATGGATGAAGAGACACAAATTTGTACCTATGCTGTGCTGCAAGAAAAATACGTTTTATAAATGTCTAGCAACAGGCTTGTGGAAGCATAAACTGTGCATGTAATTTTGTACTCCCAAGATGGGTCAACTAATAAAAATTGAGAGTGAGCTAATGTTTGGGAGGTGTATAGTGAAATAGAATTGGAATTGAGACCTAAGAAATTTGTTTTTCTGTCAGTGCAAGATACTTTATTACAGGAAATGCAGAAGATATGTAAGAATGCCTACAGGCCACAGATTGTGCTCTCAGTGTGTTTAATGAAAGATTAGGATTCTGTTGTTACAGGTCTACTACCACTATTACTCTCTGACACAGGAAAAGAAAAGTCCTCTTTGTTCCTGTCACCTGGTTTATGGTGTAAGTGTGTGGGTTTGTTTCTTTTCAATCTTTATAACAGAAAACATCAGCTGGGACTGAGAATATAAATGGTGAACTTAAACCAAAAACTAGGCGAAGATGGGGACATCTTGCTAGAACAGTTAAGAGTTCTGAAGACTGGGATGACTTGGAAGACCTTGATTTCAGCTCATCCATCATGAGGATTGACTTGAAAAACAAGAAGAGGCAGAGTGATGAAACTCTTTGTAGGTAAGTTGGTTTCTTTTATGTCCGTGTTCTATTTGGTCTTACTTCCTTTAGGCTTCAGTTCTTTTTCATGATGTTGCTCTTTATGCTTTCCCTGGATCTAGAAACATATATCCAGGCCAGTAAAGGGCATGCAGCTTGTCTCTGTCCTGCTTTGTCTTGCCTTTGTTGAATGCTGATCTTTGAATAGTCACACATTTTTTGATGGACAGTGCACCCTTCTATACAATTCCTTGTTCATTTTTTCCCCACTGAAAGTTATGCTTAGTTTAAGTCCTCCCAAGTTAATCTTTGAATATATACTTTCTATTTCACATATGAACCATTTTGACATATTCCATGCTTATAAACTGTGTTGGCTGACTCTTAAGCTGCAGTTTCCATGGGTCTTACAGTAGAGAAAAACTTAGAGTGATTTATAAAAACTTTAAAAGCAATATATTAGGAAACTAGAAGCGTGAATCTGATTTTCAGGTGCGCTTGTATGGCTTTAGGCTGAAAATACTGCCTGTTGCCTGTGTGTTTATGCTGTAGCAAACACAGTGTGAGGAAATGATTCCTGGAGATGGGATGGAGATGAGAAGGCCAACTATGGATAAACATATGCTACAAGAATTGGTCTAAGTGTAGCAATTTTGGGGTTACAGGTTTGAAAGCATTTTGGACCTGAAGCCTTCAGATGCTGGAGGCTCTGGCAGCAGTGCACCTTCCCATGCGACCTTTCCACGGCAGGACACTCCCACATTGCGAGTTTCTGCAGCAAAGCAACACTACTTGAGACATTCTAGGTATCTACCTGGTTAGTAAAAAATACTTACTACTTTTTCTTCCTGTGATTCTAACAGCTGAATGAAATAGTCATTGCTACATTAGGCTTTATCCTTTGAGCTGGCGGAGGGGGGCTACTGCTTGAAGAAAATGAGGAGAGCAAGAGCTTTGCTAATGTAGATGGCCATGATAAGACCTACATTCTAGCAGTCTAGCAACTGAGATAAATCCTGCTTACAAGTAGGGGTTGGGATTGTTGGTACTTCTTCTTCCTGTTGGATACTCTTTTATACTTTGAAGGGTGTTAGAAAATGTCAGTTGATGTGCCAAACTATTCCCTGTTTCCCTAAGAAGGATTAGACTGGAAAAGAAAGTGCCCTATGTTTACCTCAGGAGTATATAATACCATGAAGAACAGAAGCTAACTAATAGTGGGAATATGCTTTGCTGTATCTTGGAGTTAAATAGAATGCAAATCCATCTCTCTATAGAGGAATTGCATGCCTCTCTTCATGTTAACCTCTGCTATACTGAGACCAGCACTGGGGCAGGATGAAGGACAGCAGGTGGACAGCATGTTTGCTTGTATTTAAAATGAGCTGAATATAAATGTATCTGCTGTCATAATTTCTGTTTATAAAGACAACTGTTAGCTATTCATTCACTTGCAGTACTAAAACTTAAAAATTAATTCAGTGAACTAGAAGGTATCGTGATGGTAAACTGAAGTCTTTTTTTCTGAAACAATTAATTTCAATTACTTTCAAACTGGATCCCTGAAGTAGAGTTTTGGTAGCTAGAAGTTGTGTTACTAGAGGAGATTGTAAAAAACACATTGATCCTAAGCCTGTTTTTGCTTTACCATAAAATGTGGGTGCATCCTTGCATGTTAGGTACCCTGCTTAAATATGGGACATATATTAAATGCAAATAATACATGACATAAGAACTCTACTACAAACTGTTTGCACAATCTGTGGTTTCAGTAGATACGCCAAAGAAGAGTACAGTACTATGAGAAATGTAATCTACCATTATTTACTCTCAGGTTATCTTATCACTGTTGGGCTCAAAGCTGTAAAATGCTGTGTTGGATACAAAGTGTAGATTTCGTTTATGTGCCAAGGTTCGCCTTCTGTGACTTGAGAATATTTGTGGCCTTGATGTAAGGATCCTGTCCCTTGACATAAGCAGCCATTGATGCTAGTGGAACTACAGACTATTATCATTGCAGGGTTAGGGCCTATGGCTAGTCATAGCATTCCCCTATGAGAGGATGGGAAGTAAACCAGAGGCATGTTAAGAGTGAAAAGGTTTTGGTAAAGTTCACAGAACTGGACATCTGCTCTACGATTGTGCATCAGATGGAATGAATGCAAGCCTGTGCAACAATAGTGATTTCAGCGTGATAATTTTTCCATTTTTGCAATAGGAATAAGCACAAGGAGTAGCATAGTCTCCACTTCAAACAACGAGTCTGTTCCGTCTAATCCGTGGCCCAGTTCTGGTTTGCCTGGGAAAGCTTCCGGTTTGGGAGGAAGTATTAACAGGATGAATTCAGGTAAGAAGCTGAGCTTAACACTCTGAGAAAAGACAACAGGTGATGTCTCCGCAATTCCAGATAGCTGTGTTTTGTGGTCACCCATTTCTAACACATTTTCAGCTCTGAAGATACTTGCTACTGTGTCTGTTCTTTCTGTGGAAATCAGTTACCAGCACTTGTTCCTTGGATTTGGAGACTACCTTAAACTGAAACATAGTAACTTCTTCTAATGAATCTCGAAAAGTGTGTTTTGAAGTACCACATATATGGAAGGTTGGACAGCTTAGGTTTGTTCAACCTGACATACTTCTTTTTGCCTTCAGTTCCCTTCGTCAGTTTTTGTTGAGTCATATTTTCAGGTTTCCAAATTATTTAAGCCAAGCTGGTGGGTAAATGACTGTCATAGAGGAGGAAGCTGGTCTAAATCGAACTAGCTATACACACCACTTTTGCTATGTGAATAAAACAATTCTCATATCCTCATGTCTTTTAATTGATGGTGTTTAAAGTAGTGAAATAATTGTAGCCTTAAAAAATTCAGACAAAACCCAAAACTCTTCAATTTTTCTTCTTCAGGTTTTTGGGGAATTTGGTATTTCAGGTATTTAATCCCTATTACTTGTTTAGAAGTAATTAATTTGTAGATTTTTACATTGGATTTTACCGGATATACTTAAACATGTTGATGTTTCTAGATTATATCTATGTATTTCCTCTCTAAATCTTTTTTGGCTTCAGGTTTTCATGTGATGTTAACAGTTCTGCAGTGTACTACTTGTTTTGCATATGTTGTCATGAAAATGTTTGATTGAGAAAATTTCTGTTGAATCTTGGCCCAAGTAAACATTTTTGGCCTTTAGAAACTCTGGTTTAAAAAATAAAAAACTTAAAATTTTGGATGGAATTTAATCGGATAATTGTTCTTAGTTGATTAAAGATTCAAGATGGGAGGATGTTGTAAATGGCTACACTACATGAGAACCTTTATGTACATAGCACGTGTCTGCTTCCTGGCTCTTCTACAAGTTTTTGCTTATTTTGTAGCTGCATAGGATATCATTAGATCTTTCCCTTTTTTACTTATTACCATCATTTCCCACAATATGCTTTGTCACTTCTCTACTGCTCTAGCACATTATAGGCATATGTGAGATGGATCTGATCTGTGCATGTTAACTTGTTTAGTGTCCATCTGCTCTATGACTCTAGACTGTTTTATTTATAACTATTTTTGTTCCAGTTTCTACAGCTTATCCTACAGGTCAGTCAGATCTGTTCCTGTTCACCTCAGGGACAAGTTTTGTAGCTGACTTTCCAAATTTGGAACATGAATCTGTCCCAATTTATTAAGTTGTGCTTTTACTGGCTTCAGTAAGAGCTTTGTGTAGCACCAGAGCCCCAGACTCACTGCATAGAAATTAAGAGTGGGTATATGCATAGGACCCAGTTGCTGAAAGTCAAATAAAATAATTCCAACTGAAATGCTAAGTTTTGAAAGCCTGGAGAAGACTTGAAAAAGTTGAGGTATCAGAGGGAAGCAGAAATTGCCCTTCTAAGACTACAGTTTGTACCTGTTTTCCATTCATCTTTAATTCAGCCTGATGCGGACAGTCTCCTGAGTGCAGGTATATATAGGATCTGTGGATTTCCAGTGTCTTCAATGCAGTTGTTTTCATCAGTCCATGATCAGGATTGATCTTGAATATCGCCCCTTAGTGCACACCTTTGTCATCTGTTGCTAGTACGGGAGATCCATTCTGTTGAGTTCAAGTGTTCCTTGCCATTTCTTCCAGGACCCATAGGATCAAGCGGTCTAACTGGTGGTTATATGCCTTCATTTCTGAAGAAGGAAGTAGGCTCTGCTGGGCAGAGGGTTCAGTTAGCACCAGCTGTAGATCCGTCTTCTAGTAAGTACAGTACCAAAGTTGTCTTGGTCCCTTGCTCATTACTCTGGTAAAGCTGTATACATGCAGCACTGAACTACATATCTTTGCTTTACTTTACTTGTACATATTTGACTGACTGGAACTACAGTTTGTAACCTCGATGAACTTCATAGGGAGAAGGATTTGGTTTGGTTTTACTTTGTTTATGAAATATGTGGGTTTATCCACAGCATATTTCAGAGGACCTAGAGGTTGGTGTGAGAGCTGGAACAGAATTCACACTTGTCAAATTAATGATAGGAATACTCCTTGTCTGATAAGGTTTTAGGGATTGGATCCACTGTTGTTTCACATCAGCAAATTCTGTTAAAAAAGGAAGCTTATTTCCTGAAGAAATAAGGATCTGGACCTGCATCCAGTTGCTGTTCAATGCGGACAGCTACTCACTGAACCTTTATCTCATGGCATTTTCTTGTGTCCCTTAGATTATGCTTCTCTGAAGTCAGTAAGACCCCATCTTGGACGGCCATCGTTCAATTCGCCTACAAAAAGCATGCCAAGGTTGATGCCTCTCCCACCACCAGCTCAGCCGATCCACGGACGTGTTGACTGGTCTGCAAAGTATGGTGCTCACCGGTGACGTGTGGAAATGCTCTCTGAACCGGCGCGTGTTTCCTATGAAATGGTGGCTAACTTGAGACAATTTGATACTGTTTTATATACCTGTAAATTTAAAAGAAACTGATCTTCTATGAGCGAGACATTTTGAAGGTGTTTTTACTTTTATTTGTATTAATTTTAATGCAATCTTGTACCTTTTTGTATAAAATTGTTCTGTTATATAATTGGGTCCAGTTATTTTCATAGATTTTTGATGGTTGGGGGTTTGGATTTTTATATGATAAATTTTTATAATGAACTTTTTTAAAATTTAATTTTTCCTTTATTAGATTCAACTTTTTTATAAAAGTGGATAAAAGAAAAGCAAAGTGGTGCAATATTGCAGTAGAAGAGGAGTACTGAGGAAGGGGCATTCATTAGACATTTTCTGAAGTTATGCTAAATGAGGCTGTAGCATTTCAGTGACGCCACGTCTTGATGCCACGCTTCTGTTGTCCTGTACTCATTTGCTTTGTACTGACATCAAAGGAATGAGTGACTTAACAGTCTAAACTCTCCTTTGCAGTTGTTGAGAGACTGCTGAAAGTCAGTGGGAGGCTTTTTTTTTAATTATTTTTAATTTATTTTTGCCTTTAAAAGGTTTTTATTGGACTGCTCTCCAACTTTCCAGCTCCATTCTTTTGCTTTTACCAAATTTGGGGAATCTTCTTCTTTGGTGAAGGGTGAATACCCTTCTGTAGGTCTGTTTTCTGATGTAGCACTCTTTTGTCCTGCTTCAGAGTTGCTTCTTGGCATTGTTCACTATGAAATAGAATATGGACCTACCTCTGTTAAATTCATTTAAATGCTCTAATGATTTCTAAGGATAAAAAACAGATTCTGTTTCTTCTTTTTTTTGTTATTTTGGGGAATAGAAGATCTGAAGACATATCTAAGACAGTATTAACAATTATAAAGCTGGTTTCAGAGTGTAACAAAGTATTAGTGATATGCAGGCAGCAGAGTTTAAGGAAACAATATCTAAGCAGCTGATTTAATCTTCACAACTGTTTTAAATCACTTTTGGGGGAAAAGAAAAAATCCAGAGGAAATGAGTCAGTTTAAACTTACTTCAGTTCTTTTTCACTTCAATACATGTTTACTTACAATGTAAAGAATATGTCAGCTTCCATAAATTAGGCCCCCAGGCTCTACTGGGAAAAATGGGAGCTTGCCTGGTTCTGCTAAAAAATGTTCTAAAATTGTGGTTGATTTCACGGAAATGGATACAGCTCTTTGAAGAGCAGTTTAACTCAGTTTATAAGAGAAAATTAATTACCAGATTATAGAGAAAAGAAAATAGCCCCATTGTCTGGTTTAATTCTGCACTGGAAAGGAGTGCCAGAGGCCAGCCAACACGCAAAAGATTCATTGAGATCACAGTCAGTCAGCAGTTGGCTGTTCCTGTGCCTCCTTCCACAGAAGGATGATAAAACAGTACAGTGTTGTGGGAGAACATCTTTCATAGCTGCGTTTTGGAGCAGCAGCACCAAAGCTGAAGTGTGCTGTGAAAACGCATCTTCCTGCAGAAGTGTACAGAAATGGTCGCCTTTGAGCTTGTTTTATGATCAGACCAGGCAAATCATGTATTTATAAGACTTAAATCCAGTCTAAAGGGATCAGAACAGGTATGGTTCTCAGCATCCCACCATTTTGAAGGAGCTGAAGGGCCAATGTGTCCGTGAGATCCTCTCCATAGGATCTGCTGGCACCCACAAGGGGCAGACACTGTGGCCTGGAGACTGGTAATGCATGCTGGCCTTTTCCATACTTCTCAAGGAGAACATGTGGGACTTCGAGGAAACTGTACCCTAGAGTAGGCTGCTGGCTCAGTGCTACGGGGGGAACTGTGAGGAGCACTGGTCATGGGTTGCTTTTATGGACTCAGTCCACAGTGAGACAGTACATAAGGCAAAAAGGGAGCAAAAGGGTCTATGCATTAAAAAAAGGATGCGTGTGAGAAAGATCAATGCGTGCCAAGGATGTGTTATGTGTCCAGCTACTCCGTTAGTTGTTCGTAGCAAGTCCTGACTCCAAACCATACCTAACTACTTCCAAAGCGGTGATGCCAATGCATAGCAGTAAAATAAAGCAGCCATTTGATTTCTAAAGCACACATTGATGGTGTCTTTGGGTAAGTGGAAAGGAAAATTTGTATATTTGTGTTAGAACTGGAAAGATAGTTGTTTCTCTTGGTGGAAATAAGTATCTGTATTTATGTCCAGATATCATTTAATTTATTTTATCACTGAATAATTGGTCTCAAGGGGGAACACCCTGAACTTATCCTAAGTATCCCTAGACCTAAGTAGGCAATTTAACTAGCCTATTCCATACGCTTAATCACTACTAGTGGGAGCAGGAGACATAAACAAGTCACGAGAACAGGCTGCTGAGGCTTGGATTCATCCTACCTAACCTAAGCCTGAGCTCCTTTGGTGTGAGCTGACTCTCTAAACCAGCGGTGAGTGAGAATCATCTCAAGAGATGTTTGCCTCACACAAGAACTTGGTAGCCCTCTGGAGATGCCTGGGGTTTCTCCCCTAAGGACGAAGGCTACTCCATGTGTTTAAAGTTATACAGGATGAATCTGAACCTGGCCTGTAATCTCAGCCCTGCAGTGGTTTTCTTGACACCAGCATTCAGATTTTGGTCAGTAAAGCAAAAAGGTTAGAAGAAGTAGTACTCTTTTTTTTTTTTTTTTGGCATATCTCCCCCCTTCTCAAATTGAAGCCTTTATTGTGGAAAAAAAGCTAATAATCTTGATATTCAGCATCACTTCTGCTAGTTTTAACTGAGTGGGACAGAAAGTTAGGCAAGTACAGCGGCAGCACTTGCAGCTTTTACTCAAGCAAATTCCTACTGAAGTTGGAAAAAGTTCTTTTTGAGTAAGGACTGAGTTATGTATTTTACTGTGCTGTCTCTGTGTGCAACACAGTTATGGAAAAGATGTAGGTCTTTATTAGACTGAAATAGAGTTGAGTGGCATATCTGAAAATTTATCATACGTAACCTACTACATGTTTTAATATTATTTAGCAGCATCTTTATCAACATGTTTTTAGAATTCTACTGTTTACGTTTTCTCAGGCTTATGCATAACACGTAATAATGACCGTTGGAAATAAAGGAGCCTGACAGTGGACTCGTTCACCTCTGTAGTCCAGATTTTCGTAAAAGTATTGTGTAAGTGCCATGATGTTAGCCAAAAAAAAAAAACCAAACCAAACCCAAGCCAGAAAACCCACTTCCGTGGTATTTCTGTGTCTAATAAGGTTGTTGATACGAGTAGGATGTTCCCCAATGTGAGGAGGAAAAGGTGTATTGAAAGAACATTTTTGAACTTTTGTGGAAGGAGAGGGTGGAATTGTTGGAGTAAAGGAGTAATGGTTCTTGCTTATTCAGTGTTCTGTTGAAAAACGTTATAAACGTTTGTTTCATTCCTTCTGTGTCGAGTCTCCTGCCCTGAATAAAGTTACTCTTGAAGAAATACTGACTGACTAGCATCTCGATCTTTTATTCAGTTCTGAATAAAAGCACTTTAGTTTGGCTTTTATTTTGTTTAGTTGTGGTTTTGGTGGGTTGTTTTTTTTTTAATAAGGGTTATGTTTGGTGCCTTCCTGGGAGGGTACTGCCTCCCGGCAGCTGCGCTCGTTCTGCAGGTTCACTGGCCACCTGAGTGGAGTCGAAGCGGGTAATTTCTGCAATATATCGTGAGCTTCGTGTAGAGCCAATAGTTTAGTCCTTGAATGTCAACTCCTCTGCAACTAACCCCAGTGCTGGGTTGCAACGGAAGACGTGTAATGCCTCGGAGGGGCGGGCAGTTGGTGGCTGGGGGACAGGAGTGGGAGAAGTGATAAACTGAGGGGATTAAATGTCATTAGAATTCTTCATTGCACGCAGAGCGTTGAACGAGCGCAGGGTGAGCTCTGGAGGGTTGTTGAGGGTTTGTCTTTTGTTTCCCGGCGGCACAAAACAATGGCAGACTGCCCCGTGCAGTGCCTCACTTGGATGTGTCTGCAGTCTTGGAAGCTTGACTACCCTACGTTCTCCTACAAATGGACCTTGAGCTTGTTTGGAGGTTCTAGCAGGGGAGCGCAGCTACCGTATACCCTTGACCGATGAACGGTACGTCTCTATCGGGGAAGGTCGTCCTCTTCGACCGAGCGCGCAGCTTCGGGAGGGACGCACATGGAGCGGTGAGGGAGGAAGGGGACACCCGCCTAGCCAGCCAGATCAGCCGAATCAACCCTGGCGATCAATGGGGTGACAGATGTCGCAGCCAGATCGCCCTCACATCCAGGAGACAGCACGGCCCGCAGCGCTATATAAGGCTCAGGGCCCCCGCCGCCTTCCCCTCACGGCGATGCCGCCCCGAGCGGGACGTTCGCTGACAGACACCTCGGAATCACCTCTCCATGGCGGCAAAACGTTTCGGGCTAAATCAATTCAAAATCTTTAACGTTTTATGGTTTTTAGTTACATTTTACTTCCAGAAGCCTTTGCGAAATATGTAGAGTAGCGGCTTTCTATTGGCGGCTGTCCCGCTTGTCACCGCCTCGTAGCTCCGAGGACGGGAGGGGGGCGGCGACGACTGCGGCTGCTCCGGCGCTGGGGCTCGGGCTCGGGCTGGGGCTCGTCTGCGCTCGGCGGGGCTCGGCTGCGCTCGGCTCGGCTCGGCTCGGCTTCGGCCGGCTGCTTTCCTCAGGGGGTGGCAGCCAGCAGCGGGAGGGTAGCGCCCCGCGGGGTCTGCGGCGGGAAGCAGTGCTGCTGCCTCGCTAGTTAACAGCCGTGTATGTTCGCTTGTTTTTATTTTTTTCTTTTTTTTAATTCCCTGTGTGAATAATGTGGGTTTCTGTGATTTCTCTCATCACCATCCTGGTGTCCTCTGGCTCGCTTGGCTCTCGTGGTGGTGGGGGGGCATTCGGGTGCCCGATGAGGAGATGGCCTCCCCCACCGCCAGTGATCAGCGTGATGGCTCCCCATTTAATAACATGAACCACTCTTTGTCCTGTGTCCACGAAGAACTTGTCACAAATGAAGAGGCTGGAGCTGACAGCCCGGGAGGCTGTTACCTGCCGTGGGTTGGGTAGGGGGCTCTCTGCTGTTAGCGATGCAGGGCAGAAAAGAGCGGCTGCTGCTGGGCTGAGGGCTGCTGAATGCATGCAGTGAAAACCGGGTCCTGGAGTCTTGGAGGAGCTGCCAGGCCCAGCTGGTCTCCTGGCCCACTTCGCCAGCGTTTTGGTCTGTGTGGCTAGTGTGGGGGCAATGAGTTCTTGCACAGATATTTATGTTCCCTCTTCATCCCTGTTAGCCCAGGTGGCCTTCATAAATCACAAGAAGGGAATAAGTTCAGATCCTGTTTTCCCAAAGTCCCTTTTGCTGTTGAGATACCAGGCTGAGGGGAATGGCCAGTAACCTACCTGTGATTGCTGTTCCTGGCTGCAAATTGCCATTTTCCCTCCTTCTGGTAGGAAGAGTGGGGAAGGGAGAAGCTCTTTGCCCATCCCCAGGGCACTCTCTTTCCATCACATTTCAGTTTACAGGTTGGACTTTCTCTTCCAGTATTGCATGGCAGGCTCAGTCTTAGGAACCAGACCGCTACAGCTTGCTTCAAAGCTTGTCGATCCCCCTGTATTTACAAGACAAGCACCCACCCTGTCTTTACCTTCTGTTTGCCTTTCCTGCATTGATGTGTGCTTGGCAACAGTGACATCTCCTGCGACACGTCAGTTGGCCTGCTAGGACCATGTCTTAGGAAGGTGCACTGAAGAAAAGTGATTCTTCTGTTTCTTTAACTTTTTTAAACTTCAAGGTAAAAATCACCTTTGGCTTTTTTTTTTCTTCTGTGCATTTAGCTTTATTAGAAGCAGCTCCTGTTTCATTCTGTTCTTTCACGTTGTTCACACTGATACTTTTTTTTTCTGTTTCTCATGCACTGTTCCATTTATTAGCAGTATAGATACTACTCAGCAATGTTTGAGTTCCCAGTGCCTTACCTAGGAAGAAATTGAGAACCCTAAGCAGGTGTGAAGGGCTAATATCCTGGGCCATTTCAATTCCCATGGTCAGATGCAGTCTAGTATTTTGTGTTCTATTTTTGTGCCTGTCGGCTAACAAGTGGATTGCCTGTGTGCTCAAGGTCTTTCAAAGATTGCTTTTTCCCTCTGCTTATGAAAGAATGCTTGCAACATTGGAAACTGGAGGTTATTGTTTGCATGCCAGCAGCCTCTTTTCCAGGATTACCTGAACTGTGGATTGGAGTGACAAAAAATCTCTCTACAGAGGAAAAACAGCTCTCAGTTGCAGCAAGGAGTTGCTATTTTGGAGTTCCGCACATGAAATGCCAGTATGATGAAATGTGATGCTCCCTTGGATTATGGCTCTACAGTGGAATCCAATTCCTGCTGAGACCCAAACACTAGCCTATTCAAAAAATAAAAATGAATAGCCTTGTTTATGAAGCTGTTCAAGAACTAAAATGCTGCTTGCAAAGCATGGTGTATTTGATCAACTGAAAAGTCTACAAAGTTTTGCTTAGCAACAGGGTTTATTAACAGAAAGAAATGCGACCAGTAGAAGGGTAAGTAGTGCAACAGCCTGATTCTTTGTATTTTAATCTGGATTATTACAGAAGCAGCTGGTCGTTCTTTTGACATTTCTACTGATTCTGGATCACATACCTACCCTGGATCACCACAGCTAGAAAGAAAAAGTGAGAAGCTTTGAAAATATGTTCCCATATTTCACCTAAGTATGCGTAGAATTGATGTTTAGATACTTTTGGTATTCTTTGATATAGGGACTGCCAGATTTGAAAAAACTGTCTACCGCCTCTTCTCCCCTTTGATCGAAACTTGGCTTTCAGTGGTGATTGAGTAACTCTAGTGATAAAACTTACATTTTCTAAAAGTGTTAAGAATTTCTGTAGTGTTGACTTTTTTTTCTGCTATATCCTACTTAGCAACTTGATGCTTACTTTTCCTGAATTTCAGGGGAATGAAAAGACTATGAAATACTGTGACTTGACTGTGCAGCAGCAAAACCAAATCTGTTTAGACTGAAAATTTACTGAAATATTTTGTCAAAAATTAACTTAATTTTTTTACATATGAGTGACCTGTGAACTGTTATTAGAGCTGCCATCATATTTTTATATCATTATTAATTTACTATCTTTTATAACTATTTTAGGTAATGGGAAGTTTGAAGTCATGGCTGGAAAACTGAAACTTTACTACTTTGATGGAAGAGGCAAGATGGAGTCAATTTGCTGGTTGTTAGCTGCAGGTAGGGTCGAGGTTTGTTTTAGTGTTTTAAACTTAAAGCTGCACATTGGTAAGCTTGTCTTTGAGGCAGATCACAGGTTATTAACTGAAAAAGAAAAGGCATCCCAAGACGCAATAGTAAATGAGCATTGGCTGTTCAGTATAATTAAACACTCTTACTTCAGGCACACAAAAGTATGGCTTCAAGTGACACACGTCTTCTGAGCAATGACACTGTAAACCAGTTTCTTGCTCAGTGCAAGAATGCGTAATGCTTAATTAAGCATTCAATTACTGACCCAGAGCTGTTGAGCTGAATGATAGATGTGCTCCTGGCACAACAAGTATTATCTGTGCCAAGTAAAACAGCAACATACTGACTTTCTCTAGTCTTTCTGGCTTCATCTGGATGCTCACACAAAGACTTTTATTTTCTTTTTCACTCCACTGGTTGCATCCTCCACGATAAGCTATAGCATAAAATATATTTGGTCTTAGTCGCATCATTTAGATGAAGCTTAGCAGGGTGAAGTGAGTGAACTGACCCACATGTGTAAGGAAATTAGAGATCTCAGAGCAGGAAGAAAAATATTTGGGTAAACCAGAGAAGCAAGACACCACTTAAAATATTTTTTTTTAATGCGATATGATTTACTTATTAATTTGCTATCTATCTTGGTGATAAACTGATAATTTAGTCTGAGGACAGAAATGACTAGTAGTTGTTCCGGGTGTCCTGTTATATAGTAGGCTGTTACGCTTCATACGGTTACCCCTGTACTGAGCTGAGGAATACAAGTTTTTCAAAAAGACCACCAGTCTTTATTTGAAGGCCTTACAGAAGACACAGCTGGCTGCTTCCCTGCATTGTTTGTTCCTATGTTTTAATTCCCTCTCTCTTTTATTTTCTTCTTTTTTTTTTTTAATTTAAAATGCCCAACCTGTTGACAGCTACCATTTACTACATTTTTCCTTGGGATATTCTTTTGCCAGCTTTTCATCAGCAGAAACCTGGGTTCTGAATTTCATACTCTGCGATCACACTTACTGTGGTTGAACAATGGCACTGTATTAGTATACCTACTCTTCTGGGGTTTCCCTAGTATAGCAAGACTTAATTATTAACATAAACTGCACAGATGTTCTGAGAGAGGTTGACTGAGGAAGGATCCTTGGGAGTCCATAGCTAGGCACCTAGGAATTGGTAAGCTCAATCATTTTCTGGTCTACATTGACTATAGACATGTATGGCGTATGCAAACACATGCCTGTAGACGTCTAACTTTGGTGTCTTAATCTTGAACTGAATTGCCCTGTATGTAGCACAGATTGGACCAGCCATCCTCAACCACACTGAATATAACTACATCATTCTGATCAGAGGCAATTCTGTATCTTCTTGTTTCTCATCTAGTGAATAATTCATCTTTAGGTGTCCTAAACATGCTTCTGTACTAAACTTCCTGCTGGGTGGAATAGCTTTACATTATTTTGTAAAAGCTTTGTTTTAACTTTGTAAGAATTTGTTCCTGTCTAGCTCCCAAATCAAAATGTCCCAGCGCAGAGCTTTTTTCCACATGCCAGAATGCATTTTAAGGACAGCCTAGTCTGTATTGTTGACTGTCTCACATTAAATTACCTGTTCAATACCAAAGACTTTGAAGACTGTATGGGGCTTACTTGCCACACAGCAGAGAGAGGAGTAAAACTGAGAGCTGTGAGCAGCTGCAGAGGCTGATTTTTTCCCCATATGTGGACAGATGCAATTGAAAACTTATGTCTTTCCAACCTGGAGCATTTCCCAGGCCTCTGGGTTATTCTGTTCTCCATTTGTCTACATGTCCTACCTGGTCCCACAAACTTATGCCGGGCTTCAGTAACTAGCAAAAACTTACCCTAAAACTTCGTTGAATGTCCTGATTTAGCTTAAGATACTGCTTGTAAGGCAGAAATTTGGGAATCTGACACTCGCTTCAAATGTGTTTTAAGTAACGGAAAAGAACTGGTTTTATGTATTTAGAATTAGACACTTTTTACACAGTTGATATGTTTAGTGTGATTGTTTCCACTGTATTTCTTTGTTAGCACAAAAGCTGCTGTACACATCCCTGACTGCAGCTTCAGTGAAATTTTTTTAAAGCAAGGATGTTAATCCACAATAATTGTGTCCTGCGGTTTAATAAGTTATAATATAGTGACAACCCACAGCAAGCTCACCATTAAAGTAATGATCTTCTGAAGACAGCAGGAGGACCTGAAGGATAGAGCCCTGTACTGTTACAGTCCTACTCTTCTTGAATTTATTATAGTAGCTTAGATACACCTAGAATTAATTGCATACTTGCACATCCAGAGAATCACCTGTGTGCCTCAGTGACACACAGCTTGCAGCCAGCCCAGTGGGCCACGGTTAGATGCAAGCCAACCGATTTGTTCTAATTTAATTGGTTTTACCTAAAAGTATTTGAAGCAGGGGTTTACTGAGCTTTAGTAAAAGATTAATACAGCTCAACACAGGCATTTGAGAGGTGACTGCATGTAAATGTTGAACTACTTTTGTAAACAGAAAATTTTTGGAAAGCAATGGTTAGTTTTTAACTTTTGGCTGCAAAATAAGATGTGCCACTCACGTTACCTGTGATTGCATGATGTTCCACAGCATTGTAGAAAGTGCATGGTTCAGGTCTTTGGGAGTTGGGGAAAGAACAGCTAAAAGCTGTTGAAAAGTTTCTGGCTTCATGTGAAACTAAATCCAGGTCTTCTTGTTGTGGCTGTGTGAAGAAAAAAAAACAAAACACGTGATTGGACTACCTCAATATGTAGCCTCTAAATGTCCATTTCCTGTTGTTTCTCAAAAGAAGGAAAACTAAGGTCAACTAGTAAAGCATCTAACTTTAATAGGTACTTTACAATAAACTGCCATTAAACGGTGCAAATGGTTGGAAGAATTGGCTGAAACAGGTTCAGGGAAGTAATAAAAAGAATGAATATTCAGATAGGACCCTCAGTCACAGCTTATCACCTTCTTTGTGTCGTTGATAAGCCCTCGGTTCCTGTAGCTTGCATGCCTTGCATACCTCTTCCTTCAAAAGGAATTCTCTTCCTTTTAGAGTTTTAGATTTAGCCTGGAGCCTATTTCTGCTGTTTTACCAGCAAATGTAAAAGAAGTACATTTGTTGATTTGTTCTTGGGCAGGGGGAAGGGGAGCATCAGTGTTTCAAGGAAGGCATCTTGTGATTAGCTCCAGGTTTAAGTACTTTGGATAGCTGGTCTTGGTACTGTGTGGAAGTTCAATTTTGGAAGACCAGATAGATGCAGGGGAGAAGCTGGCATACATTAAGGCTTGCAGGAATATCTGATAGCTTCTTATTACACATTACATGTTTAATCCTTACAGGGGCTTTTTTGAGAAGCTGCTGCCTGACAAACACTGCAGTCAGTCTCATTACACAGCAGGAACTCAAATCTCTTATGACGTAGAATGGCTAGAAGACTTTGTTAGACTATTTTACGAGATATTTTATGCATTTTCTTGAGGACTTAATTTAAATTTGAGTCTTGTCTACAGTACAAAACCTGCTGTCAGAGCTCTGGAAAAATGGATAAAAAGAATGATCTGAAGAACTGCTGTACTAATAATTTAGCTAAGATGTGGAACTTGGTAGACTTCAGGTTTCCAACTCCATTATTAATCTATTTGGCACCACTTGGACTTTGGATGAAACCCTGAAGGCAGGATACATCCAGGTGACTAAGCCTGTTGGAGATGAATCTTCTTGTGGTGCTGTGTGTTTCTTTGGTGATTCTGAAGTGATCTGTAACACCAAAGTTAAACTTTTTTAACCTCTGTACAATCTGTTTAATCCTGAACAATGAGGCAAGTGAAGTGCCAACAACACTACAAATATGAATGAGACTCAGACTGTGACATTTTTTTTTTTTTAACTGCAAAAATAATTTTCATGAGGGGGGTGGGAAATTAAACTTTTACTATCACAACACAGATCTAAGAAAACTCTGCTTATGGAGGTGCCTTCTTATTTAAGTTTTTTTTTTTGCTTTGGTTTTAAGGATTGATATGTATGTTGGAGGAACCAATGACCTTATGGGCTTCATTCTGATGTTCCTATTCTTATCGACTGAGGATAAAGAGAAACAACATGCCTTGGTGTTTCTCCAACCAATCCTTAGAGAGATAGCACCCACGAGGTGCTCTCAATGGAAATGAAGACATACAGACAGGATGATCTGACAGAAATAGAAGCTCTTTTGCTTTAAATACTAAAGGGAAGACAGTTTCCCACTTAAATACCCACACCATCTCCTACAGATGGCTGCCATAGTTAATTCTGCCCTAGATTCCACTTGTGGCATCCTAGCCCCAATGCTTTAGGCTGATCATCTCTCTTTTACACCCTCAATGGGAAAATAGAGAGTGTAACTGCATATAGAAAAATTCAAGATTTACTAGGCTGGGAGGGAGTGAATACCAAGGAGGTGTCTAACCCGGTAGTCCAGTGCGAGGGATTATCTAGGGCTATAGGAAGGAAGGACAGGTAAAGAGAAACCCTGAGATTCTAAACTGCTTCTGTAAGGACTGGTTATAGATATCCCATAAAATGATCAGTGACTGCAGGCACTGGGCCCACATTCCCCACACCAGTACTATCCCTAGTTACATGGGAGAGAAAGGTGAAAAGAAGAGGGTAAAGTACGTATTGTCAAAGATGTGCCTGTGCATTTTGAAACATCAACCCGAGCTGGCTAGCCACATCTGGGCATTTTCATGTGTGACACTTCCAGGTTTTGAAAGACCACGGGCAGGACTTCTTGTTGGCAACAATTTTAGCTGCCCAGATGTTCATCTTGAAGCCATTTTAATGGTAGAAGAAGTCGGACGTGCTCTCAGCTTTCCTCAGTTACAGGTACCTTACACTAACAATACACTCATGGACGGAAATGTGATAAATGGTATTTCAAGGTCTGTTATGTGTAGATGATTCCATAAAACAAAAGCATCTTGTGTTCTCTCATACAAAATACAGTAGGCAGGTATCTTTTATAACACCTTACTACTAACCTTTTTTTTCCCTTCATTCTTCTTGAGAATTTTCTGGTAATTTTAAGCAAGTGAAATGGCAGCAAGCATGCTGTCTTCCTGGTGACTGGTGACTTTTTGGAAAAGCAAAAAAGAAAGAAATGCTAGTTGCTGACTGACAGCTTCAGCACATTCTGCTGCTGAGGACTTTCTTCTGAGATCTGGATCAGATTTTTGTATGATGATTGCTTCCAGTTCGGGCCCTTACTGTTTTTAATACCACTGTCAAATGAAACACGTGACATTTAAAGAATGTAGGAGAGAGGCGTTTCTCTTGCCAGTTCTGTTGGACACCAGTGACTTGTCTGGGATGTCAGCATTGTGCCTTTATAACTAAGCTGCACTTTAATTACTGAATTAGGAAAGAAATTGACTGACAAATGGCATTTTTGTGTAACTGCTGTATTTAGAGAATCTGTTGTAATCAAATAAACTTTTTATTTTTATGTGGTCATGTTGTGTCATGAATGAAATTTGGGGCTTGCAAACTTAATTTTTACTTTTCTTGGAGGATAAATTCTTTAGACTTGATATGAAGGGGATCCTTGTTAACCCATATGCCTCATGCAAAGTCATTTGCATTTATAAACCAGAGAAGGGAGATGTGAAGGAGAGGTAGTAAACCATCACACAAACCTGATATGGTTGCTATCTAAAGTCTACTCAAAATGTTATTTCTTTTCCTCTCTCGCTCTCTCTTTTAATCTATGGTTTCAGCAGATGATTTGACAAAGGAATTTCAAATGTTTTTAATCACTTTGATAAATGACACTTATGCTTTGAAAAGCTGCTCTGTAGGATGCTATCTTGGGGCTTCATGTCTGTTATTTATAGTTCTATATTAATGATACAGTTTACAAGAAAAGACTTGTGCTCAGTCCCTAATGGCATTGTTTAATTCCCGTGTTAGCTATGGGTTGAGAAATAAGACGCTGCTTGACCTTGGAATCCAGTGAGTACACGTGTCTGATATTTGATGAATGAGTTGCCCACTTCAGAGCTCATCAATCTCCCCAGCTTTGGCATGACTGAAGTTCTCAGCACTACAGCTACTTTTCCCTCATTGCCAGGAATACAAGGTTTATATTGACCTACGCTGGCTTATCTGCCACCTGCCTTCCTAATGTCAGTTGCAATTACAGTGTAGTTCTTGGTTTAATCTCAGATTGGTTTAATAAGAAAGTTTGGAAACCCTGTAGTTGTTGATCTTAGTTGCTTTGCTAAGTGAACTTTTTCTCCAGAATATGAGGCAAGTTGTGGTGTAGAGCTGTGCAAACAAACGTTCCACAAGCAAAGATGCAGGAGGTGACTGTCTGCCAGCACTTGTTGGTGATAAGCCTAATAGCCGATGGTCATGCCTTTTTGTAAATAGAGTGGCACAGTAGCAATGAATGTGAACAGAAGAGCAGTTGATACCGAAACCTTGTGATCAACACTGCGTGTCTTTGGGGACAGGGTTACTTCAGCCTAGCTCAAGAATGGTTGTGTGGACTGAATGCCCCTTAGACTGCATTAGGTACACTCTCGGAGCACACCTTTCAGTTCAATTTCATCCAGAAAGAATCCAGTTTGTACACTCCAAGATCACACTGTGATTGGAGCCAAAGCACAGTTAAAAAAAATTAATTTAAAAAACATACTCCTGTTCCAGACTGCTAGTGTAGACATACCCTGTAATGCTCTGGGTCTGGCCCAACTGATGGGTCAATTCCTGATATTTGAGTAAATAATTGATGAGAACTTGTATTCCATTTGGTTATTCTTTATTTATCTTCTTGATTTGGTTTGAGATGAAGACACCTAAATGTGTTTATATATGAGCAAGTGTGTACGTCTCCATATAACACCTACAGCCATTTTTGCTTGTCCTCTCATTACAGGGCTACATGGTGTGACAGTGTTGTGGGTTAACCCTCTCTAAGGATGTAGCGTTTCTTATTTGGATATTCCCACACAGGTCTGTCAGTTTAGTTTCTAGCCTGTACACAGAGACTATTATCGCAATCTTCCAAATTCTGGGCAAACTAGGGAGGAAATAAGCTTAGATCTAAGTCTTTTGTAAAAGATCTTCATACTGAGTATCCTTGAGTACTGGTACAGATCTCCAGCAGTAATTATTTAGGTTTTTAGCTGACTTTGGTAATGCTTTCAGACACATCAGAGCACTTCAGTTCTGTTGCCAGCCTTCAAGAGAGTAGTAAGCAAAGAAGATATACAGATGTTTGTTGCCGTTTTTCTTACGTCTCTTGACATTGCTGGCCAAATAATTCCTGGCTCAAAATTAGTTAAGAACGCATGATAACCCCAGGTATAGTTTCACTTTTAATTGTCCCAAAGCACTTAGGTGTCAGACAGGCAGTTTTGATGTATTTTCCAAGAAGGACTTGGGTTTTTCTTCAACCCTTGCTCTGGTAAGACCTGTTTATGTACAAATCATCCTACAGCATCGTTCTGACAGCCAGGCAAAAGTTATGCTTAGCTGGAGTAAGGGCTGTGGTCCTACACAACCTGTTTTGGTTTAAAACACTCACTCTCAATGGAATTGCAAGCTCATACCCATTGAAAGCACTGGGAAAATTCTCATCGATTTAACAGTGAGTCCAGGACACAGGCTTTAGTACAAGTTACAATTTCTGGTGACCGTATGGGATCTTTATAGATTACTCTGCATTGTGTTTGCTTATGTTTTGGTAGGTTGCAGTTGATTCTAATGGAACTTTAGTATTTGGGTGAGCACCTCTGAAGGTGCAAAAGAAGTGCCAGTTCATAGGGATTTTGCAGATGTCCTGCATGCTTCTTGGGGCACTTGCTCGTGCTTGAGTATAGCAACACTAACCAAAAAAAAAGCAAGATGCCAAATTCGGGTAACTCTAGTCAGACCAACTGACTGGATGGTTCCTAACACTGCTTACAGCAGGCACTGGACAGATTTTTCTATGCTTAGTAGAAAGATACAAAATCCCTTGCACGGGCTATACTTTATTTCTGATGTCTTTACCGTGTTCCTTATTCTTAGTGAACAGTTCAGGCTGTGGTTTTACAACCAACAAAAGACAGGCCTCCCTCGCCTACACCATCTCCTTCCCTGCTTTTCTTGTCTTACTCTTTACAACATAAACTGAACCAGTTGAAAACTCCAGACTTTTTATTTTAAGGGTTATTTTTTTACTGGCTCAGACAATTAATGACACAGTCAGCTAGATTGCTGATGCCAGCAAAAGTTAGGCAGTAAGAACAAGTGGCCGCGAGCCATGGAGGAGGTATGACCATTTTCTTAATCACACTCTTTTCAGTTCTGTAGATCAGCTTAAGCATTTATAAAACTACTGCCAAAACCTACCGGATACATGAGCACAGCAATTAACATACTCTTACAAAACAACTTTTTGTAAGTGAGTTTCACTTAGTGACTCACTTTCCTGATCTCTGAGAGGATCATCACTATGCTTCCTATACAATGCAGTTATTGCTATCACTATACTTAGGCACAGAAATGCATAATTTTAAAAAAATTTATTTTAAGGTAAGAATTTTTTGGTTTTAGTTCTGTAACAATCACCTTTCAGCACCAAAATGTCTTTGTTCCTTTGTTTAACAGCAACGCCGTATCTACCCCAGTGTTCAGGGGCATGGGAAAGCTGGCTGCAGCCTGAGGATCGTCTCTCCTGACTCACTTACCCTTTCCGGCTTGAAGGAGAATTTCTGGAAAGCAGACACCAATCTAGGAAGTTAGTGCAAGGTAAGATGGTTGGCAGTCTTGAATGAGCTCTACCAGATTTTATTACCTTGGGTACTACCATGCAAATCAGTCTCCAGTCTTCCCAGCCTGAGGGAATATTAGCCCAAAATGATCAAAGGAGTGTGCATTTCGTGTTTAGGCTCAGGCTGCTAGCTGCCACCTTATTTTCCTTCTGCCAGTAGTTGAGGTGGGGTGACCTTGGCTGGCTGCCAGATGCCCACCCAGCCGCCCCCTCAGCTGCCCTTCCTCAACAGGACAGGAAGAGAAAGCAAGATGAAAAAGCTTGTGGGTTGAGATAAAAACAGGGAGATTGCTTACAAATTACCATCATAGGCGAAATAGACTTGATTTGGGGAAAATTAATTTTAATTCATTGCCAATTCATAGAGTTGGATGGTGAGAAACAAAGACAAAATCTTAAACACCTTCCTCCCACTCCTCTTGTTCCCAGGCTCAGTTTCCCTCCTTCATTCCCGACTCGTCTACCTCCTTCCCTCTTTCTCCCCATGATGTTCACAGGGCTGTTTCTCACAGTTTTCCCCTCACACTCTGCCATGTTTTTTGCCCCTTTCTTCAATACATTTCCCCAAGGCATCACCACCACGGCTGCAGGCTCAGCCATGCCCTGGGGTGGGGTGGGCCGGAGACAGCTGGAACCGGCTGTGTCCGGCCCGGGGCAGCCCCGGCCTCTCCTCACAGAGGCCGCCCTGCAGCCCCCACCGCCAGCAGTGGGTGCCTACGCCCCATACATCAGTATCTGCGTTTATATGGTACAAATAAGCTTGCCCCTCGGCTGGTTTCCAAACAGGCTGGGGGGATTACTGGGAGCTGCTGGTGGCCTTGGAGCTAGTGCTCGTGTGCGTTGGCTGCTGCTTTCAGGTTCAAGAGGGGGAAGTTCGCATTACAGAGGAGGTGCATAGGAGCTGGACATCACGTCCCTGCACCCTGGGCTGGTGCAGAGGAGTCCTCATCGGGCTGCCAGGAGGCTGCACTTGGCACCTGAAATTTGGAGTTGCATTAAACGCCTATCTTGCTCCTAGGAAAGGCTCTTCTATATCCTGTTTGCTGCAGGGGGGAAATTTCAGCTGTAGGCAACTACTAGGTGTGTCTCTCAGCTCCATTTCAACAACGCAAAAGCTGTGGGCATTGAATTAGATTGATGTTACTTTTTCCTGTCCCCAGATGGAGCCCTGCTCTTTCAGCAAGTGCCCACGGTGGGGATGGGTGGGATGAAGATGGTGCAGCCCAGAGCCACCCTCAGCCATACAGCCCAAAAAACCTCTATGGGAAGGACCTGAAGGACAGAGCCTGGTACAGTAACTTTAAACCTCTAAGCACTAGATGCCTGCTTTTGAACTACTTGTGTAGTCAATGGAAAGAAATAAATATCACCAAATGAAAATCTATCTGTAAGGCATGGTTAACCTCCTAGAATATGACTGGAAACATGTCTGCAAGCCACCTAGGAGTGCAGGGCAGAGACCAGGCATATATACATACACATCTCCAGCAGACCCTTTCAGGCCTTGACCTGTAAACTTTCTTTGCTGGTGTCTGTTGAAATTTCTTGTGCTGCAGCCAGTGTCTGCTGCCTCTCCTCCTTTCACTATGCTCCCTGAGGAGAGTCTGCTCCTGGCCCCTCTGCAACTACATATTAGGTAGGTGAAGACAGCAGTTAGATCCTTGGCACTTTGCTATTTAACATTTTTATCAAAGAAAAATTAGCACAGTTCACAGAAGATAAAAAAAGTGACAATAGGGAGGAAAGGTGAAATTCAGTGATCTGAATAAGTATGCATACTGGGAATGAATAAACGATGCATTTAGTGTAGCTAAATTCAGTTTACCTAAATTCCCACTGATGTGAGAACCAGGAACTCAGAGGAGGAGAAGCTGAAGGACCTGGTGGATAATCAGCCATATACCAGCTCCCAACGTGGCACTGGCATCCAAAAACCATAACGTGACCTTGGCGTATAGTGGAAATTTTCAAACAGCATGGTTGTGTAGCTCCATGCCCAACTCTGACCTTGACCCATGAAGCACCTAGCTTTGGGCATCACTTCTTAATCCTAATGCAGAACTGGGGACAATGTTCTGGTTATACTGCAGGTTCCAATTCCTTTCTGTTGCTTGCCCTACAACTACCACTTTCCATTTCAGACCAGTTTCTACACTGCAGTAGAACCATTTAATCTCACACCTGGAAACGTCATCCAAGAAAAGATGGAATGGAAATTTTATCCTTTCTGGCAAGAGAAAAAGAGCTTCACCTCATCCTTCAGCCTTAGACGCCATAGCTTAGCACGTATGACCCTAGCTGTGCCAGCCTACCCAGATGCACAGTAGTTCAAGCATAGATCACCTCTCCACTCACTTTCTCAAGGAAGTAACTACCTTATTTAACTCTTGCTATTATTCAGCAGGCAGTTTTGCTGTAGGACAACTTTACTCAAGCGATTATCTGGGAGAGAACTGTTTGTTCTGGATTCCATTGAAAACCTGCTTTGAACGATTATTTCTGAGAAAGTTTATCTAAGAAGGGGTTGCACAGAGGCAGCTTTGAAATGAACAGTGTAACTCTCACTCTTTGTGGATTATCTCATTGTTTAAGCTCTCACAACCTAAATATGCCCACGCAACAAAACGAAGGTGTAACAGGGGTGTGTCTATCTTAACCTTAATCAAACAAGCACACTGTTTATTTGTCTAGTGCCATGGTACTTTCTTGCTAATAGTGACGGTGCTAATACGAAGTGGTGCAGGGTTGAGGCTGGAGAATGTACATCTCCAGGATCCAGGGGTCATTTTTACCCTATAAAAGGGACAGAGTAAGACTTCACTAGTTGGAAAGTGCCCTGGTTCTCCTTGAAGGAAGAGGGATGCCTCTTCAAGCCAGACTACTGAAGACAAGTATATAGGTTTGGGCCCCAAAGATTGTACTGTCTTTCCTGCTTGTTTCTATGTAGAAGATTAGGAACCTCCACATTCAGCAGCAAAGCATAGCCCCATCAACACTTTTCTAACATGAGCATATTTACTGTATTTTACTTATTACAACTTTATTACCTTGTACCTGAAGACGATATGCACTTTCAGTGTGGTTCTCAAGCACACCAAAGCCTTCTTTCAATATTCTTGCTGTGGCACGGGCAATTCAGTTCTATGCATACATACATTCGATTTAACCTTCCACTGCGCAGGCTGATGAAAAGAGGCTTACGTATGTGTGAGAAGTTGCCTTTGCGAAGTGAGCACTGAGGTCTACAGCGCTACTACCCAGCTGGGTGAGACAAGCCACAGATTCCTATCCATTATCAAACTTGCATTGAAAACCTCTCCTGGAGAACAAGAGAACAAAAGCAAGTGGAGGTTTGTACCTGACCCAGTGCACATATCACTAACCACCTATCTTTCCACCTACTTTTAATATATCTTATCCCATACCTACAGTTTCTTCTGATCGTTTTTTATTGGTAGTTTTTATGGAAATGTAGCAACCGTTGTACATGAGCAATTTATAAAACTGTCCAGGGATGTAGAAGTAAACCTGAAGTGTAGGTTTAGGTCATGAATATCTCCAACAACTCTATACTGGAGCAAAACTGAGAAAAGGCATTAGGTTTTTAATCCCTGTAAACTTTGTTCCACTTGAATCAAGCTAGTTACAATCTTTTGTGCCTGTCAAATTTCTGTGGGCAGAAGTCCAGCAACTGATTGAAGCTGTCCTGATGGTAGAAGAGAAAGTGCCCTCCATTCTCTCTGAGCTTCCTTTTCTGCAGGTAATTAAATCAAATAGTAATGCACCCATATTCATTCAAAGTTTTGAAGAAGACAAGTTTGAATGCCTGGCAGTTTCTCGCACTCTTACATAATGCAGAAGTAATTGAGGATCAAGAAATACAGCCAACAAAGTAAAATACAAAGAATAGAAAATGAAAAAGCACAGCTGAGAAATACATGTGAGAAGTGAGTTACAGTCCATTAGTTTAAAAACTTACCAGATAAATTATTTTTTAAGCATGTGGTCACAGTAAGAGAGATGAAGAATGGCTTTCATCTCCCCCCTACATTATAATAGAAGTGGAATAAGACACCCAATGAAATTAAAAGCAATGGAAGCAAAAAAAAAAAAAAAAAAAAAGGAAGCAAAATAAAAAGGGAAAGATTTTTCTGGCAAAGAGGAATGTGTGGAAGGGGAGCAACAGCCAAAGTTAGGTGTGGCCATGTTCAGCAAATCCAAAAAGCACCAGAATGCTTTGCTTGACCACTCATCCCTGATGAGGGGTATCAAAGACCATGCTGATATCAAAGACCTCAAAAGCAGGAATAGGTTAATCTTGATGCAGTGCTGCCATCACAGAGAGGTATGAACAAATGCTCCTTTCTTACCCAGCTATCTCTTCCTGCATGTGCTGCACTCCTACTGTAGCCACATCTACATTAGTGGTTTAGACATACAGGGACCATTGGCTGGCACTGCTGCCAGCTAGCGTGATACAGCATGCATTTACACCATGCTCCTAGCTTCCAAAATGGGGTGCTGTACCCATGCTGCCTGCTGGGAACAGTTCTGGGCCTATGCTGGACTTCCAGCCCATACTTTGGAATTTTCTAGGGGGTGGTAACTGGGTTTGATGTAGAAACAATGCAGAAGCATATATTTAATGCTGTGCTTTATTCACTAAATGATGAACCAGAGAGAGTTAGAATTAGTGAAAGTGTAAAGAAGCACCATACAGTTGGTTTTTTGCCAACACCATCAACCTTTGAAGCAAATAAATTACAAATTTGCAAGCAGCCTCTAGTGGAAGTACATCCTTTAGAAGAGACTGCCAGCAATTGCCAGGCAGAGAGACCATAACAGAACTCCAACTTGTGAGGAAAAATGAAAGTAGCAGCTTTGGAGGGATTTCCTCAAGAGAGCTACCTAGAGATTTTTGTCCTGAGATTCCCCATCTTGAGATGCTGTGCTGGTACATGGCTTCAGTTAGCCATGGTTTCAGACCAACAAATACAATTTTGATAACAGTGTGAGTTCTGTGGACAGATCTTCAGATGAGCTGGGCTAACATCTGCTGCAGGGGTGCAAAGTGACGCCCAACATCACATGTGGGTCTATGCTAGAGGTGAGAACCTGATCTTTGGCACCCAAATCCCATTTCCCATTTGCTATGCTGTCCTTGTATCTGTTCACATTCCCTTTTAGCTTTGGTATTTTCACCTTTTCATGCAAACAGGGTAGGAAAATCATAGTTTATTTAATCTCTGAGTATTAGCCATGTACACTCAGTTTCCAGTTAACGCTATTGCCTTAAGACATGAGGTGAGTTGTGGCATAAACTACTCATCTATTTTATACCAAGTTACCCCTAAGTTTGATACTGGCAAACTGTATTTCAAAGTAATTGAGCGTTGTTATCTCATACTTTGGGTATCTTTTATGTGCCATACAGCACTGAAAATAAAAACCTGGGTTTACTGTTACATAGTGAAATAAGCCTAAAAACTTCAGTGGTTAGTCTTTAAATGGTTACTATTACCCTAAATATGACCCATAAAAATCTATACTTTTCTTAGCATTTTAAAGTCTCTCGCCCTTGTACTTGGGTAAAACACCCCAATAATTCCAAGAGAGCAGTCTGAATTGATGGCTACTATAGAAACTCTGAGGCTACCCATATGGTATAGTCAAATCAGCAAACTGAAAAAGAGACAGTCTCTGCCTTGGATTGCAATTTTCAGAGACGTACGTCTTTAAGCTGGGTCATGCCAGTTTAACAGCAACGGGAGATTTTCTCTCTAATTGGGTATGGCTGGAAACTCCCCCCAGCTCCAAAGTTTAAACACCCATGGGGAACCTGCCTGTGCTGGGTGGAGGCTGAGTTAAGGTCAGAGGGTAAGTGCTTAACTTACAAATTCCTTTTTCTTAAAGCGTTTGAGTGAATATTTATAGTGAAGGTACTTCCAAATTTATTAGGGCATCTGCTGGGGTAATGTAAATTCTCTGCTGTCTTTAGTTCATGTGCTGGATAGGGATAGACCTAGTATGGCTCAATAGTTACTCACCAGCTGCAAGCTGCAGGAGAGAGAAAGCAAGAGAGAGAAGTTTTTTAACCAGGAAGTGAGTCTTGTGGTGCACTTCAGAGCTGAGCAAGGCGGCTGTGAAACTGCTGGGGGACAAAGTCTGGGAACGCAAAGATGGGTGGGAGAACACAGCAGCAAGCCTCTCGCACCGTGATTGTTTCTTCTGGGTGTGAGCAGGAAAGCTGGCGCATTCGGTACGCCAGAGACTGCTCCCAGCTCCAGCGCTAAAGGGCACCTCACACTGACTGCAGAGAATGCTGTTTCTGAAAAACCATTCCCTCTTAAGCAGTTCTTACATTGCTGAGAAGCATCCTCAGAGAAATTCAGGTCAGGCATGTCATTCAGGCTCACTAGGAAATGGGATGGAAATACAGAGGTTAGACAAAAGCAGTAAAAACATTTGTACATAGACAAATTTTATGTCGAGGTCTTTGCTAAATATTAATTAAGGCTAAAGATAGTGCATGCAACATGTGGTTACTTATTTGGCTGCAGCATAAATTCCTAGTGTGAACCAATTCTTCAGCAGTGTTTGGGCTAGTGCAGCAGTACCAAAATGCCCTGGATGGTGATGCATTTTTGCTATAGGAATCAGGTATTACTTTGGTAAAACAGGAAGGTTTTCCGTATCTGCTCTCTATATTCCCTGGGAGTCTTTGGTTGCTTGTACCTTTTGCAAGAGTCAATTTCTTAAGCAGGAACAGTCATACATATCTTTTCAGGAGTGGGCAACACAAGGTCGGACCATTGGACTGCTTGTAAGCCCGGTGGTTCGTACACCTGCTGTGCTGTGGCTTTAGCAGCAATGTCTGTTAGACTATTTCTTTTCTTTTGTCCTTCTGCTGATATGGGCTGGCTGATGAATGATGGCAAGTTTCTTTGGCAACTGTATAGCTTTTAACAGTTCAGTAATTTGTGGAGCATTTGATATTTTACTTCCACTAGAAGTTGTAAACACACGCAGCTTCCATAACTGCCCAGTAGCACAGCATACTCCAAATGCATATTGACAATCAGTATAAATATTTACAGTCTTTTCTCTGACCAGCTGATAGACCACTGTTAATGCATTTAATTTGGCTGCTTGTATGCTCAGCTTTGGACTGAGTGGTGAAGCCTCCACTGCTTCATTCGCAGTAGTTGTTGAATAACCCATAACCCAGTTGCTGCTCAGATAATATGAGGACCTGCCAACAAATAGTTCCAGACTGGGATTTAGAAATGGCATGTCTGTTAAATCTTATTGAGTCTGTTCAGCTTTGCGGGTGGTTACTACACAGTCGTGATGTGGAGTTCCTTCCCCAGGTGAAGGGAGCAGAGTAGCAGGGTTCAGCGTGTTAGTTGCCATCCCAGAGGCTACTCCTTGCCCTTCTTGTATGAACAAGTTAAATGGTTTACCCTAGTCTGGCAGTCCCAGGGCAGGTGCAGCTTGCTTGAAAAGCTTTAATGTCTTTACCTTGTCTGTTGTCCAGTGAATGGGTTCTCCAGCATCTTGAGCAGTAATTGGTATCAGGGGTTTTGCCATTTCCTTGACAGCAGCTGTCCAGGGGTGGCAGAATCCTACAGTTCCTAAAAAGGCTTGTGTTTGTTTTTAGCAACTGGTCAGGGAAGATTTTGAATGGTTTTAATATGGTTTTCAGAAAAATGCCTCTCCTCTTCTTGGAGAATGTAACCCAGATATTCTATGCTTCTCTTATAAAAATTGTAACTTGCATGGAGGGGCCCAATGGCCCTTTTCGGTGAAGGCAAACAGTAAGGAACAGGTGCCAGCTATACGAGATTCCTTGGCTACTAATAAATCATCAATATATTGTATCAAAAATGGATCAATTCTTTTTTTTTAAACACAACATCCTGCAAATCTTTTTCTAAAATTTTAGAAAAATATTGGAGGACTGAGTGAAGTCCTGAGGGGCCCTTGTTTATGTTAGCTGTACCTTTCCCCAAATAAATGCAAAAAGGTGTTGGGGATCTGGATAAATAGGTATACTGATGTAAGGTAGAAGAAGTTGCCCTCTCTCCAATTAAGTTGAGGGCTGTATCTGCCCACCTTTAGGGAATCTCAAATGTCAGTAGACACATAGGAATGGGCAACTAAACTGAGCCCTCAGGGCAAGGCTCAGGTCCAGACCCAGGCTCCAAAACCTGTCTGCATGTGAGCTACATGTGTCAGGTCCCTATATAGTCAATGGAATTACATTCAGTGTATCTAAAAATTGAGGAGACTTTACCAAAACCCAAGTTTTTTTCCCTGTGTCAGAAGCTTAAGACAATTAAAATCCCCTTAAGGCTGACAGAGTTATTCTTAATTTAAAAAAAAAAAAAAAAAGGTGATGACCATTTTTTGTTCTCCATTTGTCATTTTTCTTCTCACATAATTTAATGCCATGTAGAATTTCTTGTTCATGTAAAATTATAAAATGATATCCAAGACTTTTTACTCCTTCTGTTTTTGTTTTGCAAACAGTAAGTACATTTTCCAAGAGGATTAAGTTTTAATATTCTTGGTATTGCAGTCTTTGGCTTTTTTAGTTAACACAGCAGTCTTGCTGTGTCTGCATGTTACAAGTTGGGGCAATCTGCACTGAAATTATATGGATGCAATGTATCTGAGAAGTATGATCATGAAAGAGGCACCAGTTAGCTGTTGTGATCTACATAGCTAAGCTGCGCTGCCATATAGTAAAAGCTAGTCACACAGCAGGCAGAAAGTAATAAACCCGCTGTCTTAGAGGCAAAACATTGTAATTAGCAGCAGCTATTTGCACTTTAAAACTGGAGGTGATCACTTTTTCCTTTATGTGTGTTTGGATTATATTGTCTGAATTACCAAAAATACCGCTATTTATTGTAGTAACATGACTTAGTTCTTACCAGAATTGTTCAGGGGTGAACTCTCAATCTGATAGTTCTTTAAGTTTTGGTAAAGTATGTTCCCAGTGTACTTCTAAGTACACTTAAAAAGCACTGCGGCTTGAAGAAAACACATCACTAGAGCGTACTGAACCCAATTCGAATGGGAAATGTAATGTGGATGCAAAGTGTGACAGACAATATAGCTGCTCTGGCTTTTAGTTCTGAGAAAACTGGGGTCATCTGAAAAATTACTTTTTTTTTTTTTTAAAAAATCAGGCACTCTACTCTCTGGTTTCTGAGCCACTGGGACATGATTAGGGTACTGGTACCCATCTTTAAGCTTTTTTTGTCCCAATCATTAGTGTATGACACTAATGTCTTTGTGAAGGGGGAACGCTAGTCCCATTTTTTAGTAATTAGGGCAATGAAGCATGGATTTGCAAACACAGGTCCCCGGTGCCCTGGGGGATACTTTTGGGGGCACCTGAAGCCAAGACAGCCAGATTCCAGGTCTGGCTTTGAGGGACACCTCCAGGCTGCCATAAACAGCAAGAAAACAAGGCTGTAGCCATTCAATGGGAGTGCTGTTGAACCACTGACTGTTTCATGGAGTAAAGGGAAGATTAACAACTCATTTGCCCCTACTTGAAGAAAGAATTGGATAGCAGTCGAAGCTGAAAAATACACTCTGACATCTGGCAAACGAAGTTAGACAAATTTCAGCCTAGGAGTAAAGCATGTTTTCCTTTTCAATGAGGATGATGGCAATGAGGCTAAGTGAATAACTTCCCTGAGGACGTGGTGAGATCTTCAGTGGCTTTGCATAATTGTCTTAAAAGTGCAGTGAGGTTGCCCCTGCAGCTCAGCACTCATACTGCTTGTTTAAACATGTCTGTGTTTGCTTATAATCATAAAAATCCTCCCTAGTAGCCCTGGGGAAGGCTTTACAGATCTGCACATAGAATCATAGAATTGTTTAGGTTGGAGAAGACCTTTAAGATCATCAAGTCCAACCATTAACCTAACACTGCCAAGTCCATCACTAAACCATGTCCCTAAGCACCTTATCTACCCATCTTTTAAATACCTCCAGGGATGGGGACTCCACCACTGCCCTGGGCAGCCCATTCCAATGCCTGACAACTCTTTTGGTGAAGAAATGTCCAATCTAAACCTGCCCTGGCACAACTTGAGGCCATTTCCTCTTGTCCTTTCTTTTCCTAGCACAGGCTGCGTGATGTCATGGGTCCACCTCACATTTTATGTTTTAAACCAGATGCAGTGCAATTCCAACAGGCATCGTGAGAATAAAAGGCTCTTTCCTCCAAAGTAACGGTACTTACACTGGTTTTATGAGACACACTGTTTTCTGCTTCATGTTCTTCAGGGAACCAGGAGTGCAGAACCATGTCGGGGAAGCCCAGGCTTACCTACTGTAATGGAAGGGGGCGAATGGAGCCCGTACGATGGCTGTTGGCTGCAGCTGGTGTGGAGGTTAGTTGACACTCAGTACGGTGTTCCAGACTGGTGTTTTCAGCTGGCCTCAGTAAGGAACAACTTAACATGCACGTGGAGGATATCCGTTTGGCCAGTGGTACTGCGTGTTTGTAACTACTGTGTTTGGTGGTTAAGATTTGGGGTGCATATTCGGTGGAGCCTGAAGTTTTATAGAGCTGGTATCAGTCCCCGGAAGTAATCAATCATAATGGGTCAAAATGGGGATTTATTTAAAGGCACTTAATAAATCTGAGTTTTCCAGCTGTGTAAAACTACCTTAACATGGTCTTACTGAGTTTGCAGTTACAATGTGTATAAACAAAAGAGTGTTGTTGACTTACATGCCCTGGGGTGGGGTTAAACATAGATGATTTACCTTCTGCTTCCCTTGGCACCCACTGCAACCTGCCTTCCTCCTGTAGATGTCTGCACTCTGTTTCTACCGGCACTAAGGTAGTTTCTGAGCCAGGACCTTCTGCTCCTCCCCAGCTCCAAGGATGGGTGCGGGAACCTCAGGACACTTGCGGCCAAACAGTGCAGTTGAAGATCTGGCTCATTATCTTTTGCTTGGTTGGTCATTCTGTGTATTGTGCAGTCACTTACAGAAGAAAAAAGTTGAAAATACAGCAGCGTAACACTCTTCTCTGTCCTCTTCCAGTTTGAAGAAGTTTTTTTGGAAACAAGAGAGCAGTATGAAAAGTTAATCAAAGGTAAGAATCTGACACCTGAGGCTTAGTCCTTCAAAAAATTGCTCCAGTTTAGCTAATAGCACAAAAATAATGTTTTGAGTAACCTGTCCCAGTGCCAAACAGCTCCTATAAGCTAAATGCCATAGCTTCTGTGACTATGTGTATCATAGAACATTAAACAGGGGTAGCAAACATTCCTATTTAATGCAACTTAATTATCTATGCTGTTGAGCTGTTAGCATGGTTCCTAGCACACTTTTGGTCCAGGGCAAATAGCACACCCTGAAGCAATTCCTAGGCATCATTTGGGAGTTGTCCCAGGCCAGGGGCCATTTCCACAATGTCATTAGATGTGACCACCATGCTCTATAGGCAGAGAGAGCTGAATAGAGCCAATGTGGCCAGTCTGTGCCAGCTGGTCTGAGCTGTTGTTGCGTGATGTACCTGTACATCAATTCTGAACCTAAGTGAGATAAGGGTCTAATTGAACAGCTGGCACAGCACCAAAACATCCAGGAAAGCCAGTTCTCCTTTGTGCTAGGCTCTGTGCAAACACACTAGTGACAGTCCTAAGCAGGATAAGCCTGAGCCATGAAGCTTCCCCCAGTTGAAACCTCATAACCTCACTTTGCCAAGATATACTAGGAGACTTGGAAGAGGACTCAGCTGCATTCTGGCTGCCTGCTCAGAAAGGGAAAGCTGTGCTTAAAGAAATTCTGACAGGAAAACTAAAATGAACAAAAATTAAAAAGAAGCGGTATCAAGAAGATCAGAATGAAAGTTGCAGGTCCAGCTGGCTGGGAATCTGACGACATCAGTGTAAAGACACCAGTTACGGCTCTAAATATGATACTGAAAGCCCAAATCTGAATTTGCTTTACAGGACTAATTAATCCAGAGTGGTACAATCCCGGATACAGCATCCAAGCTTATCCATATCCAGAGAGTAGAATTATGTGGTGATGAAAAGGATAGGGAAGTTTTATAAAGATGATCAAGGGCTTCTATGTGTAGGCTGCGAACACAAAGAAAAAGGTGGGCTTTTATACAGTAGGTTGAAGAAAGACAAATTAGTTGGTCATCCTGATAAAGGGACCTCTGGAATCCTGCTGATCACACAGGGCAGGACTGAAAATTAATAACCGCTCATTATCTCTTCCTGTAACTTTTTTCTCTCCCTACCAACATGCTTTTTGCCACGGTATCCTGTGTTTAGACACCACCAGATTGTGAGAGCAGTCCAGGCATGACTTTAGTCCATGCCAGCTGATGATCTACTAAGCAATGCTGCAGCAGTGTCCAGGATGAAGCCTGGGCCAGGGGCTGTTCCCAACAGGCAGCTTGCAGATGGACAGCTGCTTTGGAGGCTGAAAGAGTTAAATTGCATGAGCCTGGTCAGACTTTTACCCCTTGGCCTGAGAGATGACTATCCTGGCTCAGTATGTGCAGCCACAGGTTCCCCCAGTTGCTACCTGGATATGGAGAGGATCTGCTGGTCTGTAACAAATAGTAGGTCTAGATGTTTGGTTTTCAGCATATGCTCCACAGCCTGCCTTCAGACAGCACAATGCAATCCGCAAAACAATTGGCAAAATGCTTTTAATCCTGCATATATATTCTACACAGTGGCTATGTGAAGTGGTTCTGACTGCAAAGTGAGGAGAAGCAGTTTGCTACTGTTCATAAGAGAGAAATCCCTCTTTTCTCTAGATAAGAAACAAGTATACTTGCAGAGCTGTTAGTTTTCCGGTTCTTCTGTGTTCTGGTAGATAGATACCAAGTAATATTCTTTCCTTAAGCTGCAGAGGTGTGTTCTAGAAAGGCATGAAAACACAGTCTTTCTGTGAGTGTTTACAAGAAACAAACAGAGGCTATTCATTGCTGCAGAGAGAACTATTTAAACTGTAAATTAATCATATAGAATGAGTGAAGAATGTTTATTAATTCTATGCTAGCCAAGTGTTTTAATAGCACTGTGGAGAAAAAAGCAGACAGACGTGCCTGTTAAAATTAACTCCTGTACCTGAAAGAAGGATGCAATGAACAGATTAAAATTGAGCAATTAAAATAAATTATTAACTTTGAGCAATGCAAAGTGGCAGCTGCCTAGTTAGATTTGGAGTTTTGCTGTCATTTTAACAGGGCGAGTTTGTTCTCTGGATGCCCTTAATGTGTAAATGGAGGAGGGAGTATCTCCAAAGACAGTGAATTAGTCCAGCAGAAAACTGGCCTAGAAAAGACTGACTTTCCTAAGCTGAATCCCTGTGTCAGTTTAGCTCTCAGAGCTGCCTCACTGACAGCTCATACAAATGCTCCTACCAGCACCAGGAGAAAATGAGGCTACAAAGGCAGGAAGGGATTGTGGTGGTGTATCTAAATAGCTTAAATTGTGGAATGACACCGAGGATAGCCCTGTAATGAAAATCTGTGGGGACACTCTTGTCCCTTGGAGTGACTGTGTAAAACTTACTTCAACAGCAATGCCTATCACAGTCCCTGTCTCTAACGCTGTAGCTTCACCATGCTGAAAGTGGCCTCACCTCTTGTGTTACCCCAGTAGCTCAGTCTTGCTGTGGTACCACCCTTTCCATAATTGCTACTCATGTGTACATGTCCCCATCGGGGAACAGCTCTGCATTCAAAATAATTGGATTTTTTTTTGTTAAGTTCAGATTTAACACAGACCTTTATTATTCTCTGATCCCTTGGGTTGAAAATGCTGGTTCAGGCTTTTCCTGCCAGCATGAGGCAGAGTCCAGAAGTACAAAGGAGCAGGCGGTGCCAGCACCCGGCAGGCAGTGAAGCTCTGGCAGTGCTGAAAAGCAAGGGGCCCAGCTGCGCTGTGATGACCTAGCTACAAAAGTCTGATGCAGACTAGTCAATATTTAATCTTTCATGCAATGTTAGTTTACTGCATGGAGTTTTACAGTTGGGGCAAGACATCAATGATCTCCTACACTGAAAAGAAACGTGCTCAGTCTCTCGCTCTCCTCTAAAGCTAAGCAGTCTAGGAGGAACTAACAAGCTTTCCCCCAACTTTCCACCCTAGATGGAGTCCTGATGTTCCAGCAAGTGCCCCTGGTTGAGATCGATGGGATGAAGATGGTGCAGACCAGAGCCATCCTCAGCTACATAGCAGGGAAATACAATCTCTATGGGAAAGACTTGAAGGAGAGAGCCCTGTACAGTAACACCTCCTTTCACTTATTGAGCAATATGTTATTTGATAGCTGCATTACATATAACGAATTCAATCCTGTAAATCCAATAGAAAGGCATGAGAAAGACTAACACAACAAAAAGCAAGGACTCTAGCCTTTGCTTAGGTTTTAACCACTGCTTCTGAAATGCCCCAGAACAGAAACAGGCTTTTAGTCCTTTAAAAATATATTTAGCTTTAGTTTATGTTTAGTTTTGGCTGTGAAAATTGGCACTATGGTGGTGATATAAAATTCCTATAAGTTGCCTTAATTGGAAAACAGATGAAATAACTTCTCTGCTCTTTTCTACTGTCTTCCCCCCACCAATAGGATTGATATGTATGTGGAAGGAGTAACAGATCTGATGCACATGATTTTGATGTTTCCTTTCTCTCCACCTGAGGCAAAGGAGAAAAATCTTGACTCAATTAAGGACAGGGCAACTAACAGGTACTTCCCAGTCTTTGAAAAGGTAAGTGACAGTGAGGATGTGTCTATAAAATTTATATTTACAATTATCAAAAATTCTCCCCCAAATAAGAACATGTTTGTAGTGCAGGTCAATTCCAAATCCTCAGCTTTCTTGGTTCTCTCAAAGAAGGGGAAATACAGCAGCACATTTTCTCTGTTGGCTTTGTGTTGTCAGAGCTGTGGTATTTGAACATCTACGAACTGAACAAAGCAATATATTCTCAGCTATACAGCAAAACTTTTCACTAAAGTAAAAGCAAGCGCGTATGATTTCTTTTTTCCTTGAGGGGATGGTTCCACACATGTTTGTTTAAAGCACGACTCTCTGCTATATTTCAGCTGGAACATTTTCATTAGACAAATGCAAAAATCCCTTGCAAATAAATCAGGTAGGGAGATTAGGAATACTTTGGTAAAACAACAGTCATAGATTTCTGCACAGCCCACTTTCAGAAACAACAAACCAAACCCATATGACTCAGGCATCTGGCAACATTTCTCACTTTTGCAACATTCATCTATTTTTGATGGAAAACAATAATAAAGGCTGAACATCCTAGAAGTTCCTGTGACTATAATAACTTATTCCCAAAGGCAGGGATTTTCTTTGGTTAGCTGTTATCATTTTGCATTTCTAAGTTTGCTTCCTGGTATCAACATCGGACATAACTTTAAATGAAATATCTAAATGGCCATTTTATAAATGCTCCAAGTTACTCTTTAGTTCCTCCATTATCCCTATTTCTAATTCTGTGACTGTTACTGGTCTACTCAGCAAGTAGTTTTGTCCCTGTTCCCAGTGACTATCATAATTCACCACTACGGAGTGACCAAAGTTTGTAGTCTGTGTACTACAACAGATCAGACTTTTTCCCAATAATAATGGAGTGATTTAGGCTCACAGCTTCCAGCTGAAAACCCCACCCTGAAATTTCAGATATAATTGCTGTTCAGCTCGACAGCTGTGCTGTGAGGCTTAGCTGCCAGGCATCATATGTCCAGTTCTCATCTGCAGCCCACATTCTCTTGTATTCTACAGGTTTTGAAACAACACGGCCAGGACTTTCTCGTGGGCAACAAATTCAGCTGGGCAGATGTTCAGCTAATTGAAGCCATTTTAGCAGTAGAGGAGAAAATACCTGCTGTGCTGTCGGGGTTTCCTCAGTTGCAGGTAATTTTGTTATTGAGCATGCCTGTATTCAGGAGCTAGAGGGCAATCCTGAAGTGACCATCTCTCCATGCTGTGTAAACCAGGAGTGCGGGCTCTTCCAGGACCTGTTGCTATTGTATGTTTGCTTAACATCAAGCACAGGAGGGAATTGAGTTAGTTGGTTTGTTTTAAGACACTGTGCTCCTGATTATCCCTGTTCAGGTATGCCTATCCCTCTTTAAGTGATACATGCCTCCTCAATAGAAATAAATTAACATCATCCCAAGGGAATCACTGATGCCCCATTCTTATTTTCCTGCTTCCTGCCAGTAGATGCTATCTAATACCAGATAACAAATTAAGTCTGTGATACAGAATAAAATACAGTGTGCCATTTTCTGTGCTGGCTGGTGTTACAGTTTTGAGATCCCAGTAACCTCACTTCGCTTCTGCCTTCTACAGTATGACTAGAAACTGAAGCCTTAGCGTTAAGAGACAGTTTTCTTTCAATAGTCAACTCAACACAATCAAGGATGAATTCTCCGCCTTTGTGCCATGTACAAAGTCTGAAGCCAAGCAGAAGCGAGGCACGTCTGCTGTGGGACTTCACCATGCATGCAGCATGCTATAGAGCATGGGGCATGGGCAAGCCTGGGGCATGACCTGCAGGAGTCATTAAGAGTTGAGATACAATAGACCCAAGTAGTCTCTGACTGGAAAGAAGCAGGTGGTGTTCACTAGTCCTCCCATGTGCCTGTAATCCTGGTAATAAAGCAGTGTAGGCAGTACAAATTTGGGTTGAGGATGCAAGGCTTGAGGTCATGCTTCTTTGTACTTCCAAACTGTTAATTTGAGGGCTGCACTCAAAAGACTGGCTTTATTCTCAGTAACAAGAGAAACAGTTCAGCATCAGACTATCACAGTTAGGTTTTCTCCTTGGAACTGATGCGGAAAAGGGCTTTGATTTTTTTTTTTTTTAATTACTTTAAAAAAAAAGTTAATTTCAAGCTCAACTGTTTAATCCTGAATTTAGTGTGACAGAAGGAGGCATTTCAGCCGCAAAGGGGGCAGTAATGTGTGTCAGACTTTATCCCAGGTGAAGTTTTGCAGCCTCAGGTAATTCTTGCCTCTAGCTCCTATCTTCTAGCAAGATATCTTAGCCACTGGGTGCGGGCACAGTTCTGCTGAAGCCGTGCCTTGAATTATGGAGGAATTCCTTCACTGCCAGAAGGGAAAAGTTTCTAAAATTGGTGGTTACTAATTTCACAGTTTTTACTTTTCTTGCTCCTTCTTGTATTTCCCTCCTTACAGGCACTGGAAGGAAGAGGAAATTATGTTCATACGTCTGCCAGCAAGAACTGGCTGTGGCTCTTTGAAGCTCCTCTCCCTTAGCCCCATTGTTAGAAGAGGTTCTTGCATATCTAAGGTTGCTCAGCTGACTGTGGGGTCTCCAGCTGCTTGCAATCTGCATCAGAGTCTCCTCTGCCTGCCTGTACAATGAGATGTCTCAGGAACCTTGATTCGGTTGCCTTAACACAGGCATCTCTTGCTACCTGAGATGCCCAGCTCTTCCCTAATCCTAGTCCTGGCCTCCAGCCATTGCTCCAGAAGGGAATAGGTCTCCCCAAGGGGCTGTGTTATATCTGCCAGCCCTGTGTAGGTATTTTGGCTACCCTAGGCTACAACACAGTATGAGATGCCTCTACTGGGCAACTGAGTTGAGCCAAGGATAACTCCAGCCACTTCACCTTCACCCACGCAATCTTAGAAATGCTGGGATGGTGGAACAATGGTGGCCATACTAGATGCAAACAGAGCTCAGATACATAATGTCATAAAAACGGAAATCATGTCAACATATATCGCGGTTTGCCCACATGGTAGTTTGCACCATCAGAACCAGCAATGAAAAGAAAAAGGTCATGAGCTGGGTTAGCATATTTTTACCTTCAAATCTGTCCCCTGGTGCTCCTGGATATCGAATTTTTGCCTTCAGTCTCCTTCAGGCAGCAGAGATTTAGATAGTGTCCGCTCCGGTACTGACTTGGTTGGCAAGAACAGGCTTTTTGCAGCAGCTGGGTCCTTCTGTTGGACAGAAGGAGACTGTGTAGATGGCATGAGATCTGCCATGAATGTTAGGATCTTTTCTAGCAGCAGGGGGAAGCAGTTGTTCTGTGCAAGGAGCACTGTTTGCTATTGGAGTATCTGGAATTTCTCTCTTACTGTGTTGGTTTTTATTTTTTAGGCTTTTAAAATAAGAATGAGCAATATGCCTACAATTAAGAAGTTCCTGCAACCTGGCAGCCCAAGGAAACCCCCCCAACGTTACATAGAAACCGTGTTGAAGATTTTTAAGAAATGAATGACTTGCTACCTTCAAAATACTGAACAAAGATCCCCAAAAACCAAAACCCAGACCAAAGAAAATAGGAAGCTCAGTAAATTAGTATTGTTGTAGTTAAAACCAATGGTAAAAAACCCAAAACAAAACAACCAAAAAAACCCCATAATAAAGCATTCTGAGTACTCTGGCTATGTGACAGCAGATTTGTCTTTATTGATAACAAATGCTTGGCACAACATGAAAACAGAGGAGTATGGAAGCAAAGAACTGTTTGTAGGGTAGGGAATTTATTCATCTGGAAAAAGACTGATGCAATGTTAGTATTGTCAGAATGTAACTTGTTGAAGAAGGTATTTTCTGGATGAAAACAGGCTTCAGAATAAGAGCTATGGAAGACAAGAAAGAGAAGACCACTCACTGAATCACTTATCCTCTAAAGAAGTAGAGTTGTTTGAAAAGCGATCTTGGTCAGTAAGTACTTATATTGCATTATTTTTACAGTATTGTGTGAGTGAAACTTCTAAATTAATATTAGTTTCATCTGTAGTTACCAAAGGCAAAACTCTTTGGTTTCTCATACTTCCCAGACCTTGCCTAGGAACCAGCTCTTACAATGTTCCATTAGTTTCTTCCTCTACCTTTTTAATGTGTTTTTTTCAGGCAAACCTATTTTGTTGTTCCCACTGCATCGGAGTCTGTGCGCACCTCTTCACATAATGAACCTCTTCAAAGGATGGGCAGGGCAGACCGCATCCTCAAACAGACGATCACTCATGTTCAGTATTTGTTCATGCTTCTTTCTCTGCATTCATCTGCCATTTTGGGGGAGTCTCAGCTGCTTCTGAGCCCCAGTTCTGGACACCAATGGCCAGCTACATCTTTGTCCTAGTAAGACAAGGAGTGCCAGGCTCCATTCCCTGCCTCTGAGGCCATACACGCGCTATTAAGCTCTCTTATTACCCAAAGCTGTGTGACCACATCCAAACGGCCCGTTGGGGCTGGGTGCTGGTGTGGACTGGCTGTGGCTGGGAGCTGCCTGGGCGAGAGCAGCGGGCATGGGGCAGTAACCCCTGAGTGAGCTGCTGTCGCTTCGGTCACACAGACGGTGTCTTCCAGCTCCCGTGCCCTGGCACTGCCTCGTGTTTCATGTGATTGTCGGAGAACTCCTGAGGGCAAAACCTGAGCCTGCCACTTTGCAAAGAGTGAAACGCAGGCAGCCTAGAGGCGCTCGCTGCTGCTTTGGCACTGCCGTTGTGGCAATGTGGTGGTGGGAGCAGTGACACCGAGGTGGTCACAGCTCCTCCCAGAAAGGTCTGTCTGCAGTGGCAGAAGTGACTCACAGAGCGGCAATGGGGAAGGGAGGAGTGGGGCCACAGAGCAGCGGCAGGTGTCATGGCTAGGACAGCTCAGGTGCATTAAAGGTGTAACAAAGGTGCCTAAATTTCTCGTATCAATCTGTCCTCATGTAGGTAAGTTCACTAATAATTTAGTGAGTCGTGCTCATTATCTCTATCCTAAAAAACTATCTAAGGTTCCTTGGAAAGTGACTTTGGTCCAGTATGAGCAATGAACATTGTGCCACCCAAAAAGCTCCCAGGTCTGATGTCAGGGTCAGCTCAGGCTGAAGGGAGGGATGGACCTGCATTGCTTTTGCCCTGGGTCTTTGCTCCAAATACTGAGCCACTGGGCACAGCAGTGGCAGCCGCTGTGGCTGGCATTGGCACCTTGCTCCACGAGACTGTCAGTCCTACACGGTGGTGGCTACCAAACCCTCTGGGAGTCACAGCAGCTCTAGGAAAGATCTCCTCTGGAGATGGCTCCCCACTTAGCCTGCATGCCAGCTTGGGGATCTGTGCTGGCCTGCCTCACCCTCAGCAGGCACTCCGAGCCATGACTCCCGGGGCCACCCAAGTGCTCAGCTTTGTCATAGCAGCCTCCCTGTGTCACACTCCCTGACAGTGCTTTGTCTCCTCCTGGTTCCCTGGAGACTAAATGCAGCAGGTCTCAAGCAGCTGCTGGAAGAAGTTGCTTTTCAACAAATAAGTACCTGAACTTATTTATTAACAGTTGACCATGCCATAGGTGAACTGCCTGTGTGGCTGTGGTGCCGTGGTGCACCCTGCCATCTTGTGTCACCAGGCACCTCTGTGTGGTCCCAAGAAGAAAGCCGCTGCATGCCTGCCCTAGCAGCTGCTGCCGCAGCAATGCACGTCGCCATGCAATCTGTGTGGCAACAGGATGATGGCCTTTGAACATGGAAGTGGAATTGCTGTCAGCTGGTTGGTACATCACTTGCTTACACACCTGTAACAGGTCAAAATGTAATTAATATACCACCTTTAAATTAAGGGCTGTGGGTTAATTGGATTTTTTAAGATCCCTCTGCAAAGTTTTCCTTGCAAAACTGATTATTTTTCTTCATAAATCAATTATTTCAAACCTTGTGTATGATCTTACCAGCATTTCACATCCAGGTTAAAAATATATTTCCTTCTGAGAATGAAGCGCCATGGAATAAACACTCTATCTGCTTTGCAGACTCAGGTAAGACAGAGGCAGGTCATTTCTACAGCTGTAGGACGGAATACAGAGTGACCAAGTTCAGCCTCTGTTGATTTTCAAACAAAAATACTAGGACTTATATACATTTACAGCAGACAAAAACTGTACTGTGAAGGGGCCTGATGTGGCAGAGCAGCATCTGCATAGAAGGAAATTTTGTTCCAGCAGATGTCAGTAACCAAATATGATGCTTAATATTGCCATGAGAAAAGTCTAGAACAAAGGAAATTAGAAAAAAATATTGGAAAATGAACCTGGTAGGGAGAAAATACAAGAACAAAGTTCCTTCTCAGATTGCTCACTCCCCTGCATTCCTTCTCGCCTCCCCCATGCAGCAGACTGTGAAAGGGCAATGAATTATTTATTTCTGTTAGGGTGCCACTAGGTGTAGTGGTGCTTTTAACTGAATATGCTCTGCATTTTCTCAGAGGCAACTCATCTTTTACTACCGTGTCTGACACAACTGTGTAGCTTTTTGGCTATGACCTGCAAACGCTGAAACTCACCTTTGCTCATCTGAGGCCAAGTGTGTGCTCAAGCACAGCTGTAACTCAAGTAACGAGTGCCACCGAACTGTGTACTCAGGTGCACCTTTATGCTCTAGGCATAAACAGAACTGAAGAAGAAAATATCCTTATGTGAGTTATTCACAAGTATGGATAATTTTATTACTTTTGCAACCAGGATTTTAAAAAAAAAAAAGCATCCCTTAGTGTCAAGTTTTAGGCAAGCTAAGCAAGAGAGTACATCTTCTGAAAATAAGGGTGCTGGCAAAATTCTAGCATACGCTGTTTGCAGCTTAACTCTGTAAGAGGTATGAAAAGCTATTAAAAACAACTGACAGAGGGCATACATTGGCTTAAACTGTGGGAGCACAGAGCACGAGCAGCTTAACAAGACATACGGCACATTCCAGGCTCCATGGAGCAAGAGGGCTGGAGGTCACCGTTGGGAGACGGCAGACAAATACAAACTTCTGCTGCTCGGTGCGCAAGTCTTCCTCTCCATGCCCACCTTGGGTTTCAAAACAGAAGTTGTATTTCCCATTGATTTTCCACTTCTAAACTCCCAGTAACTCCTGGGGGAACAGCCAGCACAGTTAAGTGGCTGGCATCTCCTGCCCTGGGATAGTGAGGACCTGCAGGTCAGATATTGAAATGGTCAATGCACCTTCTCATTAGGCCATAAGGGACCTTAGAGTGGACTTGTGCTGGTTTGTATCATGTTATTGCTTGAGTGGGCTTGGTGGGATACTTGCAAGGGAAGTCAATCCCTCAACCCTGATTTCAGAGAGGAAAAGTCTGAAATAATTACTAGTAGTGATCTAAGCAACCCTTGAATTTCTAGAAATATTAGGAACCTGTATGTGCTGTCTGACGGAAGGGTAAAAAAAGAAGAGGAAAGATGCTAAAGTGAGGATTTTTGCATGTGAGATCTCTGGAAGGCCTGAAATGGCCTGCCTGCCAATGGCACCCTGCTTTCTATTCTTACACACTGACTCTGCACGGGGAGAGAACCACATCCAGAAGGGAGAGAGGTCCAGGGGCTGGAAGTGTGGAGGGGAAAACAGGGAATAATCATAGGTAAGGGAGAGAGTTTGGAATTTGCCCAGACAACACAAACTAAGGTTACAAACTAAGGGGGTGGGGGGGGAAGAGAGAGGCAAAAGGAGCGATCCAGAGGGAATGAAAAGGAAATCTGAAAGCGGAGGATGTGCTTCTCTGGAGCTGAACGTGCTGTTACGCAAAGAGCGAGCTCTAAAAGCAGGTGAGCAGGTAACAGCCCACTGGCAATCTTCTCTTTGACTGCCTGACATGGAGACTGCAAGAGCTGCTGGTGTTGGCCAAAGATGGTCACTGATTTTCACTGAATATCACAGCGTTGCTTTGGTTTTGCTTAGGCAAGGTCTTGCATTTGTTATTCATAGAATCATAGAATTGTTTAGGTGGGAAAAGACCTTTAAGATCATCAAGTTCAACTGTTAACCTAACCCTGCCATTCCACCACTAAGCAATGTCCCTAAGCACCTCATCTACCCGTCTTTTAAATAATTCCAGGGATGGGGACTCCTCAAACCTTCATGTAAGGAACCGCTGGCAAAAATACATCACAGTCAAAAAATTCAAGGTCAGTAGCACTGAGAACATCTGCCCGCTTCCAGGTAACCCACTTGCTCTTCTTCAAAATGTTTGGAAAAACACCTAATGCCCCTCACATACCTGAAGCCAAGTGTTAAGCTGGCATGAGGACCACTGGAGAAAAGGACATTTTGTTTCTTTTAATTCCTCTCTTCCCTCTGCAAGGCTATCATTTGCAAATATTTTCCTGGGTTTATAAGATGGTTACACTGCACGCTTACCCTGATGGGTTCTGTGGGTGTAATTCAGCGTGGAGAAATGTTTCATGAGGTGTGAGCTGCACTTTTCAAGTGTGCTGAACACAGGCAGCACCAGTTTGGAAAAAAAACACCGTCTTTGTTTTAAATAATACGAAACACTGGAGCTGCACTTCAGTTTTGTGGCATGGCGGGACTGGGGACATCCCAGCAGGTCTCATTAGCCACAGGTGAGGCTCCCTTCTCCACACTCCCTATCCCTCCTGCTAATACAACAAGGCACATCGGTTTGTGCGTGCACCGATTTCCCTTGCAAGCACATTTGAAATATTGGCTCATAACTTTGAACACAGCTCCAACCCAAATTAACATAATTCTGATGTGCTTTATACAGAGAGGAAAGCTGACGAAGCCTGATGGCACACGTTTTCCAATGCTTTGTCAAGAAATTGGTATCATGTCTGAAAAAAAAATTACTTTTTTTTTAAAATACATATATGTTATTGTTTTAAAAGAAGAGGCCAAATGGAAACAAGCTGGTGGGCAACAGCAGCAGCTGGGGTGAATATTCACTCCTAAGTTATTAGGGTATCTTTGACATTTCCCCTAGTTTTAACTCCGGGGTGGTCAATCTGAACCTAGACGTTCTTAAGAGATCAGATACCTTCAGGCATGCAAGATACAAATGGCATTTCTATAGCATTTTCCAAAATACTGTACAAGCTCAGTGAAGTGACATTTCCAAAAGTCCTGTTAAGTTAGGAGACAGACAGTATTGCATTTTTTGCTTTTATTTAGGCTAGTAACTGTGTTGAAGGGGACTTGCCTGAAATCTTGATGGATACCTCTGATAGGGTACAAAAGGTCAGTGTTGGGATAAATCACCCTCTGAAGACTTCTACTCTTCTCCCCTACCCCTAAGGGAAGGTTGAAGGGGCTGGCTTCATCTAAACTTTTAACTGCCTTGGTTAAACAGCATCCTTCTGAGTAATTTGGATACCAGAAGTAGCTCAAGTGCCCAGTGCTGAATTTAGACCTATTTAAAGGAGACTAGACAGCTCAACTAGATGTAGGTGTCTACAAAGATAGGTGAGAGGAGTTTTCCCAAGTTATCTATACTGTGATTAACTTTCATGCTTGAACTCCTGTTTTCTCACCTCGCAGTCCTCTGACATAGCGGATGTCAAGTCCTTGCAGGAGTAGTCATTAGACCTGGGATATCTCCTAGAGTTTATCATGGCCAGGCCTACAAATGATTAATCCAGCCAACCTACCTAACAGTGAGTTTGGATATGTGAAACGCTACTAGACGCACCTCGATGCATGTGTCTGTGCAGGGAAAGCTTCAATCTCCCACATTATCCTAGATTCTGGGTTACGTCTGTCTGTCTGACAACGTCAGAAGCACTGTTTCCAGCAGTGTAGTTTGATCATTTACTTGTAAAAAACCCCTGTGCAAACAGCAAGCATCAGCACTCCCAGAAGCCTAGAGGGGAAAGCAGTCACTTCTCAAGCAGGCAAATAAAACATTCTCATGCAGAGTTCTGCTTCATTATAAAATATGAACAAATTACTTCAGGCTGGATGTTAACAGAAAACAAAATGTGGGCAGCTTATGCTTCTACAGCGATGCCAAGAGTGGGCTTCTGTTGCACTTAGCACAGATGCCCGGGGCTCTCCATGACGCCTCTGTGGGCCTGGCCATCGTGCCAGGGCATGTGCCAGAGCCGGGCTCTCTGGAGCAGCAGCTGGAGGCCAGCGGACGCCCTGGAACATGCGCAGTGGCGTGGACACCCCTGCGTAGGTGACTGAGCCCTGCTGCAGGCTTTCAGAGGCTGGAGAGAAGAACATCCCAAAATGTAAGGAGGGGACAAAGGGAAATAAGAAAGAAAAGAGCCCGAACCAGAAGGCAGAGGCTGTAGGATGTGCTGCCAGTTAGGAGTCCCCTGCTGCAAAGGCTGACTCTCCTCATGTGCCGTACGGGGTACAGAGTGTTCCGTTTGGGGACTAGGCACCTCCTAAAAGACAAGACGTTGCAGTGGTGACTGTTTTGATGCCTTGTGGTTCTTGCTCTAAATAAATAATTAAGCTTAGTTTATTGTCAAGCATGGAACACGTTGGTCTAACAGGCACCAGTGGTGGAGACTGATGGGATGAGGATCATTTTCAGCTACATAGCAGGAAAGCACATCTACAGGAAGGACCCGAAGGAGAAAGCCCCCTGTACTGTGGCAACTCATTTGTTTTGTTTAATAGACTACGATTCGTACAACCTCCCTGTGTAACATGAGAAGAATATTCCAGCTCAGAGTTAGGTTCAGGGTGATTCAGCACATTTCTATAAGGCACGTTGACCTTGCCTGCAGGTGATGTCTACAAGAGTATTAACCAGCTGGATCAGACGGGCAGGATGGTGCATGGGAGTTTATGCTGTATCAACTCTTTGAAGTCAACAGAGTTATCAGAAGAAAGCAATCAGGGGTGCAGAGGGCAGTTTGTCTTCTGATGCCGCTCTTCATTCACTGCCTCCTACAGTTGTCTTTGGCATGCATTTTCTCACCAGCTCAAATTCAGGGAGACATTTTTGACAGAAACAGAAAAAACACCTTCTATGTTCAGGAATGAAATTCAGCAGAAAAAATGTCCTGAAGGAATATCCCCCATCACTAGGGAAGGGAAGGAAGCTTATGAAGGGTTCAAGCTGAATTAGTTGATGTGACTTATGTAAAGCAGCAATCTGTTAAAAGTAAAACCCCATAAAATATTAGAATAAAATCGTGATTGCTATCAGAGTATTTTTTTAAATTGTGGGAGCTTTTCAGCTGTTCTGATTATTTTTAACTAGCAGGTTGCCAAACAATAAAAATAGGAAGCGTACACTGTTCTGCTGACACAGATGTTCCCAAGGATCGTGACCTCTTGTCAGTGTTACATTCGTATCTAGTCAGCATTAGTCAGGAATTTATTTTCTGTAGGTGAGAACTGACTAAACAGACCTAATTGATTTTCTTCATTTAAGAAATAGAAGTTTCCCATTGGCAGAGAACTGTTTGCAATTCTCTTTGTAGGAGGGGCTCCAGACCTATATAACCTCAAGGCAAAGCCACTGAGAGCTTAGTGTGACTTTCACTGTGTACAAGGTAAGCTTTTTGGATTTCGGACATGCATATGGAATTAGTGTACTTGAAACTAAGTCAGTGAATGGGTTTTATGGATTAAATACTTGTGTGTGCTTTCTTTACTAACACGGTTATGTGCATCAAATGTTAAATTATTAATCGACCGCTTTCTAGGTGTACAGCTTTAAGAAAAAAGAAATTTACATTTCAAAAGTGTGGAGTGCTTCCTCTCACCCCCTTCTTCCTTTTGTAGACAAGATGACATGTTACTTACAAGGGGAATATGTGAGTTTTGTAGCCATTTGCTTTTTGCTGCTTTTATTGCTGTGGCTTGACTGTTGACATGATGTTAATAACTGTGAAGCTACTATAAACTAGGCACTGTCTACGTGTTTGCTGCTGATGTGCATGCACTGGTTCTGAACAGGGAGGATGACAGTCTGTCTAGAAACTGTTGTTGCCTTAAATTCCAGCAAAGAGATGGAATTGAACTGAGCAGGTATTGTTGCACTTTGGCTCTGTGGTAAAGGCAAGTCTAATGTAACCAGAGACAAAGTTAAATTCCATGTCTTCAGGTGCTTGCCTAAAGAAATGAGAAGAGGGGGGAGTGTTGCAAATGAGACTGAATGCTTACAACGGGGGGAAAAAATCCTTCCTGTCACTTTATAATGGAGCATAATGGCTGCTGGAGAAAGCACAGCAATTGCTGAGTTTATGTCATATATCTGATTAAACAGTAAACTGTATCCTGAGATAATGCCAAAATAAACAGGGCAGTGTATCTCGTGCACCCTGCTTTTTGGTCAGAGCAGAATGCTTTGGGTTGCAAATGGATTTCGATTTGCTTGTTCTCTGACATGGGCTGGTTGCTCTCAGTACAGAGTTCTTAACTAACCCGCACGTATCAAAGACATCTTAAGGCAAAATGATACAATGCAGTCTCTCAATATAGCCTTTTACCTCCTCTACTTATTTGGTGAGAGTCGTGGACCATAAATCATTGGTTTCAACCAAGACAACTTTCAACAATGCTTGAGAACCAGTTAGAGACTCAAAACCAGCATTCTGAATCTTTATTTTGCAAAACTTACTTCTTTATTCCAGACAGAATCAGGCACGTGGAAACATGTCTGGGAAACCCAAGCTGCACTACTTCAATGGGCGAGGCCGAATGGAATCAATACGGTGGCTACTAGCAGCAGCCGGGGTTGAGGTTTGCCTCTGTTTTTTATATTAAAAGCATGTGACAGATGTATTTTCACTGTTCCTTATAAAAAATGTGACTGATCAGCAGTTTCAAGCTCTGCATGTAGTGCATGGCTGACCCAGCCAACAATGACCACTAGCTTACCCTAAGCAGGGGGGCAAGTTCCCGTTTCACTTCCAAGCATCATGTGCCAAGCCTACTGGTGGCACCACAAACGCCTCTACCCTGTAGCTAGTGAAAGAAAGTTTACCTGTCCTCATCCCTCCCTGCACCACCTCTTGCCAGCACTGACAACAGAAGCGGCATGCTCATCGTTTGCTCAGCAGGCAGGGTTTTGTGCTGTTCACTCACCTCGGCTTTAGCCAAAATCTTACCTGCACAAAAATATAAATCACATGTGAAAGGGAAGAGGAGAGGATGTGACAGAGGCAAAATACATTTTTAAAGATACCACTTCCAAATCTGATTTATTTTTTTAAAAATAGAATTCCCGCAAACACAGCTCTTCATGCTCTTATTGTCTCATGAAAAGCAAAAGCTAAAACATGCAGTGACAACACAACTTTTCTTCTGTATTTCCTGCAGTTTGAAGAATGTTTTCTGGAAACAAAGGATGATCTGGTAAAGTTACAGAAGGGTAAGTTTCCTTCACTTTTTAGTAATTAGACAATGATAATAATAATTAGAATTGTTTCTCTTAGAACACCTAAGAAGTCTTACGTATCTTGAAAACTCCGACTGGATTGTACATGGGTTATCGCAGATGTTAGATGGTATCACCACCCAGTTGCTTTGGTCTTCACTGAATCACAGAAGGGCTGAGGGACCCCTCAAGATCGTCTGCTGCACCTCCTCTCTTCAAGGCAGGCCACCTAGAGCCAGTTGCCCAGGACAGTGTCCAGTTGGGTTTTGAGTATCACCAAGGACGGAGACTCTACAGCCTCTCTGGGCAGCTCATGCCAGTGTTCAGTCACTCTCACAGTAAAAAAGCCTTTCCTTAAGTTTACATGATTGACTCTCCTTTGTTTCAGTTTGTGCCCATTGCCTCCTGTCCTAAGACAATACAGGTTTTTGTCATCAGATCACCTTGAAATTCATTAGTATTAGCCTACGAAGCTGTTGTTTTATAATCCGTATGAAACCAGAGTTCCAGATTTCTGAGTTTAACCTGTACCTCTGATGCATTCTTGTTTCCCAGTGCAATGATTCACTTTGCTATCTTTAGTTTCCACCTTTGTGAACATGATATTCACATTTCCTCCAAACGAAATTACATGTCTGTGCTCTTCCAATTCACTTGCCTTTTCAAAGAAGTCTGAACTGCAGTCCTGCTCTCCTTTAGGAACAATGACTTTACCCCCTGCCGGCTTTCAAAAAGTATTCTGAGACAGGAGCATAAATGAAAGTGTGCCCTTAACAGCAGACAGTTTCTCTGCATGACTGCCTTACAGTGGATACAAAGACAGATGCAGATGATCAGTTATCGGAGTCAAGAAATATGATTCCATAAAGCAAATACTCTGATTTACTTCTCTGATGGGATCCTGGAGGTATTTTAACCTTTTCCTTGCTAGAATAAGGCTTCTGCAGACTAGTAAGGGATTTATATTACTACAGTCTCACACCACACGATATTTGGCTCTTGCAGGAATCTCATGAAACCCACCCATTATTCCCCGCTTCACATCCGTACAGATGTATGCCATTGTATAAAGTCCATATAGTAGTCACAAAGATATATGCTTCTATTCACATTATATGGGACAAGTCCGTAAATAGCCCAGATTTCCATAATACTTACCAAAGCATGATGGAAATTGGCTGGATAAGATCCTTCAGTCCTTCTCATATGTATTAACCTCCATGAAAGTTAGGGCCATGCAGCGCAGGACTTGCCTTTTTCAGCATGACTGCTAAAAGTTCTGCATTTGGGTGCTTCCTCAGATTTGAAGAAACTTCAGGAAGCTGATTGCTATAATATGAAGTTATTAACATGTCACTAAGAAATGGTTCTTGGTTTCCTGGTAAGCGTTTTCCATACTTTGTTGAGAGAATGAGGAAGACTGCCACCAAAAGGGTTGTCAGGCACTGGAATGGGCTGCCTGGGGAAGTGGTTGAGTCCCCATCCCTGCAGGTATTTAAAAGAAGGGTAGATGTGGCACTTAGGGATGTGGTTTAGTGACGGACTTGGAAGTACTAGTGTAATGGCGGGACTTGATGACTGTAAAGGTCTTTTCCAACTTACATGATTCCGTGATTCTAAATAAAAAATAATATGCGTGGTTACTTTGCTGAACACCCATTAATGGTTCTCATCCAGAGACTGAACGTTTCCTTGTCTTGTCCCCTTTTTCCCTAGATGGATCCCTGCTGTTTCAGCAAGTGCCCATGGTGGAGATTGATGGAATGAAGATGGTGCAGACCAGAGCCATCAGCAACTACATAGCAACGAAGTACAACCTCTATGGGAAGGACCTGATGGAGAGAGCCCTGTACTGTAACAGTAACAAACCTTCTGTTTGTTAGGCTCCCACTACCTTTCTGTGTAACACAAGAACATCCCAGCTCACAGTTCGATTCAGGGCAATACAGCAGCTTTTCACGTAGCACGTGTTGACTGTGACTGCGGGTGACGTCTACAGCAGTAATAACCAGCTGGATGAGACAGGCAGCATGGTGCAAGGGAGTTCACGAGGCCAATACAGTTACCAGAGGAAAGCAGTCAGGAGCGCAGAGGGCAGATGGTCTTACTGATGCTGCTTTCATTTTCTCCCGCAGTTGTCAGCAGCAGGCATTTTCACCAGATCAAGTTCAGGGAAATGTCTTTGATGGAAAGAAAAAACTTCTCTAATAAGCAGGAATTAGAGTTAATAACTGGTTATTAAAGGACAGGGCTCTTAGGGCACATGGTTTGACCTGAAGTATTTTTAAATGCTTAATTAGCACTGGTGAACGCACGTCAAGAGATTTGTTAGGAATTGTATAGAGCCACTGTTTAACTTACCGTGTCCGACTGGATTTTTAACGCAAGTTTGGATGACACACATGACAATTTTGTACTCAGGTTCAAAAAAACTTAATACAGAGAAGCATCATCCCTAGTGAAAAACGGAAGGGGTGCAGTTGTTTAGTTTTTGGTTAGGCGCTTTGCACTTGTCTTTCACCCCCGCTCCCTCCAAAGCTCCTGCACTCTGGGGGGAACTGTTCTAAGCCGTGCATGCTGGATAGAAGAGGCAGAGAGTTCCCAAAGTCTTGGTAGGGTTATGTCAGCAGCTATCATGCTATTCAGACCTACTGCGTTTACCTTGCTCAGCTGGATCTATTCCTTTCAGAATTGATATGTATGTGGAAGCAGTGCTAGATCTGAACGAGTTACTCATGACCCATACTTTCCAACCAGCGGATAAAAAGGAGCAACATTTTGCCACTATCGTGGACAAGGCCACAAACAGATACTTCCCAGTCTATGAGAAGGTATGTGGCAAAGATGTAGTAGCTTAATTAATATTGTTTTCCTGAAACTCCGTCCCAGATCTACACAAACAATTTTTATTGAGGAAACCAGAGAAGTAAAATTACCACATCAATATAAATGCCATGGTTTTGGTGGGGCTGGAATGAGGATGGAGACAGGACACTACAGAGGGGACAGAAGGTACAACAAATCTGGGAGAGATGCAGAGTTGCAAAAACCCAGGACGCAGTGAGCTCCCCAAATGTCCACATTTCAGTCTGTATGTTGTTTCAGACAAAAGACACTATAGCATCAGCTTTTACGTCGTTTACTCCTGAAGTGCCGAACCCCATCTAGCATACATGCTATGTAAAAGCATGAAGCATACATGCTATGTAAAAGCATGACAGCTCCTCCTGTAACGAAAGGGAGGATGGATTAGCTGGGTGTTGAGACCATGAGGCACAGGTTGTGCGGGGAGAGTTCCCAATGCAATGTTCCCAAAACTGAAGAGGAAACAGGTGAGAAGTAAGGGAGCTGCCCATAATTTGAAAGACTCCAAGATACTTTTACTATGCCCTGCGCTGAACTTAAGCCTCCTGTGAATTTTGTACAGACATTTGCAGCGATGGCTGTATCCCATAAAGCTTAGCCTTCAACACAGCAGCGCTGATTACGTGGGCTGCAGAAACGAAGGTGAGAGGGGTACAACTGAGCTGCCAGAAAGAAATGCAGAAGAGAAAGGCCTGTGAAATCACGCCTAGGATGACAGTCTGGTCAGATCATTCGTCTGTACTACAGATGTTACTTACTGCATTTCCTTCCTCCAAGGATAACTCCATGCAGTGTATGGCATTGCTTTGAAGATACCATATTAAGTCACACAAAGGGGAAAAAAATAAATAATCACATCTGCTTCTGGTTCTCTGTTTTTAGGTTTTGAAAGACCAGGGACAAGACCTTCTTGTTGGCAACCGGTTTAGCAGGGCAGATGTGCAATTACTTGAAACCCTTTTAATGGCAGAAGAGTGCAAGCCTGATATACTTGCCAATTTTCCTCTCTTGCAGGTAATTGAATGGACAGTTTTAATAAACAATAAATCAGAGAAGGACCACTGATTTGAACTGGCTGAGAAATACGGGAGGGTGGGAGAGTGAGGAAAGAAGTGAAAGACAGAATCAAAATCGAATATCCTAAGTACTTTCAGCCGGTCTCAAACACTGATGGTTATTGCCACCTTCTGTCACTATAGCCACAAAAGCATAACGGGATGAAGCATATAGATTCTTCTGCAGGATCAACCCATAATGTTACTTTTAGAGTATGGATAACATTTAAATGTCTGACAGTTACCACAGTTCTTAAGCAGTGCTGTTTTGGGGTTTTTTTGTAGAGTTTTAAAGCAAGAATAAGCAATATCCCCACAATAAAGAAATTCCTGCAGCCTGGCAGCCAGAGGAAACCACCACTACAAGAAAAAGATGTACCGAAACTGATGAAAATTTTCCACTGAGTGGCAACTGGAACCCACAGAAACCCTATTTCATTGTCTTCGTGTTTGCTGATAGTGGCAAAGTGAAAGTAATGAAAACAGTGAAAAGGTTTTTGATCTCTCTTTCCTGAGCTATGGGATTGGTTTTAGTCTACTGCAAACACTTCCAAGGTAAATCTACGTGAGCATACCAGCAAATGAAATCGTTCGCTGAATTAGGGGGCACACTGGGCAACACAGGATGTCTTAAATTACTTAAGAGAATACCTGAAATAAACTCTTACTATTGACACTCAATACCAATTTGTTCAATGACTTCTTGCTGCTACTTACATACCTCAGGGCTCTCTGGTTCTGTCTTTCTGGCTTTCCCAAGAGTTGCTGGAAAATGAAGAGAGCTTAGCCCAAACAGTAGGTTACATATCTGTTCTGGGAAATGCCAGGAAAAGCCTGCAGGTTCTGGTTTGATGGGGATGACAGGTTTGGATTCAGCTTTCCTCTGAACTTAACTTGGAGTATGCTGGGACGAGAGCTCCTACTGCACTTTGGCACTAGACATTTAAACTCTTGTACTGTAGGTTCACCGAATATTTCCTTTAACAAGAGGTATACTGCAGCAGCTAAAAGCACTTTGCAGACTCATCTGAGAAACGAATGCTTGTCGCCAACTGTAAAGTTGAAAATTTACTGTTTGAGGAAGGAGTCGTCAGACTGGTGTCAGGTGCTAGAGAGACCTTGAAATGTAGGACTTGATGTTGACTTATGTCACTTTATATTAAACTCAGCTAAATAAAAGTTCCACGTAAGCTGCACATTATAATCACTTAAATCAAAGTCTACTACAGAGCAAGACAGTTGAACACGTAATTACGTGTATTATTTAAACACCAAATCAACCAAGTATGTAAATGGAACAGCCAGCGCCCTAAAACCAACGAATGCTCTAGTGCTGGCAGCTTTAAGCTGGGCAAATGCAGAGCACTAAAACACTTGCCATCACCAACAGTTTGTTAGCAATGCCATGTGGCTGGAACCAGTTTTTAGCATCAAGAAAAGAAAAACCCCAAAGCTTTTCTGCAGCGGAGCACGTACTAATTAGTCATTGAAAGAGCTGTTTCCCTCCTGCCTCACCGAAGCATTCGGGCAGCACTTGCAGCTGCTGGGCGCTGTCAGAAACTCGGGCCAGAAACTTTGGCCGCGGCTGCGGAGGCTCTGCTGTGGTTTTAGGAGACGGCGCACACCTCCCGGCCTTCGGCCATGCAGAGCCAGAGCCCCTGGCCCGCCGGCAGCTCGGCACCCCTCACGCAGGGGCTGTGGCCTAGGCCGCCCCCCCAGTCACGCCATGGCTGTGACCCCCTTGCCGCCTCGGGGCCCTCAAAGCCCTTCTCCGGCCCCTCGTGCCCCGGCCGCCACGTCCCTCTGAGGCGCAGCCACCGCACCCCGCCAACCACCAAGCCCGCCCAGGGGACGAAGTCGCTTCACGAGACTTCAGGGACAAGGGCGAGGTGGCTTTTCCCTCAGCCGCGCTTGCAGGGGTTAGGGATGCGGTTTAACTGCAGGAGCCGGGCCTCGGTGCCCCCGGCTGCTGAAGCAGCCGCCGCCAGCCCTGAGGGAGGGTGGGCCCCGGGCCCGGCGGCCCGGGGCGGCCGGGGCCGCGGGGGGGGGCGCGGGGGGGGGGCCTTGGCGGGATCGGCGGCGCCGCGGGGGTGCGGGGGCCGGTCCCGGCCCGGGGGAGGTGTGCGTTTTGCTGCGAAGCACGGCGTGTGGCAGCGGGGTGCAGGGGCTGGCAGCTGCTCCCCGGGCGGAACTGCGGCCCGCCGGAGCGTGTGCCGCCCCCTCTGCCGCCCAGCGCCGGGGGGTCGCGCCCCGCCGGGGGGGGGGGGGGGGGCGGGCGGGCCCCCCCCCGGCCCCCGGGGGCGGCCCGCCTAAGGGGACGGGGGGCGCCCGCCCGGGCCCCTGCCAGGAGGGCGGGAGGCCAGGTGCCTGACAGGCCGGTTTTTACCGCAGGAACATGCTCGAGTGACCTGCGTTGCTGCTGGAGGGTGTTTGTCCGGGGGTTACTCCCCATTCTCTCTCCTGCAGCAGGGACCCACGCCGGGCGGGGTGTGTGTGTGTAGAGGGGATTTGTGCCTGGCTCTGGGTAGGATCAGCAGGGAACCTCGGAGAAGGATGGGTGTTTGGAGTTAAAAGTTTTTAAAATTTGCCTTTCACCTGGTTCAAATGCTCCTCCTAGCTCAGGTGGTGGAAGGAAGGCCTTTTGGATCCAGACTTGGCCTGAATCCCAGTAGAAACCACACACTGGTGAGCGTCTTAAGATGGTCTCGAGACCAGAGTGGGCTCGATGCAGCACGGGGCCCGTGCTGTAAGGTCATTCTGCTTCAGCAGCCCTGTGCGAGCTGTGTTCAAGGAGTGAAGCGTTGCAGAGAACTACTTCGGTGTCCACATCCAATTAGGAAGGAAGTTTTAAGATCTTGCAGCAGATTGTGAGCTTGCTGTTAAATTCACTTGTTTCTCACTGGAAGGCCGGTGCCTGAATTGTTTTGGACAAAATAGTGTGATTTTTTTTTTTCAATACAGCGATCACAGCGGTAGCTGTTGGTCTGACAGCTGCATGGCTCAGGTCCAAGGAAGGTCCAATGCAGTAGAACATCAAAAATGTTTGTGATTTTTTTTCCGGTCTGTTACTGCTATTCAAGAAAGATAATTTGCCAACTTTGCTACTCTTTCATCACTCGCTGCTTTACAACAGGGTATTCATTGCAGAGCAGTAACAGAGTCACCAAAGTATTTTGCAACCCTATGTAAGCGTTCAGCCTAAACCCCAAAGTCAGTCCTTAAGCTGTTGCAGTTCCAGGAAAATGTAAGCTTTTTCCTACCCACACAAAAAGCCTCAACTCTTGGCCAGTCCCCACAAGGAACTGTGATGAACTAATACAGGTTATGTTGATAGCTGGACTTTTTTCCACTGACACTTTCTGCTTTTTTTTTTCCACTGATGGTGACATCTAGCCTAGATGCCAATTCTAAACTCTCAAGACATAATCAAGTCTTTATTTAAAAGCACATATTTATGTTTCAGGAGAACTGTGTTGCAAGAGGCTGAGGTGTCTGGGGACATAGGCATTGCCAGGGCTCAGTGGAAGTTGAGCAGCGATTTGAAGACCTGGATTTTGGACTGGGGCACCAGGTTTCTCCTGTGAGTCCAGCTCCTAGTAGAGCAATGGCAAATGTTTGCTATAGGGTCCATTGAAGATACCACCCAACACAAAGGACCTCAGTGAAGGCCAGGGATGCGGTCTCCCCTCTCACTGTTGTACTGTTTATTTGTGCCTCTTCATTGATGCCTTTGGGATTATGGCCAAAGTTTCCACTTTGTGGCTTAGTTACGTACTGTGAAGTCTCCGCAAGAACAAATAAGCCTGCCTGTAAACAGATAAAACCTTGGCTTAATGATGAAGCACTCCGTTGGTCTGTGACTTGGTCATATTAAATCTGCTTCATTCCTCTGGGGCCCATTAGTGATAAGAGCGCAGTGTTAGCTTTGTTTCCAGAACCAGGCAAGCTCACATCAGTTGCCAAGTTCATACTATGGCATGTGACTGTACTCATTACTGAAATTTGAAAGGATGAAGTGTTTCATCCCGGTGCCATCCCGTGGGCTGACTGCAGCCCCTGTTGCTGGGGGCATTAACCAGGCCTTACCTGCTCAACAGAGGTCATGGTCTCATGTATTTGGTTTTTATTTTAAAGTTAAATTTTCAGGGCAAGCAGGATATAAATCCCTGTTGCAGTTTAACTGTTGTTAGCAAAATTGGAATGCGTCTTAAGTTGGTCCACGTTCTCTATAATGGGTATATTGTGATTTGGCTAGTGGCCAAAACAGAACTAGCTAAATATGGAAGTCAGCAGGCCTGGTGAAATATATACTGGAATATATATTGCTGTTATAAGCTTATGTTTGTAAAGGCACAGGAGCCCAGGACTTTGAAATGTCGTAAGGAGAGAGGTGAAAATAACGCTGGTGTCTCTGGGTTGGTGTTCTGTGAAGCAATTCATTTGACATGGTACATTTTCAAGTCTGGTATGACATGGATGCCCTCACAAATCCCAATACCTACTGAAGAGATTGCATCACTACCAGGTTAAAAATATATTTATTCAGGAATACCCTACAGTTCTGCTTTGGTTGCAAAATTCCCATGAGCTCTTAAAGCTATGTTAATATTTTTAAAGGTATGTATATGATTTAGTAGATGCTTATTGCATTCCATCGTGATTCCTTTTTGAATTGCTGCATATTCTGGTAGTGTGTACTTTTTCTTTTTTTCCACTAATCCACAGGAAACTTGGTTGCATCAAACCCAAGTATTTAGGCCTCGATTGCCCTTCTACTTTCACATTCGTCCAACTGTATTTAGTAGTTTGGAGTGGAACATTTTAAATGCTAATTTAAAAAATGCTTCCTGTAAGATCATTGTCTTGAATTTCTCAGGAAACAAGAACTCTGAAATCATGGCGGGGAAACCCAAGCTGTACTACACCAAGGGAAGGGGGAAGATGGAGTCAATCCGATGGCTGTTAGCAGCAGCCGGGGTTGAGGTTTGTACCTTTTTTTATTAAGTGATCAGATCAATATGTGATTAAAACAGGTATTCTTTGGAAAGGTTTCCCAATTACATCTGTGCTTAGAGGCATGCACAACATCACATATTGTGTTCCAGAATGCTTAGATTCAGTGATCCACTCTCTCATGTATTTAATGTATTCCTTGAGCAACAGTTGCACAGTAAAAGGATTTTAACATACAAAGGGAATTGCTGTGTCATTTTGAAACTTACTTTAAGCTGAGATCTTAAATTGTTGCTACAGACCAAAACTGTGTCTGACTTTTTCTGAATGTGCATTACTTCCCTGTGTCCCATGATTGTTCTGCACTGAAAGAGCATGCATGCCACATGAAAAACTTCAGAACTTTATCTCCAAACAGAAGACTTTTTGTTCTTTGTGTCAGGACCTGAGTAGGATAAATCAGCAGAGCTGTCCTGAAGGCAGTAGGGGAGCTATCTAGATTCACATCAGGTGAAAACCATCCTAAGGCATCCTAATTTATGCATTCAGTTTTTTGTTTGAGTACAGTGCTTTGAAACTATTTTCTCAGAAACGATTTGTAGTCTGTTGGAAATAAAAGGCTTTTTTAATGGTGTTTACTTGTGAATGTTGCCGACAGAGAAGCCACAGAGCACAAGTACTGAGGAAACAAAGATCTTGCCCTCATTCAAATGTCCTCATTTACAAAAAAAAAGTGCCAGCAAGGGAAAGAAGGAGATAAAGGCTGTGTAACAAAGGCATAACTTCTTAAAAATTTCTCAATATTTCATGTGGCATCAGCTGCTTTTAAGTGAATGATTTAGTGTCTGTAAATTGTGTAGGGAACTAGACTGCTCTTCATAATGAGGAAGCTTTTTTTGAGGTGTAAAGTATTGTACATTACTGGGGAGTGGGGGTCACTATAGTACTGGGTTATTTGCTGGCATAGAGGTGAAAAATACAAGTAGGGGGTCAACACAATCATGAGGAGCATGGGGAATAGCATGGAGAGGTGGAGTCTAACTTCTGTACTTCCATACTCCATTGCCTTTGGAGTGACACAGTGGTGTTTTCTATTGTTGCTTTTCAGTTTGAGGAAGAATTCATAGAAACGAAGGAAGACCTAGAAAAATTACGCAATGGTGAGTCTGTAAACTGTAGCCTAAACGTAATTTTACACCAATGTAACAAAAGGACAACAGGTGCTATTTTTGAAAGACTTCCAGTACGGTGTGACCTGTAAAGAGAAGATTTGAGAGACCTACATGCTTGTGGATGCTTTCATCCCTCAGAATTGAAAATGTCTTGGTGTGCTACCAGGTCTGTTTCTCTGATTCAGTGTAGTACTGCAGCAGTCTGAGTGGTTTGCTTCTTTGTTTTCTCAAGATGGAGTCCTGCTGTTTCAGCAAGTGCCCATGGTGGAGATCGATGGGATGAAGATGGTGCAGACTAGAGCCATCCTCAGCTACATAGCAGCAAAGTACAACCTCTATGGGAAGGACCTGAAGGAGAGAGCCTGGTACGGTAACAGTGCATACTATCCTTACTAATACTCTTCCATGATTTGTAGTATTTATGAGAAGAATATTGCTGTGAAATACCTGAATGTAAGGGTATATATACATCTGCCAGTGCTTTGTCTCCTCAGATCCAGGAGTTGGGTGAATGGACTTTGTGATTGATGCTTGTTAATTGTTGACATAGTGAGAATGTTAAGGCCACCTTCAGGCTCATTTGATTTCACAAAGACCAGAGGTGCATTAAGTTCCACTAAGAAAGGCTAAGTATGCCTTTTTTTCTTTTTAAATGGGAAAACAGTAGGAAAAACTACAGCTGCCTGCAAAAAATGAAGTGTCTTTAAGTGTTCTAATTTAGTTTTTTCAAAATGTAGTGTCTTTCACAGTTGATTTAAAAAAAGACATGTTCAGTGGCTTAATGCTACTGAAAGTGAAACCAGTATTTTCCTACTTTACTATGTAAGCTGTGGATACTTTCCATTGTCGTAATTAAAATGGCTAATGGTAAAGAAAAAATCCTTATTTACTATTTCTTTAAGAAAATAAAAAAGTCATGCAAAAGTTCAATGAAGTTCTTAACCTAACTGACTACCACTTACTGTGAAGGGTTTATTCTGTGATAATGGAGGGGCAACTCCAGAGACTGTGGGGGTTATTATGGACTGGCATGTCTGAACTGGCAATTGGTAGCCAGGATCCTTTCAGGATTAGACCTCAAAACTATTTTTTTTCTCTAGCGTGGTTTGCTAGATGGTGGTCTTTTCTCCCACAGCATAGATGAATAGATTGTCAATGGAAAACAGTGTGAACTCCACTTCAAATACATTAGTTGGAGACTCTTATTTATACCTTGCTTGTTGCCAACACTGTGAGCCTGTTTATAAAGGTCTGTGCTTTGAAAAATGCTGACATGGAATCAAAGTGGAAGAACAAGAAAACAAACTAGTGGCTTATGTTACGTGCACTAATAAGCATTTTTACTTGGTGATCACTCCAGCATTGTGTTTCAGGAAAATAACCAAAAGGGTGTGTTCAAATGATAAATGTGAAATAAAAATATTTGTTTCAGGATTGATATGTACGTGGAGGGAACAACAGACCTGATGGGAATGATCATGTATCTCCCTTTTCAACCAGCTGACACAAAAGAAAAGAATCTTGCCTTAATCATTGAACGAGCTACAACCAGGTACTTTCCTGTTTATGAAAAGGTAAGTGATAAATCACCAGTAGTCCACAAAGACAGTGGTACAGGTTCCCCCCTGTCCCCATCCCCACACACCTACTTTCCAGAAGGCAAGTAACAGTACAACTCTGGAACTGTGTGATGGAGCAATGTTGAGCAATGTGAAAAGAGAAAAAATAATATTGGGCTGGCTTCAGTACTGAGTATCTTTGCTGTCTTCTTTAAGACTCCTCAAAAAGCAAATCCTACTTTTTAAACCTAGCTTAGCGGCTGATAGCTCCTAGCATTTTGCATAAATGCACCGTTTCAATACCTGTGCCAGCCTTCAGAACTTACTCCCTGAAAGCATAATATATTCCTGCTGTTCAAAGTTAAATATAGTTGTACTTTATAATTAAGGACCTAATTCTGTGATCTTTCTCAAACCCATTGCTTAAATATATTGTACGTACAGACTGTCTTTCTCTGAATCACTATTTGGGCATCCTTAAGTGTGCACAGAGAGGCTCTGCAAACAGGATGTATCTAGATTAGAAGCATAAAGTAATTATTTACTGCCTAGCATGCACTGAAGAGTCAGCCTCTAACGAGCTACGAGGTAGAGCATTGGTATGCTTGCCACCCCCCTCAAGCGCATGAAGAGTCTTTCTTCACTAGAAGAGTTGGTCAGGAGGGCACGGGTTGTTCTTTGCTTCTCTCTGGAACATAGCCTGGATGTTACTGAGTTGCCATTTTCTACCAACTTGCTGATTGTTCTGTTGGTTTGGTTTGCTTTTCCCTTTAGGATATTTTAATTTTTTTTGGTGTTAACATTTTCCTGTTTGAATTGAGCCAGCTCTGATCCTCATCTCGCTAACCTACTTCTGTTTGTAACTTTACCTTTTGTACTTCGTATGGTTGTACTATACAGACTTTCTCACATCATTTTTTCAGAGTGAAGTCTGTGCCAAGGGTACAAAGCTGTGTTGTTGCAGAGAGCTGAGCTGGTTTTCTAGCTCGAATCCTTGGTTCACAGGCAGCTGAAGTCCATTCAAACAATACAGCACTTGATGCAATTTCATGTGCCTCTTTAGCAGAGCCTTAAATGGCACAAGTGAAACCCATAGAGACTGCTGTGTGAAAAAAAAAATTGCACATAAATGACAAAAGCCAGCACTGCGGTAATCAGAATTCGTATAGATCCGCTGCCATACCAATGGAAGGCTGTGCTGAGACAGATTGTTTGCACACATCAATCTTTCAAAGATTTGAAATCTGGTAACAGAAGTATTTAAGTTATTAAAAAATAAAAAAGCAAATTTAGACACAAATATTCTCTGAACCTACGCCTAGGTGGCATAAACAACTGTTATGGTATGTTTTAGCATGTATGTTCACTGGAGGAAAGTCTTCAAAATAATCCTTGTTCACTTATGGTAAAGAAAGAGCTAAACTTTTCCATGATTTTTAGCCTAGTTAATTTTGTTAGAATGATTCTTAATTTTCCTTCTGTACCAGCTGTTTAAGTTGTCCATTGATTCGGTGTAGCAGGGTTTGCAGTTGATATGTTATGCAATCACAATATCAGACAGAAAATATCCCTAGCTATGAATGTTCACTTTAAAAACCCAGCAGCCAGATAGCGCAGCAAAAGGTGACCTAGAGCACCGCAGGCAATCTGGTTCCGATGCTCCATTTGGGAGTTTCCATACGGCTTCGATAGGCAAGCTGTGGTGGACCTTGTTAGAGCAGCATAGGAAATAACCACATGAAGGTATCAGCCTTGCCTCTGTCAGAGGTTACTGCCTCTTTCATAGTAAAATCGGCAGATGGGACTGGAGAAGGAATTGGCTTCCACAGTCACAGACTGATGTCCTAGTTCAGTGCACATTTGTTAGTTGTTTAAGTGTAGCATTAGATATTGGGCACAGACACATTTCCTTCTCCCCCTTCTGCTACAAGGGTGATAGTCTTCAGGAAGAAGGTAGGCCGGAGAGCTGGTAACTGCTCTGAAGCCATGCTGCATTATTCACTACAACTTGTCTATTACAGCTATTAGTAGTGTTGGCCAGCTGTGATTCTTGCATCAGCAGTTTGCCATGAAAGAATCCTTCCATACAGGATGTTCCTTCATTCCTGACCTGTTTCAAACTATTATCAGCAATCTCAAATTTTGCTTAAACAGCTGGGAATTCACTTGACTTACACTACAGGTAAACTGTCCTGACTATCTTACTTTGGTCCTGTTTCTTTTCTATGTTTTAAGTCTTTCTTGAGGGACTGGACTTGTTACAGCTAGCTGGTGTGCAGTAGGTTAGAGTGAGTGATAGGTCCATGCCCCACTGAAACATGAGTTCTGATTTAGTTTTTTGTTGTGAGAATACCTATCGCTTTCTAACTTTAAAGATTCTTGCATGGATTTGCTCTGCTGTGTATCTCCACAGAAATCTGTCTGTAATGAAATATCTAGATAAAATCGTTAAATCCTATATAACTTTTTTTTTGTTCGTATTTTGTAGGCCTTAAAAGACCACGGGCATGATTATCTTGTTGGCAACAAATTAAGCTGGGCAGACATCCATCTGCTGGAAGCCATTTTAATGGCAGAAGAATGTAAGCCTGATATACTGTCTGCATTCCCTCTGCTACAGGTTAGTAATCCTCTGCTCTCAATATGGCATGTAACATACAAACGTCACTGCCCAGTTTTAAAAGCTAATTGATGTTTAAATCTTTTGAACCACTGTATTATGTTACTGACAGTTCTCTGGTCTACTTCTGTTGACTACAGCAACCCTGAACACAGGCGCACTGCTGTGCCCCCAGAGCTGCTGGGGGCTCACCTTTCTCCAGCTCTACTTTTCCCAGCTGTTCTCAGCTGGTAGGAATTCACTTACTAACGCTACCAGTTTGGTCCTGTAACTGCTACTTCCATGTCTCAAACACAGCAATGAGTATCAGGAGGGGAACTCTGTGGCCTGTTGTGTCTGCAGTTCCTGTCCTCCTCTTTTTGCTAGCAAAATTGTATTTTGAAAAAATCGTATACAAAAGCTGTTAAGTTTCTTCTGTCATCTTCCGTGGTGCTTCACACTGAGGTATCCCTGTCCTTCCCTCTTTTTTTGCCCAAATACATCTGCAGGATTTGGATTCAGGCTGTGGTTTTTGCTTTTTTGCTTTATCTTCCACCTTTACCAGATGAATCTTTACTCTTTCATACTAATTTCTCCCATCCCCATCTGGGAAACTAAGGTAAACTTTATAGCGCCAGTATTGCAGATCAGAATATTCACACCTGGATTTTCTAAAAAGATTAATGTGTTGCAGGTGTGGGTGTTTTCTGCTTTTTTTTTTTTTTTTTTTAATGGAAAATGCTGAGTGCTGAGCTGGCTATAAGGAGCTACTACCTTTCTCTGTTTAATAAGTATGACTGAGGCATAAAAATCCAAGTCACCTGATTTTTAAGCTATAACGGAAGGAATTGACTGTCATTGGCTTTACTGCTGCTTTTCACAGGCTTTTAAAGGAAGAATAAGCAACGTTCCAGCAATCAAAAAATTCTTGCAGCCTGGCAGCCAGAGGAAGCCACCAACAGATGAGAAGTTTGTTGCCGTTGTAAGGAAAATATTCAATATCTAATCATGTGGCTGCTGAAGATAACACAACTGTAGTGCATTACCAGAGCTGTGCCTTGTAAGTGTAAACTGCATAGATGTATTCTGTAGCTTGCATCATGTAGCCAGTCACACGATAATCATTGAAACAGAATACTTGTAGATTACAGTAAAAGGCTAATTTGGACCTGTTGAGTGCAGGAAGTGGTATTTCATGGAGCAATTACATGAAATAAAATATGCTGATACATTGGGGTTTTTTAATTACAGTATGTGCCTGGTAGGGTAAAATGTTTCAGCTGTAGCTTCCAGAGTACTGTATAGGAAGCAAGCCCTCTTCCCCTTTCTCTCCCCTTTTTAATAAACTGCAGGAGGAAAATCCAATCTGTAAATATGGTGGTCATTTATATTCAGGCCTAGAATCTTTTGGTTTTGCTCTCTAGGTGCTCTCCTAGATCGAAGTTCACTGTCCCCCTGCTGTATTTCACTGCTGTCTCTGTACTTTCAGAGCTACAGTTTAATAAATAAATAAAAAATTTAAAAAAACCTAGCTCATGATCCTCATAAGTTTATGGGCAAAAGTAAGAAACTTGTTTAATCCCCACATGAATCTCTCAGAAGATTTTATTCACTGAAAGACCAAAGTGCATGTGTTTAATTCGCTTTATGTGGTTTTCATCCATTGAAACCACCTATTCCCTTGCTCTTCTTTTTGCTGCTTGGCTAGAGGTCAGAGCGAGGAAAATGCTACTTGACTTTTTTTTTCTAAGGTTTTGCCTTCTTCAGTCACTTCCCAAGTAGCTGTAAAGAGAACTGCCCTGCCTGCTTACCTTTTCAGTGAAAGAGTTAGTTTTATCTCAGCAGTGCTTAAAGCATTTACAACGCTTTCAGATTCCTTACCCTGATTTCATGGGAACCATCGCTGTCTCCTTTAAGAACGGTGCCATAAACCATTCTTACTTGCAGCTAGTTGTTTTTCTCAGCAGGACTCACACTGAGTAGGCAGAGAAAACAGTCGACCAGTGTATATACAGAATTGCTGCCCAGAGAAGTTAACGCCTTTCCCAACGTGGTCGGAAGAAGAGCTACGTAGGTATCATCTCAGAGGTACAAACCTGGAATACCCCAATCGCCCAAGCGCTGCCCAGATGAGCTCCTAAGAGTTTTATGTGAAAATGACCTAGGTAGCTGGAAGCAGGAGTTTGCAACACCCACCCTCATACACCTCTGTTCCAAACACATGCTATGATCACTGAACCATCACAAGAGACTGGCCCAGGGCATCACCTTTGCATTTGGCGAGCCCTCAATCCCGTGGGGTATGTTGGACTTGCTGAGAATGCAACTTGTTTGGGCTGCTCAGGAATTTAAGCAAAACCTTCTGGATTACAGTTGGGCTTGGAGGCACGCCCCAGCCCCCTGGGCTAATTCAGTGAACATGTAGAAGGCTCAACTCTGGACACACTCAAAAATACAAATTCTTACTGCATTTGGGATCTGGGCTGGCAGCAACTGCAGGATGGCTTCTGCATTTCAGCACTAGGTTGCCTGAACTTTTCATTGGAGTTTAATCTAAAGCAGGATCCACCTTGTCTACAGTACAAATACCAAATTGGCATTGCTCACCCAAGCCTGTTACGGTATGTTCCAGTTTGGTTCCTTTAACCTGCCTGGAAGCTCTACTTCAGGGTAAAATGTGTGTGTCCAGCTGTCATTTCAGGTACCAAGATCCCAATCTGAAATCCAGAACACATCAGCTCAGTCCCCTGTAAGCCTGGTGATACCTGGAGACGACTGATACCAGTTGTTAGCGAAGGATTCCAGACCTGGGGGCTGTGGTTGGGGGGAATTGTCTCTCTTTTTTTTTTTTTTTTGTGTCAATTGTGCTTTAGACATCCTAGTTGCTTACAACACCTTGTCACCACCCAAGACCCTGCCAAGAATAATAAGCTTGGTATTCTGCTGATGGATTTGCGGAGCAAATAGCCTTTGTTAGCAAGCTCTGTACAAAAAAAAAAAAAGCAGCAAAATTTCTCTTTGTCTTCAATAGTGCACTTGCCCATATTCAGTTTCCTAATGATGTGGCTGCATGTTCTTGTGCACCAGAAGATAGCCTTCGCCAAGCTTTCAGACCCAGGGAATATTTAATTATTTTCTACACAAACCAAAGCAACTTCAATCCCTGAATAGTTTATGTCTGAATAGTCTCCGCTCATGGGGAGGACTTCAGCAAGACAATCTGTGTAAGACCACAGCGGCAAACCTGTTAAAAAGAGTACGAGACTGAAAGTTTAGAACCTATTTGTGCAAGATGGTGAACCTTCCTCAGCTGTGGTTCACGTCAGTGGGAATTTACAGCATGGTACATGTTTTAAACCAGTACTGAGTGCAAAGCAGATCACCAGACTCTTCCATTGACAAAGTGGCTCACTACTCTGCATAAAAAAAACAAAGAAGCTTTGAACATTTGACATTTTATTTGAACACTGATAGCAGTTTTTACATTTCGAATGAGTGGAACAAGAGCTTGTGTTTGCAAGGATGGTGGGTTTTCTAGTGCAACACAGTACAGGCCTGAGCCTTTACTGATTAGTGATTGAAATATGATTGGAACGGATTAATCTCAGAAGCTACAAAATTATGTTTCGATACAATATGCCTTTTTAGCGGAAACGTGTATTTATGTATATTATTCTTTCTGAGCGACAGTGCAAGACTAACTCAATTTCTTGGGGCGCTCAGCACCCCTGAGAGACCAAACTTACAGAGAAAAATCTCTTAACAGACTACTTAAATGGAAGTAGATCAAAATATATCATCAACCAAACACTTGGTTTAGTTAAAAAAAAAAGCTTGCAAAATATCAGCAAATGTCAATAATCAAATAACAGGTACTGAAAAGATAAATGCAATGTAAGACTTGCGTTCAAACTTGTCTTTCAAGTATGGAGAGCTTGCTGGTTTGTTCGGTGGGCATGGCAGTCATACTTCGGTTCTGGAGTTGCTAAATTCTCCTACAGCAGCATAAAAACAAGCCTCAAAATCATCAAAAGGCTGCAAAAAAAAAAAAACAAAAAACAAACCCATAAATATGGTTGTGCATGAACAAAACCAGTGAAAGTCATCATTAAATAACAGCTTATTCATAAATACCTGACACCTGAGCCTCTAGTAAGCAATCTTTTAAAATGTCTAAATCTATAGCCTCAGTGTCTGTTGAAACACACCTAAGCTTGAAAAGCAATCCACAATGGAAAACACAATTTTCCAGTTTAAGTCTTGATCCTTAAATTTTGCATCTCAACCATTTGCATCTGATTTTTTCCTCCCTGTATGTAATTGGAGTAAAACAGTTAATGGCATTATTAAATCTGGTAACGAAGCAACAGTTCTTACTCCTTCAGAAGATGGAGATTCTGACTTACAGTTGAAAAATGTTTTTTTAGTTGACAGACTCACTGGGGAAAAATAGTTTTGACTTAGTCCATAATTTAATTCCAAAATAATAAGTATGGAAAATTGTTTTCCAGAATGCCAAAATAAGCAGCAGCAATAAAGCAGTCAGAATGGTGAGAAACATTGTAATTTGTAGTAATACACATCAAAAAGGCCCTAATTTTCAAAGGTGCTGCATTTCAAGTAGTTTTGAATGCAGCGCTTCCAAACCAAAGTGTTGGTCTTTATTAAGATGACTGTGGTATGAAATCAGATGACTAATTTTATGCATATGTGTTTGAAAACACTGAGGCTTACCTCAGGTTCTTCCAAGAGCCTTATCAATATGCATTAATATTTAACTGCAGATCTCTCCTTTCTGTGCTGAGAAAGTCAGTCCATTTCAGATGTATCCGCCTAATGAGATGAAAAAGCTGTTCACTGGGAACAGGATTGTGACATCCGAACTAATTTCACTTAAACCATACAGTTGCTGGATGACAGTAACTTCCACTGATACTGGCTTGAATCAGATGTCAAATGGCAACTATTTGAAAATCAGTGAAATCTTTACATTAAGATCCTCAATATATGTTTACCTCAGGCATGCTACAGTCCGGCTGGCATTAATTTCTTGGCCTCTTGAACCTATTCCCATTATAATGGTCAAAAGAAAAGCTGAAACTGTAAAAGACAATTCAATACATTTATATTCTCACTTCTCCCAGTGGACCATTCAGGAACATGGATAGTTATCAAAAGGTCAGTGCTATGTTTTGCTATGAACTGTAATTTAATAAAACATTAGATCACAGATCTAATAAAAACATTCTTGCTTTTCTAAAATACACTGAAATACAGCTATGATTTCTTTCAGCTACAAATAAGGTTTTCATGTGCAGCAGAATCCTAAATCCTATTCCACAGATGCTAAGTAAGTTTGTCAGTGAATTCTACTCCCTCATATCTACATTCGTGGGGATACAAATAAAGTAGGAAGAATCTTGATCATAAGAGTAACATGTATGCCGAATTACAGGAATAGTGTCTCATAAATCCCACCACCCTAGATCAGTGCAGTTGTTTTCTAACTATTCAAGGAGCTAGAGCACCCAACTTTATCTGTTTTCTTTTTACAATGCTAGCTCCCTATTTGCTGAGCCTTAAAAACTAGATCAGGTTTGCCCCTTATTTTCGCTACAGAATACGGCTATCAACATCTTCATCATGACCACAAGTTTCCTTTTGCTATGAGGGAACCATCCTTGTCTGTGACAAGAGGTGGGCAGCCCAAGAGGGCAAAAAATGCAGAGCAAGCAGCAGAGAACGAACATCATGAAAGGAATCACATCTTCTTCCTGGAGCAGTTTTACCTAAGAATGAGAGGTAGCAATGAACTGATCGGGCACGGGGATTTCAGACTGAACTATGGCTGCAGAGCACTACATAAATGAGAAGACTGATAAAAATGCATAAAACTCTGCAAAGACAGCTAGTTTTGTTAAAGAACTGCTACCTGAAATGCTTCTTAGAAGTGGGCAGAGAGGCAGGACTTCTCATGGGCAGCTGGGCTTTATCACTCTTGCAGCCAAAGTAATGGCAGTTACACAAACCTCTTCCCTTTTTTATGGAGCAGCTAAACCACCTGGCTAATTCTCTTCAAACTCCACTGTGTACTCCTGTGGACAGTGCTGTGCTCACAGGTGTCAAGAATTAGTTTTAAACTCACTCCAGCATTATAAAACAAGCTCTGACAGTTAACAAGCATCTTACAAAACTACCAGCTATGCATCTGCACTTATTAGAGACGCCCTGCAAAAAACCTATTATGCTCCATTATCCATTGCTCTTGTTTTCTGGTCCCATAGCCTTGATCCTCTCAGGAATGTCTGAAGAGTGGACTATTCCACCATATGCATCTTGCCAGAGCTCTGAGTATATTTACAATTAATTACAAGCTACAAAGCATGTTCTTTTTTCCAGTTATTAGTATCTCGTTTTTCACATGTGCCAGTGAGTTTTTAAGACGTTCAACTTTCAGACCCGATTTTCAAAAGTGCTAGATATTCACTGTTTCTTCTTAAATCAAAGAAATTCAATAAATCAAGCTAAATTCAATTCAGTAAATCAGATTCAGAGCAGAAATTCAATAAATTAGTGCATCAACTTGCACTCTGAATAGCACTAACTGTTGCATAATGAAGCCTGAATTTCTACACCTACTCCAAACACATAGCATTGAAATATTCAAGAAAGAGCAGAGTTAATTTCAGGGGGAGTGGGAAAATGCCTGAAAGAATAATTTATAAAACAACTAAGAACATTTTCCTGGGGGATCTATATGCTACATAGTCTTTGTATGTAGGACAAGTTACAAGAACCCTACTATGAAAAGTCTTGTACTAAAACATTACCTACATTATTGTAGAAGACTCTTGCATAGGTGATAAATACTATGGATAATTTTGGGTTTGGAGGGGGAATTTTGTCTTTTTTTTTTTTTTTTATTTCCTAACCTTTTAAAGGTTTGGGTACTTGCTTACATTGCATTTTACTCTACTGGCTTCTGAGTTCAGAGCCATCACTACTCTACTGGCTTCTGAGTTCAGAGCCATCACCTTCTTCCATGCACTTCATTTCCTTCTTTCATTTGTGCTCTAGTTGCTTTTGGCACTTTGGGGCGTTAGGCATAAGTGAAAACATTCTGATTTTCTACAGAAGCAACACACACTTATTACAGAAATCCCTTATTATTCTGAAAGTAGCAGATACAGTAGCCACCAAAGGTTTTTAAAGTGTGGACCTGCAGATGTTTCCAAGTGTGTCTAATTCTCCTTTCCTCTGAAGTCTTCCTACTGAGTTTTTTATTCATTTGAGCTATCTACGCATATAGAAGCCAGAAGCCACCCTCCTCCAAACTGAGACACATCAGCCTGGAAGAGATTAAAATCAGCCTGAACAGTTGGCCCTGGCAGAGCGCTTCATATGAATACTTCCTAACTCACTTTAGGCAAGAACTACCACAGGTAGTTCAGACCACCACCTTTGTTCCATTCAGCCCAGGTGGATCCTGAAGAAGCCACCCATTTGTTGCCAAGGTTAAAAGTAATGTTTAGGTTTTAAGCAATTCAAACATTACTTTGTAAACATTCTAAACTAAGACCGCTTTAGAAAGTCTTTGTTCCTTTTATGCCACATAATAAGAACTAAGGCAGGTGTAGTGAACTCTATCTCATCTGCATTGCTATAATTTCTATTAAATTAGTAATACACATTTCTCAAGTTGAAAGTCCTCACATGCCTACAGCTACATGAAATGCACAACACTGACAATATTTTAGTATATCTGATGTTCACAAGCAGATTAGTGCAAATTTTGTATTAGTCCTTTCAAAACTAGGGAATTGGGAAACAGGCAACATTTAGTAAGTTTTAATTAAGTCTTCTCTTCCACAAATTCGGTATTCAAATTAGTGATTTAATTGACCCATAGCAGTACAACACTGTATGCTACCCAAAAATACCTCACACTGAATGATTACAAATTTACATACACTTAAGGCTATGTCTTCATTCCAAAAAAAGTTTGGGGTTTTGGGTTTAACAGTGGGACAACTTAATCTGAGCAAGGTCATGGTGACAAAACCGGAATATCCAATTTTAGGCCATCTAGGAGCAGATCAGGTATGCCATTACCACCTTTACAAAAGAACTCAGTTGGCAGGAACATAAATTGCTAACCATGCTATTCAACATTTGGTTTTAAATGGAAATTTTTACAGCTGTGGCTGGCGTAGAGCACAAAGCCAGCATGAACAGTTTACCCTAAATTCTAAGTAAGTTCAGAAAAAGCGATTTGTGTACTCACACAATGTGGATTAAATGTATTTTAAATGCATTTCTGCATGTGAAACCACAGCCTAAGCCACCTTTGCCAAAATGTGAGACAAGCTCCCAATAAGCTCTTATTGCAAATGAGTTGTGTGAGGTTAATGTCCCCCTTAGAGACTGCAATTCCTTGCCTCCATGAGCGTTTCATGGCAAACAAGCTAACGTGACAATTATTGCATGCTTTGTATCCTGTCTTCCTTAGCCGCAAAGGAAAAACACTAGGTCAAACTATTTGCTTCACTGGGAGCCGAGGATACGTTACATTACGCAAGACTAGATCCCACCTACTTTACTTCTCAAATTACATTCTAATCCGTAGTGCTAATTTTATTTTATTCCCATACTCTCCCATGTTTCTCAGCTGGATTTCATAATATTTGCAATGTTAGGTAACCACCTAGTAAAAGGAAGTGCTGCCAGGTGGTAACACATGCCCGCTGGCTTTGCGTGAATCACCTGCCTTACCTTGCAAATGGTTCCAGAGTTAAGCTCTTGAATTTTGCAAGCTGAATCAAAGCGTCAAACGCTTACTTAAAAACTAACATTTAAACTAAAGCAATACTCAAAATCTAATAAAAGAGAGATTTTTACATGCAGTTCAGGAAACTGCTTTTGGGGGGTTGTTTGTTTGTTTATTTGTTTACTGCAATAATACACTTACACAACGATATCTTCACATTTCTCGGATCACAGCTTACGCAGTAAGCTCCATAACCAGCCACAGAACCAAAGGTGAGACCAGCAACTAAAGAGATTTTACTACCTGCAAGAAACCATTCAAGTGTTATTTCTCAATATAGTGCCGTTAAGCTCAATCTTTACACAGTAGTTCTCTCTCTGCACAGTATTATCCAAATATTTTAAAAACAGAACTGATTTTGCCACAGTGCAGTGAGCTCACCCAGTGTGAACAAAGAGGTAATACTTCCATAACTCCGTCATTCCTTTGCATAGCATTAGGGGCAAAGCTAACTAAATTAGAGGGAGGTGATCAGGATCTAGTAATACTTGCAATTTGGGAAAAATAATCTTCAAATCACTAACCTAAATTTGGCTATTTTCTCTACCATACCTACCTTTAGAAGCATTTTTGTAATTTCTCTGGACTGTCTATTGATTTTAACTATATCTTACAGCACTTGGGAGTCTCAAAAAATGGTAGAAATGTGTAAATATATATGAAGGGTAAATTGGACAACACATCTAGTCACAAGCCTTTCAGTCTGACATCAGTCCTGGACAAAGAAATGGGATCACCAACATCACATTTAATTAATAAAGAATTAAAAACCAATTAGATGGCAATGAGGGTGAAAATACGGCTCTTAAAAGTAACTCAGCATCTTCTTTCAGCGCTATTACAAAACTGGCTCAAAAAGCCCAGTGTTTCTGTAATGTACTTAGGTTTCTGAATAGGCATTTGACTCGGTACCATATGATAAAAGCGCAGAATCAGCGCAGCAGGCATTATCTGGATTAAGCTGATCCCAAAATGTTTATAAATAAAGAATACAGACCCCCAGATGTGATTTGCCTCCCAGTCCTGTTATACTGAATACTTTTAATAAAGGATTTGCAATAAAAAAGAAATCATCAATAAAATCTAGATTTGCCACAGGACTGAGCAACTTTAAAGAATGAAGAGAACAAGTGTACGGGATCGTCAGTCAGTGCTGGGTGCAAACAAAAAAAATACAGCAAGTGTTTTCTGAAAGCCAGACATAAAGCCATGCCTCTAAGAGCAAAGCATGTGCATGCTGCGCAGGGCAACAGTGACCCTGAACCACCAGAATCGGGATGGACCGTCCTGATGCGCTGCTGGGACGTGCACTGTGAGGGAGAGCTAACGGGGACCAGCCTGGAGATCCCACCTGCCCGTCCTCGGTACTGCTGCGACCTCTGCCGGGATGCTGGGCTCAGGCAGGGCGCTGCTAGCTGGGAAGAACTGCAAAAATGACTGAAATATGGAAAACGCACTTTATAGTGCACAATAACCTAAAGCCTGATTAACTTAGAGTTGATATCTGAGAGATATTAACCGCCAGATCAGAATATACACAAGTAAGGGGTTTTCTTTCCAGTCCATATCTGAAAATCTCAAAATCAAGCCAGGATGCCTCCGCAGAAAATAAACTTTAATCAAAGATCATCTACTGTGCTCAACGCAGGAATGATTAAAGGAAATGAGAAGACCCAAAATACACTGAAGGTCAAAACCCACGACAGTCCCTTTTTGCCCTGAAAACAAACTCGTCAGTTAGATTAACAGAAAAAAGTGACCACTTAAATGTTAAGTTGACCCAACAAATCCATGAGACGCTCATTTATAGCAGTGCAGGTGGATTTAAATTTTTTCATTACAGAAATTTTTTTATCAAATCCTTTTTTTTTTTTTTTTACAAAGTGTAGCAGAGGGGAAACACAAATGTTTCATTTCCAAATCTTGCTATCCCAGTGTTTACCTTTGTGAGTGTACCCCACAACACCTCCGATAGCCAGCAATGCAGCATATGCAAAACCAGTCCAGTCAATAGCCATGGTCCCCACTCTGGAGAAGAAAACACACTGCAATTGAAGATTGAATTTCCTTCCTCCCGGTAGAAAATAAATTGTTACTTAAAGTGTTCCAAATACCACTATGTCCATCCTAAGTCGTGTTTGACTACTGTGTCAAAACATTCAAGAGGTGAAGGTGTGTCTGTTGTATTGCATTTTCACTAACTGCTGCCCTTCCTTACACCTCACTATCTTGGTATATCGTATCTCCATTAGGGGAAACTGGTATTCTGGGGATGCACGTGGCATGTATTTTTCCCCGTTAAAAATACACGTACACAGGCAAAAAGCTTTGACACTGCCCAAAGCATCAGTTTTGTTGCACTTGTGCCGTATGTCTGATCTGGGCACAGGCTATGGATACATACAGGTCTTCTGAAGTATATACACCTATACTCGGTGTATATACTTCAAGCGGAATGTCACGGGCCCTGCAACACCAGACAAAAATAGGAGTGTTCAGAGTCTACCCAAAGTTTCCAGACAGAAAGCTAGGATGGTTTTGGTAAGTTTTATGTACAGAAGCTTTATCCTATCTCTGTCGATGCCCCTTTTCTTTCACCTGTAGATTTTGATGCATTATTTGAAGTTACACTTGTCTTCCAAAAAGCATTTAAGTTACTGATCCCCACTTCCCCAGCCACGTGGCAGCGGTTTGCAGCCCAACAGCCCCAGCAGCAGCTCTATGGCCTCTCCCACCAGCCAGTGGGATACACCTTGCCTCTCCTTCTCCCCAATTAAGTGTATACTTAATTAAGCGCATCCCTGTTTCTACCTGTCCTTGATCACAGTGTTAAAGAGGCGGCAGGGAAGAGCACACACTGATCGTTCCATGTCAAGCCTTTAATATTAAAGCGAGGTACTCACAGCGAGGCCCCCCCCAGCTGTAACCCCCTCAGCGGGACAGGTGGCTGTAGGGGGCCACGGCACCCCCGAAAACGAGGTCTGCCGAGGCAGGGGCTGGGCTCAAAGCCCGGCCTTTGACCCTCCCGGCCTGCGTGGCTCAGGCAGGCGGGCGAGGCCGAGCTCGGCCAGCCGCCTCCCCGGGTGGGGACTTCCACCGCCCGCCCCGGGCCCCCCCGGGCCCGCTTCCCCCCGCACCGCCCGCCTCTCCCCGCGCTTCCCCCGCCTCCGCGCCGCGCAGCCCCGCCATCGCTTCCCCTGCCCTCCGCGGCGGAGCCCCCGACAGAAGGCAGGTGGCTGCGGAGGGGAGCCCCACCGCGCTCCCCGCGGCCCGCTCGCCCTCAGCCGCGGCTCAGCCCCCTCCGCCGCCCCGCCGTACCTCGTCCCGCCGCGCCGCGCCCGCCCCGCCGCCCTCTGACCTCTCCGGCCCCGCCTCCCGCGCCCGGCGGGCACCGTCAGGCGTCGCGGGGTCGGCGCCGCTGTCCTGCCGAGCCGCCGGCGGCCGCCTCACAGCCCCTTCCCCGGCTTCTGTCCCTCGGCGGGCCTGCGAGGGAGTGAGGGGAAGGGGGGCGCCATCACGGCGGCGCCGCGCCAGGCCCCGGCCGCACCGCCGCTTGCGGAGCTCCCTGGGCGGGGGCAGCGGTGTTTGTGACACTTGGCTGAGGCGTCCCCGCCTCTTGAGGGTCCTCGTCCTACCCTCGGGCGGCTCATCTGCCTGGGCTCCGTGGCTTATTTTAGCCTTTTAAGCCTAAAAAATCCTGCCCTGCCATTTTAGGGGTGGAAGAACTCATGAACCAGACTCATGTCTGCAGAGCTCCGTGTCCCCACAGGGCGTGCATCCCACGGAGGCCTGGGCAGGGGCTGGGGCGAGGGCCTCCTGCCGGCACCACCCCAGAGACACCCTGCCTGCGACCCAGCACCCCACCAGAGACACCCTGCGGCCCTGCCCCAGCCCACCCCAGAGACACCCTGCGACCCAGCACCCCCCCAGAGACACCCTGCGGCCCTGCACCCCCCCAGAGACACCCTGCGGCCCTGCACCCCCCCAGAGACACCCTGCGGCCCAGCAACTGGCGCTCATTGCTCCGCCAGGCACCCTCTGCCCACTGCCCCTCACCCGGGGCGGGTCCTCTTCTCCTCACCTGCATCTTTCAAATGTTGAGGGTTGCCTGGATGAAGTCAGGTGGGAGGACGCATGGATTGAACGCTGACGTTCTCTGGGGAAATCAACAGGCGCAAACCCCAAGACTACACACGCAGCTAATTTATGAAACTGCTTGATGTGGTTATTTTAACACCTAGACTTCCTGTCTGCTTAGCCCTGTTTGCTGGAGCTATTCCACTACAGGCTATTTTTATCCATGTTTTGTCACCCTCCGCAGTATTTCTTAAGCTTTCTCTCAAGTGAACCGTTCTTGACCAGCACAGGATGTGTCCTTTGTTAATTTGGGGGTGCCTGCCTGTGACATTCCCCACGCTTCCCTTGTTCCCATAAGCAGGCTGAGCATAAACACGGCCACAGCAGGGAGAGACACACAATGCTGTTTGATGGGACTTGGATACCTGCCTTCTTCAGGGGTCATTTGAAAATCCCTGCCAAAATCTTGTGTTTCCTTTAGATTTCTTTGCTTAAAGGTGTGGGAGTTTTCCGCTCCAAGAAGCTTGCTGGAAAGCGAACCAGTGTTCTCATTAGGGTTAACGTATTTAATTTCCACTCCTAACATTCCATTTGTTTTTTCTGTTAGCGTTTAACTGCTGTGACAAACCCACTCAATGCAAGCCGTCCAAGTCTGTCTGCTCGGTGGAAAACAGAACCGCTCTCCTTATCTCACCAGTGTCTGTGGGAAGGAAGACTGAAGGTACAGCAACTTTGGAAAACAAACATAGGACACTTGAGGGCAGGACGGCTCCAAAATGCAAACCAAAAGCAGATTCATCAGCTGAAATCCAGAAATCTTGGATTTCTTTATGAAGTATTCTGAGACTTGTGACTCTTGAAAAGCACAGTAAAATAAACAGTGGATTAAATGGAGCAGACCTATGCAATTCTATTTGAGGGGGGTTCCAAAGCATCTTTTGGCACCTCTAGGATAATGACCAGTTGTGGTTACTGGTTCAATGATAATTCTGGCGAAAGTAGACTACATAACCCTGAAGTCTGGGCTAAATTTAAATTCACGTAATTATATGCTGCTTGTTATGTTCCCTTCCATTTTCAGTTACGAAAAGTACTTGGTATTTTTTTCCGTAAGCTATTACTTAAACTATTGCCTGCTGTGAAATGGTTGCTGTGTTTTACAGCACAGGTAGTCTCCCATGGGAGGTGAATTCATTAAATTAGTTTGTTGGAAGCATGACACATCAAACCCCTCAGTCCCAATGGTGAGGTGTAACAGTGCTAGCAGCAAAGCTAGTGTTAATGTTGCCAAGTGCTTTCTATTCTAGTTTTCAGTTGTTCATAACTGCCAGTCTGAGCTGAAATTTCCCCTGTTGGGTGTCTGCTTCCAGCTGTTTTATTTTAGCTTGTTTTGGTGGTTGTGTTTTATATTATGATTTGTTTGCTGTGTTTTTACAAAGTTCCATTTACAACAATCAAGCCAACTACAAGGATGAATTTAGGGGAGAATACACGGTTTTGTCCATTACCAACATAAAATACACGTTTTTGTCCATTATAAACATAACCATTTCACTGAACAGCCTCTAGCATCTCTCTGGTTTGGGAAAACAGCTTTCAAATTTGGCAAGTAAATTGCTTTAGTTTCAGGGGTATATTTTTCTGCCTTCATGAAAAAGTGACCTGAAGAGAAAAAGGGTTAAAAATGTTGAGTGGAGGCTTCTTAAAATTGTACAGACCAGTCCCCAGAAAGTTCCACCCGTGTTGGTCACGTGTGACCTTTTGTTAGGCCCACCTGCCTTCATAGAATCATAGAATCGTTTAGGTTGGAAAGACGTTTAAGATCATCAAGTCCAACTGTTAACCTAACACTGCCATCCCACCACTAAACCATGTCCCTAAGCACCTCGTCTACCCGTCTTTTAAATACCTCCAGGGATGGGGACTTCACCACTGCCCTGGGCAGCCCATTCCGGTGCCTGACAACCCTTTCTGTGAAGAAATTTTTCCTAATATCCAACCTAAACCTGCCCTGGCGCAACTTCAGACCATTTCCCCTCGTCCTATCACCTGTTACCAGGGAGAAGAGACCAGCACCCACCTCACTACAGCCTCCTTTCAGGCAGTTGTAGAGGGCGATAAGGTCTCCCCTCAGCCTCCTCTTCTCCAGACTAAAAAACCCCAGTTCCCTCAGCCACTCCTCATAAGACTTGTGCTCCAGACCCCTCACCAGCTTTGTGGTGCTCTGGGAGCAACCTCTTCACATCTGAAGGTACTGACTCTCTCCAGAGAAAGGCTGAGCTTATGCCTTGCTTTCCTAGTGTTCTGTATAAAAGAAGCCCCTTAAGGGGTTTGTGTAATGCAGCCCGTCTCCCTCCCCTTGAACATTTTTGCTCAGGCTACCTGTTGTTAGGGTGTTGGCAGGATGGACCACCTGAAAGACCTGTCTCCTGCTGTAAGCTGTTTGCAGTTTTTGTTGGTCTTCCTGTATTAATGCTAAAGGCTACTCATAGTTGAAAGCTTCTAACTGCTATTCCAGAACATAATGTGAAACCAGAAGGGATCTATAGAACAGAAGAGTGCCTCTGAAATATCAGAGGCAGAAGAAAAGGTCCTGAGTGGAGGGGAAAAGGAGCAGCTAAGCACCCCAAGACAGCTGTAAGTCTGGAAGAATCTTGTGCATAAGATTGTTCTCTTCATCAGGTGGGACTATGGAAAAGGTAGAGGAGCAAAATACAGTTTTTAAAATGCAGCTTCAGAGGCTTCGGGTTTAATAATCTGTAGTTAAATAAGGAAGAAGTTAGTTATTGTGTTTCGGTACAAAAAGGTGACTGCTAGAAATAAATTCTGTAAGCTTTCATATATACACACCCATATGTATATAAGCGGTGAGAAGGACTGTGGTGTTGAAGTAATAGGAGGCTGTTTTAAAAGGCTGAGGAGACTGATCTACAGCCTCATTGGGCTGCCTTTATGGGTCATTACCCTTCAGTCCTGAGGTGTCACTTCCTTGAAAATTTAGTATGAAAGCTTAGATCCAGAATCATCCCTGGCAATTCAGTCAAGCGATAAAAAGCAGAGATAATGCTCTTTATAATAACCATGAAGTAATCTGGCAGAACATATACATTAATAAACAGCCACACAAACTGAGGCCTTGTCTATAAACTGAACATATGTGAACATGGACTAAAGCCTGCAAAGGAAAAAGAGATGAGTTCTTGGGCAGTGATTTCACAGGAGATGGTGCTCAAATTTAACAGCTCACTGCTGCCAAAAGGGCCTCTTAATTTCCAATTCTGCTTTCCAGTTCCTTATTTTATGCAATAATTGATGGGGTTTGCCCCTTCTCTCCCAATCTTCAATGGCTGAGGCAACTCAGTAGCCCAGCAGAAACATAACCAGGCAGAAAAATACATAGCTTTCTGCTGAATTAGTTCAGTCAGTCATTTGTTTCAATTAATTACGTCAGGAGGGTCTAGCAAGCATCAGAGTACAAAGGAAGAGCTGGGAATGCATAATGGGGTGGGAGGCTGGGAAGAGCCTCTGTGGGCATTAGCCAGGAGGAGTGAGATAACCTGGAACTGTGCATTTCCTCTGACTTTTCAGGGAACTTTGCCTGTGAGAAAGCGTTATGGTTTGGCACTGACTGAATTTCTGGGTAAGTTCAGTGAAATGCAACTCGGAATTATGGTTGGTCAGTGGGATCTCAGGAATCTTCCCAGATGCTGAATCCAACAAACTAGTATTTCTGGAAGCTAGCACACACTGAAATAAGGTACATGTCCACAGAAACCTACCTGTGGGCCCTGGGAGCTGACAGTGTCCACATGTACTGTGAGCTGATAATATCCGATTTTAGTGTGAGGTCTCCAGCAGAATTAGATTGTAGCTACATTTGATATTGGAAAGATTAATGGAAACAAAATGCAAGAATGTGATTGTGATATGCAGTGATTTGGGAGACCATATGTAAAACTGTTTCTGCCCACCAGGCATGATCAAAGGGCTGTAGTGGATGTTAAGAGTGAGTGATTAAACTGCCTCGGGTTCTGATCGACATAGCGTTTTGGTTTTCCTAGCTGAGTTCTCAAAAGCTGATACACTCCATCTCCTGAAGAAATGGAGGTTTTTCTCTTCAGTATCTCAGGAATCTTTGGTCTAAATAAATCCAGATTAGGACCACTAGCTGTGCTCTGCTTCTGAGATATCCCAAATTTCCCATCTTTCTTAATAAGTATGTGGATTTTAAAGTGGTTCAGAAGTCAGAGTGAAGCCCTGAGGGATTTCAGAGACATTTGAAGTGGCTTGTTTGTCACTGTGTGATGTTTTCAGCTGCTTGAAAACAACTCATGAAGATGAAAGTTTCTTGGAATGGAGGAGGGATTATTGTGTGTGTGTATATTTTCAGACCCTTTCCCTAATACTTGTCATCCTGTGAAAGATATTAGATCTCTGATAACCTCTCACCACTATGTGCTTGGTACAGAGGGGTCTGTGTTCAGCTGCAGACTCTGAGACAGAAGAGGTTTCCAGACAACAGCTCACTGAAGGACAGAGGCCCTGTCCAAATTCTAGCAGATACACCGAGGCATACGTAAAACCTGTATATGCCTCAAGGCAACTTCCTGGGCTGAAAAAGTTTGAAGATAGGAAAGTTTTAGGATGACAGTTCATGTATGCATGTCCTGTCCTTACTCTTGCCTAGACATCAGTTCATGCCCACTGTTCCTGCTGTTCCTCTCCTACCTGTGGCCACTAAGACAGGAGCATGAGCTGGCTGGACCTTTGTTCAGGTCCAGTATGGACAAGCGTATGGACAGGAGTATCCAAATCATAAGCATCCTTTGGATCGTTCTCACATCACAAAAGAAAGGAAAGTAAAATACAACATCCCTCCCAGAAGGAAGAGGTCTGCAAGCTCCTACCTTTTATGGGGTGCACAGAGAGTGGCTCAAGCTCTGATTTTGCAATAACTTCTTTCAGTTGCTGGCTTCCCCATTCTCGGTCCCTTCCCTGAACCACCTCTGTCATTCAGTGAACTCTGTGCCAATCCATGACGATAAATCATCAGAGAATTTAGCTTGCTGTTGACATTTATGTTTTGGAACTGCTATCTTAGAGAGCTGATCCTTGCTCATGCATCAAAAAGGGGAGTGAGAGGCGGAGGGACAGTCCTGCTCAAACCCACATGCCATACTCTCACAGGGCAAACAGAAGGGTGTGAGGCTATCCACAGCATGAGCTTCAATCTGGAGAGACTGGATATGGTGGGGATTTGTAAAACCAAGGTAGTGGGTAGAGTGAATGCAGATTGTTGTTCTCCAAATCCTGCAGTACTAGAACTAGGGGGCACTCATTGAAACCGATAGGAGGTTGGTTTAGAAAAGACAAAAGGGAATACTTTTTTTATGTAGCAGGTATAGTGAAGTTGTGGCATTTGCTGCCAGCAGAGGTTTTGGAAGCAGGTAGGTCAGCAGACTGGAAAGGAGGCTAAACGATTAAATGGACTGCAGATTCATAAAGAGATACTAAAAGGAATGAGTAGGCATGTGCTCCCTAACATCCCTAATACCATGATTGTGGGTGCTGGAGGAGAACAAAGGAAATGTATATGCCCAGCTTGCATGTTCTCTTTAAAGAGCATCTCTTGTTATTGGAGAAAGGATGCTGGGGATAGCTGGATGTTGATCTGACCCACCAGGGCATCCCTTGTGTTCTTTTCAGGGCCCTGGTTTTGTGTCCACAGGCATGTGAGGACAAATGTGATGTTGGTAGGAGTTTGTATTTTATTTTTTGAAGGTGGTATCTCAGGGTTCTCAGTGAAAACCTGGTGCTTAGATCATGCACTGTACCCTACTGAGGAAACATGTGGTTTTAGGATAATCCACATAGTATTAGCACTTAGAAAGGGACACTTAGACTAAACTATAGCCCTCCTGATATTGCACCTTTCCCCTGGGATCCTTCTGCTCTGTCTGCACAGAACTTGAAGAATACTCACATTCTAGGAAAGATTTTGTAAGCCATGATAGCATTTTCCCCCAGGATATTGGTGTATTTCGGATATGTTATTTGAGAGTCTTCTGCTGGAAAACATCTAGTGCAGCTGAAGGAGAAGGAGTGCCAGATCAGACAGATTACTAGGCATGAATCCCAACCCTTATTTGTATGAGTATTCCTTCTGCCTTTAGATAATCACATTAACATCAGGAGTATTGCTTGCAGAAGTACTACTGAGAAAAAGTGGTGAACAGGCTTGGGGCCCCAAAGCAATGTTCTTGTTCCAGCACTTTCCCAGTGAGATTCTAACTTTTTTTCCTCTTCGAGGTCATTAGAGTTGGGACATCCAGTAAGGAGGACCACCCGCTACTCAGCAGCCGCCAGTAATGATCACCAATCCATCTTTTAGACCTATCAGAAGCAACGTTTTTAACAGTTCAGATATTGTTTTCTTTCCTCTCCCAAAGCTCATCCCACATTTAGATACACAAGGGTGTATTAGACAGTACTATATTTCATGCTTGGTTGAGTATGGAGCCAGATCTTTGGTCTCTGCTGAGGGTTTTTTGCTGCTCTTCCAGTCCAGACAAGCCAGAAGCCTTCCACAACCATGTGGTAAAGGAGTCCCTGGTGGGTGTAAGACTGGTATCTCACGGTGGTTGTCATCAGGCAGCGTGGGTTTGGATATGCCTCCTGCCAAACCAGCCTGAAGAAGCTCAGTGAGACCCCAGGGATCTTGCCTAATAACATCAGTGACCTAATTTGAAAAAAAGGAAAAAAGCTATTTTCATTTTTTGTGGCTGATAATACCCGAAGGAGTACCACTGTGGGTGCGAAGGGAGGACTATAAACATCAAATGGTAGAAAGTGTTTACACGTCTACTTTTACGTGCAATCAATCAAACTTGGAAAAAATGAAGTAATTTTTATTTGTATACCTAAAAGGAGAAGCCAAGATAAAGCACTTACATACATCAGCACCAAAAAATTAAAATGTGAGAAAAATACTGCCAACAACACTGCAACTTAAACTGCAGATTTCAAGCCAAACATCTATGAAGGAAGAAGTATTCCGTGGAAAAATATCATATTCTTGCCATCTTTCTGACCACAGAGTTACACTCATTATGGTAAAGCTGTAATTACAGCATTGTGAACACAATGCCGCAGACAATGGCCTGTCAGTGTTTTTCCACTATAAACCCTCATGTGAGGTTTGCAATTTTGTGAAATACAATTATCTTTGGCTGGGATATCCAGCTACAATCTCAGCCCAGAAATAGATTTTTAGTTTGTTTCCCTTACCAAGTTGCTCAAAGTTCATTGGTAAGTGTCAGAGCCTCCCTGATTGATTGCCCGCTTATGCCCTATCCGTACTGCAAGGATGCGTGGAGGGTTTGCTGTCACTGATAATGCATCAGGGCTGGGCAATATTTGGGGCTGTGAGGCTATCTCAAAGTCCACACTTTGGACCAAACTGCCTACAGTTGTATCAGTGCGGTCTGGGAAAGTCAGGACAGCAGGGTTATAGCAAATTAGCCCTGACTAGCATATCCAGGCATGCAAGCAAAACATGCTTTAGGGAATACTAGAGTATGTTATTACAGCTATAGAAGGAGGGAGAATTGGCCAGGCCAATTAAATGGGTAAAATTGAAAAGATTTTCCTGTCTTACAGAAAAAGGAAATTCTGAGTTGATGTTACAAAAAAACCCCCAAAATCTATAGGATTAGTGAAACTCTGCAACGTGCAAAACCCACTTGTACAGTTACAATCTTGATCCTTTAGTGGGGCTTAGCTAAGTCTCTTCCCTGTCGGATTATGGCAATTGAGATTGAAATCCAGCCCAGTTTGTTCTTTTCACAGACAACTCAAAGGGATATATGGTGCAGACAGTGAGTGCTGATTGAAATGTAACAGCATGTTTAATTACAAATGCTAGCCGTGTAACATCTGCATATAAACTCCTGGGAGATAGGTCTGGAATAACCATATGCATAAGGTCTTCAAAGTAATTATTTTGAGACAAATACTGCATGCACCTAAGGGATCTCACCTGTATTTAGACGTGATTGACTAGACATGAATTTATTCTTTACATGAATTTATTCAGTGTCAATGCTCTGGAAGAAAATAAAATCCTTGTGCTACAGAGATCTCTGGTTGCTTCAGCAACTTGTTAGATGTTGCAGCGAAAAACTGCTGAGTTCACATAGTTTAAAATAAATATGGATTAAAGCAGTGTATTGCTTTATTGACAGTATGTAATTAACCAGCAATCAGTGAAATATGCTTTCAAGATCAGTAATACAATAGGCAAACCATACTAGAAATTTCTAAAGAGTCTCCTATAACTAATCCCAAAGCCACCTTAGGGTACACATACACACACAGAGAAACACATGGACACGGACACACAGAGTTGCATGCACCCCCTCACTCGTGGGCAGTATGGGTTACAAAACCACACCCCCTTCCCTAAGATTGCAGGTCTCCCTGTTTATGCGTGCATGTTTACGCAGACCCTGCAGCTCCCTACAAGTCCTTGGCTGAACCACACGCCCTTGAGAAGGCTCTTTCCCCTCCAAGGTCTCCCCCTCCTGTTAAGAGTTTTCACATGTTGTTTATACTTCTTTTCGGTCTGACTCCTGCTTTGTGTCAAGTCTCTTTGTAATTCCCCAGTAACTGCTTAATCTGGTTGATGATCATCTTCTGTAACACTATCGGTCTGGGCAAATGCTGACCGGGCAGTTTGGTGCATTTGATCCACAGACAGACAGACACATATACACACTTTGGACGCATCTTTATCTTCACAGGTGACGTTATCTATGCCATTTGTCAAGGGGAGGGCAGTGTATCCCCCCCCAGGTCCATAGTGAGGGAGAGCCATCTTTGGAGAAACGTGGGCCACAGGGCACGGCCAAGCAGCTGCCTGCAGCCATGTGGCTGACACTGCTCAAACCAGAGAAAGTTGTGGTGTTCTGGATGCATCCCACACCATTGAAGGTAATGATAAATGGGCAAGCAAACCTATTTCCAGACTCTCTTCAGGCTCCAAAATCCAAAAATAAAAATAACAGGTGCTTCACTAAGTATCTTTTGAACACCTATTGTGATTCTCAATAAAGGGATCATAAATGGATTGGAAGCAGCAAATTGGATCATTGGGAATACTCTGTAGAGACCCCATCTGGGCCTGGTGCTTTACTGGGTGGTGAAGAATTTACATTTCACACTCCCACAGTTTACATTTTCTGTGATGATAAAGACATTTGGATCATTTTATTTTTTGAATGTTTTACATAAAATGAAGAGCCGTGATTGAAACTGGAACTGGAGTCAGGAAATAACCAGACTGTGTACAATGTGGTAAAGCGCTAACAAATGCCACGTGTTACATGATTAATTTAGCATAAATGCCAGTTACGCATTTGGTTTGTCAGCAGTTGGCTTGGGTTTTGTGATTACTGGCCAATAGTGTAACTGATGATTTGATCTATGACAGAATCCTCAACTTTTGGGAGTGGAAGACAGTTGCATTGATAATTTAATCTAGAAAGGATCCAGAGGAGTTCTGGGGTTTTAATGTAACTGATGAATAGCCTTTTCTCTCATGATTTATGGTGCTAGATCAGGGTGGGGGGATAGAGCTATGTAACTGCTATTGTTTCAATATGTCTTCAGGCGGCGTTTTTGAATTGCAGATAGACACGCAAGGAAAACTCTGTGTCTGACGATAAATACAGCTGCAAAGTATGGCACCGCTCTTGCCTCTGAGTCAATCTCCAGTCGCTGTTCTTGGCCTGTCAGTGCCGGGCCATAGGGAAGGGCCATCTGTCAGAGGTAACTGAAAATGGAGGCACTGACCATCTGTAGGTATTTAAGGTCCCCTGACAGTTTTTACAAGCTGAAGGATAATCCACTGTTATAATTTATACTGTGTCTACCTATTATCCTCTACATTTTTCAAGGAATACAATATTCTTGGTCTTTTGTCTTTCACTTCTGTGGTCTATCTTTATGTCACCAACTTATTTCCCCACACTGCTATGGTTCACCGTTGGCTGAAATGACCCCTGTATACCTTTGTAAGTTTGAGAATTTTTCAAAAGATGTGGTATGTAAATTATGGGTCACTGTTACTGCTGGAGCTAAAAAGCAAGCAGAAGCTTTCCCTAAAGCCTTAGGATTTTGAGTGGGCTAAAATGGCATTTGGATCTCATTTCTACTTTGCAAAAGTCAATGAATGCTATATTCCTTTGCTTTCTCTCATCCATATGGTATAAACCGTTTGGCAAATGCAAATGCCAGCTCTGTTGCACAGAAAAGATGTATGGATGCGTAAAGGCACTGTGCCTGCAGGCTTCCTGTATGTGCACAGCTATAGCAGGTTAACAGTAAATAATAGTGTACTCTATTTGTAGGATCAAACTCTTTGACTTCATTCAGAAATTAAGAAAGATTTTTAATGGTTACTTTACGTGTTGAACAGTTGAAGTTTACACGCACATTTCTATTTAAGTATTTATTTGGTGTGTCAGTGGGAAGGAAACCATCTGTCACATGCACAAGCATGCACACACACACACAAGTAAGTGTGGCTTCTTGCAGGAAAAAAAAAAAGGTTGTTTGAATACTTTTGTTAATTACCTTTCTAATCCAGGCATTCAAATACTGTACATGTGCTGAGCTCACTTGAAGAGAAAGGAAAAATACAAGAGAATTTTTTTAATAAAAATGCAATCCCAGCAGGATTTGAAGTACACTGCTTTGAAGTACAAAGCCAGTACTCTGTTATCCAAGCTACACAAATTTTCTGAATATATTCAAGGTGTTGTTATGGTAAGTGAAGGAAGCCTGTGAAGTTGCTTGGAGTTGTTTGAAACTAAGAATAAAAAGTAAAACACATTTACATTTCAGCGGATGGTTGGCAGAAATCAGAAGAGAGTCCCTTTTTCTGAGCAGGATCTGCATGCACGCAGACTACAGAGAGGTGAGGCTAATGGCTCATTTGCTGCACACCCTCGGGCTCTTTAGAGGCGAACACCGCATCAGTGTTAGGGAATGGGGAGATGCATATGGGATGCAACATGGAGCATGGAGCAGCTGAGTATGACAGCTATGCATTTGCGTCCCAGGGAGGCAAGGCGGGGAATGTGCAAGAATCATAGAATCATAAAATCGTTTAGATCGGAAGAGACCTTTAAGATCATCAAGTCCAGCTGTTAACCTAACACTGCCATTCCATCACTAAACCATGTCCCTAAGCACCTTGTCTACCCATCTTTTAAATACCTCCAGGGATGGGGACTTGACCACTGCCCTGGGCAGCCTGTTCCAGTGCCTGATAATCCTTTCAGTGACAAAATTTTTCCTAATGTCCAACCTAAACCTCCCCTGGTATGACTTGAGGCCATTTCCCCTCATCCTATCACCTGGGAGAAGAGACCAACACCCACCTCATTACAACCTCCCTTCAGGTAGTTGTAGAGAGCGACAAGGTCTTTCCATGTAGCATCCTCCTCTCCCATTTTCTCTTAATACGGAAGCCAGGAGAAGAGTGGAGGATATGGGAGTTGCTGAGTAGAGAAAGTGGAGACTGCCTATGGCATGGTCAGCCTGGGCACCTTAGAGTAACAGTAGTTTTGGCAGTCCTGGGGCCTGCAGTGTGCTGGGGCTGCGATGCTCTGCACGCCTGCATGAAGCAGTGTCTTTTGGACCAGGAGAGCTGTGACCATCTGCCTGTTCGATTTCAGAGCTGGCAGCTGGCTGTAGTGCTGGGAGGAAGGCGACTTTCTCACCTCGCTGTTCCTACCACCCCAGGACCCTGCTTCTAAAGGCCTGAAATTATCTGCTATAAAACATCTATGACAGACTTACTCTTTCTTAGGCTGGAAGTGTTCTTCAGGACAACACCAACAGAGGCCCAGGATTTAGACCAACTGGTTTTGCTTTCCAACAGAAAAAATAAAGATCTGTCTGGATTTTAGTGATACTTTTCCTCCCTAAGGAGCCGTTTATGTTGGAAATAACAGTGTGGATCCAGTGTTAGAATAATTATTCTGACACCAACAAGCTATTAAACTCATTGCTAGAATATCTGAGCAATTCTTGACTACAATATTGCCTCACAGAAGCCAGCACTGTCTGTCACATTCCTACTGCTGTTCACTGGCTCCAAGGGAAGGAGTTTGCACTATTTTAAGGTTGGTTCAGAGGCTTTATAGAGGGACGAGGTAAAGTTGGTTCAGACCCTTCAACCGCAGACTATACAAAAAGCTTGTATTTCCAGCATGGACTTGGTGTTCCTGATCAGATTCACACTTTTGATACTACAGCTGTGTTATCTCTAAGTCACCATGGTCTTTTGGGACTGTAAGTGTCTAACCTCAGCCCAGTCTATTAAAAGCTCAGGTGATCTGAATTCCCTTTTTATAGCCTTGCACAGAGCAACATTTTAGCTGCTTCTGATGACAGTGGTTTTGTGAGGGGAAAAATTAAGAAGCAAATCCTCACTCTAATTTATGATTTCAGCCTCTTCTTGAGAAAAGGTTCAGCACACCCACATTTAAATGTAACTTAAGGGTCTTCTTGTTTCCTATTTTTGAAGCTTACTGTTCATGTATTTTATGGAAGATGGATGTTACTAGCACAGAACAGTGTGGTTGTTATCTATTATACCATGATATATTTACTGAGAAAATTTTAATAAATAAACCACAGGCTTGAACCTCTGAACCCTTCTAAACCAGCCGATTCCCATGGGGGGTTCAGGAGTTTTTATGGATGGATACTGTGTTCTCATGAGAATTTTATTAGAGCTCATAGACTGGAGACTGACTAGCAAGAGAATTTATGAGGTTACATGGGAACTATCACATCTTTCATTCCAACACCCTATGAGTTTATAAAATGAACCCTTCCTTAAACTGTGTTATTAAATAGAAGAGTTTTCTCTTTAATAAAGAATATGCAACTTTAATAAAGAATCTAATATTATCCATGATTTCTCATCAGTCAGCACAGCTGGTTAATTTTACCAGCTTTTTAGTTTTCAGTTATCCTGGGTTAGAGAGTTGGGTAAGGGGTTTTTGCTAAAAATTGAAAAAAAAAGGCAGGGGAGAGGAGGTCATAACTTACTAAATGCATCAAAGAACTCTTGTCAAGATGGATAGTAGGAAGGGCGAATAGTGTCCGCTATGTGTTTGCTTAGCCTCTATTCTGTTTACTCTCTTGAATATTCTCTAAAATTCCTCTTGCTGTTTTGTTTAAATTTAGAACAATGTTGAAGTTCTGTAGCTGTTCATTATCCCACTTGAAATTTAACTTAGAATGTTATTTTGCATCATGTAGTTCAGCTGGAAAGCTGCCCAAGCCAAGAATTGAGGTCTGTGGTAGTGAACTACAGAGGAAGTGGTCGAAGCAAGACTCCCTTCTGGGGATATTCCAACATTTCATTACATTGTGTGTACTAATGAGTAGAGCAAAGGACTGAGAGCCAGGAAGGGCAGAGTTTTAATCAAATGACTCATGATACGGCCTTCAGCAAAATACGTGACCTTGTAATTCAGCCATCTTAGCTATAACAGTGGGTAAAAACAGGGGCTCAGTGTAGTATTCAGGCAGAGATACAGATGTGCCTGTTTCAGCTGCATTCATGGTCTGCATTTTTTTTCCACAGCTTTGGAATAGACACCATGGGAAGACAGATCTCCTTTCAGCTACTCCAGAGAAGCTCAAATCAATGTTGACATGTATTCTTCCTTGAACAAGAGCTTTCAAAGCTGTCGGGTGGAGGTCAGTCCTTTGCTCAGTCTGATTCACCTGTGAGTGTTCAAATTTGTTGGTCAAGGTGGTGATCAGGTGTCAGGGAGACCAGGCACAAGGAGGATGAAGACACGTGTTTTGAATGGTGAGTTCAAATCGGATGTGCTCCTGGTGCAACTTGCCCAACCAGGTAGAGCTGGGAGACTATTAAAGCTGCACAGTTTGGGACACTGGAGCCCAAAGAATGCTCTTTAGTTGGTAGATGAAGCACAGCAGATTTCCAAGTCACACTGGAAACGCTGGCTTGGCCATCGTCCCGACAAACTGTGATTGTTTAAGATATCACAGGCCTTGTTTTAAATCAAGGGTAGATCTTTTTGGTGCTTAGCTAGCTCTGATCTGGGTAAGAGCAGCCTGCTTCTGCTGCCGCTTCCTGCAGCTCCAGCTACATGTGTTAGTCCTTACAGCTGTTTCAATTCATGGCCCCAGAACTCCACCCCAGAGCTTCAGGCTCTCAGCAGTGTGTGAAAGCATTCACCTGTCCCCAAAATTGTTTTGGATGGAAGGTGCCATACAGAAGTATCAAGAAGAGCTACCTATCCTATTTCTATGTATTTCAGGTCCCCCCAAAAGGAATAGGACTGGCTCACTTTACCAAATTTGGAGCCATCCATTTTATTTCAGTCTCACACTACACATCAACCTGACCGTCCTTCAGAAATGGGAGGAAGAAAAGCCGGTGGGATTTGACTGCTTACCTGATCAACTTTCATACCTTAAAGCCCTCTAGTGATGACAAAGCACAGGTAGTCAAAGTATCCTTGGTTCTTAGTCACAGACTTAGCAGAACTGCATTTTTGTGATGATTGTTCAAGCATAGGGAAAACATAATAAATGTGTCTTGTGTCTCTAATCTTTACTATCTCAGGACAGGAAGGTATGGGCAAGTTAGATACTGTACTGCCTTTGGTAAATCAATTGATGTATGTATTTTCAGATGTTTATGCAGAACAGGTTGACTAAGCCTCTTGTGCTTCAGAAAGTATGCCTGAGCTAACATTTCACTGACCCTGTGAAGATTAAAATAGGAGGAAATAGCATACAAACAGGACTACAAATCACTGAAGTTATTTAATAAGAGAAAAGCACTAGGTTGGCTCGGAACCAATCTGGAAAGGCTCTTTGTTGACGTTTTCAAGGTGACCACATAGCCAGATATGATTTCTAGCCCCATTTTTCGTATTTTATGTACTTGTATGAATTTGTTTCTCTTCTGTTTGACTTTTCACATTCACTGGATTTTTTCTTTTTCTGTTTTGGTCCATATGAACACAGCAGGTTGGAGTTGGATCATTATTCCTCAGCTTCTGTAGCAGTTAAGAAGAAAATGTAGAAACTATTTCAATTTCCACAACACTACAAGAGAAAAAGCTTTGAAGGCACAGGGAACTTAGGAACTCAACTCCTAGCACTTTTAGTAGAAATTGCGTGCTTTTGAACATCTCCATAGTAAATAATTGCCATATGGGTGATTTTCCATCTCCTTAAAGATTTGCATCATACCCTGTTTGGTTCTCCGTGCAGTCCCTAGCCATTCCTATTACATAAAATTTTCTTAACATAAACAAGGACCAATCAATGTAAGCCCAAATGTTTTTCTCTCCAACACATGTTCCTATAAAACAAATATGAATTTAGTCAGTGGTCCTTGGTACAATGTCAGGCCTCTGATGGGTTGATGAAAACGTTCTGGTTTTCTTTTATTCTTTAACAAGAACTTTATGTTTGTATCTTTTTATCGGCCCATAGCATAACATGAACAAAGAGGCTTATTTTGTATCTCTGGATGACCATCAGGTTCTCATTGGAATACAGTGCAAACAATGCCGTAAACTGTTAGGAATGGGTGAACAACAGTTTTTATTTGCTGCCTCTGGCAAATAAAAAAATGTTCCCCTCATAACTGATAGTCACATCCCTGATTATCTGTATCCTCTTCCTGCCAGCCAATGCCCTAGCAGAGGTGGTGGCTACTGAGCCCATATCTCTACTAGAACTGTCCTACTTTGTGCTCTGAACAATTATTTCAGGCTCTGGTGAATGTGTGTTTCCACAAACATCTGGCCTGTGAAGCATGCCTGGTCTCACAGACGCACATGTCTATTTGAACCCTGTTGAGGTTACCATCCTGCCTCGCTGCCTGCTTGCCAGCCTGGACTCTGCCAGCTTCTCAGGCTTCTTCAACCACTGCTACAAACCACAAAGCTTACTAATAATTGTTTAGTAATTTAGAGTTAGTTTTAAATGTAGGAAAATAGATTTCATTGCTGTGACCTGGCCAGGAATTCTGGTTGCAACTTGTGCTTCCAAGTGTGCTTCCCTGTCTTAGATATTCTCTAGTAAGAAATTATTTGACCTTTGTCCTATCTGACAGTGATGAATCTTTGTCCTAATTTAAGATTTTGGTGCCCTGTTCATCCACCCTGTTTTTCTGCTAGCAAGAAGAGCACTGGGTTTTCCCTACCCATCCACAAAGAAGAAAAAAAGTGAGGACCTTCTCATTAGCAAAGTTCAAGCTGAGAGAAGGGATGATCTGGGCATCCTTTCAATGTAGAAAACTTCAGATGAAAAAAAAAATAATTGAGGAACCTCTAAAAGAATGTTTTCTAATGATATGTTTTTCAGTTGGAATTTGCATTAAAGGAATTGGAGAAGGAACCCCATTTTGTTGAGCTAATTGATGTGGAATAGCACAGAAATGTTTTGGAAATACTAACCAGCCATTTTCCTTCACAGCCAAAGAAGGAAAACCCAAGGGAACTGTTGCCTTCCTAATTGTGGAAAAGTGCAGGAGTGCAACTCAAACATGCTTTTTCCATCTTCATTTTAATTGTGCATTATAGTTTAAATGTATTTCCATAGTGTGCAAAACAGTAGAGAAATTTGAACTCTAGGTCATGAAAGAAATACACATGGATTTTTGCAGAAAGTGTGCTCATAGGGTGCTGCTTCGGAGTATCATTCACCTTTTAAAATTTCCCGTCCTTAGGAAAATTACTTTGTAGAAAGTCTGTTCCATCAAATGTAAAGTTTATCATTGTTCATTAAATAAGTTTAAAAATATATTGTGAGAAAACGTGTTTCTATTGGCACTGCCATGTTATATCTATCTTTTCAGACATGTTTTTGTTGGCATTTTCATATATGTATGGCCTCATTTTAATGAACTTTTAACTGCTAAATAGTGGTTATCTGGGATACAAGAATCAGAAGTAGTTAAAGTTCCTCAGAGCTAAGAAGAATAGACAGAAGTACTGCTCAGCATTTGACACAGTAAGCTGTGGAACAATGAGCTATAATTATCTCGTGTTAAAAACAGCGAAATAAGAAATATGCCAGTTTAGATTTGAAGTTGGCAGCAGTTCAAAAGGTAAGAGAATGAGAAATTGTGGAAATTCACTGCCTTATTTTTTCCTTCATGCCTCTTCTGTGTGAGTTTTTTAGGTTGTGTGTAGATGCTTGAGAGGATGGAGATGGAGAGAGGGTGTAAAGAACGTGGAGCCAGGCTCTTTTCAGTGGCACCCAGTGACAGGACAAGAGGCAAGGGGCACAAACTGAAACACAGGAAGGTGACCAACCACTGGCACAGGTTTCCCAGAGAGGTTGTGGAGTCTCCATCTTTGGAGATACTCAAAAACAACCTGGGAATAGCCCTGGTTTAGGTGACACCTGCTTTAGGTGATCCTGCTTGAGCAGAGGGATTGGACCAGATGACCTGCAGAGGTCCCTTTGAACCTCAAACATTTTTTGATTCTGTGAAAAAAACCCTGTCAGTGATTCAGGCCGAGGCTTGCCTGCCTGGGGAGCAGCTCTGCTGAAGAGGCCCGGGGGGTCCTGGTGGGCACTGACCTGAGCCTGAGCCAGCAGTGAGTCCTAGCAGCAGGGATGGCCACCAGCATCTGGGCTTGTAGTAACAGGAGCATGGTCAGTTGATTTGAGGTGGTGCTTATTCCCCTTTACTTCACACTCATTAGACCTCATTTAGGTTAGGATATCCAGTTTTGCTCCCAGTCCTCCCCTTGCAATGCATAGATAAACCAGAGCAACTTCAGTGGAGGCTGCCAAGAGGGTCAGGGTTGGAGCACATGCCTTGTGGGGAGATGTTGAGGGAGATGGGTTTGTTCAGTCTGCAGAAGGGGTGGCTTCAGAGGGACCTAACAGCAGGCACCAGTGGCTACAGGGAGGCTGTCAAGGAGATGGAGCTAGGTTCTTCACAGTGGTGCACGGTGGGAGGACAGCGTTGCAAGTTGAAACAAGAGAGTTTCACACTGAGTATGAGGAGAAACCTCTTCCACACAAGGACAGCGCTGCAGTGGAACAGATTGGCCAGAGAGGTTGTGCAGTCTCCATCCTTGAAGATTTTCAAGAGCTGCTGGAGCAACCCATACTGTTGCTGACCCCATAGCTGATCCTGCTTTGAGGACAAGGTTGGCCTAGAGGCCTCCTGGGGTCCCTTCCAACCTGAACAAGTCTGTGGCTCTCAGCTGACCATGCACTCTGACTTCTCCTTCATGCCCTTTCTTCTTGTCAAGACCAACAATGTCAGATGTTATAAGGAGAGGAGCTGAGAAGAAAACTGAACACAGTATTACATCACTCTCCTGATCGGCATTGTCCCTGGGTTACTGAATGCTCTGCTTAGTTCCACTCATCACACTACAGAATTGATGTAGGACAACCAGGAAAGATACAGAAAAGAGCACTGTGAGGGAAGACTAAATCGGCCAGGTTCCGCAACTTGAAGGGAGGTGCTGGGTCTGGATGCACTATGGGACTAGGAAGTGCTGAACACTAAGGTGATGCTAAAAAGGGAAAGATTAGTCACTGTTTCTTGGAATACGAGAAGTAGAGAGTGCTCAACAAAATGATCAGGCAGTGAGTTTAAAAACAAACAGGACTTGTTCATGAGTATATAACAACATTGTGAAAGATTTTGCGGAGACCAAAAGTACATGTAGATTCAAGGAGTGATTAGATGAGTTCATGGAAAATACATCCATTGGTACACAGGGATTTGGATGAAACTGTCACCTCAGGAAGTTCCTAAATGGCTGTTTGCTGAAGGTCAAGAAGACGTGTCAGGAGAAAGTTCAACCTATGCATGGCCTTGGTTGTGCCCCTGTGCATCTGCTGCTGTCCACCACAGAGGAGAGTCCTGTGCTGGGTGGACATAGGCCGTACTGACACTTCTCATTACTGTCTCACCAGAAGCAGCCATAGCCTGCTCCTGCTCCCTGATGAGGGTAGATTAAATAGGCAGGTAAAGGAAGAAATGCCTCAAGTTCTGAAGGAAAAAGAAGCCACATGAGAGATAGGCTCAGGAATTAGGAGACCACGCTTGTTATTGAACTGGGGCTGCTGGATAGCTCCAGCCTAGCAATTAGGTTTTTTTTTTCCTTTTTGCCATATTATCCCCATCTATAAAATTTGTCTTTTTGAAACTTCTGTGGGGGTTCTTAGCATTAAAATATTAGTACATATGAAACACAGGTGGTGCTGAACATAAAGAAGCACTTTTTCACTGTGAAGGTGACTGAGCACTGGCACACATTGCCCAGAGAGGCTGGGGATTCTTCATCCTTGGACGTACTGAAAAGCCAGCTGGACATGGTCCTGGGCAAACGGCTCTAGGTCACCCTGCTTGAGCAGGCAGTTTGGACCAGATGACCTCCAGAGGTCCCTTTGAGCCTCAAACACTCTGTGAAATAGCAATATTAGTAAATATTGAATATAATTAAAATGTGAGGACTATTCATGTTAAAACTATTGAACATGCCTGGAGGGTCAACCATGTGCCTGAGAAAGAAGGGGAGCTGCTCTCTGTTTAAAGAGATATTTTAGCCGTGTTTTTTGACATGACCAATATTGCAGTGCTCTACGCAACCTTGTCTTTTATGAGGATTGTCTTGCACTGTATTTGGATGCTTTTTGAGGTCCACATGGGTGAAATCGTAACTGCCATCCACCAATGACTTCTTTAAAATGTCTCAGCAGGGAGGAATACTCCTAAGCAAGCGTATTAGATGACTAGATGGCCACCCCATGTTCAAAGACAAGTGGCATGTTTTTACAACCATATCTTCCTCTCCAGAAAGCTGGATACGCAGCTCCTTTCACTATCTGTGTATTACCACCAACTTCCGTATTTGGAGCTTTGTTTTTGTTCAGCTTTGATGCATTTATCAGGGCAGATGCCCTTGGCAGAGATCACAAACACAGCTGTAACCAGACAACAGATGAATTTTACCCCAGGGAGAAAACAGAAGTGTCTGGTGTGTAGGTTACAGGTCTCCAGCCATGGACAACTCAGTCTACACCTTGCTCTGACTGCTGCTTTGTGCTTGTGCAGAGCAGGTCTGCCCTGCAATCACCTTGACTAGCAATTGCAATGATACCCACACCATGAGCACAGTGTTGCTAACTGACCTTTCTTATTACACGAGTTTTGCAACCTCTGTCCACAGAGCTTTGTGCACCTGGTTGCTTCTAAAACCCAGGTTTACATGGGTAGCTCTGTATTACACTGCAGTCCACACAGCAGATATCCCCAGGTGTACACACAGCGTGTCCTTACCACTGGGCAGGGTGGGCTTTACACGACAGTAGTGGCACTGCTGTGCAGTTGGAAGAGTATATGGCAATGCTGGCTTATCCAAAATAGCTAGATAGGAAGACAACAGACACTATTTATTGCTACTCATTAACAGTATGAGTCCCTGAAACGCTGTAGTTTTCCATTGTCCGTTGTGTAAGATTTTCCATCGCCAGTTAACCTTTTAACTTCATTCTTCCCTAAACAGAAAGAGTCAGGAGGGTGAGAGGAAAATTCACTTTTATCTCAGGCTTTACCCCAAAGCCATGCTACCATATAAAATAAATACCTTGGATACTATGGCACAGAGATTTGGCTCCAGGCAAAAAGAGGATATAGACAAGATTTAGATGTGTCTATGCGAAGCTACAATTCTGAAAATTACTCTTTCCCTGCCCCTAAATTTGGAAGATTCGACAGGATTGTAGCTTTATTAATTTCAAAGCATTACTTACAGAGATTTACATGTATGTGTCTCCAAGCACGCACACTTGCATATATATAAAGAGGTACATATGTAAAGACTTGACAAACTTGGGCAGCTTTGCGTTTGGCTTGTGAAGGGTGGGAGTGGAAGGCAAGGGTCCTTCCCAGTCGGCTCACGGCATTCCCTGGCAGGAGAGAGAAGTAGCTGCTCTGTCCTGGAGAAACTCCTTCTGTATTTTACACAAACACATTGAGGTTAGTTGGAATTCATGCGTTCCTTGTGAAATACATCCACCTTATTTAAAAGCAAAGTTTCATCCTTCTGCCGTTCTCAGTTTTTAAGATGTAAAATACGTCAGGCCTATGGGAGATGGCAAGCTGGTGACAGTCTAGCAAGGCAAAGTATAGGCAAAGAGGGAAGAGGAGAGTTAAAGATAAAATACTGGGTTTTTTTTCTCTGTGTTTGACCCCATGCTGAGCTGTAACGTTTTGTTTCTTGCTTTAATCTTTGCTCGGTATCTCACTTGTTATTGTAACTTTGCCTAATTTTCCTCTCTCTTTCCTTTCTTTATGCTATTTCTTGATATAAATACAAAAAGCACAGCAGTAAGCATTAAAAACAGCGAGATCAGGATGACTTCAGTTGGCTTACAGCAGGGATGAATTTTCTCCCCTGCCATAGGCTGAGCAAAGGAGAGACAAGATGAGAGGAATGGATTTATTTAAAGTAATCAAATGCAGACTTCTCACATTCACGCAGCTCTTAAATCATCAAGTCCACGGTATTTATCTGTCCACTTTTTCTCTTTGTCCGTTGCTCTCATGACCGGTTTTCTTGAGATGTACTTTATGTCATGTTGAAATGATCCAGAGATGGTGTTCTTGGTGCAATTTATTCGCTTAGGAAATTAATACTAGAGGCACAGCTCTCTATGGATTTACACATTGTGTTGGAAAGTGGAAATGAAACTTTACCAAAAATGGCACAGTAGCATTAAAAGCCTACCTGGCAGCAGTAGTTTCCCAACTTGAAATGAACAACAGCAGCAAATGAGGCCCTGAAGTTTAATGACCTGAGTAGGAGGGGGAGAAGCGAGCGCCCTTTGTATGCAAGCCAGGAACCAGTTGCCTTGACAGTCAGTGAAAGCCAGATCAAAAGCCTGTTTGAAAACCCTGGCTGTTAGAAGCAAAGATGGGAAACAACATCTCTCTTTCCTAGCTCTGGAATTGGGAGATAGAGGAAACAATAGCTATTGTATAGATGGAGAGTTATTTGAATTCTCCCTGCTACCTCTGTGCACCTGATCAAACAGCCGGCGGTTGAAAGGCTGATGGGCCGTCAGGCTTCCTGCCTGATATGAGAGCGATAAAGATGGTTGCAGCTGAAACATCTACGAGTGCAAAGCTTAGAAAAAAACAGATCCCAGGGAGGAAAAGCGAAGCAACAAAAAAAGAATCTGAAGTTGGGACCCTGTCGTTCTGGCCTGCGCAGGCTTCAGAGGAAGACCAAGGGGAGGAGGGAAAATGGCTTTTCTCCACATATGCCTTGGATGGGCTGTACTCAAGCCCTAAAGAAGACGCACTTCCAATCCCACCTTTTCTTTAATATAACCTTATCCCGCTACCCTAGTACATCAACCCCATGTACCTCTCCCCTATTAATGACCCCCTGTAAGTGCCCTGCTCAGAGTCACAGAGGTGGAGTTTGAACAACATCACCAAGTGCCAGGCCTGTTTTTTAACCACTTGAGCACATTTGCTGCCTAAACGAAGTCTCCGTGCAAACCTAGATATATTTTCCCTCTGAGAAAAGGCAGACAGGAGAAAATATTGCCTTCCCTGAGACACTTGGCCAAGGACAGCCCGCAGCTACCTAGGCTACTGGGCAGCAAGGGTGAGATGCAAGGGGACTGCTGGCTGGGGCACGAGAAGTGGCGAGAAATGATGGAGGGATGGGAAATGGTGAGGACATGCCTGGGGACAAGTGAAAAGCTGGAAGCAAAATTCCAATTCAACCAGTACGTACAATCCTGATGGCTCTGGACAACACAATGTAAATCAATACTGTGTCTCAGGGCGGTGTGGGAAAGCCATGTTACTGTCTGCATTCATTAGGAAAATTAATTCTTAAACATTCCTGCTATGAAAAATATATCCATTGTAAAGTGCAAAGGAGCAATTTATTTCAGTAAAAGAGCTGGTAATTCTATTTAAGGGAGGGTATATTCATATCCCCATTATAATCTGCTCTAGGTAGAATAGATAAAATTACTGTATTTTCACTGGGAATGTTGTCAAGACAACATTTAATGCAGCTGTTTTGAGAAATTTTTAATACCATGCAATTAAAAAAGATATGATTTAACACACTTCTACGTTGTACTTCCTTGTACGTCTAAACTTCCTTGAGTCCTTTAGCCAGTCACAGGGCAATTTCAGCAATTCCAATGTTGAGTAAAGTTCTGATTGCAAGGTGCAACATGCGATCCCCCTAGTTCCTGTCAGCACCGGGGCAGGCTGTGCTCTGCATTTGCAGCCTTTGGAGGCTGATGGAGATCCTCGGCATGGCCAAGCATCCACTGGGCTGAGCTGGGGCACCAAAGGCTGTTCAGCATGTTGGCTTTGCAAAGCCAGCCTTATAGGGCCTGCCTGTAAGGCAGGCTTTTGGTTTCTTTTGCTTTTGGTTTTCTTCTGATTTTTAAATCACGACGCTGGAGAGAGCATTTGAACACCTGAAAATTGTTGTGGACACAGAAAAGAAGAGCTGTGCGTTGCAGAAACAGTGAAGGGATATGTTTATCCTGGTGGCCTGGGGACTTTGAAAGGGCTTTGAATGACATAAGGAGTTTTGGACATACCTAATGGGAATTATATGGGATGAGCATGCTTCAGATATTAAATCATTGCGACTAAATAAGGATGGATTAAACGCAACTTTTTGTGAACTCATATTAACAAAGTGCTGCTCGGAAGCCTTACCCTATTTGCAGTCCCACTGCTAGCAGCAAGCGCAGTCATCAGGAAGGTGACTGAAATGACTGGCAGCCTGGCTCAGATACTCATCGTTATTAGGTCCGGTCCTTTGATTTTGCTCTCACATTTTCTTTCGCGCAGGCTGGCAATTAAGCTGCTGTCCTGCTGACTCAAGTACAAGCCAGGGAATAAACTAAAGCAGGGTAAGGTGCTGCTGTGCTGTATGACTGCCTCACGCTAGGGACTGGACTGATAGTGCTGTTTTCATAAATAGAAATCATCTCCCAAATCCCAGTACTTCTCTGTCTTTAACAAATTGCATCTGCAGATTCTTTGAACAAAGGGACAGACATTCGTTGTGTTTCATACCCCAGAGACAGATAACATGGGAAAAAGAAGAGCTCTCCATCACTGGCCATGGGGAAAAAGGCTTTCAGGTTGTGTAACACGAGTTTCCCCAGGCATCTGTAGCCCCAAATTCACTTCTAGTACCTAGTGTGGGACCGTGGCTAGTGGAGGAATACATTGCTCTTCCATAAGGATGCTGGGAAGTCGTGCAGATGACCTGACCCTTTATTTGTCTGGCACTGGAAAGCTCCAGTGAGTTTACGGGGCACCCAGCCTGCACGTTGCAGTCGTGCCAGCAGGTCCCCTGCTGCTCCTGGATCTAGCAAATCCATACACTGGGCAGAGTTTTCCCTTTGCCACACAGGAACACCTACCTTAAGGACTGTCATTTTTCCACTTTGTACTATCTGGGTCCTGATCTCTTCCAAATGGGATTATCCTCTTAGACTTCCCAGTGCCCCTGAAATCAGTGAAGTCAATGTTGTGTAAGTGATGGTGAGATGGTACAAGAGAAGATTAAAAAAAATGCAATGGGTTTTAAATGCAAAAATAAAGAACCAGTCCAAGTAACAGCATGCAAGCCAGGATACAAAAAGCAGAAGGCAAAAACAGGTGGGGAAAGAGTACCCCAAAGTGAAGAGAGGGAAGGGACAAGATAAAATAACAGAAGTAGCAAGGATACAAGAAAACAGTGCACAAAAAAAATACACAGTGTGTCTGGCTAAGAGAGTGGCGATCTAGAAACCACAAGGAAGAGAACAAAAAGAAGGAAGACAGCATGAAGTGAGGAGGATACAGATCTTCAGGACAACTGAATAACAGAGACACCAAGTCGAAAGCTGAGAGTGTGGGAGGCTTTTCCATAAAAAAACAAGTACAGAAAAATGTAACGAAATTGTGTGCTGAATTCATCCCGTTCAGGCTCATTTTCTCAGCGGCAGTGATTACTGCAGTAACCAGCAACAGAGGAGCTCTCAAGGTCGCCCCATCTGACTGCCTGCAGAGCAGAGAGCTTCTCGGGGCCAATAATGTCTTTATTTCCATCCCTCGGCTTTTAATAATGACTAAATATACACCGAGCTGTTGGCAATATAAGTTACGTTCTCTGCGAGCAGTAAGAGCCTGTGCTAGGTCCTGAAGATACGGGGTACGGTGTGGAGGTGAGGGAGGTTGTGGGTTGCAGTAAGTGAATCAGCGAGGACAGCAGTTACGACGGTTGCCTCTTTCTCCAGAGGCGATTCCGGTTTGTCTGTCCTTCCACAGCTCACTTGAGGAGACAGGCCCCAAGGTGCTCTGCGAACCAGCCCGGCTCTGTCGTAGCACCCAGCCCTCTAACGCGAGACCAGACAAATTCCTCCATTTTCTGCTCTTTGGTTTCTTTGACCGTGGGCTGCACAGATAGAAGTGTGCACAGCTGCATGTGCTATGTTGTTGAATACACACCAGGATGGCTCGGACATTCTGGCTCCGTTGCAGGTATTTCATTAGATCAGTTTGAGAAACACTATTATAATGTAATAGAACACAGCCCCGCTCTCATCATGCGCTGCTCTGCATGGAAGGTTAAACAACAGGAATGCTTAGGAGAACATTAACACCACAGAGCGAGTGATCCTCCCTGAGAGGAGCAATAAAACTTACAACAGGCCAGTGACTCAAAGGTTTAATGCAAGTTTGTTGAAAACTGGATAGGAGCAATTTACTCTGAACCCAATGGCAGTGACGTGCCACAGCTGAACGCTGCACCGGGTCCATGGCCCCAGCCGTCTTCTGAGCTTCCCACCTGGGCAATGGTGCTAAGCTCTGGGGTTTTTTCTTGGTCTTCCGCTAAGTGCACCACTGACTGCCCTGAAATGCATTTTAGAAGTTTCCAGAGTAAGGTAGAAATAGATCTAACCATGGCTTAGATTTTTCCTTCTAAATGTAGGCACATAATTGCACTTTCTGGGCTTCCTGTTTGCTTGGGCAATAGAAATTTCTGGATCAGAGCATGGCATTTAGCCATGTACTTCACTAGATGCAGTACATCAAACATTGCCTAACAAGACCGACCTTTTGTATGGGAACATTGCTAAATATAACTCGGCTTCTGTTGTTCTCCACAGCACGGCACGAGTAGCTCCGTACCAGCTGGGTATCAAGAAAACAAAGAGGCAGAGAAAGCAAACCCTACGAGAGGGCAGATCTCTCACCCAGGCCCATCCCCAAAAGGGCGGAGGGTGGGATACCCTGTGTGAGGAGGTCAAGATGGAGAAGCCAAACTGCGCACGCGTGTCAGGTGCTTAGGCATGGTGCTTTGGCAGCTCAGCTATCGTTTTTAACAGCCCGCAGGAGGGTGACATCCGCACCTCAGCCTCTGCGCCCCTGGGCCAGGGGCAGAGGATGGCGGGAGGTGACCCCTCTGCTCAGGGGTGGCTGGGCTGCCTACAGCCCTTTCCCCCGCACTGCAGGCACCGAGGCATCTCCTGTGCCCCAGTGAGGGCAGAGGGATGGGGGCGGCATCCACCAGGCTCGATGTAGGCAACTGCCAGCGGGGACGACTGCGCCTGAGCTGCTCAGGCTGTGCTCTCCTTATAGCCAGCAGATGCACGGTCGATGCAACGGATCAGGCTAGGCTCCATTTCATCTCATCCTGGAATCAATGTTGAAAAGCGTTCAGATGAAGGAAACAAACACTGGGCATGAATTTATCTCCCGAGTGACAGTATAGAGAAGTAAAAGGGTCTGGGCTCCTCTGTCTTCTATAAGGGAGCCCAAATCAGCTGTAGCTGTGCATATTGTGGATATCTTAAGTTATCCGAGATGAGTGTGATGCCAAATGCTTTGTCTGCTCAGCTATAGCTTGTGGGCCTGCTGTTCACCACACACAAATTTAAATCAGACGCCCTCCTTCTAGCCAGGACAACCAAGAAGTGAGCGAAGGAATGCAGGGGGCTTGGCATGGGATCCACAGGCCAAACAGCCCACAGTAGGGATACCTCAAAAATGCAAGATGAAAGTCTTTGTTTTTTTCTGGAGGAGATGAAAGTCAGAGCACAGGGATCTGTCTTCCTCTCCCTGGTTTTGCTGCAAAGTCAGATATGGAGGGGGGAAATAAAGTAGTTTATTCCTGTAGGCTGCAGGTTAGTCAATATGTTGAACCTGAGGTCCAGCTGCCTAGGCTCTGTATGAGTAAACCAGATGTAAAACACCCAGCTCATGAATTTAGATACGTCGTTTTCCAAGGGCGCTCAGTAAGTAAGCATCGCCGGGTTTGTGTTGCCTTCATCCTCAGATCCATTCCGTCTGGTTTGGACTGCAGCTTGCTAACCCCCACACCACACATGCCCAAGACCTTTTCTGATTTATTATCAGGCTGGGGAGAATCTCAAACATAGGAATCAGTCCACAAGTGAGTTTCCTACATAAAGTGCGGTGCGTTGAGGCTTGTTCCTGTGTCACTGGTTTCTGAAAGCGGCTAAACCAGCTCAAAATCGCTTCACGTATTTTCAGTAGGAAATCATAAAACTTCCCCGCCAATTTGGCAGCCCTCTTCCTCCCCTGAAATTCTGTCTTCTAAACCAGTTTCCATAGTTTCTTTTACTGTGAACCTGACTTGCTACCGTCGCTGGTTCCATGTATTTTACCATCCCACAGGAGAAGGAGCAGAGAGGTTGGTTTTTTCCTCCCGCCGAACAGAGAGAATTTAGGCCAGTGATGGAGGAGAGGCATCGCGTCCTCTTGCACCGTCCCTCGGGACTGAGGGCTCCTTGGAAGGCAGGTCTTTTGCTGTGTGAGCCTGGGAATGTAGACAAGCTCCCGTCTGTCGGATAGACTTCCTTGGGCCTGTCCCAGGCTGGGCACATATTGCACATTGCTTGCGATCTCCAGGGAATGAGTCCGGTGACGCTTCCCTCACCCTTGGTCAATCCCGTTTGGTGGGTTCCTGGCATCTCCTCTGTGCCAGGGTGACCAGGGACAGCACTGACCATCAAACGCGAGGCTCAACTCACTGCCCCTTCCCCTGGCTATTAATGAATAAATAGAAACAGGCCAGAGCTGGTATCTTCTGGTTCACCACAAGATGGTGGTAAATGCTAGCGCTGGGCCGGGGCCATCGCCTGGCTGAGCACCAGCTTCCCTTTTCCTCAGCAAAACCATTCTGGAGGTGACAGATTTATGGTGGGCATCCGCAAATGCTAGCAATGCGCTCTATTTTCATCATAGCCTAATTTTCTCTCCTTCTGACTCCTTTCCTTTTTCATGTTGTAGTCCCTGCCCTGCATGTTCAGACTTACCCTCCCGATCCACCCCTTGTTACCAGCACTGCCATTCTCCCTGCTGCTAGGGTGAGGGGCTCACCGCAGAAGTCCCTCCCAGCCGTCCCGCACCATGCAGGGAGGACAGGATGGCAGCTCTCACCAGTGGCTACTGGGGTTTGCTGGGGGCCAAGAAGGATTATCTGCAAAGGGCAAGCAAAGGGGAGTCCATCTCACAGCCTGGGCTCCCCAGCACTCTGGCACAGGACTCCTTAGGGAATAGCTGTCTTACAGAAAGCACCTTCTTAATATGCATTGACTACCTCTAGAGTAACCACCGCGTTACAAAAGCCGTGCAGGCAAGGCAACTCAGGCTTGGAGCTTCGTTACAAACTGCACAGAAAGATCCAGGGTTGACTTTTGAAACCCAGTATGTCCCTTCTGCATTTGCAGTTTAACTTGGAAAAACATGGAAGAACGGAAAGAAAAAACCCTCAGCCCTTATGCCCAAACACACATGCAGTCCCCCGTGTGTCGGTGTGCCCTGCCGCGGGCATGCGAGGCGCACGCTGCCGGAGCCCCACGGGCAGACGCCACGAGGTGCAGCCCCGGAGCACGCTCGGCATCGGCACGTGCTTGCTGCTGAATAATAAATACCCCCTTGCAACTCTAACCCCTTGGCTTGTGAACTGTAATATCTATTCCAGTCCTTGCGTAGCTCAATGTAAGATTCACCCATGTAAGGATTTGTGAATGTGAAATGTTTCAAAAAACCCGGGTAGCCCAGACCACTGCAGGGGCCCAGGGGATGGAGAGTAGGATCGGACAGGGCATCCACCCCAGCCTCCTGCCTTCAGAGGAAGCTGAGCTTGCAGGGACGGGGTGTCCCCCACTGGTGACTCTGGGTGGCTTGCTGAGAGGGCAGGCAAGCCTGAGTTCATTTGCACCAGGGAAACCAGCTGGTACCCCAGTGCTCATCGCTGCAGCCCGGTCAGTGACCACTCCGGAGGTGACACAAAGGCAACTTTCCCACGGCAGAGAAAAGGAGGGAGGGCGCCCCACAGGCCCGTGCTAGCCGAGCGCCTCGGGAGTGGATATGAGCACAGGGAGGCTCGTGTCAGGCAACCTGTAAGACAGCATCCGCACTGCATGTGTCAGCTGGGCCCAAATTCTGGGGTTTAATCCAAGATGCCGGCTGAGCCGCTGCTGCTGTGAACAAATTAGGTCCAAGCAAGCGCCGGACAAGCCTCTCGGCTCATACTTTCTGACCAAGACCTCTGCTGTTTGCATGAAGCTGCTCCTTGGCTTTGCTCCTGTGCAAACTCAGCAGAGTGACTTAGATGGCAGGTGGTGTAAGCAGACCTCTCTGATCCGGGGAAGGGAGAGACATGAGCCTTGGCAGAGCGCTGGGGTCTGACAGCGCTCGCACAGCACAAAGGTGCCAACTCCAGCTGCCCTGGCGGGCCAGCCGCTTGTCGCAGGGGCTGCAGAGGATGCTGAAAACCCAAAAAGCAGCCCCATGAGCCTGAGGGCTATGTGGCTGTTGCTGAACACATAGTACTGGCATCCTGTATGACCGAGGAACTGTGCCCTGCAGGGTCCACTTAACGACAGAAGCATCTTTTTCTTTTTAATTAGGGGCTGCATTCTTCCCCCAGCCTTAATTCTCATGTTTCTAAATGCATTTTATAATCAAACTATCAAACTTTTTTCAGGCAGGAGTTAGTAATAGCAGCCAGCCAGCTTGGCTATAGCAACACTGACCTCACCTGGGTGGCAGGACCGATTCTGAGCACTTTGGAGACACGTTGGTGTTGGACGATGAAGGTATATGCAGGAACAGCTGTTAGAAGTTAATACTCAGTGAGCAAAATACAGTATTAACATACACGAGGAAGCAAAACACTTAAATATTCTGCACATGACTTAGCTACTCTCTACTTCAGCCCTTTGATTTAGTTAAACCTTTATAACCTCATTTGTACAGCCAAGCTGTCTTGGCATATGGTCAGGTTTGGCTCTAGTAGCCAAACTTCATTACACAGAGAGCAGAATCTGAGATATGTGCAGCCATAAAATGGATTCACTGAAGACACCCGTTAAAAACAAAGACTGAGCCAAATCTGGTCCAAACCACAAGCGATCCCACATCGATCCTTGAGTCCAAATTTTCTCAGAGGTCAAGGTTGAGGGAGGGAAAGATGCAAGTTACATACATGGCTGGTAATGCATACATGGCTAGGACTGCCCAAAGCATCTCGTTCTCAAGCATCTTGTTCTCGATCCCAGGTCTATTTGCGCATACCTTTGCCCAATCAACAAATATTTACGCCAAGGCTTTCCTTGCCGGGCATGTGTTGAAGGCTGGGCTTTCTTCAAAGTTTTCAGCCAAAACAGTTCCACATTTCTGAGAGAATCCTTTTTTCTTAACTTAAGCATGGCCAGGTTTAAGACAAACAAAACCCACATCCCTCTCCCAATACTTTGGCATCTTCTTCGAAAAGCTGCGGTGCTCTTTTTATTGGAAGAGGGACTTGGAACTGAACAAAAAAGTAACCTTACTGCTGAGATGGACTTTTTCTAATCTCAGTGAAAAGTCTGTCTCAATTTGGCCAATTCATAAGGCTTTGGAAAAAAACCAAGCCAGCTGTAGTTCACACGCGCTTGCCAGAGGCCAGCTCAAGCTGGCAGGCTTTGTTCTCTGGTGAGTTCATGAGCATGGAACATACTCCAGGGCCCAGAGCAGGACTTCCCTAGAAATTGCAGTTCCTAACTGCTTCAGACCAGAGCAACTCTAAATCCGGCTACTCAGAGTGGAAAGCATGGATTTTAATTTTATTTTCACCTGCTTGTTTCCAGGCTACCTGAAGGATGTCAGCTGAACTGAGTTCAGAAGAGGTGCGATCTGCAAGAGGAGGAGATAGATAGTTTGGAAAAGTGCTCTGGGGGGGAAATTGGGGGACGGAGAGGAGGCTGAGGCACGGCAAAGCACGGAGTCTGGAAAGGTGTGGCGGTGTGCTCTCCCTGCTCCCAACCTCTCCCCAAAACCCCACTCAAGCCATAACCACCTGTGGCGGTCATGATGGATGCATCTGGTCGTGATGGATGCATCCAGCTCAGTGGATTCAGGGGAGACAGGTAACAACACAATAGCCAACAATATGTCCACCTAAGCACAGTGAAGAAGCTAAAATCTGTGGTCAATGTGCAAACATGACTATGAGTCAATCATCTGACCCCCACCAATGGTGAGCAGCCCAAGAGCCCTTTGAGCTCTCCTGCATGGCTGCAGGCTGCACGACAGGATCTCCCCTTGAGCAAGGATGCTTCTCAAGGTTATTCCTCGAGGTCGAGAGATTCCTTGCCACAGCAGATTCTCGGTAAGTGGCTAACATCATGCTAACTCTGAAACCTTAGGTAAGTGATATAAAAGGTTGATTGCACATATATAATCCTTTAGACATAAACCGTTGACCAAGTCTGGGACTAGGATTGGATCCAGCCACACCTAGGCTTCTCTCTGAGGAAGGAGTTGAGAAAGCAAGGGATTCCTTTCTGAACCTCATGACTCAACGGGATGGTCTCCCTGACAGTTTTAGCTGACCCTGTCCTCTATGCAGTAAATAACCAAGTGTACCTTGCCATCGAATCGTACAAACCACTGTCACATTTACCACCGAACTTTGTTAACTTGCTGTTTTATATCAATAAACTATATTTTTGTCTCTCTCTCACTCCATCCACGACACAAGGCAATTGGGAAATGGTGTGCGGGGAAAGAATATGAGGGATCTCATTTCAGCCTCTCTTTGCACATTATTCTGAGCTCACTTAGGAACACTTGAGCTCACTCAGGAACACTTGAGCTCACTCAGAAGGCTTCCCCATACCTTACTGACTGCATGTTAAATAAACCTGGTATTGAAGACAGAATTACACTTTTTCTCCTGATACCATCATGGTGAATATTATAAAAAAAGGTCCAAAACTTCACAAACCAAAATGAAACACTTGTTGAACACTGCCAAAATGCAAGGAAGGGTATTACCATCATATTACAAACAGAAAACCAGACCCTAGAAGTATTTCTTGATTATTCAATCCAAGAATTTATTTCGCTCTTGTTAGAAAAGCAGGTGGGCCTTTGACGGCAATCGAGTCCTGTCTACAAGTGCGTGATTCCAGAAGTAAGTGATTCTGCATTTTAATTTATCTTCCCTGGCTACAAAAAACTGCATGTGCTTTTAAAAATATTTTCAATATTCATCAGTACACAACCATACCAAGGCAATCCTTTGTGATCAACAGGAATTTTATTCAAGCACCTTGATGTCAAAACAATTTTTTTTTTATACCTCATGCGACAAGAAGTGAAGACTTCTTAGCTTAAAAAAGCCAAAAAATGCTCATAGATTGTATAGATTAGAGGCAAATTTTATAGTCTCTTTAACACACAAGACTTTTTCTGGACCTATGTTTCTGCTAAAAGTGCAATGTTGGCCTGCAGGAGATGTAAATGCCTGCTGAACTGTAAGTGAAAACCCTAACTAGGGACTGTTATGCATACAGCATGAAAAGTAATTTACTTAATACCTCCAGTTCAGGTTTCAGCCTTGAGAACCCTGAGTGTTCTTTTATTTGTGCTAACGATGTTGTACAGCATTTGATACTTTTTGGGATCATTACAGCGTTAACTCTCCCATCTTGGCCAACTGCAAATTGAATTCTCTCTAGCTCAGTTTCCCCTGTGGTCCTGTCTGGATGAAATAGCTGCACCGCTGAGCAAGGCCAGGGGCTGGCTGCATCCAGGCGTTCAAAATTGCTTTGGCAGTTTCAGCCCTCGTGGGTGTCTCTGAAGAAGATGGGGAAGGAGGCTCTCGGTGCGGAGTGTGGGACCAAAATGGGCATAGCAGTGACAAGGTCCGCCAGCGCCCACGACGCCCCAGGCTCACTCCTAATAAAGACGCTTCAAGACAGCAGCGCTGTCAGAGCAGGACCCTTCCCTTTTTCCTCATATTGTAACCACAGCCTGGAGGCTACAACTGCAGGCGTGCTGGCGTGAGCACGCGGGGCAACCTCTGCTTCCACCTTGTCCCTAGGGTGGTTCAATTTTGGGTGCAGAAATGCCCCAGGGCTGAATGCAGGGGTCCATGCACCCGGGCAATGCCTTTGTCACTGTTTACAGTTGTGCTGGCCCTACAAATCTTGAAATCTTTTCTGACCCTTGCCAGAGCACCCGAAATGGTGAGAAGTGGCAAATGGCCTCCCTGAGGAGATGGGGTGGTGGAGGAAGTACCACGGCTCTGCTCTTCCTCAGGCCGGGAGATGTTGAGACCGTATCTCCTTCCCATTGCAGTGATGGAGCTTTGATGCTCTGAAGTAGGCATCGCCCTCCAACTCCTCGCCTGGCTATGCTTCAAACCATGAATGAGCCCCAGCCTACCTTTCGGAGGGGCCCTCTGGAGAGAACACCAGGTCCTGGATACTTTGCAAACAAGCCAAGTGGGTTTCAGGACTTACCTCTCTCCAGAACCCTTTGCAGGGTGGTGGGACTGGGATTTAAGGGGCCTGTTTACTGCAGAGGCTCTGTGGGGAGCCTGGTGGCTCAGACCAGCAGCTCCAGCTGCCATGGCACAGCCAGACAACCGACAGCAACTTCTGCCCTTAAACATCTGTGTCCCCTGTAACATTTCTGGGCCAGTGGGGCAAACAGGTTGAAACGGCTCTGGTTCGAATTAGTCACGCAGGGAACACAAACAGAGGCATCAAAATGTCCTTCGAAAACAGAGTTCCCACGCGAGATGAAAGGGAGACAGAATGGCTGTGAAATAGTTTGCACAAGCATAGCTAATGACGTTTTCACCTTACAAATATGACCCAGGAACGAGTAATTATTTTTCAGGGTAGTGTCTGGTCTTCACATTTATTTAGGGCCGGGCAAACTGTCCGTCAGCAGAAGAGCACGCTCCGGCAGAGGCAGGAGGGAGATCCATCTCAGATATCCAACACAGACTCACCAGGAACCCCTCTCTGAACAGCTATGTCTCCATCCAGCCCGCTGGTGACAGACCCCAGCCTCCCCACTGGCCCTTGCCCCCCGAATGCCAGTCCTCGAAAGGAGCACGGAGCTTGAAGGAGGCGGGCGGCAGTGGTCAGTCTGTTGGGTTTACCTGGCTGAGTACAAATAGGGAAATAGGGCCCGGGAGGAGAGCAGAGGAAAGCCGAGATTCAGGCATCCGTGTCTAAAAAGTGATGAGGGATGCGTTAGGGAAATAATGGAGCGGTCAGTCCAGGGTAGGGATGCAAATCTGGGACTGAAAGAGGACAAGTAGGAGAAATATTCACCACACTGACAGGGAAATTGGTCCCTGCACGGAAAACAAACCTTCCCTGGAATCAATCAGATGTGGTCACGCCTGACTGGAGCCGATGTTTCCAATCTTTTTTTTTTTTGTATTAGATTATCGCTGTTTTTCCTTCCCTGGACTTGTTCTGTGTTTTCTTTTAGTTGTGTGACTTTGGCCATTATACAAATTTAAAGTAACATTTTTTTTTTTTGTCTTGTGCTCAGCAAATTGTGCAACATGCTTCACTGGGACCAGAGGGCGCCGAACTGATGAGACAGGCAAGAACGTGAAAATGAGGACAAGAGAAACCCCATCGTGTTCACTTCAAGCCCTGTCATCAGAGCCATTTTGCTAAAAAGTGACCCAGAACTGCAGGTGAGGACCAAGCTGTGGTTTCCATATCTATAAAGGAAAAGCCTTTATAAAGCGGGTGCCAAGATCTTGAACCTATTAACTGTGTTTCCATTGCCTTTCTGGGCCAGGTTGAAATTTCTGCCATTAAAAGTGTTTTTTATTTGGAGGTGGTGGGGGGAGAAGTCTCTTCCTTCATTTTTAACACTAAGCCAAAAATCCCCAAACTGCTAGTCCCCTTCGTTATCCAATCCTAAAAGAGTTACCTCTCTCCCCCCTGAAGTGACTATACATATTCTACGCATGCTAAAACGCCAAAATAATCAGGGGCCGATTATTTAAGTACTAAACCCCCAGTTTTACAGGTATGCTACATTCTACAGAAGGGAGAAAACCCCAAGTGTGACACTAAGAAAATGCTTCCAATGAGTGAGCAAAAGACTGCAGCAGGCTGGAGCCCTTCGCATGTCCCCCTCGGTCATTTCTGCGCTATAGCATCACTCAGTGCTTTAGTTTTCTGTCTCACTTCACTTTTTGTGTTTCCCACTATTTAAGTGAATTCTTACTAGCCCAATTCCTTCCACAAAAGTAAGCACAGTAACAGCGTTGGGGATCTAGCACATAGCGGTGGCGTTACTGACTAGAAAAGGTTTGTGTATAGTTCATGCACATGAACAGAGCAGCGCTCGTGTGGAGGGCGATCACTTTTGTCAGATGCACTGATACAGCTGGAAAAGTAAGTTTTTGCGCATACAGGTCCCTCTCAGATTTAATACGTCACTTAAAACTTCGGTGGCATTTGCTACCGAGATGTACTTCATGTATTTGCGATACCTCTTCCCACTGCCCGGGTCCGTCCAGCCTGCCTGCCAGTGCTGCCTGTGCAAGACCCATCGTGCGGCGGAGCCCGATTCCTGGGCAGAGCTGTGGTACTGCGCATCAACAAATGTTACTAACAGGCAACAAGCGGTGCAGGTGTTTGCTGGTGAACTGTAATCCAACTGACCTGGCCGTGTGTTGTGTTGGAACACGCACAAATCGATTCTAATGCATTTTAGCTGCACAGACAAAAAAATAAAAGGCAAGTTGTTTTCTTTTCATTGACTGTTTCTCACACAAATCGTCCTGTCAAGGACCTAAACCCACACTCGTAGTCTTTTTGTAAGCAGTCCCTGTTAACCAAGTTACAAACATAAAAGCACAGAAAAAATTGAACAAGTAGACAGGACAGAAAAGTTGAATGAGCATTGGCTCTTCTTATTTTAATGAAGAAATATTTCAAGTTAATATCAGTGCATATTTAGAAATAGCATGTGATAACTCCCAACGCCAAATACATCAGCAAATTACAGTTTCAAAACTTTATAAATTAATGGCAAGAAAAAAAAATAATTAAGATTAACATAGAGAATAAGGTTCAAAATAAACATCCCGTTTGTTGCACTGCATCAATTATATTCCTGGTACTTAAACAGCAAGAGAGATCCAATATTTCCTGGTAATTAGGCTCTCCAAAATAGCAGTTACTTTTCTACAAATGAATTAAGCAGTTTGCATTTATTTCTGATGTATAATCAACTGTTATTCTTAGCTGTTACAAAGAAATTTAGTCCTGTCAGAGTAAAATTTCATTCCATGATTGCAAATCACACTAACATAGGAACACTGCTTTCTGGTTATACCCACTGGAAAGGGTCAGCTGAGAATAGGAAGAATTACATGTGAGCACATTTGGCTGTTACATAAAATGGCTTTTTTTTTTTTTTTTCTGGTTTCACAGCCTCACAACAATACTGTTTTTCAACATTGTTCCCAGTCATTGTTTTTAAAATGGTTCATCAACATATCCTGAATCAGTCACTGATATAAATAACTCCAGTGACAAAATCCATTATGGAAGGACACAGAACTGCGAACTGAAAGTTGTATTGAATGGTTTTAAGGTGGAACAGTAATTTCTCTACAAAATTCTGAAAAAAAAACCCAACAAAAAAACCCAAACCCACGCAGTAAAAGCAGTATCTTTAATTAACTGGCAATGGTGGAACCTGAAAAACTGAGTTATAATTTAAAGAGACATTTAACTCACGATGGACTCTAATGCAAGACAAATTGCATGGAAGCTAAAAGGAGATGCGCATTTAAAGCTTGCAAGCGTGATATAAAAATATTTTCTAGTTCTTTCATTTTGGTACAGGGAGTCCTATTCCCTGGTGGAAGAAGATGAAGTACATCCTCTTTCCTACCCCATCACTGTACGAATGGACTATTCCCTTGATACCAGGAAATGGTGCTTCCCCAACAAAAATCCCAGCCACAGGGAATCGCAGACTTTCTGGTAGTAAGGGTTTGTTGATTTTGCTTTTTAAATTTTATTTTCAAGCAGGTGAAATACTGACAGGATATGCATTTCTTTCACTACTAGTCTATTGTGCAAATGGTATACATTGACCCTGTAACTTCAATCCAGCTGCAGTCTGCATTGCCTACAATGATCTGAGAATCCAGAGTGATAACACAGCATGGAGATGACGGCCGGATTATGAAACATCAGGCTAAATCAGATTAGTAGGAAAAGGCACATGCTTCGGATTTAGCAGGAACATCTGGAGGTTCCTCGTTACCATACCCTTACACTCCTGAAGTTACAGCAATTCTGCGCATCACCCAAATGACAGAGTTTGCTTCCAGAAAATCGTGAGGTAACAGGAAACTTCCCCGTATGGCACGTAGACACGAAAGGTCTGTGAGCTCAGCTGAAACTCTCGAGGCCTTAGGGAGAACGCAGACACAAGGTAGGCTACAGTCTGGTTAGGCCAGAAACAAAAACTTAACATTTCATTATACTGTGTACATTCCTTTTATGCACAAATACAGGGTGTGCAAAATAAGCTGTTTGCCCAGTAAAACTTAATGTTTTGCGTATGTAAAATAATCAGCTAATACTGCAATATAATCAAAAATCATGCACTAGATAAACAGAGCTTCTTCCCCATGAACAGTAGTTCTCGGGAACACTTTATTCTGCTTCAGGTAACATCTCATGATTTGCCAGCTTACATAGTCCCTTTTAAAGAACACAGAATTTAGCTAAAACTGAAAAGCAAAATTTAAAAAAAAGAAAAAAGTTTTGATTTTAGTTGCGATACAGCTGGGATAGATGCAACTGAGCTGCTGCAATGCACCAAAGAGTAACGAAAATTCAACGTGAATATCAGAAGAATAAATATATACCCTAAATTATTCTCTGTAAATACATTCACAGGTCCACTTAAGACACCCTTATGCATAACTCATACTTCATCATATCTGCAGACAGAGATGGATGTTAGTTCATGGGGAAAGCAATTTTATCATATGACTCTGTTTATCTCTCATTATTCCAGCAAAAATGAGTAGCAAATTTGAAAATCTACATTTATTTTCCCCAGACCAACCACACAGAGGCTTAAGTCACAAATTGTATTATTTCCAATGTTCGATCAATAAGGCTTTATTTACACTTTTTTACTATAAAGTCAGGAAAAAGTTTGGTGCAATGTGCAAGAAAAGACTGCACATTTCACTGATTGGAGACTAACATCTGCTTATGGTTTAATGCTAACCCACAGGCAGCCAATTAAAGTCCCATATATCCATGTTTTTACATAGAGTTTCCTTCCAGATTCTGTCAGAAGCATACTAGCAGTCAGGCCACCTAAAAACAGCAAAGATGGCAAAGTTTTCTTGAGGCTTAGTTTGGAATGAACACTTTTTCCAGGGAACTTATTTCTTCTTTTAGAATCCTTCGCATCGTAAAACTCTATTAGTAACCTACAAGCAGACAAAAGGAGATGGTCAAAGTTATGCATTAGCATAGGAACTTTTAAGCAACTTAACTTTTATCCAATAACTGCTTCCAATCCCATGTTATTTAACAAACTGTTTAACAATACGTAGCAGCTCATCCGTAACAAGCTTAAGCAATCAGTATGCCTTAAGAATATGATGCATTCAAAGTACCATTGCACGCCAGAGTACTCAACCTGAACCCTTGTGAGCAATAAAAGCAGATTTTCCGGAGGGACCAATTTTAACGCTGACTGTAAAGTTGAAAAGAATCCTTTTCATTCAGTGTTTAGCAAATAAGCCCAGAGTACTGGGCAGTATCATAGGACAAAATAGCACACAGTTAGTAACTGAACACTGAAGGCGGGGGGGATTATCTTCATGAAATAAAGTAGTAACAAACGTGCAAGAGTAAAACTACAGGTTTAGTAGGGATTTTTTTCTCCTATTTTTGAAAACCAGTAATAAATGGATTCCAAATTCTGGGATTCTGTTTTAAGTATCTCTAAATTCACCTGACAGCCTTCTTTGGTTCCAGGAAAGATGTTCCAGTCAACAGGAGTCTCCAATGAGACATAAATAATCAGGGTTTGCTGGCCTTCACCAGAAGACTACTTGTGGGCCACTGGAAAGCCTTTTATTTTATTTATCAGTTACTTGTCAATAGAATGAAATTCAGACTTTCTTGTCTCTCAAAAGTGAATAAAAGAAAAATCACTTAGTGATCCTAAACTTCTACAACACTTTAGTAATAGTGCCACGTTTACAGATCATCATGTTAACTTTTACATAGATTCAAAGATCACCAGACAAATCTGTTTTTTACTTCCATGGAGTGTGAGACTGGCAGAACAATTTTAAAGCAGAACATACTTGAAGAACCAGGGAAATTTCTTTCTCACACAAGGTACTCAAGGATTAAAAAACTTAACAGATTCAGCTCCCTTAAGCTGGACTTCAGATGTGGCAAATTAAACCATCGTCGCTCAAACAATACTTAAATCCCACGTTTAGGCACAAGGTCTCCCAGGATCTGTGGCATATGGCTCACTAGTGACCTTAGCTGGAGATGCTGGAGGGAGCCAGGCACTTTACGTCTACCACGATTCAAAGATGGACAAATGAAACTTCTACTTCACCTAATTTCCCCAGTGAAGGTAGGGATCTCGGGGTTACTTGTGTTTTCATCCAGTCACCGTCTGATGGAAGACGCATACACAATTTTGGCGGAAGAGATTAGATCAAGACCTGCCCCTTTCAAACTCTAACTTAACTTGGATTACGAGGATCAAATCAAACTGCTTCTTGCTTGCTTGCCTACTGCGGGTGTCTTATGTTCCTGGCTGTGCGTGACTCAGCTTCGAAGAAATAAATGGAGAGTATTCAGATAAATATGAATCCCGCCTGGAACATGGATTCACAGCTCTTCAGTCTAAGAAAGGTCTAAAACGCAGGAGTCCCAACCTCCTGAGCAAAAGCTTTAACCACAAGGGTATTATACAAAATATGCACATGCATACCAACACCACCTCTCTTCAGAGAGCCCCACGGCTTGCACTGCTGGTAACACAGAAATCATGGGTATATCTGTCAATAGAAAAGAAAACAGCTTCTTTGAACAGAAAGTGCAGCACGTTGTTACTTACTTGTCCTTTATTTCAAAACGTTCATGAAGCCACCTTCTCATATACATCTGCTCTTCTGGAATGTCCTTCAGTTCGATTCGATCAATGAAAATATGAACTCTTGGGCATTCTTTGCAAAGAAACTCTAAAAAGAGAGTAAACCAACAGGACTGAGTTACAAAAACACTGTAGAGCATTTATTTGTCTAAAATACACCGAAAATCTGACCTCGTAGCTGCACATGCCTTGGAAGCCTAACTTCAGTTTTCCCCTCATTATGTTTGGATCCTGAGCACTTCACTGAACTTAGAAGCCATCTGGCCTACACACTTTTGAAATGGTGGCCTGTTATCACGTGCAGCATGGAAAAATTGTCCTAAAATGCACCCTGTTAACTGTAAAATGCTGTGCTTGAAAATGTTGCACTTTTCTACGTCAGCAGCAATCTATGCATTCTGTAGTGTGGGATGCACTAAGTTTGATGTCATAACGTAATCCAGCCTGCAATTCTGAATAAATCCTCTTTGCTTGTCTTTTTTGAAATCTAAATTTTGTTTGCTCCTAGATGACAAAATCAGAATTGCAGTCATTTCCCAATGCATCTCCAGGAGGAAGTGGGCTTCAGTTTAAGTAATAACCTATAATTAAAAAGCACAATAGGGCAAAAGACTCAGAACAAAATACCGCTTTCCATCCCTTCATTTTTCTTCTGTCTTACAAAGCTCAAGACAGCCCTATAGCAACCTCCCTCCCCCATTTCCTCAATTTGTCCCTAGAAAAATTTAGCAAGCAAGCATTAAGCCAATTATACACAAAACTCCATTACTCAAAGAGCCTTGTGGGATTTCTTACAACTAACAAGGGGTAAAAATACTGCACATGGGATGAAAAAGCCACCAGTATTTGTGCATTAAGAATAATTTGCATTTATCAGTAGCAAAGGGTATTGTAATCATAGCAACCCCGTACAAAGAGATGCATGATGTGAGGATGGAAGTCCCTAGAAATTTGCACAATCTTTGTATTTTGAAAAGGGACCAGAAGTACCTTCCCACAATACAGATGGGCAACAAATGTAACACAGACTGGGTGGTCCCTTTAGGTTGTTGACATTTTTTGGACAGCAGTGCAGATGTACAGAAGACTTTGACCCATAACTGTTAGGGGTATCTTGAGGAATGACTGTGCAAAATAACTGTCGCTGCATGTACATCTTCATTATTGTCTGCCAAAGCAGATATCCCCCTATTTGTTATTCTTCTTTACAGGGTTATTTATTTTTAAGGACTTTGCTGTAAAAGCAATCCTTATCATATACTAGAAATTGCCTTAAAGATATTTAAAAGCCTGTTCATATAAATCTGTTTGAGTGCTTGTAGAGGGGGAGGGAAGGAGAAGAGAGAAAAGAGATCAGTAAAGCCTTACAGCATTTTGATGCAGAAATTTGTAAGGTCCTGTCTGCAGCTTTGTTGAGATCTGAGGCAGAGAGCGCCCGTCACTGAACCGCACCGTAGCGTAACGGGAGCGACGTGGCCCACGCACCATCAGCTGAAGAAATGGCTGAGGGCTTTAAGCAGAAATGAGTCCACCTCTTAGCCATGGAGCAGCAAACACAACTGTCACTAAAAATTTTCCGGTGAAACCACCTCCTAGTTACAGCTGTTAGATGGCAGGCAAGTTCAGTACTTGGAGGTCTGGAGTGATGGTAGGCATATTGTCTTCAGGCTTATATGCAACATTTTTACTAATCACGAAGAAATCAGCCGCTTGTGTATCTGAAAGCACTTTCTTCCTCTTGCTCTTAATGGTAAGGAAGGATTTTCCAGATCTGTTTCTCTGAGGGTACTATCCAGGTCACTATATGAAGGTCATTGACTATATGAGCACTTAAAAACATACTATTAATATTTTAAAATGACAGACGTATTATCCATGTCTTAAATGCTTATAATGTTCACTGATGTCCAAATCCTTTTTTTGAGTAGCATTACCTATTAAGTGGAACACTCTAAACATATGCAAAATGCATCTAGAAAACAAATGCCCAGAAGCCAGATGATACAGGCTTTTTTTGTACTAGACTCCTATAAAAAGCATCTATGCTATGCATATTCAGCTAGGGCTGAGGAGGTAGCTTCAAAAGATATTTGAAACATTCTGTGCATTGTATAGTGTATGTTTCTTTGCTTCATAGCACATTGGTTGTTCTGTATAGGAAGAAAACTCTTTCCTGATGTTATTTATAAACTCCGTTATAAATTATTAAGGAAAATTATAAACTGAGCAAAATTCTAAGTTAGATGAGAAAGCATTATTAATAGCTACGTGGTATTTTTAAAACTAATGCTATGCTGCTTAAAAAAATATTGACAACAGGTCATTTAAAGACAGCAGAGTGTATCACCAATAATAATTGATAACTCCAGTTAACAAAACAGGAATAAGACCCAAATGTTTCAAAAGAAAGACCTTCCCCCACCAAAGCTGAAAGTACCAACTCTACAAATCTGCTTAGAAAGCAAAAAACCCTCCACAAATATCTAAGCGTTGCTGCTGGTTTTCTACCTTATGCCCAAGTTCCAGTGCAAGCTGATTCTTACTACTTCCCACACTGGTCTTCTTCAACCAGTCCAAATTGAGTCCCCATATATGAAGATCCTAAAACTTCATCTTAATTTCCCACCTTTGTAAATCCCAATGCCCTTCCCCACAGCCTTACCCTCCCTTGCAGTTTGAGACTTAGTGTAGTCTTGTTGAAGGCTGTATGATCTGCAGGTGGTCCCTTAGATAGGATCACAATTCCCACCCATCGATTCAAGGCCATTTCATCCAAAGCCTGGGCATCCAGGACATGTGCAGATGACATTGTAATGTACACAATCAAGCCAGTCAGGGAATCTGACTAGTCTTTAATTACCCAATTCACGCCAGGGTTTAATGCAACTAATCCTTTTATTTTTTTTTAGATGCACAACGTCTCTGCAATCTTGTAAGAACACCACTGGATAAGAACAATATATTGAGAGGTTGTTTTTGAGAAAAAACAGCTGGATTTTATCACCACAACCTCTGAAGGTTTGTGGTGGTCCCATGACCCTTAATTTCACATTAGCTTAACTCCCAAAAGACTTCTGTAATTAAGCTAATAAACAAAATCTTATTGAAGCAATTTATTATGTGCAAATTACATCCAACTTCAGGGACACCAGCCCTTAAGGCCAACATCTGACAGGCTTTTCAGACCTCTAAACTTGCCAGAATTTGTTATAAAAGGCACATGGAGGCCAGGGAGGTGATTCAAGACAGCCAGCATGGCCTCACCAAGGGCACGTCCTGCCTGACCAACCTAATGGCCTTCTATGACGGAGTGACTGCATCAGTGGACAAGGGAAGAGCTAAGGATGTCATTTGTCTGGACTTCTGTAAGGCTTCTGACACAGTCCCCTACAAGATCCTTCTCTCTAAACTGGAGAGATACAGATTTGATGGGGGACTGTTCGGTGGATGAGGAATTGGTTGGATGGTTGCATCCACAGAGTCAACAGCTCAATGTCCAGATGGAAACTGGTGACAAGTTGTGTCCCTCAGGGGTCTGTACTGGGACCAGTAGTTTAATATCTTCATCAATGAGATAGATAGTGGGCTTGAGTGCACCCTCAGCAAGTTTGCAGATGACACCAAGCTGAGTGGTGCAGTTCACATGCCTGAGGGATGGGATGCCATCCAGAGGGACCTGGACAAACTCAAGAAGTGGGCCTATGTGAACCTCATGAGGTTCAGCAAAGCCAAGTGCAAGGTCCTGCACATGGGTCGGGGCAACCCCCAGTATCAGTACAGGTTGAGAGATTAAGGGATTGAGAGCAGCCCTGCTGAGAGGAACTTGGGGCTACTGGGATGAAAAGCTGGACATGAGCTGGCTACGTGTGCTGGCAGCCCAGAAGGCCAACCATACCCTGGGCTGCATGAAAATCAGCGTGGCCAGCAGGTCAGAGGAGGTGATTCTGCCCCTTTACTCCACTTTGGTGAGACTCCAACCTGGAGCACTGTGTCCAGCTCCGCATAAGAAGGACATGGACCTGTTGGAGGGGGTCCAGAGGAGGACCACAAAAATTATCTGAGGGCTGGAGCAACTCTGTTATGAAGACAGGCTGAGAGAGTTGGGGTTGTTCAACCTGGAGAAGAGAAGGCTGCGGGGAGACCTTATTGCGGCCTTTCAATATATAAAGGGGGCTTATAAGAAAGAGGGAGACATACTTTCTGTCAGGGCCTGTTGCGATAGGACAAGGAGTAATGGTTTTAAACTAAAAGAGGGAAGATTTAGACTAGATATAAGGAAGAAATTCTTTACAAGGAGGGTCGTAAAACACTGGAACGGGTTGCCCAGAGAGGTGGTGGATGCCTCACACCTGGAATCATTCAAGGTCAGGTTGGATGGCGCTCTGAGCAACCTGATAGAGTTGAAGATGTCCCTGCTCATGGCAGGGGGGAGGTTGGCCTGGATGGCCTTTAAAGGTCCCTTCCAACCCCAATTATTCTATGATTCTATGACAATAAACAGCAGGAACAAGTAAGCCTAAACTTCCCTTCAAAAGACGAAACATATATGCAAGTCATGCACTATAATAAAACATCATATTGGGGACAGCATTAGTCAATCAAGAACACAGTATGATTTGGGTTAAATGAACACTAACAACTTGTGTGGGAGCCAAGTGGGCTGACTGTCTTGTGTGTGATAATTTCTTAATAAAGATTTCTATCTGGCTAAATAACAGACACAAGTGCAGCATGTTTTAATGCTTCTAGTAACCAACCACAGCAGAAAGAAGGAACTGAAAATGATATGGTGGATCGAGCATTTTTTGTTCTTAAACTGTGACACTGTGGCCCTGCTTCTGCTTGACAGGATTCACACTAACACAAGACTGAAGGATTCAGTGCAGAACTAGGATTAATGAACGGGGTGTAACAGCCTCCAGGAAAGGAATTGGATCCAAAGAGTTTTTAACTGCAAACAAATGTTTTGGAAGGGTGTTTTGCTGGCTAGAGCTTCCACAAAATTCTACCAGTTTTCAAATCCTCATCTTCAAAAGCCAATTAATTCTGTTTTGAATTATCAGCATTACCAGGGAAAATGAGGGAAGGAGAGAAGCTCCAAAGCACCTGTAACTGAGAAGGGATATACAAATGGCCTCGGACCACCTTCCCCTTAATGCTACCACAGAGGTTCATTCCACCACTCCAAATTATTTGCCTTGCCCCTTAAGAAAGTTGTGACGGTGGCATTACACTTAAACAGATATTCCAGTTTTCAATTACTAATGAAGGCTATTTTTATATGCACTTTAAATATGACAGCAATAAAGTAGCTCAGATTTCAACCTCCTACATTGGCTCTTTTTACTGCAACGTAATTATTACCAAAGTCCTTCAAAATTGAGAAAGGAGAAACTGAAGCCTGATATAGCTGTGTCCACTTAGAACCCACAATTCTCTCCTGTTTTAACAGATTTCAGTAATGTTTGTGATGAACTGAAAGTGATGTCCCACGAAACTGAAATCTGAATAATGTATATTTAGTCTAAGTAATTTCAGACATGTAAGAATATGTCTCTTCAGTAACAGAACATTGCATGTTGCGGTGTGCATAGTTTTACAGGCCAAACCATGACAGCACAGACATTCCTCTGAACTGTAGATGCTTCCTCCACTTTTTAAGTTTCCATTAGTCTGGACTCAAGTGTTCAGCTACCAAAGCAGTTTGTAAACTATCTCCTCAAAGAAATAAATCCCATCTCTCCACTTTCATTTATTTTGTACACCAAATTAACAATCAATTGGCAAAACAAACATAAATTTAAGTGCTGCGTTGTTTCTCAGCTTCACGCTTTCCATCACCTCAAGTCGAGCTGACAGGAAACTATTTCACGGCTTGCTCTAACAAAATAAAGCAGTGGTACAGCAAAGCGGCACTAAAGGGGAGAACAAACATCCAGGGGACAGCGAAGGTTGTACCCCTGGGTTAACCTGGGGACAAGTGGAGCCCTGGTACTTGCTGGTACTGCTGATGTAGGGAAGCATGGAGGGGATGTTCTGCAGGCTACATTCGAAAGCTTGCAGCCAGGAGACAAGCCTGGGACATGAGGAATAGCACTCTCAGAAATACTGCCAATCCCCTGCGCAAAGCCCGAGATGCATGCAGAGATCAGAGCCCCCATGCATCCACGAGGGACACAGCATAGGGAGGAAGCACCTTAGGAGCTGGGGGACCTTTTGAGACAAGAGAAATGGGACACACCTGTATCATTACTAAGGTGCTGGCAATGAAAACTGAAAAGGTCTTAGCATTTCAACTAGCAGTTGGGGAAAGTGAAAGGTCAGGAAAAGCAACCTGTTCAGAGTGACGTAACTTATGAGGTGGATGTGGCTAAAATTCAACGTGAGGGCAAAATTCAGAAGCGCTTCTGTACCAACATGAGAAGCCTGAACATGAAGACAGGAGAACAAGAATTATTGGCATCAAGAGATTACCCCTGTAAGGCAGGTATCCCGGTGACCCTGAAGGAGCATGCAACCTTACCAGGCTACCAGATTTATAGAAACGACAGAATAGGATGTACAGGTGAGGGAATGGTAGTGTGTGCGAAGGATTATGTAAAGTATAATAGCTTTATATAATCAGGAGACAGAAGCACAATAAAATCCTTGTGGATGAAAATCCCAGACTCTAATAAAATATATATTAGATAGATATATTAATTGACTTCCTGATGATTTTGATAATGGTGAACAGACAGAAAGCTGTGAGTTCAGGACTGGCAGCAGGAGTGAGAGATTCCAGCTCCCTTATTGAACTGCATCGCTGCTTCTATCAGGATGAGGTGTAGAGGCAGGGAAAAAAAAAAAAAGAAAAAAAAGAAAGATTGTTTCCTGGAAAAACTAGTTGCAAAACCCACAGGAAAAAATGCCATTCCTGATGTGGTCTTGAGTGGCGCACAGTGTTAGTGAGAAGTGCTCTGCAACCACAATCCAATTAATTCCAGCATTGTAGAGAAAGCATCTACAGCACACAAATGCACAATTAAAGGAACTATGTAATGGGGGACAGAAAAAGGCAAAGTGCCAAAACATCCTAAAAGAAACAGTCCAAAAGGAGGCAGCCTAGAGGCTGTTAAAAAAAACCCCCTAAAATACCAAACCCCAGAAAAACTCCCATGGGAAGCCCAGGTAAAAGATGTGTAACACTGCAAAAGAAAAAGTCTGGGTGGGTCTGAAACCCACCTGTGTGGTTTAATGGGAAAAATCAGGAGGCTACCGCTATATTCCTACATTCTCCTCTTTGAGGAATGGAAAATCTCGTCCAAATAAGGAAAAGCCACAAAACTGCTCATGCCAAATGTAAACATAAAATTAAGAGGACTAAAAAGGAACTTGAAAAATGCAAAGGATGCTCTAACAATTTTAACTTTATTGAATACATCAAAAGCAGTAAACCAGCTAAGGCACTGGTAGGACTTCTGGATGACAAAGGTGAAGAGCAGCACTCATGGTAAAGTATAAGCCCATGCAAGAGAAGGTGAAATATTTGTTTGCATTATTCTTTCTTGTTGAAAATGTTTGATTCCTACACCCATTGCATTCTTTGTACCAGATCGCTCAAAGGAACTAGATCAATAAGTAAACAGACAGAAAGTATTAGACTAAATAAACAAGTTAAGATGTCAGGAAGTCACCAAAACCAGACAGCATTCATCCAAAAGCTCTCAAATGTGGAATTTAAAAACAAAGATGTGTAACCTATCATCACAAACAGCCATTGTGCCAGAAAAATGGGGAGTTTCCCTTCTACAAACGAGGGCTTTAGAGATGATGCTGGGAAACACAAACCAAAGAGTCTTACATCCCCGGGTAAGATAGCAGGGTCTATAATAAGGTCACTAAGCACAGAGATAATCACAGCCTGTTGGGAAAGAGTCGTGGATTCTGTAAAGGGAAATCCCGTCTCACCAATTTGTTGGATTTCTACAGTGTCAAGGAGCAGGCGGATAAAGCGGATTCACTGGACAGGATATATTTAAATTTTCATAAAACCTCCTACAGGGTTCCACATGGAAGGCTATTAAAGAAATTAAGCTGCCATGGGATTAGAGGAAATGATGTTTTATAGACTGAAAGCTGCTTAAAGGAAAGGAAGCAACTGGAAGGACTTAATGGTCACTTTTCAGGATGGAAAAGACCCAGCAACTGGGGTCCTCCAGAGACTGAGACTGGGACTGGTTTTATTCGGTGTCATGACCAATAAGCTGAAGAAGGGAGCAAACAGTGAACCCTCCAATTTTTCCTATCTTTTTCAGAAGATCCTAAGCTCTTTTGGGTAGTGTAACGCTGGCTGAACTCCAAAAGGACCTCAAAGCTGAGCAAACAGGGTGAAAATGTGGCAGCTGAGCTTCAGTGTAAACAAACATGGGGAAAAACAATGGAAACCCTGATTACACGATGCTTAACTTGGAATTGGTGGTTACAGTTTGGGAGTCACTGACCCTTCTCTGAAGCCATCCTCTCAATTGTGCAGCAGCAGCCTCAAATCCCCCAAATACTGGGCAGCATCAGCAAGGACATGGAGAACAGGGCAAAGTGAGTCACTTTGCAGATATATAAAAAGATTGTGAGTCCACGTTTTAAACACTGTGTGCAGTTCTGGTCTCTGTATCTCAAGGAGGATGCGATGAACTCAGAGAAAGCCACAGAAAAGAACAACTAAAACATGTAAGGAGAAAAAGCACCTGTGTTACAATCAAGGAGAGATTAAAAGGGTCGCATTTTCAGTTTGGAGCAGGGAAGCAGAGGAAGGATATGACAGCTTAAAAAAAAGTATCCTGAAAATGGCAGGTAAGAACTATAGCTCAACAAATCCTACAAATTCAAGGGTCATCACTTATCTGTACCTTCCTAAAGATGCCCATATCTAAAGGATCTTTTAAAATTAGTATTAGAAAATGGTACGTATAGTTTTCTACACTGGTATTAGCACTGGAGAGCAGCAGAGTGTCATTGTAAGCTGTCTTGCTGAAATAAGACGGTATTTGATGAAGACCCATAGTGCTTGCATGTTGTAGCTCACTGAAACAATCTTCAAGTGGCTTTAATCTGTTATTCTAACAGATGCCTTCTGGCCTTTGTACTGCTCTGTAACAATTTGTGAATACTGTACGTTGGCCAAGTTAGCAGGAGGTTTCCTACAAAAGCACAACAGTTTTGATCAAGAGGCTGCCAGCAACAGAACCTGGATCAGGTTAGGTCTGTGGATTACATCTGAAGGGTCTCCCACTGCTGGTAACAAAAAGGGAGAAAATTTAGGAGATATCTGTGTCTTCCTTGGAACATTTTTAAAGTTTCAGAAGTGGAAAAACAAAAGTTGAACTATGCAATTAAATAAAAGGCAAGAAAAGATACAAGGATTGGACCAGTTCAAAACAATGCTTTCTCTGGAAAATAAACAGGATCTGTTAGGAACTATGCCAGTACTGCTAGTATTGATGTTTTTGCCTTTCCTTCAGACAGTCTGTTTTGATAAACAGAGAACAGTACCACAGAGTAGAAGAAAAGGACTCTGATGCACAAAAAAAAGCAAAAACAAACACAGGCACTCAAAGCAGCAACATATTTCTGGCCCAACGTGACAGCGTGAAGAAATTAAAGTTGTTTTTGTTATCCTCAGGGTTTAGATACACTTTTGCCTAAGGATCAGGAGTTCCTCGAGCTGTTGTACATAAATGCTTCCTGGGGAGCTGAATGCTTCCTCTCACATGTGCATGAGGCCCAGGGTGCAGGGTAATTTTATGAATCTCCAGTGTAAATACTTTCAAAATCCTCTTCATGTAGCAGAGGTTTTCTGATGACCGTGTGCTTTCCCAAAGTGAAGCTACAGATACGTACCTTCAGTAGGAACTGCTTGAGAATAACTGAGATAGACAAGGTCCTAGTTTATAATCAGAGGAACACACACTCTGGGCTCGAAGGGATGCTGAAGGCGGTTATTACCACCATTGAGGGGGTGTTATTAACACACAGACACAGTGCCCGCAGGTGGTTTTGATTTGGGAGAAGGAAGAATCATTTACGCTTGCCTTATTCTCACACTCCTCCTTAGGCATCCAAGTTTGGTTGTTGTTGGAGACAAGAAACCGGGCTAGAAACAAGAAACTCTATTTAGAGTCATCTTTATGTCCTTGTTTTGAGAGAGGTAAAGAAACAGAGGTGCTACTCATGTTCAGACTGACCTTAATTGTCTCTGATTGTTAGAGTCCTATGAAGAACTACAGCAAGGCCTGCATACAATCCCGTAAACTGATGCTGCCTTTCAGTGAAATATTGTTATTTTTGAGCAGAAGTATCATGTTTAATTGTTACAGTATGAAAATACTTTGTGTTTACCCAGACCATCCTTATCTGCAGAATATTGATGCATGTGTCCACATTTGTGTTCAAAATACTTCAAATAAGTCATCCACAAATTAACAGATAGGCTTTCATGTTACTCAAACTACGTTTAATAGGAAATTACAGGGGTTCTAAAATGAGAGATCTAGTCCCATGGAGAACAAGTGAAAATGCATTCAGTTTAAAACTGAATGATGCTTTGTTTACTTTGTGGTACCTGGTGAAATAATGTTATTAAAAAAGTCGTATTTCAATATTTTTTACACAAAATAAAACCAGGCTTTTCCTTTAAAGAAAAAAATGTATAATTGAATATCACAGAACTATGTTGCCAACTAGTGTTGCTATCCAAACCCCTCCAAATATTTCAATGCAAAATTTACATTTTGAAATATGAAAGGTAATTACTTAAATTTTACTTGAACAGATGTAGCATGACAAGTTCTTGATGTGAGATTTACTAAACATGTTAAAAAGCCATCCCACACTTGATGCAAATTTCACCAATGCTGATGTCCAGCCTCAGTTCTAATCTACATCCTTTCTTCAGTTTCTCTAAAACAAATGCCATTTACTTTTCAATATTCTTTTGTGCAATAAGAACATGACAGCTAGCAGGGATCTGAACAGATTGTTAGTAATTTCATCACTATACATATTACTTTGGACTGTTTTACATTCCTGCTACTGTTTATCAGTTTATTAATTTAGGTTTTTAAGTTTTTTAACATACCTATAATCATGTGCTTGTTATCATTCTTTGGACCTTGAAAGTCAATGGATGTGATGAAATTTGGGCCAGAGACCAGACCAAGACTGGTTTCTATTGCTTCAGTTTCTTTTCAGTTATTCCGTACTTCATTGTCTAACTGGGTCCTAACAAAAGTGCAAGCATTTGGAAAAGTGTAATTTCCCCTAGGGAAGTTAGGCCAGTCTGACCTCCTCAAATTATACCGATCAAAGTGATGTACGGATTTTCAGAAACGCATACATACACATGCTTTCAAAGTGTTTGTTCTGGAATTGATATACAGCAGGGTCAATAATTCTCAGGAATTCCTCTGACTTCTTTAAGACAGAGTCTACATGTACTTGCTATTTTTATTCAGTGTTTATCATTGTCACATGCTGCTATTTCACACACTCTTTCATCTGCAATGGCCAGATAAATACCATCTGGTTATGTTAAAGCCTTCAGGCAGAATAATAAAGATGTAGATGTGTACATAACGGTCTTTCAGGTGCAAGAATGACAACAGTTCCCACGTCCCACGATACCTGCCCCTTAACACCACGCAAAGCTGGATGCGAACACTTAGGACATTCGTTCAGAAAGGGGAAAACTAGGTTCTCATTCTTTCTTCCCAAGGTGATTTCTAGTTTTTACTTAATGACAGTGTAGTGAAGCAGTATCAACAAATCCAGCACAAGAGTTTCACCCCCTCCTTTTCCCTTCTAAATAGTCCTTCCAGAATTCAGTACCTGAGAGGCACTTCAGCTGTGCCACATGATTATTTGCATCTTACTCTGATGACCACAGATAAATACTGTCTAGCAGCATGGTCCTCCCTAAGTAGGACCACCATGTTCTCTCATTAATGACCTGGACAAACTGTCTTCAGTAGTGAGAGGGGAGAGATCTGTGGGAAATCGCTATTCTTTGGAAAGGCTGCCATGTGCAGGACAAGCTTCCACTGGAAACATACGAAGATCCAAACTTGTTGAATGAAAAGGAATGAAAACTGAATAAATGGTAGGAAAAAAATTGCGTCCACTGGTCACAACTGGATGTGAAGCAATAGCAGAAAGCAACATCCCTGTCTAAAGCTAATCTAGTCTTAGTCCCTGTCTAAGACTAATCAAATTTGATGTCCTCTAAAACAAACACCTTGCAACTGGAAAGTGCCAACAAAACATTAAAATGCGTAAATAGTGACAAAAAGTTCAAGACATTTGAAAAGATATACTATAATAATTTGCCTGCTCTAGAAAGGTACCATGTTACCAGGCATGCCTGGCATTCACTGTTCTTCTCAAAGCACTAATGCAGAAAGGACAGTGAATGTCTATTTTCCAGTTGCTAGTATACTATATTTTGTTTTAAACCTGTTGAGCAAGTCAACATTATGATATTTAAAGCTTGCTGGACTGAAAAAAAAAAAAAGTCAAAAAGGGTATTTACACTAAGAGTTGCATATTACAAAATTTAAAATGCAATTCATTTTTTCTTCAGAGGTTTTTTCCCATTTACAGTTTACTAACACAATTTCTCAGATAAAGTGTGGTTGTACTACTCACAGTCACTAAAATGTTCCTTTTAACCTGCTCTGTTTACTACTGGAGACAGCAGTGAAGAGCTGACCATATCCCCCAGTAAGTATGGGTTTTTCCAGGAGTGGCAGAGGCTTTTCTGGTGAATTGAGATTTATAGAACTGGAAGTAAAATGCATTTCAAAAAGCACATTATATCTGTGTGGAATTCAAATATCATTCACATGGGAAATGTCATACTATGGGAAATACAGTCCTCAAGTAAAGTTGTGTTTATCAGAAGTTTGTTTTCCATGCAATAAATTTCAATCAGAGTTGCTAGATTGAAAAAGGCATGTCAACCTTATCTTTTAAAAATTACCAGGATTGCACTGCCATTTTATTCCGATGAGAAGGAAAAACAAAATTCTCATTCACCACTGACACAAATACAAAATGTTCATATGAAATGCACACATGAAAATGAAAGTCATTTTAGTACTGTAAAAGAGCAATAATGCCAAAAAATCTCAAATGCATAACAACATGTAATTCAATTCTTGCTATATTATATTCCTGAACAGATCAATTGTTGGACTTCTGAATAACAAATGGTGAAATGATCTTGACCTCTTAGAATAGAAATTGTTTTTCTTCCACTTTGTGTCTGGAGAGCCTAAAAGAATGACAACTATGTTCCACACTGTAATTTATAAAGTGTCCTTAATCTACATAATTTATATTATATGGAATACATGTGACGCCACAATAGCATGGAATGCCCTGGATGGATATTTCGTTTATCTACTCTGTAATGGGTAACAACTGGTTGGCTGCACTTCATTCTGTGTTACTGCCTTTATTTTTACCCAAGGCTGAGACGGTAATTACCCCAGCCCTAACAGTAGGGGTGGCTGAAAGGCACGCCTGGACTACCTGCTGTGGAGTCTCCAAAAGGCTGGATGCAGAGTAGTCACCCGAAACCATCTGATTACCACTTGACACCGGACACAAGAAACAGCCAACAGGGAAATTCAGTTTGTTGGTTCCCTTTCCATAATTATATCATATTTCATGCAAACTGGAAGGTTCAATAGGTGAAGAGGTCTTATAAGGAATTTGAACATTTGCCATCTTATCATTAGGTAATGACATTTTAATAGTTTAATTAACCATCAGGCAGTGAGAAGTCCAGCATGAGAATGGTTGAAACTGCCTAATAATTAAGTCACGAAACAAGATATGCTGCAGGGAAGGGGAAACAATCCTATTTGTTTTGAAGGGAGTCTTGAAAAGGGTTGGGTAACAGGACAAGAGGGAGGCTACCCAGTCTTCAAAGGAGTCTGTAAGAAGGTCGTAAGGTATTTAAAAAAACCCCCAAACATTCAAAACTTCAAGTAATAAAATCTGTAAAATCAACTTCAAAATAAAATTATAAATAAAAAATGTTAAATAATAAAAAGCACTTTTGATATTTAGCCATAAAAAAATGCCTGTTGGGAACAAAACGTACATAAAATAAAACCAACCTAAGACCTTACAGTACAACAGTACAAGTGTTGAGTTAATACACAGCGTTAACAGTTTTGTTGCTCACCTATCCAGAAGAATTTTAAACAGGGTGAAAATGTAAAGACAGCCAATTCCAGTACGTCTAAGCAACTAGCACCTTGAAGGAGTTCATGTGACATTTATACCACCTCAAGTTACACCTGCTAATGAAGTGACAAGGAAATACCTGCGCTACAAGCTATTTTTAGTGGAAGGAACAAGTCCCAGTGACACAAGCGTATGGCTGTATGTCTAATATACATCAACTCACCTGTCATAGATGGTGCCAGTTTTCTTTGCCCTTTGTGGTCCACAGTTCCTTCATAAGCTACAGTCACATCATACACTGCATCCAGATAGTCTTTCATTGTGTCAACGGCTACATGAGTTGCCTTCACACGTGGCGTTAGCACATGCTTTAATATAGCAAGTCCTAGAGGGGGGGAAGAAAAAAAGAATTACAGTGTTTGAAAGGAAACTGGACTACATTCACAAAGCGAACATCATGCCAAGGAACTTCAGCACCCCCACTCAAAATCACAAAAGGTTTATTTTTAATCTCAATTCTCAGTTGAGAGAGCAAGCGTGTGCACGTGCACACTGCATATGCTCCACTGAGCACATGTAGAAGATGAAACAGGAATCCTAAATGATATTAATGACAGAGAGGCTGCTCAACAAAAGAGTCCTTTTTACAGCTCCTGCTTTAGAAATGGTGATGGTTTTAATGTGGCTCATAAGGGATGAAATATCACTTCGCTTTACTGTTTATGTTTGTCCAACTGAAGTAAAAAAAGCGCAAATTATCTGAGAAAAACTAAACACACAGGACATCGCATCCTGAAATTCTGTATCAGAAACAGATTGGGTAGATGAGGCATAAGCACAGATAATTTTAAGCATGCTCCTCTGCATTTTACCTCCAAAGGACAAACCAATTTTGTCAATCCTAGTACTGTCCGACAGTAACAAAAAAGTGGTTGTTTTAAAGTACACATGCTTAAACAGGATGCTACATTTCTCCAAAGCTACCATGCTATCAGAAATTTCAATATGTTTTGGTTTTTTTCTACTATGGATTCTAGCTTTCCCTGCTTTTGCTTCCTTCTCCTAATGGGACATTCTGGGACGTTAGATATGGTTACTCTGAGGGTCCTCACTTTGGGGAAGGACAGCTTCAAGACAGCTTCAGCCCAGTGCAATGACTTGCTGCTACAGAAGATGGGATATTCCACTTTATCCTTGCAGTTGTTTCCCTTACTGCTCTCTTCTGCGTGCTTGTTCCTGCTGCTAACCTTGTATTGCCAGTGCACCCCCCTCCCACCAGCTGATTCAATTCACCATCTCAGAAGAAAACTAAACGGGGGGGTGGAGGGAAATACAGCACCAACAAGAACCAACAGCAAGGAGGAAACCTCTGCTTCCCTGCAAGCAACTTCTTACAATTGACTTGGCTACTAACAAATCCACAGTCACAGAAATCAACTGTTGTCCTTAACCATCCAGGCCAAGACACAGAGATTGGGATGCCAAGAACACAAGAACTTCAGGTTTAACAGCACTCCACGAGTCTTAACAAGAGTATTTCATATTCATGTTTGCTTCAGCTGACCACTTCCACCTAGAGCATACTTAAGAACATACAAATACGCTGGACTTGAAAGTATAAACTTTATTCTACTTCCAGAATTTTAATATACAATGACTTTCAAAATGAGAACAAACAAAAAAAACCCAAAACCTTTTAATGATCTGAACACAGCCCTTCTGCACTTACTTGAAAGTGCTTCTAGAAAAGAAAAGCATATTATACAAAAATGCCACTAATTTTCTATAAGAGGTCTATCTTCCTCAAAGAGGAGTAGCAGAATAAAATTGCAATTATTCCCTTCTAGACTTATTTTTCATTGGCTTACTCTTCAGTCCATTTTTAAAAAACCATCCATTAGTGCTATTGGTTCCTGATAGAGGAAGCAGAATTTTTTCCGAACTGAAGTATTGTTGTATTGCTTCTGATATCTCTCTGCTTCTGCTTGCAAAACCAATTCCAGAGATGATATATCATGTCCTGATTTTGTACTGAACTTCTCTCCCTTGTTGGGCAAAGCGTACTTTGATCTAAAATTATGAAAATGCCTACCGAAGACTGTAGGCTAATGCTAATTTCTAAACCACTATAACATTCTTATAGTTGAAAATTTCAGTATAAATAATTAACTTGATTTCTTTATATTTGCTAGGAATCTCCTTGTCTGAACACAGAGATAAAAGGTTATTTACTAGCACTCCTTCTGAAGTCATTGTTCTAAGCTTTACCGGCAATAGTGATAACTGTCTATGCAAAATGTTATATGGATCATGTAAATATTTTGAAGCATAACACAGTGGTAGTGTTTTCTTAGCTTGTGAACTGTTACATCAAACAGCTAATTATGTTATGTTTCCAAATGTTTACTCTGTAAATGAAGCACTGAATATTCTAGTGTTGTGTCAGCAATGATATGTGTGGACATGTCACTCAACACAGCTCTTGTTGATCCAAATTCCCAAACATATTTAAAAAAACCCGTCATTCCTTTCCTGCCCAACTCATCTTCCCCTTAACCAAATTATTACTGTGGGGAAGTAAAATGGAAAACAGGCTTCACTGAGAACTGAATTCTCTCGACAAATTAATTTAGGTATCTAAGGCTATTTGGTGCTGAGTTTTTTGAAACCATGGCCAGTTTTGGTGATGAAGATGGTCAGTGACAATCTCTGAAGTGCAACTCTAGAATAAGCTCCTCTTACTCCATGTGCTACCAGTGAACTCTTGAAGGTTTAAATACAAAAAGAGCATGCATCTAATTAAAATCAATATTAAGTCCATAATCCATTATTCAGAAACACTCCAGTGCATGACAAACATACAGCAACAACAGGAGTTCAGCACATCCTTTTCACGAATCTATTTTATAAAAAACATTAACCACACATTTTTGCAATTACTTGGTGATCTTTCCTAAGATCAACATAACAGAATTTAAACCCAAGTAGTTACAGTATAGTTACCTTGGCAAGCTGCCTGCATCCAATTCATAAAACACACTGTGCTTAAACTGTTTTTAATGTTGTGCAATACTAAGTTCGGACTCTCTGTCAAAGTATTTGAGGTCATGAGATTTTATTTTAAATGCCAAAGAAAACAAACTTCTTGTCTAATATGTAATACTCTACCTTAAAATGTTATAGCTTTGCTCTTCTATGTTAGCTAACTTCTAAATGATAAACAGACATAAACAAATATGAAAATAATGTGAAAATCTGAAGAAATACAGTGAGCAATGGTACTTCAAATTCAAATCCGTTTACTAGACTATAGTAAGATGCGGAATTACTTCAGAAAGTCTGCAAGAAAACTGAATGAAATAAAGTTAAGGTTTTAGTTTGGGAAGTACAAAAGCCCAAACCATTAACATCTACAGAACTGAATTTTTCGTCTAAACACAAAAGAACAAAAACCACCAAACAGAACATCACTTATCTAACCTCCCAGGGTGAAGTTACATATATAATGGCTGAGTACAACTCAACGGAGATCTCCCTTCCTCTTCCCTTCATCCAGGCCAAAAACTCAGAGCTGTTCAGTGCAGGCAGGCCATCTACAACTTCAGACCTTGGGCTCCACTAGTCATATTTGTACCCCTGACATGTGCACACACCACTTTTTCAAATGAAAACAATAAAAAAACAGCTCTAAATTAAGAATGCCCTATGTGTATGCCATTTGCATTACCAGATTTCATCAACAAAAGTTATGTGCTCACTGAAAGTGGATGTCAGAATTAGTCTGAGGGTTTTTTTTTTCCCCTCTATAAAACCATTACTTTGTTACTTGACAATAATACAAAAACTGAAAGCAGGGTGAGAAAGAATTCATTGATTTCAATACCAGTTAGATCTGTCTTTCCTTATTTTTCCTTTTTCGTGTGAATGTGTGCGCAGGATTGATATTAGACTGAAAGCTTTGCTGTTACCTGGCATGTCCCAAGTACTCACCCAGCACCGAATTCCCAGCAGCCTTCTGGAATGCCCCCTGTGATCAAAGCCTTACTTATTGAAACCAGAGTCCAGAGTTAGACTTACGACATATGGTGGGAGAGCTCATCCATTTGAATGTTACTATTGCATCAACTTACCTAATAGGACTTAGCTGAAGATAGTATTAAAAAATTGCACGCTTTTGTAAAAAGTGTTTTCTGTTACCATGAACTAAAGTACAAGAAATGCAAGGAATTCACTTTTTAGTAACAGAAATACTTTCTTCATCCTAATGGTAGGTCTCTCAAATGCTACTCAGGGTATCCCACCCTTTTTAAAAAATTATATTCTCCTTTCCACACCTCACTGTGCACTTTTACATCAAGCTTGCTTACATGAAAAGTGCGTAGAAAAAATACTACCACAAGCGATTTTCTTTAGAGACAGTTCCAAATAACATGTATGGATATTAAATACTCCAGATTGCTTTAAAATACAATCTAAAACCAATGCCAAGATCTAGAAGGGAAACATTTTCGATTAGCTCATTTGAAATACCTCTTTTTTACATGACCTGTAAAAGCAATTTTGAGATAAGCATATCCTGCACGTACAAACATCTTAGCAGAAAGCATGATACTAGTCAAGATAAACTTAGCATTAAAAAAAATTTACATTTGCAATGTTTGTGCATAAAAACAAGGGAGATAATAAATGAATACCTGAAATGTTTGCTTGATTAAATGACCTTTGTTAGAAATCAAACATTAATAAAAAAATCCCATAAATACTCTTCACCAGGGAAGAATGTTTTGTCTTCATTCAGCAAAAGCAAGCCCAGTTAAATTTATAAAGCTTCTCACCCCTTTCTCTTTGACTTTTCAGAGTTAATAACATTAGGAGTGGGAGAGCTTTGATTATTCTTATTTATTTTCAAATCTTTAAAATGCCATTTCTTAACATTTGGATAAAATTAATATTCTCCTAAAACTGAGAAGTCTGTGGCTGTCTGGAACATTCTAGAGGTCTAACTACTAGAAAATGATCAGAAATCTATACATACATATTTTGGGAACATATAAATGGAACAAATTTCATACCAGAAGCTGGTACAAAAAATAATAATAATCACATACCTTGTGAGTTTTATAGAAATTTTGTTCTATAGTCCAGTACTATTAAAAAGACCCAGCTTTAAAAGAGTTACAGTTTGAAATAAATACATAAGAGAAAAATTACCCCTTCGAACATTGTGACAAGATTAGCGTTAAATCCCTATGAAAATATGAGTGCCACCTACATATAATTCCCTGGACTCAGCAACTCAAGCCCACTGTATGGAAGAATCGCTGCACTTATAAGGTGCCTAAACTAATAGATTGGAGCCTAAAAGGGGTCATCAATGTGCAAGTCAACTGAATGAATGCATCAGATTTTGAAGACAGGAATCACTTTAGCTGACTACTTCTGTACAATGGAAAACTAAAGTGAACTCTAAGCTAAGATTACTGACTATAAGCTTAAATATTAGAAGTTGGAAGGCAAAAGCTCAGAAGACAAGGGTCAAAACACATGCTGTCACATTCTTGTGTCTTCCAGAGAAAAAGAAATACTTAATTTGATTCTGAGAATCTTACAAGATGTCCCATTAAAAACACATGAATCACCAGCCATACTGAAACATGAAGAAAGAGAGCCTGTCCTGGTAGCAATTGTTGGAATAATCTCACACAGCCACCTACTTTCCATCAGGAAAGGACAATCAGGTGTATCAGGTTCAAATCCAGCTACACAGCACTTATCCCCACTGGTTTGGAACCGGGGGGTTTCATTTGCCTCCAACAGAAACGAGAAAATCTGACACATCTTCATCTGATATTCTGGCAACATTGCTTACATGGTTTGCTGTAGCTGTGAAACCCCAGTAAATATTGCTTTTTTTTTTTTTTTTTGCTGTTGCTATTTATTGCAACCTTATCTAGTTAGTTATCAAGTTAGTGATGTCCCTGCTCACTGCAGGGGGGTTGGACTAGATGACCTCTAGGGGTCCCTTCCAAACCAAAACATTCTATGATTCTATGATTCTGTTTTGGCCAAAGATAAATACTGTATTAATTTTCTCAACTCCACCGAATTTAACTTGTTCTATGAATAACTCCTGCATTAATCCTACCACAAGTAACCAAACAACTTAGTTTTAGAGATGTAATTTTTGCTTTTGTTTTTGAACTTTGAGAAGCACATTTTTTTCTTCCCCAGTGCAATCAAACAAATGTATTTTGTGTTTAAAATGCTTCCTGTTCTATCCTGGGTAAGAATCTGGTCTGATTGGAATTTTCTGCCACTTGTAAAATGCGTAGAATTGAGTAATCTTCAGTTTCTGAGGGTACTAGCATTACCCTTAGATGACAACATCCTCCATTCATCACCATAAAACCAGTACTCCTGGAAGTAAGCAGCTTTCTGTATCTCACTGAATACAATTGTGGACAGAAGTTACAATAGTGTTCAAATTAATTAGAATAGAGTTTTGCTGTGTCAAATCTACCAGTGCTGAAGGCTGATACACACGTGTCAGTCTCCAACATGAAAACCGTGAATACTAGTGCCCTAATTTTATCAATTTTACCTCTAGATGTTTTTGGCATTCTCTGATTTTAATAAACAAAAACCTGGCAGTACATTCAACTTGAACTTGCAAGGTAGTTAATGAGAAATTTGAAAGATTTGGATTTAATGGATTTAATTTTTTGCTGTATAATAATATCCTTTACTTCTTTCTAAAAGTAGTAAGAAAGTACACAGTCCTACTCCTTCCCTAGAAGTTTCTCTGTGCTTTAGAGCCTTCAGTCTCAACTTACTCCTACCTATGTCTACCCAGATCTATTGGATCTACCCTGTGTGTTTGATTTACCTGTGTTTCAGGAAAAGGAAAACCATTTGCTCTTGCTAGGAGTCAAAATTTTGTGTAGAACCCAAGTCCTATGGCAGAACAAACTCTAACATGATGTATTATCAGTATTTAAAAAAAGTTGCCTGTCCTTCAAGGGTGACCTCAGTCACCTTTAAATTCTTTTGCTGTTTGATATCTTTCCATCCTATTCATAGATAGATAAGATTTATTTATATTCATATCAGTGAGGAAAGACATAATATGGAAACCACAATTCAAAATATTTTTTGGCTCAAGCTAACCTTTTTTTTTTTTTTTTTTTTTTTTTTTTTTGAATGACCAATTATAAAGGGCAGTAATTGTGTCCAAAATGGTGTTTATTAAAAAAAAGGACAAAAGACCATATTTTAGATAATTCTGCTTAAACCAGCAAACCTTCTCTAGAAGAGAATCCAGCCCATGGAGAGTAAAAGTAAGCACAAATACCACAAAACCCCTTTCATACTTCCTCTCTGCAAGACTACTAAAACATATACACACACTTATGTCAAAAACAGTATTTCAGATAGCATGATAAACATGAGTTATGGACACTGTGCTCTAGGAATAGCTTTGATATCTTTGGGTATGATATCTCTGGTACTAACATCGATTTGAAGTATAATTCTTCTTAATTTTTCCAGTATAACACTTGTACTATTTTCTCAACATGAAACTGTGAAAAAATGTAGGAAAAAAAATCATTATAAAGCTTACATTTCAAGGAATAAAACAAATGAAAAAATTGCCCTATGTGTTTGTAAAGTGAACACTGAAGCACTGTGCTCTGTAAGAAATACACTAGGACAACAACACTAAATTATCAGACTTCTTTATACCCCCACAAGCAATGAAGTGCAAATTTTAAACTGTAAGTTACAGTAAACCCTCATTACTCTGACTGGCAGAACTACTGGGTACTGCTACCTTTCCTAAAACTGCAGGAAATACGAAGCCTCCAGGATCTTTTAGACAAGCACGCAAATGCGCATTTTTAGTTCAACTCAGCCATGTCATGTAACAGCCCTTGCATGCTTACAAGGAGCGTGGACAGCATTCAGTTTACACACCACCAACTGGCGAAGCGTTTGGTCACAGCTCCCATACTGCAGCCCCAGCATGTGTCCAGCAGCCAGGACCGTGGTGGCACTGGGGCTGCGGGGTGGAAGCCACAAGCTGGGGCCAGCACCACTGCACAGCAGCATGGGGGGACCCCGGGCAGTTGTCATCATCTCCTGCTGGTGGCCATGCGGAGTTCCCCGTCCTCACAACCCCCGAGGTAATGGTGTGTACCTCATGGCTCTTAGCCACCAGAGTAGTTTGGTCTGCAGCTTTCGGTGTCACCCATCCCTGCTTCTCAGCATGGTTGTACAAGGGATGCTCTAATTCAAGTGAATAACAATCTTTGCATGAACATGCAGGGGAGCAGGATCCCATGCACGGTGCTTCCCATTCTCTCCATAGAAGAAGTTGAAGAGAGACGAACAACAAAAGAATTTAGCAGTGAGGAAAAGCAGATCAAGAGGATTATGCACTAGAATTGGAGATGCTTTTTGTTTAATAAATATTTCCCTTGAGAGTTTTTAAAAGGAGTAACCCTTACAAAATAAGATCAGACCAATACTGATGAGAAAAGCACTAGAAGAAACAAACAGGTGATTTGAAAGCACAAAAGCAATGTTTTACTGTTTTGCAGACTGTAATTAAGAGGTTTATTAAAATAATTAATGATGAGAGCCCTTTCTCTTCCCTGAAAAAGGAAGAGAGAGGAAAAAAAACCCTATCAAACACCCCCTCTGAACTCTCAAAGAACCGCCGACCTAAATGAAACATTTGACTTTCATTTCCGACAGGAAACTGAAGCGATGAATAAATACATTGTGACTTAAGCTCTCCTGCTCATACACGCAAACAAATTCCATTCTTCCCAAGGAGGAGAAGAAAAGCATATATCCTTTTGGACAAGAGTTAACAATACTTAATAGCTTGATGATATCAACAGGCTGATTCACAGACTTGTGAATTCATTTCAGCGTGTAACAGAAATGAATTTACCAGACCTATTTGTTATTCTTTGTTTACCTTCAGCATGAATTATTTCACTTTCGGTCAACAGGAAAAAACAAAACCAGGAAGCATGCTCACTGAACTGTTGGACTTAGAAGTTTACGTGTATTGTGCATATAATGTGAGAAAGAATGAAAAAGCTTGGGACCCTTAGATTTTTTGCAAGCCTTTCCAAAGATGAAGTAATTCCATCTGCGGTTATAGAGACAACGCCAACAATCAAAGCGACTACAGAATAAAGTTCAACCAAGGAAGGGTGAGACTGAAAGGTAAGAGACCAAAAAGCCATGGTAGTACTAACAGTAATTAAAAAAGAAGTGATGGAAAAATTTTTAAGGCACAGCAATCTCTATGCAAAATATTCTTTATATCGAGTAACAACTGTAATCGGAGTTACAACTTTGAGAGAACAGTGCCCTGATCAGTGTAGGATCTTATGTCCCTGAAAGAGCAAGAAAAGAAGTGTCCATAAATACACAGACATAGACAGAAACTAAAGAGAGCTTTCTTGAGAATTAATACTCTTGCACAATGTGAATAGCATGAAATGTCTGTATATAAGTTACTCTCAACTTACTCTGTGGTAAGAGAAACACTGGCTTATGCTATTCTAACCCGTAAGTATCAACCAGGCAGGCTTGACAGTCCAGTTAAGGTGAGATCATCTTCGTATTATGCAACAATTTTATAGAATAACATATGTTAACACCACAACAAAAGAATTGTTTAAAAACTTTTTTTTGCTTACCTTCCTTTTCAGCAAATGATTGACTATCTGCAATGACTTTTGGTATTTCTGGATTGTAACGAGTCCCCTCTGGAAAAATCACTAAATACATCTGTGGGATTAAAAAAAGAAAAAAAACCAGACAAGTTCTTAGAAAAAGTGTAAGCCGATTCCTTTTACAGAAATTATCATCACTTTATAGGTCCATATTGTATTTAGTTCATGCCATTGATTACTGTAAGGATCCAAAGAAAATCAGAATACTTGAGCTAAATTTTTTTAGCTCTAAGAAACTTACTGTTCGAGGTTCAAAATAATTTTCTTCAAATGTACACCACAGAAAGTTGCCCATTGCCAAGGTGATTTAGGAAGGGAGATAGTCAACAGAAGTGAGCAAATCAGGAGCAGCTGATACCAACAAGAGTATTGGTTTTGTTAAGTAGGATAAGATGAGATTTTGAAAAGACAGTCAAATATGTCACAGATGACCTAAATTATGTTTTTTTCTTTAATACTGACCTTGCATCTAGTCTTTCCTTAAACTAAGATATAACTTAATTCCAATCATAATCAGAAATACTATTAATTGAAATTAGATAATAACCTTCCTTTACTGTATTAGCTATTAAATATATTATGAACTTAAACTCATAGCTTAGCATAATTTCAACTTTCAAGTCACATTCCTTTAAGCATGCATGTTTGCCATTCAGCAAGAACTGGTTCTCAAATCATTACACAGGTAAAGGTTCCATCTGCATATCCGAGGGTAAAATTTGCACCTGAATAGAAGCAGTTAAATATGATGAATTTTCCATTTGCTTTTGAAACAGAACACAGGTTTCCATCTCATTTGTGTGTGTGTGTGTGTCTTGCATAATCTCCTACATACAAAATTGATGCAAAACATTACTTAAGCAGTGAAAATTTCATATTGGGGGCTCATCTGCAGAAGAGAAGGCTACGGCCACAAATGGTAACTACCATGGAGTTGAACATGCCACATTCACAATAAAACCATGCCTACTGTGCCTAGACCAACTACTTAATTTGCTATCTTTGCAGAAATGAGTTTCAAGAAATATTTGAAAGAAAAAGAGATAGTGGATTTACAAAACAGTCCAAGGAGGATTATCAGTGAGTACAGGAAGACACTGACAAGTGGGAGTGCACATCCTGGAAAGATGCAAAGTTAAATAAAAACTGAGAAAGAGACACACAAGAATATGACTGTGCTTCTGGCCCATAAAACATCAGAGTATGCTGGTATTCGCATTTAATGATTGCAGAACAGCTAGAGAAAAGGCTGAATGCAGAAAGACAGGACCCAGCAAGCGAACTCTCCAGGATCACCCCACGGTGAGGAAGGTTGAAAGATGTGCTAAAATGCAGAGGAGGGAAGAAATCTGGGAACTGTGCCAACCAGTGAATCCAGCAGGAGGTCAAGGAGAACTGAGTACATAGCCTAGAATCTGGCAAAAACCAACATTAAGAATGGCAGACCCAGCATCAGTAGGGTGGAGTAAAGAGAGCTAGAGGAAAGTCTGTACTTGTCATGGCATGTTTGGGGAGGAGGAGAACTGGAAGACCGCAGAGGCAGCTGAAGTCCAAGAGTGTTCAAGAACTCGCAGAAACCCAAGATGTATACAGATTTGGTGGAGAAAGAACAAAAAAAAAAAAAAAAGTGTTTAAGAGGCAATGTGCTTACTTTTTTATAACATGACAGTAGCATAAAGCACAGGAATCCTTAGACCCAACTGCAATCCACACTTCCCCCAGTCATGTATACGTTTCATCTACAAAGTACACTGTTGAGATACTTAAGTGACTAAGTAAAACTTTTCAGAGTTAGCTGGAAAGGGCATAATATTCAAATCCAGATGCATTTTTTTTCATAAATGTACTTATATTCATAATTTGGATCCTTAAAATGGTACTTCAAGATGAGGTTACTTCCCTCCCTCCCCATTAAAGACCGAATGCTCAGCTCCAAAGGGTAATACAGTGGCTGTAACAGGTAGTAAGTGACAGAGCAAAGAAAGTGAAGTGCACAGGACAGAAATACCACTCTTGGTACAGAGGTCAGCACTTAAAAACATTACTGGTCTTCAAAGCAGATAATCAGCCACAGAAAGCTGATTACACAACAGAGAATAGTACCCACTTACTCCAGTCCTATGTGTGTAATACAAAGCAGAGGTTGAAATTATATTTTAATTATTCTTGTAAACTTCTAAAACACAAGTGGCTGAACAGGTTTGTTGACCAGAATCTGAGTATCTCTGAATTGAAAGCATACCCACAAGACAGAGAAGTGGCCTTTGCTTTCAATTCAGCATATATAAACCTAATATGTAGCTTATTAGGACTACCTTGCCTCAGAAAAATTCATACATGTAAATAGATGTCCTACTTATACTCACGTACAGTACTGCACAAGACAAAGATATTCTGCCAGTGCGATTCAGCCTACCAAACCTACTGGTATGACCGCCTTTTCTCTTCTCCCACCATGGGCAGCAGAAGCTAAATCCTTAAGCACTATTGCCAAAGATTATAAGAACTATAAATCTCTAAGATTTTAATAACTAAATAAGCTCCCCTGAACTTGGATTAAAACCTGTTCAGTTGTAGGAGCATTCTAATTGCCTAGAAACACTAGCTGCAGCTAAGGGATTTTTTTTATACAGAATCTTTCATTTAGGGCAATTAGCTATAAGTTACACACTTTATCGCAGTGACTGCAAAATACAGTGCTTGTGTTCAAAATGGCATAGAAAATTTCACGTTACCATAGTCCCTGATTCACTGATATACCACTTTTAACCCAAGCAGAGTAGGTCCCTATGTTTAGTTACATGGTACTTTCATGCCTGTTTCTGTGTAATGGGTGGGTGTCAATACACTCGCTATCTCTCATCGATTTGAAAGCTTCAAGGAATGGATCAAGATTAATTTAGTAGAACCTTACTGATTCTTGCTGGCGCCAGAAAACCAGAATAGAGGCAGGAGTTACCCAATAGAACAGTAGTTGTAACTACTGCCTAAAGATATCTTGCATTTACTGTGCTGTTCTGGGTGGGTGGCAAGGGGAAAACAATTAAATATTTTTATGTACAAAGTTCAAAATGATATTAAATAATGCATTTGCTTAGTTTTAATATTATTATTATTACTATTGCACCCTGACAACTAGACAGATTCACATCTGAATCCATTTAGACCACTGCCTAGAAGATACGTTTCTGGTGAATTGGATGAGAAACATTAACACTCAGATCAGTAACTGAATAAGACATGGTATGAGAAAGCGTATCTGGTATAATTGGAACCAAAGGTGACGTGGGGAAAGCAGGCAAGGACATCCACGATTTACAAAGCAAGTTGTCAGAGATTTGCAAATTAGTAACTATGTGACAAAATAATTACATTAAACCTGATAGCAGATGAATTAATGTATCTGTCCCCTCCAGGTTATTACTGTTTGATTGACACTGCTTCACATGAAAAAGATTTATTCTGTGACTGAATGAATGACAGAAACAAAACACATAGTGACCAGCTAAATACTGGCTGTACTGGGTTAAATCCCACATCTCAGAATGCAGATTTCCCACTCTCGATGCATGATAAAAAGAAATGTAAGTTACATTTTCAGTTATCAAACTGAATAGTTTGCTGTTCAGAAGAGTTAACTTTCTTTATAAAACAAGCAGATTGAGTATATCAAGTATCGGCTGGATACGTTGTTACATTGAGAAATGTGTTTATCTTGTTATGGCTTACATTAAAACAACATTAACACAAAAGTGTCCTTCAAACCGTGTGACAGTCTCTACTCTCACAACAAGACATAAGACTGCAATTTGTTAACATCAGCCAGATTTTCTGTAATTTTAAACAAAATCATGTTTTCAACCGAGTCGTGCCAGTAAGAGGCCCGGTAATGAACCATTGGAGTGTATAGTTCAATGACAGTTTGAGAAGCATAATAATTTCCAGAAAGAAATAAGAAAATTTATTAGTTCAAGAGCTCCACTAAGAAAACACAGGTGCAACAGCATTTCAGTCTTGCCTCAGAATTTTGTGCTTGTCTAATATTGCTGTGCTGCATCTGGGAAGAAAGGTGGACCAACTGTGAACAGGAGGACAGAAAAAGGGGCTGTTTAAGGCAGGCAGGTGGGTAGAAGTCAGAAAACAGGGCGAGTGAGGAAAATCATGCAGTCCACTGTCCCTACACAAAATCAAGCGTACCAGATGACTAATCCAGTTCTACTGTGAATGTAGAGGCCAAGAGGCAGCCTTCTATTTCCTGTCCGCATTCTACCTCCAATTTATTTTTCGTTAAAAAAAAGCCCACATGACACGAGGCAGTAAAACAACTAAAAGCCTTGCTATGCTAACGAGAACAGTTCTGCCTTCCTACACGTCTTCAGTTTCTTAATGGGAACAGGGATGGCTCCAGGCGGACTGACCATTAATCATTTGGATTCTTTTGTTTAAACTGGATGTGGAGAGAAACTGTAAATAACAAAGTGACCCTTAACACAGATTCCCGTCCATCTCCTCTCTATTGCCATATAATTCTTTCCTCAGCAGCTGAAAGGCAAGCTTTTCTCTGACACTGCATTAAAGAAGGAACTCCACCACGTTCGCACAGAATGACCAAGCAACAACAGCTGCTCACTAAACTGAGGAAAAGCCCACCCTGAGCTGCAGCATCCAGTGCATAAATTTTCATAAAAATTCCAGAGCAGTAAATTAATTATTTTCACATTAAGCTGATGAGTTCAGGGCATTCTTGCTTAACTGATTAAAATGTCTTCATTTTAAAAGCAATATGGTTGCTTGTGAATGTCACGCTACATTGCAGAACTGCAAAGATTCTTCATGAATAATGCAGTAAGGACACAGGTTATCACTTTCTTCTCCCAGTAGAAGCTGTAGGTTAAAGGGCATTTACAGCATCTACATTTAAATTCTCAGACAAAGTGGATTATAGCAAATTTAGTCTTCCCTCAAACGACAACTCAATGGTCTGTGTCTTTTACCCCAGCAGATGCAAACATTTGTCTCCATAAACAGGCTTTTGACAGCTTTGGTTTTGTAAAACTTGAGTGTCACTCCCTATATGGTTTGACTGAAAAGAGATTTAAACCAGAACGCATTTCTGCAGCAGTTACACTTATTTCTCTTCTATACTGCTACCCTAGATAATGCAACGGAAATGACAACAGCTGCCTAGTAAGCACATCCAGGTTCTGTGCCCACGTCCACCACCACCAAACTTCCAGACAGCCAAATTACACCTAAAACCAAATGTACTCAAGTGGTCTGAAATTCATTCGGCGTTAGCTTAGATAAGTTACATATAGGTTTTCAATCCACAAGCAACTGAGGAAAAAACACATTCTGGATTTATTTCATTTATTAGTCACATGTAGACATCCGCCATAGAAAGCAGTATCCATGGCAGATGTAGCTTTAAAGAAAAGCTTTATGCTTAAACCTCCCCTTACATTCCAGTTGGGCTAAAATCACACACTAGCCTGTCCAGGCAATTTACAGCACTGGAGTAATGCTGGACATCATTTGCAGGTTTCCAAAGAGATGGAGAATTAGATAAATTTCTATGCATATCTTCCTAAGACTGTATTTAAAAAAAAAAATAATAAAAAATCCACATTTTTATAAAGCAGACAAATTTAATGCAGAGTTCGAATCAAGACTCTTACACAATTAAAACCTTATTATTACCACAAACCCTTGCATTTTAGGGGGTGCAAAGGGAAGCCAGAAAGCCAGAGTCAACCAGAAGCTGCCTCTTTGGCTAGCAAGAAATCCACAGGTCTATGCAGGAAAACTCCCTCCTAGGATATTTCATCCAGACTAACTAAAGTGAAGTTAACCACCACTCTGCAGGGGAAGCAATTGCTTAGGGGGATGACTACAAAGATGTTCCATACATCCTGCAATTGGTCTTTGCTTATTCCATTACACTGTGAGTTTTACAGAAAGTAGAATCTTTGCCACTGACATACAGAAAATAACTTGACACAATGCAGCCTCTTCACATCCCAGGACCCTACCTGGTAATGTGGGCACAAGTTACCGCTATTGAATGTGGCCACCTTCTCCATGTGGACATGATTAGATTATAGACATTGGACAGGAAAAGTTTAGTTGTCGTAATGTATTTCTGGCCTTTGTAACTTATATGCTAAAAACTGGAAATAGATCCACTTTCTTACCTTAACTAAAACAAAATACCCCCCTGTTCATGCTAAGTCTTACTTCAAGACAAAATGAGTTTGAGCACTGTCTTAAACAGGGACATTTTACAGATTTAAGCATCTCAGTGAGCATAAAGCCAGTTCACTTTTTCAACACAGACACATGCACAAACATAAACACACTATCTCCAAAAAATAAAAACAAATAAGAAGACTATTATGAAGGTCAAAACAACCTACGCGTTCCTTTTACCCAGGCCTCAGCGTATAAAAGGTTTGCCACTTAGTATTTGGAGTGGCAAGTCCTAATCACATCATTTTAAGCAAAATGAAAGTGTAACTGTTCTATATCAAAGCTTGCTGAGTTGGTTTTCTTAAGTCTAGCCAAAAAGGCAGAAAACATTTCTATGCACAGCAAGTAATGGAAGCGAATCACAGTGATTCTAACCACTGAGCCACAAACCATACAGGGAGTCATGAGAAAAGTCACTTGGCACTAAAAATCATTCTTCAAATAGAAAATTGTCAAGAGGGTTTTTTTTTCTCCTCCTCCAGGCATAGCAGACAAACTTACTCAGTTCTAAGATGTCACTGCCATTAAAAATGATTGATCATTGGGATGGCTAATTAAAATTTGGTAAGAATGGTTCTTGAGTTTCAGAAGATCAAACAATTGGTATCCCACAAAAATACCAGTCTCTGACAAGCATACAGTAGTCAAAATGTTGTCTTTTGAAACACAGGGAACACCGACAGTGATTTCTCAAGGAAGGTGTTAAAGCTTATGTTTTAAGATTTAGTCCAGATCCCCCCTGCCCTCTACAGACAGAATCATGTAGTTTTTATAGTTCATAAAGGACTAGTAAAATTTTCCTAAGTTTAATTAGACTGTCACTCTAATCACAGAAAGTAGCTTTAAAAATACAGAAAGAATACAAATCCCTGATTACCATCTTGTAGTTTGTAGGTATCAGGAATGGCTCATTCCTGCAGTACGCCTTTGCCGTTTAAAAAAGTGAAAGAAATGAGAAGGGGAGAAGGAAAGTATAATCTTACCGGAGTCTCATTTTTCACGTGGGCCCGCAACTTCTCTCTCATTTCTTTTTCATTGAATTTGGCACTTCTTTTTACATAGAGTCCTCCATGCTAACAGAGAAAAAAAAAAAGTATTAAATATTTAAGTAGTTTAAGGTAGAATAGTTGACAGAATAACAAACAAGATGACAGTGACAAGTCAGCTTTATGACTCACGATGCAAATCGCCCACAAGACGTTTTCTCCTAGGATGAAGCACCTGAAACTAAGTTTACATTTGCACGTGCTTAAGTTCACAAAATCTGTTTAAATAAAGATCAGATCTAAAAATAAAAATAAAAATTATAAGACGCCTGAAGTGTCTTGTTTAAAGGTGTTAAATAATTAACCGGATGATGGCACTGGAACCCACCCCAGGGATCTATCTATTCCTGACAACACTGACAAGCCACTTCAGTTGTGTATCAAGGGAAAAATCACACAGCTGAAGTTACTAACATACAAGTACTTATAGGTTCATGTTTTCAATTTTATGTGCCCATTATTAAATAGTGACTAATGCAAATACTGGCATTACAAGTATTGTACCTATACATACAAAATTTATGAGTAGCACAAAAGTAACTAGCACAGGTCTTGGAAACTTTTATGCACTTTACAAGAGAATCAAGCTTTTAATAAAGAAGTTATATACCGAAATAAAAATTGAATAAGCAACACAAAATCTTTAGAAGGCAAAGGATTTTATAAAAGCATTTTTACTGAAAATCATATAAAAAGCTAGACCGTTCCCTGGAAAAGATTAATTTTAGAACTTGTTCCACACAATTTATCACAAAAACTTCAGTAAAAGGGCTATGGCAAAGCACACACAAAGGAAGAGGGTTATAAAGGAATAAAATTTGCCTCATCATTTCCCTCTTCCACTAATTTGTTTTATATGCAGCATAGCTACAAGAGGATGTAAACAAACAGGGTCCAAAATGAACTACTGATACAATGGAAGTATGAAAAAACAAAGTTTCAAAATAACAGAATTTCATTTTTAAGGTACATTACTTCCATGGGTTTTCCAAGTGATTCCCTGACTTAGTAACTTACTCTTTTCTTCCCACCCTGACTGTTGGCATTAGGATTTGTCAGATGATCTCTGCCCGTTTACGGTTTTACACACTCTTAACAGAAAGGTGACAGTAAGATTAAAACTACTAAGAGCTGAACCTCATTGAAATGTCTTATCTTAGGAAAAGATATAGTACATTGAGTACATTGTAGAAACAGGGGTGGTGGTGTATGTGTGGGGAGCTATAATTTTATTTGCATGGCATGGACAGGAATAAAGTTTGAGGGGTAAGGAAAAGCAGGCAGAGGAGGCGGTTATGCAAAGTGCTTTCAGCCTTTGCTTCTCATGGCATGGAGAGATGGCCGTGCAGCTGCTTAGCTAGTGGTATCTGACGTGACTGTTAAGTTGTTCTCCAAAAGCTGCAGCAAAAAGGAACAGCAAGTCAATAGTACATTAAGTCCATATTAAATATTCTGTCTTAACATTATTGTCTGTGGTTCCCTTTCAAGGTGAAGTAGCCAGCTGCGACACTCAGCTGTGCTGCTGTGGCTGGCAGGGGACCAAAACCAAGAACAGAACCACCCAGCCCACCGACCTTGGCCTTCAGCAGGCTGGAGCATCACATCAGTACCACCCCACAAGCAGCTTACCAGTCGCGGATAGATAACGGCATGAACAGAAAAACATCCTATCAGTTGTGCAGCAAACAGAGAGCCACATGTTATCTACACGCTCCATGTGCAAGACCATTTTTAAGATCTGATGCCACTGAAGGAAAGTAGAAGTCTTACTCTGTACAGTGACACTCACCACAACAACTGCTTTCAGGAAGGGCAAACTCGGTTTGGTATGAGAAATAATGCATCTACTATACAAGACTTCCATGTAATTGGTAAGTCATCATTCTGTGTGAGCTCAGCTAGGTCAGGCTTTGATAAAGGAGGGAAGGCTGGAATCAAAGTCTTCCCATATTTATCAAATTACTAACCAGCTGCAGTAAAGTGGGAAAATACTGAACTGCCTTTTCCTTGTTTAATTTGTGAACTTGGAGAAATCAAGTTGCTATTGTACAGTTTGCTTGGGGACACCACAACACCAAAGACAGGTTTGGTGTCCCCACTCAGACTTTTTAATGTTCAGAAATAGATTTGTATTTCTTAAGTAAATACGAGTATACAGTCATGTAATGTGAGAACAGACAAATTACATATTGTAAGATCACCATTCGCTGCATACAACCCACCTACATCAGCTCCCCTATGGTGCAGGCTTACAAAGCTAGAGAGGCAAGATGCCATACTAGCTAAATATTTGGCTGAAATTCAGTCACAGCCAAAAGGTTGCACAAGCTGATACTGAATAACAGAAAAGACAAAGACATACTCTCTGTGTTACAAAGTCAAGCAAACTCTAGGATACCAAAAATATTTATCAAAATTACATCCCAGCCTCACCATGTGGTATAAGATGAATAGGAGCTATCTGCATTTTGGTGGAGAAAGACAGGGCAAAAAAAAAATTTCAGATCCACCCAAAAATAATAAAGCCAGTTTTATGAAAAGAATTAGCTCTACCTAATAAATCAAACCTGGAACACAACAGGTTAATTTAAGTGGCTCTTTCCTTTTCTTGTATTAGATAGCTGCCTCCAAAGAAGAATGCTAGTTATGCAATTGTATATAGCTCAAATTCCCCAATTTGTATTACATTTCCTTTTCAGTAAGAGATCAAATATATGAATGCTTTTCAAAACAGATTTCTGGAAGTAATGTTTTTAAGGTTATAATTTTTTTCCGCTGTACTTTAAAAGCCCCTCTCTCAGTCAACAATGGATTATGTTTACAAATATACTTCCTTTGTGCCTGAATTGCGCTCTCCTGGACATCCAGACCACGTTTATTTCCAAACAGGATGTTTACCTGAGGTAGGGAATATGAATTCCGTGAGCATGGCGTAATTACGTGGCTCTGGAAACTTTTAGTGGAGTGTAAATGACATCACTGACAGAACATCAACAGGAAGGGCAGGAAGTGTTTTATGTTTTTGCACTGTTTGGTGTGATAAAAACAATAAAAATACCTATTAGCTTGCACCGCAGTCCTGCTGCATCCCGTCTCTGTCATTTAAACACACACGCATCACTACTGTTAGCAAGCTGCCTTTCATTTGTGTCACTGAATTAAATATATATAATCATCCCCCACTAAATCTTGTAGAAGTTTTATGTTTTGAGGAATCCAAAGCTGAACAGATTTTATTTAATATATATGTTTTGATTAAAAATGTAGGCTACATTCAGATTAATTTCCACAGGAACCTTCTTTTAACAGTCAATACAGCAGTCAGGAAACTGAGCGCCGGATATTCCAGACAGCAATAATAATTTTCCAAAATCTTGAAAAAAATAATTTCTGGACACCTAGTGATAGCGGATGGAATATATATTCTCTCGGTATTTTAATTAAAGCAGACTTAAATCACCACCAATGTAATGACTACAGGCAAGGACAAAGAGAAAAATATTTCCATGCAACAGACTGGTGACTTCAGTGGAAGAAAAACGTAGAGATCCAGAGTCATCAGTGGGGACAAGCATTAGACAACAGAGAAGCCCATTTTCTCCCAATGGATACCTGCAGGGTGTGACAGTCCATACTTATTTAGGGGACTGGGACAGCAAAGCCACCAATAAACAGAAATTGTGAACAGTTTTTTTATTTTTTTGCAGCATATTCTTTTCTAAACATAGCGATTTTAGAAGAAAGGATGGCAACCACCCATGCTCCAGCCTAGATTAATAGCCTACTCGCTAAGGCTCTCATCCAGAAGACAGCAAGCATTTTCAACCATGAAGATGAAAAAATCAAACCTGGATCTCCCAGTATCTCAGGGGACACTCTAACCTCTTACACACTGAACAGACAGTAGGAACCTCAACCGCTACCTGTGCTCTAAGATAAAATGGTGGGACAGTTCACACCCTAGTGATAGGCATCTTATGTGACATGATCCAAGAGTCCGAATCTCTGTTCAAATTAGGTATCTACAACCAAGCTAGAAGACAACATCTGATCGCTGGGAAAGGCCACTCTTTAAGGCACTTCTTGTTCTTCAACATATTAGGTAGTTCATGGATCTGTACCTCCCCTCACCCAACACTGTCTAAACCCAATCCAACTTAAATTAGCTTCTTGGAGGCAAAGCTTCAGTGTCAACGGCCACACAAAGGCTATCCTGCCTCCTTCCCTCTTCCCACCCATGCCTGCATACTCAAAACTTTCCCCCTTTTGCTGGTTCTAGCAATCAACTGACCTGACTTGACTTATGGGTGCAAGAGTTCAAGTGGTGAGAGAAAGAGCGTGCAGCCAAAGATGAGGGACAGAGTAAAGCCTCCTATGTGGACATACCATCTGTAGTTGCCTACTCTTCACATATTCCTTTACAAAGTAATACATATATCCAGCGTAGTATTTCTTGCAATATCCCCTGTCCTCTTGGACGGGGCTGACAGTCAATTCAATCAAACTGTCTAATTCTATTAGAATTATTTTTCTAAGTGTTTTTTGCTTTTCTTTGCCTGGGTGGTGGAGGTGAGGGGCAGAAAGCAGATTAATGTTCAGGGAACAGGTAAAGACCAAAGACAGAAGCCAAAGGAGAAAAATCTTATAACAGGCACTTTGGAACAGTTACCCAAAATTTAATCCATTTCTATTCTAACAGCTAAGCAGCCATCCAAAACCTGAGATATATACTGTGAAGCCATACATACCAAAACATACCAATACTTCCAAACCCATCCCCCTCTACATTTTATTTCATTTGTATATAGACACAGTCCTGCTTTCAGAAATAGCAAAGAACAGACACGACAAATTCAGAGAGGATTTTAGGGAGGTAAAGACATATACACTGTTATCTACCATCTTAGATTAAAGATCACATCCACTCAGTACATTGTCTGTACAGTGACCATGGCCCACTGTTTCTTCAGTAATTGTATAATTTTGAGTCACATAGTTTGAGCTCTCAAACCGAAAACAAGAGGAGCATTATGCAGGAAAAGGAGAAAGTAAAAGGTAGTAATAGGAATACTGTTAGACTCAGGTTTTTGCTTAACTGAAGTCAAAGCAAAACCATCAACACTTTCAGGGAGGCTGGGATCTGCTCCACACTATACCAAGGTCCAATTTTCCTCTTTTATATTGTGCTAAAACCAAACTGAAAAATAAATAAGTACACCACAGCAATGTCAATTTACTCCCAATTTGTAGCATGATAAAAAAACCCACAACCCATTTGTAGAAAAAAAAGTCAGGTTACACCTACTGCTAAGTGGGGTTTTGGATTGTAAAAAGAACAAAGTTCTAGAATAGTCTGAAATGCTTCTAACAGACTCTACAGTTTTAATTCTAGTAATAAACACCATCCATAAGAAATATTAATTTAGAAAAGCAAACCGATTCTTCAATAACTCTCAACTAAGATACACATGTAACTACACTGAGTGAAAACAGCTATTTTCATGTTCAAATGAACAAGTGCCAGCTCAGAACTGCATCTTCCCAGCACGTATGAGAAACAGAAGGAAAGTACACCTTATGTATTTACCCCACTAACAGCAAGGAACAAGTGAATGGGCTTACCTGTGAAAAATACCACCCGTACAGCGGAAGCCATTTTAACCCATCTTTCAAGACATAGCGGACATGCCCGAGAGCATTCTGCCTAATTGCCAGCATGTCTGCAATGATCCAGTCAACTGCAAAGACAAAAGCCCGAAATGTTTAGGTAAATTAGTTTTTAATAGCCACTGATGAAACAAAAAGCGCATGTTGTACGTATAAATATCATTAAAGATTTCTGAACTAGAAGTTCTTGCTCGTTAGGGCAAGGCTGGAAAGAGACACAGTAAACAGACAAGCAGGTTTTTTTAAATCTGTAAAAACTCTAAGACAAAAAAATTACAAACCTGTACACTGATGATTTGATAAATATATTACATTTTCTTTATGTTTTGGCAAATCCCCGTAGATTATTACCTAAAAAAAAGGAAACATAGCATTACTTTTTTATTTATTTTCATTGCATTAGGCAGTGATGAGACCTCATGAAGGAATTAGGTATTTACTAGAAAAAACTGCCAGTGAGGTAGCACCATTAACAAAAAAACACTCCATCACTGCATCAGTACCCATCATACATACAACTGACTTATCAAGAAAGCAGTGAATATTAATTAATGAGGGCTTAAGAGAGCTATTCTGTTTTTGTGCCTCAGCCCTAGAACTGGATCTGTGGAAGCTGACCTGTATCCACAAGATCCCTACATTAATATAATTAAAGGTAAAGAGAAATCATAGACGGGTACAAACCCAGAGTTTAACTTCACACATCTAACAAATAAGACATGCTTCAGCGAGACACTTATCATTCAATCTAAAATGGTGAGTTTTCCTGGATTAGATCAAGGACAAAATCTCAACGATTTGTCATGACTTTAACCATCAAGAATGAACACAAAAGCATGAGGTTGAGGCCCATCTTTAAATTGGTCTTCAGCTTCCAGCCAGCAGGTTTTGTTATGTTTTTCTCTCCATTACATTAAAGACACCCTTTAACCTTGTAGTTACCCACCCCTGAAAGGTAATTGCCTACTGGTGAAATAACCTTCTGAGAGCACGGTTACAAAGCAAGATGCTGAAGCAGTAATCCAAGTCACCTTTTAAAATTGATTAATTCAATTACTTGTAATTCAAATATGAGAAATTAATTAAACCCCCATTTAATTATCTTTAAGTATTTGATGATAATTGATAATAATATAATGAAATTATGTAATGAAGCTTAGTTTTTCCAACCAGTACATTCTAGGTAGCATACACCCCTTGCTCTGCCAATACCAATGGCTGTACTCCTTGTTTCTAGAAATTAGCTGTATTAAACATACATTCTTCTTCGAAGTGACTCCATTCACCAAAAACCAAAGCGCTATTTGGAAAGTTTACTCACTTATTGTCATCACTTCCCTTGTCTGGACCACCTGAGAATTTTATCGGGAAGATCTAACTACTATTCAGATCTTGATTAATATTATTTAGTATGCCAAGTCTCGTATTGATCCTTACAGAAGGTCTCTATGAGAATCTCTGGAAAATCTGCCCACCTCTCAGTTAACCTGGGATGCTGGATGGATAATGCCTTGTATTGTTACACTAGGCAAAAACCCCACATAAAGCTGGATGCTTTACATTCATGCTGTTCCTTCTTTTTTCAAAATGCGACTGTACTGTTGATCAAATTTTGTTTCCAAGGCAGGAAACTAGATATTGGCAAACTGAGCTATTCAGTAAATATGTGAACAAAAGATCATCCAGCATACAGTAAAGAGAACATTACTTATTTGATTTTTTTTCCCCAAAAAAAAAGGCATGCACAATAAATTTTAACTGAACATTATCTGTAACAAGTCAGTTGACAAGTATATTCTGAACAGCATCCAAGAAATTCAAACAAGATTTTGCTGTAGGAGTAATTTTCACATTAAAGTTCCAGGAGAATTTACAACCTTAGTTCTGCACTCTAGGTACCACACACAAGGTAGCAGTCAGAGGGTCTGATCTTACAGTTCAGGTGCAAAAATTCCACTGAAATGAAAAAATTATCTTGCTACTCTCAGTTATGGAGTTAAAGCTTCATTTCTCAAATGTACACTTTTACAGCAGTGTTACACACTAGGTCCATAAATACTGTTTTCTCTAATTTCAAGTTAAGACTCCACTATGCTGTTTCTGGCAAAGACTGTTTTAGAGGAAGGGAAAAGGCCCAATACAGCAAAACACTAAACCAGAAGGTCCTGAATGCTATCTGTGCTTTTTTAAAATGTAGGAAAATAAGATGAAAACAAAATCTGCTCTTGACACCATAAGAGCTGCCCCACACAAGAAATAGGGTTTGAAATATACAATTTATAACTTCAACTTATAAAATTTCCACTTTCATTTACAAAGTCAAAACCTCAGTGTAATCAGACCTGCAATTCAAAGCATTCACTTGTGACTACTGCATGAGTAAAAACAAATATAAAAAGTATGATTGTGCCTGCCAAATATAACAGTTAATCTGTATTATTTTTTATTTCAATAAGATTGGATCTAGTTCACTTTTTAATCCCAGAGGAACACCCGCTCATCATTACTGTAAGCAATTTCTATGTACAACATTATGTCTTACCGTAACAGTTACATATGTTTACATGTAATGGATCAAAATTTTTAACTCATGATAAAACACATAGCCATACTGTTGTAAAGAACTAAAAAAACCCCAAACCCAAAAAACCAAACAAACTATCCTTTCCTATTTATAATTAGTTCTCATTAAACACAAAAAAAATGGTATTTTTTAATTCAAAGCAAAGGAAGGAGTGAGAAAATCTGGAAACTATTTTGTTTGCTCAGATGGCTCAGCCTAAGAGGATGCAACAGCTTTAACTGCAGCATCATTCACTTCAGCACTTCCCATTTCAGTAATCTCGAGAGAAGTCTTATAACAGTTCATGAAAAGCCATCAAATAGCTATTCATGTATCAGACATTTATGGCTAGGAACAGAGAGCTATGAACTTAGGATACAACCGTTATTGCAACCAGGTAAGAATGGCAACTTCCACCCTGCATTCTATAGATGCTTCTTCAGATTTCACAGGAGACACCTACTCTGTGGACAGCCACACAGCTCTCCTTCTGAGAATGAAGCATTTTTGCTTTATTGTTGCATTTCTGGAAATTTTCATAGACTTTACACAACAGAAGGCTAACAGTTAAAGAGCTTTGAATCCTGCAGAAACATTGCCCTTTTCCCTTCAAGATGATGTCTGAAGCATTCACCTGCTTGTAGATAAGGAGGCAAAGAGTCACCTCAGGGCAAGCCTTCAATTTCCAGCATCTGATGCTTTTAGGCGAACCAGAGCACCTAACATGTTTTATAGCTGCAGAAGGGAATGATGCACTACTCTTCTTCATGGTATCCAGAAAACCTCTGACTCCCTGCTGGTTTTTGTAGCTAACTTTGCAGAATTCCCTGCTGCAGAGACTGTGCAGTCTCTAGCTTCTTCTCAGGCTGCAGAAGAGATCTAGGGACCACAGTGAGAGCAAGCACTTGAGTGATTTACCAGGGACAGCAATGCAGAAACAAGTGTCCACAGTGCTAGGTTGTGCACATGCCCCTTTTGAAGCAACCTGAAGAGATCAGAGTAGCCAAGAGACTCCTAGTCCTCAGAAGAAGAACAGTGACCTTCCTGGGGTCTGCAGAGCACCAGAGCGGGTAGGCTTCCCCTCGGCAGGACACCCACTAGCCAGCACCAGGGGAAGCAGTGCAGGACATGCCTGGGAGGCAATTTTCAGTTTCAGAAGCTAACGGACCGGGTGTTTCAGGTATTTTATGCACAGCTCTCCAAATGCTACAGCATACTTACATTCTACCCATGTATCAGCTTGAAAGACTGAGAAGATAAATGTCCCGTCTGCCACAACGAAGCAAGGAACCAATTCGTTTGAATAGGTGCTGCTTTGTTAAGAACAAAAAAAAGGCAGGATGAAGTCAAGCAAAGAAAACAAGTTAAAAGGAAGTACAACACAGCAAGCCAAAGTAAGAAGAGATTTGAGGGAACATATTTAAAACGCAGATTTACAGTCTAACATTGGAAACATTACTTGGGTACAGAACACTAAAATGTGTGCTTTTACCCACGTTTTCATTGTTTCACAGCCCAGTTCACAGTAATGGGCAATATGGTTACCGTTAATATGGGTCCTTCACATCTGTTTACATAGCAGTGCTGTCAAACTCAATTCAGTGAGGTCTCAAATAGAAGAAAACTGAACGCTAACAGATTCCTTTCAGTGGGAAGGCTGGTACCCAGCTTCCCTGGATGCCGTACACCAAGCTGTTCACACGCTCAGCAGGCACCAAGACACACCTCAGAGAGTCGTGGCCAGAGGTAGCTCTGATTCATTTGCAAGAGGTTACTATAAGTTGTCCTGATGGAAGAATGCACTAATTCAGTGATAAGCTGATCCAGGCATGCAAATGGGAGCTCCTGGGTGATCTGATGACACTGGTTTCAGCTTCCCTCGCAGCCTCTGCTTCTTCCAAGTGCAACATATTCAACTACGGCTGCGCTGACGGGGTAGGTCACGTAGCTATGTAAAACAGTCCTGCATGGCAGCCTCACCTGAATAACTCATAATTTGCATCAGGTTCCAGTAAAACAAGGCAGACACTCTCAATTCAGAGTTTTATTTCTTGCTTATGAAATCTGCACGTACCAGAGAAAATGAAATAGATCATTCAATCACATCCCAGCTACATCAGCTCAGTAAACAGGGCCATGACAAGAATAACTCAAGAGGTAAAAGTAATCACACTATCACAAGACCTGCTTGCAGATCAGCTGGTGACCACATCAAACTCCAAGCAAAGAGATTACCTTAACACAATAATTGGATGTGGCTGATAATGGGAGCAGTTCAGGAGCTGACCTGCAAGCAGATCTGGCACTTCTGCTTCAGTGGCAGTAAGGCAACACAGCTGGATATTGGTGGTAAAATCTCAGTCCATTTCATTTCAAGTCCTATCACATGTCTACAAACACACTCATTCTTGGTTCCTCAGACTTCTTAACTCTCTTCCCTTCTCTATTCAAAGAAACCAGGTGTGAGTTGCAGAATGACTCTCCCTTCCTTGGTGTTACTTCAACAAAACTGATGTGCACTGGGGCACTTTGCAGAGAAGGGGGAACATTCTGACCAGGAAACATGTGAGCTTCAAGTACAGGCAATAGCAACTGGAAAGAAGGACAAAAGCAGTAGGATAATAGCAGGAGAACTTTCCTTCCCTCTCCTGGAGGAAGAGAGGAAAAACAGAAGACATCATTTCACTTAAAAACAACCACATAAACTTCATATATTCAGCTGTGCTACCCTCACGACATGCACTTCTCTCTAGTCTGCTATTTCTTCCTGACTACTTTTATAACTGGGATTGCATGCTCTTTGGGACAAGAGCACCTTTGTTAGCTGGGCACTACTACAATGCGAGTGCTTATTAAAATAAATCGTATCCTAGGATGTATTTCTCATCTGTTTGTTAAAAACTCTGGATATAATTTCGTGGTGAAAGGGTGGAGCTTGCATCAACAAACCACCAAAAGCAACTACCAGATACAGCTTCTGAAGTCAACACGTAGCCCCATGCAAGCTGAATTCTGCAGCACTGCTGGAGGCATCTCATGGGAAGTTGTTTAAATTCTTAGCCTAAAAACCTGTGACCGACACAACCGGTCCTTTCAGCTTCTAGAGAAAGCGCCTCAGATCACAGAATCTATTTACCCTGTTTGACAAGAAGTGTGCTCAAGACAGGATAGAAGTGGGGAACTTGTACTTGGTGCTGACAAATTTCTCAGGTTTTCAGATGTACTATTATAAGAATTTCAAATGGCTTTTTTCTTCATAGAAGATAAATGTGAATGAAAGTGCTTCTCTAACAGATACGGGTTTCACTTGCCTACAGCATAAGGAATATGAACAGGACAGAAGGAGAAAGGACTTTCATGTTTTAGTTTTTAGTTGCTTTTTCTCTAGATCTGAAAAAAAAAAAGCTTACCTTTAAGTATCATTTTTCTAAAAATACCTTTAGGTCACATACAGTTTTTAAGTAATGGTCCTATTATTGCTACACCTCATAACCTCTTTAGTTAAAGAGACTATCTGCTCAATACGTAATTGCACAAGGCTGAAGTCTCCTGCTCAGGCTCAGCATCAAACCATAAAATCACAATACAATCCACTTTATTGAAGCAGAGTTCACTCAGATATTCTGCAGCTATGTATTTTACTGGGATTGAGTGAAGAAAACCATTACCAAGAGACTGAGCTCTGGGGAGCATTGAGAAGATTCCTATATGTAACTTTTTTTTTTTTTTTTTTTTTTAAATCATTCATTTGATTGAACCAGAAAGCAGGGAACTTAAAAAAACCCCACAGTTACTGTAATTTTATTTCCTTTTTGTAAGAAGACTGTATTAGCAACATATATGGATTATGCAGCACTGAATCATAGCATCTGATGTTAAGTATTAAGTCTGTACATTTTTGCTTTCATACTAGCTTTTAGCCTTATGGTCTAAATTGACAAACTGCTATAAATATCAGTGGTTATGCTTTATGCAATGGCACTAGCTACACGTATAGAAGTCTAGTTCTGATGCTGAATGTAAAGGCTTTACAGTTTTTCAGCTGAATTAAACATAATTGACACCTGAATTAAGGGAAAGGTCCTGGAATAATAAGGATTAATAAAATCTTTAAAAAAATGCAGTTACTCTGGGAGTTATTGAAAACAAATTAATATTTATAATCAAATTTATAATTATCTATGTCAGTAAAAATGCAGAGTCTTTTATTCTCTGCATATTTGACTACTTTTTGTATTTGAGCATAAAAAAGGCTTGGAAATATTTAGGCTATAAGAAATAAGTTGCCTAATTTTCTACAGTTTTATACAGAATTAAATAACTTTCACTGCAGGCAGGCAGTCTGAAGAAAAATCTTGATTGCTTCACTGCCATCAGCTTACTGAAGGAAATCAAATAAACATCAGTAACTACCACACTTATTTTAGAGCAAAAGCTGAAAGAGTTTCATAGTAACATCCATAGTAACTGGAATATCCAACCTGAGCAAAAGGCTAATTTCGGAGAAAATAAGTTGCCACCATACCAAGTATATCAGGGCAATTGCAGTCAGTTTACACTTATTTAAACAATAGTCTCAGACTAGATTCAACAAAACCACTCCAGCAGTTATCCATGGCACATCAACCAGAAGCAGGAGCTCTTGGCTTCTGGAGGAGCTCAGTGCTGCAGAAGGGGATTCACAACATCTGTGATGCTGAGCCTGCCAGCCTTGCATTGCCAGAATCTAGCCCACTGAAAGCAGATGCAGATCTTAAGTCCTATCCTGCCCTAACACGCTGCATGCTGCTGTTAGAAGGTACATCTATGGATGGATTCTCCCTTCTGAAAACAAACTGCAAAATCATCTTTTTCAAAGAAATGGTGGGGATATGTGTACATAGAGAGAACTGAACTGACACATCCCGTAAGCTGAGTTTGTGCTCTATCTCATTAAGTTAAAGAGAGGTACCATAATTTATTCCCCTTTGGGTTTTGTTTGTTTGAATAGGAAAAAAAAAAAAAGAGCTAAAACTTTTTATTGAGGTCCCAAGCCTTGTCAGCATATGTTAAATATAATTTGACAGTACTTTGTAGATTCAGGAGCTTTGCTTCTGGCTTCTGATCAGGGCTATACATGGGTTGAGAACTTTGCTTTAAGCACACACAATTAGTTCATTCCTGCCTGGACTCCTTAGCTATCTGAGGAACCTGAAAAAAACAAAGGCATCTAACTTCACTGTTTCAGACTTGGTGACAGAAAAAAAGCAGGACTTATCATGAACATAATTTTAAGATTTTGGCATCTGAATTCTGAAAAAAATCCTGTTTTCAGTGCCTAAATAATTTACTGGATCTTTCTACAAATGACTTGCCTTTGGTTACAGTGCAGTTCTACGGCATGGACTGCGGAGTGCCCCACAATTACAATCAGTAACCACCTGGGAAGGTCAAAATAAGAGCATCTAAATAACTTTTATCATAAATCACCAGTGATTACGGTTTTTTTTAACAAGTACTGCACATATTTCAAATATATATAGCACATCTGAAAGGAGATAATTTATAAGCTGAGATTTCAACAGGAGGGTTTTTCTGAACATCTGGCATCTTTGTATTACGCAAAACCTGAACATGCCTTCCAGCACAAGAGTGGAAGGAAGTATTCCACCTGTTTCATCAGGAGAGAAATAGTCTCCCTTATAAGCCTTTGGCACCTCTGAAGATTTCTTCCCGCAGATTTTTGTAATTTCCTTAAAAGAAAGGAAAAGTGACCCACATTTAATGTACCTATTGTTTACTTTATTACGCTTCTGTAGGGGAAAATACACAATGTCCATGTCCCATCCCGTCCATCCCCCCCAAAATAACAGCTACGGTGCCTTGCTACATTCAGCACATTCTGGAAACGTTACCCTTTGTGCACCTCACACCAGCCAGAAGCAGGAAACCTTGTGGCAGCCTGTGCAGCGTTCCTCTGGCTAGAGCTCTTTATTACAGGAACTTTGGTTCTAAATGCCAAGGACTCCAAGGAGGAGTTGACTGTATCTTTATTTGTAATACTCGTACAAGCGTTTGTATCAAGTACAGGCAGAACTAGTGTGAAGTTATCAGTGAGTCAACACGCATGGGAAAGGGGATGATTAAGAAACCCCTACATCCTCTGCTTGTGATTGTGGAAGATCTTTGAAAGCTCCTCCACACATCATTTTCAGTATTTAGAATTTAAGCATTCTGGACTTTCAAGGTGAGGCACAGGAATCATCACATGGCAAAAGAGAACATGCAAGGAGGTATCTGAGCTAGCTGCAACTAATCTGGCTCTGGACCTGAACACAGTGAACTTGAGTCAGTCTCAAAAAATAGCCACTGTTAAAAATCACTCCAATAGCTACACACCACCACAGCGTGTGAATGAGCCAGCTCACCTGCAGCTTGCTCCAGACTGTGCACTATGTTTGCTATGCAAACAGAAACTCAGATTCCCAAGTCGTGTTAGCAAACGGGACAGGATAACTCTTCCAGAGGAAAAGTTATTGGAACTACCACGATACAGTTCAAAGTCATCTACAGTAAGTCTTTTTCTTCACATCTAGTTGCGTGCTCAAATACAGATTGGACCAAATCATGGGAGGCTAAAATAACATTTAAAAAATCAAATGAGCATAAACTGCATGATTTCCTAGTCCCACACTGAGGAGCAAGTTACAACAGGGAAGATGACAAGTAATATGTGACAGAAATGAAATTAACAAAAGAAGAAAATAATTTCCCTGGTTTTTATCTGAAATCTTTTCACAGCATAAATCAAAATTGACAGAACAAAGATTAAAGAATATTTTTTCTCCCGAGAAGATATGCTTCCTCATAATTGTAATGTCAAAATCCCTGACATCTGAGCCTACTGTATCTAACACAACTAAAACCGAGAAAAAAAAGTACACCCTGTAAGCCCAAGGTAAATAGTTTGAAATAACAGAAGTAAAATGTTTAACTATGAATAGAATCTTCTCTTAGCAAGAACAGTGTCTGATGGTAGAGTACCAGGAGAAAAAACTTCTCAATTAACAACCATCCTTATATAAAGTATCTGGACACATTATGTAAGCAGAAGGAAAGAGCATGGAAGAGCACTGTAAAACTCCATGGCCCAGTATCTACCAAAACACAGTTAAATGCAAAAACGGAAAGGTATATAAATCTCACGCAGGTTTAAAAAAAAAAAAAAAAAAAAAAAAAAAAAAAGGAATTAAAGAACCCCACGATAAACACCATTTGTATTTTCAAATGTAACAAATTATGCAAACTCAGGACAACTTCTATTAAGAATGGAATATACTAAAAATCTTAAGATATTAAAAATAAAATACATTTAAACAGATAATTTTAAAATCAGACCATGAGATTGTAAAACTTACTGGCCAAATACTTGGAATCAAAATTTGTAACTGCATTCAAACCTGCCCTTTGCTCCTTAGCTTTTCCTACCCGACAAATACTTTTTAGGATTTTCGTAAATATATGTAGCTAAGTTTAAAATGTAAACATATATCTTAGTTTTAAATTGCAGACTGTATTAGATACAGCTGATACAAAATTCAGATTCTGTTGTAACTTGCCAATTAGAAAACATATGCTATGCAAATCTCCACACAAAGCTTCTAATTCATAAACCCAAACAGCAATTTTGGTTCAGGTAGCTGATACTTGATTTCTGAAAGTGCCAACAAACCTCAGCTTTAATTTATTTTATTTTTCATCTATCAGGCAGGAGGCAGGGGATGATCAGGACCAGCACCAAATGTGTAATCTCCTGATCCTAAATTCTTTCCAGATTGCTCCAGAGCCAAATCTGCAGCACACCAGAACTCCAGCTGATATCCCGATGAACTGGAGTCATGAAGGACTTCATTTTCACCTTCAGAACAACAGCCAAAGGCAGACAGAACAAAAACTAACATATATGCAAATATATATTTTGCAGTATCTAAAGAAGAAAGAGCACAAAGCTTACATACCTAATATATCTATTTTTTCTGCCTGACACCGCAGTTGAACTAAGAGTCTAAAATTAGACACCTCAATTTGAAAGCCGCATCCATCAGGCTTTCAGGTATCACTTCATTTCTGCTACAATAACACACAGGACTTTGTTGTATACTATAAAAGACATAGATGCCTGGAGAGAGCTGCGCCCGGAAATCTCTAATGAGATGAGCCAGGGTTAACTGCCTTCACGGAGCTAGTATCGCAGCAGGAAAGCTTCACTGGGCTTCTTTCACAAGTTTACCACACAGAAGTGATTCACTTCACTACATTCTCCAGTTTCTTTTCAATCTTTGCACCGCACCGACCCCCAAATTTCTATCACTCCCCCAAGACCTTTATTTCATTATTTCTACCATTGCAAGTAAAAGCCAAGTTATGATTATCTTAACCTTTCAGCATGCCTCACAAACGCTAACATAGTTTTGCAAAGCAGCAACATGAGCGGGTGCTAGCAAGAGCTGCTGCTGCGAGCTACATGGAATGAAGTAGGGAAGCACAAGCCCTCGGAGGCTGCTTCAGCTCCCACCTGAGCTTGGAGGTTTCCCTTGCTTGCAGCTCTGCGCCTTCCCGCTCAGCTCCCACACTGTCCCAGTACTCTCCCACTGCTGGACTGTCAGACTGGGAGGAGAGCTCAGGGAACTCAAGTACAGGTTCATAAAACCAGGCTCATGCCAAAACACAATTGCCAGTACTTTTCTTTCCAAACGCAAACAAAGGGTGAAAAGTGACATCTACTTTTGACCTTCTGGTTATGGCATTTGCCCAGGAAACGGGTCTTCATCTCAAGGGGAGTCAGACCCCGTCACTCATATCTACCAACAGAAAGGAGTTAGAAGATGAACCTTCACCCTGCCTTGATGAAGACTGGTTATGATGCCTCTCCCACTGCAGAGAGAGAAGAACCAGGTTCCCAAGAGGTGACAACCCATCTCACCAACAGCAACCAGGAGCACCTCCTTGATGTGAGTACACTGCAACTTGACCATTAGACTTGCACTGCCTCTTTCGCTTCCCACCTCCACTTTGGGCCCTCCCAAATTACCTGTTGGATGGCTGAACAGCTTCAAAAGGGAAAGCAGGGACTAAGTAAAGATAACCTCATCTGGAAAGGCTGCTGTCCTGGAAATAGAGATGGGCACAGACCTCGTAACACTCACTTCCAATGCAAACTGCCCAACAGCTAGAAGACCAAGCATCCATCCCAAACTCAGACACTGAACTTTCCTCAGAAGAGGAGTTTCCTAGGAAGCCAAGACATGAAACACAGCCTGGGCTCTACTCCACTGGAAAGTGTTGTCAAGAGTCCAGCAGCACAGCACCTCCGCAAAGTTTTAATTTGCTGTAATCCTACGTAGTTTTCACCCTTGTTGAGACACAGCAAGTCCAAGCTTCAATATCGATCCAGAAAGCACGTTGTATTGTTTAACAGAGATCTCAAGTATTTTCTAAAATAATTGTCAGAAATACTACAGCTCTGCTAAACAATGCTGAGGTAGCATCTGATTCTCACAGCCCTTCCAGAGTCCTGTAATGACAATGGAAACCAGAATTCCATAATGCCTTTAATGAAAGCACCACTTCCAAAAACTCCTACTCAGCAGGAAGTGGGGGTAGGGAATAGAGCTAACACAAGCACCGAACAAAATCCATGCACATTAATTCAGTCATGGATTTTATTCAATTGTCAAAACCTTTCAGATGGAAAATGATCCTTTAGGAAGCAGTCCGAGTGATGATTTCTTTATTATTTCTTCACTGCCATTCAATACAAAATATCAGACACAATTAGAATGAAAAAATAAACTGAAGAACATTTAGTCCTCATCTGGTCTGAAACACGTGCACAAACACAAAAGGCATTAATTTCATCTCCCTGAGAGCAACTGGGATAAGATGGTAAGGGTCAGAGAGAGATGACAGCATTCATCATATTGAATTACTAGTCACTTCAGCCCTTCAAACGTCCTGATCATGGGTGTATTTGCAGTCATTTTTGGTTTTCGCATTCTACGGCGAGATGCAACTGTTTATCGTCTGTATGAAAGGTAAGAGCCCAGACTTCCCTAATAGAGTAAAGACAAAAGCAGTAACGCAACCACAGTTCACAGGCTACTTGATGATTTAGAAACTTGGGGCCAAACCTACTATTGGCACAAGCGAATGCAAGTCCTCCAAAGCACGTGAATTGCACCTGTTTGCGTCAGTGACTGCTCTGGCTCCTCGCTGATAAAATTAACATCCTCTGCTCTCTAAGGCTTACTACTCGCTTTACATACGAGTTCAAGCATCTCGTATCCATTCTTCCTAGAAAAGAGTACTGTAGCACTTCTGCAGCTTACGGCAGGGCAGGTGGGAACCAAGACAACCGCATTTGCACCTAAAGCAACACGGGGCCAAAGCAGGGCCGTTCTCTCCGTGCCACTTCCCAACAGACCGCATTTACAGATGTTCATTACTATGAGTTTATAATCCTGGAGATTGTTCAAGAGCACTGTCATAGTGCCATGTATAGATTCATTTTATATATTTATAGCTCCTTAATAAAATTCATGGATATCTGCTAAGCTGCAGTTGCACTGACAAATTTACACAGCGTTACAGGATTTCACTTTATACTGGTTTTGTCCAGTTTACCTCTTTTACATGATTGGTCTGTTCTGGGTTGCTTTTTGTACTCTGAATACTGGTTCTTCAATTTCCTACAACCAACTCTTGCATGACAGTCAGCAAAAGGGCTATTTTTGACAATTCATTAACAGAATTCTAATATTATTGGAAAATCTAAACATTCCATCTCTGCTCAAGTTCTCTTACACTTTGTAAAACAAATCATTTTGGAGGAAAAAAACAGGTCTGACTCAAAATTTAAAAAGGGAAGGCATTTACACTATGAGAAAGTCAGAAACTTCTACACTTGCTTCACGAGCCACTCTCTAAAACATGAATACTCAGTAAGGGTTCACAGCAATTATAGCTCTACAATTATTTTAGATCTCAAGTCAAATACTTAAGAGGAAGGGAATTATTAGTCTTTCAAGATTTTCTGTCATGCAGTTCAGGTTATCACCTTATTTAGTTACATTTCACAACTGAAAAGCATTTTCTACAAAGATAAAATGCCTTCCTAGCATGAACTAGAGCTCTTGTTTTAATAAGCTTGGCTAAAAACATCCAAGTCAAGGATAAGGGGAAAAAAAAAAAAGAAAAATACGCTTGTGCGTATGGTCGTGAGGGGGAGACTGACTGAGATACTGGATGGACTAATAGCAGGTGATACACAGAAACATCACTTCCTGGCATAAATAAATAAACCAAGATACAGTGGTATTTCGTTCAGCCAAAAGATAATCTACACTTATGATCCAACCCAACTTTATTAAGGCCACACTCACATTACTGGGAATTTCAGCAAAGTTGTTATTTTAAGATCAGACATCCCAAACATTCACAACTGCCTTGGAGTGTTATCATATTGAAAAACTACAAATACTCTAAGCGTAATAAAGCAAAGAATGCTAAACAGTACATAACGTTAAAGACTTTTCATACAGGGTTAGACAGTGGCAGTGCTAAGAAAAAGTCACTTAAGGCTTCGATTCAGTAAGTCACTTAAGGACCTGTATAATCCTAATGACTTTAGTGAGGCTACGCAAGAAGTTATGGTATTCTGATGGACGAGGTTATTGGCCTCCGATTTATCCAGTTACAAAACAATATCCCAACACACTTCAACCAATTGAATAAATTAATAGACGTGAAAGAGATGCTGAATCCCTCCCTCCCATGGCTATTACAATGCCTGCTAAAGGCCTACAGCTGCCTTTATAAAGCCACACACGTTACTATTCCGGCAGCGTTTTTTGGGATTAAGTTTAATGATGCTACACTTCTGCATCTAAGTATGTGTCTCAAAACAGCAAGTTCACAGTAGCTCTCAGGTTACCATCCCAATATCAAACACTCGGGCACATGCTTAACTTTCCACTGTGAAATTCAAGTTAAATATGTTCAGTGTTCACAAGAGTTGGTCTGAAAGGACACCCTGTTTTTCCTCCTTAAACAAACAGGGTGGATATCTTCCAGTTAAACAATACATGAATTTTAAGGATTCTACCTCTTACCTCTCTACACGGTTCATATTTTCCAAATCTTAATTTACCTTTCAGTCTCAGTTACTATTTTACTTATCCTATGACATATGCCACACTGGTCTTGTGGGCTCTCTTTTTTGTTTCCATTATCCTTTATTTCAGCTTTGCATTTATCTCTTCTTCTCTTAATATCACCTGTTGCTCACTGTGACAAAGCATCTCTTTTTTAATATTGGCCCAAGTGATCACTTGTACTACCTCCCACCATTATTTTTTTTTTTTTTTTTTTTTTTTGGTGTGCAGATGAAGTTTTATCAGTGCAATAAAAGAAAACAGAGGTCAACAGGCAACAGCTGCCTTTTTGTTTCTTTTGGTTAGATTTTCCTTTCTGTACCTTTATGTCACAGGCATTTTTTTCATAAAGTTCTTATCAAAAGCTCAAAGTGGTTGCTACTCTCTGCACACTATTTTTAGGAAATTTGAGTAATATTCTATTACAATTTATATCTTGGTTTTTGGCTCTCATTCTTAGAATGGGTTGAATTAAACTACTGTACTGTTACTTCAGCAGCTAATGACCAAGGTGTGTTACTACACATCAAGATACCTGCATTAAAGATGCTACATAAAAAAGAAGGCGGGTAAGTACTTAATCTGTGAACTACCGCTCCCTCTTCCCTTGAGATGTAAATCTCAACACAAGGTAACTAATTTGGACAAGACGCAAGGGTGAAGTTACATGAGTTACAACCTGATCAAAAACTAATTACCATGAAGAGAAGATCTCACTTCTGTTTTGCATCTGTTCTCTTCACCCTGATGTCAAACTGTGCAATTCTTCTATCTTTAGCTGGCTTTGGGGGTTTCCATAAGAGTTGGTATGAAGTGAGGCCTACAACTGCAGCTCAAAAGTGGAAATTAGGGGAGACCTAGCCTGATTTTGAAATAAATGCATCGTAAGAGAGCAAACAAATGCTTTAGCTGTAAATATGAAGAAGGGCCTATTTGTGCTAGCTCTGTCACCTGCCAAACAACATGTAAACACTTATTATTCTTTACTCCCAAGCACCTATGGCTGACACGAACTTCAAATACACTTCTATATATTCAGACAACTTTGAAAGTCAGGTTTAGGCACAGTAAGCAGCTGTCATTTACGTAATTCTTCTTTACATGTAGAATTAAAAATCGCCTTATTTACTTTCAAATTGCAGACAAACACTTAACCTTTCGAACATTTAATGCTTTGTGAGATAAGAGATTTATTTGAACGCAAATACCCCTCTGGTCACGCAAGAGAGGCTTCCAATTCCGACTTATTAACCCGAAACCTTGCACTTCAGTTTTCTGAGATACTGAATAATCACAATCCAAAATCTAAGGGCCCAAGACTGACAGTGGGTAGGCTGCATGAGAACCAAGATGTTGCAATAATTTAAAGGTTAAGTAATCTATTTGTTGAAAACTCGTAGGTGTGTTAAGTTAGACTAGTAGTTGTATTAAGTGCAATTAGAGTTGATTACGGTTTTCTTATCTACTGCCAATTTAACACTACAGATGTGCAACGCGGGCCACAGGGTTCAAGCGTGCAAAGCAGGCTGCCATTCGAGTGCTGACAGAGCACGACCGCTGTCGCATTCCTTCCGCTTCCCTGACCTGCAAAACGAACACAACACCAAGACTCCGTGAAAAGCATCGCCAGAGGAGCCACCGCGGCTGCCGAACAAGGCTGTCCTCTGCGGATCCGGAGCCCCCGCGGCCGCACCGGGGCAAGGCCACAGCCCGCACCTGCCGCCGCCCGCCGCCGCTTCCTCCCCGCGGACCTCGGGGGGGCCCCGTCCCGCCGGCCGGAGCGGCCTGAGGAAAGGCAACGGGCGGCAGGCGCCGGCCGGGAGGCGAGCCGAGAGCCGCGGGCCCGTGGCCGGCATCACCGCCGGCCGCTCCCCAGAGGCTGCCGGCTCCCGGGGGGCGGCCAGGCCGGAGCCCCCCTCCCCTCCCTTACCCTGCCTCACCTCCCCGCCCCGCTCACCTGCACGCCCGTGTAGTTCTCGAAGAAGAAGAGCACCATGCTCTGGTAGATGGTGTAGAGGCGGTCGTCCACCTCGCGGTAGAAGCGGGCGGGCAGCAGGGCGGAGAGCAGGCGCCAGGCGCCCCAGGCCAGCACGTAGGTGGGCGCCGTGCCCATCATGACGGCGGCGGGCAGGACGTAGCGCATGGAGTAGGTGTGCAGCACCAGCGACAGCAGCATCTTCCCGCTGCCCCCCCGGCCTCACCGGGACACCCACATGGGCGGCGCGCTCACACACAGCCCGGCAGCCCCGCCGGCCGCATCGCCCGCCGCGCCGGGCAGACCCGCCAGGCGGGCGGGGAAGCAGCAGCGGCGGTGGCCGCCGCCGGCAGGGAAGGAGGGAGGGAAGGAGGCGCGGGCGCGGGAGCGGGCACCGGCTCCGGCTCACGGATCTCCCCGTGCCGCCTCCGCCACCATATTGCCCGGCCGGAGGAGGAGCCTCGGCGGCTGCGCGGGGACTTCCGGGATGGGCGGGCGGTGCCGTGGCTCCGCCTCGGACGCGGCCTGAGGGGTAGGGTATCGCTGCCCTCACGGGCTCGGCCGCTCGCCGGGGCTCACCGGGAGCGGGCCCAGGCCCAGGCCCAGGCCCAGGCCCAGGCCCAGGCCCAGGCCCAGGCCGGTGCCCCCGTCCCTCTCCCCTGGGGCCCTGGCAGGCAGTGGCTGGCTACAGCCGCCCTCCAGAGCGTGGGGTGCCGGGCTGCGCCCCCGTGGTGCTGTGGAGGGGTGCTTGGCACTATGTGAAATGAGGCACCCGCGCTTATCATTGATTAGCTGTAATTAGCATTAATTTTAACCTAACATAACGTAAGTTAGAGGAAAATTTACTTCCCCCCCCCCTCCCAGGCCGTGAGTCCAAACTGGAGCACTAAGAAACTTGTGCTTATTACTGCTGCCAGCGACAACCGTGGTGGTGGTCGGGCTTGTACACGTTTCATGCTTACCAGTTTGCGTTTTGACTCCCCCAGGTTCTCGGGGAAAGCAGGCACCTGCCCGCATCCCATCCTCTCCTCTCCGGTCCCCAGTAACCCCGTGACAGCAGCAGCCAGATGCACCAGCTGCTTGTGAAAAAAAGTGCTGTAAGACTTGTAGAGTAATAACCTTCCCAGAGCGTGAGTTTCTTAATAAGCCATAACGTGTAGTGAAGTATTTGTTCCTTGTTTTTAAAAAAAGTGCATTTTATCCTGAAGCTTGTGGAGGTCTCATTGTTTCAAAAGAAGTGGATGCTCAATACCTTCTGCTAAGACTCTCTTCCGTGTGCCAGGCTTTAACTGGGACAAGCTTTGTCCTTTGCTGTTTACCTCGTGCTAGCTGGTTCTTAATGTGTGTTGAAAATAGTATCCTGAATAGTTCAGTAAAATAAAACTGGGGGAATGGTACTAGGCTGAAGTACTGTGGCAATGTTCTCTCATTGATTCACAGTGCAGCAATGTTCTCTCATTGATTCTCAACGCCTCAGGGTCCTGAGCTCTGCAGTGAGAGCTCGTATTTGACATACATCGTAACTTCTGTGTCCCTATTGAGACTAAATGGTCTTTATTTCCTTTCCCCTCTCCAGAAAGGGGGGACTTGGAGGCATCTGGCAGCTTCTCTGCCAGGGCCCTCATCCTGTCCAGTGTGTACATTTCTGTCCTCACCAAGAAACTGCATATGCTGCCCTTGGGTCAGGACTACCAGAATAGAGGCACCTTCCCCATCACGGCCTCTTTTGGCAGGGAATTTTTCTGTTCCAAACCAAGCAAACCTAGATTGGACAGAAAATTGAGGAGGAAGCTTCTGTTTTGTGATGCCTATGACCTGGGCATGTGGAAGAGAATTCACCATGATACAGGGAGGAGAAAGTAATCCAGCACAACACAGAGAAGGTAAAGCTGATGCCAGCAGAGCCAGGTGTGCAGGAACAAGTGCTCCAGTGAGGCTGGAATGGCAGGATGGGTCAGAGAATGGAGCCAGACCTGCTGCTTCACAAAGGCAACTGCAGACAGAGAATAGGATTCAGAGCAACTAGGTGTGTTTGGCTGATGAGACTGCAATTGGGAGTGGAAAACGTAGATTAGGAGTCTGTAAAATAAACAGTGAACAGGGACTGGGAAATGGCGGAGGACTGGGAAAATACAGGGAGATTCAGATGGCTGGGCTTAATGCAGAGTATGAGCTTGCGAGATGGGGTGAAAGTCTCAGTGAACAGCCTGATGAAATGAGTTGCAGTTAAAATGTGAAATGAATAAAAATAATCATCATATCAAGGAATGAACTTGGGGCCTCTGATTCCGTATATGTAAAATCATATCTTTCCTTACGGGGCTATAAATTTGCTCATACTTTTGAAGAACTTGGTTATTATAATGATTACAAAATCTGGATAAATGAACAATTTGCCTCTGGAGGATGGTTTGGCTATCATGTTTAATAAGAACTGAAGACATACCTTGAATGAAAAGGAAAATAAAATATCAAGCTCATCAAGAAATGATGCACATTCTATGCACCAAAGGCAGTAGAAGTCTAGTGGAAAAGTAGTACTTAATCTCATAGCTGGACTCAGACAAGCAGTCTTAATCTGGCATTTCTTGATATATTTAAGTGGTTGACTTTGCAACCTTAATAATATTCTTTCATTTTAGGATTTGTGGGGCCCTCTTGTATATGTGTTTATATACATAGCTATTCTACATAGATGGCTATTCCTGTCTTGAACCTGACTCAGTCCCTTGCCCCAGTGATAAAAATGAGCACTGAGATCCTTCAATTCATTAGGCTTATATATAAAAAGATGTCTTTATCAGTTTTAGAATCGTTGCCCCTCGATTCAAATGAAATGGGTTTTTTTTCCTCCTCTAGTACCAATGAGTAAATAAGACTATGTCTTTTCTTTGCTTTATTTTATATTTTACATATTTTTAACACGTCCCCTCCTTTTCCTTTTTTGTTACACTAATGTTTGAATTTTATTTTTTCTTCCATTTGAGGCTTTTTCACATTCTTAATCTGTCACCATTCCACACCACACACACATGCATGCAAATGTTCACACACTTTGTTTTTGCTTTTGATCATTTTAGGCTCTTTTAATACAGTTCCCTCTCTTTATCAGGTGTATGTTATCAAATGTAGAGATACTGTTTCAGCTGTTAGTCACACAGAAAGTACAGAGTCTCTTGTACTAAGGCTTAGGGCTTGTTTAATTTCCTACTATAATTATATCAGTATGATAAGGTAATATGGTGTTGAAATGTCTGCAACTGAATGAAACCCAAACTTTTCAATTCAAGAAATGAGAATGCAACAATGATTAGATCTGGGACACTGCCACCAAGTCCTTTCTTCACTTGGTTCTTAGGCACTTTTTATGCTAGATCATTCTGAATTGCACCACAGGAATTTGAATATCGGTCTTTCACATTTTAGACTACAGAGGCAAAATAAGAAAAATGTTCTAATCCTTGCTACAATTTGTAATTTCTAGTCCTATGAAAGCATAGGCCCTAATTACACCTCCTTTAACCAAAATGCCAGTCTATCAGCAGAATTAATTCCTAGTCATTTTACTTGCAGCTGGAAGAAGCAAAATCACCCCATTTAGGGTGATTAGGTCTCCATTTAGGAAATTAAGACTTCAAACCTGTTAAGGTATTATTTTCTTCTTTAGAACAACCTTGACATTTAAAAGACTGAACAAGCCTGCAATTTTGGAAAAAAACATCAGTCTGCCATGCCTGAGGAGCTCAGTCTGTTTGGTGTGAGCATAATTATTTGGTGTGAATCTGATCATTCTAGTGTTAGGTTCTTCTGGCAGTGGTTGTCACCTCTGAAGTGGCCAAACTCACCAAACTCTAGAGGAATTCCAGACTTTCATCTTATAGTGAAAAATACCAGTGACTGTACCTCTAGAAGGAACCATGAACAGTGTCACTAAGCACCAACTCTGAATGTTGAGGGATTTTCTCATAATGCTAGTCACGCAATGGTGTTTCACAGTTCTGTCACCCAATCACTGTAATTATCAATTAGGCTAAGCAAAGCCAGATAACATTAGATACAAATCAAACTGTCTCAAGGTTTACAATGTAAACCTTTACAGATGGCCTTATCTTCAACAATATCCTGGGAGATGATTTATTGGTATTACCTCTGTTTATATGTATTGAGAAATGTTTATATGTATTGAGAAATACTAAGGCCAAAGGACTAGATCTAAATAAGGATTTAAGCACCTGAATTCTGGAATCCAGAACTCTGAGTGGGTACCTAGCCTTTCTATTCAGTACGTGTCATGCAGAGAGCTAAGCAGCGCGGAACAGGATCCACAGCAATCATCAGTCCGAGCAGGAAGTTGATTAAAGTTAGCGGGCTCAATGTGTATTTGTGTAGAGTCATGTAAAAGGACATGCCGAGGACGGCATTGTGGCCTAAGTATGGCCTTGCAGGACCTCATTCTGTATTTCAGAAACACTTCTGTCAACTTGAGATCCACAACCCACAGATCTCTCTCAAAGAGTTTGATAACACACTTTTTAAAATGTGGCCAGAGGAGATGCCAGCATCCCCTCCTATTCCCATCTGCATGGATAGAGAACTGGATTAGACATGGATTTGGTTTGTTGAGGGTATCAAACTTGTACCTCCCATCACTGAGGAGGGTGACCTGCAGGGTAAGAAGAATGAGCATCTCTCATATTGAAGACGCGTTTACTTAGCAATTGTTTAATGTAACATATAAAAATAATTAGATTAGATTACTGGTATACTAGTTTAGATTACATTTAGACTACCTGAGACAAGTAGACTAGTTTAGATGACAGGCCCTGTAGGCGTTTTCCTTTTCTCTAACAGTGGTCATAACCTTCTGCATCTCTCCGTGTTTGCTCTAGGAGATGAAGACTTCCTTGAATTCTGCAATCCTCTCCAGTCTCAGGTGAGACTTACAGTAGTTCCTGTCCATCCATGACTCTGGCCTTGAAGGGCTCCTTCTTGTGCCTCTGTCCCAGGGGACTCCTTGGCTGCCACTCACACAGAACATGGTAAAGCTGCACAACATATAGCTGGTCCACCTCAGAAACATGTCTACATGCCTGTGCTCTACTCATTCCATTCCTCACTCTCATGTCCTACCCAGAGAATATGTCTTTTACCACCAGAAAATGGTGAGGAAGCCCAGTGGGCCAGCTTTTATCCTGAGATAATTCCATGGCCTTCAAGAGGATTTTCCATTTTATGTCCCTGGGTGGCAGTGGTTGTGGTTGTGTTTATGGTGTGATTTACACAGTCTTCTGCATCATGCCCTTGCAGTGAAAGGGAAACTCAAATTCAGCTGTACATTAATTGAGGCAGGTTTCAATCCTTCTCTGCCTCCTGTGAAGTCTCTTGAGGATCTGGCTATAATTTTCCTCTCTACAAGTCAGTAAGAATGGCAGATACAGCAGAAGTGAGGGCAGGGCAAACATCTCCCACGCTCTCCCAGCTTTCTCTAAGCCTCCCGTTTGTGGTTCAAGATGTAGAGACAGAGATGACTTCTATATATGCAGCAGTAATCGCCAACAGATTTATCTTACATGCACCTATCCATTCTTCCCTTTACCCATGTTGGCTTTTAGCCTCCACAACAACCTTTGGCAAGCAGTAGAATCATCTCCTTTTGTTTTGAACCTGCCTCATAGTAGTTTCATTTTATATACCTTGGAGCTTGTCTTGAAGGAGACAGAAAATCCCTTTCCATTCTCTTACTGTGCCACTCATGATTTTTACAGATCTCTATAATATCCCCTCTAGGCCGCCTGTTTTCCAGACTGACTTTTACTCAGTCGTGTCCCATATGAAAGTTATAGAATAACTTCAATCTTGCAAGCATAGCCAGCATTATCTATGGCATTTGCTAACTTTTAAGGTTTCACTTTGCAGTTGACTCTCTTATTACCAAAAATAAATCCCGATATTTCATGTGAGACATTATGTTCACTCTCATAGATTTATCCATAAAAATAACTTTCAGATTCTCTGCTACAGGTCTGGTATAATATATCACCGTTTAATAAACCAAACTATTAAAGGACGAGAAACACACTTTGCCAATGGTTCTAAAACACATTTGATGACCCTAGAGAAATGGTGATTCTCAAGACTCTTTTACAGATTGTGGAGGAAAGAGTGTTTTAATGAACACTGACTCTTTTGTATCAAGCTGGATCCCTATCACCTTTCATCTGCCTCTAAGTTTTCACCTTCCTCTTGTTAGAATCTTTACCCTGTTTCCAGCCTTCACCCATCAAACTCTCAGTCTCCCTTCCAACATGCATCCTTTGTTCTCAGCTCTGCTCTGTCTCTACATGCTTTTTTTCCAATCTCCTTCCCAGGCAAACCTAGCTAATTCTACTCCCATGACTCCTGTGCGTCCCATTCACATTCCTCACACAATGTCAGTCCCTTTTTCCTAGTGAATCCTGGTTTGCTCTTAATTTCCCTTGAGAGCTGCTAATCCTGTTATCCCCTCTTCTGTATGTCAAAGTCTCCTTGCTCGAGCGCTTCTAATTTTTACTTCCTGCCTACTTGGTCACAGTCCAGTCTTTCCTCAACAATTCTCAGCCACAGCTTCACCCTCAGCCAGCAGTTTTAGTTTTGCCTTTTTCCCCTCCTTTGGTCAAGCTCTCATTCCCTTTGACCTAAGTTGGGTGGCCTCTTCTGTGGCGCTTGGGTGCAGGCAGAGGAAACGCTGAGAGAATGGCAGAAATAAGGTACTGTGACCCTCCATCTGGTCCTTGGACAGCCCGAAGGAGACAGAGCATGCTGTCTCTCAGAAAGGACAGCATCTATACAGCCTGTTCAGTGAGAACAGGATTTGTGCACTTTAGTTGGTAAACTCTAAGGTCTCTACTATGCACTTGCAAACAGATTTACCAAAAGTCTGTGACTTTGCCAAATTTGAGCAGATTTTCACAGTAGCAGCAGAATACATGTCCATAGCTTAAATGCTACTCACTCCTTATCAAATTTCAAATTCCTCTTCAAAAGCCAAAAGTAGTGGAAAAGAAAAAGGTTACAAGGATGCTAGCACCAGCAAAATAGCATATTTTCCATAGCTATGTTCCCTAAAAGAACACAGTTTAGGAAATTGCAATCCCAAATTTTAAAATAGGTGAAGACAACAAAGAAAAGCCCTGAGATTTAAAATCAAAGTCTATTGATAAAAACTGAACTGACTTTAGTATCAGGTGATGCTACAGTTCTTGCCTACAATTAGGGCTGTGTTCAAAGTGGAAATACAGCTGAAGGGTGAGTTAATATTTACATACAGAAGCCTAAGAAAGCTGGGATCGTAAAAGACTTGGGAAAAGAGCTTATGTGGTGTGCCTAATTATAGATATAGCTGCTCATGTTTAGCAGAACCAGGAAAGCCAGTTGAACTGTATGTATGAGTGTTTAGGGAAGCATTAGTTACCTCCTTCTATCTAAAGTTTTAGATCTGTACTACCCACAACCACATACGAGGGCTTTACTCATAGTAAAACAGCTTTTTTGTAAGGACAGCATGACTTCAGTATTACAAGACTGTAGCACAGAAGTATTTTGCTGTAGGAATCTATACCATTGCTGCGATTAGTATCCAAGGTCATCCAAGATTATATTGTCTGTGTACTTTGTCTGTGGAAGAAACGGGTAGACTTGCTACTAAAGCTTAGCAGCTTTAGGAACATTGGGTTCAAGTCCTGGCTCAGTCACAGGCTTCCTATCTGCTGTTGTACAAGTTATTTTGGTTTCCCGTTTATAAAATGAAAGTAATACTTATCTCACAAGGTCATTGTAATGGCAAATTAATTAAACCTAGAGGAAGGATATTCTTGTGATTAAGGGACGGCATGGAATCTAAGTTTGCCTCCTGACTGAAGACTTTCTATAGCACCTGGCATAAGTTACTTCGGATCTCTGTGCCTCAGTCCCTCTGGTGTAAAATAAGGACAGTATTTCCTCCCCACACCCTTTATTTGTTTAGATTGTGAGTAGCGCTGGTTGGAAAAATTCTGACATGTTTTTAATTGAGCATTTGCTGACTCATCAAAACCTAGTGTTTCAGTGAGAACCCTACCCAGCTTCCTGACAGCTTGCTGACCTGGTTCCTTGGCAGAGATCTGGGAAGTGCCGGGAGCCATGGCTCTCAGGGCTTCCAGGCTTATTCTTCCTTGATAGCTGGAGCGCTCGGTGTCCGCAGCTGTGGGGCAGCCTGCTGTGTGGGGACTCCCATTGCTCGTGGCTCTGGGACAGTCCACCTCCAGTTCCCTAGAGCCACAGTTTCACGCCTTTTTTTCTAAACAGAGGATTGTTCCCAACAGAAAGAAACCATATTCTGAAATAACACAGCCTTATGCAAAACAAAGTTACCCTTCTCTATTCAGCTTTTCTGAGCGGGGCTGTCTTTTGCTTTAATGCTGGTACGTTGCGTAAGACAAGAAGTATTGCCCTCTGTTTAAGAAGCAAAAAAACAACGTAGAAAGAAGACTGACACAGCAGTTACAGTTAGTCCTTTCACTGCCTCCCACAATACTTTCATCACAGTTTCCAGTCTCAGAACACTAGACACATTGCCCAAGCCATTCACTTACGGATGGGGCCCTGGTGTAAGAACAGAGCTGGAAGTAGTTGGCTGATCGCCACTCTACCTACTCCCTCTTCCTGTAAAGGACAGGTGATACCCTTACCCCATGAAGGGAAGGTGATGTCCTAACACCAAAGAAAAAGGGTAATATACATAATGTTTTAATAATATGTCCAGCATCAGCAAAACTAATCTCTGTTCATCTCCAAAGGAATAATAAGGACATACAGCAGTCAAAGACTTCATAGAAGATCCACAGACGCAAAGTCATGATTCTATGGATGTTCACCTGTAATTTGTGAATAAATAGATGCAACCAGGTAGAGGGTTGCCCCCTCTTTGGCTATAGGCCATCTTTTTATCTGTATCCAGCAAAGAACTACTCAAGAGAAGAAAAATAAAATAGTTTATATACAGATATATGCGTGAAAACAACCATCTCAATGCTCAAAGGCACTGATGGTGAAATCGCCAGGCCCCACAGGTCTGTTGGCGACACTGGTAATGACTTTCTGTCTTGAGACAAAAGCACAGAAATGCAAACCTGACACATCTCAAGAGATTATCAACTTCAGGCCCCTTGCATTAAGAAAAGCTCAAACATACCTAGTTAGTCTTTTACATCTTTTATGAAGGCTATTACCAGACTTCTTCCCTGAAGTCCCTTAAGTCTTGGAGCAAACAAATCTAATTTCTTCAAATTTTTATTTCTATGCTACAATTTCTAAATCTCTTCTCATATTACTTGTTTTTTTCTTGACTCTCCCTGTTTTGTTAGCTTCTTCTTAAAGCCAAAGTTTGAAAATCTCCCCTAAACAGAACAGAACAGAATAATTATTTCATATTTTACAAATGCTTTTACTAGGAGACAGAAGAACCAAGCAGCCAGAAAGGGAGAATCAAAATGACAAACCATGTGTGAACACTCAAGACCACTGAAATCAAAGTGACAAACCATGTGTGAATACCCAGGACTGCTGGTATTCTACCTGAGAAGACATTCTAGAAGGAACAGTATGTAAAAAAAAGAAAAGAAAGAGCAGTGTTGTTCTCTCAAAGGAGGCTGCAGTATAAGGAAGGACAGTCTTCCACATACACTGTGGACTGTAAAACCGAAGACATAATATGTCGTAGACCTACTCTTTGTGAGCTATGCCTAGCTCCTCCTCTCAGACATAATCATTTCAAGTATCTCTTCAAAGTTCTGGAGAAGAGCAGTTAGAAACATAGCTGGGAATCATCATCAAAGACTGCAGAAATTGTGTTCTCGCTCCACAGGGGCCTGCAGGGAGCTGCTACACTGATATAATGATTGGTAATATAATCCAGAGTAAATGCAAATAAGTTATCCAATTCTGCTTTGGGCAATATAAAATTTATTCATTTCTCATTAACCCACTTGAAATGCCTGATGGAGGAATTTATTGACTTTTTAAATTACTGCTCATCTACCAACAGTGCTTTCACGGTCTACTGAGGGTAGGCAAAATGTTCTGTGTGCATGAAGAAAACAGATAACATTGATTCTGCAGCTTGCAAGGTTTCAATTATGTCAATACTTGGCACTGTATTTAGGAAAAGAATTCTGGATATCTTGTCAGGCAGACTTCACAGGACTTTAAAATCTATTTTTGATGGAAAAAATTATTAAAGAGGCTAAAGTTGCTGTAGAAGAGGATAAAATGTAAATTGCATTTGGCAGCAGTAGTTCATACCAGACAAACTTGGGATCTTTCTTAAAAAGGTAACTGAAAAAAAATGCAATAGAGCTGTCAGCTTCTGTAGAGGACCTGATACAGTGCCAAATGGAGAATTATCAATTAAGGTGGAGAACCTGAAGATTAGTGTTAGAACTGTAGGCAAGGTGAGGAACTGGCTAAAAAGAAAAGAGAACTAGGGTGAAAGCAGAGTTCCTCAAAGACTGGCCTTGAGCATGATATTGTTTAATGTTTCCTGTAATGACTTTGCCACAAAAAGTAGGTCTGTGCTACTGTTATTTCTTAATGGCACAAAGCTGAGTAGCTGGGTGAGGACAGAGGAGGTAGGAGCATCTGCCCGTAATGGCAGCGGCCCATCAGACTAGCTCCTGGGGTGTGCTGGTTCACATGTGGACACAGTGAAATTATTGTCAAAAATATGGGCCTACTTAAAGAGAAATAAAGTTATCATTCCTGTTTTTCGAAGTTGATTATCTTGTTCATTTTGACATGGCTGACAGTTAAGCTAGAGGCAGAGTTTCCAGACACACAGCTGAGGGAAAGCTGCAGAAAATTAGTCTTACTTACATATTTATCTGTTATCTATCTGCTTTGTCAGTTCTTTTTCTAAGTATTTCATAACCATACTGATTCTCACATTAATATATTAGGTTAAAATTATATGGGTTAATATAGTGGAATTGTTTTGGCTATGTAATTACATTTGTGAAAATTACCTCAACACTCCTTTTGTAATCCTGTGGTGATGTATTATTGCAATTTAACTTGGCACTTCACTTCTAGGAGAAGATGCCGGCATACTCATTTATTGGAAAGAGTACATGTTTTCTTTTCTGAACTAACAAGCAAGGTCACTGTAACCTTGCTAGGATAGTAGAGCATTTTCTGTTTATCAGCAGAATGATAATGCAGTTCTTGTGTATCAAACTTACTTCTTAAACTTACATCCTTCCCGATGCAGCTCTGTAAAGGCAAAATACGGATGGTTAAAAGGATAGATGAGAACTGGAAAAATGGAAGTGGGATTAAATGTAATTGTACAAAATGCAAGTCAATGCACTGAAGGATTAATACTAGGTATTTCTGTTAGCTGGTAGAAGCCTATCTCTTGGAAATGAGAGCTTCCCAACAGGTGTGGAGAGGCAACAAGTTCTGAGATTGAGCTTTATAGCTTTATAAATGGATTATATGACATTATATGATATTCTTGAGATAGCAGATGACTGTGATTTCATGACCCAGGCAGTCTTTTCCTAGTCTCTGTTCCAATTTGGTGGTACTGCTGCTGAGGGAAGAGCCAGTTGACTCTAATAGGATGGAGAGGTGCATATGAGAAGCTGTGAATTACATTAGCGAATACAGGTTTCACACATTATTCTCAAGGACTGGGGACTACTCAAAACCCCAAAGAAACAAGTTTTCACACATATGGAAATGAAAATGTTTCCAGTCTTGTCGATTAAGTCCATGCTGCCCTTGTGACCCATGTCAAGGAGTGGGTCTTGGCCCCTAGGCCAAACTATCTGGGAAAGCAAATTAAGCAGCCCTGGTGTTGAGCACCTGGTGTGGTGCTGGCTACAGCAAAGTGGAGCAGGTAGTGGGAGAAGGGCATTCTGGGTCTGTGCGGAGTGGTGGTGTGGTCATTAAAAAGGTTTTTCTAAATCAAGTTTTCGCAAAATCAAGCTCTCCTTAAGTATAAGGGATAATCAGACCAAAGAGTTTATTTCCAGAGATCACAGGTTGTTGAAAAATGTCTGGCTGATAACCATGGGATCAAAATGTCTGAGTCACAGGGATGGGATTTGTATGCGGTGCATATATAAGCTCTTAAAAACCCAGAAACTTAATCTCCCAATTACTTGGGGCAAAACCAGGAGAAATAAGTCATGAATCATTTTCAGAACTAGAAAATCCTTAGATTATGCAGGCAGAACAGTAGGATTAAGATTTGCTTTCTGAAGTATAACTACCACTTATCTAAATTTATCTTAGGACATTTGCTCGTGGGCTATAGTAGCCAATTACAGTATCAAAAAAAAATACACACATGAGATTTCCTGTTTTATAAAATATTTTTTGTTGCAAAAAATAGGGGACAGTATTGCTTTAATAGTTATTTGAAGCCAGGCATTTATTTCCATATAAATCCACCTTATTTTAGTCAAGTAATGATTTAAACAACTTGTGTATGCTTATAAAGTAAGAATCAAAATATTCTGCCCCAAAACTGAGGGTACCATTATTCTCATTACTTTCCAGTTTGAAAGTGAACAATATTATACATCCCTTTTGCAGACAGACCTTTTAGGAGAATACATTGTCTAACATTCACAAATGTAAAACATTTAAATGAAGAAAAGAATGATTGGAATTCCTTTCACGCAATTATAGCACTATAATTAAAGACAGAATATATATTAATCATTTCCTTTAAAACCGAAAAGGAACTTTGAAATCCCACAGGTCATTAAGTTGGCAACTCATTAAAAACAAGACATTTCCCATGCAGCAGCACAAGTGTACTCCTCAGTTTCACAGAACTAGTCCTGTAAAGCTAAAGTTAGATTCATAAGAAAAAAACCTGTCTATAAAAGTGCTGAATACAGTTAATTTTCCATCCTTCTTTTGTAATAAACATATAGGTATATGAGCAGATAATTTCCAAAATGTTTCATCAGTCAGGACCAGCGCAGCAGATAGCTACCATTCATCGAACTTTGCTTTGAAAATAGAAGGAAAGCCCCAAATGTTAACAGACCATGTAATATCCCATTTCCAGCTTGAAGGGATCAATTTCCAGTAATATCTTGTGATTTCCTACTTTCTGTCACTGCGAAGAATAATGTCATCATATTCCAGCCCGAGGAATTTACCAGAGTCCTGAAACCTTATCCAGAAACCCTTTTCTCATGGGAACTTGTTTAGGGAATCTCCAAAGTCCTAAATATTTCAGTGCAGAGAGCCTTTGTGGCTACACTACCTATGAGAGGATTACAAAGGCTATTAATGTATCATTGGCCAAATCCCAGGTACAGTCAGGAAGGCATTCTTACTTGTTCATAGGATTGCAGGAATTTATGTCAGTGATGTCCTTTTCTCGGATGTGTTTGGCGTTCATCACAGACAACAATGGTGACTTGAACTAGATGTTTGCTGAGTTATTCTGGGTTTTTTCCTTACAGGCAATTATACAGAGGCAATCATTTTAAGTAGGATTTCATTAGAAGTACCATGACATGTTTTGATTGTATTCACACTGGGTGAGGAATGTCCCTTTTCCCCCGTTGGGTTGAAGCTCTGAGTGCTTGGCTCGGAGGGGAAGGGTCTGTGGGAAGTGATGAGATTTGCTGTAGCTCAATTATTATTAGTCCTCCTCTGCCGGCAACGCTGAGTTGGGTGGCAAGGATGTGGCGGGCAGAGCAGACAGAGCAACTTCTCATTGCATTTGTGGAGTCGGACAGACCATCATGTCAGCCACCGCGCTGCCGACAGGGCTTACCTCGCCTCCCTGCCTGGTCTACCCAGTCTAGCAGGTTTAAAGGACTTTGCAGCTCCAGGGCAGCACACATCCCTCCTCCAGAGTCTTGCATGGAGACTTTCTCACTGCCAGGGCAAGGTGGGAGGAGGAATGCGCTCTGAAGCAATAGAAGCCTCAAGAAATTGAATTAATTTTCCCCACCAGTTTTCAATGGCAGGCTTGACATTTCAGAAAAGGGATGATCAGCAGTCTCATTAATTGCACCCTGTAGAAACTCATCTTAGTCCTTCACAGTCTAGTACTAAGGCTTCTGATCACACTTTTGTCATGAGGCAATTTCACAGTATACCCAACCTGATGGAGCGGGCCCACTCCCTGCAGCCCCGTGCTCACACACTACTTCCCTGAGGTGGGATTTAGATGTCCTGTGACCTCAAGCTGAACCTGACCAAGCAGGTAACTCCACAGAAAACTAACCCACTGAAACAAGAAAGAAAGGCTAATCATTCCCCCAAATCAGTAAACTGATCCATTTCAATGTGCCCATGCTGGATTGGGTTCCCTGCAGAGGAGGCAGTGGGACCACCAGTTTTGGTGCCAGCAATCACATGAACTTAGTGTAATCTCACTCCCCTGGCTAATGGTTTCCTTTGAAGAGGCAAGAGGTTTAGGTTCCTTTCCACTTGCTGCAGGTTTTCCAGGGAGGCTGATGTCCATGTTCCCATTTTACTAAAATCATCAGCAAAAGCCCCATTGGTGCCAATGGGAGAGAATTTGAGTTCTCAGACAGCATTTCTTATAACATAGATGAGCGAGGACGGAGTGACTGACCTTCCTCCCTTGGAGTGGAAAACAGAGGAGAGCGAGATGTGACAGAAACAATTACAAATTAAATGCAGTTTTAAAAATAGACTATGAAATTGCTGGGGTTTCACCTTGACTATATTATAAGATGAGATCTTTGACAGTGGCCATGCTGAAATTCATGGGGATTCTCCTTGTAGAAAGGGAAATTTGTATTCTGTCAGTTTGCTATCACCCAGATACATTTTCCTTGCTCCATTTTGCCAATTTGAGTTTCCTTTTTGCATTCAGACAAAGTTTTCTTTCTCTCTAAACATTGCTTTTACTGCCTTAGGAACATCGCCAAGCTTGTGCCCTTTTTTATTCTTTGCAGCTAGGCTGGAGCTTTTAATTCATGATATTCAAGTAACATTTCAGCTTGATCATTTAACTCTTTCCTAGCTCAGCTTACTTCCACATTCAGCTGCATAGTATAGTTTACCTAGAATAGTGTTAAGGCTAGAACATTGCTAGAATGCAGCATATTACTTCTGTTTGGAAAACACACATTTGGCTTTCAGGTTCTGTAAGAACTTGCTCTATGCCAAATGGGAGCAGCATTCTGAGTTGAATCCATTAGAGTGAATTGCATTATACCCTACAGAGATAGGGACATGCAAAATAAAAGCATCGCACAGAAGGGAGATGAATCAGATTGCCAGTTCAGAGACCATGGCTCATACTATGACTATTTAAATGAATGCTTACTAGTAACGGAGTTCCACTTGAAAAACAAGATGGGGAGGAAAAGAAACTGGGCCAAGGAGCATGAGTACTTTGTGACAATAAGACAGAAACTATAACAACTCCTTTTTTTTTTTTTTTGACTTAACAGGAATTTCTGGGATTATCCCACGTAACTGCAAGTGCAACACACTGCTTGGTGCATTCTCAGTGCTCTTTCCAAGGAGGGAGGAGCATTGTGTGTCAAGGTTGTGGTTATTTCTCTAGCTTTGTTTGGGGCTCATGCTCCTACTGTCGTAACAGCAGAACCATTTTGCTGGTCTGCTGGTAAAGGCATCTCTTGATCTCTTGAATCAGTTCTGATTCAAAAATACCCTGAATGAGAGTATGTGCTGGCCACTACCTACTCTCTTTTATCATTAGCCATGGAGCCATTGCTTCTCTCTTCTCATGAGTAGCTTAATATAGAGGTAATTTGTGATGAGTAGAGTGTTTTTAAGTGGGCTACAGAGCACTCACTGGCTGGATGATTCTTTTGGGTTGATCAGCTGTGATACAAAAGTTTGTTATGTTTCCACATTCTGTCTGCAGTGGATTCAAGAAGAAAATATCCAGTCCCCTCCACACCATGCAACTACCAAAGTTTTCAACAACGTTGTGAGAGGTGGCCGTGAAGAGAGCTCTCTGTTCCCGTGCACAGTCAGATCTTCTCTGTTATGAGGAATTTTCCATTATCTCAACAACTTTTTTATCTGGACCAACTAAAACTGAGTCAATGAAAAAAGGAGGTATTTCTGAAGTGAGCCTTACTTTGTTCAGTGCTTGAGCATTTAAGTGGGTGGAGAGTTTGCATGCCATGTAACAAATCAGCAAACAGGTTGCGGTAGTAATACCTCTGGAAGCTTTGGCTTTTTTTAAGGAATCAGCATCTTGGTTTTGCTTATACATCACAGTTTGCATTCATTTTGTATACAGCTTTGCCACTGCATAAATACACATTTTAAACTATTTTGATTTAAAGCATCAAAAGAAAGCAAGTTTGAATTCCTGGAGGCATCTCAGCTTGATTTTATCTATGCTAAACCATTTTGCTGTGCTCTTAGTATTAGACATCACACACTTTACACCTTACACTATGGAGGTTCTCTGAGTTGCTGCAGTCCTATGGAGTTAGGACTTTCTCTTCTCATGCTCCTTGTTTACAGAAGTCATTGCCGTCTAATATTAACTCCACATCCCTGCCAGTTCCTAGGCCCAATTTAAAAATGTTTGTTTTGAATCTGGTCTTTCATTACTGCTCATCTAGATTTTTGTATACACGTAAGCTATGCATAAAATTATCTCAACAGACTGCTCTGTATTTTGAAAAGATACGATGGCATAATGGCATTTTTTGTTTTCGCACAAACGTTTTTCTGGGCCACTCAGAATAAATGGTCTGGGTCTCTAAACGGAGCTGTTCACTGGTCTGCACTTCATAAATTTTTTTTTTGGTATGAAGCCATTCCCTGTAGCTGCGTCTTGCAAATATGTGTTCATCAGGAGACGTGTGATCTGCTGTCACTGAGAAAATAATTTATCATCCTTTGTAGTGATAAATTCCAGACTTTTCCGATCATGAAATTTAAATATCTTCACATCAAGGGTAAAATAGATGTCGGAGGCTTTAGAGCTTTTTAAGCGGAAGGACTGTGGGGACTTAAGGCAAGATAAGTAACGCAGCGTGGAGGAAATGAAGGACAGAATGGCAGAAGGACATAATTTGCCATTAGAATCATAGAATCATAGAATGTTTTGGGTTGGAAGGGACCCCTAGACGTCATCTAGTCCAACCCCCCTGCAGTAACTAGATCAGGTTGCTCAGAGCCCCGTCCACCCTGGCCTTGAATGTTTCCAGGGATGGGGCCTCCACTACCTCTCTAGGCAACCTGTTCCAGTGTTTCACCACCCTCATTGTAAAGCATTTCTTCCTTATATCCAGTCTAAACCTACCCTGGTTTAGTTTAAAACCATTACCCCTTGTCCTGTCACAACCGGCCCTGCTAAAAAGATTCCCCTGTCTTTCCCATAGGCTCCCTTTAAGTCCTGAAAGGCTGCAATAAGGTGTCCCCAAAACCTGCTCTTCTCCAGGCTAAACAACCCCAACTCTCTCAGCCTTTCTTTGTAGCAGAGGTGCTCCAGCCCTCAGATCATTTTTGTGGCCCTCCTCTGGGCCCGCTCCAACAGTTCCATGTCCTTCTTGTGCTGAGGGCTCCAGAGCTGGACACAGTGCTCCAGGTGAGGTCTCACCAGAGCAGAGTAGAGGCGCAGAATCACCTCCCTCGACCTGCTGGCCACGCTGCTTTTGACGCAACCCAGGGGAGGGGGCTTTTTTTCTTTTTTTTTCTTCCCCCCCCCCCCCCCCTTTTTCCTTCTCTTTCGGGAACACCCGCTCCCGACCTGCGGGCTGACCGGCTTTCCTGCCCCTAGCTCGTTTCAAAACTACCTCGCTCTTCGCCAAAATAAAAAAAAAAACCAAAAAAAAAAGGGGCGTTCCGCTTCGCTTTCGCTGCCCCTGGGTGCCCCTGCCTTGCCAGGAGGCGCGGGCAGCGGCTGCGCCACCCCCCGCGCGCCAGGGGGGCACGCGGGCGGGCAGCGCGGGCGGGGGCGCGGGGGCGCAGGGCGGGCGGGCAGCGCGGGCAGGGGGCACAGGGCGGGCAGGCGGCCCCGCTCCGCGGAGCGGTGCCCGGGCCTGGCCGCCCGCCGCCGCCGTGGGAAGGGCCCCGCGGAGCCGGGGTCTCCTGGTCCGGGTCCTGCCCGGGCGGGGCCTGGCGGGGGGGCGCAGACGGGCGCCTGCGGGAGGCTGCCGAAGCCGTCCATCACAACAAGTCGGAACGGACGCCTCCCGCTTTAGTGTTTAAAATGCCGGGCGCTGAACGCACACGTACTTCACGTAAATACAAAGAAATCCTGCCATCGCTTGCGAGGCTTGGAGAACAACGAATTCCTTGCAAAAACAACGCCCCCCCCCCCCAAAAAAAACCCAAAAAACCAACACCCCACAAAAAGACCCTGATGGGCTGAGTGAATAGAGACATACCGCAAATGGCTGGCTTGAGCGTCCTGGGGTGAATTATAAACGTGAACTCGCTGCAAAGGGGGCCTGACCCTTTCCTTACGCAAAATTAGTTTGAGAGCTGCTGTTAGCAACTTTGTTAGCTCTGTTTTGCTAAACTCTCCTAATATACATATTTTCTGAGCTCTGATCTAGCGTTATTCCCAGGGGTTCTCCAAGAAAGGAAGTGGAGAATGTTCTTTTCAAAAGCATGAAGTGGGAAAATGTTTAGAACTATTAATAGCTGCACTCAGGCTGTGGAAATCCCAGACATTATAAACTATTTATAGTTATTCTTTGGGTTAAAAGGGCGAAGTCAGAAATCTTATTGAGAAAGTTGCATATGCTTTTTATCCACCGGTTACATGAAATGGGACTTGTGAGCATGGGATGGGGCTGGCGGAGATTGATGAAAGCTAGAAGAAATCAAAGACAAGGTTAAAGACACTAATTCGGTGAAATGCAGACGCCATGTTGTGAAAACAGGAAAGGGCTCCTGCACTGGGCCCTGTGGTGGCCAAGGCTGCCCCTGGGCACCTGCCGACTTCACCCGGTGCCGAAGGGTGGTCGGGACCCGCACGCTCGCTCATTAGCTGTGGCTGTTGGCAGCAAGTTAGCGTCTTCCACTGCCGGGGTCTGTCAGAGGAAACCCGCGCCAGCTGCCACTGTGGTAGAGCCACTGTCTTTACCTGTTTGGGTGTACCGAATGTCTTCGTCCTTTAAATCTTTGGAAGTCCGTGAATGAGCCCTTTCTTCGGTGAGCTCCCCTAGGCATCAGCAGGAGCTGGGTATCACCGGCTGCGTTATTTTGACATTCCCGGCTGTGCTTAGTGACGAGCTGCCCTCTGAAGCAGCAGCAGCTGGGATTGCCTGCATGTGGAAGGCGGTGGGCTGGGCTGCAGGGATGCTTCCTTGGACTGGCTGGGGTACCCCATCCTCACAGCGCCTTGGTAATCGCCTATGTCTCAAAAATAAATAATCTCTAAAGCTTTTCATGTTTTTGTCAAAATTGTCTGGAGCTAGGCTGATTTTGCCATAGTAATTAAAGATCTCTGCAGGAATACCTCTTTACCAATCTATGTTGAACACAATCAACAGATGCAAGCTGACTTCTGAACATAAATGTGTACAACCTGAGAAAGACATTGAAATGCAGCTCATTAGTACAAAAATATCATGTGAAATAACACTGCTAATGTAACTAAACATTTAAGGGGAAGCTTTTCCTACTGTAACCTGCATAATGTCAAACATGAAACCGCAGTGATGTGATTCCACTGCTGTGCTTCACTGATGAAGTTAGTGTGCAAAATCAACTGTCTCTTTAAAAATCCCCAAACCCAAACCTCATGAAGTATTACTGTTATTATGAAAAAAGCCTCTCCCATCTTCCAGCACTTTTTATTCTGCCTGTCTAGCATATATTTCAATTAGTATCACTGATAAATGGATTATTTCAAGTATTGAAAGAGGCATCTTTTAGTATCTTCAGAAAAAAACCCACTTTTTGTTCTTTGAATCGTGGATTTAAGTGTCTCATTGCAAATGATAGTTGTCTATTATTTTTGCTTTAAGCCAAGCTTCTCCTTGGTCCTGCCTAATGCTGAAATTTGTGCAAATGCCTTTAAAACTGCTATTGTTTGCAGTTTGTCATGGTTTTAGGGTCAGCAAAGAGCTGCTGCATGGTGATGCCACTAATCAGGTAGGCAATAACCTCTTACTTAAAACGGATTTTTGCTTCTTAGTGCTTTTGTTGGTCCTTTCAGCCAAGCGTGTTTGCACTGGGTGTCTAGATTGTCTCACCTTGTGCCCTTAATCTGTGAATAGAAACATGGGGTAGATATGTGCATGTACAAGCTACTTGCCTGTTCTTCTGTTATCTTACCCTGCTTACCCCAGCTTGGTTCTATTTCTGCAGTGACCCACAATGGAGTGGACAAAGAGGTTTCTTGGGGTAAAAAATAGCCTTTGAAGGAAGGTATCCTTTTTTTGCCCCACCTCCCCCTTCAGGTATAACAGTTTTCAGAGATGACATTGCGAACACATGCTGATGTACACACAGAATAACTCCCCCAGGTCAGACCTCAGCCTCCACTGTTGAAGGAAGAAAGCCATCAGAGCTTAGCTTGATGTGCTTGTGCTTTTACTACCCTTCATGAAGGGCTGATGACAAAAGTTGGGGTAACATCAGTTTGACAAAGTCAAAGCCCAGTTTAGGAGTGGCTTGAGTTTAGGATCTAATTTATCACAATTGGCATTTTGATAACTTCATAAATCATTTTATTAACACTGGCATGATTCTGTTAATGATTCAGCAACCTCCCGCAGCAAGAAAAAACAGACTTAAAAGGCTGCAGATGAACCTGTGTTTTAATAGGCAGACCTACCAGATGGCATCTGTTATTGGCAGTGATGCAGCCATTTACAGCCTTATTAGCAGCCATGTGTATATTACTCAAGTATTCCCTACAATGCTGGGTGTTTTTAAAGGATATTTTCAAACTTATTTTTCTTCTCTGTTTGCACCTCAGCCCCCCCTTTTTTTTTCTGAACCTCAAATTCATCAAGAGTTAAGCTTTTCTTTCTCTAAAAGATAGAAAAATGTTTTACAGCAACACATTTAAAAAACAGGATGAAAAATAAATAGCATCATTTGTCCATAAACCAGACCACCAGACCGTTCTGCAGGAGCGGTGGACTGACAGAGCCTGTGCTGATCCAGTTCAAATGTTGGTCTTTCCCCTTATTAAGGAGGAGGGCACAGGCAATCTCCAAGGATGAAGCACCTCTGACCCTCTCTGGTGCAGCAGAAATAAAGTGTGGAGGGAAATCACCTCACTAGTTTCTTTTGGAATTTTTTAACTTGCAAAATTTAGCTATCAATCAGTTTTCAGGTATTCAGTTACCTGAAATCATGGGCAATCATAATGGGATAGAAAGCACTTGTAAGGAAGAGAAGAGGAGTCTGAGGGGAGACCTTATTGCCCTCTACAACTGCCTGAAAGGAGGCTGTAGCGAGGTGGGGGTTGGCCTCTTCTCCCAGGTAACAGACGATAGGATGAGGGGAAGTGGTCTGAAGTTGTGCCAGGGCAGGTCTAGGTTAGACACTAGGAAAAATTTCTTCAGGGAGGTGGTCGAGTCCCCATCCCTGGAGGTATTTAAAAGGCAGGCAGACAAGGTGCTTAGGGACATGGTTTAGTGATGGGATGGCAGTGTTAGGTTAACGGTTGGACTTGAAGATCTTAAAGGTCTTTTCCAACCTAAACGATTCTGTGATTCTAAAAAGGCAGATATTAGTACTGTCCTTGTGTAGGTCATACAAAAAAGCATAACTCCGCTAGTTAAAAAGGAGCATTGCTTCTAGGTACCCAGACTGACATTCTGCAGAAAGAGTTTATTAAATCTGTAAACGTAGCTGTATTCAGTAGCTCATTGTACAAATTATCGCAACATCAAACCCACAGCAAAGCAGTGTTTTACGTCACCGACTACCAGTAATAGCAACGCAGAAGCAGAGGTGTTGAGTTTAAATGTCAGCCATGACCTGAAGCTCTTAGTATTTTCCCACACTCGATTTGCACCATCCAGTTTTCCTGAGAGACCCTTGTGTTTGTACTTCCCTTGTATATCTTGGGATCGTACATTTGTACACAATTTTTTCTCTGCATTAGAAGTTGAAAGTCTCTATCTGGAAGGTGGCTTAAGAATTCTGTCTTACTATGGAGTGAAGCAGTAATCATCTTAGTGAATTGCTGGTTGTACAGAGTCCAGCTCCTAAGAATTTGGGAAAAGATAAGACCACTGATGTGAGTAAATTGTATTAGTTATGACAGAGCAGAGCACTTGTTCCTGATTTGCAAAAAGCAAAGATTTTCTTACCTCAGCAACTAAAGCTAATTCTGCCAAAAATACAAAGGCAAAAAGTTGAGATCAAGTGTGGCTTCAGTTATTTATAGATAATTTCAAACATTTTTGCTTCCTAAAGATACCTGGAACACTATTCTTTGGTTAATTGGAAAGAATTCTGGTATTATTTTAGATATAAGGAGTAGTATTAGTCAGTAGCTAGCATTAGCTACTAAGAAAATGGGTCTGGGGGGAAAAAAAAAGAAGTACAATATAATTACTTCAAGTACTGAATGACGCCCAGCCATTACTAGGAAGGTGTATGTGTGAATAATGAAGAAGCAATGCAGACAGGAAAACTATTCATTCCAAAGCTGATTCATTAGGGGTGCAATTTCATGATCCAGAGCACTGAATCTGAGCACTCGGTAGTAAAGGCACAGCTGTAAGGAAACATTTCCAGTGAACAACAACAAATTAAAAAAGCACCAAATAGTCGTTTCTCAGCCAGATGCTTCTTGGTCGTATTGCAGAACTGCACTGCGCCCTGCCTACCGCTGCCTGACCCCACGTGCTGTAGAATGGCTTGCACTATGGGTAAGTTTGGGCAGCTCCTGTGAAAAGAGGTTTCTCAAATCAGCCACCACAAAGAACAGCATTGCAGAAGGTGCTGTGGCACTTCACTGCTGAGCCAGGCTGTTGTTTGCATCTCGGCATGGCGAGAGCAATATGCCATTTTCAGCTTTCCCTGGGACCGCTGTAGCTGCAGCAGCAGCACTGATCTGTTTCAGAGTGCAGACATAGAGATGGTTGGCAACTGTATTGAGAGTCCTTGTGAAGCGAGCAAGCTTTCCTACTCACTGCCTGCTCATGGCATCTGTGCCAGGAGAGTTTTAGAGTAGGCAGAGCTGACTACTTTGCTAGTAATTTCCTATGGTTGTGTACCCATTTTACAGTCTCTGGTCCATGAAGAGTGACAAATTTGTGCTGCTGCTATGGGAAGGCATGGTCTTTCAGCAGTGTAGGAAGAACTTCAAGAAAGGGAAGGCAGCTCTTACTTGGTGCAGTAATGATGGGACCACAAATGTAAGATTGCCAAGATTATTTGGATGCTGACTTCCACCTCTAGGGTTGGAAAGACGATGGTTAGGCAGTACAGTACTCATAAGATTCAACACACACAATTTCAGGGTGACAGTTGCAAACAAAGCCATAACAGATCTTGGTTGTCATCAGCTTCCTTGAACTGTGACATAGCCACTGATGCAACATGCATCATATCTGCTGCCCTGACCAGATGTGATGGTTAATCATCAGGAAGGATGTTGCCCCTGCAGCATTGCAAACCACTATAGATCATCATGCCCATCACTTCCGGCTAGTTTTTCAAGGTGCATAATATCTTGTATAACTGCTGCCTGGCAGCAAAAAGGCCAGAAAGCACCTGGAATTGGTCCCATCAAGATCGAGGGAGTTACCATGCCATTCAGTGGCATTGTCCTACCTCCAACAATTCCTAGCTCAGGAACTTCTTGAGCCACATTATTCCAATTTGAATATGTCCAGTTGTTTTTAAATCCATATAAACTTTTAACATCCACTAAGTTCCATAGCTGGATTATATCGTGTGTAAAGAGCAACATTGCCCTCTCAGCCATTGCTTTTCCAGGCAGAAGAATCCCAGTTTCTGTAATCACTTCTCATATGGAGATCACTTTGTAGGTTTGAATTTGCTGCCCCTCTCTGAGCCTTTTCAACATGTACTGTATCTGTTTAGGTACAGGGAGATCAGGGCTGCATACCTGCATGCTCGGACATGCAAAGGAAGATGCTGCTAGTCGGGCAGGAAGTAAGGAACCTTTTCTGAATTCAATGTGCAGACACCTTTTGAGTGACTTGTACCTTCAGCTATCTAATATAGGCATGAGAAGAAGCTTTCAGAGGTACACACCTCTCTTCATCAATGATATAATCTCCTGGAAAACTTCAGTTGGATATTCAGACAGCTTCAGACAACTTTTATTAGGAGTCTTCCTGCTTCTGCTGTCTTTGTGCTCACCTAGGCCTCTAACGTAGATGCTCTAAATTGCATGTCAGATAGTAAAGTTAGATGCTATGAGTAACCTTCATAAAGGCATCTAGAGAACTGAAGACTTGGGTACAAAGCCCTTGTTAATCTGGGCAGATTCAAGCTCATATCTCCCATGAGGTTTCTTTAGCTTTCTAGTCTGTGTGTGGCTCACCTCTGCTGTTCTAGGTATAGAAAAGATTTCAAATGGGAAGGTAGAAGAGGAGATCTGATTCTGAAGCTCAGTGGCTATGGTACTGTTCAGGAGAGCACTGTTTAGAGAATATGGGTTTCAGTGTTTCATACAACATTTTTTAATACAATAGACGTGAAATACCACTACCAATAGCAGGGGGGAAAAGAAGACAAGAAAGCACAGAAGGACAAAAGGTGGATAAATGCAGGGAAAAGTGAATCTCAAATTGGATCATTCTATAATTCCAGATTCTTTTATTTGCATCTTCATGCCCTCTAATAGCTTTTATATGGGTCATCAAAATACGTTCAACATCCCTGCACTTATGAAGGACATTCTTTTCTTTGTCAAGTAGGATACTGAATGAAGCTGGGAATAAAATAACAGTGTTGATTCCCAGACTAGAGAACTCTGCTTTTAGCGTCAATTTTTTATTCAAGCCTGTGTTGCCTGGGCAATGTCAGGGAAAATATAAATTCTCTTCTGTAGGAGGAAATGCTCTGCCTCCAAACTTCTAAAATGCTTATCTTTGTGTACAGCTGAAATATGATGAAGCATGTGTCCAAAAAAGTGTATTCCCAAGTCAGCATTTCAAGTGGGTGTGAATTTCAAGTTATTCAGAAATATTCAGTCATTGGTGGGGGGAGGAAGAGCACCAGATTTCTTTAAGCACACGTTAGAAGTGGCAGAGTGACCAGTCAGGCTCTTCACAGAGGTCAAGTATCTGCAAGCTTGTAATGCTGTTTCCAAGTGTCTTGACTTTCATCTGAATTGACACATTAGGCTATAATCAGACCAGGTCCATATTTGTTCATTTCTTGAACTAAAACCTTTACACATACACACACACACACATACCCAGGCTGTTAAAATCAAAACCCCTGGGTTTGCTCAACTTAACATTTAAAGAGTATAATACAGAATTTTGGATGTTGGTTTAGTTAGGCACAGAACATTTAACGTCATGCCATCTTCCATTCTATATACATACAACTTGTCTTGGCTTTAGGCTTATCTCTGGATCCCAGGGACTACTTAGTAGAACTTCCCCTGACTGAACTCTGGTTCCTGAGTGAATGAGCTCGAATGTTTCACTCCAGAGCAGAAAATCTGGAAAGTGCTTTTCCTTTACGTCTCCCCATACTTGGTAAGCGAGTCAACTTTTTCTAAAGAAAAAACAGCCTTACCTGAGTTGAAATAAAGCCTGGAAAGTAATTTAAGGCTCAAGCATATCATCTGTGTTGCATACAATCTGAGTCTACACAGCTTTTCTGGGATAACATGTTAGAGTATTTACTGTTTGTTGAAAATAGGCACGGGGTTGTGCAAAGTACATATGCCGTGTCTTACCTTAATACAATGGGAATCTCTTCTGTTATGACTCTTTTTCCATTTTTATGGCAAGGTAGAGCCTGGTGGTCCCAGGCACTTTTCAACTCACAAACACATCAATGTGCTGGAGAGCTTCATCTGGAAACATGCGAAGGAGGCAGATGAACCTGAGGGCTTGAACAGCTGGACCAGAGTAACATCATCTAAATACAACAGCAGATACACAGTTCTTGGCCCATCAGAAGTTCAGAGCATAGCTTTCTACCTGCCTCGCCCTAAGCAGGTAATTTCAGTATACTACAAGTGGTAAAGAAGTGGAGGGCTTTGAAGTAGGATGTGGAGACGATCGAGAACTGCACAATGGATTTCTACAGTAACTTGTAAAAGGGAAGTTTGAAAAGAGAAGCATGAAAATGGTTATTAACCATCCCATCCCATTCTTTCCCCCCAAGATTTAATACCTAAGGCTGGTATCTGTAATTAAAAAAAAGTGAGAATCAGAAAGTAGGTAGATGCAGATCTGATAGGGAGGGTGAGACTACAGCGATGAGAGTTTAGAAAAGGAAGTTTTTGTTTGATGAACTTGAAGAATGGAACAAGTCGAGACTAAAATAAGGAAGTTGGCAAAGAACTGCACAAAGAGTCTTAGGAAGAGGAGTTTGGTGGACAAGAGGAGCTGGTATTGAAAGCATTGGCTGAGGGGAAGATAACAGCAGTCAAGAAGAAAACTATAATTCTGGGCTTGGACAGCAGTTCTGGCAGAGAGGGAAGGACACATCTTGAAGTTTATGTTAAAACCACGGTGCCTGGCTGAGGAAAAATGCTTTAAAGAGGAGGGTCAAGTCAGACAGACTATGTTTTATGAACTTGATTGACACAGGACTATGGAATCTGTAGGCACTATACAGGAAATCGTTATTTTGGAAGAATATGAAGTAGGAAAAGATGATGATGCTCAGTCACTTCAGTATAGAAGTTGTGCCTCTTCTTGACTTGAGTGAAAGGATTTTCTTGTTTCTGTTCCTCTGCAGAGAGTACTTCACTGCCTAGTAGCAAGGTCTGTGATAACCTTATCAAACAAGTTTTTCCATCTTTGACAAGGCTATTTCATCCTTACTTACACTGTACTCCATGTTGCATTCTTTTGATTTTTGTGTGTAAATACCCTGCGCTGTAATTTAGATGTGAGGTCATCTCTGTAACAGTTCTCAACTGTAAAGCTATTTCCTCCTGCAATTTTGAAAGTGTATTTCTTTAATTATCCAAAATTCTGAAAAAGCAGGGTCAGTTGAAGAACTCCTTTACTTTGAGGGTGACAGAGCTCTGGAACAGGCTGCCCAGTAGGGTTGTGGAGTCTCCTTCTCTGGAGATATTCAAAACCTGCCTGGACGATGTCCCGCACAACCTGCTCTGGGTGAACCTGCTTTAGCAGGGGGGTTGGACTAGATGATCTCCGTAGGTCCCTTCCATTCTGTGATTCTGTGATTCTGTGAAGAGAGACCTATGTACTGCAGAAAGTCACTACTTACAGAAGAGTTTCCAAGTATCAACTTCAGCTGCTTTGCCTGTTATGAGAAGATCATGTCACAGCTATAATATTGTGAAACCACCTCCCTCTGCTCACTCCTCCCTAAAGACCTAGTTTTTTTCTCTCTTAGAAGTCCTAACTGTATAGTTCCATAAAACCTGTCACAAAGAAGGAAAAAGAAAACCCCAAACTTGTCTGGACAGGCAGTACCAATCCTTTCACCACCTCACGTATGACTGCAGATTTTTTTAATATATCCAAGAACAACATGAAAGACATTCTGGGCATTGATAAATCTCCTTGAGAAATAAACACTGCAGGGCAGATCCACCTCTAGTGATAGTTCAGGTGCTCTCCAGACAACAGAAGCTACCAGGCAAACAACACAAGCTGGCTTGCAGGAAGTCATATGAAGGTTCAGCTAGCATGACCTCGGGATTCCCAGGGGCGAGGAAGGTGTGGACCTGTTGGCAGGCTGGGAGGGCTGCACCTCCAGCACCGTGCCACAGATCACTGCCAGTCCTTCTGAAGGATGCTGACTCTGGTAGATCAAAGAAACTCGCACCTGGCTGATACCTATCAAAAGCTCAGCCCTGCGCAGGAATTTGAGCCGCTCCTGGGTGCTTGGAGGGTTGTTTCACATCTGTATCAACAGAAGAAAAACTCTGCTTTGCCAGCTTCCAGCAAAAGCTGTTAGCAGACACCTGTGCTGATAACCTAAACACTGGCTCTTATTTATTTACTACTGGCATTTTTAAAACCACCTTATTGTCAGCTGCTGCGTGATGCTGTAGTAAGGGTGATACTCTTCCAGAGCCCACCATTTGGTCATATCATGCAAAGAGCTCATTCTGAAATGCAGCAATAAAAGGAATCATAGAATCATAGAATCACAGAATGTTTTGGGTTGGAAGGGTCCCCTAGAGGTCATCTAGTCCAACCCCCCTGCAGTGAGCAGGGACACCACTAACTAGATCAGGTCGCTCAGAGCCCCATCCACCCTGGTCTTGAATGTTTCCAGGGATGGGGCCTCCTCTGCCTCTCTGGGCAACCTGTTCCAGTGTTTCACCATCCTCATTGTAAAGAATTTCTTCCTTATATCCAGTCTAAACCCACCCTGTTTTAGTTTAAAACCATTACCCCTTGTCCTGTCACAGCTGGCCCTACTAAAAAGATTTTCCCCATCTTTCCTGTAGGCCCCCTTTAGGTACTGAAAGGCTGCAATCAGGTCTCCCCGCAGCCGCCTTTTCTCCAGGCTGAACAAGCCCAACTCCCTCAGCCTGTCCTCATAAGAGAGGTGCTCCAGCCCTCAGATCATTTCTGTAGCCCTCCTCTGGACCCGCTCCAACAGTTCCATGTCCTTCTTGTGCTAAGGGCTCCAGAGCTGGACGCAGTAGGAGATCAGAAATAAAACTCTGATTAATGCAATAGGATTACAGCCATTTGGTCTTTCTGTTATTAGATCTGTCATTGAAGAAGCCAGACTGTTGGCGCAGACACAGACTTTTTTATGCTTTCCAGTTTGCAGCAAATGGAGCAAATAACCCATTTTTTTTCCAGTGTTGTGTGTTGCTCTTGAGGAAAAAAATAATCAGTTTTCTAGACATTGTTCCTGGGATAGCTCCATTTTATGCTCTAGAAGTGTTAGAAACACAGCTCCACAAAGCCACAGTTCCTGCTCAGAAATACTAATTAAGGCACCTTTGCCTTACAGTCCCTAAGCTGATTATAGGTTTCACCAAAAACTGCATTTGTGTGCTAGCAGCTTCCTAGCACTGAATGTGCTGATAACACTTTACCCCATGAAGCAGTCATGCCTAAATTACATTCTTCAGATCTGTTAAGATAACAGAAGTTTATTATAGTGGAACTATAGACAGAAAGTCAAGTGATACAATAGATTTTACTAGTTGTTTTTTTTTTTTTTAAAGTTTTTAAAAGTAACAATCTCCAAGAAGTTGCCTATAGTTGAGTCAGGAAAATATCCAGAAACATAAAACCAACTCAGCAAATCTGTAGTTTAATAAGTCAATACCAGATGGCTCGTACACTAGGATCACTGTGAATATTTACAGGTTTTTTAGTCACTAGATATACACAGCCCAAATGCAGTTGCAACCTAAACCCGATAACAAAAACAGAGAAAGGGGAAAAAAAGAGATGGATAATCCACCCACCTCATGAGTTTCTGGCAAACACATCCTTAGCCAATCTCACACTATTAGTCACTGTAACGAAATTGGTTTAGATCCTAATTTATTTTTAAGGAGATACTGTTTGAAGAGGACACCGATTCTGCTACCGTTCAGACACAACCTAAGCAACACATTCTTCAAGGTCATGCCTGTGTTTGTCCTCAGTATTTCTGCATTTGCCCATGTGAGTCCCCAGTAAATTATGCAAAGTGGGGTAAAACCTCTTCTTATCTCTGAAAGACGAAGGAGGGAAGGGATGGGGGTGGTCTGTGCATCCCAGTGATATCACCTATACTACCGATACAAGTGAAATGAGTTAAAATAGGATCTGTGCTGGGAGTTAAACTACTTTTAAAAATTAACTCAGCCAATGTGACTCTCAGGAAGGAATAATACTTATTTTGGCTTTTCAGCTTATTTTGGTTTGAACAGATTCCTAATCAAATTAAGCCAACTTAGAAGAAAGATCTTTAATCATGCTAATGTGATTTTGTTAGCGACACCTCTAGCAGCGGTGCAGGGGCTCTCGGAGAAGGTGAGACAGCAGCTGAGCTACATCGTTTTCACAATTGAATGGCAAAAATATTCATGCAGGATAAAAAAGTAAGGTTAATACAACCTCTCCTCCACAAAAAAAAAAAAAAATTGAGAGCAAAAAAATGAAATAAATTTAAAAAAAAAGTAGATCCCTGATAAGGTGAGCATGGTACCAGAGTGTGGCTGTGCTGTACCTATGGCAGAATTAAGTCAATTAATCACTGTATGTCGCAAAGATCTTAGCACCGATCAACTCAAAACTACCCCTGAATCAACAATGCTTCACGTTTCTGGGTTCTGTGCCTTTTCTTCTGTGAGTTACCATCCTTAGGACCTTGGGTATCAAGTACAAGTGGTTTTTTTTAGTTGGTGGATTTCTTCTGATGAATGAATCATTTGACACATTTTCATCATTCCCCCTCCCGTGTTGGTTTGCTGAGGGGATGGACCAGAGTCGGTGTCATTTTCTGTTGAGGTCTCGGGTAGAAACGCGCCTTCCTTCTAATGCTGAGGGGGTACACAGGTCAGAAGCTGTTTGTGTGAAAGACTCCAGGCTGTAAACATGAAGTAGTATTTCTTTTTTGCTGCCTGTACAACATGCTAGCCTTTGGATTTAATTCTAACCTCTCCTGTATGCGCTATGTACTATTACAAAGCCATAGTCAGTATGGATGGACAGCACTCCTATTGCCAATGTGAGACCAAAATTAGGCATTTAATTTCCTGCTGGCTGTATTTACCTGTGTACTACAGATTTTGCAAGAACAGCCAACAGGTAGGGATTTCTATCAAACCATATAATTTAGGACCAAATTATCTAAATTGCTTTATCTGAAACATTTTAATTTAGAAAGAAGTATATTAGACTTTTCATTGTCAAGTCTGTTACATGTGTGACTAATAAAGACCAACAAGTTGATCCAGGAATTTACAATTTAAATAGCTGAGATTAATCTTAATAAGATTTATGAGAAAACTGATTTGGAATGTTATATTATGTAAATTAATAGTGACAGATTTTTATGGGTAGTACACTTAGGAAATGACTACAAAATAAACTAGGAGGTCTTAATATGCAAAGTTAAGCAATGTAATTCAAACAAATTATTCTGTTATTTACTGGGAACCATATGTTCACATGTCACAACCTATTTAAGTATTTATATTTTAGTCCATAGTACTTGGCAACTATTTTCTTAATAATGGGGCTCATAAGGTCAAGGGTGAGGAGTTATACCATGTTACCAGTACTCTGCAGTAAATAGGTAAATAGTTTTGATTACAAACAGTTCAGTTTGTAGACAGACCTGATTACCAATTTTTGTATCTAACACACCAATTTTAAGATGCTGTTGAAAATATGCATTTCAGAAAACTAAGCAAGGAAGAGACCTCAATAAATTATATTTTCTAGTTTATATACTAAACCCAGCTATATAGCACTTAGATACTTGAAAACGAGATCTTAATCTTTTGAGTTACAGGTGCTCAGTATTTCTGAAGATAAGTCAGTTTAATTTTCCATAAAATAATCATAACTTGGAGCTCTTCCATTAAGAAATATCTTTAACATTTTACAGAGCAACTATACAAATGCAATTTGTGCCTGAAACAGCCTGCCACCCAGACACTGCTGAACTTGTTTTGAAGAAAAAATTGTATAATCCTCAAGTTTACAGAAATTGTTCATCCAAATCCCTTAAAAAGCCCAAGAAGTTAGAACAATGCAATAGAATGGCAACATTGATTGTTCCAGAATAATAACTTGAAATAATTAGTTTTCATACAGGGTTTCCATTGCCTTACACTGACAGTACTTGGAGGGGAAGGTGTGAGTTATGAGCTGCCATTAAGTTATTTGATAATACATTATTCTTGATGATGATGATATATCATTTTGATGGACCTTGCAAATATTTAAAGGAGGTTGTACATTTATAGATAAACAAGTGTGACACAACATACTTTACACAGAAATCTTACTTTGTAGCTGCTAGAAACAAAACCACAGGTTGAAGAGGAATTTAACATTTAAGACATTTGCATACATTTTTCAAGCATACCAACAGGATTTAATAACATGTTCCATTTTCAACAGATTTTTAGCACTTCAATGATGTGTTGTCTTAATTCATTTGACTCAGGATCAGTAACTGTTTATGGTTTCAGCCTAGATGTAAGAAAGACAAAATTTTGAAATTCAATTAAAGGTATTGAAATAAACTAATATCTTAACTATGCATCTGAGCATATGTCCTGGTTTAACTCCAGCCAGCAACGAAGCGCCATACAGCCACTTGCTTGCTCTCCCTGGTGGGATGGGGGAGAGAATAGGAAGGGTAAAGGTGAGAAAACTGGTAGGTTGAGATAAAGACAGTTTAACAGGTAAAGCAAAAGGCGCGCACGCAAGCAAAGAAAACAAGGAATCCATTCACCACTTCCCATGGGCAGGCAGGTGTTCAGCCATCTCCAGGAAAGCAGGGCTCCATCACGCATAACAGGGAAGAAAAACGCCATCACTCCGAACGTTGCCCCCTTCTTTCTTCTTCCCCCAGCTTTATATGCTGAGCATGATGTCATATGGTGTGGGATGTCCCTTTGGTGAGTTGGGGTCAGCTGGCTGTGCCCCCTCCCAACTTCTTGTGCCCCCCCAGCCCACTCGCTGGTGAGGTGGGGTGAGGAGAACAGGCAGCCTTGACTGTGCAAGCACTGCTCAGCAATAATGAAAACATCCCTGTGTTATCATCAACCCTGTTTTCAGCACAAATCCAAAACACAACCCCATACCACCTACTAGGAAGAAAATGAACTCTATCCCAGCCAAAACCAGCACAGCATAATTACTATATTTCAGTTACTACTTCATTTACTACTCAATTTAGAAGTGCAAGTTTACACCAGCAGGTGTGAATTGAGCATGATGGGCAACCTTATCCTTTTACCAAAGAAATTAGCAATGGTCATGAAGATGTGGCAACATGGGCCTTCAGCTGTCCGCAGAGGCACATGGAATAGAGGAGCCTACAGAATCCATGCATCTGCATTGGTAGCACAGCTCCTGCTGACTGCACCAGAGCTAGCTCAGGCACGCTCACCCACACTGCGTACACACCTTTTAATTGCACTGTAACATGATCAACTTTGCTTAGAGATTAGAACATATCTTTCTGCTTCCTCCCAGTGAATAATGATTCATTCAACTTTTAGGTCCAAAGTTCTTCAACAAACAATAAAAGCAAGATGAATTTTATTAGGTAAGTACTTTACTATAAAAACATAAAGATTTCACAAGATGAAGACTTACACAAGTAATAAAAATGTAGAAAACATTTCCCTGTATTTAGAAATATGTAACTTGTGTTTTCCTAGAAATTTTACTCACAGCTTATTTTATTTTGTTGAATCCAAACTAGGCTTGTTTCCTTACAAGCATATGGAAGCTCTTGAGTTAGCTCACAGCTGAAAAATGTAGTTTTCCATGGGACATATTCTATGCTGAGTGATTGAATCTAAAAGAAATAAAACCCCCAGGATTATTTAAGACAATATGCACCAGAAACAGATTATAAAGCAACAATGTACTTCAGAGCAATTCCTGGTATAAAACAGTTTGGTGGAGCTGAGAACCTAGATAGGGAAGGACCCTAAAAAAAAAAAAGAAGCCAAATGTTAATACTGCAAGAACTCATAATTTATTTAAGTGTAAAAAAGGTGCTGCATTATCTACCTATGCTTTTTATTGTGGTCAGCCTTGAGTGAATTAATTGGCAGATGGTTTTAACAGCAGAAAGCAGATAGCCACAAACCAACTGGATTGCAACAGTGAAGTGTCAAAAGATTAGATGAAACTAAAGATCTGATTTGCTTTATTTGATTAAGATGGCACTTTATAGGTGACACTGTTCATACTATTATGTAAAAAGTTGCTGAGAAAAGGGCTGAACCTCAAAGGCATGTATCCTTCCTTTAAAGGATCATATAGAAATACTTCTTTTATCTGAGTTTTGATGATTCATCATTTAAAGTCCATTAGCTGGCACTTGCGTAACTGTGAACAGGACATAACAATTAGAAAAGGCACCATCAGACTGTAAAAGATAACTGAGAAATTTGCAAAGGGCACAAAGAATTCAGAGTCCTTTTTTGTTAGCAGCCAGATACAAAATTTCTTCAGCCCACTGATGGGCTGAGTGTGGCCTGTCCAGCTGCAGTAAGCTCGTGAGATACTGGACCTGGGGTGAGGCAGAACTCCATGCCACATGAGTTGCACGCCATTTAGATCGTTACCTTTGGCCATCTGGAATTTATGTCTGGAGTACTAGTGTGTAATTTTGTCTTTAATTTACTACATCATATTTTTAGTCTTGCACAAACCTCTGGTTTCCTCATCTGGTCACTTTGAAGCCAGAGAAAGGCACAATAAACAATGCCGCCTTCTTATGCCTCTCTCTCAAATCTTCACAATTTTACCTTACGCTTTAAGAAAGTATAAAATAACATTTTCATTTGGATGGGTATTTTTCCTTTATGGCTCACATCTCCTTTCTTCTTTAGTGGTATTTTTTTTCAGGTTTTAAGTCATTATGATCTGATAGCATTAACGGGCAGGAGATTAGAACTTGCTTGGCTGGTCTCATATAACATCAATCCATGTAGTACATTTATTGCTAGAATCTGGGTGAGGCACTATCTAGAGGAGCCTGACATAGTGTATGACAAAAATTTAATCTTATTTTTTCAAAAGCTTTTCATTGAGGGTGACGTTATTGCAATTTTACATCTGATTCCCTGCAAACAGATAACTCTTAAAACTGTGGTGTCCCTAATAGAAAAGTGAAGGTCTAACAACTCTCAGAAACTTATCAGCACATTTTAAAAAGTAACTTTTTGCAAGTGAAATAGAGACTGCAGAAAATTGTCTTTCAGATGCAAAATATATATAATTCAGGACAGATTATCAGAGGGCACCAATATTTCAGTAGTGCTATGCCAGTTTATACCAGTTAAAAATATTTCTTACTACATCTAAAATTGAAGTACATGCCGTTTTAAAAAGCAGTTATCCTATGGGGGTTTCCCCATAATTTAGTTTGTGCTAAATGAAACAATCATAAAAAAGATAAATTTGAAAATCTTTGGATGAAATTAGTTCTTGGTGAGTACCAGGACCACCATAAAGCAGTCTTAGTTGTAAGAGAAAGTCCTCCCCATGGAGACAACCTTCCTGAAAACCTAACTGTAGCAGTTCCATTTTCTTCCTTCCATAACCTAAGTTTGGTGAACTATTTACAGTCAATTTTTGAATACATATTCCACAATAATTTCTATGAGTTGAAATTTAGGGTCTTACCTAATACCCATTTTTCTGATAAACTTTTTATTTCCTGGTACTTCTTTCCTGTTTTTTTTCCTATACAGATTTTTGCCTGACGTAAGGCTTTACATATTTTCCCTCCTGACAGCTGTATAAGTTCAATTAGCTTTTTGCAGGGTGGCTGACTGGTAGGAGATACAAACATGGCAGGCTGGTTTGAAAAGAGGTTCTGCTGGTATTTCCCGGTTGATAGGTGACGCTGAAGTCTGCAGATCTGTATTTGAGGAAACAAGGAAATTAATTAACCAATGTGGTGCATTTCCACTCAAAGTAAAACTAATTCTTGTCTTCATTAATTCAGAAAAAAAGAATTATAGTATATGGGTAGGAACTTTATTTTTCCAGGTGTATCAGAAACTCTTGGGTTCACTATACAAAGAATTTGCTGTACTTGATAAATATAGTTCCCAAACCAGAGTTGAGACTATTTTGTTCTAGGTCAGGCAGTTTACCTATAAAACTTCTTAAAGCACTTGACAGTATTATTTTTCACCATAATCTTAGATTCTTACATTTATAACACTGCCATCATACAGAAATATTAAAGGATATTATAGTCTTGCAGCACAAATACAAACCATGAAAGCCTTTACAATACATAGTGCTCATCAGTTTGTATCAGGAAGCTTTATGAAGGTATTCAGAGTTTAAACTCCTTTAGGACCTCTTTTCCCCTCCTGGGCTCACAGATATGAACTGTATAAGGTATCGGATTTTGAATTTGCTAAGACTATCCCTTCCTGATGGGTCTTAGGAGGCTTTGAGGCCACAACCAGTGTCTTAAAACGGGACTAGCTCAAGAACCTGAAACACTTGGCAATCTCTGGTGTACAAAGCAGCGTCATGATTTTGGTATTATCAGGACTGCAATCATTAATTTTAATGAATTAAAAACCTGCACAGTTATAAAACTACAAAAGTGCTTGTGGTAAGGAGGGTCAACAAATTAAAGAATGCACTCTAGTGAAAAATAACAATCCCTTCACATCAGCCTCAGGACAGCCTCATGACAGATGCAATGCCCTCTTAGTTGACCTGACACAGAGCTCTCCAGAATTGTTTATTGGGACAAATCAGCTGCAACCAATAGAAGAAAGACAATTACCAAGAGACTTTAATGCTAGTTTATCTAAAATAAATCAGATTTAACTCAAAAGGGCAGAAGTTACACTGTTTTTGTCAACCTGGAACTCTTAAGGTTTTAAAGATGTAAATTATTAGTATTGAGAAGCTGTTATCTTAAAAATGCAATAGGACTTTCGTTGTATAGAAGGCACCAAATATAAATTGTTACAATGTGCTATTTCACGTATTCTAGGGAATATGATTTAAAAAGGCTAATTGTATTCCCACTTCTTCAGACATTTCCCCTGAAAGGATTTATTTGCTGCCATGGTAATGAAAACTCATTCACATGATACATCTTCATATATAAAGAACTGTTGGATTAAATTAATATTAAAAGCAAATGTGTGCACAGCTAACCATCATATCAGGGAATCCAAATTTTGAGCACCCTCCTTGCCTGGTGTCCACAAATAGCATGCTTTATTCTATACATCTAGTACATAGTAAAGGAACCCAGGAAAGTGAAATGCTGACATGCTATGGAGAGGATTTTCTTAAACTGCCTTTCAAATTCCATTGGTGTGTATTATCAGTGCATGTGAGAGGAGGACATGGTAAGAACACAGTACACCTCAGTGGCATCATCAAAGGAAAGCTTCCGCATGGAACGTCATCTTTATGTTTCCTTCGTCTGGGTCACCACCGCCACAGCTTTCCTGACAGGCTGGGCTTGGATTTGCTCAAGAGCACTGGGTCCACACACAGGTCTTAGAGCCTGGGAAATTCATAGCATTTATGTTCAGAGCTCAGAGAGTAGTCTGAAATGTTAACTTTGCTTTCTGGAGCACTAACCTGAAAGAAACGCCACTAGCCAGTTGCTGAAAAGGCAGCTAGCTGGCCACACAGGGTTTGGCGGTGGGATGAGAGGGCACGATCCAGCTCTTACCCCTGAATTGACTCAGCTGCCTTTGGAACATCAAAGCCTTCAATGGCACTCCAGGGGTGCTCCCAGCCCTTTGAAACCATACACATTTCGCATAAGCTTTTACAAATAAATGAATAATCCCTCAGCAGAGACCAAGCCTGGGAAAATATCAGACCCCCAAAATGACTATTTCCACAAATTGTGTATGATTCAGTCAGTAGTTACAGTTACAGTTGTGTCAGTCCCTACTATAACAGACAGCACCAATTTTCCTTTCTAATTATATTTGTTAGCAGATGGACAGAAAACCCAAAAGTTATAAAAGCATCTATTTACTCTTTTTGGTAAGATCCTGAGTGCTAACCTCATTCTTTCACTAGCTGGATGAACAGCAGGAAGATGCCTCTCATACATATGCATTTCTCATAAATATACCATTCATTTAGATGTTTGTTTGAACCCAAGTTTTGAAGGGAAAAAAAAAATCACTCTCGACAAAAGTAAATCTTAAGGAGAATGTACAAAAAAGAAACAGAGCCTTTCTTCTTAATGGTTGGGCTTGATGATCTTAAAGGTCTTTTCCAACCTAAACGATTCAATGATTCTATGATTCTTTATTAAAAAAAAAAACCAAACCCAAAAAGCATTTCACCAACTATAGTTCCTCCTGTGACTGATTTTCAATCCGCACAAGCCAAAAGAACATATATTATAAAACCCACAAACTTTGCAGCTTTGCCTAAAACTTTATGAAAATACCTCCTGATGTGTGGGGTGCGGGACAAACGCAAACCCTTATAAAAGTCCAAGGGTGTGATCTTTTCAGGAGACTCAGGAGATAGCCATCAAGTCCCACAAATGTGTTATCTCTGAATGGATACCTGAATTCATGCAATGGAAAATGTAAGAAAATAATTCTTCTGGATGTACTTGGAAGTCTTTCAGCATTCAAACTGCTAATGTCCTCTTAACGCACACAATTTTCAGTGTACTTCCAGAAAATAGCACATGGAGAAATTTCCAGTCTAAAATGCTGTTATAATAATAATGCTTCACAAAAACTAAATGGAGAATATGGTGTCCTGGTTTCGGCTGGGATAAAGTTAATTTTCTTCACAGAAGCTAGCATAGTGCTGTGCTTTGGATTCAGTGCTAGAAGAATGTTGATAACACGCTGATGTTTTTAGTTGTTGCCAAGTAGTGCTCAGACTGCTCAAGGACTTTTTGAGCTTCTCCTGCTCGGCCAGGTGCATAACAAGCTGGGAGTACAGCACAGCTAGGACCCAAACTGTCCAAAGAGCTATTCCATACCATAGAACGTCATGCTCGGGGGGGTTGGTGGGTCGGTCAGTCGCGGGGGGAGCGATCGCTGCTCGGGTACTGATCACTGCTCGGGACGGGCTGGGCATCGGTCGGCGGGTGGTGAGCAATTGCATTGTGCATCATTCGTTTTGTATATTCTGTATATTTTGTTATCATTCTCATTATTACTATTATTATTATTTTCTCTTATTAAACTGTCTTTATCTCAGCCCTCGGCTCTAACCTTTTTCCCCTTCCCGATTCTCTCCCCCATCCCACTGAGGGAGGGGGGGGGGGGAGTGAGCGAGCGGCTGCGTGGTGCTTAGTTGCCAGCTGGGTTAAACCACGACATATGGTTATGATTTATTACAATTAATAGAAATTGTATTTCTAGACTAGAATTGAAAATGTGAAGTACTAGCTTCAAAAATATATACAATGTAGCCATCTGTAATAATTATACATGTCTGAAAATTTGTGCATGCATTACACAATCAATGTATGCATTATGGTAAATCTTTACTTAATTTCAATTATTCACTGGAGATAAATAAATCTACAGAAATAAACTTACGGTTTATTTTATCATTACTATTTGAACATTTAATATAGGATTGGAAACCTTACCAACACCTATTTGAAAAGGCTATTTCTAATGAAGTATTTACTGAACTTATGGAAAGCTGTAATCGTATCTTGGTTACTGTTACTTGCAAAAATAATAAATACATTTTATTAAATGCAGACAGCAGAAGATAAAATTGCAGACGTAAGTTTGAAGAGAGAAGATCATATGTTTTATGGTTTATATCTATGCAAAGACCAAGTGTTATTTCATTGGAAGTTGATGAGAAATTGCTCATTTTCACTAAAAAGCAAAGGATCTGACTGTTGAAGTTTTACGGATTAGCCCACCACTCTGCAACTATTAAATGACAGAAAACCATAACATTGATAAAACCAAACCCCCAGACTTTACAGGTTGATAACGTACACTTTTAATAAACAGAGACACATAATATAGCATGTTAATTTAATATAGTTGGGTGTTGTCGCTGGGGAAATATTAAGCTTTAAGATTTTAGTATTCATATGATTTCAGTATGGATAAATATACTGGGCAAGTAACGTTTACATTTTCAGTTACTGTCATTCTGTACAAAGACCTCGTGAAGAACACATTCAAAGACACAACACTGTTAGGAAACATCACACTTACATGCCTATATGCGTTTTCAGACAGTCTGTCATTTAGTAAAAATTTAAAAGAAAAACACATATGTGGAACCCCATGTACATGTAAAGATCAAGGGCTCACACACTTCCACACAAGTGGAGCATCAGCCTGCTTCTGATAAAGAGGAGCGTATTGCAGCCTGCAGACTCCTGGAAGTACAGTTATCCTGCCGTGAGGAATTTGCAGAATCTGCAGGACCCTACAGGGATCAAGGAAGTTTGTATTAACAATGCCGTACTCCTGCAGGACAAAAAAGAAATGCTTTCTTTTTCACCTTTCTAAATATCAGGTTTAATAGGAGAATAGAAGCAACTAACCAAACAGCAACTCTGGTTTTGTACGAACAATGTGTGACATGTATTTTCTACTTAAATTAAAAGCTCATCATTTTAGTTTGATATCTTACAATTTATTTTAGTGGTTTGCTGATATTTTTTAACATGCTGAGAATACTAAAATTGAAATAGTATTCATTAACAGCTTTAAGCTTTAAAAATTACGCTGAAATGCTGTACTAGATAAATAAATTGGTGCTCTCCGTGTTAAGAGCTGGAAACAACTTCCTTCAGCAAGCTGTTTCATGAGGAAATGGATCCTCAGCTTTGAAGGATCTTATCTAAGTTACTGGAACATCACACGGATGCAGGACCCCGACTGGTCCGAGCTGTACTACCATACTATGATCTCAACACCACCCAGATCCTTATTCCACTCTTTGGCATAAAACACATTTGTTATTGCTAGTGATGTTTTTCATTCTCAGAGCAAAACTCAGCTTGCAACATTGATGCAAATTATTTACGATTATTGCATCCTTATTTCTGAATATTCATTGAAATAACACTTTCCCATTGGTTATCAATATCATTTGGCTAAAATAGAAGCTCTCTTTCTGTCAAATTAAAGATGCATAAGCCTTCAGACAGACAGAAGTGAGAAAGTAGTTTTTGAATGCTTGATAAGGCTACATCAGCACCCCGGCACAGGCACGCAAACAGAGATTATGTACAGGCAAACTTGGTATATGTTTGTGTGGTAGAAGACAAATGGTGTGCTGAGCCGGGAGCCAGAAGTGGAGGGAGGTAGAGTGGAAAATTCGGTCCAGAAAAAAGAAACCTTCAATGTCTGGTCTTGAAAAATAAAAAGGAAAGTAAAAGAAGGAGAAATGGCATACAGTCAAGACTATATTATCTGGAAAATTCTTCAAAACACAGTTTCTTCCCCTCCTCTGTCCTTCATGTAAGTGTTTCCTGGCCAAGATGAGGGTGAAGGGAAAAACGCTTGAATCCAGACAATTTAGCTGATATTGTTTCTTTCCACTGCGTGTTGGCAGACAAACTTGCTTCTCTCAAATCCCATAGACTGATAAGAAAAGTTAATTTCACCAATTTATTCTCTGAAAGACTGAGTCCCGGTGGGAATACTGTATGAAAATGTTTGGCAAATAAATCTACTGTTTGGCGGATATTCAAAATTATACTGGAAGATGTTTGAACCATTTTTTCCGGCATAGCAATTTTTTTGCAGGAAAAAAGATAACAAATTCACTTATTTTTAGTTTAATTTCCTTGTTTTCCAGAGGTAGAACTATTTTAAAATACTATGTAGTATCAACATTATCAAGTATAGATTAATAAAAAACAAATTGGGGTAAAACAATAAGTCTTTTCCCTTCTGAGGATAAGTATGATTTCTAAATCAAGGAGCTGTATTTCCAATACAGGTCACTCAAAAACACTCTGCTAAAATTGTAAGATGTGGTCACTTTACTATAACTATTTGCTTATAACTTCAAAAAGATTCTGAATTAAATACATTTGCATTTGGTTTCAATGCAAACAAATTATTTTTGAAATTTAAAAATTCCTTTCATTACAGATTAGCTAATGAAGGGAGGATTTTTTTCAGGATTGGATGTTTAAAGCCTGCTTCAGAAATACCTCAAAAACTTGTCCATCCTTGATTTTATCTTATTTCAAGAGAATTAAATTTAAGTGACTACCAGGCAGTGATAACACTGCAAATTGCAATTACAAATTTATGTCAAAATTCTGCGAATAATTACCAGTTATAGCTGGGAGGTGTTTTCCTCACCCAAGTATCAATAAAGCAGTGCTGTGCCACCGATCTCTCCGAAGCAGTATACGAGTGTGGCACCTACAACCTTGTGCCCTGCCTCGCTGGCATACCATGAGGGTTACAGGTACTTCATGTGACAAGCCCCCAAGAATCCCAGTAAAATTCAAAGGCAGAAATTCTCCACCTCCATACACAATCTTCTTACCTTCTCCTGCAGTGAGAAAGCTTTGCTTAATAATAGAACCTAAATTGCCTCTGCTGCATTTTGAGCCCATTAGTTCTTGTCCTAGTGCCAAAGGATATGGAAAACAATTTATTCTCTTCCTATTTGCAACAACCTTTTAAATATTTGAAGACTGTTATCATGTCTCCCCTCAGTCTTCTCCTCTCTAGACTAAACAAACACAGTTCTTCCAGTCTTTGCTCATGGGTCATATTTTGTAGACCTCTGATCATTTTGTTATTCTCCCCTGGATGCACTCCAGTGGATCCACATCTTTCCTGAAGGGCAGTGCCCAAAGCTAGAGACAGTACTCCAGCTCAGGCCCCAGTGCTGCTCTGCAGACTGCAAACAGTTCATATCTCTTATGTATAGCATTGCTGTTAACACATCCTATGCCTGCTTTTTTTATTGGAGTATAACATAGATGACATATTGGTTTGGATCTTCTAAAATCCTCAGTTGCTCTTTTGGCAGAAACATTGCTTTGTCAGACTCATCTTGTGTTTCTGCAGGTGATTATTTCTCCCTACTTTGCACTTGTCCTTACTGAACTCCATCATACCCATTTCTGATCGCTCCTTGTATTTTAATTCCAACCTGCTGTGGTTTAAACCCAGTAAGGCAGCTAAGCACTACACAGCCACTTGCTCCCCTGCACCTCAGTGGGATGGAGGGGAGAACTGGAAAGGTGAAAGTGAGAAAAATCATGGGTTGAGATGAAGACAGCTTAGTAACTAAAAAATGGACAGAGTCAATCTACAGTTCTACTACTTTAAGTCATGATTAATCAGATTTTCCAGCCTGGTAGCTTAGCAAAATCCTAGACAACAAATGCAGTACATGGATGGGATAGTTGTACATTTTATGCCAATGATTCCTACGTGTGCTGGTGTGACGGCCTCGTTACGTGTATGACAAAGAGCTGACTTGAACATATACAGATCATCTGTGCCGCAGATCTATGTGAGCCGTGTTGAATCCACCATTTTGTATCTGGCACTATTGGTGGGACTCCTCATCTAACTCAGTCTCTAAAGTTTGTATGTCCCAAAAATGAAAAGGAAATAAAGTAAAATCAGAAACTAACTCTTTTCCTTTAACTCAGCTGACAGTTGAACAAACACAGTTGAGCCAATGCACAAACCAAGAAAATCTCAGCCTCCAGATAATTTGCTTTAGACAGCTATCCATGACTTTAAAAGGTGTGTAATACGTACATGGACATGTTTTTCCTCATGGCTGACAAAGATCTATTCTTGCTGGACATATCCTCACAAGACTTTCGGCAGAAAAGGTACTTACATTCTTACTGGTTTAGTTCAAGCTGGGAGTACACTTTTGAAACTGATCTCTTGGTCATTCCCACTGAGTGTACTTTTGGTTCCCACTTTGGTAGAGCAGCCATCAAGGGCACTGTACTGCTTCTAGATAAGATACAGTCAGAAGATGTGCTCAGTTCAGAGGAGCAGACTGGAAGGAGCCCAGAGCCTTGAAGCACATGTTGTGTGCAAGGTGCTCTCAGCACTAGCTCATGCACTCTGCAGATCCCTTTCCATTCATCTGCATTACTGGCTTACAGACGCAGGCACAAGTGAGCATGAAGTCACTTCTGGCAGATGTAATGGGGTGGTGATACAGGTATAGGATGCTTCTTTCAAACTCAATTATCACCTGCACAAAAATAGTGACCTCAACTAAATTTAGTGTATTTTTTTAATGACAACAGTTGCAACTTGCCCTTACTGTTATCTCAAAGTTCATTCTCACATGGCAACAGGAAGTAGGAACATCAGTTGCGCCTTGGCATTTATCCCCTCGTATTGCAACCATTTACCCATATTTTCTGTATAGTATCCTCTAGGCTTACTGAACTCTCCCAACCCACATAAGGCCAATTGTTTTTTGGGTTTTTTTAAACAGACTAGTACCTATTGTATGAGGCCAGTACCTAATCTATGAATAGGTCATTAATTTCAGTGGAGTAGCTTAAGGAATGAAATATTAATGAAGTAAATGGCAATGTTTAGTCATGGGAGTAAACACATCTGCATCTACCCAGACTAAATAATACAGTCCCAGCTAATTATATTTCACCGGTGAAAGGCTGCAGTGAAATAGACATTCCGCTAGCTAATAACGTGCTGCAGTTCATGGAAAATAACTTGATATTCCCCATGGTTAAATGCTACATATAATGAAGATACAAGGCATGGAGCCCAGTATTTGCATAATATACATTAAAAATTATAACATCATTTCAACTACCTTAGATTTTTCAGATACTGAATCATTTTGGACAGTCCAACTTTCTTTTTTTAATCAACACAGGATAATGTGCAGCGAGCTTCAAGAATGACATTTATTTTGCTGGCTTAGGGATGTGGGGAATCCTTCCATTCTCCTTTAACAGTAAATGATAAATCCAGTGCTGTCAACAGATTGGCTATACCTGGCAAAGTGCAGATGAATAATGCTTTGATAAATAAAAGGGTTTTCTATTCCAGTAATAACAAAATGAGTGATCTTGTTGAAAGGAAAAGCCTGGCAAATGTGAAGGGTTACACAAGATGCTCCCAAAAGGCTCTTTCCCCAAACAGTTGTATTAACCCACAATAAAAGTAATCCTAGCATTAAAAATAATTCCTAGGTTTATCTTTAAAATGTGAATATTTGAGTCCTTTTGCTCTACCTCAACAGACTGAAATGATTTGAGCAAAGGCAGAGTACATTCTTCTCTCTAGTTTTAGCTGAATGCCATTGCAACGCCCAGCAGTAACTCAGTGTGTGCCAAACATGAATATTTTTAAGCGTCATTTGAGTTTTAAAGGCTACAGTAAGTGATGGGAACACAATCGTCTTGGGAATCTACAAATAACTTTAAAAAAGCTCATAAATCTGGCTTTCATGGTTTGCTTTTCAACAGCTTTATGAAATATGTCAAAGCTTGAACACAGTGAGTTCGTTTTCCTTCAAATTTCTTAGGATTGACTTTTCTCAATCTTTTTTTGATATGCTGCAGCGAGACAAAACGGACTTGGCTTTAAAAAACAGGCATCAGCAAATTGCTTTTTAAAAATCTTGCTTTGTTCTTTTATTATTTTTTGTTTAATACCAACAGAAGAAAAAGTACCCTCTAAGCAGGGCAGCCTAAAGCATTCCCTCATCAATGAAGATAAAAAATGCTTCTCTTCAGCACCCAATTACAATATAACAGACCACATATTATTGAAAAAATGATATATAATTAAAAGCTGTTTTTTTCATAACTTGTTTAAAGAAGATGACTGAGCACAGCAGAGTTGCATTCAGAAGTTCTGTGCAATCCTCTGTACTTGGAGTGAAACACATGCACTACAATAACAAGTCGCAGGGAACGCTTGGTTTTTAAAATACAAACTAAAGAGTCAGTTGCAATTGCATCAATATTCTACAGAGAAAAAATCCTTAACATTGTCTGAGAACTACCGAAATAAACCCCCAGTGAAAGATTACCTGGCATCACACAACTGGACGCCACTGCTGTGGAATGTCGATGACTGCAAAACCAGACCAGGTTCAGGTTGGTTGCAGAAACTCCTGATAGAACTACTATCACAATCACTTCTGGTCTACAGTTTCCCTGGTTAGTACTCCTTGGCAACAACACTTCTTTATGTGTGATAACATCTCTTCTTCACTTAATCTATGTCACAAATTGGAAGAAAAGGTCCCATAGGAAGTATGGAAAGCAAAGACATTTAATCCTCCAGCACTAAGAGTAGCAAGTGGAGCTGCCAGCACACACAGCAAAAAAAAGTGTTTAAATATTTGACCAGGTGCTTTTTGTCAATTGTGGTTTTAAATGCCATTTACTCAAGAAAAGTTTCTTTGAGAGCACTGCTTTCTTCATAGGTGCTAAACAAAGGACATGATTAACATTCTCTATTTGAAGATTTTTTTCATGTACTTCTGTACTTTTTAGCATGGCAATAACACAAGATTACAGAAGAAAGAACTTTGACTATATTGTGATAGCAAGTTGGGACAGTCTTCTGTATAGCTGAGGGAGAACAATTTGTATTGTGAATACAGAGTAATTTTAAAGCTATGAAAGTTGGAAGGGTAAAGGTATAGTACCTGACACCAAATTTTTTCTCTCTGATCTTCTTCTTTTTTTTTGTTTTTTTTTTTAGCCAGATAATTTTTCAAGTTCATGGCAAGCCTTTGAAAAGGGTTTATTTTAACAAAGTGAAATTCACAAACCACAATGATAAGTTGTGCATGGTACCAAATGATGCCCCTCTAAAAATAACTGCTTCCAATATCTGTTTTGGGGAGGTGACGCGTATCAGCTTGTGAGCTGATATGTCTAACACATTTACAGAATATTCCCTCACTGCTTTCTTCTCAAGAGTCTACAGGAGGCAAAGTAGACACTGCGTCAGTAACCTTATCAAATGCTGGAGGAAAACAAAAGTCTAGCATTGGATCTCAGTTGTTGCTGCAAGTAAGAAGAAGCCATTTCAGAACATAAGTCTCATTTAGAATAAAATCTTACTCCTGATTAGGCTTTCAAATGCATTTGGGATTTGAGTTGTGATAACTTTTCCACTTTTTTTCTTTTCTATCATGTATTTCTAGTTTACCTTTTTTTTAGTTACAAAGGTAATGGAGCAATATTCATTTGACTTACCTGATATTTGCATTTGGTCTTGCAGGAACTATCTTAATGAAGATGGAATATATGTGTTACTCTACAGGTGAAGCTATTAAAGTACAAATCTAAAGTGGCAGGAAGATTCACTCAAAAGTAATCATTGATTCACAGAAAAGTCCACTTCTGTTTACTGCAAATTTAATGATGATCTGGTCAAAACCTTTTTTAAAAAAAGAAATATTGTTGTAAATTACATATGAAATTTGGTTTTAAGATCACCATCTATGGCACGGTTAAAAACAGAGAACTAGGCAGACTTGTTATGGTAGTGGACTTTCAGTGACTTCTCATGCTAACTGGGCAAGGTCTGTAGGGTCAAACTGCTGACCCTGTCCTCCTTTCTGAGTTCCTTGCCTATATTCCTACTGCTCTTCATCTAAGAATGATGCAGGGCAGAAGGGCTACTACTTTTTAGCCTATCTGGATTTTATCTGAAGTGCTTTATTGAGAGCAAAGCCTTTTCATGAGGTTGTCATTGCATAAGTAAGCAGTTGAAATTTAAAAACCAAGGATACTGAGCAAGTACTGCATATAAAATACGCGCAACTGGGTATCTGAGCTTAGACGCAGGAAAAATACTCTGAAGCACAGAAACAGTTGTGGTTTTCAAGCAAAATTATGAGTTATTTTCTAGTCAAACAACTGTATAGCTTAGATAAAATACAGATGCTCAATAACTCCTCTCCTACACAGCAGTTTTCTAGTAAAAGTCTGTAAATAAATATTTACCATCTCTAGCTCTGTCCCAATCCAGAATTCCCACTAAAATCAGTGGGAATAAGGTGTGTGTATCAGGAATATGGCTTTAGCCCTGTAACAATACAAACTACCATGATGTAACAGAAGGTACTGTTTGTATGCATATGTACTATACTAAAGCATATACACTACTCAGAGGATGGGGAAAAAGAATCTAATCTAACTAACCCTGCATATGGGCAAAGGTTTAAAAATGTCCTGCAGACTCACTGGATCATGTGTCTATTTTTATTTTAAAATTATATTAACTTCAAAATTTAGGAGCTGACATGATATTTCTAATGCTACCTATGGAATTTTTCCTTAAAATGACATTACTGGCTAAAGCACTAATGCACTTATCCTTATGCTATGGACCAGTACTGGGAGAGCTACAAAGGCATCATTGCTCAGACCATTGGTGGAGGAAAGAACTCATGCACAACACTCTAGTAGTCTCGGAGTTAAACAGAGGAACAGACGGGATTTGGAGGGCTTTTAATAAAATCCTTCCCATTCAAATAAGGCCAGTGTCATACAGAGATTTGAAGGAGGGGAAAAGCTAGGTCTTCTACAGAGAAGATACACACACAAACTCACAAGTGCCTTTTAAAAATATCACAGCTGAACAAAACTGCATGGTATCATCATGCTCTGCTCTGCTGTATAACAGACCTATTATTACAAACAAACATGCCAACTGAAAAATAAATAATCCCATACTAAACTTAAACCAGTAGTTTTATCAAGATTACTTCTACAGCTTGCAGTAAAGGTGAAATCAGGTATGAGATTATTAGAAGCGGAAAAAAACCCAGAGTATTTTGATTAAGCGAGCCTTACAATATTTCATAAATTTAATACATTAGGTTTCTTTTGCTCATTAAAAGCTGAATATATTCACTAGGACACACTCTGGTTGTGCCAACATGATACGCTCACAAAGCATGCACATCAGGGTGACAGCTAAAGAGCAACAGAGAGCTTTGCACATAATCTAAAACTAAATCTGTATGTAATTTCCTTCCCTTTGTTAATTGAAGATTAAAACTAAATCAAGGGGAAGCCTTCTATGAGACTACTTCCAACAACAGATGACTCAACTAGCACCTGAGAATTTGTTGTGCTTGTGTGTACTGAGGTTCTGAACTTCCTGTTTCAATAAAATACCAAACAAGTTGTGTTTCCTTTACAAATAAGCTATTACATCAAGCCCTGTTCCTATAATTTCAGTTTTTGTCCTCATTCCAACATTTTCTTTGGCAAATGTAGAAACATTCTAATTAAAGAGAAGAGAAAAACAAGCATCATTCATCATGGTAAGAATGAATGCTCAAGAGAACATCCTTACTGGTTACTTGGTTCATTCAGTTTAAGTTGGCTTTTGAAATGCACCTAATTATGGCATGCAGTTCTCTGAGATGAAACACAGGTAACAGGCTTTTCACTAATAGTGTCTCATGAAACCCATTAAAGATAATAACCAAGTCTCCTAATGCCACACAAGCATAATACTACCTGTGTGAAGAGATTCAAACCCACTTTTAGAACACCGGAATACTTGAAACACACTGTTCTGCAGCAAAATTCACCTTTATTCACTACTATAACATGCTGGATGCTTTAACATATAATTTGAATTTTTTTTTAAATGGAAATGATCCTGTGTTTTCCTCAGCATGATCTGTAAGATCAGAGTAATAAGAACCCTTTACAATGCCTTCTTTCCTTAATTTTTACAGTTTTTGCTAATGTTTAGATTACAGATGAAAGACCTCTGTCTACTTCATTTGCAATTACCATGAGAAAGACAACTTCCCACAAAATGTTAAACACCAGACCTGCAAACACAACATAACATAACTGTCTGGTTAAGTACAATACAGCCCATATATTACAACATATGCGGTTTCTTTCCTAAATTTATTTAAGTGCGGAAATGGAAGTGCTGATTCACCAAGACAGAAGTTCAAGCTTAAAATGACATTATAACAGAAGTTACAATTAATCAGACAAATGCCATTTTGGATAAGTAAATTCACCATTACTAAAAGGTGTCCATATGCACATTATATCTGTGGGGAGAGCACTGCTTCTTTTGCTTATAAACCAAAGGTAAGTTGTCAGGCAAATGCAGTTAAAAACCCAGCCGGCTGCTCAGTGTTGTGTTCTAGACAAATCTGGAATGCAGTAGAAGAAATATGCACTGTAAATCATTGAAGCCAGTAGAGGATGCTGAAGACTTCTGATCACAGAAATAGCCACTACCACATCTGCAATATCCTCCAAAGACACCATGAAAATAGAAATTGGACTAGACCAGTTAATTCTGAAAAAATCCTAAATTTGAGAAGTGATCTCATCAACCTCCAGAAAAAAAACAGGAAAACTCAAGAAAAATGTCTAATTGTATGTGAGATGAACCAATGTATCTCCTTCAGGCATCTCCTACATAAGTTAGCAGCAACCAGCCCAATCCACACAGCAGAGAATGCGACAGGATCACACTATGCTACTGCTTCAAGGCATATAATGTGTTTTATAAGCATGTGCTGAGCCACACCAAAACCTCAGTGGGATGGGGCAAAAAGAGCTTTCCATTATTTATGCTGTTCCTATTTTATAATTTTTCTTCTAAGCCACAATCAACTCAGCTACATAATTTCAAATGACAAAGTTTTGTGCAGAGCTTCTTAATCAACTTACACATGGTTGTTTACCTCCTTCGTGTTTGACTAAACCCAGAAGTTCAATCAAAATACTCAATAAAACCTGTAAAGTTTGACCTCGCTTTGTGTTGAAACCAGCTCTTTCAGGCACTTAGAACTTACCTTGATTCAGGTAGGAATCTCTGAGGCTAGGCAAAACTTTTGATAGAACTCTAAAGCTTTAAGACAAGTTTTTCAGTTTTAACATGCTAGCAAGGAATCTTTCAAGTTGATTCTTAATTGTGTATTTCCTTTGATTCTGGGAAGTTAGTATTAAACAGAATTTTTACACTTTTTTTTCCCTGGATTGTTCAAAATGTATTCGTTTAAAAGATACCAATTAACAGTTACTGTTAAAACAGCCAACAAAATTCCACCCCATTCAGACTACCCATAAAACTCCCCTCCCTCAGGCAAACATACTCCCATTAAACCTCTCTCTCTACAATAACTTTAAAAAAAACCTATCGAAGGTCAGCAGAATCAGGCTCCCTGGAATCAGCTCCACAGGTAAAGTCCCTCATGTCAACTATTGCCAGAGTCTTCTGCTTGAAATGAAGTTGACAGGCCACAAATAAATTTGGTAAAATGGAATATGTGTAAAGTGTGACCTTTCAGCCAGATTGGGAAAAGAAGGATGAAAATATTCTTCTGTAGATCAGAAGGTCACTGGGGCAGACACTATCTTTTGTTTCGGATTTGTACAGTGCATTAAGATGCAAAGTCCAGTTTTATGTTCATTGGAAAATACTGAAGAAATGCTACCATTATGATAGTAATATACTGACTAGCAAAGTGAGGCCCTTTTTTTGGTTGCAGCCTCTGGGACCAACTTTAGGCAAATATTAAATAGCAGTGGTTTTAAAAATTATGAATATAGATGATCTTTTAAATAGTTCTGATAAATAACTTCAATACACAAGACATAAATCATTGTAAGAAAAGCATGATAATGGAACTTCTTGCCTTTGAAAAAGCCTCCAAGGTCTACAACAGAATCTCATCAACACATAATAAATCACAAAATAGTAAGAACAAGAACAGAAGTATGTCTATATATACATACATGTACTCACAAGCACAATAAATCAAAAACAATGCAAAAGCTGAAGTTGGAATTTGGTTCTGCAGCTATCTTATGAATAAATTTTGAAATGGATTTTTTTTTTTCATGTGGGTGGAGCAAAGGTATGGGAATTAGGAATCAAAGCAGCCTATTGCAACTTTTGTAACAGTGAAACTAAGTCTAGCAGACAGAATTTGGCACAGGTTCATGGAGTATTTTCTTCATATTAGCTATGGATTACTTCAGCCTCGATTTTGGAGGACAGAATGCAGCAGTTAAGACCATACCTTAGATAAACTTACAAAAGAGTCTGTGAAGAGAAGCTGTATCAGATAAAATGTACTTTGTAATGCTCTCAGGAGATAAGACTCTGTAGCTGAGGATTACATTCAGAAAAATATCTTATCAGGTCTGTAGGCCATGATCGTACACTGTAGAGACCTTGTCATGGACTTAAGTGTCATATGCTCGTGCAAGAACATAAGTAGAGTTGCTAATACATCCTTTTGCTTATGACTAAATGAAGAAACAGAGCAAGGAATTTGTTAAAAATAAGGGAACTTTAATTAAATGACTAAGATTCACTTTTTCTGGAACCATTGCATGACATTGTGTTTTGAGGGAGTCAGATTTATAACTAATTTTATTGCCTGGATATAGTGTACTACAATTCTGATAAACAAAAGCCAACAAGAGCATCTCAACAGCTGTCTCCACTAAAACCGCTAGATTAGAAAATTTCCTTTTCCAACATAAAGATAGCTATAAACAGTCCCCATGAAGTTCCACCATATTGTGCCTTCTTCAGCTATTCTGTCTAGAACTACTGTTAAATATATGTTAGTCTTGGTATTAAAAAGCCCATGAAATATGTCTGTGTCATATTACAATGATAAGAGCACATAATTCAACACATACTGTGCTACATAGACGTAGTTCTTTAAAATGTCACCATTTAAATGAATGGAATGTATTTTGGACTGACAGTATTTTAACCATTATGGATAAACATTGCATATAAGCTTGATTTACTGTTGTGCAATAAAATGTACATAAGCAATTTCCTTCTACCATAAGAAGTGTGGGGATCAAGTGAGACAAAGCAGGATTTCTGAAGCTTTAGCTATACGGCTCCTGTGGGGCTCCAATGGCTTAACCAACAAAAAATCATTCATATGCAGGAGCCAGGAGGTTTTCTAGCGCATACTGGTCCCATGAAACACTTATTCTTCCACCTTGCTCATATAAGAACACTAATTCTTCTGTTGCTACCATCTATACATGCAATTTAACTTTCACTCATGAAATGTTTGAGCATGTACAGATGAACCTTTTTTACTGAAGGATGAAAGCATTTGGATGGCAATGACTGAAAGCACCCATGATTTTCTAGGCATTAGGATAACATACGTTACTTACCCTAGGAAAAAAAAAAATATTTAAAAGCTAAAAGCTGATTATTATTAGCATCAAGCACTCTTGCAAAGTGTACGTGACCATCTGCCAGCAAGCTTGCAATGAATCATACAGGCAAACACAATCACAGTGTAACAACACCAGCAGAGAAAAAAAAAAGACAAAGGCACATAAACTTAACCAGACTTTTGCTACCGTGGAAAAAAGACCAAAATAAAACTTTGATTGTGTTTTTATATGATAACACAGCTTCCCCAAATGCTGATTTTCTAGAAGAGCAAGGTTACAGTTCAAATAATCTGAAAGTAGAATGTGTTACAATTACAGCAAGCCAGAAATCTACCCAAACTTTACCAACACAATATAAACCTCCATTTCTTTCTAGCAATGAATATTGCCTGCAAAGAAGACTGGGCCCTGTTCTGTTCTTTTTAATATCTACACATTAATTTCAGCTTCCTTACTGCAGGTTTTGCTTGCTCTTCTGGTGCCTTGTTATCACAGTATTTCCCATGTAAGTTTATGGAAACATATCCTAGTGCTTCTTTTCATTTAAAGATCATCTCCTCTCAAGAAACTTGGAACAAAACCCAAAAGCAAACAAACAAAAACTTCAGTTTTGGTTTATGAAATGTATTCTATGTTTATATACAGAGAAAATTCTGGGCTGGAATCAGCCATCCTGTCAACACTTAGCGCCTTCGTTTACCAAAAAATTTACATTCACTCATTTTTCACTTCCATGTTAGTTTAAACCTGGTGGCATATATTAAAATTAGAAGCAAAGTAACCGATGAAAAGTTTTTGTGACCAAAGTGTAACAAGGCATCAGGATCCTATTAGTGCGATCTACAAGCCCCTCGTGCTGTAACCAGGAACTACAAAGTCATAAAAAGGAATTACAGACACTGATTTTTGTCCTGGAGAATTAGCTCTGTAGCTAAAACAGAGGTCTTCTTAGCAGCTAGCTGGGGTGTCACATGCTCTTGGTAAACCCGTACAGGACCTGACCATGTGCTCAAGTGCATAAATCAAGTACATCAGTCAGAAGCCACACAGGTAGGTGGGCATCCTTCCCCGAATGGGCTCCGGAGCAATAATCAGGTGCATCCATAATGTCCAGCAGGTTTCTCAAACTGTTTCATCTTGGCTGTTCTGTCTGAATATGCTACGTATGTCTTAAAAAACATCTTTTGGATAAAATTGGCCTTTTGACTCAGAATGCCTTTGTAAACTAACATTTAAAGGACACAGTCCACAAAAAACTATGCTATGTCTTCCTCCTTCCACTTTGAGCCAATTTCCCTGGTATGGAAGCAGGATGTACTTCAAGTTCTCATGTCTTCACTGGTAATAAAGGATAAAATTAGTGCCAGGCTCAACAATCTGTCTTTATTAAATAAAAATAGTCATCTGCATTCTCATCCTGAATATATAAAAGTTCCTTTCTTTCTTGTCCATAGCAATGTATGAAATGAATATAGGGATTATTCTGAGTTTCACAGATGTAACACAGGCAAACTAACAGCAGCAGATTAGACACAGGAGCAGCCTGTAACTTGCAGAAAGCGATGGCCTGGTAGCACCTTCTTTGACTTAGCGTTCAAAGTGAGACGATGCCAAGTAGGTGGTTTCTGCTGTCTCTAGTAACATAGTTAACACTGAAAACATGATAAATGAAAGTAAATATTTTTCAGGATTCCTTCTGTGAGACTGGGAGTTAAAGTGCTCAGAAAAAACTCCACATGCACTAGCTTGGACATTATAACATTTCCACCTGCAGCCACCACAGTAAGTTTTAGTAAGTGAAACCTGTATGCAACCATTCCAATGTATTTTGAAGCTTTCAACAGTATCAAAGGTACTGAGAGGACTTGCTTCTTGTAATAAACACATACATGCCCATAAAGAGGGGCTGAGCACTATTGGATATATAGATACAAGAAAAAAGTCTCAAAAGCAAAGTCCAATCTGCAGAATATTGTCAGTTTTTACATGACCAACTTTGGAAATGTGAAAAAAAGTTCTTACAATGAGACTTTCAATGGAATTCAGACGCTCAGAACTGCTAACAGAACTACCCAGAAATCAGGACTCTGGCTTCCTAAATCATGAGAAGAAAAAAATTATGGTTTTTATTTATTTGCCACCTTCTATTGCCATTTTGCAGGGTAACATCTTCATGCTTCTGTAAACACGAGGAAAATAATTATTTTCCCTAAATTTAAACTATAATTTTTTCTTAATCTAATTAGTTCACAGTCCAGGTTGCCATAGACCAAAACAGCTGAGTAACATAAGCACTGGCAACACTGGTATGCCCCCAAACAAGGCAACATTTGTTTTTTACCCCAAAACTGTTGAGAAAATTTATAATAGCTGCAGTTCAGCTTTCAAATATAACCTAAAGTACTCAGGCACATACGTATTAAAAGGCTGTTATGCTTATCCATGTTTATGGATCAGATGTTACCTAAAGATGCAAAGCAACACTAGGATTTTTAGAAGATTCAAAGCCTATATCACATATTACCTTTGAAAATCTGACTGTCAGTCACTTCTGAACATTAAACTTCTTAAAGTTTTATACCATGAAGTATTCAACAAACTAGAAAGTACAGAATATATGACTATTCCAGCTCAGAGACGTTGTTAAAAGTGGACTGTAACAGCTGAGACCAGAGCAGAACATAAACGTTAAAAACGGAATAAGGATTTAGGAATCATTCCTCTGGTTTTGTTCTCTTGCCTGTATCTTTTCTTTCTGCTGGGCTTGGCAGATGTCCACATAACAGGGGATGTCCTGTATTACACAGTCAAGTCTTGTATCTCATATGAAAAGCACATGGGGCATGGCTTTCCACATATTTTCATAGAAACCAGGCTGTTTTTCAGATGCCTAGTAAACTGGAAAAATGACACAGCGCATACGTGGATAAAACCTGCATGTCCCACAGATGCAGTGCCAACTACAGCATATTTGATGTCCATGTGCAGAGCTGTTACACAGTCCCAAACTGTCCTGCATTTCAACATTTAGTATTCAGGACTCACAGCTCTACTTTTATAAAAGAAGATTAACTCAGGAAAAAAAAAGACAAGATAAGAAACCCTCTCTCCCTTATTTTTAACCCCGAATACCTTCATTTCTGTTTATCTTCTGTTCATTAAAATTACTTCAATCCCTCAGCTGTAATATGGGGCAATACTTACTAAACCATCCGCCACTTTATTTTTTGGAAACAGATGTCTCATTCTGACATGGAAAAGCCAGCAAAGAGACAGAATTTGATGAAGGAGCATTTAATGAATTTACAAACATTGAGAAATCGATGAGAGAGAACCAAGTTTCACTTACTGTAAAGCCTGATTCTCATTTGGACCAGCCATGAAACCCAATATTTTAACTAGTGGTGACAGCACCTGAAAATACTTCCAATTGTTTAAATAGTCCAGTGAATGTTTGGTGAGAAATCTGTATCTTTGAAAAAAAATCCTCACTGTGTAAAGTTAATGCAAATGGCAACTGGCTGAGGATTCACGTGTTCTCGTTTACTTTTAAAATACACTTGTATTTCAAATAAAGACAGCTCTTGGCCACTGTTCATGTCATTAACAGCTTTAAAAGCCTTGGGCCATCCTCTGTGAGCAGACACAGGGTATCTGCAAATTATAATAATGGAGAACAGACCCACATTTTGTTTACTTCAGCAGCTTCTAACCATTGTGCATGCTAGACACGTCAGAAAAAACATTCTGACTGATACTAGAAAAACCTTCTAAATGAGAGGCCCACAGTTTGCCCTTAAAGCATCACTTTTTTCTTCGTCCTCCAGGCTACCAGTTTATTGAAATCGCTATCTTAAAAGTATGTGCTATTTTTCTTTATTGGGTGTACTGCAGCCTAAAATTGTGGGCCAGCAGAGTTAGGTAAGAGGTAGGTGAGCGCAGATTTTCTCCACTCTATCACAGAACCAGCGAGGTAAAATATATGAACACAAAGGCTTCACATAGAATAAATGTTCCAAAATAGCGGTTTTAAAAGTCAGAAACGGATCTGTCTCAAGTTAATAAAAAGCCAAAAGCAGTCTGATTTTGATGTGAACTTTGTGGCTTGTCATGTTGATGATGTCTATGAAGTGAATTTTTTAAATTATTCACTGTAAACACATTTAAACATTTTTCTTTTTTTAAAATCTGAAAAGAAAACTAGCGATTAAGCTATAGATAGTTGAGAATAATTTGTCTGGTTGTAAACTTCTCAGATAGACAAGCAGGTTCGCATGTGGGCAATAACAGTCTATGAAGCACAGTCTCACTCTGATGCTTTTAGTTATAGGATTAAATATATTCTTTTGCATGTCAATTAAGAATACAAAATGAAGTTGCTCCAATATTGCAATGAAATCTAAACCCATAATAATTTCCAATATTAAAACACTGCTGCAATATTGTAATACTGCAATAATTGTGTTTAGCAGTTTGCAGGCATTAATATTAGCTTGTCGCTGACATGTTTCATTTCATGGCTGTGAGAAAACGTAAGAATTATTTCAAATATATTAATTATATTTTTATCATCTGAGGAGGGATATTTTTTCTATAAGCGCTTTTCACATGGAAGTCCAACATAAACATTTTTCTTTCTTTCAACAAAGTGATGAGGTTTAATGAGAGAAATTAAGAGATGAAAAAGCTTATTAGGTCATTTAATTCTTACTGCTGCCAGTACAGGATTTTCTTTTACATATTTCACTGCTTTGCCCATCTATATGAAATTACTCATGCAACAGAAATTCCACCGCTTCTCATGAAAGGCTTTCTACAGCCTCATAGATCTTAGCCTCAGAAAATATTTCTTTATACTTGGTATAAAATTAAAACAAAGTTTAGGCCATGACTCCTAATGGTTTCCCTGCCTGCTGTAGTCCTGCTTGGAATACTTCAGAGCTGGCTGAAAACTCAGTCCCTCACTAGCCCATCCTTCCTCACCATCTATAAGGGAAGGCTGCAATGGGGTTCCAGAACAGGCATTGCTTAAACATTTCAACCAACATTTATTCAGTGCTTTTAACCTTGAAAGATGTGCCTACAGTGTAAAACAGTTACCTTTCCAGGGTGAATAGTGAATAATCTATTTAGACCCAATTTCTTGGTAGACTGTTTTTTAATCAATTCATAGTCCAAGTGAATCCATTACAGAAAGAAGATGAGAGTCAAAACAATAAAGCTGGGATATAAAAGTCCATAAATTGTAATAAAATTAAAAAATACTGATGATATGCGAATAACAGCACTTTAAGTTGAGACAATGGAACACATCTGAAATCTGGAACAAGCATCACTTCTTTCAGTAAGTCAGGCTAGAACTTTCAGCAAAAGACAAGAAATCAGGTGGTTTTATCCTCAGTTCTCATCACTTTCTGCAGAAAAGTGGTTTGGAAAAGGCTCCTGTCCTTCCCACACGGTTTACAGCAATGAATTTTTTTTATAATAAGCATGAAGCCAGCATTTGTACTGTCTAGTGAAGTTCATGACATTCATTTCACCTAACTTTAGGCACTTTCATCTGAACTTGTGACTCAAGAGCCGCTTCTGATTAACAGAGAGAAATCTCTCTGACTCTACAAGGAAGCCTTGGGTGACCTGATCTTTGTATTTAATCAAAGAAGGTCACCTTGACACCCTAGGCAAGGACACAATCCTCATCAATAGAAGAGGAAAATATTCTAAGCTCACCGAGTTAGGAGATATTCTTCTAATTGTCAAGGCATCATCTAGTAAATATTTTAGCTTTAATATATGTATCTTTTGTCCTTAAAAAAGATATGTGAGTCAGTGAACAGGCAAAGGAAGGCAGAAGTTAGTAGAATAACATCAGCTGATCATTACATTGATGAGTTAGATATAGAGTTATGTTCAAGAAAAATGCTATTCAGTGGACATTGCTATTAATAATATCCCACAGGCTACAGCCAAAGCAGTATCAACTGATAATACATCATTTAACACTAAAGGTGAAGCCTTATTAATGATTTAAAGAATTTGATCATGGATTTGACTGAAGATATTGACTTAAAAATCAAGTGAGAACATAGAACTACAAGCAAGACCTTCTATAACCAAGTTTAAAACGAAACTAGTAAGCTAAGATTGAACTGTTTGATAGGATTTGTAAATGTCAGTCAGTTGGCTGTGGCTAGCCCGAATGGGCATTCACGGTCAAACAATACAGACATCACCAATGATAGTCTCCAAATTTCATGTATTTCTATTGAGACAAAATAAAGATTTTCAAAGATTTTCATTTTCTCCATGTAGTGAAACTACACGAGTAGTAATTCAGATTTGGATAAAGTGAAAGAGCAGTAAGAGGACTTTCTAATTGGTTTGTGTTGGGAAGAAAATATACCATTTTAATAATAGAATACTCATAGCAGATTTGATCTTCTGTACACATACCGATGGAGATGGAGGATTATCTTTCCAGCAAATGATTTATTTGGAGAGATAAAGAACAGGCTGTTACTCAGCCAGTGAGGTACTTCTGTTAATATTTACACAGCAATAGGAGTTTCGCTAGATGGTCTTACAAAGGCAGCGAGTCCAAACTCAGAGGAGCCCTAATCTTAATATCAGTATGCAGGTAATCTTTCTCCTGCCCCATCACAGATTCTGATGCCTCACTAACCAGGGGAAAAAAACAGCTTAGTTCCTTCCTTTGCTTGTACAGCAGTAAGAGCAATGATAAAAACAATGCCCAGTTTTTGCGGCAGAAACAGCAAGAGGGTGGGCACTGGTTTTAAGAACTATTACTGAACTATGTTTATTAGTATTGAAAAAAAGCAAAGTTTTATCTTTATGGAGTACAAAACCAGCTTGTAGTTGCTCTGTCCTCATCAGATTACACATCCATAATATAGTGCAACAAATACGAATATACGAGAATATGCTGCAAATATTTTTCTTGCACTCTCCATAAAAAGGTTAGCATATGTACTGTATTTTTTTCTTGAGGGAAACAGATGTCAGGAACTAGGTACCTTACTGTTGCCATAAATGTCCTCTTTCTCTCTGAAAGCTTTGTTTATTCCTCTTACACAGTTTCTCACTTCCTTTTCATTCTCTCTTTGACATCAGTTTATCTTTGAATTCAGATTCTTAACTTGAGCGTGCTCTTCGGAAGTATGACATGCTGTTATTATCAAATAAGTGTGCTATTACCAGATGAGAGAACCTTCTGCTAACCTGAATGACTGCCTACAAGAGGAAGGGTTTAAATCACAGGGACTGGCGTGATTTGTAAGGCTCGATTACTGTCAACTGCTTAGACATTTTAAAAATACATTCCTTTAAACAAACAGCATATGCATTTTTCTTAAAGATGTCAGTAAGGCAGATTTCTCATTTGCCAAAAGCCTTCTGGATTCTTTCACAGTCTGCTGCCTTTTCACATCAACATAATACGACAGTCACATAATACAGCAAAAGTCAAAATCTTGCATAAAGATTTTAAGTTTAAATTGTCCAAATGCACAAAACTAATTAAAAAGACATTTTTCAAAGAGCATATAAACAGTAGATGAGCATACAGAGCATGAATATCTGTGTGGTTTTTTTCACATGTAATTCAATAATGAAGAGTGAATTTGCATGTGCTACAGAATTAATTTTTAAAACCAGGTTTTAAAGGCCTTGTTAGAGCTAGTTGCTACATACTAGCATGCAAGTTATTTGATTAAGTTTCAAACCCATGGAAACCTGTTTAAACAAGTGCTGAATTATGTTTTGCCCAGTATGGGAGAAAGACAAGGGCACAGCACTTAACACTGTCAAAGATATTCAGCAGTCCAGTTGTGAGATCCTTAACATTAGCTGTAATTTCCATGTTAATTTTGAACTCATGCTATTTGAGTTTACGCTGCGATTACACTTGTTACCAGCAAAAGTTTGCTGTCATCATGTAACTCTGAAGAGAATGAGCACAGCCTTTGGGCACTATAGCCAAACAATATGAAAATGTTAAGGAGGAAGGACATACAGCAACTATTCTTCATAATCCTGGGACTCACTTCCTACTTCTGTATGTGGATGATTCAACGTTCAAAGACTAAAATAACAGTCATTATTAAAAAATGCTCACAGTGAAAGAAACTACCACCTGTCTTAGAAACTGGAACTTCTTTAATGGACTGTGAGAATCTTCTTAGATATCTGCATACATTATTTATATAGATTACAGTTTTATAGATATTCTACTTTAGATAACCCTTGAAAATTTGGATTGATAAAGGAAATCACTCTAAAAGTAACGAATCAGTAAAAACTAAGAAGAATTCTGCATTTAAGAAGGTTTTAGAATGTGGAAGTGGTAACAACAGGAATTTAAGAAAAAAATTCATTCATGTTATTGTTACTGCTCAAGATGTGATATCTTAAAGTCCCAACCTAAATTAACATGACCAATTTTATTTTTAGGTACAGTGGCATCTACAACACACTAAGGACATACATATATACAGATATAAATATGTATATATGTAAATATATAATTTCTTTTAACGTTAATATAATCTCAGTCAAAGAGCCTGGAACAAACCTTATATAACAAAAGTGGAATATCAAAATAAGTCTATATGTGGAAAATATGGTCATGTTAAATGTCAGATTAACTGAGAAAAGACATTCCAAGCTCAACCAAGACAGTCCAATCCAGTAGGTGCCTACAAGCAAGCAATGAAGGTGACATATTTGGTAGGAGAGGTGCTGAATTTAGAGCTTTCCAAAAGTGCAAACAAATTAGAAGCAATTAAGTAGATAGTCTACTTGCGTGAAGTTCTGACAGTTGTCTAACAATTCTTATGAAAATAAAGCTGAACGTAATTTACTAAGAGAGGCAGAATTAATATAATAAGCCTCATAAGCAAGTCACATTTCAAATGTTATGGAGGAGCCAGACAGAATATGTTACAAAATTCAATGTGTTGATGATGAAGATCAACATAGGAATTTCAGAGATGTTAATGAAAGCAGAGCGTCAAAAAAGGGAGATAATAAAATACCGAAGAAACAATGGTATATAAACATAACTTGCAGATTATAGATTTAAATGTATTGAAGGATGGTGGCAGTATCAACTGTGAAAGAGGAAAGGGGGCTAGCATGCAAGCCTTTCCAAGGGGAGATACAAAGTCTGGTTTTGGCCGCATTACGCTTCCACTAAAGGCATGACATCTAAGAAAAATACCGTCTACTGAAATGATGGATTGGATGTTACAAGGCAAGATGGGAACAAACAGACTGAGTCACCAAGACAGAGCGGTAACTGAAATTTTCAGTGGATCAGATTATTGACCTCTTGTCCCTTCGGCAAAAGTACAATATGAGAATTACTGGGTAAATGCCCTCCCTTGAAAGGAAGAGCACTCAAAGGAGATGTGAGGGAACACCAGAGATGGAACATAAAGACGACTATGAATTCACAAGATGTTGCACCAGATGTTCTGAGTGATTAGAAATAAGCAGCAGCTGAGAAAGTGAGTGGAATCCTGAGATTTTGTTAAAGAAGTCGTGAGAGACCGGTGGAGAAGTTCAGACTGAATAAAAAGGATAATAGACAAATGGTGGGGAAAGGAGGAACGATTCGTAAGATATTACCACTAATTGTAGAACTGAACTATGGGTCTTGATGAAAACAACTTGTTTTGGCCTATCGGAAAACATAATAATCTGGCACTCCTCTCTTTCAAAGAGAGTGTAAGATCTCAAAACAGATAAGATTTTCAGCAGACTAAAAATCTAGTAGGCTCCAAGATCCTGTTCCCTGTTTTTTAAGTTATGAGTTCATGAGTCTTGTCCTTGTTGACATTTGTTCCTGAGAAACATGCTAAAATACTCCCAGTGAAAGAAAATATTTTGAAACCAGCAAATGGAACTGCCATAAACTAATATTAAAGTACCAAGAACCAAAGGTGGGGACTTAAGATTGAGTGTCAAAATGTGAGGAATGTAAATACTAGGAATATATCAAATTTTTCATTAATTTATTCCAAGTTTCAGGTAATTTTTCATCTCAGATTTGATTTTGAAGTTCCCTATTCTCACACTACAGCATTTTCATTTATATCTCTGTATCAAATATCCCTGTAGGAATGCAGCACCAAAACCCACTTGTTTACATTGTTCTGCCTTTATTTTGCACATATTTCATGACGTATTTTTCCCTTGCTAAAACAAGAAAATTGCTGAAATGAAAACTTGCTTATCTACTAAATCAACATCTTGAAAGTTTTAGGTGGCAAAGTCTGCAGATAGCAGGCTAAAGCCAAGTCAACATTTTCCTACATTACCTCAAAAACTTTTATGCTTCCTTTTCTGTCAAAGATCTTACAAGATCTCTGTACTTGCCTGTCAAACAGAAGCTGTGCAGCTGTAAGTAAAATGATAATTGGAAAGATAATGTTAGTGGTATTCAGGCATCTCTCTCAAAGCAGCTTAGTCATATGCTGTATGGAATAAAAACAGGATTGGCTGAGTAAGGGAATTTACTGTTTCCCAGGAAAGGAAATTGCCTGCAACACATCTGGCAAAACGTTCTAAATGTTTAGTTTTGACAAAATATACATTTCAGCTCTTCTTATAAGGTGAGTTCTGTAGAGTGGGTATCTTCTTTCTAAAAAGGGAAAGATCTAATTTGTACTTTAAATATACCAAGACACTATTTGCTATTTTATGTCACATACTATATACACTCAGCTATAAAGCAAGCAGGAAATCACAGACTAAGCAGCTATGTTTCAGTGTGCAGAATAAACGTATCATGAATGCAAATACGCCACTCCATATCGACAGCAGAAATAAAAGATGAAAAGAACAGTGACCATGAAAAAAACACTGAGAGGAAGCAACTGGTCTGAATTATAACTTTTTACTCAGTTTCATAGTGGCATATGTAAGATTCCATGCCAAATTATTTAAATTCCTTCCTACTTCAACATGTCTAACAATGAGATGTTCCTTCTCATAATTGACGGGAGACAGATCTTCTGTCATTCAGCTTTTCTGGAATAAGCCCTGCCCTGCAAGCAGACTTGTTATTATGCCTCTGAGGCTCAGTAAAAAGGCTGTATTCAGGCATCTTCCTTCCTCCTCCTCAGTTTTCAAGGACAAAAATGTATTTAACTTGCCTTACTTTTCACACTAGTTTTCTAAATTTAGCTGTTGCTACTTTCTTTCCCCTTGAACTCTGACTGTCTTTGACTCCCTGGGGAGGCAGAGAAGACCACTTCCTCCTCCACAGCTGGGAAAGCTGCTCCCAAAGGGATAGAAAGGGTGAAGGATCACAGTCAAATGCTCCAAAAGATGCACCAAATACAGCACTATCCTGTAGCGAAGGGTTAAAGGGATGTATATTTATTTTGTTGGCAAGGTGAATGCTCACTGACTTTCCTGGGCAGTGGGAAAGAGCACTTCATTAAAGCAATATGAGTCCATTGGACCCAGACGGGGAAACAGCAAAATCTTCCCTCAGTTACGTATGTGTGCTGGGGGTTGTATTCCAGCTATTGCCCTTACAGCTTGGAAGTATCAAGGAGAAGTTGGGGAAAACATTACCATGGTCAACCTCAGGGTGCTACTCCAAGAGCTAGATGAGAAGCACCGCAGAACCAACTGGTGGTGCCTGCTGTGCTGGTAAGGGTCTTCTGTTAGTAATTTGTTGTCACTTCCCAGAATAACACCTGCACTTTCCATACCTTTTCCCTGAACTGCTGATACCTGTCATAGCAACTGGCTATTCATTCATTTATTCATTCATTCATTCAAAAAAAACCCAAACAAAAACCCCACAAAAAACCAAACCCAGCCAAAAAACCAGTAAAAGGTGAATTAGTTTCTCTTTCCAGTATTCATACAACCACAGTTCTCCCTAGTGGAGGCCCAAGATACAGCAAGCCTTGTTAGGCAGCCTCCAAGTTCAGTTTTGTTCCTGGCTCCATTACGGCTCAAGGGCCTCCTGGGGTCATGCATCAGCCTTTCCTACAGGAAAACAGGCTCCAGTTCAAACCTTTAGAGACACTCCAGCATCTCCTCAAAAAACCAGCCAAACTGAGCTGCCAGATTACATTGGTGACCTGACTCACCAGTGTGGCACACAGATGGCAAGCTTCATAGCAATTCAAAACCTATTGATTTGATCAAGCCTCTCGTGAAGATCCTGTCTAATGAATTCTCACCACTCCCTTAGATCTTGCCTTTTCTATGTGTACAGTCCCTTGAGTAGAGGTCTAATAATTAAAAAGAAAACTTCTAAAAGACTACACTGGTCAGTCTCATCTTTACCTTTAATATCTAACTAAAGGATTAAAAAAATCCATGAAAATATAATCAGAAAAAAATAAGATTATCCTCCAGTTCTTCTTCATTAGGAGACAGATACTTTCAGGGCTGGAGCAATCTTATTTTCAGCACCACTCTACTGAGAGCCCTATATTTTTTTTGCTAGCTGTGAGAGGAGAAGAAAGCAGGGGACAGACCAGTTTAAGGATGAGTACAAGTCATAATTAGAAATTCTCATTTAACCTAGCAAATTAATTAAAAATACTCAAATAACAGAAAAAAAAAAGAATAAGAATTTGAATGTCTGGTTAGATACCTAGAAATGCTTACCACAGTCTAGCATACGAATCTAATCCTACAGGCTCTCTTTGTTGGGTAATAGTAGGTTTCTCAACTACCTTGCAAAAAGCCTGTTACTGACATGGAATGAAACATTCTTTCAAAGACTTCAATATGTTGAAAAGTAGAAATCAGTACACAAAAAACTTTCGAAACTTCATTAACAATGCACATAGCTGTCACATTGATGTGCTTTGCTATTGCAATGCAAAGTTGAAGGGATGGATGTATATGCTAAACCCTCCAAATATGTACATTTTGTAGAAAATAACCTAGACTGTATCCCAAGTTCCAAACACATTCCTATATTTCCTCTGACTGGAAGGATGAACAATGGCAGACAAATACTCCATGGGAAAAAAAATGTGACAAATTGGTTCCACAGGTCACAGTCTAAGTATAGTTAGAACCTTTCTGGAAGTCTCCAGAATTGAATCCTAGAGATTATCCTTTCCAGAAGTAACTACGTAGTACGTAAAGAAATCCCAACAGCTTCCAACAATGTGAGGCATGCATTTTAGCTGCTGCAACTATTTTTGACAACCCCTGAACACAACTTCCATGACTGAAAAAGTAAAAGACGCATTAATACACTATATAGCACGCTGTGTAAGAAAGTCTGTCCTAAGAGAACCTGAGGCAAGCTGGGACTTTCCTCATCTAAGAGAAACTTTGGTCTGTAATTCATGGTAGTTTGACTAGCATGGCATTGCCTTTGTTTATTTCAATTAAGAGAAATCTATAGCTTCCAGATCCAGATCTAGCAAAACTCTCAGGCAGTTTGTCTTCAGGAATCAGTATCCTATCGTGCTGGTTTCAAGAAGACATTTTCTAAAACAGAGCAGGAAACTTCTCCAAAATTTCAGTGGAATCAACTCTTTCCCAGGGTTTGGCAAGTTGGTTAGTAATTTTCTGCGTTTTCAAGATCACTGATCATTTCAGAGAACATGGGAGTGGGAAGTAGGGGCAAGCTCCTTTTTACTCCTGCGTATACATTTCAAATGCTTACTTGATTAGATTTTTCCCTCACCTTTTACAGGCATTTCCCACTTCCAAGGGCACGGAATTGGGCAAGTGAGAGCTGATGGGGTAACTGCTATTGCACCCTGCCGCTTCCTGAGGCATGCCTTGCTGCCGCTGTGTCCGGGGAGTTATTCAGTCAGTCCCAGCTGACTTGTGATTTGCAACTCTTGCTAATGTTAGCACTTCCAGAGTTAGCCATTTAATACAGACAAAAAGCCTTAAAAAAAAAAAAAAAAAGCAAAAAGGTAGGGAACGCTTAACTCTCGAAAGACATGCCTAAAAATGAGTGTTCTTCTCAGGGATTCGGTAAAATACAAAGTCTGCGTTCAACTGAAACCTTTTAATTAAAGCCCCCCTCTCGTTCTCATTGCAGGACGTGCCCGAGCCTGCTTTTGCATGCTCAGGACAGTGTCTTTCTCTGTAATTGCACAGTGCATTAAACACAAACGAAATCCCCTCTTGGTCCAGCGCATTTAAAAAAAGAAAAAAAAAATCTTTAAGGAGTACAAACAAGCCCAGGAACTTTTTCTTTCTTTTTCCCCTTGGCCAGCGTTTAAAAATGATTACCACCACAAACAATTTACAAGCATAGTTGGAAGCTATCGGAACTGATCGCTCTGTCTAGGAAATTCTTCAGGAGAGCCGGGCTGCAGGAATTCGCGGGGGTCCTCTCGCTGCCGGCTCCTCCCCGAGGTTTCCCCTCGCTCCGCGCCGCTCCGCGCCCGGGCCCGCGCTTTGCCCGCCCGCCCCCCCGCCCCCGCCGCGGGAAGGCGCTGGCGAAGCCGGGAGGGAGGAGCAGCTCCGCTCCACATGTCTGCCCGCTCTTATCACCTTATCATATAAGGGAAGGGAAGCGATCGGCTCGGGAGCGCCGAGGCCGTGCGGTCCGGCGGCGGGCGCGGAGCAGAGCGCCTCGGGGCTGGCGGGGCGGGGCCGGCCCGCAGCTGCCGGGAGCGGCTGCTGCCTTCCCCGCCTGACAGCTCGGGGCACGGCGGCCGGGGCGAGGACGGCACGCCGCCAGCTCGCCGCGGGGACGGCAGCGAAGCCCGGGGCCGGGAACAGGGGGGCTGGCGCCGCGGCACCCCAGGCTCGCTGGGGCACCGCAGGAATTAAAATGCAGCTGACTGCTTGCTTCTTTTTGGGCTGCAGCGTTCTCTTAGCTGCAGGATACAACTCCTTTAGTAAGAGCGTGGAGACGATAGGCAAGAAGCAGTACCAGGTTCAGCACGGGTCATGCAGCTACACCTTCCTCCTGCCCGAGACGGACAACTGCCGCTCTGCCACGTCCTACGTGTCCAACGCCGTGCAAAGGGATGCGCCTTTAGATTATGACGATTCAGTTCAGAGACTGCAACTACTCGAAAACATCATGGAAAACAACACTCAGTGGCTAATGAAGGTAGGATAATACCATTTCTATTCTAAACCTCTTGGTCGCAGCATCCCGTTATCCCTGTCATGGTGGGTTGTGTTTTTTTTTTTCCTTCTGACAGTTTCTAAATTCGCAAAATGCATCATCTGAACTAAACTTCGGTATCACCTTTCAATCAAAAAGTTGGTTTGGAGTCTGAGAACAGCGTTTTACTGCCTAGAAAGGAACGGAGAGCTGCACTGTTGTGCAGGGCTCGTGCTTTAACGTTTGTCATTACATTTGAGTTGCTTGGGCAAATAGTAATTACATGCGCAAGCAGACTGCGACCGTGTCTGAAATTTCTGACATGGAAGAACCAGCTCCTAATTCGTACTTAACTGACAGAGGCTATTGCATCCCTGTTTAAAGAATATAGAATGTACCTTTATCCAAGACATGTTGGAAAAAATGTTACTTGAAACATGACTTCAAAACTGGCAGGCAGAAAGTAACTTATTAAGACCCACTGATCAAGAACGGTAATTCTAAGCAGGGGCTGCAAGTCTGACGTGCAGTGAAATTAGCATAGTGAAGTGACAGAGTTTCAAAAAAGTTCACTAGCGGATATCCTTTGCATCCTGTAACATTTCCATTCAAATATACGCTATTCAAGGGAAAAATATTCTGGAAAAGGTGTTGCAGATGCCACATAGCTTCCTGTAAATGCAACTCCATTGTAACTAAGGGAAAATGACATGTTTATTGCTAAGGTGGCAATATTTGTAAAATTATACCTGAAACAACAGGAAAAAGTGTGTACTGCATAGGTTCTTATTGTTACTGGAGAATGAGCCTGATCACTATTCCACATTTTCATAGCAACTCATTTGATTCTCAATGCTATACAGTTCAACAGACTTTGATTTAATAAAACTTTGTCACTGGTACCCGAAAGAGTGTGATAGTGTAGTTTAACTGCATACTAAGTTTCTGAGTGTTTGTGTCTCAAACCAAGATGCCAGTCTTCTAAGCGATAAATATTTTGCGGACTTAACTGAGCAGTTGACACAGTATCTCCAAGTAAGTGTTCAAGTGATGTCGTAAGAGTTTTTTTCATAAGAAATGAAATATTTGTTGTGAATGGAGAGAATTCACAATTGTCTGCAATGAATAGGCAAATCTTCTTTCTAAGCCTACATGACTATAAAACAATTTTGCATTCAGGTTTACTTCTCCCATCAGTTACAAAGTCACAGAAGTAGCGTGCTATAATCGAAGGAACCTGCTAGCGAATTTGTGTGTGTAAGAAAGAAAAGTCACACTTCAAAGCAGAAAGCACAGCATTTTCATCTACCTGAAAATGAACCTTGGAGGTTAAATCCAAAATGCTTACACTTGAAGGCTGCAATGTGGGCCTCCGAAGCCTGTCTTTATGGGTTTAGGATGCTTAATTTAGGCACCCAAATAATGTCAGTTCAGTAGCTCTTCATTTTTTAATCTCGCAGGCAAACATACTTCCCTCCACATACTTACCTTTCTACTTACTAATTTACAATGCTCACTATTGTAATGGAAAAGCCAACATTAACAGATGTACAATGCAGGATGAAAAACACACGAAGTAAAGCAGTCTAATCTCCCCAGCTGCTAAGCAATTTCCTAACATAAATAGTAAAATCACACACCTGACTCCAGTGCTAAATGCCACTTAAGTAGGCAAACACAGTATCATAAGTGGCATCAGGTAAACAGAAACCAGTAAGCAAATTCCAGCATCCTTATTTAGTAAAAACTATGCTTTTTCCTGTCAGTCCCTGGGAAATCAGTTATAAGAGGAATAGGATAAGTGTATCTAACCCATTCTTTGAGGGATCAAAAGGCAGATTTTCTGTTTTACAAGACAGAGAAATGTTCCTTTTATTTGAGGAAAGCTTTCAAAATAAGATGCTTTAGAATAGCCTGATTTTTTTCTAGCTGTTCTGCAGCTAAACATCCTGTAAAATAACTGCTGTTTGCCTTTTTCACTGTTTTAACACCTGCTTTTTATGTCATCTGTTTTGTTCACAAAGAGACTCCAACAAAAGTAGCTTTTCCTCAGATTTGCTTTGCTAGAGACACCTGGTTTGCAAGTAAAGATGAAAAGCAAACAATAACCTTTAAAGTTGCTTCCAGAGTTTACTTGCTGTTTTTTTAAGGTCACTAATACACATTCCTAGGTTCATATTTCAACTTAGAAAAATACAATACTGGATTAATCAAGGCATGGCAAAAAAAAAAAATAATTCTTCACTTAGTTTTTATATTGTATTGAAAATGTAATATAAGACTGGTTTTAAAAATAACCTGACATTAACTCCTCAGCAATTGCATAAAAAACTGCTTTAGGTCTTGCTTTTTTACAAGTTATTTTTGCTCATTTAAGAGGCAGCACCTTGTTTTGTTTTGAAGTTGTAAAAAAAAAACAAAACCAAAAAAAACCACATTGCAAACTTTTAGTGTGAATTAACCTTTAAACATTGTTCCTGAAGTATTGCACATCCCAAAACATTTTTTACACTCCTCCCCCCCTCCTGCCTTTAATCCATCAACTAAAGGAAACATTCTGTTTCTGAATGAACACTAGGTTGCATGAATGGAACAGCCTGGGAAGTGTGCACTTCGTCTGGTTAATGGACAAACACAATGGGAAGAAAATGAGTTACGTAGGTCCAGGTTCTTTTCGGATCTGCCCCTACATAGGGAGCAGAAGATTTTGCTCTACAATTACTACAAATTTCTGCTTCATGAAAACACTTTTTTTTTTTGTCTGAACTGTATTAATGCCTTATGCCACTGCTGTACAAACCATACATAAAACTGGAATGTCTTTTCAAAATTAGATTATGTTTAAGCGTTCAGATGACATGCTGGAACTATTCCACCTAATCCAGTGGTTAGCAGTAAGCCAGTAAGCGATGCTGTAGAGCAAAGGCCAAAAAACCCTAGATCAACTGTGCAGCAATATACCTGCAATGAACTTTCATTCTTTGACTTTCCTTACCCTGGGACCAATTTGTATATTGACGTGTAAGATTTTTTTTAGTGTGCGTGTGCGCAGGGAGAACAAACCTCTCAATAATAAGTTTTTCTATTAATTTGAGAGGCTAGCAGATTGGTAGACAGCTGAGGTACAAGACTGGAAGTTTTGAATGTAGACATGCATATTGGCTATTATACTTAGGAGTTTTTTAACATAAAACCAACCTCAGATATTCCTAGAAGAGAGGCAATTCCCTTAAGTTCCACAATCTCTATCTGAATTAATGGCAGCTTTATGATTTGGATCATGGCATTTCTTCTCAAGGAACTGCATTTATGTCAGGTATTAAGACACTGAAATAACTGAATGCTAACTTGAATTTACTTCTCGGTGCACAAACTAGATCCTATGACTCAGGAGATACGACTGTTCAAAGCAATAATGTAAAAGAAACGGGTCACACTTTCTTAGTCTTTCCTGTTACAAACATTTGAAAACAATGTATGATCAAATTTATTATAGCATATGGAATTTAGGTGATTTATTTGTAGTTTATCAGCAGATCAAAAGACTAGAAAATAAAAGTCTGTGCCAGGCACCAACATTTAAGCCTAAGACCAGAACTTCATCCTGAACCATACCAGCAGATGGGGAGGGGGATGCTTTGAGGACAGAGATGCAGCATCTTTGGATACTCTGAACTGAGATCTATTTTTCCTTGTCATATTATCCTGGAAGCTAAAAACCCTTTTTCAGTTTGAAATGTATTTCTTCTCTAAGCACAACAAAATCAGATGCTTTAAGATGTACGGGAATGAATGCTTATAATTTTTGATGAGTAACTACCAAGGGAAAGTTGTAATTATTGTCGTACTTGTACTGAACTCCACATCTCAAATACAAAAAGATATTCTGACATGCCGTCATCCAAAAACATCTGCACACAATGGACAAGGACAAATATATTGTACAGTGCTGGATTTTGAAGTACGCAAGAGATGATTCTGACTCTGAATCAAGAGCTGCATTCCTTTCTTAAGTAATGCATCTGTTTTCACTTATTGTGAAAAGTGCTTGTTTCTGTCTATCAGCTATGTATTTGCTAAGCAAAAGAGTACTGGCGGGATCCAAAAGAAAATGCTTTTTTACTTTCAGATTAGCACATGTTATCAGATAAAGTTTCCGTGCTAATTTAAAAGATCTGACTATGCAGTTGATTGTTGTAGCTCCTGTAGGTAAATTTCTGTGAAAGGATTTGAAATGACACTTTTGCATGTGTTTACAAACTATGTTGTAAAGACTATTTCTGCATCATTCCACAAATACCAAATTGGTGATACAGGTATGAAATTGTACAAAATCAACAAAGAGGACTAGAGATTTTCTTGTACAGATCTACATGACAAAACTGAAGTTGAGAGCTCACCATCTTCAAGACGTTACCAGTAAAATATGTGATAAGAGGCTGGTTTTACTGAACCAGTCTCTTACTAGCATTCAAGATATATTTTAATGTACTTTGTTTGTTATTAATATGATCATAAACTTAGCATCTTTGACTGGTCCAAACAGCAAATTGGGAGACTTTCTCCATTAATTAATGAATGACATTAAGTGCTTTATTTTTCTTCTTTTTTCTCTTTCTTCAAGGGCACATATAGGAAATGAGCCTGGAGATGCTTGAGTTGACAGTTTCCAGTCCTTTTAACATACAAAACTTAACAGTATAACTTTTAGAATAACTTAGAAACTTTTGCAGAGAGACTGAGGTTCAGAATGGTGTTTCTTTTACAGCAAATCATCTTGTCACCGCTCCTTTTCTGTTGTTAATGATGAACAAATTCAACAATGTGCATCTGCCCATAATTTACCAAGGGAAACAACTGATATAATTTGCTTGATTCCTAATCATAAGAAAGAAGCTATCACATGTGTAGTGCTTAGAACAGAATTTTGCCCAGAAGACACAGATACCCATTTCTAACCTTCAACATATGACATCTAGTCTCTTCAGTGACTGTTTTACACTGTCCTTTTCATACTACAGTATTTGTGGTTTTGAAAGTATACTGCATTATACATTACTTGACTTACAGTACTTCTTACAGTAAACCAAGGCAGCTTAGTAAACCACTATTTATTTAATAACCTTTTACATACTTTAATGGAAGAACATCCTGTTGCATCTGTTATTTCATGGGATTTTATATAGATTTGGCTGAAAGCCAGGATGGGGGCAAAGTAAGACTGTCTTCCTCCACCATTACCATTATTATAGGGCTAGACATGCAAAATGCTGCCAACTGATTTAGAAGACCTTAGATTAGGGTCTACAACAGAGAGGTGCCACTCTCGGATCCTTCTCTGGAGCTTAGCAAACCCAGAGTTTCATCAGATGACTCAGTCTATCTTAATTAGCTCCCTAGAGTAAGTTCAGTCTGTGTCCTTAGCCTGGAAGAGAGAGAAATAGAGGAATGGAAAACTTAAAGGAAATCCCCCTTGAAGTGGCAGATTTATCAGCATTGCTGAAAAAGTTGCAAAAGCTAGCATGCTGCACGGCCCTCATCCTGGCATACTACTTTGGCACTAAAGTTTGTAAGCCTCAGAATCAAGAGACGATAGGTAGAAAGTAGAAATGTGGACTAGGCTGCAAATGTGATGCGAATATATAGATAAACATTACGCTTCCCACTTGTTAAAGCAGCTTCGATACAGGGGTCAAATCAGGACTGATGGCCTTTCCATAGAGTTTGGTGTCTCACCATTCCCACGTGCCGACAGAATCACAGAATGGTTTGGGTTGGAAGGGACCTTCAAAGATCATCAAGTCCAATCCCCCTACTGTGGGCAGGGACATCTTCCACTAGATCAGGATGCTCAAAGCCCTGTCCAACCTGACCTTAAATGCTTTCAATGATGGGGCATCCACAACTTCCCTGGGCAACCTATTCCAGCGCCTCATCACCCTTATCATAAAAAAAAATTCTTCCTGGAACAGAAGATGGAAGTTGTACTTCAGAGAAAAAAGATTCTGGCATCTAGTTAGCTATAAGATACTGACGGGACCCTTAAGGATACCGGTACAGACTGCTGAAGGGAAAATGGGAGAAGATGTCTCTTGAATAAAAAAAATGTTTCACATATGTACTAGTATATGAAACAAGGATGTCACACACAGAAAATATTTTGGCAGTCCAAATGTTCTCACTAGGAAATCTCTCACAGGTAATAACAGCTAAACCACTGAGAAAACAATTTGTCAGTGGACCGTAAGTATCAATGTAACCTTCAAGAAAAGGAGAGTATCTATGGCCCTTAATAAGAAGTTTCAGAAACAAGGAAAGGCAATTTTATCTGCCATTTTATTCTTTGAATTTCTCAGACTAGCCCAATATAAATTACAGGTGAAAAAATAATAGGAACATCAGATAATTCCATAGGGCTAAGCATCGGGGGGGGGAAAAAAAAGGTAATTTAATACTTAGAAATGCCTTAGAGATACGGCACATTCCACAGTGGAACAAATTAAACCAGTAACCTCACTCACACACACACACAAAGTTAAAAAGTGCTTTACAACTGGAAATACTGTGATCATTTCATTTCCTTTAACAGACACATCTCTAGGAAATGCAGGATAGGAAAAAAGAATTGTATTTATTCTCTAATGAGAAAAAATGAAATACTGTTTGGTGAACCTAAAGTCTATTCCAAGTAAACAAAGCTCAGAGGAAATATTAAAGAATTCTTCAGGTTACAAAATCCAGATCCGTGTTTTGTATAAAAAACCCCCCACACCTAAATAGTTCTGCAAACACTCACTGTATCAGTCTTCAAGCTGCCTAGGAAAATACATTATTACTCCTTAAGTGCCTTTTTTAAAAAAAATGCTTACTACATTCCAAATAATTATTGTAAATCCTATTAGTTTTTATCTGTTTGTGGAACAGGTAAACCCTAAAATTAAGATGTTGTTTACAAAGCTCAGCAAACGTGTCCTGTAATTTTTATGATTAGGAGGTATCTGTTGTCATTCCAACTTCCAGCACATTATGGCTTAGTCTGGACAGAGAGAGGGAAGCTACAGGAACTTTTTGGCTGTCTTTATACTGCCCATTCAAAGCTTTATCAGTTTATCTAATAATCTTCCAGGAGCCTACTGAGGTCATTACAAGGTCTTACTGCTAAGAAGAGAAGGCTAATAGAATACTCTCTGTTAACTTCTCTCACTGTTAGTAAAAGTATGGATGGAAATCTAGCAGTCTTCACAGAGCCCCATGACTCACAAAAGCTGTAAGGAGTGAAACATTTCCCTCTCTAGACAAGCGAATACTTGAGAATTCTTAGATGACAGCAACTTGCTTTCCAATTCATCTGTCTCTAGAGATTCCTGTTAAACCCAAGCGGCATATAGTGTCCTAACTTTGCTCAAACTCCCTTTAACACTGCAGGAAAAAAAAAAAAAAATCTGTTCAGTTTTGTGTTTGTATTCAGGTCTCAAGCATCATGACAGAGCTTAAAAAAAAATGAAGAAACTGTACAGTGTACCTATATCTTCCAGGGAACAACATATCAACTTTCTATCATTGATTTTGGTCAGGGATTAAAATGAGTGTGTCGTGGTAACACAGCTGAGAGCTTAACAGACTGTTTTGTTGAACAGGTAGCTACGATATCTTATTATTTAAGTTTCCGAAAGTGGGGAAAAAAAGCCTTGCTTGATACATTACAGCTCTCTCAGTGTTAGCAACTGAAATTCTTTAAGAGGCATTCAGTTTTTAGACTCTGTAGTAACTTTTAATAATGTAATTATCAAGAAATTGAAAATAGCTACGTGCATTTCAAAAGCTGTGCTAAAGCACACAGGTGGAGCAGAGTAATTCAGGATAAAGTCAAACCCAGCATATTAGAGCATTCTGGTGTGGTACAGCATAACCAGCCACACAACTGTCATCATTTGAGCTACTTCAGAAGGAAAGTTTTAGTATGCTTTTTGGATCAAGTGTTTGTCAAAACCACATGAAAACACCCTAGGCAAACGTTTGATCTTTAGTTATCACTCCACTTAGTAGAACTTTTTCACAAGGAGAAAAGCTAAAAGTTCTCATCTTTGGAGAAAGAAAAATTGTATCCATTTAAAAATGGTAGGATCTTCTTCAAATGTCTAGTATAAAAAATGACTGAGCAGCGTATTTAGCCCCGTCCAAAGAACAGCTTTGCAGACCTGTTCATTCTCACGCTGCAAGCATTTAAGAGTCATTCACCTCACGTACTCATGATATCAGCTTCATCGCTATGCTTGTTTTTTGGGTCAGGCCTGCACCTGATGTGTGTGATCCTGGAAGGAAAAAGCCTCTTTTGTTCCATTCTGTCAGGGTGTGGGAATGGGGAGACACCCAGCTCAGTGGAAACGACATTTCCTGGGCAATAGCCATGGCCCTTACCCCACCAGCAGCTCCCCTACATCTGATATGACGTCAGTGTACCGGAGGCCTGCCTTTCGTCGTATGACCTAATGTATAGTTTTACACTGAGGTATTTAAGCCAAGAGGTTTAATTTTGATAGTTGGCACCTAAGAACAATTTTCTCTTCCTCCAAAGAACTTGTAGAGATCATACTAAGACACTTCATATACTTCCTTTAGGTCTTTTCCTTTGAACTACAACATTATGTTCTGTACAACAATTTTCTCCCCAATTTCCATTTTCAAGGTGTAAACACCTGCAAAGGAGTAGTTCACACAGCTTCAAAGTGAAATATAAACCAGCTCCTTAAGGAGAATGTGCCAGTCAGTCACGAAGCAGTAGCCTCATTTTTCCACAGTATCGGCTGTCAACTGACAATCTCAGCTGTGCACTGACAATCTCAGCTGTGCAAAAAGTCAACATCCAAACATCAGAAAAGCTGCACATCAAGACTGAAATACATGTAGCAAAGGAAAACACGTTTGCCGTACTTTCCTACTGCATTAACAAATATCCTGTGCATTCAGACAGTTCAATACTCAAGAAAATTCCCTTGTGAAGACTTAATGAAACAATTTCCATGTTTTTGCTTTTCTTTTCAGAAAGATTTTCCATAAATAGGGTAATTCAACTATTCAAAGGGAACACCAACTTCCAGTTTCTTAATACAACTTTTAAAAAAATGGATAAAGTAGGCAAAAGACAGCTTGAGTGAATGAGTAAAACCAGACAAAATCTTGTATTTTTCTGCTTCTAAGGAATTGATTTAAATTAAACTAAACTTCTTTGCGTGAGTCTGAGCTCTGACCATATTAACTATCCCTGTGTTTTTCACTTATGTCAAATTTCCATCCTGATGCCAGATTTTCTGTCAGATATAATGATTGCCTATAAAGTAACAGTAAATTAAAAAACCCTGTTGTAACTGCTACTGGAGCTTTACTGGGAATGTTTTCTGAAAACTACTCTGACATGATGAAACAAAGTTCAAATAACTAGAAGGTAAACCCCAAGACTAATAACGAAACCCTTAGAAAGAGTATAAACTGCAACAAATATAAACAATCTGACCCTGTTGAAATCTTACCATGTACAAGCAAGGATTCTGACAACTACAGTTCACCAGCTATGGAAGAAAGTTTAAATATAGTTAATAATACCCTAATTTTTTCCCCTGACACATAAGTTTATTTGACTTGCATCTAGAGAAAACTTACCCATGTCTTGAGTTCAGCTTCTTTGTTATGGTAAACTTTATTATTTTAAAAAGGCTCTGAGGACAGCATACAAAAACCTAGCTCTGCTCTAAGCAAGTAGAAAAATTCCCACTGACTTCTTAGTGAAACTGAGATTTCATCTGATGGATCTCAAAACTCATTTGACTCAAGAGGTGGAACTTCTTTTTTTAAACTATTTGAAGTTGATAATGGAGTAAACCAGTAAATCAGACATGTGCTTTAAGGCTTACTTCATGGTGACTACCTCTAACTAGTAAGGATGCTATTGGAATAGAAAAAAAGTGTGATAATCTCAATCACAAGGAAATATACATTTGCCCTTTCTTGTCCTTCTCAGGTCCATGTGGGAGTAACATTTCCCAAGAACCTCATCCAGTCAAGTCCTTTGCACTCACCATTTTCCTCAGTGAATTTCCTTCCAGCTTCACAATTTTTTTTAACCTTCAAGCCAACCAGACAACTCCTTCCCTCTGCTGGCTATAAGATCAGTCTTCCAGGCCCCTTTTGCAGCTCATTGCTGTTATGAATTCCTATCCCTGACACATCCATTTTAAAAATTCTGCTCACACAGATTCAGTTCCCTTTTTTTTCCTTCTTCTTTCCCTTTGTTAAGACCATTCAGCTTCCTGGCTGTCCAGTCTGAACTCCCTTTTCTCTGTGTGCTTGGCCATTCAGGATTCTCAGTTCTGGATTATTTTGTCCTCATTGTTAAATTCCTTTTTAACCCCCACCTACATGCATACCCTCCTGGGTATTAAGACAGCTTCTTTTTCTGGATAGCTGCATGGGTATCAATGACATTGTACTTTCTCCATTGCTAGACGTGGTTACTCACCTTGAGAGCAGTCTTGCATCCAAATGAGTCTCTTGAAACTGCATTTAAAAGTCTCCCCTCTTCATTGGCCCATCCCATCAGATCTTGAAAGAAAGGGACAGTTTCCTCCCATAAAATACCCATCCTGTAGTGCACAGCTTTAGTTTTCAGCCATTTTTGCTGAGATTTCCTCCTATTATATTTGTTCGTTTTGAGAGGATCTGGCTCCAGTTTCTGGTCTTTAAAGAAGGGCACCAACTGGCAGCTGCTTTCAGGAGCACTGACTGGAACTCAGCTTGAAAGGTGCCTTTCCATCACTGCCTGAGTGCTCTGGGGGCACCAGAGACAAAGAGGAACTTTTGGAAGCAATGGATGCAAAGACTTTTCTTCTTGGTTCTGTTCCAACAAACTACACTGACTGCTTTTAGATGGATAGTCCTAGCTATTGAGGCAACAAATTTATTTTTTATCAGGATGACTTTTTTTTTTTTCTGCATCACACACTACATTTTGTTTCTGCAATATGCTGCCTATACATGCCGATCTTATTTCCAAATATTTGTGTTTGTCCACTCTTAACACAGCAGCTTCCTGCTTTATCTTTCAAGCATGGAATTCCTCAGAAGCTTTTGCTTTAAAGGCCCTTAACTGTGCTAATGGAACAGGAAAGGGAAATAAATAAGTGGCATTTGACAAGAACACATCGAGAAGTTCATTTTTTTTGACTAAGCAGAGGTGACCACCTGAGCTTCCCTTACTTAAAGCAGCACTTAGTGCTTTCTGTAGTCACAGTCAAGTCCATTTTGGTTTTGGGGTCCTGCTTCCCCCACCCAGTGTTTCGGAAACCTCAGGGAAATTCTCATGACAGGTCTGGTCTGGCAAGTGAGGAATTTTCAGACTGGTGATGAAAATGGAGCAGCTTTTCAGACACACCACCTCCCCTGTCCGTCTAGCTTATTAGCAATGGAAACAGTGAAGAGAAAGATGAAGCATGTCTTAAAAAAAGAACTACAGCACTTAAGAGGAAATTACTTTTTTTTTTTTTTTTTCAGATGTACAGGAAAATCAGTGTGTGAATTCTTAGTAGAGAAATTCAGTGCTTCAAAACTGAAATGAGCAGCTGACATGTACTGTCTCAAAGTCTTGAGCATGCAAAAATTGGCAGCCCTTCAGCTCAAATGACTGGTTGTCTCTTGGTAGCATCATCATTGAGGCTTCTTCTTCAAGAAAAACAATATTTTATAAAAGCTCCATAAACTATATTTAGAAGCCAGTACGTTACAAAGTTTAAGAACTATTCAATATGCTTTCAGTTTCCTTTATCTGTGAGGTTTAAAAAAGAACCTAATGATTTTTCATGCTGAAAGATGCTCTGTGAACACAGCTTTGAAAGAGGAGACACCCAGTTTTATAGCTTACAAAAGGGACTAATTGTGTTCCACAGTTTCCTAACTAGTTTGATCCTTGAACTCCGAATCATTCTTCCTTCTGGTTGGAAGTGGAACACAAGATGACTGCTTCCCTAGAAAGCAATGCTGAGAATGAACTACGAATGCCTAGCTCTTTTTCACTTCCCCAATAACATATTTTGAAAAAAGGAATTTGCTTCATATTTCCTCAAAAAATTGCACTATGATTTGCTCTGCCACATCATGAGTTATTCCGTAAAATAGGCTGTCCTGTTGAAACAGGAGTTCATAAAGAAATTAATTTGATATTAGAATTCAAGGGGAAAAAGATAAATGGTTTTCTATTAAGAAAAGTCTGTGCCAGATACAAATTTGCTAAAAATTTCATAAAGTTTATAAGGCTACATAGCCAATGTCTTTCACAAAAAATGTCTTAAGTACCCCTACCATCAGCTTTTATTTCAGCTGCTGGTTACTCAGTGCAATGGAAAAAATATGCAAATGGTAAAAGGATTACTTTAGATCTGGGATCTTAGCACGTGTTTATTCAAATGTGGGCTTTTTAGGGCAGAATCTCATCTTTATATGAGTCTGGTAGAGTCCTGGTTCACTGATGGTAGCATACAAGTACAAAATATGACTGAAAACATGGAGGCTTGTCTCCAGAAAGTTTGAGTATTCAATTTGTGAAATTATAGCCCAGTGCTATAACCTAGTATTTAAAAATCAAATATCAATTAGCAGTATTTCTTATACTGTTCATAAATAAGAAATCCTAATTTTGAATGTTGGTGGCTTGTTGCACTTAATGAGGAATATTTATATTCATTTCAGTGAATGGCAGAAGCATCATTGGCTTCTTGTCTTCCTGGCTTCAGTGCTACTGAACTTCGGCAAAATGCCATTCATGACTCAGACTATTTATTTATTTATTCTTTATTTTTAGACTAATGGGAACTTTATGAATTCCTTCCCTGATTTCTAAGAGAAATACCACTTAGCTGTGATCTTGAAAAACAGTGATTCAGAATCTTAGATTACTGCCTTAATGCACATCCTTAACTTTTAATGACGATGGTTAATCACCATATAATTAGTTTTAGTTCTGAAGATACTGTTGTTAAATTTTGCTTTTAAATTATTTCCTTACCCATATAGAAACTCAGACCGTTAAAAGATTTGTCAAGGCTACTATTTAGTTTCTAGTAACAACATTTTTTTGAAAACTCAAGAATATTTTTCATTTGCAATTTACATGTCTTAAAAAAATGCACTTCTGTGCACCATATAAAGTATATGCATCACATATACTATAAGGAACCTATGTCATCCTCCAAGTGACAAACCACATGAAAATGCATGCGGAGTTAGGAAAGCAGTAGTGTGGTACGACATGTACAAAACAAGCTCAGTGTCTGGAATCGTGGGAGCTCAACTCTGAAGTAGCCTTTGGGATAGTTTCAGCTCTCAAAGTCTCCTTTTTCTATGCACTCTTTGGATTTTTCTAGGTCATAATTTTGATTGTAGCTTTTGTAGTTAGTTCAAAACATACAGTAGAAGGTATGATCATGCTGTAACACCTTTTAGTATCAGGAACAAAACACTTCCAGTCAAGAACACGGAGTGAAAGTCATTCTTCATAAATATTTGTGCAGACAGCGAAGGCTTTTCATGCATTTAGTTTCATGTTATATTAACGAAATATTTTGTTTTTATTCAAGTACATTATTCCCAATGAAGGGGAGAATTTTTTGCTTCTGCTAGAAAGTATAAATTATAAAAACATAACAGTTTCCTCTAAACGAGGTATAATCAGACATAAGTTGGTAAGCTTTCATCTAGTGCACAAGTGGCATTAACTGAACCATCTCCTGTGTATAATTTACTTTAAAGTCCGTATTTACTATTTTAAGAGTTAGCATTTAAACCTTTAGTATTTTATTACACAATTTTAGCTTGAATATTTTCCAATAAATCACAGCTCACTTTCAGCTAGTATTCATTTATGATGTTACTTTCACCTTTTGTTTGCTGACAGGAAAATGAGATAAGAGAAAAATCTTAGCTGGAGGTCTGGACAGGCAGACATGCTCGATGGGGCATGTAAGAAGCTAATAGCATAGAGACATCTCAAGCATTCCCATATACATTCCCAAAAGATTTTTTTCCCTCCCTTGAGAAACAACAAATAGCCCATAGGGACTTCCTGCCCCAGGAAAAAAAAAAAGCAATTTAAAAAGTCTCTTTTCCAAGCACGATCACTTTTTTCTTCTGCAGTCTACTAATTTTTTCCAAAAATTACAGGCTACTAAAATTGATAACTGACTTAAAAAAACCATTAAAAAAATTATATTATTACAAGCTAATTTAAAATAGCTTAAGGTCTGATTGATGCAATGCCCTTAAAAATGTGTTCCCTTAGGTCTGTCAAGATAAATGGATCTTGGAAGGAATAGTGATTCTTCCATTTTTATTGTAACTTTAAGCAGGAGCAACACTGATAAACTGTGAAAGCAAGTATGAAAAGCTATTTTAAAGCCCACAAAATTGCCTGCAAAATTGAATTTTTACAGTATTTTGTCTTTATAACACCAACACATTGCAGTGATATGGAAATATAAATGTAAGCACACATGGAGAGCCTGGCAATATTGTGCTCCATTCATTACATACATGCATGTTAAGCAGCATGTGTGGTATATATATGTAGGTAAAATGTTTCATATTGCCTATACGAACTGCTGTGATGGAATTGTGTTGTTCACCTATTTAATGACATGGTTTTCTTCTTGTTATAAAGACTACTTTACATTCCACTGTTACCCATGTTCAATAGGATCCAAGTAGTCTTATCCCAAGAATACTTCCCTAGTGTGCAGACTTTAATTATACCACAGAAAAACAATTTAAATATTTAGTATTTTAATTGAAAGTGAGGCCTGTTAAAATAGTCTTTGACAAAACTGTATTTTGTCTTTATGTGCAAAAATGTATCTGTGAATTGGAAATTTAAGGATTCTGTGGCATATATGGATGACCTTCGACAATGTAACAGTTGCACGTTGGCACAGAGTTTGAAAAAAATGTTTCAAATTATGAACTAAATTCTACTTCAGATGATTCATGAGGAAATGAGACGTCACCACAATCCAAAGAACATTGCCACTCTGAAACAAGGCAGACAACTAAGACCAAGCATCCTTGAGTTAAAGATAACTCAAGACATTTGGAGTATGAGAAGTAGGAAGGTCTTGTCTGTACTCTGAAAAAGTATTCAGAAAAAGAACTGATGAGACTCATCAGCGGTTTTCTTATTTTGCCCTGTCAATAAACTAAGCAAAATTGATTAGGGATGCTTAATTTAATTTTCCATCTTCCTCACTTTTATGTATAAACTAAACAACTTGGGGAACAAAATGTCAGGATGATGACGACAGGTGTTGGAAGGGCTGATTAAGTTCCTTTGGTTTAAATTCACAAAGATAAGTTTTGAATAAAGCATAGGACATTTTCAGTAGGGATGCAAGAATGATAACTCAAAAAGCTTTTGACAGCTTAATATAAGTCAAACACTGTAGCTTCAATGCATATTTAAATAATGCCTAGCTGTAAGTATTTGCTAGTTTTTCTACTGGATTGACTCCACTTTTGGAAATTCAAAACAAAAATTAGACAAAAAAGTACTACAGATATGTCACTACAAACAGTACAAATAGTGTTCTCCTCTATCCTTCCAGTTGCAGGGAATGATGAGGGAAGAAACACAAAGAGCCAGCAGGTCAATACCTGGCTCCAAGCCTGGTGTCACCGGCAGAATTTTGTGGTTTTTGATCATGGGCCGGTTTACATGGCACCAGGCCTGCTGGTGGCAGATGGGGTATGCCTGTCTCAAAGGGAAAAGGATGTTTGTGCAGGACTTAGCAGGGCTCATTGAAAGAGCTTTAAACTAGATTTGATGGGGCAAAGGGATAAAACCAGGCTCCCTAGAGATAAGCCTGGGGGTGGCACACCAATGTTTGAGGGATGGTGTGCTACTAGGGTCCTTCGGTCTGCTGTCTCAGTGGAGGTAGGGGACGGAGATCCGTACGTCAGCAAAGATGTGATGGTTATTGATGTGTTAGAAACCATGGAAGTGCCTGAGAATGGTCATGTAGGAACTAGGGCTTCTCTCCCAAAAAGGTGGCGGGATCAATAGCCCAACGGAAGTGCAGCAACAGCAATGTGTGCACCATGGGCAACAAACAGGAGGAGCTGGAAGGCACTGTGCAGCAGGAAAATGGTGATATAGCTGCCATCATGGAAACATGGTGGGATGACTTGCATGACTGGAGCGCTGCAATGGATGGCTATAAACTCTTCAGAAGGGACATGAGAGGAAGGAGAGGCAGTGGGGGTTAGGGAGTGTTTTGACTGTCTAGAGCTCGATGATGGTGACGTTAGGGTCGAGTGTTTATGGGTAAGAATCAGGGGGAAGGCCAACAAGGCAGATAACGTGGTGGGAGTCTGTCTAACCAGGATGAAGAGGCAGAGGAAATATTATAGAAGCAGCTGGGAGAAGTCTCACAATCGCTAGCCCGTGTTCTCATGGGGAACTTCAACTTACCAGATGTCTTCTGGAAATAAAATACAGCAGAGAGGAAACAGTCTAGGAAGTTTCTATGGTTTAGTGGTGGGATGGCAGGGTTAGGTTGATGATCTTAAAGGTCTTTTCCAACCTAAACGATTCTATGATTCCTGGAGTGTGTGGAAGAGAACTTCCTGACACAGCTGGTGAGTGAACCAACTAGGGAAGGCACCCTGCTGGACCTGTTGTTTGCAAACAGAGAAGAACTCGTAGGTGATTTGGTGGTTGGAAGCTGTCTTGGGCATAGTGATCACAAAATGATAAGAATTTTCAATTCTCAGAGAAGGACGGGGGTCAGCAGAACTCCCACCTTGGACTTCTGGAGGGAACACTTTGGCCAGTTTAGGAACATGGCTGACAGAGTCCCTTGGGAGGCAGTCCTGAAGGGCAAAGGAGTCCAGGAAGGCATTCTTCAAGAAGGAAGTCTTAAAGGAGCAGGAGCAGGCCATCCCCATGTGCTGAAAGATGAGCTGGCGGGGAAGTAGACCAGCCTGGCTGAACAGAGAGTTTTGGCTGGAACTCAAGGAAAAAAAGGAGAGTTTATGACCTTTGGAAGAAGGGGACAGGCAACTCAGGAGGACTACAAGGAAGTTGTGAGGTTATACAGGGAGAAAATTAGAAGGGCCAAAGCCGAACTAGAACTTAATCTGGCTAATGCCATAAAAGACAATAAAAGATGTTTCTGTAAATACATTAGCAACAAAAGGAGGGCTAAGGAGAATCTGCATCCTTTATTGCATGAAGGGGGAAACATAGTGACAAAGGATGAGGAAAAGGCTGAGGGAAAATGCCTTCTTTGCCTCAGTCTTTAATAGTAAGACCAGTTGTTCTTTGGATACCCAACCCCTGAGCTGGAAGGGGTGGTGATTAATGGAGTTAAATCCAGTTGGAGACTGCTCACAAGTGATGTTTCCCAGGGCTCAGTGTTGGGGCCAGTTCTGTTTAACATCTTTATCAATGAATTGGACAAGGGGATTGAGTGCACCCTCAGCAAGTTTGCAGATGACACCAAGTTGGGTGGGAGTGTTGATCTGCTTCAGGGTAGGAAGGCTCTAGAGAGGGATCTGGACAGGCTGGCTGGCTGGGCTGAGGCAATTGTATGACGTTCAACAAGGCCAGAAAAGGACCTGGGGGTGTTGGTTGACAGCCGGATGAGCTGGCAGTGTACTCAAGCGGCCAAGAAGGCCAATGGCATCCTGACTTGTATCAGAAACAGTGTGGCCAGCAGGACTAGGAAAGTGATTGTCCCCCTGTGCTTGGCACTGGTGAGGCTGCACCTAGAATAGTGTTCAGTTTGGGGCCCCTCACTACAAGAAAGATATGGAGGTGCTGAAGTACGTCCAAAGAAGGGCAACAAAGCTGGTGAGGGGTCTGGAGCACAAGTCCTATGACGAGCAGCTGAGGGAACTAGGGTTGTTTAGCCTGGAGAAAAGGAGGCTGAGGGAAGACCATATCGCTCTCTATAGCTACCTGCAAGGAGGTTGTAGTGAGGTGGGTGTTGGTCTCTTCTCCCAAGTAACAAGCGATAGGATGAGAGGAAATGGCCTCAGGTTGCGCCAGGGGAGGTTTTGATTGGATATTAGGAAAAATTTCTTCCCCGAAAGGGTTGTCAAGCATTGGAATGGGCTGCCCAGGGAAGTGGTTGAGTCCCCATCCCTGGAGGTATTTAAAAGATGGGTAGACGTGGTGCTTAGGGACATGGTTTAGTGGTGGGATGGCAGTGTTAGGTTAATGGTTGGACTTGATGATCTTAAAGGTCTTTTCCAACCTAAAAGATTGTATGATTCTGTCATTATCCCTGCAATTTTCTCTGTATCTATGTTAGATGACTAAGCATGCTCTATGTGTTGTAATACAACCTGTTCAATACATCTGCATGTTCTTTTAAATTATTTTTTAAAATTACTAAGCACATTCAAGGTCTGAATAGAAACAGCTGTTTCTCATGGAAATCTTATGCATATTCTTTGGTTTTCCCCCTTGAAAATACGAAGGAAGCTAGTCTTAGTTAAATTGTTCCATATTTATCAGACTGCCGCTTCCAAGAATATGGAGGATCTAATACCTCAAATTAATGTCAGGAAAACAATCAGTTGTCACTGCAGTCAGAGGAAGTTACTGAGCCTCATATGCACTGATATCCTCAGGAGAATATTGGGCAAAGTCTGTATTTCAAACTCTAGCATATAATTTTAAATTGTGTTACTTCTCAAAATGACTTCTCTACACTATTAACAGCCACAGTTATCTTAGTAACAGTTTGACATCTAGGAGATCCACAATCCACAAACTTGACAGCAAATTTCTGCTTGTTTTCTTTTAGGTTAGTGCCTCCAGGCTTAGTCAAAAGTCCAACAAAAATGCAAGAGCCGGTGCAAGGAAGGGAGCAGGAACACATATCTGGGGCATGGAGGTGTATGACCTTTCCATGTGGCCAGCAGTCAGCTGCTAAAATGAAAAACCAAATGCAGCTGAGCTTTGTACAGTATATCACACACAGCAGTTGCTGAGTTTATGGGGCTAATGACATTTTTCATGCAATGAATCTCCTGATATAAATACAGGGCTATAGAGAGATGACTGCAGATAAACTTTGACCTCTATGCTATTTCTCCTAGCAGGTACAGTTTTAGAATGCCTGCTTTATTGTAAGAATAAATATTATCTTCAGATTTCAGTAGACAACTTGTGAGAAAGCCTAAAACCAGTGCTTTTGGAATATTCTCAAAATTATAGATTAATTCCCTGAAAGTGTTAAATTTCTTAGTCTAGTAATCTATATTTGGTTCAAGGAAAAAAGATCTTGATAGATTCTGATGATCTTAGGGGTGGATACAAAGGATCATGCAGCTCCAGCCATCTACCTACTTCACAGCACTGTGCAGAAACTCATGATTAACGTTATCCCTCTCTGAAAATAAATGCTACAGTTGACAGAATCAGATTATAAGTATTAAGAAAATCACCAAACTATATTTGGAAAGACTGCTCCAATAACTCGCAAATTCCATAAAATGAAGCTAGCAGCCAGTACTATTTGTACCATTTATATGGGGTAGCATTTGGCAAAGGAGGGTTGTATGTATTCATATAGCTATAAATACTGCAAGGAACGTGACCATTTAATTAGTATAGACTAACCATTTGGCAGCAAGGAACAAAAGCAAGACCTCATTTAGAACTTTAAATGAAAAAATGGTAAATTAAAGTGTCTACAAAATGCACAGATAAGTTATTGATTCTTTGGAAAATCGTTCTGTAATATGGACACAGACTATACAACAGCAATCAGGAAAGCTCTTAATTTAAATAAGTATTGGCAACCCTTCATAAAGGACTAATACTATCTCTGCCAATGGTTAGAAAACAAATTTTGCTTGACGCATACTCTATATGTTGTCTTTTCCTTCTTGCCAATTTCAAGCTTGCTTAAAAAAAGACAATCTTGGCTATACAAGCAATGTTTTGGAATGTGCTCCAATATGATTGATCTGTCCTCATTCGTTTGGCAACGTAGCTAAAGTATTTTTATCAAATTTTATGGTTTTATGTGATTTGAAATAATGAAGCATGACAGCCCCAAACTGATGACCTTAGAGAATTTTCTCTCTCTAAAAATGCATCACCATAACTATATTACATCCTTAATTGTGAAATTATTTTCTTCAATTTTCCTAGCTGTTTTTGCAATTTAAGCATACTTCAGGAGACGTGCTTTTCCCCATCTGTGCTTTCATTTTTATATTTACTTTCTCCAAGAATACACACCAGCCAGTCTGACAGAAAAATCAGAATGTTTCATTAAAAAAACCCACGACAAATCTCTGAAATGCTATCAACTACCTATTCCTTCTTTCAGATCTGAATGTATTAATACCTCTTTCCCTTCCCCTGCAATTGGTAAGATTCATTCACTGACCTAATCCCTCAAAGGCAGAATTTTTGAAAGAAGATGCATCACTAATAGTCAGCTATTAGGATTTGACAATTACTTTGTCCAAAATAGGCATTACGTAATCAAGGTTAACATATATCAACACAAGTCTTATACGCCAGCTATTAATTGAATTAAGAAGAGGAGAAATCTGGCAAATAACCCCTGCTACATCTTCCAAATTTGAGCAAAATATTGGAGCAGACAGACATGCTGTACAAACCAAACTGCCAAGCTTCCGAACTCATAGATGGGGGCTGAAGCATTTGATCCCTGTGCCCTTCCCTCTTGTAAATGCCCCAAGCCATTCTCCCTGCTTCAGAAATTCTGTGTGTGCTACTGCATATAAAGGAAGGAGGCTCCTTGGCAGGAGCTGGTGAATAGTACTCTGCAAAAAAAGTGTGCCACAAAGAACTGTGGTCTTGCAAAATGGCTGCTAATCCTCAGTGTTGTCGAAGATCAGCCTTGGCTGCCATAACTGGAGCCTGTATTGAAAAGGATCTTCCACCCCACCTCTCAGGGAAACCCAAGAGCCTTACTTTCCCAGAGTATGCAATGGGAACATGTTCTGCTCTTGCTAAGGTCAGTGGGAGATGATGGGCATTTTGGATGGAAAATTTTTTTATTCATCTTTGAAGAAAGATGAAAGTAAGTACCTGCCACTAAAAAAAAAGGTGAAACGTAGTTGTAAAAAGTCCTACTTTCTACAGTTTTGCATTTTACGATGAAGAGAGGGGGGATATAAGCAAAGAGGGGTGAGTGCATACCTTTGTTCAGGTCAGGAAAAGAGATTTTATGATGTGTACATGTAGAGAATGCACAAAAGTGTGAGAAGATTAGTGAATATGAAGGAAAGAACAGAAGGGGTTTATGTAATCATGCTTTGTAGGATTTTTAGGAAAAGAAACCCAGAAGTTCCAAGCCACTTAATAGGTCAATATCATTTTGATGCTTCATGTTGCTCTAAATTAGAATAAATGAGCCAGATCATGAAACTGGCGTTAACTCTTAATATTAATCCCTTTTGATGTTCGTATTTCATGTTTTCAAGTAAGCACAAATACCATATTTCCTAAGGTGCTTATTTAATATTTTTAAGTTGAAAAACAGTTGTGAAGATGAACTGTTAAACTGGAGTCAAGAGAATACTTCAATGATTTAGAATACATCACACGAATGAGATATTATTTGAAAGAGGTTAGATACTTGGAGATAGGCTTACACTTACAGGTATTCAAATAAGATAAATTATGAAAATCCAGATCTGTGTATCCAAACAAAACTGGTTTCTAAGGTTGCAAGCACAGTGACAAGGGGTATAAAAATCTGGTAACCAGAACCACCAGATGCCTTGAATTGTAATCACAGGTTTTGTGTACTGTAATCAGAGCAACCTTACAGCTGTGTGTTTTAACTGGGCACTTGCCTAAGCCTACCATAAAATGTTTACCTTACCTTTAAGCCCAGTATTAACTCATTTTCTAGTAGTGTGCTTTGGAATAACTCAGTGATAACATTTTCAAAGAAGTCATGCAGTTCTGTAATCCTATTTGCAGAGATGACCTTGCTCAGATTCTCATTCTGATCTCTCTCTAATGAACAAGGAACCAACCCTGAAGAATGAGGTTTAATATCCACAATTATTTTATGAAAGAATCAAAGCTCTTGAGCAATCTTTCTTTGTCCATCTATTTATTGCCGTCTTTATTTTTTTTTTTTGGTAGCCCTTTTTTCTAAATTAAAAAAGAGGCAGTATTTTCAATGTTTTTTCATATGGTAGCTCTCTGATACCAGAGATGTCTCACTCCTTTTTTTTTCTCTGCATGCCCTTTTTTTTCACCAATGTCCCTTCTAACTGCAGATGTGCATTGAGTCTGCCAGGCGAGGCCATATCCTTGATCTTTATAAAAGCAATACAATACTTGACTGTGGTACTGAGGCAAATAAAATGCATTCTACAGAGATCTCTTCATTTTCTTTTAACAGAGGTGCATTTGAGAAAAGGTCTTTTCCAAGTTGTCTATAATGATGTCCAGTTCTCCAGCTTCCATTACTAAAGTTAATTTGGACTCTCATATATTGTTTAATCTGCACGTGTCTAGCCTTTTCAGAGGGACAGATTAATTATTGTTCTTGGTCTTCATGGAGCAGCATCCAACTTTTGTGAAAAATTACTTATTTTTATCTATATAAAAGCCTATATTTTATATATAGAATTTTGCACATCTCCTTGGACTAAGATGCACTAAATATCATCTTGCACTGGTTTTTAAATTAAATGAGCACTATGCTCCAACATCTCGTAGCCTAATCAACAAGGACCAAAGATGTCTTACCATTACTGCGCAGTTAAAAACCACTGATCTTCAACAGAAAAGAAGCAGCTGACCTAAAAGATATCAGTAACATTTTAGAAATTTCCAACATGTGTGGTCAAATCAGGTTTGTCTCTGGGTGGGGAAGCTTTTGAAAATGAGGACTATCCAAAAGCAAAGGGTAACACTTAAGAACTGATCCTGTGAATAGGGAAGAACTCTAATAGCCAGAGTGTGATGGAAGTTGAAGATATCCCTGTTAAATTATCATGCCAAAACCCAGTTGATTGTATGCTCACTTTTAGTATTCAAAAAGGTTATTACACAAAGAACACCTAAAGGCTGTCTAACTCTTGTGGTGCATCTGGGAAGTAAGTATGCTGATGCAGCAGTACAGTAGATGTGGGTCAAAGCTTGTGCCAGATCTGAAATCTCTGTTATGCTTTGCAGTTCACCAGCTGCATGGGGAGAATGGAGTGAACACACGAATACTGCTTTGAAAATTTGGTCACACTAGACGAAAAGAAATGATGCTTAATTCAAAATTACAGGTTTTAACTTCTTACTACACCCTATTTTCTTCCTTTGTCACTTTTACAAAACAACTGTGAAGTCAGAAATAAAAAAAAACAGTCCTTGCTCAAGTAATGTTTAAGGGGGAAACATTCCAAGCTGATAGATCAGCAACGGATTTTCAGCTGGTCAGAAGTGGAATGGCTGTATCTGAGCAATGGATTGGTAGAATATTAAATCATAAGGTGCTTTTTCCTCCCTGCTATGGAAAATAGCCATACAATAATGTTCAAAGCTCCTCCTCACTACAATTGTCTATTTTGAGAATACTATCATATTAAGATAGTATTCTCAAAATAATCTTTTAAAAAAATCAAGGTATCAACCTGTTTTACTCTTTTCCTTAGATAAGGAATTGGTGGCATTTTATAACTTGTGCTTAATGACATTTGTTACTAGGTAGTATCCTCTTTGTAGGTACAGCAGGAAGCTCAAAAATGATTATAGTTCTCTTGCTAGAACAATGTTGGAGTGAAGTAGAAGTTTGATTCTAGAAATTTCCCCAGTCAATGAAAAAAAGAGAAATCACGTGGCCGGGATTTTTAACAGAGAGTGCAAACATAAGCAATGACTCATGAAAGAAGTATGAAATATTTGTAAAGTTATTGAGAAAACTTTATTAAAGAAGCATGGAGAAAAATCAGACTGCTTTTGGATAATCCAAAGATGTGAAAAGAAAGACTTCATGAAAGGTTAACTGAATTTTCTCCTTGCTACTAATTTTCTCATTGCTTTCCTTGAAAGCGGTGTGCTCTCTTATAAAACAACTACCAAAAAAAGCCTTATTAGTTTAGATATAGAAATTACTTGGGAATCAAGTATTTAAACCAGTTTTTGCATTCCTAAATATTAAGTATTTAAAGTATTTATAGGTTTTCCTACAGTGTTATGTCTTTATTTGAAATTCTCTCTGATAAAAATGTGCATATAACAGTGTTAAATGACATCTGACCTCTTCTCTGACTTCTAGCCATGTGATGAAAAATGCTTTTGAAAATATTTAAGTCTAGATACAGGAAGATGACTAAACTCCTAAGCTTTTGTCTTCTAAAAAATTCCCATCGCCGCCAAAGCTCGTGAAGCTCCTCTGATGGTTGCAATGGTGGGAGCACTAAGGCAAAAAAGCTTCCAAGTGTCCGCAAGCATCCTCACTGCCGCGCTTTCTACCTACCTCCTGAAATCTCTGTTCCTGCCTTTAGAAAACGGATGGCCACACATTCCTTGTCATATTTGCCCTTCCTTTCACAGAGCTTAACATTGGGAAACTTCACAGAAACGCATAACAGACAAGGACAAGGAACAAATTTGTTTAGCAAGGCAGCCAGCAGACTTACTGTACTAACCCCCCCTCCAACATTTAAAGAATGCAACTATCTTCTCTCTTTCCTTTCCCATGTAGCTTGAGAATTACATCCAAGACAGTATGAAGAAAGAAATGGTAGAGATCCAGCAAACTGCAGTGCAGAACCAGACTGCAGTAATGATTGAAATAGGCACAAACTTACTAAATCAAACAGCTGAACAGACCCGCAAATTAACAGATGTTGAAGCACAAGTAAGTAATGAATTTGAACCTAAAAATGCTTCTGCGTCCCAAAGACCTACGACTATACATTTAACACAGTTTAGTGTTACGCTACTCAGTTCAACAATTAGAAGTCAATCATTATAATCAACAGCTCTACCCAGCTTAAGGAAACATCAGTATTTGGTAATACACAGTTCCATCTCAAGCTCACTGTTGTCATTTGAAAGACTTCCATTACAGCAGGATTTGAAATATGTTCAGCAAGACAATTGCTACATTCATCTTTAAAGATAATGTATGTCAAAATATTAGAGTATATCCAAGCATCCATTGGGTACTAGTATGCTTTTATATAACCCTTGCTGTATTATCTGTGTTGATTACTTACCTCTCACTACCAGATCTTAGCTAAAGGAGAGTTCCTTCAAACTTTGCCTTTGTCCCACTTACCAGACTATTTGTTTTTTTACATTTAATTTCTTTTTGTATTTTAAAAAATGTTTTATCAATAAAAATGCATCTTTTTCATTAATGTTTTCACAGATACAAGAAGTGGGTAACAGTTCATTTTCAGCACAATGCACGACAGTATTGTTATTTAAGAGAGGGATAAACAAGAAATGAATCACAAAAAAAGGAATTAGAAGGATGCTATTAGAAAAGTATATTCACACAGAAGTAAACTTGCCTACTGTACATATTAGTTTCTAAATTATTTCAAACAAAAAAAATGTAATGGGATTAATTATTGTGTTAACTGAAAAGCATTAACTACAATAAGACATTCTGTGAAATAGAATGCAAATTTTAATATGTTCTAAGGACAAGTCCCATCCATGTAGAAAGGCGTGTATTTGTAGTCTTGCTAACATGGTAGGAAAATTCAGATATGTAACTCCCAAAAGAAAGTGTGAATGTAGTATGTAGCCTCTAACATTTTATGTAATGTAAATAGCATGCAAAACCTAAAATCCTTGTTAGACATTTTGCCATATGTATAATTCATCCAATGATTCAATTACATTTTTTAACCTAAACCAAGCCTTTGTGAACTCTTTGATAAACCAATAGTTCATAACTCACAGGCGTGCTGAACTCAGCTTTCTTATTGTGTTATTCAGGAGCCCAGTATTTTGCACATGTTGAGAGAATGTATTTATTCATTCACAGTAACATCTTTATGGAAATTATTCAGTTATTTTCTGGTTAGAAAAAGAAACTCATCACTGTAACTTTCCTTCTCTGCTTGAAATTACTGGTGACTGGGTTAAGGGCATAATTAGCAACATAAGGAAATTAACCAAACAATTGCTCTCTCAAGGACACTTACTTTTGGCAATAGTTTTCAATTACACTTAAGTGTGAAATCATGTCCTGAATGACTGTTTAACATGAAGGACATGAGTAATCAATTCTTCCTCCAACAAAAGCCAAATGCTCTGAATTAAAAAAACTTTCTAAAACAATGAGAAAATATTTCTAGAAAACATGCCTCAACTAAAGCAATCTGATACAAACCAAAAAGGATCTTCTGTGCTTCCTAATATCTGCATTTCTTCATTTAAAATGCAAATAAATTTAGACAGTAAACAATACATATAGAAAAGGTAACATTAAAATTCAAGGACTGAGTTGACAGAAGTGTGGTCACATGATAAACACTTTAAAATATAGTTTGGGATTAAGGAGAATAGCTAAAAGGGAACTACCTAGTAATTTCAGGACTGTGCCAAGATTTCAACCATCAAGAGATATGTAAAATACTTCCTTTCTACACCAGATTGAGAAAACAGCTCAACTTAAATTATTCTCTGAACAACAACCATAACAGTTCCAGTAATGAAATAAGAGTAGCATAACAGAGGGGAAGGTAGGACAGCAAAACTGAAGTACACAGTAACTCTCAGCCATTGATCAGAAACGTAACATGCTACTGAAATATTCCCAATGATACATGGTAGTGTAACAAGAAAATTAGTGCAGCTCTGTGTAGTATTCTTCATTCGAGTTCTATGAGCATTTTTTAAGTGTTCAAAAATATTTTTTAAATTGTAGGCTTAAGTAGAGATTTGCATGATTTCACAACATAAAGAAATTACAATCTATTTAACAGAAATATCTTGATTTTTAAATATTTTTATAAATTTTATTTAGGTATTAAACCAGACAACCAGACTTGAACTTCAGCTTTTGGAACATTCTCTTTCAACAAACAAACTAGAAAGACAGATTTCAGATCAGACCAACGAGATAACTAAATTACAAGAAAAAAACAGGTAAGTTTGCCTATCAACCCAATAAAACGCTATTCCCTGAAGTTCCCTTCTATGGTTTTAGAAACAAATGTACTCAAGTAGGAAAATAAGGCCTTGTGCAGAAGCTCCCCTCACTCAGCTATGCTCATTACAAAGGCCATATATTAAAGCCTAGAGAATCATGCACGCTTATTCTTCCTGTGTTCTGTTTATAGATCATTCTTCAATATCTAAAAATTCTCCTTTATATGAGGAACTTAAGGTTAAAACTGAAATACTACTCAGTACTTCACTTGTAGCCAATTCATATTCTTCTTTAGACTTAACCAGTTGAAGTTATGGATTATGTGGCCTGACTCAAACTAACCCAGTGCAACCACATCTCTAAAATTCTATTTCTATGTAGTACATAGCTATCCTAATACACAGTCAGGTCATTGCCACATTTTTTTCCTAACCTGGTCAGAAAAGTCAAATACTGCTTATATTCAGTGTTCCTTGCTGGTCAATCTTTTGAAATTCAGACCACTAACCAACTATTAACTCCTGTCCATTTCTGTACTCAGCTGTTGTCCAAAGGCTCATTCCTTTTTTCAGCTAGTTTCATTTTCACATCATCAGGGTCTTATTTTACTTTTGGCAGAGCAACTTTACAGAGAAATCTAAAAGCAGCAATAACAGTAAGTTTTCTCCTTCAAAGCCGTGTTTTCCAATGAGAACCATATGTGCAAAGTCCTTTTTATTTTAAAAGCTTGAAAAAAACCAGGAGACACGTTTTGACATTTTTGTTCACTACTCTACTACATTTATATGCGCTCCCTAAAGGTTTTATCTACCAGCTTAATAAAAACAAGCATCCTTATCAAATGGAAAGCAAAGTAAATACTGAATTTTAAAATGTCACTTTTTCTGTGTTCAACTCAACAGACCTTAGACTGCCCTTGTAAAATCCACATAAACACAAAAGCATTGTTTCTCACCTAACAAAAGACAACCTGACATCAAGTTAATCTGCTTGAAACATAATTATAAGGTTCAAGATTTTTTTCAATAACAGCAATGGATTTTAGGTGAACTTCTCCCTTCTGACCATGCATCTTTTAACATCAGCTTTCTCAGAGTCTGCATCAGAACAATTACCAATGAAATAATTTGCCAGCCAGTCACCTACTCACACCAGCTCCAGAACTGGAGATGGGTAACACATCTTCAAATAACTATTTGCAGGTTTCCCTGTCTTAATGCCTTAACATTCATTTCTGTTAAGAATATATTTTATTATGATGCAGGACATTTGAAAAGTTCCTAGGATCATCTTTGAATGAGGTTCATCTTTTAATAAAATAAAAACATTAAATCCTTCACTATTATGCCTAAACTCTGAGAGAACGGTGTTCAAGGCACTTCATATTCATAAGTAATGGTTACTCTGGGTCTACATCCATTTTATACTCCCGGTACTTTTAGCACTACTATCCTTTTTTCAGGACCAAACTATATCTTTCATAATGTTGAATTAACAAACACCCAATTGTTACACTTCAAAAGCCTGTGATACAGACTATAATATTGTCTATTAATGTACTAATTAAAGCATATATATCAAACTAAACTCAGCTTTCATCTAGCTTTCTACTGCATGCATGGCATCAAAGAATGAAATTGAGTACTTAATGAAGAAAGAAACTTCTGCAACAGGCTTGATTCTCGTGACACCAATTGTTTCTGAGGAGCCTAATTGTAATCTTTTATTTAGCTTTCTAGAAAAAAGAGTTCTTGAGATGGAAGACAAGCACACACTTCAGCTGAAGTCAATAAAAGATGAAAAAGATCAGCTTCAAGTCCTAGTAGACAGACAGAATTCTATTATAGAAGAACTCGAAAAGCAGTTAGTTACAGCTACAATAAACAACTCTGTTCTGCAAAAACAGCAACATGATCTGATGGAGACTGTACATAACTTGCTTACTATGATATCTACACCAAACTGTAAGTAAAAGCAGACATATTTATATCATTTGAGGGACACTTCTTAATTTGTGTACATTATTACCTATGAAGTCTTACAACCAGTTTCCCCACACTTCTGCTTCTCAAAAAGTATATTTTTTTCCCCCCTTAAATTCTGCATTTGAGTTAACTAACCTATTTTAGGGGTGGGGCAGGGGAGACACAACAGGGGGAACGACGACATTTATGTGGTTTCTCTTCAACATTTTGCTCATCTTCTGTGGTTTATATTGGTTTGCCTGCCCACTTCTCTAGTGGTTCAACAAAATACAGAGATGCCAAATATCATTCATCTCACATGGCATTGATTTATCTAGCAATATGCACTCCCTTGACCATATATCTAGGTTAGACTGCATGATGTACGCCTGTAGCTTTTCTTCCTGGCTCCCAAAGGTTGCTTCTGCCACCCCTCATTGCTCTATGCACATAGAGTTGATTAAAGAAAGGACAAATTTAAGTGGCTATTAAAGGCAAAGGAATCAGCACTGGCCCAGTTTTTAGCACCTATGTATGCCCCAAACAACAGACAGCAGCAGCCCAGGGCAGCAGGTACTCCAAAAATTCCTCCAGTCTTTCACTGAAGCTTCCGTATTCATCTGAAAAATCCCTCAGCCTAGCAAATTTTATAGGCAATAACCTCACTCCTAGATGCCTGACAGGCCTGCAACAAATCAAAGCCACAGAGCGTAGCTTCCAAATTTACGCAGATTCATATGGTCCATAAAAAACCCCCCACAAACTATAACCTCAAGGTTATGACTAAACAGGATTTAAACAAATGAACAAATTCCTTACCTTGAATTTCATGTCTGATACAGAACTTTGGCAAGTTAAGAAGGTATAGCTGTTCTATATAAGAGTAGAGAATCTGGCACGTTTGCCTGTGAAGTTCTCAGGGCTGGCAATACACAAGCACATAGAACCTCTAAAAAAGGATTTAAAATTAAATACTAGGAAAATTTTAAAATAGTTGTCATTACAACTTAAAAGACAGTGCAGATGGATTATGCTGCGTTACTGTAAATTGGATCACAAAAAAGGAAAAAGGTGTTCGGAAGTCCTCGCTTTCAGCAGTGTCCTAAATAATAATGATGTGGTAGGTTTTTCTAAACAAAGTAAATCCCAATTTTTTTGTCTTAATAACTGACACTATCCCCTTAAATACCACTACCAAGGCTGTACACGTTCCTGCTGATGTTATCTGTTATGCTAGTGCACAAATAAGTAAACAAGTCAAAGTCGTGTTGGCTACAACATTGTGAAACCCAGAGTGGAAAAAATAATGAATGTTTGCCAAAAAGACAAAATTAGCAGGGAAAGCTTCTAAGACAGTATACAAACAACAGAGTGTGGAAAAGCAATTAAAACACTGAATGTGTTATTTTTATATTAAAGGCAAAGCATGTAAACAGGTAAATAATGAATAAGCAAGCTAAAAAGAACATAATAAGCAACTGTAATATAAGCATACATTTATATGGCACCTAAAACTTTGTACTAACTGGCTGTGCTTGTTAGATTAAATTAAAAGGGAAAATACACAGAACCAACCCCAAAAGGGTCAAATATGAAATATCAGTCAGCAGGCAAAATTCCAGGAAATTCCAACCTCCATAGTTAATAAAGAACTGAACAAAAAGATGAGCCTTAGATTGTTCTGTAAAACAAGAAGGCTTAGGCATATTAAAATGTATTTTTTACACAAATGAATTCCAGAATGGATGTTTTCTTAGTGGGTCAGGCTGAGCTACCAAGCTTCAGCTTGGTACATACAAAGTTGCTCTGGCTCAGCACAGGGGCAAAAAAAGCTCTAGCTAAAATTTTGTAAGAGTAGTTATTCCAGTCAGCTGTATTATAAAAGATTTCATAACTCTTATGTTAGATTTCACAATTTTAGAGTACTGGCCAAAGGTCAATCAGTTGCTAGTTAGATATGTTTTTAATATTAGTTAATGCATGCAGAGGTTCTAATGCATGTCCAGCAAAGGAAGCAGAAACTTCAACCAAGTCAGATGCTATATCCTAAGTTTTCTTATTCAACATACTAATAAGCATCATCACTTTTCAATCTATCAAGCAACCACGCTCATATCAGAATAACGCCTCTAAATAATATAAAGTAACAACACATGGAATGAATACCTTGATCTTGCTTTCAGGACCAGGCATATTTTTTGGAACTGCAAAGCTTTAAGCTGATTACATCATTAATTGCTTCTTAGTAACTTTTATTCATCTCTTAATGCCTGCAATATCTATTGTATTTTTAGCAGCTAAGAACAACTTCATAGCTAAAGAGGAGCAAATCAGCTTCAAAGACTGTGCTGAAGCTTTCAAATCTGGACTGACAACAAGTGGAATCTACACTTTAACAGTTCCAAACACTGCACAAGAAAAGAAGGTAGGATGGCTATAAAGTGCTTACCTAGGCATCCTGTGTGTTAAAAAGTTATTTGATCTACTAAATATGCTATTTTAAAGGCTAGTTAATAGTGAAGTTTATTATTTACCATGTTTCTTTGTGAGCATTTAATCACTTATAGATCTGAGTATCTTACAGGAAGAAGAAAGTCCTTCAGGTGAAATCTTGGCTCAGTTGAAATGAATGAACATTTTGTTGTTCACTTCAGCATGCCAGAATTTAATTCTTTTGTTTCCACATAATTAACGTAATTAAAGCAATATAGTACTGTAAGTTCTTTATAAAAGCTCTAACTCCAACACAATTGCTCTGCATGATCAGCAACCTCCTGTCTCCTCTAATTTCTTAGTTCTTTCATATGTCCAAGCCCCTTCAGGTGGCAAAAGGAGGTAAAATCAGGGGCATGGAAGAGTACTCATGGATGTGTACTCATGTAAGCCAGCTACTAGTACTGGACTCATGTATGGGTTCCAGTTCTTTGTTATGCAGAGTTTTAAGGGCATTTGTGTCACAATTAGATTAGCAATTAGATAAGCACAACTGACACTGGGTTACAGAGAGGACTTCCCTGGAAAATACTGCTCTGATTTAAAATAAAAGGTGAGAGTTTGCAGTGGTTTCACTAGATCAGTTTAAATTCCTCTATGGGTATTTTTTCCCCTATGTGGCTAACTGAAATGAACTTCAGTGTCAATTTAAGTTAAAGCAATACACTATAACTCTGTAGAAGAGACTTGAGCTAAAAATGGCACTCAGTGGATGAAACTGGGCATTAGAACGGGCTGCCCAGAGAAGTGGTTGAGTCCCCATCCCTGGAGGTATTTAAAAGACAGGTAGACGAGGTGCTTAGGGACATGGTTTAGTGGTGGGATGGCAGTGTTGGGTCAATGGTTGGACTTGATGATCTCAAAGGTCTTTTCCAACTTAGACAATTTTATGATTCTATGAAACACTGGATGCCTGACAGAGATGCTCCATCTACTGAAGTAAAGAAAATGATAAAGCGTCAGATAGTATAATTTAGTTGAAACAATCAACAAAATCTGAAAGGGAGAAAGGTGTCCCAGGTGGACTGTGAGAATAAAGAACAAAACTGCAGTGAGAATTCTGAGGAGTGGGGCTCAAATGATGAATGTTTACGGCTTCTCAGACACAGCAGGCTGAGGTAGCTAAGGGACATTTGAATATTAAAAAAAAATGCTTAATATCTTTCTTAGCCAAAACTAAATAATTTTCTAATGTTTTTATTTTATAATTTCATACTGTAGACATTTCCTTACAAAAAATGAAGGATTTTATGGAATTCCTAAGGCTCTACTTTATTATATCAAAAATACTTGGGGAAAAAAAACCTAACAGAAGATGTACAAAAGCAGAGAAAAATGAGGGCACATGTGGAAAAGCAATTAGTAAAACTCTGACACAGAAAAGCATTTTTTCCCAAGTTTTGATAGCAAAGGTTTAGAAATTAAGTTCACCAGTGACTAGTCTTTGAAGTGCCAGAACTTCATCTAGCCCAAGCCAGACTTTGTGATCTTTACCCTTACAAAGCTCTCAACTAAAGGAAATAGGCAATTTGTTTGGGTAAGATCTATAAAATACAATACATAAACCCTGCAATTTTTGCAGATAACATCTAGAGAAATGATGATGTCTGCAGTCTTTTTTCTCATGAAAAAAAAAAAAAAGAGGCTGGTTTCTCTTTGGAATAGTCTAGTCTATATTGAATACATCTGTTTCACAAGAAAAGTTACATAAGATGCAATAAAGCATTTTATTACACATGAACTGGAATGGTATTTAAATAGCATAGATATCTACAATCAGTTTTAAATGCTAAAGGAGATGCAAACTACTGCACCTCTAAAGTAACAGATTGCAGCAGTCTTTGTCAGACACCTCAGGAAGGGTTACATTCCTTGAATCTCTTAATATTACTTGTCTCAAGCTTTTACCTTTGGTTTTAATTTTACTATCAAATATAATACACAGAGCATGCATATTTTCTAAGAGCAGACACAAGTGCATGCCATATTACAAATGAAAATTTCTGTCAAACTTTAAAGGCCATAAATGTTTACGTAATTTGAAAAGCCAGAAAAAAAAAAAAATTATCCCTGAAACAAAAGTACAATTGCAAATTTGCTAGACTATAAAATATTAAATGCTTTACGTTTAAACACAGAGGCTTAAAGCACTTAACAAAAATATCCATTTTTCTAATTGACTAGGGTAAAAAAAGTAGTTAAAAAAAGTAATAATTTAATTTAGTGATTAATTTAATTATATTAAAGAATTTTAATCTTATTCTGCTCACTTTAGACAGAATGAAAAAGACACTTAAAAAGACAGCGAAAGTTTTACTTACTATATGACACGAAAAATAAGAGACTAAGAAGTTATAATCTGATGCAGATTTTTTATACAAATATAAATGCATAAGAGGAGTTGTCAAGGAAGTGAAGGTTTAGGGATAATCAACACGTTACACCATTTTCAGCTGTTTATGATGTGGATGGCCACTCGGACCAGGAAACAGAATGACCTTTTTTATTTGCCAAAAGTGCTGCACTGCTGTTTATGTTTTCGTCTTTTCCTCTTGTAACACCTTCTGACCTCCCAACAGGGTTATAAACAACTTCTATGTAATCTGTAACTGATCCCACCTTACTAATTTGTCTCCCATCATAATGCAAAACTAAAGAATTGCATATGAGAGCTGTGAGGAAAACAATTATTTCATTCCATTAATATTTTCAAGCTTTCAAGCTTTCCTGTTCTGCACCAGGACAAAAGCTAAGTCCTTTTAAAAACACTGAGGAAAAACAGCAAAAGACTGCTGACACAAGGAAAAATGGCAGAGGCAAACCCATGAAAAGTCAATAGCTTCATGTTTACAGCAGTTACTTGAACCAATTAACCTCCTGGTCTTAACCAGGCAGAATAGTTGAGTCTGGATGACCCTAATATATTAGTTCAACCATTACAACTATTACCAACATACTACCCCAATCTTAAAATAGTGGCTGAAGCAGTGACTAAGCTTTTCCCTTTTCCCACCCCTCTTGAGCTGAATTTTCATCCCAGAACTGACACACATTCCAAGTCAAGGCCTTTTTAATAGAAACTTTCTTGCAGAAAATGATTTGGGCAAGTTTGAATTTACCAACAAAAATGGTTTTGCATAACTTTCCTAAAAAGTAATCATCCAGACAACTAGTTAGTAATTTCTAAAGGAGCCCCTGGAGTGAACCTTATATCTAAAATACACAAACATAAATTGTTTCCAACCCCAAGCATTAAAAAAGAGCATACATGTAGCTTCTCTGATACAGTAAGAGGTCAGGTGAAGGGGTTTTTGGTGAATTTTAGAAGTCTCATCATCTGTCTTTTTCACTGGTAACTGGTATTAGGTTAAATTACATTATAAAGCATGCATGTAGCTATTTTTTCCAGAACAAGGAAGCTAAGACTGCATTTCTTACGTAGTCACATCTCTAGAGATAGCAGAATACAAAATCATTGAGCATCATGACTCAAAATTGTTCAGACGATAGCCAAAAGTGATGCAAAGGGAACTGCACAGATGTGGCAACTGCACTTGCTTTGGTATAAAAACTGTAGTGGATCTTCATCCTGATAACTCAGCCAGGGCCTTACCATTCAGAAAGTACCCCTGAAAACACTTATACCCCAAGTATCCTAACACACAAGAAAAAAGAAGAAAAGTTACTTGTTCTGAAGGTCAACTTCCTAGACAGTGAAGACATCAAATTGACTGCTCACAGTTTATGTGCTAATAGTCTTTGGAGAAGGGACTACTTCAGGTTACACATACCTTACAGCATTTTCAAAAATACAGCGCTGATCTTTAGCTGAAGTTGAAAAAATTCAACAGCTGACCTTAGCTACGGCTGCTAGAACTGTAAGTACTGAAGCAGTTCACAAGATAAATCAAATATTCCCCCTGCCAATTTGTTGTAATTTGAGAGGCTAATCTCTTTATTCTTCTTGGCATCTCTTTGAAGACTCCTGCTGCCTGCCTAATCTTGGTATCTATTTTTACTAGTTTTTATGAAATGTTACATTTCTTCCTTTTGAATATAAAACCTAGGCTAGGCTGAAAGGTCAGAAGAGTTCTGTTCTAGTAATGAGTGTTAGAGAAAGCCTCATATGCATATAATTTTTACTGGAGAATGAAACTTTTTTTTTTGAAGTCCAAATAAATGCTTCCTCTCCCCTCGTCTTTGAAGAAATTGTTCCCTCTGCAGACTGACACGGCAATTTATTGTGTTTCTTTTAAACTAAGCAAATCCTTTCCTTAATCTTCACTTTACTGAATAGCCAATCTCCATCCTTAAAATGACTTATGAATATACATAATTCACTTAAGTAATTTTAGTAAAAAGTAATAAAAATAGATCAACTTATTTAATTAATTTTCTTCCTGTAGTCTTTACTGCCATTTTTCTTCATTGACTTTATTCCTTCCAAAGTCATAAATCAAGTGGGTATGTAAATTTGAAGTTCCTAGTTTTACAGTAAGCATTTTCATCTTGTTTAGTCAGAGAATTGATTTCTAGGGAAATGATCTGGAAAGCAAAGGAACAATTTCATGAGCACAGCTGCATATGTGAGGGCTTGAAAGGTGGGGTTCTGGATTGCCAGTCAAGCCTGAAAGCAAAACATTTCACTGCATGATGCTTACTTAATAGGTGGTAAAAAGACTTTTCACTTTTTAGCTAGTTCAGGGGAGCAAGTGTGCAACCATGAAGTACAGAAGTTAGAAACCGTACACTGAAGTCTCAAACAACAATAATATTCTCATCTTTTAAAACAGTTACTATGACACTAGAAGGAGACCAGGTAACCAGTACATGCCTTTTGCCTGTGCCACACTTTCTACCCAAGAAAGAAAAGGATTTCCCTTTCCAAGGACATAAACTGGCATCTTGTAGAACTACTTACAGAGGCCTGACATGAAATTTTTGGTGTGGAAAAATTATACTCCCAAATTTACATAAAGTTTATAAAATTGTTACCAGTAAGAAAAATCTACATGAGATTTTTATGGACTTCTTCAATTTCTTATTATGTGTTTCAGTTCCTACTAAATTGCTTCTCCCTTTGGGAACAAATTTGCAGTACCCCTATACCTGTCTATAAAAGCTAGATGTCTGACCATTCACATACAAAATGGACACTGGCTTTAGCAGGAATATTTTATGTAAGACATACACAGTCATTCACTGTTTGAGAATATTTTAATCTCATTAGAACTAAATAAAGTGTTATTTTAAGAAATTTATATCTTCAAAGTAGTAATTCCAGCTGAATTGAAATTTAGATGATAGACCTCAAGGAAATTGTGTGTAACATTCAAAAACATCAATTAATGTCTCCAATAGCAATATTAGACTGGACCAATGGCCCATATAAATTAATACCCAGCCTCTCTCTCTAAGTAATTAAAAACTACATATTTCAGAGAAGGGTGAAACTGTTCTGTTCTCAATCTGGCTGCTTATACTGTCCTTTCAGTGGGGTGAAGCTTCGGAGTCAACAACTTTCTCTATAACCAATGATACTTGACCACTGTTAAATCAACATTTTAACTTGCAGATATGCTTAATAAAAGTATCTGCATTTGCTTTAGCCTATCCCTAGTATCCCTCTTCATAGCCTCTGGTGGAAATTAATTTTCATGTATGCATTACACATCACATGAGTTAGCTTTCTAAAACAGATGGATCATCTTTTACAATACCTTATATTCAGCCTTCTATTTATAAAAATAAATAAAAAAATTTTTTACTAAATTTAATTTCCATACCATTACCATATCTTTACCAGTTGTTAAATACAGAGGTTAATAAAACCAAACAAAAACCAGGCTGAAGTGCAAGGAATTGCATACACCAGTAGAAATTAAAGTTGCTACTTTCAATTAAATTCCATTCACATTATACATTTTAACAAGTAATTCTTACTCCAACTCTTTTTCTTCCTTCTTTTACCTTTCCTAAAAGTCCTCAGTTCTCACAATTCTCCGATGCTGAACAAAGGCTCTAGATACAACCTTAAAATACAGTATTTGCTTTGGATTTCCAGTGTATTTCCAACAGCCTATTGGAACACCAGTGCGTTTGCAGCTCTAAGGACTTGCTTTCCCTTCAAAAGCCTGATGCCTCTGAGCAGTATATATGCCACTGCTTGCATTGTAAATACCCTGCTTGATTTATATAAATACACATGTGTGTGTCTGTAACGTATGTACAATATACATACACAGAAATACATGCATACCCTAAAAGAGCCAACTATATTAAAAACTTAGTAAGGAACACGCTTTACTTCCTAAAATGACAAAAAACACTGCCACAGGACAGAAGGAAACCCTGGCTTCTCTGAAGTCATACTTTTGCAATTAATTCCAAGGATGTCTAACAGTTCAGAGAACTCAAATCTGCTAACACTGATAAGACAATCTCCCATAGAAGAGGATGAGAAAGACATACAGCTTCAGTGTCATTCAGTCACGATTTGGGGCATTTATAGGCGCATTGTGACAAGCATCAGTAATAAGTTAGGTAAGAAGGAAGACCACTAATTAAACAAAGAAGGAAACATCTGAATTCGTAATGAAACGCTCAGGTCTAGGTGTTGATTTTTTGTTTGTTTTGTTTTTTTTTTTAATTAATCTGTACAGATGAAATATTCCATCAAAGTGTAAGAAGCCAAATCTTGGCTTTGCTACTGTAAACGGGAAGATGCAACTTCACTTCACTGATGAAAGTCTAGAATACAGATTAGAAGTTAATGTAGTTTAATACTCAAACTGTAACTTCACGAAGATGTGAAATAATTGTGAAGACGACTCAGAACTTCAGTATCTTGTTAGAAAGTAGTAAAAAAAAAATTAAACTTTCAAATGGGAGACCCTAGAGCACTAACTGTGATCTCTCCAAACAGGAATATTTGTACAAGAAATTTAAGATTTTTCTTAAAGTTAGTATTGGTACTAACATGCAATTTAAATAGCTACTGATTTCAGTTTGACTTTCATTATTCTGTTTTATACCAGCTTAGCTCCACTGACTCCACACATGGACCTTTAAGTTCTGCTAGTGTCAGAAAAGCAGAATTAGATGCAACAATTTTAAATCCTTTATCAGGAAAAATGGTCTTAGATATTCACATATGCACAAGATGTTCTTGTTAATTTATCCCCTATGTCTCCCAAACATGACTACAAAATTCCCCCTAAATTTTCAAAAGATTTTTTTCCATCAGCCCCAGTGTATTGGCACCCCCATGTAATACCTTTCACCTCTGACACTGAAGTGAACATACACCAGAATTCTCTAAATCAGTCACTTTCTATTTTAATCTAGAAGGAAACAGACCAAACAAATCACCTATAAACTTTAATTTTATTGTGCCAGGATGCATTCATTGGGTATTCTAAAATTGAGTTCAGTGAACTGCCTATTACGTGTCAATCCTTTCAAATGTTTAGCAATAACTTGGTAAAATCAAAGATGATTTATGAATATTTGGAAAAATTTTATAGTCATTACTTTTTTCTTCTAGAATAGAAGATATTTATTGCAGTCTGTATATATAACAGCATGGCTTCAAGTTTTAACTTTCAGACAAAAATGGTTCTACACCTAGATTTAATTCTGGGGTCAGACCACCTGCAAAGGTCTTGGACAATGACAGTGGAAATAAAAACATACTTCCAATTGCTCACTGCCTGAATTAAACTCTGACAAACCATGGGAAATTTGAATGGATCTATCACAAAAAAGCTGGAGAAGTGAAAACATCTTTCAGGAGAAATATTTCATCAGGAAACTCACAAAGATATTAGTGCAAGAGAGAAGTATAGAATCAGAAGCTACATTTATTTTTTTCTTCTTTTAACACCAGCTATCAGCTATTTTTAAGTTGTCATTTGTATTCTGTTAAGCGTAATATATACTGAAGAATCAGATTTATTTGGGGACAACCACAACTGGTTTGTCTGAAAGCTATGAAACCAGCATTTTTAGGTTAATCCACATTTTGCACTTGTACACTTTAAAGCATGCCACCATATAGAATTATGCCAAGTACATGCTTTGTATTTTTGTTCTCCCATGACTTCATGCACTTATGCTGTTACATGCTCACTCCCATAGGCCTACTGTGACATGGAAACTGGTGGAGGAGGTTGGACCATTATTCAGAGGCGTGAAGATGGCAGTGTGGACTTTCACCGGACATGGAAAGAGTACAAGATGGTAAACAATGTTTTCTGAAGCCTTAATATTAGTTATTATTATCTGAAATCTGATATAATGAAGTTATATTAATAGCATCCTTAGAATGTAAGCTGGTTTGAGAAGTTGTCTTTGTCCTTAGAGGTTCATTTAGGAAATGTGAGAATAGTACAAGTTGTTTGCCTAATCAGACTTGCAAGTGTGATGTTTGTTTTTAAAGAGAAACCTCACTTTTCTTTAATCAAATGTTCCATATGTCCATATTTTTTGAGCTATTTATATTTGTGTTTCTAGTGGCAACAGCAGAAGCTGCTCCAAATCTACTAAGTCATACTGATTTACTATTGCAGATTCCCAAGTTTGTCTTTGCTGAAATTAACTTTTTGACATATTGCAGATCCATAACCCTCACAGACACAGTAAAATTCTGAGTTGACATATTGAAAACTATTAAACTTAAAAACTGATAAAGTGATCATTTCAAACTCAAAGAAAAAAACAAAACAAAGCTATTTAAATATACAATTTTAATTACAGGGATTTGGTGATCCTGCTGGGGAGTACTGGCTGGGAAATGAGTTTGTTTCTCAACTGACTAATCAGAAGCGTTACGTTCTTAAAATACACCTGAAAGACTGGGAAGGAAATGAGGCGTATTCATTGTATGACCACTTCTCTCTAGCAAGTGAAGAACAAAAATACAGGTAAGCAGAAAAATCAGATTGAGTAAAAGAAGATCTGATAATGGTCATTCTAGACTGTGTAGGTGCATGACCTTATTTCACACAAATTATGACATTTTTTCAATTCACTAAGAAAATAATGTTTGCTCCATTTTTCACCTATTGCATAAACAGTCTTAATAATAATTTTTTTCCCAATGTGGAGAATGTATATTTTTCTAGCGCACACTGGGTGAGCATAACACACAAGGTGCACAGAGATGAAAAGGTGGTATGGTATGGTATGGTATAGTATGGTATGGTATGGTATGATGTGGTGTGGTGTGGTATACACTTGCCCATATAACAGATGGCAGTGCACAATATTCAGGGCAATAGGAACCTGTCTGTAGTTGCTATCAAATCCTAATTCCAGGCAATAAATACATTTCTGGAAGGTGGATGACTAAGACGAACGGTACTGCAAGTAGCTTTTATATATAAGTCAGTGGCTAGTAGGACCTGTTCTGTTGTCATGAAGAGCACACTGAGGTAATGCTACTTTCGCCTTCTGTGACCCACTGGCTTGGATTCTCAAATAACAACACTATTACCTGTGAAAATGAAGCTATGTCATAATAATAGCAAATAGCAAATGTCCAGTCTCACGCCCTACAAATTTGCCAGTTTAAACACCAGATTTTACTGGACCTATTACTTATGCTCCCATCATTCTGTAAAATGTAAAGCTTCACTATTTCTTCTTACATATTTGGTTAAAATAGGAAATAACATACGTTTTAAAGAAATACTTTACATATAAGTAAGCATTATCATAGTATTATACATTTTAAATAGTATCATAGTGTTATACATTTTGAAACAGTATCAGCCACAGCTGACATATATGGGCAGTTCATACTTCATTCTCCAGGCTCTCTGTAAATGCAGTAGGTATTGTTTGATTGGTTATAGAAGAAATCAGAGACACTAAGGTATAACAGATGCTTTCCTACTACATGGTCCAGGAAATGTTTCTTTATAGGAATCTTACAGATTCATGGAACTGTAGGTGACTGGACACTAAAATTGCCTAAATTTAGATTAATATCACGAAGATTTCTAGCAACTATTTGTTGTAAACAAAGTCAATCTGACACTCAAAAGAACTGATGCTGTTGCTTCAACTCAAGTCTTATATGCAAAGAAATCCAAAACTATCAGCATCTCCCTCCGCCAAAACATTAGATCTTAATGCCTTAGTAGTATACAGTTGTCTCAACTCCAAAGCAAATATTGTTTCATCTGGAAACAGTCAGAATCTACAGCAGAGATTTTTTTAAAGTAATGCTTTAAAATACTTATAAAGGCAACCTTTGCAAAATGGGTCATTACCCTTGTTCTCTTACAATATTAAAAAATAATTACTGAAAACTAAGATGTTTGTCTGTAAATAGATACTTTCTTTTAAAATGCAACCAAACATGGAATGCATCATAGAATGCAGTGGATTAAAGAACATTATGAAAAAAAAAAAACTAAGAAAGTATTCAATTAAGAGCAACTCACATTCAAAACATTAATACATTTTAATGCTGGAAGGATTATGGGTTGGGTCATTAAACTGAAATTTCATAGTATCATAGAAAAATTTATATCAGAATGGACTTCACTTGAGTCAACTTCCTGATCTTAAAGCTATGATACCAGGCCAGGTTGCTCAGGGCTTTATCCAGTTGGGTCTTGATAACCTCCAAAGGTGGAGACTGTACAACCTTTTCCACTGCTTGTCTGTCCTCATGATGAAAAAGGTTCTCCTGATGTTCAGCCAGAACCTCTCATTTCAATTTACATCCACTGCCTCTCATGTTCTGTTATACTAAGCTGCACATTTAAAAATTGAACAATAATAAGAAATTAATACTACTCTGCTTACATTAGACTTCAAATGATATTTGAAAATCAAGCCTAGGCTCATACATTATACTTGGAACTTTTAATACCAGTTATGTTAGAAATTGGCTTACAGAATTTTGAACTCACCTTAAGAAAAAACAGAATATTGATAACTTTTTGAAAGAGATTTTTGAGAAAATCTGTAATAAGCTGATCTTTTGAAATCTAAATGAATAAAAATTCATTCATTCCTAATATTTTCAAATAGGGAATATAAAATGGGTTAAAATAAGCTGTTAAACTACCAGAGACAACTTCTATCATAAGCAGAGAATTATATGCAAGTTGAAGACTGATCTGGGGACAAGTTAGTTCTCCTCAGAGTTGGATCTCCTCCTTAAACAAATAGAATGCCTTAGAGAAGGATGAGCTATTTGATACAGAAATGCAGTCAGCGGAGAGATACTGTGGGAGCAGAGTGTTCAAGTCCTTCCAATTCAACCTAACACAGTAATAGGTGTGTAAGCCCTTCCCCAGTTTGGTGCACTGTGTCTCTCCCCACTGAGACTGCATCTGCACCTAAGGAAGCAGATCCAACCAGTAGCAGCCTCACTGAAAGCTTACCTTGCTAGGAAATTGAAGCAAACTTAAATACCTCTGTTTTGTTTAGTATATTTATCAATGATCTGGATGAGGGGACTGAATGCACCCTCAGTAAGTTTGAAGACAACACCAAGTTGGGCAGGAGTGTTGATCTGCTTGAGGGTAGGAAGGCTCTACAGAGGGATCTGGACAGGCTGGCTGGCTGGGCCAAGGCCAATTGTATGAGGTTCAACAAGGCCAAGTGCCGGGTCCTGCACTTGGATCACAACAACGCCAAGCAACGCTACAGGCTTGGAGAAGAGTGGCTGGAAGGCTGCCTGGCAGAAAGGGACCCAGGGATGTGGGTTGACAGCCGGCTGACTATGACCCTGAATGTGCCCAGGTGGCCAAGAAGGCCAATAGCATCCTCACTTGTATCAGAAACAGTCTGGCCAGCAGTACGGAAGTGATCGTGCCCCTGTACTCGGCATTGGTGAGGCCGCACCTTGAATGCTGTGTTCAGTTTTGGGCCCCTCACTACAAGAAAGATATGGAGGTGCTGAATAATGTCCAAGAGCAACAAAGCTGGTGAGGGGTCTGGAGCACAAGTCCTATGACGAGCAGCTGAGGGAACTGGGGTTGTTTAGCCTGGAGAAGAGGAGGGGGGAGGGGAGACCTTATGGCGCTCTACAACTGCCTGCAAGGAGGTTGTAGCAAGGTGGGTGTCAGTCTCTTCTCCCAAGTAACAAGCAATAGGACGAGAGGAAATGGCCTCAAGTTGTGCCAGGGGAGGTTTTGATTGGATATTAGGAAAAATTTCTTCCCCGAAAGGGTTGTCAAGCATTGGAATGGGCTGCCCAGGGAAGTGGTTGAGTCCCCATCCCTGGAGGTATTTAAAAGATGGGTAGACGTGGTGCTTAGGGACATGGTTTAGTGGTGGGATGGCAGTGTTAGGTTAATGGTTGGACTTGATGATCTTTAAGGTCTTTTCCAACCTAAACAATTCTATGATTTAACACTAATAAATCTATGAAGAATGTGAAAAGGAAGAGTAATTCAGAAAGCAGAAAGGGAAATATTGAGTAACTCCTAAAATATCAGTTACCAGTTGGTAATTAGTAGTCCAGCTAATGCTATTATCTCTCACAGATGCAAAGTTTTAATGCTACATTACCTTGTTGTGCTAGCAGCAAAATAGAATCAAAATAGTTTTGGTTTAAACTTTTGAACTTGATTAAAAAAATAATTGCACACAATGTACTTGCAGTATTAATAAATGCATGATGTATATGAAAAATTACAGGACTCATTATCTACCTACTCTCTTTTTTCTTCTAACTTGATTTTCTTCTAATATGACACGAACAAAACCGTCTTCTCTACAAATGTGGAGGCTGTTCATTAGAATATTGTGCTGACCATTTCCACTCATATGAAAACATTATGCTGCAAAACAGCTTACAACAGTACATTGGCCAGAAGAGAACTATTCGAACAGGATATTTATTGCAAACGATTCCATCATTATTTTGCAGATCAGCTACTGTTAACTTCCATGTAATAATTGTTTTTCCATTCCTCACTTCTACAGGATCTACCTTAAAGGACTTACTGGGACAGCAGGCAAAATAAGTAGTATAAGCCAACCAGGAAATGATTTTAGCACAAAGGATGCAGACAATGACAAATGTATTTGCAAATGTTCACAAATGCTAACAGGAGGTAGGAATGTTTTTCTGTTTCTCAGTCTTCCTATTTTTATTGGCACTGAAATTTTCTGTGAGATGAATAGTGATAATTTTGACAGTAAATTTTGACTACTGAAGAAGCCCCAAACTCACAGATAGAAATGCTGGTACGGTGACTCCAAATGAAGTATTTTTCATTGAACAAGGGTTAGTTTAAGTAAAACAAGAGAAGTTAAAACTGGATAAAAAAAACCACCAGCCTCTCAAGTTGGGGTACAGGAAAGTCTGTAATTGTGGAACAAACCAGAGTGACAGCAGATTCTTCCAAGGAATGAGATAACATAGTCCCAGAGATCAAAACACTTAACTCCCTCAAAACACTTGTTTTAGAGATTCAGTTGGTCAGTGAAATGGTTCCTGATTCTTTAGGCACAAACCTGTTCCCTAACTATCCAGAGAAGAAAACCCCCAAAGCTGCTGTATATGCTGCAGATGGGTACAAATATTTAATTCCATATTTCAATATAATTATGAAATGGCAAAGATAAATTTAAGATACACCACATACAGGAGACATCTACATTTTCTAATGATTGTTCACTAGTTAATGGAGTTTTGTGTGGTTGAAGATAAAAATACCACCTAAGCCATTCTATAATTTGTCAATCTAGAATTCCACATTCTGAAATGTAAACAACTGCTTTGTAAATTTGACTTCTCTTCCTGTTATCTCTTAAGCAATGGTTTGTTTCCCTAGAGAACAAGTTGCAAGACAAAAGACAGCTTCAGTTTATCCAAAAAGATAATTGGATTACTGCCCTGAAAAACAGAACACACACATTATCGCCATCATAACAGAAGTATAAAAATATTATCTTATTAACAAAAATAATTTTTCCTTATGACCCACTAACAGGTCAGGACCACAAGGATGCAAAATAAGTTTGGACTGCTTTTTTCTCCTTTTTCTTCTTACCAAGTTTCAGCACAGAGCAGAACTAATCTGCACAGAGAACTGAAACAGATAACTGAATTAATCCTCTAAAAACAATTAAGAGAGGAGTTTTAATCTGTGAAGGACAGGAATTTACCAAAGAGTAGATAAAAACCAAAGATGACTCAATACTGTCATAGTTCTAGTCAAGTTCTGCCCTGAGACTACCAACAGTAATGTTTGATATCGATAACAAACTAAGCTTGACTGAAGGCCTTCCCTTCCCAATTTTAAACTACTATGTATTACAAAAGCTTCAAGACTATGTAGTGAATACATAAATACATTTCCTTGCTGAGTCTGAGGGACGTATTTTATACTGATACTTCCAAATCATAGAACAAAAACCTGGTTTTAGATTTCTCTTTCATTTCAGGACAACAAAGTGTCCTTATATACTATTATGAAAATTACCTGTGGTGACATTTTCATCTGCTGATGTTTTTCTTGTTTTCTGTCTTGCAGGATGGTGGTTTGATGCTTGTGGTCCTTCTAACCTCAATGGAATGTATTACCCATTACGACAGAACAACAACAAGTTCAACGGTATCAAGTGGTACTACTGGAAGGGCTCAGGATACTCTCTCAAAGCCACGACTATGATGATTCGACCAGCAGATTTCTAAATGCTTTTGCATGATGTGAATTATGTATTGTATAGTCTTCAAAGACTTCGTTTGCCGAGCATATAAACACACATCTGCAACTTGTCTCATTTTCAAGCCCAGAAAACATGCACTAGTGTTCTGAAGGGATCAGCTCAGTACAATTCCTGAATTGCAATAGCCTTGATCAGCTAAAGCTCATATTATTCAACCATACATAAGGTCTAAAGCATCAACCTGGTATAACAGTGATTTGGCCAAATGACTGAATAAAAAGAACATCCAAGAAACTATCAGACAACTTAAGGACTCTGTTTTACTGATCATTTATGTTATGTATGTGTTAGTAAATAACTGGAACTGTGAAAAATACCTAAAATAGTTTTAGAAATATGCATTTTGCCTCATCACTGAACTTTAAACATTACTCTAATATAAAACACTTAACTAGATCTAGAACTATTTATCTCTCTGTGTCATGTTTGCCTTTTATGTACATAAAAAAAACTTGTCCTGTAATTAGCTCAATACTGTAGTTAAAGAATACATTCTTTCCCCCCATAGTCTCCTAAACAACTTCTTACACTTATTCAGGGATTTTTTCCAATAGCCTGTATTACTTTATTTAACAGAGGAAAAATAGCATTTAAGTACTTTGCATTTATTCTTGGGAAATACCATGTACAAAAAAATCACCATTTCTTTCAGTTTGTACTTAGTGCAGTCACTACCTTTAAGTTACAAAAATCCCTGAAAATGACAATATAGTATGTGTTTCTTTATGAAGATTATGAAGATTGCACTTTTTTCATTTCCTTGTCATTTATTTGTAAAATAACTGATCAGTATGTTATAAACTGAGACAACGGCATTAACACCAAATGTCCGGTTGTCTATGACAATCAGTTATCACCTGGTGCTGTAGTACCTCTATACATTTTGTAAAATAACCTAACTGAAAAACATATGCATGTTCTTTGATACAATTAAATTTATGTTCATGAGTTAAGATACAAATTACTACATTTTAAAAGCAGGAAAAATAATCTGAAAGTTATCTAAGGTCATACTGTTGGGTATTTTTCAGTAAGGTTAGGACTTCTCCCTAGAAACTTTCTGTAGGTAGGCCCTCAATGTATGAATAAATTACTTTACTGGGTGGTTTTTGCTTTTTAAATTATTTTTTAATTATTATTTGCTTTAAAATTGTGTTGTACACTACTGTTCAGATTGAGAAGATATTTATTTCTTCATAAATCACACAAAATAACTTTGTGCAGATTTTTCTCCAAATTTACTTTAGGTTTTAATTCTCATGCTTAGTCTTTGCCTTAAAGTAATAATTTTGTAAATTTGTGTAAATTTTTTCAGCAGATGACTGAATTAATTACAAGACAAGAACATATCTCATACCAAAACAAAAACCCCAGACGCAACATTTCTCGAGGCTTACTTAACAAGTAACAAGCTTACTTAACAAAAGGTTATCTAAAAAAAAGTAGACGATGTTAAGAAAGATGGAAGAAAACTCTTCATTTCACACTGACAGTCATTAAAGCTGCTGTCAGGAGTACCCCACCACTCACACCACCACCATTCTTTACTGAAAATGTGTCAGCGTTACTAAAGGGCAGCAGAGACAAAAAATACGGCTAGTATTACTTCATGATCTGATTTTAAGTAAACCCAATGAATGTAAACTTAACAGTCATCATCTGAAGAGTTGCATAAAACAATCTGAATGTATTTAAGGTTACTGTTTGTGTTACTCCAAGAAAACTTGCAAGGGTAAACATATCACAAACTAAAATATTTCACAAAATTGCTTTCATGAATTTCTAAGAAAGGTCTTAAAGAGCAAGTCTAGCAGAGGGTCACCAAGCTAGTAAAGGAGCTAGACATACCAAGAAGCACATGACATACCAAGAGAGGCCGAGAGAGCTGGCCTTTTTCAGCCTGGAGAAGAGAAGGGGAAGGGGAGACCTTGTTGCTGTCTACAACGGCCTGATCAAGGACACAGAAAAGACAGAGCCAGACCCTTTTTGGAGTGCACTGCAATGGGACAAGAGACAGGGACAAGAGGCAGCAAACACAAGCTGGAATTGGGGAAATTGGATTTTCTTTTTGATTTATTCATTTATTACCATGAGGGTGGACTGAACAAGTGCCCTGGAGCAGTGTTGAACTAGAAACCTTCAAAGGTCCCTTCTAACCTAAAATCTATGATTTTATGAAATTTAAAGAAAAGCTGAGTCTAAATTACAGTATTTCCTGCTTCATGGCATTTAATCAGACAACTAAAGAAACTACTCCAAATATTGACACAGTAAGCATATCCAGCCCAATAATCTAAAAAAAAAAAAAAAAAAAAAAAGAAAAGAAAAGCTTCTTAAAAACTGTGATGGAATCTGGCACAGTATGAATGCTCAACCTGGCAAAGGAAAATAGTGCTAATTTCTGGTTGACATTAACCTTCATTATTTTAGTAAGAAAATACTACATGGCAAGAATAATTAAATATTGCATGGCTAGTTTCGATTTGCTGGAAAAAAAGCCTTTATAAAGCTTAAAGCTTTTTGATTGACTATTCTGGGAAGGTGAAGATATTGACGTAGACATTGAACAGATCATTTTTTTAATGAGATTTTTTCACTTTTGGGGAAAATGGAGTTATTTATCAACACAAATGTAAGATTTTAGAGTGAATATGTTTTTAAAGGACATTTTATCTAAATAATACTACGTGGCTCAAACTGTATACACCAAAGTGAAATGAGAGGAGGACATTTCAGAAACAATGCAGTAACAGGAAAAAGAAGGCTGCAACAAATGCTTTGGACTTGGTACAAACAATTAAAACATAACAACAAGATAATCCCGTGTTTTAATTCCTTTCTGTGATCAAATAAATGGTATCTAAAACTAGAATGCACTTCCATTTTCTCTAAATACTTCTTAGGAAGCAGAAAAGAAATAACAAGAAAAGATATAATAATTGTATCTTTAAAAATAAAATATCTGTTACAGTAAGAAACCAGAATGACTCAAGAAGGGAATGATTGGAAAGGTGATGGAAATACCACCTTGGATACTGGCTTTGTTCCTCTGCAAGACAAGCACACTGCAAACAGAAGTGATCCAGGTTCTCGGCACAACCATTACCTCCCTCAGTTTTATTTTCTCACCATCTTTCAAGCCTTCCTTACTTCTACTTTAGGAATAAAAATTTTAAACAGAATCTAAAACCCAACCCCAGCAGGAATCACTTCTAAAGAATAGTATTTAAGTTGTTACCAATAGCATACTTCGTTATTAAATACGGTAGTCTGAGAAGAAATGGAAAACTCAAACCAGCTTAATCTGAAGTACTGTCTTCTTTTTTTCATCCAAATACAGAAAAGGGGGGAAAAAAGAACATGCTTCTCATTTATTTTTCACATTGTTTCACCATTCTTAGAATATTTGCTATAAAAAAAAAAATTACTTTCTCCTTTTAGAAAAAAATACTTTATAATGGATGATTAATTTATTTGGGCTTATTTCAGAATAACTGTTAGAGTTTCCCTACACTTTGAGAACATACAACTTAAGAAGTAAAGTCTTCATCTCAAACATGTAAATTTACATAAATTACAGATTTAGAAAGAATGTTAAATAAACTTCAAACCCTATTAAATGTTCTTCAAAGCCCATATGGAACTTTGAGAAAAAAGTAGCAGATGATAATATATTTAACTAGCTGCTACAATATAAGAGAAATTGTGAAACCTTTTTTGGCAAAACTATTAGTGATTGACTAGTAACCTGTTAGAATTCTACTTGTTTTAAAGCCAACATAAAATTACTCTTTAATCAATTACACATGAAGTGCACAAACCCTTGGGTATGCACAGATACAGCATGCCCCCACATACACATTTTTGCAACGGTTCACAAACTTGAGAATGATCATTAAAGGGAGAAAAAATGCTTCATTTTACCTACTCAGTAGTTTTAGAAGCCCACAGTAATTTTCCATCGCCAAAGTAATTTCTGGACTGAAAAAATATTGAGTCTGTGACCTGAATGATCTTTCCTTTAGGCAATAACATGCCTCTCCAGTTTATATACAAGCACAGATAGAAATCAAATACGCCACAAATAAATTAACATTTATACTTAAAGAAGAAGCTAGTTTATTCAGATATTAATTGGTGAATAAATTTTTTGCATTTTCCATGCATACCAAAGTTTTTGCACACACTTCAAAAGTAGTGGACAAAGGAGAAAATAACTCCTTACGGTATTTGCTTTAAAAAAATATTTCTTCTAGTGGGCCTGCTTGTTCACAACCTTATTTAGAGGGCTAATCATTTTCCAGATAAACAAAAGAAAGTTCACAAGCTTAAAGGGCTATTAAACTTACAGGAGCTGCAGGGAAGTTGGATGAAAGCTCATATGGTTCCTCTGAGATCCAATGGCCCAATTCCAAAGACCACAGAACCTAAAATAAATTAAGCAGTAAGTAGAACTCTTATAATTTCTAAAATAGCAAACTCTTTGAATATGTAATTAGAAGTAATAGTGCAGTTGCAATAGTTTGTTTGATATTTCATTCACCCAAACCAAATGATTTGCTGAAAAATCAATCGGAAAGATACAAATTCTACAACTAAAACAAATCATTAAAATACCAAAATCATATTTCTATGTATAGCTTCATTAAATTTTAAAACCTTGTGGGGACATTATAAAAGTCAACTTTTTGCATCACGGTACATAAAATTAAAGATTTGAAAAGGGAAGTCATACATCAGTTCTGTTCTCTTGGTTCAGTTAATCATTGAACTTCATGAGGTTCCTGCTGGCCCATCTCTCCAGCCTGTCAAGGTCCCTCTGAATAGGAACACCCATGTGCTGTATCAAACACTTCTCACAGTTTTGTAACATCTGAAAACTTTTTGAAGGGTCCACTCTTCCCCATCATCCAGATCACAAATGAAGATGTTAATATTGGACCAGTATCAACCCCTACTACTGACTGCAATTATGCAACTATTGTATATAATCCACATTACATATATAAATCAGCCTGCAAAGAAGAAAAGCTCAATTTCATTCTCTTTGGTATCCTCCTCTGTCAATGCCTCATTCTAGAGCATAAAAAAGATTGCTAACAGTGCAGAGTACTGACTGTCTGGAAAATACATGATCATTTGTGTTCAAATGATCAATTATGAACCTTGGAAAGCAGCAATCCTAACTCTTTGGACTACTTTAAGACTTATGTTCCCATCAGGGCCATCACAAAATGGTTAACAGAAAAAAGCCTACCTTGAATGGCTGAATTTTCAGTTTCTGAAATATTTTTAATTTTTTTTTTTTGGTAAAACTTTCACAAAATTACTCCATCCATAATTTTTCCTGGGTTGATTTTCTAAGCTATTCTTCAAAACAATTTATCATTATAAGTTGCAGCTGGTAGACAATGATATAAAAAGCCTCACAAAGAGTGTTCAGAGACTATTCCTCAAGTGATAATAGTGCTATCTTTATGGGAAAATGGACAAAGACTGAAGTTCCTACCATGGCTCTGCTCTTGAGTTGTATAAAGGGCGTTTTCCTAATTTCTAGATAGCCTAAATTCTGAAGCACACTTCGATGAAAGAGAAGTTCATTTTCCTCATTGGCTTCATCACTGTAAGCGGAGCCATAAAGCTTCTTATATAGGTAAAAGACTGGTAAGTTCTTTGCCAAGTTTGTCCACTTCACACAATTCAACAACTTTCCCCTTTTACAGATATTTGAGCTTCACAACATTCTTCCTGTAGTTGCTATTTGGCATGCCTTAAATATGAGTCAAAAAAAGCATTGTTACCTTCTAGTGAGAAACAGCACGATTCATACACGCAACCTTAAAAACCACAAGAACCTCCCAATACCCTGCTGCTCCTACAGCAGCAGGCAGTATTAAGTGAACAAGAAGTGTAGATATACCCCCAAAATGTGATATATGGAATTTATTAGAAAGTAAATCCCCATGTTTAGGATAATTCTATCTCTGGCAGTCAAAAATTCTCTAAATAGTTCTCTAGCCATGTCAAAATAGATGTTGTCTGTTTCTTACTGTTAGCACAGCCATGAACCATTAAACACTTGTCATTATTCACCATAGAACAAGCTGAATTTCATCACTGCATGAAATTATTCCCATGCCTGATTCACATTTAAGTGAAATATTCTGTATTTTTTTTATTATTTTGGAAGATGCCATATCCATATATTATTTGTTTTAATTTAAATCCATATATTATTTGTTTTAATTTAAATTATAAAAGTTTACCTCATACAATTTGGGAAGCAGTGCTATGAAATGTTCCCCTTAAGACAAAAATTGGCATAATAGAGATCAAGCATGATAAAGTTATCCTTTACAATGTTACAGCTCACTAACAAAACAAGATCCTAAGCCGAACAGACTGATTATAAACTAGTAATGTAAATCTTATAAAATGGCCTCATTGTATGTAGGAAAATAACTTTCTGTAGAGCTCTTTTGCCCAAAATCTGTTGCTACAAGAAGTAAATTGCATACTGAATTTAGAAATTAGTTTTGGCAAAAACAAGTTCTATATTCTTTAGTCCAAAGTATCTTATGCTTGACGACTTTAAGGAGAACTAGCAACCTTGTGTATGAACTGCTACAAAGCTAGTGCTTTGCGTGATGTGCAAGTGGTGTTTTACTTATGAGAGGAGGTGGCCAATTTTGCAAGCTATTGGAAATGAAGAGTGACCTTTTTGGTTGATAATGAAAAACAGCACATCTTCAAACTTACTGTTGAACTTTATTACAAAAATCCAAAGACTATTATGTTTACTTTTAGAAAATGCACAACCAAAATGCAACAGCTGTATAAAAGATAAAATAATTTCTATAGTTGTCATATCACACCAAACCTAAAAATAAAAGTTAAGCAGATTAATAAATCAATGACTTTTAAAAAAATATTCAAAACAATAATGCATTGCTGTGTTTATCCAAGAAAAGTATAGTAATGTCTTAAAAACATACAGTTAATACTGCAACCTAGGATTTTTAAAAAATTTTTACAAATTTTAAGGCGGTGCCTGCATATACTTTTACAATTACTTTTTACAATTTACAATAAGAATATTGAAATCTGTTATCTTTATACTTATAGCTGTATATATTTATTGCAAATAAACTTCTTAATCCAAGCCATTTCTCTTTTAATCAAAGTATAAATCAGCTTTAAATGAACCAAGAAAATAGTAACTTCTAATACAATTCTGAAAGACATGCCGCATGAAAATAAGTTGTTCATAAATAACCTTGAGCAGAAACAGATGTACCATGCTGTATATTGTGTACACCATGTCCTTACAGTACCAAAATGATGTTTGTACCAAGAGTAACTGGCAAACCACCAAACAGATTAAAATATAAACCCAAAATATTAGTTATGATTAAATAATCCCATTTCATTTTGCAGGCCCATTTTACAGTAACAACCTCTGTCAATCCTGTAGTATTCACAGAATTTTGTTTAGAAATTTTGTTTATCTTAACAAAAGATGGATTAATGCTTGTCTATCATGGTTCTGGAATTGAGTACAAAGGCATCGTATCTACTTCCCTAGATAAAAAGAAAATTAGATAAAAGGTTCATGAACAGGTCCTGCAGTAAATAATTAGGTCACCACTCACTAAAACATTGGGTTTTCATGAACGCAAAGGCAAGAGCTATCCATTCTAAGTCATCGAGAGCTTGCTTCTGACTTTGGTAGAGACAAATTTTCAACCAGTACACATTCATAGCAACACTAAAAAAAAATGCTTCAAACTCATTTAGGACAAAGACCAAGTTATGATTTGCAATATTATTCTTGAGTAAATTACTTTTTCTTGTTAAGTCAGTAATAGCTTCATATTCAACAGTTCCTTAGAATGGAAAAGGACTAAGAAAAGCCAAAATACTTCAGATTATAAAAGTGTTTATGTTGAGAAGAAAAAGCTACCTAGAAGTTTTCAAGTGTGCAGTTACGAAAGATTTGTAACTGGACTTGTGCAAAGCATTTGACTCTGTCCTGCATGATATCCTTGTCTCTGAATTGGAGAGGCATGGATTTGACGGATGGACCATTCAGTGGATAAGGAATTGGCTGGATGGTTGTACTCAAAGAGTTGCAGTCAATGGCTCAATGTCCAGGTGGAGACCAGTGATGAGTGGTGTTCCTCAGTGGTCAGTACTGGGACCGATGCTGTTTAACATCTTTGTGAGCAACATGGACAGCGAGATTGAGTGCGACCTCAGCAAGTTTGCCAACGACGCCAAACTGTGTGATGCAGTCAACATGCTGGAGGGAAGGGATGCCATCCAGAGGGACCATGACAGGCTTGAGAGGTGGACCCATGCAAACCTCATGAAGTTCAACAAGGCCAAGGGCAAGGTCCTGCACCTGGGTTGGGGCACCCCCCAGTGTCAATAGAGGATGGGGGATGAAAGGATTGAGAGCAGCCCTGCGGAGAGGAACATGGGGGTACTGGTGGATGAAAAGCTGGACATGAGCCAGTAATGTGCACTGGCAGCCCAGAAGGCCAACCGTGTCCTGGGCTGCATTAAAAGCAGCATGGCCAGCAGGTTGAGGGAGGTGATTCTGCCCCTCTACTCTGCTCTGGTGAGACCTCACCTGGAGTACTGCATCCAGCTCTGGGGCCCTAAAATGATCTGAGGGCTGGAGCACCTCTAATATGAGGACAGGTTGAGGGAGTTGGGCTTGTTCAGCCTGGAGAAAAGGCGGCTGCGGGGAGACCTGATTGCAGCCTTTCAGTACTTAAAGGGGGCCTATAGGAAAGATGGGGATAATCTTTTTAGTAGGGCCAGCTGTGACAGGACAAGGGGTAATGGTTTTAAACTAAAACAGGGTAGGTTTAGACTAGATATAAGGAAGAAATTCTTTACAACGAGGGTGGTGAAACACTGGAACAGGTTGCCCAGAGAGGTAGTGGAGGCCCCATCCCTGGAAACATTCAAGGCCAGGTTGGACGGGGCTCTGAGCAACCTGATCTAGGTAGTGGTGTCCCTGCTCACTGCAGGGGGGTTGGACTAGATGACCTCTAGGGGTCCCTTCCAACCCAAAACATTCTATGATTCTATGAAAATACAGCTGATAACATTGAGATATTAAGAATATGTCAGATTCTAGTAGAATGCAGTCTTGCTGGTTGTGGAGGACCCAAGAAAGGAAGATATAGGGAGGGAAGAGGAGAGTGTGGAAAACATAGTTTTTCTGTGGGCTTCTTACAACCATAAAGAATGTTTTCCTTCAGCTTTGAACTCTAGAATCAAGTTGATCAATCTTCTGTTACACCATCCTCAAGTATGGACTATTTTATCTAATTCAGTAGCAGGCAACCTGTACGGTACGGAGCTCCAACAAGTGTCCTCCAGGTTATACAGCTTTAAGTTTAGCCTTGGTGCAAAGTTTTCCTTTGCATATCCCTATCAGCTATGTTCTTTTATTCACACTATATAAGAAAATTTATTTCAAACTTCACATTTTCAAGGGTCTGAAAACACATTATTTGACTAGTCATTATTTAAGGTTTCTTACCCATCCAGATAGCACACTGAATGATCATATGGTATTTTTACTTTAATAACTCATCTTGAAATATGTAAATGGAGTGCTATGAAGATTAAATGTCTAATGGCATATCTGATATTTCTCCAAAATCCATCTTTAAAAAGAACATTTTAAATTTTTCTAAGAAGAAGAAAAGAATATTGCAGCCTAAATTATGTCTCCATGTTACAAGTCAAAAGGCAGAGGTAAATAATATTTCAACTTCTAAATATGTTGAGAAACATTTTCCAAAAGACAATCATCACTGCTCAAATTTAATATATTGTTTAAAAGGTACTACTGATTTCTCCAGACTGATTGATTATTTTAATTAACCAGTTTGAAATAGTCTACCAATGAAAGTACTTATGGTAGGGTTGACTACAGTATAGAAAGATATTTAAAGGATTCAGTATTGTGCATTAATAAAAGGAAAAGATTATTTTGCTTAAATGAAATTCTCCTGAGTAATTTCCTACAGAATTCCTCATGATGATTAAGGAAAGCCTCAGCTTTCTCTTCTCTAGTTAAAGTATTCAGTTAATGAATTTGGGTAAAAAGATGGCAAAATTATGCCAGTGACACAATTAGAAATAAGACACTAATGTTCTTATGTGATAAGATGCATAGATTTAACAAGGTTAAGAAATTTTTTTTGAAAAGTTCAAAGCAGTATTTTCTTTCAGTGAAATAAATGACTTACTTGAGGGATTTATGGACAAAGTTGTACCCAGCCTCAGTGAAAGATTTAAGCGCAGTTCTAAGAAAATTAAAAATAGCAATATTCACAGATAAGCAGGTACTGTAAGATTGAACAAATTTGTGATTTGAAGAACTGAATTCTGAAGTTTTTCTCTAGTTCCTTCTCATGAAGCTCTCCTAGTAACCTTAGAACTTTTTCTAAATAGCAAGCATTTGATCCAATAATACTTACAGGAACAAAATAATCCTTGGAACAATTCCATTTAACTTATTGGTATTATATGAGGGATATTGATGATCCTGTGATGAGTCTAAAAGGTAGACTGTAAGACAGCAGAAGAAAATTTGGTATTGCTACTAGTCCATACTGGTCTATGAAGAGCATGTGTTGATGTTTTTACCACAGAAGCACAGTGCATAAAATGGGCGATGAAATTCCAGGACAGCAATTGCCAGAATACTGATTATCCAAATACTGCCTTATGCACAAAGATAGGGAACTATTTTACTGGATTTTTGTAGTAGTTATCTACATCTTTGGCTACTTAGTAGTTATTTGAAGCTTTTTCTCAGGGAAACATAGCTTTCATGTTTGACTACCCTGTTATGAGAAAGTAACTTACAGCAAATATGTTGTTACCTGTTTAAAACTTTATACAAAGCTAAGTGTAGGACAGATATTTCAATTGCATTTAATTCATAGACACATAGAATCACATAATAATTGAGGCTGGAATGGACCTTGGAGATTGTCTTCTCCAACCCCCCTGCTCAAATATGTTCCTCATTATTCAGCCAAGGATGCTATTGGTCTTTTTTGCCACAAAGGCACATTACAGGATCATTAGGGTGACCAAAGATGCAACCCCCTTTATTCCAAGGGAAATTAATCACCAAGAACTTCTGAAAACTCCCAAGTATACCATAACAGCTTCTTCAGAGAACTACATGTATGTCATGTTGGACAAGCTTCACAATGGTAAGTGCCAGACAGCTTGAAAACAAAAAGGCAACAGGAGTTTATTTTGTTTTCAGCCCAACAACTAAATTTTAAAGTATTTATAAGAAAAAGGAAACCAAGAATTTTATTCTACAACCCTTTTCTGTATAAGATGAAGAGCTATTTCTATATAAATTTCAACAGCTATGTTTTATAACTCTGGAAACATGAGGAAAGCTGAAAAACTGTCATCTGCAATGTCAGATCAAGTGGTTAATCTCTACTACTACAGTGAGCAATAGAGGTGGTTTAACCCTGGGCTGACAGGTAAGCTCCTCACCGGGTCACTACTCACTCCCCGCCCAAGCAGGATGGGGGAGAGAATTGGAAGGGCAAAAGTGAGAAAAAAACCCCAACCACCTTGTGGGTTAATATAAAGACAGTTAATAAGTGAAGGGGGGGAAAAAAAAGTTTAAAAACCTCAAATAATGTCAAAGTAATCATTTCCACCAGCAGATCGATGCCCAGCCAGCCCCTGAGCAATGGCTGCTTTGGAAAAACCCCTTCCAGTTTTATAACTGTGTGTGATGTCATATGATGTGAACATCTCTTTGGTCAGTTGGGGTCAGTTGTCCCAGCTGAGTCTCCTCCCAATTTCTTGTGCACCCCCAGCCTACTTGTTGGGGGGGGTGGGGGGGAGGGGGGGCACTAACTGAAAACCAGAGAACACCTTGATGCTGTGTAAGCACTGTTGAACAACAGCTAAAACACTGGTGGGTTATCACCACTGCTTTGGTCACCAGTCTAAAACAAAGCACCATACAGGTTACAATGAAGAAAATTAACTCCATCCCAGCCGGACCCAGTACAGCAATTCATGATTATCTTGTCCGGTAACTTTATATGGTAGTCCACAAGAAATTTTGAGGATACAGAGTGATTATTTGATCTGGATGTCTGCGAACCATTTCTGTAAATTACAAAGTCTCCAAACTACTCATCTACAAATAGCTTTCCTTAAGTTTTTTTTTCTGTTTTACAGTTTTCCCATTATGCAGCAAAATATCTAACAATTCCCCTTTATTTTTACCAATGCTGAACAAAATACATGTTTCAGAACACAGTAGAAATATATTAAATCAGTATATAAAAAAATCAATCTGAATAAAATGACTTGGCTAATGTTGAGCAGAAATGGTTTGTTTAGCCTTTAATCTGTCCAAAAATAATGCATGTGACATGAATTTCTCATCCATGAGATAAGACTTCAGGCATTTCTAAAATACTTGCTGAGGTACAATACAGGAATACTTAGGTTAGATGAAGTACTGAAAAACTAAGTCATGGTAACAGATCATCACACAAACAAACTTCTTCCAACTGCGCTAGCTCTCGGTAAGCCTGAATATCTGAACGTTGCACCACTGTACACATCAACCATATAACAATGTTATGTCCATGCTATTTCAGCTATACAAAAGAAGTTTAATTTATTCTGCAGTAAAATTTAAAAATGTTTCTTACCCATTCATAAGAAACAATCCAACACCCACGAGCAATTCCCAGCATAACATTCAAGGTACGACGAGGACTCCCTGTAACTACATGACTTGTTGTTTCACATACATCATCTGAGAACAAGAAGTGTCCAAGTTTATTCACCACCTGAATTACTGTATTTTGTTTCCTAAAAAGAAGGAAAAAACCCCCAACATTCAGTGTTGAATGGATATGCAGAATTATAAAAGCATATACACACACCAAAAATTAACTCAAACTCACCTCTTTTCTTTCCTCACTAATCATTTCTTATCCTTTTCTCACTGAGCCTCTACCCATTTGCTAGCCCTAAATTCATTCCTTCCCAGAGTCCAAACAACCTTTTTCTGTCATCTTACAATCATATCTACTTGACATCAAAGCTCTTTTGTCCCCCACATCTATCTTGTCTGTTTAAATAGAAGCTTTTGAGTCAGGAATTATCTTTGTGGGGTTTTTTGTGTTACTGTTTGTGTACAATGCTTAGTACAACAGGGCCTCATTCTTGTTTGCTTTTGTAGTACTATCAGAAAAGTACTACCAGGAAATGTAAACATTCAGACACAGCACTCTTAAGAGGTTTTCATTAGGAAGGACCAGATTTTCAGCATCTGAATAAATTGCTGTCTAAATTTAGAGAGAAGTCCTAAAGTTCTGGCTTGCTACCTATACATCTGAGCCAATGTTTCAATTAAAAATTCACTTGTCCTTAAATACAATTATAATTAAATATAAAATCCAGAATGGCCACCTATAACTGGAATTCTAATTGGAGTTCTCTACATAGCTACAATGAAGCACACAAATATATAATTGTGAAAACAGTGAGATCTTGGTATCACTAGAGAAAAGCTGTTGCATGAGAACAATTTACTGTTCTTATTAATGATTATTTTTATAAACACACTTAAATCAAAATGTGATATTGGATGCAGAGACACTTAAAAAAAAAATTTAAAAAAAAACCCAGACCAAGTCAAACCACTGACTTAACTGCCTCACACCAGACACTAGTTAGTTGAATTCTGGCCTTGGCTGTATTGCCTTGAATGTTTCTGGAATATTTACTATTTCCTTTTCATTTGATGAGTTTTAACTTGACATAGCAGACATGGGAATGTTTTTGCAACGTTGTAACTCATAGGGGCTGGCCCTGCCTAGACTGCATGCTCAGGTGACTCATTTCCATGCTCTACGAGAAGCTTTTCTTCTTTCTTGTGACTACACAAAATTCCTTACAATGAGAGGGAATAAGTCCTGTTGTCCAAGAATTGAATCTAAGATATCTTATAAACTACAATGGAAACTCACTAGTTTATACTTCTGTCAGCTGCAAAAACTGACGGATGCAAATTTACAGCAAAATTTCACTGAATTTGTGATTCAGAAAAACAGGGAGCTGCTGGCAGTGAATCAGAAAGCAGCATTTAATGTAATTTCAAATCAGTACCATTAAACCACTGAACTCGTGATCTTTAAATTAAAAGTGCAATGAACTACTTTTGAGGCTGTAGCTACTGGGTAGCAGAATTGGCTTTTGGTCACTGGGTTGTAGACTTTGGAGGACTGTTTTCTGTTCTTTAGTTCTTTCAGAAGTGGTCCCTTTCTGCTCCCCCATTTACAGGTTGGTGAATGCCTACAACTGTAGGAAGCCAAAAGCACAATCTTGATGAAGTAGTTCTGAAGAAAAGCAATTGTTAACACCAGACATTTTTATTTAATAAAATAGTAATTGGCTAGTGGGAAAAATCAGCATTCAAGCAACATAAAAGTAACATATTAATTACCTCTTTCAATAAAAGCACTTTTTCCCCAGCTCTGCCAGCATTTGTTCTCTTCTTTTAGGCAGCTAACAGCCTCTTTTTTCCACTACTCCTATCTGTGCTGTAGCTATCTTCTCTGTCTCCCCCACAGAGATCCTGTATTGTGTGACTTGCAACATGCATCTTACAGCCTTGGTATTACTAGTGTCCAGCCACATTAAATACAATAAAAGTATTAATTCTATTTTATGTTTCTGACATATATTAGTATATGTGTTAATAGCTATTGACAACCATTTACAAAGAACCTCTAAAAGGATAGCTATTAAGTGCTGTTTCTGAGTACTTATAGCTATGTAACTGTCAAGATTTAATTCCTTCAAACCCGAAACAGATTTGTGGGTAGTAGAAATAACTTGAGCTTTGAAAAAGAATTCAAAAAACTGTAAGCAAGTTTAGTATAAAATAAGGAATTGTGTTTTTGTTGGATGTTCTTTATGCTGTAAGAATTTTGAGAGAACGATAAGAGCATGCCAGAAAATTATTAACTCTCCCCCAAAATATGCAGTGGCAGCTGCTGCTAATGTTTTGAAACTAAGTGGTTAAAAAGCTTACAACTGATATTTCTTCGGCAACTATTTATATGAAAGAAAACATTTTGAACTGATATTTCAGATTACAACTTTTTAAATAGAAATAATTAAAATGGGGGGGGGGAAAAAAGCTAAGTCTTGGGCTGAAAGTCTGAACCATTTACTACACAAAATTCCTTTTTTATGCTTCCTTCAGAAAAATTCAAAACTTGATTAAGATTTTAGTTTCACTGTTCTAAAGCCCTGTTGAGCTCACCTATGGAACAAATATTTCTGTGTGCATCACAGCAACACAAACATATATACACACTGTAGATAGCAACGACATATACATGTATGTACCTGTTTCTAGCTAGAATACAGAATGAAATAAAGTATTTTAACATATGGCCCAAAGATAAATTTCATTTTACATAGCCATAAAAAGATTATCAACATTCAAGCTTAAATGGTATGCTGACTAAAGAGTCAAAATGTTTAATACTTACTCAGAAGACATGCTCGTCATAACTAGTGTCCTTGTTGGCTAGAGATGTGAAAGAAACAAGAAAATGTCAGAAATCTGAAAAGTTTTCTCCTTTGAAAAGAACCTTAAATTAGAAACTGATCCATTAAAAGGACTAAACAACATCAGAATTAAAGTATCACCTGGGGAAGAGGCTGTACTAACACATATACTAGAAGTATTAAACTTAGAGGACAAGGAAGAAAGGAAACGCATCACATCTGGTATCAAAGCATCCAATATAGCAGAAGACAGGAATGTAAGTTTTCATTGGTAAAAACAAAAACCCAAAGGATTTCCAGTATGGGATGCCACAGAAAAAAGGACAGTATTTGTCTTCTGCATTTTCCTTCTGATCAGGTGGAAAGGAAAAGGCAGTTTACCTTCCACAAAGAAAACCTGTAATTTAAAGTTATTCTAGTTTCTTCCAAAAGAAAGGAAGAAACTGGCTGAGATGCAGAAACAAGAGTATATTTATTCTAAAATTTAACTTTAATAATTTTATTTTTATTTTGATAGTGTAGCTTTTTTATTTTTTCGGTACAACTTCAGTATTTTAAGTCCAGGGTTTTAAGTAACCATTCTTTTACTCTTAAATCTTGTCTAGTGAATAAAAGTTGTCCGAGGAATATAACACACAATGTATACTCAAAGAGAACAGCAATCCTTAAACAAGCAATCCTGGGACACCTTAAAAAGCACCCCCCTCCCCCTGCAATATCCTCCACAGCTTATGTGCAAAGTAGGAGAATTTACCCCATACAGACTTTAAATAAGCTTTTTAAGAATTAGTATTAAAGAAATCAGAAGAGGAAGAAGTGTCCTTTGGTCATCAGCAGTGACCATGAAAGCCGCCAGCATGCACAAAGGTAGGACAGGACATGAATTCTAGCAGCATCAGAGAAATACATAATTGAACTTAACATGGTCATCAAAAATATATGTAAGAAGAGGTTTTGAAAATCTTAGCTGAGAGTTACTTATAGTTACATGAACATGCACAAGTACATATACATAAACATTTAACTTCATAGAAAAAGTAGATCAACTGACTTTCATACAATGATTTCAAACAACTCCTCCTAATTTTCAAAATCAATATATTATTTTCAAATTATTTTTCTAGATATCTACTGCTTGATAAGAAATAATCATTCCCATTTCTACACCCCTTCCCCCCAATATTACCACAAGCAGTAAGCTCCCAAAGTCTCTGCTAAAATTCAGTTTCCTTTGAGAAATGCATTGAGCTGAGACCAGAAAAATATTTTGAATTGGATTACAGCTGGTAGCACAGGCCAAAGAAGACTTGAGGGCAACTCATTTTACCCAGTAATGAATCACAGAACAGAAGAGAACACATACTCTCATACAACCCCATCTGTCCTCTCTTATCAGTACAGAACTGTTCTTCCACTAAGTGTATAAGCAATCTGTCACATTTAAGAATGGAGTTCCTTGGAATTACCTCGTAGTCTAATAGACTGTAAACTAATACTGTGCACCATGACTGTTCATTATATGAACAATCTTTGCATAAATAAAACACAATTTAGATACCATTGACAAAGTAGGTATGAAAGATAAGAAAAGAAGTAGTCTTTTCACCATACACATGGTAATCTCATTCTGTGGTTGGGTAAACTTGAAAAACATAAACCCTAGATACTGTTTAGTCTTCAGAATCAACACAATGTAACATATTCAATATTTTTTTAAATTAATGATAAACATGTACTCAGACAACATTATATAAGCTATACAATACTTCAGAACTGAAAATATATACAATGTGAAAATGTAAATCCAAACAATAATGGAATGGAATAAAACCTGAAACTTTTATATTTAAATATTTGAGAGAAATTCTATGCAGTATTTTTTGAAATGCAAGTTTCCCAATTCTAACTTATTGCCAGCAATACTTACTGATGATGCCTTCTAGCCTGACAGCTGAAGAGAAGATAATATGCACTTTTCTGTAATCAAACTTTGTTGCATTCTTAGCCAAAAGACTTTCTACCACATTACTTTCAACTCCAAATCAGCAGTCACATTTAATGGCTCCTGGAAGTTCCAAGAACTTCACAGCTTCAGTTTCACATTTGAGTTTTACATACAAAGACTCAGTAAAAATAATAACGATGCAACACTATATATTAAATATATCTATCATAACATTAATACAATTAGTATTAAATTTTAAGCAATATAAACTCAAAATTTGAGTATATAGACTGAAAAAGGCATCAGTAAGACACTGAATAAAGGTTCTTGTCGCTGAAGGATTGCAATATTAGGCATTCTACTGCACAGGTTATGTCAGAGGATTGCAATCAGACATGGGGCCACATTATTAAATAGTGAGGACGTACCTCATATTTGTCTTAATAAATGTTATTGGATTTGCATAAACTCCTGGGATGTGACGGCCTGGGAAGGCACAAAACATGACTTAAAAGCAAGGTTTTACTCTTCTCTGTCCAATCTTTCTGGGCTGAAAACGTCACCTATGTGAAATACGTATGCTTCAGCACTGTCATGATGTTCCCCTTGAGTATCTGAAGCCAAGCCTCACTGCCATCAGAAGCTCTTTGGCTAAAAGTCTGGAGTTACATCCACACAAAAGAGCTGCACTAGGTTCTTGGGGCCCTTGTATAGTACTGGCTCCAAAACCAGATCCTGATGTGCCTGTTCAGAACGTGCAGAAAAATGCCCTTCCTCACAACTTTTTATAAATGAAATGTCAGACCACTGCTTTTGCCAAACTTGGGTTAAAAAAAAAGCATTACTATAAACCAAGGCCAGAGCAGCTTGAGATCCTACAGCTGCTGCTTCAGCTTCAGCACACGAATGTTTGTTAACAGTTCCTTAATACCTTATCTAGAGGGAAGTGAAAATACTGGACCCACACAAACCTGCAGCCTTTCCTGACATCACCCAGCAAAGACAGCTTTTGAATTGTAGCTTTTATGCCACAACATGCAGCACACAAGATGGTACAGTGAGCATTCTGGGCTAATGTTCTGTTGGTGCACTTCAAAGTAATTCAAAGAATAAAGAATGCAGAAGGATGCATACAAAAGGTAGAAAGGAATAAATTTAATTTCTTCTAAACTATTACTTAATTTTCATTCAGAATTGCATATTTTTGCGAGTAAGAGGTCATTCGCTAAGCAGACAACATTTTGTTTTATTGCTTCAGTAAGACAAGCAATTCTCTTTAATTACATTCACCAAGCAGAAAACTTGTCCAAACTATGTTTTAATTTTCAGCTGTACATTTTTCAAGTTAATTGCTTCTCCCCCCTTGCTATGCAATTTTTCTTCTATGGTCTTTGTGTCTGTTCTATTTTACATGTTGCTTTTATTGCAAAAAATTTTTTGAGTTAGCATTTTCTTTTCTGACCAGCAAAAAGACATCTGGTGAGCATCATTATGAGTTCTAATGCACATTTGTAGCAGGATTATTTTGAATAAAATACTGGAAAAGGTGGTGTTAACTGGTCCTTTTACTTATCATTAATCTCTGAATCCTGAAGAATTGCATATCTGTAGTCTAAATCAGAACACACTTCTTTCTGAATTATTTTTTAGGTCTGGAATACAGGCTGTGTTACAAATGACATGCTTCAGCTTTCCTTTATATATTTCTTAGGAGCACAGTTGCATTAAGTATTTCTTTAGAGTATGCCAAGAACAAGATTTTTCTAAAAGTCCTCTGAAATGTAAAACATGCACTTCAGTAGCTCAAAGGAAATAGCATTTGTAAGTCTTCCCAGTACTTAAAAGGCAATGTGATATTTCCTGTATGCTAACTGTCCTACACCACAAAAGAGGCCTCCAATGTCAAAATGTGTTCTTTCTTCCATGTTTGAGCAGGTGTTTCTTGGAGCTGAAGGACAATAAGAGAAAAGTCCTGTTTTGTACAACCTGCTTTTCAAGAAAGGGAACTCAAATTCTGTTTCCTTAAGAATGCCATGAGTTGTTTTTCATAAGTGACAGAGGAATTAAAATGTATCATAAAATATGTTTTTCCAAGCCAGTTCTCAAGAATAAAGTGTGTTCATGCTAAGAACTTACTGGATAGTTTTACGTTTGTGACTGGTTAAATTCCAGCCCAAGTACATTAGATCTCATTTTGTCTTTGGGTCAAGAACCAAGGCCTCAGATATTTTTCAAGGAAGGATTTCAACTAATAAATACCACTTTTGAATTTTATGTTACTTAGTCCAAACACTCCTCTTATGCCTTGAAATTAACAGAAGTTGTGAAAGATAGACCTTAACCTTCAGGACTCAACATTGGTTTGGCCAACATACCAGGGATAAATGACTTTTTGTGGGGCAGGAGGGAGGCAGGAGAAAGTAGTGTATGTATGTGCAAACAAGGTGTAAGGGAAAGTACAAGATTATTATGCTGGTTTGTACTCTTCCAATCCCTTTTTTCTCTGGCTATTGTAGGTCCATCAGATGTTTCTGAAATTAGTTCAGAACTCGTATACTCACTTCTGATCTTTACAGCAATCTTCAGTTCTATTATTAGTACATGAGCCAAAAAACAGAGCATAGGAATATTCAAGAATCAGGTTAATTTCACTCTGCTTTTGTCTGGGAAGGTTGTAATGAGGATCCAAAACTTTAAGGCTGTTTTTAGAAACAATCTATAAATTGTGCTACCTTAATTTATTCTATTCAAGCAATTGTGGCTCATAGCTGAAAATAATTGGTAATTGTAAGGAATGATTACTATTCAGTAATTTTAAACAGCAATTATTCAGAGTTGTAATTTACTTTCTGGCTGGCCTTTCTCCTCTTATCAGTCCATTGATACTGATATTTTTCCAGTTTCTTCGGGCTGCAAACTCAATTTTGACTGTAATTTCCTGACCAAATATATTACCTCTGCTTTGGTCCTGAAAAATGCACCCATCCTAATTAAATCAATGCTAACATGGGGAAAGATGAAAAAACAAAGCAGGCTATATGAAAAATAAGATGACATGACTGGTGCCTGGGCATGAGCTTTCCTTCACTGCCAAAGATGAGAAAAAATGAGAAATCGTGTAATCACAAACATAGGAACCCCCAGAACTTCTGCTGGCAGCGTCACAGTTTACAACTTACTGACATTTTCAGTTTTCCGCATGCAACCATAATAGCTAACATCTATATTAAAAAAAAAACAAAACACCAAACCACAAACTCAACCAACCATAGGGGATACAAAACTCTGGAGCAATGGACAGCTTTCACAGCATTCTGCAACTTCAAAAGATAGGTTTCTCTGGCTGTGATCATTAGCAAAACTAAAGACTGACTTTTTCTGGTAGGACTGATAAAGATTAAGGGGAGAGCAGATGCTCCTTATCACCCCTTTGACTGCAACCAAAAATTTCCAAGTCAATCAACATGACACTAAAAAAAAAAAAAAAAAAAAAAAAAAAAAAATCGACAAGCATGATTATCATTTCTGCAAGCACAGGCAGCAATGATTCCCACCCAATCTTTCCAACAGGTACAAATTAGGGGTTGGCTTCCCAGTCAGCATTGCTCAGGAAAAGCAATCCAGTTCTCAACTGTCTTTTACTGGGAAAGTTTCACCTCTAGACCATATAATGTGAAACCTGAGGAGACAGAAAGGGAGACTGCCAATGTAACAGAAGTGAATCTTAAGAAGTGGGATGCTAAGGGAAGGAAAAACTATTTTATAGTTCAGATACTAACAGTAAGTGAAAGCTCAGGTGAAGGAAGGACACTCCCTTGCCTCCAAAAAAGTGACAAGACAGGAAAGAGGAACAAGGGCTATCATGTAGCAACACTATGTTATGGAGAAAACATACATGCAAGCAGCAACATTTTAAAGACCACACTAAGGCATAAATTAATTCTGTCATTAGCATCACATAATGCCCAGTGATTCTCACAAGTCATTTGGGAAGGTAAGTCAGGCACAGTTAATTTTTTTTCTGCTGAAATTTTAAGCAACATGAACTTCTCCCCCCACCCCCCAGCTTCACCAAGGCTAAAAAAATAATTTGCACCCTTCTGTGAATAATTTCAACAAAAATTTAAGCATGATGTAGGAGTGAACCCATTTCATCTGTTCAGACATTAAAAACTGTTTATACTTCATAATGATCCAATGAACTGTACAATTTCTTTGGACAGCTTACTTATGACAAACTAAAAGCATTTAATAAAGTTTCAGCTGAGATACCCTATGCTCTAACTGTGCGATAAAAACCAAGCCACGAGGGTAGTGGACAACAGTTGAGTAGCTTCAGCAAAATTAATGGTTTGATTTTTTAGCCCTCATCAGACATCCATTCCATTTTTGGTAATGGTGGTTGCCACCCATCATGGAAAGTTCATTAGAAATGACATCTCAGCTACTTCATTGCAGACATCAGTGGCTCAGTTAACACTGCTCATGGTGGGTCATACATTGGGCAGAAGCAACTTAGGCACAAAGAGACACACTTCCATTGCACAGTCTGTAGGGATGGAACTATTTTAAGAGGGAAATAATCATTTTGCATCACCCCAACTGTTAAATACTGGGTTTGCACAATTATTAACACCGTGAGGTTAATTTGGATATTTGAAGTCTTCTGGAGATGGCCAACTATGCAGCAATGAGTGGAATTAGACTGGATATGAGGAAGAAATTCTTTACAATGAGGGTGGTAAAACACTGGAACAGGTTGCCCAGAAAGGTAGTGGAGGCCCCATCCCTGGAAACATTCAAGGCCAGGTTGGATGGGGCTCTGAGCAACCTGATCTAGTTAGTGGTGTCCCTGCTCACTGCAGGGGGGTTGGGCTAGATGACCTCCAGGGGTCCCTTCCAACCCAAAACATTTTATGATTCTATGAATTTCAGGTGAAGACACTCCTGAACACATTTGCAGCTCAAAAATGTCAAGCCTAGATTTATGTTAGGTTTGTGTTAAGACACCAGACTGTAAATTTCAGTAAATACCCTGCTGACAAGATTGTAACTCACTTGATGATAGTCAACAACCGGAGTTAAAAGCTTTACTGCCCTCTAGACAATATGCTAAACAATGAAATAATACTTATTTCAGGCTTTGAGAAGCAACAGCAATATTATGAAGGGTAGAATAATAATTTAAAAAACCAAACCATTGCTTTGTTTTTAGGATCTTGAAGGATTATGAATTACTCATACATGCACACAACGCTTTCAAAAAAAGATTTTTTGTAGTGTAGATCAACAGCCACTGTTTTCAGCATTTCTGATTACTTATTCTAGTAGGAAGTAGTATATCTATTAAGGAGTAATGTGGTGCAAGATTTTTTCCTATTTAACTGATTGCGTATTTATATTCCTGTTCCACACAGAGTTCTTTGTGAGCTCATAATTCAATTCTACAAAGATCACACCACTTATTCATAAAATGTTTAATTTCAATATAGAAAACAATAGTGGAAATTATTAAATTATTTAAAAAAATTGTTAATGAAGATGTGTCAAATGCTGACGAAATGGAGTTTAGGAAGTCTTTTGTTCAGATTGACTTTCAATGATTTTCAAGAGCGGTGAGGTTATAATCTAGAAAGCGGTTCCATCAACTAAAGGATTTCCAGCCTATAGAGTCATGCCAGATACCAGTAGGGTTTATGTAGGGTGTTCATTTTTCCAAGAGTTAAATTTCCCCAAAAAAAGACAGTCTAACCAGCAGTTGCTTTTCCTCCTGGTGTCTGATGTCAAGTTTCAGTTTTACACTGATTCTTTGCCAAACCAGCTGCAGTCCAGGGAACTGTTTGGTTTATCTGGCATGACGGTTACAACCTCAGTGTTAAATGTAACAGTGTACCCCAAAACTAGAAAAGAATTGTGATTTACCAGTACTTAGAGTTAAGTTACAGAATATATACATATCTTCAGCCGTGAGGTATGTACGTCTTAAGCATGGACTGCATGCTCTCACTTCTTACACAAGGTTATGCACTGTTCCCCTCATGCTCTGAGCCAGAAAGAGTTGCTTCTATTTCTTCCACCGAAGCTTCCCTTCCACCATCAAATCCAAGAATGCCATAGACTTTTAAATAAAAGGATGGAGATGGCATAGATGTACTTCAAATAGCTTGTGATTCTAGGATTTTATCTTCAATGCTTATCCCTATCTACTGTTCACCATGGATAGCTCTCAAGCAATTTCCTACTTGCCTAAAAGTAACAGTAAAAAATATGTTCTGACTTTATGTAAGACCTCACAGTCTCTGGACCCACCACACCTCCAATCCTGGGAAAACAACAACAAAAAAAGACAAACAGTGAAGCTTTTTGGTTTTTCTCTTATTTCTATGCAGACAAAAATCAAAACTCTCCATATACTTAAGACACTATTTCTTGATTAAGGTTCTGAAAAAGAACCAGTATGTTGATCTGTTGACTGAACAGAAATTTAGTGACAATTTTATATAAAAACTTGGGTGAATTCAATTCCTGGATCTTAACTACCCTGCCTGCTAAGATGACAAACTGCAAAGTCAACCACCTCCAATATCTCTCTCATGGCACATGTTTCCATTCCAAACAGCAACCCATACAAGTCTGTGAACAGCAGTTGCCAGTGCCCCCAGGACAAGAGGAAATGCCCTAAACTTCATTTGAGAGGAGGCTGTGCCTTTTGAAAGGTACTGACTTGAAAATAGACTTTTTTTCAAGTTAAGAAATAGACCATAGGACTTCAGCAGGCAGTCCAGAATAGCTAGCATGAAACCTATCATAAAGAGAATGATTTCTAGGGACCCAAGGCCATGAACCAGTCCACTAGGTCCATCTGCAGAATATCCTCCTGGCAGGAATGGCAGAATCCCTAAGTGGTGATAATGAAGCTGTTGCCATTAGGACATGGCCGAAAGCATGAACTGTAAGGTGCAGCAGCAGATGCCAAGAGTATGGCTTCTGTTCTGGAAGCCCTCCTAGACGTGGGAGAAGAGTGGGGGACAAATTCACTTGCTGGACCAAAACCAGAACTGCCTTGCAAAGGTTGAGTGAAAATACTCATGAGTTTAAACATACAGGACTTATAAAACTGTCTCAAACCATGGGATATGTAGGCATCTTTTACAGTGCTATGCTCTGAAAAGCTTGAGCATGACCAGTAAGTACTAAGTCACAGGCAGTATTTTGAGACTCTGCTTTTCAAATATTTACTAAGAATAATTTTCAGTGATTTTAGCCATCTCTCATTAACCTTGCTGATACTCATTTTAGTTTTTCCTATACATCGCTCTTTTAGCATTCAATATTTTTTAAATTCATTAGGCCAATATGAAGTTCTTAGGTTTTCTTTCATTACTTAACTTCATACCAAAAGAATGAAAAGTAGGTATTTTATCAAATGAGTATCTGCATATTCCATTTATATGAAACAAATACTAACACTACTTATTGATACGCCATTTTGTTCTCAAATGCTAATATTATTACCAAACCTGGACAATTGGAACAAACAAATGACCACAGCTATATTTTGGGTATAGCAATAGCATAAGCTGTGTCTTGCCAGTAAAATACACTTTCATTGTTGGATTTCAATGTCCCATTCTGTGGCTTATTTCAGACACTCCAGGGAAGCAAATTTTCTCCAGTGATGTATAACAGATCCTTTTATCACTGACACTTTCAAAGTTACTTGTCTCACAATGTAGTGTGCTCAAAAGCTTGTTTCCCAACAACTTGTTTCTTCAACTTTATGTTGAGTCACCTAGATAATTACAGTTAAACAACAACAATCAACTGTTCAGTTGTCATCAGCTAGAGTTGGTCAGACACTTTCAGGATTACTTCATGTAAGATGAGACATGAGACATCTTTTAAACAAGAAATATTCTAGGATCAAATCAGATATGCATAAAATCACACCACCAGACATTTGGTCAATACCATAAAAGTTTCTAAAAACGGTACCACGCAAGCACTCTTACAATCTGTAGCTTCAGTCACTCATCTCATCACTACACCCAGAAACAATCGATTTGAATAATTTTCAATGACCACTTGTCCACCACCCTCATTACATCAAGTATTTTCCTCAGACCATAAATGTTTAGGTAGTTCCAGTTTCTTCACTCTTAACCGTAAATGAGCTTGCATGTTTCCACCTTGTCTAATTCACACTAGTTTAATATTCATTTGTGGCTCAAAGTCAGTAACATTTCAAGTATCAATGTTTAAAACATGTACCTATTCAAAGCAACTACAAAATCAAAACTGGGAGGAAAACATAGAAAGATATTGTCCCCTAAACCGATACAATCTGTTTAAGACAGTCTACAAATACACATATCAAATACAGACAAAGTTACTTTCCTGAATGTCTGGCAAGATGCTTCATGTTTTACAGCTACAGATATTTCAGGATATTAAAATCTGTTTTGCCATGAATAAAATATTTTCAGAAAGGTTATAGATAACAGGTTCTAATGATGGCCTGCTTTACACAAATTTTCCTCAGCTGAGTTTATATTCTTTGTTAAAATTTTTCTCTTCTCTCAAAAATATCTTAAGATCAGTGTTGATAACTTTACCCAGATCCAAGAGCTACAGAAATACAAGCCAAGATGAGTCTATTTAAAAACAAAACTGAAGGAATTTCAGTTAAGTCCATACTGTTTTCTTTGTGAAAATATGCTTTTAATTATCCCTTGTGATGCTTAACTTTTTTCACATAGCTGAAGAGTTTCTTCTGTTCACTCAGAAAACAGTACTTTAAGGGGATTTTTTGAGTGTAAAATTTGTTCCAATTGCATTTCTACTGATGCAATACTGTTAGATACTTTAAGAGATACCTATCACCTCTGATATCCCTCTAAAAATATGAAACTATTTTATTTGAGTAAAAATCACAGTTAACTGGTTACTCATGAGTCTCTCTCTGATCTGTTTAAAGTACAAAATGTTTACATTTGTGACATGCAACAGGTGTTGCGATAAATGTAACATTAAGCAATGAAATGTGTGCTCAACCCTCATACCAACAGATTAACACCACTGTAACTAACTTGTCTGAAAAAATTTTTGGCTTTATGATTTTTAGTTATTTCACTTAGTCATCTCTATGCAAAGAAACATAGAACTACGTATTCAATTCCATGGAATAATTGAAAAATGCATCATAATGCAATCTCTGCAATCCAGTATCATCAACTTAGATTTCTAGACCAGGGAAGCCACCTGCTGACATTCATAGGCGTTAATCCACAGTGCTTTTCCTTACCAGCTCTGCATGAGTAAGAATCTAGAACTATCCTCAATTATAGGCTGTCATGTCTCAAAACTAAGAAGTTCAAACCCATGGGCCAGTTTTCTAAATCTATCTTTATGCGCTCCATTTGAATACATACAACACACCAAAACTCCTGGGGTTTTTTGGGGTGATGGTGGTGTTTTAAATCCAAGAAACTTGATCCTGAAACCATTAAAGATTCCTGAAAATCTTACTTATCTTCCCCCAACATGCCTGGAGCTGCCATTATAAACTGCTGTCTTCAATAGGCATCAGGCTTTTGTTAACTGACACTACAATTTTAGATAACTTTGATCAGAAGTCTTCTATGTTAAGAGTACTATAAGCATGCCTATAGACAAAGAAAATATGAGTACTTGTAATTTAAAATTGTGATATCAAAGCACCTGAACAAAGTAATCCTTGACATTAATTTCAGCTAAAATAAAATACAAGAAACTCAACCTGCATCACGTTTTGAAGAAAACAAATGCATAACTCAATAGCAGAGCAGAGAAATACAGAAGCTACAGCTTGATTTATATTAAATTAAAGAAACTACAAATGATAAATTGAAATAACCATGGAAGTAAATAATGTTAACCCTTATGCCTGGTCATATTTCCGAAAGATATTTTTGTAGGGCTTTTTTATTTACCATCACATAGTGAACTCCAAATGCCTACTGACACGCACTCAGTGCAGTGAATGCGTTATACTAGTAGTGTTCAGTAGCATACATGGTAGCGAATGAGTTATGATTACATACTCTAAAAAGTTTCAATTCAGATGTTGTCTAGGAATTACATTCGTCAAACACCTCAACTGTTTTTAAAGAGGTATTAGGTTTCAAACTCTTTTTCTATGAAAAAACTAACTGCAATTTACATTGCTTCCCAAATTAAGAGACCTAGAGCTAAGTAATGAATTTAACAGATTACACTTAAAACAGATTCCTAGAACACCAGCAATATGACTTGAAGCCTCATATTGGAACCATGCAGTACAAAACTGCATATACTCTACAATGATTACAATTTAAAAGGTTGGAGGGTTTTTCTTTTTTTAGATATGAAAGGTCTGGAGATAACAGTCACGTTTCTGGAAATGTTAGTACATTAAAATAGCTAGGAAATGGCATTTCTTTTGCATTTGTATTATTAACATAAACTTTCTTTTAAGATTCAAATAAACAGAAGAAAATTATTCATAATACTGTGATTCAATACAATTGTGGGGTTTTTTTTAATATTTGAGCTATTTCTCTCATACACTTTTTCCTTTGCGCAAAGGAAGCAAACTAAGATTTTCTAACTTCACCTTCATGTCAAACATTAGGAAAATGTTGCATTGTTTAAGCTGCAGCCATTGAAAAAAAATGTTTATTAAAAATCTGTATAATGTTTGGGTTTTTTAAAAAAGCTTCAAGAACATATTGTGACTGGAACTAGAGAAGCTTTGCAACTTAATTTATAAAAATTTAGACAGTCTAATTTTCTTCAAAACAATATCCTCTTAAAATTGCTTCACTAAGAATTTCCTAGGGATCTCCAACATTGGCTTTATAAATTTTGCATGCATGTATGCATACAATCGAAAATAGATCTTAAATAGTCATATTAATAAACACTGAATATATATTAATGGACAATTTCTTGAGGAAAATATGAAGTAAAACTTTTCAGTGCAACAGTCTGGTTGCCAGACTGTCTGGTTAAACCACATAAAATCTTCTTGTGAAGTTCTTTTTAATTTTCAATCAAAAAACCCCAGCATTGTCTCTATATGAATTTTCACACTCAAACTGCATCTGGAAATCTTTAAAATTATTTTTAAAAGCATTCATTACATGAAAGAAAGTGTGTGCTGCTATTTTACTGATATTTGAGACAAATTGTATTATCACCCAGCTGAAATGGATGGATGAAAGAAGCCATCTCAAAACACTGAAAAGGAATTTTCTCCAGCTACTACTTAGCTTTTGCTACTGTTAAACACCTCACAAAGCATGCTTTGCAAGCAGACACCAAGCAGACCCATTCAAAGATACCACCTTTGACTGCAAGGCCAGGTTTGAAAAAGGGGAACAATAAAAAACTTCATATTGGTTTTTGTCCAGTATGTAATAGTTATGCTGGGATCTTAAGAGAAATGAATCAAAACTAGCACTACTGCATAATGTTCTTGTAGCGTAATTGCACAGGAGATGGAATCAGTACCAACAAATGTGATAAATCTCCAAGCACCATTTCTGCAGATGGCCTTTGGAAGAGCCCCTGACTGTAGTTTGTGGACATATGTTTAGCAGCTTTAGTCAGATTTCTGTGGCAGAAAACGAAACAGTTCTGCATAGATGCTTTAGCCTAAAAAGTATAACGCTATAACGTTTCTATAGGACATGGATCTAGAGTGAAGTTGATTTATAAATTCTACATAATACTTAGTTATTAGTTATGCAAATAATATATACCTATATATTTAGGAAAAGAAATTGAAAAAATACTTAAAAAATAACAAGCAGTAAGATGCAGGCAAAAAGTCAAATAACAATTTCAATGCAGAGAAGATCACTGGTCCATGGAGATTAATATCCCATCTTCAGATGTTTAAAAGGTTGAAAAGCCCAGTAATTCCACTGGCTCAGAACTTTAACATAAAAGAAGATTGAAATCTGTGATCAATCTCTTTGAAACTCCACGAATAGCTACCAATGAAACACCTGTCTAATTTGTTTCATATAATGAATTACCTCAGACATCTTTTAGTGCTTTAGGACTTCCCATTCTCAAACCAATTCAGTGCTCATTTTAATTGTATGACTTGCTACCTACTGATAAGAAGTACTATGTATTTTCCTGATCAGTTTTGTATTTACTTACAAAAAACTTTTACTAGGGAAAAACACCTAAAAAAGATCCAGTGCTGACCCAATCCTCCCAATTTTTATTTTTTTTTTTTTTTTTACATTAAAACTGAGCTCAAGTAGTAAGTTAAGAAATTTAGCTTCACCTGAACCTAGAAGAAAATATTGCATAAAACTTTATCCTGCAGAAACATCCACTGGGGATGATCCACTATAAAACAAACAAAAAAACCCCAACCCCATTTAATAACTCCTCCGAAAAGGGATAGGCACCTTTTCAGGTTACTTCAGTGGCTTTTCAACTAAAGCAGTTTGAGCTGACTTATCAAGCTCCTTTACAATGTCAAGCTGGCATGAACTTTGCCACCGTGAGTTACCAGAAAGCTGAGTTCCATGGTTATATGTATTTTCTTTGAACACCAGTCGCGTAACATTTCAAGGGAAGTGAGATTCAGAGAAGCTTTTTAATTGATGGTGCATAGAAAATGCATTTCTTTTTGTACACGCAAAGGCACTCAGTGGTTCTCTAAGAAAAAGAAAGAGCTTAACAAATAAGATGTCCAGTTAAACTGACCTTTTGGAGTCTTCTAGTTTTTCTTAACCCCCCATTGTGCTTATTCTTTTGTTCATTAAAAACTTTGCAAGAGCCATCAGTAACATGACACTCTGAAACTTCATTTTCATGACCTAGAAACCAAATTTAGAAATTTGAAATGAAAAATGCAATCTTGTGAAATTAAACTGCCACCAATTATTTTATCATAGCACATAGAGCTATGTACATTAAGATACTTAAGTTAATTTATACCAGTTATTTTTCCATTGTATTTCAGTTACGGAAGAAAGAATGACACTCGAGCATCTGACTTAATCTTCCACTTTCTGATCTTGTAAATAAGCTAGTTATAAACCCACCAATTTCCCCAATTTTTAAAACCATATATTAACTACAAGTATAGAATCAGCTAAATTGCTTTACAAAATTTGCAATTTCTCTGAATACAGAGGTATCTGAGAGGTTGCAGTGGGGGCTAGATTTTTACTTTATTATTGAAATGTCAACACTTTCAGTATACACTGTGTTTACCTGAAATGACCTGAAACATGTTTTCAAACACTTTGCAAGCAAATCTAGCAAGCTGTTAGCAGGCAAGGATTGCGTGTGCATGCAGGCTTATCGCTCCTATTATTTATAAAAGTCACCATCCATAAGAATGTACTCTGATGTGGCTGCCAAAAAAGCAGTATTTTTCATCACTTATTTTGTGAATTAACATGTATTTAATTCTTCAACACTGCCAGAATGACTTTTAAAAGCAGTATATAATAAAACTTTTGACTCATTTGAGAAATTAGTCGATTGCATAAGATGAAAAACTTTGATCTATCTTGATCAATGAAGTTTTAATTACTGAAGATTTAAGTAGATCATTTTTCTCATATTTAATTCAGAGGAGTCTACTTTAGGACATTCGTTAATTTTTCATTTCAAAGAAGTGCATGAGACCAGTTAATGAAAGTTTCATAATTAGTGATTAAAGTGGCCTAAATTCAGCTCCTCCCAAATAAGCTGCTTCTGATTACTTTTGGAAAATACTGAAGGGTACTATCCGTATTTACTACTCTGACTGGATATATAGCTAAGAATCATTTGTTTTTCCTCTGTCAGCTGCTTAAACTGTTAATCCTCAAGGTGACAAAAACAACAACAACAAATTTCAACACAAAAAATTGTTTTCCATTACTGATTACTTATTTTAAAAATATAACCTTTAAACTAGTCAAAATTTAATCACTTCTTCACACTAAAGTTGCAAGTTTCATTTGAACTTATACAGTATTACAGTAATTTTTGTGCAATACAAGTAAACCTGGCTTTCAAGTACAATTGTTAATTTAAACGAAATATTTAAATACAAAGTGTCATTTAACAAAGGGAGAACTAATTACTTAACTATGTTAATTTTATTCAGTATTGCACTGAGGAAAACTGATGGCAAGTAGAAGACGATAAAAGATCTTGCCACAGAATTAAAAAAAGCTAAGAAATTTAAATGTAACTCCTTACATGTGGAAAACAGAATTTTTAAGCATGTATTTTGAATCTTAAAAAACCACCAGCAACCACAGGACTGCAAAGGGTGTCAGGAGATCATCTACTCCACTGCTTTACCCCAAGCTGATGAAGGTAAATCAAGCTATGTCTCTGTTAATTTTCAGTAAGTTATTTCAGTCACTGTAAAAGGATGATCCACTGTTTTGGGGTTTTTTTGAGGGGTGGGTGGGGGGTGGGCAGCAAGAAGTGGTGCAATATTCCTTTTACCATTCTTCACCTGAATGCTCGAGCTCTGCAGCTCGTGTCCCACTTGGGATTAGCCTTAGGACCTGTATCCTTGGACCTCTTTCCAGTTATGGTCCATTCTTGTTGGTCCTTCCTATTCACAGGAAAGCAGGAACAGGGGACGAGGTCCATTACCTCCTCTGATTATCAGCTTGGACTAACTCATGCCACTGTGACCCATTAGATCCCCTGAACTCTCTTCTAAAACATTGCTCAATGACTGGTACCAAAATCAACAACTCTGATAGCCTTCTGAAGTATATTGTAACAAATCAGAATGAATTTAATTTGCAATTAACGCTTCTACTCATTCATGATCATTTATCACCAGTGAAAAGTTTTGAACCAGAATATTATCTTCAAAATTCCATTTGATATTCCCTTTGAGTTAAAAAGCAAGTAATGATTAGGCACAGTGAGCTAGTTTTTGTTCAGTCAAATCAATTATGTCTGTCTAATAAAAATGTTATCTATAGTACAGTGTTCTACTTAAAGAATATCATGACAAAGTGTCACTGAAATTAAGCTATATCATAGCTACTGTTCTGGTCTTACCAGAGTTATTTAGCCCAACTGTGAAGAAGGTAAGTCTGAATTTGTCACCATTAGAATTCCTTCAGATACATATGCACAGAATATTTAATAGCTTGTGTTGTTATTATTATTGCAGCTGTTATTCCAGCACGGGCAAATACCAAATGTTTGCTCTTCATAAGACAATTTTGTCAAGTCTTCTGACAGCTTATGTGCCCACTAGGTTCTCAAAGAGAACCCGTTAACAGTTTAAAACAATTTTATCTAGTTTGTTATGTACTCTAGGACAAGTGTCATCAGGCTTTGTAAATTTGACTACATCAAAATAATCCTCAAGCTGCTCTTCTATTCAGAAATATTTGTCCTTTTTTGTTTTAGTAATTAGTTACAATTAAACTTTTTGTGAAGATAAACAGAGCAAGGAGTCAAGAAATCAAGCAAGAAATATTTTCTTCTTCATCCCACATTTGTTTTTAAAAAAGACATAATAAAACGTCACAAGAGCACATCACAATATTTTTAGTGAGTTTGTCTTCTTCCAAAACTGAAGGAAAAAAGAAAAGTCACATCAACTCTAAGGAAGTTTTCACATGTGTGTTGTTAAAGACATAAACAGTATTTTAGCTGCAATAAGCACCTAGAACCTCAGGTAAAACTCATTCATCTAAATTCATCATTTTTACACCAAATAACACAATGATATTCCAGATTCCCCGTCTTAACACTGAACTACATTAATTACACTATAGGGAATTTTTTTGGCCAACTAAGATAATACGTACTTCCCACATTCACCATAAATATCTAAAATTCACTCAGCTAAGCCTTAAATTTATTTTTAAGACTGAAAATTATGCCAAGTCCCATTTCAAATTTCTAAATGATTTTAGGATGATAAAACCTTAAAGAGCATATCCTTGCATTCCTTGCCCAATATTATTTACTGTTGTAGCTTTCAGAAGAAAAGTCATAGGAATTCATCAAATCTGAAAAAGTATTGGCATTCTAAACCATGGGGTTCAAGTGTCATCAGCCCTAAAAAAGTTAGAAGCAGATGTACTGGATTTCAAAGTAAAGCAATTTACAACATGAATGACAAAGAAGTTCTTAGACTCTCCTAGTAACACAGACCATTAACTTTCACAAAATATAGTATTACTGCATTTCCATAAACTTATATTCCTGACCAAGAAAAGCCACTATTTTCCTCACTTTGTAACTGCTAAAAATTTAGGCACTGACACACAAACCCCAGTTACACAGCACTTATTGATTAGAGAGCACTGAAATTAATCAGGTTTAGTATCAGAAGTATAGAAAATTTATTACAATTTATTACATTTATACATTACATCTCCAGAAATAAAGCTGAGAAAGAAGTAGTGAATCTGAACAGGAAAGCATCTTTTAATATTCTTATGAGCTAATTAATTTGAACTCTTGCATCTGTGACTGCTTGACTCTCTGCTTGATTTATGACTTGGAGTAAGATGAAAATAGAAAGACATGTTTATGCCTGTGCTGTTCAGCAGAACAACTGCAGAGCCCTAAGTGTACCCTACAAAGGAACCTGAAGTTTGCTACAACATAACCATCAGGACTTGAAAAGTTAGTTTCAGATTAGCCTGCATGTTACACTTCTACTTTAAAACCAAATGTTCCAAGTAGTCTGTGGAAAGAAAGCCTATCAAATCTTATTTCTTCTCATTAAAGACACTGTGTAAGAGTGCCACTGACCTAAAAACACAAGGAAAAAAATAAGCAAGAAAAATGTTTGATATTTAAAATATATACAACTTTTTAAGCTTTTAAAAATAATATACTGTATTACCAGTTTTCAAATCACACACAACGTACAGAAAAACAATTTACTATTTATTTACTAATTATCAGGGACAAGAAATAACTCACATTCAAGCCAAAAAAAAAGGAAACATTAAACCTATATTTAATAAAAATCAATCATTCCATCATACAGTGTCACAGTAGTAAGTTTAAAACGAGATTTTAATTTTCTTCCACGAAACTTGCATTAGGGAAAATACAACTCATCTTTCATTATTGATTCCTTCCATTTTTAAGTGAGCTCATCTGAGCTGTCAAACTTGAGGTTCTACTTGACTACACAACAGATACATGAAGCTGAATGCATTATATTTGGGAAAATGGCCATCACTGATAAATCACAAATGTTATTAAAATCACCAGAAACACAAATTGAGACTTACAGATGTTCCGAACAAAAAGGATAAAAAGTATAAAAATTGGGTAACTTTTGTTTATCTCCTCCAAAATCTGTTATCTTAAAGAAGTTGTCCAGCAAGAAAATATAACATGCTAGAACACTGACCATAATTTAATCACTAGAATGTAAAAGTTAGAATTACCTCTAAAATTAACTGGCATACCTAAGTTTAAAAGTAGTAAACATTTTCTCCTTCTCCATTCGTTTTCATGATTGTTTAATGAAAAGCAGACATCTTTAGCATTAAGAAATACATAATTTAAGGATCATCTTCTCGTACACTGCCACATGGTAAAAGCACCATACAGTGGGTTCATATGTTTATGGGTGTACATTTATACTTGTGTAACACACACCTGCATCAACTTTTTTTTAACTGTGTTACAACAATGCACTTCAGGTTTTAAAATACAGATGTAGTGAACCCAAAATAGCTGCTCACAGTTCAGTAACTTATTACCCACAGATATAAGCACAGTCACCATTCAACATTTCTACTGGATGATTTCATAAACCTGACAGAAAGTTTGTTGAGCCCTTTAAGTTATAATTCATTGATGAACTGTTGCAGAATTTTCTAGGGAAAACAAATGACTAAAATATACATTTATAATTACAAATATTTAACCCTATGCAAAGCTTGACAAATGGAGCTCAAAATATCAAAATCTGAAAGCCATTACCCCAAAGCAAGTTAGGAGCATTTTTCAGGGAAGTTCCTGAGATTCAATATTCTAGTATACATTTACACTGGAATAACTTAGGCTACACCAACTTGAAAATACTCAAATATAAAAAATACTCGTATAATTATTATTAAAAAATAAGGTCAGTTCCATATAAAAAAGCCATGGTTGAAAAAGATGCTTACATTGTAACTCTTGCACATGCCCTCAAATGTCTTATTCAATCTTCATCATAGCACAAGTTAGAAATTGCTAACTCAAAATTTTTTTTCCACTAGAGATTTTATGCCCTGAGCAGCAATTAATCTGAAGTAGCAACTTGTAACTTGTGAAATAAAAAATAATTTGGACAAGGTACCCTATGATGAGGAGTTACTTATAAACAATTTACAAGAGCACCATAACATTTAAAACAGAAAGACCTTGGTTTCTTAAACAGATTTTGAATAGCAGCAGAAAGTTCACAGTATACCAAGCATTAGGGGAAAAGAAAGCTCACATACTTTTGTTGCCTTTTGTGAGCATGGTTTCCTTATCTCTTGAGGACTTCTTTGTGTTTGTAATGTATGGGGAAAAGGCTGTTCTTTTGGATCCTATGCACTCATTTATTTTATTCAAAAATAAAGTCAGTACGACAGCATTTTCTTCTTTTGGTGTAATTCTGAAATATTTTTCCCTTGGGAATGGCAGTTTATTTTGCAATTTAGTTGCATTAGTATATCTAATGTAGTATGGTATCTTTTCATTTTCCAGCTCTATACAGAGACTTACCAATAGTGTGAGTACTGTAATTCACATTGGTTCTGTAGGATTTTTCATGTGCATGCTGAGGCAGCCTATTCACATCATCAGAATCTAGAGCTTCTGCAGTGTCAGCTTTTTCACCATCTGACATATAATTTAATGGCATGCTTCCAGGGTATTCAGCTGGTTTGAAGTTTTTCTTTACTGAAACATCATTTACTGGAATAGACCTTTTCCTACTTTTCTTGGAAGTGGTATGTGGCTTACAGAAACTCACATCAAGTGAGTCCATGCTTGTAAAAGAGTCTTTGCAACAAACTTCAGAAGGATTCTGTGATTCGTTTGGTACACGTACCTGTACTTCATTTTCATTCAAATTAGATGATGAAAAGAAGTCTTCATAAGAAGCCTCTTCAGCACAAAAAGACTTGCTATATGTAGTAACTGCTTGCAAGAACTCACTAGAACCTGATGGAGCCAGTTCTGAGGTAGCTAGTTTCAAACTAGATCGCTTTTGTAGTTTCTTCCTTTTCTTGGCTTCAATAATACAATCATTTCTGTCAACAGGGAAGCTTCTATCCAATGAACACGTATTTAAGTCTTCACTGTTCATAGATGAATTAGAGAGACTGCCAATGAAAGCAGGAACAGTAGTAGTATGACCCAAGCTCTTGATTTGGAGAAGAGAACTCTTGTTTGCAACTGAAGTAGTCATGCTATTTTCATCCTTCTGATTTTTCTTTGGAAACTTTTTTAGATCTTTTTTTTCTAAAGACAATTTATCATCCAAAGTGTGCTGCACTATCTGTTTCTTTCCTAAGCTGCTTCTGCTATGTTGTTTTGAGTTCTGCTCATAGCTATGTGAGGGAGAATTCAGTGATGCACTCATGGATGCATGAATATCAGTCCAAGTATCACAGGCATGTTTTGCTACCTCTGTTTTCTGTTTCTTTAATTTATCAGTTCCCCAAATATAATCATAACTTGAGTTCAAGCAGTCTTCCATTTGTTTGCCTGCAAAATACGAAAAGTGGCAATATAAACGTATTTAGTAAAACAGAAAGAGTGCCAAATTTCTTAGTAAAATACATACAAAATTACTGAAAGAAGAAAACAAGGATTTAGCCACTTCTCTGGATATTACATGCAAGTCATCAAAAACTAAACAGAAAATGGATTAGAAACAAAGCACATTCTGTATTGACAAGAAGCTACAATAGCTTTAGCTATCTATCTTATGTGGTAATTAGCACCTGTAAGCCCTGTTCTGCTTATTCGAAACAAAGCAGCAGCAGAATCCATTTTACTCTTGCATTTGTGGACAAAACCAGCATGATTCTACACTGATAAAGCTAGCTATAGTAAAACTGGAAACTCAACCATCATTTTTACTACCACAGCATTACCAGCACCTTGCATTTTTTCCAGTTAAGATGAAATTTTAAATACAACATAATATCATACCACATACATCAACACAGTGTATTAAAAATGATTAGAATGTGGAAAAATATATAATTTCTTTTAGCTATTCTTATGAAATCATTTTGGGGTGGTGATACATAGAATCTATTCATAACTTTTCACAATAAATTCCTCTGAAACAGGTTAGTATCTATGATTATTCAGAACACATTTTTAAAAATCCAATTGTTCTACAATCCGATTATTGCAAGAGATGCTTTCGTTTAAATACAAGCTGAATGCAAAGTTTCAGCAATACACCTTCTGTAAGAGCTCCTGTAGATTTTAGGGGAACTCTTGATGTTATTTGCTTACCAAATGTAGGTAAACATATGGTATAGTTTGCTAAATTCAGGAAAATGAAATATATGGAAATTAAAGGATAAGTTTCACATTACATGATCAGACTCCAATATTGACAGTTGAAAAAAAATCTTAACTTCAATCCTCAAATTAAATTGGATTCTTGAACATTTTTAACCATTATTAACCAACATACTGTCACATATCTCACAAGAACAAACAAAAGGGTCACCATCACAGAGCATCAGAGATGGAAGCTACAATGAATATTGTCACGGGATGTGGAGGTCTATTCCTAATGTAAAACTACGTTGTGCAGTTGTAATGTTGGAGGGACGTACACAAGATAAAGCTCTCAAATCACCATGTTCCACCTCATCAGCACACAATTAATTTACCAAAACAAAAAAGTTTGTTGGCACAGCTATGCTACTTCCAGTATTATTACTTATCCCTAACACTGCATGAAGACATAGCAAGCTGACTCAAGCTACAAGATCCTGCCCCTGTTCTCATGTAAGCCAGCATAACAGAATTCCTGTATGAGGTCAACAAAATACAATGCATGAAAACAGCATGAGGTACAGCTTACTGTTGGGATAGAACGAAGAGTAAGCAGACCACTGAAGCAGTCCTCATTATGAATTCTAAAGACTGTCTTCTCCTTACTTTTCTACCGAGATCAAACACCAGCATCTGACTTCAGCTTTTTGCTCATGTAACTGACAGAAGACACGGGGTCTGAAATACATTGCACACATGATCAATGCTGTAAAGATGCTCACTGACGTAGCTCAGACTTCACAATAATCTTCTTCCTCATGTCCTTGCTACTATGCCAAAACACAGGAACAAACCCCTAACTTTATGAGAACAAGAACCCTGATAACAAATAACTTCAAACATTTTAAAAGCTGATTTACTTTTACTACTGTTATTTCTTTGATTCCTGAATACTTAAGCTGGAGAACACTATTAGGTTTCCTTTTAAATTCTAGTATTTCAATTGAAAATTTGGAAGACATTTCAGTTTTCTGAGGTCTCTCATTCAGTTCTCTTTTTTGCTTTCCACATCATGCTGTTTAGTGTGCACTCTTATTCTATACAAGATCACCGTAAGAGCAGAGAATCATAGAAACATTTGGTTAGAAAAGACCTTTGAGAGAGAGTCCAGCTATACCTGTCCACTACTAAACCATGTCTCTAAGCACCACATCCATCTGTATTTTAAATACCTCCAGGGACTGGGACTCAACCACTTCTCTGGACAGCCCATTCCAATGCTTGGCAACCCTTTCGGGGAAGAATTTTTTCCTAATATCCAGTCAAAACCTCCCCTGGCACAACTTGAGGCCATTTCCCCTTGTTCTATTGCTTGTTACTTGGGAGAAGAGACCAACACCCACCTCGCTACAACCTCCTTGCAGGCAGTTGTAGAGGGCGATCAGGTCTCCCCTCAGCCTCCTCTTCTCCAGACTAAACAACCCCAGTTCCCTCAGCTGCTCCTCATAGGACTTGTATTCCAGACCCCTCACCAGCTTCATTGCCATTCTCTGGACACACTCCAGCACCTCAGTGTCCTTCTTGTAGTGAGAGGCCCAAAACTGAACACAGTATTCAAGGTCCAGCCACATCAATGCTGAGTACAGGGGAAGGATGACTTCCTGGTCCTGCTGGCCACACTATTTCTGACAGAAGCCAGGATGCTGTTGGCTCTCTTGGCCACTTAGGCGTGCTGCTGGCTCATACTCCGTTGGCTGTCAACCAATACCCCCAGATCCCTCTCTGCCAAGCAGCTTTCCAGCCATTCTTCCCAAGCCTGCAGTGTTGCATGGGGTTGTTGTGACCCAAGTGCAGGACCCAGCACGTGGTCTTGTTGGACCTCATACAATTGGCCGCAGCCCGTTGATCCAGCCTGTCCAGGTCCCTCTGCAGAGCCTTCCTACCCTTGAGCAGATCAACACTTCCACCCAGCTTAGTGTCATCTGCAAACTTGCTGAGGGTACACTCAAGCCCCCCATCCACATCATTGATAAAAGATGTTAAACAGAACTGGCCCCAACACTGAGCCCTGCGGAACACCACTGAAGACTGACATCATGCCAGGACACAGAGCCATTAATGGGGAACGGTGTGAGGAAAGAGGAGGAGGTGAGGCAAGCAACACAGTTACAGTAAGGCAGAGCATTTACCCAATGTGATTCTTCATGCTCCATTTTCCTTGAATTCTTACTTCTAAATACTTTGCCAGTTAAAAACTAAAATAATTCAGCTTTAAATATAAATGATAGAGCAAATATATACAGTTCTCATTTCAGTATACTGTACTTTCCAAAATAAGATATACAGGGCATGTATTATTTTTAATTTTTGTAATATATAAAGTTGTGTTATTTACCTGGTAACAATGCATCTTCTGAATTAGTTAAGTCACAAGTAGACAGCGGGCAGTCTCCTGGTGAACTACTTGGAGATATCTGAGACATTTGCGAAGCTAGGAATTTATAAATAATAAACTAGTTAGCCCTATTTGTACACATTTGTACAGATTTCCATACCATTTATCCTTATTTCAAAACAGCTCAATCATGAGACAAGTCATTGCTTTGCCAACTATCTATAACCATATAAATAATTAGACTATTCAACAATATCTCAAATTTACATACTAACAAAAAAGAGTCTACAATTTTAAGCCATTTTTTCTAGATAACTCAGCAACAAATTTTTCTGAAAATAAAGACTGATGGTAAACCATTTAGAAAATATCATAGACATTTATAAGCCAGTTGAGGCATTTTACTAAAGATTGGTCAAATTCTGCAATTAGTAACAAAGCCTCGATACAGCAGAAATGCTTTTCAAAACTTTTGAAAGTATTGCCTTGAAACTCAAGGAGAAAACAAATACAAGCCATGCTAAAATAAGTGAGATTTAATTTTTCATCCATGTATCACTGGTTCTTTACTTTTCTTCCACAACTATTTTTGAAATTCTAGTTGACTAGACATTCTAGTTGACACAGATTGCTTAAAACTTCAAATACTACAGATTCCTGCTCCGGCAAAGATGTTCCACATTTCAACAGTTTATTATAAAAACTGACAAAACCTAATGACTTAGACCTCAATACTTCCACAGTAAGGTAATGCAAACACTGAAAAATGATTAGAAAACTGAAATCTAGATTTAATTCACCAGGATCTACATTTACTAGATTTATTCAATTAGGTCATTCAAATTAATTTATTTTTTCAAATCCTGTTCTTCAGCACCTGGACAGATGTCTCATCAATTTTGGACTCCTTTTTAAACTGCTGGCCTCAGGGTAATAACATTACGATCTTTTTCGAGTACAGCATTCACCTTAAAATTTAACAGGAAATAAGATTTAGAGTCTTGCTGTTTAACCATGTTGTGATAATATCAATTTACAAGTTTAGAAAGTCTAGCTTAAACATTAGTCCTCTTGAGCAGTATAGTGATTAAGAAATTCCTTTTTGAAATCACTGTCTTCCATGACTTCTTGTGCCCTTTGACAGAAAGAAACTAAAAGCTAAAGCATCCACACCTACGCCAAACCTGGGAAGAATGGAGGACATGCAATCAAGTAAGATATGAAAAAAATTTTGAAGGCCAGAGCAAGACAAGTGCGACAAAAATTTAGCAATAAAGACGGTAACCATTTGTATATGCTCATGGATAAGTATAATGTAACTTCTTACCAGTAGGAGAAAGATCTCTTTTTTCCTTCATCTCCTTTATCCTTCTTTCCATTGCACTGCATTTATCTTTTATCTTATTAACAGGGCTGTATACAAGTGAACCATTGTCTTCAAATAGTAAAACTGGTACATCAGTTTCTACACAAAGAAATTGCATTTGTACATTAATATTTACATGCTGTAACAGCTTCAGGCGAAGTTTCCTTTTTTTTTTTCTAAAAAAACTTGAAAAAATTTGGTTCCTTATACCTAACATCACTACAGATGCCTTAATACAACAAACTTGCAAAGAACTCTGTAAAAACTAAGTTAAATTTATTTCTCACAGTGAGATGCATAACAGTAAAAAAACCCCAAACCCCCAAATCCATCAAGTGCTTTAAAGAAATAACTTAAGATATTTGAATCTTAGCCCAAAGTAGTTCTTACCAGCATTAATTGCTATCTTTTGTACAGCTAATTCTTTAGCCATCTGGTCCAGTCTTCTCTGCAGCTTCCTATTATTTTCTGGAGTTTTTTCAACAAAGTCTTTTGGCTGCATACATTTGTGCTACAAGACACAGAAAACTATTAACTATATGGTATAAAACTGCCAGAAGTAACTACGCTTCGTATTTGCCTACCACTTTATCACAGTATTTATTATCAGTGTTTAACTCTATGCTACTTATTATCACCTCCTTGAGAGTTAATTGTAGAAGTTCACATTTTCCAAAGTGAACTTTAACATGAAATAAGAAAAAAACTAAGGTTTTTTTTTTTAGGTGAGATTTTAGTAAAAAGGAGACTAAGTCACTACCTTTTCTTTTTCGCTTGTAGCAAAGCTAAGGCTTGAAAGATTTTTATTTTTTCTTTTAAATACCAGGATTTTCGGGTTTGTTGCAACTCGGTGAAACATAAGCCACATTACAGTCATGTTTTTTTGATTAGTCAATCATTATGTCATTTTAATTTAAACCTTCACTTCTTTATTCACCAATATAAAAAAAACTCTACTTCTGTTATCCTTTCTTCACATAAGATGTCACATCATCACAGCCATAGCCTTCCTTTACAAACCTACTCAGATGGATAGGTAGAGTTTGCAGAATGTTCTGATAATAAACAGTTCAAATGCCTGAGGTCAGGAAGTCAAGTTCAAACTTTAAAGTTTACTACTCTAGGCCTATTTAGGAAAAAAAAAAATAAAATCACTCACTTTTTTGATCAGTAGAGGTAATCCTTCATTAGTGTCTACTGCAGGAAATAAGGATTCATCAACACGTACTCCAGTTTCTCGACACCTGTGTAATAAATTAGCAGGCCTGTTGTGGTGTTTTGTTGTTTTTTTTTTTTTAGAATGAGAACCTTTATTGCAAAAAGAGTTGTCTGAACCCTGTAATAATGAAACACCAACCTTTCTTAAGTATGTATCTGTAGCGTAACTACTGTAATGCCCCTCCCCCACAAAGTCTTATCTATTACACTTCAAATATAAGACCTGATACAATTTTTTTATCATAATGATGCCCTCTAAATTACTATTCTGAAACTCAAGATTCCCACTCATATGTTATTTTCCATGCATTCAAAAATCACTGTATTAAGTTCTTCTGGCCAGATTCTTGTGAACCTCAAATCTTGCCCTGACTTTTGTGAGGACTGCAGGCTTTCATTATTCACCAGCTAGCAAACCTTAATTTGGTCACTGTAATGACAGCAAACTCCCAACTGCAACCTACAGAATGTTATGGCTGGGGCATGGGAGCAGAGGGCAGGAAATTTTTCTATTCAGGCAAATGAGGTAGGAGGCTTCATCTCATCCTGGCTTTTACATCTTACCCATTAGTCTTGGTTTTCTGGCTTCTCTTTGTATATGTAATGCTATAAACAGCCCCTTATTGAGAAGCAATCTATATTTATGCAACTTTTTTTTTTTTAATTACAAAACCAAAAATCCAACTGATACTGTACCCCTAGTTTTTCCCATCCTTTCATACTCAAAGACTGACTTGAGAACAGCAGGACTAATGTAATCTTGCAATATGATACAATCTTCTGTATTTGTGAACACTAAGGATGATGTTGAGACAAGAATTTGGTTATTAATATATAAATTAAAGTTCTTTGATCAAAATAGGTAAATACAGTTTTACAGTATGTAAAAATACATTTATTCTCAAACAATAAATAATATAACCAATTATGGGAAAGAGTATGGAACCTTAATAGACCACTAGAATTCACCAAGAAGTCATTCAAAACTGTGATTCTAGTGACACCTAGCGATCTAACTGCTATAAGGGTTGTGTCTGTAGAATTATAATCTAATGCTTAGTGACTCAGTTTTCAATAAAGATGAGCCAAACCACTACATGTATTTGTCAAACTAACTGAGTCTAGAGTTTTCTGGAGCATCAAATAGAGATGATATTCAACATGATGGATTTCAGTGGCTGTTATTAAATTCTGGATAATAATCAGCATAGACATAGACTACATTAAAATGTACATTAATTCATTGATTCAGAGAAGCTAAATAGAAAAAAATTTGACCATTAAATCTTGTAAGAATTTTTTACTTTGCAGACAAATCTGAATGCAAGTGATTTATCGATCTTATTTTTGACAAGTGAGTTACTGTACTAAGAATATATGGGTAGTTTCCTAATTATTGGTTTTATTTGGAAGTATTCAGTGTTATTAATTTGGACACAGATTGTAGCAATTCTGACTTTTGTAGGGTTCTTTTTGTTGTTGGGTTTTGATTTTTTTTAAGTTGCTCATTGAGGTATTTGAGATGAAGAAGCTCTAAAAAAGTTTTTTTTAGTGATCCCAAAGCTGTCGCTCATTTTACATTAAATTTAACATTTATTTGCATGAACCTTATAGCAAGTCCATGATTTTGTGCACTATTTTTAAAGTCAGATGTATCTACCATTCTTAGAAAACAAAAAAAGGAAACAAAACATTTTTTTTTTAATTGAAAATACATTTACTCTGGAGTTACAATTTTTTTTTAATTTTAATTGTCATCTTATTTTAAAGTCTTCTTCCCAATCAAATTATTTCCTATTAAATGGTAGAACTGCATTCAGTTTAGATTCAAACACATGCTCATACTATAAAGCAGAAGCTTCCAATACAAGTTTGAGGAAGATCATTGGGGAAGAGCAGTGGAAATCCAGTAAGAGTTCAGCAAAGGCAATGTTCAGTAAATACTGCACAAACCCTTGCAGGCTAATAATTTGTGCAGTTTTTTATGGAGAAAAGTGAGCCTTATAGTATTTTTTTCAAATCATAGGGCATGCTCCTCTGAGATGCTCAAGCACTGCTCAGGGGAAGATAACACTAGTGTATATGCATAACACTTTGGAAGTAGGGGTCCGCTAGCTGTTAAGTGGGAGAGTATCTGGCACAAAGCAGAAGAATCAGGAAATGCTGGAGTAATTGTTTATGATTTGCTTCCTTGTCTTGTGTTTTCAAAGCTCAAACATCAAAAAGTAGCATTCAGATTAAATACCATATACTGCAGCATCCTGTTTCTAATATCAAGATTCTCAAGAGCATGTAAAAACATGAAAACACAGCGAAGCATTCCCAGTTTACTTACCTATGTCCCACAGATTTCTGGTTTAGAGATGATCAGATGCAATACTGGGTTTGGGTTTTGATAAAATGAAATGTTTAATTGCTTCAGCATTTTTTTAAACCTATGTTTATCTTTGCTGACTATGATTCGGCAACACGGAGTTCTACAGCCTAACCACGTTTTGCTAAAAAACATCATTTACTGTTTTCTCTGAATCTGCCTCCAGACAGATTCATGTGATGCTTTCCAATTCTTCTGGAAAGGAAAACATGCATTCAAACAGAAAACTATTTTATATCTTCAGTCGTGCTTTTTGATATCCTGTCACATTTGATGATAAAATGCTGTCATGCCACCACACAAGGTTTTATGTTCTATTTAATTTGATTTTTGACTACTGCTGAGGTAGTAATGCCATGAAAACATTTACTGTAAGTCCAAAAATCTTTATTTTCCTCTCACATAATGTGATTACCATCTTCCTTCTGATACACTTAAGAGAACTTAGGCTTTAAATAATCTCCTTGACACCAGCAAGAATTTTATCCTTCCACTTTTTCTTAATAGAGTTTCTTCCATTTTAAGTAGAGTCCTTTTTGAAGTTGAGCACTGTCACAGAACTTGGGTTTTGCTGTTCCAGTATAACACTGATTTTATACTGTGGCCATACTTACAAGAAGGTTCTCTGAAATAATTTGAACAACCATCCACAAACCAATTAAGGCTAAGCAATACCTGAAATATCTGTCTTTGCACTTCGCTCCAACAGCAGTCACCCAAGCCCCAGTCTGGAGTAGAAAGTTGCCATTTACTATTATATTTCCTGAGATGACATTTCACAGCATTTCATAGAATCACAAAATCATTTAGGTTGGAAAAGGCCTTTAAGATCATCGAGTCCAACTGTTAACTTATCATGGCCACTAACCCACAACCACTTCCCTGGGCAGCCTGTTTCAATGCTTGACAACCCTTTCAGTGAAGAAATGTTTTGTAATATCCAATCTAAACCTCCCCTGGTGCAACTTGAGGCCATTTCCTCTTGTCCTATTCACCTGTTACTTGGCAGAAGTGACTGACCCCCACTGACACCCCATTTCTGACCATTCTGAGAATGTTCCATTTGCTATTGAATGTAGCAGCTAGTTAATCAAGCCATCTTTTTTTTTTTTAGTAATGCTAAAACTTCAACTCATATGAACTCTGCATTATTTGCTTACACAGTTATCAGTTTCAAACTAAGCTTCCATTCATACAGGACCACTATTTTACTGGCACAGACTATTCAGTCCTTCCTGTTTACATTCTCCCAGGGTTCAAAAAACTGTCTTCTGCCTACCAAATTTCTGAGATACTGGTATACTAGGCATTTAATTTAAAGTCAGGTACTCCAGTTCCCTCTTCTTATTACAAAAAAGTTTAGCATGTATGCTAGCACAGACTCATTTTAATTTTGTATTGTCTGTGCCTCATGTGAATAACCCTATGGCTACTAAAACTATTCATTACTATCTCTTATGTAAGCTTCTACTGCTCCTAACCTACACTTTGCTTAAGGGCATGATATTCCAATGAATTCTGCCTAGAGTATACATCAATCTAAATTGTATGTTCTTGTGAACCTTTTGGCATTAAATTCAAACTAAAAGGCAAAAGAAAAAGATTTCAGAGCTTTTCAATCATAATTCACAGCTTGGGTGTCCCCCTTCCCCCTGCCCTCAATAAAACATTTTAGTTGATTTCCACAGTTCCAACAAACCTCATCTTCTAAGCCAAATAGCAAGACCTTGCCTTGTCCAGAGCATGATACTAGGAACACTTCAAGAAATACAAGGAAGATGCTAGCCTACTCTTTCCTACCAAACAGCTTAAGCATTCCTTCCAGATTCTTTCTCCGGTGTCTTCCTTTGTTGCTGGTATTCAGCAACGGTTAAAGTTTCTTGAGGCTTTTACACCTGGATCTCAAAGTTCCATGCTGTCCCCTACAGTATCAGATATACAGCTATCTCTATGTCTGAGCCTTCTACAGCATTCATCCGCTCAATACCTTTCACTGTTGCAGAGGAGACTCTTGCAGTGGAATGGCTATTACAGAGATGGCATTTCTGTATGACACATACTAGACTCTCCCCTGTAAGGTTCATCTCATTCTTCTTTCGTTGAAGATACTACCCACCTGGATTTTTCTGTGATCCTTTTTACTATAGCACATCCAAGTCCTCAAATATATTATTACTTCCTGTGACTAAGGTTTCAAATTCCATATTTATAAACTTAGCCATCTGAAAAGCATATTTAATTTTATAACCAAAGATTCCTATTGAAATGACAATCGCTCTCATGCACTCAAATAGCACCAGGTCACAGAAAGATATATTCACATAAATAAAATTTTGCATAACTCATTTTTGAGAACTTAAGGTATTTCTTTGTCTGTGTTAAAGCTGGCTGGGTTGTGCAGCTGTAACTTTATATCTGATATTCTTAAAAAAAAAAAAAAAGAAAAATCCTGATTCTGCAGAACTGCACAAATTTCTTTTTTGGCTAATGGACTTGCATCACAAGTTTTGCAGTTGTAGTGGCCTGAATTATGTGGCTGCAGAGCTCAGTTTTGCCCCTCCCCTCTTTTTTTTCTTTTTTACTTTTACACTTAGCAGACTTCTGTCTTTCCAAGCATATTACAATTGGTATAGGAAAGGGCCTCTTTACTTGACTTATATTCTTATTTCCATCATCACAGCAATTTATTGATTGGAGTGTTTGAGTATAACACATTAATATTCTTAAACAGTGTTTTTACACTTCATCTGAAATCTAAGTTAGCCCTCACAACCACTCTGTAAACTCAGAGAAGCAGCTATGGACTAGTAAATCCTCATGGACTAGCTGCACAGCTGAAATTTGATTACTTTTTTTTTTTTTTAAATTTAACTTTTTCCATATGGTAGTTGAGAATCTTCAAGCAGTGCTGTTCTGAACCTGCCAAATGTCTTAAAAGCCAGACTACATATGGATCTTTTTATCTCTTGCTAGGAGATAGTCTGTCTACAGGAGCTAAGCAGAGAAACAACACAATGTCCCTGATGAAATGTGCTTTTTCATATGAAAATGGAAGAATTCTATTCAATACAAATATCTGATCTTCACTGCGTATGCATGCCATCTGAGAGCAAAGGAGTGGGAACACTGAATGGTTAACAAATATACTACTTCAACACGTTCATTTTTCAAGAGCTAACATTTTACCTTTTTATGCAAGTAACATGCTTAATAAAGGAATAATGTCATAGGAAAGTTATCATTTACTCTTCGATTATCACTATTTCAAGCACATTAAAAAACAAGTACTGTACTTAAGTTTTTAAATAAAACAATACTAGGATCCATTATCTCTGGAATGGGTCATGTTCATTATATTCACAAGTACTTACCTTTCCACCCAGAGTACAGAAACTATTTTTACACCCATCTTCTGTGCTTTTCTCCATGTAGCCAAACGTCCGTCTTTGAAGACTACATGGGTCACATGCTTATTCAAAGTTTTTGAAACCTGCAGAAGTACACAGAGAGTTCATCTTTAAGTCAGAAAATCCTAACAAAACTAGCTAGTGTAATCATTTTTTAATGTATAAGTAATTAGCATAAAAACTCATTCTAAACATTATGTCAACAACTCTTTTGATCTTTCTCATCTTCACAAGAAGCCTCAAGCAATCAAAACTCAAGACTCAGTCAAGCCAACACAATGCATGCTAGAGGGCTAGAGTAGCCTTTTGCTTCCAAAATTCTTTTCTCTAGGTTACCATTTTAATCTCCCTGCTCTAGCTCTATCACTAATCTTACAACATTTTTATTTATGTAGCCCAACATAATTTCTTATGCAACAGCCAGTACAGAGAGTAGTTGCCACTATCCAAAGAAACGCCAAATTACATTTTTTATTTAGCAACAGTCAGGCTTAAAAAGTACAGCTAATCTCATCTTTTAAACTAATTCTCATCAATAAAGATCACTTTTAGGTTTGAGGGAAGGCTGAAGCTACTACAAACAAAAAAAAAACACATAGGGAACACTTTAAAAAGTGAGAAATACAAAAAACTTAAGTCAGTACAACTAATATCATACCTGACATTTTCATTGTGTTGTACAACTGATCAAATCTTCAGTTATCAGCCTCTATTGACAACTAAGTGATAACCTTTTTAGTTCTAGATACTCCATCTTTCACAACCAAAGTTTCCTTTTGTGGAGCTAAACAACCTACACATAAAACTGTTTTATCCATTGTTGTGATTGTTCACATGGTGAGATAGGTACAATTCCTATCTTACAGCAGCATCTTCTCAGCACAGCCAAACGGAAATAGCCATGTAGCTTTCTGTTGTGCTCTCAATTGCATCACTATACTTGGCTCCCAACATGTTGGTTCTACATTTGGCTGTAAGAAAACTATTCAGCTTTTCCAAAAATTTTTGGTGTCAAGTTCTGCTTCTCAGAGGACAAAACCCCATGATATTTAAGTATCAAGGTATACAGGACCAATGAATCTCTTTCAGAATAAGTTATAACTCCAGGCACAATTGCTTACTCACTTATGCTTGTATCTGGCTCACAGCCCATGTGCTAAGAAGAAACACGCTTGATATAGCTTTGCCTCCAAATTATGGAGAAGCACGACTTCAAACCCCCCTCCCACCTCTTCTGTCTCCTCCCTTACCCTGGACATCCTCTGCTGCTCACCTGACCTTATCTCGAGATGTCTGAATCAACAATCTAGTGAAAAACCAATAGGGAAATTTTCTTTCCCAACAGAGTGAGCCAAGTCAATTTACTACCATTTGCTCAGCCCAATAAAAGGGAATAGTGAAGGGGCAGGATCACACCTTTTCAGTCATAGGGAGCTGCTAAATAGGCTCATCTGTATCATCTGCCTATACCTTTCATCATATCCAGCTACTTTTTCATCAATGGGAGGAATCTTAAAGCTCTATGCTTTGCCATATTTTCTGTGAGAGAAACCTAACATGACCAGAATTCCATAGATCTGCTGGTACAGCACAAAAGAATTTGAATTAAGAAATATTTCTGGTTATTTACTGAGAGTTGTATTTGCTTTTATAATAAAACCCGTTATTCTACTATTATGTCATTCTATCTCAGCTAAATTCATACAGAAAGAGAGGCTTTGGGGAGATTACCTAAATTACAGTAAGATACACCTACACATGCCCAATTAAAAGCACAGGGAATTCATGCAAGTGTTAGTTAGAGTGTGACATGGGCTGTAAAAACCTTTATTAACCAGTGATAATGTGCAAGAAGGGAAGATTGCAGTTTGACTTTGGTCTTGGATTGAAATTTTACAGCTGGCAATTAAACATATTTTGCACCTACAAGCCAACTATACTTGATATGGAAAAAAATCACTGAGCCATACACAAAGACTCTTAGATGCATTTTTACTATGGAAAAAAATCACTGAGCCATACACAAAGACTCTTAGATGCATTTTTACTAGCACTTTCTGGAGCTGAACCACATTTGTAGGAGAGTGAATGGAAGAATAAAATGTCCTAGTTCTTGGGTTAGAAAACATTGTAGTAACAACAGAGCAGCTGCCTACAAGTTAAAGAAAACAAAACAACATAAGGTACCTACCTGTAAACCACAGGGTTTCAACACTTAGATTAGGTTTGCCCACAGTATGTGGCAAGCCCAATACTTCACAACAAGTGCATGCTATCATATTAATAGACAAAGAGGTTTATAGATATAGGAAGGCTTTAAATGCATTTCTCATCTGTCACTAATAAGAATTTTACATCACGTTCGTCTACTCTCAGGTCTCTGATTGTTTCCCTTCCTGCACTTTAAAAACTCATACAACAAGGAAATATATGTGACAAGCAAAACAAGCAAGCTGTTTTGTAATTAAGAGCTTTCCTATTCTATTTATTTCAAAATAGTTTCCTTACTTTTGCTCCCATACCACGAAGTTGCTGTTCAAAGGTTTTTGAATAATCTTCTGTTCTGTTAGATGACCAAACTTCTACAAATGCAGATATACCTGGATCAGAAGAGAGACAACAACAAACAGCTAATGAAGTATATACTATGGTAAAACTGGTTAAACCGCTTTTCCAACAAAATTTTGCCTTTATACATATTGCATTTGGTAGCAAGTATTGCTTTTAATAATCTCAGTATCAGATGTTAGCTGCAGAATATCCTTTTTAGAGTGTTTCTGTCCCTTAAATTAGTCGTAATGGAACAAACTTAGAAGTTGGACACTAGTTACACAACTTTTCACTTGCTCTATTTAAAACACACTACCAGCATAACAAGCAATGCAGTATCTTCACATGACTGCTTACCTTTGTCATTAATCACTGCTAATCTTTAGGTTAATGAAAAATTTTCCAAGTTGATGTAACACAAGTTACAGAATGTAATGAAATTGTTCCTTCCCCAAACTCCTAGAAAACTCTGCAGAAATATTACTCAACAATTTCCAATTTACTTAAAATTCCACCTTATTTATACTGAATCACCCCAAATTAAGTACATATCACAGGGGCTAATACCATTTCATGTCAGCTGCTTTATGTAACTATAGGTATATCACATGTAAATAGCTTCCTTTATCAAACAGATTAATAATCTCTCCAAGGAATGAAGTCAGCCTTGGTTGAGAAGGTGTTTAAACAAACCCACCCAGATGTATTGACATGGAGGGATAAGCAGATGAAACTCATAACAATCCATTCATTAATTTTACTTAGGACGGGCACTGAAGTGACCTACAGCCATGCAAATTTCCCATGCTGAACGATGAACAAGGAGAGATCCAGGAAACTGGAGGAATGCTGGTTCACCAAACACAACTTTACATGAACTGCGGGCCAGACAACTCAGAACTCATGAATAAAACCGAAAGTGTCAATTTAAGAGGGTCATCCTTGGCAAACATTGCTTAAGTATCTTAGTTATTACTTGTGCCCTTCTGATTCACTATTACATAGCGTTATCTGTCTTCTTTCTAAATGAAAACCAGAGTAACGCTCCAACAGTAGAAATATTTTTTATAAAGAGTAACATGTTTTTATAGTTGCTAGAAATACTTTTAACATACAAGAGAAATATGGAACATAAAACACCTCCTTAGCCAAACCACAGGGAAAAATCTTATTATCAGTACTATGACTTCAGATATACACGGGAACTTAAGTCTACTCCAATGCGCTTTTAATTGTGTTCATTCTGCTACTGGACAAGGGTAGCTTTAGCCAGAGTTGCTTTTTTTCTTGATTGCTCTATTGTGAAAAATGCTGCACTTGCATTCGAAAAAACCAATCATATCATCAAATATTTTAGAACCTTCATAGTTATAATTCTAATCGAAAAACAGGTTAGAGCATTTCAGTGAAGGTCCAGCTGGGAACTCAGAGGGACATTACTTCAAAACTGGATGCACCTGCAGAGGGATCAAAGGTATATTTTACAATAATTAGCCAATTTTAGCTAATCAAATATACTCCATCGAAAGACAAGGCACTTTGTAATTTTTTTGCAGTGGATGGAAAGGAAAACGAGGAGGTGTTTGCAGCCGTTTTGAACTAGAAGATCTCCAAGTAGAGCTCGGTTCTTGTAAAGGGCAGTTTGCGCTACAAGATCTCAGAGAAGGCTGTGTCGGTGGGGAAAATAAACATCAGAGGGCAATCTAGCGAGGCAGAAATTTAGAAAGGTGTAGACGAAGCCACATAGGATCCAGACACGGCTGACCGGGGCAGGGAGAGCGAGGCAGACACCGATGCGTGGCGGCAGAGGGGGCCGGTGGCAGCGCCGGACAGAGCCGTACCGGGAGCCACCCCACGGGGCAGTCGCTCCCTCCCCTGCTCGACGGGCCCGGCCGGCCCGGGGGGGCCCCCCCGGCCCCCCGGTTTCGGGAGGATTTGCGGTTATCCGGACCCCGCGGAAACCCCGCCCGTCCCACCCCCTTCCCGCGCCCACGGGAGGGCATCCCACTCGCGGGGGGGGGGGGGCACGCTGCGCAGGCGAGCTGCACAGCGGCCCCGGCCCCACCAGGCCCGGCTGCTGTCCGCCGGCAGCCCCGCCGGGAAGCACCGGGCCGCAAGGAGACGGGAGCGCCAGGGCAGCGGTCCGGCCTGACAGCTCCCCTCAACCGCGCCGGCACAAACGCGGCCCGGCCGCCGGCCCTGCCCCCGCACAGCGGACGAGCCGGTACCTTTCAGGACGGGCTCCATTAGAGGTGCGGCGCAACACCGAGAGGTTAAACCCGCCTCCACGCACCGCCGCTGGGCCGCGCCCTGCGTGCTACGCCCGCCCGCCCTTCCCCCCGCGCCTGCGCGTTGCGCCCGGCCGCCGCCGAGAGAGGGAGGGCCCGGCCGCCCGCGGCGGCGTGGCGGGAGTGGGGCGGTGGAGCGGTCCCGGCGGGTGAGGGGGAGCCTGCGGGCAGGCCCCGGCTGGAGGGGTGGGGGATGGCGTTCGAGCGTCGTCGGTGTCGTGGCTGCAGAAGTCAGGGATGGCGTCCTGAAGCCCTTTTTAGAAATACGCCCAGCCAAGGGTAGTGCTGGGGGAGTCGCGGGACAGCCGAAAGCCACTGAAAGCAGCGTTTTGAAACGCCAAGCAATAAGTGAATTTTCTGTGTGTTGACTGTGAGTCCTCAGTTGGCTTCTCTGAAGAATTTTACTTTGTAGGAAGGTGCATTAGGGAACCAGTGTCCTCTGAACTCTCTGGTGGCTCAAACTGCAGTGTCTGAAGTGAAAAAAAGTAACAAAGCGAGCCAAGAAGATAGAGATTATATCAGACAAGCATGGCCCCACTTTTGTTTACCAAAGCATCCAAAACTGCTTGAGGGCAACTGTACTATTAACTATACCAAGCTGACCCGTATGTGAGAAGGCTTTGGTGCTAGAAGGCTGGAGAGTAGCAAATGTGGTATCAGAGGGAAGTAAGAGAGAACCTGATGTCTTCCTCAGGAAAAGCGGATAAAATTCATAATAAAATCTTTGAGTTAGTGAGTATAAGGAGGTTTACAATGAGAAAAAAGCACACATCTTTGTTAAAGGAAAATGATGCTGCACAGCTTTATTACGCAACTCGCACAGGTCAGAAGCCCAGGCGTTGCTATATGGTTGTATAAATCTGTGCTGTTCTGAAATCTTCAATGTGCAGTCCTTGTTTCTTCATCTGAAAAATAATGCAGCAGAAATGGAAAAGCAATAGAGGTGCAAAACAAAGATACTGCATGATTTCCATATGAGAAGTAGCTATTTAGACAAAGACTCATCAGCCTGGAAAAGGGATGGCAGAAGGTGGATGTGCTAGAGGTCTCAGAAATCATGAGTGTGAGGAGAAGGTGAATGCAGAGCGGTGTGTTCCCAACGAGAACTGGTGGGCAGCAAATGGAACTAGCAGATGGGATCTTCTCAGAAGAGATGTTTCCACATTGTGCCTCATCAGACTGTGGAAGTGTGTTCAGAGTGCTGGCAAACCATGTGGTTTCTAGAAGCAAATTCAGCAAATCTGTGAAATCAAGGACTATAAAAAATGTACAACACCACCTTTACCTCAGTAAAGCCCTGAATTGCAGATTGCTGGACTCTGAGAACATATAGCCAACACTTTGGGGTTTTCTTTTCTTTCGTTCTTTCTTCAGCCATCTCCCACTGGAGAGACAGTGTTGACCTAGAAGGGCTTTGGTGTGGTCCATTATGCCCATTCTTGCTTTCATGGTCGACCTCAAAACTTAAAACTTGACCCCTAGGGTTCTACCAAGCAGATAGCTATACCAATGCTATACGCTACCAATCTAGCGTATAATATTTTAGCATTGATATAGTTTGTTTAATTTCCAGGGTATTAGTATGATCCTAGATCTATGGCACGTGTTGAGCACAAGCTCTTGGGTGCTCCGTCTTCTGTATCCATGACAGACTCCCTTTCACCTATGCATTCACTGTGTGAAGAAAGTGACCAATCAATCTATGTATATAAGTTTGTATCTATTTAGTGATTGTTTGTATTTCTGTCAATATGTTACACAGCTCTTTGCTAGGCAATAATGGAATATTTTTACAAAGGTTCTCAACTGTGGCTCAAGGAACAGGGAGTCTAGTCTTAATGCTGTGTCTATGAACACCATTGGTCTGAAGGCAATTCCAGAAGCAGAAGCAGAGGAGATTTTAAATGTATGCTGTCCAAGAGATTCAGTTCTCAATGCGATTGGTGATAACCTTCTGCTCGGTGAGAGCTCTGTCGTGTATGAGGATATAGAAATGATAACATTGAAGAGGCAGAATTTAATCTCTGAAACTCTGGCCCCATTGAAATTAATGTGAGTCTTGTCACAAGGTGCTTCCTTAGATTCAAGGTGCTTCCTTAGATTCAGAACGGTTTCTGAATTAGTGATTATTGGTAGAATAAGTAGCTGTGGGCTTTCAGTTGGAGTTTGGAAATGTAATAAAACTGGGGTGTTCAGGAAATTAGCAAGTAGATCTAATTCTGTTAAGCATGTTAAATAACATTAGTTCAAAATCGGACACACCCACACAGTCTCTTTGGATTTGTATGGGGATAGGAAACTATCTAATTGAGACAGCTGAGATAGTACCACCATAAGAAAATGGCGTTACTGTCTTCACCATATCCATGAAAACTACATGCTTTTGTGAATAGTTTCCATCTGTGTCAGTGGGATAATTCAACTCAGTCCACATGACCAAAGCTGGCACAAACAACGGGATCCTACTGCCAGAGGTTCTAGTAAAAGTAAAATCTGGAGAGAGGGAAAACTCAGCATAATTAAATTCCATCAATCTGTACATATGTATCCAAGCATAATACTTAATCTAGGATGCAAGACTCTGAAGACCTTCACTAAAAAACCCACAGGCTGTATTTGAACCTTTAACTGAAAAGTAGTAGCAGGTTTTATAGACTCCAAAGGGAAATATACTGAAATGTACAATTATACCTCCATGCTCTGGTTCTATGCTGGTAGAGAAATGAAGAGTAGCAGCTGCAAGAAGTTGGTACAACTCATTATTGGAGCAGACTAGACTAGGATGGGAACAGTGAACTTGGGGTACCCACCTTCTTTATTATGGAGACAAATACATACAATGCCGAAAGTATCTCATGAATTTACAGTTTTGTCTTAAACTGTTGAAGTTTTGGCCTCACAGTTACTTCAGGCTTTACAAGAACGTCATTCTTGGATGATGACAAACTTCAAAATTCTACTGGTGGTTAATAGCTGTCTGTTCTTTGTGCCACTATTGTCTTGTTGTCAGTTCCTCCTTAGCATTTATCATGCTGTAGTATGTATTACAGAAAGCAGCAATATATTTTTGCAGCTGCTATTTTACCAGTTGGAATATATCAGACTGTTTTAGCTTTCGTGACATAATGAACTCCTGAAAATGGCAATAAATGGGGTGGAGATAAACTTAATGTAAGTGCCCTCTTCATAGGCTTGCTTGGCTTGGTGATGTGCAATTTCATGGTGTCTATAAAGCTAGGAATATAGCATAAGCTGTAAGAATGACATGGTTTCTGTACAGTCAGTGCTTACTAGGACATACAAGTTACAGAATGCTGCACTGGGAAGAAAGGGTTTTACAGGTTATATTATGTTGAAAAAGAAAGTACCAGGGGAGGTTACATTTTGCTTGACCTCCTAATCAAAAAGAAGTAGTAGTCCCAAAGAAGGGATAGTCCTCTGAACACCTACAATTTCCCAGGCATTCAAACGATGTTGAAAAACTATAAAAACCTACAATGCAGTAGTTTTCCAAAATTAAGTAAAATATAAAAAGGAGCTGTATTCTCAAGTATATCTTTGATAATTCAAAAGATTCTGTCTCAGCCATTCCTTAACTGATCAATATAAATTGGAAGGGATCTTTGGGATAGTATTTTGTAAGGCTGTAACACAGAGACAAGGTTAACTTCTCAGAAACAGAGTTCAGATAGAGGGCTATGAATTACTCCCGCGGGCTTGGCATTAAGCATGTGAAAGATACCTAGAACAATTAAGAAGGTTTGTTATTACTAAGTATAGTCTAGTTTTTTGTATGTATTATTGGGACATGTTTGTTTGGTTTGTTGGTTGGCTTTATGGGCCTGTTTCCAATTTGGACAAACAACAGTTTTAACCTTTTGTATTTTTCTTCATTCTTAAATTTCCAAGTGTGAGGCATGAGTCCCAGATAAACTTAAATAGTTGGGATGCATTACTTCCCCTAAAGTTTTAAGTGCCAATCGGTCAGCTGTGTAATTAACACCTGAATGCTTATATACCAAAATGTATTTGGAGTTGTCTTCTCTGCAAGGCTTCTTGACCATTACAGATGCAGAGATGGGAAGAAATGCTTGGAGGAGGTGCAAGCTTGCATGTTGCCTTTTTGGAGGAAGCCCCCAAAAGCAGCTCTTGGTTGTCCACATCAACTATAATAGTCTCCTCTGACCAAGTAGACTCCTCGTTTTCTCAGTAACCCTAGCAGTTCTTGTCTGTGCCTGTTCCAGTTTGAATGTCTCTTTCTTAAGTAGCGTACAAAATTGTACAGTGTTTCAGCTGCCATGTACCATGAAGTTTATACTGGATATTCTTTATGTAATCCACCCTAGGATCGTATGTGCCTTTTCTCAGGGCCACATAATTATTCTGCGATAGACTAATATTTCCAGCTGATGAGCTCCAACGTTGTAGCTGCTTGTTTATTAGTTTCTAATTTCATTGCATTCCAATATATGAGCTCATCCAATTGTTTCTGTATTCCGGTCTGCCTCTGTTTTAATAAAGCCTCTGTTCAGGCCATCTGCAGATTTCATTAGCACACACTTTCTTTATTTCCAAGCTGATAATTAAAATAGTAATAAGATGGGATCTTAACTGGATCTAGGTCTTAACTGCTTATTCAGGATCTCCATTAGAATCTTCTTTAGTTCTTCCTCTGCTGTGACCTGTCTTACCCCTATCTACCTTCCCCACTTAGGACTTCTTGAACAAACACCGTTCTTCATCATATGCAGTAATAACGTATATCAAATGGTTTGTTAAAGCAACATAGATTTGATCTTTGTTACCTTTGTCTAGAAAGCAATTTTCTGATGAAAGAGAGGTATATGGTGGTGTGATCTCAGGAATCCTAGTTTATGCAACTGACAGTTTTTGTCCCTTCTCTGTGCCATGCATTGCCCCTAAATGCCTTTTCCTTTCTCCTACCCTAATTGGTGTAAAAGTCAGCAAAATTTTTCCTGACCAGTTAGCACCAGGAAGACATCTTTGAGCCAACCTCCAGCTCGGTTAGAACCGAATTTTGATGATACCCAGTAGCATTACAGGCCAGGAAACCAGCTGAAAGTGGTGCTAATGTAGGTCAAAATTGGGGCCATACTAGTGAAAGGAAACCCTGGCACTGCCATTTTTCATAACACATTGTAATCTGACATACATGCTGGCAGTAGTTTGTGTTGAACTGTTGTAAATAAGATATAGGAGTCATGCCTTGGTAGTCTCAGAGGCATTCTAGTCTCAGTGCTTCTCCACAAGCAGAATGCCTCCTGAGATTGCCAGCAGTGGCTTGTTTGTTTTCCTGTTTTCCTCTTTGACTGATGCTTAAAAAGGCATGTTTTCACTTTCCACTTCTGTTCCACAGAACAATGAAGGCTTTTCTGTTTTGCAGAGTAATTAAATCTAAACAGACAGGGGGAAAGTCTTATCTCATATTTTCCTTGTTTCTTTCAGTATATATAATGTGATGTATTAGTATATATTAGTGAAACAAGCAAACAAAAAAATGTAGGGTTCTTCAATAGCCAAAGGATCTTTTTGAGTAATATTGGGGAAAAAAAAGTTGCATAAACTTGTCAGATGGATGCATATTTATCATTGTCAAAAACCTTTACTGATAGCCTCACTTCTTATTTGTGTTTGATGGAATGTGGAAAAAAATTATGAGGGACATTTATTTCTTGTCACAAAGAAAGTGTGGTATTATGGATCATGTAGTCTTACAAAATTGTTGAATGTTCTCATCAGTGAGATGACTGTTCATTTTCTAATGCTGATGTTCATGATCAAGAAAATGGCATGTGCTAAGTATGAGGCCTTCAGGAAAGGAAAAAACAGTAAATTTTTTTTCTTTCAACTGAGGCAGTGACAGCAATTTTATTTTCTCTTTCTACCCTGTAATTTAAGAAATCACCCCTTTTAGAACCACAGCTACTCTGCTGACACAGCACTAGCTTTATTCTGAGTTTGTGAAACACTGATAATAGGATAGAGACCTACCCTTGTAAGTTTTAACTCACCCATTAAGACAATGTCTTTGACATACTGTGACCCCAAAGGCCTATCACGGATGAAAAACACAGCACCATGCTGAAAAATAACAGCCCATCGTGTAATTGAGAGCATAACTCAAAAACATGCTAATAAGCAGGTGTCTGTGTTGTTCATGCTGGTGCGGAAGGCTTACTCGTCTGCCCTCTGAACAGTTTTCGCTGCCTGCAGTTCAGGCTATGACTGCAGCTGTGAAGGGGTGGGAAAGCCGGTTTATCTTGACCTCTACTAGAATTCCGTGCTGAAGGTTTGTGATTTTCCCAGGCAATGCAGAACTGGACTACTGACCACAGGCTGCTGGCTTTTCATACAACTCTTTGTGGAGATGCAGATCTGGACTAAGCATTAAGCATTAAGGAAGGGTATCCAGAATGCTTTGTGATCCTGTTCTCACTTGGCAAAGCTGCCCAGAAGAGACTGTTTAAAAGCACTGTCCCATTGTGTGTGTTCAGGCAGGTCTTGGTGATACCTGTGAGAGCAATTTAAGAGGTTTCCATCTCCTGCTGTGAGCTCCACAGTTTATGTGAGTCTCAGGAAAAGTGACAGTAGGGTAAGTTTGGAGTTCAGGCTGTGAACTGAGGCAGAAAAGGCACTGATGCACATTTGCTGTGACAGACAGCTCCTGAAGCAGTGCACATAGCAAAGAGAACAATGCTAAGTGTGAACTAATATCTCCCTGACACGAATGACCAAAGCTCATCTGAAGGCATCTAAAGTGCTTTACTTGCCAACTAGAGCTTCTGACATGTCTTATGGATGAAGTGGTACCCCACAGGAAAGGAGACCTCTGGTATTGTCTCTTCAGGAATAGACAGCAAAACAAGGAAGGCTGCTACACATTTGCCCACATCCTGTCAGCAGATCTTGTCTCCAAGTTGGGTAGGGTATAGCAGAGTTCAGGTTCAGAGAAGTGCAACTGGCATGATTAAAGGCATGGAATAGATTCTGTATGATTAAATGGACCTTGAAATGGACTGGGAAACAGTTCAGGGGGGGTATAGAATAGAACAACGAGTGGCCTGGAGAGGGTGGTTGGGGAGTGGCTGTTCAGTTTGTTCCCAATAAAGAAATAAGGGCATCAAAAGAAATTAGCAGAAGGCAGATTCAGAACATACAAGAAAAAGTGGGGGGTTTTCCACACAAGAGGAACTTAAGCTGTAGGACTCCTGGCAGCCAGATGTTGTGGATGACAAAAGAGGTCACAGAATTCAGATGGAGGCTGGAAGGGAAATATACTGAGGGATACTAAATATATCACATCTATGCCTAGTTCAGGAAATCCTGAAGCCATAAATAGGTTGAGACTCTTATCTGAACAGGTTACTGGGTTAGGTAAACTCTGGCCCAGAATACATATTTTTATGTTTCTTAAGTTCCAATTTGTGAGAGCCTTGATGCTGTAAGAAAGGAATCCATTCAGTTTGTGAATGACTTCCAACTGGGGGGTGGGGTCAGTATTCCTCAGTGTAAGTCTGCCATTCAGAGGGACTTGGATGGTCCAATGGGAACCTCATTAAATTCAATATTAACATATCCAAAGTCCTACACATGGGCAGGAAGGGCCTCTGGCAGTAATGCAGTCTATTTTGGGCTCTTCCTGTACAAGAAAGACATGGGTAAACTGGAGCAAGTTCAGTGAAGGGTCATCAGGATGGCTGCAGCATGTGTTCTTTGAGGAGAGACTGAGGGAACTGGGTAGCCAAGCAATGGAGCAGGTTGCCCAGAGAGGTTGTGGAATGTCAGTTCTTGGAGGTTTTTGAGAGCCGAGTGCACAAAGACCCAAGCAAATATTGTCTCAGTTCAGTGTTGCACCTGACTAGACAAACTCCCAAGATCCCTTTCAAGTGGATTTATTCTTTTATTCTATGAACTTTCATCTAGATCACCTCCCTGAACTAGGTCACCACGTGAGTTCTGAGCAACAGTGCTTTTGCGAAGCAGGGGACAGGGCCACATGATTGAAGGAAGGGTTGAAGCACATCTCGCTTGGATCAGTGTAAACTGCTATGGAACTGCATCCTCACAGCAGTGCAAGACATCTTTCACCTCGTGGCCTTCAGGCCAGTGTTCTAAAAGTGTAACAAAACCACTTGGAAAAAAACCACCTGCAACCTGATCCTTTAGATCCATGGGACCCAAATTAAAGATGTGACGAGAAAACTTCCTAGCCTGGTATGGCCCTCAGATGATTACCCATTACTGATTTTTCACGTAGGCAGCAATTAAGTTGCAATGAGAAGTCTGAGGGCAAAAAAGAGAGACTTCAGGGCCTTGGGATGACTGGTTAAGGGATCAGGAGCACAACCAGTGTTCTTTATCCTTCCAGTTGCAGGGAATGATGAGAGAAGAAACAGAAAGACCCAGCAGATCAATACCTGGCTCTGAGGCTGGTGTCACCAGCAGAATTTTGGGTTTTCTGAGCCTGGGTTGTTCCACATGACACCAGGCCTGCTGGTGACAGATGGGACACACCTGTCTCAAAGGGGGAAAAGGATCTTTGCACAGAATCATAGAATCACTTTGGTTGGAAAAGACCTTTAAGATCATCGAGTCCAACCTTTAACCTAACCCTCCCATCCCACCACTAAACCATGTCCCTAAGCACCTCATCTATCCTTTTAAATACTTCCAGGAGTTAGCAGGGCTCATGGAAAGAATTTTAAACAAGATTTGAAGGGGGACATGGGTACAACCAGATAAGAGAGAAGCCTGGGGCAGCACGCCAGTGTTTAAGGGATGGTGTGCTGGCAAGGTCCATGATATGCTCAGTACACTGGAGCACATTTGAAATGTCTTTATACTAATGTGCACAGCATGAGGAATAAGCAAGAGGAGCTAGAAGCTTTGGCCCAGTCCCAGAGCTATGACATCATTGGCGTAAGCTGTATTGGGTTTCTGTGGCAAGGTCTTGGTAGTGGGGGGGCTACAAGGGTGGCTTCTCTGAGAAGCTGCTAGAAGTTTTCCCTGTGTCCGCTGCTGCCCAAAGCCAAGCCAGTCAGCGACAGTGGAATCTCCGCTGTGATAACATATTTAAGAAGGAAAAAAAACCGGCTGCGTCTCAGTAGCCGGAGAGAGAAGAGAAGTAAGAGGATGCAAGAGAAAACAGCCCTGCAGACACCAAGGTCAGTGAAGAAGGAGGGGGACGAGGGGCTCCAGGAGATTCCCCTGCAGCCCGTGGTGAAGACCGTGGTGAGGCAGGCTGTCCCCCTGCAGCCCATGGAGGTCCACAGTGGAGCAGATATCCACCTGTAGCCCGTGGAGGACCCCACGCTGGAGCGGGTGGATGCCCAAAGGGAGGAGGCTGTGACCCCGTGGGAAGACTGCGCCAGGTCAGGTTCCTGGCAAGCCATTGTGGACCCATGGGGGGAGGAGCCCATGCCAAAGCAGGTTTGCCGGCAGAACTTGTGACCCCGCAGGGGACCCAATGCTGGAGCAATCTGCTCCTGAGGGACTGCACCCCGTGGAAATGATGAACCCATGCTGGAGCAGTTTGTGAAGAACTGTAGCCTGTGGGAAGGACTCACGTTGGAGAAGTTTGTGGAGGACTGTCTGCCGTGAGAGGGACCCCACGCTGGAGCAGGGGAAGAGTCCTCTCCCTAGGAAGAAGAAGCGGCAGAGACAACGTGTGATGAACTGACCCCAACCCCTATTCCCATCCCCCTGCACTGCTGGGGGGAGTAGGTAGAGAAACTGGGAGTGAAGTTGAGCCCAGAAAGAAGGGAGGGGTGGGGGGAAGGTTTTCAAGATCTAGCAGTTTTTCTCCTCTCCTTCTCTGATTTTGATTGATAATAAATTAATTTTTTTTTCAAGTTGAGTCTGTTTTGCCCGTGATGGTAACTGATAAAATGGTCTCTCCCTGTCCTTATCTCGACCCACGAGCTTTTTGATTTACTTTTCTCTCCTCTGTCTGGTTAGAGGGGAGTGACAGAGCAGCTTTGGTGGGCCCCTGGCGTCCAGCCAGAGTCAAAGCACCACATAAGCAAAACCTGGTGGGGTAAGTCCTGTTACTGGGGTGCCATGATGGATGGTTATAGGCTCTTCAGGAGGGATAGACAGGGCAGGTGAGGCAGGGGGGTGGCACAGTATGTAAGGGGGGGGGGGTGGTGTTGGACTGTATGGCACTCACAGCTGGTGACAACATGGTTGAGACCCTCTGGGTAAGAATGAAGGGGAAAGCAAATAAAGTAGATATTGTTGTGGGAGCCTGCTATTGACCACTCATCCAGGACAATGACACCGATGAATTATTCTGCAAGGAATTGAGGGATATCTCTAGATCAACTGCCCTTGTCCTTATGAGTGATTTTAACTTCCCAGACATCAGCTGGGAATATCATACAGCAGACACAAAGAGGTCCAGGAAATTTCTGAAGCATGTTGAAGATAACTTCTTGGTGCAGGTTCTGAGGGAGCTGACTAGGAAAGGTGCCCTCCTAGATTTGTTTGTAAACAGAGGGGGACTCACAGGCAAAGTGGTGATTGGTGGCTGTCTTGGTCACAGTGACCATGAAGTAGTTGAGTTTCAAATCCTTGGCAATAGGAGAAAAACTGCCAGCAAAACTTCAACCCTGTATATGGGGAGAGCAGACTTCGGTCTGCTGAAGGCACTAGTTAGTAAGGTCCCCTGGGAATCTGCTTTTGAAGGTATTGGGGTCCACGAATGCTGGTCACTTTTTAAGAGCCATCGCTTAAGAGCGCAGGAGCAGGCAATTCCAAAGTGTCAGAAGTCAAGCAAACAGTGCAGAAGGGTGGCTTGGCTGAGCAAGGATCTTCTTCTAGAGCTTAGGCAGGAAAGGAAAGTGTACAGAAGCATTGGAAGCAGGGACAGGCGACACAGGAGGATGACAGAGATGCTGTTAGCCACTGTAGGGAGAAAATTCATGTGGCCAAAGCTTGATTAGAGTTCAAGCTGGCCAGCACTGTGAAGGGCAACAAAAAGGGCTTTTTAAAATATGTTAACAGCAAAAGGAGAATCAGAGGTAACATTTGTCCATTGCTTGATGGGGTCAGTCACCTCACAAATAGGGACATAAAGACAGTGGAGACGTTTAATGTTGTCTTTGCCTCTGTCTTCAACACTAATGATGGGCCCTGGGACCTCCAGAGCCCCATGTTGGAAGACTGTGACTGGGGGGATGATAAACTCCCAGCCAACCCTGAGTTTGTCTGAGACTTGCTGCTCCAGCTGGATGCACATAAATCTATGGGGCCTGATGGGATTCATCCCAGGGTACTGAAAGAACTGGCCGATGTCATCGTGGGACCTCTCTCCATTATTTTTCAATAATAGAGTCTGGAGAGGTCCCAGTCGACAGGAAGCTGGCAAATATTGTCCCAGTTTTCAAGAAGGGAAAGAAGAAAGACCCTGGTAATTACAGGCCTGTCAGTCTCACTTCAGTGCCTGGTAGAATTATGAAGAACATTATTCTGCCAGTTATTGAAAAACGCTTGAGAGACAACATGGTCATTGTTCATAGCTAGCACAAGTTCATGAGTGGAAGGTTGTGTTTAACCAACTTAATTTCCGTTTATGGCAAGGTCACACATCTAGTTGACCAAGGTAAGCCAGTAAATGTTGTGGTTTGGGATTTTAGCAAAGCTTTTGATACTGTCTCTCGCAGTATCCTTCTGGATAAACTGTCCAGCACGCAGCTAGACAAGTCCATGATACATTGGGTGAGCAACCGGCTGATGGGGCGGGCTTCAGGAGTTCTAGTAAATGGGGTTAGATCAGGCTGGTGGACAGTCACTAGTGGGGTTCCCCAGGGCTTTTTAGGGCCAGTGCTCTTTAATGTTTTTATGAATTATCTGGATGCAGGAATCAAATGTACATTAAGTAAGTTTGCTAATGATACTAAACTAGGAGGAGCTATGGAATCCCTCAAGGGTAGAGAAGCCTTACAGAGATGTCTGGATAGCCTAGGGAGCTGGGCAATCACCAGCCATATGAAATGTAGCAAGAGCAAGTGCCACATTCTCTACATGGGACAAGGCAATCTGGGTTATGGATACAAACTGGCGATAAGAGGCTGGAGAGCAGCCCCACAAAAAGAGATCTGGGGGGTTGGGTTGATGGCAAGTCGAATATGAGTCAACAGGGTGCACTGACAGCCAAAAGGGCCGACTGAGTCCTGGGGTGCATCAAGCACAGCATAGCCAGCCAGTTGAGGGAGGTGATGGTCCCACTCTGCACTGCACTGGTGCAGCCCCACCTCGAGTGCTATGTGCAGTTTTAAGTGCCTCATTATAAGAAGGACGTCAAACCATTAGAGTGTGTCCAGAGGAGGGCAACCAGGATGGTGAAATGTCTCGAGCGCAAGACTTATGAGGAATGGCTGAGGTCACTTGATTTGTTCGCCTTGGAGAAGAGAAGGCTGAGGGGTGACCTCATCGCAGTCCATGTCTTCCTCAAGGGGGGCAGCAGAGGGAGAGATGCTGATCTCTCTCTGGTGACCAGCAAGAGGACACATGGAAATGGAATGAAGCTGCATCAGGGGAAGTTCAGATTGGGCACTAGGAAAAGGTTCTTCACTGGGAGGGTGGTGGGTCACTGGAACAGGCTCCCCAGGAAAGTAGTCACAGCACCAAGCCTGTCAGAGTTCAAGGTGTACCTGGACGGTGCTCTTAGTTATATGGCTTAGTTTTAGGTAGTCCTGTGAGGAGCAGGGGGTTGGACTTGATGATCCTTATGGGTCCCTTCCACCTTGAGATACTCTATGATTCTATGAACAGATCGCCATTGGGAATGCTGTCTTCCAGGATGTTATGGAACACTTATTTTTTAGTGAAGCATTTATAAAAATTATTGATAGAGTCATCTGGAGTTCTCATCATCTAATGCCTTTTTGTGCTGTACTTTCTAATAAAATGATTGATCTGGAAAGTTGGGGGTTTTTTCATTCTGCTTGTCCATTTCCCCCCTCCTCTTGAAATATGTTCAAACAGCATCTACAATAAGAGCTGAGAAAAGTTTTTTGCATGCCTCTAGCTCTGCTTAGTCAATCTGTTATCACAGTAATTGGATGGAAGAAGCACAACAGAACTGAGTATAACGCTCAGTAGCTACATGTGCAAGCAGACTATAAACAAGCAGCAAAAGAACAAATTACAAACGTTAGGTAAACGTCCATTTATGTTCAAGTAGAGCAAACCCGTTTTGGTTCTTTCTGTTGCTCATCATATGTTTTTAGTCATCAGGGATCAAACTAATCTTTTATGCAATTGTAGTGAAGCCAGTAATGAATATGGCCCATCTAATATTAAATGGAATAAAATTCAGAAATGGATTATAAGGAAAAGGTAAATGGCAGATGGGAGAGTTGGGAGCGCTAAAGATTAACCCATTTGCTTTTCAGCTTTTTGAAGTTGGATGCAAATTTCTCTTTCAGCAAGGCAGAGATAGCATATATTTGGATTATGAGAATACAACAAAACTTATGAGAGAGTGAGCAACTTTGTTAGACTGTTCAAACCGTAACGAAACAAGGTAAAATGGTGCTCCCCAGTTAAGAGTGATCAGTGTTATGAATTATATTTATTATGACAGTGTTTCTACCCTGTGAGCTACAGATACATCAATCACTTCCTAGGGATTTGCCATATGAACAGTATTTGTTATGCAATAATCCAATGGATGCGAAACTTTAAAGTGACATATAAGTGACATATAGGTCTACTGGAAAAGCTGTAGAGATTCACAGACCAGAAAATACTGAAAGCCGCTGACTGATAACAGGACTGTTATTTGACTTTTATAAGGCATCCTAAAGTTTTAGAGGAAAGATTGTTTTGGACGAAGTCCAAGAATGAGATTATTTCAAGGTGATTATCAAGCTACTTTAGTTTCTGTAGTGCAGTTCTGATATATTGTGTAACACAAAGCTAGACACCATGAGAAATAAAAGACGTTGTTCTTGCTGCATCATGTTAATTTGCCACACGTGTTATATTTCTATATACCTGTTGGTAAAGTTAGAAAGTTACTCTTTCATGAAGCCCAGCAGCACTACATAACATTTCTGAAACTGATTTCTCTTCATCTAGTTGAAGTTTTCACATCATTTTTTGTTGGCTAGAAATTAAGGCCTGAGACTCATGAGGATGTGGCTGTCAGTAAAAGCAATTTGGGCATGAGTGGTAGGCTCCAGACCTGTGATTAGACTTTTTATGATAATTTTGGGTGCCTAAAGTTCAGTGTGGCTACTGTATAGAACATTTTTGTTGTTAAGGTACAGACCTATAGAGAAGTCACTATGGAATTCATCTGTTAATTTACAGCACAACAGCTTGTCCAGTAGTTGCCAAACAGTAAGTGCTCTTATCTAGAAGCAAGTGAATGATTGATTACCCTTTCTCACTGACTAGCAAGAAAATGTTTACCAGAAGCAAAGTATGTACATGATTTGTTACAGTGGAATGACAAATTCATTGCATGTTCGTGGCCTATGTTTACTTTTTTTATCTTGGTAAGTTGCTGATAGTCTTAGAAAATATCATCTGGTGTCCTCTGAAACAAGACATGTAGAGAAGTTTGGATTGAGCATCTAAAACTGGTTTGGAAAAATTAGGTGTAAACCTACCATTCTCAAAAATGGCAGAACATTGCGGCAAAGAAATAGTTAATTGTACTCTCATGAAGGACTTGCAGATAGCAGCAAAATTGTGTCAGACAAAGAGGAAGTGAATATATTAGAAAAAAGTTGCATCACTATTCTTGCTCAAATAAAAAGTAGTATGTAAAGTCTCAAATGGGATTGTAAAAGTATTCATGCTCTAGGAATATACTCAGTGATGTGGAATTCATCTGCTTTGCCTTCCTGTTGGAACAAGGAGTTTTTTACTGGCAATAAAAGGTTATAAAAAGGATTTGAATGTCTCTTGAGGCTGAGGAAGAGACAAAGTGTTCTTACAGAGAGAAACTTCAGGAGCAGCAAAGCTCAGGACAAACAATAGGATGAGTGAGGTCTATGTCTTCTTGAGTGAAGTCTGTCTTTTTCTCCCCCTATAAGGGGAGAACTTTGGATCCAGTATGTATATTTCTTATTAGAAGCATGGAGAAAATATTCACAAGAGAATATGGAGAAAATATTTCACAAATCTACTACAAATTAGGCTCATTGTAAGTCTCAGTATAAACGTCAGGGGCATTTTGAACTTCACAACACCACCAAGGATAACATTTGGCTCCCCTTGTTTTAAATGCAGAAATCTTAAGTAGTTGGGCACACAATTTTCATGCAGTACATCCATGATAAAATACTTTTGAAGGTGAAACAGGCTTAAGAAATTATCCTTTCCATACACACAAAGTAATACCGTTGTTGTTTGCTGTCCCCTCTTAGTGGCAGTAAGCTGTTAGATGTTCGTGATGCTTTGTTGTCTGTGTTCAGGTTAAAGGTAAAGTCTTCTCATCCAAGACCCATTTTTTTGAACAATGGTACTTCATTTTAGTGATCTGATTCAGAGCAAGTGGGAGGGGCCAGAAGGAGCTTTTGAGGATGAGAAGCTTCTTAAGTGTACTTCATTGTTAAAGACAGCATATTATGAACTACAGCCCCATTTTTGACAGCTGTGTTATACATGGCCTCTGTTCTTTGCATTATTCAGTGGTGATTCTTGCTTTTTCCAGACTGTGACCCTATGCTGTATGAGAAAAAAATTCAGGACTTTATTCATATCTGGCCTCAGAGAGGAAAAGGAAAATCATGTTCTTGTCCCAGACTTGTCTGTGATCATAACATCAGGATCACTACACTCAAACTATGAAGCCACGATGTGGCATGTATTGCTGCAAAAGTTATGTTTGATTGGTGAAGACAGGAAATGTACATAATTTGGGGGGAAAAAAGCAAGAATCAAGAAGAAAACTTCTGCTAGTAAAACAAGCATACTGAGTTTAAGAAAATTAAATTATATCCATCACATCACCAGAAAGAAGCACACCAGAAGATGATCTTTACATGAATCAAAGCTGATCAATGCTTCTGGTTACAAAGAGAAAATCAGGAGCATCATTAATCTGAAATGCTGCAGGGAAAGCAGTTTCTTCATTTTTTAAAACTGTTCTCACATAACTTTTCAATCTCAGTTGAGTTTCAGAAGTCACCTAGAAACTAAAAAGGAAACACAGCTAGCAATTTTTGCAATAGTTTTATTTTACATCATAGGAACATTGCTCTTGCTCTCCTGCTCTGAAACTAGGCTATCTGAACAACAGAGATAAAGACATTATTTACTACATTCAAGGGTAACAAAACTGATTCATAGATAATGACCAAAGGGTTCCATTTCTGAATATAAACAGGTACCAACAAGGTAGTGTGGGGAGAGTTCATGTAAACATTTTTACTTTTTAATGTGAGAAACCTGCAATGATATATTTTCAAGATGTCAGGATATGCATCTGTTTTCTCCGTCTGATTAAATCATTCCTACTTCCCTGTAGTGTAGGAATGCTATAAGAATTAATTAATTAATGTTTGTTCATTGCTTTTTTTCTAGGTGCCCTTATGTCCTGTTACACTAAGCAGAAACATTTCAACTCAAGTTTCATTGTTTCAAGAAGCTGTAATTTATTGTGATAAAATGGTGCAGCTCTGCTGTTTTGACCAGAAGGTCAGTCTGAACGTGGGGTAAACAGGATGGAGTTGTACATACTCTTTAAGGAGAGAGCACTTTCCTCTCCCATCAACAGTATTTGCAACAGAGAAGGAGGAAGCAGAGAGAGCAAGATGATTTCAGAAAAATGAGAGAGTAGCAGGGAAGGAACATGGCTGAGGTCCAGGTAAGATTGTTAGTAAGGAAGCAAGTTTTTGGCAATGACTGTTGGCTACTACACTTGTTCACAAACATTAAAAAAAGAAAAATCATCATGGAAAAAAAAAAAGTTACTGGAATCATCAGTGATGTAGTACACTTACCAAATTGGTCAAGTGCATTTACAAAGCAAAACCACTACTTACTATTACCCAAAGGAGAGAAAAAAGGACTTTCCTCAGTACCGGAAATGAAAAGTGTTAAATTGCTTGTGCTAATATTGCCCGGCACCACCAATGGTGTCCGCGATGCTTCCTGCCCACCAGCAGCACCACCTCTCTCTCTCACCTGAAAGAGGTCAGTCTGCTCACTGTGGTGGCCACTTGATGTCTAAACTGAATCTTTCCCTAAAAAAACATGGTAGCAGTAAAACAAGCTAACAGAATTTGTACAGACCATAAAAAAACCCCACCCAAACCCAGAAAACAACCAAAAATTTTAGTGTTAGTCCCTAACAGAGTAGAGCTGAGAGTACCCTCATTGCCAGAATGCTGAGTGTACTTTCCTTTGACACACTGTCGTAACACCTCCCTTGCTGCTCTTTTGACCTCGCCATTGTCCTGCCTTTTCCCTCTTGAAAAACAAATGAAAAAAAAAAGCCTGGAAACTTTTGGACAAGGAACAGCAGCTGCAGCAACACCAGTTCCTCTGCAGATTCTTGCCTCTTGGTTCTTGGCCAGCAGCTCACTGGGGCATTGGAAGAGGAAGGTGTGGGAGAGAAGAGGTCAGTTCTAGAGCATTGTTCTCCTTGCCCAGGCTCATTCTGTGGACTCAAGAGTAAATAGCAGCTTGCAGCAGTCTATATCATGTGAACAAAAAGTGAGACACTTGTGGTAGATGTACCCATAGCTTAGGTAGAAAATTGGAGCCCTAGCTCAACACTAGGCTCTTTCTGTTCTCTCATAGTTCTTCTGGAGTGACAGCTCTCCTCCTCAAAACAAATACAACCCTGGTCACGTGGTATAAACTTGCTGCCCACTGAGAAGGCTTGAATGCTTTTCTGATATCTGTGGCATTTCTGAGTGCTTGAGATGTCTCTACCATAGTCTTCTCTTGCCTGCAACGAAGTTTATATCCATTCCTCAACTTGGCAGTAGATGTGGGATTAATGCCCCATTGGAGATGCATGGGGCAATTCTTACCTTTCACTGTGAATAAAGACTTGAAGTGGGATAAAATGGGACATTACCATGCTGGATTTTGCTTCTATCTAGATAGAGCTCTCTTGGGGCTCAGACTCTTCCTTGACTTTCCCCAGTCTCACAAATGACCTCTTTTTTTCACATACTGACACAATGTGGTCAGTGCGGTTGGTGAAAGGCAGCAGCACCTGGGACAGGGTGAACTAATTTGTGTAGTATAGACAAAAAGGGGTTGACAAAGCCGTAGGAAGGCCTTGCTGCATCTTACAGATATCTGTGGAAGAGTTTGCTTGTACAAGGACACCCTACTCCTTTAAATATAAGAGGTTTCAGTTGAACATGAGGAGGAACTTTACTCTGAGGGTGACGGAGCACTGGAACAGGCTGCCCAGAGGGGTTGTGGAGTCTCCTTCTCTGGAGATATTCAAAGCCCGCCTGGATGAAGTCCTGGGTAACATGCTCTAGGAGAACCTGCTTTAGCAGGAGGGTTGGACTAGATGATCTCACGAGGTCCCTTCCAACCCTTGCAATTCTGTGATTCTGTGAAGTCAGAGGTTAAAAGGACTTGCTGCGTGGATGCAGAAGACGCATGGTGACCTGAGGCACCGTGGCTGGGCTGATCATCAAGAGCAACCTAGCAAAGTGTTGGCTACCATTCTAGGTCTTCCCAAGAAGCAGAGAATTGGAGCCATTTTTGGTTTTATTTAGATGGTTTCTGTTCCTACAGAGATTGTTATGATGCATGACTTTGCTGGGTATGGTACAGCTCTTACCTTGGAGATTTGCCAGTGACTTTGTTTTAATATTCTGACACACTGTTCCACTTCCAGCGGGGATAGCTGACTGATATAGATATTGAAGTATTTCCTCTGTTTATCTTTCTGGCTCTTTTTAACCAGTTCAGGGTTACCAGGCTTCAATTTAAGAAGCATAGTAGGTGTTGGCACAATGTTCCTAATACTGTTCTATAAAATGGATTGAGTATTTTAACTTTCCTAAAAAATGTGAAATCACCAGCTCTTCTATATTTGTGTTTATTATTATTGAATTTATTTATTTATTTATCTGACAAGTCAGGATAATTTTCAGGATCACGATTATGAAAGTTCAGCAGGGTTCCAGGATTTGAATAGAAAATGAAATGACATCTGCTGTTTTAAAGGAATTTTTTTTTCTTTCAATCCATGTAGTCTCCGTAGCTTAGTGGTTCCTAGAGAAGCAAAGCCAAAGAAGGGCAACATTCCTACCATTAACACTAGTTCATGAGAATGTATTTTTGTGATTTTAACTTCAAATGTTCTTTTCCAATATTAGAATGCTTTAGCTCATTTCATATTAAACCTTAACCTCATTAGGAGTCATGGAAATCTGCTTCTAACAGTTCTTTCAAAGAATTGAATTTGTAGCATCCATCTGTTTCCTGGGGTACCAACCTTTATAAAGTGAATTATGTAAGAGGTTAAGACAAACTTCTGCCTTGAATGACTTAGTGTTGTTTCTCAAGCTCTTTAGTCCCTTTTTTTCTTCAGTCTATTAATAATTCTTTACAAGCTCTACCAAAACACTGAAGATGTATGTAAACGTGCTTTGTGCTTTTGCTTGCTGTCCCATAGCAACTCCCTCACTAAGTCTATAGACCTGTGCACAATTCTCCACCCTTGGTTTACCTGTATTCTGTTGTCTCTGAGGTCAATATATAGCTGAGTTTATTCTTCCCAGTCCAACGATTGAGCCTGTTTAGTTTGTAACTTGAAGATTTTTTTTTTGTTTTAACAGCCAAGGGCAAAGAAATATGCCTATGACAAGATAGTTTTTCTTCTGTGTATTACAGTCTTTTTGGATTTCTTAAATTAATGTCTAGAATATAGTGTAGGTCTCCAGGTGCCTTTGGATGTGCTGCCTTAGGAAGTTGTTCAGGATGAAGATAATTTTCACTTGGGAAACTGTAAAAATGATACAATGACCTTCTTAGTTCTACTGCTAGACTCTTTTATAGGCAGACTTATATATCTCTCTTTAGATACTATGTTTTCGCCAAGGACTTCTTTTCTTCTGGTGCTAATACATATAGTGCATGGAAGTATGCTATAGAATTAATAGGTAAAATTATCCATTTAAATTTTTTAGTGGGTAGTCTGCACTATTAGTCTGCGGGTGAGCTGATTACAACAAAGATCCTGACTCTGCACTTTTTTGCAGTCTGCATAAAATACCTATGCTCTATTCAGTAAGGAGAATGCTGCTAAAATTAGGACTGAAAATCCTGATTGTGTCACCCCAAACACTGCAAAAAATACTACAGTTAAATTTAAAAGTGAAAAAGCTAAACCCACCTGAGTGATAGGGGTTTGCTTTAGGAAAGGGTGAAGAGCCGTGGGGGTGTATCCCACGTTAGCAAGCTGTATCTCATACATCTGCTACCTTCCCCTTTGCTGAGGACTTTGACAGAGGCTGACTCTGCTATCAGGTCTCGCTCACGTCTCTGAGAACAGGACAAAGGAATTCCTGGGATCATTCCTGCCCATGCATGATGCTGAGGTGTCCTCTGTCTAGCCACCAAATCCTGCTTGCAAGCACACATGACAGAGCCAAGCCAATCTAATATGCTAAGTTCTTCCTTGTTTGAATATTTTCTTGCATTCATATAGAAACAAATATTAAACAGTACAAAGAGAGTTCATGCTTAAATATGCGTAAAGCAATTATGATTGTTTGGCATCTTATTGTTAAAAACAACATCTGAAAAGAATACTATCAAAAATGCTACATACTTTTAAAGAAAAGGGCAGCAGCTTTGGTATAGAAACAACTAGATGGTGCTCCTCTGCTTTGGAATTTGTCAGGGCTGCAAGACAGGTGAATGAGAGAAGGAAGATATAATCTCTAGAAAAAAATGTGTAATCAGAATCATCCTGTTCATAATGGTTTTTTACAGACGCCTAGAAACATTTGCTGAGTTACAATTAAGGTTGTAGTTTAGCAAAGATAGAACAATTGCTTTGCAAAACGTTACAACGTTTTCTTACTGTAAATTGAGTGCTTAGCAGGGTAATTATCCCCACATAGATGTATCGTAACGTCAGTATAATACATTGGAGCATTCCTTTTAAAAATACATTTAAAACATTTTAAAAAGAATTTAAGAGGTTTTAGCAAATGAATTATGTGACTTTTTAAAAAGCAATCCTTGTTGCAATGACAGCCACAAAGAGGGGGAAAATCCTGCAGCAGTGATAGTATCTGAATGAAGCCCAAAACTTAAACCATCTTTAAGTGAAATAGCAAATTTAAAAGGATGCCATCAACTGGACAATCACAACTGCAAAATTATGGAACTCTCAGTATCTCCTACAATGCTAGGCCATTGTAAGATGAGAGAACCAAATTTTTCTGTTCCCTGGTCATTTACATATGTGCTCCTGTCCTGGTTTCAGCTGGGATAGAGTTAATTTTCTTCACAGAAGCTAGCATAGTGCTGTGCTTTGGATTCAGTGCTAGAAGAATGTTGATAACACGCTGATGTTTTTAGTTGTTGCCAAGTAGTGCTCAGACTGTTCAAGGACTTTTTGAGCTTCTCCTGCTCGGCCAGGTGCATAACAAGCTGGGAGTACAGCACAGCTAGGACCCAAACTGTCCAAAGAGCTATTCCATACCATATAACATCATGCTCGGGGGGGTTGGTGGGTCGGTCGGTCGCTCGGGTACTGATCGCTGCTCGGGATGGGCTGGGCATCGGTCGGCGGGTGGTGAGCAATTGCATTGTGCATCATTCGTTTTGTATATTCTGTATATTTTGTTATCATTTTCATTATTACTATTATTATTATTTTCTCTTATGAAACTGTCTTTATCTCAGCCCTCGGCTCTAACCTTTTTCCCCTTCCCGATTCTCTCCCCCATCCCACTGAGGGAGGGGGGGGAGTGAGCGAGCGGCTGCGTGGTGCTGAGTTGCCAGCCGGGTTAAACCACGACAGCTCCTGATTATATGCTGCATGAAATTCATGTTATGACTTGGGAGGTTTCTCAGATTTTGCTAGGTATGGTATTTAGTGGCAACATTATCAGCCAAGATGAAAACCTATAGGCAGGGATATGCAAACAGACTGATGGAAGGCAGTAGAAGGGGCCCGAGGTTTATGTTATTGTCATAGTAATGCACAAACCCCATTTTTTTACATGGTAGAAAGATAAGAAAATCTTTGGAGGGTTTAAAGGAAATCTTAAAAAGAAATTTTGAATTAATTTCTCAGCTGTTTTGTCAGAAAGCTGAAATGTTTTGAACAAGTGAACGAAAGTTACTGTGTCAGTGTAGGTATCTTAGGGCATGTAGAAAATTATGGTAATGTGTTTGATCTGTGAGGCATTGCCTCTTCCTCCTCTCACTCACGTATATATGAAAATAATTTAGTCTGTATAAATTTTATAGCACTGCAAACTGTCTTATCTTTGTCATGTTTTACCACTTATTTACATATCAATAACAAAATTTAAAATTCCTGAAAATACTTTGAAGTATCGTACATTTTATCTATTTATATATTCTTGTAATATGAAGCAGCATTGCCACTTTTATGCTCTGGCATCATTTAATGTGCAGAGTTGTATGGGACTTGTTATTTATCATACTGAAAGATAAATACATCCCCAGTATAAAACAGGAAAATGAGAAAATGCTACTGTATTGCTGCATGTGCTTGAGATGTGTGTTATTTTCTAAAGGAAAAGTGTAGCTCTGTGTAATTTTACTAAAACCAGAATTTTTCAAGCTGCTGCTAAGGCTGCTTCCTGTTTTTAGCTATGACTACGTCAAGTAATCATGTTTATAAACTGATCAAGCTCAAACTTGCATCATCTTTTCCTTAGTGACCCCACAGTAATGGTTTATAGTAATCTGTGATTAAGTAGTATATTAAGTTTTTCTAGCCCTCCTGGTCATTTGTCACTGCCAGGTGTGGAGAATAAAGTGAATTTCAATCTTATAGGCCCCTATCTTGGCATTGGGGTCCAGCATTTTTTTTACAAGCTGAGAACTGAGATATTATAGAATCATAGAATCATTTAGGCTGGAAAAGACCTTTAAGATCATCAAGCCCAAACATTAACCTAACACTGCCATTCCATTATGCTTAGAACTTTGAAATTAGCACATAAAGAACGGCATTCCCTCTATGGCCACTTGACTACATTACCTGGTGATCGAATGACTTCTTATATTAAGTAATTCATTGATTAACTATGAGACCGTTCAACTGACCAGGTAGGCTTTACCCAGAACTCTTCATCCGCCTTTTCCGTGGTGACAGGATGCAGCAGGGCATTATCCAGCTGCTCCCCACACTCCGGACTTCTGCCATACTCTCTGCCCCACTCTTAATCTTCTGGTCCCGTCAGACCCTACCTTTTCACCAGTTTCTTTGGTTAGTCCCAGATCTGTCCGTCTTCGCTTCTCAACTACTCTTCCTATTCCTCCTGGGCCTGCATTCCTACAGCCACGGCATGGTACCTGCCTTGCCCTGTGTCCCTCCAGTACCCCAGCTCTTCCTGAGATCTGTCCCACTGCCTCACACCTGCCATTTCCAGTTCCCTTCCCAATCTCAGCCCCAATGCCTTGCCAGCTAATTTCGCTCACTAACCCCTCCAGTGCTTTCCTTGTACTTACTTGTGTCCTGTTCCCCTGGCTCTTGTTTTTCTCTCTGTCTTGCTGTCTTTGCCAACCCAGTTGTGGTTTCACTTTCTAGTTTTTACTGTTATGTGGTTGTAGCTACCCACAGCACTCCTAGTTCCAATTTTATACTGCCTTCCCTCGGGTGGACTTTTTTTTTGACCCTAATTCACTCTCTCACAGCCATTTAGGCTCAGCTTGTTTCTTTTCCAGTTTTGAATGTCCCCAGTTCCTCAGCGCTCAGGGAACACAGAGGAGAGCGCTCCTGCTCTATGTACAGATGTACAGAATTTGCTCCTGGACTCCTCATGGCCCGCAGCCATCCAGACTAACAGCTGTGCAGGAAGTATTACTCTGCACCGGCTGAAGCAGGCTCACCCAGCAAAGACAGCACCTACACCAAGCCACAGCCGTTAAGTTCAAAAGTTTTTACACTCAAATTAGTCAATTTTAGATATATTTACATGAAGTTAGATAAGGCACGTTTTAGAAATATGCCCCAAGTCAAACCATTTGAGTACCAGATCTTTACATGGCAAATAGCCCTCAGAATATTTTTTTCCTTGAGTTTACAGTATCATTTACCCTATATTTACCCTCAGGAGGAGCTGAATCAGATTGACAAAGATTATCCCAAAGAGTTTGGCCTCTGAATTAAAAAGTTTCAGTTGAAACTGATAAAATTCTGCAAGATTATATGCAGCTAAGTGCAGAATACTATAGTGGGAAACGTCAGCCAACCTGAATAACAAGCAGTCCCACCAATCTTATCTACAAAAATGCAAGAAATTGCCAGATGTAGATAAGTAATTTAGCCTCTATCCCCTACTCTAATGTTACTTGTCTTCCTTGTTTTTAAACTGTTGAAGATGTTGAACATTATCTGTTGAACAGTCTGACAGTGGCCTCAGGGTTCAGTGGTAATACTAATATTGGAGAAGAATGATAAATCTGTAATCACTTGGGACATCCCAGGAAATTAATTCCCTAGTCATTATTTTGAAGTTCAGGACTAGAAGTTGTGAGTAACCATTTATTGTCCGTTCTACTTTAATCCATTTGGATATTACCTTAGGGGTTTTTTTCCCTCTCTTTTTTCAGGTTTTGCACCCTAAGCTCTAATAACCATTCAGCAGCCATGGTTCCAATTTTGTACTGACAGAGGAGGGTGTTCATTACACCTATCTTTCCCTAGTTTCCCTAGGCTTTCGTTACAGCTAATTGAAAGGCTCCTTCTATGGATGATTCAGAGTTGGACCCTTATAGAACTGCTCTGGTTTTCCACTTGAGAACTTTATCTTCTCCATTGATTTTAGAAAGAATCTTAAAGCTTTTAAATTCACCTCTTATGAGTAAGTCGTGCACTATTTGATGTTGAGTGAATTCCATGTCATAATATGGTGATTGTCTAGGGCATAGTAGAGATTATTTAAAACAGTAAATACTGGACAATGAATTTGTTACCTCATGTTGATTGACTTAAATATTGGTCTACCCCAGTGATAAATTACTGAATATTTGCAGCATTTTAATTGCCCTAGACCATGCATAATAAGCAAAATAGACTTCCATGGAATTTAGTACAATTAATCACTAAAAAGTATCCCTAAATCTTTACAGGTTTGAAATCTACTGCACTGTCATACTTCATAAAGACAAAGGCACAGCCTTTGAAACAGTATTCAGTACTGAGTCAACTGCTGAGCTTAAACACAATATTTTAATTTCAGTGGTTTTATACCAAATTTTGCACGAAGGATACTGGCATTTCAACATTTCTTTTTTTGCCTTTCTTTTTTGAATCCAAGGACATTCCTATCACACGGATGCTGGTTATGCTGATGGTTTTCCTTTGTAAAAATTGTTCTGCATATCAAGCTATAATAGATCTGTAATAGTCCATGCAAAATTGCAGAAACAAGATATCTTTACTAAACATCTTTTCAATTCTAAGCACAAAATTTTATTTTGCATAGAAAGAGTAAACCCACTGTTTGCTGCTGGTTTTGTCTTTGTAGATTCATTGTACTGCATGAAAGGTCTTTTGCACGGTCATAAGTTTATTGTTATTTATCTATTTTTATTTGCCATCTGTCTGTTCAGTCTTATCTGACTTGCATTTATTTATTTATGCTCAAATGAATTATTATGGGATTGCTTTTAAATTTCTTTTGATCATGGCTTATCCAGGTCTTTTTCTCTTTTGATCATGAAGAGAAGTATAAAATAATCTATTTGTGAAATCCTTCAAAATAAAGATAAAACAGATACATATCCAAAATATCTTTCCCAATATGGAAAGCACAGAGGGAATGCATCACCTCTTTCAAAGTTAACCTTGTACATATTCAAGGCATGTAAATAGGAAAAAAACCCGACAGAGTAAGCAAAAAATTGGCTTCAAACTGTTGTCTAAAGGACCTTCAGGGTGATATAAAATGTTTTAGACCAGTGATGTGATGTGCTTAGGATGCACATGCATAACATCTGTATTTTTATTATAATGCTGTGTAAACAAGTTTCATTAGACTTTTGGCTAACTTGTCTTACAATCTAGAAGAATATTTTTTTCCTGCTTTAAATTCTGACTTGCAAAGAGTCTGATCCTGCAGTTTGTACCCAAGCAAATTTTAAATGTGTATTTTTTGTATTCATAAGTATCCTAGAATGAGGGTCTAAATGTTCCCTACACAAATGGAATGCTTAAATGGTAAATAAGGAAAAAAGAGTCTACTTTTTAAAAGTACGAAAATGTTAATATTTAAATCATAACATTATTTTTTTCCTTTACTCATTAGTTTAGGACTCAAACTAATGGTCAAAGAGAGAGAAATGGAGGCAATATAAATCCATACTCTGCTTTTATCTTTGTCTTCCCAACCACAGGGATTCTTTCTGATTCAGTTTAATATCATCATGCATCTCCTAAAGTTCAGAATTCAAATTTACATCTAAGAAGCTTTCTTTATCTGCACAAGTACCTTTTCCATGTTTTTATGACAGTCCACTTATTTGATCTACTTTTATATGAAGCATATATATATAGTATAAAGCAGGACATCGGGGGTTATTTACAATTACTAACTTCAGTCACAGGAGGGTAATTTCTCTAGACTTTGGCAGAATTTGGTAGAGGTCCCTTTATGAAATACTTCAGAGTAGCAGCCTAGTTTAGTTTGCTCTGCGGTGCCTTCTGTAGAAAATGTTCTCCCTCTGCTGTATACAACAAGCCCAGAGAAGTAACATTCCTTGCTTACAGTGTTGTGACTTCTGTATAGCCTGTCCACCCTCTGTCCATGCTTGCTTATTTGTGATTAGGTTTCCTAATCTATACTTTAACAAGGACTAGACTTTCAAATAACTTAAAACCCAAAAATTCCCTTTGATGAACATTCTATCTTCTTAATAGCTATCCTGCCTTGGTATACATGGTTGTAGATATATTTAGGGCCCAACTATGGCACATGGATTTTTAAAAATTGCTGTATATATATATTAGATGTTCATTATAGTAAGTATATACATTATATAATCCATATTGTCTGTATTGCCTATATTGCATATCTTACGCAAATGTTAACTACCACTTAGTCTTCAATGTTTAGTCTTTTAACAGGTCCTGCTTGACTAACCTGGTTTCCTTCTATGGCAAGACAACCTGCTTAGTGGATGAGAGAAAGGCTGTGGATGTTGTCTATCTAGACTTTAGTAATGCCTTTGACACTGTTTCCCACAGCATTTCAGGAAAAATTTCTTCAGCAAAAGGGTTGTCAGGCATTGGAACAGTCTGCCCAGGGAAGTGGTTGAATCCCCATCCCCAGAGGTATTTGAAAGAAGTGTAGGTGTGGTGCTTGGGGACATGGTTTAGTGGTGGACTTGGCAGTGTTAGGTTAACGGTTGGACTCAATGATCTTAAAGGTCTTTTCCAACATAAACAATTCTGTGATTCATGATTCTATGATTCTATGGTCTTCTAATTTTAGCTCACATTTTTGAAGAGCTGAATAGATGGTGATTAATGATTCTGTATAGTATTATCACTATAGTGAAAGAATGGACATTGCATAGTAGAAGTTGTATAAATGTAAGTATTCCAAAAAGTAAGTAGCTAGTTCCCCAAGTTTTCAGTTTTTGTTTGAAAATGTCTCCCATGGGATCCTGCCAAGCAGATTCCCCACAAGCTGAAATTTAGTCTCCTTAGGTCTAGGGTTGTGATTCTACTATTTGTCTTGCTCACTTTTCTCAGAATTTTAGACTCCATGATCTTAAGATCACTGCAGCCAAGGCTGCCCTTGACCTTCACATCCTTGGCCAATTCTTAGTTATGTGAGAGTAATAGGTCCAGCAGAGTATCTTCCTAGTCAGCCCATCCCCTTCATCAGGAGGAACTTAACTTCTTGTCAACACACTCCAGAAATCTCCCAGATTGTTTGCACCCAGCTGTATGCCCTCCCAGCAGATACCAGCCTGGCTGAAGTCCCCATGCATACCAGGACATGTGAAAGTAAAAGTGTCTAAAGAAGCTTTCATCTTCTTGTATTTCTGATCAGGTGATACGTAACAGATACATACCACAGTGTCACCCATGTTGGTAGGTCCTCTGATGTAAAAAAAATTGGACAAAAAGCCATTGCAGCACTTAGTCATATGAGCTGTCCCACCACATTTCTCTATCCCAGTGATATTACTTCTGTACAGACATGCAAGAACTTGTAATTCCTCTTGACATTCCTCACACTGCATCCATTTTTATAGAGGCAGCTGAGATAGGCTTCCACTCATGCTGCACTTAGCGACAGAGTGCAAGAATCTCCTCCTTCATGTTTTCCCCTGGATGCATCCTCATCCACCCCCTGGCTTTCTCAGGTTATAGTAACTTCTCAGGTTATAGTAACTCTAGTTATGTATTTAGTCATAGACCGGAAGGGGAAAATGTTGTTCTTTAGATGAAAGCAGTAAAGAGAGAATTAAAATAGCACATTCTTGCTCCCATGCAGTAAAGCGAGCATATGAGCCCTGATGCAGCAGCAGTTACATAAGCACATGTATTCCTGTCAAGAGTTTTGACTCTATAGTGCAGAACATCTAAAGATGCTTAAAACATTGGGAAATCCATAGCAGGGAATAGAATCATCTGCTTTGAAGAGGGATTTGTAAACTGTGCTATCACTGTTCATGTCGCCATACACAAAGATATGTATCTATCCTTGGAAAAGTCCAAGGTTTTGAATAAGGCAATAGTTGATGAAGGATTTATCCCTTTCAAAGTATTAAATTCTGAAAATATATACAGTTCAGGATTAAACTTCTAAATTGTGAGAAGTACTTGGATCAATGCTTGATATACCAAGGTGCTACAAATGCTTTTTCAATTCAGTGTTTATTTGTGACATGTCTCCTGGCATGATATTATTACCTGGCAGTCTTTGAAAGCTGTTATTGCACTTGTACTCTGGGCAGGAGAGCTAGAGTAACTGTGCTTTTAGAGTAGACCTCAGGAGAGGATGTACACCGAATTTAAGTACCTGCTCAAATCCCACCTCATCTATCAAAACAGGCTCTAAATGAGCGTAAAGGTCAGACGGGTATTTTTTTTTTTGTTTCTGTGTGCAGGGGTTTGTTTTCATTCTGTGCACATTTATAGGTATATCGCTGAGCCTTCTGGGTATCTGGTGTGTCTTCTTGTAACCTTTTTTATTTACATCAACAACAAAAAAAAAAGCTTCCTTGTTTTATAGACCTTAGTTTAAAATGCTAGACCTGTTCTCACTTTTCTCACTCCTGTCCAGATCAACGAGTCAGACAAAGGACTCATCCATCATAATTCTGAAGCCAGATTCCTGTTTGGTGTGAAACCATTAAAGCTGCAGAAAAAAAATGTGACCTGAGGACCTCAACCTTTCCCTTCCATAAAGTCAGAATACCCTTCTCCAAGCACCTGTCCCAACTGCCCTCACAGGAATAGCAGAGCATGGAAGAGGCGAGGGTAGGCTCAGACAGATTGTTGGCTGCCATGACATTTGGCAGAAGCCAGAATAAATCACTCCATCTCTGATCGGGAGAAATTAGTTAGCTTAAAAAAAGGACAGCAGGAAACAGAAAGGCACTTCCATCTTCAGCTGAACAAAGTACAAATTCAGAATATCCTTCCCCTTTTTCTTAGCATTACAAACAAAACTAGGATTCTTTTTTTTTCAATATAGTGTATTGGGAGGGATTGTCTTCCACAAGCTTGTTGCACTTGGCTGTGGGCACTATGGGAGAAAAAGGCTTGTGAACATGGGTTAATGCTCAAATAATTCTCCAGTTTCAGTCTCATCTCTTCAAGTCTATTTTCTTTCCTGGGCTTTCCCGAGGCATGTGTTTCTCTGTCTATGTACAGTGACTTCTTCTGTCCTCTTCCCTACCCTACCTACATAACACCATTTTCCCTCTTATGTTTTGTGCTTTGACCTCTCAAGCCCCTCACCTCCTTCAAATGTGTTGTTTGTGCATCAGGAGAGAGGAGCACAACCACTGGGAAAAAAAGCAGTTAGTTCTTCAAAGAGCTGACTGCAGCCTCGGTCCGAAACCTGGGTACATATTTCTGGGTATGAAAGAAAAGCAGATGAAAGGCTGGTGAGGTTTATTTGGGCTGTTATTAAGGCAGAAAACTCGGAGGAGAAAAGAGAGGAGCTACTAAGGAAGTACCAGGCATAACCTGAACCAGTCTTAGGAATGTGGTCCTGAGAAAAGCAGCTTTTGGGACTGAGAACTCCAGGGCAGAGCTGTAAACTAAGAGACTTATTCCTTTCTGTGTTCACAGAAGAAGCATTTTGTATTTTTGTAATGTTGATGTAAATAAACAAGATTGCATTATCAGCGTCTCCTCACACAAATAAGCTGCCAGCCTCAAGGTTTGGCTAAGTGCTTAGGTCAAAAAGGGATAACTGTATATTTATGTAGAGGGAGTAATACATGAATCCTTTGCTTTCCAAGTGTGATGCTGTGTTCTTTAGAATGTCATTCATTAATCTATATGGCACAAACAGTGGGAGCAGGTCAATACAGTTAAAGATAATTAAGAATTGATTAGCACCTGAGAAGCCAAATGAAAAGATACATTTCCCCCCAGTGACTGGAATTGTTGAATTAATTGATAAATCCAGGAATCTTTCTTTGAGTTCAAATTCTGTTGCTCCTCACAATTACTGAGATTTTTTTTTCCTATAATGTTGGCATGTATCGGTGACGTTGCACAGTGCCTTAGGTCCCTTAGCCTTTGTAGTGCTAAGGGACTTCTCTTTCCATTTCTGTTGTCTGCTTTTCGCTTGCAGCTCTGTAAACTTTCAACCAAATTGCTGGACACCTTCTAGAGGAGGACACTTGCCTGGGAACTCCCATCACTTCTCAGTTGGCCACTAAGAAGTCTTCTCTTCCTCTTTCCTTTTCTCTTGCTCTCCCCCCACCCCCTTTTGTTTCCATTTTCCCCCCAAAGTAACTTTTGCTGTTAAGTTTGCTATATGCCTTTGATACAGTCCCTGCTAATCTTTGCGCATGTGAACCTGTCAGAAAAAAACCCAAACACTAACTTCAGAAAAAGAAATAAAAATTGTTTTTCGTTTACACATTATAAAGCACTTAATTGAAGAGGAATTTTCATGCGAATCATAAAAGTACATCTATAAGTTTTTACAGTGTCTTAATGTCTTTTAATCCATTCTAGCACAAGCTTGAGGCACATACACTTTTTTGTGGAGTATTAATATTTGGTATAAATTATTCCTTGAACATGAGTCCTGAACACCTCCGACCAGTGGCAAGTGCTTTCCACAATTCTAGCTTCCTAGAATGATTCTGCAAAATAACTGTTCATGTTATTTGCTTCCAAACATTATCTGTCCTTGTAAGTACAGTGTCAAGGACTGACCTTAGGATTTTAGAGACAAGATTAGTAAGGCAGTCCTTTGTGTTAAGTTTGTCTGCCGTCCTGCTCAGGAGTGGATCCTATCACAATCTGTTCCATTTTTTCTAAATAACTTGTATGAATATCCATCTCACATCTGGCATAAATCACACAATCTGTGTAATTTTTGCATCATATAACAATATGATGGGGTGCATCAAATACAGTATCACCATCCAGTCAAAAGAGGTGATTATCCGGCTCTATTCAGCATTGGTGTGGTCTCACCTTGAGTACTGTATGCAGTTCTGGGCCCCACAATTTCAGAAGGATGTGAAGGTCCTTGAATGTGTCCAGAGGAGGGCAACAAAGCTGCTGATAGAGCTGGAAGGTATGCCTTGTGAGGAGCAGCTAAGGGTTTTGAGCTTGTCTAGTGTGGAGAAAAGGAGGCTGAGGGGCGACCTCATTGCTCTCTACGGCTTCCTGAGGAGGGGACGTGGAGAGGGAGGTGCTGAGCTCTTCTCCCTGGGATCCAGTGATAGGATGTGAGGGAATGGTTCAAAGCTGCTCCAGGGGAGGTTTAGACTGGACATCAGGAAATATTTCTCTACCAAGAGGGTGGTCAGACACTGGAACAGGCTTCCTAGAGAGGTGGTTGATGTCCCAAGCCTGTCAGTTCAAGAGGCATTTGGACAACTCCCTTAACATGCTTTAACTTGGTCAGCCCTGAACTGGTCAGGCAGTTGGACTAGATGATCGTTGTACGTCCCTTCCAACTAAAATTATTCTATCCTATTCTATTCTATTCTATTCTATTCTAAATGTTGCTATCAATAGTAATTCCGTACTTCATTTGCACTTCAGATGTTTCCACTGGCTTTCTTTTAAGGTCTAAACACATACTTTCATAAGTCTGCCACAGATGATGATGTGGTTGTAATATCCATCTGATACCTACTTCCGTTACTCCACCTTCCCCATTAAATTCTCCTGGGATTTTTTTTTAACATTCTAAGTTACTGTTTAGTTTCAAGATGCACTTTCTCTTTTGAAAAAAAGGGGAAAAATATCTTGCTAGAGAAATATTTCATTCTTTCTGCTTCCACCACAAATGCTGAATTTCTTTCAATATGGCCTGAAGCCCAGGACAGGCAATATTCTATAATGTACCAGTGACAGGATTAAGATCCAGTATTTCGTGATCCATCAGTGTAGAAATGGGAGCTGTATACCATTGGCAGGGCAGATCATTTGAAAGGAAATGGAATGTGTGCAGTACTTTCTATCAATCATGTCATTGCTGAAAAATCAGGCCTTGCACTTGTCATATTATGTGTGAAAAAGCAATTTATATTTAATTATTACATTTCTACAATGTGTTAGTGATCATTTCACTCTTCTTTAGATGTCTGCATAGTTATACTCCTGATATTAGAGGATTTATTTTACTGCTGGAGAAAGAGAAAAGTGACACTAATAATATTTCTTAAATACAAAAGATATTTGCATCATCTTTGTTGGTAAAGTCTAAGAAATACAGAGAATTTCTGACAGATGATACAGAGATTATGCTGTCATTTGCTTGGCATGCATAAATTTAAGGCCAAAATTGCTAGATCATCTAGTTGCTCATAACAGGCCATTGCATTCCACATTGTTTTTCTAAGGCACATCTTTTGAAAATAGATCAAATCTGTAATTGAAGCTTTTTGTCAGTAATGGGAAAATTCAATGGTTACACATTCTCAGTGTTGAAATTTTGTGCCTTAGCTTTCACATGAACTTCTGTGGATTCATCTTCAAGCCCCTGGTTCCTGCTTTGCTCTCTCCTGATAGATTAAATAACCTTAGCACCTGATGTTTCTCCCTGCAAATGTGCTTATATCCTGTAATCATCTTATAGCTTCATCTTTTTGATAAAACTGGATGGATCTCTTCTGTCCCTCACTGAAAGGCATTTTCTACAACCCTGAAATTATTCTGTATTCTTTTCTATACTGCTGAATTTTCAACAGATTTTTCTAGACATAACTCCTAGACCCAATCTCCTTGAATTACTCTCACCAGTACAGCACAATGGTAGCAATGCACCAGGAGCTTATGTTTAGGTGCTAGTCTACTATAATTCTTAGATGCTTTTTAGTCACTCCTTTTCGGGATAAAGTCTGTGATACTTGTAGGTTTTACCTCTATTCTTGATTTCTACAAATACAACTTTGCATTTTGCATGACTAAATTATGTGCTGTTTAAAGAGAGGCCAAACTTAGCAAGTGAAACAGATTGTTCTGCATGATTCCTTTTCTTTATCATTAATTATCACTCTATGACTGGATGGTCATGTTTAATAATTTTTAACTAGTTCACTGATGAAAATGTTGAATAGAATCAGGCCAGTTCCTTTGGGACTGCCTGAAAAACAGAAAAAAGAAAAGCTGCCCTATAACCTGTGTTGCTTTGCTGGGGGGTAGAATGGGTATATACAGACCAGAGAGGGGCAGTGTGCATCCTTTTGGGTGACACCAAGGCCAGCCTAAGATTCAGTGTATATACTAACCATGGCAGCTTTGAACCTATTTGCCATGTGCTTTATTGATATCATATAATGCTCATTTATTAATCACAGTGTAATGCAGTCCACATCAAGTGCTTTCCAAGTCTATATATGAAGTGTATATAATCCCTTTCATCAGTCTTATGAAAGAATGAAATCACTTTTGTTTGATGAGATCTGTTTCCGTAAAATCAAAATCCCTGACATTAATTGTATTCCTATCTTAAGTGTTTGGAGAATTCCTTTATCAGCATTTCTGGGTTTCTCCACAATTTCACTTGGTTTTGATGACAACCTAGTTATTCAGATTTCTAAAATATTTATTTCTTTAAAGATATTATCTGAGGTGATCACGTATTTATTCTTCTGAAATTTCCCTACTGTCCTAGTGTTTGTTATATGAACATAAATCATACTAGGTTTGCCAGTTTAAGACTCCTGACTATGAGCCATGCCAATGTAAAGCTCTTTATCACTCTTAGATGATTTGGAAAGTAATGGAAATTCAGTACATTCTATCTGATCTTCATCTGAGCATTCAGGACACCACCATTTGGGAAGCTATTAGTTAAAATGAAGAATAGCGAAAACAGGAGCTGAGAGGAGAACTGGCTAAAGACAATGTGACAACACACTGGTTGATAGAATAGTGGTGATGGAAAGAGATTGCCTGTAGGCTTCCTCAAGGATTGGTTTTGGAGGTTAATCTCTTATAATAGTTTAATTAATGATCTTGGCAGAAATAGCAGGAATGTGGTAATGAAATTTGCTGATGACAAAATTTGGGAAATATTATCAATACAAAGAAGAAATTGGATGACCTCAAGGACTGCAGTAATAGAATAGTGTTACATTTAATAATGAAAAGTACCGGGTCATACATTTAGGGACTAATAACAAGAATTTCTTCCAGAAGCTGGGAGCTGATCAGTTGGAAATGACAACAAAGGAGAATGATCTGGGTCATCCAGGGTATGAGAATAGGGCAAATCTGTTAAAAGGGCAGGTAACCCAAGGACGTATCTGGTAAAGTATTTCCAATAGAGAAAGGTGAGTATTAGTGACACTGTACAGTGCACTGTCGAGACCCTCCTTCGGAATCCTTTTAAACAGCTGAAACCAAGATGCTTACAAAAGATATTTTTATTTCAGTGAATCAGCATTTTTTTCACAAAACCCTTTCTTTGGATTTGGAATTTTACACATGAAACTTCTGCAGGACTGGGCTTTCGGTTTAAAAGGAGGGAGGGAACTAACATGGTGTCAGGCTTCCTGACATCATTGTATTTCAAAGGAAGGTTGCCGTGCAGTGTTGAACTGTCATTACACATCCAATAAAGAGTGATGAGATGCTGATGAAATGTTGCAACACAACACGGGCATTTTGCTTTATGTGATAAAACTCCACAAGTAGCAATCACAACCCTATTCACATTGTTCCAGAGGGAGGGAAAAACCCCTCCGACATGCCTTTAGAGCTGAGCTGGCAGGTAGCTTTATCACTTGCTCACAGCTGTATATTGGGTTTTTTAGCCATAGGATTTACTCCATCACTGGACTAGATTACGGGTTTTTTGTGTGTGACCGTGCATGGGAGGATGGATTGAGCAGCATATCTTTAGAAAGAACAAAATAAAATCAAGTACTAGTGAGGGCAGTATGGTCCAATTTCTGACACCTATTGAAAGGTTTCACAACTCCAGCTGAAGTTTTTAATTTTCTGCTTTCAAAAATAATGTTTCAGATGCAGTACTTCTAATGCTTATCACTGAGTTCCTGGCTCTCCACTCCTAATGTGAGCCAAAGAGAAATAGATATGCCAGATATATATGCCTTTGCTCCCTAACACATCTTTCCTTGTGAATTCATGAAGTACAGGGAAATGAAGGGCAAATGAAAGCAATAGCTAATGCAGTTTTTGTGTAAATGGTCACAACAGATATTTGATACATGGTAGTGAAAGGTCGTACAGGAAAAGGGGCAAGGAAAGAGAGTCGCTGTTGATTCTGAATTAAAATACCTTTGCAATATTTAAAACTCTACAGAGTTATTTTGGTTAGCAGCTACAGAAGATGTAAATCAGGGATGAGAACTAATCCAAAATAAGCAGCAATACTTTCACAAGAGGTTTAAGAAAACTATTCACAAAACTCTTTGATATTGATAGATCAGTTGAGGAATCTGCATTTCAGATGGAACAGCAGTTAACTAACTGATGTATTCACTGAGTATTCAGCTTGTGTTCAGCCTGCAGTCAGCTTGCACTCGCTGAGCAGCTTATAGAGAAAGCATGGCTTTAATTCATCGAAAGGTTAGCTTATGCACTGTTATCCACACAGTTCTTAGAGACTTTTTTTCAACTTCATTTTCTGGATCATTTTGTCAAAATATACAACTGTAGGTCATCCAGCCATTCTGCCTCCCTTTGTCCGTGTGCAAAGGGGGAGCCATCGGAGATGGCTTTCTGGGTGAGAAGAGGGTTCTGCTGTGCTGGTACCTGCCTCCTTCCCTTGCCTTGGACCATGGCACCTAAGGGAGCACAGTGCATAGATGTTGGAGCTGTTCTTAACTGAACCTAAAGAACTCAGTTTGGAAAAGATGCTGTAGCATATTCATAAGGCAAAACCTGCCTTTTCTGATACTCCAGGGAAGTACCTTGCTAAGAAGCACTGCTACTACAGCTTCACTTGGGTTTCACACTAGGGAGGAAGGTGTGTGGGAGAAACTCCCATCTGTTAGTGGAGTGAAGCCAGCAGAGAGTGTGTTGCAACCTTTCTGCTGATTCCTTGGGAGCCATCCCAGCTGATGTTGGGAATGTATCAGTGACTGTCATTACCAGCTCCAAAGGAACGGTCTTGACCAAAACAATCATATCAGTATTTTAACCTTCTGTATGTCCAATCAGTCCCACAAAGTGTGAAGAAATGGATTTGTCTTGAATACTCTGTATCAGAACTAATCGTGCTCTTAGCACTTGGTTTCTTTTTCAATTATTCTCCTGTCTTGCTTAAATTGTTTATTACAAACTTGCAAATTAACTTGTCTGACCAGGAAAAGAAAAATGAGAAACACCTTTGGAAAAGTTTAAAACAACCCTCACTGGCATTTGCAATAGGATGCTATTCAAATAGCTGCTGGCTAGGAAGGGAAGGGGAAATGTGCCAAGATAAGGTGACAAGGGAGGCCAGCAGCAAGAAAGAAAGATTTGCTGTTTGCAGACTTGACTGGTTGATTTGACCAGAAAAATAATTACCAATCTCCTAGCCCTTAAGGAGACAGTATTGCAGCATCATGCATCACAAATGCTGCTTTTGGAAATCAATATCTCAGAAGCAATAATGTGTGACTATTGGAATTTACACGATTTTGAAGTAGTTTTGCATTCTCCTTTTATCTGTGAGACTTTTCACCACAATTACTTCCATCTTTCCCCCCTAATTAGTGAGTAGACAAGTGGACAGATTGTACTGAATTAAATAATGTCCTAATCATAACTCTGTTAACATGATCATTAAAATAATGTATAACATCACAAGTTTAGGTTATAGTTTTGCCCGACCACACAGAAGAGGGGAACTTAACAACTGCGCCTGGTTTACTATGCTCAGTGTGTGAATAAGATGATAAACATGCCATAAATTCAGTGTGGATGTTTACATCTGTATAGTGATTTTTCTGATTCAGGTTATAGCCACTGCAGAGGATTATGGTTTCAATGTTTTGCTCTGCCAAATTCCAGAAAGCAACTATTTTATTGGTGGTAAGTTATTTACTGAAGTTAATGTCAGTTCCTCTTTGTGGCCAAACTGAAAATAATATTTGTACAGGCAAGAAATAGAAGACATTTGGTGCATAAGATAGAGCAGTATTTGCCATCAGAGTATTGCAAGCATGAAGGAAACCTCAACAAAAGTGAATATTAATTTTTATAGAGTGGTAATTAAAATAACTTTTTTGCATGCTTTCTGCTTTCTGAGACAGTTAAATAGAGAATCTTGTTTTCCTGGAGTCATTCAGGCATAGAGTAAGCAAAGCTCCAAGGAGATGAAACCTCTCATTGTGGCAGATATTTTAGCAAACAGCATTCCTGATGAAACTTCTGGAGGACTTTTTCAGTCTTACACAATGACTAACTTACCTCACATGTTTGCATTCTTCTTGTTTTATAATATTTCTGCCATCATGCAAACCCCAGGCTTAGTTGTATTCAACAAATTTGATGCCCGTAGACAATAATATATTGAGATTGGTGCCATACCATTATTTTTTCAATATTTTTGCTATATCATCACAAAGTTTAAGGTCCACCACAGCTGGAATTTCTTTTAATATCGTGTTCCAAATAAATAGTGTTGACGTACCCTGATATTTTGAACGTATCAAAGATTTTCAAGATTTTCATGACTATTAATATTGAAAAATTGTTCAGGTTGCATATAGAACCAAATCTACATGCTTTCTTGATCTTCTGTCCCAATTTTAGGAAGCAAACTTCTTTCATCTTCATCTTGTTGTGTAAAAAGTATTATGAATCACCTAGGAGAGATGCTTTTATCTAAACCTTTGGAAGTGCTTGTACATATAAGCAGACCTTTCCTATTATAACTTGAATAAAGCAAAAAAATTGCACTTGACTACAAAGTGCATTTGTACTTTGCATTTGGAGGGGAGTACAAAGCTCAGTATACCTATGTGTTATAAAATCAAATCACGATGACTTTGGGGTTATAGGATCAGCAATGTTTCCTTCCCTCTTTTTTTTATATTCTTGCACAGTTCCAAGCACAATGGTTTTCTGGTCCAAGTGTAGGGTCCCCAAATGCTGCCATAGTACATAAAAGAGAAAAACTCTTATTCTTCCCATTGATCATTCCTCGCTAACGCTGCCCTCAAATATTATTTTAACCTCATGCTTTCTGTAAAGAATGCTTGATATTTAGAGGGTTCCATTTAGACAAAAAAAACCAAACAAGCAATGAATCTATTATTTCTGTAGAGCAATCTGTATAACATACATGCAAACTAGGACTCAGGGGAAGTAAGCATTATGGCACATCCTGCTTCTTGTTATGTACCACCATATGTCTGATATACATTAAGGTTATAAAATATATTGCTCTGATAAGCTCTATTATTGTTTAATTACAGTGTTTTCTTCAGTGCAAGTTAAGACAGGTAAATATTGTACAGAAATAGTTCTGCACATCATTTTTTGCAACTTTTTTTCCCCAATTTATACCCATTTTTCTTTTATGCAGGTGTGGCACTGTTTTCAGGGAAGAATATTTAGCATGAATCTCAGCAAGTGGGCTTATTCAGAGAGTTCATGAATATTTAAACACTGTAAACAACAATGACTGTATTAAATGAGGTCTTTATGTTCCAAGTAATTCGATATGAATGTGGAATAACCATTGTGGAAAAATTCGGTGTCTTACAGTGTAGCTCTATGTTAGATAAACAAAAGAATTGTTTTTAAAACACTCTCCACCCCTTTGTTTCTTCTGCCTTGCTATCTTGAACTTTTTTTCATCTCATATTATGTAAGTTTGCCTGACTGAAGTCAAATGATTACCGTCAAAAGACTCTTGGATGCTTTTAGTGACTCATCTGTATTACCAGCTTAGTGGATAACATTCTTCTTTCTGGGTAGATACTGATCAAAAGCCTCAGTGGGGCATTATGAAGTACTGCTTCTCCTCTACGAATGCCTCTCTTCTTGATGTTCCTCACAAAATTTACTATTTTTTATCATATATTATCCTCCTATCTGCACATAGGAATGCTAGTCATAATCTGTGTGTCAGGCTGTATACAAACCCAGAACAAAAAGATAGTTCCTAAGCAGTTTACAGTCTATGCAGAGGGCAGGAGAAAGGTTGCTTAAAATGGGTGAGCATAAAGACAGAGTGAGATATTGGTTAGCATGAGTGACAGTGATCTTAGCTCTAAATCAAAGTTTCATCAAGTGACTTGAAGGAGGAGAAAGAAAGTCTTTGCAAATGCTTAGTGAAATTTCTGCATTAATTTGGCATGGGACAAGGTGAAAATGTTGTTAGGAGATGGAGTAAGTGGACAGTGGAGGGTGACCTCATGGAACAAATGGAGGTGAGAGTTCTCATTTCCAAACTGAATTAGAGCTGTTAGGTCAGGAATGGGCTGGAGCTTGAAAGGAAAGCATATCCTATGCTTGAGGTGTTAGAAAAATACAAGAGCAAAGAAGTGTAGTCAGTCAGTCTGACACTGGTAGTGTTCAAGCCATAATTGCTCTGGCTTTCACTTTTGTTTGTGGGAAATACCACAGACTGGTGTAGGGTGAGACAACGTGCTGTTTCAGTTATATTCTCAATGGACTGTGGGTCTGAAGAGTTTGCAAACAGTACAGAAACCACTTAAAGCAAAGATGTTGCTTCCAGAAACAGATCGCAGGTAATATTTCTGGGGAAAAAAAACCCCAAACTGTCCCATGAGTAAGTACTTTAAATAAACATTTATATTTATTTGAAAACATTTCTGTGGGACTTGGTTCAGTCATCTGGAGAATAATGTATGAAAGCTTGGACCAGAGCTATACTAACTTTTTGATGTAGCTGCTGTAATGTTAAGCATAAAAGTGGATATAAAACGCATATTTAATTTTCTGCAAATGGATCTAAAAAAAAAAAAAAATCACTGTGCCAGTTACTGTTGCAGCTCTGTGGCTTGCTACTGGAGAAATATTTTAAAACAGAAAAATACCATTTTGGTTTATTGTGTAACTTTGACATTACAAATGGAAATAACATGTAACATATTCTGACTTGAATATTATGAAACATTTTAACCATGAAAGTTTGAGGAGGCCATAGGAGGAGACATATCCCTGAACAGATTCAAAAAGCCATCACCAGTATCTGCACTGACATGATACAGGGCTATGGATGTTTTCAAGTCCAGGCTTGAGGTGTACTGGCAAGGTTATTAGCTGTCTTCCTGAATGCTCAGGAGAGTGCTAAAGCTTGTGCCTGCTCTCTTTGTTTTCCCCTGTTGCCTCCCTGTTTATTTTTGACAAACCAGGGGTTTATCTTATGTTTAGAATTCTTAGCAGTTCTTCAATAAAGGCTGTAACTGCAGTTAGTGAGACCAAGCCTAGAGATCAACTAGACACGATTGTGTCAATAGATACTTTTGTTTTCTTAGCACTGAGGATGTCTTTGAGCTTCACAGAATATGAAGCAAATGTGCTTCCTGCCCTGAAGAAAGGAATGTATATGTATATGTATTTTGAACAGTAGTCTGAGATCTACTCTGGAAGCAACTAATACATAACTTTTTACTTCTGAAAATTTGTATGCTCAGAAAATAAACTTCTGATTATCCTTGATACTTTGCAGTTCACCTGATGCACTCTCTTCTTTTCCATGATCTTCTGAATCGTTTGCATGTTCTTGGATTTCCTTCTTGCTGCTCCTCCGTGCCTCCAACATTTGTAAATCCCATGTTCATGGCCTGCCCCATAGCCCTTGGGGAGGAAGGGGTCAGAACTTAAGTTACTTAAGGAAGATCAGAGATGGAGACTGGCTTCAAGGCGCATGTGGATGGGAGAGGTGGAGTGAATGGGATAAGCAGTTGGAGGCAGTTGTGTCAAGAAAACCTACATAAATATTGTGTCAGTGGAAGAAAGCTTTTATGTATTGAAACTGAGTGTTCAGTGAATGATGAATGAGTTACATCAAATAAATACATAGAATGAATGCAAGCAGGATAAGCAAGAGCTTTATATGCAAATTCATGTAAGTATCCATATAGAAGAGTACACTGAGGTTAATTGCAATATCGTAGGTATACAATATACAAACACTTAAACATTTTTTGCAATTTTAGCCTGTATGCTGCTACACTCTTATGGTGTCTAAAGTGATTAATTTATGTTTATTAAGTGCTTTTGGATGGGAAGATCTGTGTGATACAACTGGCCATTGGCCATGTCTTCTTGTACTTTCATGGGGCCTCAGGAAGTCAGGTATGGGAAAAATGTAATCCAAAGTCATCCTTGTTCTAAAAATACTCCAGGGTTTTCTGCATGATAATATTCTAGACAAGATGCTGTGGCAGATAATGAATTTTGGTTTTTTTATTACTGGGAGTGACTTATCCATTGTACATGCCAATGGTTTTTAATGTAATTCTTCATGTTTCAGAGTGGTTGAAGAGCATGTGATTGTACCAGTTTGTGTAGGACTGGAATCGTATGTAAGCTATGACTGGTCAGCCAAACCCTATCTTACTGTTTCTGATTCACTCTGAAGCATATAACCAATATGCACTTCTACTTCCACTGAAGACAATTATTGTTTTGGCACCAAACTAAAATACATGGATTTTATGGATGGCTTTCTGTGGGCATTTATGTAGATGAAGCTTTGCTTACCCAAATGTTCAGAAAAGGCAGTTTTAAAAGCAATGTGAATTTATGTGAAACAGAATTTAATTTCTAAATAGCACCATTTTTCTGTATTTCAAGCTAAAACTCTACAATTTTACATACCTAAGAGGGAGGCAGAGTATTCAGTACCTGCCTGGAACCAGTCTCTCCACAGGGAGCAAGAAGCCCGTATGAACAATACAGCCCTGGAGCAAGCTTCCTCTTAGCTGGTGCAGTAGGATGACTCTGTAGCAAAATGAACGACTTGCTGATGCACTGGAATGACAAGATATATTAATGATTTTATATCAGCAATGTAAAATTCATTGTGTTACTTGATTGCCAAAGGTAATGTTATTACTGCCATGATTAAATTATGACTTTGCATCATGTCTGGGATTTCACAACGATGTATTAAAAACGTAGTGATAGTTATGGTCTCATCAGTAGTTTTTCGTATTCATGTATCATGTGACTTAAAATTTACTGACTAAAAGTAGTATTATTTTCTTTTCCCATATGAATAAATGAATTTTCCATGCTTTCTCGTGCATCTTGAACCCTTACATAGTGCAAAGTATTGCAGGACCAGATGAAGACCCAGCAGTAAACCTGGTCATAGCAGTGACAGCACTTGTTACTGAAAAAAAAGACTTTTGAGTCATGGCTCCAGACCATTTTCAGAGCTTTAAATGCCTTCATTCCATGAATTGTCCAGCCATTAGAGAGCAGGTGTGGCCTGGCCCACCTTCTGATTATTGTCTGTTTTCAGCAGATCAGGTTTGAAGGCAGATGGCATATCTTCCACCTCATGATAACTGAAAGCCAGATGGTTAATCCCACATCTCCTAGGATGAGCTCAGGCTGCTCTGTTTTCTAACCATTAGGTGAGTTCTTTAACAGCTAGTTGTTATACAAATGGTGTACAAGCTACTATCACAACAGGTTAAATTAGTTGTATTGCTGACTGCAACTGATTTTTCGGGCTTCCCATAGCATGGGTAGAGATTGGGTTCCTGCCTGCTAAATCTGGATAGTAATGGCCCATTAGGGAAAAGAGGTACATATCTCTCTGGAAAAGGCACTCTGCACATGTATTAGTGACCTGAATGGAGGATCTAGGAAATCGGGCAAGCAGAGATAGGTATCCAGTAAAGAAAGGCTGGTATGCTTTTGGGGACTCCCTGTTTGGGACTTAGAAATGGTTATTAAGCAATTATGTCTGACTTAAACAAGACTGAATAAGCTCTCTTGTGTGCAACTTTAAGAACGATTATCTGTGTTTGAGAGTTGTTTGAGTATGTATGAAAGGTGGCTGGGTAATAAGAATAATTTGAGAGTAACTCTGATGCTCTTACAGAAGTACAGACAGATAACTATTTTTGAGTCATTGTTGGATAATGGCAGTTTTACTGAATATGGACATGTCATTACTACTTTATACTGAAAATCTAGTGAGGTGTCTTGCAAATGAGCAAGACTCATGATAGCTAAAATGACAACGCATATTCCTTCTAGTGGTGTGAGAGAAGAATTTGGACAAAAGGAATATGGCACTACCATCTTAACTGTCACAGCAATGTCAGGACTCCTTGGAAGAAGTTTCTGTGGGAAACCAAGACCCTGCTCTTTCAGATCCAGATGTGGGAGTTGGACTCATGTCTTTGAGGTGGGTACTCTAGCTCAGTGGTCTCCAAAGTAGGGTGTGCGCACACCTCAGGGGTGCTCAAGACAATCCATTGGGGTGCAGGAAGAAAATATTTTTTTACCATTAATAAATAAAATACAATAAATTTTAAAATAGTATTTATCTTTCTCTCTTCCTTTTCAATTTCTATTTTTGTGTATGTTTTATAATATATGTAATATATTAGTACAGGAGTCAATGTATATAATTTATAAATAAAAAAATAAACATATATTGGGTATGTGTTCAGAAATTATTTACTGATAGGGTTGTGCAATCAAAACAGTTGGAAGACCACTGCTCTAGTATATTTATGATAGCCTTTCTTTCTCTCTAGGCTAATAAATAGTTAATTGCAGATACAAGAAAGGTACCACCCACAGAAAAAAAGTATCATGAGAAAGAAGGGCTCCTAAAAGTCTGGTACATAGAAAGACCTCCTGCAATTGCAAGTGCTTCTGTTCCCTGAATTTCTTTCTGTATTTCTAGCATATCCATGGTAGATATCAGAAGCCTTTCCCAGTAAGTGTCATTCGTGCTAGTCCCACAAAAACCTTTGATAAATGGGCTTTCCCAAACAATAAGTTTCACTGAAAAATTCCAACAAGCTCTTGCCTGAAGTTCTCTGATTTATTTTATTTTAAAGCATTTATTTACTTAGAAGTCATTACAATGCATTGCATTACATAAAAATGATGGGCACTGCACTGGTGAATATACATAATATCTGCAAGGCAGAGGAATACATTTATCATTCTCATGTACATGTGAGCTTACTCTTGCACTCGCGAAGCTTTGTGGAAGAATATGACTGGATGACTTCCAAAATTAATGATAGTTGCTCTGCAAACTGTAGTTTAAAGGATTATATACATACACATACATATAGAGGCTTTGTGTTCTCTATTCATTTTTTGTCCCGAATGTCCAACAAATAAAAAATTTATGCATTGAATTGTTGATGCTGCATTTTACATAATGTTAATAAATTCAGAAAATACAGAAATGACATTAAGTATCAGCAGCTCTGCTTGTCTATGGCACGATGAATATATCTATCATTTTTACAAGAGTGATGTACATGCAGGAATCTTTGTCTCATGATTAGAAGTACTTTGTGCTGATTTGCCTTTGATGTTACTTGTATTCCAGGTTCATGCAATAGACTTTTGCCAGTACAAGAAAGTTGGCTTTGAATATGGGCATGAAAAATCTCAGCTCTTGTATGAGCAGCAAAGAACGTAATGGACTTTATGTCATTTAGAGGGGAAGTAGTTCTACACCAGCATGAAAACATTTTACGTCCTGGGTGTATGGACAAAGTGAATCTGCTGACATGCCCCAATTACTTTCTCCAGTTCACAGTGGGGTGGCCTTAGTACACACAAATTGGATTTTAGATTAAATAAAAATGGGAAGATGAGGTCCAGCTGCAAATGAGCATTTGGGCAATGGGATTAGATTAAGGCAAACCCAATACAAAAAAAGCCATGGATATCTAGTTCCTACCACTAACTGTTTCACTCTGCAGATCTCCTATTTGTCCTAAAGAGTTGCTAATGAATGTGGACATCATTTTTGTATCTCCTTTGGAAGGGGGTTATTTTCCAATGCAGTTGTGCCAGTATAGCTATGAAACAGAGCAGCTTTCAGCAGGAATAACCTATCCTAAAACATAATCTGGAGACATTGCTGCTCTAAAAAGAAGCTGCTTATCACACATTACAGGTCAAGCAGCAAGCCACGTAACAGGCCCTTCAGTAGTATCATCACCCATATGAGAACCTGTCTTCTGTTTGCTCTTTTCTTAGTGAAACAGTGGTTGAAGCTCAGGCCATATTTGTAGTAAATATAGTGAAGCCGATGGATGCTTCATGCTTAAATGAGCATAGTCTGTTTCTCACTGCTTGGTGGCCAGGTAATGGCAGTTCCAGCCAATCCTGAAAGCAGTCTGATTTCTGATAAGATTGATCCTGCTGAAGTAGTCTAATAAATGAGATATTTATCAGAATGTTTTATAGGGTTCCGATTCATTGTATTTTCTCTTCCCTGTACTATAGGGAACATTAGCTTTCTGAATCGGTCATTTTGAAAATGCTCTCTGTGATAGCACTAGGACAATATAGATTGCCTTCAGTGACTTTGGTTGTTTTGTGTGCTCAATTTAGAAAAAAAAGCACATTTCTTAACCTCATATCTGATTTGTAGCATTCCAGATAGGAGCAGGACCCGTGCATAGTACATACTACTAAATGCTAGGAGCAGTTCCTGTAAGCAGTCCATTTTTAGAGTTGCTTAGAGATTGAACAGTTACTTACAGCAGCATAAGATCTGACAGTAGCAAGTCTTTTCTCTTGGTGTCATTAGGACCTTTGGAGGAAGAAATCACTATTAATTATATCACATACAGTGTGTGCATTATATTGAAGGAGATGGGAGTAACAAAGACCGACATGGATTTTGTCTTTCAACTTTTCCTGTTGCCTAGTGTTTCACAGGTCATTAAACTTTGTATGCTTCCAGGGACTGAGGAAAACTAATAAAGGTCTGCAAATGCTGGCTTAATTTTTGTAGATACAGGTTTTTTTCTTTTTGTTTCAAAAAAGTGGATTTAATTATTTGGAAGGAGAACATATCAGTGAAAAGATCATTTTTCTGTTCTTTATTATTAACTTTTATTGCTAGCACATCAAAGTGATTTCTTGGTGCTAGGTAATGGCTGTCATCTCCAGGGCACACCCGATCCCTACTCTGCTTTAATTTAAAGGCACAGAACCTTAGGCTGTGGTCCAGTAGTCTGCTTCAAAAGTACAGGTAAGCTTGCGTGTAAAAGTGTGGCTAACTAACCAGTGTGTTAGTCAAATGTGACAGTTAACCAAACACATAAACAAGTAAATGCACCATGAGTACAAGGGAAATAACAGTCTACAGATTTTCCGTTCTTCCTTTGGTTAGATGTCATGCATCCCAGAGAGATGCCATGGCATCCATTCTATCACCACCTCTCTCACTGATTTTGCAGAGCATGAGAAAAGAGTCAGGAGCACAACTGTTTGATTACTAGTGCTTCTATTTTTTTTTTAAAGTAAAACATCTATTTATTTTTTAAAAGAACAGTTAAAAAAAGCTGGAAAAAAACATCCTCCTTCAAACACCAATGACCAATGGAAACCATTTCTGAAACTCTCTGAGTATTTTATGTCACAGTCAGACTTTTCTATAAGGAAATACATAAAATAAAAAAAAATAAAATTGCATTTCTTTCAGACCTGCTTTGTAAAACCACCTGGGCCAAACTACTGGACTTACACTTATGGTCATGGACTCTTACTTCAGTATTGTAAGCACAGTGGTAGGGGCAGGGGCTCTATCTTACAAGTCAGCAAGTATCTCAAGGGCTAATAGTCTGCTACTAGTGATGGTCCAGAGTAGATCTAGTGATGGTCCAGAGTAGATCTAATTTTCTTTTTTCCATGAACTAGGAAGGAAGGAAAGAGAACAACTTGAGACATTGTGTTTATGCTCTTCTGCACACTCAGTCAAGTGCTTAGGGCTTCACTGTCTGTGCTGTGCATCTCTGAATAGTTATTAATAGCAAAAATGATACCATGGTAAGCTCCAGAAAATCTGAATATATGTTTTGCTTTAGAACTTTTCTCTCACCCTGTGTTAAATCAAAAGAGTGCCTATTTTAGCAGCTAATTTTAACTTCAAAATTTAAACTTTTGGAGTGAAATAGAGAGCTATCCTAGGTACAAAACTCATGTTAGCTTTTATTTGAAATTTCCTGCATCTTCTTTTTTTTGGTCTATTTTTTCCCCATAGTATAAATAGAGCTGTTAATAATGCTTCACACCACTGTCACTTACTGAAGAGGGGTAGTAGTTTTTCATTATAAGCCTACCTTCCATGTCTTATCCTAAGAAATCTTTAGAAATTGTTCTTTCTACTTCAAAATTTTCATGCAAGATCAGTGGCCAGATGTTAGCTTTTGACCAAATTTGATAACATTTAAGTCAGGCTTCTAATTTAGTTTTTAATAAAAGGTGAAAGAGAAAGGTGACATAATGATGGATGCCTGTACTACCGTGTGTCAGGGCTTTTCAGTTGGCTGTCTTTCTGCCAGCAATTGGACATGCTGTGATCATAAATGCCAAGGAGCTAAAACAAAATGACATTTCTATTTCCTAGAGCTGGCAAAACTGGGGTTTGGATGCTCAGAAAACACCAGTGACCACAGTCTCCCTTAACACCCGACTTATTGCAGTAACTAGCTTCTGATACATTTTAAAAGGTTTGAAAATGAAGCAAAATGAAGCTGCATAAACTTAGACAAATGAAAACCAATCCTACTGTCCTACCGCAGGCTATAGAAAGGAAGCGTGGTTGTGTTTTGCACCAGAAGGTGCTGACTCCTTATGATTCCAGAAAGAAAGGCACTCAGAATTTGTCAAGAATCACTTAAAATCCCATTTTTTGGTGTTAACGCTATAAAGGAAAAGAGGATAATATAGATAATCTTACGTCCCTTCAGATGCTGGGAACCCCTAGTTGTATGGTATCAAACAGGTCTCCAACCAGGGCACAGGATGCTCTGTGGATCCCATCCGGGTGAAAGGTTACTCCTTTTTGGTCACATGAGATCTTATAGGGCTTTCTTAAAATAAAACAATTTCATTCATCATTTCTGATGGTACTGCTGGTACTGTGTGGGAGCTGCCCACAGGCTCCACTGTTGCCATGAGATTATCCTGTGGCTGAGGGGTATCTGCAGCACAACACTGGCCTGAAGGCCAGGCTCTGTGTGCAGGAGAGCACAGCACAGGCCTGCATCCGCTAGGGTTAACTGCTATTTGGATCATTAAGTTCCTCAACATACAGGGGTGTCCTTGTTTCGGCTGGGATAGAGTTAATTTTCTTCCTAGTAGCTGGCATAGAGCTGTGTTTTGGATTTAGGGTGAGAAGAATGTTGATAACACACTGATGGTTTAGTTGTTGCTGAGCAGTGCTTACACCAGTCAAGGACTTTTCAGCTTCCCCTGCTCTGCCAGGGGCACAAGAAGCTGTGAGCGGGCACAGCCAGGACAGCTGACCCAAACTGGCCAAAGGGCTATTCCATACCATATGACGTCATGCTCAGTATAGAAACTGGGGGGAGTTGGCCGGGGGACAGTAGATGATGAGCAATTGCATTGTGCATCACTTGTTTTGTATATTCTATTATTATTATTAATAATAATAATTAATAGTAATAATAATTTTATCTTCTTCTGCTGTTCTATTAAACTGTCTTTATCTCAACCCATGCGTTTTACTTTTTTTTTTCTGATTCTCCGCCCCGTGCCACTGGGGGGAGTGAGCGAGCGGCTGGGTGATGCTTAGTTGCTGTCTGGAGGTAAACCATGATGAGTGGTCTTCTGGGCAGGATCACTCCAGGGATGCACTTGTAACCTCAGCCACCAAGGGCTCCAAGAGGCTGGTTAGTAATTCAAAGTTTGTGCTGCATTTTGTAACTAGGGCATATAAATAAGCCTTAAAATTACCTCTTTTTTTGTCTTGTGATCAGGCTTTTTTTCCTACTAATCTCTTTAAAAGCTTTCAGGTGTATTCTGCCCTAATTTTCTCCGTAATGCATTTTGTGTTCCTCTTCTTGCATTCATCTGAACAGCACTGAACTTCTGCTGTGCCTGCCTGACATGTGCTTGCAGTACTATGCCTATATCAAGATATGGATTAAAAATGTCAAAACCTTTTTATGCTTACACAGGAAGCATGTTCTGCATGGTCTGATTATAGCTATACAGGCTTCTGGTCAGCTTTAATTTGTCTCTCATTTGTATCTTCTAGGTTTGGAAGACAGTGGGTCTTCTGATTTGAGTGAGTGCTACTATGATGATTTACAGACCATTTTTATATATATTTTTATGCTTTATGTTTACATTGGGCTTGATTTCAATAATCTTCTACATATGTCTCCTGGGAAGGATGAATTTGAGTTCTAGTACAAATGAACTAAATAAAGCAGGGAGTCAGAATAAGGAGTTACCTAAAACCTACCTGGAGTTTTGCTTTGTTTCTGAGTGTGCTTTCCTAGCACATCCAGGTGAAGGGGAAATTCTAATTGTAACTGCTCAGTTGTGGTAATTTGTGTCTGAGGAATGATCTGGCATGGATGTCAAGACTGCATGGAGGTCCAACTGCAAGAAGGGGTTAAAATGGCTGGAAGCAGGTTTGCTATAGACAAGGGACTCCTTGGCGATAAGATAAGAAACAGCCTCAGCATTGTCTTGTAGCCATCCTGGAATGGGAACTCTAGGAGCCCCAAGATCAGGGCCCACATTTGGGCAGCTGTCCTGGTTTTGGCTGGGATAGAGTTAATTTTCTTCACAGAAGCTAGCATAGTGCTGTGCTTTGGATTCAGTGCTAGAAGAATGTTGATAACACGCTGATGTTTTTAGTTGTTGCCAAGTAGTGCTCAGACTGCTCAAGGACTTTTTGAGCTTCTCCTGCTCGGCCAGGTGCATAACAAGCTGGGCGTACAGCACAGCTAGGACCCAAACTGTCCAAAGAGCTATTCCATACCATATAACGTCATGCTTGGGGGGGGGTTAGTTGATCGGTCGGTCGCGGGCAGAGTGGTCGCTGGGGCTGGGGGATGGACCCATGGGGGGCTGAGATGCCCCACGCAACTGCTCTTGGGATTGGTGCTGGTGCAACTGTATATAAGGAATCTGCTTGTGATGCATCTTTGCAGACTCCATGTAGAACTGTGTATTGTGATAGAACTCTGCCCAATGCATTTGTTCATTAGATTTTTTCTTTTACATTTAAGCACAAACATGTGTTTAATTCACCTTGATAGGTACCATAAAAATTCCCCAACACAGACAATTCCCGTTTGGAAGTGGGCTGTGCTCTGTGTTTCAGCTACCTCAGATCACTCCTCAGGTATGATATAGGTTCTTGACATTGGACTACTTACTACAAAGAAGTCTTTGTAACATTTAGTAATGCCAAACCAAATGCAACTGTGCCTAGACAAACAAAATGCAAATTATGACTCTCCTGAAGGTTGGGGTTGTTTGTGATGTCACAGCGTCAGAATCACACTGGACCTATCCTTAACAATGGATGTCCTCCTATGCCAAAAAAGCAACAAGAATTTAAAAAAGCAACAATAATTTTGCCGGTATTTATGTGATGTTTTTATGTGATGCCTGTGTGAACAGTCCCATATGACTCTGCACTCTCTTGCCTTTCACGCATCACCCTCTGATGACATCTACGCTTGCTATGGAATTTATGTCTAGAATTTCTGGAGCTGCATCACAGCAGACACAGAATGGAAAGCTTTTAGGAATTTGTTTATTATGCATTGCTGGAGAACTAACTTTTCTTCAGTGGTTCCATTACTTCTTTTTTGCTCCAGAAGTTTCTCAAAGGGTTTGTGCTATATGGCCAAACTAAGGACTCACTCATTAGATGGTCTACTTAGTCGTTGTCCTAGGCTGGCATTATAATTATGTATCAAACTCATGGTTCTTAGACTATTCCCTTTCAACTACATGCTAGTATGTGAGTGCAGTGGTCTTAAAAGCTGTGTTTGGGGCCACATCCTCAGCTGGGCAGAATTAGGACTATCTGGTGGTCTGCAAAGCTAAACAGAACTGGGAACAGAACACAACAATATGAAGTGCCTGTCAGCTTTGGGGGAATGGCAGACAAAAGTTTACACAGGACTGAAAGACAGGAGAACAAGAAGCTGTTGGGAATGTCATTGAGGAACTCATGGCTGGGGTGGGCAGGCCAGTAGCAGCTCACATGGTTGTGCGTCCGGAACCCAAAGAAAGCTCAAGCTGTGCTTGTGGATGAGGAATTTTTTGGTGGATGACAAGGTTTGGAGTGAGAAAGCCATCCTGAATTGAGAAGGAACTTACTATTTAGACACCAAGTTATTTCTGCCTGGGTATATTACTAGAAACTGATGTTCAGTGCTCCTGAACTCCTCTAAACCAGGCTTTAGGAGTAGTGATGACAATTAGATTGCAAAAGACTTATTCAAAACTTGTTATATTTGCATCTGTTTTTTTAATTCAGAGCATCTTCTGAATTATTTTATTAAAAATAGTTATAAAAGATTATATCTGTGCTTAAGATGAAATCTCTGTTATGCTAGATCTTATGCTTAAAAAGACAGTCCTGATACAATGCTATTTGTGTAAATCATTATGTGCAAGAAATAATTCTGTTTGAAAAAAAAATTCATTGAGTTTCTGTGCATAAAGCCATATACATTAGTTTTTCATTGTTGTTAGTGAAATTCTTTATAAACTTTAGATTTAGCTAAGTAGGGTTATTGAAGAGTAGTAGTAATTAAAATCAGCTAAAGGAACAATATATCTGACTCTCACATTGTGACATTATTTGGTGATTGCAGCGCAGCTACAGAAGTGAACCCTGACTGATTCTTTTGCAGGACTGGATTCTCTATTATCTTTTCCTGAATATATAGTTTAAAATCCGTTTTGGATTCTGCCTGAAAAAATAAGTCCTACAGTGCTTCACACAGGAGCGAGTGCAGCCTTGTCAGTGTGGTGGCTACTTCAGAATCTTTCCAGTCAAAAAGTGCTCCGCTAGCATAATTAGGGGCATTGTATTTCTTCAAGGGAGGGAGTAGTCCAAGGTCACAAAAGTTAACCTCATTCATTATAAAGTACCTTGGAATTGGTAACTTCTACCAAGGAAAACGTGACAAATGATTCCTTTGTTACATCTATCAATGTGGGGTTTGATTTCCAGTGACAGGCAGTGATGATGCTCAGATGCAGAGGAAGGTACTTATATCTGGGCTATAGCTAATACTATTCTCTAAACTCTATTTATATTTGATCATCTCTGATGCTTGACTATCAATAACAAATATCCCAAAGTGTTACTTCTAAAGGTTTTTTTTTTTCTATTTTGTCTTAATAACATTTAAAATTTGAAAGTTTCCTTGTATTTTAGTTGTTTGTGAGTCTTTGTAGAACATGTAGGTGCATCTATATCAAGCATGAGTACAAAAGATAAAAATACTGCTTCTACTGAAGTCGGTGAAGAACCTTCCAGTGACTCACATAAGGAGAGCACTTCACACAAATTCTGTGAACTCCTCTTCTTCAGTATTTACGTGTGCTGAACACCTGCTCAGTTGTCCTGAGAGGGTTGTTACACTTGGCAAATTTCCTGTTTTCTTCCTCTGGCCAGCCCGGACCCTTCTCATGTTCCTCTAAACTTTGGACTTGTCTTTACTGCAAGCTTGAGTTACCTAGGAGTAAGACAATTCTAGTCTCCAGTGAAAGTGGTACTCAGGCAGCAAGAAGTTTTTGCTTTAATAGCCCGGGGTCTCCATGCCTTTACCATCTCTAGCAACAACAGTACTTGAATTTCACTCACATTCTCTTAACAGAACACTCATTTGAGATTAAATGTAATGTAGAGGGCTTTGATTTATGTAGGTTGATAGAGTGAGATTACACTTGAAATTATTCCTTGGATTAAGAGTGTAGTATCCACAAGGCTTGAGGTGTATGCAGTTATAGTTATTGTCAAGAGAATTATCTTTCAACAACCACAAAGAAAGTAAAAACATTGCTAATTCTGAGTGTTAGGAGTGAAGAAGTAGAGAAGAAAATCATAATCCCCTGTAGCCCTCTGCTCTGGCATCACATGAATCCCAACACCACCATGGAGATCCTGAGAACTTCAGCACAGTGATGATGGAAATGTGCTTTGAAACACATTCAGACTCAAAAGGTGTGAAAATGCTAGTGCCTCACCTGGAAATTTCTTGAGAGAAAAACACACTGTCAGAGCTTCAGGGACCTAGGAAGTCCAGGACAATACATAATGTCCAAAATATTTGATCAGTTCCTTTCAATCACACTGATCAAAAAAATTCCAGATTTAGACAGGCTAATAACCTATATATACTTGGAGGAAGAAGCACACATAGATATATCATATTTCTAGGTGTATTTATTACTGCATAGAAAGTATGAAGTGTATGCTCCCTTTATATCTCAGCTAAGCTCTCAAAATAGCAGCTATGTTGACTTCTTTAATACTCAAATCTTCTGCTGGGCAGGTGTTTTTGCTGAACATAATCCAGAAATGAAACACAGAAGCAGTGCAGACACAACTCAAAACAAATTTCTTTTAAAATTTGAGCAAATAGTCATGGAATTTGTTCAAAATATTCAGCTGGTTCTAGCCATTATTCCTTCTATTGAAGTTTACAAATTTTTCAAACCATGAATAATCAGAAAATAATGTTGCTAATGTTGTGAAGTTTTGTTTTGTACATTAACCTAGGAAGGATTTAATTTTCTCTCAATACACATACAGTAGTGAATTCAGCTTTAGTTATTGGTAAACAAGCAGAAAATGTGTAGCTTAGTTGTAATATCCCAGTTGTACCTGTTAATTGATAAACATCTGCCCAGAAAGATACTAATTTTCAGACAAAAATTGCATAGTGGCTTGATATTCTTGTGTTGAATTTCAGTGTGACTGAACTAGTGGCATAAATGTATGGAAAGCACGTGAAATGACAGCATTACATGTTCAGAATGTGACTCATGTTCTGCTTCGGTCTGAAGTGAATAGTGTTTTTTAACATTTGTTTAAGGCTTGAGTGATTGAGGGCAAAGCACTGCTAGGAACGTACCAGTGGAGCAACCTGTAAGTATGAATGTGCAGAGTTCATCCCGAAGAAGTCAGGTTGGAGATGAGTAACTCCCCTTCTCCTGAAAAGGATTTTCATTGTGGTGTGAACACAGTGCAAAGCACAAACCATTGGCAGAGAAAAATGCCCAGGCCAGCTGCAAAGCGCCTTGCCTTTCTGTAAATGGGAGAATGGATAATTTTGCCAGTCCCCTATCTACAGGACTTCTGGGCTGTATCAGCATTTTGCCTTCCCCAAGGAAGCTGTGCACTAACAATGCATCCAGTGCCTTCCCACTGTAACTGATGCATGGTGAAGAACACAGGTATGACTTCTAAGCAGAAAGCCCTCTTGTGACCTATTCCTGAGCGGGTCACCTTGCCTTTAATGCCTTCTTTCTAGCACCCCATTTGGTGATGTGTTCTATGACAAGGCTGCTAACACAATGATGACACAGTCTCTCCTGGGTGAGCCATGTTAAACCAAGTCAGTTGGAAGTTCATGGGAATAATCCATTTGCCAGGCTTGGAGACTATATTTCTTTAATCAAATGTCAGCAAAATTATTCCAATTTATCAATTAGGAACAGAGGTACTGATGTTGATGCTCTTAGGTTTAATTTTTTCCCAGTGCATAATTTAAACTGTACTTTTGCCTCAAGTCCGGTCAAGGTTAATTTGTATTTATAAATACTAATGCAAGAAACAAAGCGTGTCTGTCCATCTGTGAAATGCCCATGATGTTTTCTCTACTCAAGTCTAGCAGTAGAAATACTTAGCTCTCTGGATGGTGACTTATTCCAAATGAAACAGAGTATCTTTGTGATAATATTGCACATCACAGCTGTAGGTTACCTAAATAGGAATTATATCCATTACTGTTCTGTTACATTGTTCAATACAACTATTATGTTCCATCAGAAGTGGGAAAACATGTATATTACGAGTAGCAAGAAAACCAGCAGGCTGATAATTGCTCTATGCTCACTAATGTGAATTACTAGCTGGCTCATCTATAATTGTAATTAACACCTCCTGAATCAGCTATGCAATTAGCTGATGTTGCTACAAATTTTTGTTATACATTTAACCTTTATCTTGTTTCTCTGGCCTGCTCTTGTATTAAATTTATAAGCAAATCTACAAACTATACATGGAGCTGCCATGGCGGTTACTCATTAGTCACGGGAATTGTAACTAGAGGCCCATGTACATAGGCTGGCTGCATCTCCAGGGAGCTCACAGTCGACACGCTCCATTCCGGGTTATTAAATGTGTCTGCTGTGTATCCTTTCACATTTGCTGTATCTGTTCTAGCTTAATTTGAATTAATGTTGTGAGCTTTCTGTGTCCACGGTCACTTTATGAACTTTTCTTCTAGACAGCATGTTTTGGGAAGTCCAACATTGAGCACGTAAGAAATTCTGGGGCAAAACTGGTTTCCACTAGAAAGGTTTTGAGGGGAGAGATCCAGAAAGCCCCAGTTAGGTTGGGTGAGGTGCAACCTGCCACCTTGCCTGCCTGACTGGTTCCCAACTACCAGGCCCAGGAGCTGCCTCCCAGAGCGGGTGGCCACCGAGTCTGGCTCCCTCCACTTCCCACTCCTCCAGCCCCTGGGCTCCAGGAACATGGGACTGCCTTGCTCTCGCAGCTGGCCGGCTGCCTGGGAGCTGCCTGCTCTGGAGGGACTGCCGGGTGCCCAGCCAAATCTGGAGGGACTGCCGGGTGCCCAGATTTGGCAGGCAGGCAGCTCGCCTGTTTTGGCAGGCAGGCAGGCGCTTTGGCTCCCGTGCCGCCCAGCTCGCCTGCTCCTGAGCTGCACAGGCTTCCTTGCCAGATGGGCAGGGAGGAGGCAGGCTCCCTGCATGGCCACCTCCCTAGGCAATCTGGGAACCTGGGATCTCTGGGAGAACATTTTGGTTTTGAAAGAAAATGTACACGGGCAAATTAACACGTGGAGGAGGAATTTTCAGTGTGTTGCTGGCTCTGCTTTGTTCTGCATGAGGACTCCCTTGGTGCACAGGCAGAGCCCCTCTCTTCCCGAGTTCTCTGATTCCACTTTGGGGCTTGCCCACAAACACAAAACGGTATGTGGACTGTGCCACCACAGCCTAGCTCACGGTAGGCTTTGTCTCACTTCCAGCGCAGAGAAGCCCTACAGCATTTTTGCTGCTTTATACTGTGGAAAAAATTAACTGTACTTAAAATTGTGCATAATATTGGGGGCATTTTCATCTGATGTGCCAAAACCACAAACCCCTTTTAGGCCTAAAACTGTTTCCATAAAGCAAGCAAAAGTATGAAATATGCTTCCTGGGGCATGCTGTCACGCAAGAGGCCCTCTGGCCACCCTTCCTGCATAGTCTGGTGGTGTTTCAGAACGAGGAAATAAAGGAGAATAGATTGTGTTCAATCCAGTTCTTTTAGCTCAGAGATAAGAGTTTTTGACACTAGGTGGTACTACAGACAAAGGCCAATATTTGCATTTTTGACAGGTAGGGATAGGCAGCTCTAACCCTGGCATCTAATTTGGTGGCCTGATTATGGGCTTCCACAGCTCATATTTATGCCTGAGATAAACATATTCTATTAGGCTAGTTTTTGGAGTGTTGTGCTATGTGGCTTCTAGCTCCCTGCAAAATTTGTCTTTGTCATCAGTTAGGATTTTATCAGGCAATCCTTCAAAAATCCGTGAAATTTTTGACATAGTTTAGGGGTAAATCTAACACCAGATACCACTTTCTAATACAAAAAGGCATGTATACCATTTTGAGCCTTCTGTGTTCAATTCTGAAAATATATTTCTCATGAGCAACACTGGGAATATTTTGCTGCTTCAGCTGCCCCCTCAACACCTTTCACTGCATAATGTGGTTTATGGCTTTATTTAAAGCATGGTGGTCCATCTATCAAGGGCACTCTGAAGATATTCTCCTTTTATTTAACACCAGCCTCCACTCTCAGATGGATGAACATGTTATTTCCTTGAATTTTCACTCCTGTTTCTCAGTTTTTGCTTTTTTCCTTTCTGTTTCTGTGCAGCTACCTCAGCCTCAGTCTCTGCTTGATCAAGGCTTTCTATATCGCCTTGTAACGTGCCGTGCTTGCTTAGGAATGCAGAGTCTTACTTTTGTTACTTGACTCTGTAGAAGCCATTAGACATGATTTTTGCTAACAGGTAAAGTAGGAGTGAAACTTCATTGGATGGTGAGGTGTGTTTGATGCCAGAAGCAAGGAACTCTAGCCTTGAAAAATCTATAACTAGTTTTTAAATTTTCTTTTTCTTTTATTTTTTTTCCCTGTAGTATCCTGGCTTTTAACAATCAAGATCTTTACTGTGGTTATTGCTGCAGAAGTTAAAATCAATGTGTGCTAGATATCTGTTCCCAGGCCTCACAATGAACTACCTGCTGATCCCATGTGATTCAAACCACCCTTAAAATGTGTTTTATTAACAATACTTTATGTAGAAGACAACACTAAAGTGGTTATAACAATATGAAATTACTGTTTTATTCCTGAAAAATATATAAGCAACACTAAAATTACACCATTACGTGTACAAAATCTGTCATCAACAGTAGATTTAATGGTGAAAAGATTGATTTTTAAATAAACAAACATATTGACAAGCAACTGAAGAGCAGATAGAACACTTTCTGGCACTGTATAAATAAATGCCAACAAGAGGACTGCTTTGTTCAAATAATTTCAAAAAATATTAGAGCAATAAAAATTATTCTGTGTTTTTCCCTAACCAGTAAGCTTTTCAGATTTAGCTTTGCTTCGCTGTGTATACACAAGTATGTACACTTATTTAAAGATTATCTTGTACTAAGGTAAACTGGAAATGTATGCAGCTGGATTTTTTTTAATTGCCTTTGTATTGCATAAATATTTGCAACTGTACATATGAAAAAAGGATAAAGGTAGACATATTAAAAATATTACTTCAGTACACACCTATGTGCTCCACCATGAATTGTTAATACTAAACCCCAGAAATCCTCAATACTATCTCTAAATTAATTAGAAAATAATTGTTCCTGCTTTTAAAAGTGAAAGGAAAGTGGAACAACCTGAGGCCAAAGTTCAGACAATTAGGCTGAAGTTTTGAGTTCTCTCCTGTCCTAATTTCTAATCATGTGAGGCTGCAAGACAAGGTATAGCTTGAGCTGGTAAGGTTTATGTGGTGAATCCCAAGCGTACCTAGCCGATACCTAGCAGGCCTAGATATCACTGGTTGTAGGCTGGGATTATTCAGTGATGAGACTCACCCATTAGGGTTCATCTGACTCATCATCTTCAGCTGAGACCTAAGCTCACAAATACTTAATGATAAATTGTAACTTTACAACTTTTCCAGGTTGCTATGCATTGCGTGAAGAGAAGCTCTTGTGGCAGCTGATAGAAGCATTATCCAAAATCAAAGGCAGTGTCCCTGAAGGAAAGAACAGAGCAGTGACAGCTGCCACAACTCTTCACAGCCAGCACCATGCTCTGCAGGCTGACGCGGTAGGGCAGGTGGAACCATAGCTTCACTCCTTTGCGTGGGGTGTCCAAGCATTTCTGCTGTTTTCAAGTGCACTGGGTTTTATTTGCTGAGAGAATAGACTATGCTCATTTTTGTCCAGATGCTAAGATTTGGGGGACAGAAACGAATGACATGTAACCATGAAGAACAACACTTGATATGCTCCTAATGTAGCTATTGAGATCATCCTGACTGTACCTTGATAAGTTTTACTGCATAAATGGTTAATGTCTGCTTTTATATGTATTGCACTCACTTTCTCTTTTCCTTTTATTTAAAATGAGATTAAATGTCTCCTAAAATACACGTGGTAATAAAAAGTAGTATTTGGAGAAACAGTCGAGAGAGATCATATTAAAACAATTTGACTTAAGCAGCAGATTATAAATAAAATCAATTTTGCAAGAGGACAGTGGTCTAATTGCATTTTAATTGCATGACAAAATGCGTATCCCAAATTAATCCAAACCTGTAGGGCTAAACCTTGCTTTTGTAAAGAGAAAAACCATTGCAAAGTTGCAACTTCAGCTGACTTCTCTGTGTGCTTCTTGTTCCTGAGCAGGTTCTCCACAGGGACACAGCTGAGGAGGGCAGCCCCACCAGGCTGGGGCTCCAGCAAGGCCAGTGCTCTTGGTGACTCAGCGTGGGGTGCGTCAGTTGAATTGGAGACGATGAGACTAACACCCAAACTGTTTCTCTAAGGCTTGGCACATTTACAACATGGATTACTAGTACATCCTAACAAAGATTTTCCAAAATATTCTGAGTAATAATGACCTTGCTGGGGGCGATACTGCTGGAGTTACTAGTGCTTGGTTTGTGATCACTCCTTTTCCCCTGTTTGAGATGCAGGCGAGAGCCTATGCTGCTGGGAGTGTCAGGGGAGGAGGCAGTTCTTGAGGGAGCTTCTGGACAGAGCTTGGTCCATCTGCCCAGCAGACCCTTAGAGACTGTATCTTGGAGAGACTTCAGATTTCTCCATGTGTTGGCTACTGTGCTGATGGTGGCTGCCCCCTTTTCCCCTCTGACTGGTTTGCAAATGGCTAAAGAGGGAAGTCATGGAAAATGAGGGACTCAGAGCTGGGACCATGAGAAGAAAAACTTATCAGGCTCTCCAAAGATGACAGGGGCGTATTTTTGCTTAGTTTTGTCTTCTGCCAAATGGTACACAGATTTCATATGCTAACTCTTTTGGGGGCAATGAGCCGTATCTGCTGAATGCCTGGTTCTGGTATTACCTATGAAAAAGTACCGCAGCGATGCATTTTTTTCAAAGTAAAGCTGAAATTTTTAACAGTAGCATACTACTTCCATATGAAATAACTGGAACACATCTGTATTGCTTTTATAAGGAGCACAAACACACCTGGATGGCTAAACCAGGTTTGCTTTGTCATCTTCCAATGTCAGCTTTATTTCCGTTTTTCCATTCTACTTTCCTTTAACACTGCAAAACTGCGATATCTCTTCTACAAATGGCACACATAAAAGATTAATTGTCTGGGCTTATTACTAAGTTACTAAGGGCCTTTTCTCCTCCCTAACTTATTGTTTTCTTGTCAGTTATAAATATGTGGCAGAAGATGGCAGACATGCAAATCCATCAGTATATCCTTCAGATATTATGGACACTTACGCTGGAGCCAGGCATCATGGCACCGCACTGTGCAAAGTGAAAACTCTGAGCTTCAGAGGCACTTAGGGAGCTGACTCCACTGATTTCAAGTACTGAAATATCTTAGAGACGCTGAGATTTAGGAACTAACTCTCATTGACTTTCAATTAGAATCTTCAGAGTTAAATCTTGCAAAATGCTGAGTATTCCTAAAATTCAGTGAGTAGCCACAGCTCTCCCTAAAAACAATTGGGTTTGAGGCTGCCCAACACCTTAGAGAACTGCTCAGCACTTTGCTGGGTGAAGCTTTTAAAAATGTTTCTGTCAGGTTGCTATAATAGGTTTGAAAATTCATGGCCACTTGGAAATGCTTGCAAATCCTGAGTGTGCAGCTTCAGTATGGGATATTAAAAGTGGTTCAGTAACAGGAAGATTTTATAATAGACAACCAGACATAATCACTTTATTATGAGGTTCTCCTAAGAGCTCAGAGAAAGCTTTGTTGTTCTCTAACCATTTATTCACATTTAAAAAGTGATCATTCTGTCTCTCTTAAAGAACCACAGCCTTCTACTACATAAATAGTGCTTTGAGTGTTACAGGGTATTGACTCCACACACCATAATAAAGCATTATGTCAATCCAGCTGACAACTGCAGTGTTTGTCCACATTTTTGGTATGATAAAAATCTTTATGAAGTCTTTTCTATCTGGATATGAGGAAAGCTGTGATTCAAATGACAAAGTTATTTCACTCTCCAATGAATGTTTTCTCTTCCGTCAGGCAAATGATCTCACTTAAAACCAAGAAGAACTGAGTCAGTGAGCTTTGAAGAGCCTGACTCTTAGCCTGTTCCCTGAAGTGGACCCCAGAGGTGTGTGTCAGGAATGAAGGCTCCCTGAGAGGAGCAGGGCAGGGGTTGGGTGTCACAGGACAGGATTCCAGGAAATGGTGTGCTTAGTAGGCTAATGCCTCCAGCTCCTCTGAAGGAGCAGAAGTAGGAGAAACCAAAAGGGTTTAAGTGTCTGAATCCCATCCTCATCTGAGGACCATTTTTTTCTTCAGGATTTTGAGAAAGAAAAATAAGCTGCACTGCATATAGATAGATACTCTATTCCTAAATGACATTTAAGGACACCTTGACAATACCTTGTTGATAAATATAAGTACAGGAATGCTTCATTGTCAGGCGTGAGCTTTGTACCAGGCTGCTCCTAAGACTGAATGACATGCTAAAGATCACAGCCAGAAAAATAATCTGGGAAACTTTTAATTAAAAAGTGAGGTGCATTTACAATTTCTTTAGGATTTTGCAATTGTATGATTGTGCATAATCCACACAGTTTTCAGGACTGCAACTTTCAGGTGACTCTATTTTAGACACTTCAGGTTTTTTTCAAAACATGCCAACAGGCACCAGACTGTATTAAAGAATCATGGCAGGGAATATTTAAGTTAAAATTTTTTTTTAAAAATTATTTTAAATTAATGGTCTAAAGATATATTTTTTAAAAATTGAAAATATAGCTGATTATAGACTTCCAAGTTGCTATATCATTCTTTTTGATTCCTTTTTATTGATTAAAAAAAATGTAAAGGTGCTTTTATCCCAAAATAATGCCTGCATGTAGATGGTGAAACTAGAATGGAAACTGCTATATTAATGCAAATATACAAATAAACCTAACTTTGTAGTGGTTTTTTGGGTTTTCAAACTTGCTAAAGGAATAGAAAATATATTTCCAGCTTCTGTTTCCAGTTTCAGCCTAGAACTTTTATTTATTGTTGGTTTTCATAGTCCAGTCCAGTTCTACTTTCTGGTTTCCTATGACAGCAATTTTTAAATTGCCAGTGATAGTAATTCTTTGAATTACTTTGCAAGTATTCTTTAACTCCTTCTGAATTAATTCATGACAGATTTCTATATGGTAATTGGTTTGAATATCTAAAATAAGCATTAAAGGAATCCTAACAGGCAGCTTTAGCTTTTGGCTGTGAATAACAGGAATAAGTTCAGATAATTTTTGGTGCTCTAAAGGTTATTCCAAATGTCATAGTTAAGGAAAGTTTGGTTTGGCAATGAACAGTAATTGCATAGTAATACAATAGTAATATTTATAGAGAAGTCAAGGATATTTCAGATGATCTGACTAATATCACTTTAAAGTCACATTACTTTGGGGGGTACTGCCTTAATATTAGGTGCATTTTAATAACAGTCTAATCAGCTTCTCCATCCCTGCTGGGAATCAAACAAGCCCCTTTCTTTTGAATTAGTGTTAATAAGTCTTCAATAGATTCAGCTGTGGGATAATTAACGGCTCACTTGTTCTTCCCAGAACAGTTCAAGTGGGCCTCATGCAGCATGCTGAGCTATTATCCTCTGGTGGGGTCATGCATCATGTCAGCCAGTTAACAGCAGAGGCTGCACAACAGATTTGGAAATGATATAATCAGAATAGCCCAAACTTTTAGACCGTGCTCATGAAGGTTTCAGCCTTCTTCAGAGGAACAATTGAAAGACTTGGCACAATGTACTGACAGCGATAAGCATATATGAAAATTGGCCTCTAGGTTATCTGAGCTCAGCTTCCTTTTCTGCAAAATACAGTGATTTATGATGTAATCATACTGTTTACTTTCTTATATTTATAATCATCTTATGAGCACTTACAAACATGTGGCACATCACTCTGCTCATTCCTACCCAACAGGTGAAGTGTGTAGGGAAAAACCCCTCTGCTATTGCAATAACATTTGCTGTTATTTAGGTGTGGCTTTCCTGGACTGGGAAGGAGCTGTGAGGGGAGACAGTAAAACTCCTCCCATTTAGTCCTTCTTTGTTATGGCATGCTTGGATAGAGAATGTCTGCACATCCATCTAGTCCCCCTCTTTCTCCTGCCATTCAGTTGCTGACTGCATTTGGTCCTGTTAGTTATATCTGGTATCACATTAGTACTGAGAGGATCTACCTAGTGATCAAGGCCCCTGTGTGGGATGTTATATATACACAAAATAAAAAGATGGTCTCTGCTCAGATAACCACATAGACTGTGTTAACAAATGTACCTACAACTTCAAAGGGAGTTCTTTGTAAGGGCGGTAGCGTTATGCCCAGGAGATTCATTTGACATCACCTGTATTTGTCTCCATCAACGGTTTCCTTCTCTATCCATTAAGCTCTTCCTGCAAGAAAATCTCTTACAGACACCTGAAGTATGCCCTCACTAGGGAGTTTGTACAAGTGCTGCTCCTCCTCCTGGCTGGGCTCCCATTCCCTTTCCTAAGAGCTGTTTCTTGTCTTTTGGGCTTTTCCTTCTCAGAGGCTGCATAGGTCTTGTATTTCTCTTCTCTTACCTCAGCTTTCCCTCAGATTTTAGCTGTTTGTGATCTCATTCTTAGACATCAGCGGGGAATTCTTTTAGGGAATAATGGGATCATTTCATACAAGTCCATGCTTTAATTTCTTCACACATACTATATTAACAACATGTGAGGCAGGAGTGGTTTTGTAAGGAGCCAGTACAGAGAGATGTGCAGAAGTTTTAGATACATCTCTTTCATAATTCTTTCTTGGCAATATTTTATATTTCTACATTTTTAGGAAAAGCTTTCTTGTCTCTGTCTTCTCCCCTTTCTTCTCCTTAATTTCTGTGAATGACAAGAAAAAGAAAAGAAGATGACTGCATCTTTAACAATGGAAATCTATTTATGAACCATCTGGGCCAAGGTGTATCACATATCAACAATATGCCACCCCAAAGACTTTTTTCCCAAGCATTTTAGGCCTAAATCTGCAGTGGACTCACTGATTTTCTCTATAGCATGTTCTCTGACACATCTTGTGCGTGGGGCTGAACATGAGACTACACTCAGTGTAGTGAATTCTCCCTCACCAGTCATTGGCAAGCAGAAAGATCTGCGCATACAGGCTCCATTTACACCTGGTTAAGGCAGTGACTGAAAATGTTTAAATAGTTGTTCAGATTACTCACTGTCTTAGCTACTGTGAGAAATACAAAAAATGTGTGCATTGACTGATCTGCTCTGTGACAAAGCTCACAGAATAGTCTATCAGCTGAAGAGCAATTTAACTGGAAGGCTGCTGCCAGCTACATCAAATACATGCTCTTCTTTCAAACTGCTGAGATCAATAATGTACATCTGATGGCAGAATGGAAGCAGTGTCCCGAGCTGAGCCTGTACTGTTCGTTTTATCTCAACAAACCTCATCCCTGACTCATCAGCAGAGCTTGACTTCCCTTGTTGGATTGCCAGTGGTGCCAATTTTCTAGCATATGTGATGTAGTCAGTATTCACAGAGGGTTAGGGTGACATACCCAAACACACTTAATTTATATTAACCAAGATTTGAATGAAGGTTTTTGATGGAAAAAGTGTCTTGTATTAAAATGCCAATCTACAAATCTTTCAACGTAACCCATTTAAAAACCAGCATGTGATCACAAATGGTTCATCTAGGAGCAGAATATCTTAAATAACCCCTTCTGAGAGGTACGCTTGAGACTATCAGTTGTCTCGTATATCACACACTTACATTTACTCTGCACCTGGAGATACTGCACATTTGTTGATGTATTTTATTTTGGTAATATCATTGTGATTATGCTTCTGTGTAACACATGGTGAAGCAGAATAAATACATCCTTCATTGTTGTTATGAATCTTCTCTCTGTCTCTTCAAGTGTGTTATCAGTGTAAAACAGACATCTCTTAACTACGTCTCTACACTTTTCCTCTATGTTCACCATGCAGTGTGATGGTAACGAATGGCCAGGCCATTTAGATTAGATAGAAGAAAGCAAGTTATTTGAATCGTATTATATCATAATGCTTTAAATTGTTATATGTTCAGTAGATGTAAAAGTGATTGAAAGCACAGAGGGCCAGGCCATTACCAGGGTATCCTTTATAGTCAGTGCAAAGGAATGGCTGCTTCTCATCATGGTATCTTGTTTGACCTATGTGTAGATATGCAAAATAATGAATAAGAATTATATCCTGAAGTATTTATTTCTTCCAATTGACTATAAAGGGACTGTCGTCATTGCAGCTGGGATAGAGTTAATTTTCTTCCTAGTAGCTGGTATAGTGCTGTGTTTTGGATTTAGGATGAGGGGAATGTTGATAACACACTGATGGTTTAGTTGCTGCTAAGTAGTGCTTCTCATGCCCTGCCAGCAAGAAGCTGTGAATGGTCACAGCCAGGACAGCTGACCCCAACTGGCCAAAGGGCTATTCCATACCACATGGCATCATGCTCAGTATAGAAACTGGGGGGAGTTGGCTAGGGGGGTGGCGACCACTGCTCGGGAACTGACTGGGCATGTGTCAGTGAGTGGTGAGCAATTGCATTGTGCATCACTTATTTTGCATGGTTATTATTATTATTATTATTATTATTATTATTTCCCCTTCCTTTTCTGTCTTATTAAACTGTCTTTATCTCAGCTCATGAATTTTACTTTTTTTTCCCTGATTGTCTTCCTGTCCTGGTTTCGGCTGGGATAGAGTTAATTTTCTTCAGAGAAGCTAGCATAGTGCTGTGCTTTGGATTTAGTACTAGAAGAATGTTGATAACACGCTGATGTTTTTAGTTGTTGCCAAGCAGTGCTCAGACTGCTCAAGGACTTTTTGAGCTTCTCCTGCTCGGCCAGGTGCATAACGAGCTGGGAGTACAGCACAGCTAGGACCCAAACTGTCCAAAGAGCTATTCCATACCATAGAACGTCATGCTCAGGGGGGTTGGTGAGTCGGTCGGTCGCTCGGGTACTGATCGCTGCTCGGGACGGGCTGGGCATCGGTCGGCGGGTGGTGAGCAATTGCATTGTGCATCATTCGTTTTGTATATTCTGTATATTTTGTTATCATTCTCATTATTACTATTATTATTATTTTCTCTTATTAAACTGTCTTTATCTCAGCCCTCGGCTCTAACCTTTTTTCCCTTTCCCGATTCTCTCCCCCATCCCACTGAGGGAGGGGGGGGAGTGAGCGAGCGGCTGCGTGGTGCTTAGTTGCCAGCCGGGTTAAACCACGACACTTCCCACTGCGCAGTGGAGAGGGATTGGGGAGTGAGAGAATGACTGTGCGGTGTTTAGCTGCCTGCTGGCTTAAATCACAACAGGGACCCTGATGAAAATAGTTCAGGCTTAAATACTACCAGTGCTAATGCTAATACTGATACTAATAAATATTTTTCAAAATTGAATTCTGTTGCCTAAACTTAGATGTTGAATGTCATCTCAAGGGTCCCAGATAGCCTTGTCTCCAGTTGCTAGTAAAGAAAGATAGAGGTCTCCAGTAAGTTGTGTCATTCCTGCTAACTCTATGTAGGTGGCTTAGAAATCCTAGAAGATCTAAAATGGCTATAGACACTCATCTTTAGACACCTGAATTACTTCTCGACATCTAAAATTAAGTGGATGAATTCTACCTACAATTTTGGGGTTGGAAATTCAGACATCTAAAATTATCTTTAGGGGTTAAGCTGGAGTAAATGTTAAATCAGTTGCTTCAGAAAGATTTTTACCTTTGAAATAAATGGTCAATGGAATCTGGGTCTCAGATTTACCTAAGGTACCATCATGAATGCAAGTGTTTAGGAGCAGATTTTGTTAGCACACTGAAAAATATCAAGAGCAATACTCCTGAAGTTAGTTTAACTATGGTGGTAGTGGCTGGTATGAAGTCAGAATCAGATCCTGCAGAAAATATTCACAACTCCAATGATAAAATGCAAATTCCTTTATATCAGTTTACAGAAGTTTATGACTTTGTTAGTACAGAGCAATGGTCCGTGAAATTATATACATATTAAAAACCCAAAAAAACCACTACTGTTACTACTGTTATCATAAAAACCCTTAATTGATCAAGTATATTTAAAGATGTACTTTGATTTCATTGCTGTCATTCCATATAGTTATTTACACCATATAGCCAAGTTTTCAAGTTGAGAGAAGCATTATATGTTTCATTCATCCTAGACTGCCAAATTAAATATAGACAACTGTGTTAGAGATTGTCTATGTATAATCTATAACCTTTATGAAACAAAATGCTGCTACTTCCAAATGAGGTTGCTAGCATAGTTTTAGTGTACTTACAAGACTTACGTTTTATATAATTTTTTGAAAGTCTTCAGATGACTAATTAGCCTGAGCTTTTTTTAAAAAAATTGGGGATTTTTCTTTGCATTTTCCTGAACTGTCCTTTTGGAAAAATGGAAAAAAAAAAGATAACCTGAAAGAAGTAAGTAGAAAAGAAGAGAAATAAACCTAATCAGGACAATTCTTACAAAATTTTGGTTGTTCCGATAAAAGTAGCTGTCAGTTAAGTGCTGGCTTGAGCACCAGCTCTCTGAAGAACAGAAATGGAGATTGCTCACAGCTTGTAAGTAGTTGAAATAAGTCTTATATTTTTACTTTTTTTGTGGACATGCAACAGAAACATGGTGGCATGATTTTTTAGTCCTTTTTAGCAATATCAGCTTTAGTGTTAAACAAAAGGGAAGGTACAGATTCAGAGAGAGTTTTTAATATTCATTTAGCCATAGCTGATTACACTTCTGTCCCTATTTGATTTGTAAGATTTGTACTATGGATTGTTCCTTGAATTCAGAAATTTATGTTGGTACAACTTATAAATCAAAATAGTTTTTTATGTATCTGTGTGTATTTGAGAGACAGACATGCACACAGAATCATATAGGTTGGAAGGGACTGTGGAAGTTTATTTAGTCCTGTCAGGTCTTGAAAACCTCCAAAACCAGAAACAGCACAACTCGTCTGGGCAGCGCCCTCCATTGCTTGGCTGTCCTCATGGCTCCTCCTTACCAGCTAAACGAATGTCCCACCCACAGCAGGTGAATTGGTCCTAACCAAGAGGCATTCATACACTGTCTACCTTTCACCAAATACGTGCATACCATTCATGTAGAAATTTATTTGCCTTGTCCTGAAGTATTTCACTAAAATTTATATTTATATTATGGAAAGGTTCAGGATTTGTTTACGCTGGCCTAACAGAACTGGGGAAAGTCAAAGGAATGCATTTGATAGCTTTAGCAATGTAAAAGCCTTTCTTTACACAAAAAAAGCAAGTGTCCCTGCCCTTTCTGGTATATGGTCTTTATTTCTCATACCTGGATGTACAGTGGTTAATCCAGCTGCTCCTTATGGATTCTGCCTCACCACTGTTCCAGTGTGTCTCCGTACATTTTACCAGGTTGTGGCTGCCAGCGTAAGCTAACAAGCTCATTTTAAAAGTTTATTTTTTATAAAATAATGAGAGAGAGTTCAGAACTTGTGGGAGATTTGATTATGGTAATTTCTTAGCAACTGATCCTGGAAATTTAAATTCTTCTTCTAACCCACTTCTTCAATATATTATTTTTCCACATAATTCTCTTTGCATTAAGCTACATCACATTCTTCTTCAAGAACACATTTAGGATGGGTTTCATCTGAACAACTGTAGATACCCACAGTACTTTGTGAATTAGCCACCTGAAGCTCCCTTCACAGTCATTGCAGAGAAATAGGCCTCCCCAGGGTGTGGTGTGTGTTATCCTACAATGCACGTTGGAAGTAGATCAGATGAATGGCTACCCAAATGTGCCTGTTGCTCTACATGGATTATATGGGAAGGCCAGGGTGGGAAGTTCAGATGTAAATGTCCACACTGTAGCTATTTAAACTTATCGAAGGTAAATTCTACCCTAGAAATCAGCTGCCCAGTTTCTTATTAGAGCTTGTTTTCACAAAGGACATTTTTAATACAATTTAAATTTTGTCGAATTTTGATTTGTGCCCCTGCATATAGTAAAATAAAATTTTCACATTTGGATAATTTTTAAAATCTTTTTTAAGATTATTGCTTTGAGTCAGGTTGAACACCCTACCTGCAGAATGTACATTGATCGTGTTTCATATGGTATCAACATATACATCTATTAGTTCTGTTTCTCCAAACAATAATTTAGGACAGAATTGTATACATATTGTGAGGCCAAATTTTCCAGAATAAATGATAATAACAACAACAACAATGATAATTGAGAATGATAATAAACTGATGATGATGATAATAATAATAATAATTGAACATTGGTGCTGTAAGCCAAACATTGACTAGGCTAATACTTTAATTTTTTTACTTTATTCTGTAGTTAAAGATATAATTCTGGTATCTGTTCTCACTTAGATCTGCTGAAAAGAACAGAATAAGGTTTGCTCAGGTCTCCTTCAAGATCTTCTGACAAGATATATATACTTTTGACAGCTCATGAAATCTTACATTTCCATTTGTTAATAGTAACCATATCTGTAGGAACATGCAAGTAATTTATTTCAAAAGACAACTGATTCTATTTGAGTTCTGATGCTTGTTGCTCTGGGTGTTAAAGTGCAGGCATTGTTTGACCCAGGTAAAATAGTTTTCATTATATTTCTTCACCTGAAATGGAGAAGACATTCACTCTAAATTCCATCTTGGTTTGTATGCCTGCAATGTATGACTTATAAAAGCAGGTCTCAGTCTTTGGGATCAGTCTTCTGTGCAGCCATCTGCTTTGTTTTATATGTATTTATATAATTTATAATTATTTCTAGATTCTTTTCAAGAAGACACACATTTTCTTGATGATTTTATTTAACTTAATCCACACAAAATTTTCTTTATATGCCTACTTTTTTTGAAGTGCTGATGTTAAAGGGTTTGGGGCAATTTGTAACAAAACAAAGAAAATGAACTGGCTGATGACTTCTTTAATTCTGCTGTAACTCAGGCTGTGTTACTGTGCATTTGGAATACGTTTGTTCATGCTGTAAGATATAGTCCCTACTAAGTTTTAAATGCACTGTGTATTCTGTCTTCGTACCTGTAGTTCTTCAGGCACGGACTGTTCATCTTCCGAGCATGTTTAAAACTGCACTGTGCTGAGCAGGTCAGCACGTACCTTAGGGCTAAGTGTGATTAGGATCCAGAAATGGGTTGAACAGATTGCAAAGTCCTCAAAGGACCTGGTTTGATAGGCATTTGCAAAGCCTTTATACCATGCACTATCAGCATATGGGTAGCAGTGCCCACCTCATGTGATAGCTTCATGATTAGAGTGCCATCCCACTAATGGGACCCTTAATTTTCTATTGCTTTGGAGAGGGCGCTAACTCCACATGTCCTATATCTTAGCCAAAGTGTTCATCATTGGACTTTTTCCAAATTATTATTGGAAACCGCCCCCCCCCCCCCCCCCCCAAAACTACAAGCTCCCCCAAACTGAAAAACTGCTAGGTGAAAGGAAGGAATCTTCCACATCTTCCAGTCCACCCCCTTGGGTACAGTCTCTCATTCCCTCCTACCCTTCCCGGCAGTGATACTGTGCAATGTTGTTTTGCTTTAGCTTCTTCTTGATGTGACTGCCCTCACAGATAGGAGAAGCTTGTACATGCAACAAGTACTTTTGGTAAGACAGTAGGACAGCCAGATAAGAAAGACACTGAATTTAGGGTTCCCTACCCCAGAGGAGCACCCCAGACTTTGGACAGTTATATTATGTGAAATGTGGAGCCTTCAAGTGCCCTGTGAACAATCAAGAGAAGAGTGAGTCCTGCTCAGTGTGGGCTGCATGGGGGAGCCAGTGTGTCATTCACTAGCTCTGGGCTCCATTCTCAGGACAAACATGAGATAATTAACTGGCCTTCCTGCAAGTTAAGCATTAGAACGGACTGCCCAGGGAAGTGGTTGGGTCCCCATCCCTGAAGGTATTTAAAAGACGGGTAGACAAGGTGCTTAGAGACATGGTTTAGTGGTGGAATGGCAGTACTAGGTTAACAGTTGGACTTGATGATCTTAAAGGTCTTTTCCAACCCAAACAATTATATGATTCTGTGATCCCATGATTCCAAGTCCTTTGCTGGATCTGAATATAAAACCCTTCAAGGACCTCACAGCTCTCTACCTCCAAGTAGGATTCAACAAGAATGACATTTTATCCTTCAATTTCTTGCTGATGAGATGATTTTGGTGCTGGTAGCTGGTATTTGTTAATCTTCTGACAACCAAGTCCTTTGCAAAACTTTTTAAAGGAATTTGTGAATTAAAATAAAAATGCAATATTTTGCAGGATGCTTGCCCAACCATCCATCCTGCGTTATGCACAAGTGAGAATCTTGCAGTCAACAGGATTACTGGATTCCTCTTATTGCTTTTGTCTGCATGCTGCATTCTTCATTCACACATGCTGGCACAAGAGTGAAAGGGCTACTCAATTTTCCATGTCCATTTAGTCTTCATTCTTTTCTGACCCTGACTACTGGCATAAAGAACTAATGACTACAAACTCCCTTTGTTGACTTTGGGATGTTGTCTTGGAATTTGTTTGTGTTAAGACAGCTCATACACCAATGGGTACTGAACAGTGACAGGCTTGACCTACTGCCATCTTAGGCTAAGTTTTCTGATGTAATCTGCTGTCTGTCTTCTTTGATTTGCTTTGCATTCTGTATCTGTAAATGGCGCAGATCTTTCCACGCCGATAAAGAAAGAGAAAACCACCATTTTTTCATTTTCAGATCATTGCTGAGACATTGTTTATACTTTCCTGGAGGTCCTATTTCTCTTCTTTCTCATTGTATTTACTTATTTCTCATGGCATATGCATGTTTACTTTAAACCAGATCTTCTAGTCAGTGCCATAATTAATATTCTGTGCTGCTGAACCACATTTTGCTGCCACTTTGACAACTGTTTGATCTTTGAGACCATCATTAGATTGTTGACCAAATTCTTCCCTCCTCTTTTTCCTTTTTATTCTGGTTAATGTGGAATGGCTCCACCCCTGGGCTCTGCATAACAACCATTATGTTTTCTTCTTTTTATATGCTGTCTTCTACTTCAAATTTTCCCGATCAGAGTATAATATTCTTTTGCTTTGCTGATGGCTTCCAGCTCCCTCTCTCTCTTTCCTGACGCTTCAGCTGCAGCCTATGTTTTGTCGCAGTGTTTGGCAGAAATTCAGAACCGAACACCTTAATTTTAAAATGAATTTGAACAAGATGGAAGTAAAACTAATTATCTCATGGCACAAGCTTACAAAAACCCCTTCTGCAGACATGTAATTTAATAGTCCAGTGTTCTTTGTGCACTTAAAGATCTCAGTATGATTTTTGGATCAATGTCTTTATTTTAAAGACTAAGTAACGTATATATTCTGATGAGAGATGGGTTTATCACTTAAAGAATCCTGCTGGAGAGAAACCATTTATATTCCATTGCCAGAGTGATGATGTTTTAGCCACTGTCAGTGTTAATGTTAGTATACTCAAAGAATGTGCTTATGCTGATGTGAGGAATATATCTAGTCCAGATGCTTCTTCACAATTTATTAATTTATTCCAAATTACTAAAACCATGGTACTGCTTTTCTCTAGATGCCTCAGTGTTTTAATTTTAAATTTAATATTCAGTTTAAAAGTTATTGATGACTTGTTTCTTAAGTTCACTTAGAGACACTTTTAGTGACCTTGCCATTGCTGCTGTTCTCTTGTGGAGAGCAGGATGTCACCTCTTTTTCTCATGGAATTTTTCAGCCTCCAACGTTTGTCTTAATGATTTTGGCTGCAAGTTTATTAATTTTTTTGTGAAATAATATTTGACATTCCCCCCCCCCCCCAAATACACTTATGATAGAGTCTATGGCATTAAAATTACAGTTGAAAGTTTACACCATTTATTGTGTTAAAAGGAAACATGATACAACACATGCAAAATTGCAAAGGAAAGATTCAATGAGGAAATTCTTGATTCCTCACTAGTTACTGCAGTACAAATTTTTCTTTTAAAAATTCAAACAGTTGTGAAGCCCTGCTTTTCTTGACTCTGGCTAGTACTTTTTGTCATCTTGTTGCAACAACAGCTCTTATGCTGCAAACACTTCTGTGTGCATTTGACTTAATTCTTGTGAATAATCTTTTGATCACAGTTGGGTTATTCAAACTGATGGGGCCCAAATGCATACAGTGCCTTATACTGTGTTTGCTTTAGAAAGAGCCCAGAACATTTGCAAAGATTATGTTTTTCCTCCTTCTTCTTTTCTTCCATCTTTTCTCTTCCTTTCATGTATCTTTAGCTTAGATTCTTAACTTTTTTCTCTATTCCCTAATGGTCAAACAAACCTCTTGTTTGATAAAGGTGAATCCTTTATCTCTTTATTAGTCAGATTTTGAAATTTAGCTGGGGACCTAGTTTCTGTCGTATCAGATTAAGCAGTTTCTGTTGTTTAAGCAGAAAAACTGTGCTTAAGTTATTAGTCCTTGAACATTTAATAACTAGAAAACGCTAGTGTTTTGCTGAAGAGAGGGTGGAAAGCCCTGAAGAGCTAAGTGAGCTTGTTGACACAATGAGGGAAGCTGCCTAGATAATAAGTCAGTAGTCCTTGAAGAAAGGAAAGTGCAGAAAGCGAGAGAAAGCAGCCTGGCAGCTCCCCCTAAGTGGAGTCTGCTGCTTGTTTGCCTGCTGTTGTAATTGCTTCCATTTCATGTTCTTTGCCTGCCTTTATTTCCCATGTTTAAATGAATTTAAATTGTGAAGAGTATTGTGACTATATTGGCACTGTTTCTTATCAGCAAATACACCCTGAGGGTGTTTAAATGTGCTGTTTCCAGTGTACATGACACATAAAATGGCAGGGTAAAACTACTGTTTCAGATTTTGAATTAATAAAATACAATTAAGTACGATAAAAATCCTCTTTTTCACATAAATAAGGACAAAGCAGAGGTTATTTGCCTTTCTGTTTTGGATGATAGTATCTACAGGTTGGGGACTTGATCAAGTAAAAGATCTAAATGCATCAGAAATCAGAGACTATTGTGGATTTCTGAAAGGAATCTGCATCCCAAACTTAGGCTTCTGCCTCCAGTTAAGTGCTCAGGGAATACTAAGCAATGGACAACACCCACCCCTGCTGCCCCCTGCCAACATCCTACTCAAAGGTGTCAGTGTCTCCCTAGAGTTCTTGCTGACAAGTTGTTCTCTCTGTTCCAGTTCTCAGCTACAATACCTTGTCAATAGATATCTGCCATAGTTCTTTCAAAGAGAATTTTTTTTTGTTTTTTGCTTGTTTTTTAATGATAGTGGTGTCACCTAAAATACTGTTTACAGTAATTACTGAAGCCAGTGACCTAAACTGAAGAGCCTCTTTACCCAATCCCAGGGAAGATCCCAGAACCTGGATTCTGTCTAGATGGAGTTGCCTCCTGAGGCCCTGACTTCCCAGTCTAATGCTGGGAGAGATACCTGCCTGTCTGCATTTCCGATGGCTCAGGACTAGATAGATATCCTAGGTCTCTGAGAGAAGAATTTTGGATATCATACAGAGTGTAGAAATCCAAAAAACCTCCTGGGAGCAAGAAAAAGGGGAAAGAGGAAGATTGGAAGATAGCAAATGACTGCAGAGTAATTTGAGGGGTAATTATCAGTGAATAAATCAGTAATTGTCAGGGAATAAATCAGTAAGTCATACTTAATCAAAGGGTATGATACTGAACTTGAAGCAAAGGCTTGGTGTCTTTCAGTAAAACACATGCTTATTATCAATGCCATTCAAAAATGGTACAGGGCTGTGTGGCAGAAACAGGGCTGTCCTGAGGCATCCTGGTCTAAACCTGATGAAAACCAGCAGGATTCCTCTGGGCATTGAGAGAAATGGGGAATGGGACATGAGGAAGTTGAATTGTGCAACACTTCTCATGCCTGCTAAAGAAATTTATAGCATGAGCTACCCATACAAAAGGTAGGATAAAGCTAAATGTGAAGCAAGTCCTCTGGCAGAAGAACTCTACCTCTAATATATTGCATTGGGCCCTCAGAAAATATCAGGAGGATGTCAACTATCGGGAAAAAAAGATTACTCTGTGTCCAATACAGTAAAGTGATCAGGTGCACTGATAACTCCATTGGTTTTAATAGTACTACTGTCATATTTAAAGGTAATATAGTGCATATTTATATATGTACTATTGTGTGGTTTAACCTGGCAGGCAGCTAAACACCACACAGCCGTTCACTCAGTCTTCCCCAGTGGGATGGGGGAAAGAATCGGAAAAAAAAGGTAAAACTCATGGGCTGAGGTAAAGACAATTTAATAGGACAGAAAAGAAAGGGGAAAAAATGTATTTATATGCACTATAGTGCATATTTCTATGCACCATATTTACATGCATGGTCAGACTGGGATCAAGCACTCAATCCACCCTGAACACGTGTCCTGTTTGGGTCCCATACAGTATTACTAAAAAGTGGCATTCCTGGGAACAGTTGCTGTGTCCTCTAGTCAATGTCCTCACATTGCTCCCACTATGTGCTTGCATTCAAGAACCTGAAATGAGTTCAAGAAATAGGAGATATGTTTAAAGTATAACCTGTAAGTCAACAGGGGCATCACATTAGGCTGACCTAATGGAAATTATTCCCTTTGTGAGCAAGTTGCAGGTAATTCATTTTCTATGTATATTTGACTGCAGGCAACTTAAACTTAAGAAACACATTCCACGTAGTTTGTCATCTGCAAAAGGATATTGCTGCTTAGGTAAAGCATGATATATGTTTTTTTTCTATTTCATACTTTAGTCTTTTGAAAAGAAAATTAAGCAAGTGTGCTTATCCTGTTGTTATGGTTTCAGGCTACCTTTAGCAAGTTACCATTTACCAAAGCACACCTCAAGGTACCTTTAAAAACAGCACTAAAATTTTGCTCGGAGCCCAGTACAATGCATATTGATTAATTTTGCTGTAGTGCTGTGACTGCTTAGTACTTTACTGTGATGACATACATAAATGGATTTGTTATTGGAAGATACTGAGATGCCATTAATGCCTCTTTCAACACAGTATGGGGTGACCTTGCTCATTTTTTTCATATAGAAGCAACTGCTTATTCTGTATGTGTGTCATGCTTCCCCAGGAGAAATCATACAGGACAAAGTAAAAACCAAAGTTAATATGCAGTATAGAAAGCTGCTGAAATACTGCATGACAGTCTCAGCTGAACATTTCAGGTATCTCCCTTTGAGTTTTAAATTACCTTATTCATATGCTTTCAGATAATTCTGCTTTTGCAGTCAAAGTCCCTCTCATTCTCAGTGCTGAGACCCTACTCTAATGAAGTTATCATCAGTGTGAGTTTCCTACTATTTGGTTGCTTGTGAAACCAGCAGCACTAATTTTGACAGAGATCAGAATACTGCAGTCTCCTATAAAATCCCAAAGGACTTCTGGATATATCTTTTTCTGTACCCAGTTTCCTCTCAGGCATACAAAGTGTATTAATGTATGTATTTTGACACCTCATAGCCTATCTGCTACTTTCATGTTGGTTGCCTTCACAGAACTTTGATTTCTGCTTTCTGGCCAGAATGACTTCCTTACTGAGCAATACTTCGGCATTTGGAACTTTTTTGCCTTTCTGTTCTTCTTTTATACAGGGTTGTGCCTTCCTCCTGAGACGGTGCTGCACAGCACTTCAGAAAGGCACTGCAGAGTATTAGGTCTTTTAATTTCCTTTGTTTTGACTGTATTATTACTGAACCTGGTTTTCTGTCCCTATGCACTTAGTAAAGACTCCTTGTGATTTGAAGTGTACCCATGCTAACTGTGCTAGCCTTTATTCCCAGAATTTACATGCTTTTTTGATCGTGTTACCACTGGAACATCACTGCAGCTCCTGGAAATGTTTGCAAGTTTTCTTTAACTTTTTGCACTTTTCTACTCAACTTGCTGCTACTCACACATGTAAATGTAAGCATATGCAGAAGTGTGTGGATTGTTTTGTTGGTCTAAAGGACTGGAGCTTTCAAAATTAATTTTGTTTGTTTCCTGAATATTCCCAATTGTGATGCTGATTACTTGTCAGCGAAGCCACTTGTTTTTACTATTTCATGCTTGCTTGCCTCTGATTCCTTTGACATTACCTGTTTACAAAGATGCTGTGGCTGCTAATTACAGGATTTTGAGCGGCTCCTATTCCTGTATTTTAACTGTGGTCCTGGCATTCTGTGTGTTGAGAAAAAAATCTTATGAATGCTAACTCAATAAAATTCAGTCCATTGTGTCCAAGTTTGAGGGCAGTAATGTCATTTGGAAATCTGCTTCATGAAAGGGGAAGCCCGAGCATGGAAAGACATTAAATCCATGACAGCAGTTTTTCTTTTTAAGCCTTGGAGAGTGTAACACAAACAGCAGGGAGGAAAAAAAGTAACAATGCATAAACCAGAGAAAAAATGTGTCTCCTTTCATATTGCAGTGCAATTTGCTTTTACTGGTCATCAGTCTTAGTGATCACTTAAGCTAGAAAGAACAAAATACTTTCCAAAAGCCATTGTCTGCATGTACTGATGTGTTTGACCTCCATTTAAAAATGGCTTTGATTTGTAAAGGGGAGTTTAGAAGTGATATTTTTTCTTCAGTGTCTGTACCAAATAAGGTCAGGATTCAGCACCTTTCACAGAGTTAATTTAGCCACGGAACAGCTAATTATGGTCAGTTACATCCTCAGTGGAGCTAAAATGCTCAGTAGAAAGTTTTTGTCTAGAGATTTTGCCTCTTTTTATCACTGTCAGAAGCTCAAAGTTTAATCTTGCATTATAAAGCTTCCATCCCCCTTCCAGAGTGACTGTTTTACCATGTTGCTGTTCTACTAATCTTATTGCTCTTAGTCTTAGCAAAAGAAATTACCTGGCTGGTCCCTGGAATAGCTTAGTAATTCAGGTATTGTTTCATGGTGCCTTTGAAATGTTTACCAGCAGGATACTTATTGAGAATCTTTATTTTGCCATCTTGGCAGTTTTCTAACTACTTTCTTATAAAAGTAAATCAACATATGCGTACACTAAACATTCTAGCAAGCTAATACAGCCACACCATCCCACAACTAGGCAATATAGAGTATTAATAAATCATTGCAGGTCAGCCACATATTCTTCACACTGTGTCTCAGATGTTTCTGGTAGCTGGTACATAGTATTCCCTTCCCTTCCCCACCGCAACTATTTACCTAAAGCATATTACTAATTTACATGTCAATATTTTTAAAGTATGTGTCTCCATTAGGATATATATTACATTGGCAGACATGGTATATTGAGAGGAATGAACTCATTTGTATGAAATAAGAATCAATCCTAACCTTGAGTCAGATTCAGACAAAACATTCTTAAGGTTCAGAAAACGTTATTGATGACTATTTCATCTACATCTGTACTTTGAGGATCTATGAGGTTGGGGGAAAAAAAAAAGATGGCGTACAGGTAAAATTTTCTCCAAAGGTCTATTTTTAATAATACTTCCTTACTAGACCAAATTGGAAAACTTAAATAATGAAAAAACACTATAAGTCCGGATTCTAAAATGGAGAATCAATCCAATGGCTTTTGGATACCTATCCTTCATCAATACCAGTGACAAGGATTCCTGTACTGAATTAACCTATGCCAGGTGTAAAAATAAATCAGATACTTGTTTTATTTTGGTCAAATACTATTTTGGTGCAACTGGTGGTTCTATTTACTCTCAAAAATTATGTAGGACTTTTTGGAAACTCTCAAGCTTCATGAAATGACTAGCTTAACTCTTTCTATACCAAATGATCTTTAGCTGAGGCAAATTATATTCCTGTGCTAGTATTATGTATAAGTAACATTTTAGTCAGAGCTCAAAGATCTCAATAAACAGAATGCATAATAATTATGCAGTGGGAAGTGACTAATACTAGTCTCATTATTTTTTGACTAGTTTTTATCAGAGTTAATTTTGAATGAAAGGGGCAGAAGTTCAATTTTCTGTTATTTGGTATTGTTAAGCATTTAAAATTTGGCAAAGATGTCCTCAGGTTGAATTAGAAATTTTAACTATGATATTTTTCTTATGATATTAGGTACCACAGTGATGGATATAAGACAGAAATGTATATTCTCCAGCTCTTCTATTGACTTGCAGGGCATCAACAGTGGAGCCTTGAAATCTGGAATCTGTTTGGAAAGATACTTTAAAATCTCTAAGCTGATGAATAGGATAGGATAGGATAGGGTAGGGTAGGATAGGACAGGATAGGATATTTCACTTGGAAGGGACCTACAATGGGCTTCAACTACTTGCTTCTGATACACAGTTTGGAACACAAGGTAAAAGGCAGCAACATTGGAAACACAGTACACGGATCTCACCACTTATGAGATCTTTTTTCCTCACACAGTGCAGAGACTTATTTCAGGCTGAGTAAGTGGTTATAATATTGTTCCTGAAGCATGAAGAAGCTAACTAAAAGCCCTCATTTTTTAATTAGAATTTTGTGAAGACATTTTCACATTTTCCTCAATTAACCAGTTAAATCATGGCTCTTTTTGTGGAGTCAGATCTTACTTTAAAGTAGCTGTGTTTCCATTACTTATGAAAATGACACTTGTGTAGCTGCTGAACTATAACCATATTCTACACTGATGCAATGACCTATCAAAAGCTGAATGTGGGATGATCTGTGAGCAGAGGGAAACTGGAGATCAGAGGAGTGTATATGATGTAGTATCATAATGATGAGGGGGGAAAAAAAGATGAGCAAGCAGGCTTGAAAATGCCAGTATCCTGTAGTGACAAGCTTTTCCCTCTGGTCTGATAATAGAAAGGTTTTGGCCAAATCCTGTTGACAGTGACTCCTCCTGAGTATGATTAAAATGTCTAAAACTTCATCTTTCTCCTTTATGATAATATTTGTAATGTACAGCAGAGAGCTGCAGAAGTTGTAAGGAAAAGCCCCAGAATATGTAAAGAAACCAATGCAAATCTGAGCTGCTGACTCTCTGCAGCTGCTTCGGGCTGACATTTGGTAATGAAAGTTGTCTAGGTTGAGGGAAACACAAAACATAAATAGTGTGACTGTCAAAAGAAAATAATAATTGTAAAATCAGCTTGGTTTTACTAATCTGTATGTCAGTTGTTCTTCATAGCAGGAGTAATGAATTTTTAACCTGGAAATAACTTAAGTATACTAATTCACAGCATCATTACAGGATATTTACAGAGAGGATGCAGTTTCATGTTTACAACAAGTTCCATACTTATGAATTTTAATTCTGTGCTGGATATAATTCATTCTTTCACTATCCAGCTGTGAGATCAGTGCAGAGCATGTAGGGTAGCCGTAACACTTCTGCAGGGTAACTTGCACAAGATGAAAAATTTGTGGTAAATAAGAAATTAGTGACATTCTGAAGACTTGCAGAATAGAAAAAATGACCAGCTTCTTCATACAACTGAAGAGCATCTGTGGAGCGAGGCAGGGGGGAAAGTGTAAGTGTTCCACTTTAAATAGCAGCTGGTTTCACATCACTGACTGACAAATCTGAAATTGTGATTCACTGGCTAGAAAACTTTGGCATTCTAAACCTACTATTAACCTTCTGCAGAGGGCAATTGAGGAAAAAAACACAGGCAGAAACAATTCAGCACAACCATCTTCAGAAGAAATCAAAAAGCTGTACATCAGCTCAAGTTACCACTCGCCAGACCATAAAGGCACTGCCTCTTGCTCCTCTTAATTATGGTGCTGCAGCATTTATTCATGGGCATAAACTGTGATTTGTATCCATTTGGGAATATGAGAGCACACCAGTTGATTACAGTGGTATAATTACTGTTCTCCTACACAAGAATAAGTGTGACATGTCAGAGTGAAAATTGTCAATGCTGTCTTTTATCTATTCCTAATAAAATGCTAGCAAAGCCCTTGTCATTCAGATTGTAGAATATATGTTAGGTCTATTTCTGCCCAAGGGTCAATGCATTTTGAGAGCAGGCTGTGGTGCCCAGATAAGATCTTTATTTTATAAACTAATTCCATGCAAAGGAACACAAACAATATTAACTGAAACACAGGACTCTTATAGTCTTAAAAGAAGAACATTGCAGAAACTTGTCGGAAAACATGGGAGATCACGTAAAAGTCATCATTATCCGTTTATTACTTCAGCTGTATCTCTAAGATACATCTGCTCCAGTATTCTTGCTGCTCACTTCAGAGCAACAAAGCCTCTGCTGGAATTAGAGAGCGACTATTGCCTTTCACAAGTTTAATAAATTTTTATGGATTTTTAAAAGATACCAAGCTGATTGACAGGGTTGAGTTACTCATCTTGTTGAATGATTCAGAAGTCTGGGTATGTCACTCAGAGGAAAACTGGAGGGTTTTACGAAATAGGACTGTTCAAGATCGAGTTCCTTATCACCAATAAAATCTTCACGTTAGTCAAAGTGAAAGCTACTTTCTGTTCAGGAAAACTTATACCAGACATTTTCTTGGAATGACCTCTAGGGATGGGAGGTAGCTTTGGATTGAGGTATCTGCATTTAGGTGTCTGCCATGTAGTTGTCCACATACATGTGAGGTAATGGTCCAAGTTCCCTTGGGAGTTGATGGACATCTCATCAGTACAGGCAGGGCCTGGCAGCCAGGGCCCATCCCACCACCCCAGCCAGGAGCAGGGCAGGCAGAGGGCACCGGGCAGCCCCAGCCCCAGCCCCAAGCAACAAGTCTCTCCCTGGGGCTGGGCAGGCCAGGGTGGGATGTGGGCCCATGGCCTGGCCGGGCAGGGCTGTGGGGAGCTGGAGATGGGCCCTGGTGCAGCATCACTTGGGCAGGGGCTGATGGCCTCATGGGCTGAAATAGGGTCCTGGGCCATGGGCAGGTGGGGGAAGCCCTGTGGGTTTGGGCAAGGACAGTCAGGCCCATTACTGCCCTCGGGGACTGGACGGTGTTTCAAACTTGTGAACATTTAAACCACATTTTGCTTATTCCAGCTCAGCTCAAAGAAGGCACAAAGAAATTATGTAGAATTGCTAACTCAAGATCACTTGCACTCCCTTTACTAAAGGGAGAGTGGACCTGTGATCTACCTGCACAGATCGAAGGGAACCTTCCTTTAGTGCAAAATAGTTACTAGCTGCCATGCTGTGCTTTCACCTCTTTCTTCCTCCCCATGTTTTCCCAGCTCTCCTCCATGCCCCCACTGAGAGAAAGCACCAGCACAAAATGGCAGAGCAGAGCAATCCTGCTAAAGAGGGTGTGGGGGGCTGGCACTCACAGCAGGGAGCGGGGGTGTTTCTGGGGTCTGTGAGCACCTTGCTCTGTAGCTCCCTTCATGTAGCTTCCTTCACCCTCAGAGACAGGGCAACCCCAGTGAGATCATCTGGGCAGCAAGAGGTTTCATGGTGGAAAAGAGTGAGACACCTTTCTCCCTGTTAACATCTCTCCAAAATCCCAGCGACCCTCCAGTGAAAAGATTTAATACTATTATAATACTCAACAGTATTATGGTAATCAACAGCTTGATAAATATTTACAATTAATGAAATTTCTGTTTTTCCTTCAATTTGTTTCGCTGTTTTCTTCGTTGAAGTGGCAAGAATGACTCTTCGTTCTGCTTCCATCTAAGCAAAGCATTAGTACAAAGATAATTATTGATCCAGCCGTAACTGTTGCCAACAGAATAGCTTGTTGCAGAGTTGACAACAATAGCCGAAAAAGCATTGAACTATCTTCCGTGACTGAGCACACATTTTATATTTGGCATTACTGAAGTTACTTTTCCTGCACTTTGAAGTTAAAATTACAGAAATGGGAATTGGAGACCGAACCCTCGAAATATACTTATCCACCACACTTTGTAGTGAAGTGGGAGATGTGATTCACTATTTTTCTGTCTCTTTTCCTTAGGGAAGCTCATAAGCCTTTCTTTTCTTCTCTCCCCCCTCCCCCCCCCCCCCTTTTTTTTCCTTTCCTTTTTTTGTTTTGCCTCACAAAAGAGACTGCAGATTTCTCAGAATTTTAGCCATCAAAGCCAGTAAGTTGAACATAACTATGTTGTGCTGAAGTGGAATGCTGAGATAATGAGTAGGGAAGTAATTCCATTATGGCATGTTGTCTTTTAAAAGTAGCCGGAGGGTGGGAGTGTGGAATTTTTCTTTCTTTAACAGAGTATGTAAGAGGGAAGGATAGTAAAAGCTCCTTTCAGCTGATAACCAGAGAGGTTTGCAATTGATTTGAACATTTCTGAACCACCTCACAGTCTCCCTCATGCTATAATAAAGACTAACTGATAAAGCTAGGCATCCATTTACTTATGACTTCTGACACATTTTATGTGAAAGCCTTGATTGCTTACCACTCCAGAAGAAATGGTTACTGATGACGTGGAAAGTTGAATTCAAATTTGTTGTGAAAATTCATTGGATATAGTTGTTGTATGACACTATCTTAAAATTTTAGAAAATTTCAGAGTTTTTGTATGATCCGTACAGGACACTTCCAAGGTCAATCATAGTAGACTTTTATTTTATTTTTTAAAGTTTAAGGAAAATAAAAGTAGTTAAGGATGATAAAATCTAGAATACTGTGCTCCTGGGATTTCACAGTCCATTCATTCCATACATCTGGTGGTTTGCGCATTCTATGATTTATGATTTCTTCTGGTTTTTGGTGTCTTATGTAAGCATTAAACGTTTGAAATCGGTTCTATACACTTAGGGAAGAAACTTAGAAGGCAGCAAGATCCAATAAAATATTTAAAGTGATAAACTGAGGTGGGACATTTGTTACCAGAGATGCATTGATGGTTCTTGCATACACCAGGAAAATACAAACTTACTTAGTACCTATCCAAAAGTGTAAAGAGATGAAAATTTGCTATTAGCTGTAAAAGAAATAATATTAGAAATGCCAAGGATTACTGATGAATGAATTAGTTCATTTGAAAATAGATGAGTCAAAGTAACTTTTTATGTTCTGCAAATCTGTTAATCTCTGCGAGGTAAGGATGTCTGAATCAACAAATTTGGGAAACCATGTTTTCTTTCCAACCTCCTACGCAAAATCTTGGATCTTAGTGGAAGTAAATGAAAGCATGAGATTGGAACTAGGACTGGTAAGAACCCATTCTAGAATTGCTGCATGCAGACTGGCATAAAATACTGAAATATTATATTACTTTTTCATATGCATTTTCTGCTTATCCTATAGCAGAGTATCAAATAGACAACACTAGACTCTATCAAGGCTCAACTAAGATGCACAATAATGCTTTCCACATATAGGCAGTTCTTAAAGGACAGGTTTTTTACAATGATGAGTCTCTGAAAGAGCAAACTCAACATTAATATTCTTTGAGGATTAGAGGAAATTATAGGCATTTTCCATGTTTACATGGCCTAAATAATTCTTTCAAGTAAAATCAGCAAGGAATAAGTGTTTTGTTTCTGTTTGAATTTAAAACTGTAATACTCTCTTAAAAAAAGAAGGGATTTCTTTGGGACACTAAGGATTTGCAGGCCAGAACAAGCATCATTTACTACACTCCCCACATGTGCTCCAGGCCTCGGATCATTTTCATGTTCCTCCTCTGGACCCGCTCCAACGGTTCCATGTCCTTCTTGTGCTGAGGGCTCCAGAGCTGGACGCAGTGCTCCAGGTGAGGTCTCACAAGAGCTGAGTAGAGGGGCAGAATCACCTCCCTCGACCTGCTGGCCACGCTGCTTTTGATGCAGCCCATGACACGGTTGGCCTTCTGGGCTGCCAGCGCACATTGCCAGCTCATGTCCAGCTTTTCATCCACCAGTATCCCCAAGTCTTTCTCCACAGGGCTGCTCTCAATCCCTTCATCCCCCAGCCTGTACTGATACTGGGGGTTGCCCCAACCCAGATGCAGGACCTTGCACTTGGCATTGTTGAACCTCATGAGGTTCACATGGGCCCACTTCTCAAGCTTGTCCAGGTCCCTCTGAATGGCATCCTGTCAACTGCACCACTCAGCTTGGTGTCGTCTGCAAATGTGCTGAGGGTGTACGCGATTCCTCTACATCATTGATGAAGATATTAAACAGTTCTGGGGCCAATACAGACTCCTGAGGGACACTACTTGTCACTGATCTCCATCTGGACATTGAGCTGTTGACTGCTACTCTCTGGCAGAGAGGGTATGGTATAGAGAAGGATGTTGTGGGGAACCATGTCAAAAGCCTTCTCATTCTTAGTCCACAAATGGGCTAAGAACAGCAAACTAAAGATTTATTACAAGGTTTCACAGATAAATCTTTCTGGCCAGCTGCTAGTGACTTTTTACCCAAGAAGTTTATTTGGTGGCAGCAGACTACCTTGCAGTCGAATTTTGGAGCAATTATTTCAACAGCCTTTTGAATCTACTGTTAGCGGCTGCAAAGTCAAAATGTCATGATTCTGCCCATACCACTGTCTTCCCTGAAGCTTTCTGGTAACTCTGCTGTTAAACTCTGTCCATTTAGTTATGGGAATTTTGCCAGCACCTCTATTGTTAAAAACAATTAAAAATAGGCTGTTCTGAAAATAATTTAAAATAATTTAAATTCTTTGTTAAAGCGATTAGTTTTTTTATCTTGAAACCTTTGCAAAAGCATTCAGGAAGAAGCATATATAAGATTATTTCTACAGACTACTGGAATGTAGCTCATAGTTACCTGGACACTTGGTGGACATTGCTGTGTTACATAGAATGGAGATAACAGGACATGACAAAGCATGCATATAGATTTTGTAAATTAAAAAATGAAGGTATTTTTCAAAAAACCCAGAACATTTTAAAATTATAAAATACGTATCTAGAAGGAACCTGAGGAACTTGAAATAGGATCCAGCATACCAAGACTTTCAGATGCTGATCCAGCCTCAACCCCATCAACACTAGAAGATCCTCGATCCTTTCAAAGACTTTTATCTTCACTGCACTCCTCTGGACTCCTTCCACACCATCTACCCCTTTCTTAGATGGGCCATCCTGTGCTTTCCTGAACTGCAGTGGAGGACTGGAGAGCAGGTGCTCACCCATGGGACTTTCTGTCTTGGTTGTCCTGTATCCAGTGTTCCTCTCAGGACATCCCGCATCACTTTGCAGAAAAAGTCTCAAATGGTAAGCCCAACTTAAAATGTGAATTAACTTTAACTTGGAATAAGTCAGTGCTGCTGCAGCCTCCATCTCTCTGTCCACATCTCTGTCTTCTGAGCTGAAAACTAATCTGCCAAAAGAAGTCATTTGTCACCTGCATTACTTCTTTGTTATGGTTTACAGGATAGCTATACCAATGTTTTTCCATTGCAAAAGGGAGAAGGATGTGGTAGCAGGACAGCAAGACTCTTCCTTACAACGACTGTTTTGCATTAGATTAAAGTATTTATTGAACTACATTTAGCCTCCTATTATATTTACAACCCATTATTAGCCCCAAGTTTTTCTGTAGAGTGCCTTCCTAAACAAGTTAGTCCCAAATGTGTCTTTTTTTTTCCTTTTTCCTTTTATTTTATTTTATCTTGCTAACTTCAGATTGTTTCTTCAGTTGAGCAAAACAAGTCTGAAGGTAGTTGCATTTCCTAAAGTGCTTCCTACACACCCAGCCTGCTGTTAGCGCAGATTTTTTGTGTGCTCTCTCCTCCAGCATTCAAGCTATTAGTGAAAACCCAGAACAGGCTTATAAAGGAATTTGATAGGTACAGCCTCCAAAGATAGCCAGCAAGTACTGAACACTACACTTTGATCAGGTTTTTTTTGTCCAGTCTTTTCACCATTGTAAGATAATTTTAGCAGCAGTGCATTTCCATAGTAAAGATATGAAATATCTTCTGCTTTCCCTGTCATCTCTACACTGTCAAAGAAGATGAGATATTTTTGACAGGGTATGCTTTTGTACTTCCTTTTGAGATGTTTCCTATCATATTTCCTTCAGGGGCTAATTAAATAATTGTTTAATACTTTTCTACAACATCTTTCTGGGTTCATTATGTATAGTTCTACTTTTTCCTCATTCTGAAGAAAGAAGACTATATTTACTGTTCTCCAGTCTTCTAGTGCTTACTGTCATCTCTGTCTCTCTCCCCTCAAGTCCTCTTAGATAATTAATTACAAATGATTCAGGGATCACTTTTGCTACTTCCTTTAAAACTGTGGATTGAAATCCATCCCATTTACTGCCTTGAATACGCCTCATTGTTCTAAATATTCTGTAACTTGTTCTTTCCTCTGCTGGCTTGAGCTACCCTATTATAAAGTTTGCGTTACATGCATGGTTGCTATTAATCTTTTTGTCCAAAGGCTTGTACCAAAAAGGTGGTAAGTATTTTGACTTTATTAGTATTCATTATTTATTCACATTCCTTCTTAAATAATTGATATATATTTTCCCTCAGCTTACTCCTAATGAAATATAATGTGCTTTCTCTTCATATTGGTTTCTTTGTGTCTTGGTAAGTAGATCTTAAATGATAACTTTTCTGCATTTTTTGCCTACATTATTTTGCTGTTTATTTAGAATCCCCATCATTCACATGTTCATGCTTCTGCTTTTTGTACAGTTCTTTGTTATCAGTTTATTCAAGACCTCTGAGTACTGCTATGGGTTCTTCTGCTTTAGTTATTATCTCCTCTCCATCTCACATCACCAGTGCCTGTGATACTGCCTATTTAGAAGCTACAAGCTCTCTTACCTTCTTTCTGTATTCTCTTGATCTGCCTCATTATTTCTCTGTGTTGTAGCGATGAGTCACTGCGGACTCACATCTCTCTCTCGTGGGCTTTTGCTCAAAAAATTCTATTGCAGAAAGATCTGCAGCTGTATTTGTCCCTCAAAAAGGAGAAAGAGAAGGTAGAGATGTTAGTTTTTCATTAATGCAAATATATACAAACAGAAAACCCACTAGGCTGGTGTAAGGTACTCAGTAAACATTTTCTGTGTGAATGAGTTTTGGTCTTGCTCACTAAATGATATTGTTTTATTGTGATATTGCTCAGGGTATAGTGTTGTATATCTTCTTGTAATTTACTTACGTCATGTAAGCCTTCAGTTACATGGTTGCTTGATTCTCAAATGCTTTTCAAGGCAGTCCTCAGAAATTTCTGATGCACACACATATTCATAGAAGTTATGGACCCATCACTTGCATTCCTGGCATTTTTTAAAAGTAAATTGGAAAGTAGTACTTTTTTTCTCTGAATAATGAAAAGGTTAATGGTTAAGTTTATTTTTAAATAAAATTGTAATGTTTAAGATTTACAACAAATAAAATATATGCCTCTATATCTGCCTGAAGGCAATACTCAAGCTTCCCTAGCACTACGAGAATCGTAATTTAACTGCAAAGTGAACTCTGCCAAAGCATTTGAATTATGTGTTACACTTGATTACTCATAAAAATATCCCTACATTCTTCATTACCCTTACTACATGGACCTATTGTGATGCCACGTTACAGCAACTTCTTGCCTTTTAGAATCCAGTCTCTGAAATGCTGCCATAAAATTGTCTTATCTGTCCCCCATTAACTTCGTTGTTGAATCTCTTTGAAAACTTCCTCTGCATTTCCAGTTGGGTTCAATTTTCTCATATTCCAGTCTCTGACTTTTCCCTGCTTTCATACATTCTCAGTTGCCTTAATCCAGCACCATTTAAATGCTCTTTTCAGTTTTTGATATTTGTATTTTCGTCCTGGAGCTCACTTCTTTGGTAAGCCAACTTCCTCCATCCTCTTTGAAATTTTACTTGCACCAGTGATAACATATTCGTCAAACAAAGAAGTGAAATGACAAAATGTTATAATCTTCTTTCTTGACAAACATGTCTTCCTAGTAAATGAAATATCATGTCAACAGGAATTTTATTTAAATGCTTTATCACATGAGTTTTTAAGATCTCAAATAAATGCAAAGAATAGAAGGTTGCTTCAGTTCTCAACAGAACACAAATGAAGTTTTGCAGTTCCAAGTTTCAAGAGGATCTTCATATAAATTCATTTACTTCTTTTTTCCTATCAAATGAACCAGATGTTTTCCATTACAGCACTTGTGTATCTCCAACTTGCTGGTGCCAGAAGTCCTCTGAGGAAAAGATTTTACTGGAGGAGGCAATGGTAGGCTCCTACGCTACATGGAATGAGTAAATGGCAGGCTTAAAATTCTAGCAAAATGCTGTGATGTCAGGCCAACCACCCAACAACATGGCAAACTAGAGGGACTTGAAAACAAGTACATTATTGATTCTTTTCCTGCCAGAATTTAGGATTTATTAATTTTAGAGACAAAAAAAGCAGTATAAAGTTACTTTTAAGTTTCTACTCTGAAGTGGGAACTCATGTTTTATGGCATTTCCTAGAGTAAAATGGTCAACGGTTCTGGGGAGTAATTTTTGCATTTTCTTTGTTTCAAGACAACGGTAAATGGCTATTAGAGGTGAGCCTATGATGAGGACAAGGAGTTATAGTGAGAATTAAATATTTCTTGTTATTTGTTAATATGTAGCTTTGTTTTAAACTATGTGAGGAAGTTGTATTTGTGAACAATAAAATATTCTCCCTGCAGAAAGTTTCAGTTATATAACTTGCAGTCTGATCCCGGTTGCAGGGAAGTAAATGACAACACTTCCATAGAAGGCAAGAACAGCAGGATACACCTGGTAATTCATACAACAGTCTGAGTACAGACCCAGAGGGGAAAAAAAAAAATGGAGGAAAGCGTTTATTTAATAACTTTTATTCTTTCACACCTGACTCCGGTGCCCTTAGTAAAACCAGGGCAGAGGTTGGCAAAGGTAATGAAACCTACTAAAATATTTCTGGATAGCCCATGCACATTCTCAAGTGCAGAGAGAGTGACGAGTGGTGTCCCTCAGGGGTCCGTACTGGGACCGGTGCTGTTTAATATATTCATCAATGACCTAGACAGCGAGATCGAATGCACCCTCAGCAAGTTTGCGGATGACACCAAACTGAGTGGTGCGGTTGACACACCAGAAGGATGGGATGTCATCCAGAGAGACCTGGGCAGGCTGGAGAGGTGGGCCTGTGTGAACCTCATGAGGTTCAACAAGGCCAAGTGCAAGGTCCTGCACCTGGGTTGGGGTAACCCCCAGTATCAGTACAGGCTGGGGGAAGAAAGGATCGAGAGCAGCCCTGCCGAGAGGGACTTGGGCGTGCTGGTGGATGAAAAGCTGGACATGAGCCGGCAATGTGCGCTGGCGGCCCAGAAGGCCAACCGTACCCTGGGCTGCATCAGGAGAAGCGTGGCCAGCAGGTCGAGGGAGGTGATTCTGCCCCTCTACTCTGCTCTGGTGAGACCTCATCTAGAGTACTGTGTCCAGCTCTGGAGCCCTCAGCACAAGAAGGACATGGAACTGTTGGAGCGGGTCCAGAGGAGGGCTACAAAAATGATCCAAGGGCTGGAGCACCTCTCTTATGAGGACAGGCTGTGAGAGTTGGGCTTGTTCAGCCTGGAGAAGAGAAGGCTGCGGGGAGACCTGATTACGGCCTTTCAGCATCTAAAGGGGGCCTTAGGAAAGATGGGGATAATCTTTTTAGTAGGGCCAGCTGTGACAGGACAAGGGGTAATGGTTTTAAACTGAAGCAGTGTAGGTTTAGACAGGATATAAGGAGGAAATTCTTTACAACGAGGGTGGTGAAACACTGGAACAGGTTGCCCAGAGAGGTGATGGAGGCCCCATCCCTGGGAACATTCAAGGCCAGGTTGGATGGGGCTCTGAGCAACCTGATCTAGTTAGCAGTGTCCCTGCTCACTGCAGGGGGGTTGGACTAGATGACCTCTAGGGGTCCCTTCCAACCCAAAACATTCTATGATTCTATGATTCTAAGTAACTGTGTTAACAGGGTATGTTTCAATTTCTAGAAATAGAAATTTACCCTTTATTTAGCATAGTGCTTATAGAACCTTTAGCACCATTTCAGTTTTCAAAACTGTCCATTCTGGAAATACTTACACAGTTTTGTTGAGTGCAAAACATGTAATCTGCTCTCTCTCTTCAAAGTTCTCAGCCTCTCACCAGAAGGTGCTTAGATGGTTTGTGGTTCAAGTAACTGTAGAAACCATTCTGAGAAAAAAAATCTCAAGCAGGAGGAAATATTTTAACATCAGGTGGCATTTATCTTCAGTATTTGAACTAAAATCTGCTTATGCTTTTTAAAAACATCACTATTATCAATTTTAGGAAGGCTGAAATTTTGCAGTTCTTCCTCATATATGAGCCCACAGCAAAATGTATTTTTATTAGAATTTCCCCCTACCTGCAGATACTGCCTTACTGTGTTGTTTGTTGCGTAAAGTTGTGTTAGTTAATCATTTTCAATACCTGTTTTCTGCCTTTTACCTTGAAATTCAGGTGCATTTACAACCACATTGTTGTTAAGATGTCTGGATAAAGTGCAGGTGTTTTAGTTACACGGACAATGTGGAAACTGAAGCTCTAAGACAAAGTTTCCTGTATGACTTCATATGTACAAGTAGTTTTTGAAAAACATTTTCTTTGCTGCAGATTCTACAACAGGAATATTTGTGAGACCTTTTTGTGCATAACCCACCAGTAAATTTCTGGTAGATTTTGTCTTCAGTGAAGACATAGCAATGAAGCACAAATCCGAGCATTTGCTGTGTCAGAGTGAATCTTTCTACTTTATCCTACATTTTCAAACACCCAAGTCCTGGGATATCACTGAACTACTTCCTTTCTCATTATGGCCTTAGCTTTAAAGCAATGGGATTGTAAAAAATACTTGGAGTTATTTTGAGGGATGTGCAGGATTTGAGCCTTTTAGGGATTTATTTTCTATCATTTTTACACAAATAGGAAGTTAGCGACAAATATTTATTCTTTTTTATTTAAAGAAAAATTGGAAAGCTAGGATTTTCATATAACCAAGGAATTATGGTTAAAGCTCAGCTATCTAATATAATGAGTTTCACTGTAACATCAGAAACATTGCCAAGTACCATTTGACTTTCTTTTCTTTTCCCCTTCATTTTGCTCATTTTCTCTGTCTGCTTCAGAAGTCTTTGATGAGGTCATTAATTTGGAGGGTGAAAAAATTTTTCTAGCTATGGAGACAGTTGAAACAAATCTATTATTGAAGTTTCCAAATTGTATGAAGCATAATTGTGATATCTGAAAGAGGAGGTAAAAGACAGAATCTAAAATGGCACTTTTGGTGATTTGGGTAACTTTAGATACATTTGCACAGTGAGTTACTTGCAGTAAAGCCTATTTTAAATAACTTTTGAAGCTTGATTTTTAGTTTTCACAGCTAAGATGGTAATAAGTTCTGAAGATCATACTTGAAACAGTTTATAGGAGCTGGTATTTGGCAAAACCTGCAAAATTCAAATCAGGTCAAGGTTATACTGGTACATTAGCACCTGGATTGAAGATACAGGCTTACTCTATTGATTTAATGTGGTAACTTCAGAAATTATGTTCTGGATCAAAATTTTATTTTCAAACACACTTAATGCTTCAGAGAATTTAAATCTGGGGATTTAGCCTAAACTTCTTAAGGCCCAGCTGAAAATATAGTTAAAGAGCATTGCTAATTCTAATAAATGAAATTTTCAAGTTTAAATTTTTTCCTTATGCTGACGTGACACCAAATGCAGAGCTTCGCTCTTTCTATCCCTCTAGTCCTTATTGCTGACAGTTTTGTTACAGAAGCATGCTGTTGTTTCACTTGAAAGACATCCTTTTTTCTTTGCCCTCTGTTCAGGGCAAATGTCAAACTTTCAAGATCACATTGAACAGAATAATGATCAGCTGTTCCCAGAAGCATTCTTTTGGTTCAAGGCTAAATGTGTTTTTGTTCAGCATCTACTTTCTTACTAAACACAAACAGGAAATAGATACCTGTTTCATATACGGTGTTTGGTATTTATTTCTCTCAATAACCTTTAAAACTGTTACGTGAAAAAAAAATTATAGTGCCACATAGAAAAAAAAATTTAGGTGACTATGACTGACATTCTGTCCATGACCCAATCTGTTATATTTAAGAATAAAATAATAACATAATCTATTAAAATTGAAATGAGATTAAAAAAACCCCTCCATACAAGCATGAAAGTTGTGCAGAAAGGTGAAAAACATCTTAGGAATTATATGCACTTTGCTTAAACCAGAATGCTTACAATCTTCTGTTGTGTAGATATGCCTCCTTCCTTTCTGTCTCATACAGAGCCCTGTTTTGAAATATGCTTTAGGATGATTGTAACTTTACATACAGAAACAAGTGTGACTTCAGCAGACTTCCCTGCTTGATTTGCTCGTTTGTTATGTCATCCTTCCCAATCATGCTTGTCTCTTCTGATATACTGCCTCTCATGAAAACTGTGAGCTCTGTAAATGTCTCTGTAATGACTAGCTCACTGAAACCCTGGTCCTTGATGGCAGCTACCATAATGCAAATAATAAATAATAATAGCATCTGTACATAGCCACAGCAAAGTCAGTGAAGCAATGCATGTTCCTGGATATACAGGGATTCTACTAACATGTTGCATAAGGGTCAAATCTTTTCCATGTATCACATGGCACTGTGTAAAAGCAGGAACTGGAGCTCAACTTCTGCAATCAGATCTATATTGGAATCTTTACTGAGTTCAGTGAATCTCTGTGAGCATACAGATCCATTCTTCCGTATTTATCAAGTGAAATACTTTTATCCTTTGTAGTTTGTATACTTCAGTGATGCAACATGCACATTAACTTCTCTCTTTTCTATAAATAAATGATTAAGCAACATTGGGAGGCATCTTCTAGATAATGTATTCTGAACTTTTAACAATATATGCTTAACTCCTATTCTTAATTCAATTTTATTTAAATACCATAACCTGAAATCCCTATGCCAGAATAAATATTGAAGAGGGCTGAACGCAATTTCAAGCAATGCCTGTCAACATTACTTTAAAGTTTGATCCTGCAGATTCTGAACTCATAACACCCTCATTAGAATAATTGTAGTGACATTTTCAAGATGCAGTGATTGAAGGATCTGTGGTCTTAACTGTTTCGTATATGTGCTTCATTAAGCTAAAAGTCTAAACTATTAGCATTGAGATACCTCAACAGTAATAATGCTCCATGTATTTTCATTTAGTAGTGCTGTGCCTTAACAAAAGACTTCATTTTGTAGCCACACCTCTGCCAGACATCTTTAACATGTACATTTCTGTAGAAAGTTATGGTATTTAATAGAAACTGCCCTTGCTTTCAAGATACACTAGATTTAAAGTCCTAGAAAGAAGTAATTAAATTTAATAGAAACTGCAACTTCTAAACAAAGTTATATGATATGTGTGTGCTCATGTGCTGCATTCTTAAAAGAAGCACTGAAATAACACCAGGATTAGAAAATAAATTCTTTAATTTCAAAGGTTTTATTGCCAGCAGTGAACTAGAAAAGGAAATATTTTCAATACAAGACGTTTCATATGCACTGGATCCCTACATCAGACACCCTAATTTACATTTTGGAATCACTTTCTGTTCTGATTACTTGCTCTTGCTGAGCAGTGAAAAAAATGTCGGATTAAAAAGTACAATAATAGAGCTATCTTGCCAAACTCATTGCATTCAGACAACTGCAAGGCTTCCTCCCCTCACAGTAATTTGACTGAGACTATATACCCACTGTGTTGAGATTTATGCACTGGGAATGGAGCACAGAATTATTCCAACAACTTGCCAAAATTTCGAAAGCAAAAGCCTTTCAAGTCTAAAGCAGTATCACTGTTGCTTAAATGCCATTTGTAGGCAATAAGCAAACTACTGCTAATGTATTCGGGTTCAGTACTTTCACTCTACAGCAAGTGTGTTAACACATAAAACAACAGTAACTGGTCCTCTGGGAAATTCAGTAGTCCAACACAGCAGAGTAGTTATTTCTGGAAAGCTATTTTTATATATGGAACACTACTGGGCTGTGTAGGCTGCTCTAATATTTTGCTATTAGGTGAACACATTGAAAGATTTTAATTGGCCTGTGATTTCAGCTGTCTTCCCAGTGGAATAGTAGTAACTTTAGGTACTGATTCAGTTCATTGTACCTGTAGAACTGGTGTTAAAGGAAAACTGGTGGCTTGGATATTTGGAAAGAGAATAATAAGAATAGTTTTCCAACACACACAAAAAAAGAAAAACCCCTGAGTACCCTTTAAACAGTGTGTCTTCTGTTAACTTATTTATATATTTCACTTGAGGAATTTTTACAGAGATTTTCCACCATTGTGTATGCTGTCAATGGCCAGGATTGCCTTGACACAAACCCTTGCCTGTTGTGGAATTAAATTGTTCTTTTAGACCACTGGATAGACCTATGTAGTAGCTGTGCCGAGGGATTCCTTTTCTTATGTTGAAATGCTGCTCTTTGGACGGAAGAAGAGGATCTAGTCTTTCCATCCTGGTGCAGGGACTGAGCCAGGCATGTGTGAAACGAATACAGTTAATTTATTACTTCTGTCCCAAAAGTGATTGTGAAAGATGTGTAGGGTTAAACCTGCAACTGATCAAAAACCTGTTGAAAGCCCTCAAATTAAGTCACGCCTGGTTTGACTTGCAAGATTGGCACTTTGTTGTTTTTTGGGCAAGACGCTTTTTCATGTTGAACACAAAGGACAGGCAAGACACTTATGATGCTTGGTTCTTCAACTCAAATGAATAGGGTCTGGGATTGAGGTGGCTGGTGATTCTGACAGTTTTCGGGATGAAAAAAATATCCCACATAGATAAAACACTCCTTTAGATCAGATAACTTTTCTCTGCAGTCATTACATTAGGTGAACTGTTATGATTCAGTGAAATGCTGAAGCTATTTTTCATGTATCATGCCAGGCAGCAGTGCTATTTGCCTCTATTAGGACTCCCCGCACATTGTCTCTATTAGGACTCCCCCCACAGCCTAGGTAGGGCGGCCCTTTATGCACTGTAGCGCTTATTGTACTCAGTTGTGATAGTTAGTTCCCCTTTGCCACCATTTTCTTCTTTTTCTTCACCCCAAATGCAAATTTATCCCATAGTGAAATGTTACTATAAATTGAGATCTGTGCATTTTTTTTCCCAAGACCTAGGCAAATGAAAAAAATGCCACTCTCAAACTCGGCCACCTCTTCTTAGGTGATTTCTGCTGCTTAGATATCTGCAGCTCTTCATAATCCCTCCCTTTAAACTGTGGCCGCTTGTGCTGTGCCTCTTGCTATGGCATGCTCTTGCTGACCTGTACTATTTGATTGCTTCCCTGTGCTTATGCTGTCTCCCTGTCATCTTTCCTTAGCCCTGTTAGATTTATTTCACAAGTTTTTCAGGGCTTTCTGTTTGTGTTTACACTGTGGAAACTGGACTATGTGCATAAAGCTCCCACATCCTTCCAGAATAGGTAGAATAGACACTTGCTAAATTAATGCAGGAATTTTAATCAAGTGATGGATGTTACACGGAGCATGTTAATTCTTAAAAGACTCAGAGGAAGCCAACTGGACACGACTGGCAAAAGTTCTGGGCAAGAGCTCTCAGCTGGACAGAGAGAGTAGCTTCCAAAGCAGTGTTTTAATTATTACTAATAACAGCCAGTGCTCGGTGGTGGAAACATGGCTTTCTTTCTGTAACTTGTTACCACCGTCTACTCATTATCATGACAACTGATCAAGCTGGGATCTTAGAGGCAGTGGTTGAATCAAACTGTAAGCCTTCGTCCTTGGCCAGAGTGCTAGAGGTGACAGGAAAATAGAGATGGCACAGAAACAGAAGCGTTGCTGGTGACAATCTGAGCTCTTTTCCTTCATGTGAATGCCAAGGCTGCTATACACTGTTGTATGGCTTGGAATACAAAAAGAAAGGAAATCATGTCCCTTTGCCTCATAACTGTAAAGCATCCAGGAGACAGATAAGTTCCCAGTAGTGCCCTTGGTTGTGATCTGGTCCCTTTGGATATTACTGGTATGCAGGGTCTTCACAGAGACCTCTGCCCCTGCCCTTTAGCACTTCCTGCCTGTCTTTTTGTGCGTACAGGGCTGGCACTAGGGGTAGAATAACAAAACTTGGAAGGGGAATAGGACAGACTGTCCCTCCAAGAGGCCTCCTGCGTTCAAGTGTATTTTTTGTGTTGCTTAGGGAAATCAGTACATGAAAGATGTATCCATCGAGTATCAGATGAAGAGCCGGCTCCATTTCATCTATTAGCTGCCTAAAGAGTAGTGTCTAGTGTACAGATGATGAAAGATGGGGAGTCCTGATGGTCACTGTTGGAGTCCCTGAGGGATCCCAATGGCCCAGCATGGTGGAGTCCCTGCTGGAGTTGCCCCAGATGATTCATCTACATCTTAAATCTCTGTTTGCGATCGAAACAATCATCTTGGCAAGTGCATGTGTCCTTCAAGTGACTAATGAAAAATGACTAATGACTAGCTAAGCTAGGCAACTAACTTTAATATGGAAAAATCTAGGTTAATCCCTACATTAATATTCTGCAATAGAGGAGTTGTTAAGAGTTATGGTAGCCACTGGGAAATGCCTCTAAATGTATCTGGTTTTGATTTATCCTGTTTCTCTTTTTTTCCAAATTGGCCTTTTCAGCAAGGAGAGAGATAAGCCCAGGACTACCACAGTTACATCTGTTGAAACCTACTCCTTGTCTACCTCTCCTCTGTGACCATTTGGTAAAGGTCAAATCTCCCAGTTTCTATACCACTGGACAGAAACTTCAGAGATTAATTAAAAGGAAAGAAATTAAAATCTATCTGTCCCCATGTCTTTTTTCCTTATTAGCTTTTCTTTGAGAAAAATAGAAGACCTTTGAGAGAAAATCCCATCTACTCAGGGACTGACTGTGTTTTGAATGGGAAACAAAAAAGCCCAAGGTTGCTACTGGGAGCAGACTTGACACATTATGCTTTCTATAAATTGGGAGTGTCCACAGCCTTTCTTCCACCTCATTTGCCCTAAAATTTAGTGGAAATATTAAACATTAGGCTGTGAATTTTCCCAGATGAAGCTGGGATGCTGTCTGAACAAGTGTTACTAAAAATGTCAACTAGCTTTATGCATATAAAACTCAACTTACAGTGCTCTGGGCATGTATTTATGCTATAGTAGTACTGGAGCAACACACAACATTACTGTTTGGTGTCTCAGTGTTTACAAGGGTTCATGCTAAAAATTTTTGTAAATTTTTTGTAGTTAAGAAAAGTCTTTTTTTCAATGGCACATTAATTTCCACCACCACCACCTCCCCACCACCCCTGCCCTGGAAGTTTGTTTTTGCAATAGAAATATGGCAAATATTTTTCATCTATTGATCTACGCTTGTTTAACATCTTGGTTTTTTCCAGTTTGATTATTGAATTTGAAACTATAAACATGTAATTTCAAAAAAATATAGAGATAAAAATACAGTAGTTTAAGCAATAAACAACATTTAAAAAAATTAAAAATAATAATTTAAATGATGTCCTCTGTAAGGGCAAACTTTTTTCATCAATACTCCACAGAATGCAAACCCTTCCTTTCCTGACAAGGTATTATGACTCGACTTTTCGTGAATGTCAGAAATAATTTGAGTTTCATCTCATGTTCTTTTTATTTCTGCATGTATTAATATTCCTGGATTTAATACCTGGTCAACAGAAATTTCAGGCTCTCTTCTGTTTTGATGAGTTAATGCCACCAATAATAAGGCTGCATCCAGCTTTTGTCAATCAGAGCTAAGAGATTTTTTGTCTGGTTGAATTGAAATCTCTTTGCTTATCTCGTATTAATTCCTATTAGTCTCATTATTAAGTCTTCAGTATAATCTAAATATTTAAATTATATGAAAAAATGCATTAAGAACTGAGTAAAGTTTTGGAACTGAGTTGTATGGATGAGAAAATGCTGAACTCTGGGCCAGACTTGTTGTTGTGGGTCTCTGTACAGAAGGAGGTAAAAAAATTAGAAGTGGTAGATCCAAACCAGTGGGGTACCTTTCCCTCTGGCCTCTCTATTGCAGAGAGATCTTACAGCAAATTCTTCTGGCATATGGAGCTCATAAAAATTAATTCTTAGGAGGCTGTGTGTCAAAGTACTGACTAAAATTCTAGACAGCTTAGGTCATATCTATGCACAAAGCCGTACCCTTTCATGTCTGAAACAAGTGAATATTTTGAGTGGCTTGATATAATTCCTCTGTGGAGTGCAAATTCAAATTAGGTCAGATTATGTGGGTTTGGTTGGATTTGTAAACTTACAAGCAAAAATTATAAACTGTATCTGAACTACCGCAAGAGTACCCACCAAGAAGTTTCCATCATGTTTCATAAATTAGATTTCAAACTATTTTAAATTAAATAGATACAACTATTGTTTATAAGAAAACACTTCATTTTTAGCATATGCACTGGACCTCAGCATTCGTGTTGATTGTTTGGAAAAAAATGACTGGACATCAGTTCCTTCATGTATTTTTTAATGTTATTTCTAGTGTTTTCTGACTTAAGTTTTGAAGAAAATTCCACAGAACTAGCCTGAAAATGTTACATTTTTTTCCACAGTTACTCAGATTCACACTGAACAATTCATTAGACCATTCCCAGTACACACAAGCTTTAGGTTTACACAGTATGATATTAAGAATATAGAATATAGAAAAAACCTCAAGCTTTATTTAGTTCTATAGATCATGTGATATTGAAGGGGGAGAACTAAGTAAATACGGATTGCAGTTGCAATACATTTTAAAGAATTTGTCAAAATTTACTTTTAGTTTCTTTAGGATAAAAAAAAGTACCTGGGTTTTTTTTAGCTGCCTTTATTTTTGGCTGCATATTGCTGCAGAGAGCCCTGAGACAGGATTAGGAAGAGAGAGTGGTGACCTTACAGGACAGCTCAGGGAGGCAGCTCTGGCCATGACAGGTGCTCTGGGAGAAGGTACACTGTGTTGAGCGCCCGCTGACCTTACACAGGCGGATAACACCAGAGGGACGAACAGGCTGATCCCAGAGTCTTGTGTCCACGTTAGAAGCCTGAAACTGGAAAATATTTTAAGTGACGTCTGGCATTTTGTTAACTTTTGTTTTATGAGGAGGTAGGAATTTTGCCCTGAGAAAAAAAGAATCTGGTCAATGTCCCAGTGTTCTTCTATTCTTGGAAATGACCTAGAAGTTACCATGACATCCTGATTTATTAACCTTATCCCCCAGAATCCAGCCCACCTCTAACAGATTAAAGAGATGGGATTTTCTCTTACTGAAGCTCTTTTAGTCTGATCTTGTAAGGATGTATTTTTCAAGGAGTAACGAAGTTATCTGTTTAATGTGTCTTTCAATCAATACCTCCGAGGGCAAGAGTCTCTAAGGCATCCTTTTTCATAAAAATGAGCTGTAGGGTCTGCCTTTAAGCGCTCAAGTGTTCTCTGTGGGCTTCAGCTGGATCTCGAGAGAGATGTACATTTGCCTTTGTATGGTGGAGTCAAAGCCAATCAAATTTCTGGTTTTCCAGAACTTTATAGTTATACTGTGTATCCTTATCAGCACCTTTGCTATGCCACACTTTACATTCTGTTAGAAATAAGTTATATGATTGCATTCCTGGATTTATTGCTCCTGAATTTCTTCATAATGTTCTAGTTAGAGATATCAGCCTATGTGAAAGGTATGTTCTGGTTCCTTATAGAAGTATATATTTGAAACAAGAACTTCCCCAGAATTTTCTAGACAAAGCAACAATGGTAGCAAACAGACAAGAAGACACTTCATCAGTGTCTTATTTCTTAGGGGTTTTTTTCTGTAATAGTAGAAGATTTTTTATGTCTGTAAGAAGTTTTCTTTGGTTGTAGATACATGAAAAAAAGAGGGAATAATGGTGGTATAAAACTGGAGCAGATTATATGACAGGTGCTTTTAAAGAAGCAGGAGTTGCAAAACAAAAACAGATGTTTGGAATAATGGCACATGCACTTCTTAGTCATAAATGGGTAAATTTGTCATAGTTCAGATGGGGCTAAATGGCATTCAGGGGATTGCCTGAGATGCTGGCATTTTAGAAATATTGGCAATACACCACAGGTTTCCTCATTGCTGTGTCCATGAACAAATGTGTAGATTGCCCTTGCTGCACAATGAATACACACATAAATAACATGTTATTTAAAATCTGTGGAATTTATGACTTCCATGGATTATTTTCATAGAAGAACAATAATTTTTTTTCAGTATTTTCAAAACTGTTAATAAAATAGGCTTTTGATCTAAATCAATTGGATTAATTTATGAAAAAAGTTTGGGGATTTGAAGATCTTTTTTGTTATTACTACGTGCAAAACAAAATTTGTTTTGAAATGTACATAAAGCTAAGAATAAACTATCATATCAAGCTAGCCCTCAGAATCATCATTTTTTATTTGCAGAACTTTGATAGGTTATCAAAACCAGAGAAATATTAGAATGACAAGAAGTATGTTCTAAGAAGTCTAAATAGTTCCCAAGATCTGCACCATACCTGTCTGGTTAACTTTCATCTTGCTTGCCTGCATTAAGGAAAAGTGTAGTGAAAGATCAAATAATGGGGTTGTTGGAAATGAATTTTTTAGATATAGAATGATATTTTTATAAATGCCTCACAGATAATTTTTTTTTATCATTTATTTTTGCAAATTTTCTGGCACAAATTTTAGTATGAAAGAGTATTACCAGCTGAGTGGGCAGTGAGTGACTAAGCATGACATGGCAATAGAAAAAGAATAGATTTGTTGATTTTCACTTCAGAGTCTGTGAGTCTTTGGGAGACCGAATTACCTTGAAATTCTGTGCAAAAGCATCCAAAAAATGTGATCTGATGGTCAGGAGGATTAACTCTGTTGTACAAAGACCTGTACTTCTCTCAGACATGCCTGGAGGTCCGCAAACTGGAAAAGATTGAGAAGCATCCTTAGCTCTACAATGGAAACCACCCCGTGTTGTGCTGTTTGATGTTGTTTTGACCTCACTCTTTTTTTTGGAAACATTTATAAAAGTAACTAATATCACAACGGGGTTTAGCTTTGAAGGAGAGTTTAGCTTAGGCTAGGAAAATAAGAGCCCACAGTGGTGGGGAAGGGAATTATTTGTGCTGTTTATTTCAGGTAGAAGAGACCGTAAGGCACACAATTGAGGAGGTGGGGTTTTGCTGTGTGCTCATTTGTCATTTCATGTGGGCTAGCTTTACTCTCTTAAATATTTATTACTTAATCCAAAAAAGTAATAATAGTAATGCTGTAACATTTCTCTGGTTGTGTTCCCTCTGCAGGGTAATTACTTGTGATGAGTGCTTGAGGGCACACTGGTCCCAGCTTGAATCTCTTTGGCTGGAGAGAAAATGATCAAGATGGTTCTTACCTGTCTGAGTTCCAGTCCCAGAGCTATTGTGGAAATATTTCATTGTCAGAAATACTGTAATAGAATTTCAAATCTCAGACCCTTTAATTACAAGATTAACAGCATCCAGGCTAGCAAAAATAACTGAAAGGTCATTCCCAGTTGTTTGTATGCTCACTCATTTATTCACTTAGCTAACTAACTAGAGCCAGATACAGCACTTCCAATAAAGCTAAAAGTTGTAATTTTCTTTCTCTGTGGTTATAGTCCCTTTGAAAATATACAGTGTAGTCTGGGAGTGTTTCAACTACCTCAAATACTTACATACAAAATGGTCTGTAGAAATACAAAGTCTATATATCAAAAGTGAGGGCACTACTTCATATCAAGTATATTTTCCAAGAGGTCAAAGCGGGACACAGAGGAGGAAAATGAAGGAATTCTGAGCATCTCCAACATGCGACTGGTGAGTCCCCTTTTGGCCTCTTGTCTGACAAGGTCTGCTGGAGCCCTTTCATGTTCATTGATGCTTCCTTTTGAGCCCTCAGGCATGACTACGATTAACGGCTGAAAACAAGAAATGGAAACTCTTTGTATGAAGTAGTATCCTCCAGAGCTAAAGACAGGAAGTGCTACCAGTAGTCTCTTTCATTTCTGCTCACAATGATCTGAATGATGAATATGCTGAATTGGCCGTGCATTGCCTGGACAACACACTAGCCTTTTTTCACACTTTATATCTCTAAGCTATCCAGCTATGTGGGGATAAGTTAACATTCTGCTCCCACTGAGGGTACTAATATACTTTTCACATACCCTTGGCATCATATGTAGATGTGGTCATGTTTCAGTGACTGAGTGTTCCAATGCCACTAATGAGCTGGCTTATCCTTGTTTTAGGGCAACCTGGCCACCATTACTCAGGTGCAAGCCCAGAACAACTTACACAAATGCACCTGTGTTGTGGTTTAACTCGGCAGGCAGCTGAACACCACACAGCCACTCACTCACTCCCCTCCTCCCCAGTGGGATGGGGCAGAGAATTGGGAATAAAAGGTAAAGTCCGTGGGTTGAGATAAAGACAGTTTAATAAAACAGCAGAGGATAATAATAATAATAATAATGACAATACTACTACTACCACTAATAATAACAATAATAATAATAATAGAATATACAAAACAAGTGATGCACAATGCAATTGCTCATCACCTGCCCTGCTGATCGATGCCCAGTCCATCCCCAAGCAGTGATCACTACCTCCTGGCCAACTCCCCCCCAGTTTCTATACTGAGCATGATGTCATATGGTATGGAATACCCCTTTGGCCAGTTTGGGTCAGCTGTCCTGGCTCTGGCGCTTCCCAGCTTATTGGGCACCTGGCAGAGCATGGGAAACTGAGAAGTCCTTGACTGGTGTAAGCACTGCTTAGCAGCAACTAAACCATCAGTGTGTTATCAACATTCCCCTCATCCTAAATCCAAAACACAGCACTGTATCAGCTACTAGGAATAAAATTAATTCTGTCCCAGCTGAAACCAGAACAACCTGTTAAAGTTCTTCATCCCAATTCATTTTTTCCTCATGGCGGTCTGTATGTGAGATAATTGGGATCTTGTATAGTAGGGGCGGAATCCCATCTGTCTGAGCCATCTATAATTGCTTGCTGTATGGCAGTTTCAGAGAAGTAGCATATCTGAATTAAAAGCTTTTCTTCCACAACTTAATGCAGTGGTAGGAAAATAAACAATAAATGTGCTCTGTATCATTATCTTGAATAATAGGTTAAAAATTTCAACACTGAAAAATATCTTCACAGATAATTTTCACCATGTTAAAATATTAACAGGGTTGCAGCTATTTATTGTTGTGTGCTTTTAAAGCGTATATCTCACCAGGGCATAAGAATACCTGAATCGCTTTTCAGTGAACATAGTTAAAAGTATCCAAAATGTGCCAAGCAGAGTATAGTGGCACTACTCTGAAGAGCAGCAACATCTTACAGCTGTAAAAGCACAACAGATAGGATCAGGTGGATCAATATAACATTTTAATAATGAACCTTGGTCACATTCAGTCCTGAATTCATATTGCAACCATGATCATATGCAGGTATAGGCATTATGAAGGTTCTTGAATGTGCTGTGGAAAATGATTACCCTTACCAGAGGTGGTTAGGGCAGGTAAGTCTAGCACTGTCTGTCTGATTAGTCCTTAAGTCGATCATCTCATGCACTCAGTGTTGAAGAATTCAGTCCTTCTAAGGAGGTCCCAACATTGCATGCAATAAGGGTCACTCAGGTATGTGGGATGCCTGAGTTCAGGGTCTTCTTAGGACTGTGAACCTGACTGAGTTATGGGTTTTTATATCTGATGGGGAAACTGGGGATGCAAGAAACTGAGTGAGGGTTTCCTTTTGGCACCTGGCAGGTTCTGAGGCTTTATATCTTCCATGGATGCTAACTGCATGCAGGTCTGCTTCACAGTACAATGTAAAATGTCTGCTGGGGTCTTGTATGGTAGCAGGTGTGATACACTGCACAACTAATCTTGGCAAACATCTCAGGGCTGAGTACTTGTTATTTTGTTGAGGTCGTAGGTAAGGTTTTGTGCTGTTCTGTGAAGGAGATTAAGGTGTTGTGTGTAGTGTGTTTCATTATCAGCTGAAGGCAGAAGAAAATTCCTTCTGGAGACTCAGAAGGTGTTGCTGTGTGGAAACATGCTGTGTGAACAACAGGCTGTGACTAACCCATTAACTTGACATTTTCCTGCTTTTTAGGGTTAGATATTTATGAGAAATTGCATATTTTTGTTAAAAGCATAGCTACTTCATTCCTAAGCAATTTCAAAACTAATAGGTGTATACTATCCTATTGGTTGGACTTTTATATTTCTGGGCAATGGGACAGTTTTGTTCTGATTCGATGATCCATTGTCACCATTTTTGTTTTACCATTTTTGTTCCAAAGGCTTCTAGAAACATTATAAACAAACAAGCTGAACACAAGCTGAAGCAAGGAAGCATAACATACACTAGGCGATGGCAGAAGGAAAATGGAGGGTAATGACAATAAAAGCAAGCAGTTGTTTAAGCTGGCTGTTTGCACAATGTGGTGTTTTGAACCATCTGGAAATTTGTTTTAATAAATAAATAACATCTGTTTCTCTTCACTGCTGCACAAACTAACCTTTAGTTGTTGTCTGATTTCTCCAAGGTACTCACCAGAAATGAATTTAGAAGGTGGAGGTGAAAGAGTAATAGACATACAGACTGATTCCTGGAGAACATCCTTGATGACATTCAGATACAAGGGCAAATGCGCACAAACTGCTTCTGAAGGGACATAGTCATGTGCTGATCAACATCATTTGATAAAGTTATTTAAAATGCAGCAATCTCCCTTGCCTACTGGGTGTGAATGAAGAAACATCCCAGTGCTCTTAGCATAAGGAGCTGGTCTGTGACGAAGAGGCATCTATTTTGTTATCAGTTCTGCTACTAAGATCTACAAACTCATAGCTTTGAAGCTTGTTTTTCAGGCACTGGGTTGTTGGTAGCATGAAAATAGATTGGCTGGAATTTTAAATGAGAATTCAAAGTTATTGCTAACTGCAGAAAAGCTGCTGCAATGACCTTCTTCTTCTTCTGCTTCATGGAGCTCCTTTAGCTGCATTGTGGCCTTGGTCACTGTCCCACCAGATGGCATAGCCTGAAGCTGTTTTTCCAACAAGGCTGTCTCATGACTGGGCCTGAAGCATCAAGGCTTCCTTCTTGATGCCTTCATGAAGATGATGCTTGCCAAAACAGTTTGACAGAAAGTTTATTATTGACAGGCCATATATCATCAGCTCTACCACAGATTACTGCAGGATGAAATTGCATGTGTTACATATTGTCATTTGAGAAGAACACTTGACAGTGGAAAGCAACATGAATTTTAAAACAGTGTATCTAACACATTCTATAAGATTCACAAGAAAAGTTCAAATTGTTTTTAAGGGTATTATTTATAATATATTTGGATATTTGATGACAGATTAGTAAAGCTTTCTATTCTGAAATGGAAAATAAATTGATGTTAATGTTTTGGGTCAAATTTTGTATGCAAAATCCTAACCCATCACTCTGGAGAATTAAATCCATATTCACCTCCTTGCCTTCATGTACGAATATAACAATTACATAATTCTCCTTTGTATAACTAGCACATTTAATACACCTTAAATATGCATTCTCATGCCAACAGGTCCTTCAGCAAAGGCAGCCTGCACATTTTAAAAATCAAAAGCAATTTGATTAAATGACCTGTAACCTAACATGGTTCACACCACTAGAAATCACTAAGTCTGTTCTTCAGACAGCTCACAGAGCCAAAGTTAAAGTTCATTTCAAGAAAATGTGCTTTGAGGAGTGTGCTTTTGTATGATTCATAATAGGAGAGCAATGTGAATATGTTCGACACCATGTATGTGTATTTATAATTGTCATCTTGTTAAGAAATGCTTTTTCTTGTTTTGTCTATGTGTCGTGGTTTAACCCATCTGGCAACTGAGCACCATGCAGCCGCTTGCTCACTCCCCCCCTCCCTCAGTGGGATGGGGGAGAGAATTGGGAAAAAAAAAAAAGACCCGTGAGCTGAGATAGAGACAGTTTAATAAGAGAAAATAATAATTGTAGTAATAATGAGAATGGTAAGAGAATATACAGAATATACAAAATGAATGATGCACAATGCAATTGCTCACTACCCACCGACTGATGCCCAGCCCGTCCCCAGCAGCGATCACTCCCCAAGCCGTGATCAGTCCCCGAGCAGCGATCACTCTCCCCACAACCGACTGACCAACTCCCCCCAGGCATGATGTTATATGGTATGGAATAGCTCTTTGGTCAGTTTGGGTTAGCTGTCCTAGCTGTTCTCCCTCCCAGCTTGTTATGCACCTGGCTGAGCAGGAGAAGCTCAAAAAGTCCTTGAGTAGTCTGAGCACTACTTGGCAACAACTAAAAACATCAGCGTGTTATCAACATTCTTGTAGTACTAAATCCAAAACACAGCACTATGCTAGCTTCTGTGAAGAAAATTAACTCTATCCCAGCTGAAACCAGGACACTATGTTTAAGCTGTTTTCCCAAATGAAGACTCATGCTAGATAGGGTAAAATGAGACATTCTTTCAAGGCTTTCCAAAAACATCCTCAAGTCACAGCACTTCAGCTTAGAAGACACAGACTTTTACACATATGCGAGAGTAGAGACAAAGGGAGAAAGAAAGAACAACTTAATATCACCTCCAATGCCTCTTTCAAATGAAATTACCTAACTGTACATGAAAAGCATGAAAATGTAGTTACAGATGTTTCTACAACATTCTGCTGTTTCAATGTCATATTTGGCATTTCTTCTTAGATGAGGACATAAGGACAGCGGTCAAATGGGCTCGTGAGGCATTGACACTGCTGGCCCACCTGCTCGCAGCAGTGGGAAGGCATTAGCTGTAACTATAGTCACAGTTTCTGTACTAGCAGCTCAACAGTTCCACTTCAACCATGGGTGGAGCCATAAGGGTGTCAGTGGTCTGTGCCTGTGTTGCGTTGCAAGAACTGAATTGTCGTTTCCCTGTGTAACAGGTGGTTCTCAGGGCTATCGGGATTTCAGTGGGTATTCTCAGCTGCTATTTCACCTCATTGTGTGTATTTTCCATGACGCGTGTTTGCATTAATAGAGACATTTTTCAAGTATTTTGTTTTCGCTTAAGTAACTGGCTGTTGTTTGCATTAAAAAAAATGTAAGTTACTTCACTGATTCAGCCACTTTGCTAAGGTGCCACTGTTCACCTTGTCTTTGTACCATCAGACTGAAATTTCTCTAAGTTCTGAGCCTTAAGTTAACTACTTTTATTGTGGAAGGATCTGCCTGATTTTATTTTGCTGTCATTTGCAGGGCTGAAAATCAGGAGAAGCTGTTTTACCAATGAACTGTTCTGAGACTTCAGCTCCAACTGAAGGAAAATGTTTCAGCTGGTGTTCATTGCTTCTTGTCCTATTGCTGTGTACCTCTAAATAGAGTCTGGCTCTGTCTTCTCTGTGTGCTTCAATCAGACAGTTGTGGAGAGTGGCTATCCTGAATGTTTCTATGATGTGTGCATTCACATATGTCTACTATGCACAGACTCAAGGGATACTGACAATTTATAATCTTTAGATTTTTTCTTAAGAAGCACAGTTTTCTTGCACTTCATTCCTACTACTGCTAATGGTTTCAAAGTCACGGGTGAAATCTCAGTGGTGAAGAAATTACAAGTTTGTCAAGGATGTTGTCACAAATTTGTTGAACTTCTGCAGCCTTTGGCCCTCATTGACAATGGCAGATACTTTGGTTTTCTCTCGAGTACAGTTCTGCTGAATTGGTCTCAGTGCTCTTGCTTTCTCAAAGGAGTTCCTTCAGACAGGAAGAAAAGCAGCTTGTGAGGATGCCTTCCTGTAGTCGATGTCTTTCATTGTAGTATTTTATTTTTCATAGCGGCTTGATGGGTTCATTAAAATACTGAATGGCTTTGTTGGCACTGCTATTCCTGTAATCATGATTGCTGGACTTCTCCTAGTTTCTTTAGAGAAACTCCATTTTTGTTAAATTTTGTCTAAATCTTGTAGGTGTATATGATTATTCCAGATGCAGAAATGTTTAACTTCTTTATAACTATCATCGTACTTGGATCATGCTCCAGGAATACATCTTTTCTCTGACTAACATGACTTGTGTGCTCTATAGTGTTCATGTTTTACTGTGATTTGGCCTTTGTTTGATCGGTTTTAGGCTCTGTATTTTTGGGAAGGGAGCTATTAGATTTTTATCACTATTTCCTTTGGTGTTACCAGGCAAGTTTGGATTTACAGAAGACTTGTAGGGGATTATAGCTTCCCACCTCAGTCGTATCCAGTAAAGAGACTGCATTGTTGTGTTGGTTGTTCTGTCTCATGGGCTGGTAAGCATCAACCCTCTCACCAATAGCCCTGGTGGATCTGCAGCTTGTCATTGGCGATGACCTTGATTCCTTTCTGTATTTTCCTTTCAGGGCTGCTAAGGACTCCACTAGCATTTGGACTGCTATGACATTTAACACATGTAAAGACTTTCTCTACCCACATTTGTTTATCCACCTGCTTTAGAGAATCATAGTCATATGATGCTGGAAAAATAAAGGCAAGAGATTTATAGCCCATTTAATTTTGTATTTTACAACTGTGCAGATGGATGCCCTCCATATCCTTCCAGTTGACATCATAGTATGGGATTGAGTTTTACTCTGTTTTCTCTCTCTATGACACTGTTAATTTGTACTTTGGGTGCTGATTTTTAAATTTGATGTGTGCTTTTTTTTTTCCCCCCACTGGGAAGAATATTATCTGAGTTTTATCGCATCCACGTCCTTATTCTGTATTGCAGCCAGAAGGAAAGTGTCATTCTTGCTAACCTCCTCTCCTTGTAGGTATTTTCTAACCCTCTGCATTGCTTATTCTTAACTTTCTTATTTTCCTACATGACACATTTTGTAAAGTATACTGTCCATTTAAGAATACCTGAGGTAAAGGTGTAGCTTGGAGAAATATAAGGGATAGCTTGGAGAAATATTGTAAGAAGTCCCTGAAGAAGAAGGAGATGGTCTAGTGAAATAATTGCTGTTAGATATAAGGAAACTACTGCAGATGTAGGAAGCCATTACACAGCGACAACTTTGTAGGGAAATCAAAGCAAAGTGTCTATTTCTTCCAGGTGACATATGTCACTGTTCTGCATAACAACATGTCCTTGGGAAGGGAGACTTCAGATGGCTTGCAAGTGACTGAAAAGGAAACTGCTGCTGACTTTGCTAAGCCCCAGATAATCAGCATAGTTCCTGAGTGCAAAAGCATAGAAGTCAGATAGCAGTTGCTGTAGAAATTATGGGGAAATAATTCCTGCTTTGAGAGTCCAGAGCTAGAGGGAGGAAAGCTTTTTGGCCTGTTGAATGAAGGAATAATACATCTCAGCTACTGCAGTTTTTCCTCTGAAGGGAAGGCACTGATATCCTGGTCTAAGGAGAGGAAATGTGTAAAATGGAGGGCCAGGGTAGGAGAGGTCCTCACTGGCAAAAGGGTAGACATCATGGGTTTGTGATGGCTTCCTGCCCATTTGTCCTCTTTGATGTGACGGTGGGGAAAAGCCATGCAGATGTGTGGGCAGTGCAAGAGCGCCTGTGGGCAGAGAGAGTGCAGCCATGTGGTAGAAAAAGGTGACATTGAATCGCAGTGTTACATTCATTTGTCTTCATCCTTCCCCCCAATAACTCAAGCCAAAGCTAGCCAAAATTATTGAGTCAGAAATCACTTAAAACAGGCAAACCCTATTTAATAGCCTATGTCAATTTATTGAGATAACCTCCCATTTCCCTGGTATGAGTTTCAATAAAAACAGAGTTAAGAACTGTTACAAGTTATAGAATTGATGTTCTGCACACAAAATCATTCAGGTACTTCTCATTTAGCTTTAATCACTTTTAATTCATGAGACTTGTCTTCATTTTTATGTTATTTTTTTAAGCACAAGGAAAATCTGAACATCGGATTACTTAGCTGAAAAATACAGCTAGAGTCAACTGTAGTACTAGGAATAAAGACCTGATTTCATTCTCCCTGTGCATTTTCTTATGGGTTTTCAAATATTTCTGTTAGCAGAATTTAATCTCAGTTCACTTACCAGCATGAGAAATATATTAAAAATATCATAAAGTGGGCAGAGAGTAAAGAATTTTTTCCATCTGATAATTCAGTGTGATTATCAAACAAGACATAGTGCAGAAAAAGGAGAAAATAAATAAATCTGCCATGATCATTATACTTCTTTTGGCACAAGTTTTCAGGTCAGATAAACTGAATGAAAAACATTTCACTGTGCCTAAGATGGATGGATCTAGGTTTAAGATGAGCTACAAACCAGGTTGAAAATTAGTTCCCCTAAATCTGCAAATGTCTTCAAGAGGGCCAGTGTTTCCTATATGGGTTTTAATGTTCTTTTTGCCTTTGTCTTTTTTTTTTTTTTTTTAATATATATAGCTTTGAACAAGCCACTTTACCCAGATGGGAAAATTTTTGTGAAATTGGGGTAATAATACTTACTGTCTTCACAATATTATGGTGATGTTCAATTAATGAATATTTGCAAATCACATCACTATACTTATCCTCTCCATCCCTCTGTGTACCTTGATTTCTAGGTGAATTGCAGCTACTATATACCATATTTATTACCATAAATATGGTAAATTGTGCCATAAAATTACAGCCATCTTATTGACTTTAAGAATTGGTGTAATAGGATAGAAAACAGTCCCATTATTCATAAACAGTTATTGCTACAAATAACAGCGGCATTCACCTTATATTCAGCTCTTCAATTCTCAGCAGAAGTGATGTTATGGCCAGAAGTCTTTCAGAAATCAGTCAGTTTTGAAAGATACCAGAAGTTATCAAAACTGTTGAGTTAAAGAATTTGGGGATGATCTTTTCATGCAAAGCCTACATCTGAATCCCTGGAGACTGATACAGATTCACAGAGTTTAGCTTCGCAGTGTTAAAGGACCATTAGACTGTGTAATCTCAGGCCATTAAGTATCAGACTGTAACACCGCATTGAGACCCATAGTTTCACTAAAACTTTTCTTTCAGCATGGCATCTAGTCCTGACTTGAAAATCTGAATATGATGAGAATCTAATATTTTCCTCCATAGCCTGTTCCAGTAGCTATTCGCTCTTACTGTTAAGAATGTGTGCTTAATTTCTAATTTGAATTGCCTGGCTTCTGCTTCCAGCCAGTTGGTTCCTGTTATGCATTTGTCTGTTAGATTAGAGACTCCTTTAGTACTCAGTATTTTTTTGTTCATTAAAACACTTATACACCTTAATCTAGTCACGTCTCATTCTTCTTTTTTGATCAGACAAACAGATCAATCTCAAAGACAGGCATTTTCTCCAGTCCTTAAAATTTTTTTGTGTTTCCCTTCAGCTCACAGTCAACTTTTAAAATATCCTTCTTTAAAATGTGTACACTGGATCTGGGGGTGTGGAGGTCTACGATGGAGAAAGAAGTGTCTCTGGGGGTGCAGTTTCAGACAGACTAAAGATCAGTTTCTGCTTTGACTTATCTGCTACATAATTATCCTCCATTCATTACAAAGAAGCTTAGAGAAGCAGGTGAGCTGGCCCCAGGACTGAGGTTAGTCTTTGCGATTACTTCCCTCCACTCCTCCACCGCTGGCCTTGCTTTACTTCTTTTTGCCATGGCATGTCCCTAGGCACTCAGCTCCTTAGCCTCCAAAGCCCTTTGTAGACACCAAGTTTAAGATACAGTCTAAAACTTTAGAGATACCAGGTAGTCTTGCTAATTCAGAACTGTCAGCTTGGAGGTGAAGAGGGAAAGAAATGAAGGGAAGACACTTACCCTGTCTTTACAGGTTAATGATTTGCAGCAGTTTTTTCTTATTTTTTGGGGAAAAAATTTTAAAGGAAATAAATTAATTACGTTGACATTGCTGAGTGACTGATGAGTCTTAACAAGGGTGGGCCTAAGCCTGCAGTGATTACTTGAATGAACATTCCCACTGGGCAAATGCCTTCCTCATTTATATTAAGGCAACCCTTTGATTTAAGTGGAATTCTGGTGATATATATGAGTTGTCTGAGATTTGGTCCATTGATTTTTAGTGAGGGTAACAACTACCTGAACAGATTCTAAATTAAGTTTTGAAGCTACACATTTTTATTAAGCTGGTAAGTCCCTTTAATAAATCCTGCCAAGGTGTCTACTGAGTTGCAGAGAAAGGGGATTTCCAAACATGAAGAAGTGCAAGCTATGTGGTCCCTAAACACGCCATTTCAAGCTTCTAACTGATGTGTACATTCTTTTAGCCCTTTGTATAGACATAAAATTCTTGGGATAAGGGCTAAACATACGTAGGACAATAGCTAAATATAACTAACTGTAGGCTGTATCCTTTTGATTTGTTTTATACAAAATAAAAAGGTTAGAAAATGTAAATTGCCTGCTAAATGTTAGATTAACCCCAATTATGTGAACATGTATTAATTTTCCCACAACAAAGAAACAGAAGAATAAACACTTCTTATATATTATCATGACTGATTGGTGAAAAAAAAATCTAAACCATCTGTAAAGTGTATGAACTAAATCTGACAAAGGACTAGTTCACTCTAATAGAGCCTGAACCAAAAGCACTGAACTAGGAGCATGTCAGAGTTAACCAGAGGGGAATACTGCAGAAAGATGCATAACTGTGTTGGACCCTTCCCTGAAGCCAAGGTATTTGCCTGCAGTCATGAGCCAGGTGTCTCCCACCACATGGGAGCTACAGCCACAGAAGCAGCAAGTGGCTGTACATAGCCCACACACTCTTGAATGGACCAGGGTTCAGCTCTCCTTTAAAATACTCTTGGTGCTGCCTGGCTTGTTAAAGCACTCACTCCAGGCTGTGTTCTTGGCTCCCAGAGCTGCTTAAGTATTTTGTATAAGCAAGTCATTCACTAAAATGGGTAAAAAGGTCAGAGAAGCAGGAACAGAAACATACTCCCCAAACACCCGAGTACCCCTTCTCTTCTCCCTGCCATGAATGAGATTACTGGTGCTGTAATATTCAGCTGCACTCACTTCAGTGCATTTACACCAATGCAGATGTCCTACCTCTAGCATTATTAATCAATAAAATTACTGAGATATTTTGTAAAATGAAAGTGTAGAGGGGAATCATAACTTATCTACATGGGGAAGAAACAGGATGGGGTTGTGCTGCCCATTTGCTAGAGGTTGTATGACAGTCCCTAATTAATGGAGTGGATTTTAGTAGCTCTCTGCCTTATGAAGACGTGATTTTGGAAGCAGAGTGGGCTAGCATTTGGGCCCCTGGTGTGGGAGGACAGCCTGCAGATGGCAGGTGCCGGCACGCAGCATGGTTGGTCCACTGTGATGACCCAAAGATAAAGCTGGGCACAAGCAATTACACCCTCCGCACACTGAAAATAAACAGGTATGTAATTACAGAGCTGGTGCTCCAGACAACTGAGTGGTCTTTTTTTTTGCTGGGTGATGAATGTAAAATCTATATTAATTTAGAAAATTAGCTTCTGTTTATTTTTGTAATAACTGCAATATTTTCATATGTTCTTAGCCCTGAAGTCTCTGTTTTATCCCATGAAAGGTTTAATGGTATAAAATAACTTGCTGGAGCACAATGAGTTTGTTTTCCCTTTCACACTCCAAGTTTTTGCAGTACATAGTTGAAAATCAACAGAAGGACACTGCAATTTGCTAAAATCAATATAATTAGAGCAAAAAATTGACGTACTGAAAAGACCACAATCCAGAGAACTGCTGGGCATGACTGAAATGCTTAATGAGCTGCTGACTCTAGTGCCCTGGGTCTGGCGTGCTGTGGGACCTGGGTGCCTCTGATGGAAACCTTGCTGCCAGCCTGGCTCCCCAAAACATTTCTAAGCACCATTTCATGTCAGCAGCTGTATTAGGATGAATCTGTATCTTGCCCATTGCCATTTCAGGGAGCTATTCATGCTGAGAAACTTGACACCAAAATGTCAGCCTTGTACCTAATTTCTTCACACTATTAACATTTAGTGCTGCTGCTAAGGTGAGTGTGCAGCCCTGTACTAAATGCCTCCATAAAAAGAGAATTTGTCCTTTTAACACTTTAATTCTGTTAAGAGTTGTGTGTTAAAAGTGTTTTGACTTTATGTTGTTATTGACTATTTACAGTCTTATAAGCAGGCTTCAGGCTTTGTCTTTTCAGAATTAAACTATGCAGCCAGGACTGGAGCCTCATGCATTAAGTTTATTACCTTTGCTTTTTTCATTTTCTCTCGCCTGACCCAGATCTGCCACAAAGCAGGGAATTAGGAAATGAGCCAGTCAAGGATGGCGTGATTCAGACCTCTGCTTTTTCTCTGACCTATCCCATGAGCCTCAACAAGGTGGATCCCGTGATGGATGTATCCCTGCCCCTCTGCACCAGCTCAGTTCACTTCCCCGTGCTGAGCTTGTGGCAGGACAGGAGCGGTGGTGTGAGACTGCGGTCGTGTAAGCATGTCTTTCACTGCGACTTCTGCATGGGACACTTCAAAAACAAGTCCAACCTTTCCTACAGCACAGGGCATGGACTGCTCTGCCCCTCTGTATCTTCAGCCATGGTGTCTCTCAGTGGGGAAAAGAGACTGGGACACTGCCTCGCAACAATGTGAGCTACAGGGACCCTGCAGGAGACCAGGGGCTGGGGTGAACCTTTGAGTATGTCTCACACTTCTGCATGAGAGCTGATAGGTCTATAGCTTGGGAAATGTGCTAATACCCACTTTTATTATTAAAATTAAGCAAATGCAGAGAAATTTTTTGCTTGTACTGTGGTGCTCTGGATGCAGTTTTGTCTTTGCTGTTTGCCTTCTCAGATTATAAAGTCTTAGTACTAACAGAAGATTTCTGTGTAGCAAAACCAAAAAAAAAGAACCTCAATTTTTACCATTCCTGTGATGGTAACCAGGGTCAGTCACAGCCCAGGCAAGACCTTGGTGACAAGGCAGGTCTGAGGTCAAGTCAGCAGGTCAGGATGGGGGCCAGGCACAGGCATACCTCCAACATGGCTCAGGCCAGGACTGAGGGCAACAGCTACAACTTAAACACATGAACAAAGCAGGGAGAGGCCCTGATGGGGATTCTCACAGCTCTCTTGCACAGATTTTTTCCCAGCAGCCTGATCCCCGTTTAGATGGCTGTGCCACCAGCACAGGCAGCTGACCCCTGGGCGGGGGGCAGAGGTAGCAGAGCCCAGGGGTGCATGCAGGGCCCAGCCTCAACTGTTCTGCAGGACAGGAAGGCCACATCTTCAGTAGGACATCATTAAATGGAGAATGCATGCTCTTCTTCAAGAGGATCACGATGTACCTGGGGCTCAGCATCAATCAGGATTTCAGCTATTATATACCACTACCTTGTCATGGTATGGTTTGCGGGGTAAACCTGAGATGGTGACAAGATTACCATCTGTCTTCTAAAAATAATAAAAAAAAAAACAACCCACAACTGAAAAAGAGGTAGCCTGCATCAAAGAAATGTTTTGCAGAAAGACATAACATATTTCTATTCCACTCTGGAGAGGTTTCTGAGTATTATTATCATATTGTGATGCTATACTACAATTAATCACCCCTTTTAGTGATGCTGTAATAAACTCAGAGGTTTAGATTTTCAGCTTGTGTAAATCAATATGGGTCCATTGATTTCAGTGGAACTGTGCCAGGTGAATATCTGGCCCCAGACATCAAGCAGAGCTTGTACAGAGATGTTTAATAAAGCAAGAGACTTGTGTTTTCAGAGTAGATAAATGAGCTCACAGGTGATTCTGCAGTCTCTTGTGGCACCTCTCCACCAATAAGTTTTATTTTAATCACTCTCATAAAGTTCCCTTAACTGCAACAATAATGCTAAGTGCCTGACACAAAGCAAAGGAAATCAGATTTCTGGATAACTACTGGAATAAAATGTTGCTCTTGGGTTGTTGTTGGGTGGTTTTTGGTAGGATTTTTATTCTATTATTTCCTTCCTTTTAGTAGCATGGAAAGTGCTAGTGCTTAAAACCCCAGCTTCTTCAGTCCTTACACAGATGGACCTACGTCTGCTTGCTGTGAGTAAGGTCTGTAATATAAAGTGTCATTGATATAGTTTTATCTAGGACTGTGCCATAAAACAGAAGTCTTAAGAACAACTGCCCAGTTTATCATGTCAGTAATCCTGCTCCATGTTTACCTAGTAAGAACAGATGCAACCCTGCAAATAAATATGAAGGAACCAAGGAAGTACTCAAACACAAAGTTGTTCAAATGGAGTTTGGGATAGTGCAGGACACTAGTGCTTATGGGACTGTGTGTGAGGAAGTCTCATTTAAATCTCTTCCAATGGTACTAAAATTATACATTTAGTAGCACAAATACAGTATTACTCAAAAACATAAACATTGAATAAAAATGTCTTCTCTCTTTGAGATATCAAATCTGTTTAGTTAGAATCATAGAATCATAGAATCATAGAATGTTTTGGGCTGGAAGGGACCCCTAGAGGTCATCTAGTCCAACCCCCCTGCAGTGAGCAGGGACACTGCTAACTAGATCAGGTTGCTCAGAGCCCCATCCAACCCGGCCTTGAATGTTTCCAGGGATGGGGCCTCCACCACCTCTCTGGGCAACCTGTTCCAGTGTTTCACCACCCTCATTGTAAAGAATTTCCTCCTTATATCCAGTCTAAACCTACCCTGTTTTAGTTTAAAACCATTACCCCTTGTCCTCTCACAGCTGGCCCTACTAAAAAGATTTTCCCCATCTTTCCTATAGGCTCCCTTTAGGTACTGAAAGGCCATAATCAGGTCTCCCCGCAGCCTCCTCTTCTCCAGGCTGAACAATCCCAACTCTCTCAGCCTGTCCTCATAAGAGAGGTGCTCCAGCCCTCGGATCATTTCTGTGGCCCTCCTCTGGACCCGCTCCAACAGTTCCATGTCCTTCTTGTGCTGAGGGCTCCAGAGCTGGACACAGTGCTCCAGGTGAGGTCTCACCAGAGCAGAGTAGAGGGGCAGAATCACCTCCCTTGACCTGCTGGCCACGCTTCTCCTGATGCAGCCCAGGGTACGGTTGGCCTTCTGTCCAGCTTTAGTTATCAGAGGATCAACAGGGACTGTGCATGGTCAACAGTTCTGAAAATCAGATAAGCCTCTGTTTATTTGACCAGATATGTATATCCATGCCAAATCTGAGGCATTCACATTTGACAAATTTGATCTCTGTCTTCAGTCAAAATCGCTTCTTGCTTACACATCTCTGCATGTGATTAAAAATCTCAGAGTCCTTTTTACTTTAATTGGTTGATTTAACGTTTATACTAATTCCCTTCCATTTGTTAGTCCATGCAAATTCTACTCAGACTAACTTTAGAGAAGTTGGTAAATAATGCAAGTGGAAGCAGCTTTATTGACTTCCTAAGGGGTTTTGGCATAAGTGTAAATACAGCCTGAAGAAAACCATGGAGGTAAGCTCCATAGGCAGCATTAACGTATCTTAGAGGAGCACCATCATTTCTGTATGTAATATAATGTACTTAATGTAAGTAGAAGTGCATAGAAAAATTCTAGAAGTTTGAGGTCCATCCAGAAACAGGAAGGTCTGACTTTCATACTTAGAAGAGGAAGCTCATTGGCAATACCAGGATTAGTAACATTTTTTGCTGAACACCTTCTACTTGAATGCGTGGCATTTAGCAACAAGCAAGAATTAACTTGGTTACCAGTTGTGAACAATTTGTGGCATTTGGCTTGATTCACAAAAGCAAAGATCAATCCAGGATTCAAGGTATAATTGGGGTTTGATGCAGTGCCATCCTCTCCGTCATCCTACGAGGATCAGTTGTATAACCTCAAGGTCTCCATCTGGGTGGACTAGCATAAGCAGTCAGAAACTGATGAATAGGACAAACTTAGCAGAACCAAAGATGTTTTATTAAATTGCAGAAAGAAATATGCAGGCTGGATATCATTAAAACTAATGAAACACTGGAATAGACTGCCTACAGACACTAGCATTTCTTTCACTGTAAGTCTTAGAAGGACTGGGGCAAGTATAGCTGACCCTTATATAAGAAAGGTCAATGATAGGATGGCAACTTCACATGGTTTCAAACTTTTGCCTTACCCTTGTATGCGCAGCTGTGTGACTGATCTCTGTGTCTGAGCATATCAGCTGCAGCTGTTGAAAGGGAAAGGTTGCTAGCTTGTACAGCAGTGTGCTGCTGGGGTGGCTCCCGGCTTCTCCTGAGCACAAACTGACCAACAGTTAGCTCAACAACAGTAAAGCCTTTCCAACAGAGATAGCTGACAGCTCCTGCTCTTCACAGTGTCATTAGTTACCCACCTGTAGGCAATAACTGAAGCACTAACAATTAACATTTCTAGGAATTAAGAACTGCTCTGGGTTTACCTGACCCTCAATGAATAGATAATCTTAAAATAGTCCCCATGGGGCCAAAAAGGTAATATGTCTTGCTTTGAATTGCTGTACAGCAGGAGCACTGTCTTGCTTATAGTTCATCACCATCTTGTGATGTGCTGCTTCATTCATCTTAGAAATTGCACTGGTGAACTTTTAATATGAATTGGCTTCTATTGATGCATCTCTTGTCATTCCAGAAGTAGCATCCACATTCCCATAAACAAACTCATCAAAATCTGCTTGAGCTTGTTTTGGATGCCCTCTGATACAGACATTATTCCTGCTTTCTCACTTTTCTTATTTACTATCACTCATCTTCAGAACAAGGGATAATCTCCTCTAGTTTAGCAAATTGCTTGAGAATCCAGAGTCAATTCTCAGTGGCTTATCTGAATGGTATAGCTCTTCTGCATTCCCAGAAAAGCATGACACCAGCATACCTTCTTGAAAGCTGCCACTAACCTCCTCAACCTGCTGCAATCTATTGCAAAGCCTGAATTTACCACTTTAATTCAAGAGAAAATGACTGTGTTCCCATATGATAATTCCAGAAATTTACAGGAGTGTGTTTTCACTCTGTAATTCATAATATACCCCCAAAATTAAGCCCAACCAGTGCCTCTTCCAGACAATTATGCAATGATAAATTCCCATGCTAGTATGACCTTGTCGGTTTTTATTTACCCCTCACCTGGCATCCAGTGGGATTATTTTTCATGTGGGTAAAGGAATTTATTTTCATTGTGCCACTTGCTTTCAGGCCCAGAGAACAGGCTGTGTCCCAAAGAGAAAACATAGCTGCAGTCTTCTGGTCTATGTTTGAATCACAAAATGAGTTGAGTGCAGCTTCCATCATGCCAGGAGAACTCTCTCTGTTCTGCCTCACCCTGCTTTATAACAACACTATTAAAAGTTCAGTGCCTTTCCTTTACCATATTATTGTCAAAATTCCCTTTCTGGACTGCTGTTCTCCTCAGGCCTTGTGACTAGTAAAACCATAAATCTCAAGGCTGTTCATAGGCATTTTCCCTTTCCTAAGCTTGTTGCCTCAAGCCACTCACTGTGGTCTCACTATTTCTATTCCCTTCCCTCCCTGGCAATGCATTGACTCAGCTGTCAATGCTAAGGTTGTAGGAATCAGTGATCATCTTTTTGGTGGGCAAACACGGCAATGAGTTTCTGAAATGATGATGAAATCTGTTGAAGAGCAGCACAGAAACATCTCCCTGCCTGTGGTCACTACTCCTAGGTCCACATTCAGTTTCCTTTTTGTTTTTCTGAGGCCAAAAAAAGTAACTTTTACCTTATGCTTATTTCTATTACTGGCCTCTTTTGGCTGACTCATCAGCCCCATCCTGTAGTCTGTCAGTGTGACACGACCCATTCATAGACATGATTATGGCCTCAAGTTGCGCCAGGGCAGGTTTAGGTTAGACATTAGCAAAAACTTCTTCACTAAAAGGGTTGTCAAACATTGGAACGGGCTGCCCACGGAAGTGGTCAAGTCCCCATCCCTGGAGGCATTTAAAAGATGGGTAGACGAGGTGCTTAGGGACATGGTTTACTGGCGGAATGGTAGTGTTAGGTTAATGGTTAGACTTGATGATCTTTTTCTAACATAAACAATGATATGGTTATATATGATTATATGTGAAGGGGGTGCCATATTTCAGCACTAACGCTTATGACAATTGCCCTTTCTTAGGAGCTCCTGTAGATATGCATATATACCAAGGGGCTTTTTGGCAGACTTGTCAGAAGTTCAAAACCAGCCAGTGATATTTTTATAGCTATAAGATGGCTGCTGATGGTACTGTGTGAAATACTCCATAACTGTAACACCTTTACAGATGTTAACATTAGCCCTCACATGTTACTGGACCTCCCGTTTGTATGTGCTATCTAGTGCAGGAGGAATCTTCTGTGTGCTCCCAAGGAGTGGCTCCCATGTGGGACCTTGAATCCAAGATTTCTCCCCTACATCATGACCTTTACTTGGTTCATTTGCTGCAGCTACATTTACTTTGATGAAAAACTGGACTTTTGTGTAGGCTGACAGCATTCTACAGGTTTCAGGAAGTCAAAATGGTACAAAGTGACTCAGATCCCTTTTTAGTTGTAGCTAAAAGAATCCAGTCTGCTGTAGTATCCAATTCTCTCTTTTGTCACACATATTGAAAATCCAGAAGGCAGCTTCTGAATCTACTTCAGAACCAAAAGCAGCTTCTGGCACCATCCCTGAGCTTTCTACTGTGTATTTTCTCCAAACACTATAATGGGTTGGTTGTTTTTTAAACTAGAATAACCAGCAGAGAGTGAAAACTACAGATTATGCTTATTTAACAACTGATTCAGCTGAAAGCTCTAAACATTTGACTGAATGCATCTCCTTTTTCTTAGTACCAGAATAGTTTTCTGCTGTGGAAGGAGAAGAATGCTTCATTAACTTTAGAAATTATTCATAGTATACTGCACTAAAGATCTGAATGGCGCCCGCAAGCGCTGGACAGGGGAAGTGCTTTGTTATCTGAAATGAGTGAACCAGATACAGTCATATGGGTAAACCTAAAATAAATTATTCAAAGCATTGAAATAACTCCCTTTCTGTTATGTGTCTTCCTTGCTCTTAATTTTTAAAGGAAAGCTTCTGTCCTTAGTAACATTAACACTTGTTGGGGAAGCCTTGTATTAAACCAACAGCTGCCCCTTTCAGGTGAAACACCTAATTGTGTTCCTCTCACACAATCAGGTTACAAACTTGGCTAAAAACATAGTATGTGAAGCCAAGCCCAAGTGAAAATGTGCTTGTTCAGGAAAACTGCATGTTGCCAAAACAGTCCTGTACTCATTTAAAGTTTCTTTTGTCTGGTGAAAATAAGTTGAGTCTTTAAAAGTTATAATCATCCCAGAAGAACTTTTCTATTAGCTCTAAACTCAAGGCCAGGTGGATAGTAAAGTTGATGGGATAGGTATGGTTGGTTACATCAATAAGAGTTTATCTGTGAATGTGGGCTTACAAACTGCACCACCAGGACTTGCAAGTTTTCTCAGCAAAATGTGCCCCATGTTTTGCTACATAGATTGCCATTTTATATTTCTTAGATTTCTGATATTCAGAACACATTTTGAGGGAAGACATATTACTTTGTACAGTGATACTGTACTGAGGTATCACCTTCCACATTATAGTGAACCAGTGTTAGATTCACTGGTCTCACCAAGAATATAAATTTTTTCAGGCAGCTAAAAGCTTCAAATCTTATTCTGTTCCTGGCTTCAACGACTCTCTGGCTGGCCTTTACAAATTTTGTATTGATAGAAATTGCCTCTTGCCTGTCAGCTATTTATGGGATAGCTTTATCAGAGACTGACTCTAGCAAACTCCATGGATAACAGCGAATTTAAAAGAGAACGAAGATTCCATTACAAACTCTCCTTCTATTGATTTCACTAAAAATAATTTTCTGCTGTAACTAAGGAACTTAGACTTTTTATGTGGGCCTAAGTAGCTGGCTCTACTTATCTGCTGATAATGGTGTTACTTTCGTACAGTAAGCTGTACCATAATTTATAAACTGTACATAGCTCAACTAGCTGAATTCAAGGACCAAGAGGATGCAGAAAAAATAGAGGATCAGAACCAGGTAAAAGTGCAGTGATGTGATTCTCCTTTACACATATTCCTTTGGAGATAATTTCTGGAAGGCAGAGGAGTAGATGATAGCACGGTTCAGTTACAGCTAAGGCACTAGGACTAGAACTGCTAAAACGTTATGCCAAATGAAGTATACAGGGGTATATATACTTCTACAGAGATGTACGCACAGTGTGAACTAAATGCATATTTTGTAATTTTCACCAAGAAACCCAAACAAATAAACAAACAAATAACAGGAAATGTCTCAGACAAAAAGGCTTTTCTCTTTTTTTTTTTTTTTGTAACAATCAGAACATCTTAGGTAAAGGCTGCCCACCAGGTTTGCATCAACCTGCCCATGAATGTTGATCAGTTTTTATAGTTCAGCTGACTCCATTCTTTTTCTGAGTAAAGGTGAAGTCTCTGAAGACTGAGAAAGCAAATTCAGCAGGAAAAATACTTTGATACTGTAGTTATGTCTATTCTAAAATGACAGGTTTTGTTGGCATGAAGTTATTCAAGATACTGCCCTAAATGGCAGAGGAGATTTTTCATTCTTCTGAAATGTAACGTGAAGGAGAATTATGTGACACAAGGGCATTCAAAAGCCTCCAAACTCTTTGTGGGTAGGGCTGGAAAAAACATGGACTTATAGTACAACAAGTAATATTTCTGAGCTCACAGGGGGAGAACTGATAAAGCAAAGAAGGTGTTTTGGGACACTAGCAAGGACAGTTTTTCTCGTGCAGAAAATGTACTTCCTAAAATTAACTTGTGTAATTTCAAAAGACACTATGCAACTCTGCACGTACTAGAAGAATGAAAAAACTATGAGTACACATTCTCAAATTTAATATTCTCATTGGTCTTCTACCTTTCTCAGGTTGCCTTACAGAGAAATGACACCTCATGATATAGTGCTCTCATGTGCTTATGTATTTTGTGGCAAAAATGTTAAGGTTACTTCTTAGCCTATTGGTCCAGTCCCATTTACCTTGGTACAAAATCCAAATAAATATAATACGCCTTAAAATCCCAGTTAGGGACTGGAAATAGCTTGTCCAAATGGCAAAGGACCCATACAAGCCCTGGCTTTGAGGTGTAAAGGCACTGAGCGACATACAGGCTGTACATAGCTGTGGAGCTCCTGGGGGGACCTGGTACCTGTTGGCCTCTGAGCACTAATGTGGATTATTCTCTGTCACTACCTGCTCTACTGCGGTGATGGCTGATCCCTTTAAACATCCCAAAGCTGAAAGGCATCTCAAATCACTTAGAGTCATGACAATTTCCACTTCTTCTGAGCTATGTGTTCTGGGCTAAAATCAGTACTGGATCTTTTGCTGAAATGTTACCTTAATAATTTTAACAACTCAAGTTCCTGCTGTAGTGATTTTTTAGTGTCTACGGAACATCAGGGGTTCAAGTTACCAGGGTCGTACTCTTTTTTTTGCATCTTGAAGATTCTTCTTTCTTTGGTATTTATTTTCTTAATTCCTCGCTGGCTATTGATGAGTTTTTCTTTGTAATACAGGAGGTAGAAAAATAGTGTCCTAATACTTTTAAAACTCAAGGAAAAAAACCCAAACAGCATTATCCAATGTACTGAAGAAAGTCTTCTTTGAAGGCAGAACTGCTTAAATGAAAAGACTTCCATTATTTTGAAAGTAAGTGGATATTAAGCATGATTAGATGCTAGAAAAGGCTTCCTTTAGTATCCAAGATGGCTATACAATTATTGACTTCGAAGTAGTAATTTAGTTAAAAATAAATGCAAGCCATGTAACTCCTCTGCCACCTGGCATGTGCTCCCAGAGTTGAGCTTTCAGTAATTTATCAAAATGTTATCAATATAATGTTTTCTCAAATCCATGTTCTGAGACAAATTAACATGGGAATTGTGAATTTAAAAATATTTACATTGTAAACTATTCCCTTTTAAGAGCAGCACATCCTATACAATTATTTGTTTCTGAATTACCCTCTTTTGGCACTCTCTTAAGTCAGGCATTTTCTCAAATAATTTAACCTAAACTGACAAGTCCAAATGTATGAATTTCCTAAGCATATTACCAGCTGGGAGCAGCTAGTAGTTATAATTACTTGTAAGCTAATATTGTACACAGAACAATTATGTTTGGAGTGTTATATAACCTTGGACTGGTCTGCAATAAGCTTGCAAATTTGGGAAGCAATGAATGACCTCTGAACATGGCTAAGACGAAAAATAACAAAGAAATCTCCTGATATGCTGTAATACACCCTAGTTTGCAGCTAACATCTATTATTTTCTGTTTTAAATGTTAGCAGTTACAGTATATCTACTTTGTCTTCTATGTATGTCAGCATAAAATCAATAAAACTCATAAATAGCAATTAAAATGCAATAACAATCCCACTCAAGGTTGTTTTTTTTTTAAGCAATGTGAGCAGCTAAGATGATGATCATTATCACCTCTATCATTTTTTCCCCGTAGTAGGGTAGATTTGCATATTTGTGCCACAAATATTTCACTGACTAATACAAGCCTCCCCTTTGCCATATCCGTAACGATGGGGGTGCACACCTGGTCCAGAATGATGCATTTATTCAGCTCAGCAGAGATGTTTTAAGCTAGCACACTTGGCTTTGCATTTGCAATAGACAACCCCTTGTATACCCAGACAGGCACCAGGTGTCAGAGACACAGCCTTTGCTGCTGTCTCATGACATGACTGAGGTGACTCTAACACCAGTGTCATCCAAATATAAAGATGGGTCTGGGCCAGAGTTCTCAAGCTGTGATAAGCATCCCACTAGTAATACGCAAGTTACTCCAAAGATATGCATAAATCCTGTTTGAGCAGCCAAACATCTCCTTCTGTGCATGTACCCAACCTAGCACAGTGCCAGGAGCTTTTGCTGCTGATACTGTCATTAATGCTCTTACCTAAGCAAACTGCATTTAGAAAGTGCTATGCAGGATGTTCTTCCCTGTTGATAATTATAGTCCGATAAATATCACACTACAATCAAGTGTTTCAGAAAGACTGTTTCAGTAAAAGGGAGTTCTGACTCTACTCAGATTATAATGTGAGTTTACGTTCTTTCTTCAGTGTTTCAAGCCAGGAAAGAAGGATCATGAATCTGCAGTGCAATAAATGAGAGGAAGATCTGTCCTGTAAACCAAATATGAAATTATTGATGAAAATGGAAGATATTTTTCCTGTATTTGAAATTATTTATGAATATTTAATTGCATTATCAGGTACTGACATTTTCTGTACTTCTTGGTATTAAAACAGTAAAAAAAAAAGGAGTTATACAGCAAAAATAAACACAGAAGTCTTGCTATGACATTCAACATGGTAGCAGAACTGACTGACTGCTAACGTGGTACTTCAGCTAATGGTTTGCTATGAATAATGTATTTGTCAAAACTGGTCTAGTCCTGTTCACAAATTGCTGGACTACGATTTTTTTTTGGTTTTGTTACTCACATTGTTGGAACAAAATTTTGTATCGAAAGCTTTGACATGAACAATTTTGAGCTATCTAAGACCTGCATATTCCATTGTTGGCCTGAATATTTGGAATTCCCTATTTGACTGGCCTTTGAACAGACAAATAAATTATATGGTATCTTTTTGTCCCTTAATTGAGCTCTGAAAAATGCATAAATATTCTTTGCTTGTTCTTTAAAATAATCTGGTTTTATCCAGTATGTGGGAAGACAGTAGGGTAGAAATATATTTAGGAACAGAGAGTTACAGTTCAAAGGAATCTAAGGACATTTAAACCCCATCTTTTTTTCCATTTTCTTTTCCATTTAAAATTGTTTCCTGGCTAAGGAAACAATAAAGTAATAAGCCAGATTTATTAGCTATCTTGAATACTTTATGTTCAATTTTCTCTTCACTCAAAAAAGTGAAGCAATTAAAGATTTTTGAACCTGTATGGCTTCAACATTTTCTGGTTTAAGTGTCTAAGATGCATGACTTTGGCCAGGGGTTTTTTGAGGTGTGGCAAGCTAAATTCATAGATCTCCCTATCCTTCAGCCCCAAAGACTTCACAATGACAGGGGGATGAGGTAGTCCAGGGACTTCTGTATAGGAGAATGTTAGTTTTCTGCAAAAGACTTGGAAAAGTTGTGTCTGTCTTCTCACTCATCAGTCTCTCTTGGTAATAGCATGCTTCCAAAACTGTATATAAACCAAAGGATTTTTTCAAGAAGCACATACCATCAGATTTAATGGTCTTTGGCATGTATCATAATGTATTTCCTCTACATATTTTATCCCAGATGAAAAGGATGTCTGTGTTTAATATTGTCTATCAGATCAGATCAGATGACTACAGCTATTACTGCTGTTAAATCCAGGTATTGCAAACAGAGATTGTGGGGCTGGAACTGCTACTGAGGCACATAGGAGTTTTACATGAATGACTGATAGGTTTATATGGCCTGTTTCTTTGCTATGTCAATGGCCAGATTTAGTGATAACTAAAATACCTTAAAGGTCTATGATCTTTGCTGTTGCTTGATCATGTCTCATACTTTACTCATCCTAAGTGGTCATTTGGAGGTTTCCTTGTGATTTGTATTGATCACCAGATTTCTCCCTTCCTTGTAACAAAGTTAATTTAGAGAAGGCACTATGTCCTGCTGTAAATGTTTAGAAACCGCAAACCAGAAAAAATGCTTGTTATTAGCTGCAACATTACTTTTTTTTCCAAAGCTGAGCATAATGCCTAGTAAAATAAGCCTGGATGCCCACTTTACTGTGGCTAAAGTTATTTTCCTTTTTATCCAGAGGATAACATCTTCCAAAAGACGATGCCAAAAGTAATACATTCTGAAGCACGCACTGTTTTTCCTCAATGTGCAATATCAGCCTTATTACATCTTATTATATGGTCATGTGGACATAACCAAAAAAATAAGAAATTAAAGTTCAGGATTTGTAAATAACCTTAATAAAATGCCCCACACAACTTCTGTTTTAATGCTCTGTGTGCCAGAAATCCAGGAAGCCAGAAATACTCCGGGATATAGAGGAGCCTGTGACAATAATGGACATATGTGACTGGCAGAATCTGTGCCTTGACAACTGTCGTGTCCAAATTCAGTTCTAAAAGATAGTAAGTGAGCTATTTGCTGACTTTTATGATCCATTTTGATAGTCCTATTTTTAGTGTGGGTTTCCCATTTCCAGTATCGGTGTCTTTAATTTGTATTTCATATTTACTGGGCAAATGGCAAGATCTGAAAAAAGTACTTGGGCAACTAGAGCGCAACTTTGGTGGAATTTAGGAATGCGAGTCCAAAAATTATATCCACAAAACCCCCTATATCTATCCAGATAAGTGCCTGAGCGTGTGAGAGTTAAAGATTAGACGGTGAGGTACCCCAGGGCTTCAAGTTCTGCAGTGACAAAGCCACCTTGCCTCAACAGTGTCCCATCTTCTATTTAATATTCTGGCTTGTTCAGCATTCACAAAGTAGGAATTTCAGTGCCTGGGGACTAAGAATGCTCAGAAAAAACCTTACAAACACTCACCATATCAAATTCAGCAGTAAATATGCAGTGTGGCTGTTAGTCATTTAAAAGCACAGTTAAGGAAGGTGGTGCTGCCCACTGACAGAAAGGAGAACTGTAAGTGAGGGTGGAGAAGGTCAATCTTTTACTATTTAATTTATTTTCTCTTTGTGCAAGAAATTAAAGAGCTTCATTCACTGACCTCTTGAGCATTACGGAATTCAAGATGTGCTTTCTACCCCCTTAAAAACATCTTTTTCTGCCAAGTTAAAGACTATGCTGAGAAAGACACTTTCTCCAGCCTTCCTGTTGTAGCTGTAACACGATATAGCAAAGAGTGCAAGGTTCATAGGTACTGAAAAGGAGCAAGTGAGCAGGAAGTTATCTCCAAATCAGTGCTTACTTAAAATCTGTATGTTTACTGGAAGGGGGAAATCATGGGGTTGTGTTTCAGCACTGCTGGAAGATAGTGTCAAGGAATATTTCAAAGCCAGATGAATAGCTTTAGAAGTGGAAACCAGAACCCAGGACTCTCACCCTCATAAAATTATAATCTTGGCTGTGCATTCCCTCATGATCTGATAAACATGTGGACTTACTGCTGGACTCATGTTTAGGGCAATAACACAGACAGGGAGAAAAAAGATGTGGTTTGGAATGGTTTCATATGTAGGAGGACTTACATACAATGTAATTACATACCATGTGTCTCAGTTCCTGGCAAATAATCTACCACTGTTTAAGTATTGTTAGGTAAATCCTGTATAGGCAGGGAAATCATTTTACAAAGGTATGAATCATCCAACTGACAGTGTACAGTCTTAAATCCAACAAGTGTCCATATGAGGACAGTCTGAAAGAACTGGGTTTGTTCAGCTTAAAGAAAAGGAGGCTTAGAAGGGATCTCATCACCACGTACCAGTACATTAGGGGTAGCTATAAGGAAGATGGAGACTCCCTTTTTACAAGGAGTCACATGGAGAGGACAAGGGGGAATGGACACAAGTTGCTCTTGGGAAGATTCCGACTGGACACAAGAGGGAATTTTTTCACAATGAGAAAAGTCAACCATTAGAATAATCTCCCCAGGGGAGTGGTTGACTCCACCACATTGGACACTTTTAAGACTCAGCTGGACAGGGTGCTGGACCATCTTGTCTAGACTGTGCTCTTATCTAGAAAGGTTGGACCAGATGATCCTTGAGGTCCCTTCCAACCTAGGATTCTACAATTCTATGATTCTGTGAAGTGTTTCTGGTCACGGCATCCCAGAGCTAGAAACAGCTCTGGTAGGCAGCATTTCAGATGCACCCATTCCAGAACCTGAAACTATCCCACTCAGTAGTATATAGATGCTGTGAAAACTTGCCTGTACCACCTGATCTACTTTATGGAGATTTTAGGTGTTTAATTCAGATTTATGAAATATACGCCTAGAGGTAATGCCAAAAATTAGTGCTATTCTGAAGTGGTTCTTCCCATGCTTAAGACTCTTAGAGGTTCTGCATGTTGCTAACTCTTTCAATCTCTTTTCTACTTTGCCTAGGGAAAAGATATATAAATGTCATTTTTGTTGGTATGACTCCACCTGATACAGATATTGAAAGAGAAAACTGTCATAATCTGAAGTTGTGACATGAAGATTATTGAAGTTCTATAAAAAAAAAATACTGAGTTTCATAAATTATACTCCAGTGAAGATGAAGAAGATTTCTTCATCTTCAGAAAGTATACAGCAAAACCAGTCCTGCAATTGCAGAACAGAATACCACATTTCTCTTCAGGATAAGCATTCAGGGTAAAACCTGAGGTTTTGATTCAGATTTTAGCGATGTGAATGACATAAAGCTATGGCCCCCTTTCACACATCATGGAATCATAAACACTGGGGCTAGAAGTGACTTCAAGAACTTATCTTGTCCATCAGCCTGTCCCAAGGCCAGATAAAATATCTTTCCCTCTTTTCCATAAGATTTGTGTAATATATTCTTAATTATCTTTGATGGTGGAGATTCCACAACCTCCTTATTCAGTACCTCCAACATCCAAGTACCAAAGAATTCTGAAATTTCCTCTGGCTTGCTTGTTGCACTGAGAATGAACTCAAACTTCAACTTACCAGCAGACCTCACCAAAATGTAAGTGTCCATGGTGCAGACAAGAGCTTGGCTGAGGGGCTTATAGAAAGAGAGATGTGAATCCCATCACAATCAATAGCTCTTTAAACCCCAAGTAGTTCTACTGATATCAGTGAGGATATCCATGGAACGTATTGTTCCCCAATATGAAAAAGAGGACCAGAATCTGTCCCTTTGATAAAATTGATAGGGAAGAAGATTCTTTTGGAGTTATGTTTAGATATGGCTCTGAATAAGCCATATCTCATTCTGTGTGACATTGTTAATGGCAACTGAGGTATGGGCCAAAATAATAAAAATGTTCTTTATATTATGGTAATTGCATTCTGATACAGACACAAGGGTCTAATTTCCTGTAGTAGTGGTAATATAGTACCTCTACTACAAAATAAACGTGTATTTCATGTTGGCATTTCTTGTATAAATGGATGAAAAATCCCAGTTCAGTTTTTGATGTAGTTTTGCAGTCAACCACTTGCTCTGCATAATTGGGGTGACAGATGCACTTTATTGTAGCAGCAAAACCACTTTGTAGCACATTGTGTAAAATGGTACAATGGGCCTGGATCTTGGCCAACATCAATAATGGAATAATAAACTTATACAACTAGCAGGGAATTGAAAGTTTTTTAAATGAGAAATCCACTTCTCGTGGCTGTTCTGAGATTATTCTGTTCAACAGTTTCTGTTAGGACACAAGAGTTTTAGAAAAGATTCTCAAAAATTGTTATTTTAGAGAGGTAAGGATGTACACAGGAAAACAATGTTTTGAAAGAGTCCACAGGGTAAAACCCACCAAGTCATGCGCTGCTGCCAGAGAAAGCACTGGATTGGAAAGCACCACTCATAGGATCAAGTCTTTTTGTACAACCCTGTAAACGAAGCAACCCTGTAGAAAATTGTTCTGCAGCCCTATTGAAAGTCAGACAGGAAAACGTGACCTGGTCTACACTGCAGAGTTTTCCTGCACTAATGCTTTCCTCATCTAACTTGCTCACTCACCTGATCAGCAGAGATTTGTCTGCACAGCTTTCTTGATTCATTGTTGCCAGCCTGAATGGGACAAATCTAGGAAAAAAACAACATTCCTCACTGGAGTTCTGTGAAAAATGTCAGTGCATGTCAAACTATTAAGACAGGTTGGTATTGATGTGATTTCTCTTTCTGACAGTTGATCAAATGCTCACCTATCAAAAATCACTGCCTCTCATAGCTGCTCCTTTGAAGAGAACCTGCAATGTAATGCTCTTGAAATGTGATTTTCTTTGAGATAATTAGATTTTTGGGGGTTTTTTTTTACTCAGTGAGTAAGTAGACAGAAGACACTTGTTGAAAATAAAGTAGGCTGATGAATATAGTACAGATGAGGTGACTGAAATCATAACTGCAGAGGCAATGTCCAATCAGAATAATATTTTCTTACTGAGAAAATTTGAATGCACTAGAGAAGAGCACAACATCATTCTAGCACAGGTTGCTGGCCTTCCTATTTCTTTAATAGCTTGTGAACACCATCAATTCTTAGACATAAACATGGATAGTAAGAGAGTGATAAGAGAATGCAAGTCTTGAACACATTTCGTATCATTAACAACCACTCTTCCATTTATCTCTTAGGTCAAACTGTACTTTTTTCCAAAGAAATTAATATCTGATTTGACACTTAACTCAAAAACTATCAAAAACACTTGAAAAACAACTATTGACTTAACTTTGACTTTAAAGAGTGTCTGGGTCCCATTCTAGGCAACTGAAAATATCTGTCTGGAACATGGAAGAAAGAGAAGTTATAGATTTTTTTAAAAGTGACCAAAAGATGTAAATTGCCCTATTCTATGTAAGTTATAATATTATTTTAGAAAGTTTCATTTGTAGCTTTTTCCACCTTAGGGAGCCATATCAAACTAGGGAACCATGTAACAAAATGTAGAATGTAATAGTGACTCAATATACAGACACATTTAAGATCTGATGGATAGTAATTTTAAATATGGTTGTTGCATATCTCCAAAGCTTATTTTCCAAATGAAGAAATCTAAGAAACATTGACACATAGCAATTGTCCCATGTCCCATATTCAAAAAATGTCAAAAGGATGATCTGGGGAACTACTGCTAAGTGGTCAGTCTCACTTCAATTGCTGGGAAAATCATGGAGTGAGTCATTTTTGTGACACACTTCTCAGCACCTGAAGGACAAGAAAGTGATGGGAACAGTCAGCATGTATTTCCCAAGGATAAATTATGCCTGAACAGTGTGATTGCTGTCTGTAATAAAATGACTGGGTGTAAGCGTAGGGAGAGAGTGGTGCATGTCAATTACCTCAACTTTAGCATGGCTTTCAACACTGTAGATTGAGGGTATGTTTATAGAATCATAGAATCATAGAATGTTTTGGGTTGGAAGGGACCCCTAGAGGTCATCTAGCCCAACCCCCCTGCAGTGAGCAGGGACACCACTAACTAGATCAGGTTGCTCAGAGCCCCATCCAACCTGACCTTGAATGTTTCCAGGGATGGGGCCTCCACCACCTCTCTGGGCAACCTGTTCCAGTGTTTCACCACTTACTCAGCACTCATTGGACCTCATCTAGAATACAGGTTTCCTCCCCACCTCAACTTCCCCCATGCAACACAAATATTAATAAACTGGAACAAGTTCAGTGGAGTCCACCAAGATGGTCAGGACTAGATCAATTGCCCTGTGAGGAGAAGTTGAAGGAAATGGGTTTAATTTGCTTGGAGAAGGGAAGGCTTGGGGGAAAAATTTAACAGCAGCCCCAGTGACTATGGGGAGGTTATGAAGGAGGCAGAGCCAGGCTCCTAACAGTTGTGCATGGTGGCAAGATGAGGGACAATGTCATAAGTTGAAACAAGAGAGGTTCACAGTGTATATAAAGAGAAACCTTTTCCCCATGACAACAGCCCAGCACCAGAGCAGGTTGGCCAAAGAGGTTGTGCAGTTTCCATTCTTGGAGGTTTTAAAGACCTGATTGGATAAAGCCCTCAGCAACCTGGTTTGAACTTGTAGCTGACCGTGGTTTGAGGCTGGGCTAGAGACCCTTCCAGCCTGAAAGGGTCTGTGACTCTCTGATTGTAAATTGAGTGGCCACTTGGAGCTGACAGAATGACCAATCAGTCATCTTAATTGTGACTATCTATGTGATTAGAAACGCAAATTGTTCCTGGACTTACAGAAAAGATAATAGTTTTAAAACAGTTAGTCTATTCTCTATTTACATAATAAATCTAGATGTAGTAGTGAGTTTACATGACCCTGCTTGAGCTGGGGAGTTGGACCAGGTGACCCTAAGATGTCCCTTCCTCCCTCAGGCATTTTGCGATTCTGTAATTCCGTGATTCTGTCTTTTTTCAAATGAATGGATATATTGTATGGTATACCTTTTATATATTTTACTTTTTTTTAAAAGAAAAAAAAATAGAATAAACAAGGCTTTGAAAAAGTAAACATACTGCATATTTACTGTGCAATTTTGTAATTGATATCTGATGAAGAGAAGGCTGTTGAGGGACAATAACTCATTATCATGCTCATGGTATATATACATCTCTAATATTCTTAGGGCTTGAAGGGTCCACTTTCCTTTTCACTTCAGCATGTGTGAGCCAGGAACAAAAATAGCAAAACCTACGGAATTTCAAAAGTAGAAAACTTTTCCAATAAGAGAATAAAAATTTGTGTTCAAGAAGTACCAGGATACCAATAGCAGTGAAAATCAACTTTCTTTGAATTAGATTATTTCCACATAAAAGCTTGATATACTGCTCGGATTCAAAAAATGCCAGCTAAAAGTAGGTATGAAGAATTATATTTCTTTCGCATTATTTGTAAATGAGGTAGAAAATGAAGATCTCCTGTATCAGAGTCAGAAGAATAACAAAATACATGAAAGGATCCATTTCCATGGCCTTGATATTTGCAATTTTTATTTTAAAACAGTAATTCACTACTTGATATTTTTTTCTCTTAAGTATTTCTCCAAAATGTCCCATTCTGTTCCAAACTGCTTGTCCTCCAGAGAAGTCAACAAAGAAAATATTATTCATGACTATTAAGTTAACTTTGAAAATATAAACATATTTAAGTTAATGAAAATGTTTGTTTAAATACTCAGGCCACAATCAGAGAATTGCATCTTTTGGAAGAAAATAGGATGGGAAGGGTGTGTTTGGGCAGCAGTCATGGAGACATGCATATGTCCTATTGGTCTTACATCAGCATTGGTCTTTAATAGCTCTCTTAGTTCTCTTAATCACAGTCAATCATATGAAGACTCTTATACATGCTTGTTTCCATATGATTTCTTTTTTCCTGAATGTGAGTGAAAAGAATATCAGATAATCTTGCAGATGAGGTTTTACTTGTACTTTGTGTATGAATACCTAATGTACCCTAAGACTACATTTCTACTTTTGCTTTTTAACAGCCATGTCACGTTGGGCATTCATAGTCATCCTGACTTAATAGCCTGCTCAGATCTATTTACTCCTCACTTATTTCCAGTGGATGAATTCACAAATTAGATGAGGAATTAGTGTTAGTGCTATCCTACATATAGTTGTTTAACATTGCCTTGTTCTCACTGTTGGCCGCTTTGGCAAACAAAGCCAGCTAATGTAATTATTATAAAACTCTAAACTTCATGATGTAATATCTCTATTATTCCATGTGATTTTGCAAGCAACCTGCCCTTAGGTAAGTATTTATATAACATATGTTAAATAATTTACAAGATGCAATCTCCTCTGAAGTTTGCTTAATATTACAGACATAGAAAGCTGTAGTAGTTCACAGCAGATCCAAATGGCAGCAAAAACATATCAGTCAGAATATACTTTTAGTGAGTCGTAGTCTAAACCCAGCTGGCAACTAAGCACCACCCAGCTGCTTGCTTGTTCCCCCCTGGTGGGATAGGGGAGAGAATCGGAAGGGCAAAAAGTGAGAAAACTCGTGGGTTGAGATAAAGACAGTTTAACAGGTAAGACAAAAGCTATGCACACAAGCAAAGCAAAACAAGGAATTCATTCCCTGCTTCCCATGGGCAGGCAGGTGTTCAGCCATCTCCAGGAAAGCAGGGCTCCATCATGTGTAACAGTTACTTGGGAAGACAAACACCATCACTCTGAACATCTCCCCTTTCCTTCTTCTTCCCCCAGCTTTATATGTTGAGCATGACATCATATGGTGTAGGGTATCCTTTTGGCCAGTTGGGGTCAGCTGTCCCGGCTGTGCCCCCTCCCAGCTTCTTGTGCACCCCCAGCCCACTCACTGATGGGGTGGGGTGAGGAGTGGAAAGGGCCTTGGCTCTGTGCAAGCACTGCTCAACAGGATAGAAAACATCCCTGTGCTATCAAGACTGTTTTCAGTGCAAATCCAAAACACAGCACCATACCAGCTACTGTGAAGAAAATTAATTCTATCCCGGTCAAAACCAGCACATAGTGCTACAGCTAATACAGTGCCTCTGATTTTATCTTCATCTTCATGATTCGATCTTCAATCAACAGAAAATTTAATCAGCATCTTTGGTGAGCAGAGAAACACAGTTAAAAGCTGCTTCATTGAAAAGACTTCTTACTCAGCCCTACAGTCAATTGTCATCTCAGAATATGTCATGAACTTGTTTCCTAACTGTGCAGAGTTGTTGCATGTGTTTGCATGGTATCCACATATATTTTCATTTTTATTCAAGTCCACAAAAAGATCAAATAAGGTTATGTCATTGTTTCTGTTCTTTCCTGTCCTCCCACAGGCTAACCTTCCTGACATGCAGATAACTGTTGTTTCACTCTGCTTGAATCTCATCTCTTCAGAGACAATTAAGCGTATTTATCTTATCAAAGATATCACCCAGATCTGTCTGAATACTCAGTTATTTCTGGTTAGACCACAGTGCCTACACTGTGTTGCCTTCCTGAAATAAAAAGACCTAATTTCTGAATTTTTCTATTCAGCTCAAAACATTTCTGTGTGATGGTCATCTTACCCCAGCAAGGAGGAGCAGTGCTGGTGCTCAGAACACTCTGTCACAATGTCTTGTGCCTTTGGCTTGATAAAGTCATCCATTTTATTGACCTGATAAGGGCAATAACTTGCATTCAATTCAGGACAATTTTTGTACATTTAAAACCTCTTTTTGGATGGGACAGCGTTTATTTCATATGAGGCCTGGAAGCTCCAAGCCTGTCTGTGAGGGCACTCTTTTTGCTGAACACAGTTCTATCACCATCAAAGCCTTTAAATAATTACACACTGTGAATGATGCTTTTTCTTTAAATAAATCTCAAGGGTGTTTGTGTTTGTTTTTTTAAAAAAATATATTAATTATTTGTTATTTGGTATTTAGTATTTAATATTTAGCTTTTAGTATTTAGGTATCAGTATCTTTAGTGTTTGCAGAGATAGGTCAGCATAGCACAAAACTCTTCAGAAAAAGCACTAGCTTTTAAATAAAAGAAGCAGTTACTTCTACCTTTCGAAAAACTTCAGAAGAAACCTCATGTTTGATCAAGTTTTTGATCTTTATTTATTTGGGTTTTTTTCTTAAATCATTTTGATTGTTGATATAATATGTTTTGAGCTGCTCTGTAATAATTTCTGAGCTTTCAGGTCAGGTGATTGGAAGGTGCTGAGCCTTCACATTAAAAGACAGAGCTGGGAGGTTTTGTGATTTGCTTTTTTTACCTTCTGGCCTCAAGAGGGCTCCCAGCTACTTTCCAGCATCCTTGGACTGGGCGGGAAGATGGCAGCCTGGCCCAGAGACAGGAGTTTACATCTGTGCTCAGCTGCTTAGGAAACATTTTCCATGTCTGAAAGACCAAATACCAATCTGCTAACTTGGTGTCTTCTGCTCTGGGAGCATGATATTGTGGGAATTCACATAAAAGAAAATACTAATATTTCATCCCTGTTTATAACCCAGAAGGAGATCTGAGAAATTCCTTAAAGCATTTGTTCCATTCTTGTGCTTGGAAGACTCAAGTGGTGTCTTTAAAGTGCTACTCTAATAATTGATTCAGTCAGTATATTGATAAATTTTCTCAATGACTGTATTTGTTTAGTAGATCAGGAGATTCTTTTTTAAAGACACAAAAGGAATGGTTCAAGCAAAGACAGAGCAGAGGAAACAAGAGAGACTTGGGTACCATTGCTTGTGAAAATGCTGAGCTGAAAAACTGCTCTGAAGCAGGACAGGAAAAGTTTCTGGCATGCAGGAGATCAAAAGAACTCTCCTGCAGGTCTAAAAATGAACACTTGCTCCGTGGAGAGTAATTATCTTGGAACAACCAGCTGAGACACAGGACCTTGTGGGACCAGAAGTTACAACTAGCTTCATTATCATCAGGAGATCAAAAGATTTTAAGATAGATGAGCATGCCGGCTGCTCTTTCAGGAAATGTTGTCCCTTTGTTACAATAGCTTAATACTTCCATTTTAAGAAGGCTGTTATGTATCCATGTATGATTTGTATCTGAGTCATAAAAAGAAAAACTGCAGGTATCTGAACGTAGTCAGACTTACTGAGAAAGTGCAATCTCCCCTGAAGTATTGTAACCCAGGTCTTAGTTGAGTACAAGAAAGACATCAATAAAATGGAGCAAATTTGGTCAGGGGCTGGAACGCTTCTGAGAGGGGAGGCTGAGGGAGCTGGGCTTGTTCAGCCTGGAGAGATTGCTCTGGGAGATCTTAATGCTGTCCTCAACTATCTAATGGAAGAAAATAGAGAAAAATGGTTGGAAAAAGAGGTAATGGACATGAGCTGGAAGATGGGAAATTCTGACTCACTATTAAGGAAAAAAATTCACCATGAGTGTGGTCAAACACTGGAACCGGTTTCCAGAGAGTTTGAGAGATCTCTGCCCTTTGAGATATTCAAAAGTCAATTGGAGAAGCCCATGAGCAGCCTGCTATGAGGGAACCGGTTTTGAGCAAGGGGGTTTGGACTAGCTGAAGGTCCTTCCAACCTACATAATTCTGATTGCAACCTGTGGGTTACAGTAAAAACAGCGTTAATCATGTGTGGCGGGTTTACCTTGACCAGCTGCCAGACCCCCAGCCTGTTGTTCTTTTTCTCTCCTCCTCAAAAGGACAGGGGTAGCAAATAAGATGGAAAAGCTCGTGGGCTGAGACAAAGGTGTTTAATATTCATTACTTCTTATTGGCAGGCAGATGTCCAGCCGTTCCATGGGAATCAGGGCCTCCGCATGTGTAGTGCTTGCTTGGGAAGACAAACACCATAACCACAAATGTACCTGCACCCACATTCTCATCCTCAGCTTTTATTGCTGAGCACAATGCCACATGGTATGGAATATCCCTTTGGTTAGATTGGGTCAGCTGTCCTGGCTGTGTCCCCTCCCAACCTCTTACCCACTCCCAACCTACTGGCCTTTGGATGGGAGAGGGATTTGGAGAGAAAGCCCTGATGCTGTGCAAGCACTGTTTAGCAACAGCCTAAACATTCTGGAGGTTCAGCCACAAATGCAAAGCACAGCACCATAAGGGCTACTATGTGGAAAGTTAACTCCATCTCAGCCAGAGACAGGACATCATGGTATGTAATTGTGCATGATACGGGCTTGTTGCTTGAAAGGGACGTCCACAGGGATGATCAAAAAAATACAGCTTACCCTGAACTGTGACAATAATGTTGTTTAGATAGTTCTACTTATTTCTATTTCAATAATATTGATCTGACATTAATGCACAGTGTTAGGCTGACCTTAGGATCTACATGCATATGAAAACAATTAAATACTGTGTTCCCAAAGTGCTAAGCAACAACTACAATTTAATGGAAAGAACTTGAGTATGCCAAGGATAAATTACCTGGGAAAAAGCCTTAGAATTAACTGGTTTTCTTTGCATTTTAGTATTGATTGGACTGCTTCAGTAGTGAAAATAGCAGGACAGCAAATTTAATTAGTGAAATATGGTACTACTTTAAGTAAGCAAACATGCTTTGGTGGCCAAAGCTTAGTTGCTTTATTTTTCTGCTTCATGGCCAGCTTCCCAGCTTTAATGCCTAATCCTGAAACGTGCTGCTGGGTGCATTTTGTGACAATTCAGATGATCTGCCTACCTACAACTTCTGAATTCTCTATAAAATTATGGGTGTTGTTTATCTTAATCATGGTCAGTTTTCTCAGCTTTAAGGTGCACCTCCCTAACCCTCTCTGCTATTCTTCTGTCTCGCTGACAGTTTAGTATTCACAGAGGTGTGCCTATGCAGCCGGGAACAGAGGATTTGTTCAAATACCAAAAAAAGCTGGTGCCTGATCAAGAAAACTGGTTTAAATTGCTTATCTGGCAAGCAGATCACACAGTAGGGGTCTCTGATTGTATGCTGGGCCTCTCCATGATACATCCTGAGGAAAGGAGGCAGAAAGTTGAAAAAAAACCCCTAAGTTATATTTTGGAGGGGCATTTTCACTAGCTTACCTGAGGACAGTTGAGCCAATATCTGATCAAGGAACTCTGCCTTCCTGAATACTGATTGATTCTTAATGAACAGGGGATGAAGGGTGAGGGACATTATCTATAGAGTCTCTGGGTTTTATTAGGTTCTTTGCTAAACAGCATCGCTAGGAAAAGAACAGTAACCCTTAAAGAAACATTTAAAGAAAAGGAAAAGGCATTGCAAGCTATAGAACTGAATTTTCTGTGTTACACGGTAGATAGCTGAAATCAGCTAAGTTTCTTGTTCTACTGTCCAGGTAGAAGACAATTCCAAGATTTCTTTCTTCAGATCGGTAAAACCCAGCCAAAGTTTATTCACGACTAATTCATACTAATTTGTTATGTTGCCAATAGGTTTTTTTTAGCTTAAATTAGCTCTTCTCTCTCTCTCTCATTTATCACTGATGATTTTACAGACTGCTTTCTGGGTTTTTTTTCTTCCTGAATTAAATGAGCCAAGATTTTTTTTTAAATGTCCTTTCCAAACATAAGCTCTCCATTCAGTTGACCATTTCTAGCAGTATTTCTCTGCACACATTCCAATCCAAATTCATCTCTTTTGAAATGGATGAATGAAATTCTGTACGGTGTATATGAGGGCTCACTAATGCTTTAAACAATGGTAATGATTGCAGGAAAGCAGACCAGCATCAAGAGGCTTTTCAAGATGCTTAATTTGGGGGGCTGAGTAGAAAAATCACTATCTAATCATAGCAGGAGACAGTCTTGGCTTTTCTTGAATCAAGCGTCTTGGATAAACTTGCAGTGTAAAATTAAAAAAATCCTATTTTGACACTAGCAATTTCTCTACCAAAATATTTCAGGTGACAGGATTAACATAAGCATCAAAACCCAATCTTTATACTAGAGTTTCAGTTGGGACACTGTTTGGACCAAGGAAGGAAGAAGAAATCGAGGATTCATAGATGAACATTTTTTATTATGTCAGAAAAGTTTCTGTATGAAACAATATTTTGCGATGCTCGGCATTATGTGAGCTAAAGAGAATTCACATGGGATGTATAGATTGGTGTCAGTCCACAAACATAAATAATGAGTAAATGTAGTATAGCTCTATGATTATGAATCTTTTAAGTCAAACATTTTTTCCAGAAAGATCTGTTTATGGATCTTAAAGCTGTGGCAATCACTTTATTCTGGGTGTCTTTTCAGAGTTTACAGAAGCAAAGAAACAAAGAAACTATAATTTGCTTACTAAACACTACTCCATGGTCTGCTACTCTTACTTTAAGATTTCATGAAAAGCTCCTGAAAAAAATGAGAATTACATAATCCTAAAAAAAATAAGATACAGAGAAATTAATTTAATATTGGAGAACTAAAATACTAGAGCTTAGCAAAAAAAAAAAAACAACCACCAAACCAAAAAACAAACCCACACCAAGACAGTAGCTGGTAAAATTCTGGAGAAATACTCCAATGCAGCAATCAAATGATGAACCCCCGATTTTCTTTATTAAGTAGTTGCAATTACCTGTGCTTACATTCAAATAATAATAAAAGAATTACTTTAAGAATGAATAATCAATCACAAAAATCCTAGAAAATGCCAAGACAGCACTCAGTGCACATCAAATTTATCCTAGGCCTCATACTTAGAAAAATCACATTGATCTAGTAGAAATAACAAATAAAATAAAATTCCCAGCAGAGAGAATTTAATCTCAAACACTTGAAGTTCTGAAACTTCTGAAACAAGTAAATGACTGAAAACTTCCTTGTGAGGGAAATCATTAAACAACATGAATAAAAAAAGCTGCTACCATCTCATGCACTATAATGTACAATTTAAGGGCCTAGCTATGTCATCATTTCAGTTTTGGTCAGGAGATGAGTTATTTGAAGCTGCTGTTTGTTTGCACTCTGATATGGAAACTGGGTTATTTTTACCTTGACTTTTCCTCTAACATTCTTCTTGATATTAATGGAAACTTGGGTCAAAGCTCTAAACGTAGATTAATCATAATTGCATGTGATTCTCATGATTTGCCACACCTATTGCTATACCATTACAAAGTACCATTATCCCAAATATCTTCCATCAATTTTTCTTGTGCTCTTTCAGTGTTACTAATTCATGATTTTCAGTATGGCTTGTTATAGTAATATTGACAAGTGGCATATAACCACTCAATCAAGCATATCAAGTCCTTTAATTTGGTCTAATTCAGGCATCAATGAAAGGTGTGAAGCTTTTACATTTGCTCTACTGAAACTAATGTCCATCACAAAGTAAACTGATTTTCAGTTTCAATACAAATCAAAATTTGATCACATGAAAAAGTGTTGTCAAGCCTGCTAAACTGATAATGAATGAACAAAGTAAAGCGACTGTTGAATACCTACCTCACATTTTCCTTTTCTCTGGTGTTTAATTTCTAGCCATTCAAAGTAATTTTCTAAAAGATGGAACACCTCAGTCATTTTTTGCATGTCTACTTTATTTAATTCACCAGGCCTATTTTTTTGTCATATTTTGTGTTATGGTACATTACACAGGCAGAGCAAATGCGAGAGACTAAGTGGAAAGTATACGGGGGAGAAGAGAATGTATCTCCATCAAACGCTGTATCCCAAATGTGACTCCAGCTTCCATTTTCCCAGAGATACATAGGTGGATTGCACAGAAATCACTGATAACAGTTTTGAAAGACAAATAAGACAGCACAATGATTATGTCTATGACTGCTTTCTTTGAGGAAGCTGTAATTCTCCTAATAACACAGATTAGGAGACATGCCTGCTTTTACTGTCTTTATATTGTAAATGATATAAGTAATCTTAAACAGTTCTACAGTAATTACACATAAAGAAAGAAAAAAATATCTAGTATTGCTTTTTGTTAATGTTTTTCTTTATCCAAGTCTATAAGTAATACAAATAGAATAGAGTTAATCAGTTAATCCTTGATACCATTTCTCTAACAACTTCAACACATTCATCTTTTGGGCATATTCTCTATGTCTTGATCTATGCCTGGAGATCTGCTTTTGTTCTAACAGGCTTAAGAGCAAGCTGTTAATATCAGAAATTTTTGGTTTATACTGCTATAAAACAATTAATTGCAACAAAGAATCTGCAATATCTTCAGACCACTGCCTATTTATGGAGAAACAAAGCAATTAGCTCATTTTATTTAATTAAGGCTACCCTTTCCATGATTTTCTCAGGAAATCTGTACACTCAATCAGTATCCTCATGGCCTTCATGGCACACTATCTTGTAAGCACAACTCCCCATTGATTTCTACAAAAGACAATTTGGGAACAGTGGGCATTACCTAACAAGTGGTAGGACCTGTTACAGATTCACCAGTCACAGAATATCCATCTTACTTTATGTGGCATTAATAAGACATCAAAATCTAGTAGTTATATCAAGATAAAGCATGTATAAATAAGACCAGATCCTGGTCCCTGTATGAATTGTTTTATTGTTCCCCTTAAATTTTCAGATGACAACTTTTCTATCAAATTAATAGAATTACATGATTTAACTGCCATTGAACGTAGATCTATATTCACACGCTGATTAATTTACAGCTTACACCTTCAGTTCAGCTAGTTCTGTCTCTGGAGACTTAGGTTAAGTGCTTTTAACTTCTATTGAAATGTTTTTTTTTTTCTAATTTAAAAGATTACTTTTAGATATCTTAATCTGAAACACACCAAAACTAGAACAGGGTTTAGCCATCCTCCAGCTCTCTCTTGCCTCCATTCCTAGTTGCAATATAACTGGGAAGCACCTGAAATTATGCATGTACTTGAGGAAAACGTTCTGAAGGATGCCTTTATCCACACTACCCAGCAAGGTCTTTGCTGTCATTTTCTCCTAAGATGTGTGGAAAATCTGGCTTTCAGTGCATCCCAAGGCAAGGATCTGGACCTCATTTCTCTCAGTTCTTGCATAAATGATCTAAAATCTAAACTTCTAAATGTAGGGTTGACAGAGACGTCCTTACCACTTGACTGGAAATAAAGGCAAAAGAAGACTTCAGCTTGTCTTTGGAGGTATAGCTGGAGGTATTTACTTTGGAGAAAGCATACTAAATCTGGCTCATATGTGAATGAAGATACTATATTCATATCCTTAAACTTGGAAAGATACATGGTAGTTGAGATGCACTTATGATTTCCAGTTAGCTGACTGGAACTCGTCTACCACTCAATGTGCAACCAACTTTTGGATTCCCCTTTAGAAATTGGGCACATACAAGGGTATATGTGTGAAGTCTTTCACAAGAAGACAGCAATTTTCCACCTGTCAGCTCTCTAAGACACTCAGCTATCAGTCAAATCTAAGCTAAAATCCCTGTAGCCCCACTAGGAAGGTACATGGCTTGAGCCAGTTCAACTTGAATATGCATGAGCCTTTCATGAGATCTAGTCTTTAGCCTGTGTGAAGAAGTCTACTTGTCCTGATGGAAGTTCTCTGTAATTCAGGAGTAGTAGATATTGTGTATGTTTCCTTGCAGAGGTCATGGGTTGGGAGTTGATCCAGGAGTTGAGTCAAGGTAGAAGCAATCCCAACATTACCTGGGCTGCCCTATAAGAGACAACAAATTGGTAGCTCTGATATCAAAGCCTTGGGAAGCACAAAACACTGCTGGTGCTGCTCCCAGTCAGGCCAATAACTACAGGGGGACTGAAGGAACAGTGTCTCCCACAACAGCCATTGGTCTTTTTCTCATGCCACTGTAATGTGGACTTTTAACTTCCTAAATTAACAATGTGTGAAATGGACTCAATTTTTCATTTTAAGTGGATCCTGTAAAGTTTATTTAATTCATCAAGTGCTCTGAGGTCCTAAGGGAAAGAAAGAAAATAAAAAGGGATGCAAAAAATTATTGCAATGGTTTTAAACTGAGTAAAAAGAAATAGAAAGCAATATTACTACAGGAATAATGGAAAAGAAAAAGATGAAAATATTGGAAAGAAGGCTCTTTAAACAGATGAAAGCTTGTCAGACAAGATCATCATTTAGGGTTTTACAAGGGAGGGTTCTTATGGGACTGTAAACACAGAAATCACTGTCTACATCAGCAGAAAAATAAATCCAGTAATAAAACCAACACGATTAGTGGTGCTTGGGAATTCTGGAGTGAATGCTGCTTCAAGCCACTCTCACAAGATGGAATGGAAAGTGATGTGGAAAGAAAGAACAGCAAAATGCCAGTGGTATAGTCTCTTGAGCAAAGGGCTGACAGGATACTTTACATACTGTAGGCAAAAGCATAGACCCCTGAAAGCAAAATTCTCTCCTGAGTCCAGAAACATCAGTAGTGTAAATTTACCACAACATCTATGGCAATTAACTGTATGACTGGTGTGACATTATACATACAGCCTGAAGTATTTCATGCATTCCTATAGGTGAGAAATACTTGCTAGCAACAATGAACTTTTCCCTTTTCCACTGCTTTTTAATTATCATTCCTTGAGCCTTTTCCCTGGTTCTGATAATATTCAGCAATACTCTTTGCACTGCTCTCTACCTACTTAAAGCAAGCAAAGAAAATTCCTATTTAAAGCTATTTTGGTTATGTCTGTCAGAGTTGTATGATTCTAGAATAGATCTCATCAACAATGATCAGTCTGAGGTTTAAAAGAGAAATAATTTAAATACTATTGATGCTGAAGTGAAAGGGAGAAGGCAATCTACTGTACACAGATACAACATGAAAAGGCAATAAACTTTCCCATGCCATCTTCTGACACTGTATTTGTTTGCATTCCTTGACAAAGATCACTTTTGAAGCAGGCATTGATGGCATGATGGATTGAAATGAGAATTGTGAGGTCAATTACAAATTGTTTCATGGAGGGTTGGTCACTATAATAATATCAAACTGAAGCTGTGCTTGATAATCCTCTCAGTAGTTTAGTTTCCCCTGACTAAAAGAAAGACATTGAGGTGCTGGAGCACATCTGAAGAAGAGCAACAAAGCTGGTGAGGGATCTGGAGCACAAGCCTTATAAGAAGCAGCTGAGGGAACTGGGGTTGTTTAGCTCAGAGAAAAGGAGGCTGAGGGGAGACCTTATTGCTCTCTACAACTACCTGAAAGGAGGATGCAGTGAGGTGGGTGTTGGTCTCTTCTCCCAAGTAATGGGCGATAGGAGAAGAGGAAATGGCCTCAATTTACACAAGGGAAGGTTTAGATTGGACACTAGGAAAAATTTCTTCACAGACAGGGTTGTCAGGCATTGGAAAAGGCTGTCCAGGGAAGTGGTTGAGTCCCCATCCCTGGAGGTATTTGAAAGATGGGTAGATGTGTTGCTTAGGGACATGGTTCAGTGGTGGACTTGGCAGTGATAGGTTAACAGTTGGACTTGGTGATTTTAAAGGTCTTTTCCAATCAAATTATTCTATGATTCTATAAAAATCCAGGCCTGTGACTTACCTGCCGTGGGCCATAATGATGAATCTCTGGCTAATTCACATTAAGTTCTTTGTAAGGAAAATATAGTTTGTTTAGGAGATGGGAAAAGGGGAAGTTAGTGCCTCCCTTTTTTATAAAGTTAGGGAAGGGCTCAAGGTGTTTCTTGGTTCAGCAGCTTAGATGAGCCTGAAAGCTATGCTGGCTGTTGCAAAAGAGGGTGAAGGAGGTATTGAGGAGAAGTTGGCTAACAATGAGAAGAAGATTAGTTCCTATAGGTGAAAGATCACCCAAATGACAGGTACTGAGGAACTGTATATCTCTACCCAAACTCAACTGTGCTGAAAGTAGAACATACTCTTCAGTGGTATGGTGTGAACCTCTTTTTTTTTTGATAGATTCAAAAGCACTGAAGGTGCTCCTAATGTGACAACTCTGCGGCATTTGGCTGTGATCAGCACAGGCCCTTTCTCTAGGCTAGAGAGCAGCATAGGAGAAGATGGTAACTATAGTTTCAATTATGAGTGCTTATTGCTCAGTCCTACCCGCTGCAGTTGACCTTTAAGAACATCAGCTAATTTGGGACCTACAAGCAATATGTTTCCTTTAAAATTCTCTGTTTCTGATTATTATTATTATTACCCCAGATTGAATGTTTCACTCCCTCTGCAGCTGGAATTTTAATTGGCTGTTCTGTTCCTGTAACAGCTGCTAAGCAGCTTTGCTCTTCCCTTAACTGCTCTATTACTTCGACACACCACCAAATGCAGTTAAATTTTGTTATCCTTGCATACTTACTTTTTATCTCATTTAGCTGTGGTTTAAAAGTGTTGGTGACTTTCTCAGATTGACTAGCATTGGCATACTGGCATGATGAAGCTGTGTTTGTAGGTGACGCCTAAATGCAGCAAAGACATGCCAACATTCATTCCTTGGCATGTTGAGGCTTGCTAGATTTATGCAAAGAAAGTAAATTGCCTTGTACATTTATTTTGTGATGGTGTAGGGAAAGCTGAATCTAACAGATGAGGAAGATGACCTATCGATGTTTCACCACTGTAAGCTGTAAATGCCTTTCAGAGACACCACCTGCACATTTCCTCAGGTTGAGCATTGTCCCCCCCTTGCCCAAAACAGAATAGTTTCTCCTCTTGGAAGGCCAGCAACATGTCCTTTCCAGGCATCTCCTGCTCAAATTCAAATTCTGGGATCTAGTCCAGGGATTCATGGTGCGATTTGGAGGCTGGCCAGCACACACATTGTACTGTGCATTTCCTTATCTGAAGAGGCAGCTAGCAAATGTTGTTATAAGAACAAGATCCTTTTTTCTCCATTCATTTGATTTTTGGAGTTGCACTGCTCCTGTGTCTCTGAAGTTGATTGGAAGGCCTGAGAAAGGACTGTGAATAAGCCAATCAGCAATCTGTGTCCTAAATATTGACTTTGGCTGCTAATAGGAGTATTTAGATACAGGAGCAAGTGCCCTTATTGGCTGCCAAAGGACAAGATTAGTACATTACTAGTAAGATAGGGTTGACAATCTGCTTCACAGAGAAAATACATCTGGGCTGACCTTATGTGTGTTGGCCGTCTAGAAAAAGAAATAATCAAAGCCAATGAAATTAAAAGGGTGATGAATACTAGTTATTTGCTTGTTGATTACAAGTAACTAATACTACATATATGCTCAAAAGTAAGGGCCCTCATGTAGTCTGTCATCTGTGAAGGGAAATGGTAGATTAGCACTTAGTTTGCTGGTAGTTTAAGAACCATACATCTTAATGGCTGCTCTGTAGACTCTGAGGTCGAACTATGTTACAAGCAATGCATAATTTCTCCATCATCAAATATGGGATTACTGATCTTCTTTTACAACCTCATTTTGTATAGGGGTAAATAGGTGATTTTTAAAACCCTGTTGTGCAATCTGTTTATTTTCTTTCTCCTTCTACATTTTGATACCTAATAATTTTTTATTTCCTTATTATTTATTTTATACAGCCTCTCCTTGTTTTAGAGAAGATGTTAGAACTCAGTAGCTCAAAAGTGAGAGGTGATTTTGCCTGCTTTGTATTGTTTATCTAACCAGAGGTAACTTAAGAACAGTGTTCAAGAATAAGTAAATACTTTCCCATGAAATCAAGTTCCTTTGACCACCTAAAGTTCAAACAGCCAAGTCTGAACATTCTCAAAATCTCTAGTAATTTCTGAGAAAATATTCCTTTCCTGACTTTCTCATGTGTTTCTTTTTCCATCCCCTATTGCATCTCTCTATTCTTATTCTCCTCCCCTTCTTCCTTGTGCTTCTTCTTTCCATGTCTCACAGTATGCTTCTCTACTCCTTCTATCTTTCTTTGCAGATTATTTAGTTACATACTATTAGGAAACCTGCATAGGATTTTTCATACATCTTATTTAATGATCTCAAAACTGTGCTAGCAACGGTAATGTTATTTTGAAAAGTCTTAATGACAGAGTATCACCACTATCTATGCTAAAGTCTGCTGGTGAAGCCTGAACTCAGCCTGGGTTAACTGCAGGTAATCCCAGATACACCAGTCCCTAGGAGAAACAGTGTCTGGTCAGGAACCTAGGACAAGGAAACTTGTAGCAGTGCTTATTCCACACCCTTCAGGAAACGAGACATAGAGGAATAGAGGCAGATATGTAGAGAGGAAGCAATAACCTTGCACTTGGAAGTAATGCTGCATTTTGCTCAGCCCTGAAGTGGTCAGGTGGTTGGACTAGATGGTTGTTGTAGGTTCCTTCCAACTGAATCTAGTCTAGTCTATTCCATTCCATTCCATTCCATGCAGAGATCTGAGGTTAGCTGGTTGCTCAGGCCAAAGGGCTTTTCAGCTGTTTTGTAACTCTTGTAGAGGTGTACCTGTAATCCAGTAGTTAAACAGAAGATCAGATCTTGTTATCTGTGCAGCAAAGCCATCCAATGGGGAAATGAAGCTGCGTTCCTTCCAGCTCCAGCTGCCTCGCATCAAGTCTTAGAAGCATATCTCAGAGTGAAAACATGTTACCAGGGCAAAATGAAGTAGAAGTGATACACATCTAATACCCTGTCAAACAAACGTGAACATTAGAATGCCCATATTTTGTCTTCTTCCAGCTTCCTAAGCACCTGTTGTGTTTATGGTGCTCATGTCTTCAAAATTCAAGCATGTATGTATGTGAGCCCCTGCAAGGAATCCACTTTGTGTGGGAGAAGACTGTGGACTGATAAGAGTAGCCAGTGCCTATTGATGATGCAGGAGCTTTTGTAGATCTTGGCTTGTGGCCCCGGGGCAAACGTAAGTGAGACATACTTGTGTAAAATGAAAGTGTAGGGCTTTTCTGAAGTTTCAGTTATACACCATAAACTGGGAATACTGGGATTTTGTAATAACTACAGCATCAGATAGCAAGAAGCAGCAAAAGTACTGTATGCTTGAAATACAGGCTAGGAAACTACTAATTTTAATGGCACATTTTTATCATTTCCATACCAGATGTAAATGTGATATCAATAACATGTTTTGATATTTGGCTATGTGCTTACTAGGAAGAAAAGCAAATCAGAGAAAAACTCTGTGACAGAAAAACTTTACTTTTCTAAAACTGGTTTAGGTAACTGAGCACACAGCAAGGATTATCTGGATGGATACTGGAGAATCAACTGTGTAGTTCTGTGAAAACAGAAATTTGTTGGGAATTAATTAGGTAAATGGAAGTTAAAACCTTGTTATATGTAAAAAGATAAAATCCTTATTTGAATGCAAATACATTTTTCCTATGCAAGTAATGTATGAGGATATGATTTTTTATCCTTTGAATATATCAGAGACAGATTACTTCCTGGATATGTCATACATAAAGAATAGAAGAACGAAAAAAGTGTGAAAGAGAAACCAGGCAATGTATGAACAGAGTCTCAAGTTAACTGTGCCAATGGACAGATTCTGACTGAAACCAAAATTTGACACTTTAAAACTTGAGCAGCTATACCTCTTGTAATTACACCCATTCACTTGAACAGGGGTTGAAGGTGGGGTGCAGGGAGGAGGGAGAGAAAGGGCAGTTGAGAAATAAGCACTTTGGACAGTTACAATGCTGTGACACAGAAGCATTTATCTGCAGTTCCTTATGAGAACATTTTCCTGAATTGGGCCCACAGACAACAGTGAGTGTGGGTCTTTTTCAAACTCTGCTTCGGAAGGAGATTTAACCTGTATATCCAAAAGGTGACATCTATGTCACCCCTACATCTATGATTCTCAGAAGGATTTCTACTTCTTGTTATATAGAGCGCACAAGGTTTTCAGACAGAAGACAAAATTCTGTACTGACCAACACTGAGGCAACTCCACTGATGTTACTGTAATTATCCCCAAAGGACATCACAACTTCTTTAATTAAGGAAAATGTAACAGCCCTTCTATGTGCACGGTTAAATAGAAATTCACAAAAACAGAAAACAAATGCCTCAATGAGGACATGAAGTTTAAAAGTATTTTTCTTCTTCTTTCCTTAAATGTTTGAAGTTTCCATTAAGATTTTCCAAAACCATGACATGGTAACATGCAAGAAACAGATGACAAGCTGTAATTTCCCCTGGTGATGCACAGAATAAATGATAGTCAGAAAGAAGGTTTGTTAAGGAAAAGCCTTTCAAACTTTGGTACAGCCAAAGCAACTGGGTGGCTTACGAACTAAAGCTTCAGCTTAAACCTCAAACTCATACCTGTGTAAGTTTAAGTATGCACTCAAACACTTAGGCTCTATGCACCGATACTGCATCTTGAAGCATGAAGCAGAAAAATGAAGAGACTTTCCTCGCCTATGGCACCACAATTAAGCTCAGAGGAATAACATGATTCTTGATTGGATATAAGGAAGAAATTATTTACAATGAGGGTAGTGAAACACTGGAATGGGGTGCACAGAGAGGTAGTGGAGGCCCCATCCCTGGAAACATTCAAGGACAGGTTGGACGGGGCCTGATCTAGTTAGCGGTGTCCCTGCTCACTGCAGGGGGGTTGGACTAGATGACCTCTAGGGGTCCCTTCCAACCCAAAACATTCTATGATTCCATGATTCACTACAATTCAAAATAAACATTAAAGACACCACTCAGCCCCCGCCTTCATCCACTCCATGGTATATGTCGTGTTGAAAGGCAACTTCAGTAAAGAACAGCATAGTTGTCTGGTATGTGTCTAGGTCATAACAGCTCAGTGAAAATCTCTGCTTTGGATAAGGCAACATTCTCAAAGGCAAAGAAATATTAGTATGAAATTTAAATGATGCAAAAATAACATATCCTTTACTATATTCATATAAGTATGCAATAATACCATAAATGCTGGAACAACAGTATAGTTTTGTCATGGTTAGTACATTAGGGACTTTCTGGTTTCACATTGGATAAAAATTGGTGGTTGCATTAAATATTACTTGGAAATAAAATTAATTCATTATCTCTATAACTTTCCAGAGAACAGGAGAGTCAGCAACTGAAGTTCCATAGATGTCTCTGTTTCATGGGTGGTTCCTATAAGTTGTAGAACCCTCAAAGACAGGACTTTGGACTAGCTGCACAACTACTTTGATACCATGCAGCTGGCACATCAAAAAAATGTAAAGCTAAAGAAATTTAAAATATGCAAATCTGAACTCATGGGAGATGTTGGCAGAAAACGCAGATCTTACTTACCAGCAGTTTCTATTTCCCCCAATAAACCCTATTACATATCTTCCTCAAAACAATTGACACTTATTATTTTGGAGAAACAGTAAATAAACCCCACTGTCTTTCATCTCTTCAGTGATGCTAAAAGGTTCTTTTCAGATGAAAGCATGAAACATGGCTCTTCCACCATTTCCTTCAGCACAGAATAACAGAAAACAATCTTTTTGCTTTGCTAGCAATATTTTTTCTGCTTTGGCATAAATAGAATATATAGATCTTGCTGCTTTCTTTTGCAAAATGACGTGGAATTAATTTTGGTTTAAAAAAAGAAAAAGCCAATGTTAAAGTGTGCACATTTCAAAGCTCTTTGTTTCAAAGGATTTGAAATTAACATTATTTACTATGATTTTTTTTCCCCTGGAATTTTATTTAAAAATGGATGAAAATGGTTTAAAAATAGCAATCATACTGCTGTTCTGTTGAAGATCCAGTTTTTGATAAACATAAAACTGCAAGAATTTTTGTTAGGATTTAGGATTAGTAACATTTAGAAAATTGCCTCTTGCCTGCAGAGGGACTGGCTTTCCGAGCAATGTAGCATGGAGGTGTGATCTCCCTGCATGCCAATTATAGTGGCTGGACTTGCTGTGCATGTGCAAATCACCAGCACATTGCAGGGTCAAACAAATGACGTACCTGGGAGGCCTGTACTTTAAGATGGCACTTTAAGATTCACTTGAATTGAAGCATTAGCATGCTTTTGTTATTCTCCCTCATGTCAAACATTACTCCAACTGAAGGAGTATTCCCAACAAATTAACAGACAAGAAAATACAACTGTTGCTGAAATGAAACCTGGATAGAGCAGGCTCATCCATCAGATTAACCTTTGTGTCTAAATCTGGGTTGTGAGACTGAGGTATGAGTCCAGTTTGAGCTTGTACAAGAGAAAAAAAAACAAGCTGCAAGAAAGAAAATCTTAATTGTTTTTGTAAGACCCTAAAAAAGAACTTATCAGCAGCTTTCTAAGATCCAGTGCTTCACCTGATTCTGGTTTTCTGCATATTCAAAATCTCTCAAGACTGTTCTAGGGGCAACTTTGATTCATCTTGAGAATATGCCTCTACTGGGGAACATTTGGCATCAAAAAATAGACCCAATATTTCTTTTCAAGTTGTCTGGAGAGCAGAGAGGCAAAGCAATCCCTGAGACTTTTAGATGATGTTTTTTCCCTCCTACAAGGAAGAGAGTCTCCAAACTGCAAGTGTTTCACTTGAAGCTGTTGCTCTTTTACTTTCAATTTTCCTGGGGACAAGTGAATTATTTTTCCCAAGGAAAATTAAGGCAGCATTAGCAACACAGCTTTCATAAAAGCAGCAGAAGGATAGTGCAACGGTCCATTTGCTTTCCACTGGAAGTATGTGTCCACCTGTGTGGACAGGTATTCTAGAAAGAACATAAACATTTTCTGGTACAGCAAGGTGCTCTAGTAGGCAACCCACCTGGGATCCCAGGTCTTTTCAACATGTCCAGAAAAAGTCAGATGCAAATACCGAAAGTCATGGATGCCTGACATGGAAGCTACAAGTTTATTAATAAACTAAATAGCATCAAGGCTGTTCTCTGGAACTGGTGTCGGCTAGCGTTTCTGACCGTATCTGTCATCCATGCTATCAAATTGCTTTTACCCATGAAACTATTTTTAACCTCCAGAATAGAGTCAACATATTGCCTGCCTTTTGGAAACAGTGGTTGGTTCCTTCCAACTGCTGAACAGTTCTCAGGAGTTGCTTGGGACAGTGCTGGTCAGCCTGGGCTAGAGCAGGCCTGCCCATCTGGACAGTTTGGCAGTAATATGTAAAGAACTGTGTTCCAGTGGCTGAGCATGTTCCCTGGCATTGTTCAGCTTATCAGGACAGACATATCTTGGGAGTCGAACCTGAAATGAAGAAATAAATTTTAAGATAAACTGAAAGTTTTTATAATGGATTTGTTTATCTCATAACCAGCCCTTATTCTGACTGGGTGGTTAGGTTGGAGTAGATAAATGCAAGTTCTGTGAAAAGTGTGATTTCTAAAACACAGAATTTAGTGTTAATGAAATGAAGAAGGAATCACCCATTCCTATATACAATCTTATTACACCACCACCTCCACCCTGAGGAAAAAAAAAAAAAAAAGCCCAGGATTTCTAGAAATTTTGACTTTTTTTTTTTCTATTGTGGAGGCAAACAGTAAAAATTGACTTAAAAAAAGCTCTAAGAAAATTTTGCCTACGGCTCCTGTGAAATATGACATCTTGCCATTCAGACTGTGAAAAATCTGATTTTGTTAGGTTGTGCAATGTTTCTCTGTTAATTCACCCAAAAGCTTTCTCATGTTGTGGTTAATATAAGGTCCAACAATCTGTAAAACAAATAGCTGAAGGTCAGATGCTAAAACATTTATCATAATTAAAATCTGCACATTCTTGGTCTTTTCTTTTTGAAATATAACCTGTGTTCCTAGATTATTTGTTGTTTCTGTTGTTGTTGTTTTCTCTTTCATTATCTGCTAGCTGAAGTCATTATCTGTAATTTAAGAGCAATTAATTTTTATTAAAGTATAATTACAGAAATAATTTTCTTCCTTCTAATGCAATCTTTGTAAAATAAACCCAATAAAGAAATACCTGCAAAATAAACAAACTAATGAAGAATAATATTTGGTTTACCAAATATGACAGCATCCAAAGACGAGAACAGAGGCACTTGCTGCCACTACTAAGTTGGATACCTGCACCCCTACTGATAAAAAGAATCATCTCACTCTCTATTTGCTTGCTTTCTTAAAAAAAAAAAAAAATCCCTTCTTTGATCTTGGGATGCTTCCCTGCTGAGCTGGGATTGATCTTTAAGAAGCACAGGTTTTAACTCTTTGCAACCTTGTGCCTATGTATGTGCTGAAGAAAGGGATGGCACAGGCCATTTATTGCACTTGGATAGATATCTCTGGGCAGACTTAGCTTCCAGGTTGTGTTTTCAGGCTCAAAGCAAACCAACACAAAAGCTTACCGTTTCTCTACCTCCTTCTGTATTTCTTGCATTGCTATACCACCCGGTGATCACTGTTCCCAAAACAGGCACACGCTGCTAGAAAAAGATCTCTTGTGTCACTGAATCACTCAGGTCTTCTGATTGATAGCCTAAATTTTCTTTGAATTTGTGGCCTACATTTACCTAGTTGCTTTTGTGCCAGCTGTGGTCTTTAGCTTAGGTAGATCTTCCTTGTCTTTACTGTTTTCCTTTTCTGAGTCTTCATCTTCAGCTAAAAAGTCAAATCCTTTTCATCAAAGTTTTCAAGACTTGCTTAAATAGTACTATAGCAGATAAATGTGGTGTTGGTAGTTCAAGGAGGAGGTTGGACTAGGTGACCTCCAGAATTTCAGTGAAAATTTCTGTGATTTTTGCCTAGGAAAAAAGACTGAATTTATGTCAAGCTTGGGAATGCGTTAATTTCTATTGCACCTGCTAAAATTAAATGAAAGGCTGCATCTACAGTGGGAAAAGGGACAAATTTCTCTTAGGTTTAGATATCACAGATTAATTGTACAAAAACTTTACTTGACCTCTTACTAATTAATACAGGGTACAGAAGCTAACAACAGTGCTAAATTAAATAAAGTTTCTCCTTTAAGCATCTATGAAAACCGGAATGGTGTCTCGATTTCAAATGTCATGAAAAAAATCCCAAATCTATTATTCCTGGATAAAAATAAGAGAAAAGATAATAAATTTATTTTCAGATTTCAGTATATTTCAGCAATTTAACTAGTTGAGAAACTGTAGGTTAAAGATCAACACCCAACTTACTGCAAAGATCATTTCTTTGAAAAGTGTTTAAAAGCTGGAGAAACACTTATGCCAGTATCCTTCATACTGAGTGAAGAAAAGCATGACACAGCTGAGCCTCCTGGGAGAGAGGAAATTTAAAGGTTGGTGGATTCCTGCACTTACAAACACCACTTGTGACACACAGTAAAATTTACCTTTATAAGTGCTGGTGAAAAATGAAGAAGTCTTGCCCAAGCAGGTTCATTTAAACTCCCAGGACTCTTTGTATAATTCAGAAAGTTTTAGTCATTACAGAAGTGTTTCCCAAAATGGAAACAGGAAAGAAAAATACATAATTATTCCTCAGAACTTTCTTTTTCAGGATTTTTTCAAGAAGTATCTCTGAAGATTATAAATAAGTTTTTAGCAAATGTTAAAATTATGATTAAAGCCTAATTGTACCCTGGGTTTATAGAGTAGTTGACGAAATAGTTTGGAATTGTGCTTGGAACAGATGTGCAATTGATTTTGTGTGCTAGTAAATTTTTAGTGGCATGCTGCAGTTCAGAAGGGGTTGGAAGGTGGAGTTACTTTAATTTTCCTCCAGGAAACTTACTTTTTTCACAACCACAGGCAGAATCCTGTCTGCTAACTCCTATCAAGTCCATTGAGCAGGAGTTGCTGTGGCTGACACTGCTCGGCTCCTTCAGACATCATTTTGAAGTAATACGGGTATGATTAAGAGTTGTCATTAATTCTGTAGACCTGTCGCAGTGTAAGGTTTCCCTTGACCTTTTTGTCCACTAATTCTACTCATCTGTATTGTCTCTGTAGTCCTCGTTCACATCATCATCTTTGAGTTGGCTCTTTTTTTACTGAATGACCTTTTATGTGGCTCAGAATAGTCTGGGTAAAGTGGCAAAGAAACAGCAATTTCTGAAACATCAAAGTGTATTCCATGCTTCTCCAATGTAAATTCAGCAAAATCTTTGTCATAATGCAATCCTCCTATTTTATAAATAGGTTCCTTTGAATCCTTTGTTATCATTTAACATGCTTTCAGAATTCCTTCTTATCCCAGTAACTGTTTTCATCCAGATATAATTTGCTTTCCATCTCGTGCTCGCTTTTATTAGAATACTGTAGCTGAATTTTGCTCCTCAGGCAATATGCTTAAAGTCTGCAGGATCACTCTTACGGATTTTTTTTAAAAATAGGTCTCTGTATTTTAGTTTATATTGTTATTTAGGGTGGTTGTGAAAAGCCCATAAATCTTGTGTAAGATTCAGAAGTTTGTATTTACTGTTATGAAGGATAAACCTAGGATTTGAAGGCAAATGTACCAAAACCTTCTTGGCACAATTATAAACCTTGGTCTTGGAAAGCCTGTGAAACTACTTACATGCTTGAAGTTAAATGTGCACTTAGCTCTTTGCAAAGTCAGGGCAGAAATGCATAATTAACCACAACAGAAAACAACAAAATTATAAGAACCCTACACATGTATCACGTAATGCTGGTATAAAATTCGTAATAAAAGTGATGAATATAATCCATAATAAGAATTCTTGTATCTGAAATCAAATATCAAAGTGTCCTAAGGCTTTCCTATTAATCTATGTGTGAAGATGTTCTTACATTGCTACATATCAAAAATTTGTCTTTGCCTAGCCAAGCACATTCATCAGTCATCACTTTCTTTTCAAAGGAGTGGCTGCTGGTTTGGGGAACTGAAGGCTCCCACCCATTTATATAAGTTAAGCATATTATATGTTTTAAGTTTCATTTTTCAGGGCCTTGCTGAGAAGGCGACTGTTTTTCCTTTGCAAAACATAGTGACAGGAGTTCCAAACATCTCCCAAAACAGTCAACGATATTGCAGTAATATATGCAATGAGCAACATCACTATTGGTTGTGAAGGAAATGGAGATCAAGCAGCACTCAGGTTTAAACAGACTCTTGCTATCAAACGCAAATCAACCCCGAGTATGGTAATGTTGTTTTAAATAGTAAACAACAGGAGGCAAGAGGACTCATGCAGAGCCCCCTAAAAGGAAGCTTTCTGGGTGATTTTGTCTGTTGTTTTGTGTATCTAATAACTTCAGAAAATAGTGTGCAGCCACACCATAACTGCAGTTTGTGTGTATAGTTTTCTTTAATGTCAGTAGGAGGTATCCAATCTGAGGGTACAACATGTGTCAGTGGAGCAACTCCCAATGGTCCTGAAGATAGCTAGAATGCTGCCACTAGTCTCAAGGGGAATCAGGATTTAGACCAAGGCACTCAAACGAAAACAATAACAAAACCTCAAAAACCGATCTATATGCATTTACATATTCTGCGGTTTTTGCAGGTCACAGATATTTGGTTATGAAAGGAGCTGCAAAGTTGTCAACATACATGTCTCTGGGGATCGTCATTATAATTTTCTCTGTGTTAAAGCACCACTAAATTCAAATATACTAACCATTTTTAGAGAGAACACATCAAGCTTTAATCCTGCAACATCCAGAGCACAGGGGTGCTTTCTCTACAGTTAATGGAAAAGAACCCCTCCAGAGGCTGTTGTTCTGTCCCAACAGGGTGCCTGCAATGGGTGTGGTGACCTGCACTTTTGGGGTGACTGGTGGCAGAAGGTGGTGGGTGGTAAGCTTAGTTTAATTGTATGATGGTTACCTGATGAGGTAATTTTAATTGTGAGACGGTAACTTGATTTCAATATCATTTCTTTAGATCTGCATGTGTGCTAGTCACAAGCAAGCACCTTCTTTCTGGAATGGCCTGTTTCTATTAATTTAACTTCATGTCCTGACTGCAGATTCAAGAAAATCTAATGCACTTTATCACTGGGTTGTATGTGATGTGAAAAGTCCCATGCAAAGTGAATGTGTGAGGAAGAAATGGCTTAGCCAGAGGGCTTAAATAGTGCCTGAACCACTTACTAGTGGATTTGACCTCATTACCCTTTCTAAGCAGAGAAGTGTTTTAATCCTTATTCATAAATGACAAATTAAGAGACAGAAAAAGCAAATGTTTTGATCAAAGCTAGGCAGTAATCTTTGGCAGGAGATGAACCCCAAAATTTGAAAGCTTAGTTCTTTGCCAGTTCTACTTTTAAGTGTAGTAGTTGTTACCAGAATGAGGTAAATCTCATGGACTTAAATTTTTTTAAGAATGAGCTACCCATCCTGGAAAGCCTGTGGTATAACTTAGTTGTTGGACATCACCATTCTTTTATTCCCTGTGTACAGGCTTAAATTTGACACCTCTGCTGCTATTTTTTTCCATTCTTTCTGTTCTCTGCTTATATACAGAGATTCTTTTAGCTTATTTTTCATTCTGCCCTATCTCTATTCCAATTTCACCTTATTTTTCATTATTAATTTTACTTTCCATCATCCTATCTGTTCCCACAGGTGAAATGAATGAATACATAAAGTAAAAACTCCATAGCACTCAATTCTGAACCAATAACATCTCAGTGACTTTCAAATTATCACAGGCAAAATGAAGGTGCCTGTCCTTAGTTGTAATTCATTATTCTCCCAGGCATTTGATGCAAGATATTAAATGTGATCATTTCAATGAATCAACCTGTTTCCCTTTTGTATATGGTAAATCATTCTGAGAATAAGAAGGAAGGACTATTACCAGTCACTAATCAACTATCAGCTCATTGCTGCTTTCATTGATGTGAATTAGTATAATAAATCGGAAAAAGAGCAGCCACTAAGTTTGAGATAAAAGTCAATACCATTGCTAAGTGTGAAACAGAAGATGCAGGAAGCAGTACATGACAGAATTTAACAGTACAAAAATGAGTTGTATAGCATTTCTTCTATTACACGTCATGTTTTTTATCACCTTATGCTGACAATAAATTGCGCATGAAAACCTTCCCCTGTAATACAGGTATATACCAGTCTGAACTTACTGGTAAACTTACTTCAAACCTGGCTTCCCCCATTGGGTAGGTAAGAGTAGACAACAGGGCTCAGTGTAGACTCGTTCCAGGTCTATATCCTAGTAGTCTCCAAAGGCCATACCATGGATCACACACTCTAGAAACTGAAATTTCTTTTTCTCATTGATGTACTGTGGAGGCACAGGGCTGCTTAGTTTTTCAGAGTAAAGATCAAGCTGCTTAGATGATCTTACTGGCTTTTAGGCAAAAAAGTAAGTCTCCTGTGAGAGTATTTATATTTGCAAATGCAGGCTAAAAAAGGACCAGAACTTGTGGAGAATTCTCCTTCATATAAACATATATGCATTAAAAGAGACATCTGAAGTAGATTTCTGAAAGAGTGCACATATTTTAATACTAGTATTTACAGTCATATGAATATGTTATGCATTATACATACTCTAAGCATAATAGAATTTAGTATATATAGTAGCCATTGGCAGTTGGACTAGATGATCATCATAGGTCCCTTCCAACTGAAATAGTCTAGTCTAGCCTAGTCTATTGTTTCAAGATTTTGTGGGATGCAAACACTGATCCATATGGAGGGCTGTACATCCCATCTGTGAGGGCAGAATCACACCCTCCTGCAAACCACAGGAGATGGGAATATGGCACATCTTGTTCTAATGGACTGTAGCCATGTGACTGAGAAACTCTGCTGAGAACACCCAGCCTGCTGAGAACACCGAGCCTGCTGGGGAAGGATTCGTGCTCATGGGCTAAGTTTTATACTCTCAAAGTGGTGGCTGCTCCTCTGCAATTGGTAGAGATCTGACAACATTTCTACGACAAACAGGGATTCTGGTATTAGGCTTAAGCAGCTTTCCACTTTTAAATGCTTCCTGACTGAGAAAGCAAAAAAAAAACCCACAACCCACAATGAAAGGAAGAGCAATTCCAATAATATGTATATTAACTCCCATGGTACTGCTGTAGTTTCCTCCGTGAAAAAGTGTTGAACAGGTCACAATGCCTCTATGCTTTCTGAGTTTTGTCCCATTTCTGAATGAAATTAAATTACTTTAAGCAATGTTTTTCTAACCTACTGATACTAGCAGTTCTTTATGTTTTTCTGTCCTCTCCACATTGATCTTTTCTAATGGCACGAACAGGTCTAGACGGCATGGACATGTAAACATCAGGACAAACTAAATCAGTGCTTCCATTTTGCTTGTACAAGAACTGGTAATGTCAGGATATGGCAAGGAAGGCTCTTAATAAACATAAGCGTAAACATAAACATCAGCAATGGCAGTAATGAGGCAGAAGCAATATCATAGGACTCCCCAATATTTGGTTAAATGTAACATGGGAATAACGCAGTTTTGGTACCTCACCTTCAAACTGGCTGTGTTGCTTTTGTGTCGTATGTAGATTCTGTGCAAAACTTGTAGCAAGGTAATCAGTGTGAACCTTCAAAGTAACTTCTAGAATGAGTGCAGCTCATGCTATTTGCAGAGTCGTACACTGAATTCTCAAAAAGTGGTAAGCAACCTGAAGCCTGAAATCAGGAAATCACTGATTAGGGTACAGCATTGGATCTGATCTAATAGCCTTACAGAAGAGGAGGACAGGCTACCTGATATGATAGGAACTAGAGACAATTAAACAGGGAGAAAGTAAGAAAAAGTTACTTCCTCTAACCCTAAAAAAGAAAGGTATTTTCTGGGACAGCTGTTCTGTTAACTCAAACTCACAAAGTAGCACACATTTGGAACAGCTGAGAAAGAGCTTCATATATTCTTGTGTTCTGTTGTTTTTGCATTTATTAACTTTGTTTCATCATTTACAAATATATGTTTCAATCACATCTTTTTAATCCTTTCTTCCGTCAGTGGTAAAGATTACTGAGGGATCTCACACTTGACCTTTGAGCAGGAAGGATGACCAAATGACCTCCTGCCATCCTATTCAGCCTGAATTATTTTATGATTCCATGACCTAAAACATCAACGTATTCAATTCCTGTGCATGTGTCAATCCCAGTTCTGGAGAATTAAACACTTTTCAGAAAGCAAGACCTAATTATTCTTTCTCCAAAGATGCCTTTCTTTATTTAGTGGCATGGACAGGCTTTAGAACTGCTATTTAAGACACTGAGAAGAAATATCTGTATTTTGTCTGTGTTAAACTATGAAGTCCTGCCATCTTGAATTAGACTGGTCTCCAAGAAATCTGGTAACAAGCATTATAATAAAAAAATGAATATGTGGTATTTACAGAGTTTCATGTAACTAAATTTTGCAAATACCTCACAACTGTCTTTCTGTTTAATTTTGTTATCCAAAGATATTTCCTTATGCCTATATCAGAAAGGTCCAAACCCAGGACCCCTAGTCTCAAAAGATAATTTTCAGTGTTGCTACATTTTAGCTGACCAGGCTGAGAGATTGTAGGTTCAGGATTGTGTGGACAGCTGAAGACTTGGGCAGGTGACAACACAAGGACTGACACTGCTGCCCAGCATAGCATCACCAGCAGTGCAAGGGTTGCCCTGCAACAAAGCTTTTGCCTTGCTGAATTAGAGCATTTTAAGAAGAGATTATCTGAAGTCTTTCTCATGACTAAAGCCAGTCTGAAGCATCTTACCAAAACTTACGGTGCTATTTATCTTCTCTGAAGGTCCTGAAGGTGCAGAAGGAAGCCATGAATTTTGCTGTTTGTGTGAAATAAAATCTGAATGTTTTGAATTTTTACTGTTATTTCACATGTGTTCTACATGCTGTAGGTTATATGTTTTGTCTCCTCTGGGGCAGAAGTGCCACTTCTTTTTCCCATGCTATTTTATATTTGAAACTTCCAGAAATTACCTTTTAAACAGTAGGGAAACATGCAGTGAACACACATTGAATGTGTTAAGCACTTAAACATTGCACATGGTCTACGATGTAAATTCACAGAAGTTATTGGTCTAAGACAATTCTATTATGCCTGAATTTTATTCCTTCATCATGTTATCCTTTACTTTTATATCCTTTATTGAAGAATTCCTATTTATTATTTAAAGTTATTATTAGATGAGCTGTCAACATTTTCTTTGAACTAAGCAACTATTTTCATTCAAATAAAATTACTATGTTCCCAATACTTGCTTTTATCAGCATTTCTAGATTTTTTTTTTTTAAGGGCAAATTATTATCACTTGAAAATGTCTAATTTATGTGCACGGTAACTTATTTTCGTACCATTTATAATTATAACAACATATTACAAATTGATAAATGTGGCACAGTTCTGAGATACCACATTAAAATATATTTAATGACCTTTTTATACTGCAGGCAGATACTTTAGCTCATTGCATTTTAGAAGAAGCTGGGTGTATTCACTGTGGCTATTACGGTTTGTAATACCTTACGTTGCAAGTTTTAAAGTCTATCAGAATTCCCTGTACACAATACAGCTCCTACCGTATGTTAGGTAAATAAAATATATTTTGAAAACTCCCTAAACACCTACTTTTCAACTGTGGTTATTAAGGTTATTTATGGATATATCTATTCTCACCATGTGGAATTCATAGCCACAGGAAGTCATAGAATAAAATATCAGAGCTGGATTTGAAAAGTAGCTGGCTCATTTTATCAGTAGAGTAATGTTTGTGGATGGTACATCCCTTAACATGGCAAGTCTGTGCAGGTACAAGTGCAAGAGTAGATTCATTGCTTGAAGAAGAGAGGAACTTAAAATCCATCTTGTTCTTTGCTGAATGTCATCCCATTTTTCAACACTCTTTCTGAGATGTGACTGCCAGAGCTGGACAGAGTAATCCATGGGTATGTTTTTACTACGTGTTAGGGCTCTTCTCTGAATTTATTCCAGATCCATGCTCCTGTTCAGATAGCCCCAATTTAGTCATGCCTTGACTGTGTTAGCCCTCCTTGCCAGCATATCACGCTGAGAGTGTATGTTCCTTGTTCACCTAAGTAATTTTTCAGAGAAATGGTTGTTTATGACCCAGTTGCCATGATTTTACCTCCTAATATGCAAATATTATCATCTTAGATCCATATATGTGACTTATTGATATGGTCTAGTCAATGATTTTTTGTCATCATCAGATTTTACCAACTGTAGTTTTATTACAGATCATTGCTAAAGATACCAAATACCATTAAGCCAGAACTGGAGCCTACAAGAAACATGATTTCCCACTTCCAGTTACTTTGGAAAGTCTATTTATCACCCAGATTCTCCTCCATTAGTAAGGGTTTTACTGATTTTATATAGTGTTATATATAGTAGTAAGTTAAATAAAAAAAATCTCATGGACAATCAGATGGTTCAGATTATTCTGTTACATTACACAGTTGCGTTCTCCCTCAGCAGAGTATTAAACATTGGAATTTATAGTAAGTTTTCACTGACACACCCACTCACCCACGCCCAACACATATACATGTATACACATATGTATTTTTTTCAAAAATCATGGATGGAGATAAAACATTAGTCCTGATAAGCTATCCATCTGATCTACTACAGTGATGCAATATTATTAAAAAAGACAATGTTTATTCTACATTTTCTTTAGTTTTACAATGAAATAAAAGCTCTAACCTACAGACTGTAAGTGTCCTGCCAATTATTTAAAATTAAAAACCCCAGATACAATAAGATCAGTATGTTGTTCCTCCAAGCTGCAGCACATAACGAAATGCTAACATCTCATACACCAACCTATACCTCAAACCACCAACCTCTCTTCAAAGGTTAGCAGAAGCAGATGGACCTTCCTACATACAACCAGAAATATACATTTTTAATGATGTCTCTCCAAGACTCACAGTATGAGACTGAATCCTGATATTTAAAAAATAATTAGTAATTGCTGCAAATCTGTAGTTTAATAAAATCTCAAACACAACAAAAGATAGATAAAAATAAGTGAATGGGAGAGCACAGATCACAAAAGCCAATAAATAAATTGTTACTTTAGGCATGTTTTCCTTGCTGTGATAACACCTATATGAGATAATATAGGCATTTAGTGTGAGACAATCTCCTAGGGAGCCCCCTGTGTGGGCAGATGGCCCCAGCAGGATGTTGCAGGAGATATCACCCAGGCATGCTCCATGCTGCAGCAGCTCAGTGCTCCAAATTGCACTGGCCAGAGTTCTTCTCCACGTTCTTTTTGACAAAGCTGGAAAACATTCGTTTCCTCAAGGAACATGAAGGAACACAGAAAACCGAGTGTGTTACTTATCTCTACCTTATAGCTCGCCTGTTCCCTGGAGTAGAAGCTCCATTTTCTGTTGCTGGCTGAACAGATCTGTATCAACTCTAGATACCCATGCTCTTCTGAGGGGGCATGTGTATCTAGCCAAAGCTTGCTTTTGCTAAAGTATCAGTGGTTAGAGCATTTATCCAGAAAATTGGACAACAGTCCTAACAAATATGCATCCTCCAGTACCTGAAAGATCTACCTAACCAATTATTTGGAGAATACCTGGGGGACACACCCACATTGATCCTGCTGGGGCTATATCAGAAGAAGAACAAATAAGAAACTGCATGACTCTGTCATGGAGGCCAGGAAAGAAGGGTTCCTCCCACTTTGTTCCAGCACCCACAGTTGTTTCTGGTGACCAGGATCCATGCAACGTGAAACATGGGGTGGAATACAGGTCTCCCCTTCCCTGGCAAATGACTGCCATGACCAGAACAGTAGCCAGTAAGGCAGTGCTTTCCACTGGGCTTATAGATTTTAATGTGTTTTAGGAAGGCTAGAAAATGCCCAGTGAGGAGGATTATTTAGGGAAGCAGGTAGAGTTTAGGCATCGCTATATCAACATATCATATCTATGCTGTTACAGCTGTTGAGTACTTGTGCAAGGTGCATAGAGTATATCTGTAATTCAAAATGTAGGTGATGAATAACATAGATGCTGCAAGACTGGCTGGCTACAGCTGGAGATTGCTGCCTTTCTGCACAGACTTCCTGAAAATCCATGACTCACTCTTTTAAGCACTTAAGTGGGCTCTCCTGGATCTCATTCATAGGCATAATTTGTGCACCCAAATGATTAAATAGAACTACCCCTACCTAAATGAGTATTTAGACAGGTTAATTGGAATTGGAATAGTTCCATCCAGCGTCTCTGCAGTTTTTCTTTGGAGTGGAACAGAAGCTTTGCCTTCTCAAAACTATGGAAAGCTCATTATAGAGATATGAGATGGTGCTCTAGCATGGCATCCACGCTGACTATTGTCACGATCCACTGTTATGTTGAACAGTTTGGCAGAGGTTAAACCCCCTTGCTTTCCAACCGACCTCAGATAATTCTGGGAGTTTGGGGGCGGCTGGGCTTAACTTCTGGTTAACTCCAATGTTTTATCATGACTTGGTTCCTTTTACATTCTCGGGAACAGAATTAAGACTGAAAACGGAGTGAAGTGCCAAGACACTTTATTTGGCCAACAGCAAATACACGAGAGAAAAGTAGAGAAAGAGAGGAAAAGTGAGAAAGGGAAAGAGAGAAACAAACAGCACGGCAGTTTTGTGATATCTACCACCACGGGTCTGCGTGCGATCCGCGCGCCGGTGCGGCCTGAGCAGACCGACATATCTTCGAGTCCGGTGGAGGGGAGATGTTCCGGAACGCTCCTTGTGGTCTCCGCTCGTTCCCCTTTTATAGGGTTGTCCTTTTGCATAGTCAATGACTGTTTTGCGTACCCACACCTCCCACTCGGCAGTGGGGCGCATGCCCAGTACCGTCACTAGAGGACGCTCGAAAGTTCTAGAGGGTCCGAGCCCCCTCCCCATTGTCAGTCGACCCTGGGCCCGGGCGCATGCGCAGAGGACGTGTACTCCAAGACAATAGGACACACATTCCTCTGGGGTGGGACTCAATGGGCTGCCTTGGTGATTAAACCGCCCCACTCAGTTGCCATGGTGATTAGGCTTCGGTAGTTAAGCTTGCCTGCCACCAATGTTGAGACAAGTTTCTAGTCCCTTACAACTATGGAGCTCAGATGTTGATGTTTTGTTTTAGGCTACAGGATTTAATCCTAAACCACTCTAAGACATGTGTAAACCTGTGAGTGATCTTCCCAGCTGCACTCAGGTCTCTCGCAGCCATACATGTTTGCAGCACTGAACTCAAGCTCTGATTTGTGAGGGGCAGCAATTTTGTAATGTTATTCCTTGCTTAGTTTATTAGTTAGCAGTGGCTGTTGTTGTAGTAGTCACTTTCTAGCTCACATGGAATCCATTACATAGCATTAGTAGCAAGGCTTGCTAATTTAGCCTTAGGCTGCAAGCTATGAATGTTCACTTCAACACGCTGACCATATACTGAACCTTTACTTAGCTACATGAGGGAAGGCACCAAAACCGGTGCAAACCAGAATGATAACGGAGCCACAACTCTCAGCAGAAGCTGCATCCATTGAGGTGAGGAAAGGAATGTCCTATCTGGAGACAGAGAAAGGATCTGATGAGGAACAAGAAGACCACAGACCCAAATATAGTTATTGGACTGAACCGTCATGTGAGGGGAGGGGAACTTAAATTGTAAGGATATAATTGCCCAGGAACTTATTTTTTTTTAATCCAGAGGTGCCCAGCTCGAGCTGTTTTTTACTGCTGAACCACTCAATAAATTCAACTGGCGTATGTCGTATTGGAGACTCTGGGGAAAACTAGAGTTGAGCCTGAAGGAAGATAAAGTGTCCGAGAGTGAATGTGTGTGAGTGAGGAATTGAAAAGGGGCACCTGCTGGCTCAGTGGAGTGGCCGATGAGAAGGGATTCCAGTCCTAGCAGATAAAGTCTTGGGTGGTGTGTGTATGAGGCTCTCCGAATGGCGTGTGAGTGCTCAGGCAGTGGCTTCCCCTTTAACACTATCCTTTACTATCTACCTGCAACTGTATTTCTCCATGAATGTGTTTAAAAAGAGGCAAAATGAAGCATCAGTCCCTGCTGCATTTCATAAGATGGGAAAAGATTGTGCTGTTTAAATTTATGTTTCAAATTAAAGTAGCTGAAGAAATTGGACATTATTTATTTAATGTATTTTAAAAAAATTGTTAGAATAAGAGAAAGAGTATCTTCTAAAATGAATTGTCCAATTCATAAGCGTCCTAAAGTATGAAGAAGACATAAATTTTCCATATAGACTAGTAGCATTTTATTAAAAACACTATCCGTAGTTGGTACTTGCAGACAAAGGAGAAAGCATAGAACATAAAACATGATGTCAACTTACCTTATTGCTATAAAAAATACAACTGAAAAGGAAGAAAGCTGCATTACCAATAGAAAAATCATATTATCCTGTGTATATTTAAAAGAAAATGTCAGTTTATTTTTCATGTATTTCTCATTAATGAAAACAATATCTGTTTCTTGTTGAGCAGACCTGCTGAGTATAATACTAAATAAAAGCAAAACAGGACCTGCTCACTAGGCTGAATTCCTTACTTTCCAGTCTCTGAAGGATTCAAACAAAATCAAAGGTCTGTGTTTCTTATGCCAGAAAGGGGCACATTATCAAGAAAGCATTGCAAGCTATTGAGCTGTCATGGAATAGTTTTTCCCAGTGGTTGTTTTCATGGCAGTGAAAGAACATGATGCATTAATTCTTTCAGTGATAACAAGCAAAGGACATGAAATATATTCTCAGTTCCTTTGTTTTCACTTGGTAATAGTTCTCGTGAATACCCATTTCAGTGACCACAGATGTGGCTCTTTTCTTAACACAGGTTAATCCAAGGTCAAAGGCTAATACTGTTAATAACATTTATGATTTTGTCAAGGATGGGACCCTTGACTTGCATGAATAATGAAGATTGTGCAGGATTTGGGCTGGATTAAGCAAAAAGAGAAGGGAGCCTTGGTACTACCATTATACAGTGAGAACTGTATCGTTATCTCAGAGCTAGATTTCTTTGTAAGCTTCTGCACAAGATCTCGGCTCATGGAAATGTCTAGATTCCTCTTCTGAAAAGCAAGGTGGTATTGGTGACTTGTTCTTGGTAATTTTAACTGACAGTAGGCTATTCTGCTTAATATGAAGAGTGTGTTATGACTACTTTGACAAGCAGTTGAAGGGGTTTGCTCTTAGTGTAGCACATACTGCATGTGATATTCAGATACTGAGTGATAGACTGGTAGTGTGATGTCTCTTTCACATATCAGATCTAGATTTCTTTGATTCTAAGATTCTGCAGAGTCAAAGTATACGTAGACAGACAGAGAAATACGTGGATGAATGCATGTTAGATGTTTAAATATGCATGTATAAAATTCTTCTCACTGAAACTATTCAGACTTTAGCCAGCTTCCACAGTTGGAGGTGTGTATTTACATTCTGAAGGTCATATGTGAACCAGGAGACTCTCAAAAAAACCCTCACAACTACAGCAACAGCAATTCCTTCTTCTATTTCTTTCTTAAACATCTGGTATATCCTTATGCCTTATGCAGGAGTACAGTAACCATATGCTTTTTGTTTTGTCAGTATCTTGGGGCAGGTAATGAAAAAAAGTCCATCTCTTACACACCATTAGCAAGGTTCTTTGTTATGATCAAAGTGTCTGAAATCTTGCGCAATAAATTGATCATTACTGTTTGAGAGTTTTTGTAGCTATATGAAATATTTCACCACTGTGGATCATGTAATTTAAAAGTGACTATTTGGTTTGATGGGGCACATGCAGGTGAGTCAGGCCAGCATTACTGTGTTATTCAAATGGCCATTTTTTATAATAAATGTCTTGTTTTGTCCATCCAATACAACACTATACCAGCAATAGAACTAGCTCAAAGTGAACTAGTTTATCTGCACTGCAGAGTAGCAAAGAGCCTGGCTCACAGAAACAATACACTTGTGTCAATGTTGTGTTGGCTGCCCAATGAATATGGTTGTGAGTAGACCCTGGAGAGGAGGATGATTAGACCCAGCACTATAGCTATATCACCTCCAGTTCTGAACCTAACTCATTCAGACCCAGCCTGGGGATCTCCATGCAGACATATCCAAGGTGATGTGCATTTGTCTGAAATAGCTAATAATAGCTATGACCAACAAGGAGAGCAATAACCTTTTGACTTCAAAGTATCCTTTGCACAATGATCTACGTCTCCATGAGTTCGAGATAAAATTGCCATAATATACTTTGTAGGGGTCTATAGGCTGAAATGGAAATGGGAGTGACAACAAAATACAGTTGCCCCATGCAGATAGTATTTTTTGTTTGTGCAGCATTGATCTCCAGTGACTGCTGATTTGTTTCTGGATGGAGGTCAACTGTAAAGCTCAGGCTGTGTGAGATCCAAGTGCTCCTCTCTGTCATCGTGACATGCTGAACAGTTACGATCAGCTAACACTCTCATTACTGAGAGGACAAAGCTGCCAGAAGCTCCTGTCCTCATGTCCTTCATGACTGATCCTGGGATTTAAAATTAGTATTTTCTGCCAGGACTCTGCGCTATTGGCTTTTCAGATTGCAAAGCTAATTTTTCAGCCCAGCATTTAGGTCACAGAAACACTGAAGTTTGTACAGATTGTGCTGTTTGATATGTGAAATATTGTATGTTTTAGATATATTTTGTATTGGGCAGGGCAGTACTTTAAATGAATGATGACAGCAATTACATCCAGGTGGCTCAAGCTTGTCATGGGTGGTTATTTATATTTTCAAACTGAAAAAGATAAAATAATAATCAAATGCAAACCATGTGGAAGGGGACTTCACTAGCCTAAGTATGTCCATTTTTCTAGGTTAAATGGACCCACTGATCAAATTCTCATTATATTCTGTGGTCATGATTAGTGTATAAGATGGTGTCTGTAACAACCTTATGCTGGTCTACATTTTCGGGGGGATTGTCTGCATGTACACAGGCACATATTCACTCAGTTTTGTGGATTTCTACCTCAGATGTTATATTTATGCAGTGTTTCTCAAGCTTCTTCCAATCAATCATCCTAGTTCCCTTGTCAAGTTCTTCTTTTCCTTTGCAAAATTCTGGGGTCATGATGATTTTGGTTATAAGAAGCTGCTCTCACCAGATATATGGGAACACTTCACTATTCAATAATAATCTACATTTTAAAATTATAATGTATAGGTCAGAGTACCATATCTGATATTCTGTTGAGTGGGCCCAATTTTATCAGCTTTTGAAGAAGCGTGTATGTACATATGAGCAATGGAAGAATTAATTCAAAAGTAAGAAATGACAAACTCGTTTCCGTATGTTGGTCACCATGCCATAGAGGCTTTGCATGTCAGACAATACACTAATCTATGCATGACAGTTTGTTAGTCATTTAAAATAAGCAGGTAGGAATATAAGCTACATCTCATTGGGTCTAAGATTACTGATGGAGGGGCAGCCATAGAGAGAAAATGAGAATGTATTATGAAATCTGCGATTCTGCATTGTTGTTCTAAAAATTTTTGTAATTCTGTTATTTGACTATATATCATAACAGAAAAAAAAATGTAACAGATTGGAAATAATACAATTTATCGTGTTTCTCTCTCTGTTTTACAAGCAAGTGTAATAGGAGAATATTTTATTCCCTTTATTTACTATCCAAAGATTGAAAGCACAATCTACCTTGCTCAATAACTTCTTCCTTCCATACTCTTTGCATATTACTGTAAAAAAAAATATGGGAACATTGTGATATTGTGGGGCAGTTTATGTTCACTCTTTAATTCCTAAATATAATAACAACCCAAATTTTCAATAGATGGATAAATGTGTTGTGCCTATCAGGATTTTAATTTCAAACATCGGACTTGGAAAAATACCTAACTTTGAAGTAATAGAAGGCAAAGAATTATGCTGATTCTCTGCGTCTTTACTTGGATCTTTTCCCATTGAACTAGGGGAAATCAAGCTTAGAATGGAAATGTGGGCTCATCTGAACATTCATGAACATTTCTGAACACTTCTGAGCATTCCTGCCTATTCAGTGCTGTCCACAGCGAATTGCAAAAGGCCACCTCCAGGGCATCCCAGACACACTGAAGTTAATACTAATTATGAGTCTGACAGTTGTGTCTACTGCCATTTTTAACATCTTCCCAGATGAGTCTGATCTGAACCTGGGGTTTCCAGGTCATAGTGCAGCTAACTCACTGTACATGATAGATAGTCTTTCAGCACTTGAGGATTCCTGTGTAGACAGATCTTTGCTGACAGATGACAGTTCTGTTTCCTTATGGATAACAAAGCTGGGCCCCAAACTTCTTGATGCTGAAGTGTTTTGTTGTAGCAGGATTCAAGTAAGAAATTACTTTCATATATACCAGAAGCTATTTCATAGGTATATAATTCAATTGTCTTTCAATGTATAGTTTGGTATGTTAGGATCTTTGAATATTTCCTGATCTCAATAAATGGTTTATTCCTTCATTAACAGCAAAATGAAATAAGTATTTTAGTTGACTTGCACATTGTCACTGAGAGCTGAGTAAACTGTTAGCGGAGCTACCTAATTGCACATGACAAGTATGCAAAACTAACTTGAATGATAAAGAACATTCCTGGAGAACTTCAAATGCTTAGGCCAAATATGTGAAGAATTAAGGTTTGCTAATTGGAAACTCAATTTACTTAATTAAAATACAGTGCCTGTGTGCTAATACAAATGAGAACAGTCAATATGTAGCTAGCAGGCATAATTTCCTTAATTACTCAAATTTTAAGTCTGTTCCTAATGAAAAGGGTTAAAAAGTATTGAGGTTAGGTTAAAAAATTGATTTCAATACAGTCACTGTATATTTTCTTTGCCATATCCTCAACATAAGAAACATTGTTCAGGAAGTATTATTAGTATTTTATTATATTTAAGTTTTAACTTTGATCTAATTTGCTCATATAATTCCCTTAGTGACTCTCAGGGGACAAGAAAGATTGTCCTGTAATTTTACTAATGATGCTGATAACTGAAAGATCAGTGTTCTAAAAAAGACATGCTAATCCAAATATAGCCATCTGCAGCTTGGCAATCAGCAGGAAACACCATGACGTGCGCACCAAAAGAAAATGAAAGTGAGATCTGTTAAGCTAAATGTCACTTTCAGGAACACCACCTTAGGAAGTAAAGTGTCTCGGCAGCAGCACATAGGTGTTTTTGACAATGAACTGTTTTTTCCAAAGTTGTTTTTTATGAAAAGCTGTTTCTTCTGAAAGTGACCACGAACTCTGTCACAGACATGATACCTCTCCTGCTGTGAGCAAATATTGGAACTGGGAACAAGCTGCCCCACAGTATTTGTGATTCGGCCTGTCTTCTTATCTAGTTGAAAGAGTGTGTCAAATCTTAGGACTACATGTGTTGTCATTCTCTACTCCTTCAAACTAAATGCATTTAACAGCGGTTTGGGTATCAATGAATCACCATGATACGAAGGAAGGACTAACTGTTACACATGCCGTTTGAATTTTGAATGAGAATATCATTCCAACACCAGGTGAAGCAAGGGCACAAAGCCATGAGTTGCAGAAGTAGATTGAAGAGGGGCTGCAGTGCAGCTTCACCTTTCACTGAGGCCACCCAATTTTCAGAAATGCTGCAGAAAGCCCAGGAATGTCCCGAGCAAACGGCAGCGGCTGCAGCTTTCCTCTGGCCGCTCGACACTATGGTTCTGCCATAGGAATGTAAAAGTTCAGTATTGAGTGCCTTTGACTGAAAATTGCAGACTGATTTAATTTCTAAACTAAAAGCCATCCCTAATGGTGCCTTTCTGATGCTTTTCTAAAAATTGTCTAAGGTAAACTTGAAAACACAGTCTTTACTAATGTGTGCATCCAGGCTGAGCTGATGTCTTTCAACTCCATGCTGTCAGTACAAAGTAATTGAGATCACCTTGTGGCTGAATAGCAGTAAACACCTTCCCTCCGATCACTGTTGCTCTTTCACAGGGAGCAGAATTCTTCCATTCCTTTTCTACTTTGAGCCACTTGCTTCCCCTTTCTTGGCAATTCATAGCCCTTAATCATTGTGCTGACACAGTGGTTTGCTGGCCCCTTTGCAGACCTGCTCACTGGAGTCCCTCAGGATAAAAAAATAAACAACAATTTCAGTGGCTGAAGGAAGACAAAACAGCCTGTGTGCAACCTCAACACTGTTATAACCCTGGACAATTTCAGCTGCTTATAACCACAAACCCATTAAGAGTTAGATCACTACAATAAGGTGGGTTTGGGGCTATGGCACTGGAGAGGGAAGGTAGGTGCAACTCCTTAAATCAGAATCACAGTATAACATTATGGATAAAAGATAGAGTCATGAAAGAATCCTTGCTGACAATATATCAAAGACAAGCGTGGGTTGTTCCCTTCCCTTCCCTTCCCTTCCCTTCCCTTCCCTTCCCTGCCCTGCCCTTCCCTGCCCTGCCCTGCCCTGCCCTGCCCTGCCCTGCCCTGCCCTGCCCTGCCCTTTCTCCTTCCCTTTCCTTTTCCCCTTCCCCTTCTCTTTCTTTCTCTTTTTATTTTAGTTTCTTAATTATTTATTTTCTTATCCAGATGCTGTATAGAAGGTAAAGCATAACCTTTCACTCTTACTTTGTTGAAGATGTAGGTTTTCCCATTTGCACCTGGGGTGTCCGTTGTAGGTCATTGCCAGCTCAGCACCACTGACGTCAGTATGTAGTATCTATGATTGCACCAGTGAGACCAGGAGGAGAAGGGCTTAATGCTATCAGCTGCTGTCAGCCACAGTACACATGTATACTTGAAACGTCTTTCCAGCGGCAAGGACTTCTTCCCTAAAGAAGAGGCCCTTATTCAAGTGGCAGCTACAGGACTGCAGAGCTGTGTTTATTGCAAAGCTTTTAGCTGCATGAAGCTCGGATTTGCAGTGGCATCAACCTCTGTTTAAAACAAATCACTGATGGCCTTGTGTCACAAGATCTTTAAATGCACATTAGTCTGTAATTGGTTCACCCATCAGTGTGAACTTTTCACTCACTTGATAAGACAATTACCTCTGGCTTATATTAGTTTATCGCTGCTTTCTCGGAAAAGAGCCTGATTATTGCATGCAGGCGTTCATTAAGCAAACACCTGCACATGAGGTTTGATTTATTTGCATTTTGGTGCCTGATCCCCAAAAGCCACCTCCCAAGACCATATGAGGGTTTTACTACCCCTCGTTTCCCTCTACTAGTGGCCTGTTGCAGGCTTCTAGCTGATGACTCTGACCAAGCCCTGCCAGCAGGAGGGATCATGAGAATTATCCTTAATGTGCTTTTGGCAAAGTTAGTCAGTTCAGCTTAAACCACTTTCATTGACAGGTTAAGTTAACCTGACTGACTTTGCCTGAAAAGGATGAGCAAGGGTTTATATGATCTTTCCCCCGGAAGAGCTGTGGGAAGAGTGACCTCTGGCAGAATAGACTGAGAGCTGCAAAGTCTTCATGGGCTACAGTTTGCAAAATGGGTGAATTCGTGACCCAAGTATAGGCACCATTGACCTAAGTGGCATCATGTACAAAAATAATTATGCCTAGAAGCACAATATGAGGAACAGCCTCCGTGACTAACAATAGCCTAACAATAGCAAATTAAACACTGTGAGACATGCTTTGAGGACTGGCATGTGATCATCCATGCTGTTTTCTTGTTAACATGCTCCCTGGCAGTTTTGGCCTGGGCCAACCAACCAGAAGAGCACAGCTTGGGGACAGCATAGGTCAATAAGCGGTATGGACAAGACCAGCTTTGCAGGAGGATGGAGAGAAGGATTTAGCTTCGTAAGTGTGAGCTGTGCCACGCCACTTGCCCTCAGGACAATGGGGAGGATTCACATGGAATTGAAGAACAACTGACCTCAGTGCATAAGTGGCCAGATTTCGTAGGATGCTCTGCATCCTCCCTGGAAACCTGAGCTATTCTGGGCACCTGGGTTACATACCATGTCTTGCACTTGACTAAATGGGAAGTCTAAAGATATCACCTAGGTTAAAGCACTTATGTGTGTAAAATCAGGCTTTGTGAGACTTCTCTCTTGTCCACATCCCACCCACACTTTTGTATGGACAAGCTACGTGTAACTTGAATATCTACAGATTATTATAATATCTCCATCCTTGGAGATATTCAAAAGCCATCTGGACATGGTCCTGGGCAACTGGCTCTAGGTGGCCCTGCTTGAGCAGGGAGGTTGGACCAGATGATCTCCAGAGGTCCTTTCCAACCTCAATCTTTCTGTGATTCTGTGATACTTAGCCTAATAATGTAAGGGTGTGTGGAAGGAGAGAGCGTCTGCTCCCTTAGGGTCATGTATTCAAGAACCTTGTCAAATTAGATAATAAAGGGGGAAACCCAAAAACCAGCTACGGGGAGGGACTGGCATGAATGAGTTGAGTGAGGGGTTCAGTGCCAGTGGCTGAAGCATGATCATGGGTCACAGCTGATGTGCCTGGTGCCAGCTGCTGGGGTTGGCAAGTGTCTGTATTGCCCCAATCCTGGCATGCACGGGGTGTGCATGTATTGTTCACCAGAAAACTCTAAGCAGGACTTGACGGTGAGTAGGAGGCTCTGGGTCTGGATAGGAGTATCAGGTGGGTGGAAAGTCTGTGTGGGTATTTGGGGAGACCTGTTGGGTGTGAGGTGTCCATTGGAAAAGAGTGTGAGTGTGTGTGTCTGTTTGCACCAAGCACTGATCTGGACCACCCGTCGGTTCAGGGACCCATGGGGCAGGAGAGTGTCGTGTGTATGCCTGCATGAGTGACCTCCTGTCTCTGCCAGCCCAAGAGGAGGAGGGGACAGGGCTCTCTGTGCTTACCTCTTAATGCAGTCCTATATGTAGGTGCAGCTGAAGGCAGTACCATCTCTGTGTAGCTGGCCGTGTCCATGTCCTCTGTGCGTGTCTCTGGGATATGTGCTCAGCTTCCCTACTGGATGAACCTGCAAGTAGGAAAGCAGCAGCCATGTCCTTCAGCCCGGGCAGACACCTCAGGTCCCCAGGGCACCCATCTAGGCTCCAGCAGTTGCCCAGGAAGGAGTCCTGGGCCAAGGCTGCTGGAGGTGATGGCTGCTCCTAACATCCCTTAACAAATGACTTCTAATACAACTTGTTGCCTAAACCTGGAATTTGGAGGCTATGTACGTGATTTGCATTGGAAGAAATATGAATCATATCACATTTAATATATTCTTATATTTTTCCTGTTCTTCAGAAATATGTAAGAATTATGTTAATCCCTATTTCTAGGGGAAAAGTATAAAAACATCATACTCAATCCTGTTTTTCAGTCCATGCTAAACATGGAGCTGATAAAAACCTGGAGGTTTTCTGTGTGATTCTAAATGAGAATGATTAACTACAAAAATTTTCCTGCAGAATTTGAAAATTGACATTCCCTGTTCTCTTTGAGAGATATATTGAAAATCATTAGAAGTTCTCTGCAATTGCTCAATAGTTTTCTGAAGTTGCTAAAATATACTTCACCCTTGAGCTGCTTCCTGATCGTTGCCTTCTACTTCCAATGCTATCAAAACCCATACACCTTCACAAATGTTCATGACAGTGCTCTGCCTTTCTGGGGTTTGTGCATATCATGGCAAATTATAGTCTTATAATTCTCTGCCCTCAGTCTTATATTAAATCAGTTTAGCCAGGCTATTTTACTTCCAAATATTTTATCCCCTGAAAACTAAGTCAGGGGCTTATCAGATAATCTTGGTAATTAGAAATGAAGCCCATAATAGAGAGACCATTACTGTCTCATTTGCATTTGTTATGTCAGATGATGAGTTAAAATTACAGTAAAATGGCTAATTCGCAGTGCATAAACATGATACGCAGAACCTAAATTTGATGCATTTTAAGTTCCTTTGTTTACAGAAATAAACCCTGCTAGAGTGATTGAACTGGCTCTTGGCATAAACTCCCCATTTTCTTGGTAGTCATGAATCCTCTTAATCCCTTGCATTCTTTGTAAATGATTTGGCATTACACATTCACTTTCTTTCCATTAGATGAGCTGTTTACACAAGTTGTTGATATGGATATAATTTTTAATTTATTTTTAAATACGTTATTTTTGGTTTGATCATTCAGAGACAGGCCAGAGCTTCAGAACTTCAACAAATCAAATCAGGATTTATTTAATATAGATTACAGCTCTTCCTTGTAAGTCTTTAGGAATAGTCAGTACTTCTTAATGTTTGGAAACTACTTTAAGCACATAATTCACTGCTTTCTTTCATACAGGTGGAGGGGAATATAAAAATTTTCAGTGCAGAAATCTTGTCCCCTTGGAAGTCTGAATAAGTTATAATTGTACAGTACTGTGACTGGGCCTGCAGATCATATAACTGAGTGTATTTGACAACCAAATTACAAAAATACAAGTGCCTCCATAGCTTGAAATAGATTTAAGAGACAGCTTGTACAGAAGTGAACAAAAGCTCCAACCCCATTCCAGTGTCTACCTGATGTTGAGCCACATTTTTGGACCCACCCAGGATGCTGATAGTCCACTGGTGATGGTATCTGAAGCAAGGCTTGGAAGGATTATTGCAGAGTAGGTGATCCAACAGATAAATTTGGGAGCATATAGACAACCTCTGAGTTGTGGAGATGAGACATAATCTGCTTGCTTCCTCCTATAGATAGGTTCTGGACACAGGGAATGGTATCAGAGGGACAAGGGGGAGGATAGAGCACTCCATCCGCTATCTCACAGAAGGTGGAAAACCTCTTATGATAGGGCAGATAGTCAAACTCCCTGTAGTTATGGACCAAATGGAAAATTCCTGGTAACTACAGTGTTGTCAGTAGCTCACTGTACAATTTGGGAATGGAAAAGTGAGCAGCTTTCAACAAGTGGGGATTGGACTCCAGTTTTGATCTTAAAGGCCCAATTCACTTTTGACAGACAGCCAAAGCACAAAAGGGTACCTTGGTTCACTTGCTACAAAGAACATACTGCAAAGACACAGCAAGGAGATGCCATTGCAAAATGTCCTTGACACAGGCGGCAAAGACCTTCTCTTCTCCTTTTTCTTATCCTCATTTGTACTGCCTGTACTTACCATTTACAAACTGACTGCTGCATTTACAGATGACTAGGAATGAGCTTGAGGCCCTGCTACTTCTTCAAGTCCTGAAACATAATAATGTCACCCTACAAGAGGTGTTCTCCATGCTATCCTGATAGAGCACTGCTTGTCAAAGAATGGCTTTAGCCTACGATGTTCCAAATTTTTGCCTTGGGTTACTGGCACATTAGGAAAGTGCATATGGAGAACGATGTAGTGCACTGTGCATTTGCAAAGCCTTACTTGTGTACTCTACTTTCCTTTAAAGGAACTTCTCACAGGGAGAGCCTGGTGTTTAGCTGCTGGTCTCAGAGAACCAACTTAGAGGACCTTTGGAGTTGGCAGGAGATATCTCAAGTGAAACCTAGGAATTCAGGTTCTGTTTGAAATCTTTGTGTTTTCAGGAAACAAGCAATGTCCATCAAAAGGCTTCCCGGCACTATGATGGCCCCCATAGGGGACTGCACCCAAATGCATACTTTGACAGACAAAAGAGTACAGAAATATATTGTAATAGTGAACTAGATTTGTGGCTTGCTGTTTACCCAGTCCAAGAGTTTTATTATATTGATGTTGAAAGACATCCATAGAATACTCATCATAAACAACCAGGGGGTCCAAAGGAGAATCTGAAGAAGTTAAATTACTTGTAGTTGTCAAATACTACTTTTGGACAGTACATTTCTGGATTTTCATTTCCCGTAAATGGAATGTAGAGGGGAATCTTGAATCTTAAACAGACTGGAAGAACTGGAGTGAGATTGTTTGGATAGTGTCAGTGCAGTGTTGGTCATTTCAGCAGAGGCACCAAATGAAGCAGATCACTGACTCTTGACTCTCAGGGGTTATTACACAACAAATGAGTTGTCTCTGAATGTTCTAGATTGCTTTTGATATCATGAAACATTAGAAGACAAAAAAAGAGAAAGAAGTAGTGATTTCAGGGTGGCCATTGCTTAGTGTGCAATGGGCTTGCATAGGTTAGGAAAACTCAGAGAACGTAACTCTGAGACAGAGGTCATTACAGCAACGTGTTATCATACAAGATGTTATTGTCAAATGTGTTAATGGCTTGGAGGTTGTCTTCAGATGACAGGATGTCAGCTTGTTTGGAACATCTCTCTAGTGTTTTCTTCTTATACAGTTTATTTTAAGAGATTTTTTCTGTGGAAAATAAAATAAAATAAAATAAATATTCTATGACCCTCATGGTATGAATGTCGGTGTTTGGTTTCCTTTTTAACCAGGTCACATCGTTGTTGTTTCCTCAAGAATATTTTACAACTTGATTTTTCAAAAATGTTATTTTATGTTTATTTTCACATGCTTGTTTTCTCCTGTCCAATGCAATTTTGTTTATAACGCATCATTCAATGCGCCTAATAGGACTAAATATGAGAAGACAAACAGCAACATTATTATCCACACTAAGCACATTTAGAAACGTTCATTTTGCTTACTGATTCTTTGAAGCAAGCCATTTCCTGATTTGTAAGGCTGGCACAGTCCACAGTTTTAGGTTTTTATCAGTCACAGCACTCCCTCTTAGGCCGATAGGCTGTTTCTTTGATCATTTGCTAGAAGTTTCAAAATATCAGGGAAAACAGCCCAGAGGTATTTTGGTTGGATCACAGTGCAGACTTAAAAATATCTTAGCTTCTTTCTTACTGGTGGCACTTCACTTAAGTAAAACATTCAAAAAATGCTTATGCTGGCATAGACAGCCAGCTAAGCGATGCCTCTGTTTTACTTACAGTGAAATTAAGGGAACACTTCTACCATTTTGCATAATTTAATGTTATCAGGCAGACTTTTAACACAGAGGCTGCAGAAGTGCAGGGGTAACACCAAAGGTTCTATGTTTAAAAAATTTCCTTAAACAGACATTTGCCAGTGAGGAACACTGTTTCTTAATTAATTGGTTTCTGCTAATAGCACAAATGCTGTCTTTTCTGCTGTTGTATTGCTACAATGTCCTTTATACAACATTACTAGTGGTAAGGGGTCAGCCCTTTCTAGGAGAGCTATAGTGTAGGCCAGCTGTAAAGGAACACATCCAAGTGTTGAAAAGACTACTGAAAGGAGAAAAGGTTTTTCAGTGGAAGTCTGAGCAGCTAGGTTGAGCAGTGTGCCCTGGCAGCCAAGAGGGCAAACCACATCCCGGGGTGCATCAAACACGGTACAACCAGCCGGTCAAAAGAGGTGATTATCCTGCTGTGTTCAGTGTTGGAGCAGCCTCACCTTGAGTACTGTGTGCAGTTCTGGGCCCACAATTTCAGAAGGATGTGAAGGTCTTTGAATGCGTCCAGAGGAGGGCAACAAAGCTGCTGACAGAGCTGGAAGGCATGCCCTGTGAGGAGCAGCTAAGGACTTTGTCTAGTTTGTAGAAAAGGAGGCTGAGGGGCGACCTCTTTGCTCTACAGCTTCCTGAGGAGGGGACGTGGAGGGGGAGGTGCTGAACTCTTCTCCCTGGCATCCAGTGACAGGATGTGTGAGAATGGTTCAAAGCTGCTCCAGGGGAGGTTTAGACTGGACACGAGGAAGCATTTCTTTACTGAGAGGGTGGTCAGACACTGGAACAGGCTTCCTAAAGAGGTGGTCGATGCCCCAAGCCTGTCAGTGTTTAAGAGGCATTTAGGCAATGCCCTTAACAACATGCTTTAACTGGGTCAGCCCTGAATTGGTCAGGCAGTTGGACTAGATGATCATTGCATGTCCCTTCCAAACAAAATATTGTCTTCTGTTCTGTTCTATTCTATTCTACAGTTTGTCATATAACCTGAAAAATAAATATCCATCAAATCTGTCTGTAAAGAAAGTTGTTTTCCCAAATTGTTCCTCACTGTTAAAATGGAATGTATAACTATTGCTATCACTAATGTTAATAATTCCAGTATGCAGTGATTTTATCCACATTCAAGCATAGTCACAAGAATACCCAATACTAAGGTCTTGTTTTTTAAATTATAGGCACAAGATACAGCATATAATGCGACTGTGATGTAATTATTTTTGACTGTCTAAATTCATGTAAACAGTTCTTACAAAGACTTTGTCTCTGGACTCCTTCCTTAAAGCATGAGTGTTTTCTGCCAATCATACAACAGGAAGGCCACTCGTGTTCTGTGTAGCTGAAGACCAGGAAACCCATTCTTTCCATGGGTTGAAAAAGCAACTGGGACCTTTTACAATGCTAATTATGTAATAGAGATTATCTTCTGTCATGTATATTTTAAATCCTCCCATCGAATACATATGTTCTGTAAAGTGCTGGTTATACTTTTCTTTCTGTTGTTTGTACTTCCTTTTAAAAGGAACAATTGCTGATCAACACTGGAAGCATCAGTAAAGTAAATCTAATTTGAGATATTACACTGTCATAACAACAATGATGATTCTTCCTCTCCACAAAAAAAAATAATACTTTGACGTGGCTTCTAGCTTATCTTCAGGTGCATTTACAGACTGCTTGGGAGGGAAGTCACTTAAAGACCTGTGGACAAATATCGCTCTGTATAAACACTAATAAATCGCAAATTATATCATTTATTTTTTCTGAAGATTTTTTATGCATTTTCATGGAAAAGCTTGAACTCCCAGAAAAGCCAATAAAACAAGATTCTGTAGAGATTATTTTCCTTGTTTCACTTAATTACATTAAATTGTCCCACGTTATAACAATGCTTATGGTACTTCATTTTAGTCTTATTTTACAATATGTAAAATATTTCGTGCTGTGAGGTAGTATCTCTTTCCTTTAGACACTTTGTCTTTAATAGCAACTGAAGGAAGTATCAGTTTTGGGAAAGGGTATTTTATTAGGCACTGAGCTGCCTGATTCATTGTCATTTTTACTCCCAAAGGACTGGGCTTGAATGCACTGAGTATTCCCAAATACAATTATAAAATGATGGCTTCCACTCTAAACATTTGTTTTATGAATTCAATTTAATTCCACATTGGGGCAAAAATTCTAAATCTGTTGCAGATGAAAGCTGGGTGTTTGGATCATGATGGAATGATTTTTTTTTTTTTTTTCTCAGTAGAGAATAATCTAATTTTGCTCTTCCTAAAGGTCGATGAGATCCCCAGCTGGTGACGATAAAGATAGTTCCTGTCATGCTCTAAGGGTCATTTTCCCCTTTAAACCTGCTTTTCCCCAGAGGAAAACAGAAAAGTCCTGGTGCCCTTGCAGTGTTTGACTCTACACTGAGAATGACAACATGACGTGATTTTGTATATAGATTTTAGTGTAATCCCGAGAAAGAATATCAGGCATAATGCAGTATAATGCCATATTTTAACTGATGAGGCAATTTCCAACTTGTGCAACTCCAGTCAGTTCCCAGAGATTGTCTAAAAGGCCCAGTGTGCCCCATTGCCTGCAGATTTCCCTTAGCCCTAGAAATCAATCTTCCTACATGTTTGTATTGTTTATATATTTTTTTTTTTGGTGTGTGTGCATTATGAAGTCAGTTGTGCTGGTAAGACAACTCCAAGGAATTAGCAATGCAGAGACAGACTTTCAGGGGGCAGGAGAAGGAGAGAACTGGCAGGGATTACGCTTCAAGAAGCGTGATACTCCCATGCTGCACACGGAATCATGCTCTCAGTATCCTATGGCTTATCATAACTCTACACATCTCACCTGCCACAAATGTGGCAGGTATGAATAAAATTCAGGTAAAATACAGTCAAAGTGCAGTCTCAAAAAATAAAAGACCTTTTTAAAGAGGACACATAAAAATAGAGAACCAGAATAAGACAAGATGCCTTGATAAGTGCCAGAAGTCTAAAAATAAGGTGGGGCTAAAATGATATGGGCACATAGAGAATCAGAAACATGATGGGAGAAACACACTCAAGAGTACACCCTAACAGCAGGGCAAAATCCATTTACAAATGGCAGAGGAAGAAAGATTGATCCAAGGGTGAAAGTAAGTTCTGTTACGCAAGTGCTGTTAAATAAACTGGCTTTGTGGGATCCTAAGAGCCACTGTGATGGTGACAACCATGACTTCAAATGCAACTTTTTTCTAGGAGCAAAACTCCTCCTAGAACTTCTTCAACAATTCAAGCTTCACAAAGAGGAATTATAATTATGAGGGAGCTGTTTAAAAGGAAATTAAAGGAAAAGCTGGGATGGGGAGTTACCAGTGAAATACAATGGTGTACTATGCTGGGACCTGTGCAGTTCAGTGTACTCATTTGTCTGGAAAAGAAGATATTCAGCGAGGTGACAGGTTTCCTGATACCTTAACATTTTTCTGGGTATTAAAATTCAAAGCCAGCTGAAGAGAATTAAGGAAGAGTCTCATAATGCTGAGTGGCTGGGTGATAAAGTGGTGGATGAATCCAGTGTTGATAAATGCAAAGTAATGCACCTGGAGAAAAACAAGCCTAAGTATGTATATACAGTGATAGCTTCTAAATTAGCTATTACCACTCAGAGGAGAAATCATTGTTATGGATAATTCTATGAAAGCATCTTACAACAACATAGTGTTCTGTAGCAAACAAATAAGCAAGCTAGGAATTATTAATAAAGGATAGAGAACAAATCAGGAAACATCATTATGTTGCTGTGTACATTTACCCAAGTCCTGATTACTGTGCACAGATCTGGTTGTCCTCATCACCACCTTTTCAAAAAAGTTTATAGTAAAGCTAAGCAAAGGTTCAGACAAAGGCCAGAGTTATGTTTAAAGCTATTGAATTGATCAGGATTCTTCAACTTTGAGGTGACTGAGAAGTAGAAAACAAAAATTTAAAAAAAATCCACCAAGAAAATAATAAATGGCATTGAGAACAGGAATAAGGAACAATTAATTACAGTTTCTCATAATACAAAAGGGACCTCAAATAAATTGGCAGGCAATAGGCTGCGAACAAGCTACTTCAAGAGCCTTTAATGCTATTGCCACAGAATAGTCATGACAGTCTTAACACAGAAGATATACATTAATTAGACTAATTCAGGGAAGAAAGGTTATTAAGCATAAAATGCAAACACAGTTGCTGGCTCAGGACACCACTTAAGGTTTCTAAGAAGAGGGAGTGTCTAGTATCATGTTTTATTTTCTCATTATTTCATGTATCCTTAGTCAATAGGATCACAGATTCACTCGGTGAAAGGGACCTCAGGAGGTCTCTCACCCAACCTCCTGCTCAAAGAAGGGCCACCTGTGGGATCAAATGAGGTTGCTCAGAATTTTTAAAAAAAGGATAGAGCCAGCATAGCCTGTCTGGGCAACCTGCTCTGCTGCTGGGCTGCCCTTGTGAAAAAGCTTTTCTTTATACTTGGTCTGAACCTCTCTTGTTTTGATTTATGACCTTGGCTTCTCATCCTCCCACTATGCACCAGAGGAAAGAACTTGGCTCCATCTCATCAACACCCTTCCTGTAGGCACTAGGGACTGCGGTTAGGTCCCTCAGAAGCCATCTCTTCTCCAGACTGAACAAGCCCAGCTCCCTCAGCCTCTCCTCACAGGGCAAGTGCACTGGCCTAAACCATCTTTGTGATCCCCCCAGCTGAACTTGCTCCAGCATAACAATTTTTTTTTCTTGAACTCCTTAAACCCTTTTGCTAAGCACAGAGGCCTGGAAGATGTTGATGAGGGCTAGGGCAAAGATGCCATTGAGGGCCTTTGTCAGAATCCAATATTCTCTGACCAGGTTCATTGAGATATTCTACATGAGGAGGAGTTAATATTTAATACCAAATTTACCTATTTTTATATATTACATAGGATTTGATTTAGCAGAGTGACACAGTAATGTACTGAAATTGCTATACACTACACTTGGCAGAATATAGCACTTGCAATATACACTTGTATCATGATGCAAATGTGATTCCCATTGCCAGTATCTATATAAGCACCACCACAATGCTGGTTGTCCGCCATTGCCAGGAAGGAATATGCGGATTGAAGCCAGCACGGATCTGCTGCTCTCTTCAAAGTTCCTTTGGCTATTGTTCAGTTTTTATACTCTATCTTGGACTGAGACACACCTATACTTCTCCCTTGCTGATCTGGCTGACTCGGGAAGACATTCACACTCTTATAATTAATTCTAGGAAACTATTAACATTGGGAAAACCATTTACACAACCAGTTGATCCACTCAACTGATATAACCATTTATTTAAAACAAAGTCTGGTCCCCTTTGTGTTGAGATAAGTTAAACTATATTTTCAGCAGCTGTAGTCACACCCTACATTCTCCCTTGAGCTTCATGAACACATCGCTTGTACCCATCTCCTCTGAGACTTCTTCCAGTGTAGGAGTTTGTTGATTGCTCACAATGTTATCTGTGTCTGCTGTCACTAAATCACCTGCCCCTTTCAGCAATGTGCCCAAATTTTCATTGGTCCAAAGTTTTTATTTTTGAAGTTTTTACTCCCAAAGTTTCAATAGAAGCTCTTTTTGCCCTCGATGTCCCTCAAGCACATCAAGTCTAGGTGAACCTTGGTTTTCCTAAGATCACCTAAGAGTACCTCTAAATTCCTCTTCTGTAATCTGTCTCCACTTCCACCTCTTGTGCTGCCTTTTTGCACTGGAGCTCAATTACAAATTCCCTGATTAGTCAAGCTGGTGTCCTGGTAAGTCTTCTTATCTTCCTGAATACCTTGCACCTGGAGAAGGTTGTCCTCACAGATGTGGAAGCTTTCCTGAGCTCCTTTGTGTTTCCAGGCTGCCTCCCATGTGATCCCACTTACCAGCTCTTGAATAAGCCAAAGTCAGCTCTCCTAAAACCCAGGGTCTGTGCTCTGGTACTTGCCTTCCTCACTCCCCACAGGATTTTCAGCTTCATTATTTCATGGTCACTACAGACAAGGCTTCCATTGACAGCCTCCAGAAATTCCCTGGATTGCTTGCATCCTGCCATTTTGTCCTTCAGCGGGTGTCAGGGAGGTTAAACTCCCCTGTTAAGAAGTAGATTCTGTGATCCAGAGACTTCCTCGAGTTGTGTAAAGATTTTTTTTTTTTTTTTTTTTAATGAGAAGTGTTGTCCGCTTTCTCACCTGGATTGTGTGATCTGTAGCACGGTCCCACCATGATGTCGCCTTCACTGACCTCTTCTCTGATTCTGACCCATAAACTCTTGCCCAACCTGTTGCCCATCCTGTACAAGAGCTCCCCACATCTGAGCTTCTGCTTCACATAGAGGGATAGTCCCCTTCTCCCCAGAGAGCTAACCCATCACATCTCAGTTATTCTTGCAATCTCAATTTTGTGACCATATGCAGTGCTCCGGTTCCTCCTTCCTGTTTCACCAGGCTATATGCATTTGTGTACATAGACTTGAGGTAGGTGTCTTTTCACCTTATCATCCTCTTGATCTCATCACTCTGCACTTTTTGCTTTCCAAGCAAATAAGAATTCCACTGATTTATCCACTGTCTAAGACAGAATGTAGACTAGAAGGACCTTTCATATGTTCCAGGAAGTCAGTTCCTATATTCTTACATTATTCCCATGACTAACTACTTCTTTCTTTATTCTCTATGAGATCATATTTCCTGCTCCAGGTCCCTTCTCCCTGATTGTTGGCCCCAGGCAGGTGCTCACATAAGAACCTGTAGTAAGAATGAAAATGATCCCTATTTATTTCATAAATTCAGATATGGGCCAAATGCAGTCTAACCCTCCTTTTACTCCATAAAGAACATACGGTACATTATATAAATGGGTTAATATTTAATCCTAGATCCCCTTAGATTTTATGGCCACAGTGAGGAAAACATCTATCTACAAAATTGTACAGACAGTATTATAAACCAGATTAAATATGTAATTACTATATTAAATAAAACAGCAATTCCCCTGAAATAATAATCTGTCTCTGGGTGAGGTTTGGGAGGAGATTGGGTTGTCTATAATGCACTCAAACATAGATTAGCTGGCAGCTAGAGTTGCAACTACCTCATATAGTAGTTGTACAGAAAAACTGGGCTATATTCTAGTGAAGGGAAATAGAAACATAGGATCTTTTATGGTATTCAAAGATAATAATTGACAATATCCTTCTTTTCCCTCACTACACAGCAAATTCACTGTTATAAATGTCATGCAAAAGAGGAGTCTCAGAAAAATATACTTTATCTCTATTTTCCTCATCTGTGAATACTACTAACACTTCACACTGTATCTCATGGTAGGTCTGTTGGTTCAAATAATTTGTCCCAGTCTGACTTCTCACAAGAAAAGGAAATCAGATTATGGTAACTAATGAAAGAAACTCAGTATTAGTGCATAAGGTTGTATTATGTGGCTCAGAGAGCTCATTTTATATGATATTTTAAAGTGAGTTTAATGGTGGTGAAAGTTGCTGTCTCAGAAAAGGAATGGAGCACAGGTGCTGCATGGCCAACTGCTGGGCCCATGTCACATTTTTAGCTGTATCCAGGGATGACAGTTCCATTAGTGAACAGGTTAGTTAGTCATGTACTCATGCAATCTCTGTTTTCATTGGGCAAAGTTGTTTTTTGTCTTATGTAATGCACTGATAAGGGAGAACTTCATACCTTTATGCAGTGCAAAGTCACGCCCTCTCTACTCCATGGCCTGATATCACAGCAAGGTGAGCTCAACCTTCTCACCCTTAGCCAGTTGTGTGAGGAGCAGGGCAAAGGCTGGGGGACCATGTTTTAGTCATATGCTGTGCCACCTTGTAGGATCTTACAGCCTGGAATAAGGTTCCTTCTTAGCACACTACTCAAGAGGCTCTGGGCTCACCTCTTGCTACCCTACCCATCACAAACTAAAGCAGAAAAACTTGAGAGGTACTGCTAAAAGAGCCAGTAAGGTTAGTAACAGGATTAGCTTTAGCTGTGGTGACAAAAGTGAGTAATTATGCCTCCAAGGAAAACAAAGATCTCTCGTAGCTCTGCATACAGTCTTAAAAAAGTTCTTGTCCACAATTGTTTCTGCTAGTACAGATACAGGATGCACAGTCTTTAAAATAACAGCTAAGTGAGATTTGAATAGGCAAAGTGATTAACAGTACATGCAGATATTTATTCCCTGATGTTTTGGGTCTGGTTGGGATTGAGTTAACTTTCCCCATAGCAGCCCTCATAGTGCTGTGCTTTGTATTTGTAGCTAGAAAGGTGTTGATAACACACCAGTGTTTTGGCTACTGCTGAGCAGTGCTCACACAGCATCAAGGCTGTGTCTCCAAATCCACCTCCCCTCCAAAGGCCAGTGGGCTGGGGGTGGGGCAAGAGGTTGTGAGGGGACATAGCCAGGACAGCTGACCCAAGCTGACCACAGTGATAGTCCATACCATGTGACATCTGCTCAGCAATGAAAGCTAAGAGAGAGGAGAAGGGGAGGGGATATTTGTTATTAAGGCATTTGTCTTCCAGAGCAACCCCTACATGTATTGAGGCCCTGCTTCCCAGGAAGTGGCTGGACATCACCTGCTGTTGGAAGTAGAGAATAAATCTTTTTATTTTCCTTTCCTTCCATGTGCAGCCTTTGCTTTTCCTTTATTAAAATGTGTTTATCTTGACCCATGAGTTCTTTTTCACCTTATTTTCTTCTCTCTTTTCTTTTTGAGTAGGGAGAGCGATAGAGAAGCTTGGTGGGCACCTGGTAGCCAGCCAAGGTCAACCCAGCACAAAGGCCATAGTGCAGGGCGTGTAGGACATTCCATATAAGGCCATAGTGCCCTACCCCTCCACTGAGTGCTCAGGGCCAGAGATGGGGCATTTACCACCTCTCTGGGCAACACCTTCCAGTGTTTCTGGAGAGCTTCCCTTTCTCAGGAGGTGGTTCTCCATCGCAAGGGCACCACATTGCCTCTCCAGGTCTTCCAGGGCACACTGCAGTTGGGTGTCCTGCTCCAGCAGACGGCTGCATGTGCTACCAGGAAGCATTTCACTGACTGCTTCTTCCATAAGAGTGTGCCCTGGTCTGCCCCTGTTGTTGTTACTAGAAAGTAAAGAGCATCCAGGCTTTCATCCTTCTCAGACCATTGTACACCATATTCCCTTGTGGGTCCCTTCCATGACCCTCACTAGGCCTACCAGCTTCACCTCTATCTAGTTTTTCAGAATTTCTGTCAGCAGCAAACCCCATTTTACCTTACCTATGGAACTGCCCATGACTTAAGCTGCTCCTGGCTTTAGTACCTTCCCAGGGAATGTGGAACCCACATGGACACACAAGGTGAACTCACCCAGTACTGGCTGTGTTGTACATGGTAGCCATGCTTACCAGACTGGGAACCCACAGAGTTCCACCTGGGTTGCTGAATTGTTGCTGAAATGGATTTTCTTGCATTTTTATTTTCTTCTAGTTTGTGTGCAGGTACTGGAAAGAAGGCAGCAGAAGTATGCACTAGCTAAAACCCCTTTTTTATTGCCAGCAATAAAGATGGCTCTCCACTGGGACCACAAGTAGGACCCTATGTTAAAACCCATATAAGCAATCTTAAGACTACATGTACTGAGGCCCCACTTCCTGGCAAGTGGCTCGACGCTGCCTGCTGATGGGAAGTAGAGAATACATCTTTTTTTTTTCCTTTGCTTCTGTGTGCGGCCTTTGCTTTTCCTTTATTAAACCATCTTCATCTTGACCCACAAGATCTTTTTTTTTGTGATCTTATTTTCTCCTCCCCCATCCTGCTGAGGAGGGGAGCGATAGAGAGGCTTGACAGGTACCTGATGGCCAGCCAGGGTCAACCCACCACATCCGCGCTTCTGCTGGATATAGGAGGGGAGCAGCACAGGTTGAATTTTCACCTTGTTCTACAGTTGCTTTGCTTCCTTTTCCCTTGTTTGGGGCAGAGGTGATGGCGACTTGAAGAACTTCACTGTAATTGAACCAGGATGGACAACTGGACTCGAGGAATGTGCCTGTGTTAAGTCTGAGCACCAACACCAGCTGAAGCTCTGCTGAGCTAGCTGATGCTGCTGGACCTCCTGCCAAGCTACAGCTGAAGGTTGTCCCACTGCTCTCAGTGAAGTGCCAGTCTTTAGTCATCTGCTACTGAACTGTAACAAGTTCTACTCCACCTGTGGCCAGTATATTCAGAATACTGGCAGAAGAATTTGGTCCTGTGTGTGGAGAGCATCAGGTGCTGGAACTCTGGCTGAGCCCCCTCAGCACTATCATCATCACAAGCCTTCCTCAAAAAGTTTTAGACGTATACTTGGCCTGTGCGGAAAACATCCCAGGTAGCTCCCAAGGCATCCTCTTGCTAATACGGGAGAAACAGAAGGAAAGAGATGTTTTTAAATTAAAAGAAAAAAGTCAGCCTAAGAGTTTGGAACTGTAGAAAACACATTGGAGGGAAATAAATTGTAGAATCAAAGCTCAGTAAATCTAGGTGAGGATTTATGTTACTGTTTTGATAAAAAAAATAGCCTACACGGGTATGCAAATTTGGTCTTAGACCATGAAAATACTTCTGTTTGTTATTTCTAAGGCATTTCTGAATGTAGAACAAGTATGACATACCGTAATACATGAAAACTTCTCTGAACTTTTCCTTTTCATGAATAGGTTTTGTATTAGGCAGGATCCAGAAAACTGGATACAGAAAGCATGACATATGACGGGTATTGTAGTAAAAGCATAAAGGGAAAATACTACAACTCTGAAATCACATACTTTAGCCTTCAGTCTAGACTTCCCTGATGCTGTTCCATGATGTGGTCATCATACTCTGCTACATTTCCATATGTTCTGAATATGTTGCCTGTATGCATCATGATTGCTTATTTGGAAAAGAATGTTGAGAATAATTAAGACCTTAATAACCCATAGAAAAATTAAAATTTGGAGATGCTCAGAAAGCAGAATTTTCAGTTTGGTGGGATACTCTGGCATTTCAGAATTTAAGACTGTTCCCAAATAGGACAAAAAGTCCACTTTTTTGGCAAATGGAAATTCCAACTACTCTGATTTTGGAATCAGATCTGATATTGCTGAAATATTTTCCTTCAATGTTGAAAATCTATTTCATGGTATTTTAAAAAAGAATATTATTAAATATAATGCATGGTGAATACAGCACAGGATTAATATTATCATATGAAAGAAAAAAACATGAAACTTTAAAGTAGGTAATTAATTTTAACTTTGCTTTGATTTAATTATTTCTATTAAATTTGAGTGAAGCTCATTAAATCCCATGAGCTTTGCAGTTGCTGACATAGTGCTCTCCTCTGGAAATGGCTCTGTTTAAAGTTTTTAGCCAACTCTAATCACTGAAACTTACCTCTCTTTCTGCATTACAATCTAGGGAAATGACCTTATTTTTCTTTTTCTCTTGACAGTCCTGAAACAGCTGACACCAGAAATGACAAAGGTACTGACAGAAAAGTTATTTTTTTCCTCTTCATTTTGATGTTATGGATCGATGTCCATTCCACTAGCAGCCTCCAAACCATAGATCACATAGTGCGTGACTTCCAAGTCAACAAGAGACATTTACAGGTTAGCAAATGTGTGCATTTCCTCCTTTGGCAATTCAGTGGGGATTCTAGCCATCTGATTCAGAGACGCACATATGGTAAATACTTAATGGAATATAAATCTTGAGAGCACACCTTGAAATTAAATGAGATTTTCAATGGGACTCTCATTCCTGTTTTACAAAAGTCCTTTTGAGAATTACATCTATTGTAAGCCTCTGACAGTTATTTATGATCTTGGGCATACATATACTCAAACGTTTAACCTATCCCATCTGTGTTAAATCTAGTTTTATATCAGGATACCAACGTTAACTGCTCACTGACCTACAGAAATAATTAAATTGTCTTTATTCTACCTAGATTTTATTACCTGACCTTATGACAGACATCAGGTTATGAAGAAGTCTTTTTATTATTTCTTCAACATTGTACGTTTTCAAAATATTTTAAAAGATAGCATGCTATAATTACATTCTCATTAATACCACTGAGCCACAAGGGATGAATTCTGGAAAATAATTTTTATGGATTTACTTTAACCATGCAACATGTCTCGGGGTTTATATTTCCTTAGTATATTCTAAAAATACATTTGTCTCCAGGGTGTCTGGAAGTTTTAGAGATTAGAAACTGCCAAAAGGCCCTTTGATCTTATAGGTTTGAATTACTTCAGTCAGTGGAACTGCTCAGACTGAAATGGTTAAAAAATAGATTCCAGACCAGTGGAGGCTAATAGCAGAGTGAAGATGGTTTTCCTTCCTTATATTGGAGTTGTGTGAAATAGGAGCAAAACTTCATTCAGGTGTAATCTCTTTTAGCTAGCCTACCTTCTGAGACTTGTCAGAACTCGGGAGGGCACAAAGTCCAACCTCTCAGGCAGCCGCTCGGTCCTCAGATGTCAGTGCTGGATGAAGTAATTGCTGCTCCCCATGCTGTTTGCTACTGTGGTTTTTCTGGAAGTTGCTGCCCCCACAATTTTGCAGCAGAGTGGTTAATGTGAAGGCTTCCTAATATGCCTCTGGCAAAAACAGCTGGGTTAGCTAAACAACTTGTTCTGGCTTTTGTGGTTTTTTTTGTTGTTGTTGTTTTGTTTTAAATTATACCAGAGATGTGTGCTTCCTTAATAGACATCTATAATGGAAAATGTCTGGTTCTCAATTACACTTTGTTTCAAGCATTAAGAAAAATAAAGCGTCAAGGAATATTTAGACAATATAAAATCACTCTATTGCATTTAATGGATGTGCATTAAAAACCATCTCCCTGTAGGTCATCAAATGAGTATAACACTGTATATGGCAAGTGTATGTCTGGAGATAACCTAGCATGAATTTAAAGGAAAACATTAATGTTTTTAGCAACTTTTGAAGGTTATTTTCATAACAGACTGAGACAAAAATAGAAAAGATGTTACCAGGCAGGACACTGACATTTCTACAGGTATGTGTGAAAGCTACCAGGGTAGAGATCTGAATCCAGGTCTCTTCTCTGATCAGAATCAAAGATTTTTCTTTTTAATCACTCTGCATTTAGATTAGCAGGATCTCAGAACATATGTTGTCAGCATGACCAGTTCAGCATCTGATACTAATGTGGAGTGCCAGCTGTACTATCAAACTATTAGATCTCCATTTTTTTACCAGCTGCTTTAGAGGAATCACACCTGGCAAAACATGTGAGCATCCACAGCATTTTCCTAGAGAAGCTGGCGGCTCATGGCTTAGACAGGTGTACACTTCGCTGGGTAAAAAACTGGCTGGATGGCCGAGCCCAGAGAGTTGTGGTGAATGGAGTTAAATCCAGCTGGCGGCCGATCACAAGTGGTGTCCCCCAGGGCTCAGTTCTAGGGCCGGTCTTGTTTAATATCTTTATCAATGACCTGGACGAGGGGATTGAGTGTACCCTCAGTAAGTTTGTAGATGACACCAAACTGGGTGGGAGTGTCGATCTGCTGGAGGGGAGGAGGGCTCTGCAAAGAGACCTGGATAGGCTGGCTGGATGGGCTGAGGCCAACTGCATGAGGTTCAACAAGGCCAAGTGCTGGGTCCTGCACTTCGGTCACAACAACCCCATGCAACGCTACAGGCTTGGGGAAGAGTGGCTGGAAAGCTGCATGGCAGAAAAAGACCTGGGGGTACTGATTGACAGCCGGATGAATATGAGACAGCAGTGTACCTAGGTGACCAAGAAGTCCAATGGCATCCTGGCTTGTATCAGGAGTAGTGCGGCCAGCAGGAGTAGGGAAGTGATCGTCCCCCTGTACTCCGCACTGGTGAGGCCGCACCTTGAATGCTCTGTTCAGTTTTGGGCCCCTCATTACAAGAAAGATGTTGTTGCTGGAACTTGTCCAGAGGAGAGCAACCAAGCTGGTGAGGGGTCTGGAGCACAAGTCTTATGAGGAACGCCTGAGGGAACTGGGGTTGTTTAGTCTGGAGAAGAGGAGGCTGAGGGGAGACCTTATCGCCCTCTACAACTACCTGACAGGAGGCTGTAGTGAGGTGGGGGTCGGTCTCTTCTCCCAGGTAATGGGAGATAGGATGAGGGGAAATGGTCTGAAGTTGTGCCAGGACAGGTTTAGGTTGGACATTTGGAAAAATTTCTTCCCCGAAAGGGTTGTTAAGCATTGGAATTGACTGTCCAGGGAAGTGGTCGAGTCCCCATCCCTGGAAGTATTTAAAAGACAGGTAGATGAGGTGCTTAGGGACATGGTTTAGTGGTGAGATGGCAGGGTTAGGTTAACGGTTGGACTTGATGATTTTAAAGGTCTTTTCCAACCTAAATGATTCTATGATTCTATTATTCTGTGATAGCATGATGCCAGAATGTTTTCCCAGTCTTCCCAGGATCATAGAATCATAGAATGTTTTGGGATGGAAGGGACCCCTAGAGGTCATCTAGTCCAACCCCCAGGATAAACCCAGGGAAGTCATTATGAAGAATTAGGGAAGACCCACAGTTTTTGACCTATTTGTTTATTCTTGCTTTGCACCCTCAGCAAGCCACTAGCTACTGTGAAGCATCCTTAAATCTTTCTTTCTGGTATCCTCCTCATTCTTCAGATAAACAGCTAAGTTCTTTTTCTGAAATAACTGTGAGCTTCCGTTGTTAGCTACACACAAAATAAGTAAACTCGTCCAGAATTTTTCTCAATTGCTCTTTTTTTCTTGATGCTTAAACTAACTGTGAGTGAATACTTGTTCTCTGGCCTGGAGAAAGCAGATTCTTAGCATGGTTGTTGGGTATTCCATGGGATGCTGAAATACAGGTTCAAAGCTGAGAAAACAAAACAATAAAGACATGTGCCTGATACCTAAGTGATATTACTAGCCAGCTTTTGTTTTGGTGGATATCTCTGTCTTTTTAGCACTTTTTTTTACACAGTTACATTTTGAGACATATTCCCTAGTTAAATATTTCTTGATACTTTCCTCCAGAAAGAGTCAAATTTGATAAATTAGCATTTGAATTAAAACAATAACACTGAACATTTCCCCCCCAAAAATATCACTAATAAATTCACTTATAAATCAGGACAAAATAAACATTCCATGTTTGTAATAGCAGTGTTTCTTCACCACCTGAATGAGAAATTTTTATGAGAAATTACTTGTTTCCCCATCTTAACTGAAAGGTTTTTAAATTCCACTGTTTTATTTCTTCTTTCTGTATCTTTTTCAATTGTACAAATGCATGCCTTTTCAAATTATAATGCCTTTAATTCATCCTTTACTCACATGGGAGGGTCACTTTTTAGTGCAGTAGGAGGATCATATCAGAACAACAGAAGTAACACATATTGTCTACAAACCTTTATCAGTTGCCTCTGTTTAACTTTTGATGCTCCATTTGTTTTACTAAAAGTGCTAATATAATCCTTCAGCTTGTCCCTCTGATTATAGTTAAGCTGGTGTTTGCAGCTACACTGAAGCTGTCTTTGTGCTTCTTTCAGTGCCTGACTTTAAAAAGTCAGCAAAATTACTTTTAATTAACTCTGTTGCTTTATTTAATAAATTGTCTTGATTAGTTTCCAAGACCTTTCCTAATCTTTCTACCCAGGAATTCTCCTTCTTTGTAATTTTCTTGAGGAATTATTTTTAAATTAAATTAAATTTTTTTTAACAACATTTTAGACCTTTTGTCAACTTCCTTGCAGTTTGTGTCTGGTTTAATGGTGGATTGATTTTTAGTAAACCTAAACTTATTTTTCAGATAGAGGTCTAAGAATGATAACCACAGTACTTCTTTCGTGTGATCTTATTTCATGTGAGAATATATTCTTAGCTTCACTGTCACAATTTCACACTGGGTTTCAGGAGGATAAAATTCTTAAAAATGAAATGTCTAATATGACAATTTTGCCTCACTACCCCTATTGGTTTTAATACAATAACTATTTGTAACATACCAATTTTTTTCAGATTTCCAGTTTCTGAAGAGTCGTTTGCTGTGTCAGATTTTTCTTGATCAATTCTGGATGCTTTCAGAGTACAGTTTGTAAATGTATAATGACTCATTCTCACCTTTAGATGGCTTTTATATATTTCTTGACAGTACAAATTATACTCTTTTAGGAACCTTTTCTTATTTACAAGATTTGTCCTTTAACAGTACTGGTTTACTTTTTGTCACATAAATATTCATCAGGAATTTCTTCACATACACTATACCGAGTTTCCCCCGTGTGGGTTTCAAAAAGTTAAGGAAGAAATGTTACACTTGTTTTCTTACATGGTGATTTAATTTTTGAACCATTAAATCCACATTTTTTGGCTTCTCAATATGATTTTTCTTTCCAATTTATAATACATTACTTTTACATAATATACACAGATGAAACTTACAGGGCAATTTGAAAGAGAATAGGAAATTAATTAATAAATATGGCTCAAACGCAAATTGAACTTTATTAACAATAGGGAAATAGATATAGGGAATAGATAGTTGATCTATGCAATTTAAAAAGTGAGCACCAACATATCTGTATAAATTGAAGTGATGATAACATCACCTCACAAGGTTTTAGAGAGAGAAAAGATAGCATTTAAGATTGCAAGATTGCAGCCATATCACACACAGAGGGACAGGCAACCCACTTCTCTATAATCCTCTACTGCAACACAATCTCTAAAACAGAGATCTATTGGAAAGTCGGGCAGGGAGAGTCTGTGACTAATTACTCAGTTAAACAAAAGAAAACAACTTTGTTTTGCTCATGTTTATGCCCTTTATATTTGCATTTTGAAGTAAGAAATGGAAAGAGATTTTGTTAAGCTCTTATGCAAGTGGTTTTCTTTTTTTTTAATAAAATTTAGTTTTAAAGGAATATCTGTGCCAGAACTGCTATTAGAGGGATACATAATGAGATTTCTGGCTAATCATTAATAATTAACACAGCCGAAAGTGAAGATCAAGTAATCCATGTATGAAGAAAACTGCACCCAGTTGATTCAGAATCAAGTCTGCAGAAGTGAATTTGAAGAAATGATGATCTATTCATGGATGTTCAGGGACAAAGAAAAGAGATAAACTTCCTCAGATAAATTATTCATGATCAATTATTTGCTCAGCTTCAGTCTGAGTACATCTTGTGACAAAATTAGATTTTAATCACATATTTCTTTAAATCCCAAATGAGGCATTCAGCATTCAGAGACAGTAAAATCTGTTGGCTTCTCAGTGGTTAGGGGCTGATTCTGCAGCACTGAAGTCACTGGGACTATTTTTAACTGATTTCAATTAGAGTAGGGTCAAACTACTGGGACTTTATGGTTCTCTGTGTTCCACTACATTTGCACCAGTATGACTTTTCTTTTCCTTCCAATTGAGTTTCTTATGATTTAAAGGAGAGGGTGCACACGCAACTAGAGCATTGAAACCATAATGGGGAAAACTGGGGGGGGGGAGGGGGTGTTAATGAATATGGAAGAGGCTTTATTGGCTGCACTGCTTATTAGTCAGCTCTTTTACAACATGGACAGCATGGGCTGTTTCTTCAGCTTTCATAAGTTAATGTCACAGCCTTGACTACTGTGGGTTGATGGTGATTTTCATGAGTTCATGTTCTGACATCAACTGTTTTTTTTCTTTATTTCTTTTTCTTTTTTTTGGTATTTAAATATAGTTGAGTGGAGAGGAAGTCAAATTAGTCAGTGGAATCTCATGATGCCACCTTTCTTTCTAATTCGGAGAACAGTAGCCAATTGCAATAGGTGTGATGAGCTTTAATTCAAACGTCTCCTTCAAGATCTTAATGATGAATACTAAAGCTGTGAGGGCTAATCCAAGTATCGGTTTATGCCTGGTCAGTGTGTACACTGTGTACGTATCAGCTGCTCTTTTCCAATGCAGGCAGTTATTTTACTTATATCAGACTTTCACTCAGTTATAGAGGAGAGAGCATGTTTTTTCTCATGGCAGAAACACAAGTTGATTTTAACTACATATTTGGCAGCAAGTTGTTTTGAAGTTATAAATTTTTCTTTAAATAGAAATCTGCCCAGCTCCTCTGCAATTGTTTTCTGACAAGACTGTTGTCTTTTGAAGGTAATATTGCCTTTCAGGTGAATATTACACATTGAAGCTTCTTGTATGACTGTGATTCTTTTTTTCCATCACTTTTTACCGAATGCAGCTTACTGTGTTATTTATTGGTTACATACTTAGGCACAACAAGAGAGAGAAAAATGTAAATATCTATACAGATGTAAACTGTATGAACAATTAACAACAAAACCATCACATTCTAAATCTACCACAAGTCTAAAATTACCTTGAACTGTAGTTTCTTTTATGAAACACTCATATCAACTGTTAGTACAGCAATCAGTTCTGTGCTTATTCTTTAATCATGGGCGTTTGGAATTTTTTCTATAGTTTGAATAATGGTATGTTAAACCATATTTTTATTTAGATATTCTAGCTGCCGGGAAGTTATAGCTAATGCCAGACATGATTTATCACTTACCTTCACTATGTCACCTTCCAGCCTCACTAAATCATCTCCACTGACTTAAGCTAACCTTCCAAACCTCAGAGCAACTTCAAATGCAAATGCATGTGTACACACATTACATACATACGTATATAAAATTGTATATAAATTAATGTATAAATATATATACATGCATTTTGCTTATCTATATGCAAAAATGTATTATAACGCCCACCAAAGTAATAGTTAACCTTTATGAAGATTACCAAATGAAACAAGAAAATGTAAGGATACCCAAATTCAGGTGGATCTGCAAATGAAGTTTTGCCTTAAAGCAACCTCCTTTAAGAGTCAGATCACTCAGCTTTTTGCCCAAAGAAGAATGATTTCATCTGGTACTCTCAGTGCTCCCAGTGAATGGCTGCTTCATATTTTATATTTCTCTCAGGGCTGGTTTCCTACACAATATTAAAATCTTGCTCTAACAGTAGTTACTAATTTCTTCAGGAGCCATTCTGTGACACATATTATTAGACTGTTTGGACATCTGTTGCTTTATTTTCACGAAATATCTCCATAGTGAAGGTCTGGCATTATCCCATTTTAGAAGTACTGAACTGAAGCATGGTGATATAAATCCTAATGATTGTCCACTAATTTTAACAGATCCACTTTGTGTTATCTTTTTGCTCACTTTTCAGGGTTCTGAGTATGCTGTGGCAGTTCTCCTGCCCAGAGCGTGCCATGTCTCCTGCTTATTCAATGCACAGGTATTAGCACTCAAAACTTCAGCAAATGAGGATCCAAATCTCAAGCTGAAAGAACAAGCATGTGGGTTGAAATTACTTTCAGTTTAGGTATTTAATAATAAGGCACCCAATCTGAGCTAGCTAAGTTGCTTCTTTCTCCGGTTGATGGAGTGACAGGGAGCTCAAGAGAGCCATTGCCAGTTGGAAAACAGCTTTGGAACAGGATGAATGGCCTCCTGGAGGCGCCTCTTCTGCACTGGCAGAGAAAACCTGCCTTGTTTGTAGACTGAGGCTAGGTAAGATGAATCTCACTCTTTGGGAGGGCAACAGCAGAGGTCTAAAAGTTAGGTGTTTGGTCTAAATTAGTCCGCTGTAGTCAGGAGTGATAAGAACTTCCAGAGGGTCATTCATGCCATTCAAAGTCCTCCTAAAAGGGATCTGAAAAATCACTCTCTAGAAATGCCTGTCTCCCTCCATTGACTACAGCTACTTTTAGACATCTAATTTTAAGGAAGTTGAATCAAATATTTACTGGTTTCCTTTGATAACTGTGGCTGTAATGATTTGTTTATCAAGCAGGATTTCTGACAGAGAAATAAAATGCATTTCTTCCTAGCATTATACAGCTTGGAGAACAGCTTTCCTCCTTATTCTACCTTCTTATTCAGGCGACCTTCACTGCAGCAGTTACTAAGTTCAGAGTGCTTATGCCTCCAACTGCAATTTAAGGGTTTGATGTGTGCAGAATTTTCTGGGATTTTTAAAAAACAGGCTTGTTTGGGAGGAGTGGGGTTTGTTTGGGTTTTTTTTAAATTTGGTTACTGTAATGTTCTGTGATGACCATGGCCTGAAGAGTAACAACTCACAGGCAGGTGTCAGAGAAGGCAACAGTGACTGAAAAAAACCCAAGAACTTTTTCTGTTTAATTTTGGCACAAATTAAGTAATTTTCTTCTTTAATTTCCACATTGGTATTTCATAAATATTTCTAACTCTATTGCCTACTTTGTATATTGTAACTAACAACATCTACTTGCATTTAACCTGACTTATATTAAGCATAAAGCTCACCACAACAGTAATGCATATTTTCTTGGAACTCTGCAGCAGGAAATCCACAGTACCACAAAAGGGACCTTCTTAATTTCCCAGAAAGATCAGCTTCCCTGTTAGAAACACTCACACATCAGACTTTAAAAATATTATATTTTAAGTTTAGAAGAACATTTAGGTAATTTTAGAGGTTTATTTGGCTCCCTCTACACTGTGCCCTGGGTACATTTAGATGCAAGGCTTTAAAAATAGAGGGAAAAAAAATTAGCACCACTGACATTTTTTAAAGCTCTCTAAAACGATCTAATTTAATTTATTTTTTTTTTTACTCCTGTGGAGTATGGCATTTTCAGAGTGCAGAACAATTTCATCAAGTCTCAGCCAGCATGGTCTTCTTCACCCACTGGGTGGAATGAAACCACCTGAACTCGAATCTGCAGAACTTTTAGCCTATGTTTTCCCATTTAACATGTACATATTCAATTTTATTACTAATATAATTAAAAATAAAGAAGACATAAGCTGTGACAGCTGGTTTCAAACCAGCAAAATATAGCCCCCATATTTTGAAATTGTTTTCTCCTAGCTACTTGAAATAAATCAGATGATTTCCATGATCTCTAGTTCTTAAGCTGATCTGTCCAGTGTGCTTTGAATGCTCATATCTCTGAAAAACATGTGGCAGCTGAAGAAACATTCACAAAGATTTTGAAAAATAATGCCTGAGAAAACAGTTTTACAAATCTTCTTGAACTTTACAGACAGCATAGCATTTTAACATAAAACGGATAAATACTCTAAGGCAACAAAAGCAAATTTTAGTTTCCTGAATCCCCCTGCATTGCAATGGGTGAACAGGAGGAGCTGTGACAGGCCCATTCCCTTATGAGCACTGGGTGATGTGCACCTTTGCTTGGATGTGGAAGGAGATATCTTATGTAAAGAAACTGATTAACATATATACACATACAACTATTTCCTTCCCATGCTAATGTTCCAACCTACCTTCTTCTAGGAGCAGAGATAAAAAAAGATGACATTCAGAAACACTTGGATTTGAAAGTGATAAGGAAAGCTGTTTTTCTTAATTTCATGTTGAGGCACAGGCCTTCTCCTGGCATAATCCTCTTCTGGTCCTTGTAATTAGAGATTGCTTTTCCTAAGAATAGCCAGATGTGGTCAGAATCCAAATGGGCCCTTGCAAGACAGTGAAGGAGAGTCCTGTTGACTCTTGAGACTCCTCTTTGAGCTGACTAGCACCACGAGAGAGCAGTATTAACCCTGTCTTGGGACTGGTTTTCTCTGAGCAATAAAAATGCCTGGAGTTTGCCGGAATTCTCTCTCTTCAAGGTAGAAATAAATTTATACTATTGAAATGCACTGATCAAGAAAGAAGGTGCAGAGTAAAGAAAAAATAACATGCTTTAAACATTTGCTATCTCCAACATTAAATGTCCAATGACACTCTGATTTGGCTTAGCAGTGGTATCTGTATGGCTTCCATTCAGCAATTTTTTTGAGAGATTTATAAGACCCTGTCACAAACTACTCAAATTGTACATCCAAGGATGTATTGCACCAAACTCTGTGATATGGGCAGTGGAAGAAGACAAGGCCCATCTTAAACCAAGGCTTCTGCCAAAGAAATGTTTATGTCTTTTCAGATCTTCTCAACTGTAAACAAACCTTTTTTATAGAATCTGAATGCACATTTTCCTTACAGAAAGGTCAATAAAGAAGATTTGCATCAGTTTATGAAATTATCAGTTTATAAGCATTTTATGACATGAAGCTTCCTAACTATTCCTTTTAATAACTTAGAAACAAAACCCACTGCTTGTAGCTTGTGATTAGTTCTTGCTAAGGAGTAGAAATGATAGCATATAAACATACTGAGGCTGATAACATTGTGGGACACAATTTGCTGAAATCTGGAGATGTTAAGAACCAGAAAGCAATGAACCAACTGAATAAAATGAGAAGTCAAAAAATGTTTGGCCAAAACCAGAAAGAATTTAGAGTAGAGAAAAAACCCAGCAATACCAGAGAGATCAGGGAAGACTTTTTTTCACATCACCAAACCTTTCTTCCACTGAATCTCAACTTTTTCTGATGTATTTTCCTCATACAACTTTAATGCTTATTTCTTGTCCAAAGTGAGTTCCCAAGTCAAGGCTGCCTTGTTGAGAAAATCTTTGCATCAACCTTCAGATGAACAAATCAGAAATCTGTTATTTCAAATGTGTCAGTAAAATTTCTGATTGTAAGCACAGAGCCTACAAGCAAAAGCTTGTAGGTATCCTAGGTATCTGGGACACAAGCATGAAGATTATTCATTCTGTGCTGGCAAGCCTCATGATTTTATTCTGTCTTTCGTAACTATTGTGCATTTTCAAAAGCCCCAACCTCAGGAGTCTTGCTGTCTGCAAACCTTCAGCTTTTCTAAAAGTGCATTTTTACAAACAAGTACTAGTCATCAGAACTGCAGGGGGAAAAAAATAACAACAAACTCTAAAAAATGCTAGAGAAAATTTTCAGCATTCAAAAAACTACATGGTAAATGACATGTTCACAAGGTACTTGTGGTTTATTTCATTAATTTATGCTTTTACTAAGTCTTTGAAAAGATGATGGTGGAGATATCAAAGGTTTGTTTTACTGAGAGTAAAGATGAAGAGATTTGAAGTGTTTGTGTTGATTTAGAGAAATCTTGGCATAGGGCCATCCTGTACACATTGACTATGGGACTACTGGGAGGAGAATGTTTTCAGTTTCCCTCCAAACTTTTGTCTCTGTAGGGAAAGATTAGGAGAATTCATTAGTTTATAGAACCATTCTTTTGCTAGAATTGGGAGTTCAGAATAGGGGGACATCACTTCCACATCAGCCTGAGGAAAAGTCTCCTTTTTTATTCTGTCTCTCTATAAACTTTGCTTCTCTGCTCTCTGTCTTTCATGATTTTGTCTGTGTATCCGTTTGCTCCACATTCTCCTCTCCCCAGGGTCTGTGCTTTAATTCGGTGATAGCAATCGCTATGTGTAGATATCAAGATTTTTTTGTTACTTTCTAAACTTCATCACAAAATGATTTTCTATTAGAAAAGCAAAGTCTCTTCTTCTTGGGCAATTGGACCCAAATTCAGAACATTGCTTGAGGCAGAAAGTGGATATAAAACAGTTCCTGCTCTTTTGTCCTTGCAATGCTTAGGGGACAAAGTGGCACAAAAACAATGAATGCCCTACCTGTTCATCTGTATGACAGGAGTTTGGCTTAGATAACAGATAAATGCTCTGGTCTCAGTCTCAAGTGAACATTGTCAAATTAACACGAGCCACTATATCAGTTGTCAGCTTAGTCTTTGTTCCAGCAAATGACAGATATGAGCAGCTACTCATATTTTTTTCACACCCCAAGAGCATGTGATGACATGGTGTTCATACACAATGAGATGCAATATACCACTGGGAATAGTTTCCTCTGTGCAAAACCTGTCACAGTCATGAGAACTCATTACTGATGTGGCTACACAGTTGTATGAACAGAATATGGGTGCCTTGGGAGCTGAGCACAGCTTGAGAGAAACCCATGTGAGAAAAAGATACTGCTCTGTTTTCTCGTTGTGACACTTAATACACCGCACTTACAACAATGCGCTTTGGGTGGTACAGAAAATGGAAGTCCTGACCACTTTAGTCATTAAAGAAGCTGTGTTACTTTATAAAGTGACTTTACAAGAACAGGAATTTGTGGTCTTGTGTTCTGAGAAAATCCACTTGGAAAAATTGTATCCTCCCTAGCAAAATTACTCCTGTAGTTTTAATTGCCCATAACATCCTGCTTTATTTCTGCCCTTAATTATTCTCTATTGCTCTTGAACACTGCTAACTTCCATATTCTCTTTCAGAAGTATATGTGTTTCACTGGTGAGTGAAGTGATTGCCATATATATTAAGGGGATTTATTATGTCTTTCTCCAGTAGATTAAAGAATCCATTAAACCCCAATATTTTCTCCCTGGGAAGATACTTACAAGCTATAATTAAGTCACCTTTCAATATTTTTTCTTATAAGCTACACTGATTCCTTTAAGTCTCTTGGTAAGGCCTTTTCTTCAGCTCTTGAATATTTGTAATAGCTCTTTTGGTATGCTTTCAGATTTCTCAGCATCTTTTTTTAAAAGAAGAAATACAACAGAACCATGTCTATAATTTATGAAGTCAATCTCAGCAGTTACAAAGGAACCATATATATAGTTTTCTCAAGTTAGTCCCAGCAATACATCATACAGTGATAAAATCATTCCTCAAATCCCAGTCCAAACTTCACCTTATTTTGCCTCTATGTTGTATGGAAGTTCATGTTCTGGTATGACTTTGTAGTGACTTGAAGTGTTTTAGAAGTCTTATCTTCCAGGTGACAATGTCTCACTCTGTAGGCATGGCCAGCATTCCTAGTTCTTCAGTATATATTTTGAATTCACCTATAGCATTAGGGAGCCTGGCTTGTTGAGAAGCTCTGAGTCCTCTGTATAATTGGTTTTTCCTTATTAGTTTGCAACTCTGCAGTCCGTGTGTCAGCCACATAAGTTGTGAATTGCGGTTTTACAACTGCATACAGGTGAAAACGTTAGTTCTACATATCAATTCATGTGTACCTCCACTAGGACTGTGTCTGTTTGATAATGATGGCTCATCCACAAATACTATTTGAAATATGTCAGCAAACTACTTCTTAATTCATGTAGCATGTACCTGGATGATACTGTATAGTGCTTATTTTTTAATCAAAATGTCATGATGTTCTAAAACAAATATCTTACACCACGTTAAATCTATTATACCTAAACAGTCCTTTTAGTATCCAGACTTGTAACTTAACAAAAGAATGAAGTCATATTTGTCTGATAATACAGCCACATTAACAAAGACTAATGATAATGCAATAGTTAGTAAAACAAAAATATTTTTCAAAGTATATCAGCCAAAGAATCTTAGTCAACGTAAACAGCACAACTCTCAGTACCAGTTGTATGTCTTCAAACACCAAATAACTATTACCAGCAAATATAGACTGAGCACAAAGGTAAATCTATCCTTGAGGAAACTTCAGCTCTGACAAGAAGAAATGAGATTAAAGATAGACAGAGGAGCTAGATTGACAAGACTGAATTAAGCTCTTTACTTCAAACACCTAAGGGTTTCTAAAATTTAGGTGCCAGTAGCATTTATAAGACCTTACTCAGCCAGTGCCTAAGCCTGTAAAAGTCTGCAGCTGCTCGAAAGCTGATCCCCAAAGGGATTTATCCTGCCAGCTTTTAATTAACTGAGAGTAATAGAAATGGTGAGTGCTTCAGATTCAGGACCTCAAAAACCTCTGTGAGTCTTGGTCCAAATTCTTAGGTTTCAATGGTTATATCTGTACATCACTAAACAAACTGGGACAGTGCCGAGTATCTCAGGGTCTGTCTCACTCCTGTGTGTAAGTGAAACTTGTGTAATGCACAAATGGTGCATATTTTAGGGTACCTCATTGGAAATCCCAAGCAAGGATTCTAGTCCCCCCAAAACAGTGAGAAGAAACTGGTGATGCAGTGCAGCAATGCAGAAAAGACCGATTTAAATCATTCTGACTTCAGAGTGTTCAGTTTTCTACAAAATTTTACATGGAGGTTACAATGCTGGTTTGAACTTGAGTCTCCCAAGGGAGTGCCAAAATACAAGTTATAAGGTTGTTCTTAGTCTTGCTCTGTTTCCACCAATATTTAAATATTTTGCGTATGAGAAGCACTTCGACAAAGATGAATTAATTCCTCTCTTGAAAAGCAAGAGGCCTTCCAATAGAGGCCAGGGCTTTGTGCATTTGTATAGACACGGGTTTAAATTCTTACAATAGGTTAGACTATTAAACCTGGTCTGCACACACTTCATGGCATTCCAACAACTGAATGCGTACTGAAGGCAAAAGCAGCATCACTATTATTTTAGAAGAAAATAAAAGGGTAAGTTGGATGCTCAACGCTAGGAGACAGTTTCTAGCTGCAGATCCCAAGCAGAGTGAAACATATCCTTCTCTTCTGGAATTAAGCGTATAACTCATCCTCTCTTTCTCTTTGACATTTCCTGCAGATAAGCTTAGGCAGCTCCCTTCTGCAAAGTGGATTGCTTTTTTAGTTCATCCCTTTCATGGGGCAGTCCAATATCCTAACCCGTGGGTGTGTTTCTAGTCACTTGCAAGGCATCTAATGCTTAGGCTTAGCCATATTTTTACTCTCTCCCTTATGAAGCTGATATTAACCACAATAGCAAATCATCAATCCTGGACAAAATATCTCAGGTAGGGACCTAATAAAGTATTCTGTTAGACTTTCAGTCACTTTGTGGACCTGGAAGTAATGACAGTTTTCAACAGTAATAGGTTTGGTGTATTGCCTATCCCAACCTTTCACTTTTCCCTAGGAAAAGAGTGCATTCAAGGAAAGCACAGGTCTGAGTCTCCAAGTCCCTGCTCATTTCCAGAAATCTGAGAAAAACTGTCCAAAATACAGACAGGCTACAGTAGTAGCAATAACAATAATATGACCATTAACACTGTTCATTGCTATTGTTAAATAATAACTGGTTGTTGTTGATTTTGTTGTGATTGTTGTTGTCATTGCTAGCAATGTCTTTATTAAGTGCTCTGTAGTAGTATCTTCTAGTTCCCAGCCAGGAGTCATTCTGCTGGATGCTGTATTTGTGTGTCATAAAAAGACATCCTTTAAACAGCTGGAGTAAAATAAAAATGGGATAACAGGCACACAGCGACAATAAGACAGTTCTGATTAGTGTAATAAGTAGAACACACTTCATACAGCCTGTTCTACTTTTGTCAACAGTTCCACCAGTACTGTAGCACTGGTAGGTTTTAAGTAGCTATTAAATGGAGGATGGTAAAGTGATCTTATAGAAGGAGAATATTTCTCCCTTCTTACCCCAGAGACAATAAGCTCCAGCATAAGGAGTTATAACTATGACATGGATCAACCCTTGGTCACAGTAAGACATTCAGTTTGAAGAACTCCTAGACTCTCATGATTGTCTGAGTAGCAAGGACTGATAATGGTCAATTATATCAACCTGACATGTCATATCCTGTTAGTCACCTGCTAGTATGTCCATATATAGTCAGGTTCATGTAAATTCTGCATCAATAAATTCTGTGTGTACCTAGAAAAATCTGGGAGAAGTTTCTCTAAGGCTAAGGTGAAGGTAATACTGGTGAAAGTCAAGAGTGACTCAGATAAAGTTCAAGTAAAATTGCATGACAGTTTACAAGAAATTTTCTGTTATAGGCAGGATGTAGACATACTTCTACTTCCCTATAAGCAGCTTAGGGCACAAAATTTCTCCTATACCATAAAATAGCCAATTCTGTTGCTTCTTTTGAATGGTAGTAAATTCTACTCCTTGTCCCTTTTCTTCCTGCCACATTGAGATGATCCTGCTCAGTACCCTTTCTTGGGAGAAGAGCTTTGCCTGCATCTCAAGTGAGGAGGTGTGGGCATGTGGGTTCCAGTCTGCTTAGAAAATCAAATATTCTAGTTAGGAAAAACAACTGAAGCCAAAACTTATCTTGTTTTTTTCCACAAAATTAAATTTGTAAAATATTTTTTGTTGACTCTGAGAAAAGGGAAAGGAAAAGGGTGAGGGAAAAGAACTTAACAGATAGCATTTATAGTCAGGGCTTTACCCTGGGGTGGGGAGGCCATTCTGTGCCTAGGTTGAGGAATACTGTATGACTTGAAAATTCTGTTTGACTTTCTGAAAATGAACTTAGAAAATACCCTATGAAAGACTAGAGCTTGTGGATTAGAAATTTTATGATCGGGAATAAATTAAGTAAGATGTTGTTAAGGAAAATTTAAAAACTTCACAAGTGCAGAGTAGAGGGTGTGTATAGAAGGCTTAGGTTAACAGTGAGAGTAACATCAGAGCAGCAGAGAAAGAGAGATTCTGTGAAACATAAGACACTCTAAGCATTGTGTAAGGATGATAAATGCTCCAGTGGATCCCACAGATTCTAAACATCCATAAATCCAGAAAATGTTTAGAGAAATGTGGAAAACAAAGCATATATTATTTTGTCTGTTTCTCTCTATTTCTCACACTGTTAAATAAAAGATGTGGGTTGTGTTTGGTTGGGTTTTTTTTAAACATTGTATTTTATATAGTTTTAAGTACTTTTAAAGACCTGTGTGGAATGTGCTTCAGCTATCATACAGCTTCAGCTGTCATACAGACCATAATAATTAACTAGCAATTCCAAGCATCCATAGGATTTAATTCCCAGGAAGTTATGACAGAAACTGATTGGCGTGTGAATGCTCTTTGGTTCTTTAAGAGACCAATATCTTTGGCTTGTAGGAATCAATTAATGAAATTCTGACAAAGGAAATACAACAGACTAATTAGGGAAAAACAACAACAACAACAAAAGCAATCCTGCTGCCTGCTTAGGATAAATAAAAACATAGATCTTGAAGTTTGGGCTCAATACTGCTGCCATCTGGTGCTCTGTCAAGGAGACTTGTACCAGGGCTGTAAACACTGAGGTCTTTCTCCCTGATGTCCCCTCTCCCACACCTCTAGATCAAAGCAGAAATTCCAGTCTATTTGAAAAAAATGCTTCCTTTGTTGGAACATTGACATGTTGGAATGAGTCCAGTGGAGGACTCCCAAGCCTAGGAGGATAAGGCATACATCATGCAAGGACAGGCTGAGACCTGTGTTTGTTCAGCCTGGAGACAGGAAAAAGAAGGGACACCTTATTACTGCCTAAAACTGGAGGACTGGAGGATACAGAGGAGACAGAGCCTTACTCTTGGAGGTGCACAGCAACATGATGAGACGCAATGGGCACAAGTTGGAACATGTGAACTTCTCATTTAATATTCAGAGGGGTTTTTTTTAACTGTAAGAGTGATCAATACTGGAAGAAATTGCCTGGATGGATTGTTGAGCCTCCATCCTTGGAGGTGTTCAGGACTTGACAGGACACAGTCCTGAGCAACCTGGTCTACTTTGAGGCTGGGGTTGGACTAGATGACCTCTGGACATCTCTTCCAACCTAAATTATTTTATGAATCTATGATTTTTTAATTCTATAGTTCCTTACTGTGTTTATATTGCATACCTTCCTGAAGTCCAAGCATGATAACTCCTAACTTGAACATAGTAAAGGGCCATGGTTAGAGGCCTCCATGTCTCCATACTCTGTGGAGAAAACCTTTGTGAGAATGTGGGAGAAATAAAGTGATAAATAAGTTAAAAAACCCACAGTAGACCAATTATAATGCACTCAAAACACTAAAGATGGGAAGTAAGCTTCTATGGTAGATACTGAATTTAATTTTTGGAAAAAGAGTATGAACTGCAGTTTTCTGAATAGCTTGCTGTGGGCTTAAGACGATAGGCTATCAAGATAGGAGTAATCCAATCAGCAACAAAAACATGAATCATTTTCAATATCACCCTCAATAGTATGTAAATCTAGCAAGCTGTGATAAAGGACTATAGATCACTAAAGAAGAATAAAACAGTACAAGGTACCTTACAAAGAGAATATATCTCTCCCAACCTTGCCCATTTCTACAGTTTTTATCTCCCCTGTTTTTACTTCATTCTTTCAGAGGAATACTTTATTTACTATCACTGTGGGGTTTTTTTGTTGGTTGGGTTTGGTTTCTTTTTTTCAAGGGATGTATGATCTAAGATACTTCTTTTATATCTCTTAATTGCTGATGCACATTACAGTACACCAAACCCTTAACTCAGACCTAAGTCATGAGTAGTGCATCATTCCCAGAGGTGTAACAAGCATCCCCCAAAGACATTCTTCTGATACACGGTTTCTCTGTTATTCTTCTTTTCTCCACTGAACAGGAATAACCTTCACCAGCTCCTCAGAAGATTCAACTCTGATGACTGCTGGGTGAGGGAGGTTATGCCCATGAGTTTACTTAGTTCCTACATCCTGCACTTCTCTCAAGCAGAGACAACTGTGCAGTCAACACTGTACCCAAATCCTACTTAGGTTATGTTAAGCTCATACAAGGGCAGAGATTTATTCCATTTGACATGTAGGCACAAGTCTGCTTTAATGTGAAGACCAGCACAATTTTTGAGAAAAGGGCGATTGCCATTTTGGACAGGTTTCTTTCCCAGATCCATTCAAAACTGTTTTCAGACTTCTTCAAGTAACGTCTCTAGAAAAGTTCTTTTTGCAGGAGAATAAAACATTCAGCCTTTTGCCTCTGGAAAAAGGCTAGCATCTGATGAGATTGGGTAAGAAATGTTTATATTTCTTTCTGATAGATAACGTGCCAAAAAATCCAACATAAATAGCTAACGGCTGATTGGACTGGTGCATTACCCTTTGAGGAAGTGCTTTTCCTGGCTAATGCAGGAGGTGAGCTACCCATGTAGATAAATCAGTGACATAGTTGATCTGACAAATTTCATTTTCCAGTCAGTCAACCCTTGGTAATATTGTGTCCTAACTTGTGAGAAAATCTCTGACTTCAAAATACTGAAACCTTTCCACCAAAAAGCCACTGAGATGCTTGTTTTTATAAGTACCGTGACTGTTTCAAAATTAGCTTGACTGTCTTTAGGGAAGATACTCTAAAATTGTATCTAAAAGAAGATAAACTAAAAGTGGATTTGATCTGCTGTTACACAGAGATACACCTTCCTTATTGAAAACACAGCATATATGCATAATCACAGTTGATGACTATGTTAAAATGCAGTCTTATATTTTTCCTGTGTTTGTGGCCTCTTCATGTAATTTGGAAATGTCTCAACCCCAGGTGTAAGCCTGAAGGCAAGATCCAATTGTTGACATCTGTTGGGGAACAGAGAGAGGGGCAATCTATAGGTCCTGAGAACTTCAGATAGACAGACATCCCTCTGAGGGAAGGGGGGTGCTGCCAGCACGTGTTAGCACACACACAGAGATCCCTGCAGCATCTGCAGGCATTGTCTGCATGCATATGAGCTAGCACTTCAAGCCATGATGGCTTAGAAAAGAAGACTGCGCTGTAAAGTTGAGGTGAACACATTTGTATTCCTGGTTCACAATGGATGGACAAGAAAGCCATTTACAGTATTCTTAGGATGAGAGGCCTGCCAAGTCTCTGAGGTGGGAATCCTAAACAGAAGCTGACTCGCTGCAGGGCTTCTTGTGAAAGGTAGCCGGAAGAGTTGAGAGAGGACAAAGAGCATGCCTCCATATGGCTCAGAACAATGAACAAGAGCAAGGGGCAAAACCAACAGCTGGTGAGGCTGAGGTCCCCAAAACAGCAGCCTTGGACAGGAAGCCTGGTGCTCCTTACTCAGCAATGCTTCAGATCATATTGCTAATAAAGTCCCAGGAAACCATACATCACTTCGGAACAACAGCAGGTGACTGTGCCAAACAGTTGGATTTCTCTGAGGCTGGGCAACAAACTGTGAGTGGTGAATAGCCCAGGAAGGAAAAAGGCACTCTGCCAACATACTGACAGCTGTACGGAGAGGACAGGCTGATAATTAACAGAGCCCAGAAGTGACAATCTTCCTTTCTTTAAATTATTTAGGTTTTCCAAATTGCCTTAATATGTTTCTCTTGTCCCCTCCACTCCACAAAACTCTAACTCTTTGGCTCCTTTATCTAAAGACATGGCCTCACGTGGGGAAGTCCTTCTCATTTTGGAGTGCTCAAGTGATATGATCTATTTTCCCAGGCTCCTGGGGGAGGTTCCAGCTGGTGGCATTTAACTACTTTATAGCAGGAGCACAGAGATTTGATCCTTGTCCTTTTTCATTCCTGGCAGAAAGGTCATAACACATGTAATTTGAAATTCTCATGGAAAATATATTGTGCAATAAAAAACTTAGTTAGCGTTTACCAAAATTCTGTATGACGCTATCTAGCCCAATGTCTGTGTTCTGATGAGCTTCAATATGCAGGACAGGACTTTCTTTTCATCCAAGCACTCAGGTTCCAGGGAACACAAAATCTGACTTTTTAAGATCAGTGGCGAGCTTACTAAAATTAAAAGTGTGGATTTATTAGTGAGATTAAACCAAAGTCATATAATAGCAGAGACAGTTTCACAAGAATAAGATGAACATTAGCAATAATCAATCAGTCGAGCTCCAAGCCATGTGCTGAGATCAAATGGTAGTGTTCAGTAAAGTTCTGGTCTATGCCAGGAAAAAAGTAGCAGCCCAATGTGTTGCATTTAAGAAATATATTTTTGTGTAGCACAGAATGACATCAAATTGCACCTGTCAGGAGACTGAGATTCTGATATAACTTAAATCACGATTTCCAAATGGCCAAGTTCTGAGCTGCGAGGAACACCTGCCAACATAACTAATAGTGAGGACAAAAAGCCTTTGGTAGCAAGTCCCTTGAGAAGGAGATAATAATATATGTGCCCTGTTCAATAAGCTCTTAGCCTGAGGTATTTCCAGTATGCAAAGAAAAGAAAGCTTACTTTTAATTTTTTATGCTGTCCCCCTTTATCTTGATACTTTTGTTCCATTTTCCTCAAAGAGATTCTCGATTAGTTTAACAGAAGTTTTCTTTTCTAAAACCAAATCCGGTTCTCTGTGGAAGCTTTTGATGGGAGTTTCCATATGAAGAGAGGTTAAAGAAGTGAGGGCTAATTATTGTGGAAAGAATAAGCACAAGAGAACATATAACAAAACTGGCACATATAATAGTTCCTACTGTGGAGAAGGTCAGTCAGACTCTCTTGATTATCCTTTACCAAAGCAAAAGAAGAAAACACTCCATAAATTAGAAAACAACAGATTCAATTATATATACACACACAAATTTCTACAAAAGAAATCTCACTTGACACAATACATGGCTACAAGAATTTATTTGCACAGTAAGGAAAGTTTGCTGTGAAAAAAAAATACAGTCTCAGGACAGTATGTCCCAGATGGACTTGTTTCCAAAATGGCAATCTTGTACCCAGGAGGACTGACAAGCAAAGGAAATCGTGGGTTAGAACTTGAAGGACTGCAGGGAGCAGCAAGATCCGCAGCCCTTCTCTTTCTCCTTTGTGCCCTCTACTCCAAATATTACCCATTATTCATGTATTTTTAGTGACAGAAAAAAAAATGGCTGCAATGATGGGGCCATGGCAAGCTCTGGCTGGACTAGCAGCCTTTCACAGGATGCTGCTGCTGCTTCAAATCAGAGAAGCCATCTCTAAGGTTTAGCTAAACCTGTCCATTTCTTTGGTTGTAGTTAAAGGATTTGTGTCACTGCCACATGGTGAACAGAGAAATGAACACCTATCATGAGAACAAAATGCTAGCAGTCTTCGCATGATGCCACAGCTTCTCACCATGCAATGGAAAGTGCACGAGCATTGAATAGTCACGTGTGCATACAACAATGTAGGAGATGAAGTGCCAGAGACTGTCAAAACACAGGGGTCCTTCCATATACGCTAGGCCCATGTTCAGCTGGAAGGTGAAGATGTACAAACAAGTGGCATTTGCAATCTCTTAAAGAGGCTTGAAGTGTCATGTAAAGGGATGTTTTCTTCTCATATTGAGGATACACTGCGTCATGGGAAGGTAGCAAAGAAACAGGTTACGAACTGGATGTCTCTTTCTGTCTACTAGGTTATGGAATAGCCATTCATTAGAGGACTTTCTGAGAATAGGCCAAACAAATGTTGTTGGGAATTATAACTGTTATTTTTGTGCAGCAGGAGAGCAGAGAAGATGTTTTGCAGAGATCTTTTCTATGGATTCAGCCCAGAAGAACACCTCTGCATTAAAGTGTCTATCAATCTGCTCTAGTTTCTAATAGATATGTTGTGGATCTTCAGGTCTTGGCCATTCCCTGTATTGATGATAGGGGGATCAAGATGACTTTCAGATGTGCAGGCCATGCTGTGCTTAATAAAAAATGCAATGTATATAAACTCCTCACCTGGATGAGACCCAGGAGCGAAGGTTCACTTGGTACAGCAGGCAAAGACACAGGCAGACTTGCCAGCTCACTTCAAGGTGTGCCTTTCTGGGTTTGGCAAGACAGCGTAAGTTAAGGTGTGTCTGCATCTGTCAGTGTTGACCCGATGGTGCAGTACAAATGCCATGCAAACAAATTTAAACATCGTATCCTCAGTTGCTCACCATGTTCTCTCAAAGGCACTACTGCTTCTTGAGACTTGTCTATCAGAAATCCTCTGATTTATTGCCACAGAGTATGACTTTTTTTTTTTTTCCTAAACCCTGAGGGCTTTTTCAGTGTGTCTACATAGACAAAATTATTATCACAGCATTTTTTATTTTTTGGGAGGGAGGGAAGGGAGGAAGCCACAGAGAATGGGATTGCAGTCATCCCATTCCAAAGCAGGACTGAGCAAAGATCATAGAAATTCACTGGTATAGCAACAGTGACAAAAATATACTGTTCTAGTCCTGCTCTTATAGCTTTCTTTGAAGACCCTATACCAGAAAAAGGGTTATACCTTTATACCTATAAGGCTGTTACTATATTATTACTCTATTGTAACTGTAGCTATGGATAAACCTTCTAACATCCCTCTGGTTCCTGGAGGTGTTTTTGCTGACAAACAAAAACACCTTGCTACAGGTAACCTGCTGACTAATAGCACAGGAGTTACACAATGAACTTGTGTGATGGATTTAATCCAGTAGTTTAATTATAATTTGCTATTGGTTCATGCTGTGTAGCTCCACACATGTAGCTACTCCTTACTCAGTGTTGTATTGGGATGGGGCATCTGCAGCACCATTCTCTGTTGTCTCTCTCCCAAGCAAAATAAATTAACCTGTAATTTTTTCGCTACACGGTTATCTGAGTTAAAAAAAAATTACTATGACATTAAAAATTAATTATATGTACAATTCTTATGCTTTAGAGTTCATGATAGAGAACTATTTACCATCCCATTAGGTGAAATTGTTGTTATATATGGTCCCCTCTTGTGTAAATGGTACAGTGAATGCTAAATAGGCAGGCACAGATGGCAGCAATCTCATAGCACAAAGGTATTTTAACTGTGGATATACATACAGGAGAAATTGGTAGATGCAGGTAGACTTCAACAATTTGTATCTGCTGTATGTATATAGGTGCTGATGCAATGGGATTATTTGGGTGAGAGGATGAGGTTGTGTACTGCTATATTTGGTGATAACTTTACAAAACTAGAAAAATTGGAGAAGTAATAATATCATTAAATTTGGAGTTTATGTGAGAATAATGTTATGAATGTTGCTGAAATAAATCCTTGTTCTGCAATTTTAGCAGCCATCCTTGGCTACATGTTGTAGACATCTGCAGTAGAAACATAAGGAACCTTGGATCATAATGCTCAATCATATATCACAAATTGTATCAAAAAGATTCTTGCCCAATATATCTGTTAGAATACTGTACAGAATCTTATTCTTCTAGTGTTTCAAACCTTGTAAATTGTAGGTTAAACTGAGTCACAGCTAGGTTTTATTCATTTGTTCTTGTGCCAGCATTGCCCTTTACCATAAAATGTTATTTTGTTCATTTTAGGCAATAGCTTTTTTTTGCTTGAACTCCCCTGTCTGCTGTTTATTCCTCTGACGTATTTATAGAAAACAATGATATCCTCACTCAGCCTTGTTTTTGCTGCTTTTTCCCTGCTAGGCTGAATAATTTATTTTTTTTTTTTACTCATGCAAAATAGGATCTATATCATACTGGTCATTTTAATGGAACTTTTCTCATCCCTTTTGAATCAACTTTATTGAGCTTTGGTGACTACATGCAGGATTCTAGAGTAAGTCTCACCAATATTAATAGGATTAATACTTCCATACCTGACCACAGTTTGTGTCATCAGGCAAGGGGCCAAGGGATGTGACTTGAACATTGTTACTGTGAGAATGCCCAAATTGGCAAGGTTGACGGCTTTGATCCTAACCAAGAACAAAAAGATAATGCAGTCGTTCAAACGGCTTTTGTTGCTGTAGCTTTAACAAATTTTTCGTGCATGACTGTGAACTTGAGATCTTTAATTAACCTTTCTTCCTCTTCAGGTGCATATATACAAGTGAGTTTTGTGAGTAAGCAGTGCATGGTTACTAGCCTAGATTTGTAAGACAGAAAAGGCTGTTCCACTCATTCACTGCCTCTGAAGAAGACTTTTCTCTCTTTTTTCCCCCTTACCTTACCTCCTCTCAGTAATGAAGGGATTCCATCTTCTCCCCGCTGTCTACCAAGTACACTCGTACTGTATTTGCTTTTTCTTAGTCTTCATTTTCAACCAGCTGAGTAAAAGTGAGACCAAAAGCAGAGATGAGAGGACTGGCAGGTGGCCAATGTGCCCAGTAGCAGGGATAGGGAAGAAAAAAAGATAACTTGAGTAAGAAAAGGTGATGAAAGCGAGAACTTTTCTTTCCTCCTTACTCCCCATGAAACAAAATGTTGCACTCTCCTCAGACTTGCAGTGGCTGTCTTTTCTGGGGCCCCAAAGGTTTTGTTCCAACACTTCAATAGAATTGACATAGGTATCCTGAAATGACAGAACATCGATGTGAAATAGCAACAGCAGTCACTGTAATTATTATTAGGGTTAGTTAATTAGTGTTTATTAATTAGTATATTAGGGTTATAGTGCATTGATGATTATTTTTCATTGGTTGCAACATGGCATAATTCTGGTGTGCAGTTGTCATTCACCATTCTGTATTTTTTCTCTCCTTTTCTCCTCGTATACAGTACTTTCTCTCATGCATTAAATTCTGCTGCACCACTGCACTTAAAACAGCCTCTTGTTGCCAGGTGATCCATCCCAGATGATTCAGCTGACTTTTTTGTTAGTGCAGTTTCTCCCCGTTCTTGCCCATTGACTGTGTAGTGCAAGCTGTCCATGGGGAGTAAGCTCTTTTCGGCAGGCATCCTAAACTTGTCTGAGCTCAGTAAAAGGCATTGTTCCCAGAATCTTGCCAACTTAGCTGCATTTATATTACACAGTGGGTAAAAATGATTTTCCTATCCCTTTTCTATCACATTAGGAGCAACTGTAAATATGTTTAAGAGAACAACAACCCTGCACAGTGGTTTTTGGTGCTAGCTGAATCCTTCAGATTCATGGCAGCCAAATCAGATGCAGATATTAGTGCTTTCCCTATGATCGTCTGTACACCAGGATTGCTGAGACAAAATTCCTCTTGGGAATACTACTCTAATAGTTTGCTTCCTCCTTTTCTGCCTTTCCCCTCCAGGTATCCCTTTGCAATCACAGTCAAGCACTAGGAATGATTTTCCCTACAGGAAGAATGGAGGGAAACACATTTTCAAGCATGACACTGCGCTGTAGTGTATTCAGTAGGAAAGGAGACTTAAAAAGAATTGCCAGTAATTAAACATGGGGCCTGGAGAAAAACAGAGTTGTGAACAATACTCGTATCTCTAATTGGTCCTGGAGAGGCTTTTTGCCAAAATTCCTAGTAGTTATAAGTTTCTTTTCTTGATATCACACAATATTCATGTAATGGAATTGGTTTTGAATAGTAATTTTACTATACCCTCTTTTCAGTAGATTAATAGAGTTTCTCTAAATCAGAACTCTTTTATTTCTTTCTTGTTCCAGTCATACTCTCAAGTTCACTGTTTCATGGAGAATTCAGCATTCTGAGCTACTTCTAGACCCCTAAATATAAAGGGAATACATCCCTACCACACCTGACATACTGTTTTCTGATTACAGATATAGCTATAAAGCATGTATCTATCAAGTGACTTGCCAAAGGTCATACAGGTAGTCTGCAGCAGAGCCAGATCTCTTCAGTCCTGATCCACTGATTTTATCAGAAGAAACATCCTTCCTCCTAGCAGTTCTGGCACAGACTGTTATTGGCAGGAAGATGCAGAACAGAGAAATATTGACTGTGGACATCAAGGAATTAACTTTTCTTTTAATTAGACAAAATAATTTATCTATGAATCTTAATGTAAATATTCATTAGTGAAATGCATGAAGTGACATTGCAGCCTAACCAAGGTACAGAAGAATCTGTTTTTATTTCACTGAAATAACATTAAAAATTAATGAAATATATAATTATTGGATATGCGAGGTTAGTCACATTTTCCAAAATAAATTCAATTTTAGCTGACACTGAGATTGACAAATTTAAATACAGCAGGATTTATTTTAGAAAAAAAGAGGAGTATAGTGTAAGAGTATAATACCTTTAGCAAATTGAACTAGGCAGTTGCTACTGGTGACTTCAATAATTGCACATTGTATCATTTTTCAATCTGCAGTAACAAGGCTGTTCACTTAACAACCTGATTTTTCTGTAGTTATGGTTCTCAAATGATATAAAATATAATGTAATGTTTGCTTTTTAAAGGTATCATATAAATGAAAACATCACTAGATAGTTTGAAGAAGTATAGGCTGACCATTTCATTGTTTTGGTTATTTATAGCTCTCTTGCTTCAAACTAAATCTGATATTTTTCTTTGCCTGGTTATGTGATTATGTGATTTAACAGTGGATTAATAGAACTAACTCTGCTAAAAAAAAGCTATTCTGCTGAAAGTCACAAAGCATTTCTGCTGCCACTAATACTCCCCAATTTACATTAAGGAGAAAATTGAGACCTTTAAGGCAGAGAACACTCTGTACCCCAACTTGATTGTAATTGAAAGAAGTATAATGAAGTCTAAGACTTGTAGCTAGAGGGAACATATATGCTTTCTTTGTAATGGACCTACTTCCTAAACTGTACATAAGGCTCCACCAAACTTTTGCCTCCCCTTTTACATCCGCTTGACCTTCTACAGTTCATGTGAAATGCATAAAAGTTAGCAGAAGCCAAGATATGTATTCCATTAGGGCTACGGTCAGAGCTCAGTGGAGCAGAAGAAGATCAGACAAGAGAGAACATGGCTTTTACCAAGATGACTTGATTCTTTTGAACTTAAACGGACAGAAGGTATCAGATAGTAAAGACCCTCTTAATCAGAAAAGCCATCATAAGCCTCAGTGTCTGGAGGCTATCCAAACTATGAAAAGGGCCCATTTATCTCAGAATGAAGGTAATTAACCACTAGAATGACTTACTTTAAAACCGGTAAGTTATGGTAGGTTCTTCATTGTGAGAATTTGTGCTGAGCCTGTCTTTCAAAAAATGTACTCTCCAACACTACCAGAGGTCGCTGTCTTGGTTCAGAAACTAGAGTGAAATGATACGGTCTTGTCACACAGAGAGCAAGACAAAATAATCTGCTCCTAAAACTATAAATCTATTCAATTTTAGGATTAGCTCAATGTGCAAGAATTTCCTTACGACACCTGTTGTAAACTGTGGTATGGAGAGGAGATATTTATTAAGCTTGTAAAGTTCTGGTATAGCAAATGGTGTTTCAGTGAGTTAGCAGCAGTCTACTTGCACCAGAAGAGAGCATCACTCAAAGCTGTTCAGTTTCTTCAGACAAGGTCATCCAGATCTACTGTGGCTGCACAGGTACTCCCACTCTTCATCCAGCACCCCAGAGTTGTTCTGAACTTGGGCAGAATGCCTTCTGATGGGCATACTTTGTGGTTTGAAAATGTACCTGGTACTTAAAGATCCTTTATTATACAAGCACTTGACTGTATCATAGAATCATAGAATGTTTTGGGCTGGAAGGGACCCCTAGAGGTCATCTAGTCCAACCCCCCTGCAGTGAGCAGGGACACCACTAACTAGATCAGGTTGCTCAGAGCCCCATCCAACCTGGCCTTGAATGCTCCCAGGGATGGGGCCTCCACCACCTCTCTGGGCAACCCGTTCCAGTGTTTCACCACCCTCATTGTAAAGAATTTCTTCCTTATATCTAGTCTAAACCTACCCTGGTTTAGTTTAAAACCATTACCCCTTGTCCTGTCACAGCTGGCCCTACTAAAAAGATTTTTCCCAATCTTTCCTATAGGCACCCTTTAGGTACTGAAAGGCTGCAATCAGGTCTCCCCGCAGCCTTCTCTTCTCCAGGCTGAACAAGCCCAACTCTCTCAGCCTTTCTTCATAGCAGAGGTGCTCCAGCCCTCGGATTTTTTTTTGTAGCCCCTCTGTAGAATTAAGCCCTCTTCACCACAACAAACTTGTTACTGAGTGTGCTATAAAAATGTTTTTAATGCCACATTAAAAAGGTGTGAGGCCAAGGAATTTCTGGTTTTATGCAGTTCTTTGGATATTGGCTTGTTTGTGGGGATAAATAAGGCAGTTTGCCTGGAGCTGAGATATTAGTTCAGCTCAGTGAAAACTAAGTGGCCACTCATCCTGTATTTAACTGTGTCATCTTGTTCTGCATCTGGAAATACTGCATAACAGATTAGTAGCCAAAGCTGGTCTATATCACTTCAAATGTTTAGTGACTAGTCAGAGCTTTGACATATAGGTAATCCTTGTTCTAATGTAGTATAATTATACAATTAAACATGGGGTCCCTGACAAATTAGTCAAACAGTAAATCTTTTCTTCAGCACTGCTTGCAAATTTGCGTAGGGAATTTTATTTCCAGTTACAAATAGGCTTAGTAAAGGTGACATCATGGTCATGGTGAGAAATATTCAGATTATATTTTTTTCATAAACCTGGTTAAAATCTACTACACCATAGAGTTGCATTGATACTTCCAAGTGAAGGCTCCAGAAAAAATAGCTGGCTGAGAATGTGTAACAGAGATCTTCCCCAGTGGCCCTTGTAGATTTGACATTTCACTTTTGGACACTTTTGGAGCACTGAGTCTACTACAATCTTTCCAATGCTCACTTGATACAACTTTCTGAAAATATTTCAGTGTGTAACCAGCAAAGTGTTACACCAAGATGCTTGACTCTGCTGATGCTACCATTTTAACTTCTTTTTTTAAGCCCACATTTTTTTCTTAAAATGCTTCTCTCATGGAGTTTGAAATTAATAAATACTAATAAAATAAATGGATTATTTAACTGATGATGTAATGTAAATATTCCTAAAATACTTGAGTTGTAGTCACTGTGGAAAAGCATAACTTGGACAGAAGTAAAAATGACTGAGTTTCACTTTTTCTTCTTAGAGGATGAAATGAGTGTTGACTACAATTCCAACACCAGCATCACATGGAAGAGTGGGACAAAGATTATGCTTTTCTACCACTCTTCAGTATAAGCCTGCTCTTTAGGAAACCCCCTTAGAAGCTGAAAAGGGCTGATACATGGCTAGTAACTGCCAATTTTTTTCATAGTCTTCTGATCTGTATACATTAAGAACTAGGCTGGTGCTCAGTTTCTCTGAGAAATTTAGGCATTGCAGTGCGTGTCCTTTCAGTGCCTATGTTTGGGTGATGTTAGCATTGGTCCTGAAGGCTTAGGGTATGTGAGCTGCGAGATCCTGCTTGGGTTAAGGGACAAGTCAGAAAACATTTCCTAAGGAGGTGTGTCAGAGGACTGGTGCTGACATCTATTCAGCTGAGGTTTAATAATTACCAAGAGAAATACAAGAGTACATGAATATAGTGTAATGGCAGCCACAGTAAACAGACTGGTGAATTCTTCATGGTGACCTTTACTAGGAGTGGATGGTTAATTACCTAAGGTGGTTAAGGAGAAAACCAAAAAGGTCATATTATTAAAAATAAAATTACTTAAAGGGGTTTTTAAAATTCTACATGACCCAAGTTTTTTGGTCTTGATTAGACTGTGAATAAGTCTAGGTCTGAAGGTTTTGCATATTTTAGGTTAGTTAGGGAGAATGACAAGTTAAGCAGGTGTTCTCAAAGGCCAACACACAGGTGAGTTTTAGCAATGGCCTAATTAACTAAACAAATTCTTAATTTGGCCTTCTGTCCCCAAATGCCCCTTGCATTATGCATTAGTTGCCTATAATAGTACATTTTGTTACTAGCTATGGTTACTGATGCTCCTTTTTTGTTCAACAGTTTGCCAGTACACACAGGCTGAAGGTTTCACCAGCCAGAAAGAAATAAAGGCTATATGGAATTGAGTAAAACTTATTTTATGTTCAGAAAATATATACAAGCTCTCATTTTCCTATGCACAGTAGAAATAAACCAGCAGGATATGGCTTCTCTCCCATATCTCCAAGGCACTTTCTCAGCTAGAAGTTTATCTGCAAAGCTTTTTCTCCATTTAAGTACCACACAGCAGGTGATTCTCTAGCTCCAAACTGAATTCACTGTCTTTTCTGAAGGTTCCCAGGCTGTTCCTGGTATGCACAAACTCTGAAAGCTCCACCAAGAAAACAGACAGCAAAGCCTCTTCAATCAGCATGGTTTCTGATCAGTCATATATGCAGCCAGTGTTCTGGGGAATAGCTCCAGTTTTTAAAGCTCTAAACATTAACATGTTCTGAATGAATGGCAGCCACCAGTCCCAAGAATAATGGCACCTCCATTTCAGCTTGGCCCATCTTTTCAGCAGAGTCCAATACAATGACTGTCATTATAGGCCATCTAGAACAGAAAGAAAAAAAAAATTAAATTTATGAATTACATATGGTACAAATCAAACTTTCATAACAACACCTTTTTCTGACAGGACATTTGCACATTTCCAACACAAATTGATTTGATGAACACCCTAATTTCCTCTGAACTTTTTGCCTTTGTGGTTAATTTTTTTTCTCTCCTTTTACCCTGTGTGGTTTTTTGTTTCTGTGAAATCTGAGTTAGTCAGAGACTGTTGTTTTTGTTCAGCTGGAGAACTTTTTTACTGCTGCAACTATTCCATTCTCAGCTGTCACAGTTAAATCCCTAATCTCTTCTCCCCCTGCTATTTCCTTCAGTAGTCTTCAGGAATTTGGCTTAATTTTGCACCTAGCTGTGTACTACATACTATACAATTTGTTTGCATCAGTACCACATAAAGCCCTTCTGAAGCTTTTTCCAGCTCAGGATTCTGATTTATTTCTAGGATTGTGAAACATTTAAATATTTTCCACATAACCTTATATCATTTTAATGGTAGTTGCTCTCAACTTTCCTCTGACAAAGGAACATGAGTTTTCAATTTTGGATTGCAATGTTTCTGCAAAGTCCTTTGTTCCTCTTCAACAACTCCATAGAAGAGGTTTCCTGGGGTCCTTGTCTCACACTGACATATGAGGAGTGCCAGGATGACATTTTGTACTCTCTCATTGGTTGCTTTTCCAGAAGCAGTCAAAAGGAATGCGATATGCTGATCCCAATGCCTTTGATACTGTTCTAAAATGATGGCCAGCTGAGCCCTTCAAATCTAATTGAATTTTGCATCCACCTCATTGTACCATTGGTGCCCAGGGCAGGAGCAAATTATGTGGATTCCCAGAATCTTCCAGGACAGCTGAAATATTTTTGGTTGGAATTTCCCCCTTCACTCATATAAAGTTGCTAGAGATGTCAAAATTCATTCATTCATTGCAGAGCTGGATGGAAAATAGTAGGTGATTTTGGTGAAAAAAGCTACATTGATAAAGTTTGTTTGTTTCCCAAATGGAGATGAAAATTAAAAAAAAAAAGGGGGGGGGGGGGGGGGGAGGGAAGATTGATGGGATTTCAGGACCTGAGGCTTTCAAGAGGTGAGTGAGCCAGAAAGGAATATGTTGGCTTTCTAGGTGCCCTTCTGGAAGGTTTTTCATAGCTGACAGAAATTAACATTGACTGAAGCTTGCCAGCACAGCTGCGGAAAAACAGGCCCCTGCCTAAACAGCTCTCCATACTCGAGATCTGGGAACCATTCAGCCTATTTCTAAACCCAGGAGAATAAAGACACAACTGCACTGTGGACTGAGGTACAGAGAAGTCCAAGCTTGGTTGCCAGCCAGCCTTGTCACTGGGTTGCCACAGGAGCTCGATGCAGGGCCATGCCTACAGCAGCGTGTTCAGCTGCGCTATGGTACCCCCAGTGCACATGGACAACCTACATGCCATGGTCATCTCAGCACAAGGATTCATTCCCCAGTGTGGGCATGACCAACAAATCAAGGTACTGAGGGCTCAGAAAGTTTCCATCAAGTTCACTGGCAGAAATTGGAGGTAAAAACATTACTGCAAACTATAAAAGACAATGTTTGGTGTGGATGTGTGTGTGTATAGTAATATGCTTTTGAATGGATAACTGGTATTTAGGATTTTGAGTTCTAAAAGGATAATGATTTTCTGAAATCAGTGGTCCATTAGTAGGCAAGCAAAAGCAGAATGATAAACCTGTTTACATGGTTACATCAAAACCAGCATCACAACATCTATTCATTGCTAGTGACACATATGAATTTTAATTTTAATTTATTTGCAAAGCTGTGTGATTAAATATAATAAAGAGATGGGAAAACTGATGATGTATCCAGTGAAAACTTGAATTTTAACATTGGCTTTTGGAAATTGGGAAAAAAATAAGAAATACTATATTTTGCAATACAGAAAGAGTGAGCTTTTTTCTTAGTGTTTAGAAAACAATATTAGGAGCCAGAATATGGCTAGTTATGGCTCTGACATTATTTTTCTGGCTTTTAAGCAAATTAGGGCACTATTTTAAAGTCTGGGTGTTTAAATATAGCTAACATATTAAACAGGGAATTCAATGAAGAGTGGATTCCCTCAGCTTCTTTGGGAACCAAGTCCACAGGATAAATGTGAGTGCTTAGCTTGATAAAATTAGGCATAGTGATTTGACAGTGCTGGCCTAATCAGCATCGTATCACATTTTATCTACCAGTGGAAAAGTAAGTTTATTCAGTAGTATCTGTAAGTCACTTTCAGACCAGCTGTATATAATATTATACAAATGCAAAGTGTTAATAACATCTATAATCTGAAGTTTAGTTGTTGAACAGACTCCCTGTATATAATTTTGCTGCAAGGATCATATGAGGCCTTGTTTTTTACAGTAAAATGATCATCTTTTTAAAATACATTATTTAAATATACTAGTGCTAGCCAATATTCATTTGATGCAGAGGAAAATGTTGAGTATATTATTCAATAGCTATTCACCCTGTACCAGAGACAATAATTAGCAGTATTATCAGATGGAAAATTGCTGCAATGAAGAATTCATTAATATAGTATGATGAACTCCCTCAGAAAGTTACTGTACTTTTTTAGAATCACAATCGCTTCGTTACTAGCTGCCAAATAGTGGTTTTGGCAGTGTATTGTCAATGAATACTCTCAAAAGTACCCTTCAGTGGATAGTAAAAAACTGAAATAGCAATTCTCTCATTGAGTAATGATTGCTCTGGATAAACCCTGTAGTATAGTATAATACAAACACTGAACTATATGATTTATTTATAGACCCTTGGTTACAGTGACTCACACGCTATTCCAATGATTTCGGGGCTACTTGGCATGATTCTTTAATTGAAAGTTACTGCAAAAGAGAGTAAGGCCATCTTCTAATAAAAATCCTATGAGATTTTTACAATCTTAAATTTATAAAAGCCTTACTTTTAGAACCCTTAGTAATGCTTCTTCTCTCAAAGTAAGTATCCTATGGAGAAGAGTGTGGAACAAAAGGTTGTTATCCAGGTCCCATTGAGAGATGCACAAGGTTGGAAAGGACAGTTTCAGTATTCTTGGTGTCGGTTGCTCAGGGAAAGGATGTTACCCAATGGCATGAAAAAGAAGCCACAGGGATTATCTGTAGCATAAAGGAAAACAAGATCTCTGGCAAATTAGAGATACAGTATGTGATAACATTCATCAGACTCATCAGGCAACTGATAGGAACCAGGCTTTCTCAGCCAGCAACAAATAGCAAATTAAATTCTAGCTGCTCTATCTCCTATGGTGTGTTGGTACATTTAAAAAATAAGAACTTAGATGTTCCCTTATTCCATTTTATTCTTTGCATTACCTGGTGTAAAGCCAGACTTGTTGCTCTGGCTCTGTACCTTGTGTCATAAATATGCTCTGTGATGCACCAATCTAGCTCTGACAAACTTTACAGGCAAAAGATAAAAAAATAAATAAAGAAGAGCATTGCTAAACATAGGAAAGAAAACTATGAATGATGAGGGACTTGCAGAAAGTCAGATAACCCTGAAATCAACAGTAGTTTTTCTTTAGTTTTCAATTACTTAAGGTCCCACTTTCAGTCTAGCCATATAGATTTGGATTTACTAAAAGCTGAACCAATTTCACACTTTCTGAAGTGTCTTACTCCTGTTTGAAATTCTACTCAGTGTGACTTCAGGTGAAGACTCATCCCTCCTATCTTCTGACACTCAACAGAGGTGCATAAATTAGCATCTCAGTCTCCTCATGTTTCTATTTACAAAAACCAGATAAAAAATGATACCTCTAGAGGTATTTACAGAACCTAAATGTCCAGATATGACTCTATTGACTAGTAAGGGCCATGAAGATGAGGCTCCAAACCTGAGGACACCATCACCTCTGAGCTACACTGGATCAGGCACCTAATGGAGTGTCACCACAGCAAATACATAATCATTTTTTTCCCTTTCCAGAAATGGGACCAAGGTTAGGTTGGGTGAATCATGCGTAGAAGCTGTAAGAGACTACATTTTCTGGGACAATAAAATAAATGTTCTCAAGATTGTGCATATTTTTGTAAAGGACTGAACATCCTACCACTGCAGAAAGTGTTGCAGTATTTGACCAGATGAATGATTAACAATGGAAGAAATGGCAGGTTATTGACTGTAGTAGAAGTTAAGCACATTAGAAGTTTGAATATATGAATTGATCTTTAGTACGAATCATTTATAGGCAGAGTGCTTCCTAGAAGGTTGATTCAATCAAAACCATTTTTTTATTTTTCTGAAACCAAAGACAGGATTGTTGCTTTTTAAATGAACTTTTTTTTTAAGAAGTCTTGATTTTAAATGTCTGAAAATTTTGTGACTATCTACTACTGAAATTGTGAACTGTTCAGTTATTTCCCCTTCCTCAAATGAATTTGGATTAACCATAAAAATCCCTTTTTTAATACATTTTGGAAACATATTTTATAACGGTCTTGATAAAATTTTGAAATTTCACAGAAAGATTCATTTCAACTCTTGAAGGGAGAATGGCTTTTCCATTTCATTTTTTCCAAAGTAGTTTTTTCTTTTTTCAACCATCTTAACATGTCAAAACATTGCAAAGTTTGGAAGTACTCAGAATTACACAGGATGAGGCACCTGACAGAACATCACCACAGCAACATTCTGCAAATGCAAAATGAGAGCTCTTTTTCCTCCAGAAACATGCGGGGACCTGTTACCACACCTCCCTCCACAGTCTATTAGAGAGTGTGCTTTTCATCAGAAGCACATGTCTACATGCACAAAGCAATTTGAATGCTTTTTATTTCTTCTCCTGCAAGCTTCTCTTTACAATGCTGAAGCTTTAAAAGTTGCCCTAATGTAATGTAAAATCCGTAGGAGTTTATTCCCACTTCTGTAAATCTTCTCTGGGATTTGTAGTGCATTTTGAATTTTTCTTCTGCTCCTATTACTCACTCTTTCTGGCAGGAAACCATCATTTTCTGAGTAATTATGCTATCTCTATATGTGTATGATGATCAGCTTTTATACATTTACCATCACTTTCTTCTCCCTCCCCCATGAATCCATAACAACCCTCTCTGTGCTGCCTGATAAAATGAAGATTTTTAATGTAAAAGCCCCATCATAGATATAAGGGAAAAGGAGTGTTTGCTGTAGGAGCAAAGCAGACAGTGTCAGTATAGCAGTGGCACTGGAAAAAAAAAATGTGCAAGCTGTAAATTTTAATGAGGAGCATGTTTTACAGAAAGAAAAGTCTTTACTTTTTATTTGTAGATGTTAGCTTGCATGGAGCCTTCATTCTGCAATGTAAAACTGACTAAAAGGACCCCTTCTGCAATGAGAAACCAAAACCTATTCTCTTTTAAGGAGTTTTCTTTTATGTACGGACCACCAAGAAAGAAACTTCCAAACAAGGCTTCTCTGCTCCTGCAGAGGTTTGAATTGAAATCTCTCCTCACATTTCCTGAACTGCAGGTGAGATATCAGCCTCTCACTCTGTCGGCCTTAGAGATCAGCATGGAACTGGCTTAAGGTGGCTTGATATAGATTTGCTATTTGCAAATTAAAATCCTTCATCTCTGAAAAGAATCCAAAATAGAATACAGTTCTTTATTAACTGTGGTCCTAAATTTTTTTATTGGCTCTTACCTCAGAAGGTCTTTCAAGAGTTGCCTTTTCAGGCCCGTTATATAGTCCTAATTCTTTTAGGTATTGAGCACATATGTGAAACTATTGGGGTAGCTCATACAAACTTAGGTTTTTTTAGGCTAAGAAATTTTATGACCAGAAGTATCAGATATGTAAGACATATCATAAGGTTTTTTACCCTAGAAATAATTTAGAAGAAATAACTTGAGGAATGATCAGGTAATAAGCATATTTTACCATTATTAGTTTAAGATAGAGGGGCTAGATCATGTCCGATTATCTTAAGACTTTTTATGTTACATTACAGGCACCCCAACTGCATTCATCAGCCCCTGATCTATGCACATTTTTCAGTCTGCAGATGTCAAAACACGTCCTGAAACTTAAAAAAATTAGATGAGCTATCTCTCCCAGGAGGTAATTTTACTACTAGCATTTCTTCAAATTTTTTACTCCTGACTTTCCAAACTGATTCCTCTATTCCTTTTACCATTTTTATTCAGCATTTACATATGTCTCCTACATACTATTGTAGCACATGAATTTGGCGTGTCATAGCTACACTGCATGACAAGTTGTTAAGTAAAATTCCTGTTGTCTGTTACCATGAAAGCCTAATCTCTTTGGGGTGGCTTTCCTGAACTCCTGCTTTCCCAGCTAATGTCTGGAGGTCAGTATCATTCATCTGTAGGCTTTGCACTTTAAAAAATGACAGGCCGTGATTAGACAGGGGCTGCTCTCTGGCTCTTTCCAGTGCGTGATTCTTTCTGACAGCACATTCCCTTGACAGTGAAATCCTGCTAGAACATTTCAGATCAAAATTACTTCTAATATCTTAAAATTCTCTAGAACTTAAAAATAGGTGTGATCATTTGGAATGAGGTTCTGTTGTTTTTTGTCATAGTGAAGAGTACCTTACAGGACAAAAATGTTGATACTACAGCATGATACTACTGAGAATAAGATACTAGCCCTTCATGAGGTAGTTGAACTGGAATTCAAACAAGGTAAAGCAGGGATATGAAAGAGAATCAAGTTTTGTGCTTCTTGCTGTGATTTTTGGTGCAATAATCAGGAAAGAATTTGGGTCCTGTGTATAAGTACTTTAAATATTCCAGATCCTTTCCACCACTGGGGTAAGCCTATTAGGCTAGATGGACTGTACTTCGACCTGGGACAGGGCTTGAAAGTTCTTATATATATAAAAATATACATTAGTGAGCACGTCCTGTGCAATTTAAACTGGTAAAGCTTGAGTTCTCATTTTTTTTACCCTAAGGAAATGGAGTTGCTTTATAGCCTGTGCTACACAGAGCAGATGTTCAGAGGACCTTTCGGGGCTTTCAGTTATAACTGAAATGGCCTACTTTGCAGACTTCTGTTTCTGTGAGACTGAAGGAGCAAATCTCATTTGGTCTCTGTGACACACCATATATTACAGAGGATATGCACTAGGACGTTGCTCTTCTACTGACGTGTAAGTCAGAGAGTTTCATTAGGCAGAGGAACCAAAGGGAAAGAGCCTTCCGTTGGCCACAGATTGCAGAAGAGGGGATGATGAGAGGAATCTGGGGAGGCTTGGAGGGATCTGCTGCTGTTCCTTACATTTGGGTGGGGGCAATTTCCATGAAAAAAGGAGGCATATCATAAACAACATATTCAAGTATTGAGAGTATTTGCTCTGAAAAGGAAAACAGAAGAGACTGCCTAAGGAGCTGACAGTAGGAGTTCAGGTCTGTGTACGGTGCATGCTGTACATTAGAGGAGTGAGAGACAGTGGAAGTTGTAAGCAAAGCGGTGTGCATGGAGAGAAGCAGCCACAGGCAGGAGAGAGGCGAGCAGGACACCAGCACCAAGGGAGCAGCCACAGCCTCGGGAAGAAGGGTGACAGAGCACTGCCCTGCACTGGGAGCAGCCCCTCGCTGTCCCATTCACCCTTACAGCAAGGGAGTTCTGGGACTCTAGTTTTTTGGGAGCTAAGGTGTATTTCCTATCAGGACTGCTTCTGGAAGGAAGCCTATAAAAGGCAATATGCCTGCCACACTTTAAGGTCCGTTCTTGGACATCTCTGTGAAGCACAGAATAACTGCATCTGTTAGCCTGTCACAGCTAAAACGCATTACCACCATGCTCCACATATACTATGGACTTGCTATTCATTTTCGTCAGTGCTTTCCCACTTAAGAATCTTTTGAAAATTATTATGGAGGAGCAGATTGTATTGTGGTAAAGTGCAACATGCAAAGGCCTCTATCCACATTGCTAGATACTGTCTCATTCTTTTCACATTTCTGCTACTGAATCCGTGTGGGAGAAAATCCAATACTGCACGCTCCTTGGTTGCGTGCCAAAGTGGTAAAGCAGCAAAATAAGGCCCCACTGTTAGTGATGGCAGTCTGTAAAACAGGAATAATTTCCTATTGAATACCTGATTGAATTACTCGTGAATTGCTGCTCTGCTGAGAAAATGATATTGGAGGTTGGCAGGCGGTCACCATTTTTATTTGCTAGAGGGTATTATCTGAATTTGCCTGTCAGGTGATTGCCTGGTTAGTCCCTTCCCAGTACAAATAACTGTATATTTCAAAATGTGATAAATAATAGTAATAATGTTTAGAGGGGAAAAAAATATTCTTGCTGCTACAAGTAATAGCACTTAACTCAGCCATTTATCTACTGTTTACAAAAAAAAATGGGCTGACCAGATGATAATGTATTCCAGTGCTTTGCAAAAAATAAAAAGGAGGGACAATCTCTGTTTGATCCCCCTCCCTCTTCTTCTTGTAGCTACAGTTTATAATAGCTTTGCATTTAATTGGTATTCTATTTCTTTATGCTTATGAGGTTTGATAATTTGAACAGCCTTGCAGTGGTATTATTTTGTTCAGTGAGCCAGACATTGCAAAATTGTGCATTTTTATGTAATTGAGATGATTTTGCCTGGTAGCTTGTGGAAAAATTCATAAAAATTTGTATGCATTGGTCAACTCATTTAATATGATATCTCACTTTCTGAGCCGATTGGCACTTTTTCCTGGTACTCCACTGCTGTGTTGCAAATCAACTTTTTTTTGTACTTTGTCTCTAATGGTAAAAAAATGAACAACATAATGCTTCCCAAGGCAGAAATACAATGTTCATTTTCCCTTTGGCAAATGAGAATGTAGCCATGAGGAACAGTGCTTTCCCAGTGGCGCCTTGGAGGGAAGGGCCAGTATACTGGTAACAGATACATGGATTTCATTCAGACCACAGAAAACTCATGTCATGTAAGACTTGGCTGTGTGCCTCTCTGTGCTCGACCGTGAAGCAGTGGGGCAGATTCCTCTCATTTACACTCCTGCTGCTTGAAGTGGTGGATTACATCACCTGGACTGAAAGAGTTAAGTAGGCTGCTTGTGGGGATATCATAGCCATGACAGATTCTTCTCAAAATGGGTAGCATGTTTTTCTCAATGATCCTCTTTGTCCTTTTGGTTAAAATGCAGCTTTTGCAACTAATACTAGATCTCTTTTCACAGACAGACACCGAGCACCAAAGTGTAAAGTTCAGCAGCTGGAAGGAAGGGACTAACACCATGTCCTATACATGATCTATCGTCGGGAACAGTAAATACAAGGCACTTCCTTGCAGAGGTTCAGTGACTTAGATCATTGGTTCAAATCCAGCTCAGATGTGAACCACTAACAGACAGGCTTGTATGACTGCTGCCAGCGGTGTACCTGTTCTGCCTGTAAAGAGGGCTTCAGCCTCCAGGAGTGTCAATCCAGCAGGCTGGTTCAGACAAGCAGTGAAACCTGCAGCTGCAGGGGTGCCCCTTGGGTTTTCAAGTGCGATGTGCTATAACTCTTCCATATGCATGAGACTCCTCTGTGGGGAGGCGGAGAGGAGGAAAGAGGTATGCACTTTGCACTGAGAGCAGCAAAAAGACTCCTGGTGTGATAAACACCTGGCTGCTAAGCTGTTGCTCAACATTGCTGGAATATTTCAGGTAGGGGACTTTTCCATGAATCAGATCAGATCAGACTGGCAGTGTGAAGCACATGCCATGGGAGGCACTGCCAGCATTCTCGGACTGGAAGCTATGGGCTATTTTCTTGTTGGTAGCAAAAAAAGGTATGGTGGGTCCCTAAAGCCCTGCCCTTAGGCTGATAAGAGAAAGACTAGGAAGCTCTCACTTTAGACATCAGTGCTGAGAAGAGGCAAGTCCCTTCCAAACAGAAAACTCTTTCTCAAACCAATGGCCACCACCTTTTAGACAGTGTCAAAGTATGTGGGAATGAACATGGAAAGAATGATAAACCACCCAAGACAATTCCTCTCAAAGTGTTTTTTCTAGAACAGTTGGTGAAGTTGTGGCCAAATTAACTCCAGCAATAGTCTTTCAACTTCTTATGGCAGAGCTGACAAATAGTATTCGACAGTAGGGCTGGGACTGAAATGAAAATCACTGCCCAAAAGCTGCTCTGCTTTGTAGAGCCTCAGCAAGAAACCGATGTGAAAGAGAATCCTCTCATTGAGACATGGTATTCCCTCTCCAGGTTTACAAAAAACTGACTGAAGACAAAGTGGTTACCTAACTGAGAGCTCTGTTGCGAAGGTGGCGTGTATAGCATAACACAAGACAGAAGGACAGCTGAGTTAAAATAAGTCTGGTTTTCAACAGAGCTATTTGCAGGAACCGTCTTTGCTGGGTGTATGTGCTTTTTGACTTGCTTTCAATGGAAAACTAGCCATTCTGTCAAGATATTAGAACAACATTTGGAATATGTGAAAGTAGGTAAGATCATACTGCAAATGCATGGAATTCCATGGTGCATTAAATCTGAATTTCACAGAACTCTTATTTGAAGCCAGTTCTGATGGTCTTATTACTCTAATTCAGAATAAAATATCATAAATAATTTAATGGTGAATGTAGTAATAGCAGTTATGTTAAATATACTCTGTAGAGCCTTCCTGTTGTGGGCTCCTTTAACCAACACTGCAATTTTTGTAAAAAGGAATGTATTAAAACAATTTGTATTGACTCTTGTACATTTCTTGACACCCCCTGCCCAGACAGTCTTCTGCATTCACAGTGATCTGTAGGACAGGGAAAGCAAGCAAATATCTTACAACATGTGTTCCCAAGTTGTGCTCCATGAGACTAATCTAAAGTAAGCAATATCTAGTCCACAGAATTTTATTTTTTGATTTAAAAGTTGATGATAAACAGTAGTTCTGAAGAAAATCGGAGCATTGATCTGTGTCTCCAAAAATTCTTGAAGTCTTGACATTAAAATAACTTGTTTACTGAGAATACTGTCATAAGGTTTAAATAAAAAGACAGATGCTTAACATCCATCCTAGTATTTAATACTGTGAGCCAATAAGGTTGGGATCTAACTCATACGGTGCTGAGTCCTGTTGCTACCACCTACAGCATTCATTAGGAGGGATTTTATCAAAGCGGAGAAGGTACTCATACCCTCACTAGATCTAGCTTTTGATAAGCACTCTTTATAAGCTTTGAACGCCCTGGTAAATCAAGCTCTGAACTTGTAGCTTTTATATAATGATTCTTAATATCTGTTAAGGTTAAGTAATATATATTAATTCAAATATTAGGGAAAAAACCCAACCTTGCAGATGTACAGCTACATCAGTCTATTTAAATATGGGTAAAGGAAGCTATTAATACTGAAAAATATTACTGCTAAGAAGGTTTACAGGCTAATAGGCATTGCTATGCTTCTGAGGGTATGTTCAAAACGGTGACAAATGGCAAGGATGTGAAGTGCATAATAATAACATGAAAAATAGTAACATATTTCATCTTCTCATTACAAAAAGAACGCCACATAGTCTAAGTTGATATAAACATCCTGGAGTGGGATCTAATCTGTCTAACTTAAGTACACAGCTTTCACATATGTGCCTCTAACTGCATCAAGGAGGCGGATCTTGTCTGTCCACCTCAGGTGCCTGAACTGTCACAGGCAGGTTTTTCTGCTGAAAGCTTTCAGAAACACCTTTCTCTCTCCATCATCTAAAAAGGACCTCAGGAACGCATTAGAAATCCCATAAGATATACCTGGCACATGCAAAGCCACATCATACTGTAACTCTAGCACTGTCTTTTTTTTTTTTTTCCCCCAAATGTAGCTCCTGAACAAGTCTCAGTCCAAAGGTGAGTTGAAGTGGATTTTAAGGGTCAGCATGTACATAAATGTACTCTGGGTGAATAATTACTCTAATATGTTAACCTTATCCAATCTTTAATGTATTATGTTCCTTAGCTACCTCGCTTTTACAGATGTGGTTTTGAAGTCAGAGAAAAGACTAGGACCGCAGTTGCTCTCTAATATTTGGTAGGCAGCGCATCAGCTCCCAATTCCTCCTTACACTTTGTGCTGCACATTGTTGTGATCTCCCACCAGAAATTGGCACCCCTCAGTTGTACCTGATCAGGTGACCAGTCTTGAAACCAGGTTTATGTAACTGTCCAAATTTTGAAACTGAAAACTCCAACATGGGAAAAGCAAAATGTATTTTCACAAAACCTTTGCAAAGCAGAGTAATATAAATAGCTGGATTGACAGGACTGAGAGGGAAGTAAGCTCTGCTTGAGAAGAGGTGGAAGGGAAGAGGGTCTGGACAGAGGAGTTTAAACTAGGTCTGCTACTGACAGAACTAGTAATCTCGAATGACAGCTTGGGAGGTTTGTCTAAAGCCAGGCAGAAGATCTGTGTCACATCAGCAAACCAACTATGCATTTCAAACTCTAATGGGCTCTCCAAGCAGTGACCAAATTTCCTCTTAACTCAAATTAGCACCACAGTGCAGATTTCTGGCAGGTGTTCCTGTTTATGAATGCAAATATACTGATGACTTTGCTTCATGTTGGTGGAGTGACTGTAGAATGACAAAGCTGAAGATGCTGTGGACATGGAGCTGTGCGATTGTTGCTAAGAACTAAGGTCCTGCGCTCAATTGCATGGCATTCCTGTTTAAGGGAAATTAACAGTTTGGGAATAATGACTCCTGATACACAATTGGTTGTTAGACGAACACAAGTTTGCTGCTTTGGGGGACTGTAAAACATGTAAGTAAAGGAAAATTTTACACACCGACTGCCTGGTGGTAAAGGCAAATGAATCTCTCTATCAGCCTTTGTGCTGTCAATGCTTATTTATCCAGAAGAGCAGCTTATTATGATATGACACTTTTGAAGGACCCAGAGGGAAGGATTTAGACAGGCATTCAGAATTCAGCAGGATAAATAAGAAAGGAGCAGTTGTCATCTCCAGAAACAACGTACCAGTAGAACTTGCAGATAGCAGAGCTACCTGCTTTAAATTGCAATTCTCTCTTTTCTACAAGGAGAACAGAGGTTGCATGTTGATTTGACATTTTCTTAACTGATTTAACTGTGACCTACAGAATTAGATCTCTACAGAGATCCAGGAAAGAATTGTGTTATATGTTGATCCTTGGATGTCTAACGTTTTGGACAAATGATTTTTACTTTCATCAATTATTAACACAAAAGCTAGACCGTTTGTGGCCTCCATGATTGCTTGCTGGCAGAGTTATCTGGAGAATGCTACAATGCTATTTTTCTGCAGAATGACTTGCTTTACAAAGTATGATCACACTCATAAAGTCTGAGAAATCATATTAGAGATCGGTGCCTCTGTAGCATTTTGTATTAAAAAAAAAAAAAAAAGATAAGTTTCTGGCTTCTGCTTTACTAAAGGTTATGCTGAGGTACAGGGAGAAGCAGAATACCATGCAGTCATGCATAAATCTGCTTTCTTTCTACTCATCCAATTAAGTCATCAAGGAGATTCAGCTCCACACCACTCTTCCTTGATTCTATGTCTGCTTGCACCTTGTAACCCTACCGCTCACCTACGTCTGCTGCGTGCATAGTTCAGTTCAAATGTATGTGATGCCCAGGCACTGTTACATCCATTTCAGGAGACACACGGGCACTTTTTCTATACCAGACACTAGGCAAAGGAGTAGGGTTTTAGCTCCATTAAGCTCTTTGGTGAATGTCACACTTGCATTCTGCAGCTCTCCCTCGAGCATGTTACAAAGACAGTTTTACATTCTTGTCTGGATAGTCCACAAAACCCATCTTCCTGGACACAAATGTTTGTGACTATACCAATACAGGGGAATTTATGGATATGGAAGTTTAAGTGCTTTGCTAAAACAAGGAGTCCAGGTAATGGAAAATTTATCACCTTCGCTGATAAGCTATCCTAGTGGTTTATGGCTCTCATTTCTAAGAGTCGTATTTTCAGTTTAAACTTTGCAGATTTCACTTTTGAAGTATCTGGTGACTTTTTCATCTCTCAGAGTTTTGCCATACATAATTAAACCCCCACATAAGCTTGCAAAGCAAGGCTTACCTGGGATCTAAAGAGAATGTTGGTCTTAGACAAGCCTACTGCTTAGGGGTATATTTCATCCTATAAACTAATTCATTTAGCTTTGCTGCTAGTCAATTAACTGTCAAGGTAAATCGGTACTTCACTGCCTTCTGAAGTACATTCTTATCTAAAGCATGGGGATGACTCCTTTTCCAAGCATTATCAGATGTTATAAAGACATTAGGTCTTCTCTCACCAGCTCAGTGGAACAGACAGCTGACATATCATCAGACAAATAATACAGCTGCGACTTATTTCTGTCACAGAAATACATTAAATAAGCATATCTGAAGATGTTGAATGATGTAGAAACAATAAAAAAAAACCAACCCAGAATTGCTTCTAACCTATCAATGATTTCGTTAAACAATCAACTAATTAATTTGCTAACTTTAAAAAGCGGTGAAAATCATGGGTTTATGGCTTAAGATTAAGAGAGAAGAAAAATAATTATTTATAGTTAAGGCATCTCAAATAAATGTAGATATAAATATCTCCTTAATAGTGAAGCCTTTAAACAATACACTAAGAATGAAAAGATTCAGAGCAAGACTGATTTGTCATGCTCATAGTAAAAATTTTGCATCTAGATCCACCTATGTGTGTTTATGCAGGGTTCTTAATTAGATATTTCTTTGCAGGGGCAGTTTTTATAATCTCCTGTTTTCATTTTATTTTATCACTTTTTTTCCAGGTTACTTTTTACTTCAAAAATGGTTAGAAAAAGGAAAGATTAAAAATAAAATAAATAATGGCATTGTTTTGAAGGTGAAAGAATAATCTCATTTTTGAGGTATCATTGCATTATTGTATATCCTAATCTTAAATCATTATTGCTGAGATAAATTTAGTACATATTCATTGCTGTCCTTGAGCCTTTAGACTACATTGTTCATCTGAGTCTTTAAGCTTTAAAATTCTACTTATATTTTCTAATTTAATGCAGAGATATACTTCACGATTTAGCCTCTGGGTTGGGTAAAATGTTAAGCCTCCAGCATGCTGTGTTACATAACTTCAAAGGCATCTTTTCCAATGTACACTTCTGCCTAGCAACCATAGCTCTGCACCTGAGTAAGCTGATGAGTTTGGAAAGCCAGGTTAATGGTACACAGCTTCCATCAGGAACTTTCCAAAAGACAGGGAGTATGATGCTGCAAAGCTGGTCAAACACCTAATCAGTTATCACACCTAAATAGCTGTTGGTTCATCGTGAAAAAGAGACCATAAACAGGCAATTAACAAAATCAGGCCTCAGAAGGCAATCGAAAATACTTTGCTCTAAGAATTTGGTTTTGAAAGAAACCTATACACCTGGGCTAGTGGTCTAGATTGTAGACATCTCCACTGAACCAGCCAGCTCCCACTTCCTTTACTGGTGGTTGTGAATGAAAAAGGTACTTTGGGGAATGCAGTTTACTCAATTATTTTGGGTATTTACATTAGAATGAGAGTAATTATGTCCTAGAACTGCCTATTTTTTCTGAGCAGAGACCGGTTAAGTAAGAAGTAGATGTCTATACCTGGTCAGGTGGATCCTACACATTTGGTAGGAAAGCCTGAGTTAGAGTTAAATAAGTGCAAGGAAAGAGAGGTTAATTGGGAGTGGCAGATAAATAAGGAATGTCCCAGGAAATAAATTGGGTCAATGAAGCAAATGTAGAGTTATTAGTCCTACTTCAAAGTAAGTTTCTTTCAGGAAAACCTCTGTATAGTAAAAAAAAAAAAAAAATTGTGCCCAATGGAAGCCCAATGAAAACAGAAGCTTTTACAAGTAATAATAAGATGAGATATTGCTCTGAGAAGTTGGACTCAAATCTTCAAAACACAGCACAAAACATTCATGGCAAATCTCCTTCTCATAGATTAGGAGTTTGTAATTAGGAGAAAAAAAAATCCATCCACATACTCATGTTTTTGAATGGTTTTTCTTTTTATTTTCAAATATAAAGTCAATGCCTAAAACCGTCGATGTTATCTCGTAGTTAGTGGTCTATTACATGCATGTTTGCAGATAATAGTTACTAGTTTTCTCATTAGCTGATGTTACATAGCATTCTAAGAAAAGATGAGTAGAGATTTAGTTGAAAACCAGGATTCATTTTTGAAAGATTGTATGCAAATAATACATAATCAAAGTTCTGATACCTTAAGGGTCAAAAGACCCCCAGATGTAAGCGGCTTATATGCATAAGATTTAGGCCTTATTGTCTAGTTTGCTGATGCTTTGCTAAAGTCAGTATTGTTTAGTTTGCTGTTGCTTTGCTAAAATCAGTAGTGTCTAGTTTGGATGTTTTTCTAAAGTAAGTAGTGTCTAGTTTGGATGTTTTTCTAAAGTCCATAGTATAGTTACTTAGTAAATTTAGAACCCTATTCAAGGATGGGAAGAATCGGGAGGGGATGAAGCAAAAGGATAATAACGGTTTGCCAAGGTTGCTAGACTAGAAGGAATGAGAACTAATTGACGCAGGAAGATTTGTGGCTCCTTACAAAGGACAGTTTTTGATAAGAACCAGGAGATTACCTTAAGAACTGGTTTACACCGACCCTGCAGTTTGGGCGAGAGCCAAGGAGCAACTGAGTCTGCGCAAGAACAAGGGGTTACTAGCGGTGACGAAGAAGAGCCAGCAGCCTTCATCCCCACGACCCCAGACGACCACCACAAGGAGGCACTGAGCAGGCGCAGTGGGGAGGGACTTATGGAAATGACCACCTGAAGCTAATTTTAATACAAAGCGGAGACAGGTTATGTATATGTATGGGCATATTGGGAAACTTCATGCATATGTAACACTTTGCTACATATAAACAGGACAAGTTGCCGCTTGAAGGTATGCACGTTAGGTGGAGCGATCCCTCATGCATCTGGCACCGCGAATAAAGAATGCCTGCCTTTTAACACTACATTGGTGTTACGAGGTTCATTCTTCCCGATTTCGGTGACAGTTCTACTGTTTAAAACTGAAAATTATGCTTTATCATCTCACTCAGTTTAGTAGCAAGATTCAGAAGATGCAAAGTTGAAAGATTGTCTCAACAGAACAGTAAGGGAGAATATGGAGTCCTATATCAATAATAAAATTTAAGCAAACAGAAAATTACCTGCTGTGATACTGAATATGGGCTAAACTAAGCATGTCTGTACAGGACCATAATGAGACATTTTGGCATCTGGGATGCTGCCTCAGCTGGCCCTCTGCCTCCTGACAGCTGCTGCAGCTACCTCCCTCAACCTGCTTGCTCCAGACTGAGGAGCTGTGGCAGCACCAGCGACCAAAGTGTGTCAGATATTTGCTGCTTTGATGTGCCCTTTCCTATGGCTCTGTGGCTCTGTTGTTTACTGTGAAAATGTCTTGATGCTCAGATAAGAAAGTTGCATTCCAGCAGTTCTATTTGCTGTGGTCTACTTCTTGTTCTGAGTGAAAAATTAAAGGTTATTAATTTGAATGAGTACCTGCTGCATAATGGCAGTTGTGTGAGATGTTTTACATAATGGGCAAAGGAAGCCATGGATATATCCAGTGTATCTTGGCAGAGTTCCTCTATGATTCATGAGAGAAATGAGAAGGATGAGAGCTGCCAGGCTTAAAAGATCTAATATCACTAAGGCCCAGGAGACTCTACTTAAGAGCACTGAGAGAGGCACACAGAATGATTCCAGGGTCAGCTAGATCACTTGGAAGACTTGACCTTTGGGATTTGTTATCTTACTTTTTGAATTACTAATGAAGCTTATGAGCAGAGAACATGAACTTCTTCTGCATTAATTTTTTTATGTAGCAATTTTATATTTGAAAATACATTTTTATATATTTGCTTCTCTGACTTTAAAATTTGAGTTTCTCTTTTATCACACAGGTGGCCAATGGCTATGAAATATTAATGTTAACACTAATATAAATAATGAATTAAACAATGAAAGCTTTGGCTTAAAAAGTCGAACTCTGACACGAGTACAGACTTAAAGGTGCACATGGAGACAGGAATGTATCATTATTTCTTCCAAGTAGAGTAAATAATTTCCTGTTTGTAAATCAGATGTAATCTTGTTACTTTATGTTTCTACTTGGGGCATAAATGGTAACCACTTAACAAGGTGAACTCCCTGTCTAGTCTCTCCCAATTTTTGTTACTCTAATTTATCTCAGCAGAGAGAACATAAATTCCCTGAGCAGCTGAGCTAAGCCCTGGTTTTGCTGCAGGCTCCTGATCTTGCATTCTTTGTGTCACTCCTAATGCCTTCAAAGGGTGTGCAAAAGAAGCGGTTCAGACCCCATAACTCTGTATCTGAAGAAAGGCAATTTAATATTTTTCAGTTTCACTTACCAGTTCCTGCTCTGATGACAGTCTTGTGGTACATCTTGCAGTTTTAACAATCTTTCCTTTCTTTTTGTTGTTGCTTAGGTATAAAATGATGATGTAGTTTTCCATAACATGCTGTTTCCTTGCAATATTCGCACTCAGTAGGGTAGCTCTCTATTGATTATTTATTTTTGGAAGAACCTTAGCACAGCCCTATACTGTGAGTCCTTGTCTCTTGAGAGATTACTTTATAAAGTCTGTGAGCCTTCGCAAAAGAATACAACACCTTGAAGTGGAATTAGACTTTGAATTGTGGTGTGCCTGTGCAGTACATATTCAGCCTTACAATATGGAGCGGTAAAAAAATCTTTTTAACAGTGTTATTTTTTTAGGTTACATTTGCCTGAAAATGATAGGCCGTCTTCTAAGCCTTGCATTTAAGGGACCATAAACCAGCTGGAAAATGGATGTATTTATTTCTTTGGAAGCCTCCTGTGTTAAGCAGCCATGATGGCAAGTTTAGGCAAATTCCTTACTGATCCACAGTGGATATGCCTGGACTTGAGAGAAACAAGCTATGATTAGAGAGTTTATTTTCTCAGTTGACTGGTTACCATAGTTGAGTTGAACAGGCAAAATGCAAGTCCTGACCCTCACCCCTAAGGTTTTGCTTGGTTGTCCTAGAGAAACCCCTGTGCTTGACTGTCATTATGTAAGTTTGGGTTTAAATTTTTGGATCATTAAGAAGGACCAGCTCAAGCCCTCATCAGCAAGTCTGCAAGGATAAAGCTGAGCTGCCTGGTGCTCAGCGAGTTTATTTTCTTCCCTTAGTCACAAAGATATCATGGCCTTGAAGAACAATCCTTTACTGAAAGCAGAAAAGGGAGTGATTAAGTACAACCGCTCCTTCTCTGTATTTTAGGTAACTATTTACAGTTCTCCTCTCTAGCATCTTGGTAAGATACCTGCTAGGGCACCTGACTGTTTCCCAGCTTCTGCAGTAGCAGCTTCTTTCTAATTTGAGACTGTCAAGTCCCATGGGTTTTGTGTTTACCCTGTGGGGCAGAGAGGTTTCACCCTGGGCAGAGCTGCTCTGTAGCATCAGGTGCCTTGCAAGCCCACCTCGCTCAGTGCTCACAGGCCCCACGCACCTTTGCTAACAAGTTCAGCTCCATAGTGATTTCTGCACTGTGAACAGGAGTGCTATGAGTACATAGGGTTTTTTCACCTATAAGAAACCCCCTATGCAGACTCTCTCACCTAGTTGTTTTTCTAAACCTGTGGCATAAGCAGCCCAATGTGGCAAGTGATTTATTTAATGGAGAGCAAGGAGTCAATACTGTCAGATGTAGTTAGCTTCCCCACATTTCTACGCCTTCATAAAATTATTAAATCCTCCTCAACATTGTTAGATTTCTTCTTCTTAACAGAGACAACCCACTTATCATAAAAAAAGGTATATAGATTCAATATGTCTCAGGCCTGTCCATTCACTCATTTTCTTTTTCTTTCTCTCCATGAGAAGCCAACAGATCAATGCTTCCCTTTTGGCTCCATCCACCTGAAGCCCTTGGGAGAAAGATGGGGGTACATCCTCCCTTTGGCATCTGCCACTCTGTTTATACTAGCACACTTTGAATGACTCCTCTGTGCGAACCGCTATTTTGTGAGAGACAGAATACAGAGAGACATTCATATTAGCAATCCTGCTGGCATTTGTGAAAGAACGTGGAGATTGTGTGCCAGCTACAGTACTTCTTAGAGGTCACTAAGGAGAACTGTACCTTAGACTACATATTTTTACTATATATTATATAGTAATGTAATACTATATGTAATTAATATATAAATTAGTAAGAAACTCAAGAGAAAGGAATCTAGGGTCCTTTTTAGGGCTATTATCAAACTTACTGGACTGGCAAACCAAAAGTGTCCCACGCCTCTTAAGAGCACATCTTTCCATTAAGAAAAGCTTGGTAGAGTCAGTTAGGTGAGAAGATTAATTTAGAAATAGCTAACACATGTCCACACTGATCCATTTGACTGACCAGTATTTCTGCATTCAGCAACATCGCAAATTCTGGAATAGCATTTGCAAGTTAGAATGTTGTTTTTTGTGTGATGCCATAAATCATTGGAGGAGATTAGAAAACTTGTAACAGCTGCTGGATATAAAAATATATTTCTTCTTGAAGATATATTAACATATTTGTCTTCTATCCCCTGCTTGCGGCAGAGCAGGTGAATGTCCAGATCTGGGTGGGAGCATTTATCAGCAAAGTCTTACACCATATTCACCCTACTGCTGTCTGAATACAAGTGGATGCCAAGTTACTGTAACAAATATTGCAGAGAACGAGGAGATTACTATTCTCTAGGAAGAATAATACACGTGATTTGGACATCTTGCAAAATCCATCTCTTGTCTTTCGATATGTACATTCAGTGGAGCTGATACAACACAACCAACACCAAGGTACCATCTAAATTTGAGAAAGCGAAGAGAAAAGTTGTTGAACAGATGGCTTTTTGTATAAGCAGAAAGTGCACTGTGAGTTTCTAGAGCTCCATCTTAAGGTAGAGAGCACCTATATTCTAATGAGTTACGGGAAGAAGAGAGTCCTCTGGATCTTTATTCTTTTTCATATTAAAATAAAATAATTATTGTTCATTCAAAATTGTTTAGCAACCCTAATATTTTTATTGCTGGAATAAAAATTAACAGATTTTTGATAGATTTAAAGTTATTTCATGTTTGTCATCATGACTTGAACTCATGTTTTATTGAAGTAATGATACTTAGTGGAATCCTGTTCTCCTTTAAATCAGCTGCCAAATTCCTACCAATTTATTAGGGCCAGGGATTCACTCAGATTTTAAAATGCACATTTTGATTTTGCACATCATCTCTACAAAATTACACTGATTATCTAGTAATGATTTTATTTGAATAATGAGATCTCTTCTCTGAAGTCGTAGGGTAATTTATTTGCATTTTGAATTAAATTGTGACTGAGATAGTTGAGATAATTGTGCTTGCTGAAGCACCCAAGGAATATAAAGAGTTCCATACAAATCTTGAATGAAATACAATTACAATTATCAGAAAGTTTATAATTTGAAGCTTTTCAGCAGCTTTCATGACAATCTCCTTCAATTCAATCCAAATATTAGGTCCTAAGCAACACGGACATTTTCTTCAGTCATTCATCAACCCTGATACTTGCAGGTAACTTCTACAACACCTGATACATAATCCATAATATACGGATTTCTGTTTGGGCCTCCATTTCTCATGGACCACAGACTGGAGGAAGCCAAAGCGAAACATACGCATCCCAGCTTTTTTGAAGAAGTCTGTTGTAGGCTGTGTAGAAACTTCTATTTCCCCTCTTCCTCGCTTTTAAACTCTGGCAGAATAGAGTACAACTACAGACTGAGGTGTGTCATACAGGCCAAGGACTTTTGGGAATAGGACACCTCTCTGTTGAGGTCATTGGCTAAAGGGGCGCATCTGCCCTGTTCAATGCTATATAAACCATTGTCAGAGTCTGCGAGGAGGGCGAGGTTATTCCAGGGAGAAGCCAAGAATGGACAGAAAAGATGGATACTTAAGGTTTGGCTGTGGCAGAAATGCGTGGCACCAAACCCAGAATGCTGTGGTTTGATGGCATCTCTAACTCACCATTTTTGGCTGTTTCCTTTCTGGTCTCATTTCTGTCCATCTAGTCTCCACTTTTTTCTGTAGCAAGCTAGACAGAACTGATAATCTATAGCAACGTGCCAGACTTCTACAGTGATATTTTTCAATACATGCAAATGCTAAGTAATTTTGCTTGATGTATTTGACAGTGATAGGTAGCTTCAATACATCAACTTGAAGTTATGCCTTTTCTAAGTTATTCTTATAATTTTTCAGCTTTTTATATACAAGTGGCTGCTATTCCCAATGGGAGAACTTACCCCCATCTCCTCCGCGCACACACCCAGCTCTGCTTTGTTGAAATGGTAGCTGAGATATAGAGCACACGAAGCTGGCTTTGCAGATGTGATCCTGAATCTCTCACTGTATCTCCACTGCAGTGCTGTGGATCTGTGTAGATCTGTTTGTGTGGAACAAGGATAAGGACTGCGATCTGAAAGAGTTACTGCTATGAGAGAATTTGCCTGCTCTGAGACTCAGAAAATGCCAGGCACCTCAAAAGGAGTAAGGCAGTTTGATGCTTTTGTGGGTGTACTGTTAGATCCAGGGCAAGGATTAGTGGGATTTGTTGAAGTACTGATTCAGTATAATATTTTGGAACTACAAAATTGTATACAATTTACAAGCTATATATTGAACTGTCAAGCTGTGCACACTGTTAGCCTACATAATGGCAGGATTGCTTGTAATCTTGTCCTTCCTCTCTTATTGCCTCCCTGTGTCTGTAATGCACTTGTATCTTGTCATTAATTATCCTCCAATTCTATATGAGCTGTGAAGCCCTGTGCCCCTGTTGAATGATACTGATTTCAGTTAAGCTCTGCAGAGTGCAAAGGTCTGCCTGTAGGGAGGAGGGTGAAGGAAAAGAACCCTTTAAAGGGAGAGACCTCATTTATCTCTGCATCCTGTGAATGTCAAACCCCTCCAAAATGCTCTCTGCCAGCCAGTTTATGGCAGGGTTTTAGAGTTCAGCTACAGGATGACTCCTTGCCCAGGTGGCCAAGAAGGCCAATGGCATCCTGGCTTGTATCAGGAATAGTGTGACCAGCAGGAGTAGGGAAGTGATTGTGCCCCTGTACTCCGCACTAGTGAGGCCACACCTCAAATACTGTGTTCAGTTTTGGGCCCCTCACTACAGGAAAGATGTTGCGTTGCTGGAACATGTCCCGAGGAGAGCAACAAAGCTGGTGAGGGGTCTGGAGCACAAGTCTTATGAGGAGCGGCTGAGGGAACTGGGGTTGTTTAGTCTGGAGAAGAGGAGGCTGAGGGGAGACCTTATTGTTCTCTACAACTCCTTGACGGGAGGCTGTAGTGAGGTGGGGGTCGGTCTCCCTGGTAACGGGCGATAGGACAAGGGGAAATGGCCTGAAGTTGCGCCAGGGCAGGTTTAGGTTGGACATTAGGAAAAATTTCTTCACTGACAGGGTTGTCAGGCACTTGAACGGTCTGCCCAGGGAGGTGGTAGAGTCCCCATCCCTGGAAGTATTTAAAAGACGGGTAGATGAGGTGCTTAGGGACATGGTTTTGTGGTGGGATGGCAGTGTTAGGTTAATGGTTGGACTTGATGATATTAAAGGTCTTTTCCAACCTAAATGATTCTATGATTCTATGATGCTATTTTTCTGTGATGACTGCTCCTGATCAAACTGAGCTTGAGTCCTGAGATGGATACCCATGCCCCCTCCACGGAACAGTGAGGCAGGTGAGTGTCCTTGATAATCTCAAGGAGGAGATCCTGGCAGTCAAATTTATGCACCTAAACTGAGGAGACCACATCTTCTCCATGGACCAGCTAGGAAATACCGTATTCTTTTTAGCAGAATTAATCTGCCAAAGGCCTATATGTGCCCGCAACCAACAGACTAGCTTTGCCTTTGCTGTGTCTGCATGAGTAGGTTTGCTTTTTTGGCCCTTGATCGGAGGAAAGAAAGTTAATGCAAGTGCTACGCTTTCAGGATCTCCACAGGCAGAAGATTCTTGGGAATGTGTGTGGCTTTACTGGGATAGAGACATAAGGCTATTTAAGCTTGTCTCAACCCCACCGTTGTCCATATAAGAAACTCCAAACCATTGCAGTCTACAATAAAGCTACTGGTTTTTTCCCCCTTTCCTCCCGCCTGTAATCTCTCACAGCTCAGATTAGCAGCTGCCATTCAGGATTTCAGATGTTTCAAAATTGCTGACTTCAAAACCTCTTTATGTTTGATCCTGGTGTCTCTGAGCTGTCAGTGAAGCCTGAAGTCTTTACCTATCTATTAACCCCAAGACCTATTCATCAGAGATATATTGGTAAACACAGGGAGCAACCTGACTTGCTACCAACAACGCCCTTCAGTGTACGGTCGTGTTGCATATAAATAAAATACAGCAGCAGAAACTAGACTGGACCACAGTCAATAGCCCCGTTGCCTTATACAATATTGATAGGTTGGCACTGCAGATCCTGTAAAAAATTTTAGACTGACCTTTTTTATCAGGTTCTGGGTACAAAGCACTCCAAATGCCACCAGCAGCTTAATCTTAGGAGCTCTGCTTCTGTACATAGGGACAGGAAACAATCAGATTACTTATGGAACACAGTATGCTACTGAAAAGTAGGGCTCACTTCATTTCAGCAAACATTTTAATACATAGGAGGCACCACCATTTTAACTACCGACAATTTCATTTCTAATGTCTCTTACTGGGAGAAAGGCATTTGAAATTGCTGCCTTTGTCTCAGAGAATATGTTATACTGGAATGGTGACTGGAGCAGGATTGGCATAGATGAGAGGAGTATGTGGGGCAGGGAATAGCTTTTTTTTTTTCATACAAGTTGTTTCTCTTTCCAGTAGAGGCTCAGCTTTAAAACTTCAAGATATTTCTACCTGAAAATAGGTTGATGAAAGATAAACATTTCTGAGAAATGTCCCCCTTCTCCCATCCCCATGATTTCTCCTGGCTGAAGCTGCCACTTCTGCTTTACATTCAGTGCTGCGAGGTAGAGTACAGAGCTGTGGTAATTTTGGGTGCTCGTCTTTCAGTCAAGCCAGCATAAATGAAGCTGTCAGCAATGAGAACAGAGATATTTGCTAGAAATTAAATAAGAAAGCCTATGCTAAAATGCATTGATCTCACTATTTAATGGTTTGCAATGTTATTCATACATTTTTCTTTCTACGCCACAGCCAAAACTCATATTAAAAAATTGTCAAAAACATGTACAGAGACTGTGTAAAGCTCTTCAAAAGTTAGTGTTGTCTGAGCTCTCAGTATTTAATATGCACTGAACTTAAGCTATGCTCTTGTTTTTTGTGTCCTTAATAGCTTTATTACACCTTGGCTATAACATTTCTGAGAGGAACCTTTGTCTCTACTGCTCCCTAGGTGAGTTCACACATCTGTCTGGTGTGAATTCTGTTCACTCTTGCTCCACCCTCATTTTGTGCCTTAAGTGTTCTCACCTTGAAAAGGTGCAATTCACATATCAGCCTGGTGCTTCAGGCAATGACAAATTCTGCAACCAGGGAACATTACAAATTCCTAGGCCTGCATGCCTCATCCATACTTTTGTCTTTCTTTTCTCTTGTTTTGCTTAATTTTGTTCCTTTATCTTTTTCTGAGGTGCTCATTTGTCATTCCCTTTTCCTGAAATCCTTATTTTATTCTTGCTAATACCAACTCTGGGTATCAGATACTGAATCAGGTTCTGAAAAATGTATTTTATAAAATATATTTTATATGGGAGCTTAAGGAAAAAAAAAGACACCACACAAGGAAAATAGTAATTATTGCACAAAAGCATTAAATGCTTCAAGGTCCTACTTTACAACTATGAAGTGTGCATGGTTTTACACAGGAAGCTGCGATTGCTTCTGTATTTACTCAAAATCTTTCTTTTGGATTAATAATTTATTTGCATGGAGGTATAAATATACCTTTTGAAATTAGAACCACACTGCCCCATGTACATACCTGTATTATGAGGGGTTTTTTTCCCCCAAAGGCATTATACTCTGAATCAGGAAAGTCACAGAATGTGTATAATAGATAGGAAGCACCTCTAGCAAAATGTTAGGGACATGAGAGACAGTAGCTGTGGGTTCTGGTGGTTGTTGGCAGTAGTGTCTGACGTTGCTGAGAGGATATAAGTTAGTCACACCTTTAATTCAGGAGAAACAAGTAAACGATTACAAAATCTCTTTTTTTCATTACAGAAATCAAATTCCAGAGCACAGAGAAGCTTATTGAAGGCATAGATATTGACTAAAAACACACGAGTTGGAGGCATTGATTTGGATGCAGGTTTCTAAGAATGTCTGTCAGGAACAAGATCTCTGTGTGCCAAGAGAGAAGCACAGGGCATAGCACTGGAAAGGGTTCTTATTTTGGAGTAAATGGAAAAGTTGGTTGCTTTACAAAACAGTTTCACTCTTTTCCTTCTTGTTGGTTTCACAGGAATGGGACTTTGTGTATATTTATTGCAAAAGAAATAGGGATGAAGCAAAGAAATATTTGACTAGATTTAAAAAAGAACTCAGTAAAGCTGGATGCAACCTTTGTCCTTTCTGAGGAAACAAGGACAGACTCGTTCAGATGGGCCAGAGCCTCTCTCATTGCTACATTTGGAATCTAAAACAAAGTCAGAGAGAAAGACCTGAGAGGGAAGGCAGAAAAGCAAAGCTAAAACCTGCCATTTTGGTTCCCTGTGCTGACTCTCCCTAGCAATGTGGCAAAGGACACATTTTCTCTGAAACCTGGGAATGGTCAGGCTGAGTAAAGCATTAGTTACCAGCTGTCAAAAGATACTTCTGGCCACATTTTATCCTTTCATTTTTGTATAAACCATCTAGGTTATATCATTATGTTGCCTCTAATATTTGTTGAATTTCAGAGTATTTTCAGAACAAAGCAGGTCTGAGTTACGTTTCTTGGGACAATGACAAGTATCAAAATCTGAGCAGCAGTGTAACAAAAGAAAGAACTTTGACAGAACAAAGATAAATACTTAGAAATCAAAAACAGGGAAAAAAGTTTGTTAGGAAGGAAACTTGGAAGCTATGTATATACTAAAAAGCTATTTCTAGTCAAACTTTATTATTAGAAAATTAAAAAATGTGTACTTTGTCCTACTATAAATATGACATGAAAGGCCTACCTCAACCAGAAATTATTCAGCACAAATATGTATGTGAAGTTTACAAAAGCAAAGAGACCTTTCCCTGGGTAGAGCATCTGTCACTCCAATCGATGGCTTAAATATAGCAGGAAAAAAATGTATTTCTTTTGCTGATGGCAGCCATGTTTCCATTAGAAGGATTTCCCAATATACTTCCCTCTGAATAGTTCTGCTTACTGGAACAACTCTTGTACCGGAAACCAACCCAGTGGAAGATTTTCCATAACAGGGGAAAAAAAAGAAATTAAAAAAAAAAAAAAGAGAAGAGATTATTAGAAAGAGTGGGAGACTGAAAATAAAGGATGAAAACCAATGATGATAAATTAGATAAGGGAGACAGCTAAAGTCAGGAAAATTTCAGTGCTTTCAGTCATCCTTATCCATTCAAAAATTGTCACTCAAAGAGCTGCACATAACGTGACAGCTATTCTCTCCCCTCAGACCATTGATTTGGCTTCCATAATGATGACTTTAGTCCCAGGACATAATGACCAGATTTCTTCCCTACCCCCTGTGACAGCGTGATAATTTGCAGTCAGTTATATCTCTTTCTCAAAGGCACCCCTAAACTTTAGAGACTTGCTATAAGGCTTAGGGAGCATTATTCCATTATAAAAAGCAACAGCTATAAATAAAATTCACATTTTTTAGAAAATCCAAATGGACAAGCTGTATTTCTTCAGCATCAACTGTCAGCATATAGTCAAGTTTGGTATCTATTTATCATTTTATAGGCTATGTTAATGCCTTCATCTTTATTTTTGTTATATTATTGCATGTTACAGGATTTTAACAGATGCTGGTAGCAAGTAATATGTTTATGTCTGAAAAGTCATTTCTACAGCTGTTGATCTGTAAACAGAATTTGTTCTTTAAGATACTTATTTCAAAGTCAACGAAAATACCCATGTAAGTGTAGGATGTAAGGAATGAACCATCAATTAAGAATCAAAATGCATGTGTCTGCTATATGCAGTGAAAAAAAACCAACATTATGTTTAACAACAGATCTTTCTCAAGGTTGAGATTCCCAGAAATAACTAAGACACTTAGGATAAATGCCATTGACTGTCAGTGGAACTCAAGCTCCTAAATCCTGCACCAAATCAATCAATTTTATTTATACTGTGAGCCACTCCTTTTAGGCAAAGGAAAAGCAGAAGGACTCATTTTTTCTTATGCCAGTGAAACACCCTTGTGTTTTCTGTGGTTTCCATAAGAACATTTTCAGCACTTTAATTACTGTTTTCCTGTTCCTAATAAAAAGTTGATGAAAGCTATTCTACTCCAGTTACTGGAGTCTGATTGCTTCATTGGTTTCCATTTGCCACAAGGTGAGAGTTAATTTTAAAGCAGCAGTACATGGACTTTCTTGAAAGAAAATGTGCATACGGAAAGGGTCATTTTTCTTTTAAAAGAAGACCTTTGAAGGATGGATAAACTGAAAGTAAGAGCAGGATAAAAGTATGTTTTGTTTTGGTGGTTTTTTCCTAAAACCACAGGAGAAATATTCTTAATTTTCCAGAACACAGAATTTTCTTAATGCTCATAATCTGAATTAGTTTTATTGTCTGTTTGATGAAAGTATGCAACATTAACTTTACTATACTAAAATTGAATAACCACTAAATGCCCAGAGCACTGTAATACACAATACAGTGTAAACTTGAGTACACCATGGGAAGGAGAAAGTGTTATCGTGGTTTCTAACCAATATACACGGATTTATCAAAAAAGATTATGAGAAATTTTAGGCATTATGAAACACTGTTTAATAGAGGGTGATTAGGTATGTACTGAGGGATCAACATCAGCTCACAAAATTAGATTTGAAAGTAAGAATGTAATGGTATTTCAGGCAGACATCACTGCCCAGCATTATACATGACTGGGACCCTGCAGAACAGTCTTCTCCAATAAGCAAATTTTTTCCAAGAACTGCAGATTTCTGTTTGGTTCTGCCACATTCCTTCTGTATCTCCACACATAAATAATTCTAACTCTATATATTGTTATCCTTCCCAACCATTTAGGTGATAAGGTCTTTGAGACAAAAACTACCACTCCACCCTCCACTCCCACTCCTGCACAGAAGCTAGTAAAATGTGGTGACTCTGGTCTTATTAAGGACTTCAAGCAATATCAGTAATGGAGTTTTGCCATACAACTCCTCATTTCAAGAGACACCACTACCAGGAACATTTTTCACTAGAATGGGTTGCTCAAAGCCCCATCCAACCTGACATTGAATACTTCCAACGATGGGTCATCTACAACTTCTCTGGGCAACATTTTCCAGTGTCTCACCACCCTCATCCTCCTTATGCCCAATCTAAACCTACTCTCTTAGCTTCAACGATTGCCCCTTGTTCTGTCACTTCAGGCATTGGTAAAAAAATCTCCCTCCATCTTTCTTGTAAGCCCTTTTTATATATTGAAAGACCACAATCAGGTCTCCCCAGAGCCTTCTCTTCTTCAGGCTGAACAACCCCAACTCTCTCAGCCTCTCTCCACAGAAGAGGTGTTCCAGCCCTCTAATTGTTCTTGTGTCCCTCCTCTGGACCTGCTCCAACAAGTCCATGTCTTTCTTGTAATGTGGACCCCAGAGCTGGATGCAGTACTGAAGGTAGGGTCTCACAAGAATAGAGGAGGAGAATCATCTCTCTCGACCTGCTGGCCAAGCTTCTTTTGATACAATTGGCTTTCTGGACTACAAGCATTCATTGCCGGTTCATGTCCAATTTTTCATTCAACAGTATCCCCAAGACCTTGTTTGCAGGGCTGCTCTCAATCAGTCCATCCCCGTGTCTGTACTGATGTTGGGGATTGCCCTGACCCAAGTGCAGGACCTTGCACATGGCCTTGTTGAACTTCATGAGGTTCACACAGGCCCACTTCTCAAGCCTCTCAAGGTCCCTCTGGATGGCATCCCTTCCCTCTAGTGAATCAACTGCACCATTCAGCTTGCAAACTCGCTTAGGGTGCACTCGATCCCATGTGTATGTCATTGGTGCGGATATTAAATAGTACCGGTCCCAGTATGGACTCCTGAGGGTTGCCACTTGGTGATTTCTGCTTAGACTGTGAGGCATTGATCACTACTCTTTGGAAGTGGCCATCCAGCCAATTCTTTGTACATCTAACAGTCTATTCATCAAACGCATATCTCTCAAATTTAGAGGTAAAAACACTGGGGGAGACTGCATCAAAGGCCTTATAGAAGTCTAGGTAGATCACATCTGTAGCTCTTTCCTTGTCCAGTGATGCAGTCACTCTGTTGTAGATGGCCGCCAGATCAGTCAGACACAAATTTCCTGTAGTGAAGCCATATTGAAGGATTTCATTATTTAAAGTGGAAATCGGACCAGAACTATTTGTGTGTATGTGTTCCTGATACGTACCTTTATCCCGAAGATCACAAAAAAGCCAGAAGGCAGCGGTAGACAATGCTAGGGTTTGTGTTTGCTAGACATATTCGATGCACCTGTTTCAAAAATAAAGTTAATTTCTACATATCATCTCTCTTCCACCCTTTCTGCCTATATCTTCATTAATGCAAATGTGACATACAGAATCTCTCAAAATTAATTATAATGGATTAAGGCAAATCCCATTCCTGGCTCTGCCAAATAATATAAATTACCACTATGTATGAAATCAGCTGACTAATGACGAAGCTAGACCATTAGGGGAAAAGAGCCTTTAAAAAAGATCAGTGACTTAGTCTAAAACTATATGTTGCTTATAAAAATGAACTTAGTAGAACATAATGAAATAATACGATAAACCAATTCTATATTTCATGAGTATGACTAAGACGTGCAGTCACATCAGCTAAATGTAAACAGTAATGCATAGGGGCAAAGCATTGCCTGTGAACTCTGTCCTGTGGCTTTGAATGTATTCTTGGTCTATGTTCATGGCACAGTTGATTTAATTATTCAGACTGGGACCCTGACAAGATAATTCTCCTCTCCTTCAGATATTTGAAAACAGTACAAAATATACAATTTTCTAGTGAGAATGCCAGGTGTAACAGAAGGAAATTGAGGCTTGAGAGTTTCCTTCTTTACGAGATGTCATCAGATAAGCGCCTACTGCGTGTTAGATAGACCTCTCTCTTTTTTCCTTTTTTTTCAATACTCCTAGGCTTTGTCAATGCACAGCAAGTAAGCAGATGGGTCCTGCTCATGTTTTATTTAATTAGAAAAACAACCTCTCCTATCTCTTTATTTCAAATAAACAAACACTTTTTTCTTTAAATATATGTGGTAAACAGTTACCTCTAAAAACAAATTTATTTTTGGTCAACACCCTCTACTTAGGTTGTTCAAAACACATTCAATGTTTCTGAAAGCATAACCATCTGTTATAAAATTAATTCAATTTTGAAATGTCTTATCATCTGGCATTTTTATCTTTGAGAGGATTTCCTACTTATTTTCCCATGCTACAGATGTTTTTTTTCTGAGTTGCAACATCTGGCACTTAGTAATTGGGTCTTTCCTTCAGGCAGTAGCCGTTTTTGGTTTAAAATTACAGTAAGTCTAAATTTAGTTTGCTCATACTCTTGCTGTTTTATATCTCTCTCCACTCTGTTATGACAGATATTTGGATAGATCAGTGGATGAGAGAATGGCTGTCAGTTGCTCTATCTGCCAATTACCATTTCCTTCTGTATACACCCAAGATTCAGAAGAAGCACTAGATCCTGTACAGTCCTAGTCTCTTGGTCAAAGTAAGCAAATTTGGGATGTCTCTGTCTTTCTCTTGTAATTCCTTTTCCTTTTCCTTTTCCTTTTCCTTTTCCTTTTCCTTTTCCTTTCCTTTTCCTTTTCCCTTTCCCTTTTCCTTTTTCTTCCTTTTTCCTTTTTCCTTTTTCCTTTTTCTTTTTTCTTTCTCCTTTTTTTCCCTTCTTTCTTCTCCCCCCCTCTTTCCTTTCTCTCTTTTTCTTCTCTCCTTCCCTCCTTCTCCTCTACTTTCTCTCGTCTCGTCTCGTCTCGTCTCTTCTCTTCTCTTCTCTTCTCTTCTCTTCTCTTCTCTTCTCTTCTCTTCTCTTCTCTTCTCTTCTCTTCACAGATTGCTGTAGTTATTGCTAAAATGATTTCTTAGGATTGATACACCTTAGTTTTGAAAGACTAGAATAAAAATATTCACCTCCATCCCAAAGGAAGCAAGCAAAGCAGATGCCATATGGAGCTCTCTAGTAGCTGATTAAGTGTAATTGTTGCACAACAAAAAATGCAAAGCACCTCTAGAAAGGGAGGCTCAGCCTAATCATATAAGAAGTTAAAAAATACAGTAGTTGATCTGGTCTGCGAAGAAATACTATTTTTTAAACGGTAGAATAGAATACATACAAATTTAATTCATGAGGTTGGTCTAGGGAAAAGAATGAGCAATTTGAAGCATTGAGTGTGAGATGTCTCTGCAGATGTTGGGCATTTAAAATTCAAATGCTTTCACTAAGGCTTCAGTAGATAAATCATTATATTGTCTCTTACTGATTCCACTTGGGTGTCTGGACATTATATTAATGCAGTAATACCAGCTAAATAACACTTGAACTGTAGTTTCCTGCTAACTGCTACTTGCAGTGGTTTGCTGTTAAAGAACCAAAATATTTCTCCACCTGACTTCCAACCCCAGAAGAAAATATGTGGTCTAGTTCCTTGTATTGTTCTCATGTTCTCTGTGGACAAAAAATGTCATTTTATTACTATGAGCCCTCAAACTTTTCAAGAAAATTTGCAGTTCCAAATTGTGCCTTTTCCATGTGCTATCTAGGAAGTTTGAGAAGCCACTGTTCCCACAGCCTTTCCTCTCCCTGAAAAGATGGTTGAAACCTTAACACTATTGCCAACAGTAATGCAGAAAAGAAACCTTCTCATCAGCTTTCTGCAAGCCAGAACTTCTGTGGTCTGCTTACCGTGCTCAGCACATGAGCTCAGACTGTAAGATCATTTTTGCACTGTTCAAACTCAACCGGTCTTCTGAGACCTGCTAAGTGCCCTGCTTTTTCCATACGGCACTGTGAAACTGGTGAAAGCAAAGGAAGATGAAACAGCTAGAGGCTAGGCTAGGGAGATGTGCAGAGCAGGTTGGCTGGGAATGCTTCTGTGTGGTGGGAAAATGCCCGTGACAAGTGAGCTGGAAAGCACCTTCCCTCCTGTATTCTTGAAGAGCATCATTTCTGTACTTAGCGTAGTGAGTCTCATCCACGGCTTGTCAAAACGTGAAGAAATAATGTAATGGAACATGTGGGCATTTCAGAGTTGTTTTCATTCCACAGAGCCTGACATGGAACGTCGTTTTCATTTAAAACCTCAAATTTCATAAAATTCCATGTTCATGCTTTATCATTTTATACATCCAACACCCCCACACACCCTGTCTTACTACTGAAAGCAGTTAAGTGCATCATAACTCTTTTTCTTACTCAATTTTGCCCTAAAAAATACAAGGTAAGTATTCTCTGTGGGACTTCTGCACATTTGCTGCTTGCCTCCTTTCCCAAACCACATTTAAAAAAAAAAAAAAGGGAAAGCTGAGCATCTCATCTGAGATGTATGTAGGACACTAAGGTGGTATTTGTATATGTAAATCAAACAGCGCCAATGCGCATCCTCTGGCAAACTTTATCCACATCCCAGCTATCATACTCTTCCATCCTCCAGGGTGGTGTGATCCAGCTGGCTCCTTGGGAATGGCTGCTGAGGCAGTGCTGGTTGGTACATGATGTGAGCACCTCAGCGAGTATTTGAACAGTATAACGGCATAAGGACTTGACCTTCAGGGCCCATTTCTGTGCCCTGACGCTATTTAATTTACGGGTATAAAGCCTCCTTGTTTAGAGAGGAATAAGCCTTTAAAGGCATGTCATGACTATGTATGACTCATGCAAAATAGGATTAGCCTGTAATTTACTTTTTTTTTTCTTTATGATTGAAATGTCTGAAATCGACACTGTTATTGCAAATAACGGGGCAACAGCCAAAGGCCCTGTGCTTCTTTAAGGTGTTTCAAAGTGAGAACATGTGCAGATTTCACTCTATATTTTACCCAGTTTCCTACAGTGTAGAAAAATACTCATTCCCTCTTCTTATGGATTCCTAGCTCTCACCTTGTATAATTTCAATTACTGTTTGTGGACATGGGTAGAAGAATACATATCTTGACGAGCACCTGCTTTAATGAAAAAGTTACTTCAGAACAACTGGGTAAAATGTGTTGCCTTCTTTCACACAAAGGCTTGTTTTAGATAGAATTTTAAGGTATAAAATTTATTTGAAGCCATAGAAATTCATCTTTATACACCCTGCTTATCATGGAATTGAATACATTTTCGCAGGTCTGTTGGTCTGAAACAAGAATATGATCCATGAATCTCCTTCTAGTATTGATTAAAATGTTAAGGGAATTGGAGTAACCTAGCAAGTTGTGACCTTATCCTTTCATAACTTCAAATTCATCCTTGCTGAGGAAGGCCGTTGTCAGAGCACATAGCTTGGGCTGTGGACAGTTAACAGCTGAGATAAAGACAGTCTGTCCTCTAAGACTATTTTTACTGGATACCTGCACAGCTAGGTAAAATTAAGCTGAGATGTACTGTTTCATTAAGAAGTCCTAATCAATCTGTTGTTCGGATGTCCCAGTTGTCTTAGGAACCTGGACAGGGTTCAACTTCTCTTTGTTCCAAATGTTCACAGACTATGTGTTCTTATCCCCTACAAAATTTTACCAGCTTTCTGTTTCATCCTGGCAATGCATCTACTTACTTCAATGGTTACTTTTCCTTCTGAATTGCTATCTTCCCTCCTTACCTCTTTCAGTCTGATTTAGGTATCTTTTTTACACAATCTACTAAAGACTATGGATAAATATAGAAGGAGGATGAATGTGCCTGACACTTACAGGCTGCTGCTGTCACCAGGAAAAGTAGCTGCAGAAAGGATTTAGCAGGAGAGAGTAAATAATGACTAGAAAGATCCAAAAGAGGGGAAGAAAGAGAGAGCACTCTGCTACGAGATATTTGGATTGTACAGAAGCATTCAAGCAGTTCTGTTGCCCCTGCTTTGTGTTGAGACACAGAATATATTCAGAAAATGAAAATATTTTTTATTAGAGATGGAAACATTTGTTTTACAAATGCTTATGTATAAGCTTATTCCACGCAAGGAACTGACAGGCCTAATTTCTCCAGCGGTGCATGTCATGGGAGGGTCAACGTAAATTCAAGCTGAAAAGTAGCAATGATATTTAGCAGCAGCCCCACTACCATGTGTCAGATGGGAAGCCAGGTGGCTTAATTGCAACTCTTTACCTAGTTCCCCCCAATCTGAGCTGCTTTTGCCTTGTTTTCTGTCTCCTCTACCTCTGCAGGCCTATTTTGCAATACTGACACTGGTTTTTACCTGCCAGTTGAACATCTGAAGTGGTATCTATTTCACATTCATGACTGGGGCTCAATTTCCAAATTCCATCTTCAAAAATAGGTATGTGCTTGTCTCTGTGATGGAAATGTTACTCTCTAAATGCTTAGCTTTATAGCTAGAACTAGTTCAGCCTCTTAAAAAAAAAAAAAAGGAAAAACAACCTTTTCTTTCAGGTTTTGAAAACGAGAGCTGATCTCATTTTAAGTGGTGCGGATTCAGCATGCGGTTCAAGGCATTTTGTCACCTTCACTCACAGAAGCCATGACTTCTTGTTATCTAGCATCCAATGTATCCCTCCTCTGTTTCAGTGGCTTTCAGTCAAGTTTCGTTATTCTCAGAAGTGTATTCAGTCAGATCATCCATATCTCTTTTTATTCATCCCCTGAAGTTTCTGCAAGATGTAGACTTTAAAAAGAAATATATTTTATTATTAAATACATACAAATAGGAGCAGTCCCTCCTGCCGAATTTGTGTTCTAGTGAATTTTATACCATATGCATCACCGCAGCTTGAAAAATCTCCTTCAGTCAGCTCTCATCAGTGCAGTTAGTTTATTCAGCTGGATCACTCATATATGCCACTCAATTTTAGTGGCTTTAAAAGCTGCATGGATTAAAAGGATACAGTATTATGATATAGAGCTACATTTAGAGAGTTTGCTTTCAGCAGCTGTTTTAGTATACTAAATTTAATCTAGTTATCATCAGATATATTTTATTTTCATTATATGTTTTATAGTTGTTAGAAGCTGCAAATATTTTGCAGTCCTACAAAGTAATGAGATACTGCTTATATTTAGACAAAAATTATGTCCAAGGATGTCTCATTCAGTCATAAGGTTCAGTGTAAATAGGATCAGCTGATACATTCAACATTTTTAATTTAAATTTAAATCAACTGGTTCTTCCCAATCCCTCTCCCAGAAAAAAATAGATATGTTGCCTGTCATCAGTTCTCCATGTCAGAAACATTTCATTAACAGGCTACCAACAAATAATGAATCACCAGTACTATGGACCAAAAAAAAAATTGCTAAATTTTGCACATTAGTACACAATAATCAAGTGTATTCCCGGCAACCCTCAATGTCCATTGATCAAAGGATGTAAGAAGCAAAAATAAAGAGATATCTTACTAATATGTCCTTCAGAAGCAACAGAAAAGCAGAGAATTGTACCTGAAGAAACCATTTTTTGAAAAGGATAATTTGCCAATGGATTACTTAGTCTGTTACATTAGACAGCTAGTTTAGTTTTAATTCACTTTTCATACTACAGTTTTAAAGACAGTGCAATCTGGGACAAAAAATATTTCAGTACAATATAACATATTTTAAAATATTCTTTTGTAATGTTCAAATATCGGGATGAAGATCTTGTTAGGTAAAGAAAAACATGGATATATGCAAGTATGGTATATACAGTCCTCTCTATACATAGGTCACTTCTTAGCATTTTATAATCTGGTAAAATACATTAGCTACAATAGAAAGGAATATTACTAGGGGTTTCTGCCTTACTAAACAATGCATTTGTCTATATAGGTTTCTGCGAGACTACTTAAAAAGAAAAAATATTGGGAGTTATGTTATTAAAATTTAAACTTCCCAGAGAGATGTCGGATATAAAAATGCTACTAATAGTGACAGAGCACATACATGATGGCTAGTTCCTAGATATAATAACTAAAAGTTTTTTATCTGAAATCATCAGAGTTAATATCAGTTTGGATGTAGTTCTGTCAGCTTTAACGCACAGAAGATCTGAAATTGCAGGCAAACACCTTAGATCACAAGTTTAGGGACATCAGACGGACATTTTAAAAAAATAGATCCATAAGTAAGGGTTTGTTTTCTAATAAACCGTGGGCTATTAAAAAAACCTGGCTAGAAATACTAACAAAATTTACATTGTTAAGCAGAGTAAAAACTGTAATGGAAGCTTTTTTTTTTTTTAAAGAGAAAGTCACAAAAGCTGTGTGGAATGATCAACACAGGCAAGGGGTAAAAATCCTGTATGGAAAGATTCCAGAACTAGTTAAATGAATAATTAATTTTGGGGAAAAAATAGTATTAATAAAGAACTAGAAAAAAGGCAAAAAAAAATCAACAAATGCTACATTTAACAGGTCAAGAGGTAAAAGCATAGACAAGACTTGTCAAAGATCAAACTGATTCCAGCCTTGTAAGAAAACTGAAACACAATAAGGACTCTTTATAGATTTATAAGATATCAAGAAAAAAACCCCACATACGTCAATATGATATAGAAAGGGTTGAAGTACTCACGACACATTTTGTCTTTGTGTTAAATTTTCAAAGCATAAAGTATAAGATATTGTAGATATGGGATAGAAGCTAAAATTTCTGGTTGCTTGCCAGCTGACAGACAAAAGAGGAGAAAAACATGGTTACATTAGTTGACAAATAGCAGTTACAGAAAGACTATAAATGGCTAATAACATACATTTAATAGAATCATAGACTCATAGAATAATTCAGGTTGGAAAAGACCATTAAAATCATAACACTGCCAAGTCCACCACTAAACCATGTCTCCAAGCACCTCATCTACCCTTCTTTTAAATACCTCCAGGGATGGTGACTTTACCACTTCCCTAGGTAGCCCGTTCCAATGCCTGGCAATCCTTTCAGTGAAAAAATTGTTTCTAATATCCAATCTAAATCTCCCCTGGCACAACTTGAGGCCATTTCCTCTTGTCCTATTGCCTGTTACCTGGGAGAACAGACCAACGCCCACCTCACTACAGCCTCCTTTCAGGTAGTTGTAGAGGGCGATAAGGTCTCCCCTCAGCCTCCTTTCCTCCAGGCTAAACAACCCCAGTTCCCCCATTTCTAAATAGGACAAAGGTATTTGTAAATTGTATTGATATATTTCTAGTGAATATACAAAGTAAAGTTATAGATGTTAAGGTACAAGATCATGCTGAGAACTGATTTTTTAATGCTGTATACAGGTCTGATCACACATATTTAGGTAAAACAAATTCCAGTAGGGTTTTAGAGTACAGTACCGAAATCAGACTGATGGAAGAAAAACTCATAAAATGACTTGGACAAAATTAAGTCTCTGCTTCTTTCTTACGAATATCTCAAGCAGTGTAACAAAAGCCAAAACAGAAAGGGATCTGATCAAAGTAAGGGCCAAGATGAGAATGAATGTCCATAATCTGACAAGTCTAAATTTATTCCAGGCATTCAGATTAACGTTTATAGTCACAGGAAGAATGAGAATCGACAGAGGAAGTTTCAGATAAAATCTGTGAATTTCAATGAGAATTATTTTCATATTTTTAGTTTGTTTTTCACTAAAGCTCAAAGTGAAATTTAATGTGTTTGCCTGCCCACAGAGACCCAAACTGAAGAGATTAACTGCTAAAGCAAATTTCTGCCATCTGCTCTAACAGTATACAAGCGCAAGCGAGTAGGAAAAGAGATAGGACATCCTTTCTGCTTGGAGTTGAAGCAAATAGCCTATTTTTGGTGTGAGATTATATTTACAGCAAGCTTGGACAATCTGGAGGCTGAGGTGGGATATAAGCTTTGTGCACAGAGCTGTCTTGGGATTCAGTTTATCTGTAAGAGTAGGGAGGAATTCAAGAACATTCTGTAACTGTCAAAAGAAATCAGTACTACTAGAGAATTTTTCAGTTCCATATATTCTGTTGGTGATGGTAGATGCTGTTTTTTCAAATTATTTTTTTATAGGAATTGGCTATTCTTAACTCAGTAAGAAAAAATGTCAAATGGGCTGGAAAGGGATGAAATCTTGCTTGTTAGGGAAATATCAGTAGAGACATAACTGGATTACTGGGAACCAATTAAAAGTATGTATACTCTTTGGTCTATTTGATTAATCCCAGAAGTTAAATTTACCACTGCTTAGGAGAGTTCTCTGACCTATTGAATAGGATATTGACTGTTGTAAGATTATGGACCTCTGAATATCTTCTGGAGATATGTTTCAGTTTGTGTAAACAGTTGCCAAATAGGCAGAGATTTGGACTGGAATTTCCCAGATCCCAAATGTAGGCTAAATTCAATCTTCGAGGTCTTGCCCTCACATTTTTTCACATTTCTAAGAAATCAGGTTTATCCTAAAAGAGCACAGGAAACCATTTTTATTCTCAAAACTTTTAAGCAGAGAAAAATGTGTTTTCTGCTAATTCCTTATGGAAGCTCCAATAAAGATCTCAACTGATGAATCTTAAAAAAAAAAAACACCAACAAAACCACAACAAATAAAGATCTCACTCCTTAATTCCTCATAGGCCTTTTATGTTTCACACATTTGCTGTCAGCATTGTAAGACACCTGGTGTGCTGGTGTGTCATTGATGAACGTTTGATATTCCATTTATATTGAGGAGATTATGAACAGTTTTCCTTTTGAGTCAGAAGTCATCAGGTTGAAAAGACTGAGCTGTGGGGTATTCACATAGCCCAAAGTTAGATATATAACCTAGCTGACCACTTTTCCTAGGCTTCCTGTATAATCAATGCAGAAAAACATAGTTTCATTTTTGCAGGTTTATTCAGAGCAGGGTCCTGCTGTTTCAGGGAAGAACTCTGCCATAGTGATACTGATTATCCTGCAGCAGACAAGTGTCTGGATGCTGAAATTGGTATGTACATTCCCACTGAAGTATTTTAGTTTTGAGAAATCAATGTTTTCCGTCAAAATCAGTTTGCTGAAAAATTCCCACTAAGTGCCAGTTGGCATGTGTTTACAGCTGGAGTGAGTCAGCCATTGTCCACTGGCACACAGAGCTGTTATTCAGACTGACACTATGATATGATGAGTATTTGGCAGGTTTCTCTTAGTGTGGTGACAAAGAGAGGCCTCTGTCATCTTCTGCTCCTCTGGTCCCCATGGTGGCCCTGTAGAAGTTACAAGTTTTCTGCATGTAATGGCAACTCTGTGGATGCAAATGACTGTTGGAAGGACCTGGAAGAAAAAGGTTTTTTTATTTAGATTTTTTATTTGACTGGAGATATTGAACAATGGTGACCTCCTGGTTAACACAGTGTAAGTAATTACTTTTTCTTGAAGAACAAACAAAAAAAACCTTAAAAAATGTTTAATCTATGGTGGACATTTTCTTCACTTTAACTTACTCGAAGTCTTTTCTTAAATTAATTCTGATAGTCTGTAAAAATTTTTGTCACAAGAAAAAATTGGGGTTTTTTGCCAAAAAGAAAAATTTATTTTTCTAGGTTTTCCATTTTTCTTCAGCTTGAGCTACTTGCCATATTTGACCTAAATTCATGAATAATTACTCACTACATGCCACTCCTCTCCCCATCAAATGACACTTCTGGTCAGCTCTACTCAAATTGAGAAGAAGAAACCTCATTCAGAAAAGAGATATGAAAAAATATTAAATTCTGCAGTACTCCAGAATCATTAAGTATGTGTATGGACCCACTGGTTTCTGTAATACATGTTTGCAATGTATGGTTAGGTGTTGAGCTGATTCAGGGCCCTCTACTTTGCAGGACTCTGGCACTTCTCTCTGATGCAAGAATATTTCACACAATACAAATCTTCCCATTTCTTCCACTTACCTGAAGACAGTGGTTCTGCTTAAATAACACCTGCTTTCTTTTTTCACACAGCTGCACCTTCCACCTTAGTGTTAGCTCAACATGAGGTGGCCTGAGTTGTCCTTTTTTTTTCAGGACAGTCTTTCTGGAATGAACCCCATTGCTACAGTCCCCATCCCAATCACTACCAGTGTCTGTGCTGCTCTTCCTCAACTTGTTGTTTCACAAATTCTCCAAGTTTCCCCTTATTTTTATTGACATTTTATAATGGTATCTTGCCTAATTCCACATCTAACCCATCAAGCTAGGATTTCCATTGTCTTCCTAAGTTTCCTTCCCATTCTGTAAGGCATTCATCCTACAGCACTTTCAGAAGTGCTTTTCCTCTCACTCTTCCCTTTCCTGTCCAATTACAATTTCTTAAAACCATAATGCATCTGACCCTATGTTTGACTAGCTGTGTTGCTTCTTCATGGAGAGAGATGCCTAACTTTTCAAGAACATCCATTTCCATAAAGGAGGAACTGGCTGACACCTTCTCTGGCATGCAATTCATATATATATATATATAATTGTTAATCATAAGATCATAGAATCATAGGGGTGTAAGGGATGCCTGGAGGACATCTGGTTCAAACTCTAAATACTGCTATTGTTTATTGAAAACAGTAGGATCTATGATATTCCTGTTCACTCTATGTTTTAAAAAAAAAATTAAAATATTTTCAAAATGTCATGCAATGCATTTCGTATTCTTTGATGATAAATGCAATCAACCTGAAGGAATTAAGTGTTTTGGATGTTCTAAGCTGTTTGATCTTGTTAAAAGGAGTGATTATAGGAAGATTTATCACAGTTAGGAACCAAGTACCCTCACAGAGTATTAAAGACAGCCTATTATAACAGAGTTCTTCAAATGAAGGCAAGTGTGAGCTGCATCATTTCAGAGCTACCCTTAGTTTAGTTAATTTTCGATAATCTGGAATGGACGTTCTTTGAGAGGATCAACTGCCATTTTGGTTTGTAAATGGCTTGTGAGAAATGTATGATGTCTGATCTGGTTATTTGAATGGCATGACAATCATAAGGCTAATCTGAAAATAAATTTAAAAAAAAAAAAAAAAAGAAAAGCTTAGGAGTCCCAGTTAAAATGTGAAATATCTGAGGTATGCGTAATTGTTACTGTTTGAAAACTGATCCTCATTCTTTTTTGAAGCACCATTTTTGTTCCAAATTAAGGATAATACTACTAGTTAACATCCTTCTCTCATTGACTAAATCAGAAATATGCAGAGACTTGTTTGATCTTTGGCATATTGCTATGAGGTGGAGCTGGATTTGAGATATATGAGAGCCAATGCAGACCAAAGAGAACTGCAGGCTAATTGCATCCTTTTTAAGGCTGAGGGAAATTTACATTTGACTTCACTTAGAACAGATGAATTACAGTCTGAATACAGTCTGAAGTCTTGTGTAGTAAATTGCTGGTGCATCTCAGCTGGGTAACACTTCTAAAATACAGCAACATGAAATGAAAGCTAAAATGACATGTTGTTTTTGTAGCATAAATAGGAGCTATTAGAATCAAAATTTCCTTTTCTGTTTCAATAGAAGGCTTGCACTGGCTTCTATCCCAAAGAGTAGGACAGCTTCTCAGACTGGGTAATATGGGTCACTGAGCTGCTGTGAAGAGCTTGCTCAGACTTCTCTCACTCTTTTCATGTTCCTTGGAGGTGGAGACCATTTCTGATTCTGTGTATGAATATCTTTGTCCATGGTTATTTCATGGGGCCTCCATATGCTCTACACACACTATAAAATTATTAGAGTATTTCAGTAACAAAGTACTTATGATACATTTGGAATCTATTAGGTCATCTTGTCCATTTCATCGTTAATGAAGAATTGTTTCCCCACTGCATTTTCAAGTGCTTTGACCAAGCTACATTTAAATAATTCAAACCAAATGTGCTTCTATTGTTCACACTGGGAGGTTTTAGTTATTCCACATTACATTAATGTATGTGATGTGTATTACAGCAAAAGCCTGCTATTTCACTATTGCCATGAGTTTGACTTTGTTTTTATTGCTCAGTTATTCTTTTTTATGTAGTATTCAAATTCATAAGAACATAAGAAGTTCAAGGACAATCTTTTTTTTTTGTCTTAAGTGCTAACAGCAAGATATCTAGCTCTCATCTTTTCAGAAGGAAAACTTACCCTGATGCTCCCAGGCTACTGGGACCAGGTTCAGAGTTTGGTAGCAATGCAACAGATGTTTCTAAATTCATTAAACAAGTCTGTGAATACCAAATAACCCTTGCTTTTAATCTTACAGAAGCAGAGCATTTAACGAAATTTGCTTATATTGATCTACAGCACAACATTAAAAAAATACATTAATCAAAATGAATGCAAGTGACTGATCAAGAAATGCAATCTTCTGTAGATCTTTAACCAGAGAACAAGGGAAAATGTACAGTGCTTACTCACCTACTAGGTTTCTGGGACTGGCTAGAGTTGTACGAGCTGTATCAGATGGACAACAGTAAAGCAGGGCATTGACCTATATTGCTGAATTGTATTCCCCTATACCTGTTCTTGTAAAGCAGCAGAAGCTGTAGAACCTATGCAGGTTGTGAAGCTTACAGGAGTGCTGTGGAGCTGTGCTTACAGGAGGAGAATCACAAAGGGAACAGGCTCAGCTCCCTGTACAGCTTGTGGTGTGCCTCAGGCAGCCCTTTGTGACCAGAAACCAAAGGACCAAACCACTTGCTTCTTCAGTGTAACTGGCAGGTGAAAGGGAGGTAGAAAACCAAAAAAGTCCAGAAGATTATGCAGGAAGGTCTACGTGTTGAGTTTTCCAAAGATTTTCCACGTCAAGGGGTAATACTACTCAAAGGATGAAGACTTCTGGCCTCTAGTCTTTGATCAGACTCTAAATGAAAATGAAGTGAAACTCTAGGTAGATGTTGAAATGTATTCCTCAGTGCTAATAAATTTCTAATAAGCTGGATATCAAACTATATAAATCATACATGTAGTCTTGCTCTGTAATAGCACAAAACAAAGATTGAATATAATTTTTATCACAGTCTTAAGGAAGAGATTGTTCTTTGTAAGCTCAATTAGGCAGTTTGTTATGCATGAATCCCTTATTCCAGCAGACTGGTTCTCAAGACTGAACATATCCAATGGATTCAAGTGTCAGAGTAAAATAGTCTCACACCTAATGCTTACAGAGATTTCCAAAGCAACTGACATTTGCTATTTTAAAATCATTTCACAGTAGCCAAAGACTGAGAGACAACATGGGCTTAAAAAATAATGGAAAGGTGAAGTACATTTCCATCCTGCTCAAAGGCACCACTGTAAACTGGGAAAGAGAGCCTGTGCTACATCTCCTGAGTGACCACATTTTGTGTACAAATATGTACCACTGAGCCCAGGAATCCCACCGCAGGGTGTGCTGTCTCTGCCTTGTTTTGCGGTTTCAGAGAGGGCATCCTGCTGTTTGCTCCTGGCCTTCAGGGAGGTCTTGTTTCTGCACTCCTGCACATGGCTGTACCGACCGATGTATAAACCCAGAAAGTGAGACTGTTATGAACAGATGCCCTTTGCAAGGGCCAGCACGGAAAGAAAGAACATCTACAGCATTAGCAGGGATAATGTTCAATCCCACTAGGCTAAGGCGATACTGTAGGTAAGGGATTAACCCAGAAAACATTATTCCTTTAAAAATGGAGAAAGCAAAAGCTAATTAAAGTAAGTTGCAAAGGACTGTCTTAGCTCTGGAAAGCATTAGCAGTCAGTAAGTTCATTGCTGAAAGGTAAGTTCCTTAAATAAAAATAAGCTGTTCAATTAACCAAAAATGTTTTAAAATTACAGAATTTACCTTATGAAAACGCTTAGACTTTCTGATTCTCCCTCCTTCCTAATGGTGAAGTTGATCCTTTCATTCCTCTTTTCATCATCAAAGCAGACCTCTGCTGCATAACATCATTAAAATGGCAGCTCCCACTGAGAAAAATGACTGTCTGGCGAATGGAAATCCCGACAGAGTGACAGCATGTCTAAAAACTTCACTGGATATTTTTGTCCTCTATGTGCCTGATCAGTTGAGTATAGGCACGCATGTTTAGAAGCATACATGTGTCAAACTTTATCTAGAAAATATTGTCTGTGTTTAGCTCTGTAAACCCATTAAAAAAAATCACAGATCCTTTGTTTCCTGCACTATCCCCCTTGTCATTAGTCTGTCTATAACATGATCGCATCCAACAACTGAAGCTAAGGACTAAAGGACTCAGATGTGCTGCTTTGACACAGATCAGCATTAGAGGCAATTCAGCAGCAGCAGCAGCAGCTACCCTCCTCTCACTGGTGGCCATCTGACTTCTTCCAACAAACAAATAGGTGGGCAGCAGCACATCATGCACAAGGTCTGTCAGAAAATAGGAGCTGCAAAGGCCAGGAGAAGGCTTTTCTTCTTTTTGACAGCAAGATTAGTATCTTGCATTCCCCAGAAGGTTTATCAAGACATGCATTGGCTTTCCCAGTTGATAGACCAGAATAAACCTGTCTTATTCCTGGCACTCACCTCCCAGGCTCTGCACTAGGATGCTGCACATTATTACCTTCTCTGCCCCTGCTATGAGGGAGATTTCTTCTAGTAGAAGAACAGACAGAAAACTGAGACAGATCATGTCATAGTCTGTTTCAGTGACATCCACTCAGTTTATCATTGCTCATAGTACCCTGCCCCTCCTCTAGAAGCTGCATCCAGCTCGGTCTGTTCCAGAGTTATTTCTGGTATTCTGCATTAGAGTCAGGTATTAACTGGTTTATATTTTAGTGAACTTTAATATATTGGGTACTTTTTGTTTCTTCATAGATGCCCTTTTTTATGCACATGAAAAACTGCAGCGTCTGTAGAACATGCCCAGGAAGAGCAGTTTTCAGATCATTTCAGACACATTAAGCCATGACATTTGAACTGTTCAGTACAAAAGGGAAATGTGATGGGCCTTAAACCTGGGTAGAAAAGGACAATTCTGACATGGACTGCCATATTACAGAATAACATGTAGTAGTTTAATAGTTAAATATATCAGAACGGAGGATTATATTACTAGGTGTTATGCTTCTTTTAAATAGAAATGCCTAGGCAGGAGGTCACAAAAAATTATAATACCATTCATGTTCCTTTTTATTGATATACTTTTAAGAGCTACCTGAACCTGTCACATAGAGCACATCTGGTGCTCTTTGAACTTAATGGAAATCACTGAATTGACTTAAGGCCACAGTTCAGGCCTATAATTGATCTAAATGAGGTGCTAATTATCTATGTATATTAATATCTCTACTTTGCATCTTCCAGTTGCTGGCACTACCATTTTACTGTATTTTGTCTTAAGCTAAAGTCATAAACCTCTGGGAGAAATGACTATTTCCTTTGATAACAGATCTACCTAGAAAATGCACAAGTGAAACATGAAATTTGGAGAAAGGGGCAAAGACAATTTCAAATATCTGCAGTTTAGTGGGAGGTTTTATAAGCTTGTCAACAAAAAGAAGAAAAATATCCTGCAAAATGTTGGTTGTACAAATCATGAACAAATAAACAAGGAAATTTGGAGAATTTTCAAAATATTTTTCTTTTTTGACCTGTCAAGCAGCAGAGACAACATGAAGCTGAATACCCTCACACTACCAAATCCATTTTTACTGAAGACAATCTTCAAATATTTTTGGATGTTCCTAAATTTCCCAAGTAAAAAAATACAACACATCATCATTAATTTAATATACCAACATGTATTTTTTTGTCAAGACTTCATAACAATGCCCAAGATACCAAGATTTGAATGTAATTAATGGGCTGACATGTCATTGTTTGAAATGAAATTTTCTCGCTTCAACTAACATTTTTGGAAAGGGGATGAAAGAAATGTAAAATTTTAGATCTCTGCACAGATTGTCTCCACTAACTCCTGAACCAGTGTGTCATATGTATTCTCACTAATTAAAAAAAAAAATAAAAAATCAGCAGTTGTATAGCAGCAAGTGTCTTGTGGGAAGCGCATGACTAGGATAACCAGTTTTAGCAAAAGCAGGGCTCATTTTAGCAGAAAAAGGGCTTGGCACATCCCTAACCTGGTGATGTGACTGGACCTATTGCACAGGCACAGGAAATCTGTCACTTCCCAGAAGAGCAGTCCCTTTGTGCATGCACAGCACATGGAGCCCTTCCACAGGAACACGGGACCTGTCACACCTCCATAAATTGCTCTGCCACCAACCTGCTGCCTGGCTGCAAGAAGGGCAACCCAAAAAAATGTCAGCTGGGTGCAAGATGTCAGACTGAGTGCTCTTCAAAGTGCAAAGTGTTTTAAAATCTAGGTTTGGATATGAGAAAAAGGTACATGGCAGAAGACCTGCAAGAGAAGAAAGACTTGTTCATAAATGCTTTCACTACTTTCTGCCTTTTAATTGTATAGGTGTTGGTTGCAAGATAATCCTGACATAATGCAGCCATACTTATTCTGCAACTTAACCATCACTTAATTTAAAGAACCTAAAAAAGAAAGCAAATAACTTTGTCAACTTTACCGTCACAACTTTATTAACCGAAGCTTTTTAGATTACAGATTGTCTAAAAAGGAAATATAAATAGACATTAATGTAATATGTTTTTTTTTTAAAATGAAGTGGAAACCAATACAGTTAATTAGTTAATAAATGATCCAAGCCTCGCATGGTTGTATTAAGAGCATCTGTTGTACTTAACATTAAAACGTTGTCTAATATAGTCTGCTTTTTCATTACCATCTGTCTATCTATTGAAAAGACATGAAAAATCTTGAAGGCCTTTACCTGTCCCAGCCCACATTTCACCACTGACTGGATGTACAACTTGTATCACAGTAACAGAGAACAAAGAAAATTAATGTACACTCAGGGTTTGAATTTGGCAAGCTTTTTTCTACATGGGTGGATACCATCAATCTTATAGAGCCCTACGGAGTTTAATGGGCACCTATGCACCTGACAGGACTTGCATCCTGTTTTCCATCACTGTTTAAAATATCCAGAAATCATTATAAAGCTGGATTTTCTCACATTTATATGAGAAAATGGCAAGAGACATGTAAGGACATTTTTCTGGGCCTCAAACACTGGCAATAGAAATTCGTTCACTAATTTCTGTAATAAGGATGTACTTTCTGTCTCATGAAATACAGATCTGTTAGAAAAATAGTTAAACTTAATGCGAAAGCCATAAAGCAATGGAGAGAGCATCTACACCGTTGAGTCATGTACTTTTCAGGAACAGATACAGTATTATTACAGTCACGGTTATCTACAATATTTCATTTGGGAATAGAAAACAACTATTATTGGGTAGACTGTGCCAAATTCAGTTCCCTTCAGTTTAATTTGCTCAGATACATGTGGATTCAGAGAGTGTGAAGAGGAAGAGTGAATCTAATATTATGGTCCGATTAATATTTAATCACGTATCCTACATTGAATAGACAATAGACTGATAGCTTAGTCATTCTCCTGCCCTATGGGATAAAATCTTTGACTGCAAATAAGCAGAAGAGGGACTTGAATCTTGGATTTACACAACCAACCTGAATAATCTACTGGTCAGAAGCTTCTGGATGTCTTTAATTATTGGATGTTTTGTTGTGGTGGTGGGTTTATGTTTGGTTGGGGTTTTTTTTTTTGCTTTTAGAGGAGGAGGTGTTGCACAGCTTCCAAAATTATGAGAATGTGTAATAGGGGAAGAAGTAGGGCTGAGATAAAACAGTTCTTTCAGGTGGTAAGGCAAGCACAGTCATTAGAGAGAGACAAAATATTTTCATCAAAGGCTACTGTTACAGTGAATAATTTGTCTTACACATCCATTGGGGATGTCTGGTAAAGGCATATCAGTATATATATCAGTGTCTGGGGTCTTGTAATTATACTGCATTTAGTTTCCCCTGTTAATGTTAAATTTTGTTTGCAAATTGGGATAATGTTAGGGTGTTCTTTCACTAAATGGCTATATTTGCATTCCTTAGTCTTGGGAATCCTAAAAAAAAGATTAATCTGGGATTTTCCCCGATTGCTCTTCTCCTGACAAACTCTGCTGCTGATGACTTACCAGTTGTTTGTTATTACAATGACAATCATGCCCTTAGTTTTAATAGCAGAGAGAGATTAGATAAAATTTGTACCACCTAATTACTAAGACTTCTGATGTGGTGGGCCACAAAAATAAAGACATCAGTATGTGTGGAGCTGTGGAGTGTAGAAAAGAAGTAGCAAGTTTCTTAACATCTAAAGCAAACATCAAATTTGTTATGTACATTGATTCCAGAGGAGAAGAGAGACCATAGAAGTAATTTAAAAGTTTCTAGGTGCATGAGAGCTTAATGTTTTAATAATATTTGTTGGTGAGGCTTAAAATTGTTTGTCTTGCACACAGAGAAAAAATAGCTCGGGGTCTTGGAATATGTATTCTCTCAGTGCAGAAAAACAATCTTTCTAAATTGCAACTTTTTTTTAAGAAGAAAAGGATTTACTTCCCAAGTCAATATAAATCTCACACTGTATACAAGCAAAGTCCAGTCTTCTTATGTTGTTCTTCTGTCAGATCCCTTTTTTTTCAAGGAAACATTCAGCTGCTGAAATTCCGCTTACGAGATTTCCATTTCCTACAGAGGCTGCCTCTTGCGGATTATGCTGCATGGTCTTGAAGAATACATTCTGTCTTCTGGAGTGGCCTTTCTATTGAAGAAAAGGTTAAAAGTGCAAAAAAGCAGTGGTGAAATTTTTCCTGATAATAAGCCTGAAACCTGAACTGCATTAGCCATCAGGATAGTTCATTGCCCACATCTGACTCAGTGCTTGGCCTCCTCTTTAGGAGTGTGGCCAAAGGTGGATGCCAGTGCCAGCTGTGTAGCGGTTTTTCTGTGTGGTGTAGACACCTGTCACCTGGTACCTAAGACCACCAAATTAATTCCATAGGCCAATGAACCCCTATTAGAAGTCATTCCAAGACATTTTGGTTTACAGCAGAGAAACTTAAGTTACTTGAAAGTGCATCACATGCAGAAAAGAGTTAGAGAAATATTTTTATTAAGTTTACCAACGTGAGGTACTTTTCCCTTTATTAGTTCCAGAAAGTTCATATTTGTGCACATATTATGGATCACATCTCCCGAAAAGGAAAAGAGGAAAAGAGCACCTGGGATCAGTCACAATACCTGCTGCAGAGGTCCCAATTATTTCAACAACTGTTACTTATGTATAGCTGTGATGGGTTGATCCTGGCTGGACACCAGGTGTCCCCCAAAGCTACTCTATCACTCCCCTCTTCAACAGGACAGGGGAGATAAAAATATATTGAAAGGCCCTTGGGTCGAGGTAAGGACAGGGAGAGATCATTTGACAGTTACCGTCACGGGCAGAACAGATTCAACTTGGTGAAATTAGTTTAATTTATTACCAATCAAATCAGAGTAGGAGAAGATAAAAAACTTCTGAATCTTAAAACACTTTCCCCCACCCCTCCCTTCTTCCAGGGCTTAACTTTACTCCCAAATTCTCTACCTCCTTCTTCCCTGAGTGGTGCAGGGGGACAGGGAGTGGGGGTTACGGTCAGTTCATCACCCATTGTTTCTGCTGCTCCTTCCTCCTCCTGTGGCCCTCCATAGGCTGCAGGGGGACAGCCTGCCTCACCATGGTCTTCACCAGGGGCTGCAGGGGATTCTCTGCTCCAGTGCCTGCAGCACCTCCTCCCATTCCTTCTGCACTGACCTTGGTGTCTGCAGGGTTGTTTTCTTTCACATCCTCTCACTGCTCTCTCTCCGGCTACTGTTCTGCAGCAGGGTTTTTCCCTTCTTAAATATCTTATCCCAGAGGCGCTACCACTGTTGCTGATTGTCTTGGCCTTGGCCAGCGGTGGACAGGGAAAACTTCTAGCAGCTTCTCACAGAAGCCACCCCTGTAGCTAGCTCTCGCTACCAAAACCTTGTCATGCAAACCCAATACAATAGCTGATAGGATAACTGACACCTTTTAGTCTAGAAATGAGTAACAAAAGAAAAACAGACCAAAAAAAAGGGAAACAACTAGATACTCAAAAATAGAGTAGGTCAAATGCATAGGACAGCAAAAACATTAATATAAAGGAGCTTACACACTTAAAAACAAGCCTGCCTGTTTATTAATTGAAAGCTTGATAGGTATGTTTCCCTATCTAAGTAATTTTATATCCTAAGTCTTGATTAAGTTACAGACCTGTATCTGTATTGTATGTTTGTATATTTCTCCTTTTTTATTAAATATAGTCTATTATCCCTGAATTGTTATTTCCCCTTGATACACACACAATAAGATCAAAACATTCCCTGTTTACACAGAACAGACATTTTTGCCACAGAGTAATAATTTTTACACCTGCTTACGAAGCCCACCTGCAGCTTTTTAAAATATATGTTTAGATTTACTCCCAGCTGTTCCTGTGGCCTCCTGTGGTCTTGCTTGCTTGACTTCTTCATCTGAAGTTTAAGATCTAAACACCTACACTTACTGAGCAATCCACAAAAGCGAGTAACCCTTTGCAAGTAATGATTCACTTTTGCTGTTATTGCTTCATTTATGCTCTGTGGGAAATGACAACTGAATGCCCACAAAGGTGCCGGTCAGCTCTTCCACGCAGTTTCAGCAAAGGCCATGGTATTCCTGGGGGGCAGACCAGTTAGTCTTCTATTGTAGTATTGAAAGCCAACATTTTGTTGAATGTTAAATTTAGTGAATCTTTGCCCTACCATACACCATCTCAGAAGCAAGAATAAGGACTTTAATAATTCAGCCAAATACCCACTTGCCTAATCTACCTGAATCCTCTTTTCAAAGATAGAATTTGGTCCTGAAACACAGATCTGTTACACAGAACTCATACTCTTTGAGGAAAAGTGTTACCCAAAGAAATAGTTTGCCCAGCTCTTGAGCATTTCTTTTGCAGCTGGCATAGACAAGAAACCATTTTCAGCTCTGTGCCATGTAATGTGCTAGCTGGCAAAATCCAGCTTAGAGAGCTGGAAGCTTCAATCCATTTTGGATCATAAGAAATCAGTGTATTCATTTGTCATCTCAAACAGCCATGCCTTTGTCTGTTAACAACATGCAAATCAATGAGCAGAGCAATTTCAAAACAAAAATCTGATGGGAGTGGACGGTTCAAAATACTTGAAGATAAAGCTTGGGTGCCACATTGATAAGCATGGGACAGATCTTTGGAAAAAGGCAAAAATAACTAACAGAAAACATCAAACAGCCTTTCATCCCTCACAGATCATTAACGACTGAAAGCTGTTACCACCTGATGAATGTTGGATAGAGTATGATAACATCAGCTCAATCTCCTAGCAAGAAAGACCAGATCCACAAAAAAAGATTTATGTCTTGCCTGGGCACCAAACTCCTGCTTTGGCAGACTAAGTCCAAAAATTACAATTTCCAAATCTCTGGTCAGCTGTGGTCTGCCCTGGAATTAGCAGTTACACCAGATTTTACATTAATTTCATTTGAATGTTCTTCAGCTCTGCTCTGGGAAAAGCCAGAAGTTTCTTGGATGGAGAACGAAGATCCTCATGTGTAAGAGTTGTCAAAAAATCCAGATATCTCATGTTTCCCTCTGTCTTCTTCAGGATTTCAGCCTATCAGTGGGCCCAAACAAATGCCTGCCAAACAAATATAGCAGCTCCCAGTGCTTTCTGTCACAGGATGGCAGAGCAGGACCCTCACCAGTTCAGTGTTTCAATGAGAAAGACTCCTAGCCAAAGTATGGGTGACCAGTTTTCTTGCTTGAAAGGAATCAAGTTCCTATACTCTCCAGAGTACACCTCTTCCAGTGCAGACACACTCTCAACCCCTCCTGTTTACTTTGGTCCAGGCATTGTATAGCATGTATAAAGAACTATCAAGCCTAAAATCTAAGGTGCACATGACTCTGTAAGCTAGTAGGAGAGCCCATTGTTTTGAAAAGGAAGGGGGGAAAAATTGAGAGGAAGTGCTGCACTGCACCATAAAGGTGTCTTAAGTCTCTTTGTCTAAGTGCCTGCAATCCCCATGCACTCTTCTGCTGAGCTTGGAAGATCCTGTGGGTCCTTTCATGGATCTAGGTCCATATATTCACATTATAAAAAATGCTGAAAGTGCTCTGGGAGTCAGGCAACAAGCAGAAAAAATACTGGAGAGGAAGCATTACATTTGCTTCACTTACTGATTTTCCTGTCAAGCCAACACCACGACAGGGTGCGTGTTGTTGCCAGTGTACTGATTTTGTGAGGGAAAACAGCAGGCGACCTGCTGGAACTCAGCCCACAGAGCTATACTCCAACTAGCTTCTGAAAATGACAGAACCCATCTGATAATGTAAACCTTCAAACAGTATTTACAAAAAAAACCCAGTATTGTCTATAAGTATTTAAATTTTTTTTGTTATGGGACTGAACAGAAGCTGATGGGATCGCAAAGAACCATTCCTTGCTACTGAGTTCTTATAACTCCTGACAGAGAAAGCTTGTTGGTCACCTTTTAAATATGGGACTCAAAGTGTGCACATCAACATGGCTATGGCCTCATACAGTACAGGGATAAAAGGTTTCTTTTCAAAACTGATAGAAATATCTACTAGACAAATATGAAATATGTTTTCTGGAGCATCTTAATACTGATTTCCCACTTCAGCTTTATTTGAATGCTAGATGTTCTTCTTTAAATTTGGTGGCTTCAGAAATCACCTTTCTGGAGATGCAATGTATTTCACTTCTTACTTCACTAATTTTTTTTAATGTATTGTATTTGTTCCTAGGAAAGACATTGATTAACTCATATTTACTTATTGTAAGGTATTTTTTTGGTTTACCTAGAAAAAATTCAAGGCTCTATTACTACTACAGAAAATTCCCTTCCTGAGTTCACAGGTTTATTTCTACCACGGTCTTTCATCAGCTCAGTGTCCCAAACCAGGCAAGGCCAGGAAGAAACTAAAGGTTCCCAAATGTAGACTCCAGCTGGCCAAACAAAAAATGCGTATTACAAAGCTGATGATTTATCATCAGAAACATGACTCTTAAAGTGAAAGAATAAACCCTGTCTCTTTTAGCTTGCGTGTCTCAGCTTAGTTCCACTGCTCTAGTCATACAGATGAAGACTGTTGATTTTTAATGTGATTAGTGTGGAATCATCATCGCTAACTTCCCAAAGGAATGAACTGGCCTCTGGAGGTTGGATGGATTTATTTTGGGGCTGGAAAACTAATAGTATTAAAAAAAATAAAAAAAATTCTTCATGCTACACATACATGGTAAAACTTATGTATTTAACACATGGGTAAATACCACTGTATATCTGCCATTCTTAATGCTCCTTACCTTACCTGGTATTGCTCATTATTGTTGGATAGTGGGCTAAAGCTGGATGCTAGTTATAACCCCTTCTATGCAAGCATAGGAAGATCCTCTAGCTGTTGCTCTATGATGGCAACTGGAAACAATGACTCTTCATTGGTAGATGTTGGCATAATTTTTAAAAAAGAGAAGCTGCCCTTCAGACAGTGCCTGACAAAGCTAGCTATTGCCAATAGTCCTCTTTCTGCTAGGCACTGTTAGCCACTCAAAGGCACTGGGAGAAATGAATGATGGCACAGATCTGAATGTCACTGACATACTGAGGTCACGGCTGTCTATACTCACTCATGAACCTTACTGCTGGTGCCATGTGTACCTTAAGTTCTATATGAGAAAACTTTATTGATAGAAGACCAGTTGGCCAGTACTATGGGCCTCAGTGAGCTTTTTCAGAAGCAAAGGAATTAAATCATTCAAGTGTGACTTTACTTCCATTGGAGTTTTCCAGTGTTTTATGAATTGTCATGCATCTTGTCTTTGTCCATTACCAAGTTCGGGCGCAGTGTACCAAACACACTGCTAAGCCATTTTAAGTCAAACAGCCCAGAAAACTTCAAACAGCGCTGGAATCAATTTACCACAATTAGTTCCCACTGCCCCCAAAAGGAAGCTTTTGGTACATGATGAAAACCCAGTTTGAAAGACTATCAAGTTTAAGGAGCTTTTTTAGCAAAGCTCATCTACCACTCTTCTCCAAGTAGTAACTATTTCTGATTCCTTAGCAGGCAAATCAAGAATATATCTGACTGACAGAACCTACCCTGAGAGCACCCAGATTTTACCAGGTGGTGTTGGCTGAAACTTAAGCAGCAAAGACTGGATTTAACCCCTAGGCACAACTCTGCTGCCATGGAAGTAGCTGGTTCCATCCAAAACTGAATATTCATATCCAAAAAATAAATGGAAATTTCTTCTCAGCATATGTCAATTCAGTTTTTTCTGACTATCTGGCATAATCTTCACGATATCCAGAAAAAGGTGGTTTATAGCCCTAGCATTCTGGATAATAAAATTCCACAGTAAGTGGAAAATTGACCATAAATTGACATTAGCGTAATCTTCATTCACATAGAATTGCAGACAAGTGCAAACGATTGCTGCTTTTTTCCAATATATACAGCCACATTTTCAAAACACTGAACAAATATTGACTAATGAATTAATGTTGTAATTGAGTCAGGAAAAATACAGAAACAAAAGCAATGTTTTTGTACAACACTTCTCAAACATCACCCCACAAGTCTTTGTCATTATCCTGGTTTAAAAATAGGATAATTAGGAACACTTAAAGTGAAGTTATTTGTCAGGAAACCAGGTTTTCTGTTTCCTTGAGGTTTATATGTTTGGTATGTAAAAAATAAAGGCTTGATTGAAATTTCTATTCTGCAGATTTTATAACACCCCTCTGCTGAATCAATTCCTCAGGGTGAAATTTAATGCTCCTAATTTACGTGCCCAATTTAGACTTTACTTCATTGAAAATATAAGACCATGAAGCAGGGAGGAAGGGGAATGCAGCCAGTGTAAACTCTTACAGTCCTTATACTGCTAACAGAAAGAAGCAAGTCCCCTGAGATACCTTCAGAGGGACACTTAGTCCACCTAACTTATGTGCCTCTCTGTCTTCTTTTAACAGCCAGGGCTTGCACAGGACAAGTCAATGCATTTAAGTGTTCCCTTATGGAGAAGATTAAGCATCTACATTTGGTTCATTTCCATTCTAAATAGATATCTTCTGAGGCAATTGTAGAGATGAACAAAGTTAGTTGTAAAGGACTACAGTCCAGCCTAGGCCACTAGAAGCATTAATAGTGCCTCTTTCCTCTACCCAGAGGCCAATTTTTGTGTTAATATCTTTGAGAGTTTCCCCCTCCAGACAAATTCAGCTTCAAGTAGCCAGTAAGTTCAATAGTTATTAGAGGAAAACCAGAGACACCTACAGAACAAAAATGAACCTTAGTAAAGCAAATAGAATCTGATTGAGTGGAAGATAGGGTGGTGCCTCAACCTCACGGCAAAAGGCTTTAGAAAATATATCTTAGTTAAGCAACAGTTACTGAACTCACTAGAGGGCAACAAGAACATTATGTGGCCTCTATTATGAATGAAGTTAGACTAGAATACTTGCAGAATACCTGCAGTCACACCAGCCTTAAAATCTGTGACTGTGGAGTCATAGATCAATTCTCTTGGCACTCTCAGGGCGTGCTGTACACTCACTTGTCATCTCTCTTCTGTTCCTGTTTTCTAGAATAATGAGTCAAGTTCAAATACTTGCTTAAAATTGGTTTATTCTTCTGGGCCAAAAAAATCTAAACAAATCATTAAATTGTGGGCTGGAAATGGTGGCCAACAATTTCATTCCACTGACACAGTGAATTATCTACCATTAGAAAAAGCTCATCTCTGCTAGAGAGATGCTTTCTGTGGGACTACAGAATGAACTTTCTCCAGAGATTAATGACAGTATCACACCTGATTATTTTCTGCTGCATTTCCAGGTATGTTCCTTTGACAGTCATTTTCAATATAAATTCCTAACAGTATTTTCATTTTTTAAAAAAAGAGGAAAAAAAACCATAAGAACCAGTGTTCACTGAAACAAAATGTGCACACTGCACACAGGGAGCAGAAGATGAGAGATAAGGCACAACTGAGATGTTAGTCACTTTGCTTAACACATGTTGGAAGTCATTCAGAGAGTTTGATGAGGAACTTGGTGTAAGAATATACACATAGAGTGTAATGTAAGATCATGTCTTGTCGGATTTAAAAGTATCAGAGAGGAATTTCCTTTCGTGAACTCAATGAGATACAGAATTGCATGACCAAGATTCTCATCAAAGCACCTGGACAATGCTGACGAACCTGTGGCCATTTGAACAAGCAGATGAACTACTGTATATAAACTATGAGAAAGGCCAAAGGAAGGGAAGCTTAGAAATCCACTGAGGAGGGAGGTAAACTAGCCCACAAGGGAAGAGTTAAGTATGGTCATAGGTCAATAAAATCAGTGGAACATGGAAATGTCTTTGGATGCCCTAGGGTGTCAGTTGAGGCCAATCTTGTTGGTAGTTGATTAAATGGAGATCAAATCTCCATTGATTATAATGGGGACTTAGCTACATAGTTCTTCTTTAGATAACTATACAAAGGCACCTATATTTAGCTGTCTTACTCTCAAGAGGAAAAGGTAATTGTCCCTTTCCTTGGCTTTTCCTCTACAAAATAAGAGAGGAGGGAAAAAATGGCACACACTAGCATACCAGTATCCAAATAACTGACAATCTTCCCTGTGCCTTATTCTTGGTACCATAACATTATGCAAATCATGGACTAAAGCTTCTGGAAAGCTAATGATACCGTTTGAAGCTTTTACGTCCAACAGAAGCTTACCCTATATCTGCTCTTGTGCTCTGAGACTATTACACTCAAAATAATAAAATAACATTTCAGTTACATTCAGAACATTTATCCAAATTCTCAAGCACCAGGAGATATAGTAGCTCCCCTCTCAGAAAAAAAAATAGGCTTGCTATTGATACATTCAGAAAGAATGGAAAATGAAATTACTATCACTGGAACTACAGAGGAGAAATCTGTTAGTTTCAGTAGACTTTCACCAGATTAAATTAAAAAAAAATCCTTATGGAAAAATATGATCTTCATGTTTTACTTGGAGACCCAAAACCTTTGAAAACCCCTGATGACCCAAATGAAGGCGTCAACATCACACCATACTACACTAGATCACAAAAAAATACCCAAAATCCAAACACTACTTCTCAGAAGGGTCTAATTTTCAGCTCTCTGATGACATCCTGGTCAGTGATGTTAAATCACCTGGTATGCTAAAAAAGCACTTTGTTCTTAATATTTGGCTTGGACTTCTGAAATCCAAATAAAAGGCACCTTTGGACTCTGGACCGTGAAGGTGTTAGTCATTCTGTCGATTTCTAGGATCAGAGACAGGTACCAAAGATACTTGGAAGGGTATCACAGTAAAACTCTCAGGTAAACATAGCCAAAATAATTTTATTTCATTTATTTTGCATAGTCTTACTCTTTAGTTTAAACAGAAGTAAGATTATATAAGCTTAAAATATTACAGAGTGTCTCATTTTACATGTATTCTTGGAATATACTGAAAATATTTTTTTTGTTAACATTACAGATAATACATATAGTATCATACATATATCCTCATGCAGATGGGGATCTGCATTCTGCTATATACTTTTTGGAAAATCACTGTAAGCAGTTTTAAGGTTATAATTCAAACCAGAACAGTATCTGGGAACACCAGTACTTCCACCACGCTACATGTAAGTCAATAATGCAGTGGAAGGATGCCTGCAGCTTCCGCCAATGCCAAATACTGGGGGTTACAGATACAGTCAATTCATATTGTGGAAAAAAAAAAAATCATGCTTGAAGGTCTTCAAGTATGACATATCCCTATTTATGTAGAGAATGAAAGATCAGCAGCAAAGACTCTATTTTCTGCTTCAGTTTACCATATTATAGTACTTACCAGAAACAAATCTTCGTATTGCTATGGGCACTTATTTCTCAGAGAAACAAATGCCCTGAGAAACCAGAGCTCTGGAGGCCAAAGGCTGTAGCACTTACCACAGAAAGAAGGAGTTCTGCTGTATTTTTTATACTAAACAGTTTGCTGTAAAACAAAAGAACAGTACTGGGTATAGGGACCAAATTCAGTTCTCTTTCTCTGAGGTGACCAAGGCTCTCGAGAGTGAGATGCTAAATAAAGTTTGAACAAGACGACAATTGCTACCTCAGAATGTTACATTGGAGTAAGACCCTACAGGAAAACAGAGATTCATGAACAATAATCTCTGTGACTAAGACTTGCTCTGCTTGGTGAAAGTGAAATGCATTTGGTAAAATAACAGAAAGTACATGTGCATTTCATGTTGACATGTAAACTGGAGATTAAGACATTTTGAAATGTCCTTGGGAACTGTTGCTGTAGCTGCCTTCTATCCGTGCCAGCGTAAGTTCCCCTTTTTCACAGCAATGGGCTGAGGTACAGTATTTAAAAAGGGACGTTTCTTATGAGCAACTTCACCAACAGAGACTTTTTTAGCCAATTCCTCAAGCAGGCAAGAGACAGCACTTTTGACAGCGATAGGATTCCATGTGGTGGAGATCAGGTAACATCAGCCTCACACATCTGCTATTTTCCTCCCTGTTTGTGGACAGCTTTCTGTTATTCATAGAACTGCTCAAGCATTCAGCATATGCAGTAGAGTTCCAGTGATTTAGAACCATCTGCTTAAGGTTTTATTTTGACAAGCTGTTCTGCTGCTGAAGTTCTCACAGGGTTGTTCAGGCTTTTACCAAATGACTACTAAAAGCCGCTAACCACACTTGCAAGCTACCTTTTGTAAATGTTTGTGTTTATTTCTTAAGAAGTTTCATGCCAATTAATATGACCGTGTGATGGGAAAAAAAACCAGCAACATGGTCAAAGTAATATGCTTTAACTGCTCCTCAGCTGTATTTTGGTTTAATGACTGTTTTTACCTTAATTCATTTTTCAAATAGTTTACATAATAGCCTTTTATCTTGTACCACACCATATCCTGTAGTATTTTATTTAATTTGACTTATTAGTTTCATTAAATTTTGGATAAAATTGCTTTTAGCACTGTTAAAGTTTTTAATTGTCTGGTTTTTCAACCTGTTTCCATGCATTCATCTACTTGTATGGCTAGTATATGTATACTGATTTATTTCAAAGGCTCTCTGTGCTGATTGACACTGAAATGGTACTGACATGGTTAGCTGAACAATACCCAGGAGGAGCTCATTGAGCCACTCAGGTCAGATTGCATCTTTTACGGGAATGTCCTTCAGGGGGCTCTAGGGTCATTTGCAGGTGGAAGTACCCACCTGTGAAGTCATCTCATCACTAACCCTTTTCAGTCACCCGTACCCCATTTTCCTTCAACATATCATCCACCCTAGGATGTTCTTGGTACTGATAACATTCCTCCATTCTTCACTGAAGTAAGCAGGTTATTTTCCTTGTCATACCAAACCTAGGTATTCTTCAGCCTGCTGGACATCTGCCACATAGTTCCAGACACTCTTACCTAGTACAAGGGAGGAAAATATTGCTATTTCAAAATGCCATGACAGGATTAAATTCTAGCAGGTTACCCCTTGTTTTTCTTTGCCAGTGCTTCTCATTTGACATAACAATTCATAGTCTTTATGAGCAGACCACTATGATCACTTGGTGTATAATGTATATAATTTCCTCAGATGCTGAGTCAAAGCATGTTTTCCAGAAAGATATCTAATCTCATTTTACAGACTCAGAGCCAGAGCGCGTCTATTGCCTTTCCTGATAAATTGTTAATTACATTTGCTGTCTCTGTTTCAAGGTTGAATGTGCATAACTTGTTATGCTTTTGTCCGTAAGACTGAAATTTTTCCTTTTTTCCTGTGATCAGATTTCATTTCAAAGTATAAGTATCTCCATATGGGAATCAAATCACCTTTTAACCTCCACTTTGAATAAATTGAGTCCCTAAAGGCTCGGTTTATAAGGGTTGTTTTTCAGCTAACACATGTTGTTTTTTCTAACATCCTTTTTAAATGCAGTCAACAGGGATGCTCACAGTAGTACAGTAATAGTCTGACTAGCTGTGTCTGCAGTGGCATATCCTACAGTCCCTTTTTTGGCATCCAAAGGTTGGATTAGCATATTAAGACACTCATAAACTATGATTCCAGTGTACCTTCTGAATGACTGCTTTCCAAAAAAGCGTTCCCATCCTTTACCTAGAACATTCAATTCTTGTCCCCAGGTGAATTACCTTATGTCCAGCTATTTGAAAACATGCTTGGTTGGAGAGTACCAATTTAATTGAACAATCCAGATCACTCTGTAATGGTAACCTCTCCTCGTATTTACTGTCCTGTTCATCGTTGTGTCACCTGCAGACTCAGACAGGTGAGATTTTATATTGTTGTCTACATTCTTGATAAAATTATTGAATAACACTTGGCAATGTACCAATCCCTTGGGACATGTCCACACAAATTAATGAATTTCCATTAACAACTACATCTTGGGATCTCAGCCTCTCTTAGTCTTTATTATTTTCTTATAATGCAGATTTTTAATCAAGCATCAGTTAGAACTATGTCAAATATTCTGATGAAATTCAGAAATACAGTTCTGTCTTGCCATTTTGTTCCTTGTCAGTGTCTTGAACAAGAAGAAGGCAAACATGTACATGCAATACACTTTTTTTTTTTCAAACGCTGTTTTCAGTTTAGTGTCCCATCAAATACTAACTAAAAAGGTAGCATAATGCAGTATCAACAATTCTGAGGTCATTTAGATTACAGCTGACTGGCAGATTTCAAGAGGTAACAAGGAAAGTGGAATCCTTGCTGAATAAGCATGTTTCTAGTGGGGTTCTTGGTCAACCAGAAATAACATTGAAATCATTTAATATTCATCTAAATGAGCTAGAATGAGATATGGAAAAAAAACCCCCACCTAGCTGGTAAGATCTGCAAGTGATTCAAAGACCTGATGATGATTAAGCAAGGCCAGTTGCAGAGTGTAATCTAGATAGTATAGTGAAGTGGTCCGTTCAAACAACTTAATTTGAATGCTATCATATAGGGATATGCAACATAGGGGAACTTGCTGACTGGAAGATTGGGGAAGCCTTTGGATGCCTTAAAAGGGGGGCAATCAACAGCAAAAGTAACAACGTACATGCTATGTCAATTGGGAGACTGATATTGGAAGAAAGTTGTGTAGCTAATGCCTACATTTTTAAAAGGTTGCATAAAGCTTTAAAAACTTCATGAAGTACATGAAATGAAAATAAGGTGAAGTAAAATAGTGTGACTTGTTTGATATAGTATATTAATCCATTATATACCACCAGTACAACTGAACAAGGTAGGTTGAGGACTTACTATTTGGTATCATTCATATTTCAAAGAGCTTATGGCCTTTTACAGTCTTGACTTTTCTTCATTGTTCTGTCGCTCTTCCCATCTTCAGATAGCTCAGAATCAAGCATGGGCTACCAGAACATAAGGAAGGACCAAAGAAGGTTTTAACATTGGCGCTTAGCTTTTATATGGTCCCTGCACGCCATCTCTAATGTTATTAAATATCTTCCCTGGTTTTAAATGTTTAAAACAGGTGTCTTTATGTTGCTGCAACTGGGATCACTGATTTATTTCTAATTCACTGAGAGATCATGCTCAGTTATACAGGAAGTCACTTGCAACACTGCTATAATCAGTTAATCTCCTGAATTGAAACTGATTTTTACTGGAAATGAAATCTCCTACAACAAATTTTCTGTATGCAGGTGATCTCATAGCCAACACATTAAGTGAAATGAAATTCTTTTTCATCTCATGGTAAATGTGAGAAGTATATAGATAATTTTACATTTCCTTTTCGGCCTACTCATTGCACTCTCACAGATTAAATGTTTTAAAATAATTCTGTTTTCAAACTCCTTTTGACAATCTCCTTTTTATAATTTTCAACCAGGTCTTTTTAACAAAGACAGACTATAACCATATAAAATTCTGATCCCCTTTTAATTTAGTTTACCGTATGTTTATATCCAATTGACCAGGTACTACCACCTTAAATCTAATCAACTGGGTGTGCCTTCTTCTATGACTACGCCTTTGTATTTTCCTTCCAAAGTTGTCCTGCCTGTCTCCAAATAATTTCCTCAGAAAATCTTTTCTTTAAAAGCCAGCCAGGAAAAGATTAACTTGATAATGCTTGCTAAGTGTCTCAAGATTTGCTCTCACCATTCAACTCCAATAACTCATAAGTTTAGGTTTTCTATCATTATCATTACTCAAAAATCATCAGGATTTAATTTTATAACCAGTAAACAAACGAGCATGGATTTTTTTTTTTTTTAAAAAAAATCTGTTTCCTGCTCCATGGTAACCTTATACTTAAAGCAAAAAGGCAGAAAAAAAAAATCTCCCCTTAAAGTAGGAGGTCAGTTTTGCCAGTTCAGCTGTTGTTATGTTAATTCTTCTCACTTACATTGCTACCTAATGGCTTATTGATAGCTACAGCTAGTGTTGTACAATTCATTTCATTCTGAGATGTGTTGTTACCAGCTCAGGAGGATAACGGCAGACTGTTAGAGACGAGAAAGTACCCAGGGCTGAATTCATCCCACCTAATTTATTTACGATGGCATTTGTCTAAGGATTTTTAAGCTGCATAGTCATGTGCTTGGGTTAAAAAACCACCAAAAAAACCCCACAACACTTCCAGGGCATGATTCATCTTGTCCTAGCAATAATACAACAAGATGCTGATGATCCAGATTTATTTAGGTTTTATAAAAATGAAAGCTGACCATGAACACCCAAGGAAGAACTTCATAAAGATAAAATTCCTCTCATCAGACATAAATATCCGCAATGCAAACAAGTCTGAATCAGTCCACTTTGCAGTCAGTGGACAGAAATAAGCACCTCAAGGACATAAGCCCTTTTCTCCTGAGGTACATGGGTAAAATTAGTCAGGTGAATTTCTGCAGATGGCTAAAATAAAGATGAGATAAATCTTACCTCACCAACTCTATAGGCAATATAGACCTATCTTTGAAAAGCTGCAGCTGTGCCTATAGCATCTGTAGAATTTTCTGCTGTAAATTTGCAGGGCTCTATCATAACAAAAAATAAACAAAACCAGCGCTCAGACTTCACTTCCATGCTGGAATTCAGTCTGTCTCCATGCAATTATTCATGTAAGCAGCGATTGTTGTAATCCCCACCTTTTAAATAAAAAGTATATAAGCAGTCTTTATGCTTTTTATCATCCACAAAAATGAAAAAAAAAAAAATATTCCAGGTCAGAATTTCTCTTCAGTAGCTGCTTTGCAAAGAGGATTTTGCTTGTTCCTTGACATTATTTCTTCAGGTGATGGAACAGTTTAGCGTACTATTTGCTATTCCCAAAACACCAGATTGAAACCAGGTATTCGTTCTTAAACTATTTTTACATTGCTTTGTGCTTTTTTTAACTTCATCTCTGCAAAAACCCATTTCAGCTCACACTCACCATCTAATTCCTACTCACACATAGCTCCTTTACTGCCTGATTCATTCTGATACTTCCTTGTTTAGTTGCTAACTGGCTTTTCAGCAGAACTAAGGACAGGACTTAGTCCAAAGCTTACTGCATTTCTCTTCTACCAAATAAAAACAATTAGGTAATATATGGGGGGTGTGGCTGTGTGTGTGTGTGTGTGTGTGTGTGTGTGTGTGTGTGTTGGATTTCCCCCCCTCTCCTGTGTTTACTGAATCTGCTACAAGCACCATGGACTTTATGCTACTGATTGGCTTGCCCAGCATCTCAATGGCATGACTTTAGTCACTGGAATCATACTCAAATGGTGAAGAAAAAGAAAAAATAAAAAAAAAAAGAAATAAAAGTGAACTTCCTATCTTTCTGAATGACTTGTTATAGTTTCAAACCCCTATGTTATCTTGAAACAGCATGACAACTCTGAAGGAATATACTAAGCTCCATAGTCTAGACTCTCATACATGAATGCGGCTTCCTCTAATATCACAGTGAGCTATAGAACTGAGTCAGAACAAGGTCTTTTTTTCAATCCGGTCTTTTTTTTTATTACTCTGTTAGATCAGAGAATTCTAACATCCTCCAGCTCCAACGCCTACTGTACATATTTTATAATGAAATAACAAATCCAGTTTGTTCACAGATAAATCAATACTAGATATTTATACTAGGAAAAGACTGTGTAACCCTTCTAGGACTAAAGAGTTCCTGCTGGAGAGAAAAAAAAAAAAAGGAAAAAAAATGATTAAGATGCAGCTAAAACTAGCAACAGCTAAGAAAAGAACTAATCAGCTTCCAGCTCAGCATTTCAACACTCAGTGCCAATATGCAAAATCTACAATTCTGAAACAAACCCCCCAAAATGCATCTTGCTTAAATTGCAGTTCAGTTTGCCTAGGGTAATACAGTGAAGGTTTCCAGCTAAAAATATCTTTTTATGGAAAAAAACAGCATCAAAGATTCACATGTTAAAATGTATTATAATAAATATTTCAGTTTTCAACAGTGGTTTCTATCTCAAAACACACAGAAGATAAAACAAATATTCTTTGTGACCAGTTTCTGGGCAAGCTTTACTCTGCCTCGAGATCCACTTTATCATGCAAGGGCTGAACAACTGTCCCCATCTGCAGGGAGGTGCCCAATGCCTGGGGCTGGGCTGTCCCCCTCCCAGGCTGTCCTGATCCTGGCACCAAGCTGCACCCTGACATCTCCTTCCTTAGGCCTAAATCTCCTTCTTCTGCTGAAACCTGCTGAAAGGGAGCCTTCCATTGTTCATGCGCTTGCACCCTGAAGCTTCCCCTTCCCTCTGACCTTGTCTGGCCCCTTTGCTCTTACTTCATTGCTGCCTTATAACCCATCCAACTTTGCAATCCCCAACCACTGACGGTTCCACTTCCAAAACGGAGTTAAATACCTGGCACTTAAACTTTAAGTGCTAATTGCCTAGTAATGAAACCTTTAATCATCAAGTGATTAAAATTTTAATCACTAAAAGGCCTGTGGAAATCCACTACATAATGCTGAAGATTAATTTCTAAGTTTTTTTAACGTGTGCTTCTAGTGCAAATTGCCTTATGTTGTAGAGATGAACAGTGCAGTATGTGAAATGTGAAGTTCTTCAATAACTCCTGTGCCAAGAAAAAGATTGCAAAGAATTGAAAGATACAACTGTAAATGTAAAGTATTTAATGTTAGATTAATTATTTTAAGAAGGGGATTTTTTTTTTTAATCTTCTGGTTTCCAAGTCACTAGGAAAAAATATCTTCTTGCATTAACCTCCTAACAACTAGACACAGAACCATGAAATCTGTTTTTCCAATTAAATGGTAGAGGAGACCTGAAAATCCAGCTTTAAAAGGTATCTAGAGGGAACTGTAACTATTTTGCCATATTGAATATGAAATAGTAGCTATCGTGCCCACAAATCAAATCTTTTCATCATAAAATTTTGCAATGAAGTTTAACACATGGATTCCAAATTAACATGCTAGACAGTAATGACACTACTAGTTCAATGAGCCATGAACGAAGAAGGATTTACCAGACAGAACGAGCCATCTGCTACAATCTACTGTACCCACTTTCAAAAAAAAAAAGTCTGTATTTGAAAAGTTCCCTAAACTCAGAGAGGTCTGTATGCACCAGTTCTTGGCATTTCATAACCACCCATTAGCTGGTGCAGAGGAGTGGGAAATCCTTTGTCAGTCACAGAGACTGACGGAATGGATTTACAAAGCTGCATTTGGGAGCAAGACAGGTATCTCTGAGGTCTTTCAACATGCTCCCACAAAGGTATGGTTTAGGATGCATTAACCAGTTGGGGTTATGTTTTACTAGTAGAAACAAAGTATAAAACATGCATCGGAATGGCAGCATCTGACATTGGGCAACCACATGTGGCACAAGGCAGAGGAGAAGCTAGTCTGCATTTCTAAACCTCTCCAAATTAGCCTTCCTGAGACTGAATTCCTTGCATCCCCTTATTCCATGGTTTCATTTCCTTGCATTCCTTTATTCCATGGTTTCATTCCTTTTCAGGCTCATAAGCTGCTGTTTCTCATGTTTGCCCTTTGCATGTCTAGCAATGCAAGTTCTTCACATACTCTCTTTTGCTGTGCTATAGCTCCCTGGGATCACGAGCATACCAGACAATTCAGCTGCTAGTCTTATTAAACATAATGCAATCCTGGTGAATATAAAGGCATGTAGGGGTAATATTGGTTTTGCCAGCTCACAACATTTTTATCAGCATACTGCTCCATCATCCCTATGTTGTTTAAAGCATTTTCAGTCTTTCAGATGAAGACCATGACAATAATTCTTTACCTCCATGGTACTACAGAAGTATCAGGAAATAGAAAGGAAGTAATGGAGCTGAAAAGAATGGTTTGCTATGGTCAACAGGCAGCTTTGTAAAGACAGATATTCAAGACCTACAAAGCACAGCCTCACACACCTCAAAAGTAGCTGTATCAATTTGCCTTAAACTAAATCTGGAAAGCAATTAAAAATACATATTTTTCTTTAAAAATCAGTATAATTTTAAAACCAAAAGAATGAACTAGTGAAATGAGTTACATGTGATTTATGCTACAGTTCAGTGTATTCCTATCCTACAAAATGAATTCTGCAACATTATGCTTTAAATCAGAAGGGGAAGAACTCTAAAATGCAAGCAAACAACGTTTTTTCATTTGCAACCATCTTGTATTCAAGGTGATATATGTACTGCTGTCTAATTTACAACTGTTTTTATATTTGCCTACTCATTATCTTCATATTATTATTGGTTTATCAGTGATTGGAGATATCACTCGAATGAAAGACATTATATAAACTGAATTCCATTCTATTCTGGTCCGTTTGTAAAGGTCAACTCAGCAATGAATCAATGCAGTACTAGAAGGGGGCAGCTCTCCTGAGACTGGAGATATCAAAAGGGCTGACAAACTGTGGTGTTTTGCAAAATCAATTCACTACAAGAGACATGCTATGCCAAATCCAGGCCTCCTATGCTAAGCTGGTCGTATTGCATTGATATCAAGGGAGTTGAACCTGCTTGCATCAGGTTTGAATTAGACTCAACACAACAGTCGTCTGGGATACAAATTTTACTAAATAAATGGAGTTACACCAAGTATTAGTCTGTCACATTGCTTAGCATTTTGGCTTACTTGCCTAGTTTTTTGTCTCACAACTGATGAGAGTCATACGCTGCAATATCATAGGACTCTGCTCTTTGTGGGACTAGTCATAAAATTTTCACCTCCTTTGTTTTTCTTTTATAGAAATCTCTGGAGTCAAGTCCTTTGAAGAACAGGCCAGCATTTTAAATCATCATCTCACTTATGATCTGTTTACTTTTACTAGATCAGTAAGCAATAGGCTGACAAATCAAGAAAAATACCGCCTTTGCTGAGAAAAGATACCATTACATGATCATTCTATAAAACAATATGTGTTGGGGGTTAAGGGCTTGTTGAGCTATGGCATATGGCATTTAGTTCCTTGAAGCACTAGTCATGAAAAGTTTATCTGGTACTTGAGGCTGAAGCCCCTATAAGTATCTTTATTTCTGTTTTTTCTTTTTTAAATTTCTTCATCTTGCTTGTGAGGCCAAATTCTATACTGTTTTAGCCATGCAGCTAACACTTTAATACCTCTTTTTCATTTTATTATAAAATTTCTTATACAGCTTTTCTGCATTCTGATGTCTCAGCATGTATGCAGTGAAGGTGCAAACGACCTGCCATCTCCAAAACATTTAAAGATACTACACACAGACATCTCTATTATTGGAATAACTCCCTTCATCCTCTAGAACCACCCTTCTAAAGAGTTTTTTACTACATTTCATATTATAATCTATAAACTGTATCCTTGGCTGACTTCTGGCTTTGTTTATATTAAGGTTTGGAGTTGTATTTGGTACATCTGGCTCTTTTAGTTTCAGGCTTTCGCTTTGCATCCCAAGTATTCTTTCTGTTTTTCACCTGCTTTAGCATGACCTTGATTCTCCCTACCACCTGTGTTTGGTGTTCTGACCTACATTCTGCTTAAGCCCTCACCTATTTGAGAAAACTGAGTTGTTTGCAGATTCTTTTTTCTCATCACATGGCCATCATAGATTTATCTAGACAGATATGTGTATCGGTGTTTGTGAAGTAATTTCATTTGTTCATGAAATTCAAATTTAAATGTAACATCCTGTCTTTTTTACTGAAATCATGACACATTTTTCTCCTTCATCCTTTTTGCCTCCCTTGCTCTTCACATTGCTTTAGATTGCCCTTCCTGAGGCTCTTGTTTATTAGTGCCAGCTATGTTATCTTGATTTTAATCACACTGCACTTACCTAGTAGTTCCTGATTTCTGACTGAACCACGGGCTCCCATCAGTGATTTCATTCCTCTCCCTGGATGCATACTCCTTCTGCTTGTGGGAATTGACAAAATGCTGGGCAATCAGACCTGTTACCAGCCAGACTTCAACCTGCAAATACCTAATCTAACTTCAATGGCTGAAGTGTGTATGTGTAGGGGATGACTGAAATGACTTTGTTTTTCCAATCTATCACTACCTGAGTTACTCAGCAAGGCTCTCGAACCTCTATACTGTCACCTGAGGGAAAGCCAGGTCAATGCTCAGGTTTACAAGATGTGCAATCTAAGAATATTAAGTATATTTAGTATTTTGTGATTTTCCAGAGAAAAAAGAGTTTTGAAAAGAAAACGGCCTATTACCCTGCAGGTACAAATGAACACCAGTAGCAATTAGGGGTTCAGACAGAAAAGACATTATCAAAAAATCTAATTCTTATTTCTTGATCATTCCTCAGAAATATGACTAAAAAACCCCAAAAAAGCCAGAAAATGTCTTTGATTACCAATGTGAGTTTAGTAGCAGCTACTTATAATGAACAAAGAACAAATGGATTTGCAAATTGCCTTCCATTTCAGTCCCAGCCTGAACTCACACTGAACATGTACTTAAATAATTGAAAGGATCTGTTGCTTTTGTGCATGATACCACCATTCTAGTGTCATCTGAAGTGACATGGACCAGAACCAATTGGATAGACATAAAAGGGTGGCTAAAATCCTGTCCTTATTCCAGAAAAAAAGGCAAGGCTATTCTTATTTGATGTTTCCTTATTTCTTTGCACAAGCTATTCTACTTCACAGTAGTGAGTTTCTGCAATGACCATCATAAAATGTAAGTGCAAATAGATATCACAGTTATAGGCTATCATAAGTATAGGAAATAATATAGGAAATTTGAGGTATCACAACTGCTACTGTATAGCTTTTGACAGGAAATATACTGTAACAAAGGTTATTTTCTTTTTCCAATTTACCATGCATTACTGGCTATTATGCATCTGTCAATCAACATAATGATCCTGGATTAGGAAACTGAATGTAGTAAGAAGAAAAATACAAAACTCCGTGTCCTTAAAAGGAAAGAAACTTTCACATATAGGAAAGAGTTTCCTTTTTCTGAGAGAAGGGGAAGAGCTAGAACACTCGCCCTTAAGCTTAATGATAATTTGAAGGCAGAAAATGAAACTGTAATTTCTGTAGTAAAATATATGCTATACAGAAGCCATCCAGCAGCAGGGGCAAAGCAATCTGACGGTGATCTGCAGATGTGGTGGGAGCTTTTGGCCCTCTGAGCATACTGCCAGCTGCTTATGCAAATTATCAGGCATTTTTCTCACACCTATGTACATCCTCCCTTATGATCTGTCTGTACCAACTAAAACCATATTCTCCAGGTACCCTGGCACACAGCACTCTGAGAAACACACATATGCTTCTATCATCAGAGTTAACAGGGAAATTTTAATGCATGTGTATCAACTGTCCACTGCTAATTCAGATGCAAGTAAGAATGAAAACAAAATTAATTAGACTTGGAGGAAGATGTTGTTTTGATCTCAGTCCAACATGAATCAGAAATAATTCAGCTGAAGCCAGCAGAGTCAGCCTTGTACTAACTCAGTGTGAGATCAGGCCCAGGTCTGTGATATCTGCGATGGAAGTCTTTTGCCTAGCTGAGTTTACCGAAGCACTCACGTGTTCTTGGTTTCCCTGCCCAGAGAGTAGGGATTTCATTACTTGAAAGTGGCAACGGTAAAGATTTTAATAGCTATCACTGGATATTTGTAGAAACACACATTTGTCTCCTTTACCTTATCTTAGCTACTGATTAATGCATATCATGTTATGCAATGCAGTCACCAAAGGGAGCTCCAAATGGAGTTTTCCTGTGCCAGTAGCTCTGCTGAAGTCAGTGCAATTACACTTGCAGAAAATGCAGCCTTTTCTTCTTTATTTGTACAATTACATCTTTTTTTTTTTTTTTTCCTGTACCAGGACAAATAGCCTACTCATTCAATACCAAGTAGCAAACCACCTCCATAACTATCTTTTTTAGGAGACTTTAATTTTGGCTTTCTATCCACAGATACATATGAGAACTGAAGTACACAAAAGCATGTAACTCATGCCACTAGATGGTACGAGGTTTATTGTCTTGTACTTCCTCTCTTGTAGCTACAGGATATCGTAGGTGTAACATAGTACAATCCCATTAGTTCCCATTTACCACTTTGCAACTGCTGTAAGGTTTGAATTTGTATTTAGTCAGAGGTAGAATTTGGTCATCTGTTTTTAGCATGTGTCAAGGTTTTGCTGCTTGGTTACCACCAGGTGGTAGCATTTTAAAACGTTGCTTTTATTTGCTACCCTGTATTTGGCAATTTTTCTGTGGTTTCTTGCAAAGGTTAGTGTTAAGAAGGTTGGCATGGTAACCTACTTAGAGTGGATCAAATTGTCATGTGGAGAGTTCAAGCATGAATTAAGATTGAGACATGGAAAGGCTTCCATCCAAGGAGAGACTGAAAAGACTGGGATTGTAGGGTGTCCCAGTTTACATTCTCATAATACAAGAAAAAGATTTCAGTACCAGCAAAATGCAACAGAAGAAACTCAGGTAAAAAGAAGAGTTCATCTTGCTTTTAATTTGATACTAATTGACAGAAGTGATTTTATTAAATTCAATAAAAGTAAACCCATCTTTTAACATTGCTGAGAATATCTAGCCAGTATATAAAATCCATTGTATTAGAGATATACTTTGATTTTTCAAAGCATAAGTCTAACCATTAAATGCGTTCATAACTGATGTTACAAAATTCCTTGCACCTGCCATTGAAATGGTTTTGAACATTGATTGAGAGAAGATAGTGGATTTGATGGATCTCTTACACAATTTCTTTATGTTCACTGGAAAGGTTTTGCATTGGTGGCCGATGAGAACAGATAGAAAGTTGTTTTCAACCACTACACTGCTGACTGTTCTGCTTATGGTTTAGGTTTTGTTTGCTGTTTTTTCCTCCCGCCTACACTATGATCCCAGAGAATAATAAAGCTTTAGTAATGAAAGAGCAATGAACCAGAACTGTAACTAGAAATTTGGGTACTTGGAACACCTTCTCCATTTTTCAGTCAGCTTTTCCTTGCTTTGCCTTAAATGCTTTTCAGCAGTTCTGGCACTACAACTCCTTTTTTTCCCTGCTTTTTAGGTACAATTTCCTTCTGGTTTGTGCTCTTCTTCTTAATATATTTCCCTTCTCAAACTACAGTTCTGAGTCCAATGAAAGTCATCCACTGGATGCTTCTTCAGATGCCACTTCTTCAATAGTTTATCTTGTTAAGCCAGTGTTGAACCTCTGCTTTGTGACATTAGAAATAATTCACAATGGATAAATGCGGGACATTTTAGCTTAAAATGTGACTGCTAAAGTTTAGAGGGGAGACCAGAAAATAACTGATGGATGATGCATGTTCATTAACAGTTACAGTACCCAGCCTACAGCAAAAGACACTTGTTCAATAGGCAGGATCAGAGCTCCATTTCTGGGACTGTCAGGGACTCAGACCAAAGGAAAAACACCAACTGTATTATGCTGATATATGTTGTTATCCTTTAATTTTGTATTTCTCTTCTTGTTTCCAGTTAGGGAACAATAAAGTCTGGATCAATCTACCTTACTGAGCACTTAGCTTGTGTATAAGTTTTCAGTGCCTACTGAAGCAATCCGTCTTATATAAGTGCATCAGTTCAATATTTCCAAGACTGGCACCTTTCAAAGTCTTCCAAAGGGTTGCGGTGCAGCCATGCTGAGAGAGAAGCCATTTAGATAATAAAGGATGAAATGCAGTCCTCTAGTAGGGAAGTAAAATTCTGAGAGTAATAGAAAACCAAAATACATAATTTACATAGTATGTGCGTAGAATATGCAGTAGGCAGTATCTGTGCAGGGATAACTACAGACTCTACAGCCTTGGAGAGTAGAAGACAGTGTTGTGACTTGCTGGAACTTTTCAGATGAGTGCCTTGCAATTTGGGCAATGATTATTTTTAGTGGTAGACATAGTGGTATTTTTATCTAGGAGGATTTATTCAAACACAAATAAACAAATCTAACTACATTTAGCTAAATCTAGCTTAAGTTGCTTCTTTTGGCAATGAAAATGTATAGGAGAGAAACCACCCATGTACTTTGACTATTGTTTTGCATTTTTTTCTTTCTGTTAGGATAATTTCTTCCAGTTTTGAAGACCACTATCTACTTATTTCTATGAATTACCTAGGGAATAAAAAGTGCTCTTGAAAGAGAAGCACCTGTATTTCCCAAGAACCCAGTTCCATCAGAGCTGCAGGGCACTACCTCTATAGAAATTTTCTCCAAAATTTAAACTCCTACGTAAGCCAGCAAGTTATTTTACTCTCATACCAGAATTTTTCCTTCTTTAAAATAAAATAAGTATTTTACATGTATGCATGTACTGCAAAGTGTTCCACTTTCCTTTCTTCCCCATCAAGGAAATTAATTTCAGTGTTAGCAAATTTAAAATTATTTTTTTGCATTAATTAGAAAAGAGTGTAGCTTTTACTCTTCATAAGGATAAAATGGGTTTTACCTTCTTCTACTGTTTTTTTCAGTTGGGAAGCTGAATCCTTTAGCTAGTGCAGCTGAAGGTCCTGCCTCCTACGTTGCTGCTCCTGGCTCCATGGGAATGAAAAAATACTGTCTTTGAATGGTATTCTCTTTGAAAACTTGTGGAATCCTTGGCCTTTCCTATAAAGAATAAAAAATAGGAGATTGAAGTGCACTCAGTGTGTGCATATACACTAAGCCTAATTGAAACTAACTTTCTAACAGCAGCAAACTCAACCTTGTTTTTAGTTTGTATACTTTTTCTTGAAATTTCTATTTTAAGGAAGAGGAAAAGGTGCCTTACACCTTTACAGTAGTGGCTTGGTGTCTAACATCACCTTTGTCTATTATTGGACTTCCATGTGAATTTTTTATTGGATATCAAATGGTCCTGATGGATGTGGGAAAACACTAATTTCTACATATTGAGTAGGCTTAAGAGATTTCAGATGTGAGTGCAAGACAAAAGATGGGTCCGATTATGTAGCAGATCATGTTTTAAAAATACTTTAGAATTAAAATTAAGATTCAGCCCCAAAAGTGCTGATCATTCATGTTTGTGTTCTGGTAAAGATATGTTCCTTTTTTTTCTCTCGGGGTATATTATGTAAAATAGCTATCAAAGTAATACTGAAATTTTCCTTTCTTTTTTAACATATGTATTAGAGGTAGATGGCCCTGGCAATCTGTAATACTGATGCTATAAAAGGGATTTCTGTTTACTGATATTCTCTTTGAGAAATTATTCAGAGAAGGTTTGTTGATGTTTTCATGGTTTTTAACTTGCTTCTTGAAAACTAATTAATCAAGTATAATCATCTGGTTGTGTGAAATATTTATAAACTGTAATTTCCATTGCTGGAAATGTTCTTCAGCATCTCAGTATTGTCTCTTAATGACAAGAATAAGGAGATAGAGAGGGAGACAGACATGTGTAGAGGGATCATTTATCCCTCTCCAAAAACCAATGAATTTTTGCTATGAATCTTATATTCCTACAGAGAATATTTTTGAGATATTGATATTTGATGTTTATACCACATTTGGCCTAATTCTATTCCTTATGCTTCTTTCCCCTCCCCACCCCCCTCTCCCCCCTGAAAGATTGACAAGTATAAAGAACAAAACTGCAAACTCCCCAGGAAACAGTGACTGCAGGAAGATTTTTAATTGAACTTGACAATAAAAGATATCTCTAATTCTTGCTGACTAATATTGTTTCTCAACATTTTGTTGATGGTGTCCTAAATCATTATGAAGCTACAGTTTGGAGGTTCCCACTTAGTTTCTTAAGACGTCTGCCTGGCTATTGAGAATAGCTGGAACAACTCTGGAATTAAGATAGACCACTTTTACCCTGGGAAGCTATTTAAGAAAACAGCTTAACTTTTGAGGAAGTGCTAAAAAGATTTGTTGGCGGTAAAAGGCCTTGTTTTGAGACCACTGTGTTAATGTGAATGAATTTCAGATAAGCAGAAAGACAACACTGCTGTGCACAGTAAACAATCTTTGCTTTCATTGGTGCAGAGTAATAGGGGCAGGTCTGTAATGAGTGAATCAGAAAGGCAAACATGAAAATGGCAAAATAGAGTGAAGCACTGTTCAGATCTGCCTTGTTTTCAAATGCATGACATCACAGGCAAAATGGTGATACAGGAGTTACAATACAGAGCATATCCATCCAGGAGTGATCAACGGGGGAGAGAAGGTTTTTCAGTGGTGACTGCTCATTTACATTACTAGATGGCCTGATTTATCAGCTGACAAATGTCAAAATGTGTGTAAGAAGTGTACTGAAGCAAATTATGTTGCCTGAGAAACCTAAGTGAAGGAGAATTTGCAGAGTTAAGAGAACAATTCTGTTAAGGTCAAATAAAAGCAAAATTGAAGTGTCTTCATTATTCTGAGGAAAAAAACAAGGAATAGTTGATACAGATGTAAGTAATTGTAATTATAGGATTATTTTTACTCACCTACAAAGAAGCAGAGGTTTTCTTATTACCAAATGAAACAGCCTATGTATTAATAAGTAGTAAAAGAAACTAATCAAGCAATGTATTAATTAACTTCCTTTAGTTTCCCAGGCTCAGCTCCACACATCAATTACACTGACTTATTAAGTGACTTTTTGGCCCTTATTGGGTAATTTAATAAATCAGACAAAAATTCAAGATTTCAGGGACAATTCATTATTTTTTTAAGTATCGGAGGATTTGTTCTTTCTAGTGTAGTGTATTTCAATTAGCGTCAATATTTGACACTTTTATATTCACTTTGAATCATCATTTTACACATGCTCCAATAATCACGTGATCAAAATGATCATGTAATCATGAGATCTTGCAAACATCTATGCAAGACAACCATGAGTTCCTTCACTATGAATTGCCTGTGGCAACAGCCAAATTTCCAAACACAAGTAAGCCTAAACAATGCATTTTGTACAGAAAATTAGGCAGGCAGTTATCAAAGTAATTGTTACCATGTGTTCCTCAGAGACAAGGGTGTTAGTGTCACACTAACGGGTGCGGGTGACTCAGTGGTAAGGGTACAAATGACTGTACTGCCATAATTAGAACCTTTTCTCAAAAATCTTCACTGCCAGTCAACTCATGCACATTTAGTGTCAGAGTCAGCCTACTGTGTAAATCTGCTGCCTGATAAAAAAATAAATAAAAAATATTCTGGTACCAATGTTTATTGTCTATGAATGCCTTGAGGTTTTGTTACAAGACTGGAAATAAAGCTCCCTGAAATCACTGGAAAGATTCCTATTTGCTTTAGTGGGCATTTGATCAGGCTTTTTATGAAATAATTGTTTTCATGCTTTTTGGCAAAGCTTCTTTACAAATATAGCTTGATAAACCTCTCATATTAGTTAATTACCTTTATCTATGAGATGGATGTCTCCATTAATTTCAATTATTAGATGAATCAAAGGTTCCCAAGTAATGATGCTGTAGTTTCAGGAGTCTTTTCTCTGGAAACTCTTTGCCTATCCAAATCAAAATCTCTTAATGTCATATTTGTTTTACTGTCATATTTTCAATTCTGAGAGTCGAATTTTTCCTGTTATCAAATCATTTGGTTAATATTTCTTTGCAGAAGAGTACTATTTTCTCCTACTATTTAAAGCAAAACTCAGATGATTTCTTTCATCCTACTGTGCATTAAGACCTCAATTCAGGACAACACATTAGCATATATTCTTGGTTTATAAAAATTCTACATGTGCCATTTCAAAACAATTGCATGAAGTAGTCTTGATTTTCATCAGGGAGAAGTGAATTAGATTGCCTTAAAGTAAATAAAGCTACACTGATGCATACACAATATATCAAGATATACACAGTATATCGAGCTCTGTTTACCGCTGGAGCTTTACCTTCCAGGAAAAAAAAAAACAAACCACAAAGCGAAACATAGGAAAAAAATGGTTTTTCTATTTGCATATGTCTGAGATAGAGAAAACTTTTTTTTTCTGTCTTAGAGTTTTAAAAATTGATCACTTTCTGAATATTACAAGCCAAAGCCATTTCAGCTGAAAAATATCAAACCGCTATTATTACCTCACATCAAATATACTTTAAACACGACTTTCTAAATACATTTTTTTCCATGACAGCATGGATAATTCAAGGTGGATTTTAAAATTTTAAAAATATCCTTTAATCCTACCACAAAACGCATACAAAATATTTCACTGGATGTGTATGAATTAAATTATAAGAGGTAGGAAAATCTGTCTTGTGGATTTGATACAAAAAGCAGTATCAACAAACCTGAATGGCTCCAGAGAAAAATACTCAAAAGTAAATGAATGCCTATGTTAAAATTGCCTTTTCAATCATTAGCCTTGTGCATACTGAGTTAATATCCCTGCCCTTTTCTTGTACCTGTATTTCTACCTGTGGTACTTTTCCATTGGATCTTAGTGCAGGTAATGAAAGAGGCAGTGATGAATTGTTTACTAATCATTCATTAAACAAATCTCTGCTGCATTTGCATGTCACTGGCATTATTGTCAATATGTACATACACTGGACGAATTATAAATGCAGTAGAAATGTATCTCACATGGTCCCATTTGTAATTTACTGCTTCAGATATTTGTTGCTTACTGTTCAATTTCTGCATTAAATGGGGTGAGCCACAGTAGGAAAAAAAACAGGCTATGATCATGCAATTAGCTTATTCCCTGGTAGACTGCAGTAGGGCAGTTGTGTTTTGAGAAAGCTCCTTACGTTTGGAATACCTTCAGCACAAGCTTGAAAGCTTTTAGAATTTGCATGAAATTTACAGGAAAAATATCAAAAGAAGACATTCTATTGTGTAGAATATTCTAGACCAACAGGTCTGCTGGAGATGCACCTCAAGTATGACAATTACAGAAAAGAGGTGGTTATGTCAAGTGTAATATACAGTAGGATAATCTAACTTGGTTGTTTCTCCCCCCCCCCCCCCCCCCCCCCCCGAAAAAATACTGAATAGATTCTGTGTAAATAATATGTTTGTGGAGGTAGAAAGGAGGAAAGGGCAGCCACAAATCCAGTCATATGGAAAATCTAGGAAAGGAAAGGCTGCGATAGATCATCTCACCCCAGGAGCAGCCCAGCATATTCAGCAGGGCAGAAGGAGAAGAGGCAGCAAATAGGAAGGTGCTGGGCAGCAGCCAGGCTGGATGGCTCTGGAGGGGAGCAGGGGTGTTATGGTTGAGGGGAGCAAAGTCAAAGCCAATACTCAGAGGAGAGGGAAAGAAAGCAACAATCCTAGTAATGCAAGGAGTGGGATCGGTGTCTGTGCTGTGCAGGAGGCTGCAAGAGCTGCTGCATTGGAAAGCAGTGCTGTGAAGGGACAACCTTGTAAAGAGGGTGGGCAGAAGGAAGATATGCTTTCAAGCCTTCTATTTAGTCTGTCAGTCTTATCAGATGTAAGGTTTCCCTATGTAGAGAGGCGTCTCATAACCTGTTCTTTGTATGGTCTAAGAAGGGACAACCTTAGATGCTAACATCATGTGGTGCCTCCTCTTCAAAAAAAATAGCTGTTTGAACAGATGTGTTGGGATGGCTATGGGAGTCAGGCAGCCTCACAGGAAAAAAGACATATCCTTGGCCACCTGTGAAAACTGAAGAAAGAGGAGCTTTTCATACTAGGACCTGAAAAGAATGGGGGGGTCAGGTGGAAGTCAGAGAAGAGACAGGTGACTATTTTTCTCTTTTGTAGACTGGATAGCGAGGGAAAGCAGTAGAAGAACCTTCCCTTTTCTGCAAAGAGAAAAGGTGGAAGACAAAACAGTGGCCAAAACTTTACTTTTATTTGGGGAAAAAAGGTGGAAGACAAAATTGGGATTCTTGGCTGCCTACAGTCATGTTCATTGCATCAGTATTTTCTTGTAACTTGTACCATGGGTACGCTTGGGTTTTAGCCCACTGTGGTGTCAGATAAGAATGTATTTAAGTCCAGGATTGTTGTTGTTTTGAAGTATTTTTCATTAACTCTTTATACTGCTGATAATAGACATACCTGATTTTAAATTGCTGTTAGCCTCTATACAAAACTGCACACTATCAAACAGGTTCCTGACTCTAAGAAGGCCAGCAGGATAGTAAAAAGTGGATTTATTGCTCTCTGGAACATAAGTCAATGCTCTGCAGCAAGGCAAGTATACACAGAGATGAAAAAGATTCCAGATGTGTGATCAGTGCAAATGACCTTGACTATGTGATGGCATGGCCATGCTCTCAGGACCAGTTGCAGCTACCTTTAGAGTGTGAGATGTCACTTCATGCATTCTTACAGATGATAATTGCTTTGACATATGTACACAAATCAATTGAATTGTACATAGGCATATAGAAACAAACCCACGTACATTCAGAAATAAAAAAGAATTACAACTGAATACAAGACTCCTTAAGAAAGATACATATTTTACACTGTTAGCAATCTGAAAAATGCAGACTGACCTTCAGCAAGTCACTGATACATGTACCTGAAACCAGAAATTATGAGCCAGATTCTCAAAGGGGAATCTGTTTAACTAGTTCCAGGGTTGAAAGCAGAAACCAAAGTCTGAGCAAGAAACCAAGTCCTAGCAGAAGGAATGAACCAATGGACCAAAGAATCATACTCTGCTGCTTGTTCTCCTCTGCTTTCATGATTTCACTGCACATGGCAGCATGGCTGAACATCATCAGAAGGAGGAGGAGGTACTACTACAAGTCTATCTACAGGCTGGTGGCTTAGTTAAGGATTCAGCACAGACTAAAGACAATTTCCAGTGAGCTGTTTGCATGTGGTCCTTTCTGACAGTAAGAGTTTAATAATATGGAACTGTGTTTTCCATGCCAGTTAGTCTCTATGGAGGAACAGTCACAACTGTTGTGTATTTTACTATAGATAAAGTTGAGACAATTGGTCTGCTCTTGAGAAGTGGAAGTCCCAGTCCTATTTTGAGTGGCAGAGCTCAGGCAAGGGAGAGGGCAAGCTGAGCAATGGGGGACAGGAGCAGGAGGGAGAGAGAAGGCCAGGAGCGGAGTGAAACCCCTGCATCTGCTGGCAGCAACCCAGCACATCAGCCATGTGGGCCAGTGACACACAGTGTAGACATGAAGCGGTGATTCAAAAGTTCGTTTCTCCCTTCAGCAGTAAAAGGGGAATTCTATCCCATTAGCTTTATTCATAGGAAACCCGACGGGACACAGGTGCCTAACGTGCATTTCCAATTCAGTCACTTAAGCTCCAGGGAGCGACACATCTCAAACGCAACCGGTTAAGCTAAGGTCTTTCTTGCTCTGCTTGTGTGTAATTTTTTATCTTTCAGAGGCTCCTCAGTTTCCCCATTGACAGTACAGACAGTCTAATTTCCCTATTTCTTCTAGCTGAATATGCTATTGATGCCAGGTCCTTAATTTTCAAGGTGTTGCCATAGGAAATGGCTCTCAAATCTCACACCTTCTCCCTCTAAGTCTTGAGGGCCTAGCTGATCAAAAAGAGAGAGCACTGTGGTTGTTTCTTATAGGAAGAGGTAATTGTTTCTCTCTAAATATGTTTGTTGAGACTTTAAAGACCCTCAGAGTGGTCCTCTAGGATGCAAATATTCAGGCAGCTTTAAAAATAGCCATTGCTATGCTTTCCACTTATAATTAAACTTTCAGAATTACAAAAGAGAACTCCAGGACTGGTCAAGCTGCTTCAGCTAGGTAGAGCCCCTGAGGGTTAAATCTTGCCAAGAAATCACTGGAGCAGAGCAGTGTGCTGCCCTTGCCCCTTTATCACAGCCAAGCTTTCTATTCTGAAAATGGGAAGATGATGGAGAAGCCAGTTGTGCTTGCTCTACATCTGCCAGAGAAATTCTTATGCCTGAAGAGCTGCCAGATGCCCAGAGGCTTTCTATCCCCTTTGCTCTGACATGCCAACATGAAACCCTGTGAATGTTTTCACAGGTAGAGCAAGCAGACAGAGGACAATACAAATTCTGATTCTGAATATACCCTTCTCAATTTTTATGTGACTTTAGAAGTGTGGAACATGAACTCTGGAGTCTGGAACTTAGAGAGACCATTCTAAACTTTCAGTAGAAAGTATTAGAAGTTTTAGTAGCAGAATTTGGCTCAAGATTGAAACAGATTTAGGAATCAATTTGTGTGGTTATCTACTGCCACGCTGGGTAGTTCAACACTTCATTGCAGCCAATGGAAGCCAACTTAAAAAATCTCTTCTTAATAAAAGAAGAGGCTTGAAAGCAGCTCAGCTGACCATATCCAGCCTCACATCTGATTTGTGCACCAGAAGGTCACAGTCCATCCAGAAGGCCTCTGTTGCATCTGTTGGCTCCCTGCAGAAGTCTCCGATAACATTGGGCATCCTGGTAGATGCCTGTACTAGGGCAACCAAATTGCACAGTAGTTATGATTAGATTTAGCTGAATTACTGTTTAGGTTCCACTGATTACATTAACTAGTGGCTTGATTTATCTGCACAGGCATCTATGGTAATTTGAGATACCCTAAGCTACATCTGTAGGTGTGACACAAGACATATGTGAGATTCAGACCCTTCAAGAAAGGTAGAAAGAGCCTGCATAGGAAACCCTAGGGCATGTGAATTCTCACTGGTCAAATACAGTGGTCCTCAGATCTTTCTAGTGGGAGACACCTATGCAGATACCAACATGTAGGCAGCTGACTGAATCTTTCCTCTTTTTTGACACTTTTTTTAACATAAGCACCAAATTTGAACATGATTTGAGCATCAGCCTCATAACTTTTCTCCACACTGTGGTGTTTATTCTGGAAAGATATGAACCTGCTTAAAATGTTGAGATGATGGAAAATCCTTCTTTCATGGGTAGCATGACATTAGACATTTGTGAGCTATTTTTGAAGAAACAGTGTTTTCAAGATATCTAGGGATAAAATAATTTACCACCTAATGTACACAGAATATAGTTTTCTAAGACTAAATAAGCTATCCTGGCCTCTTTCCATAGTCAATGTAAAGAAGTAGATGCAGAAGAAGAATCATTTCACTGTAAAAGAGATTTATGGAATAGGTCAAATGAATTACTCTCTGGAGGTGCCTATTTTTCTCTCTTGAATGAAAAAGGACTAAAATGTGACTAGCTTATGCTTAGCCTTCTCAAATTCTAGATCCCAAGGTTGCGTAAAATGAACTCACCTTTGCTTTTTCTTCATGAAGAGCAAGATACGATGCGAGGGCAATCTGTGAAGATTGTTTCTTACTGAAGGGGAACTTTTTGTCTAGCTCTCTTTTAATGTTCTTTCAAAGTTACATTCAAGCAGAAATAGGCTCAAAGACCACATTCAGACACTGAAAAAATAAAATTCATTGTTTTTAGCAGAAACAGAAGTAAAATGTAGTGTTTAAGTTCATTTGGTCACATCACCACATCAATTCTAAACTGGATTGGAAACCTGAGGTGGTCTCTGCCCAGCTCCCACAGGTTATATGTTATAGACAAATATTCATATCACAGAAACCGCTGTCACTGCTGTTTGCCATCCAGCTGAGACACTGAAATTGAGCTAGCAAAGAATGAGCTATGGTACTAAGGACAAGTTTGATAAACATTGTGTTACTGGTACAATGTGAATAAACCTCTGTGGTGGCTTTTCTACTGCTAGCCCTACTCTGTGAAACAGAGGGCATCAATCTCCAGTGTTGCCAGCTGAACTATTGCATCATATCATGTAAATCACAAAAATTGCATTTTTACTTGTCCTTCAGCTCTTCAAAAACATAATCAGACCATTAATAAGAAGTTGTGCTTATTTTTATTGTTATTTTTTATTAGTGCCTTATGGCTGGTATTGAAATATGCATTTAAACAAGAGAGCAGAGAAAAACTTGCAAACAAGCTGGGTAGAATAGAAAATACATTTCTGTGTGATCATTATTCCTTTTTAAAATACATTCTGAAATCATCTCTACCAAAACCTGATTTCAACAGGCCACATAATAACCTGCCAGAGGAAATGTCTTTGATTTCTTCAGAAGGATCTGTTTTGAACATTTTGTATAAGGTAGAAAAGGAAAATTCATACAATCAGCAACCATCAATATAATGCAGCAATCTCATGCAGGAAAACTATATTTTAACATCCCTTTAAATAATCCCCATAATATATCAATAATTAATTGCTAACACCTGGCAGGATCCATCTGGCAATATCCTTTCATTACTGGTTGACTGAATACTGATTTTGTTGAGCATTCAGGTGCAAGATCATGTGCTGATCATTTCTACTGAATATGTAAAGCCATGAATGTCTATATATCACATCAAAAAGCAGGTGTTGCTCAGACATACATAAAAAAAGAACTAACCCTGCAACCAGGATCCCAGTTGAAGATTTGTTTTCAATTAAATTAGAAATACATATATATTTACCATAATATTCTGAGTTAATTGTATTCTTTATTATATATCATATATTTATGGGAATATTTTCAATAAAAGACATCTAATTTATATTGAAATATCCATTTTCTACTATACTACTACAGTATTCTATATATTCTACTGTAAATCAAAACCTACTGTTTTTGTAGACCAGATGAAAGATGAACCTTATTTTTCAGTAAATTGCAGTACTTCCAGGTAGTAAGAACTTACTTTGGATAATTAGTTTATGTTAATGATACATTTGCCAATTAAAGGATGATTAATTGCACATATCTCATCCAATATTCTAGGGAACCAGCCTCCAGACTCACTACCTGCTACAGCTCTGGTGGTATTTTTATAGTGATGTTTTATTTTATTCCAGTATCGTGATTCTTAAAAAATACTGTGATTGTATAAATTATACAATTATTAATTTTAATTGGACGTGAATGGTAGTTTGGTATTTTGACATTTTAACTACAATATAAGTTTCTATTTTGTTGAGTTATAAAACATTCATGTTAAAAAAGAGATGTATTCACTCTTTCTGAGTATGGGCCCCCACTGAGCTGAACAGGATAATGACTTGGAATAGTCAAGGCCTGACAAGGAATAGGCACAGCCTTTAGTTTCCTGAAGTCTTTAGCCTATGACTATCCTTTGGTCTTCTTCCAGCAGCCTTACCTTACTTTCTTTTTGTAAGGAGTAAACCATTTACCTTTACATTTTACAGAATATCCAGCTACCCCTGCAGTATTTACGATCAGCCAAAAAAACCTTCCTACTCTTTCTGAACTGCAGAATTAATAACTAAGTGTCCTGGTTTCAGCTGGGATAGTGCTGTGTTTCGGATTTAGTACTAGAAGAATGTTGATAACACGGTGATGGCTTAGTTGTTGCTAAGCAGTGCTTACACCAATCAAGGACTTTTCAGTTTCGCATGCTCTGCCAGGTGCCCAAGAAGCTGGGAGCGGGCACAGCCAGGACAGCTGACCCCAACTGGCCAAAGGGTTATTCCAGACCATGTGACATCATGCTCAGTATAGAAACTGAGGGGACCTGGCTGGGGGCTGGTGACCATTGCTCAGGAACTGGCTGGGCATCAGTTGGCAGGTGGTGAGCAATTGCATTGTGCATCATTTATTTTGTACATTCTATTACTACTACTATTATTATTGTTGTTGTTGTTGTTGTTTATTATTATTAACCCTTCTTTGTCTGTTCTATAAAATGTCTTTATTTCAACATAAAAATTTTACTTTTGTTTTCCTGATTTTCTCCCTCATCCCATGGGGGGAGGGGGGGTGGTGAGGAACAAGGAAAAGGCTGTGTGGTGTTTAGCTGCCTTCTGGGTTAAACCACCACACTAGGAACAATTCTGTACTAATGGAAGAAGGCCTGGATAGCATAATTTTTCTTCTCTCTGCATAGTTTCTCTACAGTTTCATACTTTTGATAATCAGGCAATGGCCAAATAACAGCAGAATGGTATTATGAAACAATAATACGCCACAGCTATCAGCCACAAAAATTATTCCTGAAACTCACTGAAAATTAGCACAAATATATCACATCCTTCACTTTCTGTTTTTCCATCTAATTGGCTATCACAATGAAGAGCTAAAAATCTACATTCTTTAGCAAAACAAATTTGGTTGAAAACCAATCAGTTTTCCAAACTTGCATGGTGATTCACAAATGTTTGATTATCAAATTGGTTTAGCAAGAGCAGAAGGGAAAAACTCTTTGTGAGCTCTGCAGATATATGGTTTTCCCATTTCCCTTTACTCACTCATTTTGTCTTTTATTCTTAGATGAACCAGACTCATTCCATGAGTTCTTGTCTGTTCTTCCTATGATGCCAGGGATGTCACCAAAAAGTAGGAAACCACAGGACCAGGAATTCTACTGTTCTGGAATGACTGAAGAATATTAACTTTTGATATTTTTTGGGACCCTAAAACACCCAAACTTGTCTTTTTTCTCCACACATAAACATAAAACTCAAAACATTGACACTGCAAAGATAATTTTCTCTTTTTCACCCAGTTCTGGTTTGATTTTGCTGATGATAACAACCAGAAGGCTGTTTAAGAAATAACTACCATGAGAAAATACTTCAATGTCTCTAAGATTTCCCTGTCAATAAAAACTTGTCTGAAGTACTAGTATCTTGCCGGCATGCAAATTTAGATATTTAAGCTTTTGTGTCTTTATATTGAAGTCCTTAATAAAAGTGGTGTAATTATATATATTAATGAATATATATAAGGAGTTAATGTAAAGAAATTTTAGCCATTTTATTTATTTCTCTGCAGATTAGTTTAACTAATGTTTTTGATTACTTAATTCTTCAATAATATAATTTCAAGTTGCAGAACTGAATATGGGCTATGGATATCAAGTTATAAACTAAGCAAAATTACATTCTGCCTTGTATCGCTATCTAGTTTATAAAGTATTGTGTCAAAACCCAGTTTATAAAGTATTCAATATTGCCAAAATTCTTGTTAGTAAGGATAGCTGTGTAATACATGTCATACAATCACACCATCTGACAGATAAGCTGAAGTACATACCTTTTACTTAACTGAATTTGGTAAAAATATTTATATTCAGCGTCATATTATCATAGCCAAGTAATATTCAAAAGTAGCAGTCTGAATAGCTGTAGACTTCTAATACCTTGTGCACTTTTTAATATTAGAAAAATAATATTTCTGCTTTCAATTATAGCTACAAAAATAGGTACCCAGAGATTACAGTAACATGGAAAGCAATATTTGTTATAATATTTACAAAATCATTTTCACAGGTCACAGATGAATAGGTAAATTTCAGAACACTGCACAAGTACAAATATGACTATTTAAAAACAACTCCTTTAATTATTATTATAGGTTACTTAGTCTGGCATCAGACCAAAGGAAAATATTGAAAATGTGGATTTAGGATTTAATCAATAAAGAATTGTATTATAAGAATGTCGTTAATGTCAATCGACATGGTTTTAGTGAAAGCAGGTCTTAGGAAAAACCTGGATACCATATTTTGCAGTCATAGTAATGGTTATGAAGGCAGTCACACAGAGGTAAAGGGGTATAAAACTTCATATGCCATGACATTACAGTAGTAAATTAACACTTGACAATTAGAACAGAACAAACATTAAATGGATTAAAGCAGATTCTCTGACAACTCCCACCAAATGGTATGCTTCTACTTGAGGTTTCTTGGGAGTCAGTGTAAGGGAAAATGTTATTGAATGTTTTTGTGAATGAGCTGGAAGTAAATATAAAATTCCCGCCATTCAAAACAAAATGTATTTTTAAATAGTTTTGATTAAATAAGACTTAATAAAGTGACAAATAGTGATGAATCTATGTGGCCATATTGAACCATCCCAGATTTTTTCAACAACTGGGAGCCTTCAAACAAAATGTGTTTTCAAACAGTCAAAGCTATACATCTAAGGCCAGTGACTGCAGACTGCTGTGGGTTATGGGTTATGTTCCACAAACACAATGACTCAAATAGGATATGACAGTCATAGTGGACACAAAACACAACTAATGCATCTAGGGTGACATAATGGCAAAAAGAAGGATGCGGACAGGAAGGATGCAGACAGTTCAGTGATCTAGCAACATCTACAGCGTTGGTGATCCAAGTAATAGAGCATTAATGTTCTGGTGACCGTGATTTTTTTAAAAGTTCTTGAGAAATCAAAGAAAGTGTAAAAAGTAATCTGAAACATGATTTCAGAGCTAGAGAGAATGTCTTAAAAGGAGGGAGTTGCAGAACTTTCATACTTGCAGCAAAGGAAATTCCAAAACAGGTATAAAAAAATTATTTTCACTGTAAGAGTGAGCAAACATTGAAAAAGGCCACCAGGAGAGGTTGTGGAATATCTGCCCTTCAAGATATTAAAAACTTGGCTGGACAAGTTCTGACCAATCTGATCAGCACTGTTGAAGATACCCCTTTTTTGAGCAGGTGGTTGGGCTAAATGAGCTGCAGAGGTTCCTTTCAAACTAAATTTTTACATCATTCAGGGATTATATAAACTCATTCTTTATATGTCGTGAATAAAAGAGTGAGAAATGATCTGATTATTATTTAAAGATCTTATAGGCAGAAAATCCTGTATACAAAGTGTATCTTTAATCTGACAAAAAAAAAAGGGGTAGAATTAAAATGAAAAATGTCAGACTTTTTAAATTGTAAAGGTGATCAGTAGTTACAAAGAAAATAATGGAAAATGTTGGATCCAAAGTATCTTAATGTTTTCACAGCAGAAATGGATTTTCTTGAATTCACAGCATACCCATGCATCAATCGAACACCAGTTATTAAGTTTCAAAGCGAAATACCTGAATGCCATTCTTTAAAATGCTATTATTCTAAATCTGCAGTACAGGTTAGGTGACATAAGGGTCTCTTCTGTCTTCAGAATTTACAGAATTAAAGATTTGTTTGTTAAACAGAGCACATAAGGAGTTAAAAATCAGTACACAAGCAGTACAATAGTTTGGAACCCAACAATTAATGTGTGGAATGTTATTCAGGTATACAGTGATTCTTGGGATTTCAAAGGGTATGCACTGGCATTGGTATGACACCAGAGGAAAAAAAAAAAATCAGAAGATCCTCTCTGCACAGAGGAAACAAAAACTTGGTTTACAAAACAGAAGTGTTTTGTTGGTAGGGCCTGTTTCCCTGTCCCCCTGGTCTCCAAAGGGTGTTTCAAAGCCTGCAACTTTGAGACTTGCTATAAAATTCTGTACTGATGGCCCAAATAGGAACATGTTAGGGACTGTCATAAAGAATACACATATCCAGACATCAGCATTTTCATAGCCTGAATCTTAATAATTTTATCTCTCCAGCACTCCTCTTGCGAATACTGTCTCTTTACCCTTTCAGACACAAAATCACACCATATTTCAATGTGGCTTCTGAACACATTTCTCATGAATCATCATGAAGTTTTTTTCCCTGAGCGTTTTTGCAAACAAAATTTCATTTTGACTTGTATTTGTGGAAAACAAATAGAGGAAAAGATAACGTAAGTGATTCAATATCTGGGAAATGTTTGAAGTTTTACTTGTTTGGCACATCTTGAAATTTTTCTGTAGGAAACAGCATTTTTGTTTGTAAATGGATAATATTTACACATCTTCTGAAGAAGCATAACATTTTTATCATGCTACAGTAGCAAAACATACACTTTCTGAGAGTATATTTTTTGCATGTATTTAGAGTTATCTCTATGAAATGCTATTATAAATAATGAAGTTAATATTTTTACCCTTCTTAGGGACTCGCACCAATTAATTTGACTAGTAACCTCATCCAAAAAAGGGAATTAAACTTGTGTCAATGTTTTCTAAAGTGTGATTATTAACCTCTGTACTAATTCAGCTGGCAAACCCATAGAGTATATGCTGTACTTCAAATATTAATTTTCTTTGAACTTTTTTCAACCAAGTGTTGCCTTTGGGGCTGTGTTTAAAGTTATAAGGGTTGGGTTCAGCTGTCTTAATTAAAAGTATTCAATTAACCCAAACAAAGCTGACTCTTAAGCCTAACAACATTTCCAAAACTGGTAAATGATTACTAAGTAAATAACTATTGATTTAAGAATAATTGATTTTTTCCCCCTTGAAATCTTAAGTCAAATAAAATTTATTTATTTTCTTATTAAATAATAAGGTAATTAAAGAACTATTTAACCACTGGAGTGACACTTGGTAATTAAACAGAACAAGGCAGTAACATCATTGATGTGGAAGGCATGAGTATCCTATGAAATCTTTCTGAAAATTCTATCTTTTTAGGATGATATATTACACTGTAGCTTTGTTCGTGAGGTCTTAAATCTCTTAAAGCTTTTGTACTACTACAAGGTCAGGCAGTTTATTTATCACTGGATATTGCCTCACAAGACTACATTTCCTAGACCACTGTGCCCTGCACTAAGTACCATGCCCTTCAGCCACAGCCAGTCCAGCTGTGTGCCCTTGAACACACACAGCTTGTCCAGGTCCCAGGGTGCACTGGAACACCCTTTCCCACCTTGGAGGCCCAGTTGCAAGGATCTCTGGCTCTCCTCTTCTACTTCTCGGTCTCTTTTCACCAGCTGCCAAATCCCATGTGGGTGTCAGTCTTTTGTGTAATGCATGCATGTCCATAGTCACATAAAATGCTTGAGGAATTTGACCTGCTTCAGTAGAAAAGTTAAACGTGGTGAGGAGCAAACTTCTTGGGGATGGTTCATGTGAGGGAAGAACAGGTTCAGTAGACCATAGGAATGAGACATGTCGATAGGAGACAATGAGTCTTCTTCCTGAAATTCTTCCTCAACTCCTTGTTAGAGCTAGAAAGCTTTGTTTGGGGAATGCTTGCATGGAGAGGTGCTCATCTCCTCTGAATCGCAGAAACCTAGTAGGTAGATGACAGGGAAGGGAGAAAAGAGCAGAAGCAGACTTTTCCTCCTTTCTAAAGTCATGTTTTCCTGGTCATAGTTTCACAGGGTCCCATTTTTCTGACAAGCTTTAAACTGTCCAACAGTCCACACTGAGTGTGGCTGGTGACACATGGCTGCACTGGAGTGAGAAATTAGCTGATGATTTGGGGAACTGTTGTGGGCTAATCCTTATGTGGAGAGGACCAAAACATGAACTGATTAAGGGGATTAACTGAATGAGATTAATTATAACAAAGAGCCATGAATCTAAGAATATACTGGGATGTGTATTGGTGTCTGAAGCTTGGAGTACATGGTATGGTAGCAAAATGAACTCTGAAAAATAGGAAGGAAAAGAAAATAGTTGAAAAATCATGTTTAATTCCTCCCTCAGCAAAAGGATGGGTTTCACATGTGAAATATGGATTTCAAATTCAACTGTCCCCAAGGGTATTCCTGAGTTAAATTTGTACTAATTTTTCCCTCTTAATGGGTCAGATTGAGAGATTTAATCCTACTCAAAGTTCAGATCTCAATGCTGCATTAATATAAGTCCTCACTGCCACAGCTAAAACACTACTTTAAAGAAGTGAAGTATACATTTGATTTTCTCCAAGGCCTTTCTTAAAAGAACTACTCTAGCTTTTCAGAAATGAGGCAAAACTCCCAAAGCTTAATTGGTGTCTATAGGGAAGCTGGCATTTAGGATGCAAAAAGACACCAACTACAGAAATGGCAAAAAAGAGTATGACAGTACTGGGCTATTAGCTAAATAACTCACACCAGTGTGAGCCAATAAGGACCCTAATTGCCTTGATATAAATCCTTTCCCAAGGTAGTAAAAGTTGTTATGAGACCTTTCTTCTTAATATTTTTTAAATTTACTTTCCACTTGTAAATTTTTCACAGACAGCTCTCTGCAAAATAAATCCCATTTACTGTAAGAGATTTTCTTCAAAATACTTCTCCTTCAAAGTACTGATTTATTGACTCTGTTTTGACTGATACACATTTTCTTGCACTCTGCACAGTGCCTGTTATGGGGGCTATCTTTTCAATAGGCACCATGCTCTGAAGGGGTTCAAAAGGGACCTTATTAGTTCTGCTGTACCAAAAAGCCTTTAAGATATTTCTGGACAAGTAGTCTTATATCAACAGAATTATGCCTTTAAAATAATGGTTTATTAAAAGTTCTACCTAATTTTGGGTAAGATCTTATAAAACTTTGTGCAGATGTAAAAATTTGTTAGAATAAAGTATTTAGTAAGCCTCATTCTGTTCTGTGCTTTGAAAAATCATGCCCTTCCATATACTGGGAATTTATCTTCCTGAACTCTGTATGCTGCTGAAAAGAACAGAATATATTTAGCTGTCTTTTTTCTTGGAGAAAAAAAGGAACATCTTCAGTAGAAGGAGGTCAAAAAGAGGTTAGAAGTTACAGCTTTGGGAGGTACTTTATGCTAATTCAGACATTAGCCTGGAATTTAGTTCTTTCATATCACAAAAGTGCTCTTTAATTTCTCAGTAATATAGAGCTATCCAGAGAGGGAACAATCTGCTTTTCTCTGTTAAATCTGTTGTCTTAGAGGAAACAGAGGGCTGGTGTTAAAGTCTTGGAATTATTGCACAAATGCATGGAGTAAAGTACAGAGTAAACAGACCACCTCGTACTGTATGTATTTTTAACTCTTCCAGGAGAAATTGCTGTACGCTTTGAAATCTCTGTCTTTGCACATTTCCAGCTCTCTGCCAGGTGCTGATAGCGAGACTCAAAGATTTCTGGTAACGGAAATTGAACACTGTAAGCATCGTGCTGGAGTCTGAAATCAGGTTTAAAATAAAAATCAAGTAGCAGATGTGGATTTAGTCAGATTTCATCGTGCTTCATTAAGTTTCTTCTCTTCAATAATTTTTCATAGACCACTCCTCAGTAGAATATAAACCTTAAATCCATGAGGCACTGGGGTACAATTAGCACTCTTAGGAGGAGGAAGTAGAGTAGAGAAGATAATACCGCTGGGCCTGGAGGATTGTATTGATCCACTTAATGCCTTGCCTACTCCATAAATCTTTCAGTGGTGTCATCGAGCTTGCAATTATAGAACATGATTACTTATGCCGGAGTTTCATTTCCCCTATTACATTACAGTCGTAAGCATTCATACTAAAAATCTGTGCTATTTGCAACTCATACTCCACTACCCCGAAGAACATATGAATCTACTTTTTGTTCTGTTTAGGTAGAAAGGCTGATACTGAAGTATGAAATGTTTTCTAAGCTGTGTCTTTCTGCTGCACAACTTAAACACGTTAGAGCTTCATGACCTGAGGTATTTCTGAAACACAAAAGTAACTTAATGCTTTTGGTATAGCCTATAGACAATAAAATTCGAAACAGAGAACTTGGTCTTGCAGGAGTTTCAAGTTTGCTGAAAACACTTAATGTATTACAGGGCCTTATTGATCGTTATTATAACTGTACAAATGTGTTGGCACTTTAAAGCAAAATGCCACCCATTTCTCTGGTATGTGGAACAAAAGCAGGCAGAACTCAAGTGCTAATGAATTCTTACACCATGTTAATTAATATAGGATATCTTAAGTAAATTGGGATGGGAAGGTAGCAGGTGGGTCTAGGTACAGAAGCCTCAGCTAAAGGAAGCTGGGTGCATGCCGAAGATAAGGCTCCTTTTCAGAGAAGCAAGTACTTTTCAGAGAGTTAAAACTAACTTACATCAAGGACCATTAAATAGGTGAAACCAGTCTTTGATGATCCCAAAAAAAAAATTCTTCCTCACATTCCCAGTCTTTGCTGAGCCATATTCAAGCTATAACATTCAGGTCCTCAGCCCCAGATTTATTGAGGAGAATACATTACTAATGCATCACCACTGCTATCCCCGGAGGAAAATTTGGCAAAAACTAATGCTGTGTAAATTATTTTTTGTACTTATTTCCTTCATATTGAAATGTTGCATCACCCTGAAACAGTGAAATGGACTAGATGACCATGTAAGGCATCTTTCCTTATATTTCTGTTTATTAGAACTATTTAGGTAAGCATATTTAGGTTTCCCATTGATGTTTTTTGTCATAATTTAATGAATAGTTTACCAAAAAAGCAAATTCAATAATATATCAGTCAATTAGCTGTCCAGTTGTCAATCAATATCAATCAAGGAGTGACATCTATCATGAGTGTTAATTTCATTTTAAAATCAAAAATATTGCTGCTTGTAACTGTAATAGTTCATAGTGCTCATTAAACAAAAACTCTAAATCACTACTTTAGCACTGTCATTCTCAATAGTTCTAAGTAACAATCAGTACAAAATTCTCCAGTTATTACCATTAACTAAGACAAGAACAGGAATGGCAGTACAAATGCAGATTAAATATTTCTGGTTTTCTGTCTCAGGCAACAGCAAGTGGTGGATGTCTAAGAAGAGAAGAACAGGCTAAGCTAGTGATACTCCCTACCATATCATCCCTGTACTATCATTTAGTTTTTATCTTGCTGATACATTTTCATGTCTATAGGTGCATTCCTTTTATAAAATGTATTCCCTTAAACCTTAACTAACAGGGGAAAATTTGTTCCTAATGAAGACCTTAAGCCATGCAGTATTTTCACATAGGAGTTCTGAGTCTATGCAGTCTCCCAAGGTGTCTTTCTTACGTTAGTGCTCTTTAGGAAGGAAAACAGGCTAGAACAGAAATCAGTAATATCCTGCACAGGTATCCTTAGTACAGATGTGCTTCTGATCCCCAATACAAACTGTATATTTTTAGCTTAAAATATACCACATGTTCAGAAATGACACACCCCATCCTTAATATCCAAGAGTAATACCTTATCATAACTGCTCGAGTGAACAGCTCACCATCAATTTATTTTTACATTACTGATGAAAACTGAAAGGATCAGAAGTCACAGGGTTATTAGGCCTTTTGCTGTAAAGCTAGGAATTGAAAAGAAGCTCCTGGATTTAGTAGGTTCATCTAATTAATGATGCAATGCATCACGATTGATATTGGCCAAATATCTGCTCTAGTTTTCTACTGTCTCTACAAATACAGACTTTTCTGGAATGAGAAGTATGACATGAAGCAGATTTTATTACTTGATTGAACTATTTTAATACCATCACAAAGAAAGAAAAAAAAAGATCAGTTCTTGTTGAAGCACAGATACATTTTAAAAGTGTATTAACAATTATGACTCTATCAAGAATTATGCCCTGGTTTTACGTGTAAGAGAGTTTAATAGAGGAGGCAAGTTCCATTAATTGTGTTTTGGAGTTTATGTCATAAAGTGATCATAGGCACATTTGATTTGCCAAAATAAAGCTAGTCTAGGGATGAACAACTTTCCCCTGGAGATCTCCTGTACCATGTTAATGCATTGGAGTTTTTGACCTAGTTGTACAAAATTAACCTTTTGCGTAAATTTCCGACTGTAGTTCCTGCTACTATTCCAGTTAATGTCCAAATACAGTTACTGATTTGAAAGAATTTAGGTAGCTTCTTTTCAACTACATCTTTTTTTTTTTTTCCCTGTCACTCTCATTTATTCATATACTTTGTATGGAAGTAACATTTCCTTGAGTTTTTTCAAAGTCATGATATGACACCCTAGAACCATGTTTATCAAAGGTTTCCCATTTTGCAGCTTAGGCTGGTGTAATAAAAACTTATTTGTATGGGGACACTCAGGAAAATTAACACAAATAGCTACAGGTATGAAATTATTATGAATAATTTAAAGCATGCGAAACAGTGTGAATTATCTCAGTCAGAGTGTTAACTTCAAGCTCTTGTTTGGTGACAAACTGACTTCAATGGCAAATCCAGTTTAGTCTGTGTCCCAGTGTCATTCCTCTGGCTGCTTGCTCCTGCCTCTACACAATGCTGCCCCCTTGATTGTACCAATGCTGGGGTTTGTGAGTTCACACTATAAGATAGATTTCTGAAGTCAACAGGTTAAAACCAATCTTTTTCCTGTCTGAGAATGTTTTGATGTAGATTTGTCCTGGTTTAACCCCAGATGGCAACCAAGAACCACCCAGCTGCTTGCTCACCCTCACACCCCTGGTGGAATGGGGGAGAGAAACAGAAGAACAAGAGTAAGAAGACCTGTGGGATGAGATAAGAACAGTTTAATAATTTAACAACAACAACAGTAATAATAATAATAATAATAATAATAATAATAATAATAATGAAAAGGGAAATAACAAACAGAGAGAGAGGAAAAAAAAACCAGGAAAATACAAGTGATGAGACTGCTCAGCACCTGCTGACCAATGCCCAGCCTATCCCCAAGCAGCAATCACTGCTCCTCACCATTTACCCTCAGTTTACATACTGAGCCTGATGCCATATGGTATGGAGTACCCCTTTGGCCAGTTTGAGTCAGCTAGCCTGGCTGTGCTCCCTCTCAGCTTCTTGTGCACCTGGCAGAGCATGGGAAGCTGAAAAGTCCTTGACTTCATATAAGCATTACTTAGCAACAACTAAAACATCAGTGTGTTATCATATTATTCTCATTGCTAAATCCAAAGCACAGCACTATGCCAGCTACTAGAAGGAAAAATAACTCTGTCCCAGACAAAACCAGGACAAGATCGTATCAATTACCTTGGGCAAAGGGGGTACCACAAGTCACAGAGCTGGCATGACTGAGAAGCGCCAAGTCATGTGGAGTCACCAGTTTCACTAACTCCTGTTTTGTGAAGATAGCCAAATCTGATACAGAGAGACAAGGCTTCACACATAGTGTTATGTTATCCCACAGTACAGTATTCTACTCACTAGTAGAGCCCAAACTCTTTTGAACTACAGACCCAAGTCTGTCTTTGGCTGTGTTTTGAGTGCACAGAGGGGCTTTTCAGGAAGGGGCAACTGGCTCAGACCTGAGCTCTGCCTCTCCAGACAGAGGTATCTGTCTTCTGGTTATGAAAATTCAATCTTGCATTCAAGCGCCCTCTCCCTGTCAGTACAGTCAGGGCAGAGAGGGTAAGGGACAGGAAGAGGCTGTCCTCCCAAAAATTTGTTCCTGAGAGAGGTGGGTGCTGAATGCTTCTGGAGAGACATGATGTAAAGTCACAGCTCCTTTGTTTGATTTCTGCTGTCTTCCAGGAAAATGGATTTATACCTTCATAGAAAATAAGCACCAAGGAGGAAACCCATACTTCTATCACCTGTTTCTCTTCCTCATGGGTAAAGCCCAGACAAAAACTGAATCTGGCGAAGTTGCCAGATGCAAAAAAGGCCAACAATATTTTTTTTCAGTAGGAAACCACAATGTACTGCATTAGTTTTGTCTGCTGAACTTATCTTGTTGTTTTTCATATGTTACACATTGCAGAATGCATCTTTTGGTATAAAGACAAAAGCACAGCCAAGCTGCAGATGTTATTGTTAAAATGCAGCACACATTACAGTGTTCCTGCTAGCTTTATGATAGCCTAAAAAGTTAATTTAACATTTAATTACTGGGAGGATCATAGAAAGAAAATAGTAATTCTTGAAAATATATGAAGTCTAGTGCCTAAATGTGTATTGAAAAGATGAGAAAAGGTTAATGGTAAGAGAAAATGAACAGATACATGATAATATTAGTATTAGGTTTTACAGAGCAGAAACATTGTCTTATAGCAGGCAGAGGAAACACTCAAGGGAAAAAAAATATTGTTTTAATATGAGAACAAGAAGAGAGAAGAGAAACTTAAAGGCAAGTCAAGCTTGTAAGCTAACCGAATTTAGCAGGAAGTAAGGAAGCAATAACATCTATTTCAGTTGCCTGCAACAGAAGCTGTTATAAAATGGAAAATGATACTTTCAGAAGCCATTGTTTCAGATATCAGATACAGCTGAAATAAATTGATGTCTGAGATTATAGCATGAGAACTTCAGGTATTAACTTAAAAACTTCTGTTGCATTCTGTTTCTGTGGCATTTCAAACACCATTTAGAAAACAGCCAGGCACGGGAGCTAAGTTGATTAAAGTATGTGTGTGCAAGGTCTAGGGGTCATTAAGGACATAACGTTTCTGATGCTGCTTGCAGAATAATTGTGGATATGATAGTTTACTCAACCTGATGTTAATACTAAGGCAAATAGTTTTAAATAGCCTTAATAGGCTCTCTCAAACCCCTAGCCAACCAAATTAAGTTTAATATCTAATACAATGAAAACTCAAATAAACTTTGCTTCAGGTAAATATTATAACCACTATTTATTTTAATCTAAGTTTATATACATGGGTATATGTTCATTTCATTCTGTTTTTAAAATCCTACCAAATTCAAAGTTCACCTGACATTTATTATCACTGAAGAAATACCCATGCGTTGTGACATGTTTCTATTTCAGCATAGAGGCACTATTATACATACATGCAGTTGTGAATATAAAACCATCTAGCGAGTCTTAAAAACATGTTTTGAATGGAAGGCTCTTTGTACTTTACAAGTGGTTGGCTGCCTTCCTTTTAAAACTGTTAAAACTCTGAAGACACTGTTGTGATTTTAAAAACTTTACAGTGCTTTGCTCATACGTTGACCCATTTGAAAACATCTTGACAAAGGACTTGGGAGACAAAATGAATGCTGCAGGTCTGTGAGTGGGACTGGCTGCATTAAATTTCCTGTGTTGTGTGGATTGTTTCCACTTGATACAATATTTCCCTCTTAAATATCAGTTCATAATTGATATCTCAGATGTCTCAGATGTCTACCCTCTTACCCTTGACTGAACCTGTAAGCAGATGGTTCACATAGCTCAGAAAATGCTGGGTTATTGAAAAAAATGGCCAGACTGCTGAGTTCCTTGGCACAATGCCATGTGGCATCAATAACTGCTTAGAAAGGGAGCTGATTTGGTGGTTTTCCATAGCTTTCAAAGATGAATATGCAACCTGACTTACTCTATTATTTTGGCAGAATTGTGTGCACTTCAAGATCAGCCTCTACTGAATGTACATATTGCTTCCCTTTTTTCAGTGTTGAAGTGTAGACAGATCTTGAACAGAATAGATCAGGACAGAACAGACCTTGGACAGCCAGATCTGGAGTAGAGAGTTTTTGGTTTTTTGGGCTTGACAGTACTATTGAGAAGAGCATAAACCTGCTGAGTACCCAGACATGGAATAGCTTGCACTGGCACGGTGGTGTCCGCAGTCCGGTCACTATCGCAGGCCTCAGAGAGGTAACTTCCTTTATGTTTTGGCTCTGAACTTTTCTGTGGCCTCAGAATAAGTTTCTTCATTCCTTTCACAGTTTCTCTGCCTGTAATAATGAGGGACATTAGGATCGTGAGCTTCATGCTTTGGTGACCTACAGCTCTGGGGCAGTAAGCTGCGCAAACCCACAGATCTTGCTGCCAGATTTATCACCCCCAGCTTCTTGTCTTGGATCCAAGTCTGGCTCCCTGCTCTGCCACAAGAAGCCTGAAGCTGTGGTGCAGGACTCTCTGCCCTGGCAGTAGAAATCTGAGCTGGCTCTCCCCTACTGGGTGCAGTTCACAGGGGAACTGGTCTAGAGCTGCAGGCGCTCAGCAATTAAAGCACACAGCAATTACCGATTAAAATTTTCACTTTTCTCGGTCTTATGAGAGGAGATAACTGCTGTGATATAAGGAAGCTATGAGTTTGATTTTATAGCTGCAAAAATATGTGGGCTTATTTAATTTGAGAAGTATTCTATTTCAGTGTTGTCAAGCATGGGATTTGGGTTTTAAATATCCATCTTGAAATAAGCTTGAAAAACACTGATTTCAATCCAGTTTTTATAGAAACCAAATTGAAAAATTACTCCAACTTGCATATTTGGGCCACTCCTATGTAACTAGTTGTTTACTTCTCCTTACAATGTGAAATTTTCAAGGTGAAGATAAAAAAATCTAGACAGATTCAAAGTTTATCCTTCTCCTTTTTCTTAAACTAAGCTTCCATGAGCTACAAGTAGGCTGAGATGTTTTCTTTTCAGTAGAATTAGACAGACACAGGTATTGCAATCACTCTCTAAGGCTAATTGCAGACTATTCACTTCTTCAATCTTTATAAGAGCTCTTGGCCTTTAAATGACATCCTTTTTTCTTGGTAGTGGTGGAAAAGGAGATTTAGCTTTGGTGTTATTCAGTACCATAACTGTTTTCTGTACTTGGCAGTCAGCAAGTGACACTCATCTGTCATTTAGAAGAAATGCTCTATTGATAAATGGTACCAATGTAACACTGGAGAGAGCTCTAGCTGCTGAAGTGGTAGTATACACTTCTACCTCAGATTAGGCTGATGAACAGGAGAATCTGTACAGCCTATACTTTTGTAATTTTAAGTGATAGGTATGTCCAGCTTTTCCTTTGGCATTTTTCTATTTTTCACAGTTTGATGCTGAAACTGACTTCCAGCATATGGCTGTGGGTCACGTAGATGAGTCTTGAGAAATATTTAGAAAGTCTCAACACAAAACAAAAATAAAATGATTGGGTTTGGAAGGTGATTCCTTTTTGGTTAGCTTTTAATATTTACTCCTGCAGGATTGTCAATATTCTTAGCACAAATAAGCATAAAAAAACCCCCCACTAATCTGTTTATCCAAAATCATTTATCCTTAAACAGAAATGATGGGTGTATTCAATTCAGTGTATTTTAAAAGAAGTAATTTGTATTTATTCTCCTAATTACTTTGAGTGTTCTGACAATCTAACATCTAGAAATGTAATTCTGAAACATTTATAGAATCATAGAATCACAGAATTATTTGGGTTAGAAAGGACCTTAAAGATCACCTGGTTCCAACCCATTTGCATTTAATAACAAAGGAGCAGCTAGGTTCCCATCTCAAATATATGGACTTTATTAGTGTTGATTACCAAGTCTGTGTTCATGGATTTATGCAAGTATTGCTCAGGTAACTAGAATTTCTATTGACTTGCATGGCCAGTAAGTAATTTGGTGGGGAAATGCCCTGAAATGTATCAGCCTTTGCATTAAATAGACTCTTTCAGCCTACAACACTGAAAATTTCTTACTCTGCTCATATTTATAGGTTAATTATAGGCACAAGTGAGAAAAAGTGAAATGTATGAAGAAGGTCCCATCAGTACACGTCATGTTTCTATAAAAATTTCTGTAAAGTCTGAACTAGCCAGCCTAGACCTAGATAGGCCACCTGAACACTCCAGATTGTCCCCACATAGAATTTAACATATTATGCAGAAAATGAAGTCATTTCAAACAAGTAGGAAACATCACAAGTTTATTGCTTGAACCTCTAAACGGATCTTCTGAGTGGGTTTTGTTGTACTGTGGGTAGATATATATCATAAACCAAGAAATTACTACAGATATTACTTCATGCTCCCTTTGCTTCTGGCTGATTACTGTAAATCAGATTTCATGCTAACCTACGCAAGTGGTTAGCTCACTGTCAGAATCTTGGTGACAAGCAGAGATTATGAACTGTGCGATGTATCATTTTTTTTGTTATTTTTACTAGTTTTAAAGTACTCATTTTTCTTAGTCTTGAATATAGTGTGATTTGTCAAAGCACTGTACAGCTTTTCATATAACAAAATCGAATCCATGTCTGTGTGCTACAGCAGATGGGAGAACTTTCTTAAAACAACAAAAAACCCCAACTCTTCTGTTCTTACTAACTTTTTATTCTGTAGATACCATGGATTTATCCAGACAGGTTGTGATGCTCTAGTGCAGTAATCATGAAAACCATGGCAATATGTATGATATTTTGAGCAGGAAGAATGTGGGGTGATTAGGATTATATTGGGTTTTTTTTAATTCTTCATATTAAAGATACGAACTGAAATTGTGAATTATTTTTATGAGCTACAAGTGATGAGGAAAACCTTAGTCAGAAAAAATCTTTGCTAAAGTCTATTTCTTCTACGTACAATAAATTCATAGACTACCTACTTGCCAAAAGGACTTTCCAATGTGTTCCAGGAAAAGAAATTGAGAAAAATATGCTAATGTTGTTGCCTACATATTCCATATCTCCCACAGCTTCCAAATAGCAGTATCTTAAAATGCAGAATAATAAAATAAATGTGATGCTGCAGAACAAACTCAGAAAAGCACTTGAGTGAATATTTAAAATAAAATGTACTTCCAGTAATTTTTTTCATGCCAGAGGTGATTTCTTTTATTTGGTTTAGTGATATCTGGTTTTTTAGTGCCTCATTTTTCATTAAAGAATACCAGAAAGCTGTAGAAACATTATCTGAATTCTCATACAGAATAATCTTGTGAAGAATGTTATGTTAGTATCATTTAAGGTGAAGGACTTGCCTGAGTTCACACTGTGTTTTAGAAGCAAAGGAAGGAACATTTCCTGGGAACTGTCATTCCTAGTCAACATTTTTGATATATAATAACTGAATACATGTCAAAATGTAATATGGCACTTTTTTTGTGTGCTTTATATGTATATGGATGATCTCCTGTATAAGTTAGCATTCACTTGGAAGCTTTAACGATTACCTACAAAGTCTTCAGCATAAATAGATGATTCATCCTCACCTGTTTTCCTGAACCAGACCTCTGTAAGTTTCTCTTCATTCTCCTTTGAAGTGAGACATTTTCTGTAGTCCTATCTCTTAATGAATCCTGCTTCTGCAAGTTCTTTCATTCTCTGTGTCTGTGTGTTTTTCTTTAATTTCTCCTTTTTGTGTACAGATTACTTAATGATAAATCAAACCAGACTTCCTAAAAGCCAGCATTAAGAGTTCTTGCAATTTTTACTGTGTGCATCTGTATCATAGTATCATGGAATAATATATTAAGGCCCCCCCTCAGTAAATCTCAGTCAAATGTATTATTACAAAACTGACTAAAGTATTTGGAGTGTGGGAAGCACATCCTTAAACCCAGTGGATTCAGGAACTGGCAAGAATGAAATATTTAAAATGTGAAAAAGGTTGTAAAGCTTTGGTTATTATTATTACTTTACCAATTACTTATTGATCCTGTCCCCTCTTGGATTTGTTGTATACTAATTGCTGATGACAAAAGGGAAATACTTGCTTGGGAAACGGATTTACTGAAAGGACTCTGGAAGTTTTAGATTTTTCTTTTTCTTTCTCCTATTAATCTCTCTCTGTTTGGTGTGGCAGTATGAAGTGTATGAAGCTGTTACAATTAAGTGTCTACTCAGCCCCCCAGCTCTGTTAGAACTAGTCTAGATGGGTATTCGTCCTGAAGTTAATCAAATAGTAAAATCTGTTAGTTAAGATTTCATGTAAATATGTCCATATTTCTAATCTAGTTCAATAGCAGAAATACTTCCCCAGCTACAACACTTACTGATTCAACTGATGGTGTAAGAAGATGCTTGTGTCTCGTCAACTCCACCACCAGCCCGCATCCCCTCTTCTCTTACACTCGTATTCCAAACTCTCTGGGACAGAAGACATATTTTTTCCCTGGTTTTCTACCACGCTTAGCACAGTGACACACTAGTTCACTTTTGGCATTCTTAAACTGAAAAAATAAATTCTTTTGTAAACTTGCCATGGTCTTGAGGACAGAAAGCCAAGAAATGTTGTTTTGTGTGTTCTTATTCCATGGTCAGCTTTCTGTAAGCCAAGCACTGGAGGTTAGCTTGACAAAATGGAAAGCAATTTAAACTTTTTGCTCTATAGCAAATACTTTGTGTTTTGAAGTTAAAGTGCTCGGTGCAGCAGGAATTATCTCTTACTATGGTATTCAACAACAAAAGTGTTAAAAGGGAGTATAGCTCAGACATGCATGACTAAACAGTGGATTCTACAATGCTCTAATAGCCACTTACAGTCCCTTTACCTACAGTGAAGAGAATGGGACTTACAGCCCATACTCTGTGTGTAGAAAGATGATTGCTTTTTTACAATGACCATGTAATTCAAAATGCAGAAAACCATTGTTGCCACTTTTTTTAGCTGCTAGGGACTGACATGATAATTAGGAGGTTAGAGTCAGTCAGAAAGGAACTGAACCCTGGTATCATACCTTCTAGGAAATTACATGAACTTCTAATTTAATAAGGACAAGGTAGAGATCAATGTGGCCACTAAGAGAATGAAAACCTTTCTGAATGAAAATGGCAATGAATGCTGTGCTTTGTGCCTCAAGCAACTTGGGTCTGTTGCTATCTGTTACACATGCTTCTGAGCATAGATTGACCTAGCAGACTGACATCTTGGGGAGAGGCTTCCCAAGTATGAGAACAGGCCATCTGGTTTTTGAATCTTGGAAGACCTTGGTGGTAATGTTAGATGTTGGTAGCACTATTGCATCTTCACCAGACCAATGAATTTCATCACTGGTGCATGGGATACGTATTTCATATGAAGTTCCACTGTCCTTTTCTGTGGGTACGTATCTGGACAGGGTCTTACTTTGGAAGGAAACTAGAATGTGCACAGACATCTTCACTATGTCATGAGCTGTGGGAGACCAAGATTCAGGGTGCACTATGCACTGCACCTTCACAAAGCATTGACACAGACATTCTGTTGGATAAGTCTCATGGAATTCAAAGCTTGAAATCCCATATAGTTCATTTCATTTCAGGAACTCACATACAATTTTTGGTGCACACTATAGAGCCTCGTTATTCTCTTGAGTCTAAGATGAATGTTTCATAGAAACTTCAAACAAAGAACAAAATATCACTGTAATATGTGTTGTAACACCACACAGAAAGTATGTCAACTTACAACATGTAGAAGCACAATGCATTGCCATTACAAATTCTTAATTTCAAGAATATCTAAAGAATATTTCACCCTGAAATATGGTAGGCAAAATCTCTAATATTAAAAACAGTCAAAATATTTTTTTGTGCTCTCAGTAATCCAGGCAAATCAAACTACATTTTTGTAATTGCATAAATGGTCCAACAGTCTATTATAAGGATTGTTTCATTACTACCTCATTAATCTCATATTAGAACTTGTCCTGGTTTCAGCTGGGATAGAGTTAATTTTCTTCCTAGTAGCTGGCGTAGTGCTGTGTTTTGGATTTAGTACTAGAAGAATGTTGGTAACAAGATGATGGTTTAGTTGTTGCTGAGCAGTGCTTGCACCAGTCAAGGACTTTTCAGGTTCCCCTGCTCTGCCAGGTGCCCAAGAAGCTGGGAGGGGGCACAGCCAGGACAGCTGACCCAACTGGCCAAAGGGGTATTTCATACCGTATGACATCATGCTCAGTATGGAAACTGGGGAGGTGGGGGCTGGGGGTTTGGCAGGGGGGCAGCAATCGCTGCTCAGGGATGGGACGGGTATTGGTCAGTAGGTGGTGAACAGTTGCATCACTTGGTTTTTTCTCAGATTTTTTTTCTCTTACTTTTTTTGCTGTTTTTTTTTCTTTTCATTACATTTGTTTATTATTATTATTATTATTGTTATTTATTTTATTTCAGTTATTAAACTGTTCTTATCTCAACTCACAAGTTTTCTTTTGTTGTTCTGATTCTCTCCCCATCCTATTGGGGACAGGAAGATTAGCGAGCAGCTGTGTGATGCTTAGTTGCTGGCTGTAGCTAAACCACGACAGAAATTTATGCAAGGAATTTCATTAGCTGCCAATGGAAGGGAGAATAATTCTTGATATTGTTGGTGTTAACCTTCCTCAATTAATTTCATTCCTATTTATGTTATGAAATACCGAAGGCACAACAAACCCCAAAACCTAGTAGAAACTATGGTAGAACCAAGAAACTATTACCTCAGATACAGAGAAGTATATGACACTTGCACAATGAATCTGATTTATAGTAGATGCTTTTGGCAGCTCACCTTCTGTTTATTAGGATTGATTTATGCATCTGCAAAAAGAAGTACAAATGAGAAGCAACAACACAAACATGAAAAAACCCTAAGGTAAACTGTTAATACTAAAAAATAAACTGTACCAACACTTAATCAGCTGGTTTACATAATGTATCTACCAATATTCAAGATAGACCATGCTTGGTTGATCCACATTTAAATTGAGATATAGAAAAAAAGTAAGAGGCAACTTTCATTTTTGAAGTTATGAGGAGATCCAAGTGAGAAGATTTGTAGTGACCGGTGTTAACAGTTGCAAATCAGCAAACATTTTCCCTTCCATTTGTGGTTAGGGAGATTGCTTGGACAAATATCTAAGATAAGGCCTGTGTGGTAAGGGTGGTGTGGCTTTGCTTTTTAAAGACACCACATTCTAGTCCTACTTAGGATTTATCTACTCTTAGTGAAATCAGAAGAAATATCTGGGATGACCTTATTGAGGCAGGCTGATCTTGTATACGTAGGCTGGATCCTATAAAGGCATCACAGAAAAGTCACAGGCAGACTTCAAATCCAGATTTAGCTACATTTTAATCCTCAAGGGTTAAATTCCTAAACACATTGTGCCTCCTGGCTCCATAAAGGCCTGAAAGGTTCTGCAGGTAGCACTCTTCCTTTGCAGTCCAAGAGCTGTCTCAGCACAAGCATCTGGGCTCCGTCAGTCCCAATTCAGTTTTGTTTCATGTTCTGCCTTATTTCCCTGAAGATCCCAAAATGCATATGCTCTGGACAGGGTTAGCAATGACAGGGCTGACCACTTAAAGCACTTACGTTTGCTGTGGCCTTTCTGAAACAGATCTGCTGTAAAAGTATCCTGATGACTAGAGCATATACCCAAGAAACTAGAGGTTTCAACTGGAGGCTTGAAGGAAGCTTCATTGCTCTCATGAGCTTCATGGTGATGTGAGTACAGGTCAGACAGTAGGTCTAGAATAAGGAGAGAGGGTCTCCTACTTCCTTTCTTTTTTTTTTTTTTCCCACCAATACCAATTTAATGAAAAATACATGTATAGTCCTAGAAGTAGGAACAAAACCTGAAGACCTTCTTCCCTCTCTGTTCTGTGTTGTCAGCCTCTCCTTTATTCCCAGATTTTTCTCTCTCACACTTTTCTCCTTATGAATCTTGTGATTAATTTCTGAACAGCCTTACAGTTGCAGAAGAAGGAAGTAAGGATGGTTCATTCTTTCAACTTACTCTAGACCCTAGAAATTAGGGTGCTTTCCAGATCAGAGAAGTTTTCCATTTAAGCCAAAGAACACAGTAAATAAAAGTATTTTGTTTTCCATGGTGGCTCCTCAAAACAAGCAGCAGGTTTTTGTCCCAGCTGTGTTCTTAAAAAAACCCAAAAAAACCAAAGAGGCAAAACAGTGATCCCATTCTTTCAAAGGATAAGATGTAAAGAATGAAAACTATGGAGTTTGCCAGGTGGACCTACCTAATTTCTGGCCTTAACAGCAGGAGAGGAGTAGAACTCGCACACATCCCAGTGCTCTATGTTTCTTACTTAGAAACACCAGAGCACTTTCTTTGATCTAACTCTACAGGAAGTGGTGAACTTTCTGAAAATTGGTGGCATGCAACTTAGAAAATTTAAAGATGGTGAAGAGGAAAACAAATCCCTTGTGTCTCTTGAAAAATGGAATTTTTTTAAAGCAATTTATTAAAAACCATTTATATCATTTCTAATTTCAATGTATATAAGATTTATCTAAAATAAGACAAAAATCTACTAAAAAATGTTTGTCATTCATAGAAAAGGGTGACATGCTGCATACACTCCTTCCACTTGGACAGTTTATTAACATGGGGCTCATACACAATTATGAATATAAATAGTTCTTCAACCATGACCCAAGCTGCCCAGCTAGAAGCAAACTTACCTGACAGCTGGTAAGTGAGTTAGCTCTGCCTGCTGTGAACCCAGGCTAAGCTTTTCTCTGAAGTAAATATATTAGCTTGGGCTTTGCATTTAGCTTAGCACTGGCCGCAACATAACTTCTGGAGCACAGCTGGCTCATCATGAAGGCAGAGCAAAGCCTGAGAGAATGGGAGCCTTGCCTGAGACAGGTTTATCATGAAACTACACCTTTACTGACTACATTACAATGTGACTTGTCTGAACATTTTATTTTATAGTAACCTGTGAAACGACAAACATAAGTGATTCACATAAATTAGATTACTTCAAACTGCATTTTAGTGAGTCTTGATTGACACAAGACAACAGTAATTCATCATCATGGGGCAATAATGGCTTTGGAGTTACTGACCTGCAAAATCTGTCTTCAAGTTATTGAATCTGTCTTACAGTTATTATCTGAACTCAGTGTCTTTTCACAGGGACAAAGCTCATTATCTTACAATTTCTTTTAATTTCTATTTCACAGAGAATACAATAAAGTAATGACAAATTAGCTTTGATCTCACAGAAGCCAAAACAAGGGAAACAATCTTTATCAATTCTGCAATGTCTCCCTTAATGACCAGTTTTCTCCGTTGCAAATTTGGTTTTGCTTTGCTAGTGTTTTCCTACTGCAGACACATCTAACACTGATTTTTCTTCTGCTGAGTTATACAGCATCAGCTTTGCCTGAATTATTCACCTTAATGCATATATTTTTCCAAAAGGAAAGGATGTTCTGGATGTGTTTTAACATTACTGCTACATTAAAGAAACACTCTATAGTCTATCCCAACAAAACCAGATGGCTAGAGTTATTAACACTATATGTTGCTTACATCACTTCCTGTTGTGAACATTAAATGTTGCTATATTCTAGCCTTTTTCACCATCTGGTTGAAAATCAATGACAAGGGAAAGGCAAGCCCTATTTATAGAAAACTCTGACACGTTTTATAAGAATCAAGCTTAGCTCAGTCCCTATGATGCCCTGTAAAGGGCAAGAAAATATCTAGATTTCAGGAAATGAATGTTCCTACTTCCACTGCTGATACATCTCTTCCTGGTCTTGAAATGCAAGGTAGTGAGACCATGGTTTTGTAAATTAAAAACTGTGTGTCATCAATGTGTATGTCATGCATTGGATGATGATCTTTCATCTGCAACAATTATGGGTACACTATAAAAATTTAATGAGGGCATAATCTCCAAACAAAAAAAACCCCAGTTATCAGCTTTCATCACAATAATATTATTCAGCTTAACATTTTGTGGGAAGGGGGTGCCTCTGTCAAAAGGAAAAAATGCAAGTCCTGTTAAGGTCCCCAGGGAGGCCAGTTACAAGGGCTGTCCGTTATATTAACATCACAATGCACAATTCCAGAAAACACAACATTTCCGCCCCCATATTTGACTAAATATATGCTGAAATGCAACTTAAAAAAAAATTTAAAAAAAAATCTGGTCTATGTTTCAATAAAAACTAGTCTTGTTGAATGGTCTGACAAGAAAAAAAATTAATGTCTCTTAGGCATATTCATAGATAGGAGAGCCCTGTTGCCATCTCTCCCCCTGCATCACCACTCACTGGAGCAAGAAATAGGTGCTCTCCAACTTCATGAGTTAAAGTAAGCAAAGCTTCTCCCACCTGTGGTGAGGGAGCCAGTCAGGAAGTGATCCACCGGCTGTCAGCACAAACTGTGTCTGGTCTCTCCTGCTGGCTGATTAGAGCAGAAAAGGACCAGCAGCAGGGTCAGAAGTGGTATGTGTGCTCTGATTGATTGATGCAGCCCAGGTGACTGTTGTGCCCAGGTAGCAAACCCTGTAGGTGGATGGAACGCAAGCATTTCATGGAGGGTAGGATAGCACGAGCCACTGAGCAGAGTTATGTTCGGAGGTTATGATCAGGGTTATGATCAGAGATGACAACTCCAATAAATTCTCTGAAGTGGAAAAAGAGGTTAACGAACAGAGACAGAAAGTGAGGAAGGGTGAGTGGAGGCTTTGTTCTCACCAGTATCAGAAAGCTGCTCCTCTTCCAGCATTTGCTCCAAGTAGGACACAGGCAATGACCAGCAGGCTCCTGTATGTTTTCCAAAGTGATCCCTGAACACTGCTGCAAGCATATGATTAATTGCTTGATTATAGAACACAGACCAGTAAAATATGAAACCATTTAATACTCAGGTTTTAAGTGTGTAATTCTGAGAAACACTGTAGCTTACATATGTTCACTCTACAGCTATAAAAGCAGGCATTTTGTAAATACCCAAAATGATTGACCCTAGTCCCTCTGCCATAGCTTCATGCTAAAAAATTTTCAAAACATTGCTGACCTCAGAAGATAACCCTGCCTGCACAGCGAAACTTGTAGGATAAACTGAATTTAATTTCAACTGTAGCTATTTACGCAATAATTTCTGTCAGAAATGCTGATCTTGATCTGTCTTGAGGGGGGCGTGCATATTTTTGAAAAACTGTTTGTCTTTTTCAGCATACTGAAGAAAAGTAGTGGTCTTTCACTCGATACATAATTTGAATGTAGAACTTTTTGCTGTAGGATGCTATTGACTCCTCAAAGATGGGGTTCAAACATCTGCAGAGATAACAACTGTAGAGCAGAGTCAGCAGAACACAGCATGGACTATCAGGTACTCTAGTTCACAGATAAGCATACAAGCTGGCATGACCAAAGAAGGTGGATTTGCATTAGGGCAATCTTAGTAATCTTAGCAGAGTATAGATACACATCCCTTCTGCCAGGCCTGCTGCAGAAGCAGCAATCTGTGTTAGTGGGGTGACAAGGAAAACCTGAAGACGTGATTCAAAGCCCATGTAAGAGTCTGCTCATATTAGAAGTACAAAATAATCCTTGTGTTTGTGATTTAAGCAAGTATCTAGCTATTAGGAATTGGAATGAGTCCTTCAATGGGCAGCATTTTATACCACATTTAACTACTGTGAAATCTGGACATTATTAAGGAAGGAACAACTGACTAGATGAGACACAGTCCTGATCCTTTAAAATATTGTATTATTGACCCAATTATTTATCATGCTGGAAGTCATACTATGCTTCCATAGTAATTTTTCTTTCTTTTTTTTGTTATGTTAATAATATCTGATACAATAAGTTTGTAGCTTGTAAATTAGACTTGAGGCACAGCTTTAATGGGTGCTAAAGCTCTGCAGTAGAACTACAGCAGTGGTCTTATATTTGCACATTTCTGCAAAATCTTCATTCAGAGGGAAACAACCTGATTTTCTACCTCTGTTGATTTTCCAGTTAATGCAAGCAGAACTATACTGGTCTGACTTTGCATGCACCTGCTGGACCAGAGAAAGGTCATATTTTTTTACAAAACCCCATATAAATCAAAGGCACTTCTGTCTGATTATAAAGCATTTGCAAGGAAGGCAGACTTAAGTTTGATTTAGGATTCCACATGGAAAAATATACAGCTACCTACAGTAATACTTGCATGTTTTTTCTAATGGCACCTGCTTTTATTGGTGAGACAGACAGGGCTTTGGGTCAGGAGCACCGCTGTGTGTCACGTGTGTAACAGGTTTTTGCCGTCTAACAGTAAGGCTGAAAATCTATTTGGATCTAAACCTGGCATATCTCAGTTAGGATCAAATCATCAATCACCTTCCATGCAGCAACTGTGAATTATTTTTGGTTTCTTGACAAAGAACATTAATATCTCATTTTGGGCATAAAAGGATATAAGAATGGACCCAGTTATCCCTTTCTGTGTGATGACACAAGTGATGACTTTTAATACAATTTAAAAATTTAATCCTAAAAGGATTAATTTTGTTTTATTTTTGATGGAAAGAACAGATTACCACATTAATGCAAGATAAATAAGGAAGTGATGATTTTTAAGCTGTTCAAACCTTGGTGGTTGAGCCCTCTCTAAAGGGTATTTCAACACCTTTCTAAAAGCAGTTGTATTAGAAATGACATTACCTCAAACGGAGGGTTATAACCTTATGAATTTGTTCCAAAGGAATTGTTCTTGTATTCATGCCAAAGTTAGAAGAAATCTTTTGTGGGTGGAAGTCAGTGGAGTGCTATGGAAATTAGATATATGAAGTTGAATTACTCTTTATAATTTCTTTCAAAACTTTTTAAAACATTAATATGTCCATAGTTTTTGTCCTACAGACTTCAACTTTGTTCTGCTAATGTATGTTGCTTTCTGTGGGGCCACTAAAACTCCTAGTATATACGCTGCAGATTAAAGATTGGATTATTATCATATTAGGTAAACAGGAAAAGAGTTAACGAGAACAACATTTTAGCAAATAAATAGAAGAAAACCATTCCATAAACAGGATCAAGGATTGTCTTCTCCTCTAATGACTGGGGATAATGATCAGTATGAAAGAAAGTTGTTGTGAATGAAGGTCATTTTACCTATAACAGGGAACAGAACTAAGACTAACCCAAATGGAAAATAAGAGATTGGACTGCATAATCGAAATGTCCAGGCTTTCATTTTGCAGGCAAACATAAGCAATATAAAAATGATCCCATTATGCAGCTATTAAATTGTTCTTGATGTATTTTATTTCTTATGAGTTTAAATTCTGCTCTTCTTGGCATTTGTGACACCAAAGATCCTAAAATAATGAGTCAGAATCCAAGGACTGGTTTAAAACCATAAGAGTTTCCTTAAAATAGTGAGTATTTTGTGGGTTTGTTTTGATTTGGTTTTGGCTTGGGATATTCACACGCTAGGGGTTTTCTTCATAATGCTTTCAGGCTTTTCTCTAAAACGTGAGAAACTTAACTTTCCAGTTCAAAATATGTTTCTTTCTAATATTCCCACATCTCACAGACCTGGAGACTCAACAGAACCATCAAACTTCATGAGCCTAAGGAGTGACAGCCCTGTTGTACACAAAACAACATGCAGCTGCTGTGGGTCATAAAATTCCATTTCTCGTTTCCCCTGCATTCCTCCATCAAAAAACATCTTCTCTAATAGAGCTATAAATTCCATCTTCTACATTACCAAAGCTCACTTCAAACAGTAAAACTAATCTAAGTAGAGTTTCTTTGTATAAAACCTCTTTGTGATATAGTGGGTTTTGCCTAGCATGTCTCAAATACAGAGAAGAAACCCTTTATAGATTGTTGGAATACAGGCTGATGCACACACTGCAGAGATGTTGCTATAGTTGTAAAAGATGGATGCATTGGAAAATCTCTGACCACTGAATAGAGAGAATATTTACTCTGTACTTCATGTTGTACTGCTGTCAGGCATATTGTTAAGTAAAATAAAAAATTGAAAAATCAACCAAGTCCAAAAGTCTTAGAGGAAAAAACAAGCAGAGATCCAAACTGTTGTGCTTTAAATTAGATTTGCTCTTCCTTCTCCTCCAGTCTATTTTAAAGATCATGTATGTTGAGCTTCTCTGCATTCTCTGAAATGATAGAAACAAAAATATTTTAGCAGTCAAAATTCCTTACTACAAATGTAAGATCAGGTTTTTTGGCCTCTTTTCTGTATCCATTTTGACAGTCACCAGCATTCTCTACTTCTTTGGCAGGGATGAAATGATTAACTGTATAGAGACCTCTTTGCTGGGTTCCATTGCAGACAAAGGAATTTCTGAGAGAAGAAGAAACGTTTACAAAGTTGTTCTTTGTATGATTCCTCCAAGGATATTTCAGACAGATGGTAAAATATCCTGAACGGTTTCTCAACATGTGACCATTGTAAAATCAGCAGGAAGAGACTAAAATGCAGCGAGAGAAGACAAGTAATTCTATGGAATCTCAGGTCTCCAATTTCTCTCTTCAAACCTCAATTCCCAGTCTTCTTTCAAGATTGCTAACAAATACCAATTCCATACACGTTTCTCTCCCCAGAATTAACCATCAGTCCCTATATTCCTATTCCAAGTTTCCTGGAACAAGACCACTTCCTTCAACACATACACTTCGATGAGGCTGTCTGAATTCATATTAGTCTATCTGAATTTTTGTCAGACATTCTTCTTTCACGAGTCCTGGAGGAATCACTGAGAACATTCAGTACCCACTCATTTTAGGTACTCACCTATACATGGTCTGTAGCCCAGTGACAATTACAGGAAAAGCCCTTGGTGACGTAGGAAAAAGAACAAGGCACAGGACTATATGGAGAATGTAGCTACCAATTTTTAGCAAATCTTCACTGAGCATGTGTGTAAAATTCTTCAGAGAATTGTAGCGAGATCAGACTTCGCTGGATATTAACAGAACAGGCAAAAAAGTATCCTGCTGAAGACTCCTTTCCCCTCTCCTGCTGCCAAAGTCCAATTTCAAACCAGGGCTTCTTGAAGAAAACTCTGTTTGAAGGTTTTAACCTAGAGAATTTTTTATTCCCTATCACATTCTTGAATATGGTTACTATGGTTGAAACTTAAGAAAATATTCAAGTGAGGTAGCCATCCTCCACAGATATCTTCAGCGTTGGTTTGGTGTTCAAAAATGTAACCAAATACATTGAAACAATAAACAGTAAGACAGATAAGGGGAAACCTGATGGATGAGCTATTGAAAAACTACGAAAACTGCAATGGCCTGTGCAGGGGACACTGGTGACAAAAGACAACATTTTGTTTGCTAGAGGTGATTAAGCTGTCATCATACTTCTTTATTAACTATATAACTCAGTCCTATTTACACCTCACTCTGTATCTCCTCATACCATTTTTTTTTTAGAGACTTACACACACAGAGTTCATAACCATTTATTTTCCATTAGGCCTTCTCAAGTCTTTTAAAAATCTGTGAAACAAACTGCCAAAACCAGTCATGCAGTTAAAAGCAATGGTGTGGCTACAACTTTATGTTTAAAAAAAAAAAAGAAAAAAAGGAATTAGATGGTCAAATTCAATTTGTTTATGGATAATAGAAGCAATGGCCCCAAAAGGCAGTCAAATTGAACTTGACCTCTAGGCAGGTTTGGCTATTTTTATATCATTCTCACTAGACGTTCTCAAAAGACCTCCAGAACTGGAAACATTTTGCTTTCCTCACTGTTCCAGTGCTTCAATATTGCTGCTGTTAAAAGTTTCTCCTAAAATTTGATCTTAGCCTCTCTTCCTGCAAATTAAGCCCATTGCTTCTTCTGTGATTCATCATTGATGTGCAGAAGAGGGCACTTCCTTCCTCAGTATCCCAATCTTTCACATACTTGAGGACTATGATCTCTCTCACAGCTTTTCTTCGTCCTAAATGATTCCCTTTTGTTCACTTTTTCCTCACAGGCTTTATTTTCTAGACCTCTGGTCATACTCATTGCTCTACTCAAGATTCTTTTCAGAAGGTCTAACTCCTTCTTGAAACACCTTTGCCAGAACTGGTAACATTATGCCAGCTGGAACTTTTCCATTTCTGGGTAGAGCAGACTTCACAGGTCTGACAAGCTGCAGTTCTTTTTATGTAATCCCGCATGGTCTCTGTCTTTTTTGCAACAGTGGAAAATATTTCACAATAAGGCAAAAATTGAAAATTAATGTTCAGCTTAACAACACACAGTGCTCTCTAGATCCACTGAACACCCTCTTGCTCACCTTCTATGTTTGTGTCAGTAATAATTCTTTCCCTGGTTCCTATATGACTTGCTCCCAGTTTTTCTCAGGCTACACCAGTCTGAGCACAACAGGGTATTGGGGTATCAGTACAAAAGACTCTTTCTGAATTCCTACCAGGTCCCCTAAAATTTTTCCCTCCCTGAACTCCCATCTTAACATTTTAAACCAATTTCATGTGTAAGTCAAAAAGACTTGGAAAACTACTTGCTCTAGATGCTGATAATCATAGCCAGAATTAGTCTTGGGTGCTTAAAATGAAATTTAAGCACACAAATTCACTGCAGCAATACACAAAAATGCTCAATTGCTTAAGCAATGGACAATTCACACACACCTAAACCCCCAATATAATCTAACCAAACTTTCCCTAAACTAGGACTTAGGTGTCTAATAGCTACACGGCAATCCAGTCTACCTGTTTTCCTAATGCCTCATACAAAGTTAATTAGATGCCTCCTGAATTAGCTGACAACATTCTATGAGACTAAGCTTAGTTACACATGCTTGTTCAGAAGTGCTTATTCTGGAAGACATCCCCTGCCTTGAGCTCCCTATTAATCCAGAGTTGGGTGTACAGTCCTTAGCTTTTATGAAGGTCTCTGGAGAAGCCTGATTACTGTGAGGAGTCATCTTAGTCTGACTGTAAACTAGACTATCTCTTAAACATACTTAGGAATTAGTGACATTTTCTCTTTCTGCGTCAATAAGAGTCTAATTGGTCTAATTTAAAAAACACATTTATTGCAAATAAAAGGCTCAAAGGACCAATATAGCACTAGTGTATGGACGTCTTCAGACCAGTTCTGCTGCACCCGAATCCACCTACCCTCACAGTCTCTAATTTTCCCATTAGGATGTATATTTAGGAGAAGATTGAATCTTCAGAGCTTTCCTTCTCCCCTGAAAACAGACTTTAGTGCTTACATTAGGAGGAATGGACTCCAGGTTATACCCCTTGGCAAAGAAATGCCTAAATTAGGTGGACTGAACTCCATCATGAAGTTTAGTTACTAAACTAGGTACTAAAATTCTGCCAGACTGCACATCTAGCCGAGATGCCATTTTTGCCTATGCAGATCATCTCAATGCCTGGCTTATATGAATGCCTATTCTGTACAGCCCCTGTAGAATAGAATTGAAGATTCCAGTCAAATACAGATATTATTGATCAAAGTAGCATACCTAAAGCATTATTCATTTTCACAGCTCTTTACAAACATGAACTAAGTCAGGCACCTTCCACAGTACACGGAAATCCTAAGTGACAGAGAGCTGGTGATCTTTCAGTGAAAACTAGTAAAAAAGCATGTGGTTATACACACCAAATAAATTACAGTATTCTGCTATATTCAAAAGCTGAATAGAAAAGAAATGGAGAATTTCTACCTATTCATGTCTGGACATATGAGAATATAGTGCTATTACTAATGATTGTGTCAGCATAATGTATCTTAAAAATAAAAATCACTCTTTCTAGTGCAATAAATTCCAGATAAGACCTCAAAATCACCAAAGGAAGGGTGGAATCTGTCATGTTAGACAGTATGAGTTTTATTTCTCTTACCAACACATCTCGAAATGCTTAGGAAATTTCCACTACATGCACCCCATGAAATGGAGAATTAAATTAATTAACTCTTTCCCTCAGTAGGTGGACTTAACTGCCCATAATATTTGGGGTTTATGTCAAAACACACTAACTATGAAAAATGTGTATGTCTCTGCTGTGACCTGAAATCTTCATTTGGAAACCACTTCAAACCTTCCCCCAGCCTCCAGCTGGTACTTCTGTAATAATAATATTTGACATTAAGTAACAAGAAGTGAGCTGAAGAGAGGATGTTAGTTCAGCCAATGTCATATCCAGGTACAAGTGAAATCTGATGCAGACAGGTGTAAAAGGAATGAGCTATGAACTGAAGCTGCATTTTCTTGAATCAGATGCAGATAGAGACATTGATATGACTTGAGCTCTGCTTCAGGAGACCTAGTTCAGAGTCTTACAAAGCCTTGATTAGTTTTTAGAGAAAACAAAATGTGTTATTAGAAAGAAAAAAGCAAGCCTAAAAATCAGTGCTGAGGATGTCATAAATTCAGTGTGTCTAGAGAAACAGTCTATTTTGTTTCCCTGCTAGGAGTGAATATTCTGAAGCTATTGTTTCCTAGAGCCATGTGGAAGCTATACTTAAATATTGATTGAAAATTTATTTTGCAATTGTAAAGGTAATATTAAAAAAAAAAAAGCGCAGCAAAATCAAAAGAACTTCAATAACTATTTGAACATTGCCCATGAAGCTCCTGAACATGAAAAGAAATCTACAGAGGGGAAAAATAGATACAGGATGAAATCTATTTTTTTAAAGTATACTACTTTAAAGACACTACTTTGAAATATTGAAGGGATTGCATTGTTTGTTTTCAGCTCTTTAGAAGCTATGCTAACTCAGAATGAATTGTCAAAGTGGTCATTTTAGAAAGTATATATAAGTCAAGTTGATGTACTACTGGTCTTCATTTTTTTGCACCACACCACTGTTTTCTTTTCTGTTTTTTAATGCCTTCATCTTCTCATTACCTTCATGCAATATGTAAGAAAGAAACAGTTTCTGATTATCAAGCAATGTACAAGAACAACAAAGTAGAAACAGCTGTGCTGCATAGAATCAGAAACCAGACAGAACTGGGGCCTATACAGATGTCTAAGGAAGGGTGTAAGAGAGAACACATCATGCATATAGTAAGATTTCCTTGGCATTAAATTTCTGAACTGGTGGGTATAACTCTGTATTGAATATCCTTTTATGAGTTTCACTTTCATGAATTTGTCCAATTACTTTTTGAACTATGTAAAATTTTGGCATTTACAGCAACAGATAGGAATTAATTCCCAAGTTTAATAATACATGCCATGGAAATGTACCTCCCTTTTCTTGTTTTAAACTTGCTACCTCATAATTTCATTTAATTTCCATTAATTCTCATAAAATAAAGATCAGGAAATAATTGTTTTCTTTGTACTTTCTCCAGGCTATTCCACACTCTTAAAGACACCTTTAATGTTTTTTCCAGGCTGAAGAGTCCTTTTCTGTTTATTTGTTCTTCATATTTATTCACTCTTCTCTGCATCTCCTGCAGTTCAGCTATATCCTTTTAGAAATTGCCTGACCAGAACAGTAATCAAGATATGGACATGCTGTGGATGGTAAAATGGTATAATGATGTTTCTTGTTCTGTCAGGCATTTATTTCCTAATAATTTATTACATTTTACTTGCTTCTTTGATAATTACTGAGCACTGAGTTGACGTTTGCGTAAAAATTATTGACTTCACATCGAAAACCTTTTTCATAGCTCAGATTGTATCATCATATATTTGAAATTAGAATAGGTGTTCCTCATACAAATAATTTTACTTTAATAATAATAGAATTTAATTAGCCATTTTCTTTCTCAGCCATTTGGCATCAGATAATTTGTGACTTTTTTGCTCAACATTCACCTTTACTACCCCAAATACCTTACTATTGTTAGAAACCTTTGTCATCTCATTCACACTCTTTTAACAATCATTGATGAATAAATTGAATAACATTAATTCCTATAGGATTCTAATAATGGCTTCAGTCATTTACACTTGCCGACCACTTATTCCTACTTTTTAATTCCACTCTTTTAAATGTTTGTTTATGCTTTTGATGAACTTCCCTTTTATCCCATGCCAACTTAAGTTTTCTTCAGAGTTTTTGGTAAAAGCTTTGTCAAAAGCTTTTTGGAGACAGCAATAGCCTGTAGGAACTTGATGACTCTTGTTCTTGTGCACAATGACTCTTTTAAAGAATTCTAGTAGATCTGTGAGATGTGAGTCCTTTCTTCAAAAGCCAACTGTTGGTTCTCCCCCAGCATATCACATGTTGTGATTGTGCCTGTGTATCTATGCACCGTCTGTCATCTATTAAACTTTACACCAATTTTTTCCAGTGTAGAAAACAGATTTCTTATTTGCAGGCTTAGGGGGATTATTTTAGAATTTTTTTTTAATTGCCTTTATGTTTGTCACCCCCTATTCCCCTCTGCTGAAGCAATTTTAACAGCACACACACCACAGTTAAATAGGTCATCTATTTCATACTTCAAAAAATACCATCTGGGTCTGTCAAGTTGCTACTATTCATTTCAGTAGTTTATTCTAGAATCTTTTCTAATGACACTTCAGTTTGAGGCAGATCCTCCAGTAAGTTGCTCACAAGCAAGGCTTCTGGCCTGGGTATCCCCTTTAGGTCCTGTATTGTGAATATAGATGTAAGGAAGTGATTTAGCTTTTCTGCTACAGCCGTATCATCTTTAACATTCCTTTGCACTTTGATCCCCTATTGACTTTACATATTGTCTGGCAAGCTTCCTCTTTCTGATCTGTTTGAAAAGAATTTAATGTTAATTTTTATGCCTTTTGCAAGTTTTTCATCAAAATCTATTATGACCTCCTGTAATGTATTTTTACATTTAACTCACCAGTGTTTACATCCTTTTGTGTCTGGTTTTTTTTCAGTGGGACATGACTTCAATATTTTGAAGGATGCCTTCTTATATTTAATAGCTTCCTTTATCTTGCTGCTTACTGCTGCTTATTGCAAGCACAGAATGCTTTTACTTAAAAATAAGATAACTTGGGCTCTGTGGAGGAGTGCTCTTTTTAGTCTTCTGTCACTGGAGTTGTGTTAACTACTATACATTTGGTCTCAGCCTTTACTGAGCTGTCTTTAAATAATCACCTTGCTGTTTCTTAGCTCTTCATCATTTTAGCTACCCCTTTGAATATCTTAACCTTCTATTAGGTTCTCACTTGAAATAAATGAACAACCATGAAGGGATAGATCTAAAAAGAGGCTTTGGATCTTAATAGAGTGTGATGTGGCTTATTTTTAAGAGCTAGCTGTGTGAAAGGATTCAAAATTAGGTACCTGTACTTTCTGTACAGTCTTTTCCTAGAATCTTGTTGTAGTCTTCTTATAAGAAAAGTATCCAGAAAGAGCAGCTTATTGAACAGGGAGCTGACTAAAGACCCTGGGGTTCACTGAGGGCAAGACTATACCATAAAGTACATCTCCCTCTTCATTTGAGACTGTTTAGCCTAGACAAAAGCAGGCTCAGAGGGGGTCTTATCAATCTATATTAATATCCAAAGGGAGGGTGCAAATAAGATGGAGCCAGGCTCCATCTTATCAGTGGTGCCCAGAGATACAAGAGGCAATAGGCACAAACGGGAGGTGCCATCTGAACATCAGGAAACACCTTTTTCCTGTGAGAGTGACTGGGCACTGGCAGAGGTTGACAGAGCAGAGTCTCTCTCTCCTTAGAAGTATTCAAAACCCATCTGGACAGAATCCTGGACAACTGGCTCTAGGTGGCTCTGCTTGAGCAGGGGGGTTGGACCAGATGACCTCCAGAGGTCCCTTCCAGCCTGAAACATTCTGTGATTTTGTGATCTCAGGCATTATGCAAAGGTATGGAGACTTTTCTCCACTCAGAATCCAAAATCCTCTCTGGAAGTGAAGGAAAGCTCTAAGAACGAAGCCAACGGAGAGGTACAGCACATCTGCCTTAGGGAACCCATCCACATTTTGAGCAGATGCAAAAAGAGTCTAAATGACACCATTCCCAGTATGGTGCAGCAGTGCTCTCCCCAACAGCCTCTGCCATGAGATGTAGGCAGGGGCAGAGGCACTGGTGGTATTCTATCTGGTGGAAGATGTTCGCCTTTTCTTTCAGGGATTCAAAAACCCATGTCACCATTTCCAGGCACAAATTCTAATAAAGAGCTTGCAGGTTTGCCTGCTTCCCTCTTCCCTGCTTGCCCACTGAATCTTCAGTCTGCCTTCATCTTTCTGGAACACATGAGCAGCTAGCTCCTAAAGAAGGGGTGAAGGTTATCTGTCAGTGTTGTTCTTAAGGTAAAAGTAAAGTGCAGGGCTGTGTTTCAGGCCCCTCACACCAGGAGAAAAAATTAATTTGGCACATTCCTTTCTCTTGGATAAGCCTTCTAATTGCTGCATCATTAAATAAATGAGAAGTTGTGGCACAAGCCTTCACCAGCATTAGTAGAAAAATATATACATTTTTAAACAATCTATATATTTAAATTGCAATAATATTTTCCTCTAATGCCTTTTTACAAAATGTTGTTCACAGCTATTTATTACTGGGTAAAAAAGTCTCCCAAATTTTTATTCTGATTACTTAATTGTCAATGTGTAAAGGTTCCTTTTTCAGTATTAACATATGTACTTAACCTTAAGACAGCATGCTATTAGTTTGCTTTTTTGTATCAGTCATTTTCTCCTCTTTAGAACTAAGAGATTTTTCCAAAAGCCGTCAGGGTTTTCATCAGCATGTAAGCTCAGTCACATACTTTAGCGAGAAAAATTTTAGTTAGATTTTTCAAAATTCCATAAAAAGTATGAAGTTTTTACCTCCAGTTTAACCATCAGGGCTCTTAGGACAATGGTTTGTCGCAGGAACAATATAAAGTCTCCAGAAACAAAAAGTATATATCTATAAAATAATTGTGTTCTTTCTTCTCAAAGAAGAGAAAAAATTATGGTAATATATACAATGAATCTGTTTGCAATTTTATAACTTTATTCTCTTCTGTCAGAACAAATTTGTTGATATCAATGTGTAATAAAACTCTAACAATATCTGATAACAAGTTATCCTTAGCTTCTGAAAAAAAAACCCCTCATATTGCAATGTCACAGTAATAACTTGAAGTAAACTGTAAGCTTTGAGTTATGAGCATTTACAGATGGTAAATCTGCAAAGTTCATCTAACTACATGGGCAATATCAAGTAATTCCACTGAAATCTGGATTTAAGAAGGACAGAAGACTATGTATTTAATTTACTCTAGATGTAGCCAGTTAAAAAAACAGAGCTGAGAGCTCCTGAGCTAAACATTAAGCTTGGAAATGAAGGAATAGAAGCAACTGTGTAAATGGTGTAAGTGGTGTCTGTTACCTATTTTTAACCAGTCTCTTTTGGGCAGTTAGTACTTTGGCTAAATTCCAAGTCAAGATTTGTTATTTCTTAGCATTTTTTCCTATAATGTGTAAAGGAAAATAAAACTTCAATGGATACCACCAGGCCAGAGCCAGAGCATGACTTTATTTTCTTTTGCCAAGTTCAGCCAATGTTTTCGCAACAATCTTTGCAAATGGCTGTACTTCAAAGAAGCACAGCACATTCCGTGGCTACCTCCTCCTGCTCATCTCACTAGCACTGTGCAGGCCACTGAGCTATTTTCACATCTAAATGTTTGTTTTTAACAACTATGTCTGTGGTGAATTAAGCTTCAGTTGTAGCTGTTTAAATAAACACTTAGGTCACAGTATGGTACCTACACACTAAGCAATGGCGAGATAGGCTTTGGAGACAGAAATAAACATTCTTTTAATCCAACATGTAGAAAACACATGCAAGCTTGTGTGTATGTGTATGGAGCTCCACACCTTGGTTACAGATTTAAAATGTAGCGGTTCAGAATTGTTCTGAAATGTAAATCACAGCCTGCAATTGCAAAATGATCTTATATTATAACCTAACTATTTTGAAAGCAGATTTCTTCTTCTTCCTATATTTCACTTAGTGCCCCTAAGAACGATGCCTTTTTCAGGTTGGATTTTGCTTTATCTGACTTCCTAAAAGAAAGAACAATGTCGAGGTCCTGATGCAGCAAATTATTTCACTATACACTTAACTGTTTAACCTCACAAGTGTCAACAGGCAGAGAGATGTGAGCCTTTCATTCTATGTATACATAGAATTTATAACAATCAACTTTATATTTTTCCAGGATTTTAACTGTGGTTAATATGTTGATGCTATAGGCACAACATGAGTAGGATGTACCTCACCCATCTTCAGCCTCTGAAAGGTTAAGCATCTGTTATAAACTAGGTACTAATTTCTTCTGTAGACAATGCAGATGGCACCCACAGGGGCATTCACTTCACACGTCTTAGATACTTATTTTTGGATGCTTTGCATTGCCCACTGACACAGACTTATTTCTCTTCATTAACAGAGGGAATCCATCTGCTTATGTTAGATCAAACACCTAAGAGTCAGCTGGGCAATGTTAGATGAGTATCTCCCTGAACAGGCAGTACACATTTTATAGGCTTATAGGAGACATCAGTAAGACCTGGAATCCAGATGTAAACTATTTACAATCCTACAATTTTTTCAGTTAAAACTTTATTTGCTGTTCTGGAAACATAAAGCTCTGACATAAAGCTCTGACATAATTTTTGGTTTTTAATCATATTCAAAGAGGCAGAACTGCACTGCAGAAGACTGTTTGTGAAACTTTAAAGCTAAACTACTTGAAGTAGGTATCATATGCCTGATAAAACAAATGTGCTTGTTATATTTTTGTCCTTGTCAAGAGATAAAATATTTTATCATCAATATGGAAATTTGCAAGAGTATTTTTTCCTTAGAAGCTGTAGTAGAAGTTAAACTTGACAGTGATTCTTTTTGTTGCTGTTGTGTGCTTTGAAGTCATTGGGATTTAATCATATGCTTCAAGTTAAGCTCATGATAACCTGCCGCTCTATGATAATGGCCTTTTAAAATTAATAATCTTATTAGTGATAATATATATGAGCCACTTATGCAGAATGTTCAGCTCCACTCAGGTTCCACTGAACAGATATCTGAATGAAGTTAGACTGCTGTTTTCTGGAGTAGTCCCTCACCTTGTATAGTTTGTCTAGGAATCTGCACTAAAATGATAACGGACCTATGGTTCTAGACAACAGTCTTTATTTTTCCTATACAAGGAATGAAAACAGACTGAATGCTTTAAAATACAATTATACTAAGTGCTATGATGGGCCTTCTGGTAAGAAAGATTAATGGGGTTACTTGTGATAACTTATTGCACCATACTAGGTGTCATGAAGTATGTACTACAGATCCCAGCTTTGTACACAGAATAGAACCAAGCCATGTTTTGCTGCTGATTTAAAAATATAAAACTGACAGATGTCAAGGATTACAGCGATTAAATGATGCTTAATATTTTTTAAAATACTTCAGTAGGAATGCTATGAAAACTTGATATAATTCATTACATATTATGCAAATAACTGTTAAAATTGTTATTGTAAAACTACATAGTTCAACATTTGATTTTATGTGAGAAAATGGATTGGCTGCTTCTGGCAATGTTAATGTAATTACAACTGGCTTAATTTGTAGCATGAAGATCTGCAAAGCTGTGTCCCGTGATAGTTGCCATGTTGTTTTACCACTGTTAAATTGTAATTATAGCTTTGGAAAACCATATGTTTGGGGACATTAACAGTGACAGCAGAATCTTGTCAAAATGGTGGTTGCTTAGCTACAACTAGATGGAACAAACTACTAGTAGAACTGTAAAAACATTTGTTTTTCAAGGAATATATTTAAATGACATTACAACTGTGTTGTGACTGTTACTGCTGGTTTTTCTACAGGCTGCCAAGATAAGTGTTACAAAACTCAACTGGAGTTGTAAGGAGTTACTGTCAGAGAAAACAGACCTTCAGGAAGTCTTGGTCCCTAACCTGACTTTGTGGCAGTGGATACTGGAATTTCTCTTTTTCCAGACAATGAGAAAGTCTGCAGATAATGCAAGCTTTTTTTCAGTTTAGAAAATGTGGAAAATATTGTCAGTTTACACTAAGGTATTTTTCTTTCAATTTTGTTTGAAATTGAAAAACTGAAAAATGATGTTATAGCCACTTTAAAATTGGTGTTTTTATTTAAAATTTCCCCTGTTTTCATTTTTAATATTAAAAAAACCCAAAACAAAACAAAAAACCACTGCAAAATTGCGTAGATATTTTTGAATTAACTAAATCTTATTGGCTGATGGAAAGACATTTTTCTCTCTGACTCACCTAACATTCAAAAAGTTTACATGGCAAACTGAACTTTAATTTTTAGATTGACATTGCCTACAAATAATTTTTTTCATTATGGGTCAAGGCACAAATCTGAAACAAGTGTCACTGACAGGCTGAATTACTTACAGAGTCTGTAAGTCCTGATAAACAGCTTTCTCCCTGGGAGTGACTTTGTATTCCACACTTGATTTTAGCAAAAGGCCATTAAGTACTGAATTAATGCAAGAAGTTTGAATTGATGCTTACAGCCTCCCTATTCTTTTAGCATAAAGAATATGCAAATGTTTGATTAATCAGGATCTGCTGTTTCTGTTGTCAATGATTTGTTCAAGCCAAACATCCAGTTTCAAATTTTAGTTTTAATGATCTCTTCCTTGTAATATTATTATTAAACCATAATGAAAAGTAAACTTAGAAAAGATAATAATTTAAATGAGGCCAATTAATAAATAAAACTTTCAGTCTGCCATTATAAAGCCTTATAGAGCTTGCTTATAACTTGAACACTGGCAGTTCATTCCTTCTTATGTATAGCTGAGTGCTAATTTCTTTCATCAGACCAATTTTACTGTATGAAAACAAATTAATATGTTGGTGTCTTATTAAACCATTAGACTGAAATTCTACAGCTGTACACCAATGAAAATTTAGGAAATGAAGATACAGGAGTATTCAGAGATTTATCAGTGCAATAACATTCCCATAATCATGTAACTTTTTCTCTCTAGTCATAATTTTAAACACCCTTTATGGGCCAGTTCTGGGAAATGTTTCTTCCCCTCTCTTCTGCAAAGCTCCAGATACGATTTGTACCATCTCTTCTGCTCCATTAGGTGTACAGGATAGCCTAATATTAGGAACAGAATTTCCAGTAATCTGATGTTTCCCTTTTGGCAATGATTGTAACACTTAAGTTTCTGAGTGGAGAATGACACTGTGTTCACTGGAAGGATCATCCACATTTTTCTGCTTTAATTCAATAAAATTAGTTTTTAAGTTCATAACATCAGAAACTTTTCTTTGTGTCCAAGAGCTCTAATATGAATAATATTTACTTATGCTTTACCCCATCACATTTTAACAAATAAGGATGCCTCCCTCAGACAAATGTTCCAGTGTTAGGCGGCAGGCTTGAATCTTTTCTATATTTTGAATAGCATAGTCCCCCCCACACACACACACACAAAAAAACTGAAACGCACGCACAAAATAGTAGGCAATGTTAAATTTTTGTCACTCCTTCCCATATGGGTGTCCCTTTCAAAGCTTCATTCTCTTAAATGTAACTTCTGGCAACACTCTTCATTACTGATGAAAGTTTATATACATTTTGTTGTGCAAACAGGAACATTACAGAAACCACTTTGATGTACAGACCTCTGTGGAAGAACAAGTAGCTGAACAGAGCTGAGAACAGAACTACTGTTATTTCCGTTTACAGTTTGACAGTTGTCCATCAGACAACTTCTTACCATTGATTGGTAAAGAGCCCAGGTTGTCAAGAAGCCTATTTAACTTCTTCCATGCTGCCAAGTGATAGAATTCTCCATAGTCTGAGTTTAACAATGACATTGATCAAAATGTTAATGTATGTAGATTTATCAGGACATGATGATTATGGTGATAAGGCCTCATGATTGGAACTTCCAGAGTAAATGTACTGAAATGATAAATGCATATTTCCCAGTCCAAGGAAATGGATTCAGTATTGCGGTTAATGTTTCATACAGCCCAACTTCATTAAGCACAACTCAGCTAATGACAGCATGAATTTGTTTCATTTTATCAAATTGCATTAATTAGGGAAATGCATTGAAAACTGATTGTGAAAAAATCTGCTTTTCCCTGGAATGACTAAAAAAAGGGGTAATTGGATTAATTTGTCCCTTTTCCCCCCTATTAACTTGGAGCATGATGATTTTTTCTCAACTTTATGGCATGAACTATTTTGTGTTTAACATGATTCTCATTAACCAATTTAATTGTGGGGGTTTTAAGTGGGAACACTCACAGATTGGACCAATGCCATCTTGTTCCTTTCCAATCATATTAAATGCCATCTCTCCAGGGATACAGGCCTGTGTACCATTATCCTTTATAATGTTAAGAGAAGGAATCAACAAGGTCTTGCCATGGTTCCTTAAATTATTCACGCCTGATCCATTGTATCAAACTACAATATTTACTGCAAAATTGTTGTCCTCTGAGTTCTGATTGTGATACTGGGGCTCTGCAGGATAGGTATGATTCATAGTGATGCCTCTGAGCTCTTAAAAACATTGTTGTGCTGCATTTAATTATAGGAATAGATTCTACAAACAGTTGAAAATCACATAATTTGCATGTAATTATGGGTATTATGTAGATTGGAAAGGGATAGGTGGCTTTAATTATGCAGAAAGAGTAGGTCTTTCTGGTTTTAACCTTCTGTTGTCTGGGTTTCCTAGAAATTATAAGTTTAAGTTCACATTAAAAATGAGCTTTAATATCATGCTGAGAAACAGATGCTATTGTACTTTTCAGTGTTCTGTGTCAAAGCAGCTCTCTCTTTTTAGAGGAATGGCTGCCAGTGGATTAGTGGTAAAGATTTTACATTGAAAATCGACACAAATGAATACTACATAATAATCCCTGCTATTAAGTGATCACTTTTATTTAATTAAAAACAAACTAGCGGTAACTTTTTCAAATATCAAATTTTCCAAGAAATATTAATCTTTACCTAGCTGATGTGTTGGTCCATCTCTGCATTAGAAAACAAAGCTTTTCTATGGAGTGTTGTGCAGGTAAGTTTCCAAACAGGCCTATAAATCTGTCTACAGCATGGGTGCAAACATATCTGACCCACGGCTGATAATGATAACCAGAACCAGAAGCAGTGGGTGCACGGTGCAGAACTCCCTGAGCTGACTGGATGTGAATCAACTTGGGTCTGACTGCAGGCTAAGCCACATTTGTGCAGCAGTGCATTCAAGCTAATAAAGATAGCTGCGAAGCAGAGCTTGTTAGGTCAGCCGTAGAGCTGATCTGCACCATGTGGATTTACTGAGTTGCATTTCTGCTAGCTCAGGGATCTATACACCATACTCCATGCATGGCAGAGACAGGCTGATAAATAAGCTATTCTGTCTGGAGACTAGGGGTGAACATGTAGAATTAACTTGGCTTTGTAAATTCCTCAGCTGATGAGAGCAAACACATGCCCCAAGTGATCTGGAAGAAAGCCTGCCCCATGGTAAATATGAAAGGGCCACTAACAGCCAAAAGGAAACTGCAGAGACAGTTTCTTCCACAAATTTCTATCTTTTCTGGAGGATTAGATAGGTCATAGATTAAACATTTGCTGCAAGGAAACTTTATATAAAACCAGGAGACTCCTTGTATGCCTAGGAAGCTCTTACAGCGACATAATGATACTTCCGCTGTTGAACTGACTGTACTAGTTTAGTTGAGTGGAGGCTCCTATTCTGAAACAAGTTAATTTTCATTCTGGTATAGGAAGTTTTATGAGTACAGATATGCTGGTTTAGAGCGACACATTTGCTAAGGTGTACAAGACCTAAAAATCAGAGCTTTCCCTTTCTTATAGTGCTGAAATCAGGAACATTTGAATCCCTAGGAAAAATTTTCAAAAATAGTAAATTTTCTTCGACGTTTCAAGAACTCCTTTAAAGAAAAGAACAAAACAAAACCAAAAACAACCCCCCCAAAAAAACCCTGTGAATATATATTTCTTCATAAGCTTTTTTCTTTAGCTGAAGCTAACCAGTGAAATTACTTTTACAACTTTTGCATAGTTTGGAAGTTATTAAGTAGCAGGCCATTATCAAGAGAAAAAGCTTGTCAAGTGCTGACGTCTCTTAAAGCCCAGATAGCCCAGGTGACTTCTGGTACACCATGATGTTAACCTATTTCTCCAGACTGCTTTAAAGTAGAAAGAGGAGAACTAAGCTTTAGGACATGACTATGGATGCATAGGGTGTTTTCTTTAATGTTATTTGTATTTATATGGTTTTAATATAAATTATACAAGTTCCACAACCACTGTAATATTTGTAAAAGGTGTATTTTCTGAAAGCCTCTGATTCTTTGTCCAAACCAGACAATATTTAACCCACCACCAACTTGTCCATCAGCCCAAGTTTAACCATAGACTAGTACCTACAATTTCTTTTAGCAAATACACTAATTTGTGGTTGAAATAGAGCATGTTCTCTAAATGGTCATTCTACTTATTGCATCTTCAGACAATTTGTTTCAGTGTTAATAATCTTTACTGTAAAAAATTTGCATCTTATTTCCATTTTTACTTCATATGACTTCCGTGAAATTTAATTGAACGAAGACGTATAAAATTAGCAGCAATCATTTCTAGTCCTAGAAACAACTATAGTAAGAAAAACCTGTCATATCTCTGTGGTCCAATTATCACTATGTCTAAATCACTATGAATTTTTCATGAGAGTGAGGGCCACACTTGCTTCAGAAAGCATGCAAATTTTTGAAAAAATATTCTAGAAATACCGGAGAGGACGACAAGCTCGATTACAGAATAATTAAAAAACACCATCAACAACAACAAAAGAGAAAACAAATGGAACAGAAAAAAATAAAATATGCGAGGTCCTAAACATACATAAATCAGAATATTCTGTTGTTGTTGTGTCAAGTACCTCAGAGCTAATTTTGTTACCATGATGCAGATACCTCTGTCAAATGCTTCTATGAAATATTGAGATCCACCGAGAAGACCCATTATCCCTGAAACTATACCAGTCAATAACAGTTGTAATTCCTATACTTATTCATGTTAGAAATGTACACCATTATACTGAGAGTTGTGTGATACAAGGTTGTGTGATAATAGGGTTGTATGTTAAGTTATGCAATTAATTATGCACTTAGCCCCGCAAAGCATCAGCTTCCACTGACTTTGCTCATGCCTTGAATTCTTGAACAGCAATGCACAAGATAGAATGAAAACCTGTTTAATGTTGTGCCAAAATTTCTTTTTTTTTCTAGATATAACCATAATTGAGCAAAAAGATTTTATAAATTATTCATCCTGACATTCAAAACCCCACAGTGCTGAATCAAACTTTTCTGAAACAGCATCTCTAGGTAGAGAAGCTTCCAGAAGTGTTGATTCACTTTTTTTCAAGTTACAGCTTATCCAGCTGTCATAAGATAAAACATAAAATTACAAAAAAAAAAAAAAAAAAGAAAGATAATATGTCCCTTAAGTGTTCAGGTATTCTATTATTCATATGAATGCAGACAACTTGGTTAATAAAGGAATAGTAGGGGAAGGATGGGAAAAGTTCTTCCTAATGGTTTAAAAACAGAACCCTAAATCAGGTGCCATCTAGCCCAGAACTCAGTCTTTTATCAGCTAGATTTCTATTAGTAAAATGCTGCATGATGCCTGAAATGCCATTGCTAAGCGGTGCCACCAAAGTCCAAGCAGCCTTCAACCAAACAACATGTGTCTTGCACAGGTTTTCACATAACTGGGAACAGTTTTACCTATCTTTTTATATAATCCTTGGCATTTTGTTTCTTGCCTGGTCCCCATACACAGTTGCACACTGTCACTGCAGTCAAAAATAAAACGAGATGTAAGAACTGATTTTAAATCAGTGATGCTTCATTCTAAGTGAGTTCATGATACCTTTTCCAATGCACTGGTGATAACCAGTCTTGGTTTGTCTTTTTATTGCTTATAGGTCCAAGTACTACTTACCTATAGGAAGTGGAGCGTCTTCCACTCAGGAGTCTAAGAGCCACCCCTTACCAAAAGGACAGTAATTATGTCACTCTCCTATGAGACACGAAAACATCCACTTTCAGAAGAAACCAGGCAAAGGAAGAAGCCAGGTTTTTCACATTCTTGGTGAATGATCTGGTCCTGGGGTAAATGATGCCTCAGTGGGGCTAACGGAGATGAATAACTTCTACCTTCCCCTTGCCTGCAGCTTGTATGAAAAAAGACTGACCTCATCAGATGCCTACCACTAGAAGACTCCTGGCTGTGAGTACCATACCAAGAAAGCAGGTACTTTCTTCCTGCCTAGAGCATTTCAATGCCCTTCGCTTCTCTCTTTGTGACATTTTGAACTATCTAGATTTCAGAAAGCTCTGCCAGGTTTGCTACTGTTGTGAATCCCAGCTGTGCCTTATTTAGGGAACACTGTTTGCCATCTCAGAGTTGTGTCTTGTCCAAAAGAAATGCTTTATAATACAAGTCCACATCTCTTCACAAATGTATCCTGGAAAGTTTTTTAATGCCCATAGGTCTAAGTGATCTATCACAGTTAAGATACGGTTCACACCAGGATTATTGCTGACTGTTCCAGCTAGTGCATAATTTAACAGAGAGCTCCTGTTGTATCCCCAAATAATGCATGTTTCCTAAAATCCAAGTGAGATGTGTATGCATGATAGCCAAACACTTCAAATGAAAAGTCTGAAACTTTCTTTTAATGTAGTTCTCAAACTGTAGTGAAACCCAAACTACCCTGCAAGATTTTTCTAGCTATTTTCCCTATGTACCAGTGACTACCAGTGATAGTATGTCCATTTTAAGGAACATGGGTTATACATTAAGAAACAGGGTTTCCAATCCATGGCTGGTTGGAAAGAGGCCATGCATTTCATATAAAATTCTGAGATATCATGAGATGTGTGCAGAAGACAGTTATATCAGAGAAAATAAGAGAGCTTTCTGCATTAACAGCCTCGGGATGGGTGAGCACCGCTGTTTTGTCTGATAATTTTAATTAATTTTAGCTTGGAAAATGAAACATAAGAAGGAATATATGCGGCAGTGAGCCTCCCCTGAACAGGGAAAAGACACCAACTGATCTGTGATCACACTAAAAGGTATTACTTTCATTAGGCTATGCTCAGCAACAGCAGCATTTGAGCCTCACATCTTGTTTTTGGGCATCTCATGTCTCCTCCCACCATCCTTCACTCACAGTCAAAACCATAATGAAGGAAGGTAAATGGATGATGTGAAGAAAGAAGTGGATATCTCCAAATCACTTCAAAACAGGCCAGGAGAGGAAGAAGGGAAAATGAACTACTGTCTTAATTAGTCCTAGCTGAGATCACTCCTTTTTTGATCTGGGAGTCTCACTAGTCACCCAGTACTAAATACAAGGCAGTGTTTTATTACCTAGTTTGGGAACCCTCCATTATCAGTTGTCATAGTGCTTCCCTTTTGTATGTGGAAGAGCCTCTCCATCATGTAAAAAGTCTGGAGAGGTTTGCTATGTAAAACATGGGAGTGCTTGTCACCTACAGGATCAGATTCAAGGATGCTACCTACTAGTCTCTCAGCTGAAGGCAACAACAGTTAAAGTTTTCAGCAGCTTTCAGTAGGCAATGATATTCTTATTGGACTGGATTATTTCACCAAGAATGCCTAAACATTTTTAGTAACATCAATGGGCTGGTCCAGTGCAGCTACTCTGGTTCTGCCTCTCATTTTTGTCAGGAGTGAGAACGTAAGAGAGTAACAAGCTCTAATAGCCAGTAGTCACCCAGCTCATAAATGTGTGTAATAGGGGAAGAAAATCACTGATTAAAAGTGTCTGAGTGGCAAATTAAAAAGGGAGACCAGCTGCCATGCCAGTGATGTCATTGTATTACACCCTGCCATGCAACAAATGCAGATAAATTATTCTGTGTATTTCTACAATAGATGAGTGATCACTTTCAAGAAAAAAAAAAGGAAAGTTGATCTCTTTTCTCTCTGCCATTTTTTATCATCAAAATTGAACCTATATTTCACTTCCAGCTCCTCTCCATTTTTCGCCCACCTTGTTACTGCCACCACATACATTTTTCAAGGTCTGTAGTAAATGTCTCTTAAGAAAGCTTTTGAAATTGGTTGCAAATTTAATAGATTCAGAGATGTTCCATTTATTTCAGGAAAAAAAAAAACCCACCCAAACACCTAAAACAGGGACTGTTTTTTAAAAAAGGGTTTGAAAGTTCACATTCCTCATCACTCTTGATACACAGAAGATGAGTGTAAAGCTAAATCATGAGGTAATTATGACTGTTTAACTCTGCAGTTCTGTGAATCCTCCATTTCCACCATTTTTCACAGTGTTTCTTGTCATCCAAATAAAAAGATGACAAAATTCCCTGATAGCATATATGGAGGCTTATTATCAGGAGGATTAGATCCCTGATGTTTTTTGAGAGGAGTCTTCTTAAGATCTTGGCAAGTATGATCATCCCCATGATACAGAGGAGTCTGAAACAGTTGGTTGAACACTTTCTTGTCTTTGGAAAGAAATTGGGTAATGTATTCATATCGTCCAAAGAAAATGAAATATGTTCTCTTCTATTAGTAGCTCAAGAGGATGATTAACAGCAACCATTGAATAAGTTAAACATTTTTAAACCACAGGACTGGATCATTGAATAGAATTGGCTGTGAACTACTGATCTTGAATCGGAGCTACTAACTGGCCTCATTCATTTGAAATGACACAGAAAAAGAGAGAGCTGGGTGTATTAGTCAGTCACAAAATGCCTATGAGCCAGTGATCCAATGTGCCTTGGGGAAAAAAAAAAGTATCATCTTCAACTGATGTATTTCCAGCTAAAACAGGAAAAACACAATACAGTACACACATTGCTAAATACTGAGTAGAGCTTGGCCACCAACAAGAAAACATATTTCAAAGTGGAACAGGTGGAGAAAAAAGTTAATACTATGATCAGCAGAACTGGGAATTTATCTTGATTAGACTATCAAGTGGTACCTTGCTGAGCCTGGCAAAAGAAAAGATGAAGGACATATGACTGTGGTATTTAAAACAGAATAAATATTTCAGAGGAGAAGAGTAGGGTAAATACTTTGGGAAGGAGTTTGACCATTGACAATAAATGATAACATTGGCCTAAAAGTAAGCATACACAAGCTGGCTATGGAGAAAATTTGGCACAAATCTCTAATAAAAGTAATGAGAGAAAAGAACAAAATTGGTTTCAAGCTGGCAATCAATATGTATACAGAAGGACTGCATAGTTTGATGCCTGTGACAGCTGGAAGTGGCCAAGGATATTCCTTCCATTCCTCTGCTATTTACTTATTCAAAGTATTAGAACAACTGATATTTTTTGTTGCACCGAAATTTAAGAAAGGTTAAGAATGTGAACTTGGAAAGCACTGATAGGCTAGCTTGGCTTTCATCTTAGGCACCAATAGAGAATAATATGGGATAAAATCAGTAAAGATAGTAGCATAATTAATGACAACTAGTACAGTTTAATAATAAGTGCTCTTATAAAAAAAACGGTGTCTTTTTGATGAGATTACACTTGGCTTAGGAGAGTAAATAGGACTTTATAATGTAGCTAGAGATAGAACACAAAGATATTTGTCTTAAGATACCATAACAAACAACTATAAATATGACACTGTACAAAATTCACAAAACCCATATTCAACATATTAAAAACTGATTAGTTGAGTGCTTATAGTTTACTGTAAGTACTTACAGAGTTCTTATGGTTTACAGACTCTCCTGCTATGTGCATCCATTGGGGACCAATGTTGTTCAGTGTCTTTATCAATGTTCTAGAAGAAAATATAAAATCAATACAGATAAATTTGTGGGTGACATGAGCATTGGTAGAGCAGTAAATAATAGTAAAGGCAGGTTAGTAATAAAGATCGCTATGCGTCATTTAGTAAAGAGATGGTAAGGTTAATTTGAACATATACAAGGTCGTATAACAAGAAAAGGAATGTACATCATATTTATGGAGTGGGGAATAGTTATGTGGAAAGCATTGACTGTGAAAAGACCTTAGAGTAAAACTGAATGAAAACAGATTTGTGAGTTTAATTTTTTATAAACTTAACCTATATATTGACAAAAAATTATTTAATTTGAAATATTTGCATTGTTAATTCAATCCCAAGTTTGAAATAAAAGGGGTTTTTAATTTATTAAAATGTTTTGCTTCAAGTAAATAGAGTATTAAACATGTCAGAAGAAAGTTTAGAATTAAACGTTACTTTTAAACTAAAAAAATTAAAATGTTTTAAATTTTGCAAGTTTGAAAATGCAAGGGCTAAAGTTTAGACATTATGATGCTCTGTTAGCTGCTCTTGAAAATTCCTCTAATTTCTCTGGACACATTAACACAGTAGACATACTCATGCTTGAAACCTTGCTGCAGGATCTTCTGGCACCATCATTAAGTCTCTCTAAAATTCAAGTCATGCCCCATGAATGAAAACATAGAATCATAGAATCAGAGAATGTTTTGGGGACCTTTAGAGGTCATCTAGTCCAACCCCCAAAACATGCTGCCTTGTGTGTTAGGCCCTGACTGAGATACTGCCTTTGTAAATAACTACTGTTTCTAAGAAAAACCCTTTACATTCCAGGAGATACCCTCCAAAAGCCAAAAGAATGTAGGACACCTTTCTTACCCTTTGTTGACTTAGCATGCTCTGTCTGCTAAGCTAGGAAGATTAAAAGAGGAACAGCTGGAAACTATAGTCAGGCCATGCAGCATAGCCTGTAGGTCCCACTGTTGGACTAAAGCTGTTGGCAGTATCTAGGACTAGACATTTGTTAGCCTAATAACAGCTACCTTTTTCTCACAATATGAATTTTCGTGTATCTTCCATGCAGTTCTCTCATGGGAGCACCTACCTCCCAATTTAATAACTTCTGCTTATTTTACATTTGGAATTATTTATAAATCTGTACAATATAATGCAAATTTATGATAACAATGGCCAAATAAAGCTGATAGTTAAAAAAGGAAAATAGTGAGTGTTCCATGTTTTTAAAATGGACTTTTTCATTGTTACCTGTGTCACAACACTGCAGTGTCCTCAAGGTTGCACCACTGACCTTGGCATACACATTGCAGTAATGTCAAGGAAATACATGCTAGCAAATAAATGCACTTTTAATGCTTGAGCAATGTTATTTTAGTCCAAATATGTAATAGTCACTTTCCAAACCATCTTGCTAGTTGCAAACTTGCAGGCTATTTGAGTCATCTTCTTGTGAGTGACACAGGACTTTGCCAAGCTGTTAAATCCCACAGCTGCAGTTGATGATTATTCCTTCTTCTCAGCCTGCTTGACTTCAGTGCATCTTTCACTCCCTTGCCAGTGATCCACACTTCTGGACTGTCTCAAAGAAGGGGACAGGCTTTCTAGCTCTTTCCTTTCCCCATTTGAATTGCTATCTCATGCTGTACTGATGGAGACTTTCTGTCCTCTCTTCTTTCTCATTCTTAAAGATGTTTCAGTTCTTTCCTTTTCTTCACTCTTTTTCTGTGTTCATTGCTTCAAACACCTTATTGCTTGTTTCAGAATGGGACATCCATGCAAATACTAGTGAGATTGCAGCTACCTCTCCCTCATTTCACTTGCTTGAGTCTTGTATCTTGTTTCCCCATGTTATGTCCATGCTATAACAATCTATTTTCAGATTTAAAACTCATGGTCTTTGTTTGTGGTCTTGCCAGGCCTAAAAAATGGGTTTTTCATTTCCCATCAACCACTTTTATTTAGTTTGGCTTGCACAATCACCATCTGTAGAAATTCTCTTTATTCTTGAGTGTGCTGCTACTTAAACCTTTATTCATGCTTCAGGTATGCTCAAAGCATTCTGAAATTTAAGCACATAATTGTCTTCTAGCATCAATATCTAAATCAATTTCCAAAAAATAAAATTATCATTTTCCATTTAACAAAAAGGAGAATAAAAATAAATATTTAATTGTTTTAAGGAATAAAAAATGTAAAGTGAAACAAAAAACAAACTTGAAAGTGCAATGAACATAATTTCAAGACAGCATTTTTTTTCTTATTTACTGTATCCCTAGCTTGAGAATACAGAATGCTACAGCTTGGCTACTCACTCAGGCAGAGAACTAGAAGATTTGTACAAATATCCCTTTGCTCTTTTCCTCCTCTGAGCTTTGCTCCCTTTAGAATGTATTGTCTCTTCTTTAGGCAGTGACTATCTGGTCTTGACCATCTACATATTCTTCATATATTGCTGGCACTACCAGAAACAAATAATATGACCCCCCCAAAAGTCTCAGAGTTTCAGCCTATCCCATTATGAATGAAATTTACAGTTATGGACAGGGCCAGGATATACATTAGATGCTATGTAAATCTCACTTGAGCTCCATTGCAGGGCATGAGGAGTGTCTGGATCTTTACTGAGAAGCACATACAGAGGGGATTAAATAGGTGTCAGGGCAGTTTGAAAAGTTTAAGAATCATTAGAGGTTATAAGGAAACAAAAAAATGGAGGAACAAGGTATTTAGGAAACAGATAAGAAATTAATTGACTTATACATTCTGTGATAGATGGCAGAATTAATTACTGATAAAATAGATTAGCAACTGAATGTAAAAATAGAGGAAGGGTTTGATTTGAAAATAAAAGACCTAGAGAAAGTTCATACCTAAAACTACACAGAACACTTAAATTTCAGCCTTGCTGAGAGCCAATATTGTAATAGGACTGTACAATCCAGTTCTGTAGGTGAAATTATGTTTTTTCATCTTCATTTTTCTCTTTGGTTGGGTTTTTTTGCCTGTTTGCTCACTGTCTCTGAACACTTGCTGGTGATACCTCCCTGAAATACCTGCAGGAAAAACTACAGCACTACCACATGCCTGGCCCAGGAAACCTGGGTTCATTGAGGCTCTCTAGGTGAGGGTGAGGGTGAGGGTGAATGATGGATGCCTGGCAGTGGGGAATGGTAGGATACTTCAGCTGCTCTTTCCAATTGCTTTGGTGTTTCTGTTTGTGGGGTGGGGGTGTTGGCAAGGCAGAGACCTTCCGTTTAGACCTGTTAGAATTAGTTTAGACATTGGAAGTTGGGAGGCAGTTAACTGGAACAGTACTTTCTTCTAAAGTTTGGGGTTTTTTTTATATTAAATTTTGTTTCACATTCCAGCATTACACTTGAGACCATCATACAAACCCTCCTCTTTACACGCAGTTTTTGCTACTCTAATTAATTCCCTTCTTTTCTTCTCTTGACTCCCATCCGTCCTCCCTTCTGAAACTGGATCAAATAATAGGGGCAGGCTTCCAACTTTGTTGTTTGATGTGCTTTTATCACAAAATGAAGCAAAAATAAAAAGCATGACTTCCTTATTATGATACTGTTGGTTGCCAAAATTAGGTCTCTGTGAAAACAAAAAAAGTGATCTTAAGATACCGATCGGCCATGTGATAAAACCTCTCACTCTCCAACACATGCCGAATCTTAGAAACACACCTGTTGTTGCTATATTAGTTTTAAGAACTCAAAGATGAAGGATATAAAGTATCTCAGTCACCAAGCAGACTGCAGGATAATCCACTAATCCAGAAAGATGAAAGGAAATGCAGATTTTATGCCCTCTTGAGAGTGGCAGCCTGTCAAAAAATAGATCCTTCTGCTCTGTTTGCCAGAAAGAGAGAAGAGAGAAAGAAAAGTTCTCTATCTCAGACATGCAAACACACGTACAGGGACACAAGGAGAATGTCTGTGCTACAGCCATACATTAATCAACACTCCTGTATGCCAAAACATATATTGATAGATACCTCTATTTCTTTTATGATGAGAAAGTCTATTTGGGGGGAGAAGGGAAATAATTCTGTTTGCACTTTAAAATATGAAGACAAAAGAAATCCTTTAGGGTATCCAACTGATTGAAATCAGAAGAGTAATATTTTCTCTTATGCAAAATAAAGGTTTTCTTTGAAATGGGCACTAAATATGATAATCGTAGAATACAATTGTTTTAGAAAAATCTTAAGACCTCCGTTTCAAATAACAATCATGGTCAATACAGAAAATTTGCATGCCCCAGAGATTTTTTGTGTCAGATTCTGCTCCCTTTATTAGTATCAAATGTTACCTTTAATTGCAGTTAGTGTACTTTAATAGTAAGGGATTAAGTAAAAATGTGGGCTTGCATTTTGTGATGTAATGATACACTTTCATTTGAACCCCACATGTATATGAGAGATTCTTTTTACTGGAGAAAGTGGCAATATTACTTTGGGCACAGGAAAGTAAACCTGTGTGATCCCTTCAGTTTCTTCAGTTCCCTTGCATTTAATCTATTTTTTATCTTTTATGCTCACAGGGTGCAGAAGGTGAAGGTGGGGATGGAAAAGCATATCAGGCAAAATGTGGGTAGAGTCAGCAGTAAAAGAAAAAAATGCATGCTGTCCTCTACTGTGCAGAGCAAGCATAATCGCTGACATGAAGAAGTTTGCACTTCTGGGAGGAAAAAATTAACCAACAATAATTCTTTACCGATGACAAGAAAAAATACAAAATAAAAAAGGGATTGCTTTCTATTTCACAGCCTAAATTGGAGTTTACTGTGATTTGGACACTTTTATGTTAATACTTCTACATTTACCTGGACTGTAATCTTGTATCCATACTATTTGCATTCCGTAGGTCTTCATTTTGTATTCTAAACTGAGTACTGGCTGTTCTCTGAGATAATCTTTCTCAGAGATGATGACATACATTTAAACATATAAAGTGCATTTCTTTAGTTAAAAAGCACAATAAAATAAACTAATTCTTTTAACTTTCAATGAAGAATTAATGATATGTTAATATATATAGTAGTGCTAGTGTTACTGCATTCAATAGGTGCAACTATGAACCTTGCTGTACATACTATATTTGCAAGATTTCTTTCCTTCTAATGAAATACCTTGCAAATCTGACCGATCTACCTTTAATGAGAACTCTAATCTGCTGGGGAAGAAGATTCACCATTCACAACATGGATACTGCTTTTAGCAGTTTTATGTGTAAGATGTGTAAGGAAGCGAAGGAGCAGTAGGAATGGGAAAGCATTATTCTGCATTTGAGGGAGGGAGCTATCATTGTCACGGAGAGACACGCAGGGAGGCACCCAGTGCACACCTTATAGCCCTGTGGTAGAATCCAGGAGGCTTTTACCTCCCCATTAAACCCTTCCTTGTGCTGCCTTGCCACAACATTGGTGCTCCTGAATTGTCAAGAGAAGCAGCTCAGCTTCTTACTGGCTCATTATCCTGTATGTAGCTTGACTGACCTCCAGCTTCTGACACTGGTGGAACCAGCAGAGGACATGACCAGGTGAAGGTACGTATGGAGGAGCTCTGGCTTCACGCGAGGAAATGAGCGTGGCCACAGCTGCACCACCTGCCTGCTGGCCACCATGGGGCTGCTCTGCCACCGCTGCACTACGCTGGAAGACGTTCTATGCTCTGAAAACCCTCTAGGCAAAATCTGTTTCCTTAAAAGCTGTGTTAGATGAGAAGATTGGATGCAGTATAAGATACCTACTGTAAGGATAATTACAAGAGTCCCATGAAAACCTGAGGTCACGGCACACTTATTCCTTAGTCATTTCCATTGGTTTTTCAAGGCATTTCAGAAGAACAAAGTGTTAAGAAGAAGTTTCAAACAGACCAGTGAGATGGCTTTTCATATATTTATGAAGAGAAAAAGGCACAGGGTGGGGAAAGTATGAAGGCTCTACAATCCCAGAGAATTAGTATTTTATGTTAATATTCATCCTATTATGCAGAAATGCAAAATTAGACTTACCTTCTCAGTTAAGAATGCTGTGAGGCTTCCTCAAAGATAGTGAAATTTAAAATATTAAGATAAAAAATTATATATAACTGCAACACATTTTAATGATTATTTATTAAAATGGCAATGCACGTACAATAATAATTGAACTGAATATAATTTTTTAAAATACCAGTTATACCATCCATAATGCATATAGACACGATGGCTTAATTTGGTTGTTGTGTACCTCACTGGCATCCCTCCTGCCAGTGAGGTAGGTAAAATTATATGCTATAATATCCAGTTCCTCCTCATGCCTTCCTTGCCTTGAAATTGATGGTAATAATCAGAAAAAAAGTTTCTGAGCAAACCCAGTTTCATAAGGACTTGGTAAAGGTACAAACATCATCTTCCCTTTGTGTTTTTTTTTTTTACTTTAACATTCAAGTTACTGTGGAAAATATTACTTCTATCATACTGAGAAGCATGTGTAAAAAGCAAAGGAGATGGAGCACTAGGTGCATACAGCTTCAGAGGAGTGGCAACTCCCTTTTTGGAAGGTATCTGTAGAGGGGACTTGGATTCATATACTTTTCTGCTTAGAGAATTTGAGTCCACCTCCATTCTGGCAGTAAAGTGGTTGAGCCATTAAATTATAATCTGTACCTGAATTTGGGAATACCATTCCCTCCTGTAGGGTAAGCATGAGGAACCTACACACCATTCCTTCAGGTGTTCTGCAGTGATTTGCTCTCAGTCTATCCCATTGAAGATAATTAACCTTGTGTAGCATACTTAAATATTTATTGAAGTAATGCAGTGGCCTGGTTAGGACATTAAAAAAAAAAAAAAAGAGAGACCTACTTTCTGCTTGATTCATATGAACAAAGAATGTTCTTGCAAATGAATATTTTATTTACCACCCTCACCTCACAAGTGAGTGATCTTAAATCCAATCCCTGATCCAGTGCATGTTTAATTAGGTATGCAAAGTGAAATTGCCCTGGTAAACAAGAATTAAAGCATCTTCTCTTTGAACTAGTGGTTTGGAATATTTTTGAAGGGGGCTGCCAATTCAGATCAGGCAAAGGTGTGAACCAAATCAAGATGTCCTTTTTCTGGTGGGATTTATCTTCTGCAGAATTAAGGGTGTATTTGCATTGGGATTTTTTCTTTAAATCAGGAGAGCATTTTTCAAGTGTCTCTCCTGGACACGTCCACTTCTTGTGCACTGTTTCACACTAGGAGCAATCCAGAATCTCACAAACTGGGCTCCTTTTGGATAAACATACACTGGCAGATGTGCTCCAGAAATACAAAACTTGTGATCCAGCTGCAAACAGGATGTCAGTTCACAGAGTCAGAAACATGTTAGTGTGAAGTATCAACCCCTGAAAGTCATACAGTGTGAACATGAAGTTCCAAGGGCTGTTTCTCTCTACAAATCTACAGCTACTGGGCTGCACTTCTTCCTAATGCAGACGTAGCCCTAACTTCACCTTTGCTACACGAGTGGTATTTTTTTTTGGTGACTTCACTCTACATACATCAGCCATTTAGGAGGGACCAAACCCACAATTTCTGGCATTTTCAATGTTCATGAGAATTAAAAGGCTAGCTTTGTTTAAAGTATAACATGTCCTCTTTGCTACATTTGCAGGTTTGGTTTGTCCAATAAAAAGTTCACAGGCATATTTGCAGCATCATTTGAATTCTAATTCTATGCACAAACACTTGCACCTGTATAATATTTTAGGAATAGAAATTGAGAAATTGTCTGGACTGATGCTCTAATCAATTTTCAGTATGGAAGTGCCATAAAATGTGCAGGACCAACCAGTTGTTTATGGTGAGAGGAAAGGAAGGCTGACAATACAGTTTTTAAAATTCTTTAGGAAATGTGAAATCTTTGCTTTACTCTTTCCTAAACAAATTCCTGGATATTCTGAGGTATGCCTAATGATCATGAGCTGTTGACTAATCATAGGCTGCCAGACATTTGGTTCAGGATTGTTTGTGCAGTGCAATTTCTCAGGTACTTCTCTTCCAGTGTGGAGGCACTTTCTCTTTAGCTTATTGGTAAGAAGCACGAGCTGTTGAGTTTTCTATTACTAGGATTCCAACACACGATATTACTTTTATTAACTGTACCACCATTACTGTATTTTGGGGTTCAAGCCATGGACTGTAGCCAACTCCAAAAGGACCTGAAACTAAGCAAGCGAAGAATGAGTGATTTACATCAGCCACAAATGCACCATTCACTTGAATGCTGCAAGCAATTAATTTCAAAGGCTATTCTAATGAACGGTATTCATACTTCTAAAATGAACCAATGTGGAACCTGCCAACTTCTTTCCAGAATAATCTTTGATAGGAGACAACATTAAACATGCGGAGGCTATGAACAAGCAAGTTCAGAAAAAGATTGGGAATAATAGTAGTTTGGAATACGAATTCTCAGATTTGTCGTTATGGGAAATTCATGAAAATTATTCCTGGATTTCTTGACTTAATTTTTTTCCCTAAGATATTAACTATTTCAATATAGACTTCTTGCTGAATTAGAAACAGGACTTATTTTTGCTGATTATTTATATTTTGGCTTTCACTTGTAGCACAGCTGAGTTTTACTTTATTTTAAGCAATCTTTTTACTCCTTCAAATCTCACACTCAGTGCATTCTTCCATGTGATCTGAATGGACTTAATTGGACTTTATTGGGGCTGGGATTGAATAAAATGAAAATGAAAAAAGAGGAAGGACTAGAGTAAAAGGTTTGCCTTTGTCTTAAAGCCATATAGTTGGTTAACAGAATGTATTTTCAATTTTCACTTTCATCCATTTACACTTGTGTGACTGTGGGATATTCCCTGAATCTTTCTACTCACCAAACAGTGTTCTATCACAGACTGATAGATAAGCCAGCTGACTTTGATTACATAAATTGCATTTTGAATGCACATAGAAGAAATCCATTTTTAGTAGCTTGTTCATAAGGTTGTTTATGATCAGTGTTAACAGTATGAGGATAAGTCCTGATAGCATAAATACAACTACTTAAATCCTTTCTACTAATCCAGGCAACTGTTTCTGCATAATAGCATTGAGGAGCTGTATGGGTTTTCATGTGAATTAAGTGACAGTGGTGTTGAAGAAAGCAATACTCCAGCTCTCAAGTGACAATGAAGGTGAAGTCACGGGCCATCATAGCCAGGGAACCAGATTACAGACCCTTGAAACAGTTTCTAGGAAAGAAAGACTTGGAAACAAACATTTAAGGTGGCATGCATTCAATGTCTTGTAAAAGCTGGGATGTGCATATTTAAAAAAATAATCAAAATTATGGGATAAGTACATGCAACTATGGCATAATCAAACTTGTTCCATATGAGTTAAACTCATCTGTTATCCTCTCTATCTTGTATTCAAGCCTTTTTCACAAGCACTTATTTATGTTGCCATTATTAATTCCTGAATTTATATGTCCTTTTATTCATGTGTGCTTAGTTGAAAATGTGTGCACAACTATTTGTTAGAAAAGAGCAGGCAGAGAAGACAGAATATTTGCCAGATTTCTCTGTTGATGCACCTGAAAACAGAGATTCTCCTACTAGCAGCATCTGTGCTGTTTCATGCAGAGATGAAACATCTCCAGGAGGATATTTTGCATTTCTGCTAGCACTTAAAGGTATATCAGTTCTGAGAGCATTTTTATTATCAGCTCTAGATAAAGAAATATGCCGAAGTTTAGCTGTCCTCAGTATCCATTTCTGTGAAGGAAAAAAAAAATAAATCAGGTGAGACAAAACTGAGATCTATGACAAAAAACCCAACAACCAAACAACAAAAAAGAGAGATAAAAATAATAATAACCCCTGCCCTCATTTTGTGTGAAGTCTTACAACAGTTCAGAAAATTATTTTAGTGGATTTCAAAATGTCATCATAAGATTGATAGAAGGTTATAAGATGGCAATGAAAATAAACAAGATTCAAAGGGTTCAGCACCAGAGAGTAACGATATACTACCTGATGTTGGCCTCAAAGGAAAAGTACATCAAGGACAGAAGAAAGCTTAGACAGAGAGGGTGTTGAAGATTATATTTTGCTGGCTTCCCTGAAGAGCTCTCTAGAGAATCTCAGTAGATTTACTGGATTCAGTAACATGGCTTCCTGGTGGCTGATAGGGAAAAAATTATTTTCAGAGATTCTGGTTTTATTGTGTGCAAATGTAATATTGTGTCTGCAGCTAGCTGGACATATGGTGTTGCCCTCAGAGTTTTCATTGTGAGGGGAAAATCACATCTAGAAAAATTATGGATGCCTTTGAAAATCATTCCTTGTCTCTATGACTGCTGTCTATATGGATTTTGCCTTTCACAACAGTTTTCTTCTGGGGTGATATGTGGCCACCGCTGTGCATCAGGCACAAACAAGTTTTCCTACAGTTCAGGTGTTTTCAAGGGATCTTACTATGTTACAGCCCACTGTCTGCAGCCAGATGCTGGATTAGCTTCAGCCAGTTTAGCTGATATCTTTGAAATGAATAGGAATTTCCCTTAATTCTCATCTTTGAACCATGCTGTCAAAACATCTTTTCAAAGTTGGCAGCATGATACTTAGGGACACGCATTTTCTGAAAGAAGTGGCATTAGTACAAAAGCAGCACAGAAAACATTTGAGAATGTAGAGAACTGATTAAAACAGATTCTCTGGTTTGGTTCTCAGTAGGCTCAAAGACCACCCTGCCCCAGCTCCTCCCAGGCCCCTTCCAGGGGCCATCAGCCCATCAGAGTCACATCTCCACAAGCCCAGAGGACCACAGAGGCCCCAGGGCAGGCAGGAATCCAAACTAACATCTGTCCCAGGACAGCCTCAACCCCAGTGTCCAGATATGCCACCCACCAAGATGGTCCAAGAGGAGCAGCTCCAGATCCACTGCTGGACTGGTGTGGTTGCTGTCTGAGGTGTGGGACATGTTACAGGATGCTGGGGAAGAAAGTTTTGGGATTGCACAAAACTTATTTAGGTGTGTGTAGGGAAGAAACCGGAGGTGGGGAAAGGGATGGATTTAGATGATTTGGAGAGGAACAACTGTGGGAAAATAGAGGTGTGAGGGGACAAACAGAGCTGGTCATGTGTAAATAGTGGCCTGTCTGGCCATGCCCCTAAAAGGGGTTGTAGGGACCACCAGCCTGGTGTGAGTGCAGGTCAGGGTGCCAGCGAGTGACACCAAGTGCCCGCCCAGATGGGACCAGGGCCAGAGCCCGTGTGTCTGCGGTGCAGCACTGGGAGCCGGTGCAGGTGTGTGAGTGAGTGTACCAGCACTGGTGAAGGTCTGGCCAGATAAGCTGGCAAGCAGGTGACATGGAGGGGAAGCCAGGAGGGTTCCTCCAAGGATGAGACCATTGGGAGGGTGGCTACAGGGGACCAGGGGAATTGTGGTCAGCTCTGTACATGCATATGTGTGTATGTGTTTGTAGGTCTGAGCACCTGCAAGCCGAGGGGAGCTGTGGTCTCGGGGGTTCACATGCCCAGGTACCAGCAACTGGGAAGGCTGGGATTCAGGAGCAGCTGCTGGGCAGACTAGGTGTCTGAGTCCAGCTGCTGGGAGGAACCACATGGCACATGTGTGTATGTGTATTCCCACCTGTGGACCTCCATCTTGCTCAACCGGGGAAGGGAAACAGGATGAGGCTGTTGGTGCTGCCTGTGTCTGTGCAAGTGCTGAATGTGTCTGTCAGGTTAACCTATGTGGCCGGACATGTATATATGCAGCCTAACAGCATGTATTGTATGTATGAGTTCTCCTTTTGTATGAGCAGGCAATGTATGTCTCCCCGAGGTAATATGTCTGTTTGGCAAGAGATGGATTTGATAATTCCAGAGGTCTTTTGCATCTCCAGCCATTTTGTATTTAGGAAGAAACTTTGAAAGTATCAACATGATATAACTGTCATGTGTTTCTTCCAGGACCTGTGACTGTAACCCTAGAGTCCTTTTTGTCAGAGAAACCCATTCTTGCCGTTTTCTGTCTGAATAAATACAAAACCACTTAAAGTCAAGCTGCACTACAAAGTACACAATTACAGCCCTGGGATCCCCCATTTTAACTAGCAGATATGTTTGGCACAAAGAGTGCCATAAACAGTGAAATCGGTAGTGGCAGGAGTCCCTGAGAATCCTAGATGCCAAACTACTGTTTAATTTCATTTGGGATCCTTGGGATCCAATGCATTTTATAGTTTAGTTTAATTTATTTTGTAATTTTCCAGTGTTTGCTTTCAGTCTTGGGTAGTTTAAAAAAATACATTTAAATTCATAACAAAAACTGCCTATGACTTTGCAGTACTTGAAATATGCATCTGAAATTTTCCTGATGGAGCCTGCTGTCACTTTAAACAAAGCACTGTCTAAATTTGCCTTTTCAAATTCTAGTCATTCAGACTAAATGAGCCGTCTTTGACAGCTGATTAAAATATCTAAGTATTATCATTTTTACCGGTCACTATTGTGAAGAGAAGTGTTAATGGATTTTTTCCTCTACTAGTAAATTTTCATGACAGTTTTGCAAAGCAAATGTAAATTAAAAGCCTAATATTAAATCACATCAGCAAATCCCTTTGCTTCAATTAAATTAAGTGAAATAATAGAAGAATAAGTATTATTAGTGAAAAGAAACTTGTCATACAACAGCATAACCTTTTGCTGTGTTATCATTAGCTAGCTGCAGTGATAATTGTGTTCATTTACACAATTTACACTATCTAAATGAATGTTTTAAGGCATATCAAATCACATGTCTAGTGAGCCCATCTTTGACGATCTGATAATATATACTTCCTGTCCTTCAGGGAAATATATGTTAATACACATTTATCCTATTTTATGATTAAAGTATATGGCAAAACTCTATTTTCATTAGAAAGACATCAAGTCTGATGTGTTACTTGAAAAATCAGTAGAAGGCAAAGTTAGAGACATTGCACTGCAACATTTTTTGGTGGACAGACACTGCCAATCTCCAGTTATAGATACCTCCCATAAATAAACAAGCAAACAGAAAACCCGGTGCATGTTTGTCACCACTTACCTTCCTTCACTTTTAATGGGATTTGCATTTTTCAGATTTTCCCAGTTCTGAGGTCCTGAGGTGAGGAATACAAGACGGTTCAGAAAACAGCTGTGCCACATTAGCCTCCAGGGAGCCACACTGGAGTACAAGAAAAAGAACAAATGTACGATAATGTGCCGTGCAACCCAGTGGCTGGACACACAGAGGGACTGCTCCTCTGAAGCAAAACTGTTATTGCCTCAGGCTCAAAGCAAAACAGAATCATTGAAGTTGGTTTGCATGGCAGGCTGCAACTGTAATTTATATTAAAAATATGTATTAACACAAATTGCGCCTTTGTCTTTATCTATTGCATTACCATATAACCTCGCTTATGGAATGCTGAAGTCCTTTGATCCTTTTTTTTAAATCATGATGAGTAAATAGGAAAGAGTCTTTCTGTGAAGACCCGGAGGATTTCTCCTTCTTCGTCTATTAAATGGAGGCTACTGTTTTCTACTCCCAGGTCCAGACAGTAGTGAGGTACTTCATACTTCAGTGAAAGATGTATGCAACCCTGCACTTTCTTGATTTGAAAGCACACACATCCACAGATCCTTCAAACCCTATCCTAGGCCTTGAGTCTGTCCAGAACCCATGAGCAGACCCCAGGTCTCCTGTCTTGTCTCCAGCTCTGACCTTAGATCTTCCCTGCCTCTGGTCTCCTCCTTACTGGCTAGTACAAGTTGAAGTTCAGTACCAAATCTCATACAATCATGGAATAGAAAGCAAAGTCATACAGAAAATAAAGTTTAATAGAAGATAGGACAGACTATGGTGATCAGGTGCAAGGCTTAGTCAGACAAGAGTGCAGATAGCCCATTTGCACACAAATAGCCTCTTTTATTCTGTCTTTTCCATCTAATTTCCCATATTTGTTCCTCCCTGATCTACTGTGAGGCTCCTTTTTCCATGCTTTTGGCTCTTCCTCTTCAGTCTGTAATAAGCTTTGCACATTCCCACAATCCTTTTAAAACATCCCAGAACAAGTTTTACACACAACAAAGTCCCCCTCGAATATCCCACAGTAGGTTTGTTCTTTCCCATCAGACCCCTGATAAACCTGTTTCCTTCTTATGATGTATAAAGTCCTGGTGGACATTCACCTGGGTGGCTGGTTTCTTCAGTGCCCTGTCAGCCAGTGACAGGAGAGCTCTGATCTTTGTGGCTGCCTCCATTATCTACTACTCATTTGAGTTTGTGTATATGTGTGTTTGATTAATTTATTTTCATGTTTCTTGTTTGTCTTTTACGCTGAATAGTAGTTAAACAGATATTATTACAAACTGCATGTACTTGTAACCCAGGTGTCCTTACAGGTAACCTGAGGCTGTGAACCCCTTTCCCCAAGTTTCATGCTCTGCCAATCCAGAGCTAAGAAGATTAACACTTTATTATAGATCAGGATCTATTATAGATCAGAACCTGTCTACACCCTTCTTTTCTCCTGGGAACTAGTCCTTGGCCATCCACCTGCACTGAATCACTCTGCTAGCATAACACACATCGCACAGGTATCTTACCACAGACATTGTGTCAGGCCATCAGTTATTAAATCCATCCTTAAGTCAGTCAGCTAAATGATCTTTGAAGAGCACACATCACCATAACAGCTCTGCTCTCTCAATTGTATTTTGCCTTTCAGTCTACTGCAATTTTCTGTCAGCTGCCATATCTGTGATGTGGTAGTCAAGGTTATCTGTATGTCCTAATAATTCCGGGTGGTGTGTAACCACTCTTACCACAGTAGTCTCAATGAGAAGGATATGGGGCAAGACAGTAGGGACAACCTCTCCTAAACTGTCCCAGTTTTGTATTACACGAATTTATCACTTTGTCACTCCTATAAGTTGGGATATGACTGGTGGACCTTCTTTCTCCTGTTTAGCTAGGTCATTATTTTGTTCCCGAACCATTAAAAATTCTCAGAGAACCCTGAGTTGGCAGAAACACCTATTCTTGCCTCAGTGAATCATTTGAGGTCCATGCTTGACTGCTCACGGAGAATATCGGTCCTTCTGGTAAACATATACCTGCCGATATTCAGTATGTTTGATGACAGTCAGTTCATTCCTTCTGAACACTCCATAAATTAATGTAAGGAACACTTTTCAGAACAAAATATTTCCCATCTTGCATTGCAAGTATTTTGAAGCACTACCAGTATCCGTAGAAGACCCCATCTTTGGTCCTGTGTCCCATCCCATGTCCTCTGTCATCTTGCCCATGCCCAGTCTTTCAGGACTAGTCTTCTGACAGCTTCCAAGTAAATATAAGTTCAGCAAAAAAAAAAACCAGCCTAAGGATGGGAAGTGAGTATGATGTCTTGTCTGAGAAAATGCAGGCACTGTTTTGTCGCCTGACTTGACTCTAGCCAAACCTCTATTGGAAAACCAGGTCGGATTGACTTTAGCAAAATGCTGCATTTGTACTTGTGTAACTCTGATGCCTGTTTACTGACTACTTACTTGTTCTTTTCTCTGAAAATGGATGGGCTACAAAGAGGATTTGTTTTATGGGGGTTTTTTTTGTGAAGTGCTATGGTGATTTATTCCAATGGATATTTAGAAATAGTCACCTTGAGAAAGTACTTTTAGAATAAAGTAAATGCCAAAGTTATAAGTGCATCTGTAATAGTGTAAAAAAGCAGATATATCTACAAGAGTACAGTATCATTGCTGTCTCTACACTATCTGCTTTCTTATCATACAGTATTTACCTATTTACTATCAGTGGCTATGTAGTTCCCTTGACAGGTAAGAATGATGAGATTTGGCTTTGCAAAGACATGTATAGAAATGCACATAGCACCTCAGGGTAGTGCACAAGACTAAGCAATAACAATAACACACCCAGTCAACAAAATAACGTTAAGGTTTTGCACAAAGTGCACACAGTAAAATGGAAACAGAGGAAAATAAAGCTAAAGAAGGGTAAAGATTTAAAGGTAAGTAAGGATAAAGAACATGCAAGACCACAGGCAGAATAAGACTCACGTAATGAACTGGAAAGAGTTTTGTGGTAAGGGTTATTTTTGCAGGAAAAGCTCAATTTTAATAGACAAAGTATGGATATTGGAAGAGCAAGACACTATCAAATTAAAAAAAAAGTTTTGTAATTACAGAAATTTCTTGCTATTTTTTAAAAAAATTTGTCATTTAAAACTTGCTTACACCTGTGGACAAGCAAATTGCCAATTATTTATGTACACTGTAGTATCTTCCTTCGCAGCCCAATAACTGATGACAGCCTACACTCAAGAAATTCAGCTGGGTAAAGATTTAAATTCTTGGTCTGAATTGGAGCAGAGGATTTCATTGTGGGTATCCCTGACAGATCTTAAAGCCCGGATCCTTTCTGGGTTAGCAGGCTCTCATTCTCTTCCCCTGCCACTCCTCACTCCCAGTATTTTTCTCAAGGGAAAATAAAAAACAACCCCAGAACTGACTACATATTAAGATATTCTTGATGTGGAATAGTACTAGATGAAAGATTTCTCTAAGCCTTCTTCCTCTGTAATCCTGTGTTCCATGCTTGCCGAGGCAGGGAAAGGTTACCTAGTCATGGAGAGACTGCAAGTAGCTCTCCTGCTGCTTACATTTCATTAAATAATTTTTCTTTGAACCTCTGCATCCAGGGAGGAAAAATGATTGCTTGTTTGGCTGATTTTCACTGATCAGTTTGTTAATCTATTTGTTTGCTGGTTTACGTGGTTTTTGGAAGCAAATTATGAATACAACACCGGGAATGACTTTTACATGCTCATTTGAAAAAGGTCAGAAGGACTGAAGGTAGCATGAATTAAATGGAAGGAGGCTCTTTATTTGTTCATAACTTCACGTCTTTTTCCTATGCAGAAAATTGTCTAGTATTTTTTTATTTCTGAGCTTCTTACCAGATTATACTGCAAAGTATTTCCCTGCATATTTCTGAGAATCTTTCTCCTGTTGTTTGGCTTACACATGCCTGCAGCTTTCTTACAAAAGCAGACGTCTCTTACATTCAGCTCCTTCTCTATGTAGACCTGATGAAACCTCTGCCTTCATAACTTAAGTGTACGAAAGGCAAGGAAGGTCTTTCACAGCTCAGGAGCTGCATAGCAGAATCTCTGTTATTTCAGTTTTCTGTTCCATAAGGAAGCTTTGCATTTATTATTTAATATTTGCTGTGAATTAAGGGTAGTGTATATTCTACAATCATCAGCTAACCATGAAAACCACTATATTGTGAAAGAGGTAACATGCATTGGGATAGCAACAGCAAAAATAATTCAAACACCTCCCCCCACCAGTTAAAAAGTAGCTGTTCATAAGCATCTAGATCTTACTGCAGTCTAAGGGGATGGTTAATATTTGTACAGTGTGTTAGATTACAGATCTACTGTTTTTTTTCTTTTCTATTTAAAAAAAAGAAATCTCTTAAGGCTAAAGTGAGAATGTCTTTGGGGTTTTTCTCCCTCTCTTTAAGACAATGTGCAGGTGGGACTCTTCCACCAGGCTTCTGACTTCTTCTTTCTTTTCAAATACATGCTGTGCCAGTCACTCCTTTCTCTCTTGCAGGCTGTTTATAAGCTACCTTGATGACTTTCTTCAGTCTCACTTTTGGATCTCAAATCAGTTGTATTGATTTCCCCACTGCGTACAGTATTGCTGGAAGCACTGTATCCATGGAGCAATGCTTAACTACTCTTTTTACTAGGTTTCCCACTACTGATCTTTCAAAACTGGTGGTACGAGCGTGCCAATTTTTTTTTAATGAAAGATAGTTTATTTCTTCTTATACCATATATGTTGACTTTTACTCATGCTGTCTTTATGCCCTATTTACCATAAAAGAAAAATCAACTCAACAGTGGAAACAGGCTCATGCTTATAGAAATCAAAAGGTAGTTGAAATAACAGTTCTGAAACTTCATGCAAATAACAAGCTCTATAGCCTCTGTGTTAGGAACAAGGGCATACTAAGACTGAATTAATCTTCTTTTAAACCAAGTGTTTGGTCAAACAACTCAAATGATCTATGAACTGGGTGGGGTCTAGGGTTTAATAGATTGTGAAATATTCTGTGAATGGTACGTTTCTGTGGCTTAGTTTCTTCTCTTAGTGAAAGCACAGCATGACAGTTTTGGAAACTTTCCTGGTTTGCCTTAGGTGGCTCCTGCTGAGCAGGAGAGGGTAAGAACAGCCCATAGAAGATGACAGAGACCTCCTTTACACCATCTTACAGCTCACACTCCAAATGAGGTTTTTCTGATAGAGTGGCTGTCATCACTAAAGACTTCTCTGTCTCTGTGTCTTTCCTAGACATAATTCATAGTGCCCCAGGACCCAGAAAAGAGCTGTAAGGAGGCATGACTCAAATTGAGACTCATGGCTTTTTGCACCACCTTACCCCTAGATTGGCTCTGTTCAAAGTGAAAAGTGGAAAATAATTTCGTTAAGAAACTGGAGATGCTTAGCCGAAGGTCCACTTGCTGGCCCCTATTACCTATAGCAGATTGTAATTTTTATTTTGGTTTACATTCTGAGGCATCCTAATTTTTTTTTTTTAAATTTGTTTTTGTATAGTTTTATATAACTGTTCTCTAGGGATTTATAAAGTCTGCCAAATTGTCATACAGTGAGGGAGATGGTAATTGCTATAGCACACAGCCTTATGATTAGGCTGAAAGTGGTTATGGTTGAGGGCAAAATATGGAGAAATGTTTTTAGCAAAAAATATTATCAAGATTGCTTAAAAATAAATCAAGTGATAAATAAGAAATTTACTGCAGTAAATTTGGGAAGTGGTTTCTACAGAAACAGAAGACACAAGAACAACGACAACTGTTCAACTGAGTTTGTTCACTTATCCTCCCAGGCTGGGCTTGTCAGTAGAATTATTGAAGCAGACCATAAAATCCCTCAAATATGTTATCTGATAACAAGCCTCTGAGAAGCTCATGAACAATCTTCACTGTCTTTCTGAGATTAAATAAACCAGCTGGGACTCACTAAAAATGGTTCATAGTATACAGTACTGTTAGTGGATAGTTTCCATTAGCAATAGTTTGTCACAAAACTGCTCTGTATTCTTTGCTACAGTCACTGAATCTTCATAGACATTATATTTTTATGAATGCAATAAACAATGCTTACATAATACCCATGTGTATAAAAACCCTTAGACTTCTTAGTCTATACCAAAAAACACTGGCAGTCAGACCCCGTTCATCAACATAACACTTTGAATTTCAAATTTGTGCAGTAATTTTATTGGTGGTTATGAGAGTATTACAAATTTGGTTGCTTTCATTTGTGCACAAAATTCCAATATTCTTTGCCAAAAAATATTAGGTCATTCATCTGCAGCTAAAATATTTGATCACATGCTAAATTCTGAATATGTAGCAAAAAGGTATTCAGTTAAACACATTTCTATCTTAAGCATATACGTTCTCTAAGCATATAAATAGCTGTTTTTGCTGGATCAGGACCAGAATACACAGGGCATTACAAACCAAGTCTGTGAGTAAATCCATTGAAATAAACATTAAACATGTGCTTAACTGCTTTGTTGGATTGTTGCCTTTCATTTTGGTTGGCTATTTTTTTGGTAGTCATCTGTAAAATTCAGTAATTTCTACTTCAGTTCTCATAAATTTACTTGATCTGAAGAACAATCTTAATCAAGACATATACTCTGATTTTATTTTGATTATCCTATCACTAAGAAGATCTGGGTGTCTAGAAGATGTGTGGTGGAAGATAAGTTTACAAAATAGTTTATGCTTTGATTTTTAAACAAATCTTTTAAAAGAATCGTTCTTGGTTCTTTATTTCACTGTTTGCACAGAAAATGTAACAGTGTATATTTGGGGTTTAATTAGGATTCTCGCAGACCTGTGATATTCAGAAATTCAGAGCATTAGAAATCAATGTAAGTGTACGGTTTCTAATGTCCAACTGAAACCATCATATGATAATTTTCTGATATGACTTTCATGTTAACATTTTTGAAAGCTAAGTAGAAGATTTTTTTGGAAAACATCTGTAATATTAATAATGCATAATACCAGGTCACTTACATATATATCTATCACTATTTAGTGACATAATATTGTAGATATTGCAGGAATATTAAATGCACTAGTTCAAATTTTAAGGTTTGAGGTTTCATCTAAACATTACGTGCCCATAAAAATATATGTCAAATCCAGCCATTTTCCCTTAAATATTTCAGTCACAAAGACAATCCTCCAGCAGTTTGCACATAGAAGCAGATGTTTTGAATGTACAAACATTGTTTAGGTGTAAAAGTAACACAATAATTTGTCTAGGAGGCACTGAGACTGGTGAATTTTGAAGTTTCTAGAGAGTTTATTCCACAGTCCTACCAGCCAGTGTAAAATTCTGTTTTCCACACAAATAATTCTGTTCACTGTACAAATTTCCACTGCACCAGAGAAATGGCATTTATCTCAGAGATTTTGCTTGCAGTGTTAGATAGCCTTGGCCCAGGTCATGGAGAGCTTTTATGATAAGAACAAAGACCTTGAATTGATTTGATAATCTGTGGGGAGGCAAAACAGGGCAGAGAGGATAAACTTGATAATGTTTGTGACTGCTTGTGCTGTGGAGAAAAGGTACTGGAGTATTTTATACTAGTTGGAACTTCCTAAGAGTTTATGTCCACTTATATGGAGTTACAACACTCCAGATGAAAAGTGACACATGTGAGTCACTAAAATCGGATTATTATCTGACAAGATGGAATGCAATAATCAAGCTAGAGGCCATACTTCACCAGAAGGACAACATAACTGCATGTGCTGTGTTAACTCTATCGCAGCCAAAACCAGCACACTGAATTGCTGGTTCTAGGTCGCTGAAGGTTGTTCTTGGTTACCTAGTTTGGGATTGATTGTAGGTGTACTGGGTTGACCTTGGCTGGCCACCAGGTACCCATCAAGCCGCTCTATCACTCCCTTTTCTCAATGGAATAGGGGGATAAAAATACAATGGAAAGCTCAGTGGTCCAGATAAGGACAGGGAGATCGCTTACCAGTTACCATCATGGGCAAAATCGATTTAATTTATTGCCAGTCAATAACAGAGTAAGATAATGAGAAATAAGAACAAATCTATAAACACCCTTCCTTTACTCCTCCCTTCTTCCCAGGCTCGGCTTCACTCCTGATTTCTCTACCTCCTCCCCGCAAGTGGCACAGGGGGATGGGGAAGGGAGGTTGCAGTTGGTTCATAACTTCTTGTCTCTGCCGCTCCTTACTCTTCACACTCTTCCCCTGTTCCAGCATAGGGTCCGTCCCACAGCAGAGTCCTCCATGAACTTCTACAACATCTGTCCTTCCCATAGGCTGCAGTTCTTCACAAACTGCTCCAGCCAGGGTCCTTTCCACAGGTGCAGTTCTTCAGCAATGGATTGCTCCAGCATGGGTCCCCCTCAAGGTCACAAGTCCGGCCAGAAAACCTGCCCCTGAGGGAGCTCCTCTCCACAGGGCCACAGGCCCTGCCAGGAGCCTACTCCAGTGCGGGCTTTCCATGGTTTGCAGCTTCCTTCGGGGTACATCCACCTGGTCCAGCATGGGGTCCTCCCCAGGCTGCAGGTGAATCTCTGCTCCATTGATAACCTGGGCTGCATGGGGACAGCCTGCCTCACCTTGGTTTTCCCCACAGACTGCAGGGGAATCTTTGCTCCAGTGCCTGGAGCACCCCCTCCCTCTCCCTCTTCACTGACCTTGGTGTCTGCAGAGTTGTTCCATTCACATATTCTCGCTCCTCTCTCACAGCTGTTATTGTGCAGCAGTTTTTACCCTTACCATTCAAAAAAGGAAAATTGTGTCATTTCTACGTACTCTTCGAAATGTCCTCTTCTGTTTTTTAGTCTGATATCATCCTTACTTCTGTTCACCTTCAACCAATTTTTCTTCACCCATGGACTATTCTCATTCCAGTACTAGACATCCTGATTACAGTTGTTTGGCCATATGTGATGAAGTATGACCCTAATATTTCCATATATTCACATCAAAGTTTTCTTTTTTGTCCCCACTTAAAATAGCCAGAGAAATACTCTGAGCAAAACCATTACTATGCATTACCTGTTTCATTTTTCCCAATACCTATCACTTCTGTTGTTTCCATAGTTTCAGAAAAGCTCTTCCTGGATGCTAATATGCAACTTTGTAATAATCTCTTTGTGAGCAGGCTATTATTTACTAGTTGTGTATACTGCATCTAGCACAACAGGGAGACAAACTTTTTGAAACCTTCAGATGCTTCAATAATACAAATGGTAAATAGCAAAAAAGCAGGGTTAGCAGCATGTAGTTTAACAGATTTATGAAGGGACAGGTGAAAAAAGCACAGATGAAATCAGAACTGGATGTGTCATGAAATAGGGCCCAGCCTCAGTTCATTGTAGTATTGCATGAATAGCACACGGTTATTTTTTAATGATTAATGGGTTTGCAATTCAGAGGTTGTGAGATGTTTATGTTAATTATTTCAATCTTTTATTAGGAAAATAGATGAGAATATTTGGATTTTCTGAAGAATTCCAGAAAGATTTTGCCATGGAAGAGAATCTCTCTTCAGTATTCTCCTCCTCATGCTATGTTTCTCCCAAACCACAAAGTCAAGTATTCAAGTAAAGATGTTTCAGCATGGTAAAAGGAGAGAGGAAAATGATGTGGCCATACTGACCGTGCCTTTCACATTCTAATAAATTCAGGTCCAGAGGAATTGATTTGCTACTCCTTTCATCCCTTCAGAACAGAACATTGGATAGAACTGTGCACTTATCCTTGAGACAGTAATAAAGGTATGTAATGAAGTGTAAATGTAATTTCTCTTCTCTGTGGAGCTCATACAGAGGATCAGAATGCACCTTTGCATTAATCTTTCCACTTAACTTAAAAACCCAGTTGGTCAAGTTGCCGTAAAAATACTGTCAAAAGGCCCAGAACTCATTCCTATGAACTCCAGGTGTTAAATGGTGACTGACCACAGATTTCTATGGAGAACAAGGATGCTCTTCCTCCTTCATGACAGAAAATATTTCAACATTCCAAACATTTCTGCAGCTTGTAGGTTGTTAATGCAAGTTCACATTACTTATCTAATAGATGAGGCTTTTGTCACGGGGAATGAGCAACTTCAGTGACAAAACGAAGGAAACAGGAACTTTGAAGTATGGAAAATTCTTGTGGCAGCAATAGATGTGTAAGCATCACAGGCAGCAAGAGGTTAATGTTCACTGCTGTTTCAATAACTGACTTTCAGCATGGTGAGATTTCATTGTGTAGAAGCTGATCCAGTTTGCTGTTCTGAAGGCAAGAAAGAGCTGGCTGACTTAGGTGCCTACACTTAGGAAGGTTGACTGAGCTTATGTCTTTAAAGGAGGAAAAAAGGAAGGAAAAAAAGTACAATGTACATGCTGTTCCTGCTGTCAGAACAAGTATTAGTATTGCACATGTATGCAACTTTTGTAATATTTCTATTTTTAAGCAGTTTTGAAAGTGCCAGATCCATCTATTTTCTGGCTTCACTTGTGCAACTCTGAAGCCAAACTTGGTATCCTGAATGTTTTAGAAAGCCTCAAGTTTTGCAGAAACTTGTTCTTTGACCCTGACAAATGGCAAGACAAATAAATACATTGTGTACAATTTTGGCATGGAAGTTTCATTAAACATTTGTGAATAAGTCCCTTGGAACATAAATGAACTCCACAACTAACTTAAGTCACAAGATCTGATAGTTGGATGACTGCCAAAATTCAGCTACAGAGTTTTTTCAGGTTGACAGTGCAGCACTGGCAAAGCTAATTTTGATTTAGATTAAAAATAGAATTTTCTTAAAAGAATTATATAGTACCGATAGTTTAATAAAGTACTGTGGAGTTTTTATCTTCTTATTTTATTTTTCTGTATATGAATCAGGCTATAATATTTGGGGAACTCAATCCACAAGCAGTAAAAATAGTCTAAGGTATTAAAATTTACTAATAATCTTATTTGCCTAATTTATCCACACAGGAATAATTATATAAATTACGTTTCATTTAACCAAGGTGAAACATATATTTAAGAACCTCTGGCCCTGTCTCTTTATGGCATTTACACATACATGTATCTTGTACGTCCTTGAATAGTCCCGGTAACTTACAAATGTGCTTACTTTCTCTGCTGAATCATTGCTTTGTTTGATATTCTTCTGCTGCATTCAGCATTCTGCTTAATAATAGACAACAGAGAGCTGAATATTGTAAGTTGTTGTATTTGGTTTACATGGCAAGGTTCGGGGCGGGGGGGGGGGGGCGGGGGCTGCAGGGGTGGCTTCTGTGAGAAGATGCCAGAAGCTGGGATATTCTTGAAAACTAGTAAAATTTTGCAATGTTAGTGCAAACTCTATGTTCCTTGTATTAAAAAACTAATTTTAAAAGACTGCTAAAGATACAACCTGTCTCCATGAGCCGATTATCACTTTGTTGGTGTTCTGAAAACACTGGTCTTCACTCTTTCTATTCCAAAATACATTCATTATTTGAAAGATTCTTCCGAGATAAACCAGTAACCAAATGTATGTGCCTATCTCTCATTTGGGTAATAGAGGCAAGAGAGAAGAGGTCCTTTTATCTTTTGCTTTTACTTACAGATGACAGGTAATCTGCTGTAACTAACTTATCTATTATTTCTCATCTTGCGTCCATATTTTTAATTTGATTTGCCTGTTCTGGTTAGTCTGGGGAAGGTCCTGTCTCATTCCTCTAATGCTTCACTCATGGGTGGAACACTTCAAAAGTCAAGAAGCAATCAAGGGGTGAATAATCTCACAACAACACTCAATCCAAAATGGCAAGCACCTGTCTATTATATCAGAGAGGCAGAGGGAGGGAGAAGAATCTTTTTTTTTTTTTAAGCCATGCAGGTGTTCTTTGCCTTTTCTTTGATGTTTTAAATGAAGGCATCTGTTTGATGAACCTAATTCAAAATAACTATAATTTGCATATTCCTTCTTCTGTTAGTAGTTTGTGGGCGGAATCAAGATGAGAAAACAGATGCGTATCCTGTTATGACACTCACAAGGAAATACCCTTTGCCCACTGGAGTGCTTTGATAATTAGAGTTGCAAGAGATATTGAATCTTACTGAGCGTAATGTGGAACCAGTGGTTTGTTATTTTCCCTTAGTAGTTTATGAATGAACTGTGCACAGAAACTGCATTTGCTGTATTGCATTTTCCTGTTCCTACCACCTATTTAGTGAAAAATGGCAGAGCTGACTCCCTTTACTTTTGATAAAACACTTTCTGAAATGGGAGAAGTGCAAGGCCACAAATCACTAAGAAGATGCATTTCCAGTGTTCTGTGGGTACAAGACTCTGAGAATAAGAGATGTTGCCTAATATTTCAAGACCCTTTCTGAGAGCATTAAATCATTGGATTTTCCTCTATGCCTATTTGCTTCTCCTGCTTTCTTCAAATTCTGCTTAATGAACAATGTGGTACCACTAAATTTATCAAAAGAAAATAACGCATGTCTCAGCAGAATGCAATCAATGGAAGTTGTCTTGCCAGCTTATGCTTATCAGAGCCTCAGAAGGAATAGAACCTTATATTTACATGGGTAGGCAAACAACTACCAGCTCAGGTAAGAAGGGATGCTTTTGTGATAACAGCTTGATAAAATATTGGCAGTATGCTGTTGCAGTTAGCACTTCCTTTTGGGCATTATTTAACAGTGTTTGCCAAGAGTAAATATCAACTGGCTGTGGAAGCTAAGTTATCTGGGAAGTGGTTCATCCAGAACAGAGCTAAGATATATTGTTGGGCTGCCTGGACAAATCATCATTAGCTTATTTATTGACTACATAGAAACTCATAACACCCAGCCAAGACCAGTCTTGCTCCTCACGGATCAGCAGCTGGTGCTGCATAACCTGAGGCTCCTTGAGACATCTGCATGGTAACATCAAATGCCTGGAACCTTCAATCCTTCCTTCTGAGCTCACCTCTTGCTATCAGATCAATGCCCTTTCTGCCCAGCCACAGTTGGCACCAGAAGGCAGCAGGATCTCTCTCTATTGCAGCTGAGGTTGCTTAGCACACCTCTGCAATGTCCATCATTCTGACGCATTTATTTTCATACTAAAGTTATATTTTTCATTTGAATGGGGTAAACTCTCATTTCTATCGCTGGAAATCATTTGCATTAGAAATAGCAACCTGAAGCAAGAGCTGAAGGAAGATTTAGACATTAAAGACTGAATCCTTTACTGTGCTTAACAATTTGCTTATGTCTCTTTGATGCCAATTACTCAATAAGGGAGCACCTCACAACTAAAGTCACTTCAGTACAGCACCGTAAATGTAACTTTCTTTTCACGTTATTCCTGTAACTTCTTAAAGGGATGTCATTTAAGCAAAGTAGCCACTATCTTGTTTTCTACCCTCAATGTTCCAACTACCAGCCAAAAAAATACTACTTCACATTGCCATGATCTGATTCTCATTGTCTCATCAGGCTGGTTTGAGCAACTGAGAGAAAAAATATCCAAAACATTCCTTGAGGGAGCTAATGCTGGCTTTACACCAGCTTTACCTGCTGCTACAGCACCGTAGACTTGTTGAAGGAAGAAAGAAAAGACAGTGAATTGTCTGATTCTTGCCAACACAACTGTGAGCAAAAGAAAGAGAGAAGAACATTAGAGGACTCCCAGAGAGCTCAGAGTAGAGAGGGAGGATGGCAAAGCAAGCAGCTCTGGGAGTGTGATGAGTGAAGGAGAAAAAGACAGAAAGAGAGAACTGAGAAGAATCCACCACCTAGGGGAGAGGGACCACAGTGATGGCAAAGAGCTCATCTACTTCCAGCTCAGGTTCAGTGCTAAGGAAAGGGAAGCAACAGACAAAAAATGCAAAAAGATATGTTGGCAAGGTATTTGAAACCAGAGAGGATAGATCCAAGTAGTGAAGAGGAATCAAAGTTATAGAAGGGGTGAGACTGTACGTTAAAAAAAAAAAAAAGTTTAGGACAGGCTGGATGTGATGGGCAACACTGATGTCTCTACCAGGACCAAATGAGTGAGGTGGCACATATGAAGTACACTATTGGCAAACAGTTGGTAGACAGGATAAGAAAATTGGTAAAAAAGGACTTATTAGGAAGAAAATGAAAAAGATCATGAAAGATTACAAAATTGGTAGAAAAGGAATTTTTAAGTTATGGGAAAGGAATGAAGAGTTGAGGCTTTTTATGAAGGTGGATTCTGTGGGTGTTGCAGTTGAGAGAAAGGGTTTAGTAGGGTATTATCACTGAAGTGGAGCATAGAAGGCAGAAGAAAATTTCAGGATACGTTATTTCCTCACAGGAAGAAAATCTGGAGTGACTGCACAGAAAGGCAAAACCAGAATAAGATGGGGGAATAAAAATTATAAAAACTTAATAGATCATGGGAAAAGAAAAGTGAAAAGGTTACAGCAGTTAGAGTGTAGAGGAAAATGCTGAAGAACGGGTAGAACCACTGGGATCTAATTTTAATTATACTGTTAAATGAACTGTAAAGTTCAATCAGAGTGAAAGGTTGAAACTTTGCAAGCATTGAAAGTGAGATGTAATACCCAATTTACCTGAGAGATCATTCTGTCTTTGTGTCTATCTCTCCTGACACTGCCTGTAGAGAAGATGCAGTGATAGGAGTCTAGAAATAACAAGGTCTCACTACTTTGACTTTTTAATATATTTCTTATTTACAGACCTCCCTAGAAAAAGTTAGCTATCTTGGAAGCTAGAGCACCAGTGGTCAGCCAACACCAGAAATCTCATCATTGCTAGAGGTGTCAGAATTGCATCGGGAGGAGAAATAATTGGAATTTTTAGGGAAAAAAAACCTGTAGAGAAACTTCCCCAGTGTGAATTCACAACTTAGAATAAATCATTAGCTTCAGAAGATCTTGGCTGAGTGTTAGAGCTGCTCTAAGTAGAGCAGAGTATCAGAGACTTTTCTGGAAATCCGAAAAGTTCAAATGCTAAATTAGCTATTAAGTTTAGTTGCATTTGAAAAGCAGTAAAAGCCTAATAACTACACTGTAGATAGCATCTAGGCAGTGTAGGTAGTTTTTCTTCAAATAACTGCAAAACAGAGGGATACTATTTTCAAATGAGTAGGAAATTGCTAAATTAGCTGTAAAGTTGATAAAGTAGCACAGAGATGAAAGTTTTATTTAAACCTTGACTTAAAATATGTTTGCTTACTTTGTATTATTGACACTTCACATCAATAATGCATAAGTATGTGGAAAACAGATGTTTAATGTTGTATTTGATAGGCAGGTGTCTTTTTTATTTATCGCCATATTAATCATAAAAATATATACAAATTATTCCAATCTTTTTAAGAAGAAAATGCTTCCACAATTTTCAGTCAAGATTTTTCATGACATGATTTCTCTTAAGACATCTCCATTTGTTGAATCAACATCTTCTGAACAGCAATTTCAAGAGGTTTTTCCTAAAAATCTTCATAGTTCTTCCATACAGGAATGAAGATTTTTCTTGGAGAATACTACTCACTGATGCCAGGTGGCATATGAACCAGTGGAATATTACAAAAAGGTGTGCATTACAAGTGTCTGGTGCTCTTTCAAAATAAATGAGCTCTTCTTTGAAAAGCTTCATCCTTAGGAAAAGAACTTGAGTTATCAAGTGAACTGATGGTCTTAACTCTTGAGGATAAAGAGTTCGGATCCCCGTATATAAGCATCTGCCAGTAGATCCTTGCCAAAGACCATCATCTCTTCACTGATTGCAGAGTGAAGGTAGGTCTCTAATTTGGGTTCTCACAGACCATGCTCAAGCCAAGCATTTACAGTTTTTTACGTCATGTGTGAAAAAAGTTCATTGAGCTTCAGAATTAACTGCAAAATTCATGTCCTGCCTTATATCTCTCCTGGAGTCACTCCATATCTGAAAAAAATAATTTGCAATATGATGACCTATCTCATGTCTCTTCTAGAATTAGTTTTCTCAGTTATTTTCAATACTGAGAATTAAACATAAAGGAAAATATAATTCTTGGTTTTTGAAAAGCACAGTATTCAATAATATGTACCCTAGTTGGTACGAATATTTTTTTATGCAAACCATCATATTGGCTACTTCAAAATACAATTTTTATCAGTATTTTTCAAGATTTCTTTGAAATTAAAGCATTCTTTCAGGTTACTTTCTAATAAACTAGAATTCTCTTTTAAAACAAACCCACAAGGAACATGAACACATCAGAAATTCATTTAAACCAGGAAGAATTCCTAACAGAAATATCTTAGAAATATTTATTCAATGGTAACTTTTACTCTTACTTCCCTCCAACTATGCCTTAAGGACAGATTTAATTATGAATAAACTGTAAGCAGAACAGAGAATCAGCCATAATTTTGCATTTGTTTTAAACATAACCAAGGCACAAGTTCTTTAAGCTCTTGTGTCTGCTTCTAGTCTTTTGAGGGTTCCTCTAATGAAGTGCAGGAAGGAAGGGATGATGCTATTCCCTTAGTGTTGTTCATTAATATTATAAACTAAGTTGGCATTTGGGACTAACATGTTCTCCTGTTCTCCATGGTGCTCTTTCATTGTTCAGCTCTGCATGATATTAGCTGTAATTGCAAAGACACTTTTTAACCCTTTCAGTAAGTCCTGACAGTGTATTCTTTGGTGAGGTTACATGTCAGTCACAGCAGCAGTCATACAGCTGTCTGACAAGGGCTTCTGGAACTATTAAAATTGCATGAAACTGTCCAATATTGTTATGGAGACTCAGCCTTTTTGCAACTCATTTTTCCTCATTATAAAACAAAATCTGAGAGATCACAGGATCAGAAAATAGTATGTTTCTTGATGGGGGTAGGTTGGAAAGATCCAGGGAATGCTGGAGGATTGTTCCTTTGCTGTTTTGAATTACATACAGTAGCTCGAAATACTTCTCCAGTGTATTTTGATACTACCATTGACAGTAGAGTACAAAACTGTCATAAGATCCTCAGCAATTGAAAGGAAATTTGGACTTGCCATTAAAACATTACATCAGTTCTGGGCTTTTTTTCCAGAGAATTTGTCGTGGCCTTCATATATGACTAAGAGCAGCTCATCACTCAACCTTTTTCTCTTGCTATTTACCCAAATATGAATTGGAAGACAGAATAATTTCACACTGTTGAATATAAATCTTCATTCAGGTTTGTAACATATTTATACCAGAGGGAGAGTGTGACTGTAACACGCAGGTCCACACAGGGAGTCAGCCAGTTACCTACCCCTTATTTCTGGAACCTCCCTGAATGGCATTTCAGATAGAAGTAATAACATAATGTGCATTACTTTTCATACAGATGACTATCATATAAAGTTATCTGAATTTTTAGAACTGATAATAGAAGTTGTCAATCATATCTAGCATTCAGCTTTAGTTTTAATGAAAATGGACATCTAAAATTGACATTTATTTGGGGCTATTTTTGCTGACACTTATGCTACTGATAATTTTTTCATTGGTTTTCATACTTCCTTGCATCATTTGGTGTTCCCTATTTATAAGTCTAGCTGAAAATCTTGTGAAGAAAAAACATTGAATTTAATTAGAGTTTTCATATGTATTTACATAACTTAGCCTCAAAATAAATTTGTAAGATCTATAAAAGCACAAAATTTTTATGAAAATAAACAGTGGAATTCATCAAGTATTTACGGAAATGAGTTTCATCAGACTCTTGTCTCTGCAACAACCAGAAGCATTACTTTTGTAATTTTCACAGTTGTCTTCACTGAAGTAAAACAGATTCAGATGTTCATGTTCAAACTGAAATTTATCTCTTGTCTAGAATTTTTTGAAACAGACCTAAAAGAATGTGCAGTGCTTATAGGTGTAGGAGGCATAGATCAGGCACAAAACACCAGGCTACTAAGCTTTGCGAAAGGTTGCTGTTTATCTTTTTGATAGAAAATGACTTCTGATTTCCACACCTTTGGTTGTGTAGAGATTAAACTTGCTTATAATCTTCTGACATCACATTGATGTATTTTCTTTAGCAGTTTGTGTGACTCAAATCTTTGACATTTGAATTTTCCCTCACACCCAGCACTTTGCACTTCAAAACAAAAACCATCTCCAAACAGCTTTCTTGAAATATTTTTAGGTCTGGTTATATCAGGTTGTCTCCAAAGCTGAGCAGAAATTATTCATTTCTACTATATTATGTTTTTTAAATGACACTGCCTTTACAGTTGCCTCAGTATCAGAAAAACATTAATTTGCATCCATGTTTCTATTTATTTTGCTGAAGATGCTCTCATTTGTTTTGTGGGTCAGGGGAATCACTTCCCTTTTTTTTTAAGAATAATACACACTTTGTCAGGAGTTGAAAGTACAAAACAAAATGTTGCATTGATTTCCCTTTGATTTCTTCCATCTTTGAGCAGGTGTTTAAGTTTCCTCATGCTTCAGATGTGTCAGCTGAATCTTCTGAAGCAAGGGAATTGACAGCATTTCCCCAACTGTTGTGCATGTATCATGCTGACATCAGCCAGGAAAACTACTGTGTCAGAATCTGTTTTGGGGGAATTTGCAGATACTTTTAGCAAGTCTATTCTCTGCATATAGTATCAAAATAGAGGCTTTCCTTCTTTTTCAATTCATTTGAATGTATATGAGTAATAAACAAAAAAATTTTGTTCAGATCACTATAATCTCCAATCTTCAGTGTGAAATCAACTGCTACATGTGTATGACGAGAAATTTAAGAATCATGTGACAGGTAAAGTTGCTCTTGAATTAGAACTGCAGCAGGTGTCCACACAAGGACTGCTGAATCAGTGTGGAAAAAAAACGCATGGTTTCCCACAAAAATTTGTATTCTTGCAGAGCACCGTTTAGTAAAAAAGGCCCCAAACACATTTCCCTTTAAATGACTGAAAAGTGGACAATTTGGGTTGTAAACAGTATTAGAGAGATTCTCCTTGTAACATGGGGTATAGTCTTAATCTTTCCAGGATTCTGCATGAGATTTGCTTCTTCACACACATAACTTAAAGCATTTTTCTTGATTTGCTGGAGGAGGGGGACTTGTACCGAGAATCCAGCCATTGTGAAAATTTGCTTTACCAGTATTTGCAAATCCAGACCCCAAAATTATCACCATTAGCACTTCTCTCACATCTATTACTCCAGGTTCTTTTGGCTCTGCATGACACTCTTCCAGCAATCTCTTCCAGAGCACTTATGAACTACCAGCTAGTCAGGTGTGTGCCAGCCAACCTGGACATCACATCGTTGCCTGTTGACTTTTCAAGAGAGGATTCTCGCAAGTCAGTCTTGCATTCTTCTTGACAAGAAAAATTCAGGAGCATGAATATTTACTAAAAACACACATCAGATTTTTCATCAACTGGTTCATTTAAAACCAGGACTTGCTGGCCATTATACATTTAAATAAATAAATAAATAAAACTAGAAAGCCTGATTGCATCTCACACAGAGAATAAAAGCCTTCCCAGGGAACAGAAAACAAATAATACTTGCATGGCTCCTTTTGAGTCTTCAGACAAATTCAGATCAATTGATCCTTAGGATGCCACCTTTCAAGTCATCCCATTCCCCCTCTTCCACTTCAATGTTTCTCTAAAATCTTTTGGAAACTTCTTTTTCCTTTCAACCATCAGTAGAATTGCAGCCGTTTTGAGCTTACTGAGAGAAGTTTCCCCATTCGCTATTGTAGTCTATAGGGTTGACACTGTGTCTCTTGGTAGAAATACTGAAATACTTGCAGAACAAGGTCACTTTCTCTATAAGCATTACTGCTTGTTTAGGTTTCCTTTCTGAAAATGAGAATCAAAAAAATAAAAACAAAAGTAAACAATAGAGACCTTGGACAAATATATATAGCAGAATCACCTTGATACATAGGCAGTAGAATAGCTACGAGGAATAGAGCATAGATTATAATAAAAATATTTTATTTTCATCATCCAGTCTGTCTGTCTCTGATTTCCTCAATGACTTTGAAGAAGTTGCATGAGTTTGTTAGGGTTTTTTGCATAATAGGCTCAAGCTTCCGACTCTTTCTGTTTTGAGGATTAAGGATGAGACCGAAGATGTGAAAAAAATGAAGGATTTCTTTTCTAACCTTCCAACTTTTCACCTGATACCTCACTGTTAGCCAGTGCTTTGCATGGTGCCTGAATCGCAGTAATTTTTCACTACTCTTTCATCCATTAACTCAGCAAGTACAGAAATACTTTGCAGAGTTGATCCAGTCCTTTCTTCTTGCCTACAATAATTAAGATTTCCAGGAGGCCACCCATCCATAGACTAGACAAAGCCAGACTTGCCTTTAAGCTCTTATAAGCCCAATATACTCAACCAGGTGGACCAGTAGGCTTCTGTATTCATTGTGCAAATATGTTGCTAAGTTTTGCCATTTTCTTAATAGCTTTTCCATCTCTACAACAGTGGAAGCAGAAAAAAAATAGTTTCTGATAAACTTTACCAATAGGTCTTATTCCTACCTCTTTTAGCTTAGCAGAATCTTTATTGCACATATTTAATTTTTCCACAGCTACCTAAAATGGATTAAGTTGGTAGCTTGAAAAAAACTACAACATCTTACTTCAGTTAAATTTTATTTTTGCATCTTGCACTTATCCCACTTAATTTCTATTGTAAGAAATTTGAGGACATCATACTGTTATGGAGTATTTAAATAGCCCGATAGATGGAGTTATTTCTTTCAGATTTGAATACACTAAAAAAGAAATATCCACTTATGAAATAATGAATAGACTTTGGTTTCTGCAATTTATGTCTTTCATTAGGCGTTACATTAACTCCGTCACATTTTTATAACCATTTTAAAGTCAGAGTGTAACAGAAAAAAAATTATTTGACATGAACAGATTTGGGGGGGTGTGATTTTTTAAGCACAAAGGTTATTGAAACACTCAGCTTTCATTTGAAGTCATCATGTTTTGAATATCTCCTCCTTAGTAAATAATGCCATCTGAACTGTTCTTGATGTCAGTGTTTGTTACATAACAAAAAAAGCATATATTGATTTATCTCCTAAAATAATTTTTATTTGAGGCTCCATGTAGAAAAAAAGTAAGAGCATGAAGTCACTGGGTTAAGAAAAAAAACCCTGCCTATACAAATCCATCCAATTCCAGGAAACAACACACAAGCAATTACTGCCAGCCAGATGTAATATGCAAACAGCAAAGAAAACATTTTCTGAGCCATTGCTTCTTGGCTTTCTCTGAAACCTTGGGCATTTCAAGTTGATTTCAGTGATTTATTTTAGAACCTATGATTACTGGATTAATTCGATTTGGGGATTACAGTATAGCCAGCCGACAGATCTCCAGAAATGAAGAATAATTTGGAAACACATAAATTACTGTACCTGAGAATCATTGACCTAGGAGGAATACTGACCTACTTCAAGAGGACATGGAGACACCCATCAACACATAAAAAGTCAAAGTAGGAGAACAGCTTGACAGGCTGTCAGCTAGCACTACATGTGTCCCAAAGGGATCTTTCCTTGTAAGGAAAGTTTGTTCATCTATCTGTAACTAAAATTAAGTCTGCCTCAATATTTTCCTTGTAAAACCAACAATTTCTCTGAGACCATTTTATTTCTTTTTAATTTATTTTTCACTGTGGTCCTCCAAGCAAAGTTATGTTATCATTAACTTCCTGTAAACTTCTATTATTATATTAAAATTGGTAAGAAAGCTGGTTTCTTTTCTGAAAGTTTCATCCAAAGTCCTTTCTCTCTAAGGAGGAAGAAAAAAATCACACAGAACCTTAACTATGAACTCCTTTAGGGAAAAAGAATTTTGGTGCCACACTGGATATATGTTAGTTTTATATTCATTTTTCTCATCAAGCTTGATATGGTAAAACATTGTAGTTTTCACTTTATTTACCCCTCAAATTCTGGGTAACACATTTTAGGAGCTTCTCTTTTCTATACACAGTTATCATCACAGAATATGTTTCCTGGAGTTTCCCACCTGAGGAATCACTGAAGTGATGACTTATAACTCCTCAGATAATCTATTTCTTTGTTATATCATAGACAGCTATAAAACGTTACAGTATAGTATTAAGTGTAAAATTAGGACCTCAGCAGGAGATACACATATTGCACAGAAATTTAGTAAAGCAAATACTTCTCAATGCACACAACAATCAGAAATACCAAGATTAGTTTATCCAGTGGAGGTAGACATGGTAGATTAACTGTCTCATCAGACCAAAAGACAGGCAAAAGCTGTATACAGTCCTTTGACATTGGGTAGGGAGACAGAAATAATGGAAGTCATCAAAGGGACTATATTCAATGTAATGACATGGAACAGATAATTAGTTCTTCAATAGATTGCCATTGTTTCACCCTTATTTTTTTCTCAGTCTAATCTAGAGTTCAATTTTTAAATTTAAAAGCTATACCAGTAAGTACATGTACAAAATAGTTGTACTGTATAGATATAAATGGAGGTGGCACTCTTGCTAGCTGGGCTAGTTTTGAACATGTGAGGGGAGTGTGAATTATTGCTGTAGTGACAGTGGGGTGCAGTGCGCTGGTCACGAAGAGAAATCATTAACTCCTCACAGCATCAATTTGTTGCGAGGACTGTGTTCACAGTAGTGCCAGACAGTATACTGAGCACTCACAGCCCTCACTGACATCAGCTGAATAAACTGTGAGTGCTCAGTGCCAGTGTTACTCTGAACATAGGTCTATTACAATTCTTCGGAACAGAAATTTAGATTTACTTCACTGATTTATTTTAAGGGTAGCAGTTACCAGATTCCTCCAAGGCTACTCATTCAAGTTAATTCCTGGCTTTGCCACACCTTGTTTCTTCTGCGGCTTCAGTTTGTGTGAAATATACAGAAATAAACATTATTGTATAATGGAATATCATATAATCACATTTTTTTTCAGTACATAGCTAAGAAAATTAATCCAGCATACACTAAACCTGTGATCTGTGCCCACTTATACCAGGCCTGAAGTGAACAACTAGAATAAACACCATGATTAATCACACACTAAAACAATCAGACCATACAAATGCTGTCTTAAAAATTGAAGTGACAGCAAGCTGGCTCATTACTTTTTTTTTCAGTCAATTAACATTTTCCTCCAGTATTTGTCTTCCCAGTCCTGGGTATGGAGACCTTTCCTTCACCATCCCAGTCTGTTGTTTCCTGCCTGTGATGTCCTTCTGGCCCAAGGCAGAGAGGCCAGCGTGCAGGACCCCACTGCTGCTGCTGAGCAATGCCCCCGCCATCCGGCCTCGCCGTGTGGGTGATTTACCCAGAGAGCCAGAGAGAATTAAGAGTAGCTGGTAGATTGCTGCCAGATTACTGGTTTGAATGGAACAGTCACGCCGTAGACATGGAAATAGATCCTTTCTGTTATCCCAAACGCTTTCATCTTAGAACTTAGAAGGCTGAAATCTGTGCATTATGAACTAAAAAAAAATCCTTTGTAACTTAGTCCTTTTCACAATAAGAGTGATTTTTTTCACTATGTGTTCTCATTAACAATATCCTTGTTTGGCTCTGATAACTCCTCCATCTATTTTTTTTTTTTCTGGACAGTCTCCTGTTTCTTTTGGTATATTCAATATTTTGAGGTTAGCCTACTTTGCAATGTTAGGGTTTATGTATATTGATCCACTCTCTTAACAATTTCATCTTACTTAATTCCCATCTTCCACTAATAGTACATTCATCTGATTTTTTTTTCCATTAGCTTGATTATTTTGCTGCCTTTAATGCTTTTACTTCTGCAAATGGATTTCTTGATTTTTTTTTCTTTTCACATAGCAGGCTGCCTTGTTCTTTTTCATTTGGTTTGTTGTTGTTCCCCAAGCTGTTCATATGCCAATGTTAATTTATTTCAGTTTTGAATAGTTTTCATTTTAAAGTATCAGAATGGAACCCTCTCATAGCAAAATAGCCACCTTTAAAGAAGAAATTCAGGAGGTTCACCAGAGCTAGAATTGCCATTGGAATAAATTGTTTCTTTCATTTTTTTCTATAGATTGTGCTGATAAAGAAGTGTCCTATGCTCAGCAAAGAACAAAGTGTTAATCAGACTCTGCTTTGCTTCTACTAAGTTAAAGTTACATGTGGTCCAAAATATTAGGCCATGATCTAAGTGGCAACTTCATGCAACATTAAGCACATGAACAAGCAAGCAGATTCCCATGCCCAGTTACTTTTCAGAGACATCTCCAAACATACTTAGCTTTGCCTGTTTTACCTTAGTATCTGCATGGCACAGCGTGGCAGCAAGATATGCCGAGGGAAGGCTTAGTAGAGGAAGAGGGGCATGGAAGTTGTCCTTCTTGTCATGCAGTGAGGTTGCAGCTACACAAATCCCTTCCGTCACCGTATAGATCATAGAATCATAGAATGTTTTGGGTTGGAAGGGACCTTTAGAGGTCATCTGGTGCAACCCCCTTGCAATGAGCAGGGATATCTTTAACTCAATCAGGTTGTTCAGAGCCCTGTCCAACCTGGTCTTGAATGTTTCCAGGGATGGGGCCTTGAAACATATATAGATGGAGCTCCTTCCACTACTGTATGCAATGCAATCACTTGGATTATTTTCAAATTATTCTATTCTTAAAGACAATAATTTGTTTTGGAGTTACCCTGGATTGTGTTATTGTTCCACAGTGAACTATTATGTTCAGGTATGTGCTATAAAGAAGCCAGCAAATAAATGAGATGGAATCCTCTGAAAGGAATGAGATTCTTATTAGGATTTGTCTGAGCACTCTACTGCTGGTGGCAGATGAGGAAGGACTGCAGTTCTCCACGAGCTGATTACCTTTCAGGTTTCCAAAAGAAAATGGACAAACCTGACTCTCCTGCCTTTCTTCCTGTCCTCTTCCAGTCCTCTTTTACAGGGTAGAGGGTGATTTGCAGCAACACAGAATGAAAAACTATGGTCAGAAACAGAAGCACCTAATTTTTCAGGAGGGTCTTGACTCAGCTTCCACTGGTACTTTGAAGCAATCTTCATGAACTAGTGATGTATTTCAACATACCCAGGCTGATTTATTCTATCTTTTTTGTATGGACTTAGTAGGGGTGATAGTTCCCACCTCTGTGCTGAGTCATTTGTGGCTACTGAAAGAGATGTTCAGCTGTCAGCATGGTCTTTGATGACAGAAGACCAAATTTATCAAAAAATATACATTTTCCCAACTCCCAGTGTAGACTAGACTATGTTCAGTTTTGGAACAGTTATCAGCTTGGTTATAAATTTATATCTTTAAACCACTCTGGATTTTGAGAGTTTTAACTTTACCATTATTTGAGCCATATTTAATTCTTACTGTTCCACAGTGGTATCCATCTTTTAACAAGCTCACCTGTTAACTTGTCTCCTAGTCAAGGAAAACAGTTATTTAGCCAGACTGTGAATTTTTTCATATTGATTCAAGTCCTGTTTACCCACTTTAGTAATAAGAAGATTACACTGGATTCACATAGGTGGAATTATCCTCATTAGCCTTCTGAAGCTTTTGTATTTGAAGGGAGGTCTGAATCCTCCAGTATCAAATGTATATTATCATTGAAGATAAATGAAAGGTATTGTTTAAAAACAACAGCCAAAAAAGTCTAATGGAAAATGTTAACAGTTTTAGTCTTAATTTTTTTCTGTGGATTCCCAATAGTGATGATTACCATATCCACTGGCATACTGGGAAGGCTTCCCACAGTAGAGATAAATAACACTTTCTAATGAACAGTGAACAATAAATAGAAAAATAAAAATAGATGAAGCATAAGAGACCAAGATAAATATTTCTCTTTGTCTGGCTAATATTAAAACTTCATACTAGGCAATAATACACTTATGAAAGGTTAGAAAAACACATGAAGACAAGGGGAAAGCCAGGGTGATTAGAACATTTTCCCTGAACACAGCAACAAAGTTAAACAAACTACAGAAAAAAATGTTAAAATATAAAAATTTAAGTGAATATATGCCACTGATTTATTACAACACCAGATTTTTCAAAAATCCAGTATCATTCCCAAAAGACACTGCTTTGTCAGCTGGAGGAAGAAACGGCTTGAGATATTGAGATGATGTAAAAAATTATCTTCATATGCAAAACTTTCATACTTTCAGTTCCTTTAACAAGACAGAGAAGAAAACTGTAGTTCATTTCCTTTCTTCTTTCTGGATTCGTAGTGTAGGACAAATTAAGCACATAAAAATTTAAGGCGATGGAACTGCCATTGCATTTGGAAAAACAAATCCTAGTCCATTGGACTAACTGGCTAAATAATGTAATTTTGATAAGGCTTCACCTGTAAAAAGGAACTAGGTAGGATAAATGTTCAGCTTTATTTTTGTGCTGTGTATTCTTGCCTCATCAATACACTTGGAATGGTTCAACAGAATTACTAGACCTGTGTTTCTCTTCTCTCCCAGTGCAGAGCAGGGTGGCAGAGCCTTTGCTTACCCATAAGGGCAAGAAAAGCTGCGGTGTGGAGTGCCCATGGAGGAGCACAGCTTTCAGGAGGAAAGAGTCTAGAGGAAGCACACAGTGTGTGGATGCAGCTGTAAAGGCAGCTGCATTTTAAACAGTTCTCCAATACTTAGTCTTAAAAAGGAACTAGTTCAGCTTTAGGAGCATGGTAGAACTTGGCATACTGATAGCCTCAACAGGACTTTAAGGCAAACACACAGAGAAGGTAGCATCCAGAAGCAGAGCAAGCAAAGAGAATGCCATAACCTAAGCTTCAAGAAAAGCCAAATTTGTATGCAGAGTACCATGTCCAAATGTGTAAACAATTCACTGCAGTGAATAAAAATGAGAAAATGAAGGCAAAATTCCTTTATGGGGGGCGTGGGGGTGGGGTGGAAGAACATGAAAAACTGTTGCCTCAAATAATGAAGGGAATACTGAAACAGTTGATGAACGTATTGGATAACAACTGATCCCAGGCAGAGCAAGACCTCAAAGCTGGAAGATTTTACTTGAAACCAAGAAATGCAAAAAGGAGTAGATATATTACAAATCTGAGATCTATTACATCCACAGATATCTCTCTAAAAAATCTGTTTTCTAAGAAATAGTTTTTCTCTTGTGGGACAAGAGACTCCAGCTGATGGAAGGTATTCTTGAGAAACAGAGAATGCTTTGTGGGAGCAGAGCAGACTGAACTGCCCAGCAAGAGCAACAAACTAAAGCAGCTTGTGATTTACAACAACCATATAGGCTAAACGAAAGGAACCACGGAAACAGAACAGAGAATTCACCACATCAAATTTTAGCCACATAAAAATTAGGTATACTCTAAACTGGTCATCTCTAGTTAGTGGAAGAAGTGGGTTTGTCTGTTGGGTGAATCATTTCAGTCTAAATCAAAGAGAAGTGGGACTAACAGCTTTCTAAAAATGCCTATCTCTTCCACCTGACAAGTTTTAGAATTTTACTTTAGCAGGTCACTTTTGAATTATTAATATTAGATAAAATAAAGGGGGGAATAAGAGGGAAAGAAGGCACAGAATGACGTCTTGCCTTTGAGTCACAACCTTAAATTTTTGAAAGAAAAACACTTTTTGTCCTAAAGTGACTTCTGAAATGAAAAAAATAGAAGGAAAATACAAGCAGTGATTCAGCAGACAGAGATCTCCATTGAAGAAGATATCTGCAGTTTGACTCTAGCAAATGTAGACATCCAATGCACAGAAACTGCAGAAGGAGGCAACAATTCAACTGCCACATTTGCGATGATGCTATTAGATTAACGACCAATTCAATTCCAGCTGGTATACAGAGTCATCTGCAATGTAATCCGAGCAACACTGATAAACTGCAATATTAGATCAATGACCAATTTGATTCCAGATGGATTGTGGAGCCAGCCACGATGTAATCCTAGCAACACTGATAAGCAGAGAAATATGACAGTGTTATAATGGTGTACACTAAAACTATCTGAGTCCAGTGGGAAACTGCGGGCTGTCAATAAGACACCATAAAAAAAAGAGACAATGCTGTTTGGAGTTTGGAGTAGCTGACAGACAGAAGCACCACTTGCTCTAGAGAAGCAGACCGATACAAACCACTCAACTGGTCAGAATACAAAACGAGACCATTCTCAAATGAAGACAGAGATGGTTCCTTCCAGCAGTCTGAAGAGAACAAGGAATGCAAAGACTAAAAAATAGCCTCGTCTTCTTCCCACTATGGAGTCCAATGTGAAGTAAATTTATCCCAGTGCAAATATCCTCCTTTTTATTGTATTGAAATAGTTTGTGGTTTATTGAATTAAAGTAATCACCCTCTTGGCAACTGTTGCCACATTGCCAGAGAGGCCAGTAGCTGGTTATGCCTGTAGACATAATTAGTATCACACAGATCCTCCGAAGTACTCTGGATCAAACACTAGAGGGACTGGCAGCCATCACAGTTGTACCTGATGTTGCTGTTGTTTTAAAGGATAAAGATTCCAAGAAAAATTTTGTTCAGAACCATGGTATTATACTGAAAAAATTTATAAATAGATTTTGGAAGCCTGATGCTAGGTTGAGTTCAGAGAGGTCATCAGAGCTGATCCCTTGTTTATGCATGTTTGCCTTTTAGGAACCATAGTAATACACAGAGAAATGAAAGCAATTCAAAACATACAGGCCAAAAGATATGAATAGATGTTTTCATATTTGGTACACAGATATCAGGACTCTAAAAACCCTTAAAATATTAACATAGCATAATGCAGTATGGCTTTTTCAGCAAACTAAGTTGAACAACTGAATAACACACCAGACTGGAAGAACAGAGCAGTTAAGCAGAGCACCTAGAGCTCCATTGTGGTGAGTCTTCAGAAAGAAACACAGCTGCGAAACAAAAATTTCTTAGCACTTTTAACAGTTCCCAATCATTGCAAAGACAACAAGCTCAAATTGTCAAAGAAAAAATTATGGTTTTTTTTTTTTTTCATTGTCCTCCCAACAGCAGCAGATGGCTGTGTTTAGTTTCCCAGGAACCTTAGTAACTGGCCAGTCAAGCCCTTCTTTACCCACACCCCCTTCAGTATAACCTTTATTGTCTCCCAACGTCTAAGATTCATTCCATATGCTCTTCATGTTTTCTTGGCTTGATACAACAATTGTCTTCAATGATTCTACCCATATCATGGCACCTGATAATTGCATTTTGTGGAAGCAGACTCTGGGGAAGATACTCAGGCAAGAACTGTGAGCAAAGGTCTGAAGCATACCTAAACCAGCACACTCGAGTAAAGGGTCACAGCAGAATTCAGGTGATTCAGGATTAAACCTGAATGACACAGAAGGCATCTTTCAGATGTTAGAGACTGATAAAGCATTGGGAAGACGGAGTTAAGAGACACTGGGAAGAAAATAATCTCTCCCTGGAAGTGTTGAATCATCCTAACATGTTTCCTAGAGACCAGTAACGCCTTGCAGAGATCCACAGGACTGTAAGTCATCCATCAGAAACAGAACAATATTTAAAGGTATTTTAGATGAAAGGATAGAGGTTACAGAAATTAAGAACTTGGAAAAGATGTCAGTGGCACCTCTACAACAATTTCAGTTGAGAAAAAACTTGTTTAGATTTTAAAAGGATAGATGTAGAAGGAGCAACATGCCTGAAAAATCTGTGCACAAGCAACAAGATACAAAGTGGATCAGAGAGAGAAAAGGAGAAAATATAGGATTTTTAACTTGTATCTTCTTGGAACATTTCTCATAAGGAAAGGCTGAGAAAGCTGTGACTGTTTAGCCTAGAGAAGAGAAGGTTCAGGGGAGATTCATCAATGTATATAAAATACCTGAAGGCTCTTTTCAGTGGTGCCCAGTGGTAAGACTAGAGGCAACGGGCACAAACTAAAACACAGGAGGTCCTGTCTGAACATCAGAAAACACTTTTCACTGTGAAGGTAACTGATCACTAGCAGAAGTTGCCCAGAGAGATTATGGAGTCTCCATCCTTGGAGATATTCAAAACCCAGCTGGGCACAGTCCTGGGCGACCAGCTGTAGGTGGCCCTGCTTGAGTAGGAAGGCTGGACCAGATGATCTCCAGAGGTCCCTTCCAACCTCAACCATTCTGTACGATTCTCCATGATTCCTGTCAGACTCCCTGGCTGGGCACAGGTAGTACTCCTAGAAGAAAGATGAAGTAACAGTGCAACAAAGCAAGGAAGGCAGAGTCCATGAAGTTGCCCCCAACGCTTCCTTTGGTCAATGTCTAAAGCTGGGCACAATGTTTCACTTGATTTATCATAAATTCATGCAAGAATTAATAATATTCTTCAATCAACATTTTACTGATTAAGACAGAGTTCTACACAAAGGATTCAGCGTGACATTTTCACCATGGCTTCCTTCATGCCTTTGAACCATTTCTCCCATTTCAAGTGTTCCTCAACTGAGATTAGTATGCTAAGGATACATTGATTGTCACACCATATTCAGTGAATTCCTCTACACACATGCACACACAAAAATGTGGCTTATAGAAACAGAACACCATATAATCTGTAATTGCTCTTTTTTCACCTACTTTCCATTTATTTTTTACTCTGAAGATTCCATAATTAATTGCCTTTCCTAAGTAAATGTGGTTGAGATATATATTGTAAAGGTGATTATTTATCCAAAGGCTAAAACTGTTGAGGAATATAAGTACTCATTCCCTGAGACCAAATGAAAAAATATAAAATCAAGAAATCTAAATCAACAATAACTGCGTAATTGAGGACCCTGGAGTAAAAGCTTTAAAACAACCCAAATGTTTATTTTCATTTCAATTATTTTTATTTTGAACCTAATCAGAATATTATATACATGCCAACACTACAAAAATAGCCCTTTAACTTAAGAAAGTCTATTGTTTATTGTGTTCTTTCTGTCCCTCCCAGTTCCAAGTATAGCCACAATCAATATGATTACCAAAATAGTCTGAAGGATGCACTCCTGTGGTTATCAGTAGCAGAAATATTGTCTCCAGAGGAAATTTAAATCTATTTAGAAAAGAAAAAAAGATCTAAATAAAATATCCTGAATGTAGTCACATAGATTACTGCTCCTATACCTGGCTAAACACTTCTTGTATTCTATTGTGTATTCTATTTCTTGTATTTTGTTGGTTGTGGATGCCCCCTCCCTGGAAGTGTTCAAGACCAGGCTGGATGGAACTTTGAGCAATCTGATTGAGTGGAAGGTGTCCCTGCCCATGACCAGGGGTTTAGACTAGGTTGTCTTTAAGGTCCCTTTCAACCCAAACCATTTTATGAGTCTGTGATTCTATGGTTATGCATACCTGTTATGTGACCTGAATATTCTTCTTCCCATAATTTATGTCATCTCAATAAGAAAATAGAATTTCTAAAAATGCAGCAATGCCACATTCTTCCCCATCCCCCAGCTCATTACAAATGTTCATATGACTAACTTTCATAATTAGTTAATAAAATTTCACTTGGTTAATTATGACTGTTTCTGAGCATCATCTGTAATACTACAGATGTAAGACTGAGAAATATGAACTAGGACAGGTCCTTAGTCACCGCTAACATACAATTTGGAATTCCATTCTGTGCAAAAGTGACATATTCTCCTTTCATTTACATCGATGTAAACTTGTTGTTCTACTCAAATTAGACCAATTCACCCTGGTTTAATTGAAAACATATATTTGTCCTAAGATGTACTTCATTCCCCTATATGATCAGAGCAGGGACATCAAACACCTATCTTTAAAATGCATAGTCTACAATACATTTAGCAAAATATTGACATAAGGATGGGAGAAAGAAAATCTAAATTATAGACATTATTTAAAGTACTTAGGTGACCTTAATCAAACTCTCAAAACTATGACTCATTTTTTCTCAAAAATGAAAGGAGGAGAACTCCATATTTTTGCAGAGATATTTTTGAGGAGAGTTTAAGAATTGCTTACTGGAGCATAAAAAAAGGATATGAATCCCTTAAGTTTCTGATAAGACAATCATCAATAAAATCACACTTTGAGATAGCCACTAGCCAGTGAAAGGTGAGCAATAGATTTCATTTATACCTTGTCTTCTGTCCTTGTTATACAGCCACAAAATATGTCACCTCAAGCTCTCAGCAGAAACTATGGTTACCCAACACTGTTGGAAATCAGGCTAATTTCTCTGTGCATCTAAATCTACAGCCAAAAATGTTGACTGGGATCACGTAATAGAAAGATACAGCAACTTACAACACGGTAGACTGAAAAGCAATGTTTGTTCTGTCATTGGACCCTGAGGCAGATGAAGCATGAAAATAAAGGATAAAAGATATGCTATTCCACTTAATGACCCTATGTTTCAACTTTTGGTTTGCTTTATGTGGTGAAATATCAACATCTTTACAGACAGTCTTTCTTTACCTGGCAGGTGTCTTCAGTGCCTTCACCAATGGCTATCCTATTTGCACTGGTGGGTTGGTTTTTTTTCTGATTGTCCTTCTGGAACTGAGTCATGTAACACTTATTTCAAAGTTCAGACATCTTAGTTTGATGACCTTCTTGAAGGTCCACCTCTCCGCCATATAAAGCAGGTTAAAGACCTCATGTGTCCTGAGCAAAACACTAATAAGAACTTCTCAAAATATAAGGGGTTTATTATTAGTTTTTGAACAGTACTCTTAGATACTTTTAGAATTTGCTTTTACCAACTCAGATTTTTTTTCCTAAATTCCTCAGTGAAAAGAATGATTCAAAGTTAGGCAAACTTCAGTTAGAATTAAAAAGAAAGTATAAGGCAGTAGTATAAGGCAAAAATTATAATAGCACAGTGTTTCTTTCTTTGCACATATCATTTGATAAAAAGAGCTACAGCCAAATAAATCTTAAAGCTTCCTTTTATACTTCCTGATCATACAAATCTAATCCTCATATGCCTTATGTCCATGCCAACATTCATGCAAACAGGCAGGCTCTGAAACATGCCTTGAAGGTCAAGAAATGAATGGTTTAGGACACCAATGATCAAACCACCCTAAAGAAAAAAGGGGACTTTTATTTTACATCCCAAATATTTTGCAAAGAGAAGGATCAAGCTTTCACTATAATGACAGGAATGTGGTTAAGCTGAACAGCATGAGAGGAGAGAAAAATCTCTCATTTAGTGCTTTATAAGTTAAAATCAACATTGCAGTTTTCACATGAAAACAGGCAGCTAGAATGGTCTCAGAACAAATATACTGATCTGAATAATTGATTTTTCAGCACAGTGGCTGAAGGAAAAAATTCAAATTGTTTGAGGTCAACCTGCCCTTTTAATTCTTTAGTTTTCATTGCAGAAATAAAGCCTTTTCTTTCTTTTTTGTTCCTTTGAGGTGAACAAAATTTTAATCAGATTCCAAATAAACCATTTGATTTTTGTGTCCTTTACCCTCTTATTAGAATTAAGTGTTGGCATATTAATTTCAACACACTTTTAAAATGTCAAGATTACATGATTCAACTTTCACAAAATTTTTTTCTCTCTTCTTTTTTTCCCTGCCAAAAGTGTTTTCTGAACACAGCATCAGTTCACAACCGATTTTGGCTAAGCCCAAACTTCAAGTTTCTACTGACAGTCCTTGCACTTTTTCTAGTAATATTCTGCTGTCCAACATCTTTGTTGGATATCCAGCAAAGTGTAAGTGTACTTTACTTAGGTATAAACATTGTCAAGAGGGAAATGTAGCCTGGCCTCAAATCCTCTGCAGTTGAATACTTCCATGGCTTTGGTAGCAGAGCCTATCCCAGAAGGTTACTGTTACAATCTGCTTTTTGGACATAGATGGCAACCATCCCTGGATACCATAAATGGATCCAGTAGATGGTATCAGTTCCTGGGTACCTTTCTAATGTAATCAGTCAAGAACAGATGAGTATCCAGCTCAACCATTGGCCTGGGTAGGAAGGTGACAAGCAGTGGACAAACATCAAAACAGATTTAGAGTAGAAACAACCTTGCTATATCTTCTGTTTCACTTTAGTGTTAGGAAAGTTTAAGTGTTGTTGAGCCAAGTGCTGTCCTGTCTCTACTGTGAGTGGGCTCCAGTGTTAGTGGTTATGCACAAGGGATTACCAGACTTCAGTTTCTCTCTGAGGTGTTTTTTTCCATTAACAGTGGTCACATATTATGCCTTATCATAATCAATAATCAGGAACTGAAGTCAGTGACAAAACTTTCACTCACTCCAGTTGAAGATCTAAATTCTTCTCTGGTATCTCCCAAATGAAAAAAATCCCATTATGTTCTTGATTCCAAATAAAATCTTCTATAATTCCAATTATATTTCTTATGTTTTTTAATATCACATCACCAGTATACTAAGCCCTGTCATTTCATGATGAATGTTGTACAATAAACTTTTTCGTGGTAGAATAGATATTGTTGCTTGGCAATAAATTTTTGTTAAAGCCATATTACCATTTAATAGAGTAGAAGATGCTGTCATAAAAATAAATTAATTTTAAAATACATTCCTGAAACAATACTAAAAGTTTTCAAAAAAGAGGATTTGACGTGTTTTGCCAGAATCTACCCTTCTCCACACCACATTCTTACTTAGAATTTGAAATATCCCAAACCAAAGAGCATCGAGGAGGAATTTAACACTCTGAAACAAGAATATAATCACATCACTGTATCAATCCATGGCTTTCCTATATCTTGTACACTGTGTGCAATTCTGGTCTCTGTGAGAAACTCTGCAACAGATTTTAAATGTTCAGAGGACAGCAAGGATCAAAGGTGTCCTATATTTACCAGAGTTTCCTCATATTACTCTCTTCACATAGAAATTCAAATTAGAGATAAAAATTGCTAGTAAGAAAACAGAGATTATATTCATGTTTATGAAATTGGAAGAAAAATGGGGATTCCAATACCCAAAACCTCATATGTCCCAGAGAGTCATCCAGATTACCTATTTTACAGGACTGTCTAATTTGGACACAATAAATTCACAAGGCACATTCTTTCACAATGCAGAAATTCTCTAACCAGAATTTATAGTTATGCTCACATTTTCAGAAGCACTTTTTCTGGGAAAACAAACATATATGTCCCAACCACTGTTCCTTTGCAATGCTGTTTTGAATGCATTGTCATATAATCTAAATAAAATATACATAAATCCCACTGAGTATCCTAAAAAGATACTACATTCTCTGGTACCTCAAACTCTAATGTGTAAACCATCTTCTGCACAATTTTTTAACCAGATAACATAATGAAAGAAGAATCATTCTGTAAAGACCTCAAGTGCAATATAGTTTTTCCTTTTATCGTGAAATAAGTGTATCGTGGCTGAACTGGAAGCTCCCTTGTGGCCATATATGCGGGGGAGCTGAAACAGTCATACTGGTGATGAAAAGCCTGGCAGCAGCAGGAGAACCTCTCCTTTGCTGTGATATCCAGGGTGGACACAAGCACAGATCCCAAGAGATAAATATCTAGTTGAAGGAAAAGTGTGAATTAAAGAAGATATGATTCACCCTAACATCTTGTCTAACATCATCCTTAATTTTCTCAGTCATGCTTGGATTTGAAAGGTGAACCTTCTGAGGCTTTGCCCATTCTGAACATAGGTGCTAGATTTTGTGCAACAGAAGATACACGAAAGAGATATACAACAGTATAGTAAAGGCAAATGCAGTGTCAGCACCAAAGCTACCTACGATAGACATTGCCCCTTAAATGTTCCAAGTTTTGAAGCTATTTATGAAAATGATCAGCAGTTCAGGAAGTACTTTCAAAAGACAGCATAAATTGTAAGGATGTACTAGACCAGGAAGAGGGGAAGAGTTGACAGACATCAAGCAGCACAGATCAATTTCTCTACAAAACAGGGAGGGCAAGCATACTTTCCTGTCCCTAAAGTTCTCAGCATTTATGTCTGCAGATAAATACTTGGACAGCCCTGCAAAAAAAAAGTGTGAGTGCCTGGAATCTAAGGATTTCTTGGAACACATGAATATGAGAGACAAAAGAATTCACGAAGCAAAAGCAGGCAGAAGCAAATTAGCTGTAACTTGGCTTGAACGTGTGTGTTTCCATCTCTCTTGCTTGAATAAAGATTACACTAAGTAAATATCGTATTCCTGAAAAGATTCAGTTACCCATTGGCAAGTATTTCAGTTTTCTGTGTTCCTTTCCATGGCTGAGAGAGATACGGTAGCAGTTTGGAATACAATATTTAAAGGAAAAATCTCAGTCTGAGGACTTTTATAAATCTCAAACAAAAATTAAAGAGACAACAAACCAAGAGTGGATGTAACAGTACTACAGAGGAAACAGAAAGATGAACAGACAATAAAAGAAAAATCCCTCAGTAAAAGCCATGGCTGTGCAAGACCTCGGAAGCAAACATAACAGAAACATGCTTTACGTAGTACATACACATATAAACTTCATAAGGGATGGCTATTGAGCCTGATCTATTTCTTGCAACGCAAAAGCTTTCACTTAGTTCTGTGGTGTAGAATTAGGCTATAGGTTTGCAAATTATTCAGTGTTTAATCTAGTAGTAGTAAATAAGAAAGTGGTGTTTTCAATGTAAATTAGCTCAGGTTCTCGAGGATATTACCTAGCTGACTGTCTCATGTGGTCAAGCAGGTGCTAATGGCAATGCTAACAGTGCCAAGCACAGATCAACCCGGGAACTAGAGTAGAACAAATACCTGCTTATATTAGAAGCATGTGGGGAAAGTAGTTGGAAGCATCATTGTTTTCCTAGTTAGCATATGTTTTCCAGCAGAGTCCATTCCAAAAATGCTTGAAGTAATTGGCACCAGGGGGAAAAGAGAAGGCAGGTCAGATTAAGGCTACCCAAATCAGTAGAAAAAAATCATAAGGTTGGTAGGGAGTGCAGCGGTACGCCCACTTTGAAGCAAAGGGAATGGTTGCTGTTGCCAGAAAAAAACAGTCAAGATGGGATGAAGTCCTTACTCCTTTGAAAAGATCATTCAAGGAGACTGGTAGTCGGGGTTTGTCTTTTCCTAGTTCAGCAGGACTGTTTCAGGGCCACTGGGGCAATATCAGAGCAAAAATATGTAGCACTGAATAGTGAGGAACACTAATTAGACAACCTTTAACCACCTTAAACACAGCTCTTGTTTGCAAAAAGGAAGAAAAAACATCAAAATAGTGTTAGCTAGGAATGTGTGGTAGGAGATCACAGAATCACAGAATTGCAAGGGTTGGAAGGGACCTCGGGAGATCATCTAGTCCAAACCCCCTGCTAAAGCAGGTTCTCCTAGAGCACGTTACACAGGACTTCACCCAGGCAGGCTTTGAATATCTCCAGAGAAGGAGACTCTCCAACCCCCCTGCTAAAGCAGGTTCTCCTAGAGCACGTTACACAGGACTTCATCCAGGCGGGCTTTGAATATCTCCAGAGAAGGAGACTCCACAACCCCCCTGGGCAGCCTGTTCCAGTGCTCCGTCACCCTCAGAGAAAAGAAGTTCCTCCTCATGTTCAACTGAAACCTCTTATGTTTCAGTTTGTACCCATTGCCCCTTGTCCTGTCGCTGGGCACCACTGCAAAGAGTCTGGCTCTGTCCTCGTGACTTCTACCCTTAAGATGTTTGTATGTGTTGATGAGGTCCCCTCTCAGTCTTCTCTTCTTCAGGCTGAACAAGCCCAACTCTCTCAGTCTTTCCTCATAGGGGAGATGCTCCAGTCCCTTTATCATCCTAGTTGCTCTCCTCTGGACTCTTTCTAGGAGTTCCTCATCTTTCTTGAACTGGGGAGCCCAGAGCTGGACACAGTACTCCAGGTGGGGTCTCACCAGGGCAGAACAGAGGGGGAGGATAACCTCCCTTCACCTGCTGGCCACACTCCTCTTAATGCACCCCAGGATACCATTGGCCTTCTTGGCAACAAGGGCACCCTGCTGGCTCATGGTCAGCTTGTCGTCCACCAGGACTCCCAGGTCCCTCTCAGCAGAGCTGCTTCCCAGCAGGTCAGCCCCCAGCCTGTACTGGTGCATGGAGTTCGACCTCCCCAGGTGCAGCACTCGGCACTTGCCCTTGTTGAATTTCATCAGGTTCCTCTCCACCCAACTCTCCAGCCTGTCCAGGTCCCGCTGAATGGCAGCACAGCCTTCCGGTGTATCAGCCACTCCTCCCAGTTTTGTGTCATCAGCGAACTTGCTGAGGGTACGCTCTGTCCCTTCGTCCAGGTCACTGATGAATAAGCTGAACAAGACTGGGCCACGTACTGAGTCCTGGGGAACTCCACTAACTACCGACCTCCAACTGGACTCTGCCCTGCCAATCAGAACCCTCTGAGCCCTGCCATTCAGCCAGTTCTCAATCAAGAAACCTTTCAGTATAATTTTGTTCCCCATATGCATGCTTACAAACAGTGGTTGTTAGTCATTATCTTTTTCAGTATGTTAAATAAACTGATCTCCATGTGTCTTTTATCGCATGACATATTTTCAAATCTTCTCATGGTTCTTTACTAAACCTTGACCATTTTCAACATTTGCCTTGATTTGTGGACATTAGAAATGATCAAGGTATGCCCGTATTGTCCAAACCAGTACAAATTATAAGGTAGTATAACCCCCTTATTCCTGTTCTGTATATGTTCCTTTCTCTTGTTCTGTAGGCCAAACATCATGCTGTGAGTTAATATTTGCTGATTATTCACCATTACCACCAAATCTTACAGGACTTAAAGATATAACTCGTGCTGTGTGTTTTGACTTTAAATGTCTGAATTAGTAATTGTCCAGCTCACTAAATGCACAATTTCAATTGGAATTATGTTTCTAACTTACCTTATTGCTTATTAAAATCTCACTTGGTGATTATTGGCCCTTTTTTTACCAAAACAACTTTGAAAATATGGCATATATTTCCACAGTAGAGTTAATACTTTCTATTTTCCTTAGAAGAGATTTGAGGTGCATGTTGTAAGAAAAGCAAAAAGGATAAAATTATATTAATCATTTTTAAACCTGATTTCTACATCCTCAATAAATTGAGGCTAGCAAGACTAATTCACAGGAGTGTTGTATCCAAATGCAATAGAAAATTCCCGGAACTCAGAAGTAGAAGCCGTTCACTCTTTTGTTTACAGCTCCTTGCAGATACTCATGTCTTTGCTGTCAACAGGTTATTACGACCTTATTGAGTTGTGAATGTTTGATAGAAGAGGACAACCTCATTCAATACTAGAAGAAGCAATCTGAAACACAGTGTCCATTAAAATCAATTATTCATAAAAAATTAATGGTATTAAAAATCTAAATACAAATCAAGAAAGTTTTTAATCATTAAGCCAGAGCAAAAACATTTATCCATGTGTTACTGACAAAGTAAACTTTTAAGTGCTTTTGATGGCATTTTAAAATATTGATAGTATTATAGATTGAAGTGGTATATTTGAGGAGCCTTACAGGAATAGACCAACCTAATATCCTCAGGTTCTTCTGTTGTGGATAAGCTAATGGTATGAAAAAAAAAGTTTGCATTCTTAAATATGGGTAGATATTGAGAATAGAAAGAACAAGTTGTTCTGTCTCTGAGATAACCATCTAAAGGGACAAACATCTATATTCTGCGCTCTTTCAACTTTCCAAGTGACTGTCAGTGGCATCCCAAAATACTGTATAGCTTTGTGTCTTTGAGAGTTTAAGAACCCTTTGCATTCAGAAGTGCCAAAAGGCAGAAAGTTGTGAAAGTAACATCTCACCTTCTACCACTGAACTCAGAGTTAACAAAAAGCTGCTGTACTCTACAAACATTGCTGTCTCTTGTTGAGAGAGAACAGCCACAGACTTGATATGAGGAATGAATTGGTGAAACTTTTCAGAAATTCTTTAAGGTTGAGCCAGGGAGAGAAGAAAAGGAAGGAGTGGAGAGAGTGACTCATTTAGTGATGCTTTCTGCAGCCAGTTGGTTAGAAACCTCCCCTAGGAATTGGTAAAAGGGAGGTCAAGTGCTTTCCCTGAACTAAGTAGAGCATAGCTGAGCTTGGTCTTTTCTGCATATATTATTACTATTAGCAACAGACTGTTTCGGAATGAATTTCTGATTTTTGAGAAAGATTCCCAGGCTTTATAATGTACCAGTCTGGAAAGGCAGCATTTTCTTGAAATTCATAAAGCTTACTGGATGAAAATACACTTCCAACTCTGTAACCCAAATTTCTGAGGTAGAAAGAAATCACTGTATTCTTCAGTAATATATCCTCTGTCTCAAAGAATTTGATCCTTCTGTGTCTGTTTAGTCTACTCACCCTATCCAGTAAAAGAAAAGACTGGTCTAATGCTCATTTTAGGGAGAAAATAAGTAGTATTACTTTTATTGCAATAGTTAGGAATAATTTTTGTTAGAACTGATCAGATGTCCCAGGTGGGCTAAAGCCAAATGAGAGTGATAAACATGATATTTATGAATTTAAAGTATGGAAATGTTGTTTGAATACCTAGTTCTTGTCTAAATCATGTTAAAAACTTTACCACTTATTATTTTTGTGCAATAATAACATTTAATGGTCTTTGCTATTAAAGTTTAAAAGACAGATTGTCAAAAGCAATCAGCAACCCAGCAGCTCCTGGTTTGATACCAATACAAGAAGACAGATTGTCCGAAAAGTTCATTTCCATTTAAACATATAAATGAACCAGAGAGATATTCTTAAGTAGTCAACTCTCAGCATGTCCCACTGAGAACAATGGATCTGTTGAACGCATAATCTTGAGAACTGAACGGCTTCATTTAGGTGCTTAAATGGGAGCTCAATTCTTTTGACATTTCTACAGGAATAAAAGAGCCTCACAGACCAAAATATTGTCCTATTATAAAGGAGACACATTAATGGTAAGATTCTTATATCACTATGTTAACTTACTTCACTCATAATTACTTGTATCCTGCTTATATAAAACTAGGCGATAAAATATGTAACAAAGAAAAAAATATGGTTTTAGAATTTCCCAGAATGTTTTTTTCTATATAAAGTGAATTTCCTCTACAGTGACCCAATCTGCTGTGCCCCATGGTTGGATTTCTAAGGATATCTGCATTAGATTGAGTTATAAGCTCAGGGATACACATGTCTGTCTGTCTTTTTAAGAACACACCTTTTGAGATTACCAAATATGTATATGCAATTCCCTACTGAACCTCTATGGATTTACTGGAAACTCTTTACCTCCTTGAAGCTTCACAGAGTTTTAGAGCAAAATGATCCTAGTCTAATGGCTGGTATATCACCCATAGAAACATTTCTCAAAAGTTACTACTACCTTGGACATGTTTATTTGGAGTTTGTTCCAGGCAAGATCTCAGTGGCCCAGAGTTGTGTAACATCTTTGTGCCTTTAAATCTATGAGTGGGAGTTTCTATACAGGAACAGGGGTATTATATGTATGTGATTGACAGCAAAACAGCCAGAGAAGATTTTTTCCTCTTGAGTGGAGGGAGCAGAAGAACCTCAAAGAGTTTTAAGAAATGCTAGATTTCTGCTGTTTTTCCCATCTTCCAACTTGGAAACACTGGAAAAACTTCATTGTCTTAGAGAACTCTTTTCATCTTCAATTACTTACTAAAATCTGCCTTGAGGAATGGGATATATAATTTTGTCTTGAGCATCTGCATTTGGATTGCCCCAGCTGGTGAGATAACTTGCACTAAGTGATACAAATGATTTCTACATGTCCATTTGCTTTGATTTTTCACATTAGACCCATCTTCCCATATCAGGAAGGCATTGCTAACTAGTGCTAATTGGATTTGGCTCTGGACTGAATGGGAAGACAGACAAGTTGTGTCAGTAATTCTAGTTTATTCTGAGCACTTTTTAACTGAGCTCAAAGGAAAAAATTGAAGTTCCCAATGCAGTGTTCCATTTACCCAGATCACCTCTTGCTTAGCTTTTTCAAGCATAAATCTCTGTGAGTGAAAATACATATTTTAAAATCACAGAGAACTACTCAAACCTTTTCAGAAAATTAGACACGAACCATTATGACAAATAAAATCATTATGAAAGTAAGGTTGAGGATATGCATTTTTAAATGATCAGTAAAATATTTAAAAAGAGAAATAAGGTTGATTGGGAAAGTCTCCATTTGTGCATGAATTTAAAACAATTCCATGCAGCCTAATACTTTTTAGAAAGTCTTCCCATCTTTTTATCTACAAAGGAGGAAAGTAGCGGAGAAAATTTTCAAGATTAGACTGTACATTTCTCAGCTGTGTAAGTATAAACAGAATACTCTGATATTTTCTTGTACTTTACTTTTTTGGTGCTGCTAACATCAGATGTATATGCTATGAACAGTCATGTAAAATATAGACAACTGAATTAAAAATAATGAAATCTTAATGAAAAGGTTTTTTGGTGTTCCTTTCTTTGAGGTTTTTTTTAATATTTTCTATTTTATTGTTGTCACATCATTAAGATGTTACTCAGAACCTGGTAGACTAGAAATCTGCAAAAAAGTTAGGAGTTCTTTGTCTCTGGGAGCTGTTGCATAAGATAATACATGAGAAGCATGCTGAACCGAAACGTTTAGGACCACTCTTAATAGTTTTTAGAAATACCACTAATCCATTTTGCCTATGGAGCTGCCTGCCAGTCTCTCTCATTCATACTGTTTGACTTGGTTCCTTCTCAAAAACCCAGATGCAGCCCTGAGTATTTGGATCCTTTGCCTCTTCTCATATACTTGTCTACCTGAAGAGATGCCTTATTTATTGCATTAAACATCTAGATACGCACATTGGGCTCACCTTTTAGTATACAGAGGGGGTTTTATTCTTACTTTTTGTTCTTTGAAATTCATACTTTTTACAACCTTGTGACAAGTTTGTAGCAGGCTCTGAAGAAACAGGGGTCTAAATCATCCCGAAGAAGAAGCTTTTAGAGAAGAGTAGTAAGGGAAAAGATGGGTGAGCTAGCCTAGATAAAGCCATACCACTGGATTTTTAAACTGTGCAGAAGTTAATTGATAAGAAGGTACAATGAAAAGGCAGTGGAGAGAAATAAGGAATGTCAAGGATGCCACAGGTGGTGGAGCACAGACTGTCCTGAGCTAACGCTAACCCAAATGGCAAATCCACACAAAGCAGCAGCAGAGGCATGAGGATATACCACTGCAGGACATGACCTCGCTCATGCAGAACCAGCTTGGGTTATCAGCCCATGGAGCAAAATTAAACTACAGCCTAGCGTATCCACCCACAGACAACTGAGAGTTGGCTATAGGTTTTTTGGTAATATGATCATGAAAAGAAAATAGAAAAGCCTCAGGAAATGCATGCCACAGTTTCTTTCATGGCTGAGTGAAGCAGAGGCTGCTCCCTATTACAAGTGGAAAGCCGAAAATGGGAACTTGGATAGGCTTCTGAAATATTATAGCTCAGCAAATCGCACTTTCTTCCAGGTGTGAAAAATAAGCCCAAGTTTTTCTAAGAGACAGTTACAAACGCTTATGGCATGATTATTGATAGTGCTTGTTATCTACCAAAAGATCATTTTCCAAATGTCATTGGAGTGGCTGGGATTTTTCAGGTTGCTTTCAGTGAGCTTTAAACCAGGCCCATACATAAAGACCAGAAACAAACATTCACAGATGTACAAATATGAAAAATACTTTTCTGTAATCTTCTTATCCATCATTTTCAAACCCCTGAAGTTCTTTAATTTTTATTTTGTCATTGGCCTCTGGCTTCTCTATCTCTCAGCTTTTCCTTAGATTTTCAGAGCTTTATCTCCAGACTTCTGAGGATTTTCTAATGTGAAACACCTTTCTCATGGAACTTGAAATTCAGCTTTATGTATGTTTCACAACATGAAACCATTCAGTCAGCACCTGTGTACTTGTTTGCACAATTAATGACTTTATTTTTTAGTACTTTTCTACTGTCTTGGGGATAGACTACTTAGTTTTATAGGCAAAAAATCAGTTCACTCATGTGTGACTCACATCTAAATATGCATCAGCTTAAAAGTAATCTCTTGCCCTCTTCCAGAAAAGAGAGCAGTTTTCACAGGTTAAACCTTTCTCAAAATTCTAGGTAGCTGTTTTATTCTTAATATCAGCTAAATAAATTCACAGAACTTTTATCGTTCACTTTGGGTGCCATTAATCCCTGTGCAGTCTCTAGACCAGAATGCACTGAAATTGCACTATGCCAACCACACACAGACAAATGTGCAGTCTTTCACTTTCTTATCCACATATTCCCGTTCCTCAGAGCATATGGTCTTAAAACTACTTTATCTGCTCACTTCCCTCTGCTACTCTAACATCACGTGCCTGATCATGTGCAGATCCTCTCTCATCCCTCCAGAGAAACCTAGGTGCTCAATTGCCTCGCTGAAATGCCTTTACACCAATGCACATAGCATGGAGAACAAGCAGGAAGAGCTAGAGTTCTGTATGTGGTTGCAGGGCCATGATCTCATCGTGATTACAGAGACATGGTGGGACAACACACATGACTGGAATGCTGCCATCGATGGCTATGTGCTTTTCAGGAAAGACAGGCCTACGAGGCGAGGTGGTGGAGTCGCTCTTTATGTAAAGGAGCAACTGGAATGTATAGAACTCTGCCCAGGAGCGGATGAAGAACAAGTTGAAATCTTGTGGGTAAAAATTATGGGGCAGGTCAGCATGGGTGGCACTGTGGTGGGTGTTTACTATAGACCACCCAACCAGGACGAGGAAGTACACAAGGCCTTCTATAGACAGCTAAAAGTAGCCTCGCAATCGCAGGCCCTGGTTCTCATGGGAGACTTCAACTATCCTGATATCAACTGGAAGGACCACACGGCAAGGTGCGCACAGTCCAGGAGGTTCCTGCAGAACATCGACAATAACTTTTTGACCCAGGTGGTGGAGGAGCCAACAAGAAGTGGAGCACTACTGGACCTTGTGCTGGCAAATAAAGAAGAACTGGTTGATGATGCGAAGGTAGGGGGCAGGCTTGGCTGCAGTGACCACGAGATGGTAGAGTTCTGGATTCTGAGAGGGGGAAGCAGAACAACAAGTAGGACTGCCACATTGGACTTCAGGAGAGCTAACTTTGGCCTCTTCAGGGACCTACTTGGAAGAATTCTATGGGCTAAGGCTCTTGAAGGTAGGGGAGTCCAAGAGAGCTGGCTGCTGTTTAAGCAGCTCTTCCTCTGTGCCCAGGATCAGTGCATCCCTGTGAGTAGGAAATCAAGTAAACGAGGCAAGAGGCCTGCATGGATGAACAAGGAGCTTCTAGTGAAACTCAGAGAAAAGAATAAGCTGCATGGAATGTGGAAAGAGGGTCAGGCCACTTGGGAGGCATACAGGAATGCTGCCAGAGCATGTAGGGAAGCAACTAGAAAGGCAAAGGTTCACCTGGAACTAAGTTTGGCAAAGGATATCAAGGGTAAGAAGAAGGGCTTCTTCAAGTATGCCAGCAGTAAACGTAAGACTAGGGGTAATGTGGGACTGCTGCTGAACAAAATGGGTGCCCTGGTGACAGAAGATACAGAGAAGGCGGAGCTACTGAATGCCTTCTTTGCTTCAGTCTTCACTGCCAAGGCTGGCCCTCAGGCTCCCCAGTCCTTGCAGGTAAGCAAGCAAGCTTGGAGAAAGGTTGACCTTCCCTCGGTCAATGTGGATCAGGTTAGGGATCTCTTAGGGAAGCTGGACACCCACAAATCCATGGGCCCCGATGGAATGCACCCGTGAGTGCTGAAGGGACTGGCAGACAACATTGCTGAGCCACTTTCCATCATCTATGAAAGGTCGCGAAGAACAGGAGAGGTGCCTGAGGACTGGAAGATAGCCAATGTCACTCCAGTCTTCAAAAAGGGCAAGAAGGAGGACCAAGGGAACTACAGGCCAGTAAGTCTCACCTCCACCTTTGGAAAGGTGATGGAACAACTCATTCTGGGTGTCCTCTCCAAGCAAGTAGATGAAAAGAAGATTATCAGGAGTACCCAGCACGGATTCACCAAGGGGAAATCATGCCTGACCAATCTGATAACCTTCTATGATGGCATGACCAGCTGGGTAGATGAGGGGAGAGCAGTGGATGTTGTCTACCTTGACTTCAGCAAGGCTTTTGACACTGTCTCCCATAACATCCTCATAGGGAAGCTCAACAAGTGTGGGTTGGATGAGTGGACAGTGAGGTGGATTGAGAACTGGCTGAATGGCAGGGCTCAGAGGGTTCTGATTGGCTGGGCAGAGTCCAGTTGGAGGTCGGTAGTTAGTGGAGTTCCCCAGGACTCAGTACGTGGCCCAGTCTTGTTCAGCTTATTCATCAGTGACCTGGACGAAGGGACAGAGCGTACCCTCAGCAAGTTCGCTGATGACACAAAACTGGGAGGAGTGGCTGATACACCGGAAGGCTGTGCTGCCATTCAGCGGGACCTGGACAGGCTGGAGAGTTGGGGGAGAGGAACCTGAGAAATTCAACAAGGGCATCCGAGTGCTGCACCTGGGGAGGCGAACTCCATGCACCAGTACAGGCTGGGGGCTGACCTGCTGGGAAGCAGCTCTGCTGAGAGGGACCTGGGAGTCCTGGTGGACGACAAGCTGACCATGAGCCAGCAGGGTGCCCTTGTTGCCAAGAAGGCCAATGGTATCCTGGGGTGCATTAAGAGGAGTGTGGCCAGCAGGTGAAGGGAGGTTATCCTCCCCCTCTGTTCTGCCCTGGTGAGACCCCACCTGGAGTACTGTGTCCAGCTCTGGGCTCCCCAGTTCAAGAAAGATGAGGAACTCCTAGAAAGAGTCCAGAGGAGAGCAACTAGGATGATAAAGGGACTGGAGCATCTCCCCTATGAGGAAAGACTGAGAGAGTTGGGCTTGTTCAGCCTGAAGAAGAGAAGACTGAGAGGGGACCTCATCAACACATACAAACATCTTAAGGGTAGAAGTCACGAGGACAGAGCCAGACTCTTTGCAGTGGTGCCCAGCGACAGGACAAGGGGCAATGGGTACAAACTGAAACATAAGAGGTTTCAGTTGAACATGAGGAGGAACTTCTTTTCTCTGAGGGTGACGGAGCACTGGAACAGGCTGCCCAGGGGGGTTGTGGAGTCTCCTTCTCTGGAGATATTCAAAGCCCGCCTGGATGAAGTCCTGTGTAACGTGCTCTAGGAGAACCTGCTTTAGCAGGGGGGTTGGAGAGTCTCCTTCTCTGGAGATATTCAAAGCCTGCCTGGGTGAAGTCCTGTGTAACGTGCTCTAGGAGAACCTGCTTTAGCAGGGGGTTTGGACTAGATGATCTCCTGAGGTCCCTTCCAACCCTTGCGATTCTGTGATGCTGTGATTTATCAGTAAAATTATATATGGCTGGAAACTGAAACTAAACAAATCCACACTTATCAAACACATTTTTTTAATAGTGAAAGCAATCAACCTGTAATGGTCTTACCTAGATTGGTGGCATGGTCTTCCACAGTCAGATATGTGAGGGCATATAGTACCAGCAGGAATCAAATCAGAAAATTCTGCAGTCTGTTTTACAGAGACAGGGAAACTGGATTTCAACAGTTCATTATGGATTTGTAATCTTTAAAAAAAAAATCTGCCAAAATAGAACCTTTTTACCCACTGTATCCATCTATATTATAGTATCATTAATGACTAGATCATTTTTCAAGTGAGACACATGAATTCCAGGCCATCCATTACCCAAGAGATTTAATTCATAATTATCTTTCTCCTAGAAAATCTGAACAAAGAAAATAGTGAATGCTTTTACTAAAGCTTTGCCACAGAGTGGATTAAAACTTAATCTACATTGAACCAAGGGACTATAAACCAGATTATGGCTCAATAAACCAGTGCCTTGGACTCTGACCTGTAGGTGGGAATTTAGTGTTCTTTTCCTTACTTACAGTTCTGGGTATGTATTTCATGACAAACAATGATTGCTTAAAGTAAATAAATATTTGTGAATATAGGAAACAGATTCCTGGGCTGCCCCCTCCCCTTCTTTCTGCCTCCAAATGTCCTAGTCATTAAATTACAGAGTGCTTCTCCCAGCACCATCTCACAGGCAATCAGTTTTAAATTTATTACACTATGGCACAGCTTCAAGATGGTGAGAGACTTAGGTTTGACTCCACTCTGGATTTTAGGTAACAGAGTCAGGTTTCCCTCACGTATAAAGTACTCTAACCAATAGGCCATTAGCAGAAAACACTGCATCTTTATGTTAGAATGCAAACCTCTTTGGTCACCTCCCTTTTGGCTAAGCGCAGTGGTACCCACCTGTATTAGGTGAGGTCAGACTGACAGCTATGTTACATTCAAGAGTTTAGGACTTCTTTCTGAATGATGCTGGAAGTTAGGAAGAAGCCAGGCACCAAGCTGCCCGTACTTAGGCCTCTAAGTAAGTCTCAGTTCAAAGAGAGGGAATTATATGAATCCATTCATCTCCTGTGTGATAAAGCCCATCAAACATGAGCTTTCTGAATTTATTTCTTAGGCTAAGTTATCTAACTTTCAGTTAAATCCTACTTTAAAAGCCCAAGTGGCATATATACACCCAAGTATATGCTTACCTATATTGCCCAATTTCAGAAGTAGTTAACATATGTAATAAATGAAGTTATAGAGTCACTAAATACAGAAAGTTAATTAGGAAAATTGTGCGTTGAAATAACAGTTTGCCAAAGTATGAATCATAGAATCATAGAATGTTTTGGGTTGGAAAGGACCCCTAGAGGTCATCTAGTCCAACCCCCCTGCAGTGAGCAGGGACACCACTAACTAGATCAGGTTGCTCAGAGCCCCGTCCAACCTGGTCTTGAATGTTTCCAGGGATGGGGCCTCCACTACCTCTCTGGGCAACCCGTTCCAGTGTTTCACCACCCTCACTGTAAAGAATTTCTTCCTTATACCCAGTCTAAACCTACCTTGCTTCAGTCTGAAACCATTACCCCTTGTCCTGTCGTAGCTGGCCCTACTAAAAAGATTTTCCCCACCTTTCCTATAAGCATCCTTTAAGTACTGAAAGGCTGCAACAAGGTCTCCCTGCAGCCTTCTGTTCTCTAGGCTGAACAAGCCCAACTCTCTCAGCCTGTCCTCATAAGAGAGGTGCTCCAGCCCTTGGATCATTTTTGTAGCCCTCCTCTAGACCCGCTCCAACAGTTCTATGTCCTTCTTGTGCTGAGGGCTCCAGAGCTGGACACAGTACTCTAGGTGAGGTCTCACCAGCTCAGAGTAGATGGGCAGAATCACCTCCCTTGACCACACTTCTCCTGATGCAGCCCAGGGTATGGTTGGCCTTCTGGGCTGCCAGCACACATTGCCGGCTCATGTCCAGCTTTTCATCCACCAGCACCCCCAAGTCCCTCTTGGCAGGGCTGCTCTTGATCCTTTCTTCCCCGCCCCAGGTGCAGAATCTTGCACTTGGCCTTGTTGAACCTCATGAGGTTCACACAAACCCACCTCTCCAGCCTGTCCAGGTCTCTTTGGATGACATCCCATCCTTCTGGCCTATCAACCGCACCACTCAGCTTGGTGTCATCTGCAAACTTGCTGAGGGTGCACTTGATCTCACTGTCTAAGTCATTGATGAAAACACTAAACAGCATCAGTCCCAGTACAGACCCCTGAGGGACACCACTCGTCACCAGTCTCCATCCAGACATCGAGCCATTGACCACTACCCTCTGGATGTGACCATTCAATCAATTCCATATCCACCGAACAGTCCACCCATCGAATCCATAGCTCTCCAATTTAGAGAGAAAGATGTTGTGAGGGACTGTGTCAAAGGCTTTGCAGAAGTCCAGATAGATGATGTCCATTGGTTTTCCCTTGTCCACTGTTGTTGTCACACCATCATAGAAAGCCACTAGGTTCGTCAGGCAGGACTTGCCCTTGGTGAAGCCATGCTGGCTATCTCAAATTACCTCCCTGGCCTCCATGTGCCTTTGCATAGCTTCTAGGAGGATCTGTTCCATGATCTTCCCAGGCATAGAGGTGAGGCTGACAGGTTGGTAGTTCTCAGGGTCTTCCTTTCTACCCTTTTTGAAAATGGGCACAATGTTTCCCTTCTTCCAGTCACCAGAGACTTCACCTGACTGCCATGACTTTTCAAATATCACAGAGAGTGGCTTGGCAATTACATCAGCCAGTTCCCTCAGGACTCTGGGATGCATCTCATTAGGTCCCATGGACTTATGTACGTTCAGGTTCCTCAGGTGGTCACAAACCTGATCTTCTCTTACAGCGGGAGGGGTTTCACCCACCCAGTCCCCCTCATGTCATCCATCGACTCAGGAGGGGTGAGGAAAGAGGTTGCCAGTGAAGACTGAGGTAAAAAAATAGTTGAGTACCTCAACCTTCTCCTCATCTGCTGTTACCAGTTTGCCAGTCTCGCTCATCAGTAGGGGTATGCTTTCTTTAACCATCCTTTTCTGGCTGATATACCTGTAGAAACCCTTCTTATTATTCTTTGCATCCCTAGCCAAGTTTAGTTACAGCTGAGCCTTGGCCTTCCTGACCCCATCCCTACACAACCGGGCAGCGTCCCTATACTCTTCCTAGGATGCCTGTCCCTGCTTCCACTGCCTGTGCAGTTCCCTCTTCCTCCTTAGTTTGACCAGCATCTCTCATCTCAGCCATGACGGTCTCTTCCCTTTTTTGCCTGATTTCTTATACCTAGGGATCGAGAGCTCTTGCGCTCTGTGGATTACATCCTTAAAGATCTGCCAGCTCTGTTCTGTTCCCCTGTCCCTGAGGATTGTTTCCCAGGCAGTCCTTCTGACTATCTCCTTGAGGAGCTGGAAGTTTGCTTTCCTAAAATTTAGGGTCCTGACTATATTCTTCGTTATTCCCATTTCCCTCAGGAGCGTGAGCTCTACCAGCGCATAGTCACTGCAGCCCAGGCTGTCTCCGATCTTGACATCTCCGACGAGCTCGCTTGCATTGATGACCACCAGGTCCAGTATTGCATCCCCTCAGGTAGGGGTGTCTATTACCTGGCTTAAGAAGTTGTCCTCAATGCATTCGAGGAACCTGCTGGATTGCCTACAGCTTGCCGTGTTGGTTTTCCAGCAGATGTCAGAGTGGTTGAAGTCCCCCAGTAGGACGAATGAAGAAAGAGACAGTGATGAAATCAGGTTCACTTCAGTCTTCTGCCTTCGGTGCTCAGTGTCCTTTGTCACTTATTTTTTTCAGCTTAAATATAGATGTTCTGCTTTCAAAATGTCAAGAAACTTCCTGAACTTTGTTATCATAGATATACTGGTCCTTTTTTATCTGATGCAAATTAATTTACATGAAATATTCAATATTGAGATTTGTCTTATATGATGCATTTGTATGCAAATGCTACACCTGTATAATTCATTGTAAATTCCAAGTAGGGATTGGGACAAGAAAAGATATTCACAAGCTGTCCAATTAAAGGAGTCCCTTGGTAACCATCTGGGATGAATTTTATTTTAATTTCATATTTTAAATTGTAAGAACAGTAATATACTAAGGATGACATCACAAGTACATATGCAAAAAATTCTAGTTATTTCTGATAAACTTGTCACTCCTCCTTACAGAGAAAAAGCATGACTATATATATCTTAGGCAATACAAGTTTCAAAATTTCAAAAGGAGAACTGTATACAATTACTGAAGTTTCAAAATCAAATACCAGTAAAGCTGTGGGTGTTTATTATGAAGCCTTCAAAGCCTTCAAATTCTGCAAAGCATGATCTTATGAAAAACTCTTTAAAGGTGGCAGCTTGAAAGTTGCACAACATAGAAAAAGTTCACATGATGCCTCCTTGTATGAATCTGTGAAGCCAAAAGGGCTTTTGCAGACCCATTTAAAAAAAACTTTTCAGAACTTTTTTCTCTCAACATTTCAGAACTTGCTGAAATCAGACAGGTGCAAGAAAACCCAAAGCTACCAGATGAAAAAGGAAAATAAAAAATATTATTTCAGAGATCTTAGCTAACTCTAGTGCTAACTAATGCTGCCAGATGAGTTTATCCCTTGTTTTATGGAAGAAATACTGTCTTCACTCGTATGCTTTGTATTTCACTCGTCTCCTTTGATCAATAAAGATGTGAACAATTATGGCACAAATGATTAAGGGCACATGATAAAGGTCATATAAGTGTAGCTTAATAATGTATATTTAAAAAAAAAGATTTTTTTTGTCGAAAAAGCTTATGTGATTTGAAAAGATTGTTCCTAACTGGCAAAAGAAAAATAAAATTCATAGACACTATTAATTTTTAAATTATTATATGGGGTTTTTAGTCTGATGAAGAATTCATTCCAATTTTCCCATTTCAGAGAATTCCTCTGTATTTCTCTAAGTTCGGATATACCCTATTCGGAAAGGCATAATGCATGCTATAGTTAGTCTAGATTTCTGTGCATGTTGATGTTAGGTGCAGCTGGACACTTTCAAACAGAATGGATTATGGTGGAATTCTCCTTGCTCTTCCCTAGATTTACACAAAACTTGCAGGAAATAATTATCTTGGAAACCTCTTCTCCTCTTTGAAATCTGTCAAAATTGGCCAAATGATTAAAACCTTACTTATTCTAAGGTCACTAACACATAAACACGGGCCTGTGGGTACATACATGCTTATGTAACTACTTATGTATGGGGTAGGAAACTAGAAAGACAATGTACTCTCAGCTCTGTATTGGTATTAAAGGGCTGTATTTAGTTCTGCCAACATCAGTGGACCTCTGGCCATTTCCTCCAGAAAATCTAATCTACTGACAGCTAATGGAAAGTCTTCTTTTGCTAAACTGGTAGGGACTTGTGTATTTAGGGAAGCTCTATTTCCTATGCTGCATGTACAATGAGATTAGCGGATAGATGTGATGCCTTTGTGGCAGCACACATTCTTTCCTGTGAGAGGTTTGCTTCCTCTAACTGTATCATATTATTTCCTTTGTATCCCCCAGTAGTGACTGCTAAAAGCTGAAATTCTAGTGATAAGTGTGGCTGGAAATAGTAACGAACAATAGTCAAAGATTATTTTTACAATACCTGGAGATCCAAAATAGCCAAAGATAAGGAATTAATTTTTTCTGCTTTGCAGTTATCAAATAATTACTTTATGAAAGGCAATTTAAAGTGATACTATCTTTTTTATGTAGCTGTTAGGTAGAAAGTCTGCTGGCATCCGAAACAGGCAGGCAGGCTTTGCTGAACGGAAGTGTAGCAGTGGAGGACAGATTCAAAGAGCAAATGTGAAATTCATGAAACAGAGCTGAGATTTACATAAATGTATGTGTTAACTTTCAGATCAAAATTAAAAGCAAAACGCTTAATCTATGTGCTTTTAGTGAGTTCCAGCATTCTTTTTTCCATAAGCAATTACTGAAAAAGCGCAACATTGATGAACCTAGAGCATTATAGCACTCACAGACTGTACTGCTGGTTTTATAAAAATTTTCTGCCATTAACATTTCCCCTTTGCTGAAGCTCTCAGGATTTTGGTACTAAAGGTCTTGATCCTGCTGTAAGATGTATGCATATAGCTGCTAAACTTAGCAAATCTGCTCAAGGCCTCCGGGTTCCCTTTAGTGAAAAGTAATTATTATATCCCTGTCAGGATTTTTTGGTCTTCAAATATTTCAATTATGTAAGTCTTAGTCTTGTTCTAGATATCTTTCACCCAGCTGGGAAATAGATATTTTTGTAACACTATCCTTTCTTTCTTTTCCTGTAGAGGTTCACATAAAACCATCCTAGAAATAGCTTCTGTTATTAACAAAATTTAAAAAAAAAAATCAACACTTGATATCCATATGTATGTTTATAATTGATAACTTTAAATGTATGTAAGCCACTGTTCCAGAGCTTATTACTTAAACAGAGCTAGTTAAAAACAAAACTCAGGCTGATCAAAATGACCATATTTTGTCACAGCAGTACTAGGTTGGTAGAGAACAGTTTCCTGAACCAACAACACTGGTTAATAGTTTTACTTATGAGACTGTCTCTGATCACTAATGTGCAAGCTACAAGCAACTTCTGATAAAAAATTTTTTCGTAAAATTACCTTACTTGAGAGCTATCTAGCAATGTTCCCTACTATAAAGACCAGGAGGATCCCAGGAAGTGTTTTGCTTCTCCAGTGTTGGTCCCAGCCTGTTGCTGAGGGGTCAGAGATGTTAGAGACCCAACTCTTTACTCGGCATTTTTAGGGATGTTTTTCCCAAAGCCTACTTTTAGGCTCCTGGTTCATAATGTTCCTAAAGTCTCTACAGAATAAGAATATATATTCAGTATTTGCCACTCAAGCTACAAGAAATTAATTTGTTTATACCCTTCCTTGCTGCCTCTCAGGTTTCTAGGAAGTCAGCCTCTCTTTCCTGAGCAATATTTGCTTAAATTTAGGTTAAGTTTGCAGAACAATTGGCAAAGTTCAGGTTAAAAATCTAGAAATCTTCTCACAATCTGTTAAACCTGTACCTAAACCCAGGCAGCAGGGAAAAAGATCCTCCATGTGGCAGGTTACCCTCCTCATGGTAACTTCCACAGGCCCCAGGGAATTCTGCCTGTTGTCTTCCAAGAGGAAGGCTTTGTAATAAGAAATCTGTAAGGAATCCTGCAGGTGAATATGTTCTGATGGGATTTTCTTTTCAGACAACCTTTTTCAAAAAATGAAGTCACATCGAACAGGGCATGCCTCTGCAGCTCCATCAGACAAAACCATACTTTGGATGTGACACTGAGAACTGCTGTCTGTATTCTTGCTGCCAATAATATTTTAAAATGTGATGGAGAAACTATCAGAATCTCTGTCTTTGCAGATAAGAATAGATGAGAGGGGCCTTGCTCTTCTATTTCTTCTTATCTGATCCAAGAATTGTGCTGGCATCTTTGAAAAGTTAGAAGATATTTTTCTGAAAGGAAGCTAATTAATTTTTCCAATAGGCAAACAATTTTTGCTGTCATTCTCTATGTATTTTAGGGTTTCAATTATAAAAAATATTTTTTCTTGTTTACAAAGTTCTTTTTTGCTTGTTTTCTTTTAAAGTTTTCAGCTTTAAGAGGGAAGTTTCCCAACCTTGTCTCTAGAGGAAAGATAGGCATTCTTTTTTTTTTTATTACTATGAGTTTGCATACAGCAGTTCTTCTCTAGGAATAAACGGCGTCTGTGTTCAGCTCAGCTGACAATGTAAGGACTACATCAGTTTTGTAGGTGAGACAGGCAGCGCAATGCTAGTCTAATTAATGCTTTAACAGCAAAGGTGTAAACTGCACAATTAGCCACTGGGTGATTATGCAGCAAAAGGTAAATACCAGGGGAACTTTACCAGCACAAAGTTAGATGCCAAGGGACTGTATGCTCTGTAAGATTCAACAGCAGCTGAGCAGGATTTTGTGAATGAATGTGATGAGTGAGTGGCAGAATGAGGCACCTAATAAGTGCCTGAGTCCCACTTACAATCCTGGCCCAAAGCCTCACTTTACTTGCTGTTTGATTATTGCCTTGAGCTTCCAGATGAAAGTTTCTATTATTGGGTCTTCATTCCCTTCAGATCTGAAAGAGCCAAAAACCAAATACAGACAGACCTGATACCATGGAGGTGTAGAGGAGAAGAGGGGAGGAAGGAAGGGTCGTTCCTTCCAGAACCATGTGTAGCGATTTGCCCTTCTGCTGCTAACAGCACGACAGAGAAAATCTTTACAGCTTGGCCTTAGTGCTAAGATCATTTATGCTTGTCCATTCTGAAAAAGGAGAGTGATGCTACATAGAAATATGCTCCTTTCAGGAGAGGTTTTTGTGGGAGTAACTAATGGAGCACTTTTTGTTGCACTAGGAGCCTGCAGCTTGCACTTTCAAAGAAGACAGCAGTTTATCAATGAGCATAGCTACAGTGACACTGTGGTGAGATCCTCCACCTCAGAAAGACATAGCTGGTAACATAATGAGAGGACTATCCAAATGGGTTTTTTTTAAGTTTCTGTAACTCAAACCAACTCAGTTAAAGGAAAACCTGCTTGACTAACCTGATCTCCTTTTATGACAAGGTGATGACCCACTTAGTGGATCAGGGAATGGCTGTGGATGTTGTCTACCTAGACTTTAGTAAAGCCTTTGACATCATTTCCCACTGCATTCTCCTGGAGAAACTGGCTGCTCATGGCTTGGACAAGCATACTTTTCGCTGGGTAAAAAACTGGCTGGATGGCCAGGCCCAAAGACTTGTGGTGAATGGAGTTAAATCCAGTTGGCAGCTGGTCACAGGTGGTGTTCCCCAGGGCTCCGTGTTGGGGCCAGTTCTTTTTAATAGCTTTATCAGTGATCTGGACAAGGGGATTGAGTGTACCCTCAGTAAGTTTGCAGATAACACTAAGCTTGGTGGGAGTGTTGATCTGCTTGAGGGTAGGCAGGCTCTACAGAGTGACCTGGACAGGCTGGATCAATGGGCTGCGGCCAATTGTATGAGGTTCAACAAGGCCAAGTGCCAGGTCCTGCACCTGGGTCATAGCAACCCCATGCAATGCTACAGGCTTGGGGAAGAGTTGCCAGAAAACCGCATGGCAGAAAAGGACCTGGGGGTGTTCGTTGACAGCTGGCTGAATATGAGCCAGCAGTGTGCCCAGGTGGCCGAGAAGGCCAACAGCATCCTGGCTTCTATCAGGAATAGTGTGGCCAGAAGGACCAGGGAAGTGATTGTCCCCCTGTACTTGGCACTGGTGAGGCCACACCCCAAATACTGTGTTCAGTTCTGGGTCCCTCATTACAATAAGGACATGGAGGTGCTGGAGTGCGTTCAAAGAAGAGCAACAAAGCTGGTGAGGGATCTGGTGCACAACTCTGATGAGGAGCAGCTGAGAGAACTGGGGTTGTTTAGTCTGGAGAAGAGGAGGCTGAGGGGAAACCTCACCGGCCTCTACAACTACCTGAAAGGAGGTTATAGCAAGGTGGGTGTTGGTCTCTTCTCCTAGGTAACAAGAAATAGGACAAAAAGAAATGGCCTCAAGTTGCACCAGGGGAGGTTTAGATTGGATATTAGGAACAATTTCTTCCCCGAAAGGGTTGTCAAGCATTGGAAGTGGTTGAGTCCCCATCCCTGGAGGTATTTAAAAGATGGGTAGATGCGATGGTTAGGGACATGGTTTAGTAGTGGAGTTGGCAGTGCTAGGTTAACAGTTGGACTTGATTTTAAAGGTCTTTTCCAACCTAAACAATCCTATGATTCTAAGTTTCATATGATTTTAACAGTATAAAATATTTATATTTCATTTTAGTGTAAGGTTTTTAGCTCTCCGAAAAGTTTGAATTAAATCAAGCTGATTCGTTTTGTGTCTGTGCGTGTGAGAGATATTGAGAAAGAACCCAAATAATTTTAACTTGGGGTTTCATTTTTAATCACTCATCTGAGAAAAAAAAAAAAGTGTATTTACACCACATGTTGCATGTATTATTGAAAACACAGATTCTGAGGAAAAAAAAAATTCTTAAATGTTCTTGAAGTTTTTTCATTTTCAGTTCCTAAAAAAATGAAAAAGCAAATTCACTTGCTAGTTGAACAGTCATTCTCATGCTTTTCTGTGATGGGCAAGGATTTTTACCTAGATTTCTGAGGCTATACCTATACAGCTAAGTCAAACAGTTCCCTGTTCAGGCACTGGAACTTGATTGCCTACACCACTTAATTACTAGAAAGATGTCTGCTGTCTGTGCCTCTGTCTTGGCCCCACAGCAGCACTTACAAACCACTCCTCAGAGTTAGTAAGTGCCAGGGACCACTCCCAGTGGGACAGCCCTGCAAAGCTGTCCTGCTTTGGAAATCGAGTTTAAAAATATGGAAGAGGCCAGACCGCCCTTTTTGGCCCAGCTAGGCACCACTGCATTTATATGTGTAGATATAGGCTGAGATTCCAGGTGTGCACTGTGACAATTCCTTCCTTCCAGTTTACCTCTTGAGAAGTCGTCTTAGGTCAAACACTAAAAAGATGCTATTGTTCATCATCAAAAGAAACAGAAGACAAACCCCAACAAGTGCATCACTGGACCAAAGGGAAAATGTATGATATGCAACCCTGAGCCATGTAAGAAGTGTAAAGAGGTTGATCCCTGAGCAAGGGCTGTAGCACTTATTATCAAAAGGGGTCTTTGGAGCCTTTATGTACATACTGCTTGGAGGATATGTTAAAGAAAAGATTGGCATCAGTTCTTTTCCTGTATCTCAGAAGTCCACAGATTTTGGGATGCTTTCCCTTCACGGATTCCCTGGTGGAAGCTATAGCTGCAATTCCACCTTTAAGAGTAAATTAAGGTCTAAATCTTAAATCAAAAAAACCTTCTAAAGTTATAAAAACCAGTCTCAAATTGCACTAGGCACCCATGTTTACGCAACAGAACTGAGCATCCATTAAAAGATTGAATTCCTGAATGTATTTGTGTAAAATGTTGTGTGACTGAGACTGTGGTTGCATAGTCACTTTAGTCTAAGACAGTGCTTTTCTGCAACTTTAAAGTGAGCAGTGCCAGCTATGGCTCCCAGAAATACTTGTACAGTGGCACGATGTTTTTGCAATCACAGTGGGAGCCAAATCAGGGAATGTAATTAGATGAAACCTAATTTGGTGAAAAAAATTACTTATAATCCATATCTATACCTATATCCAGTTTTATAACCAATCATTTACCAACTCCCACTCCCATAACACCAAAAAGGATATGGAAATAAGCAGAGACAATGGAGCAAGGTGGGACCACACTTTTGACAGCAACCTAAATTTATGTTCATTTAAAATGACTGCATAATCATGTCTTTTTATAAAGCAGTCATCAAGATTCCCTCTGCAATCAAGGGTGAAGAGAAGGCAGTTCCAGAGGGTGATTCATCCCCTTTATTTTAGGAGAGAATGAATCACCCTCTGGAGTTGCCTTTCTCCACTGCTTATGGATGGACAAAGCCTGATTTAGACTGCTTACTTTTTGATAACTAGAGAGAGTGCATCCTATCCTTGGTAGCCATGAAAAATGGTCAGGAGGGGACATTTAAAGAATAGATAGTTTAAAAGAAAAATATTTATGAGTGTCTTATTTACTGATGTTTGACATCAACATTTGGAGAAGTGAATGTTTAAAGTGAAAAGGAATTTTTTTTTGTATGATACTAAAGTATTTATTTAGCCCTTAACTGGAAAACAACTGAGTGCAACATGTTTCTCCAGAAGATACGGTGTATTTTAGCTTATAGTGTAAACTGTATACTAACAAACATACAAATTTTGCTAAGTTTTATACCTCAGTATAGGGAATGCATCAGAAAACAGAGTGTAGTATGTTTTAGAGCAAATGAGAAAACAACTCTAAAATCAAAAAACTAGTTAAATTCTAGACTAAATAGTTTTGAGGTTGAATGGCTTGCATGATTTGCCCAGGATTTAATGTATTTTTATGTCAGAAAATGCTAATCGCTATTATCAATCACAAGGTCAATCACCGACCTCATTAAAAATGACAAGCATGGGATTCACAATTCATTTAGGCAAGGTGGAGAAGAAATTAAAAATGTTTTGCTTGGGAGCAGCTGAGGTAGTGCAGGCTAATATCTCCTTAGTCTCTTAACCCATGCTGGGTTGTACAGGCCAGGATGGTGGTGAGCACAAAGGCTGGAGAACTGACTGATTAGCAGTAACAATATCTCATGAAACAGCAGGTTACCATTTAATGCCTTAAAACAAAGCATACTTCATACGCTGGTTGTCAGCTGGAGACTCCTGAACACGAAATAGATCTCTAGCCTTTTTTCCAAGGTCCCGGCTATTCTAGTTCATTTTTTTTTACCAGCTATGGGCTGATCTCAGGTCTCTACAGAATTTGTATCTTATATATCTGCTTGTATGTCTTTTGCTTGGAAGGACAGGACAGCTGCCAACTTCTTGCATTGGACCTGGTCTCCACTGGGACTCATAAGCTACATCTGTGCCTGTAAATAAAACTGGTCAGACACTATTTTTTGACACAGGTGACATCCATCCTGTAAGCTCTCTAACCACCATCCAAAATACCAGTTAGTAATGGTTTCTGTTCCCTAGCATCCCATAACTAAGCACAAGGGGTCATCTACATAAAATGCAATTTGGCCTAAGCCAGAACTATGCCAGAGACTGTGCTAACCCGTTGACATTATGGACAATGGCTCGTGCCCCTGCCCTGAGTCCTCAGAATACCAATAAGCTAGTATCTTATTTAGTAATACAAACTTAGGTATCGCATACCTTCCAGTATGAATATCTGCTGCTGAGTGTCCTGTTTATGTTTGCTGCACCTCTGACCATCTCTTCTTTGGATTACCATCTCCACGAGTTGCAAAGTGGAAACCAGTTAGTCATTTCAGGATGGCCCTACTTAACTTGTAGCTGGCCACCTCATCACAGTGTTAATTCTTAGTACATGAGACTTCTGCAAGTATGAGTGTTAGAACTGCCAGAGACAGAAAAATAATCAGAAAACCAAGAGCCAGTAAGAAGGGGAGAAAAGCAACCACGTGATTTTCAGACACAGCGAACACTTGGTGGCATGGGTGAGATGGAAGGACAATGTGACTGGACTACAGGCAAAGAAAATGCTGTACTTTGCCCCCATAGTTTGGAGGGAAAGAACATTAATATCCATTTTCCATAAAAGAACAGAAACAACCCTTAGAAAACTTGTGACTTATGTCACCCCTTTTCCCTGCTAATGCGAGCAAACCAAGAAGGGCTCAAGCATTTCCTGATTGCTAGAACTGAAGGACCAGTGCTGTCATGGAAAACAGAAACCTTGGAGCTCTTTTCACAAAATAGTCAGTGTAAATCCATGTACATAAATGTTTGAGAGCAATTTTGACCAACAGCTAGTCACAGACTTCTGGACTACATTTATATATGTTTGTCTTTTTTTTGTGGAACACTGAAATACAGTAGGGCGTCTCTTGTTAATAAGGTTATAAAAAACCTGCAGTTGTGATATCTGCAGCATTGAAACTGGAGCCCTGGCTGAGGTAAATGTTCGCTCAGTGAGGGTTCAAAATACCAAACTTATCAGCAAATAGGTGCAACATTGCTAAAATTGCTTGAATTGTCCTTGAAGTACAAACAAGGACATAAAGTGGCTTGGAGCATATATTTTCCTCTAATAGAAACAAGCATTTTATAATACACATTCTTCCATAGATATTTTTAAAGTATTTAAAGAGTATTTAAAGATAAAAGTAATTCAGATATCAACATGAAAATTTTGTAGTTTAATAGAAAATTGCCAACTATGAAAATTATAAAGTACTTCAGAGACAAAACAGCTCATTTAGTAAAAATTGCCAGAGAAGTACTGCACTATATACTTTACCCTCAGTAAAAAATGTTTTTAATAATTATATCTTTTGTACTTTCCCAGTAGAGTCTCTTTTCTCCCCCTAGACTTAAAGCATACATTAATCTTCTTAATACGTGGCTTTTGTTCAAATCATTGACATTTTTACTTATTGAGAAGATAAAGGTAACTAATAGTCAACACTACCATTTGTCTTGCAGACAAGCTGAAAGTGACAAACTAGTGTCATCTTTCTTAATTACTGTTTTACCAGGGTAGAATTTAATGCTAAATGACATTTATGGATTAATGCTGTGTAATCTGAATATCCTGATGGAAACGACTTCAAAAAACAGACAGGCTGAAAGCAAAGTTCAGGGAAAGTGATATTACCCAGGGACCATCTTTGGCTTTTGAAACCCACTCCACAAGCACTAAAATGTAGTTTTTAGAGAGTCTGTAAGTTTCAGTTTACTTGCATCACTCTCTAAAATTTTATCTGGTATGTGATGTTAACTGGGACAAACCCAGCCAAGACACTTCAAAGAACACTCCACACTTATCTTTTCAAGTAGGCTCAACAATCTGACTGCGTACTATGATCCATTATGGCAGTACAAGTCACACAATTATCCTCCAGACAACATGTCATGCAGGCTACATCATGCAGCCCAGTACACAGCACAAGAGATAAGGGTTCAGAGAAAAGTCCCAAGCCTCTGTTCCAGCTAAAAGAAAGTCTGTAGTCATAAAGCGGAGATTAAAAAAAGGTTCCTTGAATGCATACTTTTAAAGATGCATTGTGCAGGAGAACTTCCTTTTTAGAATGCATCTCATGTGGCACCCCATTGTATTAATCTTTGCATTACCTTCCAGGACCAACTGTGACAAGTCTCAAAAAGTATCTATGTCATGAAGGGTGTCATTTTATTTCCATTAAGTTGAATTAATCCATCTGTTCTTTCCTGCTGAGATTTATACAAGGTAGTATAAGGAAAAACTCCAGCTACTTTAGACCTGCAGAGTGGAATAGAATGAACTTTGCTGCTACAGAGATATTGCAATGCTGAAAGTATCCCAAAATATTTTATAGTATAAAAGGGATGGACTCATTCCTAGAATGTTCCTATATTCGGTATCTTGGATGTCTATCCTACTTAACATTAGTTTGCAGAACTTAGCTTGGGCAGGGATTTACATTTCAAGCAATATCAAGTCTTAAAAGCATAAAATAGCTTTAAGAACTGCATTTAAGCTTCACTTCTAGATAACAGTAACATTGCAAATGAGGAATAGAAATATGGCAGGAAAAACTGCTACAGTGGTTACAATAAATGGGAACCTTTTATATGGAATTTGTTTGCTTAAAAAAAAAAAAAAAGAAAAAAAAAAAAAAAAAAGGAAAAAAAAAGAAAAAACAATCTGGCCAGAAAAATGTACTTTCTTCTGTACATTTTTCAAACTGTAAAAGTTCATACCCTGTGTTTCTCCCAGAAAAATGTTAGAAGTAATTGCATCATAAATCCCTGACACGTTATTCCACAAGATCTTAAGAGTGTGGTTCAAATTAAATTATTAATACAAATCTTTCTTTTTTCCTCCAGTAGTCTGTTTAGAATACCTACATCTATATTCTGTCTGTTCAGTGTACATGACAGCTGTCAATCATCTGCAGGTCAATTTCAAAAATATTGGTAAATTTTCGATGTATTCAGTATTCTGTAAAACTTTGTGACGTCACTGGATCATTTTAATTATTGTGTCTAAACATGTCTTTCTATATGTCATGTTAGCATGCTCAGTCCCCCTCCCTTGCACCTTTGTTTTGATTTTCATATGGCTGACATCATTTGATCTCAGCTTATGGGACATCTTTGCCTGTTGAATTTTTGTTACCTTTCTTGCCTAACTTTCCCATCCTTATGGACAGCTGCTTGACTGGCCTTATACTTTGAGGGACAGTTTTTTGGCATAGTTTTCATAACTTGATCAAATTTAATTTTCAGTGTTGTATTGGGTTTGCACGGCAAGTTTTCTGTAGCAGGGGAGGCTGAAGGGGTGGCTTCTGTGAGAAGATGCCAGAAGCTGCCCCCATGTCAGACAGAGCAAATTCCTGCTGGCTCCAAGCCAGACATATTGCTGGCCAAAGCTGAGCCAATCAGCAATACTGGTAGCACCTCCATGGTAATGTATTTAAGAAAAGGTAAAAGAAGCTGTGCAACAGAAGCTGGGAGAGATGAGTGAGAGTATGTGAGAGGAACAATCCTGCAGACACCAAGGTCAGTGCAGAAGGAGGGGCAGGAGGTGCTCCAGGCACCGGAGCAGAGATACCCCTGCAGCCCCTGGTGCAGCTCATGGAGGCCCATAGGGGAGCAGATCTCCACTTGCAGCCTGGGGAGGACCCTGCGCTGGAGCAGGTGGATGCATCCAAAGGAGGCTGTGACCCCCAGGTCCTGGCAGGATCTATGGCCTGTGGAGAGGAGCCCATGTGGGAGAAGGTCTTCTGGCCCCGGAAAGGGGCAGTTTTTGGGCGAGCTTTGGGAAGGGCCCATGTTGGAGAAGTTTTTGAAGGACCATCTTTCATGGGAGGGACCCCACAATGGAGCAAGGGAAGAGCAGGAAGAGGAAGGAGCGGCAGAGACAACATGTAATGAGCTGACTGCAACCCCCATTCCCCATCCCCCTGTGTTGCTCAGGAGGAGGAGGTAGAGAAGTCAGGAGTGAAGCTGAGCCTGGGAAGGGAGGGGTGGGGGAAGGTGGTTTTTTAGATTTGTTCTTATTTCTCATTATCCTACTCTGTTTAACTGTTAATAAATTAAAATAATTTCCCCAAGTCAAGCCTGTTTTGCCTGTGATGGTAATTGCTAAGTGATCTTGTCCTTATCTCAACTCACAGGCTTTTTGTTGTATTTTCCTTCCCCTGTCCTGTTGAGCAGGGGGAGTGATAGAGCAGCTTGGTGGGCACCTGGCAGCTATCCAAGGTCAACCCACCATAACCATTGATATTTTTTCTTTATTTAAGTAGCAATCAAAAGCCCCTCACAGCTGAATGTCTCCCTGGAAATATTGTATGTTTTCTATTATTGAGCTTTAAACTTTCATGTGTTTCTGGACCCAAAAAACACATAATGCTTTATGAATGGAAGGAATATATATGGAGACATGGTTAAGAAGTATTCTGGCAATTCACAGAAGCACAGAATGGTTGAGGATGGAAGGTGCTTCTGGAGGTCATCTGGTCCAATCTCCACCTCCAGCAGAGCCACCTACAGCCAGTTGCTCAGGACCATGTCCAGGCAGGTTTTGAGTATCTCTAAGGATATCTCCAACCTCCCTGAGCAAATTCATTTTATGTAAAATGTAAACAATTTTTAGAACATAGACTTGAACAGAGAGGAGTGATAAACAGTAAAATCAGCACAACTTTATCTTAATTATTTGCAAAGCAGAAGGCCCTGTTAGGGCAATCCCCTATCTAGTCAGGTAACCCACGTGGACGTGGAGTCAGCATTTTCACCACTTTGAGCAAGCACAGAGCAGAAATCACTAATATCTAAGAAGCACACAGGTTTCCAAACTACCTCCCCTCTCCCAGTGCTATGATTTCTTTCTAGAGTGGTCTGTCTACATAAGAGGGCAACAATGACAACCACTCGTTAAATTTTTCTTTGTTTCAGTATCTTCCTGCTGTGTCTTAAGACATGACTGCAACTGTGTAATCCTTTGTCCTGGTTTTGGCTGGGATGGAGTTAATTTTCTTCCTAGCAGCTGGCATAATGCTGTGTTCTGGATTCATATAAGAATGTTGATAACACACTCATGTTTTAGTTGTTGCTAAGTAGTGCTTACACCAGTCAAGGACTTTTCAGCTTCCCATGCTCTGCCAGGTGCACAAGAAGCTGGGAGGGGGTGTGGTGGTGTGCTTACGCCGCTACCTGACCCTGCTCAAGCGATAAACACCAGTGGCAGTTGTGATGGATGCATCAAAGTCAAAGAGGATTCAGGGGAAATGGATAACAACACAACAGCCAAAGGTGAATTTATGGCAATGTGTCTACCTAACCACAGTGCTGGTCAAAGTCTGACTCAAGCCAAATTTGGAAGAAACTTAACATCTGCAGTCAAGATGTAAATATGACTATGAGTCAATCATCTTACCCCCATCAATAGTGAGCAGTCCAAGAGCCCTTTGAGCTCTCCTGCATGGCTGCAGGCTGCACACCAGGATCTCCCCTTGAGCAGGGATGCCTCTCAAGGTTATTTCTCGAGGTTGAGAGATTCCTTGCCACAACAGATTCCTGCTAAGTGGTTAATAGCATGCTAAACTTTGAAACCTTAGCTAAGTGATATAAGGGATTGATTGCACATATATAATCCTTTGGACATAAATAAGTCTGGGACTAGGATTGCATCCAGATGCACCTAGAGTCCTCTCTGAGGAAGGAGTTTAGAAAGCAAGGGGGTCCTTTCTGAACCTCATGACTCAATTGCAGGGTCTCCCTGACAGTTTTGTCTGACCCTGGCCTCTATGCAGTAAATAACCGAGTCTACCTTGCCATAGAATCTTGTTAAACCAGTGTTTCATTTACCATTGAACTTTGTTAACTCACTGGTTTATATAAATAAAGTTTATTTTTTGTTTCTCTCTCATTCCATCCCTGACAGGGAGCACATCAGGACAGCAGATCCAAATGAGCCAAAGGGCTATTCCATACCATATGACATCATGCTCAGTGTATAAACTGGGGGGACCTGGCCAGGGACAAAGATCACTGCTGAGGGCCAGGCTGGGCTTCAGTCAATGGGCGGTGAGCAATTGCATTGTGCATCACTTGTTTTGTATATTTTATTACTACTACTACTACTATCATTATTATTATTATTACTAATACTAATACTATTATTTTCCTCTTCTGTTTTATCAAACTGTCTTTATCTCAACCCACGGGTTTTACTTTTTTTTTCCGAGGGGAGTGAGCAAACTAAAATAATATTAAAATAAAATATTTTAAGCTATGCTGAATTTAAGCATTCTCTCCCTACTCTTTATAGAATCATAGAATCATTTAGGTTGAAAAAGACATTTAAGATCATCAAGTCCAACTGTTAACTTAGCACTGCCAAATCTACCACTAAAACACGTCCCTAACCGTCACATCTACCCATCTTTTAAATACCTCCAGGGATGGGGACTCAACTACTTCCCTGGGCAGCCCCTTCCAATGCTTGGAAACCCTTTTGGTGAATAAATTTTTCCTAATATCCAGTTGAAACCTCCCCTGGTGCACCTTGAGGCCATTTTCTCTTGTCCTATTGCTTGTTACTTGGGAGAAGAGACCAATACCTACTCCGCTACAACCTCCTGTCAGGCAGTTGTAGAGGGCGATAAGGTCTCCCCTCGGCCTCTTCTTCTCTAAGCTGAACAACCCCAGTTCCCTCAGCCGCTCCTCATAAGATTTGTGCTGTATTCTGTAGTTCTTTATTCACTTTGTTCTGTTGGAACATTCCAGCTCTTTTGCTACGTTTAACATTGAAGTCACTTCAGTATTTGTTCTACTAGTCATGATACTTTATTGACATTCTTCAAGTGTTATGTGCATAGTAAAGGGAAGGGCAAAAGGATCTATTGTTTTCCCTGCGTACCTCCTTTTCACCTCTTTTTCTTTCCGTGATTCCCTAGAAATCACAGTTTGCTATACAGGACAGTTTAGCATTAAAAATGTTTAGTAATACAGGATTTTTATCTCTTGCCTCTCTGCTAGAGCATCTGTGTAAAATGGTGTATTTGTTGTTTTTTTATACTGCTTATCACCATAACAATTGATGTTCACACACTATTAGTAGATTTGAAGGCACAACATTCCTTCAGGACACTAAAGTGGTATCACAGCTTTGCAGACTGGGACTGGGGACAGTGAGGAGAATAAGAAAGGTACAAATTCTAATAAAGCATGCAATTTCTATAGGAAATCAGTGCTAATATTGAATTTAAATTGGTCTACTAACTCCTGTTTGTGTTTTTTTTCAGGGGGAATAAGTGGCTTGCCAGAAGTGTAACAGAATATCAGTGGCATGGTTAAAAACAGACTGTAAGTCCTCTTACCTAATGCCTTCCCCACAACTTTTTTCTTTGAAGTCTACTTTTTAAACTAAGTTAACAACTGTTTTTCTAGTTCCATTTGTTGCTTTTGGAAGCCCTAATTAAATTACCAGTTTTGGGTGCTTGGTTTTATTTTATTCATTTGTAATGTGTGATCATGGCATAACACTGAAATTAGGGAAAGAAATTTTCCTCCACCACTACTTGTCATCATTAAATCTGTACCGTTAAAATGGACCAGTTCTCTGGCCCTGAAAAAAATGCCACAGCCCAGGTCACACCATATCCATAAAATCTCCTCCTTCCTCCAAAATGGACAGCCTCATCCATAGTGACTATTTGAGACAAGTCCCAGTGCCTGTGCCCTAAAGAGTGTGTGGTTGTTCATACAAAGAAGAAGAGGTTCAAGCAGCAGGACCCACAAAGGAACTCTTATTGGAGGGAGACTTGAGTGCAAAATGCTGCTTTAAACTCGGAAGACTGCAGGTCTTTGCCTTACCAGTTGAATATTCTCATCTCGGGCCACTTACTATAAGAAGACATCTTTTCATATGTAAGTCCCCAAATCTTTATTGCATAAGACTAGCTGTGGCAGGAATGCTCTAGGATCATCTGCAGTGTCTCACCCAAAGGCTGGGGATGGCTGGGGAATGTGCTGCTCAGGAATGCTCCAGAGCTCAGCCTTCAAGCAGTTTGGCCTTTAGAGACTTATTCATATGTCCACAAAATACAGATAGATATTCAAAAGGGATTTGACAGTCTCAGTGGTAACAAAATGATGTGACTGAGTACCAAAATTATCATTGAAAAGTCTAGGTCCCTCTGACAAGATGAAGCCTTAAGGTTCTCAGTGCTGTGAAATAGGAGTCCTATTGGTTGAAATACCCATCTGTTGAATAAGAACAATATTTTCTAGCAATATTGTGACAAAATATATATATAAGATTCTGTACTGCTATGGTGACAGGGATTGAGAAGTACAAAGTAAAAAAAACCAGTGAAGTATGTACTGACAAAAATATGAGGTTATCAATACCTGCACTCAGTTTGTTCACTGCTTACCTCTATTTTCTGTCATGTTTTGTGGGTTGGTCTTTTTTAAGGAAAGGTGAAGTATCTCTGAACAAAAAGACAAAACATAGATTAACAAAAATACATAATACCAGGAATTCAGGCATTTCTTCTAGATGGAATTGTCCACAAAGCTAGCCTCGAAGGATATTCCTTTCTGAAGTCTGGACCTGTTGCAGAGCCAAATTTGGAGGTGGCCCAACTCAGTTTTTTTCACAAATACGTGTATTGAATACAATGAATGAATCATCTTCAGATTCTTTGAACTCCAACTGTTTGAGGGAGAGAAGAAGATGCTCTGAGAATCTTTACAAGATCAAGAGCACTTCTGAAGATTATACTCTTTCTGTTGTCTTCGAAGCATTTGTTTGGAAGAATGGCTATTGACACAGACAAGAGCTTCTCTCTTCAGAACTACTGGAATTTATGCAACGGTGAGTTCTTTGGAACTGGGATTGGGAACATTGAAATGGACCCTGGAAAATAACCTGTCTGTCATTTTTAGAGAGAGCAGCAAGAATAGCCTCTCAGAGAGAGAGAGGTCAAAGCATGGCCAGCTGCCTACAGAATTAATTCCTAGTCGCAGCACCCTTTTCTCTGTCTTTTTAGCTCTCTCTTAGTTCGCAGATGCATTTGCCCTCTGTGCTTGTCTAGAAGGTTTATGAAAGGAGCTTGAGCCTAGCAATGTGAGCAGAGGAAAGAAGAGAGCAAGCATATTTGCTATGAACTTTCTACACAGTTCCGAGAGCTGTGCTCTGACCGATTTCTCAAGTAAGTGGCTGATCAGTAAGAAAATACCTGCATGGACTGCACTATGGGGATGAGAAGAAAAGAGAAGGGAGTTGAAGGAAGACAACAGCATGGGCAGCAGAGGGAATATTTTGAATCCCAGTACATGCCCTTTCTGTCTGAGGTTTCTGTAGCTGTATGTTCTTGCACAGTAGCTGCCAGCAATCTTTATGGCTGTTCAGAAAAGTGGTGGTGGCCAGAACAAACTTATGATTGCTGGGATAAAAATATGAGAAGCACAGAAGCACGATGAAACAGGTAAAAAACTGTGGGTAGGTGTGAATAGTACCTGTAAAGGACAATGGGGCATCCAAGCATGTTGAAGATGCAAGGCTGTTCAGTGTCAACTTGAGGCTCACATGCAGCTTGTTATGGGGCACATGTGGGTTAATAGTCCCAGATTTGATTTTTAGCACCACTGATAGGACACAAGGCTCCGTGAGGAAGGAAGGGGGATAAAATATCTGGAAGTTAATAAGACAGAGTGGAGGAGGATGTAGAAAAGGGGATACAGACACTTTAGTCATGACAGTCCACCTAGATGACTCTCCATTTGCAGTCATGGGGAGGACTCAGATTCTGAGACTGAGAGCCTGGCCTGTGATTTTTCTGTGGTGCAGGAAGATTTCCTCTCAGCAATTACTCTGGCAGAACATGGCACTTTGCATGTGCCAGATTGCTGACACTACATGGTGTTAAGGACTAGTACAAAGACAAAGTACACAGACTTTCTCTTCTGCCATATGGAATAAGATAAACTTAGAGCAATAAGGGCAGATAAAGAATTATCAAGACAGTCTGAGGATGTGCACTGGACAGTGGTCCAATAAGGCCTGGGACTTTCATTGTAGCCTTTCAATTACACCTTTCAGCACTCATTACAGCTTTGAGTGCAATGTCTGTAGATTTGGCCCCTAAAGTATTGCTGGCACTCAGCCATATGACAACATTGGTCGTAGAGAGTTTGATACTGATAGTACCTCACAATCATTCTGACAGAGGAAGGAACTCTCTGAAGCTTATCAAAGAATCATTTCAAGGTCAATCAGCAATATATAATAGAGCTGGGATTTTTTTTTAATTGCAAATGTTGGGGATGTTTTGTCACACCCCTTGAGGTAAACTAAACACACATTCATGCTTGAGTATAAAGAGATTTAATGAGCAATGCATTAGGCAAAGACCCATCACCACACATGATTCTACAGGCAGTCTGCAAAGATGCAGCATGAGCCAATTCCTTATGTACATTTGCACTAGCACCAATCATATTGTTGCAAGTCCATACCGCAGTGCTTCCCACCCTATCCACAAAGTATTTTATGGTCCCTTTTATGCCGCTCTGGCATAGCCACTTCCAACCGGTTTAACCTGATTCTGCAGTCAGGCCTTCTTGCCTACTTAACCAGGTTGTTCTTCAGTCCCAAATTATTATCACTGAGCAATTACTATTTGAATTTCCCCTTCAGTCCTCCCTTTTGTGAGTAGATATTACTCACACATATTCATTACTGCAAGTCTTTCAAATTCCTCCTTATGCTTTTTTTTCTATTTTCATTTACAAAAACATTTGTTTCACCTCACTTTGCATTATTCCTTTTGTTCTCTTCTTCATTGGTTTACAGCCCATTTTCAGGCAACATAGAATCAATTGCACCAGCACATAAGCTATTATAATGATTAGTAATAGAATAATGGTCCACTTCAAGATCAACCTAAAAATATGCCCAAACCATCCTCCAGTTTCTGGCAACGATCCCCACAAGTTCCCTTTCCATTCACATTCCTCTACTTTGTGGAGGACTTGGAAATTTTTCCTTATAGTAGAAATTTCAGTGGCTATATGGCCAGATCAATCAATGTAAGTACAGCAGAAGACATTTATCAGTGTACACGCATCACCTTGTGATGCCAACACCACATCTAATGCCAATCGATTCTGGAGCACTACCTTTGATATTCCTGATACTTGTTCATGTAAGGTCAGAATTGCATTTGTTGTGGCGCTGCTCATAGAGTCTATAGTCTGCGATATATTTATGATGGCAGCTTCAAGCTTGATTATGTCAAGAGTTGGGAATAGAGCTCAGAACACATTCCACTAGCGTCTTGATCTTCTCACTAACCAATTAAGGGATCTAATGCGTCTTGGTAAGTTGTGAGCCAAATCTGCATATAGAGCGTGGTGTACTTTGGGTGTGTGTGAGTAGCCATTCCAGGGTGCAGGTGCCTGTGTTGTTTAGCAGCAGGCCTTTGCAGGCATGATGGCCACATATCCAGTATAATCCTGTATGATTCACGAACCCAGAGAAATAAACAATATCTTTCAGCAGATAATAGTGGGCATACAAGTACCAGGGCATGTAATTAGAGGTAATATAAGGAATACCAATTTGGCAGTTAGTATTACGATCCACTGAATAATCATACATATGCTTCCACCTGAATCTCCCTGGTTCGATGGCAACATCTATACTCAGAGGATTCCATATGCAACTGAATGTTGTCTCACACCCATAAACTATTCCTAGATTTTCTCCTTCTCTTTCAATATTCATGCAAAGTGATGCATTTAGTCCACTAGGAATGCAGACATACAGGGAGTCTCTGGTGGTCAATGGCTCAGGGCTTCATGAGAACCCTGTCCATCAATTTCTCGAGTTATACTTCCAAGAAGAATCAGTGGGTGTCTTCAGTGGGAAAGCCAACAGAGGTAATGCTAATGCTCCCTGGGAGGGTAGGTAAGTACATAGCCAGCAGTTTGTAAGGTTAGAGGAATTAGCCCAGGCTTGGGATAATTTAACAAGCAATTATTTTTTTCCCCAGCCAGTCTTTGCTATACCAATTAGCAGGAAAATACATAAAACTTTTAAACCTGTCATCTCTCTAATTCATCTAACAGAAGTTATAGATTCTAAAACCCAAACCAAAATGCTTCCTATTAGCAATATAAAAAGCAGAATAGCACAGCACAACTCCTCTTGATCAAGAGGATACATACATATATATATGTGTATAAATATAGTCACATAAGTATTGTTTGGCTTGCCTCTGCAGGCAACTGTTCCATGCTACATTGTCTCAGACTTCACTTTCAGCTTTCTCAGTCTCAGACTGTACCTTGGTGCTAACGTTTGCAGTACGTTTGCTGGAACATGTCCAGAGGAGAGCAACCAAGCTGGTGAGGGGTCTGGAACACAAGTCATATGAGGAGCGGCTGAGGGAACTGGGGTTGTTTAGTCTGGAGAAGAGGAGGCTGAGGGGAGACCTGATCGCCCTCTACAACTACCTGAAAGGAGGCTGTAGCGAGGTGGGGGTCGGCCTCTTCTCCCTGGTAACAGAAGATAGGATGAGGGGGAATGGCTTGAAGCTGCGCCGGGGCAGGTTTAGGCTAGACATTAGGAAAAACTTCTTCACTGAAAGGGTTGTCAGGCTCTGGAATGGGCTGCCCAGGGAGGTGGTGGAGTCCTCATCCCTGGAGGTATTTAAAAGAAGGATAGATGAGGTGCTTAGGGACATGGTTTAGTGGTGGGATGGCAGTGCTAGGTTAACGGTTGGACTCGATGATCTTAAAGGTCTTTTCCAACCGAGGTGATTCTATGATTCTGCTACTGAGGAGAGGGTACCAGCACTGTCACACAGAGCTTTCTGTAACCTCGGTTCTTGTGAAAGTGTTGTCTAGCTCTGTTGCTCTTCTTTAATGGAGTTCCTTGGGCGGCACTGTCCTACAATACCAGAACACACAGATCCAGGCACAGTTTTGCAGCCTTCACCACTGTGTGGGTCATTAGAAGCACTTGGAGTGGACCAGCTGATGTGGCGACAGACCATGTTTCACCTGAAGTGACAGGACTCAGTCTCCAGGTTTCAGGTCATGGCATGGCACATGAGTTGATACAGTAAGCGAATCCTGGACCTGTGAAGACACTGCAGAATGGAACCACCCTTTTGCACAAGTGGCCAATTGAGTGGCCTGCACATGCAAGAGTAGGAATCAAAGAGAGGGGAACAACGGGTCTGCCATGATGAGATCTTCATATATGATCCAAGTGTAATGCACAGGCAGAGTGAAACCATGAGCGCTTTCCTTCTTTTAAAAGTAGTTCTTGTAATCTGGTCATATATTAAATAGAAATGGAAAGGTTGAGGTTAAGAGCTGCAATATTTAAAAATGCTGCTGGAGAACCCTCAAGGGCAGCTTGCTTGGAGCAGCATCAGCATAGGCATTGCCAAGGCTTACTTCATCTAATGCACCTGTGTGAGAAGAACAATGTATCACAGAGATAGTAGTAGTGAGCGTAATAGCATATAGTAGCTCCCAGATGTAGGGGCCATGAAAAAAGCAAGCTCCAGAAGAGGTAATAAATCCTCAGTGTTCCCAGATCTGACCTGTAGAATGACAAACATTAAATGCATACCATGAATCAGTATAGACATTTCTGCTTTTTCCCAATGTGAGCGTACATGCTTGAGTGAGTGCAACAAGCTCAGCAGGTTGTGTGCTTGAAACTGTAGGGAAGGAAAACACTTTGAGAATTTTGAAATGAGAGCAAACAGCATATCCTGCAACTAGTTTGCCTACATCATTCCTCATGAAAGAGCCATCCATAAAGAGGACAAGGTTGTTCAGCCTGGAGAAGAGAAGGCTGTGGGGAGACCTGATTATGGCCTTTCAGCACCTAAAGGGAGCCTACAGGAAAGATGGGGAAAAGTAGTAGGGACAGTTGTGACAGGACAAGGGGTAATGGTTTTAAACTAAAACAGGGTAGGTTTAGACTAGATATAAGGAAGAAATTCTTTACAATGAGGGTAGTGAAACACTGGAACGGGTTGCCCAGAGAGGTAGTGGAGGCCCCATCCCTGGAAACATTCAAGACCAGGTTGGACGGGGCTCTGAGCAACCTGATCTAGTTAGCGGTGTCCCTGCCCACTGCAGGGGGGTTGGACTAGATGACCTCTAGGGGTCCCTTCCAACCCAAAACATTCTATGATTCTAAGGTCTGAGTTGAATTGATAAGACAGCAAAGATTCTGGAGTCAATTGGTTGGCATTTCCCTTCTGAAACTGTATGAACCAGATACTCAACCTCTTGCTTGCAAAATTGCAGCTTCTTCTGGGACGTTTTGTGTCCTTCATTGACCAAGGCAAACAGTAGATGGAGTATGTCTCTTGGCAGGCCTCCAAAGCGGAAGAAACTACCAGAATATTGTCCACATACTGTACCAAGACCAAGGCACTTTGGAGTGTAACAGAATCAAGGTCTCATTTTAAGCACTGAGAGAAAACAGTTGGGGATTCACAGCACCCCTGAGGAAGTCTGGTCCAGGTGTACTGTTGTCCCTGGTAAATAAAGGCAAACAAAAACGGTGAATTGAGGTAAGTGGGGATAGAGAAGAAGGCAGAACATAGGTCAATAACAGCAAAATGAGTAGCCTCTGCAGGGATGGAGGTTGGAGTAGATACAGGGTTTACAACTGGGTGACCTGGGATAACAAAAACATTTATTTTTTTGCAAATCTTGGACAAACCTCCAAATTTGTCTTCCTTGTTCATCAAATTTCCCCTCTTTCTTTATTGGTGAAATATGTGTGTTACAGGGTGACCTGGGTGGTATTAAGATGCCTTGCTTCTTTAAGGAGGGCATAACAGGACAGAAGCCATCCTCAGCTTCTCAAGCAAGTGGATACTGGGGAACTGCTGGGAATGCCTGATTGTTTTTTCATTTATTTTTTACTGGTTCAGCTGCTAAGGGTCTTCTCACATCATTAGAATGGGAAGCACACAGTTTGGAAGGAACCTGGGAGGGGAGCTCCAAGTCCATGGAGCTGCCTTCAGACTGCAGCCCTTCACTGGTTAGCGGCATGACCAGATGATGGTCACATGGGCTGATGATGTGGAATGTCAAAATAGAGACCATCTGGGGAGCGATAAATTGTGGCTCCTAATTTGCACAACAGATCCATTCCCAGCAGCTTCACAGGGGAAGTTGGACTGAGGAGGAAGGCATGTTCCTTACTCAGTGGGAGAGGAGCATGAGAGTAAGTTGGTTCAGATACAGCATGAGGGATAATGTTTCCACCCATCCCTGCAGCATTAACTATCTTATCAGCTGGTTTCAAACCTGGGCTTTCTGAGCTCTGGATATGGGAGAAGGAAGATCCAATGTTGATTAGGACTTCAAGAGGGGTATTGTGGATAAGCAAGGTGACAGTAGAATCAACTTGAGAGACATTACAATCCCCTGAATCTGGATCTACTTGTAGCCCTGCACCACGTGGGTATAAGGTAGGGTGTCTGGCATCACCATTGTAATTATAGGGATATCTGCCTCAGCTAGATTTTGAACTGGAGATGCTGGTTGGGCTACAGGGTGGAGGAAGTGCATTAGGGCTCCCAAGTGTCCAAGAGATCTTTGAGACCATCAGGACGTGGGGGTAGGACTGGTCTAGTAGCACTGGACGCTAAGCTTGTGTATGCAAATTTAGGCACTGCAGCTGGAGTTTTAGAAGGATCCTTACTTTCATTTTCACCCTATTTCATCTTTTCAATTTGCTCTTCCATTTTTGCATTAATATCCTGTAAGCTAGTTATAATGGATTTCTGTCAGCAATAGTTCACCTTGCCCCACAAAAACCAAGCACCCATTTGCCTCAGTTTATTGTCTTCTAGTTAGTGGCAAAGGTTAAATTAATTTTTTTCAAGTCAAAGGTTCCCTCACCTTGAACTTCCAGTTCTGGTTTGGCACAGGTACAGCCGTTCCACTGGCGGGCAAGTTGGACCATATGTGGTCATGCACCATAATTGTGGCACATGAAACCTAACAGGTCTTTCAGATCTGGGCAGGAGAAACATTGACCCACTTTCCAAATTTTTTTTCAGTGAGGGAAAACAAAGCTGAGGCCTATTCATGGCAAAGGGATAGAAGAAGTTCAGGCATTCTCAAGAATACAGAACTTCAAATTTATCTTCTCAAAGCAAAATGTTTTCAGAGCCTAGGCTCATTTGGCTAAACAAAAGCCATTTTCCTATTAGCCTGGGCCCACAAAGAACTTGTCATAACCCACAGAAAATGCTCCAGAGAGTGATCAGAGCTTTCAGAAGTCTCAAACATCCTCAGGGATCAGAACACAAAACTTACCAGAATTCAGTTCACAAAAGGTCAAACATACATCTCCTTAACTATCCCCCTGATCTTTACAGTACAAGCAGAAACTAAAGGAACATAGGGTTTGTTTACTGCTGATGTGATGGCCGGGTGTGAGACATGGTAGGGGAGAGAGCCACACACAAGTGAGATTTTTAGGTGAGGATCTCTTACCTCTTATGGTGGCACCGTGTTGGGTGTCACCTCTGGCTGCCAGTGTGCAGCAATCCCACCAAATGGTTGGGGAACTTCTGTCATACCCCTTGAGGTGATTTAAGCACAGTTTTCTGATTGAGTATGAAGAGATTTTAATGAGCAATGCATTGGGCAGAGCCCCACCACCTTACATGGTTTGACAGGCAGCACAAGCCAATTCCTTCTGCACACTTGCACCAGCGCCAATCATGTCATTACAAGTCAGCACTGCAGCATTTCCCACCCTCCCCTGCATGGAGTTGTTTCCCCTCTGGATCGCCACATCCAGACAGCTTAACCTGGTTCTGCAGTCAGGCCTTCTTGCCTGATAAACCACGTCATTCTTCGGTCCTGAATTATTATCACAGGACAGTTACCATTTGGATTCCCTTTCACAGGAGTGCCTGGAATCTCCAGTCACAGATCATAATCCCTCTGTGCTAATGTCCCGATGGATACAGAGGAGATGGTCAGCCTGTACCAAAACACCTGCAATGCAGTTTCATGTGTATTATTAACAGGAGCAAATACACTTCTCTGAGCCTGTTTAAAGAATGAAAACATAGCAGAAGTTAGCATCTCTAGCTAACAAAATGGGGATAACAAAATGTAGCAATACTCTATTCAGCATGTATTTGTCACTAGAATGAAGACTTCCAGGTCCTATGGTATGTATTTCAATTACAATAGTAACTGTACCTGTCCATAACATTGTATTTTCCCTGGTGTTGTCAGGCATGCAAGTACCTGGATCTATAAAAGTAGGTGAAGTAACGTAAAATAAAAATTAACTTGGTTTTGTTATTAATTCATTTATTCCAGTCTTATGATTCTTTCTCTGTTTGTTTTTTGTGAACTTTTGATTCACCAATCTTTACTTCCAGAAATATCCAGAAACAAAAATGTCAAAAATTAAGCAAGATATTTGAAAAAGAAATATTTGCACGTCTACTTAATCAAGATACTATAATGGTAGCCTATTATTTAGGTGATCTGCCATTCATTATTAAGTGACACAGCTGAGTTATGACTATTCATTTTTAAGGACTGAATTGTCTTTGCAAATAATTTCCACCAGCAAAGGCAGACAGGAACTTTTAATTTTCCCAGAAATTTATAAAGAAAGATAAAAAGATTAAACTAATTAGATTATTTTTCATTGGGAGTTGCTGACTAGTTGAAAGCAAAACTGTTCACCCCTCAAAGATTTTGTAAAAGAAAATAGTTCATTTAAGCTAGTTGCAACACTAGGATCAGACTGCAGCTGCAATCTGAGTCTGTCTCCCTCCAGTAGGAGGAATTTGTAACTTTGGGGTTTTTTTTCTCTTTTTCATGTTTTATTGGCTGTTGGGAGTCAATTCTGACAACCAGGTGGATCAAGGAAACACACATCGTTTAGCAACTAAAGATATGTTACAGCAGGAGGAGCTGTCAATTAAAGTTTAAAGATTTAGCAAGGTACCCCAAAGGAGCTGTCTTTCAGTTTAGGTGTGCAGGCAGTTTGAGTAGCATGCCATCTCACTAATACTAGTGACTCTGGGAAAGGAAAAACTGAAACAAATGCAAATGCAGTTTTAGCAGCAGCAGAGAAGTACTGACTAGCCTAACAGTCAAGGATTAGATGCCATATCCTGAATAAAGAAATATTATTCTTTGATTTTCAGAAGTCATCTAACCACTGTACAACTGCTGGTTGCAATTTTCTTAAGCACAGAACAGAAGTTTCTCTGTTATTGACCATTCTGTATACTGTGGTGATTTCTTAGCTGAAACTGTGGTGATCAGAGACCCATTCCCATTACAGTTGACTTTCCTATCACTTGGTATTTTAGTCCTTGTTTAGCTTCCCTAGTGCTACAGAATAGCCTATTAAGAATGGTAGAATAAAGCATTACCATGCTTTAGCACATGTGCCTCTGCCTTTCCTTTCATTATCTCCACCAGCACCCTCTGGAGCCTGGGGCCGAAACAAGAGAATTCAAAAAGCAGAATAGGAGGTACAGGAATCTCTTGCCATAGCAAGGTGCTAAGAACTCAAGGGATATATTGCCCACTTAATGTTTCTCTGACCATGCATAAGATCTTGCAGCAGACTTCTGGGAAGCTCTTCCCTTGTGGAATTTGCAATAGAGTCCTCAGTTTTTAACTTCAGGGAGGAAGACACTGAGGGAGAAGCACATACTGAAGCATCTATCTGTAGAGTGTGGAGTAGAAAAAACAAAGAGAAAATAGGGCTCAGGAAAAAAATTCATCTTCTTTTTGCAAATACAGAGTGAGAAACTGAGCAGCTCAGTCCCTGACACCATGGAGGAAACAGCCATTAGAAGGCTGCTGCATTGGATGCAATGGGAACAGACAGATGATAGCACAGGACTGGCCACAAAGACAAATCTTTCCATCTTGTCATCAGGAATGAGAGACATATATCTCTCCATTTACCTCTTCCAAATGGTCCAAAAGCAACACAGATGCCTACTTCTTATTCAGAATTTTTAATTTATACCTAAATTAACACTTCTGAATGACCCTACTGTAGAGAAAACACTGATAACTTTAGCAGTCTTATTGATTATTACCTGTATTAGATAGCTAGAGGAAGGAGACTTGACCTTGACTAAATAGATACATATTGAGTTTTCACTAGACAACACATCAGCTACAAGAGACAGTAAGTTTCAAGAAAAGTATGCTGTAAAAGACATCAAATAGATTTTTTTGCACTTTTCATGCCAGGAAAAAAAAAACTTACTGCTAGTGAAACGAAGCCAATATATGCAGCTTTAGGATCTCTTTTGATTTTGCTGAGCTCTAGACAACACCTACATAACTGAGTTGTTTTGCTTCAGGACAAGTTACATCACTCAACAGTTTCCTTGTTATATTAGAGACCCTTGGGATAACACACAAGTTAAATGTCATTATCCTCCATTCATAAAATTAATCCCTTCCAAGAGTACCTTACAAGCATATGTAATTTAGATGCATGAGAACCCTTTGTATAGGTCAATTTACTAGAAAAAATGTCATTGTTAAGTACTGACATTTGCATCTTGAAGCTGTCCAACAAGTAGCAAGGCAGACACTCACTGACTGAGGGGAATAATGCTCCAAATACACCTTCTAATGGGATCTGAATTGCCATGAAGGTGAGAAATGCAGCTGAGACACAAAGGAAAGCAGTGTGGGGTGATGTAATCCTCAAGTCGGGGTACTGTATATAATTCTCCTACCTAGATGCCCTTTCAAAACCCTGGATGGACAAGTAGTTAATAATGGGGCCTCTCTGCAGTGTTTCTTAGCCTTTTCTTGCTCTCTTCCTTTCAGCTCATTGGTTTTGCACAACAGGGCACTTAGCATTGTACAAAGGAGGTCTGATTCCTTTCAGCTGCCTGCCAGTGTGCCAGATAAAAGGATGAGACTTTTCCCAAGCTGCCACATGCCTGTAAATGCTAGAAGTTAACTCATCTGGTAGGAGCTCCTTTGCCCAGGGCTCTCCAAAAGCCCACTGTTAATCATTCAGGGTCATTTACATCTCAGTTACTGTAGCTGGCCATAAACACTGGAAACTCTTACTTAAAAAAAGGGCGGACCCCTCTGCGTAGTATACAGCAGTGAGATTGCTAGATCATAGAAGAAACGGGCATGCTAATCCAAGTAAGTAACTTTATTATTAATCTGCTACCTATATGTGGTCATTCTGGGGGCTGTTTTCAAAGTTTAAAAAAACTACATTTTTTTGTCTTTGTCTTTTCTTGTAATCCAGCTAAAACTGTAGAAATATAGTAGCACAACAGATGCAGATTCTTATGACAGCAATTGTTTGTTGAATATTTATCTGATCCATCTAGATGCAGTGCATTTGTGGTGAGACATCCTCACTAAGGCATATAAACTCCAGTACCGAGAAAGGATCCTATAGCTTGGTTTGCGCTATATCCTTTGCACAGCTGTGTAAGGGGCAGCCAGAACTGCTGTACGCCCCAAAGCAGGTGCAGGAGGATATGTTCGGAATAATGACCCAGTCCTTCTTGCACCTGCTAGCAAAGAGATGACTGTAGCTGTGCTATTTAAAGGGTAGAGCTTTAGACTTTGAACATACGGAGAAAACAAATAAACAAAAAAAGATTTAATCTCAAGCAGGCATAATAGAGGTTAGATCTGTGTCTGGAAAGAAAGGTCACAAGCTCTTGATCACATGCAGATGCTAAGAAAGTGCTGTACTCGCATTGCTGGATGCTGATATGATGTTCATAGAGACAGGTTTTTCTACAGCTGTTGCCCCAGTGAAGACCCTTAGCAATACTAACGGCATGCTCTCCCAATATACCTACTCTACTATTTAGTTTCCAGCAGCTGAAAGCGTAAAATCATTGAAAAGACGCAAGCCCTCATAAAAAACATCTTCCCTTAGTCAGAGCACTGACAAACATCAGATCATTTTACAGCAGTAATCTCTTACCTTTGAATACTCATAGGGTTTCAAAGAAATATGAAATGTTCTCACAAAATAAGGCTCTCACTTTGAGCACTCGACAACCTCGCTTTCCAAGTCTGCCACCCTCTTTACTACACTTAACAAAACAAACATATGACATGACATCTTAGGCTTCCAGGCACTTTTAGTTGCCATGTTTGTGCATAGTGATTCAAACAGGAATATGCACACACCAGAAGACTACGTCTGTGAGTTATTCCCCTTGTAATTACAGGCTGTCACTAACACATACAGAGAAAATGAATTAGGCCACATTTTCCAACCAGTACATGCAACAGTGCACAAGCCTATTTGAAAAACTGGTCTATAAAGACTTGCAGTTCATTAAAAGAATTCTGTTTCTTCACAATCCTCCCATCCATCACTCTGAGCCTTGTCCTTTTCCTTGTGACTTTGTGAAAATCATTTGCAACTGATAGGAACCAGGGCTACATGCAGATACAATGAGGGGCTTACGGTGTTACAGCTCCATCTCTGCCAGGGGCTGTGGAGCAGACACAGCACCAGGGTAACAGGGGAGAGGGAAAGGAAGGTAGCAGAAAGTACCGCCTTTTAGGCTTCCTTAGATTGAAAGCTGGTAGAAAGATGGATATTGAAATAAAGCTTTAATAAGAGTCACGCCTATAAGCTTTACACATTTAACTTCTCAAAAAAAAAGGTTATCTATCTTTTTAAACTCCACAAGTTATCCAGTGCATATTTTTGCTGAATCTCTGTCCTTTTGACCCTCTGGGAGATGATAGGCTAGTGATGCTCATTACACCACCCGCCTCTCAGGGAAAACCTGTCATCCCCTGTGATTGCTGAGAAGGTTTATACACACTGTTCCAGACCTGAACCTCTGTAAAGCTAGAAGGACTAGAAGACAAAACTTGAGATTTCTTCACAGTTGATTACACAAGGCATTACATGGACACCTGCTAAGGTTATTTACAAGTACTCACAGAAATAGCTGAAGAGTTCATTCCCAACCCCAGGGCTTACCACTGGTTTTAGAAACTGCTGCTAAAAACTTATGCAGTCACAGGGAATTCTTCCCAGTATCTAAAATCAATGGGCTTTTTGTTCACCCTACCGGCATACCAGAATTGCACGAACACGAGCAGACAGATCGTACCCCAAACAAATCCTCTTTTGCCTATTACAGAGATGTAGCAGGGAGGTGTATCTTCCTCAGCTGCTGATCTCTGATCCAACAGTCCCCACCATAAGGGTTAGTGAGAGTAGAGACATGGTTATTGTAACACAAGCCTGGAGACCCTTGAGCCTGGAATACAGGAGAATTAGAAATGCGCTGTTTTCCCTATTTTCCTAGAAGGTGCCTAAGAATCAGAATTTCCGTGTTCGGTGTGTTTCTATACTGTACAGCACAATGCAATGTAGAAATGAATGGGCTGGGTACAAACAAAGAAGCAGAAGAGCTACATTGGTTCAGTGCTATACTTGAGCTATTTTACTGAAAATGCAAATTAATCCACAGATATTGAATTAATTCCATCTGGGAACATAGTAACTGCTTTGGCTGTTTTATTCTTTACAAGATTCAAAGTGATTTTGTCACAAGAAGGTAAAAAAGAATAGATAGGAAAAGTGACTAAATTACGTAGTGTAATTCAAAATTTATTTTTTAAAAATTAAAAATACCAAGTTTCCACAGAACACATCACAAAGCTAAAAGTTCACTACTAAGGTTGCAAATTTGGAAAAGTTAAGAAATTCCAATGTAACCTTAAGTCACCCTCTTTTATTATGAATTAATATTTCATAAACTGCGTTTTTAATACAATATTTTTCAGTCCTCTGAAACAAATTATGCTTAATGATGATTATTCAATCTTGTATTTTTTCTTCATTGTTTGATTTACAACCCACACTCTATTTACTACTCATGATTCAAACCCTTTTCTTAGGAGAAGCCTATTTTCCTCTTGGTCTTTTCAAGGGCACATACCATTGTAATTTGTGAGAGTGAATTATTCTGTGAATGATTTTCTAATGTCTGCCATGTGACATTTGAGGCTATCAACATTTTTGCAACTGAGAAGACAAACACAGAGGTATTAAAAGTAAAACCTTTAAGTAATATTGAGTATTCAATCTCAGAAAATCGTGGTTAGTAATGTCTAGGACTAATTCTGGTTTACATGAATTTTCCAGACTTAGTCAGGAACTCTGTCCCTCAGAATCAGGGACAGAGTCCAGTTCTCCTGGAAGAATTCATGTGCTTTAATTGAGGCCTAACTTCTTGCTTTTGCTCTTACCATTTGCCTACCACATTCTAATATTTCATCTTCTGAAGAAGGGATCCTACAGAAAACAATTGTCTTTCCTTGAATGACCTTAACCCACATCAGAGCAAATCTACCCAGCACACTATATTATGCAGGAATCTTGCAGAAGAAATCACTAGTAATGAAGGCAAGACTGCCTTGTCAACTAAAAATAATGAGTTTTTCTCAGGCAATCTCAGTCCTGACTTCCTAAAATCTGAGCAGTTGACTTTGCAACCAAAATAAAGTTCTTTTAAGATTTTTGTGTGTGCCATGGCCTATGTGTGATAATATATCAACTCTTCATCAGCACAGTTAGAATTATCAAATCTACTGCAGAGACACTTCTTCGACTCAGGGAATTATAGCAAACCTCTTAGGCCATAACTAGAAAATAAGGAGATATTTACAGTTCTGATACCAGAGGAAAGGTGAGACTTGACTATTGCAAGCTTCACATGATGACAGAGGAATATGGTCTTGTCAGCAAGAGCTTCCTTTCAATTTTCTTGTAGTGTAAGCCATTTTGTTCCACCGTGCCTCTGATACTCCTCATGTCACTTGTCCTCCTTGGCCTCATGTTCCCATTCTCCTCATCTAACTGTTTAAAATCTCCTTTCCTTCTTAAAGGATGTCTTACCTCATCTTATTTCCACCTGCTGCTTTTTTTATTTCCACACATCATCACTCTTTCTCTCCGATTCCTACTCCAACCTTTCCACTCCAACTTCTCAGTCAATCTCTGCCTCAGGTTTGCATCCACAAACCAGGACCCACCTCTGTCTTCTTTTGGACACTCCTCCCTCCACCCCAGTTGCCAGTCCCAGCTTCCTTTCTTGCTCCCTCAATCTACAATACCTGTCCCTATCTACCCTCTTCAAGTCCTATTCATGTCCCTCTGGATTTAAATCAGGCAGGATCCTCCTAAAGCCAACAGTGTAAAGGCAGCTGGTTGACAATACAAGGGAAAGGGTGTCCTTGCCCTTACAGCTGCAACTGCATTGAAAATCCTGCTAAACTCTGAAAATGTCAGGAATGTAACACGCTCGAGTAAATGAATCTATGAGATACAGAACTGCAAAATTAGTGAAACTGTACTGAGCGAGGGTGAACCGTCTTTTTTGGGGGGACCTAGATGATCAAATTCATAGAAGACAAAAAGCTACTGCCTGACATAACTACTTTTTCACCCTTATACCTCCTAGCCAGGTCCTTTCTCTAACTCATGGTGGAGCTGGAGTTTTCCAAAGAGAAGCATTAGTTAACCCTAAGAATTCATAGATGTAAGGGCCTGATTCTCTTCAGAGATGGAGCTGTGGATTTGCTTATAGAGAAGAAAGTTCAATATGCACTCAGTTTTAACAGGAACAAACTGCAATCTATATGTTTAAAAGTGATGATAAAACCTCAAAAGCAAGAATGACAATTTTTCAGTCAAACATGAAGAATATAGATGAAGAGTTTATAAAGTTGAAATATCGTGAAATATTTCAACTTAATTCCAATTTAACAACATTTCAGTTAGGTAATTCGCTGTTGTTGGGTTTCTGTTTATTGGCGAGGGGCTTTTGGTTTTTTGGTTTGTTTTATTTTTTTGTCCAGTCTGCATAGCCATTGCATCTTTTTTTTTTTTTTTTTTGAGCTTGAAGAGTTGCCCTTTACAGTCACTAGAGAGAAATGAGCCCTCTTTGGGTGCAGTTCATCTAGTCTACACTGGATTTATACTTTTAGATGAGAGGAATTATGTTTTCCTCTCTGCTGTACAGAAGCAGCTTAGGTCATTGCTCTCCAAAACATACAAGGACCTCATCTTTTGTAGTTTTTACCAAATTCTCTTATTCATGTCTGTGTATGTTTTCCACTTGCTGCATGACTGATTCAAAATCGTACATGTGTGTAACTGTGGAAACTGAATTCTAGTTTCAAATGCACTGGGCTGCTTCTTGGAATCCCTTATATGCTCTTAAAGCTGATAAATGGCAACAGCTTGTGATTTTGGTCAAGCAGTTTGTGCTCTCTTTGGGCTTTGCTCAGATTAAGCCAGAGGAACAGAGAGCACTTCCATAGCTGCTAGGCTGAAGCGCAATGTCCTCAGTGAGGTGAAATGCTTTACTTCACCTTTAGACAAAAGTGGATTGAAAGAATGGAGCTTTTTGCCCAGCTAGCCCAACCCTTTAATAGAGTAGAAATAGTCCCTAAGCATGTGGCCAATCTCTCATAGTTTTTGCTTTTCCATAAACACCTGAATACGCAAGACACAATCTGGCCTTAAGTGCATCTCTCCGTAAATATACTCTGGAAAAAAAGCACAATATTTTAGTCTGAAAAAGAATTTGCAGGCCTGAAGCCATAAAATTTCCACTTGTAGCCATCCCTCTTTGAATCACTGCTTTAGCAGTACTTTTGTCTGCTTAAGAAGTTTTGAAACAAACATGCAGGCAGGAGGGGTGAAGTATTATTTGTCCCTTGGTGAATCCTCAAAGGAAATCAGACAAAGGAATAAAGTTTTGCAGCAGATGAAAAATTCCCCTACCTTTTATTTTCTCCCTGTTTGTATCTGGTTCTGTTGATACTTGAGACCTCTTATGCATTCACAACAACATTTCTCAATTTAGTGAGCATGCCATGGCAATTGATTTAGACAATGCAATAGCTGTGACAGCAATCGGGAGGCACTCCAAATTTAAAAAGTAACAGGACACGCAAAATTGAAGTCTACTGACTGTTTTTGTGATAATTGAATTTCATTGAGTTTTAGCAGTGAGAAATGAGCAATAAAAGGGCTGTTTCCAGCCACAGTTCCAGGAAATGGCTAGGGCAGCATGCATCAGAAAAATATACGTTGAACATTTACATGCAGAAATCATCTGAGTTACTGATTCAGCCCAACAAGCTTCTTTCCTTCTTAGCTGCAAAAATAATTTCAAAATAGAATAGGCAAGCCTTTGAGATAAAGAATTAAAGATAAAAAGGGCTGAATAATTTTGTATAGCTCCAGGACTGCAAATTTGCTGTGTGAGCAATTTAAATACGTTCCATCCTGAACAGTTATTGTAAATTAGGATCTCTTTGGTTGCAGTTTTTCTAGAACAGTTCCTGAGGAAGGCTGTTTTCCTGGTGCTTAAAAACTTAATTTTTCACAACTGAAAATGTGCTTTGGCTTTTTATGATGTTTGAACTAGTTGCTCTTGGAGTGATTGTATTTCTGGGGGTCACCTTTGAGGTCTTGTTTTCAATAAGAACAGTAGTTCTCTCTATTCTTAATGTGACTCCAGTTCACTCTGCTGGCACTCAGCACCAGTTTGAGAAGAACAGCCTTCACACCTTCAGTAATGCTAGGTTAAGGATTTGCACAGAATCTTTTGTTCTTCATGGGAAACAACAAAGTTTCATAACACACTGTCCAACGGATCTGCACTTCTGGTGGAGTCCAGGCAGGATCAATCCGGACTGAATACAAACAGATCTTTGTGACTGTTCCTTTGATTACAAGAAATTTTTTCTCCCTCTTTACAGAAGTTCCAACCTTAAACAACTTCTATGTAAAGCAGTTCTTCAGAAATTAAGGTTTCTTGCCTCTTTTTTATTGACTTGCATGCATACTTCCTGAGTTCCATAACTTAAAAGCGGATGATAAATGAATATGTGATCCAGACCCTGATCAAAATGCAAATAAAATAATGTTTGCCTCATCAGACGTCTGAGCTGTTTCACAATAAGGATTGTTATCATTGGTGAAACTGCAGGTAGGTGTTGCCTCAGAGCTCAGCCTTGCAGTGAGGGTGCACGTACAGCACTTAGAGAACAGCTATAGGATGTCTGTGGTTTGCACTGACATTTAGTCCACTGGAGGCCATAAGTTTCAGTAAGACTGTCAAGGGTTGGGATAAGTCCCACTGACTGTAAACTCAAATATCTAAGAGAGTGGTATTAAAGGGAATCAGCAAATACCTTTTTTTTTTTTAATATACCTGCCTGCTACTTGAGACATGTTGTATAATGAAAGAAGATTTATATGGTTCTCAGAATGAAATAAATTTAGCTCAGCTACTTTTTATCACATTTAACAAACAATGGTTGCATAGAAAGGCTTAAAAAGAATAAGGCTAGCTGGGAGGTTTTTTTTCCTGAATAATTGCTGACTAACCTGTTTTGATATCTTTCTTTTATGTATTCATAGATTCTACTCTGTTACCTTGAAGAGGGGGGAAGAACTGATGAGAATTTAAATATAATTCATGGTAATAGATTTGGGGCAAAACTTAATCAACTCAGTGCATTACCTCTGCATAAATAAATGACTTTTTGTCCATAGGATAAGCTAGTTATGTATTGCACAGACAGAACCGTGATCATAAAAAAAAAAGAAAAAAAAAAGAAAATACTTACACAGCCACTCTTTGATTTTTCCCATGGAACTTTTACACGGGAGCCAGTGTGTAGCAGAGCTGCCAAATTCAAAAATAGAAATGCCTTCATTACTCATTCATGCAAAGGGAATGAGGCAAAGTGTGAGTGAATATACAGTAGGACATGAAAATCCAATAAGAGCACAGAGGAACAACAATGGCAGCAGGGGGAACCACAAACCAGCGTTGATTGGCATTTATCATTAATTTGTATTCTGTGTGTGATGCAGCTGATGAGGCACTGGGAAATAATGTATGTTTGTGAGGCAGGGCTCTGAATTGCTCTGCCACCATGCCAAAGGCCTGGTCAATTGAGGAAGTGTGACAATTGCCAGCTTTTTGCTCAAATGCAGAATCTGACTTTGAGGGATCAGCTTCCCTCTGTCATAATGAAAAATAGAGATCCACAATGATACATTTCAAGAAACACAGGGAATGTAAATGTAAGCCAGCTGGGAGAAAGAAGAAAACATATCAGATAGTTTCTATGGTGTAAAAGCCGAAATAGGGTATAAATGCAAATACCTTTCTGTCACAGTAACTTTGGAGGATGCACTTACAGGGTAACAGAAATGCAAGAAATGTGAAGGCATTGAATTACTTCTAAGTTCTGCACAGAAAGCAGACTCTTTTCAGGATAGGTTAATGTGGAAAAAATCAATAGGCTATTAAAATATTTCGAAGATGTATTTCAAACCAGTGCTGTAGACAAATTATCCACCGGCAATGCACACATCTGTCAAGCAATGACAAGACTCTTTTGGAGGAGAATATTTTTAATATTAGAATAAATACTGGAATGTACTACTCTGTACATGTCAAGAGTACAAACAAAAACCTGCAGGGAAGGTTCTTTTTTTTTTTTTTCTTTTTTTGCTGATCCTGCCCCTCTTTTGGGTTGCTCAGAGCACAGGTGCAGAAGGCAGGAAAGGTTCCTTGCACACTGAAGAGATGCAGACTCACTGTGGTGCTGCTGGGTACTTGCTGAGGTACAAAGCCTTTAATGGACAAAGCCTACAGCCCAAAGCAGTTGTGTATGCTGTTCCTCTTCATTATAATAAAACATAGAGCAACACACATTTGCCAGCTGCACTTGTGCTTTTGTTTACTGCAGCTACTCAGCAGCTTGTTAAATCTGAAGGAAATGCCTATTTCCTTGTAAGGTGCATCTCATCAATAATTATTTCATTTTCAGGGTCCAGTATATAGGGTGTGGGCTAAGTGTTGGTTTTGTACTTAGACATGTTGCTAGCTAGGTAGTGAGATTTGTGGGGTGAAATTGGTTTGTTGTTGAATATCAGCAAGCACAAGATGAATACCAGAAGGAGAGTCAGGACTGGTAATCAGCTTTACCACTGACTCACTGTGTAGCCCTGCTCACAACACTCAGGGATTAGACCCTGATCCCAGTTATACCTTTTAAAACTGTAAACCAAGAAGATATGTCCATCAATGTACAACTAAATAAATAAATAAATAAAAAGATTAAATCAGAATCTGGCTCTTAAGTGAGTCAGAATCCTTCTTAAGTACTTCACCAGTGATACCAAGGTAATGGTATTTACTCACCTTACATGGAAGATGTATCAAGAACAAGTCTACCTGGCTTGAACCTATACAGTGCTAAGCATTACTACAATGACAGAACTAAGTAAAATGGTAACAACAGCTTTACGTGCCACCTTTACCTCTGTCATGTGAAGGTTAACATATAGTTGATCGTACTATACACACTTTGGGCAGCTGTGGATTGCAGACTAAAGAATACCTGTTCAGCATTTTTGAAGAGTCAGCTAAGTCAGAAAGCAGGTTGAATATTTGGCAGCTTCTTAGGGAAAAGGTGACAATTCATTTCCTCTTTATGTTTTCACATCATTTTCTTACATTTCTTAAGTTGTTTTGCCTTGTCTTGCTCTGCAAATGACCCTTCCATCTGTTAGCACTGCAGTGTTTTATTGCTGTTGGTTGGTAAATGATCCTAGATAAGTGTGAATTATCAGACTAGATGTTTCTATACATCAGTTTATGGAGTGGATTAGTTATTGCACAAAAATCTATTGCTTGCATAGAGAGATGGTTTAGTTAAATCTGACCAAGAGTTTTATTGCTCTATTTGAATAACAATCCCTAGCTAGCCTGCACAGCAAAACAGCATCAGTTTCTCCTGAACATCTAACAAACACAATCCTGTTTTAGAAAAGCAAATTACCAAACTCTCACAATGGTTATTGCTTGCACCGTGTCCCCCGCTGCCCCAGTAGTGACTGTAAGTGAGCAGTCATGCCACAAATATGCTGGAGTAACAAAGAGCATAATATGGCCCTCTCAAAAATGTTTGCTCTCTTCATAATGTTCTTCCAAAGTTAACCAATGTCCATGTTATAATTTCAGTTTTAATTAAAGCAATTACATAAATTAGGTTTGCACAATGTTAAACGATGTGCAGTGTCTAAGAGGAGGTCTCCTTGTGAGGTTTCTCTCTTATTTCTCTGTTGGGCCTTGAAATCCATTCAGACATGCAGAGATTCCTGGGGAACTTGAAGAGGATACAGTGCAGAAAGAAGCAGTGTGTCTGCCACACTACTTCGCCACCATGTGTCAAAAAAAGTCCTTATGCACCCTGAGTTTCTGCAATTTAATATATCAACTTGAAAAAGTCTGGGGTCACACAGTGTTTGTGAAAATGTAGATACCCAAAATCCTGCACCTGTTTTTCACCCTGCCAGGTAGTCCTGTTCAGACAGTAGCCCGTGTCAGATAAAGGCCAGTGCAAGCAACAATCAATATACTGCTGTTAAAGGCAGCCTTATTGGCAGATACTTCAAGAAAGGACCCAAAAAATACCTTCTTATATAATCTAACTACATGTCGTGGTTTAACCCTGGCTGGACACCAGGGGCCCACCAAAGCCGCTCTATCACTCCCCTCTAACCAGACAGAGGAGAGAAAAAGTAAATCAAAAGGGCTCATGGGTCGAGATAAAGACAGGAGAGATAATTTATCAGTTACCATCATGGGCAAAACAGACTCCACTTGAAAGAAATAATTAATTTATTATCAATCAATCAAAATCAGAGAAGGAGAGGAGAAAAACTGCTAGATCTTAAAAACCTTCCCCCCACCCCTCCCTTCTTTCTGGGCACAACTTCACTCCCAGCGGTGCAGGGGGACAGGAATGGGGGTTGGGGTCAGTTCATCACACGTTGTCTCTGCCGCTGCTTCTTCCTAGGGAGAGGACTCTTCCCCTGCTCACACGTGGGGTCCCACTCACGGGAGACAGTCCTCCACGAACTTCTCCAACGTGAGTCCTTCCCATGGGCTACAGTTCTTCACAAACTGCTCCAGCATGGGCCAATAATTTCCACGGGGTGCAGTCCCTCAGGAGCAGACTGCTGCAGCATTGGGTCCCCTGCGGGGTCACAAGTTCTACCGGCAAACCTGCTTCGGCATGGGCTCCTCCCCCCACGGGTCCGCAATGGCTTGCCAGGAACCTGATCTGGTGCAGGCTTCCCGGGCACAGCCTCCTCCCTTCAGGCATCCACCCACTCCGGCGTGGGGTCCTCCACGGGCTACAGGTGGAGATCTGCTGCACCGTGGACCTCCATGGGCTGCAGGGGGACAGCCTGCCTCACCATGGTCTTCACCACGGGCTGCAGGGGAATCTCTGCTCCGGCGCCTGGAGCACCTCCTCCCCCTCCTTCTTCACTGACCTTGGTGTCTGCAGGGCTGTTTTCTCTTGCATCCTCTCACTTCTCTTCTCTCTCCGGCTACTGAGCCGCAGACGGTTTTTTTTCCCTTCTTAAATATGTTATCACAGAGGCGCTTCCACTGTTGCTGATTGGCTTGGCCTTGGCCAGCAGCAGACACAGGGAAAACTTCTAGCAGCTTCTCACAGAAGCCACCCCTGTAGCCCCCCCACTACCAAGACCTTGCCACAGAAACCCAATACACTACAGTATTCAAAGCATGGGTTTATGAAAAGCAGGTCATCATAGAATCATAGAATCGTCTAGGCTGGAAAAGACCTTTAAGATCATCAAGTCCAACAGTTAACCTAGCACTGCCATCCCACCACTAAACCATGTCCCTAAGCACCTCATCTATCCTTCTTTTAAATACCTCCAGGGATGAGGACTCCACCACCTCCCTGGGCAGCCCATTCCAGAGCCTGACAACCCTTTCAGTGAAGAAGTTTTTCCTAATGTCTAGCCTAAACCTGCCCTGGCGCAGCTTCAAGCCATTCCCCCTCATCCTATCTTCTGTTACCAGGGAGAAGAGGCCGACCCCACCTCACTACAGCCTCCTTTCAGGTGGTTGTAGAGGGCGATCAGGTCTCCCCTCAGCCTCCTCTTCTCCAGACTAAACAACCCCAGTTCCCTCAGCTGCTCCTCGTATGACTTGTGTTCCAGACCCCTCACCAGCTTGGTTGCTCTCCTCTGGACATGTTCCAGCAAGGCAATGTCTTTCTTGTAGTAAGGTCCTGCTTGACTAACCTAATCCTATTCTATGACAAGGTGACCTGTTTAGTGGATGAGGGAAAGGTTGCGGGTGTTGTCTACCCAGACTTTAGTAAAGCCTTTGACACCATTTCCCACTGCATTCTCCTGGAGAAACTGGCTGCTCATGGCTTGGATGGGAGTACTCTTCACTGGGTAAAAAACTGTCTGGATGGCCAGGTCCAAGGAGTTGTGGTGAATGGAGTTAAACCCAGTTGGTGGTCAGTCACAAGTGATGTTCCCCAGGACTCAGTATTGGGGTCAGTTCTGTTTAATCTCTTTATCGATGATGTGGATGAGGGGATCGAGTGCACCCTCATTAAGATGGCAGACACCAAATTAGGTGGGAGTTGTTGTTCTGCTTGAGGGTAAGAAATTTTTACAGAATATCTTGACAGGCTGGATCGATGGGCCGAGGCCAGTTTCATGAGGTTCAACAAGGCTCAAGTGCTGGAGCTGAGGTGCTGGAGCATGTCCAAAGAAGGGCAATGAAGCTGGTGAAGAGTCTAGAGTTGTGCTCTAGACTTAGTCTTATGAGGAGGGGTTGAGAGAACTGGGGTTGTTTAGCCTGGAGAAGAGGAGACTGAGGGGAGACTTTCTCGCTCTCTACAACTACCTGAAAGGAGGTTGTAGTAAGATGGGTGTCTTCTCTCAAGTAACAAGCAATAGGACAAGAAGAAATGGACTCAAGCTGCACCAGGCGAGGTTTTGATTGGATCTTAGGAAAAATTTCTTCACTGAAAGGGTTGTCAGGCATTGGAACAGGCTGCCCAGGGAAGTGGTTGAGCCCCCATCCCTGGAGGTATTTAAAAGACAGGTAAATGTGGTGCTTAGGGACATGGTTTAGTGGTAGACTCGGCAGTGTTAGGTTAATGGTTGGTCCTGATGATCTTAAGGGTCTTTTCCAACCTAAATGATTCTATGATTATATGATTCTAAGATGACGAATTGATAATATTTGTCCAAGGAAAGATGCAAATAGAAGTGTAAGTTCCTAAAAAGTAATAAGTGGTGTTAATTGGACTTATGAGCATGCTTTATCAATGATGTTGAAGAGTCCTGCACCTGTAATTGATCTGTCTTCATGACTGCCTGCTTCTTTCAGAATGAGTAGTGCAGCTTCTGTGCAACGGCGTTCACCTAAGCATGGCAACACAGGATGGCAGACAGAAGCTCAACAACTTCTTTTGAAAAAGAAAAAAAAAACACAAGAAAGTAACTTTCCTGTGTATCAAGACTCATACCAATTCACTAAGCTTCAAGGAACACTAATAAAAAGAGAAGCAATAGTAATTCAATATATGAATGTGAAACAAACGGTACTAGCTGCACCTAAGATCATAGGACCATTGTCCCTGGTGTGAAACCCACCAAGATGCTTCAAGGATTGTCTCTTCTGAATGCCATACAGACTTATGGGGTTAAAGCCTGTGGATAAAGGATTTATTATGGGATGTAAGGGGAAGAGAATTTTGAGATTGTGTGAAAATTATTATGTATAGGGGAAGGGAAAAGGAGGGATCAAGGTGGACTACCAAGAGGAATAAGTGTGGGTAAAACAGAGGGAAAATGGGATGCAAGGGACTGGTTGAGTGGAAACAGGAAGCCGAGCCCTGCACTTGGTTACCATGGCCTATCCTGTATTCCTATTACATCCTATTTCTAATTATCTTGGGGGTGTGTGTGCTCTTTATTCTGAGCTGGTATGTGAGTGATAGAGGACTTTAAGTTGGACTAGGTGGCAAGGATAAAAAACAGTAGTGTGAGAAACCACAAGCCTAACATGCGTGGAAGCCAGGGAGTCAACAGCTGCAGGAGAATGGGGTCTGTGGACAACCTACTGCACAGACTGAGTGTCCAAGAGACCTACAGAAGAGATGGAGCAGGGTAAGGCTAGCATCTGCAAAGACTCAAAGACTGGGTAAGCGGTCTTAGGTCCAGGCATGGGTGCTGGACAGACTTCAAGTCCATGGAGATCATTCAATGGTCTTAAATTTACTTGTGCTATAACCTGTCTGTGAAGTATTGAAAGATAATTTAAAAGTAATTACAGACATAGTTAATAGATTTATATTAGTACATGTGATAATGTTGTAGAAGGGAATAAAAAATAATTCTACTGTTGAGAACAGGAGACAGTTTAATAATGGACATGTGCCAGTGTCACGCCATGGTGGAAAGGACCCTAAATGTTTGTAAAAGTGGCTACTGTCCAGTGCTCAGAATGGTTGCTAGTCTAGTTTAATAAGATACATTATGAACCTCATTGGATATACATAAATAGTGAATACTGCACCCAAACTGGGATTTAGACGAAATTTAGGTGCCTAAGTGAAATATTCACCTGAAAAATCCCCATCCAGTTCTGTTGTCAACCTGGAGACCCTTGTACTGCAGCGATGCTTCTCTTTTTAAATTACACTTCACACTGAAGTTCTGTGTTTTCAAATCACCACATCTTTACTGTGGCTGAACAGCTAGGAGTTATTGGAGCTAAAAGTTCATCTGGGATCAAGAAACTGCATAATTCAATTTAAGGCCTTTGAATAACTCCATCTAGGTGCAGCTCTTAGAAGAGGCTACACTCTAGCAGCTAATCCTTTCTTTAAGGGATGGACTGAAGGGGATTTTTTTTTTTATTAAGTAAATAGCGATTTGCTAAAATGCATGAACTGTTCATGGAGCAGGAAGCAGGGTAGCCAGAGCATGCTTTATCTTTGGTCCGGCAACTCTTAGACTGGTCAGCAAGAGCTGACAATACCCCGGTCGAGAAGCCTTTCTGCCTTGTGTGCTTGAGATCCTCTGGCAGGTGATAGTGTTAAGCCTGGTCTCCCCTTTTTTGAGTGACCTAAACTCTAGGTTACTGGGCTTGGGGAGGGAGAAATGTCTGTCATACCTAAGCTCAGCATGTGGTAATGCAAAAGCATGGGGTACCTGTATCTTTTTGTGTACCTATCCTATTAATCATTCACAGCACAGTAATACTGCTAAGAGTTTTTTCCACACCAGGGCAGTAAAAACAGAAGTTTGCGCTTGTTATAGACCCAGAGCAAACATGTTATTTGCTCTTACATTCAATGTCTACTGAAAAAAATAATGATAGCTAAATAAGCAGACCAATATTATCTGACGACAGCATGGTGGTTTGGTTGGATGACTCATTGTGTCATTAATGTCTGAAGATTCCTTTGCACTAAAATTAGATCACACAGTTCATGATCTACCCTGGGAGTAAAGATTAGAATCCACTCATTCAAACTTTTTAATCTATTGTGTTTGTGTGCATCATCAGAGTCTTTGTTAGAGAGCTGTTGTTTGCAGATGGTTGCACTTGCAGAGCAGAAAGAGCAAGACCTGAAGATAATGACATCTAATTTCCCAGCCACTCTGTAAACCTCGATTTAGCATTTCAGCAGAACAGATTTGTACCAACTAAAGCTAAATAAACAATATTCCCAGATTAACAGCATAAAAATAAATGCTGTGGCTCTGTTTACTTTTTTTGGAGTAAAAGTGTCTTATGATGATGCTAACTTTTTGTGTCTAAAGCACCGGCTTTGCTGTTCTTCCTGATTTCAGTCTCTGTAAACACACCATAACACTGAGCTGAACATCAGACTTTACTCAGCACATGCACTTATATTCTCTTAAGTGATGTGGGGAAAGACATTTGCTATTAACAACACAGAAAACACTAAGAAATTTCCATATGATGCATCTTCAATCACTCCTGAGCAGAATATAAAAAAAAGAATATTCAACAATGCTTTAATGAAGTGTACTGGAAGAAGATCTGTATAAGGATGGACACAGGTGGACTCATCATAACTCTAGACTTAGCTACTCAAATTTAGGCTCTTTGTACAACTTTATTTCTTTTGAATGAGTTCTTAAAATGCATAGCCATCCTCTGCTGAAATCCAGAAAACATAGACTAAGGTTATAGATGTGTGTTGTAATGAACTAACACATAAAAAGCACTTCATGTTAAGCAAATAACTTGTTTAAAAAACACTTCAGCAGAAAGCTGTCTAATATTGATAGGCAACATTAGGAGTATCTAGCTGCCAGTTGAACTGCATTCACCACCAATGACTAAATACAGTGAAGTAAAGGTGTCTGAAAATAATTATTAGTGCAGCAAATCAAAGCGCCAGCTAAGTTTAAGACAACAGCTTCAGTAATTTGCAGTTCCTAAACTGTTTCATTGACCCCAGTTAAGACACTTGATATTTACCACCCTGCGTAAATCACAAATGTAAACATTTTCTAAAGTGGCCTGGGATTGCGGCTGTGCTAACTGATGATGATCACACTTCGTTATGATCATTTCCAGAGATGCTGCTGTGAGCACATATCTGGCAGTGAAGCAAGCACCCCTGGAGACCACATTGATATAGGCATCATGGTCATGAGAGAACTTGTAAATTATCAATCCTACAGTCTTTGATCATATCGATCACTATGTTTTTTAATGTTTTTACATGGGTACTCATTAATTGCTTGAACCTAATTCAAATTTACTGGGGGTTTAATAACATTATTTGATCAATAATTTCTTTTAATATATCTCTGAAACTAAGACAAATTATGGAAATACAACCAAAGAAAATAGCCTGCCTTTTTGAAGTAACTTTGGTTTACATGTTGTCTTCATGTTGGTTTATATATTGTCTTCATGTACTAATCACCTTGTTTTGTAAAAGAGGGGTAAACCTGAGAGGAATTGCACATTCAATTTTTTAAGAAATGGTTTTAAATGGGTTATTTTTTGTCTCTTAATCTGCTACACACTAAAGAGGTCCATTTCTCAGCTATAATTCCTTTTCTGCCAGAGTGTAATTCATAATGGTGCATTCCAGCATTTGCTCTGTAAATATATACATATATTACACTAGTCTGTTAGGAAGTCAGCAGAGGCAGGCCAGCTGAGAATTAGGATCAACATGCTATTTCTGGTCAATTTGTTCTGGCAGCAAAATATCTGATAAACATAAAGTTGCACTGTAATTTCATTTATGTTTTTCCTCCCTGTACATTCTCTATTCCAGGCCATAGCCTGAGATGTTTTTCAGCTACTCAATTTTACTTGGATTTATATCTTAATTTGGGGAATGAGAATAAGCAGCAAGGTAATAGAAATCTGATCCTTTTATGCAGGGTTAGCCACACCAGATCATTCAAATATTTCTAACTAATAGTCTATTAAACCAGGATTTTTTTAAGAATTATAAAAAGACACAGTTTTGCTTGGAAAAGAGTTCAAAGAATCCCAGTATTACACCCTGCTAATTTCACACAATATTGATTGTATAACACATTTGTGGTCAAGGTATCTCACAAAAAAGCAATTTTGAAGTGTGACTTTCCTGATGAAACAGACTTTGGCCATTGGAATTCTGCCTGAGATTCTGCTGGAATATTGTTGGCAGATCTTCAGCTCAGGCACATTGTTAGAGTTTCTCATTCTGATGGTTAATGTTGTTGCAGTGCAAGTGAACATGATAATTAACCAAGAATGCAAACAGACCAACATTGTTTTTCCAAGATACTGTCAGACTACTTTTTAAGAGATCAGAATAGTACAAACTGTGATTGAGCACTCGCTGTAATATTAGCTAATAGATAAACATTCTCAGTTTAGCTAATATCTCATGTATTTCAGAAAGCTTTTGAGTATTGCTGAACATCTGTTCTTTGTGCGACCATCTCCAAAAGAACACTTTATCAATATAAACACTCAAGTTTTATATTGATAACACAATGTACAGTGTGTAATTTTAACTTCAGATTTTTTTCCTTAAACCACTTCATGTTTGGGTGTAGAAACCGACATTTTTATTAAGATTTGAAAATATTATGCACATTTTTTGTGGTATTCAGGTCTATTCTAGATGCTTTTTCTTTTCCTTTTTCAGTTTCAACCAAGAGGAATGACTATTAAGAAGTCAGTAACTCCAGAGTCACAGCTGCCACTGAGAACCATTGCTAAAGTTGGATCTTCTGATACTTAATATATTTCAGTAATTCATTCTCAACAAGTCAGCTGCCCAAAGCAAGTATAATAATTGCTGCAAACAAATGTGGAATACAAAGACCTTGTATTTCCTAAATATTCTTTTTAGTTAAAACTGTTTTCTGTTCTCCTTTTGAAGAAACTCTCTGCCATACCTTCTAGCCTCAGAAGAATCATTAGTAGTACTAAAAGAGCTGTTTGGTATTTTTCAAATATGCTGAGATTGGTTTGCTTGTATTTTATTTCGAGTGAGAGCATTCAAAACTCTGACATACACACCTCTAATTACAATTGTGCTACAGACATTAGGATAGAGAATTCCACCTACGGACAGCAGATATGGAATTATGCATAAAAACAGATGCTGTTCTCATCCAATTATGTCACTGACTTCTTACTATTTAATTATAAGAGCACTAAGGTTACATCTACACCATACAGTATTTTGTAGAGTAAGCCTATCCTATACAGGACTTGGTAGTGGTTATATTGGTTTTAAATGTTGTTCCCATATGCAGTGCTGTACCAAACCAACACTAACAAAACAAAGGATATAAATATCTTTGACAAATTGACCTTTAAATATATTTTGGCTTTACTGCTGAGGACATCAGTGGGATTCAAACCAGAGAGCCATTAAACTCATCTTAAAATAAGGTCCAATACAGGTAAGCTGAATTACCTTATGGAGAGTCTGAGCACTCTCACTATGGAGGAAGACTAGACAACTAGTTTGGACAAGATATCTATACCGGGATTTGTCCACTGTAACACAGATATCAGAAAGCTAGGCATCTAAACTACTCACCTTAGGGTCAACTTTTAAAGTTATAGTTCACTTTTATTTTTTAACCATTAATAAATTTTCACATCCTCTTCACTAGCAAAATAGGGCTCTTCAAAAAACCCAAGAGTGAATTAGGCTGACAACATAAATGAAACTAAAAAGTACAAAAACAAGGTAAAAATAACACTCAAGTTACTGAAAAAATTATTATTCAACAAAGAAAAATCAGTTTGGAGGTTTTTCAGCTCTTGATACAAGACCAAACCACAGTGGAAAACACAGTGAAAAAAGGAAAAGAAAAAATCTACAGAGATGGGGACTACCTAAAATTAATCTTTTTTCAAGATTGTTCTAAGAAAAAATAGTCATATAACTAATCTTATTTGATCAAGGATCTCATCCTGTGGGTGCAAAGTGTCCAATATGGGAGAATAAAAGACACTTGCTGCAGAATATCATATGACAGAACTCAAATGACAGTCTGCTAAAATGGGACATGGCAATGCCTTCCAAAAAAAAAAAAAAGTCAAAACTGCAGAGGATTATGCTTCACAGCAGGAGTTTGCAGGCATCAGTAGAAGATGAACTGCATGTACAAAGAGTGATAATATCAATTCTAGTTAAGCAGAACTCTTTAGAGGAGTAATGGGCAACATTGCCTTGCATGACTATATCCTCATAAAAACAAATAGGACAGATACTGATTTCAAGTTGAGTATGGGTGTACAAGACAATGTACTTCCAGAAGCAATGGTAATAGCATTGCTTCAAGAAAAACACATTTGGCAGGAAATAAATCATTGAAGCTCTAGATTTACTGTGGTCAGAAAAAAAAGTTATCCTCACTAAAACATAATATGACCTGAATTGAATATTACACATTTCACCTCATTTAACCTAAAAATTCTGATACAGGGAAGAAGGCTGTAGCTTGTACAGCATCGGCATGAAGTTTTGTGCCTATATATGGAATTTGCACTGGAGCTAGAAGTAAGTATACCCTATTTGGGTTTAAAATGAGCAAATGCTTATGAAAAGAGGGTGCATGCAAAAGAATACAGGGCAATGGTAAAAAAGGGCATCTCACAGAGATAGGGAAGCTACTCAACAAAGAGTAAACACACCAAGATTATCCCCTGGGCCATGACCCTAGGGAAGTGTTCTGCACCTTACGTCAAAGGCTATAAAACGATCTTAGTAGGTTTATTACAGAGAACACATGGATAAAACTGTAATAATCTGTATATTGTTGGTCACTATAGAGCTCAGTATAGAAAAAAAAATTCTGCACAGACTAAAAAAAGATCAGAATAAATATTATTCTATGTCTGAGGGACCAACATGTTACCTTTAAAAACACATGGTGCACATTTGTGCACATGCAATATTTGTTGTGGCAGATACCAGGAGTGGTCATTTGGTTTGCATTTGTGACAGAATTACTAAGATTCAGTTTGCCTAACTTTACCAGTCAGATTTTGTCCAGAAACCCTTCAGTGTGTAGTTTATGGCTGTTAAATAGTTCTTTCATCTCCATTTATTGCAATGTCTACAGGCTTGATTCAGCTGCCCCAACATGGGCATCTGGTACCTTTTGAGATGTACTAGGATATTGAACACAGTTTTACAGAGCAATGTCACAGGACTTATTGGAGAGTTATGCCTTTCTAGTGAGGCTGCTGGAGGTGAGGCAGCACCTAAAGACTCTGAAATGATACTACATAGTCATATAGTATGCAGCCATATACTGGACCAACACCTAAATCTCTGTTGTCTGTAAAAGGAGTTGTAAGCTTAGCTCACATTCAAGCTTCTACTTTTAGATATCTACATTGACATGCTTTTATCTGGAAGTAGATTCCACTCAAGGTGTCTACAACATAGTTGTCTAGATTTCTGCTAGATGTCTAGGCTTCCATTGTAACTAATGGAGATGATGTTAATGCAGTTTGACTCATTTAGCTGAAAAGATATCTAGTACCCCTTCAGATGTCCTACTGTATCTAAGATGATTGCACTGACCTGGCAGATATGCCACAGAATAAACATGAGACCCACACCTTTCCAGAACAGGAGCTAGATACAATATTCCACAGTGCCAAAAATAGCACAAAGTGGCTGTCCTCAGGCAGCTGGTAACTGAAATTTGTAAATTTAATAGAAATTTGTCTTTGAGATTTCTTGAGAGAAGGGTACCTATTGGACTACAAATGGGTTAACCTGATTTGAAAGTCCTGTCTTATTTAACAGAATAGACTGTCATATCCAGAGCTGCTTCTGAGTGTAAAACCCTGAAGAAAATATGTAGAACTACTTCCTGATATTGGAAAAACATTTCCATCATCTACTATCAATTTGCAACGGATCTCTTAGTAGTAGATGAGATGTAATTTGAAGGCACTACAGAAAAGCTGTTACAAGGGATGCATGTGATTAGTCAGAAACCGAGAAATCTGAAGGAAAGGTCAGAAACATTCTGAACTAAAATAACATTGAGCAGAGACATTGACAAAATGTAATTCTTAACTGACGCCAAATCAAAGAAACACATCAATGTTGCTGGTGCGCACACACACATAACGTAAAACAAGTACCTTTGCTCCCACCAAATCAAAGTTAAACATACTTTTGTTTAACAGATACATATTTTTATTGAACATTTTCCTATCATACAAAAATATAATTTAGCTTTCAGTCAAAATCTTTTATTGTTAATTGTTATTACTATATTTTATTGCAAAATTTTCATTTCAAGAGGTCCTTGAATTATGCAAATATCAGAATTCAGATATTAAATTATGTATATGTCTGTAAGATCTGATAGGTCTGAATGACTGGGAGCAGCAGTTGATATGCTGGGGTTCAGAGGGACCCCAGCAAGCTGGAGGAGCCACCTGACAAAAGTCTCATGAAATTCAACAAAGGCAACACAGTCTTGCACTTGAAAGTGAATAAAGCATGCAGTGGTACTGGCTGTGGACTGACTGGATGGAGGGACAGCTCTGCAGAAAAGGACCTGGTGAACCCAAGGGACAGGTGGAACTTGAGTCAGCATGCACCCTTGGATGAAGAAGGTTAATCGCATACTGGGCTGCATTATTAAGGATATAGCCAGCAAATCAAGGGAAGTGTTTATTCCCGTCTTCCCGGAACTTTTGTGCTTGCTTCTGGAATATTATGTCTGGTTTGGGGCACTACTGTAAATGATAGATATCCACAAGCTAGATTGAGTCTAGAGGAAGTCAGCTAAAATGTTTAGGAGGCTGGACATAGGACATGTGAGGAGAGCTTGAAGGAACTGGATTTGTTTAGCCTGGAGACAAGGAGGAGAGGGAAGGATCTAACTGCCCTCTTCCACTGCCTAAAGAAGGTGATAGAGAAGGTGGAGCCAAACTCGCTGTGAAAGTGCAGTGACAGTATGAGAAGTAAAGAAGTAATGGTTCCAAGTTACAGTGAAGGAAATTCAGACTAGATACAAGGTGCTTAGGGACACAGTTTAGTGGTGGGATGACAGGGTTAGGTTAATGGTTGGACTTGATGATCTTAAAGGTCTTTTCTAACCTAAACGATTCGATGATTCTATGAAAAGCCCTTTCACTGTGAGAGTGGTTAAGCCCTGGAAGAGGCTGCCCAGAGAGGCTGTGTAGTCTCTGTCCTTGGAAATAGTCAGAACTTAGCTGGACAAGGACTGGACAACTTGGTCTAATTTTGAACTTACTCTTGCTTCGAGTGGTAGGAGGTTGTACTAGATGTCCCCCAGGGTTCCTTTTCAGCCTAAATTATTATACGACTCTGTGATTATTTAGTGTAATCTATTTTCCTATGGTGATCTCCTAGCTAATGAATCTTAATAGCTCAACTTCCACTGCCATCTGAGGTGTCACTGTGTCCTAAAGCAATGCTGGATTTTTCCCTGCTCTATATTTGTTTTCTGCTCCTTGCTACCAGTTTTTCTGTCATCTTTAGAATTATCTTGTAGCATGTAGTTGAATGCCAATGTAAGGTGAGAAAACTTATAGAAACCTTTCAAATTCATTTACATAATACATTCATGTTAATGACATTAAATTGGGGGGACATCAGGGAAGAACAGGAAACAAGATGACTTGAATCTGTGGCACAGAGGCTAAGTTATTCTTCCAAGTGGTAGAAACTTTCATCCAATATTTTAAAAAGACTCACGGGAAAAGGGAGGCGAGCTGTTTGGTAGTCATAGCTGCCTTCCTGAACTCTCTACCACATGAATCATACATTCATTGCTGCATAACACTGCAGTTCCAACAGGAAAAGCCTCCCTTCACCTTTAGTTCCACCTGCACTTTCCCACATCTGTCACAGACGAATGCTCAGTGCTCATGCCAGCCTTTTGGAACAAGTGGTTTGAATTTCTTCAGGTTGAAGAATCAATTAAATGCAGGTTCTTCCACTTCTGAGTGACTAATACAGCAGTTGACTAACATAGGAAGCAGAGTTAGTCGATCTTTTTAAAGACTGCTTGCTAAAGGAGCTTAGCATGTTAAGAAAATGTATAGATCAGACCTTTCAGGGACCCTAGAAGAATATGTAGTTTCTGACTCCAGTTAATCTTATGCATTCAAGACACTTGGCCTTGCAGAGAGGTACTGCTCCAGGGAAGGGGAGACTATGAAGTCAAGCAGAGACACTAACTTTAGGGTTAAACCAAGATCAGGCAGCAGCTGGATGGTTATTTTTGGATGTAAGCACCTCAGTTCCATTTCAGTCCTGTACTTTTTAAAGTATCTAGTTATAAAGTGACATCTTCCACACCAGAAGCGATGTATAAAAAGCACATCTTTTTTGCCAGAAATATATAGTGACTCTTAACAAAATGTAATGTGTTTTATAATAGTGTGTGTATCCCTGCCTTCTAACAGACTATGAAAAGAGTAACTTGTCTGTCTACTGTGTACTCTGAACAAGTTACAGAAGATCTGTGGGAATGAAGACACTTTTGATTATTCTCCGCTGCATGTTTCCAACTGGAGCCACTGCTAACATGACATCACTGCTGTTTGTGTCCACTGCTTCTTGAACCATTTGCTGATCTCACTTTTCTTCTTAGTACACCACTTGTCTTGCATAAAACTTGTATTTTATTTGTATACCCTCAGCCACACAGCCCTCTTGTTTTTCCATGCTGAGTTAAGCCGTAAAGATAGAATTCATCTAAACTAACACCAGGGACATAATTGAGTTAGTACTTTGGTTGTTCTGAGATTCCTCGGTGGCTGATGGAGAGAAAAGCCGTTCCAGTGAACTACTCAACACTAAAATCTGGTGGACAGGATCTCGGCCAAATCTTTTGAAATTATGTCAGGACCAACTCTATACCATCCAATATGTTGTACATCTTTGCAGTGCCACTTGCATTCTGTTCTGTTCAGATCAGATGCAAATAGTTGGAAGGCGATTTGCTTCATATGGCACCAATGACCATCGTTGCATGACATGTCTTCTTCTCAAAGCAAAGACTGATTCCAAAAGGTTTTTGCAACTACTCTGCAAGGTACTCTTCCCCACACATGGCTTATCATGATGAAATCCATTGTTATACAACCCCCACACACCCTATAGTCATTTCTTAACACCAAATCCTGCTTCATTTGAATCTACTAAATACAGCAAGAAAAAGTAAAACTGACTGATAATAAATATGAAGCAGGAATAAATAGAGGATATTTGTAATAACAGAACGAGAAGTACTATCTCTATGCAGAAGCACTATTCAAATTATTATTTCTTTTTCCTGTTTGTATTGGAAATGAACCACTGAAGCTCTACCTTTTTTTTTTTCTGCCTGTGTGCCAAAGCATGTCAGAGAGAAAAAAGGAGCATCAGAGGCCAGGGCTAGAGTGTATTAATCTTTTGTGCTTACATACATGGCCTATTTTCAAGGTTTGATAAATTCCCAGAATTGTGCTCAGATCTCTTCGAATTTATTATAGTTATTTTGTAGTCTATAAGTAATTCCCTCATGTGAGGGTGCCTCTGTTAACCTTGCAATCCATTCTCATTCTGTGAGCCTTGTCTTGCCCTTCCAATGCTTTAGTGAGGCAACTTTTGCTCTCAGTTATTAATCCGAGAAGTGCTGTCCTTGCTAACAGTACGAAGCCCTGCTGTGATTTGTGTGATGTGTGTCTGTTTGGTGCACAGACCAGCAATGATCTGTACAGGACACCCTTTTTTTTATTTTCTGCTCTTTCTTTTCCAAAATTATACAGCTTTTCACATAGACATACTTCTAGTCTTTGAAGAATGTGATGCAGGTAGAAACAGCAGTTCCTTGTTTTTCCACAGGGCTAATGGTGCCTTCATCTAGCCCCACTGCACACAAAACAGAAGTACAAACAACAAGCCTGCAATTATTTGGACTCAGTAGGTAAAATCAGTGGAAAGCATAGTTCACAGACATGTACTATAGCTGATATAAGCTTTTGTAGTGACAGTGTTTAGCAGGAGAAGGCAAAGCTGGGAAGACTTCTTTAGCATCTCTGATTTCGGGGATGCTTAAGAAAATGCTGTACTGTTTCTGCTTTACAGATTAGCAGATTCATTTCTTTTTCTGCAGGTCTTTTCTCAGGACTTTGGGACTGAGAAGATAGTTCAGAGGATTTTTCTGAGCTCATACCAAATTTGCATGCTTATTACCCCCAGCCATTTCACTGTTCTTTTAGAACAGACCACTGCTTACATGAAGTGCAGTTGAAAGATCGATTTTATTTTTCACTGCGGGATATCATAAGCAGCTCTGTCAACTAGTAAAACTTTAACTTTCATCATCAGGGGACAAGAACAACATACAGTTGTCCAGGGGAGGCTGCACTAGGTCTGTAACATGGTATTTCATAGCATTCCTCATCTCTGGGTGGATCTGGCTTTGTCCCTTCTCTCACAGAGAGACCTAAATCTCTTCTGAGAAAAGAGCTAAAGATTTTCTGTACATATACCTCTAAAATTCCCTTTTTCCCCTGTGGAAGAGGATATACTACACAAGTGTAACATTGCTTGTTCCTTGTTTTTTTCAAATCAACAGTTCCTCAGTGATTGTTCTAGATAGAGAAATGAAGAGACTAGCACTCACAGGAAGCAATTTCTTCACATATTTACAAAATTCTATCCCATCCAATTTATTCTTGACTTGTAGGTCTGCAAGGACTGAAAATTGACTATCTATAAATAAATCTGATATTTTAAGACATCTTTTCCTGTCCGTTTTGATCATTTATTATATTACAGTCAATGTTACATCTCAGATTATTCCATATTTTAAAAATAAAAACATATCAGAACAGTTTCTGTATGTGATTGTTACACTTTCCTTTTGTTGCAATCCACCTCCCAGAGGAAACTGTGACAAAGGGCAATTAAATAATTTTGCATAAAACCACCATCATATCATTTGTTAATGCGGTTCAAACCGTATGTAAGAGAGAGGGAGAACTAGGAAATTATTTTGCTTGGTTTGTATTTGCAACATATTAGTCCCAGGCTGTGATAACATTCCCATGCTTCTGCTGTTGGGTCTTGCAACTATGCTTGCCATACCAGCCATCGCATGCAGCGTCACGCAGCAACGAGTGAACTGCACAAAGCTGGATCAAATCAGTCCACAGTGACTGATCCAAACCGTTTGTGACTGGCAATGGTACCTCTTATCTGGGCCCCTTGCTGGTGAACTTCTCCAGTCTTCTGTTTTATTCTGGTAGCCATACACGTAAAGCTACCAGGAGATATTTTTGAAACACCACAGTGAACAGTATGTGACTGACTCTCAGTTCAAACCATCTTTCACATCATACCCTAACAGCACTGCTTCCCATCTGCCTCAGTGCCTACAGGAGATCAGCTTCTGAATTGAAATTCAGCTGGCTGAAACTAAATCTGAACAAGACAGAAGCGAGGTTAGAAGGAAAAGGGTAACAATTTGAAGAACTAGCCAAAGCCGTGAAAACGTCCTCAAATGAGGGGTCTGTTTTCTGACCATCAGGAGACTTCACAGCCTCAGGGTTAGCTGACATCCTCCCAAGTATGAAATCTGTCAGAAATAAATTCTCCCCTCCACGATGAGCCAGCAGGCTGTTCCTATGAACATCCTCTCAGATGCTGACTTGGCAATAGCTTTGTATATATTCATGGCTTCCAGGCTCCACAGTTATAGCATTCTGCAGTGGCCTTGCCAACGATAGCCTTCAGTGGGCAGCTGATCAAAACTCGTCACTCTGCTTGCTAAGCAAAATAAGTCCATTTTGGTGCATCATCCCAGTGCTGCGAACGCTATGCTGGCTCTTGAGTGAATGCCAAATCATATTCCTTGTTCTAATCCTAATCTTCAAAGCCCTATATCCAGGTTATTTCAGGGATAAGAATTTCTCCTCTGTGAAAAGATCCACTCCTCAGGGGTGGTGGGGATATCAGCTAGGCAGGCAATTATGCTGACAGAAGGAGCTTTGGAGCACTCTTCCACATGAGGATGGAAACAACCATGAAGCTCACCCATCTTCAAGGCAAACTACAAAATTCATCCCTTCAGAATAAAATTCAATATTGTGAGTGAACACCCTCCCCCCTCCCATCCCCCACATACACCCAGTTCCAGGAAAGGCAGGAGTGTAGCTTCAAATGTATTATATTACAATTAATTTAAGATAGTATCTCTTCATAAAAGCTTATGAAATGTCTCACTGTGGGTCAGTCTGACTGGTGACTTACATGGAATTCAAGTTCAGTACCTTGATGATCTGATATCTTGGTGGAAAATATGGTATAAACAGATTAGACGATCTATGTAAAGATTTTAATCTCAGTGTGAAAAGCACCATGTCCCATTGCAATTGTTTTAATGATTCAGCTTCTCAAACAGCATGTTTTGCATTTCTTGAAGTAAACAACCACTTAAATAACCCTTGATTTGTTTTTTCCAAAGGTATGTCACATTTCAGCCCACAGTCACTCAATAAAATAACAGAGATGCATTTTCTGGACTTAATTCAATAAATAAACCTAAACCAGTTTGTTTTCTTTGCTTTTCATGTTAACTTAGCAGGCCAGTAAATTAATGAACCTGCTTGGAAATCATATAGCACTTTCAGGCATGCAACTATGGATGCAGACAGGGCAAGCATCTATATTAAAAAATTTCCTTTGGCCTAGCCATACATTTACTTGTAGTGCCAATCTCAGTTGAAGAAATAAAACAAATCTTTCTATTTTAAACAAGAGAAGTAATGAGAATACAGTCGGCAAACTGTGTGGTGTAGACCAATATGACAGGTGGAAAATAAGTTTGGAAATAGAGGGACAAATCTTCAGTTGGTGCAAATTGGCATACTTAAAGTCATTACCTCAGCTGTAACTATCAAGCAAGTATGAATGCTTCGAGCTTTAACAGCAAGCAAATCATTTGGGGCTAAGAGAAACACATATATAAGCCTAAATCTGGCTGCCCTCCCCAAACCCCTCTTTCTGTCTGAAGTTCAATTTACCATCCGGCCTGCTGACTTCTTCTCACAGACTTGCAGCTGTATTCAAAGCTTTAAAGAGTATGAGAAAACTAAGGACCAGGGAAAAGAAAGGATTTTATTTTGGTTTTTGATGAATGCTAGTGACTATTAACAAAAAAATCTCCTGGAGGATATTGCAGATTAATAAATGAGGACTGAATTTGAAATTAATAGCAGTTCCAGTTACCACAGGAAATAATTCTCAGATTCTAGAGACATATTTCTCTATCCTTTCTGCGTCTCCCTATGAAGCACATCTTTTCACCCACAGCCAGGCTGCTTTCATTTTAAAGCACAAGAATGGGATACTCCATGAGCAATACACATTTTTTAGATTATAGGGACAGATGAAAATTTCCCCATAGTTTATCAAAGAATTTTAGGAGGCAGTAGTTGTTGTCGTCGTCCACAGAGCCTGCCAATCGCCCTGGCATGAAATTACAATTAATGATGTATCACTGGGTTACATAAAGGATGTCAAACATATGGACCATTGCTGCAGCCAAAAGATACGAGCAGCTTGCTGGAAGTATCACATAATATGCTATATTTTTCTGATATATCAGAATGCCTTTGCTAATAAGAAAAAATATTAAATTGCAAACACACCTAGTTTTGCTTTAGGGCACTCAACCCTGAACTGTAGAAGAGTTGTGAATGTTCATGGTTTTAGAGATGAAGATGAGTAATATTATTCACCTGTCTTTCTGCCTGTCCACCTATGAACCTATTTCTTAGATAGCCAGGTTTTCCCAACAGGGTATTTTAAACTACTACCATTAGTAAGATGTTAGTGTTCATCCACACAGGGCAGGCTTACGAGCACAGAGGCTTAGTTTTAATGACTGTTAATGAAAGGAATGACCTAGTGGGTGGAAAAATGAATATTAGACAGAGCATTCTAAAAGTACATGCTTTCTCTAAAGAAAGCAAGCAGAATCTTATTAGTATGCATGTTAAATTCATTTCATTTCACACTTTGAAAAGACATGGGAAAAATTCAATTTAACATTTTCTAATGTAAAATCATACCACAATATGTGCATATGTGTTTTATAGCCTATAAATAACGGATTTGCAAATGGAATGTTCTCTTCCCAGATAATTGAAACATGTAAGAGCTACAGTGTAACCTACTCTATAAGCACAGGTTGGAATAATATCAGCAACGCCGCCGCTACTACTAACCCCACCACCTGTTTGCATCAGATCACAGAGGGACTCCGAGCGTGCCTCTGCAGAGGATGATCTGCCTCCCAGGAAAGCACCCACATCTGCTTCTGGTTGAAATCCCACGGCACAGTGTATCGGAAGAAGGAAACCATACCTTGGATTATCCAGCTTTTGAGTCAGATAACAAGACAGGCAATGTGGAAGTTTGTTGATTAATTGCTTGAGGCGGGAAGGGATCATGATTTCTCCATTCTTTTTCTGATCTGTCACATGAGCAAGGTAGGCAGCAACATAATGTCTATGTTAATGACAGCTGCACAATTTAAAGAAAATCTGAAATAATGAATTTAATGGTAGACCAGATCCAATTATCCACAGAAACTAAGTCTGAAACACATCCATGATTTCACAGATCAACTATGGCAAGCCCCTGGTCTGCAAATCCAGTATCATCAGTTCTGTCAGTCCTAATGAAACCCCTTTGAGAGACAAGAGAGAAAATGAAATGTAAAGATGCTAATTTTCTCACTAACTTGATTGAATGATTTTCCCTGTCTGAGAGATTTATGTTATGAAGGCACAGCTGTTCTTCATTTCATTCACAATCTACTAGTCGTAGTTGACTTACAGCCAAATTCAAAGGGAAGTTTAGTGAACCTAGATAAGTTTAATAGCAGCCTGTGCCAATTTGTAATTTTAATTGTTTTCAACATGCCAGTGTTACCTCAATGATCCTACACACTCTTAGCTTTACAGCCATTTATAGACGTATCATATGACTCTAAGTAAAAGCTAATCATCTCATCTCACTTTAAAGCCAGAGGCTAGAAAGAGGAACCTTCAGAGGGTGATTCCTATCTTGTGGCTCAGGATGATGTGAACTGTTCTCTGTGTATACCTTTCTCTCCATTCTCTGCAGAAAATTAGACAAAAAACTTTCAGACATCTAAAATTAGATGCGATGAACCTTCGCTTGTGCACCACTGCTGAACTGAGCTGAGCAGACTTGAACCTAAGCTCAGTCTAATCACTTTCTCTTTGAGTCACTACAGCTATACAGCAAAATAGGCCCAGGTGCACAGGTGAAGTATCACAGGTGGATGTATATTCTGTGCTGAGGTGCTGAAAGAAATGAGCGTATCAAAACCCAGCAACAAATAGCTAGTAGGAAGACAAAGCAAGAAAACAAGCAAGCAAGGAACTGTGATAAGGGACCAACGCAAACCAATCATTTCCCCAGGGTAAAAATACCTTCTTTTTCAATTACAGAACCCTTCTTTGGTTGAAGCTGTTATTTAGCAGTCCCATTTCTCCTAAAATTACAAGAATTCTTCCTGTTCTACATCGAATGCAATCAAGCCACCTTTTAGAGGAAGCAAGTATTACCTGGTTTCTTTTCCTCACTCTAGCAATACAGAAGAGCTCCAATACTGACAGATTCAACCAACTGAGTATGCCAGGAGGAATCATCAGCTGTTCTAGAGGCAGGAGCAATAGGTGTCTTCAAACTCTGCAGCAGTTTGAAAGATACTTCTAACAGCAGGGAGATTTTCAGTATAAATTAAGGATATTATTGCAATCTTAAAAAAAAGAGATACCTCTTCAGAACTGTGCTCTCTGTATTGTATTTTCTTGAAAACGACTACTACTTTTGCTTCTACAAAACCTGTAGACAATAAACTTGTTACAACTCAATAATAATATGAGCTATTCAGTGATCCAAAAAGAAGACTCTGGATTTGCAATGGTACATCTAGATTATTAACTGTCAGAAAGCCCTAGGTAAGGTTGAGCTGGTAGGAATGTCTGCATACCAAATAAAATACAAGATGCCTCTGTATTGTTGATATGCAGTATGTGCATTTGCACTAGTCCAGTGTTTGGTAATAGGAAAAGCTATGTCTCCATTAACTCGGGTTGCACTGTGTACTCATATTAGCATACTGTCTGTGGGATCATAGTAAACAAGAGTCGGGTTAACTTTTTTTTTTTTTTTGCAGTAGAGAGGATCAGAATGCATGTATTTGCAAGGGAGGCAAGGAGAGCAAAATAAAAAGGAAAGTGCTTAGGAATATGTAGTCTTCATGCATTCAGTAGGAATTAAGGCCATGCTTCAGTTATTTGCTGAATTTTGGCCACAGGATCTGGACAAAATTATGAAAATTTGCTTATCCCCATCAATTGCACAGATCTAGTCCTCTTAAGTGTATTTATTACTGTACTCTCTGATATTAAGTCTAATTTAGTCCCAGATCCAAAGACACATATTTTAATACTATTTGTTTATAAAACGTCATGGCATTTAGATGAAAATTCAGTGTTAACTCAAGATCACAGAACCTAGCTACTAAAAAAAGGACTACATGGTAGCTGACTAGCAGGGGCTATGAAATAAAGTCTATTATGTTAAAAGAACAAGAAAATGGCACTCTCCAACGTCTATGAAGTGTGAGACTTTGCGCATGCTTACATTCTTCCTTACAGTGAACTTTGCAGCCAGCTTTGTGCCTGTTTCCCACCTGTCCAGGGAGACATCAATGTTAACTCAGTGAAGCTAACAACAACGATAATAGAAAACTTCTCATTCTGAATCGATCAAAATCAATCTGTTCATATGGAGATGATATACATTCACATTTAGTAATAAACATGAAGAAGCGCAGCTCAATAATAAAACATGGTCTGGTTTTAGAAGAAAAGAATGAAGTATGCATACTTTTTAAATACTCAGCTTGTATCTAGGAGCCTTATCTATAGGAGACAGTCTTTTTACCTAACCAAATTGTTATTAATTGAATTCCATGTTAGGCACCTAAGAGGAGTATGCACTGCTGAGAGAAATTTGTCTTACTTAACTCAGACACTTAACTTGAATGTGTGATCATTCTTTCTTTCCACTGTCTACACAGCAGATCTAGGGTGGCTGGTTGGACCCTGACAGCTAATTTTTTAAATGCCCAAGTTGGGAGAGATTAATTTCACCAACTGTGAATAGGTAAAGAACTACAGATAGGACTTTTGACAATGTAAACAATAAGGCAAAATAAAACTGGGAAGAAAAAGAGAAACATAAAGTATTAGGCTATTTTCTTAGGCTATATTCCATACCACTAATTGTATTCCATAGAATAATGATATTCTGTAAAAGAGTGGGTAGCGGATTCCATGTAATTTAGTTGCAAAAGAGGTTCTTCATAAAGACTCATCTGAAAATGCCATTCACATTTTCCTTAATATTTCAAGGATTCAAAGATCCAAACTAGATTCTGTATTGGCAATGCTCAGCATCAGAGAGTAAATTATCCCAAATGTCCAACACCCCCATCCTCAACCTTCTCATCACTGAGGTCCCAGATATGGCAAAAAAAAAGTTAAATTAATGAAATCTTGTATTTATATCAAATTTTACTGAAGACCCTGGGGGTTCTATGTGGGTTTAAGGCACATGCATACTCTTCACATTCTGGAGAGTTTTAATAGACTCCCTTTAATAATACCACTAATGGCCACAGTTTTCTTACAGGCAATGTGATCATTAGACAGAGTTCCACTGTTGTCTGTTTTTCCACAGTTATTAAAATGACAAAATGTTTTATTAAAATGGGATTTGCACTGTGGGATCCAAGTCGTAAAACCAACTAGAGACAAATGGAACTGTAAGACTTTTTCTCCAAAATCTTTCATCTGCTGACTATAGCAAAACTAACATTCTTTTTTGTTTAAGCCCACAAAGGGTAAATAAAATAAAATACGTAATTCCATATCTTTTACTTATATCTGCAGATGATATAATTTGCTTTTTTTGCCATATGCAGAGTCTTGCAAAATCTTTACAAACGGTATATGAATAAGAGAAGCTATCTGCTGTAGTAAAGCTGATAAGCCTCAAACAACATGTCTATGTGTTGAAAGATTTTGTAATAATCCTTTACTTTCTATATATAAAATATTCTAAATGCAAAGCTATTAGGGGTTTTTTTGGCTTAGGATTATACAGAAAAGACTTGAAGGTTTTTTGGTCACTGAGGAGAAAAAGTACACAAGTTAGGAAATGTGATACTTTTTATGAGATTAAAAAAAAATAAACATCAGTGTTTTGAGTAACCAAAAGACTTTGCTTTCTTTTCCTTCTGTAGTCCATGCTTTGTACTCTAAGGGTCAGCAGTTATTAACCCTGTGTACTCTCCAGTTGAAATTAATTTTAAATTGATATAAAAGTATCCAAACTTGGGACCTCATTTATTTGTTCTTCCAGGGAAAGATAGACTACAAATATTTGTAAACAGGACAGATTAATTAAACATTGCATCTTATATTCTCCACTTCCTGGTACCATATATGATTTTATACACCAGAATGAGGCAAGTATAAAAAGCTTTATTTCCCTGTTTTTTAGTAATATAGTAGGTACTTCTGCATAACCTTTGCGACCTTCATCAAGGAATCACTCCCGGCCAAGCAGTTCAGACCAGCTAACTGTGTATCCTATCTCTAAAATTCAAAGCCTGAAGAAAAATATTTTCTGTCCTATAAACAATTTTCCTTATGAAGAAAACTGCTTGGCTCTAGACTGGGGTCAAGGAACAAATCAACGCACATGTGATCACAGAATATAAAGGGTTGGAAGGGACCTCTGGAGATCATCTAGTCCAACCCTCCTGCTAAAGCGGGTTCACCTAGAGCAGGTTCCATAGGGCATCGTCCAGGCAGGTTTTGAATATCTCTAAGGAGGGAGACTCCACAACCCCCCTGGGCAGCCTGTTCCAGTGCTCTGTCACCCTCAAAGTAAAGAAGTTCTTCCTCATGTTCAACTGAAACCTCTTATGTTTCAGTTTGTGCCCATTGCCCCTTGTCCTGTCACTGGGCATCACTGAAGAGTCTGGCTCCATCCTCGTGACATCCACTCTTAAGATATTTGTAAGTATTTATGAGATCCCCTCTCAGCCTTCTCTTCTTCAGGTTAAAGAAGCCAAGCTCCCTCAGCGTTTCCTCATAGAAGAGATACTCCAGCCCCCTCATCATGTGAAGCAGATGTGATTTTGCCCTGGAGCTAACAGAGCATGAACCAGCTAAACAGTATATCCACACTGAATCTATCCCCCTCTCTCCTCATTTTGCACCCTTGTAAATGCGCAAGGGACATCCTTATGCAAGTCATTTTGCACCTTTGTCAGTGCATTCCTTGCAGTTCTGCTTACTACTTCTGGAGCTCTTATTGTGAAGAATAAAAGCTATAAATGTCAATATGCTAACTCAAGAAATTTAGAAACTAACCTGGGCAAACTAAAATATACAGCAGTTCAGGGGGAACAAGACATATCAGATATCAGAGACACAACAGAATACTGAAATAGTCACAAACTCTGCAGCAGGTTTGACCTCAGACTTAGGGGCTAATGGTGTAGTGCATTTAAGAGTTAATAGTTTCCATTGAAAGAAAACTTAGGTACAGAGAGAACAGTAAGGCTCTATACATAAGTCCCAAGGCACAAGAATATAAATATAGAAGGAGAGAATACAACTGCTGTCAGCACAGTTATAGTGAATATGTAAGATGAAGGAAGAATGTTATTTGAAGAAGGAACTTATTTTATCCATTTGAAAGTAAACACGTTCAAATACTTCTTTTGCTAAAATCAGGAATATCTGTCATGATTGTTTTCCTTCTATATTTGTTCTTGCTGAAATATTGGACATATCATTAAAGTTAGTTTGTTTTCTTTGCCAAATCAAAGGAGGTTTTTTGCTGAACCAGTGAAGTACTATCAATATTTTTACATCAAAAATATGATTTTAAAAAAAATTATATAAAACCTAAAGAAAAGTTTTGGTTTACTTTTGGCATTCCTTAAACCCCTGTTTAACATTCCTTTTTTTAATTTGTCAACTTTTATATTAACAGCATTTGGGGGTGGCGGGGGGGGAAATCCCTGTAATAGTTCCTAAGAAACAATGTAAAGGAGAGATAACACCAGGTTTGGATGAAAGGAGAAGTACTAGGCTGAAGGGCAAGTATTAGTTTTTACCTCACAGCCAGAGCTCTTTGGAGAGGTTAATAGTGAAGCTGATGAGGGAGATTTGGTTGATATAGTCTTGGATTTCAAGAAAGCATTATCAAAAGTCTGTTTCAAAGGCTCTTAAAGAAGCCAAGCAACGACAGGAAGAAAGTGTAGGTCTTTAAAGGGGCAAATAATTCATTAAAAGATAGGAAACAGAGAACTCTGTCCTTGTTGCAGAGGCAGGACACTACTGGATACCTACAGAGATCTGTGCTGCAATCCTTGGGCTACTCAGCCCGGACAAGAGGGTGAAAAACAAGGTGACAAATTTGCTGATGATACCAAGTTTATTGCAATTGTAAAGATGGTGCATGAATTCTGTGAAGAAATGGCAAAGGATCTTGCAAAAGTGAATGACTGGCAAAAAAATGGCAGATGAAATTAAGTAGATTCAAAATGTAGGTAAATGCAAAGTGACACACCATGTCTTCACATGTACAATATTGGGATCTGAGCTGTCACTACCACTCCTGAGTGAGACCTCAGGGACCTAAGGATCAGTCTTGTAAACAATTTTGTTAAATACCATCATCCATGACCTTAGTACAAAAAATAGGAGAATGTGAAATCTGGAGATTACACAAAAGATCAGTGATAGAGAGGGTAACAGCAATATGATGTAGGAAGAGTTGGTGACCTTGAGGACTAAAGTAATCCAACTGAGAGTTAGTGACTGAAAGCAAAAACCTGTCATGAACTGGTTCTCAAAAGGGGAAAAACTGATCAGGGATAAATTTAGCTTGGAAAATAAAATACTTAACCATCAAGGGATTAAACCCTGGGAGAGCATTTTAAGCAAGCCACTGGGGGCAAAAAAAGTCCAACCAGTTTTGTTATGCAGCTTGATCAATTAATAAACAAGATCTATTCCAAAATGTTATCCTTGTGAATTAACTACCCAAAGGAACATGGGTAAGATTAATTTCCAGAGTCATCCTTCACCTCTCTTGTAAAAGTGCAAACTAAAATCCAGCATGACAAAAGACAGGAAACTTTCCCAGGCATCTGAGGATGTAAGGGAGATATAAAGCAGAGGTACAAGCCAGGTGTATAAAGGCCAAACCAGTAATTCTGATACCTTGCAAAGCCTCACAGAAGCAGAGGCATAACTTAGGGAGACCTGTACAAAGGGATATACCAGCCCCTGTGGTGCCATTAAAGGGAAGGTTGCAGATATTTTCATCGCCCACTGCAGCAGTACTTCCCAGGTGCTCGCAGGAATTGTGGTGGGCGTGGGAGCAGGGGGACAACCAGGCTCCTCTGCTTACACTTCTGCTGGTCAGTGTCATCCCATAAATTATATTGTCATATGAAAGTATTGCCATGATGTAGTGTAGTTTGTGTCTTATCACAGTTTCTTAGCCCTGGGACAGCATTAAACTGGATGGAACTACACGGCTTCTGCAAAACTGCTGGCTTGCATCTGGCTGGCTCAGCCTTCAGCGAATGAGCTCACATCCGCCCATGTTCGTCCAGGTATACAGGCTTACTACCCTTAACTTACCTTTCCCGTGTGCCAGGAAAAGGCCATTGTCTCCAGTATATACTGGGAGAACTGAGGCTCTAAGAGACAAAAAAAGTCACATGAGGCTTATGGCCTAAAGAAAATTAAAAATTGTTTTCCAAAGTCCCATGGTGCTATACTGACCTCCCAATCATGTTTTATTCCCTCTCAGTGAGAGAAGTCCCCTCTACATTTCTGAACTTGGAGAACTTTGCCATTTTTCTGTGGAAATAAATTTTCCCTACTGCAATGCTTTTGTGGTGCCTATTACAGCCACCCTGCAGTGTTCTTCAGCATAACAGGAGCGGTTTGAAAAGGAAACTTTTTGAACAAGTAACTAAGATGAGACATTATAATCTGTTATCAGCTTTCTATCTGTCAGGTGCAATCTTAAAGGAGAGAAATAGAATAAGAGGGAATCAGGAAACTGCTTTTTAGGGAAATTAAATTATTATCCTGATACCACTGCAAAGTGTGACTGTAAAGGTTGTACATTGAAGGGTTGTACACAAATGTTCTTCATGTTTCCTTTCATTTCAAATGATCCTGAGGAATATAAATAGTGTTGACATGATCCTTTCTTGTCTGAACTCATACAATATGTATCTCAGAAAATAAACATCTTTTTTAACAATGAAACACAGTAAGAAAATCCAAAGTAGTTAAATAGTGCTTGCACTTCAGTGTAGCCATACACAAAGTTTCCAGTATCTTTCATTCATGATAGTTAAAACTATAAATAGCCCAACATTTTCTCTTTTCTTGTACCAAATATGGTTGTGGTTGATGCTTTAGAAAACAGTGAATTTAACCCAATTAATTTATGGAGCAAAGGTCCAAATTGGGAGGAAGTAGAGGGAAGAAGGAAAAAACAGATATTTGATTTTTTGCAAATAAAAAAAAAAGCCTACAGAAATTTCATAAGAAATAAAGCTTTTTAGCTCTAGAGTATATTGATAGCCCAGTTTGATCCAGCTCTAGAAATGTAATAGCTTAAAGGTTTAGTAGGACTTCACAGGAATTAAAAAGTCTATCAAGTCACTTTTCTTAAAGTTTCTAAATAGAATTAGTTCATAATGTAACTTGCTAACATGCTGGCTCCTAAAGTTTCATATTTCACAGTCGATTCCACATACATCACATCAAAAAACCCAAATAATATTTTTCACTTGTTCAATAGATGCTCCATATACATGTCCTGGTAGTTCACTCAGACCCTGAGCCGGGACCCATTTTGGTCAATAGAGGGCTCTCACTTACTTGGATAGGCTTTGGATCAGGAGCACTGGATCATGTTAGTGAGAATCGTAATTCAAATTATACAATTTATTTTTAACATTTCTAGTACTGCTCATTTCCAAAAATGTTTCAAAAGTGCTTATCTGTTTTTTTGAGCTCTCAAACAAGGAGGTGTTTTAACTCCTTAAAATTTAGTTAAATTTATCTTAACCAAAACTAACTTAGCCAAACAGGCTACTTATTTTGTCTTTACTCCATGAAAACTGACAGATAGAAAATATTACTTTGTAATCTTTTTTTCCAAAGGTTTTTCTCTCAAAGTGTGAAATATACAATTTTGATGCCACATTTTCTGCTTTCTCCTTTTTCCAAATGCAGAGCGTTGAGAAGCTAGCTGGAGAACTCACAGGAGGAAAATAGGCAAGACTTTTACTTTTCAGACTGGTTGTTACCCTGAGCAACTCCAGGTTCTGCAGAAAGGCAGTTTGACAGTTCTTAGCAGCTCCTGGGGACAGACTTCTTCTCCAGTGGCATACTTCCAAACCTTCTGTGGCTGTAAAATTGAATGCTGATGGATCCCTTATGGTATAGAAAAGCTAATGTTGTCTTTCAGAGATTGCAGAAGGAACTAAGAGGGGAAGGAGCGTGACTGACCTGGACAGCTAAAAGAAGAATCCTTTAAAAAAAGTGTGGAAGAATGAAGAGGCAGCCAGCAGAAGAGAGATGAATGAGAAGCGAGGAGAGGAATTTTCCTGTTCTCATACAGTCAGTGAGTTCTCGGTGTGGGAACCATCCCCGTGAATGCACCTGGCTGAGATCTACAGCCTTTGAGAAAATACTGGAGACACCTTCTGCTCAGAACCATTAGAGGGGAGCAAGTGAATCTTTCCCAAAGGCCAGAACTGAAAGAGTTTTGTAGCAGAAAGCCATAGTGATGTTGTGCATATTTATTTCTGAAGACTGCAGAATCACTCCCTTTACTGCTTGTACACCGAGCACACTAAATGTTTCTATCAATCATCCATTTCTCTCCTGCACCTGAGTGATTCTTCCCTTCTTCTATTTTGGGAACTCATGAAGACTTTTGCTTGCAACCAGGTGCTTCCAGTGTCCTTCAGGCCATCCTCCCTGTAAGAGAAACATACACTGCCTTTTTCAAACCAAAAGCTTTCTTCCTATGTCTCCCTTTGTGATATATCCTGTATACTTCTCCTTTTCCTCCACCTTCTCCCTATTTCCCTAATTTTATGGGTTATGCACCTTTTACTTCTTTCCCATTCCCACTTCTTCCTCCCATCTGCCCTGTGTTCTCCCATTCTCCGCTTCCCCAAGGTTTTATATAGCTTCAAAATCTCTCCCCTAGGCCTGCTGTTCCACCCATCTCATCCTTATTGTTACCTTTTATTTTTCTCTGGGGCATGTACCTTTCATGATGCCAAGCTCATTTAGGTTAATGGCAGAGATAGATTGGAGGCTGTGCCGTGCTGGAGGCTGTTTATGGGATGCCTACAACTCGTTCTATTTGTAGGCAACGACAGACAGACAGAGAAATGTCATCACGTGTAAGTCTCAAAAAAGAAAGCAGAAGGTATTGCAAGGAAGGGATGAGGCTGTTGACAGAGTAGGTGTCTTTAGCTGTGCTTCAGACTCCTCAGCAGAGTCTCAGCTCCTTCATCCTCAGCTCACTGGCAGGAACCTCCCCCAATGCTCTTATATCTGTGATACAAAGGTTACCACACCCTAAATTACTCCTTTTATGTTTTCTATTGCTCAGGCAATTTTCAATGTTTTGTTCTTGTCGTGAGTTTTGTATAGGGTATTAATCACTATAGCAACCTTAACTGCAGTTTGACCAAGAATATAAGTGAGAAATGTGTACATTACACAGTAATAGTTCTGTAGCCATCACCTCCCAGATATTTCACAGGCAGCAGAATTACAAAAGGTTTTTTAAGTGATCAAACAAAAGCCCTCGATTTATTTAGGAAAACAAACTAATTGCAGTACAAACTATTTCAGCCCTGCACTTGAAAGGAATGCATCAGACACAATTTTCAAATTTTACAGATGATTAGAATTGCATGTCTGTTAGCAACTCTTCCGTAACACTGACTTAGAGCTGCACATTTTGTATCAAACAAGGTAAAATAGCACAGATCAGATTCATATTGCAATTAACGGAAAAAAATGGCTTAAAATTCTGCAAGAGACAGAAGAGGGTTTGTACTGTTCAGAGGAGCCCCAAAATATTAATTTGGGGAAAAAATCCCCAAGGTCTAAGGCATTTGATAAAATACAAAATGTTAGTGGCCAGTACATAATGTGGAGAGTCTGGATTGTTAGCAAAGTCTGATTTATACCACTGTAAATCAAAATTAATCCGTGGAAGTCAATACTAGCAAGTTATAGTGAAACTCCCGCTGTGAGAAAAGCAGCAGCCCAGGTTATCCATGCCATAAAAGTGTATCACAGCCAGGTTTTGTCTGGGGCAGAAGTCTCTCTCAATATAAAATCAGGACCTAGTCCCACCAGTGACAGTTTTCAGGTGGTACATCTTCAGACGTATACACAGCCCTGTGTGCATGCCCTGCCAAGCTGCAAGATATAGGGTGAGAAATGTGCTCAGAGGCCATAGATCCTGCTAAGGGTCTCTGCAAGGTCCAGCTACTAAGAGGGACGTCAAGAGTTAATTGTGCTAACATGTAAATTTAAGCACCAACTCAGATTATACTTTAATGACAAATATTTAATCAATTTGAAAAGGGTTGTGGGTTTGTTTGGCTTTTTTTTTTAGGAAATTTAAGCAAGAGTAATTAAGTGTACTAGTCAGATTTAGTCATTAGAGTAGTTAAGTAAGTATTAATTCAGGTGTTAAATGGCTGATCAAAAATGATAAGAATAGCTGGGGGGGGCTTATCATTCATGAACTGACAAAGCATGCTCCCAGAGCAATGGAGCTTCAACCCTTATCACTCTCTGAACTGTGGGGAGTTAAACCTAGTGGAATATTTTAACATGTTTTACACACACAGGTAAGTTTTCTGAGGCCTCATTCTAACAGAGGAACCTGTCTTTCATTGCTATTCCAACATAATTCAGTTGTATGAAATAATTCCTTCATAGGAGACACTACTGCAGAAGTAGAGTGAATTTCTACTGGAGGATTTTCTTTATTTTCAAGATTTTGGAGCAAGCCTAGCAAAATTATTATTATGGAATATCTGGCTGTTTGAGTTGCCTGTCTTCTCCCAATCCAGTTCCCATCTTTTACGCTTTATGTCGCAGGTTCTCCTTAGCTCCATCCTTGCAAACACTTCACTGCTATTACGCAACCATCTTCAATGACACTCCAGTAAAAAGAAACAAGTGCCTAAGTGATTTCAAGAATGGAGACTTGGTAAGCATCTCATTCAAGAGCAGTGAGAGCTAGACATAAAGGAGCTGATTCCTTTTGAGTAAAAGAAATAAATGTTTTGTATCATGCTATATTTTAGGTGAATAGGAATTAAATTACAGCAATACAATGAGGCATGCAGTTATAAAGCTATTGCCAAGGGATAGGAAAAAAAGTTCCAGTCTGTGTTTTGGGACAGGAATACGCAAGTCATGTAAATCAGCATTGCTCCTGAAAAATCAATGAATTTGATTTTTCAGTTTCTGTCACCTAAAATTCTGGTCCAAGCCACATTAATTGCTGTCACCTAAAATTCTTGTCCCCCCATTGATCATAGAAGCAAACTGAGAAACAAAAATATATCAGAATGGTTGTTGATTTTTCTCAGTTAGCACATAACATATTGTGGTAGATTGACCCTGGCTGGACGCCAGGTGCCCACCAAAGCTGCTCTGTCACTTCCCCTCCTCAGCTGGACAGGGGAGAGAAAATACAACAAAAGGCTCAGGGGTTGAGATAAGGACAGGGAGACATCATTTGCCAGTTACTGTCACAGGCAAAACAGACTCAACTTGGGAAAAAAAAAATTAATTTATTAACAATCAAATCAGAGTAGGATAATGAGAAATAAAAATTAAATCTTAAAACCACCTTCCCCCCACTCTTCCCTTCTTCTTGGGCTCAACTTCACTCCCAGTTTCTCCACATCCTCCTCCCTCCCCGCCCCCCCCCCCCCCGGCGCAGAGGGATGGGAATGGGGGTTGGGGTCAGTTCATCACAGGTTGTCTCTGCCACTCCTTCCTCCTCACGGGAGGACTCCTCATAATCCACCCCTGCTCCAGCCTGGGGTCCCTCCCACGGCAGACAGTCCTCCATGAACTTCTCCAACGTGAGTCCTTCTCACAGGCTGCAGTTCTTCACGAACATCTCCAGCGTGGGTCCATCCTTTCCACGGGGTGCAGTCCCTCAGGACCGCTCCCAACCCCTTTGGCCCACGGCTCCAGCGTGGGGTCCTCCCCGGGCTGCAGGTGGAGACCCCCCCTGCCCCCTGCTCCAATCCCCCTCCTGCGGGCTCGCGTGGCCTCTCCCTGGCTGCAATTATACAAGTATTTTTTTTCCCCCTTCCTAAATGCATTATCCCAGAGGCGCTACTGCCATTGCTGATGGGCTCAGCCTTGGCCAATGGCTTGGAGCTGGCTGGCATTGGCTCTATCAGACATGGGGGAAGCTTCTAGCAGCTTCTCACAGAAGCCATCCCTGTAGCCCCTCCGCTACCAAAGCCTTGCGATGCAAACCCAATACACACATTTAAAACTTGAGATGTTTTCTCGCTGTATCCAAGCTGATAGGCTAAGAAATAAATTCTCTAAAGAGTAAATGGTCACAACTCCATCGATCTGTACTGCTTTGCCCGTCATTTATATCGGAAGAGGCAATATTGCAATTTCACGAAGGCATTTACTGCTTCTTATCTGCACACAGAGCTCATGGGACTAGCAGTGACGTCCACAGAAACTTTAGGTACATAATACTAAGGATAATTTAGGCACATAGCACTAACATTTTCAAATACAGGTTTCTACCACAGAAGAATGCTCAAGCACAACTCCAATTGCAATTTTTAGTGATTTTGTTTATGGATGTGTAAAAGAACGACAAACTCCATCTCGGATCCTCAGGGTGGGTAAAACTCTGTCCTTGACTGTGCATTGTTTCACAGACATTTAAAGCAAGTAGTGCTTTCATAGCATACAAATCATCCCCTGTTCTCCAGATGAGATCTCTGCATTTTTCTATGCCAGAAAAAGTGTAGATCTCCACATTCATATTTCTTAGTACAGCGTTTGAAAGAAAAGGTCAGTTTATTCTACACTTTTAAGTCATAATGCCATCCTAAACAGAACTGCAAACTGATGTACTGGGTATAACTGCAATTTTAGAGGGATTAATCTACCTGCATGAACCTGTCTCAGTATGTAAACAGATGAAAACTGGTGGACTTTGTAAACACAATATTTGCATACCTTTACATATAAAGCAGGCATCAAAATGGAACTTAGACCTTATAGTAACTTGTGGAAATCACAAAAATGCTATAAATAGCCCTGTGAATAGATTCAGTTACCCTCCAGTCCTATCCCCCATGACTCCAGACCTGCCTTGCAGAGACAATGCCATTGAAGAATGATAAATTCTCCTTTAAAAAAAAAAAAAAAATCAAAAAAGCTGATTTGCTTAGGATAGGAAAAATTGATAAAGGTGCAGAGCTGTAAGTCACTTGTGACAGATATCAGAATAGATCACCTTAATTTAATAATCAATAAAATCACAACCGGATACAGAAAGTATTTTTGTAGCTCAGGAACAGTAACTATCTTTTCTTTGTGTAATAGGATTCAGGGAAAGCTTGTAGAAAAAAACACAAACACATCTTACATTTTCAGAAACAATGATCAAATCAAATTGGCAACATAATTATGGTGCTGATCTGCGAGTTGTTTCTTTTTTGGGGTTTTGCATTTGGGTTTTTTTTTTTAATTTAAACAAAATTAATTAAACAAAAAATTGTAGACATGGCGCTTAGGGACATGGTTTAGTGGTGGAGTTGACAGTGTTAGGTTTATGGTTGGACTCGATGATCTGAAGGAAGGGTCCTTTCCAACCTAAATGATTCTATGAAATATAAGAAAGAAGAATCTGTCTGAATACCTTGGCTATCAAAACTGCTTAACCCTTCTAGACCTCTTCATGATATCAGAGTACACATCAGTTTCTGCTGCAGAACTGATCATCATCACATAACTATAGTTCCTCTCATGGTTGAAATAAATGTACTCAGGCTCACACCTCTGCCCAGCGCAGCTGGTGCTGTACAGGAAATGTTACAGTCAGGAACATTCTTACAGGAAGACACTGCATTTTTCAAGTATATGAGAATTCTCTGGTACAGATGTTTTAGGAAAAGATTTCTTTGCTGATTGAAGATAATCAAGCCAATTTAAATAAGCAATTTTGATACCTACTCTTAGCGTTTTTGAGATGTTAATAGCAAGAAGCGAGAAAGTTACTAAACATACACACATACAGGTTTTTTTACAAATATTAGGTATCTTGAATTTCTACAAACACTAAGTCTGGGAATTTTAAAGTAAGAATATAGGCCTGCATGAATATGTTATGGCTCCCTTGAATCACACGTGGAAAAAAACATTCAGGTTCAGTGTCTTAGAAGAATATTAGTCCGTTAGTCTGTGTCTGAAGAAAAACGTGTCTGGTAGGATAGTCCACAGATGACCAGGTTATATAAAAATGTGTCTGTTCCAAAGGTGACCAGATTGTCTGAGAATGGATGGCCTGTAATGTGAACAAGATGGTTCTGAGAAAATACACGCTGAAGGGTAGTCCGCAGAACTGATGTGTTAACAAAATTAAAGAAAACAGAAATACATTTTAATCAATTAGTTTTGAATAAGGATCAAAATATATTATCATAATTTAAACATCAAAATTGACCATAACTTGTAGCACAGGTGATATTGCCTCTAAATTGGGCATACAAGGCTTTAGCAAATCCCACTAAGCAGCACAAGGGACCGTGTCTTTTCAGAATCAGGTACGCAGAACGGTGCTGTGGTATCCTGCATTGTATGACTAATTACACAAGCATTGCCTTGTTAGTGTGAAAGGGAGCTGTATCTTAGAATCTGGTCTAAGGTTTCATTAGAGATGTTTGGTCTGGTAACATGCCCTTGAGGTTTGGACTGGCTGTGAAATATGAATGTAACAGTTCATTTAGTTTATCTTTAGTGACTATATATTCTGCTATAATTACTGTTTGGTAATAGCAATGGGGAAATGGAAGCTGCCCTTTCAAGGCTAGGATAGGAGCCCATAGCTTTTTTTTTTGGTGGGGGATAAGAGAGGTCAGAGCACGTGAGCTATGCGGTGCTGCATCCAGAGCTACGCTGTTGTGCCTCTGGAGAAGGCTGGCCTGTGGCACTGAGCCAGGGAGGCTTCAGCCTACCACAAACACCTACAAAAAAAGGATTACACTTTCATAATAAACAGAATCTTCCTTAAAAAGCTGAGTCCTGTGATTAAAGGTGTAACATATGGAAACCCCACCTATTCTCAGAGAGACCTATTCTAAGCAACTGCAAGAATATATTATCAATTACACACCCCTTATATGTCTGAATAATTCTTCTTAACATTAATGCAGCCTCTGTGAGCACTTCAAGGTGTGAATAGAGCCCACAGTGAGCAGAGATCCACTGATATTTCTTTTTCTGTTTTAAGAACTTTATTCTTCAAAGGGGTATTATTTTAATAGTCACAAAAAGACAGACCGCTCTAGTTTTTTGTTGGTTTATCCATTAGAATTGGACCACTTACTGCTACAGGAGAATATTTCAAAAGCAGAAATAGGCAGCTAGATGCTGAACACCCACTGAACGCCAAAGGGAGTTTGGTTCCTAACTTCCTCATGCCTTTGAAAATCTCCCCCGGAAGCTTTAAGTATAACAAATCAACTCAGTGCTGACTCTGTATTATGTATTCTTGTTTTCACTGCAAACCTTAAGCAAATCACCTATATCATAAAAGAACACAACATTTTCTTATTTTGCAATAGATTGCATTTTAAAGCCAAAGGAATAAAAGCCAATGACTGACAGACCCTTCAGTGAGCGTGCAAAATTAAAAAGCTACCAGGGATTTCTCTCCCACTGTGCTAGGGATTGTACCATACCCCCCACTCCTGCGAGGAGCCCTGACTTTTTCTGCTGTGGAAAGCATGCAGTCCAGCCGAGATGAAGAAGTACACGCCATCGCTGTGGATGGATGACTGGGGGGAGTCACTCGTCCACTAAACAGGAGGACTGAGGCCATCCACCTAATGTTAGGCATATAATCTCTGCAAGCTACCTGTACCGCAAACACAGAACATACTCTCAGATACAGACCATGATCAGATACTATCCAAGTTCTTACTGTCTCTCAGCTAGGTGCCTAAAATTAGGTAAAATGGGTCTTAATCTCTACACCTCTCCATTGACTACATAGGCAGCACAGGCTCTGAACTTAGGGACCTGGAATAGTGTGAATACCTCCTGCACATACTATGAACTAGGGACACACTAACACTGGTATCACCCACTTCTGTATATTCTAAACAAAAAGCAAATAATAATAAGTGATTGAGCACCAACGTCCTGTGGAAAGAAAAAAAAAAAATATGATCATGCCACATATGCTTCATTAAGGTCTTTCCATGTTGGCAGAACCTATTTCTAACGAACTCGAAATTGGCGTGATTCTGTTCCCTTTTAATGACCTTTTTTATAACTGTTTTTAACGAAGTGACCCAGTTCAATCTCATGGGCTCAAGGAGCCTTATGATATGTCAGTTCCCTCCCAGGCACTAATGTATTCTGCACCAACTCCAGTACACTGCCATGAGAATGTGTGGGGTTTTTTTGAGGATCAAATAAATTTTGATCTACTTCCCAAAATCTTCAAAGAAATCTTATGCTGGCTGAAATAGAAAGACTCACATTCCCACAAGGAAGCATGGACTACAGATAATAACACTCAGAATTTCTAGTTCTTTATTTTTTCTAAAAATTATCATCACAAATATTAATAAAATTCCAAATTGCTCAGTTATTTAGTAATTTCCTTAAGAAATATTTAAAGACATGAAAATATTGCATGCTTAAAATAGATGCTAGTGAAAATCCTTGTTCTGGTTTTCATTCACTCCATTTTACTACCAAATTACAGAGGGCTCAAAATACAGAGGTTTAGGCAATGCCAGGCAAACATGGCCTGTATGTAATGCAAAGAACTGACAGTAACTAATTTAATCAGAAGCAGGTCCATGTGAAAAATGACAGTGATGTTATCTTTTTGTCTGATTCTTTCAGATCTGCAGCCCAGGAGTTATGCTCCCTACAAAGAGAGAAATGGAGACTTAACCGGAGAAAAGTGGATCTGAGAAGCAGGTTATTTCTGTGTTAAGTTCTCTTCTTAGTGCATGGAATTCATGCAGGCAGACTGGGTTATTGACATTCTCAATAAGAAAAGTCCCTCTTCTGCATCTTTTTTAGACAGAGAGCTAGTTAAGTTAGAAACTGTGAGAGGAAAGGCAATGACAACTTAGCAAGTAGATGAACTGTAAAGAACTAAGAAGGAAGGATCACTGCTTGGAACTCACTGTTTTACAACAGCTGGCTAAAATGCTGTTCAAGAAGGGAACAAGATGGCAAAGAACAAAAAATTCATTCAGTGAAAAAGGCTAGACCTTCCTTAGTTTCATGCATGAAGGGTAGAACGTGGTTCTGCCTTCTTTTCATCTTTCCAAATGAAAAATTCATGGCTGGTTAAAGCAAGCGAAGATACACTTAAGCTCATTATTGATGAAGATCATTAATGCCTCTCTTCAGAAGGGCATTTTGCCAGCTTTACTTAAGCAGCAGTTAGGCTCTTGCTCAAAAACCCATCTTTGGATGATATTAGCAAAGCCAATTGCTGTCCAGTGTCAGGCCACCCAATATTTGGGAAGATAATTGAGGTTATGCTGATGGGTCAACTCTAGCAATGTTTGCATTTCAAAGATTTATTTGGTCCCCATCTGGCTTGGTCAATATGTGAGTAGAGAGATGAGACTACATGATGACTTCCTAATCACTATATTCTGGTGATGGGCCCCATGGATTTTTTCCTGTGGAGGGAGGTATTATTGACTTGATAATGGGCTACTGCAGGAAGAACACATCAAATTCTTCCTTTACAGGTGCAAAATTCCACCAGTAACTCATGTAATTGATACTTTACTTTTATACCTCCTTCTCACTCAGTCAAGATTCTAGTCTTGTTACAGGACATGATCCTGTCATCACTGAAGTCAATGGAAAGGCTGCCACTTAGCTCAGGTTCCTAGTATGCAAAGGCTTCACTGGATAATTGCAGTAAGGGTTCATGTGTACTCTATTATTCTGCAGTAATTGTGAGGCTGTTTGCCTTTGAAGGAAAGTGGAATAAATCTCTTTTTTCTTTAATGAAGAGTTAGAATACTTACATGGGGAAGAAATCCCTTAGGTGCATCTACATATATGCACCCCAATTCATGATGCTGTAACTCCTCTGTACAGCCACATCATGAGATGGAGATAGGAATTAGAAGCAGATTAACACAGAAATTAAAAACCACTTAAGGAAACAGTTTGGAGACATTTAGGTCATTTTAAACCTGGCTTTGCCAAGCAGCTTGCTTAAACCAGACTATGAAATTCTTTTTCCAGTCATTACAGACAGATAACTAGCTGTGAAATCCAGCAAGCATCTAAACGGAGAGTCTCCCTCTGCAGGCCTGCACAGACCACTCCCTGTGTAAGGAACGCTGGCATCTGAAGATCCCTGAAGTGTGGGCAGGTACAAATCAGGTGATTAAGGTACACAGGTGAAATTCATCTACTCTGAAGAAATATTTGAGGTGTGGTGGAAGATATTTCTGCAACACCTATTAAGAATATATACATGGGCTTCACAAGATCATTCATATCCCAGATGTTCTATTGGGGCTGTCACCATTACTACTTTCCAGCTTAGCACACCCCATGAGCCCATCATCAGAGCTCAGAAAACTGCAGCAATATCTTCATGATAAAAACCTCGCAACAATCCTCTCTGTCTTTACTGCAGTATCCTTTTCTTATGACAGGCCAAAATGTACCCGGAATGTTCAGTTGGTATAAGTTATAGGAACTTATTTCCTGGAGCACCTGCCAAAGTGAATATATCTCTAGAGATTAAGTCACTTCAGTCAAGGCCTCTTTGAGTCTAAGTGTAATTTGTTGATAGTGATTATTTTTAAAGCACTGGTGATTGTGCACCTGGTTATCTGTGCATTCTTCCCGTTTTCCTATCATGCCTGTTAACACTTCTTGTGAAGACCCTGCTATTAAAATCTAAGTCAGAAATTCAATGTCAGGATAGAAGGACTGATTCTATCTTTGGAATTTCTTTCATCTGGCAATCTGGCAGAATTTAAGTCCAACCAAGCAGTCTCAAGGTGTGATAAAAAAAGAGATGCAAGACGCTTGACTAACTGTTCTTGTTGATTTTGATTTTTTTATTGCAATATATTTTGTTCTCTATATATGAGGTGTTCACCATCATAATAATGGTCTAAGCCTTAAATGAGAGCAACATCTAATAAGGAATGAAAAGTACTCAAATACTCTAGCTAAAAGAGGTGCTTATCAACAGTTTTTAAATAACTGCTCAAAATTACCCTTGCTTTAGCTTTACTCCTCTTTCTTCCTTCTTTAACTATTAACTTCTTTTCTTTTTGACCATGAATTCAAAAGTTTCTTCTCTGTTTGCCTGCTGCCACTCCTCTAGCTGTTTCAGTGCCTCCATTCTACCCAGCCATCTGATTTCTCTCATGATCAGTATCATAATTTCTCACCATTTTTCTCATGATCTGTACTCTCCTTGTCTTCTTTTCTCTCTTCTGACAATTTACCCCTCAATTTATTTATGGATTATTCTTTGCCGTGTTAGAAATGGTATTATTTTACCGATGTTTCCCATTCTTTCACTTTCAACTCCCAGCTATCAGCTCATTCTTCATGAGAGAAGAATGAGAACATGAGAAGAACATGAGAGTTCTTACTATAACACTGTCAGAAATCCCTTCCAAGGAACTTGTTTTCTCTGATTTAGTTTTAACCTTCTTCAGAGCCATATGAAACCATGCACTCTCAAATCTCTAAAGACTCTCTATCTAAAGTTCACGAGGACACCATTTTCATCCACTCGGACCTGACACACAGCTCTTCTCAGAATACTGTATGTCCGTGTCTTCAACAATTCTCTCTTCACCTGATTACCAAGGTGGTATATTTGAGAACATACTTCTCATCCACTCTTCAAACTACTGTGTGGGTTTTCTGTCCTTGCTTTCCTTCTCTCTTCTCTCTACACCTTGTTTCTATGTGATCTCATCAGCAAATACAAATTCAACTACCATCTGTTTGCTAATGACTCACAGTTATACTAGTCTACTCCAGACTAATCTCCTTATGTCCAAACTGAAATCTCAGCCTGTGGCTCTGACATCTCCTCATGTATATGTAGCCATCATCTCCAACTCATCATGAATAAAACAGACAGCTTACCATTTCCCATACACCAAACCTTTCTTTCTCAGTCAGTTAGCTCAAAACATAAGTCAGGATTCTAACTTAAGTCTTTTTCCATACACAAAAAACCCTTTAGCTTCTATCAAGTGGGTTTCAAGACTAAATGAAATGTATGCCTCAGCATGAGGAAACCACACTAAGAGAGCTAGGTTGAAGCATGGCTCTTGCAAATGTTTAAACAAATAGCACAGGAGACCTATGGTAGCTCAAGCTACAGCAGTTCACTAGGTGCTAAACCAAGCATTCTGTTAATACAGTCAACGTGTGCTCACAATTAAGACACTGCATAGCTGTACCTCATTAAGCACCGTGGCCACTCTTAATCAAGACAGCTCAAATGAAGTAACTGGGAGTCACTCTCTCAGACTCCCAGTGCATGTGGGTATGGAGCCCTCCTGAAAGGTATGACCAAAGCCTCCTCACAACCAGACATCTATTCTTCTGTCTCAATAACAGCAGTATCTTTCCCGTTTTGACAAATGCAGTCTTGCCCTTCCCATACCCAATCAGATTGCTGCCAAAGATTGTTTTCTGAGCTATTCTTTGCCTCCCTCCACTGGTTCTTCCTTATCTCTCCCATCTGATAGGAGTTACTGCTTTTCATTCTCAAAGCTTGCTGACACTGTCACATTTTACTCACTGTCAAAATACTGACTTACGTGTCTGTTTAGACCATAATGCTAGCTACTGTTACCCACATGTTAACAGGCTGCTGCAAACTTTCTCCCATAGTTCCCACTCCTCATGCTTTGCAGGATCTCCTTAAGGTTAACTAGAAAACAAATAATCTGTTTTCCTTGAACTGCTTCAACAAAGTTCCCTTCTCCTCTGTTAACCCTCCAAAATCAAAATGGTTAAACCTCTGAGCAAAAGTACCTAAGTGGAATGCCCTTGGTGTTGTCTCCTATAGACACCCTTGATACCTTAAGGGTTGAAAGACCCCAGATGTAAGCAGCCTGCATGCATAAGATTTAGGCCTCATTGTCTAATTTGCTGATGCTTTGCTAAAAATCAGTAGTGTCCAGTTTGGATGTTTTGCTAAAGTCAGTAGTGTCTACTTGGATGTTTTTCTAATAGTGTCTAGCTTGGATATTTTTTTGTAAGTCAGTAGTGTAGCTACTTATTAAATTTGGAACCCTATTCAAGGACGGGAAGAATCGGGGGGGGAATAGAGCAGAAGGATAATAATGGTTTGCCAAGGTTGCTAGACTAGAAGGAATGAGAACTAATTGATGCAGGAAGATTTGTGGCTCCTTACGAAGGACAGGTTTTTGATAAGACCTAGGAGTTTACCTCAAGAACTGGTCTACACCGACCCTGCAGTTTGGGCGAGAGCCAAGGAGCAACTGAGTCTGCGCAAGAACAAGGGGTTACTAGTGGTGACGAAGAAGAGCCGGCAGCCTTCATCCCCACGACCCCCGATGACCACCACAAGGAGGCACTGAACAGGTGCAGGGGGGAGGGATTTATGGAAATGACCACCTGGAGCTAATTTTAATACAAAGCGGAGACAGGTTATGCATATGTATAGGCATATCGGGAAACTTTATGCATATGTAATACTTTGCTACATATAAATGGGGTAAGTTGCCACTTATAGGTATGCACGTTAGGTGGAGCGATCCCCCATGCGTCCGGCGCCGAGAATAAAGAATGCCTGCCTTTTAACACTACATTGGTGTTACGAGGTTCGTTCTTCCCGATTTCAGTGACACCCTGAAGGCTACAACCTACAAATCCCACCTTGCCTCAAAGGCAGAAATGTCTTTCAGAAGTCTCATCTTCCTAACATCAATTATTAATGTCACCTTAAGGACAGATAGGATCGGTGTAGGTGCTTAGAAAAGAAACAGTGTGCTGGAGCTTGTCCCTGACAAGCTAAGTAATGCTTGAGGGTACTTTAAAACAGGCTAACATATGTCTCCCCCCACAACCTTGTCAACTGTTCCCCCTAAACTAAGCACTCCAGAGGGAATACAATATAGCAGAGCAATTAATTTAGCGCCAGGGGCCCTCTTGAACAACAGCATTGTAACGTCCTCTCTTGCTGACCAATATTTCCTTGAAGTGTCCCACCTGCCAGCCTGTAACCATCTTTTCCCTACAACTATCTTCTGTTTTTTCCTTCTGTTTCCAGCTTAGAAGACTTTTGGTACTTACATTTATTGGCCTGTGCTGGTACAGTATATAAAACAACAATGTAGTTGTAGCTGATGTTGCAGCTGTAGTTGATGTAGCTGTAGTCATCATTATTGTCAATCTTACAAGAGAAACTTCTAGTTTGGACAGAACGTTAGCACAAAAAGAAAGCAGAGTAGAATCTGAACCCAAGCAACAAAAATTTCTAACAGTAGACAGTCTGTGGGTGGCATGGCCTCCTTTTTATTCTTTATGGCATAACAAATTGAGGTTAGGAACATATGTACATATAAAATTTTTTTATTGTTCCAGCCTGGAAGACTATTATGACCAAACAAATCATTAAATGTTTCAAGTCTGAAAACAGAGCTATTGAAAAGAGAATGTGTTAAGTGAGAGTATTCAGAACTCTGCTCTGTTTTTGCTAACAGCTAAAGAGCTTGTATGACAAAAAACATTTTGATGAAGTTGCCCATGGAGAAGACTTCTAGTTTCTGACTTCCTCACCCTAAATCTGTATTGTGCTGAAGATTTTTCTTCTTATAGATTTTTTCCCCAACATACTATTTTGAATTTTAAACTTTCACATTTTTTAACTTAAGGCTTCACAATAATCTTCTGGCAGAAAGCTACTGCCTTCTGTCTCCACTGGCAAGTACAAATTCTGGTTATGGGTTCCCCTAGGCATCCCTTTTTAATGAGTGTATAGTACATTTTCATCTATGTTCTGAATCAGTGGTTTTGCTTAGATACGCGCAAATATTCCTGCACCTTACAGAAAGATGCTTCTTCCTCCAAGAAAGAGACAACAGAGAAATGGGTATTCAAAATTATTAACACAGCAAGCTGAAAAATGAAAAGAAAAGGGGAAAACTAACCTTTCAGACCTTTTTTTATATGGCATACGGAAGCAAAAGGACAAGCTCTCAATTAAAAATAAATCCCTGTCAAGTTACCTTTAAATCACCTTGATTAGTACAAACAGTCTTGACATATACACTCCCCCATACCATCTATAGGGAATAGAGAGAAATATTGCCTCTGTTCAAACTCATAAATTTGGGGATTTTATGGTAGTACATTAGGTACTTAAAATACAATAGGGACGTTACAGTCATTAGGTTAGATCATCTTCTGTAATTACTGTGTTTAGGTACCACAGTTCCACGCTGAGTTCGAGTCAGGCTGGTGGATGTTGGTTCCTCCTGGAAGGCCAAGCTTCAGTTCCACAGCCATCGTCTGGCTCTTTTGGGTTTGGCAAAACTTTTGAATCATGTAGGGTTTGTAAAAGTCACTGTGACAGCTACCTGAGTGTGTAGAGAGCCTGACATATTAGCTGGGGCGCCTGGGTGACAAATGGCTGATAGAATGAGAGGAAATGGCCTGAAGTTGCACCAGGGCAGGTTTAGGTTGGACATTAGGAAAAATTTTTTCACCAAAAGGGTTGTCAAGCATTGGAACAGGCTGTCCAGGGAAGTGGTTGAGTCCCCATCTCTGGAGGTATTTAAAAGACGGGTAGACAAGGTGTTTAGGGACATGGTTTAGTGGTGGGATGGCAGGGTTAGGTTAACGGTTGGACTTGATGATCTTAAAGGTCTTTTCCAACCTAAACGATTCTATGATTCTATGACAAGTGATAATGTGCTAAAAGGCCAACAACGCTTATGCATATAGTTTACTGACATAGGACATAAGAAAGAAGGCATCTTTTGCAGTGATAGTGATTGTGGTGCCCAGCTATTTGGCCTTTTCTAGGGGCTATGAGGGTAAGAAATTACCGCTTGTTTAGCTCAGTAGAGAAGGAACCAGGTCCCAAAAGCTCACTAAAGCCCAGAAAATCCTCAGAAGAACAGCAAGCCTCAGGAAACAGTAAATCTAACCTGGGTGAGTCAAGACCAAGAAAGCACATATTATATCATACCGAAGCTTCTGCAGAATCTGCTATGAGCAGGGTTAACCAGCAAAATTCTTCTCAAATTAAGAGCGCTCACTTAAACAGCACAGCAAGAAATGATAAAATCATTACTGTTTTCAACTAGACCCAGACAGCCATAAATGCAGTATATTTATGACTTTTTAACTATTCCAACTCAAACAACAATGCAGTGAAACAAAACTAAAAATGATTGTGATCTCTTGGGCCAGATGCGATGCAAAAAACTCCTCGTTTTAGAAATCTAAGCCTCAGACTACTGCAGGCCAGAAAGGAAGAGTCTCAGTTTAAGCTTAGTGACCATTTCTGCCTTTCTCACAATCATTAGCGAATTCCCCCCAGCCCCCTGACAAGGAGTAAGTGGAGGGGCGTACGCGAGGAGCCCGAGCTGCTCAGAGAGGGGAATTCTGCAGAGCAGCTTGGCTATGCGATGTCTGGTACTAACAAGTATTAGCATCGTTTTACTTGCACGAATGCAAAAATGAGTCCCCGAGGACAGGGGGACATTAAAATATGGATTAATGCTAAGACTGGATCCCTCCTCTGGAAGTGTTCGGGCCCGGCTCTGGAGAGCAGTGCGTTTGGGGAGTGAGGGGGAAGAGCAGGGCGGTAGGGGGGTGGAAAGCGGGGCAGGGGAAGGGAGAGGGAGCGCGGGCGGGGGGGGGACGCTTGCCACGAGATGGCAGCAGTGCCACGTCTTTCTCGGCAGCTTGCCTGGCCCTGGAGATACATATATATATATATTTTTTTTTTTTTTCCTGACTGAGAACCGCAACGTTTATACATAAATACAAGCTTATTACAAAGTCAGCCTACCTCGTTCAGTGCCCATTCACCACCTTCTTGCAACTTACAATGCAAAAACAACTTTGCATATTTCACCACGAAAGAAAACTCATCATAAGTGAATAATTACAACCTTGAAACTACCTTTCCAAAGGTGTTCGCGTTTCTCTCTTTCCTTCCCATGAAGCCTTTGTTTTTTTAATGACGGATATAGGTAAGCGTTAATTATGGAGTCAGGCCCAGTGTGCAGTGGCGGTGGTGGTAATCTCTACAATTATTACTGGATTGAAAGTCAGGTTTGGGTGCTTTTTTTTTTTTCTCCCATCTGTTTACAGGTAGGCCTGGCGCCGACACCGTTGTCGCCAAAACCTGGGGGGGGGGAAGCGGGCGCCTGGGGACCTGTGACAGGCGAGCCCTGGGTCGCCTTTCCCTTGGGCTCAGGGAACCAGCCCTGCCGGGTCCAGGGTAGTGGTGGGGAAGCCTCTGGCTGCGTACTGCCATGCCTCCTGGTTTGGGGGATTTTTTTTATTTTTTTTTTTTTTTTTTTTTTGGAAAGCATAGTTAATGGCAGAAATTCCTCTTGGCAACGGGAGCCATCGGGAACGGCAACATAAAGACAAAGCAGTGTTCCTCAAGGAGACGTTGGCTCCTCTCCTTCCATCAGGAACAACAGCTCGCTCTGACAAGCAACTTGGAAGGAACGAGCAGGGCACATTTTGGACCTGAAAGCCTTCCTCTCTCCCGAGCGGGGACCAAAGCAGTGGGGAGTTCCACCTAGGACTAGGGACTCCCACCCCACCCCGGCACACGCACCACCCGCACCCCACATGAGGGTGGAGGAGCCGGGAGCCGGGCTGCGGGCTGGGCCGGGGGCCGGGGCCCGGGGCGAGCAGCAGGAGCCCCTAGGGCAGGCGTAGCCCCGCAGCTGCCACCCTTCCCCGCGACGGGGGGCAACAGGGTGCGGGGGACAGGGGAACCCTCCCCGGGGCGGGCCGGGGGGGCCCCCCGGGCCGGCGGGGGCCGGCCGGCGGAGCGGGGCGGCTGGCGGGGCTTGGCGTGCGCCGGCTGCGCAGCGCCGGCCCCTTCCCCTCTCCGTGGGAAGTGATGGTTGAGTCCGGCGGCGGCGGCTTCTGGTGTGGCTGGCAGCCGCTCCGCTGCGCTGCTCTCGCCGCGATCCCTCCCTCCCTCCCTCTCCCCTGCCGCGCGCCGCGCCGCCTCTCCCCTCCCTCCCCTCCCCTGGGCGGGCGGCGGGCCGGCGGCGCCGGGGCTCCGCGGGCGCTGAGCGGCGCAGCCCCGCCGCGGCGCGGGACTGATGCTATGAGCAGAGCGGAGCGAGCCGCCCGCGCAGTCCTGCAGGAGGCGTCGGGCGCTGCGCGGCGCTCGGGACCCGGACCGCTCCTCTCCGCCCCTCCTCGCCCTGTGGTGGTTATTTGGCGCTGTCCTTAGCCCCGCTGCCGCTCGGAGGACACGGTCGCAGCCGAGAAGAGCCGCCGGGGGTTTGGTGTGAGTGTGTGTGTGTGTGGAATAACTGCAGACATGACTGCGTGGAGGAAATTCAAGTCTCTGCTGGTTTTCTGCGCGGGGCTCCTCACTGCAGCTCAGGGTAAGATTTGGGTTTCTTGCACTGGGTCCGCGTAGGCTGTGGTTACGGCACCGATTTCTCCCCTCAGCTAAGCCGCTACCGCTCGGATGAGCTCTCCTCCCTCGCTTCGTTTCTGCGCCGGGAAGCGGCAGGCTCCCCGAGCCCGGTCTACCTCCTCCCTGCCTCCCACCTCCCGCCCGGGTCCGCCGGCGTTCCCCGGGGGCTCAGTTCCCGGCCGGCCGCTTCCCTCGGGAGAAAGCAGCCCCCGGGAGTTGGGCAGCAGCCGCTGCGGCGCTGTGAGGGGAGCCGTGCGCATCCAGCCGCCTGGGCAGCGCCGGAGTTTGGGAACACTTCGCTCTCCGCGCACGCACGAACGGCACTCGCTGCCGTGCGAGGGACAGTCCCCGGGCTGGCAAGTTTGGCTCTCCCCTCCTCCCGCCTCCCCAGCTTTTGCCGTGCTCGGGGGGGAGCGCGGAGTGGGTGGCCGCGGAGAGCCGCCCCCACCTGCCTTCAGCCGGCTCCGCTCCCCGCAAGTTACGCGGAGGCGGGGATGCGGGGCCGGGGTCCCCCTCCGCCCGCTGCCTGCCCGCTGCCTGCCCGTGCCGACGGGAAGAGGGCTGCTCTGCTCGGCGTACGGTGGGCAGCGTCTCCCACCCCCAGCTGGGTTTCTCCTTAAAATCAGTGGGGGGAGGGAGGAGAAACGAGGGGGGTGACGGTGGAGAATTGGGTTACACAACTTCAGTGCTGGCCTCAGCCCCATCACTTGCCTCATCGCTGGAGACAACAACTTCCCCATTATTCACTTCGCCTCTCATTAGCCCTGCGCTTTTTCATGCTGGGAGAGAGATGCGAGCGTGTGTGTTCGTGTGTGTGAGAGGGAGGGAGGGAGGGAGGGAGGGAGGGAAGGAGGGAGGCTGCTCGCAGCTGAGCACCTGTCCCCGTTACAGCCTCTGCCTTCTCCCACCTCGCCCCCGGCTTTTTCTGCCTGCCTCTGGGAGGACGGTTCCCCTTGCGGTCTCTGCTGTCTGAGGCTCCCTTAACCCTTCCAAGGCGCTTCATATCGTTCCCACCATTTTATTTTTCTCACTGCTTTTTTCGGTGCGGGGGTGGCTGGAGCGGGGGAGAGCGGGGCGAGCCGACCGCGGCCCGGGCTGGCGGGCGAGGCTGCAGCCTTCCCCGTCCTGCGGTGCCCGGGCGGCACTGCGGGGTGCTCTCCCTCCGGCAGCCTCCGGCCGTGATCCGCAGGGGGAGGCGGGGGAAGGCCGGCCCGGTCTGCCGGCAGCCCGGCAGGAGCTTTGCCCGGTCCGGAGGAGCGGCTGCGGCTCCGCGCCAGCCCGGCGGCACCGCTCCCCTGCGCGGATCCTGCCGCTGCCTCGGTTCACCAGGCAACGCCACCCGGCTGCCCCCGGCCGCGCTGTCTCCGCGGGGAAGGGAGCGCGGGGGCGGGCGAGGAGAGCGGATTTCCCGGGCTGCGGAACGGGCGGCTCCTGGGGACGGGGCTGCGCTCGGCGGCGCGCACAGCCCGCGGCGGGCGGGGGCTTCTCGGCGTGGCCGCCCTGCCCAAACTTCCAGCGTCTCCTGTCCCCCGAGCCCCGGCGCCCGGTCCCCCGCCCGCGCGGGGCCTGGCAGCTGCAGCCGGGGCCGCGGCGGCTCCCGGGGCGGGCCGACACCCGCGACTCATTTGTTAAATACACTGTAGCTGGTTCTGTCGTTTGACATTTAAGTGTTTTCTTTTCATGGCTGACAGCACATGCGAAAAGCTGGAGGCTGGATCGTGGTTATTCAGCGGAGATCCGACGTGTTTTGCTTACATACAAAGGCTTTGCCGGGAACATTTGGGCACTGCCTCTGATGCTGCTCTGCAGAATGTAATTATACCTCGCTTAATGTGGAGCAGCAACACACCTACTTAAAGGCTACAAACTGACTTAATATTGAAGTCAAACAACAGGTAGAAGGGGAACCAGCAGAGACATTTGACATAATTCTTTCCCATTTACCTTCCCAGGCAATCCAGCACAGGTATCTATATTTAGTCAAATGTAATCCTGAGGCTGAAATTACGTTAGAGTTTAGAGAGTAGAACTCCTTCCTTAGTAACGCAAAGAGCCTGGGCTTTCAGGAGCATGTAAAATTTTAATTAATAGATCCCCAGAACTCTTTGTTTTACAAGCCCCTTGGTAGACGAATCATTTGGTTAGTCACTGTAATAGGAATTCACCTGGGTTTTGGTTGGTTTGGGGGGTTTATGAGGAAAAAATAAAAGAAGTGCTGAATTTCTAGAGGTGTTGCCACAGGCGTTCCCTTATCTTTCAGTGAAATGAGAGGTGGGCTGCTTTCCACAGTTGTTCCGCGTTATGAAATGAAATGGAAACCCTTTGTTGCTGTGCAATTGTCCGTAACTTTTTAAAGGGGCAAGAAAGGACGAAAACAAACATACGTTATCATTCTTTGTGGTAGACTTGAGGTGCAGTTCTGTGAATTTCTTTGGGCTCATTTTGTCTGACTGATGCATCTGAGTGTTTTGGAAAACATTTGGGGGATTCTTCCCTGTCCATTATGCTTAAAGCATCAAGGGAAATTAGTATGGAGTCATTTAAAGGAACCACTTTCCCAGAAACTACCCCATCATAGCAATTATGCTTCAACAAGACAGACAACACAGTGTTCAGCTCTGCATGTTAAGATGGGCTTGTTTATAGAGCCATTTGCTAATTCTGATAGGTTATATCCTAGCAAAAGCAAACATAAAAAACTATTGATTTGCTTGAAACACAAAAGATGTCAGTATCGTTTCTGAAAAAAATCATACTGTTAAGGAACAAATGGTAGATTTAGACTGAACTCAGACTAAGATTCAAGATTAAAATATCTTCCTGATATCTTTCTGTGGCCTGGGGTCTGTGGGCAAGTTATTTTCAATGTAGAAATACATACTGCTTAATACTTAAAATTGCCCTAGTACATGTTTTCAAGATCATTTCCTGGACTTGTTCAGATAACCAAATGCAACACTTTCATCGCCACTTAATTGCCTCAAACAAAATATGCTTAAGCAGGCTTATGCACAGAGGTATCATTCAGATTATTGGAAATGGCAAAGGGAAAACATTTCTGTTCTTAACTTGAATCCAGACAGTGAAAGGACTCCTACATCTACAGCTTAGGATTTTGTAGAAAAAAAAAAAAAAAAGAAGTTATAAAACCCCAAACAGTTTATGTACCCTCTGTTTGCTGCTATCACTTGTCAAAATAATCGCTATGACTACATCACACACAGTTGCCACTATGTTTAAGGCCTACTCCTGCTGGACTGAGAGTGTTTGTCTCTTTTAAAGTCATGTATTTTCTCTCTCTCCAAAGCAGTGTTTCTCAAACTGTGAAGCTGGTCTCTCTAGAGAGGCTCCATTCTCTTCCAGAGAAGACTAAAGCAATTCTAGTGAAAATGAGCTGGGAAAAAAAGAAAAGGATTTTTTAAAAGAACATCAGAGATACGTATTGAATACCCAGCTGCAAAACCAAGTATTCTGTGAATGCATTCTCTATCCCCCAGCCCAGTGAGGAATTGGCCATAGAAAGACAGAAAAGGGAATAGTTCTGATCACATAATATTTTAATGTAAAAATGCATTTACTTTTTGGTAAGATCTGTATCTTTCCCAGTTTTCCATCAAGAGATGTATATAATGCCCTTAACTTTGTATAGGAATAGGAAATATGATCAATTTGAATATAATGTAGCAGAGAACATATCAGTTCAATAAAGATTCCCCCAACACTCACTTCAGACCTTTGAACCCAGGGATGGGATTTGGATTCCCACTGTCAACCAGTACAAGGTTATCAGTTTTTCTGGTGTGTGTGGAACAGGGTGTTGGTGTGTGTGCAACAGGGTACTGATGTGAGGAGCTGGAGATGGTATACAAGCACATGCAGGCATGAGCACACATGGACTTCAGGACTGCAGGACGTCTGTGAGGGCGCTTCAGCGCCGTCTGTGATCTGTATATATAGGAACCATTCTGCAGATTGTTTTCCCTTTATTTTACTGACTGTCCCTTTATACAGACATGTATGATTTTGATCAGGCATGGTTTTTTTGTTGGGGGGGGGAAGCTGTCATTTTTTTTGCCTGCAGACTGCTTTTTCTATACAAACATGGAACCTTTTTATTACCCATTATACGGTAGTATCATTACATATGCATTGACATATGCAAGTTTTCAAAAGACATCTATGGGACTTTGGCCTCAATACCATTTACATTCATGAAAACTTTGGCCCGACAAAATTAGGAATAATCTGAAACTGTGAATATTTTTAACGGAAACCAATGCATTCAAGATTTACCATGCTCTCTAGAAAGGCTGAGAAGCTCTAGGGACCACCAATTTCAACTTTTTCAAGGCATGTCATCTGTACACTGTCACATTAAACTTCTTCTTGCAACCCTTCCTCAGAGAAGTAACTGCTGAATAGTGTGACTGTATAAACCTCCAGTGATTTTAAAGATAAGATGTAATTTCATTTTGCTCATATCTGTATTGAACTGCCATGTCTTTGACCACGATGACATTATTCTGCTAGTAAACGGCTTTAAGTGTAAGCTAAGATATTGCAGCGTGGTGCCGGGCTGCCTGTAACCAGCAGAGGGATGCACTGTGGCAAGGGGAGTTGCTGGTTTAATGGTACGATCCACCAAAGCAGTAGCATAACTATGAGACATGAACTCTAATAAAACTTGAGCATACAATTGGATTTAAGTCAGGGTTACCGAATAAGGATCTGGCCTCTAGTTCTCCGTATGGCTGCAAAATTAGCCAGATTAGGCTGAGCTAAATTGGATGTTCTTCCAATTTCTGCAGTGAACAAAGAATGAGAATCATATGGAAATTCTCCTAATGTGTATGAATCACTTTCTTTCATTTAGATGTTTTACTTCTCTACATCAGTTGCGATTTGCTTTAAACCATTTTTATCAACCAGTAACTTTTGAAATAGGGAAAAATGCCATTAATGCCCGAGGAAAGCTGTGAGATCTTACTTTGTCCTCGCACATCTTTGTTCTGGCTGGATGAAAGACTTCACTCCACTATATGACATTTCTATTGCATTTTAAAAAATCTACGCTGTATTTGTTATAAGCATTTCTCAAGGGACTAACTGCTTAAACAAATTACTTGGATTATTGCTACTGTTATATTGACACACAAAGGCAACATTTATCAGTTGCCTGCATTTAGTAATTGAACGGTAAATGGAGGCAAGCACGCACTGAAAACTCTTACAAGAGTAATACTGCATCTTATTGCCAGTAACAAGTCTAACTTGCTCAGAGACAATCATTTGTTCTGCATTTCTTACTCATACAAAAAAAAAAAAAAAAGAGAAAATGACAACAGTTTCTTGCCATTTTTACCTGGAGGGCACATTCAGTTGAAAGGGCAGAGCAAGATTTAATCACTGTTATGTTGCTGATGATTAACCAGAATTCCTCTTGATTAATCAGGATATCATCAATGATTTGCTTTTAGCAAAAGATAAGCAAAAAAAAAAAAATCACAATTTCTTGCAATTATAGTAATGCTTTAATTTCCAGCATAAAAATTAATCATAGTTTGTTACAGCTTTGTAATTACTAAATTATGCATTATAACAATACATTCATGCATATTCTGAAATAGTCATTCCACCTTTTTCAATTTCATTTTTTGAGTCATCACTGTCAAGTAAAAGGTAACTTTGGAAAGTTATGAGGGCCCTATTCTGCTGCAGTGGAAACTGAAATTTCTATTGATTTCAGCAGTAGCTAGATTGGCCAATTTTGTAAAGATTGCTACTCTGAATAAGGCAGCCACCGTAGATACTGCAGCTGAATAGTGGAGCCAGACCCGTTTAATAGGAGCTCTTGTGGCTGAGGACTTCTGACAATGTTTCATCCATGTATGACTGAAAAAAAAGGAAAACTGGATGAATCTGAATGTCAATCAACCCTGATAACATTAAAAGATGTGTATATTTATGGAAGTAATTTGGTTTTAAACAGTATCCCCGATATCTCCAAGCATGGTTTATCTGACGTCTACCTTGCTTCCTCTCTTTTTCTCTGCTTTTTCCTTAAAGAAATTATGAAGGGTAATATACAGAGAAACCTAGTATCATTTTAGTCTTCAGATGTTTTATGTCTCTCTTACAGAATCCCATGGATGCTGAAGTACAGAATCATGTTCTGTATTCACGTCTCCGTTGTACAGTGGCTTTCCAAAATAAACGTTTGCAGCACTGCAGCTGACACAGAGCCGAATAAATAATAATGAATAAAACTTTGTGTGCTGTGTTTGTTTTGCAAACTTGCATAAAATATGGTCAGCACTTTAAAATTGCATTTTGCAGTGCTTGCTTCACGCCTTATTCTCAATTTCAAGGCAACGACTTTTTCATGCAATTTTGACAAACATGAAGTTTTTCTTATTTTTTGTCTGAAAGTTTTCCTTGTCTTTTTTTATGAGAGCACCATTTCCAAACCTATATTGGAGGTTTTTTTATTGAAATGTTCTTACAATTCTGTAGTTCGCAGCAAACCCTTGACATATGGCAGAGAGCAAATCTGGGGCTAGGGATGTATTTTTTCCTCATTCTCTGCTTTGCAGATCAAATGTAGCCATGATATAATACTTCATGAATCATTGGTTACTTCTTTTGACCTGTATTACTTGCCACACCATGTTCACATACAAAACCCAAGAGAACACAAATATCCAAACTTATATTTGACTTACACTGGTACTGAAACACCAGCAATGCACAGCGCACTGGGAACAAAAGTGCAGCTGGCCTTGATCTGTATTTGAAGCTTCGGTTCAAGGGTGGGCCTAAACTCACGGGGGACACAACCCCAGGACATTATTTTTTCTAAATACTGGCCCAGCTGTAGCTTGGATTTAAAGCATCTTCACTGTGCTTGCAATGCCTTGCTGCTGAAACGGATGGGGGAGCTTGGTTCACTTAGCTTAGTGTATCCAAAATACGTGAATGAGAGCATAGGCTTGGCTTTGGGTATCGTGCTTGAGGTAGAACTTGCCTTGTATAACCCCATCAGGGTTCAGTCTGAACTCATGGTGTGTATAACATGGATTCAGCTGTAGATTGGGACCCACATCAGATTGCTGGTATGGAGGTACAAGGAACGGGGAGGTGATTTTGCCAGGAAGCAGCTGATGCTGGGAAGCAAGCGGCTAGGTATTGCAGGAATATACGTGAGCGCGTGGAACCTGCCTTGCCCTGAACCTTAGAAAAAGAACACGGGTGGCTGTGATGATAAGAAAAAAGGAAAGAAAGAGCAATGCTTCTTGCACAACAGTGAAGCTTTTGAAAAGGCCATTTTGATAAAATAATAAAAAAAACCCCTGCAAAGTGCTTTAACTTATTTTTAGACTAATTTTACATGCTTCTGGTTGTGAAACAAATGGTCATGACAAATCACACTGTTCTCACTAATGTCTGTGGGATATCAATGCAGAATCTGACTGCTTCCAAGTGACTAAGTACACTATTTTAGCTTTGCCCCAGCAGCCAGATTCTCTATTGGTATCCTGCTGATGTTTCTTATAATACACAGATTGAGTCATATCAACCATTTTTTGGGAGGGAAAAGCTGCTTTATAATTCACTTTTAGAACCTCAGTACAATCAAGCAACCGCTAATATCACAGTCGGTGACCCTCTGCATTCATAGACCTCTCTCTTGAGAAATTAAATTGATTTTCTCTATCTTATCATGTAAATATCCCCAGTGCACGCTTTGACCCATTGTTTGCAGTGTTTCTAACACTGAAGAATGTAGTGTTAATAGATTTTAGGAAGTCAACAGTGGCAGCAGTAGTAGCATTTTGATCGTGAGCTATACTCAGCCATTTTGATCTTGCTTTCCCATGAAACCTATACAGGGCAGGCTTTATCACTGTATTTAGTTAACATAAATGCAAATCCTGATTTTTTCCTTTCTTTTTTCCAGGAACAAATGTAGTTAACTTGAAACAAACCTGCCAGTTTGTAGAGAAAAAGCATTCTGCTATGCAGAACTAGGTATGTTGGACATAGACTCTAGCAGTCAGCTGAATAGTTTGGGTTGCTGCATGTCAGATTCTGACCAGTTAGGACATGATCCAAAGGCTGGGGAAAAAAATCTCATTAACCTTAATAGACTTTGAATCTGGCCTTTATTATAGCCACATAACAGACAGAGAACTTATATTAAAACAAGGATGCTGGAACAAATCTAATAATAATAATTTGAAGTCTTAGTTATTGATATGAAATGTTATGCAAAGAATCACAGCAACACCATTTACATTGAATATACATGATGCCTCGGATTTTTTGACCTATCTGAAGTGTATCTCACTCCACTGTCTTTCACTAGTTATATAATTTATTTGCTTCTGAGGAGAGATTAACCTTTAATTGCTTTCTTTAACAACATTTAGTAAACAGACTGATAGCATGGAGATGATCTATGCAAACAGCAAAGAAGGATTTCTTCAACTCATGTTGCCATGACAATTTAGATTTTTCCTGTCAACTCTTGAGAAGCTCCAAAGTGATTTCTTTAAAGCAATGAATCAGGGAATATTTTGGAAATTGAAGTTGCTCTCTTTTTTCAATTTAGTGTCATTTAACACAGTGAGGGGCCTGACCCAAAAGATTTTAAAATCTACAAACTAGAACTATTGCAAAAAATAGAACATCATGAAACCTTCTTCATGGATCTCTGTTGATTTACACCAGCAGAGAACCTGACTTCAGATCCCTTATGGAGTGATTTAGATTTCGTTTTTTAATTATATGATAATAATAAACAGTCATCATAAACCAAAAAATGGATAATGAAGAGTTGAGAGGCCAGCTTATAGCTGTCATTTTGATCTTCATGACAATATTTTATCTTGCAGCTATTTTCAGGAAATTAGATTACAGGAGGATTATAGAACAAAGAAGGGCTAATAATTTTATTTTTGTTACAGTTCCAATTATAAAATTAGTTCAATGAATGTGGAATAAAATCAAAAGGCTGTTGTCCACATATTTAAATTACTGTCCAAGATACTTCTCGTATACAATGTTGCTACTAATCAAACTGAACTTCCCGCTTTTGATTTGTTTTAAATTAAATAGATTGTTCTGAAAATACCTAAAACTAGTCCAAACTACTTTAATTTAATTCTTAAGGAATAAATTACTGGCTTAAAGATGTATTTCTCAGGTTGCTGTTAGCAGTGAGGGAAACACGGTAAAAGAAAAGAAGATAAAGTGAAGTGCTGTTTCTGCTGGGAAAATAAGTTTCTCTGTATAGGAGACAAGAAAAGTAGCTCAGTAATGGTTTTCTTTTTAAAATGTTCCTGGCAGATGATGGCTACTGAGTTGGTGTAGTTTGTTTACTGCTTTGCAATGGATTTGAGATGAGTCATATCACATTAGAAGGAAAATTGAGAAGTTGTTTTGTCAAAGTGAATTCAGTTTTCCTTTTTTTCATATAAACTCAACTTACTAGTTCTCTTTAAACAGAGACACCTAATTGATGTTTTTTTTAGTGTTGATTCTTGTTGCGTCCATAAATCCGAGTTCCTGTTGCTAGAAATGCTAAGTCCAGGTCTATAATTTCTGTATGCTGGATAAGGTGACTGATCTGGGGTCTCTGTTCAGTTAGCCTTGTGCATCTTCTACAAAGTACTAGCCATTTTATTGTCAAGCTAGTTTGGACCACAGTAATTCCAATCTCTACAAGCACAGTGGTTTTTTGCAAGCCTTGCTATCCCCTTGCCTTCAGAGTGGGAGTTGACTGAGTAAGGACTATAGGATGGGTCCTCAAGGTTTCATGTTGTAGAGAAATCTTTATTTCTGTCTTATTTCCTTACTGACTTTGGAAGTCCACTTTACTGGTAATGTATCTCAGTGTACCAACAAACAGTGTTAAGGCAAAGTGTGGTACTTATTTATTTGAATATTTGATAAAGAAGCAGACTTGTGGTTGGAATACACTAATACACATCAGGTCATACGCATTCAGCATGAAGAATAACCTTCTTTTTCCAAAATATCTGATGGAAGAGGAGATCCATTTATTGAACAAAAGAACGTGAACATATTGATCAATACAAGCATCTGTCTGAGTTCATTTTACCTACAGAACAAGTTTTAATGCAAAGTTCAATGATGCTGGGAAGATGGCAGAAGGTACTGTTTATTGTCAAGAGTCTACATTTGTATTTTTACTTTCTTCTCAGGAGTGCCAAATATCTGCAGTTCCTACTGCCATATGAGAAAACTGCAGATCTCAGCACTTCTGAACATCAAGGAATTTGTGCTGTACTTACTTTTACACTTGAGAATCATTATAATCTAAATGTATTATAGGGCTGTAAAGAGAATGGAATGGATAGACAACAATATACAGGATTTACTACTGTTACCTCCCAGGTAGTGTCTGAATTAAGCAAAGTTTCCAAATCTACAATTGTTGTGTTATTTTTTAGGAAGGAGAGATTCCTCAAGGGAAGTTTTGGTTTGTTTTTCTTTAAAACTGTTGTACTTAAGTAATTCTGTGTATATATAAAAAAAACCTGGATCTGATGCACCCTGGAACAAAATGTTTGTGATTACAAAGCAAACATTAAAAGCAGCAGCAAATCAGAATTTGGAGTGAAGCCAACTCATAGACTACTGGCTATATTGGATAATGGAGGTTGTTGTCCTGGCCCAGAATTAAAAGCAATCAGTTCCACCTCCACTTTTTCTCGTCTGTGAGTATTCATCATTTTTACATTTATCCCACATTGATGGTAACTAATTGCAGTTCCTTGGGGCTCCATTTTTCTTTCTAAGAAACAGGCTGTTTGTAAGGGGTGAGGCAGGTGCTGGTGGAAAAAAGCTATCTGCCCAGTTTTACCACTGTAGGATAGGCTCCAAACTTCTTTTGATATTATTGTGCCTTGCTCTGCAGACCATATTTGCAGGATGGATAGCTTTGTGCAAATGTTTTGAATGTGCTTTGTCACATAGCACAGTTTTGTAAAGCAGAAGCAGCATTTTGTGCGACTGTCTCAACAGCAGTTTGCTTCTCAGATCTACTCAGTCACACCGCTGTTGTCTAGGTACTACTCCAAAAGAATGATGTGCATGAGGATCAGGTCCCCTGGGGGGAAAAAATCAATTAAAAAAAGAAACTACTCTTTGACACTAGAAAGATAACATACTGCCCACTGTGAAAAAATAAGCTATTGTAGTGACAGACTGTGTCAGGTGAGGGATGGGCATTCAGCACAGAGGACAGCATAGGCAGCCGATGGAAATCATTCTTATATTTCATTGACACACTCTCCAACAGTACCACTGAGGAAGATAAGCTATCTCAAAAAAGAAGCTACATATGAAAAAGCATGACAGCATGTAATGGGGGTTTCAGTCAGGACTATCTTATTTTTTTAAAATCAATCCTTAATCTCATCATTTGACCTCTTCCACTCCATTTTTTTTCTAGGATATTTTGTCTATTATTATATTTATTTAAATGAAAGTTCATTAGGCAGTGACATGTGCATAGCGTGATTTATTTTCTTTACAGTAAATCGTAGAGTATAGATTATCTGAACATAGAGAAGATGAAATGGACAACCTGCACAATACTGTGAAGGGAAACTCAGGTCTGGGGAATGTTATTTCCTGCAGGACCAGAATCAAGCGAAAACCTTATCTTCTGAAATTTAGCCCATAGCAGCTTCACGCTGCCCTGTATTTTACAGAGGACATAGCCCAGATTATTTCACTCACATCCATCAATAATAATTCAAATTTCTTTCTGATGTCCATTACGGGCATTTGTCTTCCTGAAGAGCAATGCATTATCTATCACCTTCCCTTATTGCCTCCAGTAACACTGGTATGCGGGTGTAGTCTTACTGAGCAGAACTGGTAATACAGCTCAAAACTTGAAATGTCTGCTGGCAAGTTGCCTCAGTGGAAGCCCTGATGCCACTGCTGTGCAGGTCTGATGTGGTCTGATAAATAGCGACCGGTGCCCTCGTGGGCAGTTCAGTTGCTGAGCTGATACATAGGCTTTATGCTGGCATGCTGAAAATGATGGCTTGTATCTTGTAAGACTGGCAGAGCTGGCACCATCAGATTTGCAACATTAAACACTATTTCTCTTTCCTTTCCCCTTACTGTTTCCTTAAAGTTTTCCTTTTGCAGACCTTATCTTTCTTGTTCCAGTCACTCTATAATTTCCTCCTCTGCTGAAGGAGTATACGACACCTACTTTTTTACCTTCCAAAGTGGCTGTTTAACATTCCCATGGAGGAAAGCACCCAGGGTCTAATCTGTGATGACACTGGGAGCAACAGGCACAAAGGCTCAAGATGGGCACAGGGCACTCTTGAGACCTGAAGAACTAAGTCAGGGATATAAGCTGTGCCCTGTTGTTGTGCATGTCCTGTGAATTTGGTTGTCTCAGTTTTCACATGTTAAAAAATGTAAAAAGCACCACATGAAATCAGACCAAAATAACCTGTCTCTGACAATGGCCATTAACAAATGCATGGAAAAAATGGCAGGAAACAAGATCCAGACAGCCTTATATTTTATCAGCCTTTGGCTTGTTTAGAGAACTCTTAGATAGAGGTTGCATCGATGTTGAACATACATCAACAAATTTAAGCTTTATGAATCTGTTCTTGAACCTCTTAATAATTCAGACTACCACACTATTTTCTGACAATCTTTTTTACAGTTTAATTCCTGCTGTGCAGAAAAGCACTGCATTTTGCTTGTTTTGAAGCCTCTACCTGTTCATTTTCCTGAGCACTTTCAGCTCTTCGGAAATACTTCACCCTGCACAGAACTTTGCATCTGATAGATAGGAAGGGGTGATGTGAATCTGTAAATTACATGCTTTTCCCATGTACACCTAAAAATTCCATATGGATACTTACGTTAACTAACTTCAAGTAATACTAATGTATGATTGTCAAATGCATTTCTCATAATTTTTAACGATCATGATGTTGTCATGTTGCTGATGCACTCAAAAGAATAATAGTCTGTATTTCATTATAAAGAGCCACTTCCCTCTATCCCACCATCTCGTTACCTATTTTTTATTCTCATCAATAATATTTTGATTCTTTGCTTTCCAATAAATAGTAAAGACGTACACGGTGACCATCTGAATGACAGTGATGTTCAACATTTTGCCCTATGAGAGATTTCTGCAGGGACAGCAGAGAAAATGCTTAGAAAATTAGGGCCTGGTAAGAAATGAATACAGCAAAGCAGGTGCTTAGTGATCTCCTCTCCCACGGGCATTGACATCCATGGAGTGTGTTAGTAGCTCTTTGATAATATAAAGTGCACTGTATAGTAGCTTCATCCAGCATATATGCTATTTGCTCTTCTATGGTCCAATGTATCACAAGTCATAGCTTGACATTGTTCTCTTTCCTGGGAAAATAAGCAGAAAGTCTGGTGAAAACTGATGAGGGTTGTGACGCACTTTAATGATGGGATCTTTGAAGATTGGGTTTCTGAGGAAACACTGCAAGAATTCTTGTCAGAAAAGGTTTGAGAAGAGGACCATTATACTGAGAACACTGCAACCATGTCATCTTTTGTCCTGGTTTCAGCTGGGACAGAGATAATTTTCTTGCTAGTATCTGGCATAGTGCTGTATTTTGGATTTAGGATGAGAATGTTGATGACTCACTGATGTTTTGGTTGTTGCTGAGCAGTGCTTACACCAGTCAAGGACTTTTCAGCTTCCCCTGCTCTGCCAGGTGCACAAGAAGCTGGGAGGGGGCACAGCCAGGACAGCTGACCCCCACTGGCCAAAGGGCTATTCCATGCCATATGATGTCATGCTCAGTACATAAACTGGGGGCAGTTGGCCAGGGGGCAGCAATTGCGGCTTGCTGGGCATCGGTTGGCAGGTGGTGAGCACTTGCATTATTTGTTTTTCCTGGGTTTTCCCTGTTCTTTTTTTGTTGTTTTCCTTTTCTATTATTATTATTATTATTATTATTATTATTATTATTATTATTATTTCAATTATTAAACTGTTCTTATCTCAACCCACAATTTTTCTTACTTTTGATCTTCCGATTTTCTCTGGGGAGGGTGAGTGAGCACCTGTGTGGTACTTAGTTGCTTGCTGAGGTTAAACTATGACATCCTTCTAAATCAACCAGTTTCCCCCTTCCAAGACCCAGAATAGGAACAAACTGCAAAAAATAAAATTGAAAATTCTGCCCTTAGATAGAGGCTAATCTCAAACCTTAAAACATGCAAGATATTTTATGAGCTCCAATCCATAGGTTTCTGGATTTAGTTTCATGTTAGAAAATTTGTCGCTGTCTGAAAAAGAATTGTTTCTCTTGTTCCCTAGGACAGCAGCCTTCCTACATGCATTTAAGCTGGCTCTGAATTTTGCCCTTCCCCTTTATTCTACCTCTTCCTCTCAGGACTATCTGTGGAAAAGCCTATCAGCATCATAGAAACAAAACAAAGTGATGCAAATAAATAATTAGCAAAAGCATGGCTGACCATTATGAAAAAGAATAGCATGAGATAGAAGAAACCAGAATCTTTTTAATGTTAGCAAGTCTCCCATGACTGTTCTTGCTCCTTCCTTCTGAAGGGCTCTGTTTAATTTCCATAAAAGAGAAATTTCTGAATATTTCTTGATAGAGTCTATTCAAAGAAAGGAAGTCATTAATTACTCCTGTCCTATGCAAACAAAATCATTGCTTAGCTTTTGAGAACTGTCAAGAACACAGGTTTCAGAAAGACAACTGGAAAAGGACTACATCAGAACAAGATGCAAAGTATCTGACATACTGTGATTTAAATTTCCAGCAAGACAAGGGAAAGATTGAGTTCTTTGAGTAGGACTGTTTTAATGGGATAACAAAATTATTTTTCAAGTGAGTTTTGTTTTCTGCTTGATTAGAAAAAAATCAAACATTTATTAAAATGAGAAAATGTCTGAACAGCTAAAGATTATGATCAAAAACCAGGTTAAGTTTACAAATAAATACTCTTTAATTAAAAAGTAATTGCTCATTTTAGGTAGCAATACTTTAATGCTGGTTTGGGATGACATAAAAGTTTGTGTAATCCTGTGTTTATATATTAAGCTTTCCTATTTTAAGAATTAGTCACTTGACCATAAGAAAAAATGCTGTATAGAATATCTCAACCACTGTCATTGAAGAATCATATGGCATACACATTTAGTTGCTTGAATTAGCAGAATAGCGTTTCTTCAAAGAAACTATTTAAAGAGATTTTGTTGATAAACTATAACATTCCTTGTTGTTATGTTGTTGGCATAATCCTTCAATACCTGTCTTTTCTTCTCTCTGCCTAGAATAATTTTTGGTTAGTATAGCATATGTACCTGAACATTTCAGAAAATAAAAACCTGCTGATTATTCTAATGCAATGTAATATAACTTATTAATTCAAGAGCTAGATCTGAGATGTGCTGAACTCTTCAGTTCCTAATTAATTTCATGGATGTTGAGGACACTCAGTGGAAAATAAACACACAGAAGAATTTAAGCATCAGGTTCTCCCTTTATTGTGCAGATATTTACATCTAGTACTTAGATTACTGAACTACCACTCAATGGCTACTTTAACCCCAGAAACACCCACATTTACACATGCCTATTTTTCATTAGAAAATTTCCTTTGAGCCTAAAATTACATTTCTGGGCATACTCAGAACAGTTTCATGCCGTCAATTTGTATAGGACTGTTATTGAATAGTCATTGTAATCTTCAATATAGATTTTCTTCCATAGGGATAAAACTGCTTGGCTTTCTTCAAATGCGCCTGCCAACTTTGGCCTTACATAAGGTATTCCTGGGGGTGAAAGTGGTGCCCTCTCTTTTTCCCACAGTAGAGAGAGTAATTTAGCAGTTGGAGCACTTAGCTAGATTGTGAACAATCTACATTCAGCTTCCTCTTCCCTGAGAAAGTTAAAGCCTGTCTCATCCCTTTTTTTCTGGCATATACTGTGACTGCCTTAGGCTCTCCCCTGTTGGTGCTGTGAAGGTTTCCTGTTAAAATTTCCTTTGGAGGTAGAAGGTTTGGGTTCCAAACCTTGCTTAAAGGAACTCAATATAAAATATTTAAAAAGCTGCTGGAACAGTAACTGGACTCCTACTGGTCCCCTCTTACACAGAGCGCGTTACTCGCCACATCAGAGTCATGCTCCCGGTTGGGTTTCTGTCTTGCTCAGTGAATATTCAATTATTCTATGAAAAGTGGAACTCTAAGTAGTCCACCTGGAATACTGCTCTGGGGTTCATTTGCCAGGAAGCGCCTAAAAGATAGGTGCTGCAATATGTGTTTTCAGCTTATTTCAGGAAATAATCAATAGCTTTTATCATTAGAGACTTAACAATGATCAAATTATTCCCTTCAAATAAAATCTACAAAGAAATCTGACAAAGAGAGGTATCAGGGGAATTGTTCGATTTGTCCTGTAGTTCATAGTTATTTAAGACCTAGGCAAAATATATTTTTTATTTTAGTACAAACTTTGCAGCACCACTCAACTAATGAGGCATCTGACACATCTGCTGACACTACCATTGATATTGGAGAGATTGAAAAATTTAGGTCTAGGTATAACACTCCCATTTGGATTTACATGTATTAATCTTAAGGTGCTCAGTTACCATAGTAATGAATATAGTATAAATACATGTGTGCACCTGTGTCTGAGAGAGAGAGACTTGCAGTCATTTGAATCTATGGTGGAGATAGTCCCATCTTTCACTGTTCTTCAAGTTGTGTCCATTTTTCTAATAATGTAAAAAAACTTTCCCTCTGTTTATGAGTGCAGCATTCATGGCAAGCTGCTGCAACACAGGTAGATGTCCTGTCTGAAATATTTCACCCTAACCCATTGAAGTTGGGCAGCTCAAGTCCATGACCTTGAACTTCAACCAGGGATTTCTGAAATACCAGAGTGATGTGCTGGCAGTGTGTTGCCTTGCTTATCAGCTGCAACATTGCATGGGTTTTCACCTCAAGGCACAGGGAGTCAAGGTAATTGAGACTGGAGGTCACTGATGTGTAAATTTATCACTAAGTCCATTTCCCTCAGGATGACACATTACATTTTGGCTCTCTGTAACTGGAGGAATGCATTTGGAACAGCTTTTGATAGCTATCCCACCGTGCTAAGGATTAGAGCAGCCTGGAAAGCTCCTCCCCACCTCCATGAATGCAAAGCAACCAAAATCTTTTGAATTTTACCACTCTTTATTGAGGATAATAGCTTGCTCCATTCTCCTACGTGTGGTAAAAATAACGCATACACATGCACAAAAAAAAACCCCCAACAACCGTGAAAGAAACAGCATGAAGTACGCACTTCTTGTGATTTTTGTTTTCTCATCACAACCAGTTTTGAAAACATACTTTTAAACAGCTAGCAAGGAACCCAGGGGGACAAGAGGCTATTTACTGACAAAATTTAAACCAAATCTGTCTAGGAATGATTTTTGCAGATTGAAAAAAAGCAAGAAAATTTTCTTTCTTCAAAAAAGATTAAAGACAGTCCGAGAAACTATACATCAGTGAATTTAACAAGGGTTGTGGGGAAAATTAAACTACCATAAGGAAGTATGAAAGAACAGCTTGAAAATCAGTTTGATTAAGGATAACCAGCATAGACTCAGGCAGGGGAGGTCATGCTTAACTAACCTGCTGGAGTTCTTTGAAGGTATTACTGCCACTGTAGATAAGGGAAATTCAATGGATGTAGTCTACTTGTAAGCCTTTGACAAGGCACCACATCTGAGATTAATGGCTAAGAGAAATCATCATGAAAGCAAAGAAACCATGGGATGGAAAACTAGTTTAAGTGTAGGCCACAAAGGGAAAATCCAGACGGAGATTCTGAGGAGTCAGTGTTAGGCCCTCTGTTGTTCATGATTATGTATGTCTGAATTTAAGTGATAGGGGGAGAATTTGTAGCTTATGCAGGATCTAAAAGCATGTCAAGAAGCGCGAAGCAATGTAATCATGTTCAAAAGATGTTGTATCATCATAATTAATCTAGCAACACAAAACCAAATTAGAAAATATTCACTAAATAAAACAATCATCCTATATACTAAGCAAGAAAACAAATTGGGAATTATTGAGGAAATAAATTGAAGCCATCAGCCGAGAGCAAAGCAGTATTTTAAAAGGTCAACAAGATGCAAAGGTGTTTTAGAAGGCAGAAAACATATCAAAGAAAACAAAGAATATTGTTACTGTACACAAAACTGTAGTAAAACCACCTCTAGGACATGGTCTACAATATTGCTAATAGTTGTTCAGGGAAAATAATATTTTCATTTTGGGATTCATTGTAGGGAAACAAAGGACATAAAGTCCCTATAGCTGAACTGTGAAGAACGTTAAAGAACCTCAGGGTTTTTTTTACTGTAAACCAGGAAAATATATGATGGTTTTATTATAGTAGGACTCAGGGATTCTAGTCAAAATTAAGGTCCTATTGTGTTAGTCATGCTAATGGCAGACAGCATTCCTGTGCCAAGAAGCTTATAATAAAACAGCTTAACTATACAGACAAAGGGGAAAAAAGACACAAAGAACACAGTAATTTATCCAAAGAAGGTCTATGCCTGAGTTGCCATCTAGGATTCATCTTTCATGAGTCCCAAGTCAATATTTTATATAATGAGTTACATTATTCCTTTATAGGTGTAAGGGTTTTGCTTAATATGGTGTAGAAAACCTAGGTGATTATCTTTTTTATACATGTATATAAGCTTAGAAATAGAAATCTTTTACTCTGCATTTATTCAGATCTTAACCTAAGTCACTGATCCCAGAGACATCTACTTAAATCTAATAAGATTAGATTAAATTCTTAGGAATCTCAATATTCATTCCTAAATATCTGAATTCCAGAGTAAAAATACATATTAATTTTTAAGGGAAAATAATTGAATAATATACATAAGCAAGTGCAGCAGGGATTTGCTTTTATGTGAGAAAAACAAGGTAAACAAAATTAACAAAAATTGACTAAAATGGTTATTCTTTGATTAAGATGAACATCATTATTCATGACTTTCTTATGCTCTGAGGTCTGATAGGGAAGAAAAATATTCTCAGAAGATCAGCATTTCCCACTAGTTATGGAAAGATTCTTTGCTGTATGACTCAGAGCTTTGAAGTTCATACATTCAATCTTTTCTTTCATACATATATTCACTGTTATAGCTAGGGCTATACCTAAAAAGGGACTTTGCTGCTACAATGCTAGGAGCCCTTGTGCCTAACTTCTAAACATCTGGTCCCAAAATCTGAAACTAGAAGTCTGTGTTAAGCTTTATTTCTTGTTGGGGAAAACCTAAGCATCTTGGAATAGAATCGTAAATAGGCACTGAGCAGGGTGTTTATAGCAGAAGACGCAATACCCCCACTGCCTTTCTCCTCTAGGAGAGAAGTATTTCACTCAGCCCTGCGAGAAGGAAATCTTTCTCCCCTCCTATATTCCATCTTCCTAGCTATCTTCTTCTGAAACCATTGACATTTTAATTTTAAAATATAATAGCGTGAAAAGTCTTATCTGGCTTTCATGCTCTTCAGCGCGATACAGTAATGGATATAGTACCCTCATTGTTTCAGTACCTACATCTCTCAGGATGGAGGGCACAGATCAGAAAGAGACTGTCTCTGGTAGCACTTCTTTACTAGCCAAAATAGGGACGGGCAATGTTAGCACCTCCTGTAAATATACATTCAGTGAATATGCCTATACATCAAACTGCATGAAAAACTCATTCTAGGGTTGACCATTCTTTGCTCAGATAGCACATAGTCTCTTGCCTGGTGGTAAATGCAGATCCTACTCCTAAACCTTCATGTTATTCTTTATATGGTTCAGACTCATGTAAAATACTCCTGATGTTCCAGTCCGAGCAAGTTTTACTCAGTGAATGTCGCAATGGGAACGTGCGTCAATGAAAACATAGAATCATAGAATCATAGAATCATAGAATCATAGAATGTTTTGGGTTGGAAGGGACCCCTAGAGGTCATCTAGTCCAACCCCCCTGCAGTGAGCAGGGACACCACTAACTAGATCAGGTGGCCTTAGTTTGGTAACGGTTCTGAACTGACCCATCTACTGTAGCATTTGTAGCCACTGTTGAGGAATTCACTGTGCATGGGGGGAGATGCAGTCTGAAGGCAAGGCACTCCCAGGAACTTGGGTCAAGGGCATTTTCTGTGTCTGTCTCCTCTCATGTCAATCCTGGACATAAACACAGGTAGGGACAGGGAAGACAGCCTTCCTTTTAGGGCTTGTTTCACTTAGATGAAAACAATTCTAGACTGATGTGGAGGATCTGGGAGAGAATAATGGTAACCTACTGATCTGGTGGGGTTTCGTGGAAAGTTTGGGGCTCTAAAACATCCAGTGAGGACTTTTTTACACTTTATATGTGGAAGTCACTAGAAAAAGCTCAAGCATCATAGAGTTTAGGTGCTTCCAGTTTGAGACAGAAATAATTTTCAGGGTACTGAATTGGGGACTTCTGTTCCAATTAAGCCCTAACCTTGTTTTGAGCAAGGAAGGTGCTACATTGCTGGCTCAGGAGTGCAGGGCAAGGCTCCCAGCGCCCATGCGGTGGGCAGAGGCAGCACTGCCAGCCAGGAGGGAGGCTGGTGGCCAGGGATGCTGGTGGAGGGGCTGGCAGGCAGAGAGGCCAGTGGGGAGGCTAGCAGCCAGGGAGTCTGGCTCCTTTCCTCCATCTCTGTTATGAGACGCAGACTCAGAGGGAGACCTGCAGGTGTGACAGCCTTCAAAGACAAGGGCCTGATTCTTATTAGTCCACTTTGCTTTTGACTTTACCATAGATACAACTGGAGTTTTAGAAATGGTCGTTCTCAGGCATGAAGAACTGCATTTTAAATTTTCTGATTAGATAATGAGTAGTCTTTTTCTGAACCAAGAAGAAATCCAGGTTAACATCTTGCAGAACAGTTTTTATGGAACACTGACAGCAAATGCTGTTTCTTGAAAAGAAGAAAATGAGTACATTTACTCGATGCAGGGTGTTATAGCTGAGTAGAGAAGAGGCACACTGTTTCCTTTTACCATTTCTTTCTCTATGTATTTATTCTGTTAACATTGAAGTCAAGTAAACCATATTTTTTTCTTCATAAATGTCTTGAGAATATCACCTGTGGTAGACAACTATTAATCATTTGCTGCTTAAAACACACAGGTTTAGAGATCTGCCTTAACTATTTATATAAAAACAGACAAATGATTTTCAGGCCATGCTCCCAAACCATATTTACTTAAAAAAGAAAGTTGATAAGTTGTTTACTGTGGCAAGACAGCATAAATTTAAAATCGGATTTCAAGTGAAAAGATATATTGTTTATGTGACAGCCTTCCTTGTTTTTCCCAGTTAAAATTCTTTCAGAAATAAGCAGCTGAAAAAATTCTAAAACTCTGTCTTTATTAATTCACTTTACCTACCTTTAAGCTTTTATAAGTCATAAAAGCGAAGATATCACCACAGATTTGTCTAGGCTCCAGAAGGTAATAAAATCTTACAGTAGTTCTGCATGTCAGAATTTCCATAATTTTCAAAACATGACTGATCACTGACAAAGATTTGCTGTGTGTTTTGCATGGCCTGCTCCATATACAAAGCATGATTTTAGAAATTACTTAAATTATTTCCAAATTGTCTCAACTATTCCTGTTGTTGGAAACCATTCCAACAGTTTCAGACACGCTGTATTCATATGAAATGTGCAGCTTTTTACTTTGAGAATGAAAAAAACCACCCTAAAAGCTTGAAGTGAAACTATTGCTTGCTTTCAGAAAATACTACTATGACCCTGTTTTCCCTGATTGATTTTATTAGGATAACAGAACTCCACTGGATATTATTTGACACACTGGGACAGATACCAAATTATCGGAATGTACAAAAGGTGAGATTCCAGATGGAAAAGTATGATTATACATCTTGTTACTTTTTCATACACATTGAAAAGTTCGGTTACTGGATAACAAAGCAAAAAGCCTTTTGACCACTCTCTACAGAGAACAGCAACAGTCTCCTATGGAGCTCAGTGGACAGTGAAGTAAATTTTTTAAAGGTAGGATTTAATGGTTGTAAAATGTTAATCCATCTGGGTGGCTTAGGAATCAAAATCTTATTTTCAAAGTGATTTGGATGTTTAGAGTAAGTCCCGTAAAAGGATTCAGGTGCTACAATGAGTAAAATCAAAAGACTGTCCCCAGGCACCAGACTCCCTACACTTGTGTAGGGACCATTAGATGTCCAAGAACTGAGTTCCAAACAGCAGCAGACTGAATGGGCAGCATCCAACAGACAGCAATTAGAGAATATTTTGGTCCCTCAGAACATCAGAGAATCACACATCCTTTTTTACAAGTCAGCTACAGAAACCTCCCCTAAATCAGGGAGCCTAAATGTTTTCTTTACAGAAAACCAGTCAAGGTCACTTTTTAAAGGACTGGTACCAGAAGAGGAGGGAGTAATACCATGGTCTTTATACAATGTTGATTAGTTGCAGCATACCTCAAATGCCATTTCTTTTTGCCACAGTGGGAGATTTATATCTACACTTCTCATTCACTTAGAAGTTATTCTAACCATTAATCTCAGGCACGTGGGTTGTGCCTCCTGCCAAAACATTTCCACTGTGCAGAAAAGAATTCAGGATACCTTGGGTCAGTGAGGCACATCTAGATGCAGGAAGTCTGGGACCTTTTTTATTTTAAGAAACAATTATGGCTCTAAATAAAAAAAAATTAAATCTTGGCAGAAGGACTGATTCTTAAATTTTCCCATTCCTAAATAAATGTCCGGATTAGCAGATTATAGTTTCATATATCATGCTCTTTCCCAGCAGAGGAGTGTTTATGTATGCCATACAGAATTAGACAACTTCCAAAGGAGAGACTGAGAACAGGCATTGTGTTTGGGATACCGCTAAGATGAGGAGATGTGAATTGGAATACCTCTGTCAAAGGGCTGATGTCCTGTCTGGACAGTGCTTCAACACCTGGTAAACTATGGCGTGAAGGGAGAAACTGCCTTTATATTGTGCACAATCCAATCTGTTGAAATGCTCTAAGAACACTAATCAGACCAGATCTTTCACATAACATAGACGGAGAAAGATCTTCTTTTAGTTTTCCTGTTTATTAGGCTTTAGATGGTCAGTACTAGAATGCTTTTGAATTTGCCCAGAAGCAGATCAGTATGTACCTGCGGTGCTCTCATGCGGAAAATACGGAGCCTAGATGTGAGGTTGCAGCAGAATAATCTTTTGCCCTGGTACTAGTGATTGAGTCCCTTTGTGGAGTTACTCTTTTGATACTCTAAGAACTTTACTCAGTCAGTCTTTAAAGTTTTATTTCTTGTGATGCTTCATTTACTAAATACTATTTCTTTACCACTCTGCATTGTTATTTATTCTATTTGTACACAACATCAGCATAAGTAGTTACTAAATCAAAATACTGACTTCTTACCACCATTTTCATGGGTATTAATATAGCAAATTAATGGGTATAATGGAGAATAATCCGTTCAATTGACTTCAGTGAATGAATATCATGTATTAACGGAGGTCTGATTGATATACATCAGGCTGAGTTAAAAGTTTTTATGAGATCTACCTCCTCTGCATTATCTTAGGTTTGAGTATAAGTATTCTAGGCATGTATATTACTCAGCCTATCTTTACATTTTTGACAGAAACTTTCTAGTTTGTAAATGAAACTTGATAGGATGGTTTTGCAATGTGAATAGTCACAGCACTCTGAGAAACGGCCCATTAGCTACCTTAGTTCACCCCAAATATGAGCTAAAGTCATAAATCAATACAGATCAGCTTCTCTAAGACTCTCTGGGAGTACACACAGGCTAGTGATAACTTGGCTGATGTGGGAGTGATTTGTTAAGTTACTGTAACTTAATCGAGTGTTCACTTCTCAGGTTGCACAATGATCAGGGCATCGTACTTAACCCCTTATCTTGTGCTAAGTGCCATCCATATTTAGTAACAGTATTAGTAACAAGAGCAACGTATCATTATTTCACATGCAGGAACTTCGCTTCTGTGTTTGATTTCTTTGCTGAAGTTATTTAAATGCAGACAGGCAGATTTCTGTGGGCACACCGCAATAGTGCAGGTTGCATTCACGCAGCCTCGTGGAAGCCCTGGCATGGGATGTCACGCTCCTATGACATGGAACACAGCAGGGGAATAAAAACCCAAAGTAAAAATGTAAGATGGCAGCTTCTAAAGCACAACAAGCTATCATACAATTTTAGCAAGAATATATTTAAAAATCCTTTCACAAATTCAAGCGCTTTTTTTTTTTTTTCTTTCTCCACGTTATAATTCTTGGTACCCGTTACTACCTTACCTTATAGTGGAAGGACAACAGTGTCACCACACTCATTCAAGTTTTCTGGAGCACAGCCTTTTTTCTATGAAGAAAAATCATTGATGCTTTCTTCCCAGTTTCCTCCCTCCAGCCAAAGAAGCAATGGCCTTGAGGAGCGCTGTGAAGATCTGTACACTCACCACTAATTACTGGATTTGTAATTCCTGACCATACTAGCCTTGCCAAGAAGTGAATTACAGTCTTCTGAGTACATTAATAACTATAAGCTAGCCCTCCGGCTTGCAGGGCCAGTAGAAATGGTAGAAATAGTAACTTCCCAAACACTCCCCTTAAGTGCATGGTGCTATCTGATTGTCTTGTATGCTCCTCTTGTATTAACCCTTCAATCACTCTGACAAGTACATTTGAACAGAGGGAAGGAGATGATTTGACAGGTTTGCATAGAACAATGATGTAAAAAATCTAAGACTGCCAGAAAGAAATGCAGCACATAGTAATGATGCTCTAGGTTTATAGTGTCTCTTAAAAGAAATAAGAGGTGATTCTTTCTTTTTTTGTTCATTGTTCTGATTACCAGGCTGCACTTGTAATACATGCACTTGTAATACATGCAATAATTGTTGCCCTGACTGTTGTTATTGTCCTAGAGTTTATGCTAGGTGGACTCTTCGGAAGTAGCTCTTTAATTGAGGAATTGCTTCATTATGATTTTATTTGATATTCTTTTTAGCAGCACTGATCATAAGGAATTCAGTTAGTATTCATTGTAATAGCACTGATCATAAAGAATTCATTTGCTATTCATATGGATGTCACAGGTGTTTCCATAGAACTTATGCTAACTGCAATTTTAGGTTCCTTTAATGGATACTTACACAAAGATTGGTTTTGAAAGGATCTCCTACCACTTCCCAGCTGACTGATTTAGCTTTGGCTAATATGGAAGTAGAGCTCAAAATACGTGGGGGGTTGTACACCAAGCTCTTTAACAATAATAGGTTTCATTTTGCGTGACATTTTCTAGTACCCAGATTCTGAATCCTGTATGTTTAGCAGTTGATCAGCCATAGAGCTTCGTGGAGGAGAGATCCATTTTCAGACATAGTCTTCACGCTTTTGCTGAGACTCAACAGTTACAAATATTTTTGGCATCACTTGCAATGACAGAACAGGATACTTGAAGAAAATGTGAGGCTAAATTGTGCGAAGGGGAAAAAAGGTATATTTCTGACTAACGGTGATTCAGAATGTACTAAAATTGTGTAGATTAAACACATTTATAATCACACTATTAACAAAAAGATTCACAACTGCATTAATAAGTCATATTTCATTATCCTAACACAAAAGATACCTGGTATGAGACATTAATATGTGTAATAAAGCCTTCTGCATATGTATTATGAACAGCAGTGCTTTTAATATTAAAAGTGAATCCATACGGGTTATTTGACATGTAAAATATTAACTTTTATAGCAAGAATGCAAATGGGAGTTTGAGCACTAATTATAGCTGCAGATCCCACTCAGGAATGGGGCTCTGTGTGACTAATGATTTTGGCAAAACGAAGGAATGGCCTGCTTCTCTCAAGAGGCAGAATATCTGAGCTCCCTCTCCTCTCTCTGTAACTCTTCAAAATTCTCAGTATGTCTCACTCAGTACAGTACCTAATGCGTATGCTGCTTCCAGGGACTGGCTTCCAAAGACAGGCCTCGCTCCATGTTTTCATGGCTAGTTTTATATAACTGTCTCTAGGAAAGGTTATTTCATATTTATCCAGAACCATGTAATTGTAGTATATAGTCTATAAAAGATTATTTTCATTAGCTGTTCCCAATATCTTATTTCTATCTCTTCCATTAACAAGACCAACGTTTGGGATTTTGGTATAGGATGGTGTAATGGCCCTACCATGAATCTTTCACTGTATGTTTCCTCCATCAGTTTTTTTCCACAGAAGAATAGGATGTTCTTTTCTTAAAAACAAATCTAGCTTTTGTCATTATTTGCTTTCCCTGTGCAATGCTCTGACAAACATGTATCCAGCTGAGATGACTGTGATGACTCCTACCCAAGTTTGTCATTGTTATTACTGAAATGGCCAGGGGTGTCACCTGAAAGCAAAATGGAACTGTTAATTCTTGTCGAAGTAGTAGTATGGCTTTTTATGGTGGGTACCTGGGAGAAAACTGTTCTTACCTGAGATACTTGCTGCTTTTCTGTATGCACAAATGCTAGGCTGTACTCAGCTGAAATAACCCCTATGTTCATCTTTTTCTCAATTTTATTATCCTTTATTGCAGAAAAGTTTAGATAAAGCATGCCTAAGAAATATGCTGTTAGAAATAGGATGACAAAGCAATTATTGAATAGTACCATAGGTGTTTTAAACTATCATATAATTATCTTTTAATAATAACACACACATGCAATTAAAACTAGAAAATTATTAATATTATGATATATCGCCAATCTGTAGCAGAAAGGAAGTAGTTTTACTAAAATTTAACAAAGGAAATTTTAACCCAAGTTTCTCTGATCTAGTAATAAATTCTCTTTGTTTCAATGCTGCTAGCCAAGGTCTCTAAAGTGAAGCAATGTCTTATGCAAACATCTAGGATAGCAGGATTGTGGATGTTCGTAAGAGGGCACAACTGTGGATATAATGCAAATTTCAAAGGATGTGGAATTTCTAATATTCCTGCTTAATCAGATACAAGTGAGGAAGTGTCATAGCTATGTAAGTGACTCCTTCAGTATTTCTGAGGTGCCCACATTACTTGTGAGGATGTGACAAGGCAAGAGGAAAGTCAAAATACTGTCTTCTTAATTTAGTTACTCTGGTAAAGATCAATAGTTTTTGAAATGTGAACTTCATTTCTGAGAAGTGTCTTGCTGTATATTATTGGAAACATTCTTGTGATGTGTGAAACAACTGGCATGAGGAGTTCGTTATGAGCAAATCACTAAATCACTTTCCAGGCTGTCTTAATATATCACTGCAAGGCTCATTAGTGTAATTTTCTAGACTTCATCAAGGTGTGTCTACTACAGCTGCACAAATACACGTGGCAATTTCACTACCTATAATGGTCTTGGCAAACAACAGAAGTCTGACTGGGTGTATACAATTTGGCTAGATAATTAGATTTTTTTGCTTCTAATATAATATTCCTAATTTACCTAATTTCTGTTTTTTTCTTGTTGCATTGAGCACGTTAGAAATTAAGAATAGGGAATGGATTGCTTCATCAAAATAAAATTTTATGCATCTAAAAGATTAGTTAGTTCATTTATGTGTTATCAAAGTCAGCAGATTACCTTTGCTGTATTATTGCTAATGCTCTGAGGTGAGATAATCCTAACTCTACTAAAACAGATGGTCAAAATCTTCTTCCTTTTCCTTTCACTGATCGTAAGGTTAGGAACCGGTGAAAGGAATTTAACCAGGTTTTTGTTTCCCTTTCCCTCAAATAATTAGACTTTTATATATTGCCAAGAATATGGCAGGTCTGGCAGTTATATTGAATATTGAATCATATTCAATCCATATTAACTATTCAATATCCATATTCAATAATAGTAACATATTCAAAATAACATTCAATAGTATTCAATGTTTGTGTAACACATGATGACGAAAAAAGCCAAAAAATGTTTTTTAAGTGGCTTGGTGGTTTAAGCTCTGTGCAGCCTTTCCATTCTGTAAAATGTGCCACTATTGTCATGGTTTAACCCGGCTGGCAACTAAGCACCACGCAGCCGCTCGCTCACTCCCCCCCTCCCTCAGTGGGATGGGGGAGAGAATCGGGAAGGAGAAAAAGGTTAGAGCCAAGGGCTGAGATAAAGACAGTTTAATAAGAGAAAATAATAATAATAGTAATAATGAGAATGATAACAAAATATACAGAATATACAAAACGAATGATGCACAATGCAATTGCTCACCACCCACCGACCAATGCCCAGCCCGTCCCAAGCCGCGATCAGTACCCGAGCAGTGATCAGTACTTGAGCAGTGATCACTCTCCCCGCGACCGACCAACTGACTAAACCTCCCCGAGCATGACGTTATATGGTATGGAATAGCTCTTTGGACAGTTTGGGTCCTAGCTGTGCTGTACTCCCAGCTTGTTATGCACCTGGCCAAGCAGGAGAAGCTCAAAAAGTCCTTGAGCAGTCTGAGCACTACTTGGCAACAACTAAAAACATCAGCGTGTTATCAACATTCTTCTAGTACTAAATCCAAAGCACAGCACTATGCTAGCTCCTGTGAAGAAAATTAACTCTATCCCAGCCGAAACCAGGACAACTATTTATCAGCTGAAGTGTGTGCTCTAAGGGCAAGATTTTCAGCAGTTTTGAATGCCTGTGTTTTCATTCGCATTGTGTTAAGCTCTCTAAAACATCCCAAATGCTTAAGCATTGCTTAGGACTTTCTGACAGGTGAGGAACTTCAAACTGTCTCAAGATGTAAATCCAAAAGCAAGACATTTGAAATCACAAATCATTGAGACGGTTTTTTGAAAACTGTTCAGGGCTTTTAGACTAGTGGCCTAAAGTCAGATCAAATAATCCTTTAAAAAAATTCTCAAATAAGTATGCAAATTAATTTAAATGTAATTAGCACCAATTCAAAATGTGTATTGATTTATGCCATACTGTTTTAGTTGGCTAGGTATATAAAGGAAGTAAATTCCTAATCACTCTGTGAGTTTGTTTAATTGTTTGGAGATAGCTTCATCTCCAGACTGAGTTTGTTGTCTAATACCAAGTGGTAAGTCTGTACGTGAGATTGTTTTGTCAATATGACTTCAGTTCCTAGGGACTAGGATCTGCAAACTGATTTTGAGTGTACAGATCAAATCCAGTGTAAATGTCCTATGTCTGAAAGACCGTGAAAGATAAGCAAGCTTGTCATTTAAATATGAACACGTATACTTTACTTAGTATTTATATGAATGTCAGTATTTCTGTATGAATTGCAAAATTCATTACCATACCAAAACATTATTAAATTGGTATTCAGGGCTTGAATTATAAGAATGTGTAGGTTGGAGGTATCTGACACATTGTTTCACAAGTGAGAAATACATTTTTCCTCAGAATGGAGCAAGCATGTACACTGAACTTTGATACCATTAAGCCTTGCAATATTCTGTAGCCTATAAATAGTTAAGGTGTATGCTTCAATCTGTAGGCATCATCTGCTCACTTGCAGTGGGTCAAGTAATTTAGAAACATAACCCAGAGAAATTTAACTGAATGACCTACTTTCTAGTGGGAGATTTCTTTTGTTTTATAAACATCGGTTACTGTATGATAGAGCCTGATGCTGCCAGAAAACCTTTTATTTTCTTCTAACTAGAAAGCATACAAATGCACACAGGCAATGCTAAGTAGAAGCATGCACAGCAGCACAATATAAGCATATACACAGCAACACTAATGATGTTTCTGTAAAACTTTTGCTTTTGCTTCAAACCACTTTCTCTCATCTCACTTTCTACCAGTAGTAGTGGTGGTGGTGTTGCCTGTAATAGAGCTATAGGTAGAAATCTTAAACTATCATGCAGTATAGCCCCTTTTCTTCATTGTCCTTTTTTAAGCATCTTTCAGAATCAAACGCATGAATCTTTACTAACCAAACTCTAGTGACTCTCGGAGATTGCTCCTTTCCACACCTGCAGGCCTCAAAAGCTGTGTCAATCACTTCTCTTCACTTTTCCCACTTGCTCTTGATTTCAATAGACTTTGAGTGTTACGCTAAAGATCGGTGTATTGGTACTGCAGCTTTACTTCTAATCTTTCTCTTCTTTCTTCCAGCGGTTACATATTCACAGGAAGGTTGTAAATATGCCTTCTCATTTGTGGGTGGTATCAGCATGCCTATGTATTTCTCATGGGGCATTGTCAGAATGCCAGATCTTTGTCCAGCTGTGGGTTGAATTGGCAATTTCTTAGGAGCCTGAGCGATATGAATAAAATGAAGTATATTACAGCTGTTCTCATCTTAATACAGAGGAATAATCAGCCAAACTTGCAGCAGGTCCCAGCATGTGATATCTCTGATCAAGGTTGAGTATCACATGCTGAGAAGTGAGATAGGCTGCATCTTCTTATTAGTAATAAGCTTAGCTTCAAACTGAATCAAGGACTATCTGATCTTGCATTTATAGAAAGCAGAACAGGGAGTCAGGAGATTAGGGCACCATTCTCCATCCAGTCATAGACTTCTTGTCTATGAAGTCCTCTGGGACAACATATTGACATTTACAGCACTGAGATTTACATCTCAGATTTTGAGTGACCTATTTGAGATTTTGGTGTCCTGACTTCCTGAGGCACAGGGCATCATTTCAGCAATAAAATACCAAAGTTGGAAAACAAAGCTTAGCTGTCTCAGGCCAGATATCTTTGAATGGAAGCAGCAAAATAGTGGCCATTTACAGCAAAGCTTTAGCCTTATTCATCAGTTTCCTCATCTACAAAAAAAAAAAAAAAAGAAGTAAAGAAAAGAAGATATGCTTATGTTCTCTGCAAGAATGTGGTTAAATATATTCCTCAATGTTTATTTTAATACTTGTATCAATATTGCTATGGAAGATTTCTAGCCCTTTAAAACTTGGGGTAGCACCTACTAGTAACACTTACATGAAGGGTGTTGCTAATTTTGCAGTATTTCTTGTACACCTGTTTTTGTGATCAGTTATATGAGTCAGGTAGATGATACAAGGAAACACTGAAAACCAACAGAACAAAACAGTGATGTTAATAAAGGTAGCTAAACCCTATGAATTATCTTCAAGGAAAATACATACAATGTTGACCAGCATGACTTTTCTTCATACCAGAGACCTAAAATCACAGAAAGGAAAAAACACATGAGATGTAAAGTGACTAACTATGACTTTGACAGCCAAGTAACTGTTTAGAAAGTTCACTCCCAAAGCAGGAAACAACAGAAAATAATTTGAAGGCATGCTAATAAAGTGTTATCAGCCATGTGAGAAATGCAGGTAAGGTATCTATAAATAAACAAAGCCTTAATTTGTCTATGTAGCAGCATTTTTCCTCAAAGACAGCAAAGGTTCTGACACGTCAACAGATGGAGAGGGCTTGGCTAGCAACAGACATTCAGACTCCTCGATTGAGAACAGGATTTTGCTGTTTATTATGTTTCCTAGAAATGGTGTTTAGAACAATGTAATCTGGAAGTATTTTGAAGTGACTCTTCCACAGCTGTGTTAGCTGATAGTGTAGGACAGATGGTGTAACACAGTCCAGCATACAAGGAGCTTACTTCTTTCACAACTTTATTAGCTAAGGGCTTTGAAAGCAACAGTGATGAGAATACAAATCAGTGCAATCTTGTAGAATAGGTGAACAAAATGGGATGGGCTTTCTAATCCTGGCTAGGTACCACCTTTGATCTGCTGTGGCAAGGGAGGGAGGAGGAAGGAGAAGGGAGAAATCTTCTTAGTCAAATCTTCAGTATGCGCTGCTATTGAGTTTCTTGAGGGGTAAGCTAATTGCCATGCCTAGCATTGCCTATCAACTTCCCTCAGGTGCTTGTGCAAAGAAGGGGGCAGGCCAACTTCCAGTTTTTCGGTGTCAAAATTGTGCTTACAAACTGAGTCATCAGCTACTTGCTTTGTTAACACACTCTCATGTAGCAGTTAAAAGAAAATCCTTACTGTAATACCTACTACAACTAGCTAAAACAAAAGGATAAGTTGTCAAGCTGATAAAGTACTGCCACCTAATTAGACAAATAAGTTGTTAGACCTCTGAAAGACATGATACATCATGAACAGGGATATTTAAAATTAATTTATATCTAATTACTTTTTAATTTCTATTTGCATTTTAATGAAGATTGAGCTTAATGAGATAAATAGCAGAGAGATTTCTGTATCAAAAATACTATTGAATAGTCTCTGTCTCAAGGATTAGATTTTCGGAGGTTTGTGGTACCTGAAGTAAGATAAATATTTTAAAGAATTCATTAGGCATTTATCTACCTTGGGTCTTCCCTTTGAATCTAGAAGAAACTTGAAAAATCCTAGTCTGCTTGCATCCTCCTGGGTCTAAATGCCTTCGGGAAGTTATCCAGTGGGATTTTGAGAAGTGCTGAATGCAGGCAACAGAATTTAAAATCAATGGGAAAGATAATCAGACTTGAACAATTCCAAAGACCAGATCCTCAGTGTATGAATATTGTCAATATTATGTAACATTGCATACTGCATGTGAAAAGACTGTTTTGTTTTGTTTTTTTCTTTTTTCCAAATGGCAAGAATTCTAAATGTCTTTATTGTTTCTGGAATTCTTATCTTAGCACAACAGCTCTATATAACAAATTTTACATATTTTAAATGGCTCAAAACTAATGAACTTCATTAAGATGTATCATTTTGATTAAAGCATGATTAACTTGCCTTTATTTATTTAGCATGCAGTGAACAGATGAATGTACTATATGGTGACTGGAACACTGATGAAGGAACAGTAGCATAGATACATTTCTAAATGTTAACATATGTCTACGTACATTATGTTCATGTTCAGTTGGACTCTGGCCCTTGATACTTTTGGGAACATGCTTGTGTTGCACCTTCTCTTTCCTTTTATGGATTTCTGAGAACATGCTCATTGAACATTAATAATCCTTTAAAGCCTCGTTGTACCTTAATCATCCTTTAAAATAGGCCATTTTTTACTACAGGCTGCTTCTTGAGATGGTCAGGCTGCCTATGCTGTAATGGATTTGTACCAAATTTCCCATTCAGCTGATCTGATAACACTTACCCATACACTGTTGAAAAGTCATTCAAGCACTAAGCGTATTACAGACAAGCGGTGCCATTCAGCGTCAGCTTCTCAGGTATTAAACAGCTTTAGAGGGAGGTGGACTACTGTAGGTCAGACTTTCCAACTTTGTCGCGACAAGACAAGGAAACAGATTTTCAGTCATTCTGTAGTCACTACCCACAATTAGCAAAAGGTCCAACCCTTGCCATTCTGTGATTTTGTGATTCTGTGATTGTTTTTAGTCATTAATTAAAACATTTAGTACAGGTCTATACTGAAAAATCCAAGTACCTCCAGTCCTGATCCTGCTCTCATTTTGCAGATGCTAATTTAATTCCCATTACTCCTGTAGCATTAGGTATTTCCCTGGCAGAGCTGTTGGCTAGCCTCTTCTCCAAGCACAGGGAGGTTGCTTTTTGTTAAAAAGCAAACCAAAACAGAAACAACAAAAAATGTTCTATACCAGCTCTTCTAACATAGCTAATCCAATGGGAGGTAAACTAAAAGGTGGGAGCTGATCCTCTAATTAAATTCTTAATGTAAATATAACTTGAAGACATTAAACCTCATTTCAATTTAGCAAAAAAAGGTTTGACAAAGGGTCTGTCCCCATAATCAAAAGCAGTTAATTGAAGTGTTTGAATAAATGCTACTTAAATCTTACCATGTTTATAAATTCTGAAACATAAGACTATCCTGTATTCAAATCTAACCTGTAGTTATGCAAATTTATAGTCTCCTAATCTAAATAAAACCACAAGTGGCATTCATCTACTTAGAGTTTCTGGAGCGGCTCACCTGTAGAACAAAATTTTCATATTTTTCAGGGAGGTGGAAGGATTACAAATATAAATTAATTATCCTCTCCTTTCTGTTCTGCATAGCAGGTATTCAGTCAGTGAGATACAACAGCAGACTTCTGCAACTCTTCAACAGAGTTCCGATGCTTACTGACTTCCTAAAGCAAAACCGTGTCTGCTTAGTGAATGACAAAATTAACTTCTGAACAAACCTTCCCAAAGCAGCAGTTTTTAAAATTGAATATTCTCAGGATGCATATTAACACAGTTATAAGTCACATTGTTGGATTAATATGACAATAATCAATGTTAATGACCAGTTGTTTTGTTATAAATGGGTTTCTTGCATTAAATAAATGCTCCTTTCTTACACTGCTAAGTTAATTAGAACATAGGGTATGGCTGTATCTGTTTTTTAATTTTGTTCAATATTTATTCGTTAATTACACTAATGAAGTGCTATTATTTTCTTTTCTTTTGTCTGCATGTTTTGAGAATGAACTGGTCACTGAGACTTGGTTTTGTTTATTCCTGCTCTGGTATTGCGTAACGTTGCCAGTGTGCTTTGCTTGTCAATACGGCTCCTCATGCTGCATTTGCAGAGGTCATGCATTATAGCTGCAAAGGTGAAATCTCTCCTTATTTCAGTGATGGCACTGAACTGCTTTTCAAAGCAGTTTACTTTTCAGCGACACTGCATTTATTTAGCATATATAAAAAAACCCACCCCCATAAAAAAACAACAGAGAAGGAGGGACAATGTCTTCTTTGGGACAAACTAAAATGTACTTGTTAACTAGACTAGGTGAAAATATATAATCAGTATACCAGTCAGATGGGTGGCCCAGCACCCTAATGTTTGCTAAACATACGCTAGGCATATTTGTCAGCTTTTTTAGACTACAGGCAGTTAAATCCTGTTTTCATGAACTTCTGCATTAACTTAAACCATAAGTGCCTATGCACAAGCTTACTAAACCAGGTGATATTATAATATTTCAAGCTTAATAATGGAGCATGTTCTCACTGGAGTAATGGCTCAGTTCTGGCTCAGCTGAGCTATGCACATCACTCTGGAAAGCAATATCCAGTTGTTCAGCCTCCTAGGAGACATCTAAGTAGATGTCTTAGTAAACTTGATCTAATCAAAACAAAAGGTGTTCTAAGTGAGCCAAATGCAAAATTACCCATCAGGAAGAAGGAAAGAAAAATATAGTTACTGAGCAGAGAACTGACAGTCAATAGGTATTTTGTGTCTCTGGTTCCAGGTTTTTTTATATGCCTTTGCTAAGACTGTGTAAGTCAGAGTGGGACTTGATCCTTTCTTTAGGGAGCTGTGGAGCACAATCAAGGAAAGAAACTTGTAGGGTTCAAGAGGTGCAAGGGAGACTGCCTGGAGGTGGGAGACTGCAGCTCAAAGAAGAAATGAGAAACTGTGGTGAGGGACAGAGAGTAGATACCAGGTCTCCAAGATGATGAAAGAAATTTTCTGCAACCACAGAGAAGTGAGATGAGTCAGGTGAAATTTGGAAGGTCAGTGAGTTGAGTAAAACCAAGCCTGGATGCCAGGACCAGTCTGCAAAGGAGCAGAGCAGGGCAGAAGAGCTGTTTATAAACTCCCTTTATGCTTATTCTTCTTTGAGTTTCCTCTGCTTAAAAAGTTAGGGATTCTAGTTTAAGTTAATTTAAAGCCTGACTCTTTTTAGTTTAAAAGCCTTTTGATCTTCTTTGGGGAGTTCACTGTAGGAAAAGGTCTAGTAAGACCCACCTCAAAGCTTTTGCTAATTTCGGATCCCATTGCATGGACAGTTAACTGAAAAGCAGTGCCTGAAATCTGGTGCAAAGACAAACGCGCTCCCAGTACACAAGTGCCATTGACCACAACTACAAGGTTGGTATGCTCAGGGGTAGCACATTGGAATAGGGAAATCATTTTCCCACATGTGGTACTGCAGTGGAACAGTACTAGAACAGTAAATACATTTTGGATATTAGTTTAAAAAAATAATATAAATTTGGTAGAATGTAATAGAAAATAGCAACAAAACTTTTCTGAAGAAAATGTCCACATGACGGACTTAGCCCATGTATCATAAAGAATTAGTGATGTCTTCCATGGCATCATACGCCATGCTAAATGTCTCTTTAGTCTAAAAGAGAAAGGCATAATGAGAACAAATGTCTGAAAGCTGAAGCCAATAAAAAAACAATTTAAAAATTAGGGCTACTATTTTAACTCTGTGGTGATTAATTGTGGGAACAAACTACCTAGAGAATTGTTTGGGTCCCCATTTCCTGTATTTCAGATCAAAAATAGTGCCTTTCTGAAAAATAAAAGTTAGAAACCTCAAGATCTTAAATAATAGCTGAATTCACACTATTTGATTTATTAAGGAGAAGAAGAGTAGAATGAAGTAAAGTTTAATAACAATACATAGCAGGACAGGCTACAGGGACTCATAGTCCTGTCTGCTTCCAAAATCTAGAATCTTTAGGAATCCAATTACTATAAAACACAAAATTATACCCTTGCTACTCAGATTGTCTCAGAGCCTTTGCAGATATTCAAAGTCAAGAGGATACAGAAATCTTTGAATGTTGTCTTATAGTTTATAGGCATACACATTCAGTATCTCCACATGAAAGAAAGAAGCTTCGTATCATTATTAGTACATTTTCCTGTAAACTCAATCCCTACATACAGGCTACAGGCAAAGCAGGAAATGGAAAGGTCTTAACTGCAGCAGTAACCAGGTTAATCCCTTATCCACAAGATTCCCTGTATCTACAAGTTCTAATGGTCCCTCCTGTGGTCTCCTCTGGTGAAGAAAAAGTCAGACTATGCACAAGCATAATACAGAAGAAATTGTTCTGATTTGCATCCATATACCTTGCTCCTGTATGTTTTGTTATCAGGGGATGGAGATTTTCATATTCTTTCCAGAAATCTCCACGGAGCAGTGAGAGACGTGGTGCTGTATATGTTGCACACAAATTATTCTTAATGAATAGTTTCCTGTATTACTAAGTATTACGAATAAATATGCAAGCAAGATTGCTGAATCAATACTACAGGTAGAGAATATCTGTATTTTATTTTGTCTTTCCTTTTACTTGTGATTAACAAGAAGTTAAAGATTAGATTAATTTTCCTTTGTTTCACTTTGCATTTAACTTTGTATGGGATCAGTTAGCAGAAGATCTTATCATAACATGAGAAGTTCCAAGAATGCTTGGAAGTAGAACACATCACAAAGCTTGTAGATAAATTAATGCTAATAGCTGGAATTTGAAATTTCTGCTTGAGAATCTGCCAGTCATTTTATAGAAATGAATGTAAAACCTCGTTTTGCTTTGAAGTTTCACTAGCAAAGTTACATTTCCAACTCTTCCCGTATTAATTTTAGTTCAGACTTGGAAAAAGGACAATGCTATTCTTAAAATTTTTCTGTGCCGAGTAGGGTTCTTCAGAAAATGCCTTTAATATTAAATGTGAAATAGCCCATTTCTACACCAGTGTACTTGGAAAGGTAAATATGGTAGTTAATACTGTGTTGCTCTCTGAATAAAGTAGTTAAACATATCTTTTAGGATTATGTATCACTTAATAACTTGCACAACACTGGGCAGAGATACTGAAAAAACCCTTTCTCCTAGATTGAATGGTCTCATCTCACAAGCTTTCCAAATACAGAACTTCAAAGATAGAATGAAAATGTTCTGGGGAGAATGATGACAGGATCAGCTCATAAAGTTAAAAAAATCATGCTGGAAATCTTAGTCACGCAGTGTCTCAGTGCATTCCACAAGTGAGTAAAAGTGATTTTTGAGGAAAATATAGGGTCAGGACTTTTGCTTAAAGAGTAAGACTGGGCAGGGGGACATGGCTAACTGTGCAGCTTTGTATTTTTCAAAGCAATGTTATCATAAGAGAAGAGTCTGAATGTGGAAATATGAAAATGAGCATCTGTTGTTATGAGAAATGTCAGACAGAAGTTTAAAATATCCAATTTTTCTCCTTCCCTTTTGAAGAAAAAAAAAAGAGGATAATAGCTATCTCCTCACCTAGTATTTCTAAGATTTCAAATTTTATAGACTGTCTGCCTTCAGGGCTTGAGGAGTCTTTGTGTTAAGAATCCACCTGATAATAATGTTTCACTGGGAATATAATAATTCTCTTTTGCTAGAGGCAACTGCCAAAGAAACTTCCTAAGTCAACGAAAAAGTCTCTTTTTTATTAGGTGGAATTTACTTCTAGTTCTTCATCTTTCACTTTCTGCCTCTGATTAGCTGCAGGAACTGAAAAGGAGTACGTGCATGAAAGTTCACAATAAAATATGCCAAATCTTTTTTCTCCACTTAGAGATTCCATTCTACTAAAAGATCCCTTTTCCACACTTTTCAGCAAATGTGGAAATCATAAGGTGGGCAGGAGTTATTTGTCTTTTGCACTCAACCAGGATAGAATGATAGGAGCTGGAAACACCAATAATTTGTCTTCATTGATATTGGGAATTGTGATTTTGGAAAGTGATATGATCTTTTCTTATTTACACATAGTCTCTGATGAAAGATAATGTCTTCTCTTTTCTTACTATGTACATAGTATTACAGACATGGATGCTACAGACTGTGGATTCGTAGCCTGCTAAGAAGTAGGACACATGCAGATGCACAAAATGTCCTACCTGTATCATTTATTCCCACTTAGTGACCATAGGATTGAAGTATTTAAATTTTCAGCATAACTTGGTCACTTCTAACAGGAAAATAGTAATGCTTGTATGTAACATGTAGGAAAAGAGACCTAGATGAACTGTCTAACCCCAAGGATGCCCCTAGCAGTGCTCCAAGCTGCCAGTGTTGCAAGGTATGCTCCCACCCAGGCCAATGCACGGGAAGTGCTCTGTGTGAGGGGCTGGGACCACATCCTCCAGGCCTGTGCAGGCATAAACTCACAGCTCCTGGCAGAGCCACAGCATCAATCAGCAGCTTAGATTATAATGAGTAACAGAAAAGCAGGCCCTGGCAGAAGAATTTTGAAGATATCATAGAATCATAAAATGGTTTGGGTTGGAAGGGACCCCTAGCAGTCATCTAGTCCAACCCCCCAATCATTAAGTCCTCAGTGGCAGACTTAGGTCTTTGCCCACTAGTACAAATTGGTATCAGAGGAGGAAATTTAATCTGGTTTTGCATTTCTTACATAACATCCTAATAATAGTAATATCTATCTTCTCCTCAAAAAAAAGCAAACAAAAAACCCCCATGTCATTTCCAACATCTAGAATTGACGAAGCGCTCCTAGTAACTACTATTCAGCTTCAACTGAGTATTAAATCCAGGTTTTAACACCAGGTTCTGTCCCTAGCTTTCCGCTTCTCTCTGCTCTGCCCTGCTCCACTGAAATTCACAGCAGTACTCATCAGGCCAGAAGCTGGGATCCAGACCTAGGCTTAAAACATGACAGCAAGTTTAGCCATTTCTTATGCAAAGGTAGCCCATTACTTTTTCTTGAGAAAGAGACGACAGATCGGAAATAAAGAGCAGCCTTATGCTAAAAGATAGTTACAGATTAAAACCTAAGAAGGTTTTCTTTTTAAATGAAGAGGATGAATAAGAAACCAATGTGGTGAGACAGTAACATTCACCATATAAATCTTAAATGTGAAAAAAGTTTTAATGTAAAAGCTTTCTTTAGAACATCAGAGTCATCTCAAAGATCAAATTAGCAGCTGCATCCTTGAGCACTTTTCAGCTTATTCACACTTATTATTTCAGGGGTTTTTGATAATGCTTATATTTCCAGACATCTTTTTATGGAACTGTAGACCACTTATTCTTGCTAATGTGTGTGTTGGCTTCATACCACCTCAATTGGCTGAGCGTGTCTGTTCTCAAAAATGCAAAGAATGACTTTATGGTGACTACTTCAAATTATACTCATTTTATGATAACTTATTAAAGATTGTTTTTCTTTTAAAAATATTTGATACAATATAGCAATGGTCTTACCCAGAAGGAACTAAACTTCTTTGTTCTGTTTGTGTGTACATTTGTACATATAGGTCTATGTAAATCAAGCAATGAGTACCTGATCCTGTGAAAAGTCTGGAACACATAACCAGCATTATATCTTCTTTTGACTGTGAAAGTGGAAGGAACAATGATTTACAGATTGATTTATTTACGTATGTGAACACATGCACTTGTGAACATACTTTTTTTGGTATCCTAATGCTGCTTTGCAGGGCATAAATTATTTACAATAAATCACAAAATTAGCTCTAGAAAAAGCACAAAATATGTCTCTGAATCCGTGCAAATTATGGCAATAGTAGTAATAATAATAATAATAATACTCTAGAAGTATATAATGGCTATGACTCACAAGGACTGAGACTGTTTTAATGCGCATTTTTGAGGCACTCATCAAAGTTGGTTCTATTGCTGAAGAGAGCCCTTGGGTGCCACTGTAATAAGAATCCAACCCTCAACATGAATATGCAATTTGTTTTTACTCTCACCCTCCTGTGGTCTTGCCAGGGGAGAGCTGTTTTACTTGCAGCTCAGGCTGCTTCTAAGATGAAGGCTGATCAGGAAATGTGCTGATTCAGCACATCCATGAGGCGCTGCACTGCTGTCTTCTCTTCAGAGCAGTCCTGGCAGGGTGGCTTTGGCTGAGTTGGTCAACAGTTGTAAGTCTGCTGAATCCCCCATCTCCTCCCTGCAACCAGCAAGTCTTCTGGGCTTGGTATCCAAACGCTGGTAAAAACTGGAACTACGAAGTCACAACTGGATAGAGTAAAAATATATATTACTGACATTTATTACAGAAGTAAAATCAAGGTCCAAATTACATTAAATTGAGTAATTTTCTTCAGTTACATGTTGGGAAAACAATATGAACATTTTCCAGATGTCTGTTCTGAAACTCTTTCTATTGAGGAGGTGCACAAGAGTTATCTCCCTTAAGTGAGGTGACCCTAATCCCAGATCCAGCTCCATCACTTCTCCTTCCTCTCAGCTCTCAGCTGCCTTGAAGAACAGATAGAATGTTTGGAACAAACCAGGCTGCTGTCTGTAGGAAGTGTTTCCAGGCTCTGTTTCCAGAAAGGGTAATGTTCCCTTCCACAGCCTCTTCTTTATGTTAGTCTGGGAGGTTCTGATTAAAGAAATGTACTTAGAATGGGAGATAAGGAATGACATTTGCCCCAATCACAGTTGCAGTCCAGATGCTTTCCTTTTCCCCTTGCTACTTTTAGGATTGTGGCTTATAATTCATCTCAGTCTGTTGCTTTGTCAACTTTTAATCATTCTAATTACCTAATTATCTACTCTAATGAAATGATAAAGCCTTTAACAGTTCAGTCTTCCTTCTCCCTGAAGGAAATTCTATCTCATCCTCTGGGATGTTACCTTCTTTGTTTAAATATGAAGACAGAGAAATTATTTGAGGTCTGGACATCAATGCTAGTTTTGCCTGTTTAAACACTACTTCTTTGATCATTGTTTGCCTTTTATAATTGTAGTTGCTCTTTAGCCTTTGTTTACAGATCAATGTTTTTGTTAAACTTCCTTAACAATAAGCGGCAGCAGGAAGATAGGAAACAGACATTGTGTAAAATCTAGAAACTCTTTCCAAATCAGGGAGAAAATTCAGATTTTACCAACACCAAAAGTGACTGTTCACAGCAATGAACCACAAATTCAAGCTGCATTTTGACTCACTGAAGCATACTTTCTTTCTGCAAGATCCCTTCAGCATGAGAAGTATGGAATGAGGCATCAGTCTATGAAATTATATTATGTGTGTTTCATTTACTTTAGGCCAAGGAAAGAAGTGAACTTGGGTTTCTCCACTGTCAATAAATACTCCAAATTTGCTGCTGCTCTATATTGTAGCTCTTTTTTTGTTCTTCAGCTGTGTTTCAAAAGAAGGAGTATTTTGAGAAAATGACTACAGGTACATTCAGGAGAAGATCTTACAGAAGAGATTCTGTATGGGCTGGGATAGCTGACTGCAGGGACAGGGGAGGTATCAGATCTACAGGCCATTCCTATTGTTTTGTTTCCCAGCTGACTGCCTCAGGGTAGCCACTTACCGAACAGGATACATGATATTTTTTCTGTCCAGTACACTGCTTGGTTTGAATCCCCTTCCAAATTGCCCAAGTGCCATGTGCTGTCTTATTCCCTAATGAATGTTTTGCACATCCTTTCTCTTGTCCCCAGCTGGTCTGACAAAGGAGGCTTCATGTGATACTGCTGTGCTGCAGGGATGGTGCTATAGCTAGCACAAGTTTTTTCCCAGTTTTCCTGCTGGAAGGAACCTACTGAACACACGAAATCAGAAAAGGTACCTTGCTTCCACATTAGCAAATTGCCAAAGACATAAGCACTTACTCTTTCGGAGGAAGACTGGAAGCAGTAAGAGACATGGCATATGATTGAGTTCCTCCCTCACTTAAAAGTGTTTCAGTAGAAAAAAATCCCCCCCCCCAAGCAGTATTTGAACACAGAGAGTAAATGTGTAAGAGAATTCAGAGAGAAAGATCTGTGAGAAGGAGGATAGGCAAGGGAAAGAAGGCAACAAGAGGACAAGGCACTTTAGGCTGTGAGGAGGAATTAGCCTAGGAGAAAAGTAGGAAAAAAACCTCTCTGCATGAGGCATGGGGAAGAACGAAAAAAAAAAAAAAAAGAGTTCTTCCTTTTAGAAAAGGAGGGTCAGGAGATGAGGGAAAGCATTCAGAAGAGCATAAAGTGGGCTAAGAAGAAATAAGCAGTGAGAGGAGATAGGAAAAGTGGGAAATGAGAAAACTTTTAGGCAAACATACAGCAATTTTATGTCCTTCACTATTTCCATAGGAGGAATGATACAGACATAATTCAAGCCTGTTATAGGTGCAATTCCATTCAAGTCAGGTCCTTTCTATTATTCCAGATTTGAATTCTATGTCTCTGCAGTCTTACAGACACTAGGAGACATCATATTCGTACAGTATCCTTACACACTTTCATTCACGGGACATGGGACTTCATGTCACTTTTCTATTCTTAGGATCTAATTTATATAACTTTAGAAATTTAATCCCTCGTGTCCATTAAGTCTATCCTGCTCATCTGCTATTACAAATTCTTTTCTTCTTTAAGGCAGTCAGGTTTCTAATTTCCCCTTATAGGAAGTAGGCTGCCACTCCGCTGTGGAAGGCTTCCCGAAATGTCTCCACCCATGCAGGAATTATTCCCTTTTCTAGAGTGTTTAATCAGCACACTCACATGTGAGCATCAGCCCTCTGGCACACACGGACTTCTATCCCGTGGTTCAGAAGACTCAGAATCACAAGGATCTCATCGTTTTCTGCCCCACCTATCTAGCCTTTCTTACAGGAGTAACTTTTCAGCTGGAATTTATTACATCTAGGAACAATTCCTGGTGAACTTGTCTTCTTTTGCTTTAAAAGCTGCATATAATGAAACCTGGTTTAGTTGTCCCCGGATTCAGCTGAATTGGAGAGAACATAATTTTAGAGGGATAGCCACATAGCTATTTTGAACACATTGATTTCTGTTTCCTGTACTTACTGATCTGAATCTGTAGATCTTTAAATTCTGTAAACTAACATACTTACTTTGAAATCTTTTGTTGGGAAATATATGGAACTATGATTTCTACAATTTAAGGATCTGGCCTTGAAATCGTATTTTCAGAAATCTAGTGTTTTAGGTGCCTCCTGAATGAAAATTCAAAATTACAGTGACAATTTTATGAAAAAAAAAAATCTTGTTTGAGAAGAAATCTAGTTTGTAACAGAACAGAAATCTTTTCAGCAAGTCTTACAAAAACTTCCTTTAGGCTCTGATTTGGGTGAAGAATGGTCCAAACATGACATGTCCTCTTGGATTTGAGTAAGATGGGTGGGGTCCCATATACACATCTTGGCATTTTTATAAATTCAATAATAATTATAATAATGTTCCAGAATAAAAAGGATGTTGAATATAGCTAATACGCACAAAAGGGTAGCTATACTGCTCCAGTATTCTGCATCACCAAGGACATGCAAACCAGCAGATTATCCATAAATAAGTTACTAGTTGGGAATTTTGTAGATGGCCTCTGATTAATTCCAAAATATCCTTTTATATATGCAACTGTTTACAGAATGAGGGTGACTTACTGGAAATCAGATCAAAAAGTGCTAGGTGTAAGATCTGACCAAATGTGTAGACACACTTTTCTGCAAGAAAATGTCTGTAAGGTGATATTTCCTTTGCCAGAATAAGGAAGCATCACCCCTATTCTCATCTCTGTTCCAACTACAAGTACTTCTTAAACTCTGAGGGTTTTGTTTTTTCTTGAATTTTCTTCAAGATAAGAAATGGAAATGGAAAAATACAAACACAGATTTCAGTTTCAGTGCCAGCGATTTTGAGTTCAAATTCTACAACAAAGCCTTGGGACATTCATTACCCAGTGCTGAAATTGTTATAGGTTGGGCAGCAGCAGCATTTGAACTAAGTCTAATTTATAAACTGTATGATATATGGGAAGTGATGTTCCTGACATTTGATTTTTGTGACCTCACTTGTAATTCTGCCCAACGTATTTTCCTGCTACTCCCAAAGTTGCTTCATAGCTTTGAATTGTCTTATACGTGACTGTGTGAAAAGTGTGGTCATAAAGACAGATGAATGGCACAGCATTTTGTTGTCATTATAGAAACAAATATGAGCTCAACACTCTCAGACTCTGACTGTAAGGCTAGTTTCTCATTTTCCCATTTGCCTGCCCTGGCTCCACTGCACCTATACTCAAAAGCAAAGGCAAAGAAGCAGAGTGAAGCCTCATGTGCATCCAGTGAAGATGTATAAAATGTGACTGAGGTTCACTAGATGTTCATGTGAAGTGCTACACTAGTGCCTTTGGATCCATCAAGACATCTGCATAGGCTGAAAGACATGACACAGACAGGTATATGCCTTTCTGGAGCAGCAACTGTAAATCAGGTATCATGTCCTAAAATGAAATCGGATGCCTATGTTTAGGCAACACACCCTAGAAATCTTGCCCCTCGCTAACTCCAAGGAGAGAGCCAGGATATTTGCATTCATTGCAGTAAGACTAATACAACAAATAACATTCCTATTTTTTGGCATGGCCTGCGTTATTAAACCTTGTGACTTAATGAGAGTTCATTTGGTCTCGGTTGCATTTTTTCCAGATTGGGTGCAATTAAACACCCAAATCCAAATGAAGTTAAAAGGGAAGGATAAATTTAGATAAAATGGTGTCCAGAACAGATAAAACATTTAATAGTCTAAAGTGGCATCTAGAGAGCATTTAAGCATGTACTTGTATCCTAAAAGGTTATATTATCCAAACAAAGAAAAAAGATTTTAACTCTGTACCTTAGGCTGTTTTTGTGGGTTTGGGGAGTCCTAGATACAGGTTTTGCCTCTGAGAACTGTGTCTGTATTTTACTGTCATTGGATATATATAAACATGCCTAGGAAATTAAGAGAGGTTCTGGATTCTGTTCTTGGCATCAGTCAGTGAAACATATCATTATGATGTAAATTCTGCATTTGGATGGCAGGTTCCTTTGAAAGTCCCAAACTCTTGCCATAAAGGTAATGCTGATTTATATTTATTCACATAATTAGTTTTGGAAGATAATATGTTTATTTTCATTTTCATTCATCTACACTTCAAAGGGGAAGAAATTGTGGGATTAAGATTATCCCATCAGGAAAAGCAATCATACATGTAATAGCCAGCCATGATTGACCACACAGCATGATGGCTCTATAAAGAAAGAGAAAAAAGAAAATAATTTCAGCCAATTGGGAAGCTGTCCCAGATAGTGATGAAAAGATAATAATTAATGATAGGATTTTTATTCATTTATTTATTTAGAGACAGATGCATTACTAATTTTAACCTCAAAAGGACATTTCAGCCTTGCAAATTGTACAGATTTTTGGATGGTACTTTTCAGATTTCTCTGTAAGGAATGTGGACTTCTCTATTGGCATTTTCTTTCAAGGATCCTTTCAGTCTAAAGGAACTCCCTTCCCCTTTCCACTTTCTACCAGGCTGAAAATATGAGATCTGTGGATGGTATTTTGAGATTTTATAAGCTTATTTACCTCAATAACTGTTTGTCACTCAGAGCGAAAGATAAAATTTTGGCCTAGCCAATTTCAGTGGGATCAGGGTTTCCCTCAAGCATTTTCCAATCTGGGTTTGGAAAATGTATGTCAAATCTAAAACCTTCCTCGTAACCCTTTCATGCTTTACATGACTGCCCTTTTGCTGGTGGAAAGTGGGTAGCGATGCAGCTTATTGACAATATTTAGCCGGTATTTGAGTTGCTTTTGTGACACTATTGACTTATTTTCTCTCTAACATATCACCAAAGAATGTAAAAGGCTGCCCCCTGAAGTCACTGATGGATATGTTGATTGTCTTTGGATGGAGTCCTGCAAGGAGTACCACACTTTGCCATTAGAAACATTTTGACACCCTGTTATCTTCCTGAGTTGATCAGACACCTGCTGCTACCCCACCTGCCTTCTTGGCAACCAGAAATGCCTGTCTGCCTCTCTTTCCTAGGTTTCTTTTTCCCCTCTCTCACTGTGTAAGTATCAACAGGTGGGATCAATTGTGAGGAAGGATGTTGTGCCAATGCTTCAGTGCTGGCGTGGAGGCAGGAGCTCCTGTAGAGGGGATAGCAGCGGGTTGAAGAAGGCTGCTCTGCAGAAGTCAGTGCTGTCTGGCACCCATGCCTTACTAGAGGGGTCCAACCAACTTTGGAGCAGGCAGGGTGCCATCCTGACAGATGGACAGAAGGGGTAGCCAAGACACCAGGTAGTTATGCAGCAAGTGTGTTTGCTGAGGGTTTGATTGTCAGCCAGCAATGTTTAAATGACTGTTTGTCTTGAATTTATATAAATTTGTTTAAAGAAATGCATGAAAACTAATCTACAGCTGCATTGTGTTAACTTAAGAAAAAGGAAAAAGAGCTTCTGAAGCTGAGCAGAAAGGTAATCTGTAGCCATAGCTGTATTCCTCTGATGGGTACCTTCAAATGCTTTTGTTCGCAATGACAAGTTTCTCTAGAGCCTTTTTTGTAATTGGAACTGTCCCCTAATAATAAGTATTGACACATTTTTGCACTGCTGGTGGCAGAAACTTAATTTCAGACTTCAAAATGTTTTAAGGGTCAATCCAATATTCTATCTATGAATAGGAAATTTTTTTTCTGGAGCTGGTAGAACTTTCAAAAATCCTTATATTTCAGCATACTTAAGTGCACTTTTCAGGCAGAACAAAGAAGCGTGGATATGCAGAAGAATATAAAGAGCACTTTTAAAATTCATTGACCATGCTAGCATCTTAAAAAAAAATTTGTTTCTTCTCAAATTCGATATGAAGGTTTGAATCAGTACTTAAATTATCTGCTTCAATCTACCTCTTAAGCAGTCAACTCTGTTTTGAGAGCATACTGAGAGCAATCACACCTGTTTGCAGGTAACCTTGTTCTAAGCAACTAAATAGCAACTTTAACACAAACATTTGAATTAATTTCTGGCATCTCAATGGGACAGATTGCCAAGACTTTATGGATGAGATCCAGCCTCAATACTGTATACAGTATCAGACTCATGTTAGCCTAAAAGTCAGTCAGGTCATTTAAATACCTCTCCATGTGAGGATTAACAAAACACTAATTGCACCCTGTGTAGGTCTAAATATGCAAAAATATCTTCCCATCTGATGGAGCTGTCTTATTAGTTGATATCAAGAACTGAAAGGCTATGCCATTGTCACATTTTTATCTTTTGCCATCCCAGCATTGCTGGACACAACACTTGTAATGCTGTTATAATCATATCAAATAAGATAGGACCTTAGGTGAAGCCTGTAAAGACAAGATAACTCCTTGGACAGTCCTTATATTGTATCGGTGTTTGTTTAAAAACAGGCTGCTACACAGATGTGGTTTAACCCTGGCCAGCAACTCAGCACCACGCAGCTGCTCGCTCACTCCCCCCACAGTGGGATGGGGGAGAGATTCAGAAGGGTAAAAGTGAGAAAACTCATGGGTTGAGATAAAGACAGTTTAATAGGTAGAGCAAAAGCCATGCATGCAAGCAAAGCAAAGCAAGGAATTCATTCACTGCTTCCCATCAGCAGGCAGGTGTTCAGCCATCCCCAGGAAAGCAGGGCTCCATCATCCATAACAGTGACTTGGGAAGGCAAAGACCATCACTCTGAACGTCCCCGCCTTCCTTCTTTTTTTCCCCAGCTTATATACTGAGCATGATGTCATATGGTATGGAATAGCCCTTTGGCCAGTTGGGGTCAGCTGTCCTGGCTGTGCCCCCTCTCAGCTTCCTGTTCACCTGGCAGAGCTGAGAGCTGAGAAGTCCTTGGCCAGTCTAAGCACTAGCCAGCAACAACTAAAACATCAGTGTTATCAACATTCTTCTCGTACTAAATCCAAAACACAGCACTATGCCAGCTCCTGTGAAGAAAATTAACTCTATCCCAGCCGAAACCAGGACAGCAGACTGAAGAAAATGATGCCATTCATGCCAGCCCTACTCAGTCTTTATTGCTTTCTCCACTGCTGCAGCTCACTGTTATATTTAGTGTCTGACCACAGGATCTGCCATATGATGAACAGTCAAAATGAAAGGGAGAAAAATAAGATTACATTTCAGCAATTCCTCCTGAACTTGTAAGCTCTTAGAAATGTGGAATTTGGCAGGAGTAGCTCAGAGATGTATTACCTCTTCCAACACTGTACTGTTTAATTATTTTGCATCTTTTAAGAAGTATGTTATGTGTTTTATAGGAAGCAAAGAAAAACAGTTTACTGGAGCGTAAAGGACAAATAGGTTATGCTGATTAATCTTTGACTGAGATTGATTCAGTAAGGTGAGAAAGCAGCTTTGAAAATCCTCCTGGGTTGTTTTTTTTTTTTTTCTCTGGTGTTTTTTCTAGATTTTGTATACATTGTGTCAGAATAAAAGCCTGAACCTGAGTTCCACACTGGGAAAACTACTGTGGCATTTTCAGATGTCCCCTTAAAAGAGGCTTCACTTTGAAAATGCTCTTTAAGAAATTAGAGGTCAGGTTTCTCTATACACCCAGCCTGACACGCACTGGCCAGTGGTGCAACACACTCATAAATCCACTTCAGCTGGTCAGCTGTAGCGTGTTTACTAGAGGCAGTAGTAAATCAGACCTTGGTAATTTTATTCTCAGCATAATTAAAAGTTTTGTCCTTTCTTTTAATAACTGTGTTAGTAATAAAGAATTTAAAATATTTAATTCAGCAAGGGCTAATGGATCAGCATATATGTAGGAGCGGTAGATGTATGTATGCCTGCAGAAGGATTCTTCAGTGTTTGCAGTCCAGAAATCCAAACATGAAAATTCAATAGCTGAACAGTCCCAAGCCTATTTTCAGGTTCCTCCAAAGTGCTTAGTGGAGGAAAATATGACCTTACAGAGCACTGCAGTAGCTGGCCTTCGGAACCTCTGGAGATAGCCTCAGTTTTACAGAGACAAAGGCTATGTACTTTTTTGTTACCAGATTTATCACTGTGCACAACTGTCTTAATGAAGAACCACAATTAATTTACCACCTAATTTGTTATTTGATTGCGTGCCATCACCGTCAGAAGTGTGTGTGATGGTAATAGGTCAGGAGTTAAATTTAAATAAACTATATGGCCTATGGAAATATTCTCGTTGATGTACAGATAACTAGCTAACAGAGGCAACTCATTATCTTCAAAAGTAAAGGAGGTAAAAATGTTTCAATTTTTGCTTAACAGTGAGTTTGCCAAGTCCAGCAGCAGTCTTGTGCAGAAGCATTTCCATGCACTTTTACCATGATAAGAAGTGATAGAATGATTACCTCTTTGTAACTAAAAATGTGATGATTTTCATAAAGCCACCTATCTTAACATCTCCACATTGCCATCTTTTCTGGTCTGGAATGTTGCCTAGATAGGGCTTCTTTCCAGCTCCTTGACTTATTTCCTGTGAATAAAAAGGAATTGGGACAAAGCACCCTATTGATTATGAAGCTCGGAATAGAAAATACAGTATCATATGAGGTTATAATACAGTACAGTTGATAACAATTTCTTTGAGAACATTGCTTTAACTCAACCGCAAGCTGTTTCGTTATAGCTCTGTTCAGAAGCATTTACATTCCGTGGAATGAATCAGTTTCTAAATCATAGGTGACTCTGATTTCTGCTATTTGTATTTGTTGTAGCAGCAGTATTTTGAGGGGAGAAATCATTGCAAATTTGAAATACTGCTTTGATAAACATCAAAATTCAAGAACTGGAGCCACAGAAGTGCATTTAAGAGCTAAATAGGAAACAGTTGAAATTTTAGCTGCAAAGTGATTGCTAAATGGAAATCAAAAAGGTCAGCTGCAATTCGCTCTAGGGAATCAAGATTCACACGCTAAGTGATGCTGCAGGTGCTGTGCTGGACAGTGAAACACAATGTTTTCAATTAAATCATGGGTATTCCTGAGGGAATATTGCATTAAAATCCAGAGTGAATCTGACGTAATGGCAAGATCTACATTCCTGGTTCTTAGTCAAGTCATTACATTAGTCTGCCGATTAGATCAGGAGGGAGGCATTTCAAATTACAGCAGCAGTTTTACTGAGTAGATAATTATGGCAAGTTATGAATGACAGAAATTACTGCAGCTAGGTTTATTTTTTTCTGTTTTTTTCTTTATCCCCTCTCTCTCCCCTTTCCCACTTTTTTTCTCTTTTCAGTCTCTCTTCCATAATGTTTTTTTTTCCTTCTTTAGAGCATTCCTAGCATCAAAATGTTGTATACTTCGATTACCATTTAGTTATTTTTGTTACTTTATTAAGCAAACTGTCAGTCATAATTTGTCTGTGTCTGTTGCTGACATTTATAGTTAAACTACAATAATTCTTGTTATACTTATGCTTCTAGTCTCCAACTATCTGGATTCTTTCACTGTTGTAATACAGAGCTTCAAAATAGTGGTCACAGAAGCTACCTGTGCCGTATTTATCTGTAATTGCACAAGGACAAACAACATGTAGTGCTAGTGTGATGGTTACTTTTGACTTCACAGAAGTATAACGGAAAATTACGTGTAAGGGATTTAGTTTTAAAATATTTTAATTAATGCATATTAGAGTACCATATTTTTCCCAAAGTTTAAAATCTGCTTATAAGTCAGAATAAGGTAATTAGGGTTGTTAATAGACACCTGTACTATTTGTTTTTACACTGTCTCCTCTAGAAATGCAAGTCTGGCTTGCAAGATTATTTTCTTTTATATGTCTATTTACTAATGCTGAATTAGAGTTGATTTGAGTTGGAGTATATATATCAGCCTCACCTAATTACTTCATCTGGATCATTTCTATTGTGGGTTCAGATGTATTCATTATGACTGTGTTCTCAGGGCTGTGGGAATAATAATATTTCTCTGCAGCCAGACTTAAATAAAAGAGTACAGAGATCAGTTCCATTTGAATTGCATTCATTTGAAAAAATTCTTACTAATATCATGAAGCATGTTTCAGTCAACATGAAACATTTCCTTTGATCTAAACATTTTTTTTTTTGATAGAAAAACCTACTTTCAAGAAGAAACAAAGTCTTGGCTTAGTAGTCAGTACAACAGCTCAGAAGATAAACATCCATCAAGGATGTAGTATAGTCAGGCTTGATTCTTTTTTCTGTTAGGAAGGCTAAAGTCCACTATTTCAAGGGGTAGCACATCACCACTAGAAAACACGATGTTCAGCATCCTCCTGACAAAATTTTGATTTTGTTTAAAGAGAAACCCTATGGTGCATGCATTAGGAACTGACATGACAGAGTCAACGGCAGAATTGTTTTCATTTTCACTTTCTAAGTCGGTGACTAACAGAATATTTTTCACAATGGAGTGAAGAAACTTGACTGTATTCTGTATCTTATTGATTAGGATATCCTAATTATTAACAGGATTCAAACTCTAACTTCAAATGGAAAAAGGAGATTTGAACTGTGATTTCTTTCAGATAGGCGCCCTCATCACAGAACGCTTTAAGATGCAGTTTTCTCAGTTTCTTGACTACATAGGTAGTAGACCTATCAAATTCCTTGGCAAAGGAGAGTGGAAATGCAAAAAAACCCGCCCTTGCCTAGCATAAAAGAGGTCAGGAGTACTTGAGAAGAGAACTCCACTGGCAGCTATCAAATGAACAAATTATATCCAACCCAGGAAACCCCCCATCCTGAAAATAACTGGGGGTTCAGGAGAGTATTAGGGGAAGATGTCTTTTGTTATTCTTTCCTATGCATTTGTCTCTAGCCACTGTTGGGACAGAAGATTGGCCTGATGGACCCTTGATCTGAAGTGTAGAGCAGCTCTTACATTCTGGACACTGCAAAAAAGAACGAACTAGGTATATAAAATGGACTAATGCTAACATAAATGATAGAGTACTTTTTTTCCCCCATGAATATTCTGTAGTTTTCTGGCAAAGATGTCCTCCTAGAATATGTATGCCACAGAAATGGGATTTTCTGTGTCCCTGATATAGAGGCACCATCATCAGTGTTATGACTCCAATCTCCCAACATTTGTTCCGCCTTAACACTGGTTTGCATGGAGTTGCTTCATGCTCATGTTTCCTCTTTCCTAGCTACTTTTCTTTTTCCTGTTTTAATAGGTTACCTTAATTATTAGTGATCGCAGAAATCATCTTATTGCTGTGTTGTCTCCAGCAGAAAAAGTTACATACTGTTTATACTAAAGATCATATTTTACTAATGTTTTTATATTTAAAATTGAAAATAATTAAATAACTTATCAACATAGTTAATAATAATTTTATTTTGAAAAAACACATAGTGCAATGAAAAACTGAAAAATCATCTAAAGGGAACCAGGGACATGAAAATTGGGAAAATAGTAGTAGAATGTTAAAATTCATATGGGGAAAATGCAATTTTACACAAGACAAATAGACAGAAGGAAAGAAAAATCTAAACACAATAATGTCAAAGGACACATTCAGGAGACAGTGAGCAGAAAATCAGAAACAATTTTGCAAGGCCACACTGCGGCAAAAAGAAATTGAATGACATTTTGCTATCCATACACTGACATATCAAGCAACATTGATGGAAAATAATAATCCCCCCCAAACAGGGAATGCTGAGGGACCAGTGCAGAGGAGGAAAGCTGTTCTACTGCTAGTTTGATTCCTGGACTCACTGCTAAATTGTCCCAGCTGCTGTGATGATTTTAAACCACTGGCCATTGAAACTGTATGCTTTTCCCTATCTTTGCTAGAGTAAATCTTCATTATCAGCCCATTTCATGCTCTAGATCTCCAGTAAAAATAATTCTCAGGGGTCTTTGAGGCAAACTTCAGGGGAGAATTACCAAGATACTCTTGCTGAAAGGGGTGCTAAGAACTAGAAAGCATAAAATGGCTGGTGGCCACTTTTCATTTAAGATATACATTATCTGGGTTTTTCTGTAGCCTATTGAAGATAATGACAAACACCAGTTGAATTTGGTAATGTATTTATTGGCTGATAATATAAAAAGAATTACACATATATGTCTTGCAAACAGATCACCCTACTATTCAAAAATAGATTCTATTATCTGTATTGATTTATGTAACTCCTTACTCTATTATTAGCCTTCACTGATATAACTCTTCATTACTTATGGATTTACATTTTATTCAGTGCTCCTCTGCCAGCAAACCAGTGCCAAGAAGCAAAGAAAATGTCACGGTGAAGTTGTTTGTTTTTAGGGCTTTTTTTTTTTCCATTTTCCACATTTTGGAATACTTTCCGTCTGTTTCACAGTTCCATGAATAAAGCTCAATTATATAGTGTGAATGTCACTTGCATGGGAAAAGTGCCAGCACCAAAGACTGAAGTGGTGATGAAGTAATAAAATAAGAGCTATATGAACCACCAGATAAGTGATTGGATTCGAAATAACTCTTGCCCTGGATGGCAAGTGCAGGTCATTTTGGCTATCTGTCCAGTTACAAAAATGAAACAGGCAGAGAAATGAGAGCACATAAAGAACAAAATCCATTCAGCTTAGTCCATAAGCACTTTGGAGACCAGCTGCAGACATGGTAGAGCTATAAAGGGCTTTAGGGAAAAATGAAAGTTTGTATGCTCCAGCTTACTGATCAAAAATGTTCAGAACCAGTCCTATTTACAGTAGCAAGCTCTCAACCTACTTTGTTAAAAATGGGAATGATATTCCAACCCTATCCTTTGATGGAACTTGATCAGATCAGAAGTCATGGAACTTACGTCCAAATTCTGCAAAGATATGGAGTTTATTCAGTCAGAAGTTGGCTTGTTTCTATACAGATCTTACTCAGGTAAAATCTGTAGAATGTGATGTATAAAAAAATCCAACCCTAATGAGGTGGTAAACTGATCCAATATTATTTTTTGTAACAATGTTCACAGATTTTTTAGAAATAAAACGAAGGTTGTATAAAATACATTTTACATTTGTTAGTATTATTATTTTTGAAGAAATATGATTGTGAACAACTTACAATGCAACTTCTAAAAAAGGTGCTGTGTAGATAGCTGATTTCAAGTATGTACCTAGGGGCAAGATTTCACACATGAGTTTCCCATTTAAGTTAATAAAAGTCTTCACTGTGTATGTCCAAAAAATGTGCACTGGTTACTCATGGCATGTATTAATACAGCCGCAGCAGCAAGACAAAGGTGGTTTGATTTAGTAGTTTCTTTGTGGGTAAATATGGTACTGTACTATAAAACTCCTCTCTGGCTTGTAATAATTGCTTCTGTTTTGTGCTAGTCCAGTAGTACAAAGAAATAACATGCTAACTGGTAATAGATATAGACTAAAAATAAAATGCCAAAAAAGAAAAGTTGCTTAAATCTTGAAACAGTATTAAACATAGTAGAATAATTTGATTTTAAACATTTTTTCAAACCCCAGAACAGTGTGTTCTTGATGTAAGATTTTTTTTTTAACCACAATAAGTAGGTTGTAGGCTTTGCGTTGGAGATACCATATGGAAAGCACTAATTTAATGGGAAATGATAAGCTGTGAATTGGATTCATGATTCATGAGTCACAACACACAATAACACATGCCAGTAATTTACTAAAATACAGTATGCATGTATGTATATTCATTTACACATGTGCATATATACCAGTACTTTGTTACCTAATTCTTAGAATTCTGACAGAAAATATATTCTTTTTTTTTTTTTTTTTTTGGTGTAAGAAACAGCACTCACACATCAGGACAACTGGCCAGGTATTGGTTTTGGTGCTCACAAAGAGTAGCTGTGAATAGGTATCACATAATATTTATAATGGAGAGTACGCATAATCTCTATTTACACTTGTTCATTGTGTAGATTACAAATATTTTCTAAGTACAGCCATCGGGACATATTTTAGGAAGAGTCTTACAAGCAGAGATGTCAGAAGGCGGATCTGAGATGAAAGAGTTTTTTGCTGACATTTCTTGATAAACTGAAATAAACATACCTCATTTAGAAAGCGAGAGCAAAGTATGCCAGTGCAACCATTTGATTGTGTTGATTAAAATTGATGCATGCTTTATGATGAAGTGTTATATTCTTTCTCTACAAGTGAAGAACAACAATATTGTGTTTAGTTTGTCCTGAGTGAATGACTGACTATAATCAAAGTCCTTATTACAGTGTCCTAGAAAATGAAGTGTAGACATTATCAAGCTAAGGAGGGGCTTTATGTTTTCTGGGAAGAAGTAACTTATTGCAGAAGGGGCTTCTTTGTGACTGAGCTCCAAGGTATAATGATAGCTGATAATATTTGTGAGAGATGGAAGCTCTTCAGTGGAGCTGCATGATGAATCACTAATAAAACCCAATTAGCTGCTTAGATGATTCCCCTTTAGTCATCACTCAGAAAATGGAAATCATGAGAGCTGAGAGAGCATCACAACTGGGTCTACCGCAATGGCAAAAGATAAAATGATGCTGGATCTTTGTTGAAGTCACAAAGGACAGTAACATAATTGAGTGAGTTTTAGTAAAGGTTCTCCTTAATGAACCTATGCAGAGCTGAAATCAATGGGTAAAAATACCTTAGAACAAAATTAAATGATCATGTAAGTGATACCGTGGTGAGTGGGAATAGCACAGCGAGGGGTACCAGTACAGGGGTGACTTGCTAGCTGGAGGCAACAGCATTGTGATCAGAGGCAATAACTGCAGCTAGAAACAGCAGCCAGGAGTAGCAGCATGGTGAGAGGAGGTGGTGGTTCATCAATGGGTTCACGATTAGTGGTTGTGGCAGTGAGAAATCATGCCGAGATGACATCAAGGTACCTCTACATGTACAGGCACTGTTTTATGACAAGAGATGTATGAAAATTTGTCTGTATGCACGCTAGGATGGTACTGAGTACTGAAAAAAAGCTGAGTCACATGTATTGGAAAGGTACAATGTGGAGAATTATCTTTCAATGTAGATAAAGCGATAGATACTGTGAAAAAAAAGAAAGGGGAGCCAACTAACAAAATTATGGTCTTTGAGCTGATGGTTTCCATTCTGGAGCAAAACCTTAGAATTATGACAGGTATCTTTGCATGTAATATTAGGAAAGCAAATGAAAAGCGAGCAGTTATTAAGTGAAGAACAGAGAACAAAGCAGAATGAGAAGTTTCACCCTCCTGTAGGCATCTGCTTACAGCCACTGATAGGAGTCAGGATGCTGAGCTAGATGGGCTCTTGGTCTGACCCAGCATGGCTGTTCTTCTGTTTTCATATGCTCACAGCTGCGTGAGAAAATTGAATCAATGGTCTGATGCCTACTGTTCTGCAGGGCTGGGCTTCCTGATCAGATAAACACTGGCTTGATTTATTGCTGCTTTCTTTTCCCCAAATCGATGTTGTGTTACTTTTCCTTTTAATACCTTTGGCTTTATCCATATACATAGGGATTTGGCAAGAAAGGAACTGACTGTTCAGGGGATCACAGAGTTGTAGCTCCCCAGCCAGCTGGTGTCCATCACAAACTGGCCTGGTATCTTCAACATCTGAAAGAAGTGCTACAGAAGTATTGAATTTAGAGGTGTTTATTTGAGTATGTGTTAAGAGCTAGTAACTTTTCTTTCTAACAACTGAAATAGTGTTAGATAAGAAAGTTATGAGTGCTAATCTAATTTATTTATTGTAAAACCAAACAGAACTCTTGGTCTTTTTAACAGCTAACTTTCTTGAACTCTGAATGTGCCTTTACTGAGAAATACATTTTAATAACGCGGGAGCACAGTGTCTAGACAGGAGACTTTCTAATTTTCTTTTGCATAAATGAGTACAGTATTCACAAAAATCTAGACTGAGAGGAAATACATTATGGCCTAAAACATTTAGAACAAATCTATCTACCTAGCTCACAAAAGCTCAGCTAATAAATATGAACTATTCCAATGAGAATCAATATTAATGACGATTGGCTTTGTCCAGATTTATGTTTCAAGTGTAGTCACTTGTATGCACTCCTTGACATCTCAGAAGGAGCGAGTGTAGGGTAAGTGGAGGAATTAATAGCATCTTACTCAGTCTCTACCTGTTTTCATGAAACTTCCTGGAATTTATTATCTTTGATTCCCCTACCACTTTGTTAAATTTGCTTAAATTTATGCAGTAGGTCCATAAGTTACTGGGAAGAGAAGGGTGGATAGATTTTGGCAGAATTTTGTATAAGCTGCTTTCCTTGAGGAAACCAGACTAAAAAAAAGAGACATTTTCTTAGATTGCTTCATTCTGAACAACCCTCTGATGCAGAGATTATTCCTTAAAAATCCAGCAGAGATGATAGGAAAATCATAAGTACTTCTGTTCATATTCTTTCATTTGCACTTGTTAGGTGGTATTTGACTTCATGAATAGTCCCTCAGAGGGTATGGTGGCATCAAGCGTTTGTATAAGACACTGAGAACCTGTCTTAATGAAAAGAGAAACATGACTCTCTGCAGCGGTCTTAAATCATATCAATAAAAATGAGATTCAGGGGTGAAACCCTTGAACTGCTGATGTAACTGGCAACATTCCTGGAGATTTTCAATAGGGCCAGGATTTCACCATAGGAGTGTTGGCTCTCTCTGGTTTACAAATAAATCACAAAGCATTCTCATTCATGATTGTGTTGGCTGCTCCTAAGTATTTATGAACAGATTAGGATAGAAGTTTTCTGTACTTGTTGCCTACAAAGTGCCCGTGAGTTTTTTATTTCAGTGATTCACTGTCTGTTTTTTATGGTGTGTGACTGGCCATCTTTTCACTGAACAGTTGTTTCTTCTTAACAGGAGACAAATAATTGATGAACAGCAAATAATGCACTTCTGATAGCAATCTGTAGCACTGTATGAATTAACAAGACTTAAATAATTAGTTGCCAGCAGAATTTGACAAGGGAAAAAATAAGATTCCATAAAAAGCAGCAATTTTAATTTGAGCTTTTTATTCACAAAACTTATTTTCTTTATCTGATTACTTCTGAAAATAAGTATGCAATACTCTCCCTCTGATGTATTTTATTACATTTGTTGGTCCGTAGCTTTCCATTTTACTGCTCAAATCTTGTATTTTTTCTCATCTTTATGGGCTCACACATGTTTGCTGTTATTGCTTTATGTACTTGTAATGTCTATGGGCTCACATTATATACAATCTCAATTTATCGTTATCATTTGCTGCTCTAAGTGTGATATATTATTGTAAATGTGGAAGATGAAGTCTCCACAGGAAAGCTGTATCTTATCCGTAAACTGAACTTTTTAAAGAAAGCTGGAGAAAGACTTTTTACAAGGGCAAGGGGTAATGGCTTTAAACTGAAAGAGGGTAGATTTAGATTAGATATAAGGAAGAAATTCTTTGCTATGAGGGTCGTGAAGCACTGGAGAAGGTTGCCCAGAGAAGCTGTGGATGCCCCATCCCTGGAAGTGTTCAAGGCCAGGTTGGATGAGGCTTTGAGCAACCTCATCTAGTGGAAGGTATCCCTCCCCATGGCAGGGGGGTTGGAACTACATGATCTTTAAGGTCCCCTCCAACCCAGACCATTCCATGATTCTATGATTCATATCATGCATTTTTGATAATGCTGTATTTAATAAATGTTAAAAGGTAACATTTTAATTTTACATGCCACTGGCATTTTCTGGCAGCCAGGTAGGGAGACAGATAAAGAAAAATAAGATTTGACTTTCAAAGAATGGTAGATAAGTAAAAATAACATCTGACTGCCAGTGATGTCTCTTCAAATAGTAATACATGTTATCCCCTGGCTGGATCACTGCGCGTAGGACACTGGCTCTACCAAGTCCCTGGGGAGACCCTCCAGTGGTTCAAGACAGTGGTTTTGCCTCCGGTGTCACACAGAGCACATGTCAGATACATGTCAACTCCCTCCCTGTGCCTCCGTTGACAGCAGCAGCGCGTTTCATACCCCGAGTCACTTTACAGTCCTTTTCCAATCATGTCTGAAGGCACTACAAGAGTAGGCAAGGGAAAGGGGAAAAAGATGACAGCGGGTCCTGCCATGCCAGGCATCAAAGCTGGGTGCCTGCCCGCTGCATGCGTGGCCTCTGGATGGCAGGTTCCCTCTTCCAGCATCTCCAGCCACTGCCTGCCATTGGCAACCCTGACAGAAAGCGTGGAACTGCACACATGGCTTTTCTGTGGAGAATATGAGGTAAAATATGCCTGCTCTTGAGAGGGGGGAAAAAAAATAAAGTGGATTAATTAATGAAAAAAAAAAAAGAGTCGGCATGAATAAAAGTGTTAGCAAACATGACCTTAGCTATTTTTGAAGCCAGCCAACTGCATAGCACCGTCTATGTGGTGATAAAAGGAGCGGCGGTTTTGTGGTTGCAGCACTGGGAGTTAGGATGCCTTCCCCAACTCCTCTACTGACCGCAGTCAGTGAGCTTAAGCACGTTTCTCCTCATTCCGTCCGTAAAATTAAGACAGCGATATTATGCTGTCACTGAGGGGAGAGTGCGACAGCTACGTTCAGTCTCGCCGGTGAGCTCCTGGGAGGAGAGAGTGGAGGCCAGGGACCCGCCAGGCTAGGCCGCGGCACGCGGGACAAGCCCTGCCCCGCCAGGGGCCTCCCCGCCGCTGGCCACCTGGCGCCCAAGAGCAAGCCTGGCCCAGGTGTGCTGCTGCAGAAAAGCCTGAGCCCGGGGCCTCAGCTGCTCCCCTGGCATCGTGTCCAACAGCTCATCCCTCCCCAGGTCAGTGTTCCCTCTTCTGTCTGCCTTGCTTGGTGTGCAACTTAGGCTTCCTCTTTATTCAGATACTATGTGTGAACAGGTCAGTGTTCTTGCAGCAGCCCCCAAGGGCCGGCTGCCCGATCTTTAGTCATTCTTTTCCACCTCACCCATGTTTGTACTGTGTGTTTTTCTGTGTGTGGAGAGGGGCAGGGGTGCTTTTACCCGGGGACGGTGGAGGCCGTCCCTACCAGAGGTAAAACCCCTCTCAGGCGTGCTTCCCCCATAAGCCCAGGGTGGACGCAGGCCCTCTGGGAGCAGGCCCACCACTGAAAGCCCTGAGACAGGGAACCCCACAGCTCTTGCTCCCTAGTAGGTGCTGGAGGAGGGGGTCGCCTCCACCCAAAAACCAGGAGTGCTGTCACTGGTCAGGATGCTGTCGTGGCTCTGCATCACTTCTGCTCAAAGTGCCTCCAGTGACTGCTGAGGCCCCCTTGTTTCTGACTTCTTGGAGCCTGTCAGTTAGCCGGTTCTGCGTCCATTAAACACATGCCTTACTGATATCAAATAGTGCAAGTATTTTACTCTGAGTGTCATGTAATGCTAAGCCTTGCAAGTGTTTATTACATCTACACCGTTACTTTTACCAGCTAAGCCTGTCATCTCATCAAAGAATTTTCGACAAGACCTGTTTCCAGGAAACTACAGCAGTTATGCATCTAGGCACTTTTGAAAACATGCCAGGTATCTATCTGAATCTTTGTGCACCACATATCTATAAAATCTGGCTTTCAGTCTCCTATTATAATAGAGTTTCAGATCTATGAGGAGTATTTTTATCTTTTTATTGTTGATCATGAAGACCTCTAAGAATCCATTACTTGAAAAACAAAATGAAACTACGATTTAAGTGCGTCAGTGTAATCTAATCACTATTTTTAATTACGGATAACCTGCTGGAAGACAGCGTATGTTAGATGTTTATTGCATTCTATTTATACAGTATAAAAGACTGCTGAGGTAACTAATTCAAAAAAGCCCTGAAAAACAACAAAACCCCACCAAAAACCCAGCCTTATCTCACCTTAAACAAGTGGTTTGGACCTACCTAAAATTGTTTTCTATGTGGGTTGACTCTGAAAAAGTCAGAAGGAAGCATTAATTCTAAAATAAATGTTAAAAAAACAGCTAAGAGAAGTGTATAGTACCTGAAGTTTATAAAGTTCATGATGTAGGTCAGACTGAATTAAACCATCATCTCCAAGGTATTGGACCACATGAATAACTTCAACTTGGTACTTAATTGTAGTTTAGTAACGCTTTAAGTCACACTTAACTTTTTATCACTCCTGAAATACTTCTTTAATTCCCATTCAGTGACTGATGTGTTACAATTCAGTGCGTTTGCAAAATGTGTTTTTCAGTCTTGCTAGGCCAGTTGCATCTAAGTTCAAAACTGCAGACTTTAGACCCATTGTTCAGCCAACACCTGGTCTTCGTGGTTCCTAAAAGCTATAGATTCCACACCTTTTAAAGTCTTTCAGGAGTCTCGGTGCAGCTGCAGAAGTGTCTGGTGGCTTCAGCAGTATGGTAGGAAGACCATTTGAGACCCAGAAAATACATGTGTGGGGTTCTGTTTAAGAACATGAGAAACTTCAGTCACAAGGCAGTGTTCAAAGACAACTGCATTTTTAACTATACTCCTTTCTTCTAAAATGAAGTGCTCCTAGTCCATAGAGCTCTGTGTAATATCTTTATATAAACAGAAATGGAGGATGTAAAAGGCATTTTCCTCCACAGCCTGAAGTGGTTCAAACTCAGATTTCTCAGCTTCTGGGACATTTCTGTAGAGAAAAAAAGAGGCAAGAAGGAGCAAAATTGTATGGCCTGATGGTTAGGACACTCACTGAATGCTGAGTCTCATCCTTCCTGCCATCATCGCTTGTGAAGCTTATATTAAACAGTCATTGCATAAAATGCAGAAATGGACCTTGAAACAGGATTGGGACCAACAGCAACCTCACTTCCCCTCTGGCTGTATCTGAAAAGAGATGAGTGAGTACTGTAAAAGAAAGGATCTCTTTGCCTCCTCTGGCAGGCCTGCATGTGCATTTCCTATTAGGGAACAAAGTACCTAAATGTTAAAACCATTCTGTATGAACAGAAAACCCAGTCTCCTATGCATTTCATGCATGTACACTCCGTTTTTTTTGTCAAGCAAATAGCGCACTTTGTAATAGTATTTTCCTAAGAATCAGTACTCTTTCAGTCCCTAGGTCTTTAAAAAGGATGAAAATGTTTCTTGTCATTGAAGCCTCTTCTAGTGAAAAGAATTCTTACTGGGTTTTATAAGTAACAGGTTTCCCTGTGTAGCACTAAACGTGCCTATTTTGTGTGTGGCTTTCCCCTGCAACAAATGCCCATCTCCCCTGTAACAGCTCTCAGTTCCTGCCAAGCATATTTATACACTTCATATCCAAATACCTCCTGGGGATTTCATCATGTAAGACTTACAATATTTTCAACATAAATGTAGCATAACCTAGAGCTCTAGCTTTTTCTATTGAGGTGCTGCACCAGCTGATTTGGAAGAATGTGATTGATAAGAGGGGTTTGCAGCTACTAAAATGAAGTGGTTGTAAATCTGAATTTTCATTGCTGCTTTCCATTTTTGTTGCCTAAGATCTCATTTGGAAAACTCACATTTTTTCCAAATAAAGTCTCTTCATTAATTTTGTTACAGAGCTTGTAGGTGTATTTAAACCATATGGGTACTGTGGAAGAAAGATGTCAGGTATGCAGCCAATTGGTTTTAATGCCTGCAAGTACAACTACTTTTTAAATTCCTTTATACATTTCAGACTCTGCAAATTCCCATAGGGAGGACAAATCTACTTTAATCAATAGGTACAAAACAGCAGAAAAAATCATTACCACCTGCTGCTATTCCATCAGTTTCATTTCCTTCCTTAGGAGACTTGAGTGTCCAGCCATGTAGATCTTCACCTTTGAGTTCAGTCCGTATATAAAAGTTTCTAAACAGTTCTGATACAGCTTTCATTTTAGTTTTCACCTTTTTCTTGTTTTCCCGTTTGTGCTCTGTAATAGCTCAAAATACCCCTTTTGCTTGACAAGGAATTTGTAAACTTACATCTTTCTCATTATGCACTGGGTTTGGACTCTCTTCTTTTAGTTTGCTGAAGGCAGCCTATCTTCTTCAGAAAGCTTTTCCTAGAAATCACTTCTTCTAGCTTGCCTTATGTTGCTGATTTCCATACTTCAGCAACTCACTGCTTATGTCAGCAGTGACTATATTGTGGGAGAAAAGACTAAATACCCACATAAGATGTGGAAAGGAAGCATCTGATATGGCAATGTTAGAACTTGACAAGAGTAGTTTTTCTTTTTTCACTTTTTATCTCCTTTTTTCACAGTGTCCATCATCATTTATTTATCATTAGTTGGCTAATTTAGAGCTTAACTGTGCTTGAACAGAGATTTTGGACAGAGGAGAGCTGTGAGTGTTAACATGATTCAAGAGAATCAATATATCCTGCTTTTCTGTGGTGTATGCTTACTTTTTTTGTTGTTTTTTGAAAAGATACTGATCTGTCTGTGATGATCTCCTCTAAATCTGCTGGAAGAAGTGGCAGCAGCCATTGCTTCAACTCATTCCCATTGCATTAGTCTTCATTTGAAGGAGTGGGGGGTGCATATTGATAGTTATAATGACTTCCGTGGCACAAGGGAGGCAGAGTTGTAAAAAGTAAGCACTTTTGTAGTGCTGGTAGAGAGGAGAGAAGAATTTCACTGTTTCCTCTGGTCAAGCTCTCTTAAGCCCACAAAAGAAAATTATTACCATCTGTCACTTAAACTTTGAATGGACCCTGAAATCACAGGTGAGGAACAGTTAATGTGGCTGAAGGTTGGTGGAATAAGGGTGCTTTTGAACCTGTACCACATAATACATATTGTTATCTTTGTTTAGGTACATGAATTTAATATCTGGATACTAGCATGATGAACATTTGTAATAGGTGCTACACAGCCTGTGTAAAAAAGGTGCAAATCCTCTGAAAGCAATTAGAAATTTCATAACCTTTTCACCTCTTTGGTGTATGCACAGGAAAAATTGATAGAAAGGAAACAGTTATGATGATGAAAACACGTGGATAATTTCTTCTAAAGAAAGGTATTTAGTATGTACAGTGTATGTCATCTGATGGTGTTCTAATTCTATTGAAATATGTTTCAACTGAAAATACACCCTACCCCACCCCCCTTACGTGTACCTGAGGAACAGTGGAACAAATGGGTTTGCTACATATGCATAGGTTACTGTTCAAAGGTTGGCCTTTTTGTGCAACTGGAGGGCAATAGTTCTCATTAGCTTTAGAGAGCAGAGCAACCCATTTTAAACATAATAAGCATCTCTTCCAGAGATAAATGCTTGCTCCTGGAATAAAAATGAATATTAGGATATTAGTGTACTGGCAAGCTAAATATCTAAAAGAAAAATCCATCCAGCTCAAAAGAGAAAGCAAGATTTCTCTAAATTAGCAGGAAAGAAGAAATTGTCTAGTTTGAGTGGAATAGATACTGAAAGAGTTGAATGAATCCTGTGGCTGAATTAACTGCATTTTGATTTACATTTAAGATTCTGTTGGATCTTCACTGAGTGCCTTCACGTCACTTCTCAAGGACCAGAAAGATAACATACTGAATCTCTTTTCTGTTAAGACATACTGTTTGGAAATAAATTAGAAAGGTCTGAAAGGAAAAATGTATCTGTATGCTGTGTGCAATCGTTAATTGTGAGAGGGGGAAGATGAATGAACCAAAACAAAGATATATTTTTTGAAGATGTTAAATCAGTAGTGTGCAAAAGGAGCAATTAGTAGTATTTTCCTAAGAGCAATTTAGATTAAATTGCTGCTGTATGCTATTTTTGTTGTATGCTTGAGCTGTCTCTAAAGCAGTTTTAAGAGAGCATATATTCTGGTAGCCTGCATTTTTGAAACCAAGGTAGAAAAAGACTGTAGCCTGTTGCAGGCATAACGCTTTAAACATTCATGTGTTATTAATAGATTAAGTGGGCAGGAATTTCCTACCCACTGCAGTTTTTCTATATTTTATTGTCTCCAGTGGTTGTTAATTTGTATTTTATGTCATTTCATAATATATGCTCCCAATAATAGGCAAATAGGATTTATTTTTCGTTTTAGACAGAATTAATGTTGGTTTATATGGTAAACATCTTAGTAAAATTTGCCCCTTGTTTCCGTGCTCTAGGTTTCTTATCACATTCAATACCATTCTGTTGAGCATTATCTTCATTAGCTTAAACTCTGGCTTTTCTTTTGCTACAATGAAAGCTCTGTGCTCAGACTGCATGAGGTTCTTAAAGATGTCTCATGCCTTCAGTCTTCCGTGTGCCTATTTGCAGCTGGAGCTTGTTGATTTGAATATCTGTGCCACCATATTAGGAATATTATACAATAGACATTAAGACTTAAATTCATATCTTCTGCATGGACAGGAAGTGGTAGTCATGGAATCATAGAATCATAGAATCATAGAATGAATGTTTTGGGTTGGGAGGGACCCCTAGAGGTCATCTAGTCTAACCCCTCTGCAGTCAGCAGGGACACTGCTAACCAGATCAGGTTTCTCAGAGCCTCATACAACCTGGCCTTGAATGTTTCCAGGGATGGGGCAACCCGTTCCAGTGTTTCACTACCTCATTGTAAAGAATTTCTTCCTTATATCCAGTCTAAACCTACCCTGTTTTAGTTTAAAACCATTACCCCTTGTCCTGTCACAGCTGGCCCTACTAAAAAGATTTTCCCCATCTTTCCTATAGGCCCTCTTTAAGTATTGAAAGGCCACAATAAGGTCTCCCCTCAGCCTTCTCTTCTCCAGGCTGAACAGCCCTAACTCTCTCAGCCTGTCCTCATAAGAGAGGTGCTCCAGCCCTTGGATCATTTTTGTAGCCCTCCTCTGGACCCGCTCCAACAGTTCCATGTCCTTCTTGTGCTGAGGGCTCCAGAGCTGGATGCAGTGCTCCAGGTGAGGTCTCACCAGAGCAGAGTAGAGGGGCACAATCACCTCCCTCGACGCTGGCCACGCTTCTCCTGATGCAGCCCAGGGTAGGGTTGGCCTTCTGGGCTGCCATCGCACATTGCCGGCTCATGTCCAGCTTTTCATCCACCAGCACCCCCAAGTCCCTCTCGGCAGGGCTGCTCTCGATCCTTTCTTCCCCCAGCCTGTATTGATACTGGGGGTTACCCCATAATAGTCTTCTGCTATACTGAATTAGCTTCCACTCGTCCCTCTTCCTTCTTTATGATGTTACATCAGCAGTGCTGCTTATATCGATGAACACTTCCTGTTTACAGAGGCTAAAGACTTTGCATTTGATAGTCTTCTTTTGTACCTCTCCATTCTGATTCACCAAAAGGATTTAGCAAGTTACTGGTAGAATCCCAATTACCTCGTTTCTTTCTTCCTTTCCAGAAAGATGTGACTGGCATGATGACCACCCAACAAAACCTGTCTCATGTTGAAATACCTGCCATGCTATGAATTCATAAAGCTACCGTACTGTCAGTACTGCTCAAATCTAGTCTAGCCTCTTATCAAGGTCATTGATTGCGTAAGAAATGATCAAGTTGTTGTCAGTATGTCAGTATTTCCTTGACTGGGACAGGTTAGGCTAAATTAAAATTATTAGAACCTCTGTGTTGCTAGATGTGTTGAAAAAGTAGTGACTTCAGGCTAGACCCTCAAAAACTATAGACACTTAAATGGGAGTATTAAAAAGGCAGTTGCAGGGCTAAAAGTATACCTGGAAGTCTACCAAACCTTGAGTGCTTTCAGTTTTCAAAATAAGACCGCAGACATTTACCTTTAAGAAGATGTTTCAGGCTGTGACTTGGGAAGCATCAAAACGTACAAGGTGTGTTTTTTACAGGTTATTACTGGCACCGCTGCCCACACTGGCTGATTAAGAGTTTGGACATGTCTAACCCTGCAAATTGCATTTGTGACGCTGGGTGCCCCATGCAGATCTACAGATCTGCTACTTGGACTGGATGTTCAAGTTTCTTTATGAGTTCAGTCATTGATTTCCTTTATGCCTTAAGGAAACATTTTGGTTCCTTTTAAACAGTTTTAAGTAGTGGAGGAGGGAAAGCACAGGTTTGTTTCCTTTTCTTCATAAACTTCACGACGCAAGTAATGGTGGAGGAATTAGACAATGTTAGTGATAAATAATGGTCTAACTTTGGTATCTGAGAGCTCTGCAGTAAAGAAAACCTGCCCATATGCACTGGGGGTGGAGAGAGAAGGTTTTATAACAGATTTAAAATTAGAAAACAAAATGGCCTGATTAACAGCAGTAGGAAGAGTTCTGCAGAGGATGAGGGGAGAAATTAACGGATGACATTCAAAGGCAGCTGTGAAGTATGAGAAGCTGCAGCACGCGGAGGTAGTCAAATCTAGCAGCACAGAGAGTTCTGAATGATCTCTAATGCTGGAATAAATCAGACGGTTGGGGGGGAATCTGTCAAGTGGTGGATCACCTCTAAAAGGTGGATCACTGCTGCTTAGACAGGTGGTAAAACAGTAGATTCCATCCTGAGCTAGAGCAATATATTAGTATTAGAAGCAGGTGTTATGTAGGGGATGTGTACCAAGATATTTCAAGCAAACTGATGATGATTTCGGCACACACTGGGTGCTTTTGGAAATGGAGTGAGCCCCCAACCCCCTCCATTTTATACTTCAGAAATCAAATGTAATTCAGCTATTGCTGTCACCATCTGAAAATGCTCTCTCCGTGTCTTCCACTTACCTTGAAATAAAGGAAGGGTAGAGACCCTTGACAAATGTGCTTTCTAATGGCTAGATTCTGAACACATGGTGCAGGGAGTCTGGGGAGGCTGTGTTGCAGAGCTGCATTAAAGAAACTCTTGATGCCTTAGACAGGATCCTTACGGAGGCTTTCCCCCAGACAACGCTCCTGTAAAGGATCCACTACAGTGATAATGCGGACTGCACTCTTTCCTCTTGTGGCTGTGGTCCTACCCCTCAATGTCACCAGCACAAAGAGGCAACATAACGTGCCCATCTCCAAGAAAGGTTCTGAGAGGAAATCTGCAGGTGATTACGAGCCAAAACAGAATGTACACAGACACACTACAAAGGCCTCTGCATTTCTAAATAGATGATGGCCTTCAGTGGATAGGTCCCCTACTGATAAATTCTCTTTATAGCAGAACTATAAGAATAGTGTTTTTCTGTGGTGGACCACAGTCTGGCTTCCAGTGAACTGTTCTGATGTATGTGGTTGAATGGAGTTTGCCTCTCTGATGAGAAGTTCTGTCTGCTAATGACAGGAAAAATCTTACATTTTTTTTCATTATAGGTATGACTGAGTAGAACGGGAAAGTCTATCACTAATTAGAGAATACTGAAGACTACTATGAAATTACACCTGCTTTTGATTTCCTCTTAAGGCGACTATATCTAACACCTAAATATGGACCCATTATAATCAATTTTCTTGGTCATGAGCATATTCCTTCTACATATCCAGTATTATTACTTTTTGATTCATAAAGAAATAGCCATTTCAATTATTCTGGCTATGAAATGAAAATTACATTCATCCAGCCATTTCTTCCTCACCTCAGAATCTCCCATTCCTTTTCTTCCCCTCTTTTCTCTCTGGTAACATCTAAATTTCATTTATGAATGCTGATACAACTTGATTAAGAATTTCAAAGCTCTTTTTGCACCCAAGTTACCTGAAGAAACAATTCAGTTGGTGCTGATTCATGAAGGGAGATGGACTTAATTTCAACCAAGAGCGATAAATAACTGATCTCAAGGCTGAATGAAAGCACTGATAGACTTTACACAGTTTATGTAATTTTGCTTTTCTTCTGCTTTAACCTGTGTTAAAACAAAATATGAGAGACATGATGTTTTTGTGGGGAATAAAGACAAAAAGTAGGTACTTCCCTGTGCATTTTTTTCATGGAAGGTGCTCTTAATTGCTGTTCATTAACTCCATCCTTCATTCAAATGCATTTAGAAAGTTTGCCTTTTCTGTGGTGCATTTACACCACTTTTGCACCTCTATTTTATGATTTGCATTACTATTTTATGAAGAATCAGTAGAATGCTAATGCTTACCGTTGAATATCCCAATGTGTTCAGTTTATATTGTGACTGTATTTCCTCATTTGGATCTTTTCTTCATGAGACACACTCTTAAGTTCAACTCATGATCAGAGATCCAGTTGTATATATTAATTCATCTAACCTGATTTAATTTATTACTTCATAGAGCAATTCTTAATGTGGCTTAACAAACTCAGTTAAGATAGGATAATTCTTAGTCATGTAAAAGGTTTCGTTATTTAAATGAAACCCTGGTTTAATGCCAGTAACTTCTATAAGAATGTTCTCATTTTCATGTTTAACATAATATATTAGTAATTTCCTTCGTTTTTAGACGTTGAGCATTTTATACAATGACCATAATTACTTTGTGTATTAATATTGTTCCATACCTTTGGCAAAGATGCTTCTCTCATTATGCACATTTAACTTTGGCTTGTCAACTGCCACATCAGTTTTTGTATTTTGGTTTTATATTTTGTTCGGATACATTCTGTCTGCATTAATATGCTGCTGTCAGCAAACCATGTTTCTGAGCATTTGGTAGGTTATTTTGAAGATTTTTATTACCAGTAATGGGAAACAACTCGTAGTTACTTTTTAGAAGCAGGCTGTTAAAAAGCCATTTTAAAAAGTGTGACTCTTTTAAGATAGCCTGTCATTCTTTGTATTTTTCAGAAGAATTCTTTTTATTACTACAATTTACTTTTAATTTTGTAGTTTTCCATGTTGAAAGGGTACAGAGGAGTTTGGCAGCAAAATATTTCACACCATATGCCATGTTTGACTCGAACTGATTTTTTTGACTTTCTGGCTCAGGTTTTCTGAAGTTTCTCTGGTATGTGAGCCTTTGTTCTTGAGTTTTAGTGCTTGAACCAATTAGATCTGAGGAAAGATTTCTCAAAACACTAGAGATGGGACTGCGAGTGTAAACCAGCAGTGTAACTCACTGGGAGAGAATTGCAGCTGTTGTCTTTTGCTGTCTTAATTTCTATAATACAGGTGAACGTCAACACCCTTTAAAAGACATTTGTTTTTCTTAGTATTGAATAATTTTTTCATTAAAAACCTAAAAGCACTTGAGGAAATAAACTGATATGATCTGTTACCTCCATGTACTTAGAACTCGGTGAAAGCTGAAGGACATGTATGTAACCTCATAATGTGTTTAAGTGTAGGGGGTACATAGCGTGCACATATATAATTTGCTTAGTTGTTGTGATGAAGACAACAAGGTGTTTATTACATAATGTGCATCTTTATAATTTGATAATGATTTCTTCACAGAATATCAATCAGTATTGTAGACATCAGTATTCCAGTCCTCCAAAGTAGTGATGACCTCCATGAATTGATTCTCTAAACATCAATTTCTCATATTTACAGTAAAGGCTGTTTTTAGATGATTGCATTTAGCACAGCTGTAACCAACATGACCATAACTAGTGATTCCGTCATTTCTTAGGAGAAAATACCTCAATCCATACCTCAGTCATGGATGGCATGGAAGTTTTTTTTTCTGGAAGCAGTGCTATTGCCCACCTGCGGTACTTAACTGAAAGTCACCCACATTTCCTCACTTGCCATCAGCGGAAGCTGAGCTGAACTTACTGTCTACTTTTTCCTTCCTACCTCGTTTATCTTCTATTTCGTGAAACTGCAGAGGAAATATTTTACCGTCTAAGGGTGGCATTTCTGTAGCTCATACAGTGCTATTCAAGTAGAAAAGTCCTTAATCAAAGGTGGCGGCACCGTCAAGCGCGCATAGAGAAGTCTGCTGGGGAAGCAAAGCGTTTTGTCGTGGTAAGCAAGCCGGAGCCCAAATCCCTCTGTCTTTGGGGTAAGGTGTGAATTTGGATCACCACCCAACGTTAATCCCCGCGTGCGAAAATCGGCGTTCAGGAGGAGGCGGACTGGGAGCGGGAAGGCGATATTCCCACCCCTGCGCTGGCTCCCGCCCCGCTCCCGCCGTCGCTCCCTGCCCGCGCCCCGGCCGCGGGGCCCGCGGGGCGGCCGGTGCGGCGGCGGCTCCTGCCCGCCTTGGGCGGTAGATGGTGCTAGATGAGAAGTGAAGGTGCTGCTCGGAAAGCTTCCCCCGTCGGAAGCTGCAGCTCACAGTCCGGCTAAAACACTCGGCGGCTTCGGTGTTTGTTTCTTTAGCCGTTGGGCTCTTTGGGGTGGGAGTACTGAAAACTGAGTTGGGCGATCTGAGGGTGGTGACGGGTGAGAGGTAAAACGTCAGTCGTTTTCCAAACGCCGTTTCTGTAGCGTTAGGAGGTTGCAGCGCATCACCAGGGCAAGGCCACCTTTCACAGGGGGAGAGAAAAGAAGATGCAGGCATTGCACAAAACAGTTCTGCTTCAGAGCAGATTTGTTTTAAAGTGCACTGTCAGCTTGCATGCCGCTGACTTCGTTGCTGAGTGTAACTGAAAGCCTTCTGTCTTCAGAAACCTATACGATTAATTTAAAGAATATGTGAAGGTAAGACCTTCCACTTGACTGAGAAGAAAAGTTACCTACACGAAGTTTGGAGTCTAATTATCCAGCTGTAGTGGAACTTAATGAAATTTCTTTCTGCCTAAAAACTTATGATTAAATAATGGTAGTACAAATGTATACAACTGAATGTATATCAATATCATTCACATTCTTTCAGGGTTAGAAGTAAAATTCCAAGAATTCCTTCAAAACCAGTGATCCCAGTTGTTGTTCAGTGGCACAACTCCAGAAAAGAAAGAAAATAATCTAGATTAGTTTTATTACTGGGTTGCTTTTTGGTTTTGTTTCCCTCTTCTCTCTTTATCCTCTCCAGAGGAGAAGCACTTACTTGATACATTGTCAGGGGCATTTGCACATCCTTGGCAATAAAATTAGGAAGGAAATATGCAAAACAATAGCTTAGTTAGTGGAGGAGATTTCCTTACATGATTTTACTTATAAACACATTCATCACCTGTAAAATCAATCTTTTTACAGGCACTGAAGGATAAAATGAAAGAAGCTTCTTCTTCATGAAGTTAATTATTTCCCCAAGCTTTGTAGCTTTCTGATACTACCATACACAAAGCAATTATTCTGAATTGACAGTGTTTAGTGAAAACAGGAATACTGCTAATCTACTCTAGTAGCAGCTTTAGAAAATACAAGATTTACTGAAATAAGAGAAATCCTGCATATGTTTTCCTTGAAGTACGGTGTGTCTGTACCAGCAGAAGTAAACTGATAATATTGAGCATAGGCATAATATGTTTCAAAACCCGAATTCTGGGGAATGGTATATGTTACAATTCAGGAATGTAGCACTTTCTGCAGCATGTTTAATATAACAGATGTTACCCTGAACTAAAATGTGACTTGGCATTGGCAGAACCAGGTTCCCCCTGACTCCATGAGATTAAGGTCATGACGGGCTGCAGTTTTACACAGGCAGCAGTTCTGTAATGCCTAATATTTCTACATACTGTTTGAATGCATAGTTCTGTGCAACCTATATTTCCGGGCCACATCTAAAAAAGGCTTTGTAAGTTTCTTGGCAGGGGAAAAGATGCATTTCTAAAATTCAGTAAGGCAGCTTTGAAGTAGGATGTGCAAGAGGTGGTACTGAGTTGGGATTCCCCTTTGTTAATGTAAAAAATTATAATGGGCAGAATGAATCTTCAGGTTGTTATTTATGTTCTTCTTTTGAAAGGATTCTTGAGCTTTTTTCCATGAGAAGAGCCTAAGAGGCTTCATAGTCTGCCCTGCTTTTGGGGTAGGCTGATAGCAACTTTGTCCTTGCTTCTTCAGCAATGTCTTGCAACATGCTACTTGTTTATTTGGGAGAGGCACTGGGAAGATATTTGTGCTTAAATATTGCTAAGTGTATCAGAATTTGTCAGAAAAAAATCAGACACATCTGTGAATTTTTTTCCAAACATTTCCTGAAAATCTTTTTTTCTTGATAAAACATTAAAATGACAAGTACACTTGCACAGCCCTTCTCAAAATAATTTTTTCCTTACATCATTTCAGCAATCATTCCTCAGAAAAGGAAGCTGTGCTTATAATGGGGAGAGGGAGGAGGGAATGCAAGTCATAGCTATAAAATTGATATTCTTTAACATGCTGACTTGTTATGACTCCAGTCTGCATTATATGATGTTTTTGTGGGCAAGATACTATGCTATGAGTGCTACATAATGCCAAGTGGAATAGCACTCAGCATTACCTAATGGAAAGGTTCCTTACTACACTGGGCTTTAAAAATGGCTATATTGCACGTAAAGAATTGTAGGGGAAGAGAGGTAGATGAGGAAAAGGGAAAATGACATTTGCATTACCTCCTGAGATAAACTGATTAGGTGACTCCTAATATGCAGTCTGAATAACAAGGAGACTAAACTTGGCTGCAGCGTGGGTAAATAGAAATAATTTAAGATGGTAGAGACAGTGTTTTTTATGTGGGGCGATAAAAAAACTGCAAATAAATTTTCCCAAATTTTGCCTTAGATCCAATAGCTGCAGATGTGATTATTGCTTTGAAGGTTCAAAACTAGAATATGAGCAGACTTAAAATACATATGATGGTGTCTTATGCAATGCCTTAGTAATTCTTTGGAAAAATGCTGTAATGTTAGTCATGTCATTTCTCTGGTCTGCTGTATATTGTTAAACTAAACTTTTTGTGAGTAGACTGAAGCTTTATGCCAGGTAGGATTTTCAGTGTTGGGATGATTTAGCTGGTTGCTATGCTTTAATTTTAATAGAGGCTGTATGGCTCATCTTTAATGTCTGAACTGTGTGCAACAAATTGTGCGAGAAATGCTTGTAGAAAAGTGCAGATCAAATACCCTGTTTAATAAAACAATAGGAAGAGACAGCTGCAGCTAAGAAGTGCCATACCCATTGACAGCTCTAGGTGGAACAGCAATTGTAACTTTGAATGGTGATTTTTAGCTAGGAAAAACTCCAGCGAGTTGTTTGTTTCTTTAATATCAGTCCTTAGAGCTACCCCTGTTCAGTGTTTCTTTCGAGTGTACTGATCACACTGAGTAAGCTTTTATTCCTTATTGGTATTCCAACTTCTGAATATCTTTAAAAGTGACTGTTGCAGAATTTACAATATTCACTCAGTTGGCTTGCCGCTGAAGGACCAGCCACTTCTTATATCTTTAAAAGTGACTGTTGCAGAATTTACAATATTCACTCAGTTGGCTTGCCCCTGAAGGACCAGCCACTTCTTCATTTCTTCTTGTAAGTGTTGGTGTTACATGAAAAATAGAGGTCTGCTGATATTCATGAACTCTCTGTCGGTATGCTGCCCTGAATTTTCAAACAGATGGAAAACAGCAGTGCTATGTCTCCCTGTTTTCTTGCGCTACAATTTCAAGTTCTTAGACTTGATAGAGACACAGCAGAGAAACAATGACATGCTTTATGAAGTCCACAAAATGGATTTTTTTCATGTTTTTACTGGATGTTACTGAGAGGTAGCCTGACAATGTAATTTGAAAGTCCTGTGCAGTTTTCTGCAAGGGAAAGTTTTCCTGCTTTGTTTCCGTCAGAAATGTCTGCTATAGTAAGGCTATCTGTTAAACTGCAGAATTTCGGAATACTTTCTGGGCTTGAATCCAGATGCATACTTTTGCTATTTAGGGTTGACATGTAAGGCAGGATCATCTCAGATACCCACCCTGGAACTATATATTTTGACCAGATCCTTTCGCTGGACAACTCTGAAGGTTGTATATACAGTACTTACATTCAATTATTTTCATGTAGCCTACGATGATTTATATCTTGGAGCAAGCAAACACTAGCAGGTGCTACATCTGCATGAAGTACCCTGATGAAAGATGATGTTGTACCTCTGAAACTGATGAATTCTGTACAGCATTCCTCTGAGCTAGTGTGTTGTGCCTTTTGCTAGAGAGGAGCAACAGCTCTGAAATGTTTCAAGTGCCTTCCACATTCAACGTAAATTCTTCGCCATCCCATCTGCCATGCTGAAGATAAACCAGTAGCAAATGATGAGTCTGTAGATGTTCTCTTAAGATTGACTTTTGCCATGGGTTTGCAGTAGAAAAAAGAAAAGCTCCTCTCCTTTCTCTTCCCATACCTAATTCTAGAATTTGTCTTCTTCCTTCTCTCTTTTATCTTTATCTTTTCAGTGTGGCAGTATATCTTTTACTCTGTTCTTTCTACAACACTGTTGTTTTTGATAATGAGATTGCCATGGGAATCTGAACATGCTTTTAATCAGGTGCAATATTATTTTTATCCTCCTCTTGAAAGCTGATTCTGCATGAATTTTGTCTACATTCTCCCAGAAATCATCAGCCTCTTCTAGGACATGTTGACCTATTTATAAACCAATAAAACTCTAAATGAAAGATGCTTAACACATCATGAAATGACTCAGACTGTCCTTTTATTTTTCTTGGTTGTGCATATAATTCTTCCCTTTTAAACATAAAACTTCTGCATGTTGTTCTTTCAGGTGACTATAGACTTGAAAGATTCAGAGGTCAGAAAAATCAACCCGGTTCAATCTGTTGTGTTAGCGGAATAAATATGGTTTAGGTTTAAAATCATGAGAGTGTCTCAGTTTACCTTCTTATAAACAAGCATAGAAAAGAATTTGGATCCTTTTATGATTAGTCTTACTAAATCAGTCTTACAAATCCAGCAGATCTGCAAATGGCAATATAACACAATGACAATAATCTGAGGTTATTCTAAATTTGAGGTACTTTTGTGCAATTCCACACTGGCTATGGGATATCCTTTTGGTAGACCAGTCTCTGGAATATGTGAAAAATAATATTTAATTGCAGAAAACTCTTTTAATTTCTTTTTTCTGTTTTTTGTTTTAAACTAAACCCCCAAAAAGGAATAAAGGAAAAACTACACTTCAACCTTCAACATGTATGGAGACTGAACCTGAGATTTCAGTGGTGGTAGAAAAGAAGTCTAAAATTTCAGTGGAAAGGCTGGACCCTCTGGTTTTCAGACTTGTGATCTAATCTAGACATCTAAATGGAGGAAAAAATGGCAATCATCTAGATTTCTTTTTGGTAAACCTCTTAATATTGTGTATGACAAGGTAGTGAAGAGAGTCAAATATTTGATATTGATCCAATAGTGTTGTGTTACTCTGTGTAGTTAATGTGGGCAAAGGAAACACGCCTTTTATTTGGAAACTGGGATTGTTAGTCTCATTGAAATTTTTTCTCCAGTTACAGTCAGGCTAACATTCATAGTCAAAATGATCGAATTATTGCCAAAAGAGCCTGATTAAAAATACGAAGTTTTTTCTCTCCAAAAAAGGGAGCTAAAGGTTCAGGAGTGTAGGAGACACTATCTTCCCTCACTGGCTATTATAAACTGTAAATGCCACTTTTCAAAACTCAGTACCTTTACTGTTTTATCACTTACTATATATATGGATATATAAAAATAGCCCTAAGTACAAGTCCTGTTATATGCTAACGTTTTACATCCCAGGTACTTCACCAGAAGGAGTGTGATGTTGATAGTGGAGTTTTCTTACTCTTTGTTATTGGGTGGGTTTGGATTATTTTTCTACTTCTACTAACATCATCCCCTTACTTTTTCTTGCTTCATTCCCCCACAATTCTCATTATATATGTTGAATACTTGTTCTTTGTTGTTACCCCCAAAAATTTGTTTTGCTAGTTCCCAAGGTGTATTTACTTTAGTAACCAGTAATTGGTGATTGATTATGTGTTTAAAGCCACTGGGTCCCTAGAGTCAGTCTGTGCCTGTACTTTCAAGGTCTCTGCTATCGTACTGCGCTTACACTCCAATGTGCGACTTTCTCATTCTTGGCCACAGATCATTCTACACCGAATAACAACTACTTATTATTAGCTAAAGAAATATATCACATTTATAATGTTTGTAGTCATTATACCACATGATTACACTAAAGCTAAAAGCAAATTAGGCACTAGCCACTTGTTCATTGTGTAATTAGCTGTTAAAGCTGAAGCAAGCTCAAACAAGAGAAACCGAGACAGGCTGAGGTGTCCTGAGACGTCCGTTATTAAGTTAATGCAAATCTTTTTGCCTGTTACTAGTAATGGCAATGCCATATTTTTGGGGCTACAGTACTAGCTACAGTACTGACACATGCAGAAGATGAACTGACACAAGCAGAAAGGACTCTGTGAGGTTTGTGCTAGTAGGGACTGCAGAGCTGTGCCCTACGTGTAAAGATAATCAAATGTGCAATTACACCATTTTTTTCAAGTAAAGTGGTACCCACATGACAATTATATCAAATACATTGCTAAAAATTACCACAAATGCAAAAGGAGATTGAATTATGGTTGCTATGGAAACTGTAACATGCAGCTTCCTGACGATGCGTGCAAAATTTCAGCCTTAATATCACACTGATACACATTTTTGCTTTTTTTTACACTTGAATAGATGAAGATGGAGTTTGTGTATAATAATATATTCATTCAAGTTACACATTTCTGGAGTGCCATTTAGTATTTTTTGTTAATTGCACCATACAGGTAGAGGTTTACAGGTGCTTTACTATACAACTGCTGCAGAGAAATATTAAAAGTTCTAAGCATATGTTTCTTAAAAAGGAAGGAAGATGACTTACCTGAAAAGTATATTTTATAGAAGGGTCAGTGGATGTTCATGGACATACAGAAAAGTACCTCACGTGGAAAACATAGATCTTGGAATAAGCACAGTAAAGAGGGTGAAATTATTTGCACAAATGCTTATTGACTTAGGCTGATTATCAAGTGTTGTCACTGGGTTTTACATGCAGTAAAACTTCTGGTTTACTTCTCTAGGTAGATGGCTATGGCACATTAGTTATGAAAACCTGTGTCGTAATGAAACTTCAGAGAACCAGTGATTTGAGAATCTGGTTATTTCCCCATAGCCGAGACGATAGCGTTGAAGCAGGCAGCTCCAGCACCAGACACCACTGTTTAGGCCTGCATGCAGTGAGCACAGGTTAATTCCCACTTTGTCAGCTCTGGCACATGAGTTTTGTGCTGTTATGACTAGGTCATTACTAGTACCTTATGCAGATAATTTAAAGCCTGTTCAGTTTGTCTATGTTATACTGCATTAACACGACTGTCTAACATGCCCTGAAGTACTAATGCATTAGGAGATAATAAAATACTTGGGAACCATGACACAATGTGAGGTTCAATGTAATTATTGTTTTGCAGGATCTCTAGGGCTTGTGGCTTGGTGCTAGGAGAGCAGAACACCTTTTGGTGACAAAAAAAATGAAGTACATCTTGAGAGAATGACTGAAAATGTGGATGGAGTAGGGCAGGGAATCATAAAATTACATTTGTTATTGTGAGTGTACATGGAAGCACAGTGCTGGAGCTCCCATGACAGAGGTTGATAAATGATTCAAGCCTGGACTAGGGTTGTTTGAACCAGCAATTCCCAATAGTGCTGTTCTGGTAGTAATGTTTTTGTAAGATATAGTATAGACAGAGCTCAGGCATTTTTAATCACTCTGTATGACCTTGTTACAGAACAGTGCTTAAAAAAGTGTGTCTGGGTATTGTCTGTAGAACGGGTCTTAGTAGATCTGGCTTTACTGGACCTTCCTTCATTAGCATGTCCAAGCAAGTCTGTATCGGTCATCTCTGAAAGTGGTCGCTGGCATGTAAAAGCTGCTTTAACACCTGCCAAAGTTGCCACACGTAACTGCACAAAGTTCTGAATATTCAGACTCTTAAGAATAGGAGGACACCAAAGCTGCATAGAGAAACCTCAGTTTTCACTTATGTGAAAAGTAATTTCATTAGCATATAGATTTTTATTGTTTAGAGGAAACCTTGTAAAATAACAGCCTTCTTTGATAACAAATGAAACTGAATATTAGCATAGGATTTTTGGAAAAGTTCAGAGATATTAGGTTTGGCTGATTGTTAGCAGTATTTTGAAATTACTTTAATTCATGCCTATTTTATTATACTATAGTTATATTTATGTAGTATCTCTCATTCTGTTATAGCTCTAAGTTTGCTGAAATTAGTTCAGGATAACTTATTTTGGAGTTTTTTGCAGGGGCCTCAGTGTAGTGTCTTTTATGAAGTATATTATATTTAAATTCTAGCAGTTAATCTTCTGTGCTACAATAATTTCTCTTTCCTGCTAGGTTAAAAGTGTGTGTTAGAAAGTATGACATTCAGAACAATGTAGAATTTTCAACATTTTTTTCAGTATTAGTTGTATACTGTTGATTTCTATTTATAAAGTTGTATTGCTAATTATTTTTAAATGCTTGGGTCATTGTTATGCCAAAGCCAAAAAAATGATATTTACTCTGATAAACCTTTTGGTAAGGGAAGAAAAGGTTGAATTATAAGATTTCTTTACATTTATTCCTGCATATACTGAGATTTTTTTCTAGTTTGTTTTTTCAGCAAACATTTGAAGGCCAAAAGGTTTTTTAAAAAAACTGGCACAGCTGATGTATTTGTGTGAAATGCAAAATTCTAGAACTTTCATGGCATTTAACCTAAATGACTGTTTTGAAATTTTTGCTGATAGAGCTCTTTTAAACTATTTTTTAAAGTGTCAGTCATCAGTCAGTTAACTGCAGTTATGATGAAGGTCATCATCTCATTCTTAAAACATTGTAGAGTTTAAAGTAAACAGTTTGCAAATAAGATTTAGGCTATTAGTTGTTCAATTGTCTCCTAAATATTTTTAATAAGAAACATTTGTAGTAGTAAGCTGAATATGTCTGCAAGTAAGTGTTCAAGGAGATGATTTGATCCTGATTTTCAGTGGCTGACTGCATTTATAGTCATAAGGTGATGGTGTCACCTGCAACTCCAGCTAGCTCTAATTTATCTGTCTTGGCTCCTGATAGCAATGAAATTGCTGTGGTATAGGCTTACTTGCCAAATAAATATACGTGATTACACATACTTCCAAAGCTAAATCTCACATAATTTTTTTGTCAAAAGCAGTAAAGTCAGCAGCAACAAAGTTTTCTCTCAAAGCTGTGAGAAATGTGAGTAAAACTTGTAGTTAAAAAAAAAAATCTTTCAAATATTTCCCTTTGCCCTTGAGTGAGAGGCAGGAAAGATGCTGTTGTTTGATGGCAGATACTGAATACAAGCATCGTCTCTGCTCCTTCTGATGTAAAATTGTTGTAGGTCCCTTCCAACTCGAACTCCTCTTTTCTCCTCTTTTCTCCTCTTTTCTCCTCTTTTCTCCTCTTTTCTCCTCTTCTCCTCTCTCTCCTCTCTCTCCTCCCTCTCCTCTCCTCTCCTCTCTCCTCCCTCTCCTCTTTTCTCCTCTCCTCTCCTCTCCTCTCCTCTCCTCTCCTCTCCTCTCCTCTCCTCTCCTCTCCTCTCCTCTCCTCTCCTCTTTCATCTTAGTGCTCTGAAACTCTTTAACATCAGTAAAATGTTAAGGGATATTTATGGAGAACTATCTTAACAGCAGTGCTTTAAATTAGAGATTTGTTAATATCTTTTTCCTAGTTTTAATAAGATAGGCAAAAATACAAAGCATCATGTAGGATCTACACTGTGTCACAGAAATTCATCAGATAGTAATCCTGAATCACTGCAGCTCCACTGAGTCTCACCTGAACTACCTGTTTGCAGCCACTACCAGCTGCTCAGCTATTGCTAAGAGGTGGAGACACAGCATCTAGGCCTCCTGGAAGCTTTGTGCCTTATTCATCTCCTCCTTTCTCTTTACAAAATACTTTCTCTCCTCCCTGGGATCTGTGTTAGTTTTCCTGTCTATTTGCAGCAAGGACTGTAAAGCACTTGTGCAGCTGTTCGCTTCCACTGACTGAGTCTTGTCTTCTCTTTTCAGCTGAAGATTAGGATTGTTTGTGTTATGGTTTTCAGAAATGCACAAGTAATTTATAGTTAAGTACTGTATAGTTACTATCTTAAAAGAATTATTTTAGTGTTGAGTGGCAAGGAGAAAGATGTTCTTATGCCTAATTACCACAATTCCCCTTCCCCACAAGCTAGATGAAGCATTTCTGCTTTTGTGCTATATTGGTACAAGAGGAGAGACTAAAAAGCAATTGAGGAATTTTGTCATAGTTTGAATCACAGTAACACAAAGCCATCACAATGACTTTCTGATTGTCTCCTGTGTACTCTTGTGTATAGGTTATGCAAGGAGGAATTATAACTGACATGGCAGTAAGAGTTTCCGGCTATGTAGTAGCTCTGCCTACTCTGCTAAGACTCTCATGAGAAACAGTGCCTGGTTCTGGGGCCTCTTTATTCCCCGCAGTTTGAGATATGTGTTCCTGAAAAAGGAGAGGTTGGAGAAACGTCGGGTTCCTTTTTAAACTGATTTCACAAAAGCTCAATTAAATGGTGATTTGATCTTATGCAGCACAAGTATTATTTGCTTGGCAGAAGTAACAGTGGGATTTCAGGCTGAGTAGAACTTTCCTGCAGAGGTTTGGACATGTTTCCTAGGCATGTCTACTGTAAAAGATTTGAGCTTCCACTTGCATCCTGACAAAAGACATATTAAGCATTTCTCTGAGAACTGTTGCTGTAGATGGCTAAAGGTCTGTCTTTCAGTGCTGAAATTGATATCTAACTCCTGTTGGATATAGGATGAAACACCTCACAGGCATGTATAGACTATATGCCACTTAAAGAGGCACAGATAGGTCTTATCCTGCTTTTAAATCCAGTGGTGGGTTGTTTGTTCTAAGTGCCTTTTCAAGTCAAAGCATGATTTTTACTATTGCTATGAGGAATGCAGGTCTCTTGAAAATAACCCTTCAATTAATTTTTCTAGAAAATGAAATGGCCGCTGTGTATCAGAATATTGGGAAGACTGCTGTGAACTGCTGGCACATTCAGGACGTGCAGGCATACCGGCGAAGTTTAAAGAAAAGCAAGCTGATTATAAGAGTTTCCTATGCCTCTTTTTCAGCTTTTCTTAAATTGATATTTCAGTCCCCATACAGCTCTTATGTTGATGTCATAAACTGAGCAGTTTGGTATGACATAATTCCAGCCTCTTGGAATTAGCAGTGGCAGTTAGATTACTATTATTGATAGTGCCTGCAGGCAGGGAACCATTAAGGTGTCATAAACTTAGCAACCTCCTATGACATAATACTAATCTTTTAAATTTAGTTGTTACAGTTAGGTTGCATCCCAAGGATCCCTACTCTAGTGCCTGGTGTGTGTATGAGCATAGGATGCAACTTTTCTAAGAACTGCTAAACTTTGTATTTCTTATAACATTTGATTAATAGTTACAGCAGCACATATGGCAGAAATATTTTCCCTTTGCTGTTTTTAAGTAGATGACAAGTAATAACAGAACATCTTTTCAGAAGCTTTCATAGTATAATTAAGAGTGGCTGAGTAATAAATGGATAAACCAGGAATCAAACCAAACAGAAGAAAGTCAGGGTTTTGAAAAAAGTGTAGCTAAAACTTTTTCAACAATGATCAGATGATTGTGGCTGTCTTCTTACAGCTATGTCCACATTTTGGCATTTAATGGCTATAGACAAACTTAAATAGAAGGCTAAATCATAAATACACAGGATAACAATTTTAATTTGCTTAATAATTTTACATTTTAAGACTGGTGAATGGGAATGGGAGGGTTTTAAGATATGCATGCGCAGTGGTCAGGGTATAAGGAAATTTGGCACATTCATGCTTATCATTGATATTCTGCGTGCCATGGGAGCAGTAAGTCAGGACTATTGGCATGTGCGTGAAAGCTCATTCACCAAAGGACATGCTTTTGATGTATTAGCTAGCTAAAAATGCAGAGAGGAGTTTGGCAGAATTCTTCAAAGGGACAGGAATTTTAACTCTTTTTCAAATAACATCACAAATTCATTGGAGTCTTTGAGGTATAAAACATTTTAAACCTTTAGTCCTAGAAAATGTCTCCACAGCAAGCCAAGCTTTGGTTCTCAGTATCTGAAAATGCCACAGCTTGCTGTGGTGTAGGCTTTAATTCAGCTTGCAGGTACATAAAAATCCCCTGCTGATTTTGAACAGTAGGTTTGGAAAAACATTTCTCTGAGAGTTTTTAGAGTGTGTGGATTATGGATAGTAACACACTTAGCTAAAGAGAAAAAGAAACCAGACACCATACGGAAGTTCCTCTCTTTGAGAGCAACCAAAATGCTTTGTGACTGAGTTTTGAATGGGGACTTACACGAAGAAACAGGCAAGGGACAACATTATGGTAAAGTAAGGTGGACAATGTATCATCAAAACCAGCCTGTTCAGACAATTAGGCTGTACAAACAGGAATCCAGCAGATAGTGCATATAGAGTATGATTTTCTAAGGAACGTTGAGTAAAACTTGAAAGTCACAGTTAAGTCAAGCAAGATACAAACACCCACTTGCAGGTAGTGCTGGGAGGACAGTAGAAGGATACAGAAACCAGCCAACCAGAAAACCAGCAGATATCAAAGCCAACAAGTAAACCACGCAGTGGACAGCAATAGAGGTGTTTGCCAGTCTAGTGGCAGCGGTCATGAGCAAACCATTTAAAACAACCATGAGAAATAGGTGTTGCTTTTCAGTGACTCTTTCAGTGTCTTTCAGTGATATCTGCTAAGTATAGCAAGATCTAAAGAAATTACATGTTAAGGAATAATACGATGTTGACCTACAGATCTTCTTTGCATATTGTCTCTTCTTCAGTAGCAAGAGACAAAAATCAAGGAAATATCTCCTACTGTGTTGTTCACCTGCTACCTAGTGGTGCTGCTCTCCTACTGTCTTCTCCATCTGCTGAAATCTGCCCTCCTTAAAAATAAGTTCTTATTAATTTCATAAGGAACAAATGAAGAACTAGCAAACACAGAGACATTTTGTTGAATTACAAGCAATTGGAACACAATGGGAAGAGGAGCAGGGAAGAAAAACATTATACCAATTATGAATATTCTAAAAAAAAAAAAAAATATCTGTCAGATCCTGAGAGCCATATAAAATTTTTAATTTGTCTTTTCCTGGGAAAACTGCCATTCTAATTAATGAAAATTTTCATTAGTTGTGGCTTTAGGATTTTACTTGGTGTAACTAAAACACTGTCTAAGATAATGAATAGTAGTTGAGAAATGTGACAGTACATTAGTTGTCAAGTAATACTGTCTAATTCAGCAACATCCCCACTTTTATTAATCCACTTTGCATTTTACATATTTTGTTTACCTGGGAAAATGAAACCTGTCTATGTCTGCTAATTGAATCCTCCTCATCTTTAACCTTTCGTACCTTTTATACATAAATATTCCTTTAGCTAATGGGTAATTCTCTTCCCATTTCAAGTTTATTAATACCCACTATATTTTTTAATCTATCTCCTCACTTTTTGTGGTAAGTAGTCTCTTCTGCTCACATTTCTTTCAGTGACTGCATATCATACATTTCTTCCCTACAATTTTTGGTCATGATGGCTTATTGCTGCAGAAATATTGTGCTTCTGTGGTTATACAGGTTTCTTTTAAAAAAAGTCCATTAAAATTATTTTTATAGGATGAGTGTTGCCTCTAAGTTAAGAGAGCTTATCAGAAACTAACAGTAAAAAGCTGTTTTCCTTAGTTTTCCTCCTGCTTTATGTAGCAGTACAGTTCACCCAAAGTGGAAGTGAATGTAAAGAGGATAATTGTAATTAAAGGGTAGATTGCATACGCTATGAAATTATTTTTTAAGAACTGCAACCTTTTCCACTGTAATATGTGGTAGTAGTAGCGTAGCTTTGAAATTAAGCATGATGAAATTTACACACCATGTTAACCTTGCATAAAGGTTAGGAAGGAAAAAATTCACCATGTAAAATGTGTTCTTAATTTCATCTTCGGGTGTGCTGACTGAGGCTGCAGCAACAGGCTTTAGCCCGAGCGAGAGGGAGTGCAGGAGCCTTTGGCAAGTTCTGAATACTCCTGAGTGGCTGTTGTGAGGTCTTGTCATTTGCTTACGGGGTGGCCTTCAGCAGATCCCTTGACTTTGGCCTTCTATTTCCCTATCTGTTTAAATATGATGGGCTATGCTTTCTCCACACTTTTCTTGCCATCTCCACTTGCTCTTTTCTGTAGTATTTTTACATAATTAGCCTAAAAAAGCATAATTTTATTTATTTTGTAATTTTGATTGTAATAACGTTTGTACATAATTAGGGATAAGTGAGATTTGCCTGTTCTACTGGCTAGAGCAGTGTTTTACTTTCTGGACAAGTGTCTATGAACAGATGACTTTTTATAAAGGTCCACTAGACTTGTGGGTAAGAGTCTTCCATGTTGCAGAAAAAGATTATTTCTTTCATACCCTTTCTATTTCCACAGAACTAAGGAAATATCCAGGAGCCTTAGAATATCTTAAAATTTTAACAATCACTTTTATTAACAGTATGAAAAAGTATTTTGGGGGTTGCTTATGCTGTCAGGTAATAAAGGACAGTTTTAAGAAATTACAAATGAAAAACTCTGGTTTCTTTTCTACATCTCTTGTAAATTTAGAAGACTGAAGAAAGCATTCCAATCTTCCATACACCATACTACAGAACGCTCTTTGTTTAAGTTCAGTCTTTCAAGAGGGATTTGGGTCTTCTAAAAGTCCACTAACAACACTGTTCTTGCATTTAATGTAAGCATCTGAGTAGACCAAAAGTAACTAACCAGTTTTCAGTAGCTAACAGAAATTCCTACAGGGCAAGATGTGAGTTTGTGGATGCGTCAAGATTTTGGGCTGGCAAATATGAACAAGCATTAGGTTGGGCCTAGATTATAACCTTGAGCTGAGATGACCTGTCAGTCTGATAAAATGTTCTGCTTTGAATGTGCTGCTGTAATGTAAATGTCATGGTTTGCAATGCTACTTCTGCCTGCAAAGTCCATGCTCCAAGCTCTGAAAGAGGGATTTTATTGCATGACTGCAAGGGAAAAAGCAGGTTACTTGAAATCTCTCCTCTCTGTTTTGTCTCATACTGTGTGCTCTAGTAAAATACAAGGCTTGACTTGCTGGTCATTGGCTACCTTGGTTCACAGGAAGAGAATTATATGTCATGGAATAATAGCATTGCCTGTTTCAAAAAATGCCATCATAACAAATAGTTTAGCAATCATATTTGTATCTCTGAATTTTCATAGTCTCACTGCCAAGGGCTTTCTTTACATGCTTCCTTTCTGGACTAAATGTAGTGAGCAAAAAGCTTAGCGTTATGTTTATGCATGTCCCACTTGCACAGAGTCTAACTTACTGAAAAAAAAATGGCTTCATAGTTTGGGTTATCCAGTATTTTTTTGTCTCCAATGTATAATGCTTACTTTGTGTAGTTTATTGCATTTTTTATAAGTTACCATAACATTTACATATATTCAACAAAAATAAATAAGATAAAAGTGGAGAAAGCTTTCAGCTTTTTAGTGCAGCTCTTCTGTAATTGTGCAGAGAGTTAATACATGCTTTCCCACTGAAAATGGAGGAACGTACATGCCTACTGTCTCTTTCACAGAATTTTAGATTAATTTAGGTTGGAGAGGGCTGCTCGAGGTTGTGTGGGCTAAGGACCTACTCAAAACATGGCCTCCTAACTTCATTGCTCAAGACATTGTCCTACTGAGTTTTGAGTAGTTCTAAGGGATGCAGATTCCACAAACTCTCCAGGCAGCTTGCTTCAATGTTTGACAAATGTCATGATGGAAAAAATGTTTCCTAATAGCTATTTGGAATTTCCTGTGTTTCAATGTCTGTTTTCTTCCATCTTGTCAGGGTGTTCCTCTGTAAGAGCCTGGCTCTGCCATCTGTAGACTCATTAGGTAGCTGGAGACAGCAATAATACCTTCCTTTAGCCTTTTCTTCTTAAAATTCAGCAGTTCTAATTCTCTCAGCCTCCCTTTGTACATCTTGTACTGCACCCCCTGATCATCTTGGTGGTTCTCCACAGCATTTTTCCTTTATGTCTATGTTTGTCTTGTACTGGGGACCCCAAATTTGGTCTCTCAAGTGCAGAATAGAAGGGCATAATCACTGTCCTCAACTGTTGGCTGAGCTATTACTAACACAGCCCAGGATGTGATTGGCCACCTCTATTGCTAGGGCACACTGGTGATTCATATTCAACTTGTTCCCCACAGGTCTAGGTGTTGCATGGAGTTATTCTGTCTCCAGCAGAGGACTCTGCATTTGTCTTCGTTGAACTGTGTTATTATTCTGCTTTGCAAAGTATGTTTTCAAAAAGGAATTTGTTTAAGTGTATAATGGTTTAAAACGCTTTAGTTTTTGTGCAAGTAAAACCTTTAGTGTAATTCTGAATATACATAAACCCGCCTCTGCCTTGTGTTCTTCTGTTAGTCCCTGTAGCAAGTCTTCCAGCATTTTTTATTTGTAAAAATTATGTTTATAGAAGTGACAATTTTTAATAAAATATTCAGAGTTTTTTTGGGTCTAAATCTACTATGCCTCTCTCAGCACTGTATGATGTTGATTCATCATTCAAGCTATTAGAGAAAAGAAGTAATTCAAGATAACTCAGATGGGAATGCGTGGAATTTTACAGTTTCTACAGAGAAGGAAATGCTTGGGCTCTTTTTCATTTAACAATCTAAGGACATGTAATGTCCTAGGCAATTGCCCTATGTAAGTTCTAATTCAAGTCCAATTTAAATTAAATAGAACAGAGTCACCAAATCAAATAATATTGATGCTTAAGTACAACATAAATGACTGTACAATGAATTGAAAGTATGTTCAGCTGGAATTTGCCTATCTTTGCCTGGTGGTACTTGCTTAAGTCACTGTGGTTCTATTCATAATCACAGGTAGAAACAGGCATCTTCACAGGTGTCTAAGAAAGGTCAGACCAATTGCTTTCTGGAGTTGCCTATCTCTGTATTGACTATACATAGCTGCACATTCTTTAAAATACAGAGCCACCTTTAGACACAGTCATATTTATATTCCCACAAAACAACATACAATAAAGAAAGTGAAGTATGGTATCTTCCAATAAAATCAGAGTAGTAATTTCAGGTATGCATGATATGTCATTGCCAAATATGAGTATAGCAAAATAAATCTTTAGAGTTCTAATATTGTTTTAAAATGGCACAGACTCTATGCCCAGGTGTTTGGAAGTTTATATTCCATTGTCAAATGAACTCCCAAATCAGAAATTCTTTTCAGGATGTTGTGGTTTCTTTAATGTTCTTTAGTGTCAATGCAGAGAGAGGTTTTCAGCTACGGGATGACTTGCTTCTTTTTCCTGAATCACATTAGGACCTTTCCAGATTTTTCTCTGCGCATTTGAAAACAGAGATAGGCACTGAGCTTGTTTACAGGACTGGGAACCCTTGTAGGTGAGAGAGGGAAAGGAGCCAATGCTGTAGTCTGTTGTCTGTGGGTAGGCTGGTGCTAGCACTTCTTACTGCTAGGTGTGTTTTAGGTGGATTCGTGTGTGTGAGTTGGATTGTATGGGTTTAGGCAAAAAATGAGGGAAAAAAACTGAAAAAGTTTGGAAGTGGAACTAAGTTCCATGTGAAACTGGCAATTTGTTAAATTCCTTACTAGTGGGTGAAATGACATTTATGAAAAAAATATAAGAAGAAAGGTATAACTAGGAATTAGCTTGCTGGATCAGTTTAGAGTCTCAGCTCTAGAGTGATACTCCTGATGTGACACAGGTTATTTGAAGAAGCTTCAGATGTTTAAGAGCTTGATTGTAGACATTTGCTTCCGATAGTCCATTTCTGAGTCTGTTTAGTCTTGTATCATGACAAGTTGATTCTGAAGTCTCTCTTTGGTTTCAAAATTTTACACAGAATCATTCAGGAAATGGAACCTAAGGTGTATTAGTACTTTGTGTCTATCATACTGTTGACTTTATTAATACCTGTGCTGCATGCAGTTATTAATTATCATGACCAATGTACAAGCTTTAGGGTGGACCATGTGAGTGATTAAGATTTCTCCTGTGGATACTATCACTGGATCTTTAGCAACCCTGCAGAGCAGATTTAACTTCATTTTTAAATATTAGTCTAATTATCCCTACAGAGTAAATTGCATGGTATTTAGTTTGACTACTTTGAAAGCCTAAGATCTGAGGCTGCTTTGCAGTGGTTTGAAATCTGTGTTTCCAGGGAGTTATTTCAAACCAGATGTTTAACCACTAAATTGCATTTCTATCTCAACTTCTTACCTAGATAGGAATATCCCTAATGACTATATTGAGGCAAATTACAATTATTGTTATACAGCAGATAGGTGCTATTAATATGATGCTATCTCACGATGGTAATTAAAACCAGAGAAATATCTCAATTTTAGTCAGTAAATGGTCCAGGTCCTTAAAAAAAGAAGTCATTCAGTGTTTTCACAATGAGGATTTCTGGACCCCCACATATATAACCTGACATAAAATGTTTGGTGAGATGAAATTCAAGCAAGAGTAGAACAAGACTCAGCTACTTTAAATAGGGAAGTATACAAGTATTCCCATAAAGTGGTATTGGTAATTCCTTTGGCTATTGAGCAAGTAATCCATGACATCAAGCATGTAAAAGTCCCAGCATTTGTTAACATTAACATTGTTAACATCGAGATAGATCTGTGCTAGTAAAAGAAAGATAAGCACCATGACCAAAGGGAGTCTCCTGTCTCATTCACAGTTTTAAGTGTTGGGAAGTATTTTGGGGCTGTTACTCACTGACAATAGAATCAACTAGTAGAGACACAACGATTTTTTTTTCCTTTTTAAGTGCACTATAGGGAAATAGCAGCTGTTTTCCTCAAGGCTCACATTCTTCTAATCCATCCTTAACAGGAAATCAATACAGATTCTCTCAGAGGCTTTCAGGGCTGTCTCCCATGTCAGGTGGAAAGGAACAAGAAGAAACAACTTGTTTCAAGAAACTAGGGATGTTGAGAAACTTCAACAGGCTGTGGACCTGTCTTGTTTCTTATTAGTTTTACTGTTTTCAAAGAAGTAAAAAAAAAATTAAAAATCTCTTCTCAAAGGTACTTCCCTCATCATTATGACTGACCTTCAGAAACTCTTTGCCTTCCCACCTGATCTTCAGTCAGCAAGCTAGATAAATCAATAACTGAAACAATGCCCCCCTGCTTCCCTTGGTTTTTAAAACACTCTGAATGGTATCAATTACATGTTATAACCAAGAAGTCACAAAGCAGCCACTCTATTCCTCTACAGCAAAGAAAGCTAAAAGGTCTCTGCATTGTTAATAATAAAGCCCTAAAAATAGAAGCCCCAGATGTTTTAAAATATAAAAAATAAATCACAGAATTTATAGTAATTGAGTAATCATTTGCAACTCTGAAATAATTTTCTGACTCAATATTCCTGACCTAATAATGAATAGTATTGTCATTTGCCCCCTAACTCTTTAGGTCAAATAAATTCTGAAATTTAGTCTTTCATTTTTTTAGAGGAATCTAGGTTGAGAGGCCTGGAACATTAAAATCGTAAACACTTAGTAATGCTTCAGGAAAAACCTTGACATGCAAGCTAATTAAAGGTAATCTCTGCTTATGTATAGGCTGTGTTTTTCCTCTTCTGCATGAAAGTTCTGGTTGCCTTTCTAATGTCCTTCTGAACAAAGAAAGTGGAAAGACAAGATAAGAAAGGAGAGGTGTAGAAGGGGAAATGAACTGGAAATACACAGTACCTAATAAGAGCTATTCTGCAATGTTATGTCTTCTGTAAATTTTTATATGAAATCACAGGGAGCCTTGAAAAGTAAAAGCTTTTATTGTTAAGGAGTTAATATACTATTCAAGAGATACGCCTGTCTTGCTTTCCATCTGAAAAAAAATCTTGTTACATCTTCTGAATGCACATTTTGCTGCTTTTTGGATGACCAGCTTTTATCTAGGTATGGTGCTGTGAATTTCAGTAGAATTGTTGTTATTGTAAAGAACTGAAGTCAGTTTGAGGTCCAGTTCTGAGAATGAACAAGACTAAAACATCAAAGCAAAACATGGCACTTCATACTTCGTCTTATCAGACGGATTAGTCTAGGAGGGCTGGACCTCACTGGGTAAGATTCATAAATGAATTTTTGGGTTTTCAACAATGAACCATGCTGTATCTAAATGAAGGATTCAGTCCTGCCTCCAGCATTAAAATTAGGTAGTAATGTTGTTGGTCATGGCTGGTAAAACAAAGCAACAGTGCTGAAAAGATTTTTCTGCCCCTGGGAGTTGTTATTTTTACCTCTTAACTTTATGTAAGGTGTTTGAAAACATGTTCGGATGAGTAATTGCTTTGTGTTTTCTTCGGAATGGGTTTTTAATTTAAAATGAGTCACACATAAGTTTAAGCAACTTGGCAAGGGGATAATTTTGTTTCCAAATGTGTTTTTCCAAATGTATCTTAAATTTTGATCTTATTCACAGTTGGAAAAATGTTCCCTGTTTCTGGAGAACACTGTTCATGTGCCTTCCCAAGGCTGTGTGTGCCTACCAGGAAGCAATGAGTTTTACAGGGCAGTTTCTGAGAATATGTGACCTATCTTGCTTTTGGAAATGGATTTAAAATATATCACAGATGGGATAGTGCTTCAAAATCTTGATTCTGAAGGAGAAGCTATGTAATGGAGTATGCCTTATGAAGGAGATGCTTCTCAGAATTCTCGCTATGATGTTAAATAAAGACCAGCGGGTAAACAAGTAGTGGTAACAGAATTAAAACAGAGACATAAATTCTCCATGCTTTCAAAGTAATCTTGAATTTCATATCAGAATTTACTTTTCATAAATCTTTGTGTTTCACATGGCTTTTGTGGTGTACTGGGATGCTACTCTCTTGTGGTATTGCTTCATTACACTGACATTTGCTATGAGAAACATCTGACTGTGTGTCAGTGAGATCATGAATTAGTAGCAATATTAGGACCACCTCGTCATTGACTGACACCATACATAGGACATTATGCTGAGAATCCATATTGTCCTTTAAATTAGCAAAACATTGCCAAATATGGTAGCTGAGGAAGAACTATGCATGTTTCTTTCCATGTTGTAGCAGATAAAGAAAAATTATTTTCTCCATATTCCTTTTGAACTTACAACTATAACAAAACAACAGCGAAGTGCACAGAAAGATGAAACAATAATTATCTGACAAAAAAAACCCCAAAGGGCAAGAAAACCAAACTTGTTTTTCAAGTAAAGAGGTTGAAGTATGACAAGAAAGAGACTGGTGCATTTCCATTTGGAATAACATGTCAAGAAAATAAGATTGGAGAAGTGGAACGTGATGATGAAGCAAAAAAGCTGTGGTGGCAACAGTAGAATTGATCATCATGGTTCAAAAAAGTCATAATAAACAAAAAGCATTACAAAAATATTTGGTTTATATTGTCATGAGAATCACTTATTGTATGAGATCTCTGATGATTTCTGCAACACAGAAAAACATTCCCAAAGAACATATTCAGATCCAAATTGGTTTTTATCCTTCAGGACAAGCTGCATGGTTCTGTTTTATGTCCTCAACATCACAGAATGTATGTATTCAAAACCAGTTCAAGCTAATAAAACCAAATCCAAGAGACCCAATTTTAACTCATGCCCCTTAGCTTAATAAGAGATGTAAATTTTGTGTATATTTATTTTTATCTCATACTGAATCTTACTAAAATTTGACTCTGACTGAAAATTCTGCCATTTTAAACCTTGCTTTCATCCTGAATGAAAACAAAACCAACATTATGTGATACATGAAAAAAACCTGAAAAAAAACCTTAATATTTAAAATTCAGAATCTTCTGGAAAATGACTTCGTGCTTCATTTGAGAGAGCTATGTAACCTGCACTAAGACTGAAGTATTACAGTACACTAGCTAGATCCTGCCTATAGTGATTTTAAAAAATAATTTTGCTATCTACTATTTTATGATCTTGCAGTTGCAACACAGCTCTTGATGCAGCATGGTAGTGTTTTACTGTGCTTGATGGTGTTACCGTATCTTGTATCGTATTCCTCAGGTGGCTCCTGATCTGTCTGTTTTCTTGCGCGAAGTTCTTTGTGTGGCCTCGTATTCACATTTGTGATAATATTCAGGTGCTTTGGTTGATTTGTAATCTGTCCTGAACAAATGCATCATTTAATTTTTGTTTTGTGATAGGCAAGAGAAGAGTCTACTTTCAGTGGAAAATAGAGCCCACTAATCCTGTCAGCTAATCAAAAGCAGTTTGTCACCTATCCAGATTTCTTGTTTAGGATGCAGGTCAGAGGTGTTCCAATTTGGGTCCCTAAAATGTGTTTTCTAAGTGAATGACCTGTTTTCAAAAAGTTGGAAGACTTACTATTTATTGTTAGTCTCACAAGAACTCAGTGCTTCCTCATGCATTTAGGTAATTGACTTTTTGATCATGTATTTTGAAAATGCTGAAGTTTTCTAGAATATGGATGTGATTATAATGTGCCTGCAAGACATATTGATGTTCATTGAACTTACAACTCTGTGTGCCATAGTAAAGGCACTTAAAGAGAATTATACTGAAAGCAAATGTTTTTACAATCTGCATAAAAGAATGTTTTGATAACTTTCATAAAAATCTAATAAATAAAGCTGAACCATGCGAAAACTAGTTCATGTTCTTTTATTCCCTGGTTATTTAGTTCTCCGTGTATGGTTGGCTCCCTTTTATGATTGAAAGGGAGGATTCACCAGACTAAGTGCAGATCTTAGTTTCTGAATCTTATGCTGCCTTTAAGGTTACTAGAAAGAGTAGGCTTTACTTGAATAAATGTCACCTATTTTTATGTACAAACAAGCTCAGTTGCACTGTTTCTCTTTCTCTCCCTTGACATAGAAAGTGTAGGATGCCCAGCTTATATGTGGGGATCGATACTGGAGATATCTGAAGGTCAGATGAGTTGCCTGAAGTGTCAAAATTTTGGCATGACCTGCCCTAATAAAGAAGGCTTGTATCAGAGCCTAGAACAAGTCTCTAGTGGTGTAGAGACCTGTGTGGGTGAGTTTTTCAGGTGATCGTTCAAGATGTGTGACTGTGACTGGAATCAGCCTGTGACTGATGAGCCCATGTCTGGATTTTATACAGACACAGGAGGAGGTCATGTACATCTCCCATTAGTTTTGTAAGGGTGTAATACTCTTGTTTATGCAGTCTTTCTTGAATACATCCAGAGAATTTAGTACTAGATTTTTGTTTGCTTGTTTTAGGGAACAGCAATTACTTTGAACACCAGGAAGTATTCCAAAATTGTACATATTCAGACAAAAGTTTTAACGCCTGCTTTGGCACAAAAATGTGAATATATTTTGCACAGTACGTTTCCTTTTATTGTCCCTTTCTGAAACTGTGAAAAACGGATCTGTTTTAAAAGTTAGAAAGTGAATTTGATCTTTTTATGAACTGGGATAGAATACAAAGAGGAATGCCTCTGTGCTAAGATGACATTCATTAATCTTGTATGAACAATATGCACAAAATATTTGGTGCTGAATTTCAAGAGAAATCAGTTCCTGATTCACAGACTGCTGAATGGGAATGGGATGAAAAGATGTAGTCTATCATTTTTTGTCAGTAAACAGACTAAAGAATTAACCATCTTAAAGACTTTCACCAGGTGATATCATAGTCATGAACAGAATATGCTAACCTACTAGTAATTTAACTGTAAATATATTGACAGTACCTAATCTGTTTAATACCTTAAATGGCATTGATTTTACTGTAAACAAATTATGCAATTTTAAATATAGCTTAATGTCAGCTAATTAGTATTTTAGCATTTACCTTTGGCAAAAATCAATAGATTTAATTTATCTATTTAATTATCTAGTCAAAGCTATCATTTTGACTGAAATTGGAATCTCTTTAAACATCGGAAGGAGAACCTGCTCTTACCTAGTTTTCTCATGCAAAAATCTGAATATTTTCTGTAAAATGTAATTATGATCTCTTTTGTGTTCACAGACACTATCTTTAAAAGAACAAACAAACACACAAGAGTTCCTGGTCTTTTTCTGGAGGAAAGTTTAAATTCAAATGCAATTAGATTAATAGTAAAAAAGAGCACTGAAATTACATGTAATTATCACTATAATTTTCACATTGGTACTGTAGAATAGAAGTTATGTAACTCTAAATCCAAAGAAGGGGAAGAATTGTCTGAATATCCGTATGCATCAAACGATCGAATCTTAATGCGTGTTTTTGGACAACGCTTTCTTATTCGTTTGACAGGTGCTAGGCTGGGCTCTGAATGCCTTGAATTACTTTCAGCTATGTTAGACTTGGGTTGCAATTGTTGGAATGTTTGTGATGGCTGTTTCTAGTGAAAATTTGTATAGAAAAGTTCTACTAGTCCAAGCGCTATACAAATAGTCATATTAGGAATTAGTAAAGTAGTGCGAAAGGGTTACCTTATTACTTTAATGCTGTAGTCTTATGCCTGTTAAAATTCACATGGCAAGGTTTTGCATTTGACAGATGAAGGGGCATCCTTCTTTGATCTTGGCTTGTTTTCTGCACAGCATACCTGTCATACATTACTGCCATGCTAAAATTCCTCTTGTTTTTTTCTCTGAGTTACCTGTACCTCTGTTTCCTAGGCAGCAGGTAATTCAGCTCAACCATTATCTGTGTATTAGCAACGAATACTGTCATCTCTCACTCATTTTTTGTGTACGAACAAATACCGAGCTTCTGGTTTGTACCTTGGTTTATACAGGTCAATGGGTGGGAAAGCTGCAACTCTGACAAATGTCCATGCTGCCAGGGGGAAATGGGTGTCTTCTTTAGCTGTCTGTTTTTCTCATCAGCCCATGTCCTAAAACTGATCTCTCAGTCAGTGCAGCTAAAAGAGGCAGAGAATACTTCCTCATCCTTTCTCATTGCTCCTCTTCTGTCAAAACATGACAGGTTTCTGAGGTAAATCACTGCTGACCCACTCCCTCCTTCTGTCCCATCAAAACCAGAAGAGTTTCCATTTTCTTCTACTGGGAATAGTCTGGTGGGAACCACTGGCATAAGGCCCTTTTATCTGCCTCCTGAAACAGTCCTGAGTGAAAAAGGGACAAAGGGAGAGAATATTTCACTGTGGCTGTCTTCCAGCCACCAGAGACAAGATGGTGAAGCTGGGACTGGAACTGATGACAGACTTGGCAGTTAAGAAAAATTTTGAAATCTGCTGAGCAAAGTGACCACTGATCAGTAAATGGGTTAATAATAGTTCCTGCAAGGCAAGCAAAAGAGTTCTCTTCTCTGTATATACCATATACATTTTTTGAATGTTGGATATTTACGATATCATAAGACATAAATGGAATAAAGCTTTTAATTTCTTTTAAACCATGTTGTATTTGGAAGGGATCTGTCCTGAGATTTTTTATTTGTATGTTTGTTTGTTTGCTTTGAAATTTGTGGAGCTGATGATCCCCCCTAACTTCAGCTAGGGTCTTCAGGACATACTGTGTCATAATTGGTAGCATATCATATTTGATATGACATGCTGTTTGCAGTTACTGTAATTAGTTCACAATATTGGTGGTTTTTAAAAGCCTCTTGTTTTCAAAAAACACATTGTTACATAATATCTCAACTTACATTTAATAGAAAGTGCCGTCCTTTATGGTTTTAGTGAGGAGATTAAATGATGATCTTTGGAAGCTTAAATGAGGCTATTAAATAAAACTGGTGTTATTTTAAATCCTGAAATTATTTCCAGCCAATTGTATGATTTTAGAAGCTTTAAGTCATTAGTCTTGAATGCCAAAGGCTGTAAATATTGAAATTAAAGAATGATTGATCTGGTGAATGAAAATATGAATCCATATATGTGCTCCAGTCCTACCGAAGTTATTTGAACTCAGCTTCCATAGGGATAAGATTTTCTTTGATATATTCAACAGAATTGGGCCTTTAACTGATAAAGAACTTCTAGTGATGAGCAGTGGAGAGTTCTTTACAGCTTAAATGCTCATCATGGTGATGTTTTCCTTTCCTGTTAACTATATTTTGGACAGAGGACTGCGTTGTTGGACTGTTGACTGCTGATGTTGGTAATATTTGTATTTATGTACGTTAGCCTTCGTAACAGTAATAACCCTATCAGTTTTATTTGTGAAGGTTCTAAATGTAATTTTGTGTTTCTAATTCAGGCCTTAGAAGAGTTGCCTATAATTTAAAAGCAATATTCAGGCTCCTAGGAGCTCTTTTCTTTCATCTACATTTAAATACCCCAATGGAAAGAAAGCATTTAAAGATGTGCATTATTCACCTGGCCATTATTGAAGTGTCATGTTAATAAATATTAACTATCAAAGTAAGGAGGTTTTTTGTTAGCATTTTTAGCTGTTCTCACAAAATCCTGAATGTAATTTTTCTTATGATTATATACTGGAAACCCGTAATGGCTATAGAACTTTTCATGCTGCCATAAAGATATTGCCGATACTATATTTCATCTGTATAGTACATTAAGCATGGTTATTTATGAAGACGTTTCTCACAAAGTTACAGCATAGAAAAATACCTATTTTTGTCACAAATTGGGTAATTTTGGAAATGAAAGTAAAAGAAGAATTTTATAAATCTTCACTGTTCAAAAAATAAAATCATTATTCTTGTATTATAAGATACTTTACAACTATGAGGTAAAACTTTGAATCTACACTTGGAGCTGATATTCGTGATGTAATCACTGCTACATACTTACTGGTGAGGAAAGATCTCTGGTAAACTTATTTCCTAGTGTATTTCTTCTCAAGGTAGAAAATTATGTTGTTACACTACCTCATAGATTGAAGTGCTGCAATTACAGATAGTAACTGAAATACATCTTTATGAAATTAATCTCAGTTCTGCAAGCTGGGACAAATTACTTAAGCTCACAAACTGAAGAGAGAAAAAAAACCTCAGTGTCATGGTGGGAAAGGCTTGCAAAATTGGGTTCCTGTTCACTGGCAACTGAACTGAGAGTTACTTCATGTGAGCCATTAAACTGTAATGAAATCTTCTTACATCTGTTACAGTAGACAAGCAGTTGTCTGCTGAGGACTAACTTCTTTCTGCCTTCCATTCATTTTCTCCCTTCCAAGTCAAAACAAGTAAAACAGCCAAATGTATTTTTGCTTCTTAAAAGAGCACTCTGTCATTGATCAGGTACTCATAAGAAAGGGGCTCAGGAAAGGGACTATGTTTCTTATTACTTGCTGAAGGTGAGATATTTCTTCCTTGATACTCTTCAATGTGATTCTTAGCAAGCATGAGCTTGGAGAAGCTGCTTAGCATCCATCTGTGTCTCAGTTCCATCAACAATTAAGAAGATAAGTAACGTTTGCTCATCACCGTGAACTTTCTGAAATTGTGAGGAAAAGCTCACCTTGTAAAAAACTTCACAGGACTGTGATGATGGAGTAGGACTCTGCAGAGGGGAAGAGCCAGAACTGTTTTGGATTTTGAAAGGTGGAGCTCTTCTCTGCTGATCTCACCATGACTATTAGAAATACAATAGGATTAATGTGTGCTATCTGATACAGATGTCACAGAACCATACATGAAATCGCACTTATTCATTTGCTGCTTTGCAATGTGGAAATCTAAGATATTAAAGCATCAGGAATCTTTTAGTGCTACAGCAGGCTGTTCATCGGAGATTTGGATGCTGATTCACAAACTTCTCTAAGCTCATTTGGAAAATCTGGCAAATGCACTTCCATTTGCCCATTCGGATGTGATCTGTCAATATTTATAATTAGAGGCTCCACTGTTTAACTGAGGGTAAGAAAGGAAAAATAAAACTATAAATCTACAGTCAAATAATATACTGAGAGGTTTGAGACCTGTTCTTATCCTCTAACAGAAAATTGATGGGGATAAAAACAACAAGGAGGCTAGAGGGAATGCCAAAATATTTTGGAAGGAGTAGGGTTAACAGTACCTTCACCTTCATCAAATTTTAGTGAACCAGTGATATGTGATTTCTCATATAGGGCTTCAGTACAGGAAGACACCACTGAGAAAGATGTTTCTTTTGTTAATTTTTTTTCACTGTCTTTCATAAGGTTTGCAAGAATTTTGCTTGTGGTTTAACGCTCTTCTTCCTGCTGTGAAGGCTATCAAACTTACCAACTTCTTATAAATATTATCTCTTTGTGATTGTGGCATTTTCTATATTGCTAAAAGGGAGATTTGATTCTGATAACTTTGGTACTTAATAGCCAATGTAGATGCTCACTGTGAAGTTTTGTCTCTGACCACGCTGTGTCCAGCACTTCTGACTTGGCTCACAAGAGGGGTGAATGTCAGAGATAAGCTGAAACCAAGATCTTGGATGTGGTTAAAAATGCAGTTCCTAATGTAGAGAGACAGAGAGGCAGTGTGGCAGAAAATCCTGGGAGGAAGGGATTTGGCTTAAGCTGACGATGTCTAAGCATTAAGACAGTTAAATTAGAACTTTTAAATTACCTAAGTGCTGATGTGTCCCTGCAGAGACGGCTCTGAGTCATGTGTGCCACGAGTGGAAGGTGGGAGGATGGCACTCGCGTGATGCAGTGTGTGGCACAGCTCAGGGGTAACGAATGCTTTCAAGCCCTCTAGCTTGCTGAGAGCAGTCTCCTCAAGAGTGAAAATAAAAAATCTGGCTATTCCTGAGCTGTGATTTTCTCTCGTTCTGTACTGAATAAAGCTAACTCATCCTAGCCAGACCCAGGACATCGTACTGTGCTTTAACTCTGCCTGCAGGAGGGGAAACCTGGTTAGGTGGTAAGAAATAGTAGTACTGGTGTGGAGAGGAAAAAGAAGAGGTAGAAAAGGAAGGGTATGAAGAAAGAAATGCTTGGAAAAATTCTTCAGGACTATCCAGTGGCTTGGTTATTCCCTGTCCAGCTTTAACTTCATTTTTTAAAGGAGAAACTGCAATACTAATACATGAAAGTTCAGAAATTGTTTGATGATCAGGTCATGGTTACCTTTTTTATCATTACCTTTATTAGGTAATCTGTTCTTTATTACCAGTGCTGATTATAGATATTTTTTTTTTTTAACAATCAAGCTTTTGTTGTAACTTTTTGCAAGATGCAGTGATCTGAAACATTTGATGTTTTCTTATCCTGAGGCAACTACAGAAAACTTTATCACTTTCCTAGGAACACCACTAGGGTGATTATCTGGTGACAATTTTTTAGTTCATAAGCAGAAATTTTTTGTCAGTGATTTTACTATTCCATGCTCTGAAAAGAAAAAGTATTTTCTTCCCCAGTATGTAAACAGTTGTGTAAATATCCAAACCTGACCTTTACTGTGAGGGAAAACAGATATTTTTGTTTTGCTTTCTTTATGCTTTGGTAACATTGGGGCCAAGATTTATGGGGATGAAGAATACAAAGTTATTTTTTAAAAGATTTACCATGCTATGAGTATTGGCAGAAAAATACATGTTTTTATTTTAAGGTGGTAGAGGTGATATTGTAGGCACCCTAAGGGTTTTATAAAATAAGCTGGTAACATACCAGTGCCAGCCACTGTACGGGAAACTGAAGAATGCTTGACATATATCTTCATCTTCTAGAGACACAACTTCCTCCTTAAACAAAAACTATTTGTGTATATATCATGTATTCTCTGTATTCATTTTTCAGGAAGCAACCTTTCTTTGGCTTGTTCTGTGTCCTAGCTTAAAGTGGTCTAAGAAAATCGTATCTGGGACTCAATAAACAGTTTGAATGATGGGAGCTTTGAAGGTTTTTAAGAATTTATGTTACAGAAATCTTCTATAAGCCTAAAATATGTAACAGCCACATGTCTTCCTTCTGCAGATGACCTGTAGTGCATTAGCTAATCCAAAATTTAAAAAAAAAGGGGGGGGTGGGGTGGAAGGAGTGGGATGGGAGGTTCTGAGCTGCTCATCTGTGTATACCAGTCTTGAAATGAGATAAGCACCACAGTCAAAGATGCAAAAAAGGCAGTGAAAAGACAGCTGTGTTTATCTCATTTACACACAAGGAAGAGAAAGTGTACCTCATAGAAGGAAAATTTTCAGCTCTTATCCACTACATTTTGTCCAGCTGTGTAGGAATTTTACTAAGGTTTAAGCTATCAAATGTAAAGTCTCTATAAAATGCTGCAGCTTCTCTCTGAATCATATTGTGTTATGAAGGCTTTGGCTATAGCTTCAGGTCAAAATATGTGATATTTTCATATTTATCTTTTTTGCTGCCAGTATACGTTTCCAACCAGATAATGCTGTAGCAGTAGAATGTCTTTCTTCAGTGCCGTGATATTGCATGTGACTCTATGAGTTTTTGTGTAGGAAATGATTTGGTTTATTGCCTTATGATGAACTCGAGAGTGCTCAGTGCTGTACACAGCACAAAAGACAGTTTGTCTTTGCCTCAAGGAGGTTCTAGCCTGAAGATTGGGTTCTAGGGAGCCTTGCATGGGGATGATCATCCCTTTTGTCAGATGTCTGATGCTGATGTGACCTCTGGACTACACAGACTTTTTTTTTTTAACCTAATAAAGCATCATTCCCACCAGCAAAAATGTGTGTGCTAACCTCTTCCAAAAACACTACAACAGTGTTTTTGCAGATTTGTAGGAAATCTTCAGTGTTCAAGTGCTCCTCTTAGGCATGCTGAATTCCCAGAATACCACAGGGTGGTGGGTTGACCCTGGCTAGATGCCAGGTGCCAACCAAAGCTGCTCTGTCACTTCCCCTCCTCAGCTGGACAGGGAAGAGAAAATACAACAAAAGGCTTATGAGTTGAGATGAGGGCAGAGGGACTTCATTCACCAATTACCATCACGGGCAAACCAGACTTGACTTGGGGAAATTAGTTATTGCCAATCACATCAGAGTAGGGTAATTAGAGATAAAACCAAATCATCACACGTTTCCTCTGCCACTCCTTCCTCCTCTGGGGGAGGGCTCCTCACACTCTTCCCCAGCTCCAGCCTGGGGTCCCTCCCACGGCAGACAGTCCTCCATGAACTTCCCTAATGGGAGTCCTTCCCACAGGCTGCAGTTCTTCACGCCGGGTCCTCCACTCCAGCATGGGTTTCCCCAGGGTCACAGTCTCCTTTGAGGATCCACCTGCTCCCCCGGGCTCCACTGTGGGCCTCCATGGGGTGCCCCCCCTCTCCAGGCAATTGTGAAGGGTTTGGTTTTTTTTTCCCCTCCCTCTTAAATGCATTATCCCAGAAGTGCTACTGCTGTTGCTGATGAGCTTGATGTTGTCCAGCAGTGGGTCTATCTTGGAGCTGACTGGCATTGGCTCTGTTGGACATGGGGGAAGCTTCTGACAGGAGCCACCCCTGGTAGCCCCCCACTACCAAAACCTTGCCATGCAAACCCAATACACAGGGCCAGAAGCTGTTAAGGGCAAACGTTTCCCTCGGAGTACATTGGCAGCTCCCAGACCAGCCAGGTGCACTGGGAAGGGAGCCCCCTGCAGTCTGTGGCATACCTTTCCTCAGGTCTTGAGCGTACAATTAGTAGGAGTAGGAGTCTTAGAGGCCCAGTAGCCTCATTTGTGGGTTTCCAGCCTCTTGGGAGTTTTCCAGCAAATCTGGAGGGAAAACACATGTCATCAGATCCACCTTTTATGTTCTGGATAAATTTTAAAACAAAAAAACGAATATGTTTGGTTTTAGTACAGACTGTTGAAATTACTACTCTAAATAGAGGTTGATATGGAAAGAAAACCCCTCCTATGAACCTCCAAACCTTAAACATTTGCTTAGCCTTTAATGCCGTAGTTCAGAGTTTTTTGTGTTTTATCAGTCAGCGAACTGTCAGGGTATTTATCCAGCCCTTACAGCTGTGATACAATTTGTTAAGATGTCCACTATGATAGATGTTCCTTTCAGTGTACAGTACACTGATCTGAAGCTATTTGCTCTCTGGAGGTGCCGTTCAGTGTCAGCTCCATCCCAGGAGTTTCCTGAAATTCACAGACTCATTATTCTGTCTCAGTATTTAACACTTCCCACTGGACTGTCAAAATCCTAAGGTCCTTCAGGAGGGGCTAGAAACAGCGTTTTTCCAGCTGCTAAATAAAAACTGAAGGGCTACCCTGGTTTTTGACTGTGAAGAAAGTATTTTGTGAATAAGTAAATGATATATTCCCATGGAAGCTGACATGGCAGGATTAAAACATCACTGAATATCATCTTGTGAACAGATACTGTATTTCATACAAAGTATATATTACATATATATGCAATGAATGGGGTTAATCTCTAGCCTCGATGAAGCTGGTAATTGATCACTGTGGAGAGGATAGGTTTGGAGCGAACTGTCTCCAGCCCTGGCTTGTTGACACTGTGATGCAGTGAAGCAGAAACGTGGCATTATTATAGCTAGATACAGCCTTTGGATCAGTTTTGTCTCATACTAAATATGATAAGAATCATAAAATGCTGCTTTACTAGATAGAATGGGGAAAATAATCCCTTTCTGAATATTATTTCTGTGTTATTACTGAATTACATCACTGATTTCTTCCGAGTAATGACAATTTAGGTCTTTTGCTGTTCTGCTGGGATCCCTGAGGAGGACTTTGAGTGTTCTTCATTCTGCCTTCTATATTAATTGTCTGTGTACACTGTTGCAGTGAGAAATAGCCTTAGGATCTTCACTTTCTGAAAGTGACTACACAACATTATGCGTCTAAATTATGAGGATCTCCAGCAGGCTGTATCTTGCTAACAGCAGTCAGTGCTGTCTGGAAGGTTAAAGTCCCTATTAAAGTTTGGATGGGAGCCAGAATTACTTCCACTACATGTTAGAGACAACCACCTAATAATACTGTGTAACGGTGTGAGCCACTGTCATTCAACAGATGGCACCATGTGGTACAACATCATGCGATTCAGTTGCTGTTTCTTGAGTTCCTCCATATAATAGTGTAGCAAAAACATATATAGGATTCAAATGTTCTTATACCAGTAGATGCATAAGAAGAGTCAGTTTTCCCTCAGGTTGTATTTAATTTGACAAACTGTCAGTTTAGAAATATATTTGCAGCACAAACAAAATAAAGCAGTGTTATTTATGCTACTGAAGCTGATGAAGAAAACCAGATATTGTTTATTCATGCAAAATTAGTGTTATTTCCCTCTGCTATAATAAAATAGAGGAAGAAGAAGGTACAAGATAAGAGGGTTGAAGAAAGAGCTATTTATAGTTTGAGGCCTACGTTTCAGCGTAGTTAAATTCTGCACACGTGTGAGCTGTGCTGAAAACAGCAGTGCTCTGGCATGGGCGTGGAAGAGAAGGCTTTTCCAAATTAACCATTTGAATTGCATATATAAGTGGTTATCTGTGAGGAAGATGAGGTTTGCTGAGAGAAGGAGTGTTTGGAATGATGAGGAAAGGCACGATGGGATAGAAAACAGGTATGTGCTCAGACACAGACGCCTTTCAGGTGTGGTTTCTCTGTAGCTGGTCCCTTAGGTATATTTAGAATGTGTCATGCTACAGCACTGCTGCTACAACATTATGTATGCCATCAGCGGTTTTTACTTTGTCATTTATACAGATTGACACTCTTCATGAGAGTAAAGCTACTGATAGATTTTTGATGTATGTTAAACCTTGCATGTGGTTTATGGGTTAGCATATCTGAAAGGGGGCTGAGATGAAGGATTATGCAAAATGAAGTCACGGATTATACAGGCACAGGCAAATTAGACACTGGAAAACATATGCTGATTGCCTTTATCAGAAAAATACCAGCACTTAAAAGACTTTCTGTAATGCCTTATTACTGCTCTGTAATTTGTTTGTAGATATATCTTATTGCATTAGGCAGATCTGAGTGGTAACTTTGCTCAGTGATGTTTTAGTAATTGAGCAGAGCTCTGGAGAACAGTGATGCTGACGCCAGCTCTATATTGCAGTATAGTTTTAAGTTTCGTCTACTTGACAGGCACAAGCCTACCCAGCTTCACAGAGAAAGAGAAAGATGTGTATTTCAGCAGATTTGAAATCATTGAAAGGTCCATTCTGCAAAACCATGTTTTTATCATGGGTTTTGTTAAGGGGTATTTTGGCTTTGGCCCATCATTCTTTGTCTCCCACAGCGAAAACCAGGACAAGATTATAATTTGGTTTGCATGCTTTGATCAAAGCCACCTTCAAGAATAATTTTTTAACCTTCAATAAATCTCAGGTGTGCTAGCAAACATTTCTCTAAATTTCTGCCAATTTGCTTTTGTGTCATGGTGCATGAGGAAATCGGGAGGAAAATGTGTCTTCTCTTTGCACAGAACATCTGAGGCATAGCCTTGCACCTGAAAGGTGTCTTGTATCTTTGCCTTTCCCTGTCGCTGAAGGTTGTACCTCTTGACAAAATTTAAACCACAATATTACAGCTGTTTGCACCCAGAATCTAAAGGACTAAACTCATAATTTGCCTGGCATAGAAATTTTTATTTCTGTACTTCAGCTACCTGGTAATTTTGTGCCATCCCAGTAGTTTGTGGGTCTGCACTATCAACAGTGTCAGGGACTTAGTCTGATGAAACAGGAAAACGGTGAAAAAGCAGATAGGAGTGTTGAAAAGAAGTAAAGGAGAGCATCTCTTTATGCCAGTGGTGTGTTGAACCCTCTGCATCATCAAGTCGGGGTTTAAGGCAATCACTTTGGTTTCAATGGGAATGTAGCCTGGAGGAGAACTTCACAACTTGCTGTGCATTGTCAGGGAGAGGCAATGTTTGGTACAAGAAAAGGGATCCAAACCCATTTCTTTTTACAAACTTAACAGTCTTTTAAGCTTCTCTGAGAATGTCCAGAGGCTTTTCTTTAAATAACATTGAAATTTATTGTAGTAGTAGAAGTAGAAGAAAGTGCCCAATAAGTTTAATTGCCATTAAATGGCAGTGAATTTAAGATGTGAATCTGAGGTAGACTTGCTTTTGTCTGCCAGCTGTCGGTCCAGAATACAGTAGCTCATCTCCACTCGTTTTGAAGCACATTTTAAAATGTATTTATGTTGTTTATTCATTAACAGTCTGTGTGGCTGCTGTGTGTATAGTAATGTAGGCTAGCTTCTGGTTCTGAGTTCTTCATATTTTTAGTAGTGTTTTGTGCATGTGAGGAATATATTTGGATTTTAATAGCTTTGAGGTGATATTTAAATGCTAATTTAAAGTAGGGTTTACCTTGTCTGTCTTCAACCACCTGAAGATTAAGACTAAGACTCAGTCTTGAAGCAACCTTTGAAGCAACCTTTGTGATCAGTTACAGTGTGATGAATGACCCTCCAATTTCTCTCCAGTCTTCACTATCTTCCTTAGGTATCTCCTGAAGCTTTTAGATTGTGGTGGTCATCAGGAGTTCCTTCTACAGTCAATGAATTAATCATCTTGACCATAAATCCTAAGTCTTAGACACCTAAAATAAAATTGAATCCTCAGTTTCATTATGTAAACTTATGTTGGGAAGTAATTTTTGCTTATGTCAGAGACATCTCACTGGCTTGTAATTTGTGTTGATTATCATGGTAGCAATACTTAAGAGTGTGAGATAAGTTCTAAGTTAAGAAGATGGAATGAACAATCAAAGCAATTAAGTATCTGATTTTATTTTTTTTTAACTGATGCACAGCATTTACTTCTCAGGTGCTTTGTGTCTTTAGAGTCTCTGTCAAAGCATTCTAAAAGGTACCACACATTTACATAAATAATGGTAAATCTGAAATGGAAAAAACCTGTTGTTGTGCAGGTTTGTTTTGATTTTGTACTGCAGGGGGACAAAGTCTATCTAAATTGGTATATAAAGCTTGAGGTCGTGTGGTACCATAATCCCATCTTTTCCTTTCCCTTTCTTGCTATTCCACATTCTGAATTCAAATTAAGTAAGGAAAATATTTCTGATGAGGAAACAGGAATTGTGATAACATTTCTATGGACGAGGAAACAGGAATTGTGATAATATTTCTATGGACTCATAAATATTTGGATCTTGCTATGGAATGCATATACTGTCTGAGAATGCCACAGGTAAGTACATATGTAACTTCTTGGGGAGTGTTCATTACCAGTTCCCCTCTATACCAGTGCAGAAATCAATTACGTTCATTTGAGGTTTGTTCCTCTTGGTCAAGATATCACGGATTGTGCTTTGGCTTTAGAGTGTTTGGTACTGGTCAAAACAGCAGCTGTTGTGTGTGCCTGGTGAGTGATGCCATTGCACTAACTATGCCTGCAACAGCTGCAGCAATCCTGAAAACAAAGTGTCTCCCATTTCTGCAGCCCCCTTAAAATGGGAGGCTTGAAACAAGTTCGCACAGAGTTGTAAGTTTATCTCCATGTATCTCCTAGAAGTCTTCCAGCTTCCTGTCTGTGCAAAGGCACCTTGGTTCTGCTTCTGCTGGGGAGAAGCATCAACCATAAACTGCAAGGTTTTTTTATTGTGATTTTGCTGAGTTTCATCTACACTGTATTTCTCTTTCCATGGAAAGGAAGATCTAGTTGTATTTAAATATTATCAAGTTAATCCACAGAGGATTAGGTTTCTTCCCTCACATTCAAAATGTCTGTTCTAGTTAGGCCATTTTTTCCCACTAGCATGTCTTTCCCTATTAGTTCAAATTATGTTGCTGTTTTCTCGACAGCCTGTCTGAAGGACTCTTAGCTATTCATTTGTATAACACAGTAATAATGTTTGCAGATCTTGCAAATAATAATAGAATCAAAAAATAACACAGCTTTAGCTCATGAACATAAAAAAGTCATGTTCATTTAAGGCCTGGCTTCAGCAATTGTGTCAACACATGTTGGAGTAGTAATAACCATTTAATGATTTGAAATGGCTGCTATGTAGAAAAACAACATACAGACATTTATTTATTTGCCAGTTTCTGCATGGAAATGCTTTGTTTTCTGATTTTTTTTGGTATTTGGAGTTGTCCTTTGAACATGCTAAGAAATGTCCTGGCTAAGAAATTACAATTAAAACATTATGTATTACGGAAAGCTGCAGTACAACTTGAAACTCTTCCAGAATCAGGTCTATCTGAGCAATTTAAAAGTGACTATTCCTTGGTCAACAAAAATACAGATTGATCTACTATTGTACATATTAAAACAATTCACACTGGATTTAAAAGGTACTTAAAACACAGAAACTCTCTGAAGTCATTTGTACGTTGCGTTTTTCGGTACAGACATTACTAATTAATGTGATGACTCAAGCTCCTAGTCACTGATGTCTTTCTGAGCAAAATTGCCCTTGTACCCCTTTGAACTTTGTACTTTTAGTCAGAAGACTGATATTGAAGAAGAACCTCTTGATTCTAATTGTCTGTTACAGCAAACATGCATCATGGTTGGATTCAACAGGGAGCCTTGAATGACTAGCTGGTAAACATTTTTATTAGTAATATGTTCCATCTGTTTAATGTTCAGCTTGATCTAGTAGCAGTTGGCAGTAAAGCTGTTGAGGTTCTTACTGAGCTTTTACTGACATAGAAAAAAAGAAGTAGAAGTATCTTGAACAGCCTCTCTTTCAGACAGATAACTATGACAAGAGGCCCAGAACCCCATCATGTAAATTTAAACTCAATATCTGGTGATATATGACCAAAACTCTTAAATTAATGTTTTTCCTTAATCTTTCAAATTATGGGGAGGGACCTTTTTAATTCCAGGGAATTAAAATATTTACAGAACACATAAGATACATTGATAGTTTTGCTGAGTTCTTATTGTATAATTGTATCCTTTTTTTGCCTTTGCTCATTCTTGCTGTAGCCACCTAAGGTAGCCAGACATTAAAAAAACAAATAAAAAAGGCTGTTCCATAGGCTTCAATTCATCCTGTGCTATAATACTGAAAAATTCAAAACCAATTATATTTTAAAGTTAGCACAATTAGTTAAGACTACTATCCTATTCTAGAGTAGACCTAGAAATCATAACATGTGGACTGATTATAAGGCTGCATATAACTGTGTATTTTCTTATGTAGAACTGAGTTGCACAGATGTTGTACCAGAACAGCTTTATTACAAGAAATATCAAAGTGTTCAGTTGAAATCAAACATATAAAGGGAGCAATTAGAATTTTTGCAACAGATAATGCTTTTTGATTAAATAAATATATAAGTTTCTTGAGTGCTGATTCTGTGGCTTCAGATAATTTCAGTGTACCTTACAGTTAAGTTACAAGTTAGAGCAATTCTGCTAAAGGTAATGGTAATAAAAAATTATTCAAAAATAAGATTGCAAAAATAAGTTTGAGCATGAGAGAATTCACCTCCTGACATACTTTTGTCATAGCTGCGGCCAAAACCAATGAACACGTTGTGGCACTCCAGTAATATATGCTTGCTTAATATTAAAAACATATTAAAGATATAAATTACTAATAGACTTGTCCATTTTAAGTGTAATATTCCTGTACTGCTTTTTCATGTGTATTCTCAACTCAGTTCCATGTGATCAACAGGTAGGTTGTAGTTACCATATATGTTCTTTATTTTAGAGAAAGCAACTGGCATTGCAGAGTGGGGAAAAAAGCATCACTCCATAGTGCTCTTTGAAAACTATTAAAGCTGCCCTCATTTCCCTTTAATGTTGGGCTGCTTGTTGTTTCTTGCCCACTGGATAAAGGACAACTTCCAACGTGATCGTTCTGCCTTTGTTGCAGATGCATCTCTGCTTAGTTCAGTCTCTTTGCAGAAATTGTGCTTTCTAGATGAGTAGGTAATGAAAACATGAGTAGGTATGAAACATCATATACCTCAGCACTTCTGTTTCAGATTATTTAGCAATCTGTCAATTTTCTGTGTAAAGAAAATTCACATTAAAAAATGCACGCTTAAAATAACACTATAATATTCCTGACCCAAAGATACCATTTTTTATTTTAGTAGTCTTTGACAGAATTTCCCTGAATTAATTTTCTCTCTGTCCATTTATGTTAAGATTAGTTAAGATTTTATCAACCTCTCTCCTGTTATCTTATATTTAATAAAATTAGGGAGAGCAGAATATGAGGGTTGTCATGAAAAATCTTGTGCAGGTAAAAGAGGGGTTTGATTTCTCTGTCTCTGCAAATTGAGATCTTATCTGTTAAAAAGTGTGTTGTCTATGTTTGGTATTTTAATGTAAATATGCACAGGAGAATAACAGATATGTTATCTTGCTTTGAAGTTTCTCTCATGGGTATTTAAGAACAAGGAGATTTAATTGAAAGAAAGGGAATTTTATGAGAACCCATGATATCAACTTACCTCTATAAACTGGCTAGAGTTACAGCTCTGTAGATTAGTTGTATTAATTTCTGCTAACTAAGAAGAATAATTGAGCTGGGATCTTAAAACTGTTTTTGAATTATCTTACTGTTTAGCCCTCAAATTAGAAAATTTTATGAAGAAGGAAAAAGTTACTTCATCTGCAGAAATCTGAGTCAGAGCACAGTTATATTATGCAAATCTTAGCAGTAAAAATAGCTTTGAATGCAGGGCTTGTTTTCATTAGCAACGGGGTAAAATGGATGGTGGGTGTCTCTAATCAGCATGTTTCTAGTGCAGTTTAGAAGGTTAAAGATAAAATATTCATAGCAGAAAATGCCTTCCCCCCTTATATTGGAATACAATTTAAAAGTTTAAGGCAAAAAAGGACCATTTGTTCATATATATACACATACATATGTGTTCATATATATATATACACACACACGCATATATGTATGTGCACATCTAGATATATGAGTGCATATATATATATAATAGGGCCTGTAGCGATAGGACAAGGGGTCATGGTTTTAAACAAAAAGGAGGTAGATTCACAGTAGATATAAGGAAGAAATTTTTTTACAATGAGGGTGGTGAAACACTGGAACAGGTTGCCCAGAGAGGTGGTGGATGCCCCATGCCTGGAAACATTCAACGTCAGGTTGGACGGGGCTCTGAGCAACCTGATCAAGTTGAAGACGTCCCTGTTCATGGCAGGGGGGTTGGTCTAGATGACCTCTAAAGGTCCCTTCCAACCCAAACCATTCTATGACAGCTATGTAATGGTAGATCATTAAACCTTGCCCACCTATCCCTGAATTAATTAGAATTTTATTTCACCTTAAGTCCTTAGGACAGATTATACTGAATGCCACAGGGGAAACCAGACAGGAACAAGGTAGCTAATATAAAACACCCTAATATTGCAGAGGAGACATGAGTTGATAGATCCAAGTAATCATAGTAGCTCGCTAAAGGAGTTGAGCTCCCATTCTCTTTCTCCATCCCATCCATCCAGTTCTCCTAATAAGATGCAAGAAATTTTTTCTTCCGAAAACCAGCTCTGGTGATCTGTCTCATTACAACTGCGAGAACCAGACACAACAGCCAGCGCAATTAAGAAAAAAATATTCTTTTTAGCTCCTTAGTGAAATGATCTGTCTGTCCTACCTGGGACATGCCCTGAAGGAAGTTTCATTATCACTCTTGCTGGAAACAATTTGTGGATCTGACTCATGGTATCCGATAATCTGCGGTGACTGGTTTTCAGGTTGGTATTGACCTTCTCAATTCTTGCTCATTCTAAAGGTCTTTTATTCATTCAACTGGACTCAAAAGGCAACAGTTGGCAGGATAAGATGGTAGTCCACTAGTGAAAAGGCAAAGATACTTTTGATGGGTAATTTGCTGGGCTTGACTGGCAAGTCAGTTATTAGCTCTTTCCAAGGGAACTTTACTTTGTATCGCTTATAAAATGTGTTTACTTCTGTAACACAGGCAGCCTGGCACTTCAGCAATTACAACCTACAGAACTTACTTCATACCTATGAAGCACTATGAACATTATCTTCTGATAGCTGTGTTACTGCTAGATGCTAGGCTGCTCCACCACTTTCCTACTTGCTGAAACACTGTGGGAGGATGTACTTAGTGAGAAATTTTGAAAAGGGAAAATTTAGATCAGAGTGAAAAAGCATAGATTTTTCTTCTCGTTACAAGAAAAATGTAAGTTTGTCATGTACATCTGAGTACCTGGTTGTTGTTACACAGACATTCATAAACAGAGTGTTTAAAAAACAAACAAACCTGTTGGGAATTTAGCATGGGGGTTAGATCTCTCAGTGTGGTTGGTTCAATATATACACACTTCAATATATACACAATTCATTGCTGTTGATTATCTTAAACTAAATAAAAAATATCTCTTAAGTGTGTACAAAAGACTGTCTTATGAGACTCTTTTTGCATATGCAGGAATGGTTTCTACTGACTATTCAAAAGTAACTATGTATAGCTTGATCAGTTTTGCAGCAGGACCTGGCTGGGGAGCATGTGGAATAGCCAGATCCCCCCCACAGGATGTTAATGTACACATTAGAACATCCAAACGTCCATACGTAGCAGGAGCTGTCTTGCGGAGTGTCTGGAATTCCCACCTGGAGACTGCTGCACCAATTACTCTTATATATTGCTGTGAAGGAGACCAGGAGCTCAGTCAGTCACCTTGGCTAGGTTGGTGTGATGTTTCAAATCAGTTGGATGTCTCATCTAGCTGGAGGGTTCCTGGACCACTAGGGAATTTCTGACTCAAGAGCATGGGTGTGCAGACAGGCAACAGCCCTGAAATCCAGTTATGCAATTATAAATATAGGACAAACTTGAATTAAATAGATTTAGATCAGTGGCTTGGGTGGAAGTGACTGGAATATAGGTTGAATGATACACTTCTTTTTGAGACCTTGTTAAACTCCAGACATGCAGGATAGGGAGGAGTTGTATTTCTGTTCATGTAAACAGGCTTGTCAGGCTTTTGTCCCCAGAAATTTTGGAAGTGGAATAGACAGGTGCAATAAAGGACTGTTGGTTGCTGTCATACTCATCCACTTGCAGAGAAAATTAAGGGGTTTGATGTTCAAATTATAAAAAAAAGCTGATTGTGCTTAGAAAGCCACTTTTCAGTATTTGCAGTAATAGTTAACAGTACTGTGTGTTCCTGTGCTTAGAACTGAGGGTCATTCACTGAACAACGATGAGTCTTTTCTGTCTGGCCCAACTCGCCAAGGACTCTACTCTTCATAAAGTCCTTGTACTCCCAAGGACAATTCTGGTTGATTTACTGGACAGATGAGCCAAGCGTGATCTCATTGCCTCTTTCACACCTGAAGTATTTCACATCTTAAGTATTGCACACTATTCTGTATCCTCACCAAAAGTTCTTATGTTTATTTAGTGGGTGGTAAGAGGTAGGATTTTACAAATTTTCCTTTGGTCATCGTAGAGGCTGACCGAATGCTTGACAGATAGACCAAATTCCCTGCCAGACAGGCTGGTTGTTTTCTCCCTCCTACCTTCCTCACTGACATCTTTTTGTTGAGGTGTCTCACTAATGGGAGAAAACTCAAACTGATATGAGGAAGCAAGAAAGTTATCCTGCAGATAGTATGAGTTATATAAGGTAGAGTAACCTGTAGGGTATAAATAATTTCTCACTCAGCTTCTGGGTGATATATTTACTTAGGTATGAGTAAAAAAAAGAAAAAGAACATTTTCTGTATCAGTTCTTTTTTTAAAAAACTTAGTCATAAGTTTGCATATTGATCCATAACAGTAAAAACTCTGTAGCATAGCTAATACTACAATTAGAATTAATATACAACTAAACCAATTTCTGTTTGTATTTATAAGATGGTGGGGTGGGTTGACTCTGTCTGGCCTCCAGGTGCCCACCAAGCTGCTTTATCACTGCCCTCCTCAGCTAGACAGGGAGGGGAGAAAATAAGATGGAAAAAAACTTGTGACTCAAGATAAAGGCAGTTTAGTAAAGCAAAAGCAAAGGCCGCATGTGGAAGCAAAGTAAAACAAAAGATTTATTCTCTACTTCCATCATCAGGTGATGTCCAGCAACTTCCCGGGATGTAGGGGATTGCTCTGGAAATCAAATGCCTTAATAACAAATGTCTCCTCTCCCCCTCCTTTCTTTTAGCTTTTATTGCTGAGTAGATGTAATATGGTAGGGGCTATCGCTTTGGTCAGCTTGGGTCAGCTGTCCTGGCTATGTCCCCTCCCAACCTCTTGCTCCCCCCAGCCCACTGGCCTTTGGAGGGGAGGTGGATTTGGAGACACAGCCTTGACGCTGTGTGAGCACTGCTCAGCAGTAGCCAAAACACTGGTGTGTTATCAACACCTTTCTAGCTACAAATACAAAGCACAGCACTATGAGGGCTGCTGTGGGGAAAATTATCTCTATCTCAACCAGACCCAATACAGACCATAATGGACTGATTATTATTTAACAAGTGCATCCATTATATTAAACAGTAAGCTGATATTCTTCATGGAAGTGGCCTTTCAAATTTTGAGCAGTTTTTATTGCCAACTTCTAACAAGTAGTATAATTCCATGGAAGACTTTATGCTTTCACAGTAAATATATGGAGTGAGGTTTCTGGTAGAAAAGCTTGTGGAATGAAAATCCCACGTAAATTTTTCATTAGCACTCCGCCATTAAATCTCTCTCAAAAGTTCACAGACAATATAGGGCTTATAAACAAGATTTGAGAATATTCATCTTAATGTCAGTGACATTTTCAGGAAAAAGTAGGCTGAAGTTGGAAGTACTTGCTAACATAAGGCTGAGGAGTACAGCGATTAGCACGCTATCTTAGTATTTATGGAAAATAGATTGGGTTTTTCCACATGGTTTGTCAGGGGCTTAGTGTTCCTCTTTATATCAGAGTGGAATGATGTAGGGACTGGAAGTCATTATGGTACAGGAATAGGAACCAAATAAATATCTCAGATCAAGATTAATAACATTTGCGTTATACGAGAACTTCTTTTCTCCTTTTTCTCACTTTTCTCTTTCTCTTTTAAGCAAAGCAGCAGACAACCCTCTCTCCCCAAAACAGCAGCAATCTGCATTTTAATTTGAACTCACAATAGGACACAGATAATGCTGTTTAAATTCAGTCATAATCCATATGGAGTTGGCTCTGGTGTGTAGCTTTTTTGCTAATGACATTGAAATAATTATTACGCAGTGACCTTTAAAGAAGAAAGCTGATTTTTTTTACCCTATCATAAGTGTTTATCTATATTTAACCAGTTTGAGTACTCCCAGGCTAAATATTCTCCATCCTATTATGTTAAATACAAGATAACTTCTGTTTGATGTATTGAGACAGTGGTAGAAAGAATGTGTGGGATTAACTTCAGTAAGTGTGTTTTATTTCTGTACAGTCAGTTGGTTTTTACAATTATTTATAATAAATTTGCCTCATGCCCGAGAATTGCAAACATTCTTTAGTTACATTATGGTATGTGTAGGTGTATGCATAATTCAGATGGGCTAAAACACTAAGCATTGCCCAAATTGCTTGTGAAATATGACAGGAAAGATGTCTTCAGGGAAATGTAGGCACTCATATGAAAGGTTAATTTTGTGTGCTAACTGAAATTGCATTCAGAATCTTTGGGTTCACTAGCAGTGCACACATTATACAACTCAATTCTAAGTGATAAAAATGTTGGCTGCTTGTTTACACTTCATAAATAAATGCAGATGTAATACCTTTGGTACAGAATTATGACAAAGGTTACCCGGGTGGTTGCTGTTGTTGCTAAGGCTTTACAACGTGTTGTGTTTTAATTTCTTTAACAATTTTCAGATGCTTAGAACATTCTAAAACTTCTAGGTTTGGCAGGATAGTAAAAAAATGTGTACAGTATTTTCTTGTTTTGCAATTCTAGATGAAATATCTTATAGCTACTTTCATGAAATTGAAAAATCAAATGCATTCTGGTTTTCTCCTTTGCCAAGTATGATGCAATGCTAGCCTTCCTTTTTTAAATGGGCTTTTCCCATTATTTTATTTTATTTTATTTTACTTTATTGCATTTTACTTATTTTTCTTTATTTTACTTTTTAAGTCTAGAGAAATTTCAGCCTTTTTTTAGGCTTCAGAAGATGGGAACACTCATGCTGCTCACTTTTGCAAATTGTCTTTTCCTTTTTGCTTGGAAAGTGATGCATTCTTTAGTATGGCTATAAGCATCATGAAGATTAGCTTCCGTACATGTAAACCGTTTCTTTTCACTAGACTGAGTTCATAGTCATAAAACCTGCTGCACTGTGTGTCCATGAGCAGATGGATTCCATAGTCTTTGTCACAGTCAATAGGTATTTTATGCTACTGCTAAAGTAATTTCATTGGTAATTCTGTATTTTTCCTGGGACAACTAAGTTTGAGAGCAATTAAATAACTCTGAGGCCTTTTTTCCATAAAACTTTTTTATATAGAACAATGAGGCTATGTCTATGAACGATTAAAGATGTTTAAAGAGACTTGTTATGATTTTGATAAAGTATTTAGGTAATGAATTCCTATTAAAATAAAAAAAAAACGCCAGTGTTTTGAGTTACATAATTAATTTCTTCTTTTTGAAATGCAAAAACTTGTCCTAATAGGGCTGGAGAACTACATGCTTAAATATTCAAATTTTAAATTTATGGGTGAACTTTCAAATGTGAATTCAAGATGCACATTTAATTTGTTGCTTACTTGTATTTACTATTTTAGTTTAATTTATGTGCATGATTATGAGTTCTTAAGTGTATTTGAGAAAAATAGAATTCCACCTAAGTAATATCTTTGAATTATGTGGGCAGGTAGACATTTGTTTATGTTGGGTTTTAATTATGTTGCCAATACCTAGCTTGGGAGTAGTTAAATCTGTTAATGTGCTAAAAAATAAGAAAATATATTAAGTACATGTTTAAATGCAATTGATATCATAGTGTGGATACAAAGTTTTTTTAATAAGCAGAATTGCACTAAAAATGTCACTATCACACTTGGTTTTGCCTGTTAAAAAATGTACTTGTAGCCAGGAATGAGCATCTCCTAAAGGGTGTTCACACAGAGATTTTTATCTCATGCCTTCAAAAAGCAAAAGGTGAGCTGTAGGTTGTAGGTTTTGTTCTGGGTTACAGAAATGGTAGTGATACATACCATACACAGATCCTTAATGTAAGGTTAATAATCTCAGCAATAACTTAGCAAAAAGCAAAGAAGAAAATGTCTTTTTTTTAATAGTTCAAATTATTTAACACGGTAGATGAAAACTGTAATGGTGGAAGCTACGTATCAGTCAGAGTTCTTTTGGTCTTGTGAGCTGATGTGTTTTCCTGCTGTAATGACGAAATTAGCTTTAAAAGCAAAGAACTTCTCTTTGTGTCATTTCTTGTTCTTTACCAGTGTGTGAGGAAAACTCCTGGTTGTGTGAGGAAATGAGGGTTTTCCCCCACCAAAAATTCCAGCTCATGTGATCTGCTCCTGAATGTGAACAAATATATGCAATCAGGAGATATATTTAAAGTACTCTCCTGATTTGGACTAAACTGCTAATGTAAATACACCTGTATTGGGCCAGAACCATAGAGCTGTTTCAAGCGTGGGAGAGAGACTGTCTAGACTATGAGTGCTTTGTTTTGCTTTGAGGAGATCGTATATGTGTAAGAACCACCAGAGCCATGAATGTCTGCTTTACGGAGGACTGATGTGCAGCAATTTTGAAGAGGGGAAAGGAAGAGTATTGTTTTCAAAGAGAAATCCATGTGTACTTTGTTTATACAGGTCTGTGAGAAAGCCTCAAGTTAAATTGGTGTCTTTTATCTAAGAAGAGATTTGAGATTTCTTGATAGAGTGATCAAAAAGTATCTGTGTGGAGAAAAGATTTGTGGTTCTTTAGATTCCCCATTAGAGGAAGGAGAATGGCATGGAGGATTACAGTGATTTGAAGCGGAGACTAAGAAGTTTAGACAGGAGATATAGGTGGGTGGGGTTCTTATTACTTCTGGATTCATTGAAAGTAATGGGTAGATTAAGCATAGGAACAACTTTTGCAGTGGTGAGTAGTTTCATCTTCACAATCAGCTTTCTCAAAGACGCTGAAACTAGGGACAACGTCTGGGCTGCAGGCTGACATTAGAAGATGAACTGTAGATAAAGGGTGAGATTGGATGGCAATGATCCATTCACTGGAAAGAACTTTCTCCCTGTGACTGACTCCTGTATTAGAAAACCAAGACCATATAATTCCCAAAGTCCTTTTAAGCACAGAAGATGCTAAACAGTTGGCCAGCTCTGATTAGCAGAGCTCGGTTGCCATTCACTCTATAGAAGCCTGGCTATGTTAACAATATGTATGAAGAATTACATCAATTTCATGAAGAGTAAGGTTTGAAACATTTGTTGAAACAGCATTTTTATCCAGCATTTTCTAGCAAGTAGAAAAGTTTATTAAGTTAGCAGTGACCAAGCAACCATTAACTTCATTGTGTGAGCAGACATACGTGCCTAACAGTTATTTAAAAACTTGTCATTAGTTCTAGGACCCCAGTTATGTACTGTCCCCTGTGTGCCTGCTCTTCTTGGGACACGCAGAGGGACAGAGAGCTTCACTGAAATGAGCTTCTCCGATAAGTGTTCTGCTTCTCTTCTCCTTGATAACACATTTTGATGCTGTAGTATCTGTAGATTCTATTACCCTTATGGGTTTCTGTTGTTCAGCCGTATGTGTCATCCTCGTGCCTCCATATCATTGCAGTGTTTCTGTTATCTTGTACTTGATGTTTCTCGCCAACGTGGTAACGAATAATACTATAAGTATTGCTTCTACAGAAAACTGTTCACATAATAAATTGTAGTAATGTCCTATTTTTTTTCTATTGAAGGTTTAACTGTGATACAAGGGTCTCAGACCCTTTGTAAATAAACACGGTTGCAAGTCCTCTTTCTTGTCCTCTTAATTTGCATTGCTGTTTTATGGTAGGATATAAAAATACAACAAGGGATTAACTGCTGTTTGAAATAGTTTACATCCTGTACTAGAGAGATTCTGTTCTGTCAAAGGTATACATTTGGGTCAGATAGATGTCATCAGTGTGAGAACTGTATCCTGTTTGTATAATCACAGACTTCAGAACTTGTGGTAATTTCTAATTTTTTTAAATGTATTTTGCATTGTCAGCTAATAGTTCAGATGGAGTGGAAGAAGAGGATTAGGAATTTTAATATTTACAGAGGAGCAAAATATATGACAAATGTTAGATAAAGAGCCTATTTAAATGTAAGCCAGCACTGTTACATGTGCCTTGTTTAATTTATCTGCAATATTCTTTGTCTTATGAATGGTAACTTAAGCTGTCCATTTATAGAATCTGAATGAGCATTTTAACTCATAGATTTTCAGATCTTCTTATTTCTGAAGTATTGAACTATGTGTCCTATCCGTATTTACACTTCCTTTTCTGCAACATGGTAAGAGTAACTGGACACTGCAGTAATTTCCACAGTGATCCTTTATGTAACATCTCTCCTTGTCCAGAAAATCTGCTTTGCTCCAGCTTTGCTCAAATTATTTTCTAAGGAAATTTCCCCTTCCTCTGCTCCATCTGATGGACATAGCCAAGAACTATGGCTCTGGTTCCCACAGCTCTTCAAGAAAATAGGAGAATCACAGTGTTCCCACTTCAGCTTTTCATGGTTTGATGTTTCATTGTAATATTCTATATAGCTCTGATTCTGTTACTTCTCATTCTTTCCAGTTTTATATTCATGTACTGCTGTTCAGTTGTGACTAAACATATTTAAACCTTTCATGGTATTTGTTTAGTAAGTATGAAAGCAAAAATTAATTCTTTTGACTGAAAGGTCACATTTTACCTCCCAATTGAAAGACAATATTTTGGAAGTCAGGCAAATACAAAGTTTCAGAATATGTCTTTCTCTAATCTTGGTGTTTCATGAAGTTGTGTGTTATCATAATATGTGAATGCTACCTACACATATCCAGAGGCAGTTCCTTTGGTTTTTCACCATGCCTCCCTGTACCACTGAAGGTAAATATTTTTGGGGGTTATCAAAACCAAAAGCTTGGAAACAGAGGATAGTATTCACCAGGTAAATGTCATTTAGAGGGGAATAAACTTTTCACAAGAGGTTTATGAATAATTTCTTGAAGACTTTGGGTTTGCTTAATCTACCCTGTCAGATTGTCCTGCACAGAAGATTCCCTTACTCCTCTGTTTTGTCATTACTGTATTTTCATTGTTAAATGGAGATGAGTTGCTGTTATAATTCATAGGTTCTAACCTGACTTTTGAGTCAAATGACACTTGATGTGTTTCTTGCTTTTACTATTAGGTCAAAGTTCTGTAAACCAGAAGCTGACAAAGCAGACTGTAAAGAGAACTCTCAGTCACCTGAGCAGAGGAGGATGTAGGCAACAGCAGAATTGTGTTTCATCTTTTCAATCAGTTTTAAGTTCAGTAAGCTTAAAGGTGATAAGTGAATTAAGGAAACTGGCCATATCTTTATAAAAGAACAGAGCTTCCTATTGAAATGGATATGAAGGAAGCAGTTTTTGTAAAATGATGTGATTGCTTGGGCTGACTGTTTTTAATAATCATTAACAGCAATTAACATCTTAGGAATTTTTTATGTTTTTCAAATGGAAGGAAAATGTTAGACATAAAAGATAATAATGAGATGAACACAGATTAATTTGATTTAATAAAACCACACAGATGATTCTCAAAATATTTCTTGAAAGGAAGCTTGATGTCAAAGCACTTTGCTGTGATTTGTTTATATATGTGTGCACTTAATATTTTCCAAAAAGTAAATGCAAAGAACTCCCTAGGCTTCTTTAAATACTCTTCTACTGATAACTTTGGTAGTTTAAGTTGTGTCCTTAGGAGGCTTTCCCTTCCCTAGCCTTTGGCAAAAAGTTTGCAGAACTTCTCTTTCATACAACAGATGACACTGCAAATCTCTGGCAATCAGCCTGAACCTGAGGAGAGGCAATTTGAGTTCTGGGCTCTCAGGATGGACTTCCATCCTTTCTCCTCTGGAAAGGTAAGGGTAAGTACCTGCCTGTACCTTGTCATCCAGTTACTGAGAGCTTGGTTCTTTTTTTAGTGAGAGAGGAATAGGAGAATTCTCTGTCTTCTTCATATAAACACCTCTGGCATGTCCAACTCTGCAACAGCTAAGAGGGTCAGGCAATTTGAACTAGGAGTCAGACAGAAAACGGAGGACAGATGCCGCATTAATGTTGAATTCAAGGAATTAAGGCATAAAATCACACAGCTCCTGAAATATAAATACTTCTTACATGCTTGCTGGTGTTGCCAAGATAGTGAGTAAGCATGAAAAATTGACTTTTTCAGCATCTGTTTAAATGCTTGCAGTACTGTGCAATTCTAACTGCCCTGAATAATCCACTTTGTGCGAACACCTGCACAGATGTGTAACTCAGTTTCCAAATACGTCATTGTTTGCATAACTACAGCTAATAGATCATACCCCCTAGATTTGTTACCTTAGGCCCTGCTTCTCTAGTTAATTCTCTAACTTCCTAAAATCTAGTTTAAAAACGTTGGGTTTTTTCTGAATATATTTTTTTCTTTACTGGCTTTTTATGTTAGTGGTTTTGTTGTTGTTGATGTTGTTGTTAACTTAAGCTTTGTCAAGAATGGATGTCTTTGAAAGAGAATAGACAAAATGTTTCCTGGACAGATAAATTTGTTGAATTCTTGTAAGTGTATTGTGAACATACGGCTGTTATGCAAACATATCTCAAAACCCTCTTTGGAAATTCTGCTTTGGAAGAAGATCATAGCAAGAAAAAAGCTTTAAGATCTTTTAAAAGAAGAGCATTTTGGTGGTGTTGCTAGTCTGTGGCAAGGCATAGTGTATTATCTGGAATATATTGCTGATCTTTGTTTACAAGGGATTCTTTCTATCTCCAAAAGCAGACATTCAATTTGTAATGCCAGTTTTTAATTCCTGCTGTTAGTGACTACATTGTGAGAGATAATTACATGGTGTGGAATTGGTACAGAAGTGTGTTTACAGCAGCAACCTTCTCATTGTTTTGAATAGTGATAATTTATAATGAAAGATTTTTATACAGTGTTTACTGATACCGCTAAGATACCTCTAAGATTTTTTTTTTCTTCAAACACAGTTATTTTACAATCCCTCAAAAATAGTTTTGGGAGGGACATAATGAATATTACCATGTGAGACTATGCTAAGGAAAAACATTAATGAAAAGGGGGTTGTATGCTGTCAGCTGGCTGGGAGCCACTCTGGGAATGCTGTCGTGCTGAAGTCAATACCAAAAGCAGGATTGGCCAGGGATTATTTCTTGTCATTTTCTTACATTTTATCAATGTTTCTACATCCAGAGACAGCTGTCATGTTTTAAGCATTAAATAATCTTGCCACAAAGCAAGGATGCTTCATAAGCATGTGATCTTCTCCTACCCATTGAATCATAGAATCATAGAATCATAGAATCACCTCGGTTGGAAAAGACCTTTAAGATCATCGAGTCCAACCGTTAACCTAGCACTGCCATCCCACCACTAAACCATGTCCCTAAGCACCTCATCTATCCTTCTTTTAAAGACCTCCAGGGGTGAGGACTCCACCACCTCCCTGGGCAGCCCATTCCAGAGCCTGACAACCCTCTCGGTGAAGAAGTTTTTCCTAATGCCTAGCCTAAACCTGCCCTGGCACAGCTTCAAGCCATTCCCCCTCGTCCTATCATCTGTTACCAGGGAGAAGAGGCTGACCCCCACCTCGCTACAGCCTCCTTTCAGGTAGCTGTAGAGGGCATCAGGTCTCCCCTCAGCCTCCTCTTCTCCAGACTGAACAACCCCAGTTCCCTCAGCCGCTCCTCATATGACTTGTGCTCCAGACCCCTCACCAGCTTGGTTGCTCTCCTCTGGACCTGTTCCTGAACTGGAGGGTGAGAGTTCTAATGTACAGAAACTCTCTCAAATTACTGATTATTTTTTTTTTAAATTTATTTCTAATAAGCAAGGACATCACTGCATTTCTTTTCCCAAGAAATCATTTGTGGCTATGGGACTGTGAAATTTTCTCCTGCTCTATGATCCCAAATATTTATTTCTTCTGTGTTAAAACTGCCTTTGCATGCTGAAAAAGGCACCAGGGGTTTGTGAGTTGGTGGGGGTATGGCTGGACATGGCAAACCAGTCTCAAGGGCAACATTCTCATGTAGCCACCTAGAAGAAATAGCCTTAGCCATTGGAAACCACTTTCCCCTCCAGCAGTCAGTTAGCTCTTCTATTTTCTTAGTGTGTTTATTTTGCATCTGTGTGAGATTTAATAAACATAGCAGTGCTCATAATTTTAAAGCTACTTTTTATTAAGGCTTCCCGAATTTGTGTCACTTAGCTTTTTGATCATTCAGCCAAGCTGCTTATTTGACTTCCCTCTGAGTGACTCATGTTTGGAAAAAATGGTTCATGCTTGTACAGTTCAAGACCTGGTAAATACTTAGCACTTTGTAGAAGCGATTATGCTTGTTCTGTGAGAAACAAAAGATGCTCCTGCCAGTTGGCCAAGGCTGTGCATCAGCAGCCTGCCCTTTCAGTCAAACCTAGGTGCTCAGTCACAGCTGACCAAAACTAAGAATCTGAAGAAATATCTTGAGAAAAGCTGAGTCAAATGAGTAAATCCAGTTAAATCTTGGCCCTGTCCGATTCTTTGGCATTGAGCCTATGGACATTCTTTCTCCAGACATGCTTTGAAGCCGTGGAGGTCTAATGAGACATTGAACTCCTGTGAGTTAGCTGGCTTTCTGCCTGGAGATTAACTTCATAGATCCAACCCTCCCAGAAGCTAAGGGAAGCTTTCAGGAGCCACCTGGGTCTGGTCTGTAGAGGTTGTCAGACTGTCCCCCTTGCGGGATTCAGTAACACAGAGCAAATTGTGATCCTTATCCTTCTTGCTGTGGAAACTCAGCCAAACCAACTCTCTGAGTCTCAATTTCACCATTTATTTTGCTTATAATAAGTATATTACCTACCTGCATTTTATCAGTCCTGTGAGAATTCTTTGGCTAATGTTGATACAAGTTTTGGAAGTATAAAATGTTCTATAAATACACTTTCTAAACATATATATTATATATGAAAAGTATAATCATTATTGCAACATTCCGAGTTGCTATTTATGAGCTGTATTCTGGCCATTTAGGTATCTTTAACTGTTTTGTGGATTTCAGACACATAAATGATTCTACGACTTTTTTTTCTCTGTATATTTTAAAAATGGTCTATATATTTACATTGTTTTCCACATTATATTAATTTAGTCTTTGCTTCCCAAAACTAGCTGATTCTATTAGAATGGAGTTTTTAAAGAATTAACTATGTTGTTAGGCAAAATCCAGTGATCTTTCAACCACACATTCAGTGTCATCACATGAATAATCATGAGTCAGATATTCAGCACAAAAAATTCTTTGCTCTTGAAACAGAATGTATGCAGGAGGGGTGCCCCTCAGGGAACTCGTTTATATTCCAGAAATTCAGAAATTTTGATGAAGATAAAGTATGTTTTCCTGTGTCATTTTTTGTTCAAATTTTCTTTTTAGCTGCCTAAACCTTTGTGATTTTTTTCTCATACTCTCTAGCAAATACACCTATCCATCTACAAGGTTTTCAGTTTTCTGTAATAATTGCACATGAAAATACCGTTTATGAGGAGTTGAGGAAATATTATATCAGCACACATTTCTGTGAACACAGAAATGCAGTCAAAATCTCAATTCTTGCATGAAACTAGATGTGGAATAATACTGTTTGTCTGGGTTATGCTCATGGTATAAATCCCATCGTGAGTGTTAGTGAGGCAAATAGGCACACAGCGACTGTGCAGGTGATTTTCCTTTATATGCCTCGCTGTCCTATTCACAATTTCATGCTGCATTTTTCTCGCTGTACGGTCTTGTTGCTGGTTAGGTATCTTAAGGCAGATTACTGTCACACACATGAACACTCACCGAAACATCTTTGGACCAGTTCTGTTACATCCACCAAAACTGGGGTTTGCATGCTAGTTTTACTACACTGGATGATATCTAGGAATGTTCTTGGGCCCTGGCTTTCACTAGTCTGTACTTTTTACAATTGCCCATGGCTAGCTTTTGGTTTTTACTAACTAGTTCTTTCCCAAGGAATTCCTGGGCATGGTTTGGAAGCCAAAATGCATCCATCAGGCAGTTTCGTTACACTCACCCTGCTTTGGAAGCTGAGGCTTTCCTAGTGTACATGCAGTTGTTCTGTATCCTTTTGCCTCAGTGCTCAGGAATGTTCCTGGGTACATTTAATTTAACAGTGTGGATGTAGCCTAGATGTCTGACCCAGACAATGCTCTGATTGCCTACTTCCCAGCAATACGTGATTTGTTAAGTGCGATGCTCCAGTTAATTACATAGAGTAGACATCTGTGCATGCACAGAAGCACCCTGCACTGGGAGATACGAGCCTGTCTTCTGCCAAAAGGATGTGCAGTAGCTGCAGTGCTTAACTGCAGAGGTTGGACAGTTATGAAGGAACATAAGACCTGGAACTCTGGCCCTTGTGGCCAACCTTGTTGCTTGCTTGCCTGATTTTTGACCCTGTGCTCTTACATTCCTGGGTGGAAAGGGCTCTTACTCCAAGTATGTTATCTTTACAGTTGAGACACTTCTTGGTGGCATTGGAGATCTTCTACTCGGAAATGTAGGTTGCCTAAAATGAAGGTCTTTGTTTGGTAAAGCTGTAAGAATTATGCAAAAGGCAGATGATACCATCGTTTTCCCTTCATTCCTTCTTACGTTTACAAAAGGGCTATAATTTCTGCATTAGTTATCTGTCCTCTGAGGGAGACGAACAACCAAAGTGCTGAGTAGATAGAGGATATCCTAATGTTTCTCACTGTCTGGCTTTAGTTTCTGGTTTGGTTTTCTTAACCATGAGAGCACCAATGTTTTTCCTATAGTTAGAGGAAGAGGGAGGGTAGAGATAACAAATTCAATTGATCCCTTTAGGTTATTAATTTTTAGCCACAGGGATTCCTATGTAAAGCCTAGCCTGTTCTGCTTGGTCTGCTGGCCCTTAGACTCTCATTGTAGCTGGCATGAAATCCTGGCTTCACTGAAGCCAATGGAGACATTCCAGCTCTGATTCAGTTTTATAAACGTAGGCATCTAGTGATATTTGAAAGAGCCTCGGGTATTCCACCTGGCCTCCATACTCTGTTCAACAAAGTTGCAGGTTTCCTTTTCATCCTCTGTCACATCTGCTAGGTGATTTGGGTATGGTAGTACAACTCAAATGGCTCTAAATTCTTGTGTTTACATTACTAAATAGAGATCCTCCTTTCATACAGCAAAGCCAGGATTTTCTCTCTTATGCTTAGTTTTTTATAATCACAGTGTTTGCCTACAGGTCCTTTGTGTGGTTGAAGTTTTGATTGTGTGCTTAATAAATGATTAATCATCCTCTTTTTCTTCTCTGCTTGCTTTGGACTCTTTTGCTGTGCACATACAGCTTTTGTAAATCAGTTGCCCAGTGACTGCTCCTGATCGTGTTTGGTTGATCCATGTCAAGACAATAGACATAGATCATCAGCCTCCTCTGGCTTTCCTTCTGTAAATCTGACCCACTTACTTTTCTCCTCTAGATTTTATCATTCCATTAATTTCTGCAGTCACTTAGATTTTGGAACAGCATGCAGGCATCTGGCAGAAACCCAGGACAGTGTGCTTTCCTGTCATACTTGCGCTTACAATGAGTTGCAGTTTTTTGGCTGTATAATAAATCATCCTTTTTCTGATCTTTCCGTGTTAGAATGTGGAAACTCAATGTCTTTAATGAAATTTCTGGGGCTATTATGGATTCAGTTCAAAATCTGTATTACTTGGAAATTCATGTAAGGTATGCATAGTTCATTTTAACATGTCCTCACTCTAGAATAGCTAAGGTGTGATAAAATGGCATCATTAAACTCTGTTACTTTCCTGTTCCTTTATGGAAGGCAGGGTAAAAATCCTTTATATAATAAGGAATTGGCAATCTCTTTTCTGCATGGGAAGTCCTACCTGTTAAAGTGAAAACCACAACTATTACCCTTCCTTCTTACACTCCTCCTTAAAACTTCCTTGAGCATGGATAGCTGCAGAAAGCCTGGGAGTTAGGCAGCTTTTGCACATACAGCAATTTTTGATAATCATAATGTTTCATAAACTTTCAGTTATGCTGTCTCGCTTGTCACTTGGGCTGTATCCCATCTACGGTGTTTCAGAAATTGCTGCATTGATTTGAGGCTTTTTATTTGTTGCATGTGTGGCCAGATGGACCATGATGCAGTTACCTAATTTTTCATCTTTTTCTATTCCAGTCTTTTGAACTTTATGTTCACACTTACTGAAATATATTAGATGCAAGATTATCTGTCATGTTTCTCTGAAGGGTCAGATACCTTCAAAACCAGGAATTTTTTTAGGAATGCATGAACCTTGGGAATGCACCATAGTAAATATGAAGTTGTGCAATGGATTTTTTTTATAGTCAGTAAGATAACTTCTTGGGTAGGCCTGTGATGCAGTTCTCACTTCACAACAAACCTAATGTACTGTCTTCAACATAGACACAAACTAGAGTACTGTAAATGCCAAATGGTGTCACTTTCTTTATATAAGAGCATAGTATTTAGCAAAGTAAGTCAGAAAAATATCAGTTGTTTTTTATAAGTATGGCGAGTCCCCAGCGAATAGGGACGAGTGACAGAGTACTAGTGTGTGTTATGGTTGAGTCTAGTGGGGACAATGGTTGTTGAAGCATCCTTGTATAAAAAAGTGAACGAGCCATAATGAAAGAGCAGGAATCTCACTTTTCTAGCTCTAGGCTGTCTAAAAAAGAGACTGTTAGCTGGCTGATGTGATGAAAACATCAAGCTGTGAAAGATTTAAACTCTCTTCCCTAGCTATAAAAGTATATTGATCTAAAGTCTATTATTGCAAGTTAGAACTGGCCTGCCTAGGTATATAGGTGAAATATTGAGTATGAAGCCTTTCTTATCTCATTCACTGGTATGTTACCTTTCTCACACTTTATGCTTCCGTGTTGGTTTGCCAACTGTAAGAACTGGCAAGCACTTGCAGTGCTTCCTGTCTACTAGAGTGGTCCTCTATTTTGTTATCTATTGTACATGTCACTGGCATCATGGGCTGAAGAATGTATATTGGAGGGGTGAAGTATTTTGCCACAGTATTACAAGCTTTTCCACTCTTCAATGGCATCAAGATGCTTTGCATCTTTCATTGTCATGAAAGTGCTGAAGTACTGCTGTTGCCATGACATGCATTTGTTTCCCAAACATCTCAGAGATTTACAAACATGGCTCTCAAGCCATGCTGGGGTCTCTTCAGTCAATGAGAACTTTACCCTGGGATGACATAGTCCAGAATTTTAAGGACAAGGAACATCTGTTTGGATGAGGTTGTCTAATACTTACTGAAATTACTGCAAAAATTTTCTGCCTCAGGGACAGCTGTGTATAAGACTTGACAATTTCTTTGCTTTTATGAGTGTAGTGTTAAAGGCTTAGAAATAAATATTTCTACATAATATCAAATCTTCACTGCATTATGCAGCCCTATATGCCAACAGAAGTTATTCAGTTGTCTTCTTAGCCCAGAATGAGCTTAAGTACTCACTATTATGAATGAACCTGGCAGTTCAGAGGTAACTTGTTGTGTACATGGTGCCAGAGGCAACAATACTCACAGCACATAAGGAATTTACTGCACATTAATATCAATATAAAATATTGCCCCAGCGTCCTAACATTAAAAACCTTCCACAGTACTGAAACAGACTCCTTGTTGTTCTAGAGGTGGTGCCAAGGGAAACGAAAATCAAAGGTAAACAGCCTGTATCAGGTAACAGGACTGATGCAAAATAAATTTTCAGAGATAGTAGAGGTATTTTTGAGATATGTGAAAACAGTTGCTGGGATGCTGTGGTTACAGAGGCAAAGTGCTTTTTGTCAAGCTGTTTAATAGTTATGAAGATAAAATTACAACATATGTTATCAATTAACAAAATGTAAATTTGCTAAAGTAATTTTACATTCAGAAATTCCAGAAGAACAATTTCCTGAAGCATAGTCATAAATATTCCTTTCAGAAGAAGAAGGAATTCATATGCACACAAAATATACTTTAGTTATGCCTGTGTTAAATAGCTCACTTTTGTTCATGTAAAGGGGTGATAGTCTGTGAAGTCAATGCATACCAGGAGTGTCCGAGTTCTGCATCTCACCCATCTGAATGGTCATCTTATAACTAATTTCTCACTGTCTAAGGGAGAGAAAAAACTCTTTTCTGCCTACTCATATAGATGCAAATGCATGTTATTTAATATTTGCAGATTGCCCATAGATATGAAGCATTATGTAAGTGCTAACTTTAGGTAACCCATACAGTAAATTTATTTGTTCAAGGGTTTTCAGGTGTAGCCTGTTTCAGTGTGACTAAAACTTTTCTTTCAAGATTGATCCTTTGTGACTTGCTTAAATAAGAAAAGAGTAATTGTGCCAAGCTAATATTTGAAATAAATAAGGAGTATCCAGATGTATGAGACAGACCTCCAAACCAAGTCGGGATAGTCTGTTTGTGGCAATCAGCAGAAGAAAATACACTCTGTGGGAAATGGCCAATATAGAAAATACGCAGAAGGCAGAAGATAATGTTGGGGGAATGTTTCATTGGCAGAATAGGGAGTGGATTTGATGGAGAACAGGCTAGGATGTATGACAGAGATGCTAAGAAAGCCTACACTGTGCAAGTATTCAAATGAAATAGGAAAGAATTTCAGGTAGGTGATGATTAGCTGAGTATATTGTGTGTATCATAGGATATTGTGCGGGATTCAAGTTTCACTATAGGTGTTTATTTGAAGAGTTGCAAGGTCACCAGCCTCCTTTTTAAAAAAAAAAAACCTGTTTCAATGTATGTGTTTGTGACATAGTTTGAGCACCTTCTTCTGTTTTGGCAAAAGTATAGCAAGAATTTTTTTAAATTAAAAGAATCATACAATGATCACAGCTAAAATTTCACCAGCAAGGAGGTTTGCAGTGCTCGTTTTACTTACAGCAGAGACCCTACATGCAGGTATCCCTATGTAGGAGAAAGTAGTATTTACAATAGCTGCTTGTATTGATAATGCAATAATATCTTCTTCAATAATTTACATTCAGTTTTATCAAACACTGTGATCAAAACTGAAGTTACTCATCAAATCAGATCTTTAGGATTTAAGTCAGAATCTTTTAAAATAAACTTTTTATTTCGTGTGCATTGTTAATTGAATTTCCATATTATAATTTCCCATTTGTCATCAAGCACAGACTAGTTTACATCTGACAACTCCAAGAAAAATGGGCTAAGAGAAGCCCAACATGAGATTGGGTTTTGCAATTAATGTCTTTCTTTTTTTCTGCTTTTATTGACAACTGACTGAGAAAAGCAGCCATCCAATTGCAGTTGTGTATTAATCTGCATTTCAGTGATAAGTCATATTAGGTTGTTTTCTGATTTAGCTGATACAGGCTAAATTGTAAAGGGATTTAAAGTCTCTGTCCCTTAAATATATGCACAGCAAATAAAAAACAAACAAAAAAGTACCCCAGTACTGTGTAGCTGACAACAATAGGATGCTCTTTTTTTTATGAGGATACTTACATTTCATCTACAGTTTGAAGTATGTCACTATCTCTCTGAATAATGTAAATATCAGAGGCCATACTTATACTACGTGGAGCCTCCAAACCTAGTAGAAACAAGCTGACACAACAATCTGCTGAAATGCAGTATCATACAGAGACACCAAACAGGAACCCACTCTAGGTCTTTCAGAAGCCCTGGTCCTGTCGGCTAGGACACCTGGTATTTTACCACAGAGCCTCTTAGTAGAGGTAGTGAACTTAGATACGCTACCAACATATCTGTATTGCTTCCAGTTCCATTTCTAGCTCATTCGAGGCTATCTGGGGATTTTTGCACACATCCTATTATGCTGTATTACACATCCCAGGAATTATTTAATTTCTCATTCTTTGGGGTTGTTTTTTAATTATATTTTTGGAATGCTATATCATGACTGGAAACCCATGGTTCTGCTCATAAATTTAAGCTGAGTCTTCTAAACAGCACAAGAATTTAAGTAATGTAATTTTTATCTGCCTAGTACTTAGGCTCTAGTACTTAACTCCGGTAACATTGCTGCAAGTGAACGACTGAGTGAAATCTTTGGTTCTGTTCTTAAGAGATCCTCAACCCTTCCTTGTACATAATGAGTGGCCTCAGGTCTACAGGTCAACACAGAAGCTCAGAGCATTTAGTTCTGCATCTCCTAAGAGACATGCAGAACTTTGCAGCATACTGCCATTGGTGCCGCACTGAAAATGTCACGAGTTGTTCTAACTTGCTCAGCAAATACTAAATAGTCCTCAGGAGGCTTTTCTGGCATTGATTGTCTTAGACTGTTTCTGTTACAGGGTCTGTTAAAAACAAAGGTAGTGGAATAGACCTTTTTCTGTTACATTTCTTTGTAAAGTTCATGTAATTGTATGCATTAATACTGAAGTCCTTTGGTGCCTTTGTCCCCTGCAGTTCTATTGCCCTAGCAATTATAAGGAGCACTGCAATAGCAGATCTTTGCTTGGAAAAGTAGGATTAAAATACATACTTGCGTAGCAGATTTTACTCTTGAACTCTCCATGACTTCCTACAAGCACCTGTTAGCTGCAGAATGACCAGTATTCTTTTTAACTTTAGCTCACTGTAAAGCTCTGGAAAAAAATCTATGTATGAAAAACAGAGAAGGAGAGGCAGAGAAATAGAAGCAGAGAAGGCAGATAAGCATTTTTAAATCTAAATTTTGAAAATATAATACAAACTAGGAAACTATATGAAATCTTGTCAATTCTTTACCCCAAATCTAACAGATCTTTCATAGTTTTGTGTGTGAGAAATGTAAATGCTCTAGCTTAGATTTATATATTAAGCCTTCAATTTATCCTGGAAGATACTATTAGTTTTGAACAGCTACATGGAAAATAATGATTTGTGGTTGTGAATACAGACAGAATCAGAATGCCAGGGCTAGAGATACTGTAATTCCTTTTCTCTTCACATATGCCTTGGCTCAGAAATGGGGGAATGTTTTCTGTCAAACACACTTTATCTCTAATTGCTTGATCCTTGTAAGTAGTAGATCCAATTACATGTAAGATAAGGAATGGTACCTTGAACCGTCATGCTTCATGTTTGTCATCTGATGCTTGTTCTTTGTGAAGCCCTTGTATTGTTGTGAGAGGTAAAGACAACAATCTGTGTATTACAAAGAAAAACAGTAAGAGCATGTCTTTGTCCTGAGTTTCGACAATTTTTTGTTTCTTGATTTGAGAACAAAATCAATATCAATTCAAAACTGACCATTTTTTGGGCAGTATTTGTGTACTGTATTTATAATACTCTGAGGTGACACTAATGCTCACTCACATCTTGGTTAGAAAAGCTGTCTAATGACCTATTCAAATATCCACCTTCTTTGTTCCTTAACCATCCATACAATAGATCAAAATTATTTTATTTAATAAATTTATAAAGTAATTCAATAAACATATTTGCTAACTTTTCCTTGAATGGTTTGGAGGGCTATTTTAGAAGGACTTCCTCATACTTAAATATACTCTGCCAATGTAAATTCAAGTATATTATATCAACTTTATGATGTTACTTTTATTGATTGGGAATATCACTTCCATGGTACATCCCATTAGGACAAAAGTAACTTTTACATCCTAAACTGAAATTTCATTTATGCTTCACATAAATATTGTACAGTTAAAAATTCTAGTGATTCTGGTTTGTTTTTTTTTAAATATTGAAAGAAGTAAGCTAAAGTAAGAACGTAACTGTTTTTTCCCTGAATAGTAGCAGTAATAGTGATACATACTTTCATTTTTTAACCCAAATTTTCTTGAGCTAACCTCACCTTCTAAATGCAGTTGTCGAATACGCTAGCATAGATCCAGAATAAATAGAAACCACTGGACCAAATTAACAAACATGCTGTAAAGTGTCAAGTTACACAGACTTTCTAGGTGTATCTGTTTCAGAGTTCATTATTATTTCTATTTAAAATGCTTCAGTTATTCCCAAAATGAGATTAGCAAGAGTACCATATTATATTATTTGTGTATGTTAAACAGTGTTTTGATGTGGTGACCCAGCATTTCCCTGTTATGAAGCAGAAAGCCAAAATCTGATTAAAACAGCATTCTGGTGTTAGGCATACAGTCCTTTCTCTGAAAAAAATGTTGGAATTTGACAAGGTCTAAGCTTTCAAAACCCCAGTATCTAATTCAGGCATTAAAATGAATTAAGGCTTTCAAAAATGTAGTACAAGGTATCTGGACACCTAGAAGATGTACAGTATTACTCAGATGCTAACTATTGATATTTCAAATGGTGAAATATTAAAAAAACATTGACTAAGCTTCTTAAGAATTAGTATCACATGTTATACAAACACTAGTTAATATCTTTCTATATCACTGGTGGTAACACTGAGAGATTTTTATTTTAGATGAAAAAAATATTAAAATAAAATTCTCAACTAATCGAAGCGATCAGCAAGTCCTGGCTTCAATACATGCTATGCAGTATTTAATTAAAATTAGTGTCTGACATGACACTTAATGAGATAATTTGGGAACACAGTAGTAATAGGGAATAATATCTTGAACTAGGGACATGATTCAGACTAATAACCTGAAGATGTTAAGTGGCACTGGTGCTGTTCATTTTAAACTACAGCCCGAGAGTCCTTTCTTTCTGGGTGGAGTTCAGAGAGAGAATTAATTTTGCAAAATAATTAGGGTCAGAAGAAAGTTACTTTTGAAAATCTCTCTTGACTGGGTAACTTGAAATCTGAAGAACCTTGGGCAGTAGGAGATTCGGTTGCTACTTAACAATTAATTTTCTTCATCTATTTATCATGGTAGCTTTCAATTATTTACAATTTATTCCATGTGCTCCAAGCATGAGAAGCAAGTGAGATAAATTAACTGGCATTCATCTTCATGAGCTTCTGAGCTGTTGTAAGCTTTCCAGCACAGCGTCTGCCTTCAGTCTGCACTTCTGCCAAAGCAACTTTACAGTCTGAGGTTTTGTGGGAGCTCTTATGTGTAGAGTGGTTGGACAGCCCTGTGTTACTGCATTAGCTCAGTTATAACCTGATAGAAAGAGGGTGTCTTTCATGCCTTTCAAGAAAGACGTGAACTTTGAGTCAGCTTTTAGGCCTTTTTTACTTGGTCAGATGCCAAGCAAAGGCTTTGGTGAGAAGGGGAACTTTCATTATCCCCAGAGGACATTCATAATGTGTCCCAGATATAAACCCAAATAAATATTTAAAATTATTTGCACTGCTTAACCATTTAAATATAATGAGAGTGCACTGTAGCCCCTGTGGTCTGCTTCTGGCTATCCGTAACTCCTGAGTGATTTCTAAAATGAAGGTGCTCCTGGGAAGTAAATTGTTTTGGGCTCTTTGGTCGGTATTTGAGGTGAATCTGCACTGAGTAGTGTGGTGACATCAGGGGGAGTCTGAACCCACGCTACTGTGCAAGCCTGAAGTTTTTAATCCTCAGACTTGCATGGTTTAAAATTACATGTCTGAAATGTACCAGTGAAAGGATTTTTCCAGCAATGTCTCCTGATCCAAAGAGCTTTTAATTATTTCTTTATGAATTTTCATGAGAAAATTAAACTCTAGATTTTGTTGCTATGAGAAATGGGAAAATACGACATTTTTAACCTAGAGAATCACAATCTCATTTAACTATATTTAAAATGTAATCCTGTATGCTTGCTCTAATTTTGTTGCTTAATTTTTGTTATAGAAGTGGAAAGTAAGCCGTAAGAGTGTATTTATGGCCTACAGTAGCTGAAACAGTAGTTTGTCGGAAAGATCATGCCACAGCAACTATAGATTTAGGCCTTTTTTTTGTGCCTGCCACCCCTCCTGCCAGTTGCCAGGCAACACTGGCAGTCCCAGTACGCAATACTTTGCAGGAAAACCCGCACCCGGCTTTCTGTGCACATACCTTTTTTCATCATGGCTTTTAAACTATACCAGACTCCAACTCAATGGTTGTCTCTTTTTACATTGGAGCTGCATTTATTACCTACTGAAGACCACTCTAGTAATAACAATTAACCTGTCACGGTTTGGAGTACCTTCACTTCCAGCGTGACTTATGCATACAGGAATTGCTCTGTGAAATAGTCATCTTCTGGGTGGAACAAACAACTGTTTAGTCACAGCAGCAGAACTCACAGCTTTTTGGGACATATAATGAGAAAGAATGCAGCTATTTAAACGACTGGGCCTCTATTTCAACAAGCGGACTTAAGTAGACAGGATTTAATTATACAGCTGTAATTTAGTCAGAATGAGGTTAATGCTTCTGCTCTTTGAAGATAGTTCCTTTCCTTTTTGTTCACTTTGAAAATCAGGTTTAAGCTCTTTGAAAACTAGTAAAAGGAAAAGAGGACAACCACTTAGCACTGCACTTGCAACTTTTCTTAGTGGATTTAAAAATAATAGATACCATCTACTCATTCCTTGTTAGAAACAGGTAAGTTTTCCTTTGGAGGTCACTAATTCAAATAAATAACCTGTGTAACTGGGTGGATTCTCATGTCACAAGGGATTTAGTAGTAGGCTGTGGTTGTTGCACAGGTTTGTTTGCTTTTTCAGTAACACTTATCACCTCATTTGGACTGAAGTCTCTTGCTCCTATACCTGGCAATGTTATTACCAGAATTGCTGTTGACAGATGGTGAAAAGGCAGGACTGGAAAGAAAACGCAGCTTCAGATGCTGATGGTTAGGACAGAATCAACAGCACATTGCCCACAGTTGTGCATCCATAGATGCTTTAGCAGCCTTGTTTTAAGAGCTGCTAATTAATCATTTCAAATACCACTGCCCCCATTAATACAACAATACTTTGGTTATAAGTGCTGTTACCTGAAACATGAATAATAAAAGAAACCTCTTAATAATAAAAGTGGAATAATTCTGCAGGGACAGCTTGAATTCAACCTATAGTCGCAGGATCATAACAGAAGGCAAAACAATATGGTAAAAAGAACACCTCTTGCTCCTCCTTGAACTTAGAGCTGATTACTATGGTTCAGACATTGCGAGCAGTAGGAGGTAGCAGATCCAAATGTCCCTAAGCTTTGTTGGCTGGAATTTGGTGAGGAATGGTGTCAATGGTGCTATTGTCATTATCACAGGGCGTAAGTGTCCGGTCTTGTAGTTACAGGTGTTGCAATCGAACCTGTTCACTCTGATGAAACCTGGCTTTACACTGCCTGTATTTGTCAGGTCCTCATGCTATTTAGTAGCCTGGTGTTCACTTCAACAAAGAGCAGGCGAGGAAGGCTGTACATTCAGCGTAAGGCTTTTATGGAAATGCAGGCCTTCCAAATCACTGCTCACACTTTAGAAAGGAAAACAACTGACTTACAAATGCTTATTAAAATATTTTGCTCCTTCTGTAAGTGTGCAAAGAGCTTTTCAAAGCAATCTCCTTTAGAGTAATTAGGAGGAGGAGGTACCATTTAAACTATTCTTATTTCTGACACAGTATGTAGATAGCCCTCCTATTTGGAAAAACGAAGCTTTCTGTATGCCATTTGCTTAAGTTTATGATGCTTTAGTGATCTCTTCTTGACACAGGCATCCAAGTTTAGGAGTCAGAGAGCATATAATTTTATACTTGGGCTCCAGCAAGTATGATAGTATGCAGAACTGCTTAATGGCAGCTTTCTAATAATGCAACAATAGACATTATGACTTCAGTTGGCAGCCACCCCCACACAGAGCCACCTACACATCACCAAAATCCAAAACTGAGATTTTAGATTTATATTCTGAGGGCTATAAAGTTATTAAGAAAAACCTCTTCCTGTCAGTGAGAAGATGCTTTTGGAGCACTTCTTTTTCCAATGAACAAATGATCTTGATTGGAATCTTGGTACCATATTAATAATTCAGCCTGGTGATAATTTTGTCTACTTGTGATAGGGAGGAAGGAAGAATTTGGAGCTAGTAGAGCTACAGCTACCAAAACTCAACTTTCTTCTCAGTCCATTTAACCCTTTTGATCCTGTTAATGGTTTTAACCTCACCATGAATGCATTTGTGTGCCTTGTAAATTAGGAATTCAAATACTTCCATACTAGAGTGTTATACAAGAAGTATTTCACATTGAAAGCTTATAAAATTTTAGCATTTAAATATCTACTCTCTGTGACTTAGCAAATGAATATTTACATTATTTGCATAAATTTCTGTTTTTCTTTACTTGAAGCTATATACCAGAACTTCATTTAATGTCTGAAAAGTACCGTGTCAGGTGGGTGAGAAGCTGCTTGACATTCTTGCATAACTTTTACTGTTCTAAATGTGCTGCTCAGAAACTGTTTTGAGGACAGTGTTAGGAATTTCTCCATGGGTACTTTGTTGTATTGTTTACAAACTGCACAACATTAATGAATTTTTTTGTCATCAGCTTCATGTTTTGTATGGGGTTTCAAACAACTGTCATGTCCTCTATAAAAATCCTAAAGAGCGCCAGAGATTCAGTGGGGAAAGAAGACTGTGTGACCATGTAATATAAAAGCTCTGCCTACTCCTTTGTACCTCTGTAATGGGGGCACATGAGGTTTTCTGACATTGAACATTGCACAGCTGCAGGGTTGCACTACAATCCAGTTGGCTTGACTTGCTCTTGTCCCATTAGGTTTTGAGGCAGACAAATTATCAGAAGTTGCTAAAACTTAGAGCCTTAGGGAGCTCCATTACAGTATACCTGTCCTGGGTGGGACTTGGATTCTTAGGCCAGCTCTTGAAACTTGCTTATGTGCTTAATACAGAAGCACAAGAAAAATTATTAATGTAATGAAAAATTAGTCCTGGATGGCTGACAGTGAGAATATCTTTCCAGTCAATCTCTAGTTGCAAGTAATGTAATGTAGAAAGAACAGATTGAGGTTCAAATTTGGCCTGTCTCCAATGTGAAGTGGTTTCACCTGACCAGGTTTAAACTGGGGTGCTAACTGTATGATATTGGCAGTAATGTGATGACATGCCATTATCTATGCTATTTATTTCAAGGCAGGGTAAGTAGCAAATGTAATATGACAGAGAAAATCAAAATCAAATCACAGTGTATCAATTCATATTAATGCTCACTCTGGTAGGTCAAAACAGTTCCTTAGATGCAGACTTGGAAGGCCAGAATATGCTTCTTAGAGTCTGCATCCACCTCTGAGATGAGACTCTCTTCATTTGTAAGTGCAGATCTAGCTGTATTGCCATTCCTCCTTCACCAGCTCAAAAATAACCTAGCAGCTGCACAGGAGTTGGAACCTTCTAATTAGCTCTAAGAAGCTTGAAGGAAGACATGGCAGATTTTGAGAAGAAAAAGTAAGTCAATTGGAGCAATAGATTTTCTGAGTTTTGGACATCTAAAATTAATTTTAGTTCTAATAATGTCAGTGGGCATGTTGCCATCCTCTTCAGTTGAAATGGCATATGGCCCTCCATGAGGTGCCAGTTGGGAAGCTATTATAAGCAGTCTGGTAACTCGAATCAGTGTAGATTCTTTACCACTAATGGCTGATTCTCAGTCGGACAATGAAAGATAAAGCGAGGGATAAATGGTGAGAAAAAAAGAAAGATAATTTTAAAAAAAAGTGTCTAAAAGCTGACTACAGCACCTTTACAGATGTTAGGGATTACTCTGTGCTAAGTTAGCTCTTAAGAGAGGTTTAAAGTTCAGGTATTTCAGCTACATTTAAAAAAAAAAAATCCATTTATGCTTAACTGTTGACTGTGTGGGGTTGACCATCTATAACAATATCCCTGGGCCTCTCAACAAAAACTGGTCTTTTGAATGATCAGCCTTTGTGTTTACAACTGGTTGTTTACTTAAACCTAATGTTTTCAAAACAGGAAACATGCAAAATGAAGGCTATGCATTGATGCATTAAAGTGGGCTTTATTTTTCAAAAATGAATAAAATGGAACAGCTGGCAGGACAGAATACCATTCTGTAAGCAGAAAGCTGTGGCAAACATTTCAAGTTTGTACTGAGTGAAAAAAATCTCTTTAGAGCACTGTAAAGTTCTTCTGGAGCTCCATGTCTGTATAGGACTTAATACCTGTGTTTCTGACTCTTTGTTGATGGGTGGTTTTTTGAAGGAGAAAGATCCTGTTTTATATTTAGAACAAAATAGATAAGCTTGTTTGTCTCGATCATAATCCATTCTAACATTGATATTTTAATGTATTAAAAACACTTTTTCATCCTACTCTGCAATTTGCTATACTTGCCTACATCATCATTACACTAATATTGCATTAATAAAGATGACAGGAGATTTGCAATAAATGCCATCCAGTTATGTTTACCAGCGTTTGAGTTTGTGAGTGAATCACATCCAACATTTCCTACAAAAATTCTTTACTGCTAACCCCTGAGCACAACACCACTCCAGTGCTCAAGGAGCTGGTTTGGCTTATTCAGTCATCAAGGAGTGTTTTTAAAGGCAGTTCACCCTACAGGTTTTCCACAGTAATATCAGACATTTCTGTGACTTGTGTAGGTCTGGTCAGTTCAGCAGTTGTGCTGTTACTGATCTCCATGGGTATTTTGTCACAGGTCTGATTGTTTTGTGGACCCAATGTCTTTACAAAAGTTTTCAGAATCTTACCGGTTTCAGTGTCAGGAAATTGACTTCACCCAATGATACTTCTACTCTTCATCCATAACTTGATTTGGCTAAGGATACGTCATTATATATAGTTCTGATGTATGCTGTGACATTCTGTGACACTACTTATCTGACACATGAAATAACAAAGACAATTTGTGCATGAGGTATTTTATGGATAGAAAGCATAGTTCCACTTAATAAAATAACATGTGCTGTCTACTCTGAAGCTTTGACCTCTTAGGCAACTTCTTTGGTCCACCGCCGGTTAAGGAATATGTCTTTTGTAATATAGACTCTTCTAATTAACTCCGTATTTAACCATACAACATTAGCACCATTGTGCAGTAATGTAATAGTGCTCTAAAAGAGAAATAGCTGAATTCTCCCGTTTAATTGGAAGGTTACACACATAAATGTGATCTTGTCTTAGTTTTGAGAGCTGTGCACATTGAGCTCTTTTTGGCTTCACTTCAAGTACCTGGCATTAAGCATAAACTACCTAAGCACTGTACTTCCAGTTAAGATATCTAATGGACAACAATGAGATCTTGGATTGTGGATAATGATCTTGTTAAATGAGGGTGAATGTGGAGCAGAATGTTGGGAATGCTGAAGTTGCTCAGACCAAATAAAAGCTATCTGGGTGTAACTGATGTTTGAGAAGTAGAGTTGTTACATGGGAGCTCCACTCAAAGGCCCTTCTTTTTTTTGGTCTTGATGTAACACTTTTAACTGTTCATGAAATAAATAGGTTCTAATGTGTATGTATGTGTAAGGGTTTGATTTTTTTTTCTTTTCATTTTGTTCCTTTGAGCAGGCAATATTTTACATGATATATAAAGCATGAAAAGATTCTACCTAAATGGATAAAGTTACAAGAACATGTTCCCAGTACCCACGTTCAGAAGAGAGCAGTGTGAAGCAAAATGCAGCTTTTTAAATGAACAAGTATTATGCAATAAATGGGACAGTTCTAAGAAATAATGTGATTGATATTTGCTCTTCATATAGTTAAATATTATGAGTAGTCTCTTAGATTGTCCCAGTCAAGAGATGTAACAGGATTTTAATTTTTATTTATTTTATTATGACATATAGATATGTTTTGCAATAATCATAATGGATGTCATAGATGTACAGAAACATACAATAGCACAACTTAATCACCATAATTTGTTAAAACAGTTTCTGTGTAAAAGGTAGTGGTGGGGAAACCTTAGCCAGGTCTGGCCCCACACCCAGCTGCTCTCTCACTGCCCCTCAACAGGAGAGGGGCAGAAAATAAGATGGAAAGCTCATGAGTTGAGAAAAAGACAGGGAGATCACTTACCAACTACCATCACAGTCAAAATAAACTCAAATTAGAGAAAATTAATTTAATTTATTGCTAGTTAAAAATAGAGTAGGGTGCTGAGAAACAAAGATAAAAGTAAAGACACCTTCCCCCCCAGCCACCTCCCCTCTTTTTGCCAGGTTGAACTTCACTCCTTCATTCCTGACTCCTTTACCTCATCCCCATAACCCCAAGTGGTGAGGGGGATGGGGAATGGGGGTTGTGGTCAGTCTATAAAGAGCTCCTCTCTGCTGCTCCTTCCTGCTTGCACTTCTCCCTCCTCCAGCGTGGGTCCTTCCCAGGGGCTGCAGTCCTTCAGGAGGCACTTACTCCTGCCTGAGCTCTCCACGGGCTGCATTTCCTTCAGGAAACACCCACGTGCTGTAGCTGAGGGGTCCTTCATGGGCCACAGTGTGGATACCTGCTCTGGCATGGTCCTGTCCACAGGCTGCAAGGAAGTACCTGCTCCACCACATGGTCTCTCCCATAGGCTTCAGGGAAATACCTGCTCCACCATGATCTCCTCCACAGGCTGCAGGGGAATCTCTGCTCCTGGAGCATGCTTTCCCCTTCCTTCTTTTCTGACATTGGTGTCTGCAGGGCTGTTTCTCAGGGTTTATTTTCCCTCAGTCTTCACTGCTGTTGCCAAGTTTTGCCCTTTCTTAAATACCTTTCCTCAGAGGCTTCACCAGCTCAGCTGTGGGTCTCAGCATCTGCTGGGGTGGGGTGGGCCAGAGCCGGCTGGAACCAGCTGTGTCCGGCCCGGGGCAGCCCCTGCCTCTCCTCACAGAGGCCGCCCTGCAGCCCCCGCTGCCAGCGCCTGGGCACTGGCACCCCTCACAAAGATCCAAGTTTAATAAACTCCATTGGCTATAGTTCAAACTTGACAATTTCATATGAGAAACAAGTCTCTGTTGGAAGTAGTCAGATAGCTTGTGCAGGTCCCTTCTTCCCCTGAAAGGTACACTCATGTTCAAGGAACTCCGAGAAACTCAGTGGCGTGTGTGGTAAAGGAGAAGGGGTGCACCGTTCCCAGCTCCATCATCAATAAAATCTGACTTTGAGGAATGAAGACATTCTTTTTCTTTGAAGGATTCATGTGGCTTTTATTCACTTCAGAAGCTTGCTTGAAAAAAAAAACAAAACAAACCTGAGACAAAAAAGTTTAATTTTGGCTAACTGTTTAGCTTTATGTTGGCTCATTAATAGCTGCACTAAAGCCAGTGCAAAGCTGGAAAACCTGGCTGTTAGCTAAGTGCCAGGAGCTGCAGAGGGAGTGAGGCAGCATCAGGCACCAGCAATCGGCCAGCTTCCAACTGACAAATAAAGCTCAGTTCACTTTTTTGTTGTTTTGGGTTTTTTTTTTCCAGACAGTGGTCCTAATTATTCAAGGTATTTCAAACAGGCATTATTTTTTTAAATGAAGATAAAAGAAAGTTTTGAACAGGTTGCCTGTAAATTTTAGGCTTTTACATGGCAGTTTTTGCTTGTATTATTCAGAAATACAATTGGTGAGCAGAATAATATCACCAACTCCGCTATGCTTAAACTGAGACAATTTTCAGACTGTTGATTCTTCTTTATTGGTGGAACTTGACTACATTTCTGGGCTTGAAGTGTTCAATACTTTCACAGGGTATTTTTAAAATGAAAAATTTAAAAATATGAATGACCTGGATTGTTCAGGCTTAATTCATCTCTTGAGAAATTCTTGGACTTTATCTTCTATTACCAGAGTGCCTTGGGCTTCTGCTTTGTTTGCTAGGTCACATCCTCATGGCATTTTATGAAGATAAAAATACCCTTTGGTGCCGTGACCTTCATGTTTTCTCTCTCTTCCCAGGGTCTGTTTTAATAGACTGTCACATAAACCTTTGTACAGTGAAATTTGTTTTAACGCTGAATGGTAGTTAGTCCATCCTTTAACACATACTGTTACTTTAAAGCCTTTCTGTCTGTGGACCTTTTCTATCAGCAGATTCTTCCTTGTGTACTTTTGGATATGAAAGCTACCACACAAGTAAATCACCTTATCTTTTTTTTTTTTTTACGTCTCTGGTAGTCTTGCATGATGTGCAGTTGCCTACTCACTTAATTCAGCCTGGAATACTCTTACTTATTTCAGTAAATTCAGTGTATTTGACATTTTAAAATTACATTGATGAAACTCTGAATTCTTTAACAGATTGATATTTTAAGACATACAGACATAACATTTTCCTTACTTGGACACTTAAGGAATACATTGTCTTCCTTTTTTATGTAAGATATTAAAGAAAAGTTGTAAAATCTGTTTAATACCTTTTGAGTTTCCAGATTGATTAAGTATTTTAACAGGGAAAATAAGGAGGAGAAAGAGGTAACAATGCTAAGCTTTTAGTTGGTTTTGCTAGTGTTGGAGCCTTTAATACTTAAAAAAACATGAATAGTTTTTTTGGTGTTTTTGTTCTCCGCTGTGACAATCTGGTTGAAAATCAGTAACACCAGTGCTTCGGGTTATTGTCAGCTTGTTTATTTGTCTGTTGAAACTCTTGCTGTCAACTTGAATTCTTGTATAGGTGAATTGTTTTCCTGCAAAGGTCTAAAGAAATCTCATTTATGTTTCTAAAGTGATGTTCTGTTTTACCAAAGTGCTTAACTACACGATAAACTTCAAACACACGATCAGTCTATTGCATTTATTGATTTCTGTACTTAAACAGAAGCCAAATGTAGGCACCTCATTGAATCTGGACCTTCGATAGAAATATTCCTAACAAATAGGAGTAGCTTTATTTATCAGGAAATTGGGTTCCATATGGAATTATAGTGATATGCAGTATTTCTGCTTGGTAATAGTTGTTCATTTGCCATTTTGAAGAATACCCTGTAAGTAATTGGTATGTGTAAGTTTTTCTTACTGTTTTTTTTTATTTCAGAACCACAATACTTTTTGCTGTAGTGTAAAGGTTTTCATCAAAATCTAGTGATTTTTGATTGCTCTGCATTGGCAAATCCATTCACCTGCAAAGACTAACTGTGTAGTAGTCATCAGGTAAGGAACTGGTGGTTAGTATTTGTAAAGGAAAGCAAACTTTTTAAGATCAATGTTTGTTTTTAAATTTCTGAGTACATCTGCAGAAGTAAACTATAAATTATAAAATGAAAAGCTAATTTGAATGCCTCAGCACTGAGCAATTACAGGAAAAAACCTGTTTAGACATACAAAATTTTAGCAATAAACTCATGAGATGGGGAATATTAATCTCAACCTAGTGAGGGGGACTTGGCCAGCTCATTACAATCAATAAGAATTTGTTCATTCACCTTAATGCGAGCTGGAGCATGTCCTACTTCTCATATCCTGAGTGACAGTGAACCTTTTTAGCTTAGTGCCTGCTGACACTACAGTCATGGGTTTTGGCAGGAAGAATTTTAATGTTCTGTTAAAATACTTTATGGCAAATTAGAATAATCTGAAGTGGATAGTGGAAAACTAACACTTTTAAGAACACTGATTTGCTGTGAAATATTACGGTTTATGTTTTGGCAGCTAGAAACACAAAAGAAATTGCTGTGGATGCTTTGTTATGCGGAAAAATAAGTAGGGTAAAGGTGTATTACATAAAAGACCAAATCTAGTTCAAGGACTGTTTGTGTCATTTGGAGAGCAAAAAGGTTTAGTGAGTTAAAAGTGGAACAGGCATGTTGCTACAGAGAAGAAATCCTAGCTAATTGAAGCAGCTGTCATTAACAGTAATTAAGTTGTTTTAAAATGTATGTCTCATTTGTTTACTACAGACCTTTTAAATAATGAACAAAACAGATTCAAAAATGTTCACATCTATCTTGAGCCCCAAATTAGTAGGCAATTGTTTCCACAAAGCATAAAGGTTCTAATATTTGAAAAGCACCAAGGATACTGTTCATTTTTATTTAAGAAATGGTACCTATTGGGCATTAAATTATATGACATGAACAGCATGAATAATTTATTGGCAGTCTTTATCTTCCATTTTGGGCGCACTTTTGCTTTTAAGAAGCATGTAAGAGAAAGCTTAAGGAGTCAACCACTATTGTTTTAAAGAAATTTAAGCCCTGTTTAATTAGAAAGAGACAGGTTTTTTATAGCTGATCCAAAAAGTAGAGAACTGTATTAATTTGCCTTTTTGTATAGCTTTTTCTTTAACCCCTTAGCTTCCAGACTTAAATGAGGATTTATTTTCAATTTTATCTGAACAAAAGCCAATTAAGGGATTTATTTATATGTAAGTGTGTGTGTTAATTAAGCAGTAATTGCCAGTGATTCTTTTATTTCAACGCATTTTCCCTCTCTCTTCTAAGAATTTATCTTACAGCTTTATCTGTTCAACTTTGTAAATTGAGCAGGTGTTATAAAAAGGAAAATCCGATGCAATACCTGATTGTTTGCTATACTAAAAAAAAAGACAAAAAATCCCTTTTGAGCTTTTTTAACTCTTGAGCTCAGTATTACACTGCAGCAGTAGATGTAATTATGCACTGTTTAAAAAAAAATTCCAACCATTTTATCTGTTGTACTTCCATGGTTTACCACTTTGTATTTCTCAGCAGATAATGACATATTCTGTATTTACTTTCAATATATTGTTGCTTATCTTGCATATTTTCAATGCCATAAAAGTTATTAAAGTATTCTAACAACTATGGCCCATGATAATGTAGTCCTGGACTTCTGGCCATTTTCATTGCCCGTACCTGTAGGTGCACTTCAGTTTGCTGTTGCTTTTTTGTTTTTTGAATAGGGTACTGGAACTGAATACAATTTAAGTGCCTAGGTACCACTTATTTATAAGGTGAAAACATAATACTATCTTTTCCATTCTTCCATATCTTATCTTCATTTTGGTTTAATATGAAAGAAACTGTAAGTCTGCCTCTATTAGGTCTTGAACTGTAATTTTCTACACTGATCTGAATTCGTTCCTGTGGAACAGTGTATTCATAGTGGATGAGAGTTTTGTTAGACTAGCTTGCGGAAGGCAAGTATACCTAGGAAAATGCTACCGAGTGTACATCTCATATGTATTTATATTTTGGTAAGTCTTCAGTGCAGTAAAGATTATATGTTTTTGAAGTTGTTGATCAACTTGGTAAATATAAAAATATGAATTTATGAATAAAACCCTTGAGTTCATCTGGTCATTATAAAATTCTGGAAATTGTGGTAACTAAAATCACTAATTAAGTGAAAATAACTTGATTAATTTAGGTACTTTAATGAAGTTATTTCTTCATTTTTTGAGAAGACTTAACCAAGGCAGCTGATGTTCAGTTAGAAAGATGTAGAGTAAGATCTAATGTGGAAAACTGGCAATGGGCTATGGAAATTTTCAGAGAGAACTGATTCTCATTTTTGCTTTGTAGTAGAAGATGATAAGTTGAAAATAGCATGTATGGAGCTACTTTCTGTGAAGAATGAAATGCCTGAAAGATACAAAACAATACTCAAAACATTTTATTCCATATTTTAAATGGAATGTATTTTAAAGGAATCTTAATCAGCCATACAGTTGTTCTATATTATATTTTTCCATGTCAGTGTATTTTTTGCTTGTAAATGTTCAGTGAGCAGTTAGTGTGAATAGCTATCAGGAGATTACAAACATTTTTTTTGCTACTGAATAGAGTTTTTGATCACTGAGCATTGTTGCAATCTTTTGACGAGTAAAAATTCACAAGTTTGTCCAGGTTCTGCAAGTGGTAAAAAGTTAAAAAAAGAAAAGCAAGCCCCAGCATAACAAATAACAAAAATAACAAGGAACTTACATACACATTGTTAAGTCTATGCTATGATTTTCATACAGACACCCCAGGATTTTTAAGAATTTTTAAATGTTGCTGTAGCATTCTGTAGAAACATGGACATATAGAAACATCTTAGGGCAATTGCCAAAAGCATAAAAAAAGGGGAATCTGAATGACATGCTAACACCATCCAGAAAGTCTGAGCAGAAATAGTCATTTGAATCCAGCTACCATTAAAAACTTAATGATTTTTGGTTTATGGGGATAAATGCATTAGCTGTTGTGAGCTGCGTGAATATCATGGTGAGGAGAACTCATGGAAGTTCTTATGCAAGATTAATGGATCTCTTCTAGTAAACTACTAATGTCTGAAACTGCAATAAATAATCTAAATATCAGACAAATTATTAGATTAATGAAAGTATACAGAAAGTTTATTCTCTGGACAAACTTCAACTTAAGGTATCTCATTCCATTCACAGCCATTTTGCTGCACATGAGGAACTTTGGAGTATAGGAGGAAATGGAAGAAGTAGTTACTCAGGGTATAGTTATCTGAGAAACTGTTAACAGTTTTCTGAAATTCATTTTTCCCTACAAAAATGCATTAAGGAGAACCCAATTTTGTTTCTTTAATTTTGTTTAAATTTTTTCTTTATTGAATTGTAATTGTAAAAGGACTGCAGTAGCAAGTAGTTGGGAGAGAGCGCTTAGATATTCAGTCCTGTTTTAACTCATTTTCCATTGGAAGGACTGGATAGGTAACAAAACATTTTATTTAATGGAAGTACTTCTGATTTGCCCATGCATCAAGAAAATACTGAACACAGATACTCTGAAGTAATTGGATTTACTGACAAAAAAGTTGTTCAGGTATGGTGGATAATGGGTCTGAGATGGAGAGAAATGAGCCATCAGCAGCTTGCTAACATATGTTGTTGATAAAAAGTGCATGGTGTGAGAGGATTTAACTCTGCTGTTGTAGTTCAGAACATATGAAATATGTTGTACTTGACTTCTCAGCAGCTTTTAAAGAGTTTGCGTGTAAATTAGGTAGCATATTACCTTTTATGACTTTTCCATACTGCCTTGTTAACAGAAATTTTATTAAAAGTAGTAACATTCCTTTTAGGGTTCTGAATTGATGGGAAATGAAGGGGGTTTTTTTTCCACATTGATATTTCCATTTTTATCACTTTTTAATATTTTGGAGCTGCATTTCTTTATAATTGTATTTCTGTATAATTGCAGTTTTCCAGCACATGTACGCATACATATACACACATTTTCGTACACAGATGCCTCAAAACTGAATCTGAATTAATTAATACACCATAATATAGTCTATATTTCATTATTTTTCTCTAATTAACCTGTTTTCAAGAAGTCTATCATGAAATGCTGAGAGTCCCACTTTCCAAGACAGTCTACCTAGTCAGCATCTGTTATTTAAGTAGCTGGAGAGGTTTCGCTTGAGCCTGTTCCTCATCTTATACAGTCTTGCTGTTCATTTTCAAGACCTGTTGGGTGGGAGAACTTACTTCACCATGAAAATGCCTTTTTGACAGTTGATTCTGTGTCAAATATCTCCAGTGAGCTTTTGGGCTGCTGTGTAATCACAGCAGGTGCCAGCTAGCTACTTGAGTGCAATTCTGAGAGCTCCTGGTATATTATGTCCTCTCCTTAGCCTCCAGGAAGTTTTATCTGAGTTAAGGAGAGAGCATGTGTTATCTGTTGCCTTGCAGTTACATAGAGCATACAACAAATATATCTGACAGCCTTTTTCTTTACTATACTGTTGGTATTTATAAGACAAAGCAAAGCTTTGTTTCAGTTCTGTGGTAAGTAAGTTTGAAAACAGAGATGCATTTGGGTGACTGGGTTGTAGGAAGGGCATATATTTTTAGCTGGCTTGGCTTTGAGTGCCAAAGGAGGGTTTCAGCTCTGATTCATGTTGAAAACAGCAAGAGAATGAAGTTAGGCTTCCTCACAGAAATATTTTGAATCTGCCTGCCCCTGAAAATAAAAATAGGCAGATACTTATAGGCTGTGTAAGAAAGACCCTGGCAACTAAGGAATGGTGTAGTAGCTGCCAGTATGACAAGTTTCTAATTCAAGAATTTTGGCTTTGCCTTTCTCTTTACGAAATGTGAAAATGACAAGTACATAGGGAAAACCACTCCAATCCTTTGTCTTCTTGTCCTTGAATATAAAATAAGTGAATTGAAATTGTACTGTGGAGAGGAAATAATTTCAGCACTTATCAAACTCTAAATTATTGACTCTCTTAGGCTTGCTTCTTCTAGGAGGAGATATGCCATGCGCCTTCTGGCTACAGAAGGCAGAGGGAATGATATAACACAAGTAATAATATGCAGGGGTTTTTAATTGGTCACAATATACTGCATAGTTTGTCTAAATCAAGTAAACAGTATTTTCAGTCTAATGGCACCAAATCCTATGCTTTCACAGTATATAAAAGTTTATGGAATTCAATTTTGATGTGCTTCCCTTACATCATACTGTTGAACATTGTGAACATGCAGCTTACTACGGCTCTAAAGACATTACTAACATCAAAAACAGTGAAACTACTCAGTTGGCTCACATATGATTTTTGGGGTTTAGGGCTATTGTATTGGAAGCTCATAAGTATTGGGAAGGAAGCTGGTTTTAAAGCTTTAGGGAACCTGATATACCTGTTTGTTTCAGTTTTGAAGTATGTGCACAGGGTAGGGAATATATTAATTCATATTTCAGGGAATATTTCAGTAATATGTTAGACTCAAATTATACTTGTCTCTTCAGGGGTGGAAGAGAAATATTTTTATTCAAAGTTTGGAGCTTTTAGTACAGACCTACAAAAAATTACTCAAAACTAATAAAATTCTGGTTTTCAGAAGAGAATGTATTTTTCAGTAAAAACTTTTTCATTGAGACTCTATTCTTCTGCGTTGGTGTGCTTGATCAGTTGGAAATTGGTAACTTTAAACATTTAAATTGAAGTTTGTTTATTGATAATAAAGGATCTAAAGATTTATTGGATGTCTTACATGACCAAAATTATTAACTATTTATTTTGCAGTGTGTTTAGCTAGACCAATATTACTGAAAACTAAAATATTAATTTGCTCTCAATGTGATAGTGAAATCTAACTTTTAGCTCAATGCTGAGCTGTAAGGCTGGAGGTCTGACTGTCGGATGCTTGCAACCATACCAAGCTGTCATCTCTGGGCAGGTTGGTTTCCATATCTCATAGGGGATGATGGATCTGTGTGGCTACCAATGGCTTCAGGTAGAGCTTCTTCCATGTTTGTAGTTTGTGTTTTCATATACAATTTTTTCAACAAATAGTCTATTCACTTCCTCATTTCTAGAAGAGCTAGTACTAAAATCATAGTAGCATGCATCATTTTCAAAATTTTTGAGGAGGCAATAAAATTTAATTTGCTTGTTAATTTCGTTACAAATTTAGTCTGGAAAATATTTTGTCCTTAATTCCTGTCTCAGATCTGCAAAGACTAAGAACCGCGTTCAAAGTGGTGAGAGGTAATGGGCAGCTCCAGGCACGTCAGTGGTGTCTCTGACAGATCTGAGACACCAGAGCAGATATGGATCCAAATATGTGTTACAGCACATCAGAGACCATCCACTTGAACCATGAGAAACATTCGTTGCATTTCACATGAAATATCAAAGGGGCTGGGTTTTCCAGACCTAGACTCTTGTAGAGTTCCTCTGTTACGTACCCTTGTACTTCATGAGTTGCAGGACAGCAGATTCACACATTTTCCCATCTAACATTCTTCTGCCAGAAAATATATAAAATTATAGAGTTTGTTTATTCAAATTCTGTTTATTTTGAGGGTGTATGAGAACATTCTTTTGTTCTTCACAAAAATATCATAAATGATACAGTAGTCTGAAAAGAGAAGAATATTTGTGTATACTCCTAAAGCTGAACTTGTCATTTCTAAATCTGATAAGTATTCAGCAGAGTTAAAGATGGTGTTTAATAACACCTGTCCAGCCCAAGAAAGATGTTCAGTTATTCCATTCCATTATTTAGTTGGTTTCCTCTGGCCTTACATTTATTTTGAAGCTTTACTCTGCTGACAGATTTGTTTCTTCAGAATCCTAGATTATAAAGTACTTTTAAAATCCTCTTTTTCAAACTTCTTACTGATGTTTTTTATTCTTCAGAAAGTTTAAACATGTTTAAACTTTTTTTTCTAAAGCTAGCTTCAGGAACTTCTGTTTATGTAGCTCAGGAATTGCTGTATTAGTAGTATTTTCTACAGACTGACAGGCAAAATAAACCCATGTAAATGTAATAATACAGTATCATCATGGCAAGTCTCTTGACACTGTGACTGGGGTACTGTTAACTCTCACTATTGAAATTATGTGGAAGCTTTAGGAAAACACAGGCAATCCCCTAAATGGTGACTGTCCTAGCTGTGGGTGAAAGAAAGGCCATACATCCTTGTCTTGCAAGGCAAATGTTGCCCTTTTCCCACCCACTGGAATTCGGTTAACCTGATTTCAGCAACTTATTAAAGATTTGTCTATCTCATGATCTGTGTGTAATGTCTCAGGACAGAAACCGCCAGGGAGCAGCTACGTGAGGGGAGGCAAGCTGGGAGCTGAGGGTGACCAAAGTGCAGGCTGTGCCCACACCGATGAGGCACAGTGCTGCAGCACAGGAGCGGGGTGAGCAGTGCTGAAGGCTGGTAGCAACCATCCACAGCCCCAGACGAGTTGCAAGCCGGGCCCAGGGAGCATACAGGGGCCAAGTTAGGAGCAGCCGCAGAGCAGGTCAGAGGCTGGACTGGAGATGGTGTCCATGCGCTGAAAGTCTGGAGCCTAAGCCCAGGCAGCAGGACACAGGGCTGGGCACAGGTAGACACGTGCAGGAGCTCAGGCAAGGCCTGAGTGTGCTCGAGGTGCTGACAAAATCAGTGGAAAATATGGAGTTCTTTAATGAACAAACCCCAGCCTTTCTGCTCACTTTTGCCCAGCTGAGCAACCTGATCTAGTTAGTGGTGTCCCTGCTTACTGCAGGGGGGTTGGACTAGATGACCTCTAGGGGTCCCTTCCAACCCAAAACATTCTATGATTCTATGATTCATTCACGTCTTAATACAGTGAGTGCAAAGAAAATTTTAGGTAGTAAGGAGACAGCCAACTTTACCCCAGAATAAGTTAACACTTTTTGTTTTCACATTTTGTTTTTGTTTTAAACAGTTCCTCTCCTCTACCAAATGTGGTGAAAAAGGTATGGGAAACAATGTAAGAGATGTGTGGATGTAGATGTGATCATGTCTGGCAGCAGTAGCCAAATTGCAACCCTCTTTTTGAGTTTTGTAGATGTTAAAACTGTTTCAACCAGGTGTGCCTAAAGAAAAAAGTGCTGTTCACCTGTTAAGCTTACAGGCAAATTATGACTTTAAATACAAAAAGTTTTATGTACTGTGTATATATCTATGTACCTACCTACGTTTCCATTTCCAGTATTTTAATCATATTTCATATATATTACCTATTTGCTTCAGTATGCGTGTTCTATGTTTTTCTAAACACCTTAAAATTTTAACTACTAGACATCACTACTAAGTTATTTTAAAAAGAAAGCAGGCTGTGATTAGCATGGGCAAATAAGGTAGGAGAACAATGTAATTAGAAATGTGAGTCCGGATTTTCCAACAGACTGGACGCTTCTTGTCTGTATTACAAAGATAACAAGGCACTAATGTGGAGGCTGACTGAAAGAATGCTTGCAAACATTGCTCATTGAACTTGAGCTTTTTTGAAAAAGATCTGTCTGAAATTCAAAATAAACGTATAAATAAGAAAAAGCGTCATCACAAGGGTGTTCACTGCACACTTGTCAGAAACGTGTTGCTCAGGCTGGATCTTCATTAAAGGCAGGGGAGTTCATATAAATATTATGTCTTTGCCTTTTCAATTAATGTTGCATAATCTATTCTAATTTTGAGAATTGTCAAGGAGCAAAGAAATGTGAGTGGCCTTCTAATGCATTGCCCTGTGCTTAGTATCACAAAGTTGTGATTTACCTGCTGTTAGTTAAGCTACATGCTGTCTCTGTATTCTTTTCTGCCTGTCTTTAACACCAAAATCAACAATGGTATCTTAACCATGACAGATGAATAAAATAGAAACCTACCAAGGTACTTATTACTCCCAATATGTGGTTCTGAAAAGTATATGTTATGGTCAGCAACTGTGCTTATGGGAAAACTCTTCCTTTATTTCTGTTCAGCTTGACATTTCACATAAAGGAAAGACAATTTGATTCCAGTTGTCTGAAGCTCCTCTGAAGAAAGTAATTTTCTAGAAGTTGCTCTTTATTTTAACACCATTATCTTGTGAAACTATTTTTTTTCCTACTTCTGAAGGAAACAATCAGTTGACAAGTCATTATCAAGGAACAACTTCAAGGTTTTTAGCATTTAATCTCCTTTTTCTTTTCAATGCTTAGTTATACCTGACTTCTTGAGTAATTTAACATTTCAGTATGTTTAGTCATATCTGGAGATAAAGCCAAGTAATGTTTCTTCATAGATTCTTTTCTACCATTTCCATGGTAACTAGAGGCGTCAGAGGGCAGTCTCCTGTATCTCAGACCTTGAAGCTGTTACGGTTATTGACACTGGGGACAGGAGCAACTACAGTGAACTCTGTTCCTGCACTCCAAAACTGTGGAAAAAAAAAAAAAAAGGTAATGAAGCCCACCATTAGGAGCAGACATTATTGAGCCATGCCTAAATGCAGTCTTTTTGTCCAGCTGCAGATGTTCCATCTTGGGTGTCTCATCTGTATGCATTAGTCTGACTTGCATATCGTGGTTTAACCCCATTAGGAAGATCAAGCATTGGAATGGGCTGCCCAGCGAAGTGGTTGAGTCCTCATCCCTGGAGGTATTTAAAAGATGGGTAGACAAGGTACTTAGGGCCATGGTTTAGTGGTGGAATGGCAGTTGGACTTGATGATCTTAAAGGTCTTTTCCAAACTAAAAGATCGTATGATTCTATAATTCTATAATCACCACCCAGCGTCATGGGGGAGAGAATCAAAAAGGTAAAAGTGAAAAACCGCATGGGTTGAGATAGACAGTTTAGTAGGTAAAGCAAAAGCTGGATGTGCAAGCAAAGCAAACCAAGGAATTCATTCCCTGCTTCCCATGGGTAGGCAGGTGTTCAGCCATCTCCAAGAAAGCAGGGCTTCATCGTGTGTAACAGTTACTTGGGACGACAAACACCATCACCCTGAACATCTCCCCCCCTTCCACCTTCTTCCCCCAGCTTTTATTACTGACCATGAATGATGGTATGTGATATCCCTTTGGTCAGCTAGGGTCAGCTGTCCCGGATGTGTCCCCTCCCAACTTCTTGTGCACCCTCAGCCTCCTCACTGGCAGGGCGGTGTGAGAAACAGAGGCAGCCTTCGCTCTGTGCAAGCATTGCTTAGCAATAATGAAAACATCCCTGTGTTATTGACACTGTTTTGGCCACATATTCAAACCACTGCACCATGCAAGCTGTTATGAAGAAAACTGACTCTATCCTAGCCCAAACTAGTACATTGCACTTGCTTATTTCCCTCTTTTCTTCAATGTGCCTTATTTCTCACTTCACATTCATGGAAGTGTCAGTATTTTAAGTGAGCAAAGCTTGATGAGAGAGGCAGTCAGTTGCAAGTCATTATAGCAGAGGAAAACCAGATACACTTAAGGAGCACAAGTATTTTTCCAGGTCTAACGTAAGCAAATTTTGAGCTAATCACAGACTGAGTTTGTCTTAAATGCATTAAGCTTTCAATCAGGTTGAAAGAAGATTCATGGTGTGTGTGTAGAAGTAGGATCATAAGCTCCTGGTCTTATAGTACACGCCTTTCTATGACTTTTTAATTGCTGTCTATGGGTAATAGTAGCCAAAACTTCAGTGGCTAATATTTGCAATCATGATGACAAATTTACAGTAGTTGCTATCTATATACTGAAATAATTAAAATATTTGACCATTATGGTCAAAGTTCACTTAAAGCAAATATGACATTTTACTATATGGCATTAAACCATTGATTCTTGTACATTTACCTGTCTGAAATAAATCTTTTAAACTCAATGCATTTTAATAGTCGTGAATGAAAAAAAGGAGTTTGGATATTGAGCATCAATTCAGAACCAAAAAAAAATTTCCTTTTTTTAAGATATTGCATTTCAGAATTAGCAGAGAATGCACCACAATTTCCCTATCAGATGCTAACATATGGCAGTGAAAACTGGCACCCCTGTTTATTCTCAGCATCTATCACGCTGCCTAGTGAAGTGCAATGATAATGAATGCTGTAGCTTGCATTCTTTTGGGGGTTTCTCTATGGAACATAAAGATTTAATGCCATCATCTGGGACAAAAAAATGCTTTGATTTGACAAAAAACATGCTTAGCTCTTTCAAGGCAAAAGCAAATCCTGTGTATGGAAGTCTGCAAGTGCAGTTCAGCTAAATGTGGTTTTGCTTAATTAATAACATAAAGAAAGGAACATTTTTCCTTCCCTGTTCTTGTTGAGTGATGAGGTTTTACCATTTTAAGGGGTGTTGTGGTTTTTTTTTTTAAAAAAGAGATTGTATTCCAAGAGTTTTCTGCTTTCTCAGAGTGTGCTTTCTCAGAGTGTACTTTCTCAGTCGGACTTTCTGAGGAAGAAAAACTTGGCAGGATCTCTCAAAAATCTGAGGGTGCATCTATTTACTTGGCATAGATTTACATAGCAGGAAATAGTTTAGCTGCTCTTGGAAGAATTGGGTGAGAGAGTGAAACTGGTCCAGGGAAGGATACTTTGTGATCCTTACAGTGACTAACGCTGGGTTTGCGACATGTCGTTGGTGCAGTCATTTGAACACAAATTTTAAATAGAAAGATGCAACAGGGCAGTGCTTGGAGTGCTTCTCTCCCCTGTTGAGAACCTGCAGGACATGCAGAGGGGTTGCTGACTTCCACCATCATCTGGAAGACTTTGGAACCAGCACAGTGAGGACTGGAGGTCCTGCAGACTTTGCAGTTGCACCAGCAGAGGTACCAAAAATATTTAGTTGCAGGGCAGTGCTAAACCTCTGGGAAAAAGACCAGTAGCTGAGACATGTGTTGGGTTGCACTAGAGGGTTGCACTACAGAGAGCAGCTAAAAAAGACTGAATATTTGTCAGTCTATTTGTTACTACTTGTGCTTCAGAAAGATGTGCTTTATAAATAGGCTTTTGGGGTTACAAAATACCTGACTGAACACCTACAGCTCATTTCACGGGGGATGGTGGGAAGGGGGGGGTGTCAGCATTAATCATAGTGACCTTTATGAAGAATTTAATCAATATTTATAAAGTAGGAAAACAAAAAGGTATTTTAGGATATTTTCCAGAACTTGAACTTCTATAAAAAGTTTAAAACTGGGACAAACCCCCATTTTTTCCAGTTTTAAAATAATATTTTCATAGGAGAGTTTACAGGTTTCTCTTTTTGTCTATATATACACGTAAAAGTAGGCTTCAGACTTTCCTTAAAATATTCTGATTCTTGTCACAGTCTGTAATTTAAGAAATACTTGGTCTGTGTGCTGTGGACATCATTATGACTTCTTTCCAGTAAAGGCATAATCCAGTCAAACTGGAAAAAAGACTTTAAAAAAAAATGTAAAAGCTGACGCTGATGTTCCCCAATTATTGGGTCATGGATAATTATTGGATTTTGTCCTGGTTTCAGCTGGGACATAGTTAATTTTCTTCCTAGTAGCTGGCATAGTGCTGTGTTTTGGATTTAGTACTAGAAGAATGTTGGTAACACACTGATGGTTTAATTGTTGCTGAGCAGTGCTTACACCAGTCAAGGACTTTTCAGCTTCCCCTGCTCTGCCAGGGGCACAAGAAGCTGGGAGGGGGCACAGCCAGGACAGCTGACCCCAACTGGCCAAAGGGCTATTCCAGACCATATGACATCATGCTCAGTCTATAAACTTGGAGGGACTTGGCTGGCGGACAGCGACCACTGCTCAGGGACGGACTGGGCATCAGTCAGTGGGTGGTGAGCAATTGCATTGTGCATCTCTTGTTTTGTATATTCTTTTATCAGTATTATTATTATGATTATTTTCTCTTCCTCTGCTGTCCTAGTAAGCTGTCTTTATCTCAACACTGTTTTACTTTTTTTTCCCTGATTCTTGTTTCAGAATCTTTTTTGATCTGAAAGGTGTTTGTGTTTCAGTGAGTGTTACCCCTCATTTTTATAATGTCTGTCTGAAGCCAAGATATACTTAGAAAGACAAAGTTAGTAATGGACTGTTGCTGTTGGCCCAGATGGTTTGCCAGTAGGAAACCCTTGCCAGCTTGTTGGCCTTTTGGGAGAGAGAATTAATGATAGAAGTGCATTGTTACTGGTTTGGCTGGTTTTTGTCACAGAAACCTATTGACTTTCTGGAAATGTGCATCGTCTTACTTTTCTGAATGTAGTAAGAAGTAGTGGCAGAGATTTTCCTAAGTCTACTTTTCCATCACTGTAATAGCTCAAAGAACTCTACTCAAGTAATCCTTGTATTTTTTTTGCTGACTTTCTCATTGCTTTCTGTGGATGGCCTGTATTTCTAACCATTTTTCAGAACTTTTCAAAAAGGTGACAGTCAGTCTTACATTCAGTGTAATGTCTGTGGGCATATTGCTCCATTATTTTGGTTATCTTTCTCTTTGATGACTGGCAAATGTCTGTATTTAATTTCATTAATTCCTTATACATGTAAGTATGGATATTCAGAAATATCCAAGGAAGGAGGGTTTGGGTCTATAGGTCTGCAATTAAAATAATCTCCCGTGCTAATGACACAGAAGCCTATTACTGTCTTCCTCAGAGAGATCTGGGAGTATCATGTTTTTCAGTTAGTGGGGCAGTTAGTGAGGGAATCTGGAGCACAGGTCATTTTTTCCTCGCTCCTTCCAGTGGTGGGCAGAGACACTGGGCAATACAGGCGGACTCAATCTGTTAACACGTGGCTTCACGACTGGTGTCGTTGCCACAACTTTGGGTTCTTTGACCATGGGATGGTCTACATGGCACTGGGCTTGCTGGCGTCAAATGGGAGCCAGCTTTCTCAAGGGGAAGAGGGTCTTTGCCCAGGAGCTTGCGGGGCTCATTGACAGGGCTTTAAACTAGATGTGAAGGGGGAAGGGGAACCTATCGGGCTTGCCAGAGACAGGCTAGGGGACAGGCTAGGGGATGATACGCAAGGGTTAGAAGGACTGGGGGCTAGTATGAGCCCTCAATCCGTTGTCCAGCAGTGTGCCAGGGGCGCTGCAGCGAAGTTGAAGTCTGGTGGAGGTGAGCTGGAGGCTCCTGAGGTAGTAGGAGCCAACAAGGAAAAGCCGTGAAACACCTCAAAGAAAACGAGGGGTGTTCTGCTATGAAGGTGACGAGGCCGACAGCTCAGATGAAATGCCTCTATACAAACGCACACAGCATGGGAAACAAAACAAGAGGAGTTGGAAGCTATCGTGCTGCTAGAAAGCTACGACCTGATTGCCATTACGGAAACTTGGTGGGGTGAATCCCACGACTGGAATGTAGTTATTGATGGCTACAGGCTGTTCAGAAGGGACAGGCGAGGAAGGAGGGGCGGAGGCGTTGCCCTTTACATCAAGAAATCATTACAGTGTGAAGAGCTGTCCCTGAAGAATAGCCATGAGCAGGTCGAAAGCTTATGGGTAAGAATCAGAGAGAGAGGCAACAAAGGGAACCTGGTGGTCGGTGTCTACTACAGCCCACCAGATCAAGAGGAGCCGACTGATGAAGCGTTCTTCCTCCGGGAGGCTTCATTCTCACAGGCTCTCATCCTGCTGGGGGACTTCAACCACCCCGACATCTGCTGGAAAACCAACACGGCAAGCTGTAGGCAATCCAGCAGGTTTCTTGAATGCATTGAGGACAACTTCTTAAGCCAGGTAATAGACACCCCTACCCGAGGGGATGCGATACTGGACCTGGTGGTCACCAATGCAAGCGAGCTCGTCGGAGATGTCAAGATCGGAGACAGCCTGGGCTGCAGTGATCATGCACTGGTAGAGCTCACGCTCCTGAGGGAAATGGGAAGAACAAAGAGTATAGTCAGGACCCTGAATTTTAGAAAAGCAAAATTCCAGCTTCTCAAGGAGATAGTCAGATGGACTCCCTGAGAAACAGTCCTCAGAGACAGGGCAACAGAACAGAGCTGACAGATCTTTAAGGATGTGATCCACAGAGCAAGCTCAGTCCCTAGGTGTAAAATCGGGCAAAGAAGGGAAGAGACCGGTATGGCTGAGACAAGAGATGCTGGTCAAACTAAGGAGGAAGAGGGAACTGTACAGGCAGTGGAAGCAGGGACAGGCATCCTGGGAAGAGTATAGGGACGCTGCCTGGTTGTGTAGGGATGGGGTCAGAAAGGCCAAGGCACAGCTGGAGCTAAACTTGGCTAGGGATGCAAAGAATAATAAGAAGGGTTTCTACAGGTATATCAGCCGGAAAAGGATGGTTAAAGAAAGCATACCCCCACTGATGAGCGAGACCGGCAAGCTGGTAATAGCAGATGAGGAGAAGGCTGAGGTACTCAACAACCTTTTTGCCTCAGTCTTCACTGGCAACCTCTTTCCTCACCTCTCCTGAGTGGATGGATGGCATGAGAGGGACCGGGAGGGCAAAACCCCTCCTGCTGTAGGAGAAGATCAGGTTCATGACCACCTGAGGAACCTGAACGCACATAAGTCCATGGGACCTAATGAGATGCATCCCAGAGTCCTGAGGGAATTGGCCAATGTAGCTGCCAAGCCACTCTCCGTGATATTTGAAAAGTCATGGCAGTCAGGTGAAGTCCCTGGTGACTGGAAGAAGGGAAACATTGTGCCCATTTTCAAAAAGGGTAGAAAGGAAGACCCTGGGAACTACCGACCTGTCAGCCTCACCTCTGTGCCTGGGAAGACCATGGAACAGATCCTCCTAGAAGCTATGCTAAGGCACATGGAGGCCAGGGAGATAATTTGAGATAGCCAGCATGGCTTCACCAAGGGCAAATCCTGCCTGATGAACCTAGTGACTTTCTATGATGGTGTGACAGCATCAGTGGACAAAGGAAAACCAATGGATGTCATCTATCTGGACTTCTGCAAAGCCTTTGACACGGTCCCCCACAACATCCTTCTCTCTAAATTGGAGAGCTATGGATTTGATGGGTGGACTGTTCAATGGATAAGGAACTGGCTGGATGGTCACATCCAGAGGGTAGTGGTCAATGGCTCGATGTCCGGATGGAGACCGGTGACGAGTGGTGTCCCTCAGGGGTCCATACTGGGACCGGTGCTGTTTAACTTTTTCATCAATGACTTAGACAGTGAGATCGAATGCACCCTCAGCAAGTTTGCGGACGACACCAAACTGACTGGTGCGGTTGACGCACCAGGACGGGATGTCATCCAGAGAGACCTGGACAGGCTGGAGAGGTGGGCCTGTGTGAACCTCATGAGGTTCAACAAGGCCAAGTGCAAGGTCATGCACCTGGGTCGGGGTAACTCCCAGTATCAGTACAGGCTGGGGGAAGAAAGGATCGAGAGCAGCCCTGCCGAGAGGGACTTGGGCGTGCTGGTGGATGAAAAGCTGGACATGAGCTGGCAATGTGCACTGGCAGCCCAGAAGGCCAACCGTACCCTGGGCTGCATCAGGAGAAGCGTGGCCAGCAGGTTGAGGGAGGTGATTCTGCCCCTCTACTCTGCTCTGGTGAGACCTCACCTAGAGTACTGCGTCCAGCTCTGGAGCCCTCAGCACAAGAAGGACATGGAACTGTTGGAGCGGGTCCAGAGGAGGGCTACAAAAATGATCCGAGGGCTGGAGCACCTATCCTATGAGGACAGGCTGAGAGTTGGGCTTGTTCAGCCTGGAGAAGAGAAGGCTGTGGGGAGACCTGATTACGGCCTTTCAGTATCTAAAGGGGGCCTATAGGAAAGATGGGGAAAATCTTTTTAGTTGGGCCAGCTGTGACAGGACAAGGGGTAATGGATTTAAACTAAAACAGGGTAGATTTAGACTGGATATAAGGAGGAAATTCTTTACAATGAGGGTGGCAAAACACTGGAACAGGTTGTCCGGAGGGGTAGTGGAGGCCCCATCCCTGGAAACATTCAAGGCCAGGTTGGACGGGGCTCTGAGCAACCTGATCTAGTTAGTGGTGTCCCTGCTCACTGCAGGGGGGTTGGACTAGATGACCTCTAGGGGTCCTTTCCAACCCAAAACATTCTATGATTCTATGATCTTATTCATATACTTTCATACAGTAAAAAACATCTGTGTTGTGTTTCTTCCGGTAGAAGAATGAGATATTCCAACTATTGTGTACATCTGGTGCTTCTTTCCAGGATTATATATCACATCATTTGTAGCAAACTCTTCCCCCCCCCCCCCCCCCCTTCATTTTCTTTTCTCTCTCTAATTTTGGTGCTCTCTGTACAACCAACTTTTACACTGCTATTCTTGCCATCCCCCCGTCAGGCTTCCTGCTCTGAACAGATAGTGAACCTCATCAGCAAAGTCACGGAAGGCTGTAAGACAAATAAAGATGGGAGTAAAGCAGTTACAGTTGAAAATATTCTTGACCTGAACTGAACAGCCATTTAAAAATTTAGAACGTGATGCTCTGACCACAGTAATATCTCTGTCCATGGCAGATATAAATGCGTAGTAATAAACCTCTTAAAGCCTCTTCATAACTTTAAATTCCAGTCCACCCTCCCACCCCCACCATTCACATTCCAGGACATACATTTTTTGGTACTAAAATTTTTTATGGTCCTTAAAAAAATGCTCACAGCATTTTGCTGAAATCAGTTTTCTTCCAAGTTTTCTGAGTTGGGCACTTAAAACATATATCTGTAGCTAGTCTAACTCAAATGACTCAAATAGCTCTTCACCAGGGACAAAGAATTATGGTGGCACTTGGATTTTTAGAGAAGATTTTTAGAGGCCCTTCATGAATGTACAGGTAGTCAAAGCCCAACTGTTAGGATTTTCTTGGAACTGAAACTTGTGGTTTAAAAGACTATATTTTATCCCCATGTGTATAATTGACCAAATATTAACCTGTTGAAATCTGTTATAGGTTGAGCCACACTGTAAGATGCAAATAATATAATTTAATTCTTACCTTTTTATCTTTTATCACAACTTCGTATCTTCTCTGAAAAAGCCCCTGCAATAGCCATAATAGCCCCATAATAGTAATTTTACATGGAGGAGTAAAAGTAGCAGTTATGATCATCCCTTCATGAGCTAGGCAGGAGCACGTTCAAAGAACCCAACAGCATTTCAGTTGCCACTAATGGACTGATGGCAGCAATGATTAGTACAAGTGTGACATTCAGCAGCTGCCTGAAAAGTTGCATGTTTCTAAATGGGGATACAGGGAAAGCAAATTTAAAGTTAACTACAGTTAGAGAATCTGAATCAGTGATGGAAGGCTGGTGGCTGAAGCTTAAGATGACACTCAAGTTGTTTAATTACAAAAATTAAACATTCCTTAGTAATGCAAAGATGCCTTGTTTGGCCACATGAGGCTAGCTTTTGTTGTGTTTGCTGTGAATCTCTCTGGGGTCAGATTTGTAGGAGTCTTCTGTGAAGAACAGGACTGGGAGAAATACTACAGTTAAACTCTGATCTTTCCAACGTGAAGCCACAAACGGAAACTGAAAAGGAAAGTCCTTCTGTCAGAACAAGCAGGGGAAAAAAATTCAGCTGCTATGTTTCATAATGCACAGTGGGTAGGGTGAATGCATTGACAACGTATGACTGGTGTGACTGAATTGATGCTCATTGGGACTTTTAGTGTCTAGTGTAAAAGAAACGTTAATTAACTTCTGTAAAGTGGAACTAGTTCAAGTTGAAAACAGATGCACATCAGTTTCCTGCATGTATTCAGCTAAATATAACCTTATGCTCAAAGGCACTTACTCATAATGGATTCTCTAGATCATAATATATCCCTAGAAGCCTTATGCAAGTGTGCTACAGCTTGTGTATGATGCTTATTTTATTGTACTTACCAACTCGAAAATTTACTAGAGCTTAAGTATCTTGAGAAGATTGTGCCACCATTGTTAGGAATCAAAGTCGGTGCGAACCTCAGCTTATTGCTCTTTGCAAAATCGAAATGGCTTCTTGTGGTTATTATGATTTAGAATTCTGCAGAGCTTTTCTTTTTTAAATTGTACTTAAGACTGACTGCACAAACAACAGCTTCTCTTGTGAAGACTAAGTAATAGTAAGTGGACAAATGAAAAGTAGTATTAGCAGAAAGTAGTGTTTTATATTCCTGGTTGAGAAAAGCTAATAGAAACAATATAAAGGAAAATTGTTCACAAATGGCTTGCAGAATTAGACTAAACTCTCTTGCAGTCTATATACCAAAAAATGTCCTCTGTTAGAGCAAAGCGATAATACTCTCCAGTAGATGCCGTGACATGTTCATCGCTTTTTACTTTTCACTGCTTGAGTTGTTTGCTGCTACTGTCAACTACCATTGTTATGAATCATTTCTGTTTCTTTTTGCTAAGTTGTTCTCATTTCAGTCTCTTTCTTAAGAGAAAATAAGAAACTTCACAACAGAAATTGAAATGCTGTAATGCTGTTCTGTGAAGACTTATAAAACAATGCATCTCCATTTTATTTTGTTTCTGTTTGTATTTTTGCTTTTCTTTTGAAGTCCCAGTCCCCAATGTCAAAAAGATATTTAAAACTCCTGTGGCCTGTACAAGTATTATATATATAGAATTTAATTATACATTTTTGATATAAAACTATTTTTAACTTTAACAAGAAAGCTGCAGCCCTTTGTTTCTGTGTTTCTCTTGCCCATTTTTTCTCTAAAATCATCTTAATTTGTTTTGTTCTGAATTTTGACTGTTTGGCAATGCTGATGTTTTTTGAGAGTGTTTTTCCATTTCGAAGATCTGTGTAGGGTGAATGCATTGACAGCTTATGACTGTTCCTGCATAAAATGATGACATAATGTATCAAAGCCTAGACATTTCAAAAGCAAAGCGTGAAAAATAGATGGATAGGACAATTAACTCAGTGGTTTCTTATGTTCTTAAGACTTAAGGAGACTGTCGTCTTAGTGCCCTTTGTTTAATGTATATAAAATAGAGGGTAACTGCCAGAAAGTTACTTCCTCAGTATGATGGGGAGAATGCAGATCAAATGTTTGGTGTTAGCAAACAGGATGAATTTCAGGATCAGAAGACCCATAACAGAAGTCTTTAAGCAGCTCAGCAAGGTACTCCCCGTGCAATTGAAGCAGATTCACCCTCTGGTTCATAGAGTGAGAAGGTGTCTCTTACCTTCTTTTACAGGGTAATGAAAGAAGAAGAAATATATGTTGCCTTTTGGGGGGAAAGAACTCTTTAAAGTAAAAATAGGCTATGCTACCTTCTTCTAGGGAAATGTAGACTTCCTCTGCTATATTGTTTAGTCACGCTCAGGAACATTGGACCTTTTCAGTGCTAAGTGCTAAAAATTTCTTTAGAAAACTACTTTATTATCCTTGTCATTAATGCCTGTCCAGATCTCTACCAATGCCAACAGTTTACCATCTGTTCACAAATGCTTGTGGAACAAATTGTGCAAAGACTTATCTACACCTACAGTTTTCCATGTAGGAAAAGACCAACCCACAGGTTTAGCCTTATGTGAAGGCCCCCATGACTGACATATTTCAAGATAAAATAATTTTCAGGTATTTGAATAAGAGTTCTAAATGAGAAAACCATTCAAAATACAGTCTTGCTTGGAAATCAGTCACTAAACTAACTGTATGGAAGAAAGAAGTGCATATTCAATTACAGTAGACAATCAAGAAAAAAACCTGTGAGCATTAGAAAAAGGATATCCTTTCCAATGCATTCTTTTTCTCTGTAAACCAGCCCTATTTATCCTAAGAATGAGCACCGCTTCTGTTAAATTTAGAAGTGTTTTCATTCCCTTCTGAAGCATACTGAAAGCAGCATGTAAGTTGATTTGAGTGCCTAGAATAATAGTCAGTGACATTCCTGTGACCTGCTGCTTCATATGCATGTCTCCTATCACATGAAACACCTTAATCTGAAGCAGTTATTACTTTCCTTAGGAAAGGAGAACTGTGTAAGTACTGGCCTGGGAATACACAGAACTAGAGAAGCTGTCTAGATCCAAACAGAACTGCTGAGTCCAGAATATTTTTTTTTCCATTCATTTTAGTTAAAAATGCTTCACATGTTACCCTCAAAACTGGAGCAATCCAGGAACCTGGTGTCTGAAGTTAAAAGACTACTACTGTATAAAGCAAGCATAACTGCAGTCAGACTAGAAATCTAAGCCTCCCTAGAAGCATGTGCAGTATTGAGATGTGCTGAGAACAGTTCAAGATCATGGCTTTTGAAAAGTCAATAATAATCTCACTGAGACAAGACAGGGATAGATGACCTTGAGATAAGGCAAGTATTCAGCTTGGTTTTAACTACTGCAGGCTTTTGGTTTTATTACTTTTATTCCTACTCTCCTATTACTCCACTGCTTGACTGGCAATGTGCACTGTTGCTCCCTAAAACTTTCTGGTTTATTCTTCTGGGTTTGCCCAGAACACCTCCAACTCCCAATTGCACCCTATTTGAAACTGCTACTATGTTTTTTCTGGTCTGTATAATATAATCTGTGTAATATAGTCAAAGTTGAATCACTATATACTTTAGGTAAATTTCCTGCATTCCTATCCATAAAACCAGTGAATTTCCACTATGTTGGAATGATTCTTGCAGTACAAATTCTCAAAAAAAATCAGTAAAACAAAATTTCAAATGTCTTGGTATTTTTGCTTCCCTGCTGCAAAGTCGGTGTTTTTTTATTTGTTTGTACATTACATTTTACTACACTTGCACTTGAGAAATGTAAAGAAAACCCCTTAACTGAAAAATCATTTGGTTTTGAAAGAATTATCAATTTCTCAGCCTTGTATATCCTGTTGGATACCTTTGGATATATTTGACTGTTAGTCAGCAACTGGCGTAGACTGCCAATTTCAGAGCAGAATCCCCACATCTATGTAAATTCTGATTAATGTCTTAAAGCAGCCAGAGTGGCATTCTCAAAAGTATTCAGTTTGGGTTGAAATCTATCTCTGAAATCAATGCAAATTTTATCACTAGCTGCAACAGTAATATAGAAATGAGAGCAGTGCTGAAGTCATGGAAACCAACTCTTGGACTCCAGAATGGCATGAACAAAGCAAGAAGTGTGTTTTTCATCCAGCCAGCAGTTTGAAGGCTTTAAGTATTCCAGGCAGTACAGGCGGATGTTTAAAAGGCAAAATTCAAGGGATAAAAGAAACTAAAGCCCTTTGTTTCTGCACACCCACTATTAAAAAGTAAAAGTAGCCTGAGGCCTGAGGAGGAAAAAAAAAAAAAAAAGCTGTGCTAGGTATGTGTGGGATATGTAACTTTTTTTTTCATAGTCTGTATTTTTTTTTCTACCTTGATGTCTTACATCAGTTTGTAAATGCATCTGTGTGCTAGCTACAATAGAAGGGATGACCTAAAATTGCACTTTCTGAAGAAATAATGTTTGGACAATGTAAGGCAGAAGTATATGAAACTGAAGAGCCTGAAACATTTCTTCTAAAGAAAGTGCTTTAATTCACTTACTAGTCAGTGGTGCAAGCAAGGAACCAGAAGGAGACCGTGCCAGCATAATTCAAGAAAAGCTCTTACCTAACACCTAAAATTTAGGAGCAATTTTGATGTCTAAGTAAACTCCATCCTCTCCTGCATATTTCTTTATGTGGTGCAGGTCATAAAATATGGCAAAAAAATTTTCTGAAACCTATGTTTTTTCAAGAGTGTAGTATAAATATATTTTCCCCCATTTATTAATATCAAATAATACTTGAAATAAAAATGAGTTACTTGAAAGTTTGGGTTTAAATTTTCTGGCTACCTATAAGTCTTGTTACAATTTGGAGCTCAGCACTGAATTCATGAAATAAAAGAAATTGAGGCAAATTGCAAAAAAGTAGATTGGACAAATTAATAATCTCCATGCACCTTTGTTGCTATAGGGTTTTATTTATTTATTTCAGTACAGAACAACTGAAATGAATGTACATAAGAAGTGCATTCCACCGTTGGAATACACTGTTGCGGGAACATCTGTATCCACATGACAAAATTTTGTCCTTCAGCCTGCAGAGGTCTCTTTGACATTTTGTTTGCATGCAGAACTTCCATTGGCGTGGTGCAGAATTCAATGCACCCATAAAATACTCCAAATATGGGATTCAGAAACCAGGGGGAAGGGGCTGGTGTTTATTAAGGTGAAATGTGGAAAATATGTAATTCCATAAACAAAGGATTCAAAGGTCTATCTTGCGTTATTTTCAGGTTGGTTTTTTTTTTTTTGGAGATAAATTTGGGCAGACTTATATAAGTAATAGGCAGAGATGAGGTTTTCTATATTCATAGGTAAAGCTTGTACATTAGCCCTAATTCTGAATTGGTGTGTGGGATTCACTGGAGTCAGTACAAATAAGATACGTACATATTCTAAATTCAGTGCTAAGGAGACAAACGTGGCTCTAAAATAGCAAAGCTGGTCTTCCCTTATTAGCTGTTGCCATTTGCTTTTCACATCGAGAAAAATGGAAGGAAGCGTAAGGTCACCTGTGATTTTACAGGAGGGTTTCAGGAGCATGTTCTTGAAAAATATCAGCATCTTAAAATAATTAAAAATAAATATTAACAAGTATAGCTGTAAGACAGGCACAGACAGAAGGGTTTCAGTTTTGGATGGTCCTATAAAAACCTGTGCTAAGTGGATCAAGGCTTGCTAACAGTGGGTTCTATTGCCACCGGGGAAGAAATGAGGGATGCACGGGGTGGGAGACTGAGATGACAAGGAAGGAGCTGAAAGGAAGTAGCTAAAATCTGAGGGAAGGTCTTTGGGGTTGGGAGGAGCTCTGAAGAAGCTTTCTTGTGTCACAAAGGTCATTGCCATGGTTCTTTGAGTAAAGGAACTTGTTTTGTAGAAACAGTGAAACGGTTAAAATGTAAGCTTCCCGTGTGAGCTCTTAAAGTTTATTTGACATGCTGTAGTTTCTGAGCTGTAGTACTCGATGGAGAAGCACTGAAACTAAATAAAGCTTTAATTAGCACTTGAGAGTATGTGGCTGGTATGAAAACTTACTTTGCACAAACATAATGTAAATTAAAAAAACCCATATCTGAAAAATGCCATATAGTTGGGATTGTGTGTTATTTTGTCTTCCAGAATGTCCCCAGGTACTTTTCAGAACACTTGATATTTCTGTAACTAATTAAGTAACTAAAGTAGAAACAAAAAAGATGCATTTAACTAGAATCTAAATATTGTTTGATTGACATAACTAAATATTTAATGGTGGACTCTTCTAATTTTAGTGACACTGTAGGCAAAATCTTGTCTACTATCCATTAAGAGATTAACCTTGGTTATTGTGATCTGAAAAAATCTTCATCCAAGCATAAAAAATGGAAAAGCTCCTATCTTGTAATCAGCTCTGACAAACTGAATAGGGCAAACCACCTGTCTCATAGGACAACTGAAAACCAAAACTCCTGTTTGTGGTTTTATATTACAATGCTGTTGTTTTGCTTCCTAAAGCACAATTTGTTTAGACAAAAATAACGTTTCTTTTGACCCTTGCTTTTGGGAAACTAAAAGCAACAACATATTCAAAAATAATAAACATGTTTCAAAGATTTGAGGTAAACAAAAAATTGTTAAATGTTAAAATGTTAAAAAGTTCTAAGTGTAAGCTACGGTTTCCAAATAGTCGTAGGGCTGTCATAAAGTTAATAGCATTAACATATAAATGAAAGAGCGCAATTCCTGTATGAACACAGAAAATGAATTAACAGAGCTGTAACTATGCAACTGCTAAGTCACAATATATATACAGTAGAAGCATCTGCTATAGGAATACATATTTTTTTATATTACATAACAAGGCTTATGAAAAACATACGGATTTATATTTTGTCTGGGGATAAAGAACCCCAAAGTGCAATGTAAGGTTAACACAGTATTTATAGAAAACAATAAACATGATATGTGTTAAAATATTTAATGGAAATACCAGGCTTTAAATCTGTCATTTTTTATTGGCTCTGAAGCCATATAATTGAACTTTGATTCTAGAGTTCAAAAACTCTTTTTCTTGGGTAAGAAAAGACTAGTTTTCAGACTTGTTTTGACTGCTAATTTTGAACATTTCAAGCATGATTGGCTAGAACTAAGATTAAGCTCATAATTTAAAGAAACTCAGCATCTTGAAAATCATTCTGCTTTGTTCAAATGCCAGCGTCTGAGTTAGGAAAGATGGACTTATGCACTGAAAGATGCAATTATTGGCGCATGCTTCCTTTAAAAGCTGGTATGAAAGATTTATTTTAAGTGATATAATAGTTGGCCTGTGACTTCTAAAATGCATAAATAAGTATGCAGTTTTTATTAATACTTCCATTTTATAACTCATCTGCAGTTTTGTGAGCAAAGACTAATGACAGATTATTTTTAAATAGCTTTGTCTTGTCATGGTTTATGGGGTGACCTAATGAAATATCAGGTTCAGCCCATTGCTTTCCCAGGTAATTGTCTGATAAACCCTTTAAGCAGATGACCAAGACCAACATCAATATTAGCTAGTTTCTGGCCTCCACCATTCCTCTTGGAAATCCAGTTTTGTGTGCATGTGTTCATATGCTAATACTACCTCAGTTCATAGTTTTTCCCTTTTAATGAACTATGCCCTTTTCCATTTTTTTTCTTTACTGGGCTAGTTAAGCCAAGTAGCTTTTGTCTCCTCTTGAGACAGGGGCTTTTCTTCTGAGGATACTGGAATTCTGCACACGGTTCCAGGTGGACATTCACAGCTCTGTACAGTAGCCGTATTATCTATTGCTATGGAAAAGATAGTGCCAATACATCCCAGGAATCAGTGTGTTCCACATTTATACCATTTTCCAATTCTTTGGGTCATTTGCAGCACTCCCAACTTCAGCACATTAATCCCTTTGAAACTCAGAGGTGACCCATCACTTCATTTAGTTATTCTGCCTTTTCTTTGTAGTCTACATTATGCTCTGCAGTTAATCACACAGCTAAAACTCTATTTAAGGTACCTGTCTTTAATATACTATTTTTTTCCAAATTTAATGTTCTCTCTTCTGTTTAGAAATTTTCCTGACTGTATACAGAGTTGAAATGTATAAAGTCATTTAAATAGCAATTAGTGCAATGTGGCATTATGTATGTTCTCTTGCTTCAAGTCTTCTATTTTGTTAGGTAATCTCAGATCCTTCCAGATACTGAGAGCTTAGGTGAAGTACAAGTTATGCTAATAATTCAAAGGAAAAAACATAAATATGTAAGTTTAAAATAAATATAAATCAAACTTAGAGAGAAAAATTTAAATACTGTATTTTTATTAAAATAGGTGCATTACTGAAAATAGTGACACTGAACAAACATTTCACTGTATGATAAAGCTATGTCTATACAGTTTAATATCCATTCATATCAGTGGAATTACTTGGTCAATGAGCTTAAGAGATGTCCACATACTACAGTAATTCTAGTCAGAGAAACAGGAATCCGTGTAAGGAATCCCTTGTTCTAGCAGGTGATGGCAGAAAAGTAGAGGTAATGCTATCTAAGAAACAGTTTGTAGTAACAACTCTATTCTAACCTGACTTGTACCTTGGAGTTCGGTGATTGCGAGTTTGGAGGTCAGGAGAAGATTTTCCAGTATATCACTATGAGAAAATTACTTGGGGAAGAGGTGGAGGGGACTGCCTTTCCTGTGACAGCCTGGTGATGTTTTGTTTTTTTTATTGGTCACAAGTTTTGCAACTTCCATCTGCTTCAGAGCACTGAGAAGCTCATAACTTGGTCAAAAGTTGGGCATTTGGTTTTGGTATGGATTTATATGATCAGAAATGTGTTGCCCTTTTTCTCCTTTTGCCTGCATGCAGAGGCAAACCCTCCTGGTTTTAACTGTAGTAGTGTTTTTCTATCTCATTTTTTCTATCTACAGGCTAATAGGTGTTGGAGAGCATGGATAGACTATTCAGCCTGTCCAATCTAACCATTGCCTCGTATGATAGTAGTATAGATGATAATCTTTCTGATGCAGACTATAAATGGGTCAGCAAATCTATAATTAAAAAAGGAAATAAAAGTAAGTGTCAGGTGTCTGCTGTCAGGTAGCTATTGTGCTTTAATAAATCTTGGTTTATCATGTGTTTGTATGCACTCTGCAGCCATATAATGAAGATACAATCCAACCAACAAAATAGAAGATGTATAATAAGTCTGGGTGGTCAAACTATTGCTGTTACATGCAATTTCACATCTTCTTCTTCTTGGCTGCACATGTAAATCTGTTCATGCAAATTCCATTTAATTGGAAACACGATTACAATTTATAATGTGTATTTAATTTTGGATATAAATTAAGAGTTATTTTATTTTTTTCTCTTCAAACCAATTTTCACTATTAATTAATGGAGGGAGAGTTGATTCCCTCAGATAAATACTTGTACCACTGAATAAGATATAACAAATCCCAGGATGCACTATTAGCTTTTGCCTTATTTTGCCTTAGGTTGTTTTCAAGGTTCCTGTGAATTTTCCACATACAGTGGTAGGTAAGGAAATGAGGTTAGTTTTCTGCTTGTGATCTATAATATGAAAATCCTATTGTTTCTGTTTAAGATGTCAGTATTTTAACTGTCAAGCAGATGGACACATGATTGTGAAGTAAAGAGTAACAAAGATACCAATTCACATCTGTCTTTCTGTGATCAGTGTATACTAGTTTTTTTTGGAATTCCAAAAAAATTAAAATTAATAAAGCAGTAGCTTTGGCTTTGAAAATGTTATGTCTTCTGTACTGTTGTAACTTATTACCTATTTTTTTGTATAATTGGTAACAAACTTTTTCCTAATACTACTATTTCCTTTAGTAAGTTTTCTCTTAGACAATTTCTGTATATTCTTTCAAATCTTTTATCTCAAATCTTATATACAGTTGAGTTTGCAGGTACAAATCTAGTACACAGATGTCTATCAAATACATTTATTAGGGGTTTGTTTGGAAACCAAGTTGAAAATAAGTTTGTAATAAATGGCAGACTGGAGACCAGAGGCTCAGAGTTCGGTAATTTATGGAGGGCTGGAACTTGCTTAAATATTTATAAACAGAACTGAATTATCATGTAAGTGCATGTTGCTGGCATGATGCTGAACAGGAGAACTTTCAGAGCTCAATTCTGTAGTGAAAACTGCTACCAGTTTTAATCCAAATGTGCAAGTTAGGCTCAAGTACTGTCTACTGACACTTAAATGACAAGTTACTTCAGTGAGGAACATAATGAGGAGCCATGAGAGGCAACTTTGACAGTGAATTTTACCTACAGCTTTGAATGATTGCCTACAATTTTGAATTATTTCTTCAGGAGACATATCTTCTCACAGGCACTTGCACTTGCATGTGCACTTAACCCTTCATTACAAGGTTAGGATAGTCTGACTAATGGAGAACCCAAATATGAAAGGGATTAACAGATTTTTGACTTATAAACAACATGCCTGAGACTTCCATGAATCATGGAGCAGAATTAAGCCAAGTCTTTCAGGCCTTATTTTGAGTCAGCTTGAGGTTGGTCCACATTGAGTTTATCCATGTCAGGTGTCACTGCCTTCCCAGAAGCACTGGAGACTGTCATGTAAATGCAGCTGAATAGCTTCACACAGTTTGGTCAAGTTCATTCTGCAAAAAATACCTTAATACTGCTCTCAATGCACTCCAGGTTACCCTTACGTGTCAGCTTGTCATGTTCAAAGGTAGCACTTTGGAAATGCACTTGCATTTGAATCCATCCCAAGGTAACAAACAGACTTTGGAGTTCTGAGGGCTGTGGTGCAAAGACAGATCTCTAGAGATCTGTACTGAGTGTAGAAGAATCACTGCTAAGCCATAAAAAGCGGCACTTGTAGAGCCAAGCTGTCTCTGCCAAGGGCTATGCAAGCGTGTGGGTATTATGCTTTCCAGCTCTCCCGATTCTGACTGCTGACTGCTGAGGACCCTGAACCCGCTCTGCGGGGGGTTGTCTGATATATGTCAGACTTACTGATGAGTGCTGAGCTGCTTCCAAGCCTGGCCTCAGCTTTGTAAGGTGGTATATACACAGCAAATGCCTTACTAATAAATCCTTTTGGAACTGTGCTGGCCCATGTCAGACCCAGTTGTATATTCTTGGTAGCAGTGATTCAGTTTATCTGCAGTTCAGACATATCACCCAAGAAAAGTGAGGCTGCAGCATATGGAGAAACCTATCAGTAATACCTTAAAAGCTCTTCTCCTGGATTTCTTAAGCATTCTGCCATGCTTCTTACAAGAGATTGAGTGTATCTTTTCTGAAACTGTGTCAGGAAGTTTTCTCATCTGTACTCTGCAGGATACCTAGATTTGCTCTTAACAGTGACTAAAAATACTTTTTGCAATGACAGCAAAAATGAAATGGTGTACCATAGATATATATGTTTTTCTGCACTGGAGTGAATGAAAAAAGTGTGTTGGACTACACATTTATTCTCCATTGTTTTCTGAGAGCTAATAAAAGTCCCAAAGTCATAAATTATCTAGTCCTGAACAAATTACTTACCTTTATTCTTCACTTACCTGCTTTCTAAGGAATCTAAAAGGCAACTTCTGCTGTTGTCATGCCAAAATGTGGAGTTTCTTTGCTTGCTTTTGTATTTTGCTAAGCTCTGTTGTTGTGGAGTCCACGATGAAGAATCTCTGTTTTCATAGACCCATTTTGGTGATTTTCATACACTTGTGGAAGTTTTATAAATTATATGAAAGTGCATATATAGCTTGGGTACACTGTCAGTGCGCTTTAGGTGTTCCTTATGACCAGAAATTAAACAAGAGGAAAGTTTGGAGGAGTCAGCCCTGGGATACAGGGCTGAGATGTCACAGTAAAGTCTTTTCTTTGAAAGTTTGCAGTAGTTTAGCTGTAGACCATCTATGGGCTTTTTGGCATGAGTAAAGAAAAAGGAACAGCCCAAATAATAATCTATCTCATATAGTTATTTGAAACTGAGTAGCAATTGTGTCTAATTTAACAAGTGAATTGTCCTGCTTCCTTCCTTCCTTTCAGGAGAGGGTTTGTCACTGATTCTTCTGCATTAGGGTCCAGGTGGTGTTACCATAGACCACAGGCTGTGTGCAGTTACTGCAGAGTGAGTTGTCCTTTTAGAGTAGACAAGAACAATTTAAATTTCTCACTGCAGTGGCAGATGAATTCAATTAACTCATTTTAGTAATGAAATATAACAGGAAACTGTTATAATGCTTACATTTTGCATATGGGGGTTTTTTGGGTGGTGAAGGTAGGGGATTAAGCAACTTGTGTTGCCATGGTTGAATTTCCTGCCTGTGCTGTCCTTGGAGAGAGGAGCAGGTTCTGTGTGGAGAGAGAAAGTAGTTCTTTCTCTCTTGATCCGTACAGGCTGATAAGAGGTCTTGTATGTCAAAGCCCGTAGCTGCAAACTGGCTCTGGAGTATCTGTTTTCACATCTTCGGGTGTGACAGGGCCCTAGAACGTGTTGAGTAGATGGTCTGCTGGGGAGGAAGCTATGGAGCAAGATAATACAGCCTGAGTGAGAAAGCTGCATATCATATTTATTCTTTTAAAAAATGTGCAGCAGTAAACAAATTCTGTGTTTGAATTTCCCAGAATTTTAATATAGCTCTTCTGACTCCTGGCCATTATCCTTGACCTCCAGCTCTTTTCTGAGTGATTCAATTATCTTACACTCTCAGCTTTCATCATAACAAATGGTGTAGATCTCATATTTGCAGAGAAAAACTGAAATGTGTATTCATAGAAAAACATTAACTAATAATACACGGAGTTTTATTTCTTTATTAATCTGGGATTGGTACCTTTGCAGGGTTCTTGGTCTTGACGTCTCACTTAGAAGGTACATGTAGCACTTACCTCCATCTGGCTAAGGTTTGAATGCTGTGTTTCAGCTTCACCTAGGAAATCTTAAGTTGGGCTGTGTTCATGGTGATTCTGAGTTACCTTGATTTTGATGCATTCTAGTTTTGATACAGACTGATTTTGATACAATCTGTTCCAAAGATGGTGGTAAAAAAAAAATTGAAAGTGGTCCCTGGCTTATCATTTTCTATCTGAAAACTTACTAATGAATAAGGGGTGAAACAATCCATACACTTAGCTTTTAAATAGTGGCCAAACAAGAAAAATAGTGTTCAGAAATAATTTCTTACTCTTCCTGGAAAGCCACATATGTTGTAAACAAAGAAGTATACATTTTATATTTTTCTTTCTAGAAGAACTGCAGGACAACATTGATTCCATAGTATCGTTTTATATAATTCTGTAAGCAGAACCTTATGAAATGTATGTCTGAAGCTCTGATTTAGGCAAAATAAATATTTTTATTTCTGATAGATGTAGAGAGATAAGTATTTTCAAGGGAACATAAGAGACAGTTATGTCCCTGTGGGATATTTCAGTAAAGCCAGGAAACTGAATTTATATGTGCAGCATAGTTCCTATACAGTGCATAGGAAATTTAATTGTCTAGCGGTGAATTTCTTTTCCCTACTGTTGCTACTGTGAGCTCCAAGAAAATTCTGACTCTTTTTCTTCATTTTACTGTTCAAGTTCATCTTGTGGATTGTAATGTATTCCATAAATGTAGTTATGACTAGTCAAAGGCAGAACCAGTAGGGGATGGTGGGCTATGATTCCTCAGTGGTTAAATTAAGCCTGTTGGGCCCAGAGTTCTATATACATGTTTCAAAGACCAATACTGTCACTTATTCTTCAGAAACAGATGAAATAGGGTTATACCACAAGTCTGAAATTTCCATAGGGATGCTGTTTTGACAACTGCCAGTACTAGAAACCATACTTTTTATCAATATTAAAAGGATCCATGGGTGTCTGTCTTAGCACAGAACAGTCTTAGAAGTCTAGCGTTGCTTCAGGATGTAAAAGAATATAAATAAATCCTTACTGAATATTTTTATCTGAGTGTATCAGTTTTAGATGCTATCTAGAATCAGAGATTTTTGAAAGAGAGAAAAGAAAGTTTGTCTATAAATTACTTTAATCATGTGACATATTAAAGGAAGTGATGAATTACTGACAATAAATAGTTTTATTTCCTGCATAACGCCACCTGTCATAGCATTTCAAGTATAAAAACCCATAAAAATATAAAATATATAAATAAATATAAAATATTTCTATGTTTCAACCCTCTTTTTGCTTTTAAAACTATTTGACCTCAGTAGGCTTGGGAATTTGTCCCAGATGTGGCCTTAAGACTGCTGTAGAAATGAATTACCACAGTGAGCTAAAACGGTATTGGAAGTGACACGAGTAGGAGTTACTCTCTTAGATTCAGAAGTCCCATCTCCTTTTGGTCTGACCGTGGCAAACCAGTATCACATTGTGCTGCTGTGCTTATGCAGCCATGAGCATCTTTTGCAATGTAGACGAGTAACGACGCCACCATATGTCCTAATTGCTAGAAGGACACACTGCCCTCCTGCAGGTTGTCATTATTTCCTCATAACGGTGCTGCCAGAGGTGTGAGCATCATGCTCATCCAAGATTTCTCATCCAAGATTTAGAATGTCCACTCATCATTCTCCACTTCTCTCATCCTTCTCCCCTTCTCCAACACTGCACATTTAAACCAGAGCTATGAAACTTTTGGCGTAAGTGTAATGTGATTTGCCTTTGCACAGAAAACATGATTGATATGAGCCATTTGCATCAGCGCTTCTTGTTTTGAAGCACTGATGTGTCAGCCTGCATCACTGATTCATGTAGCTCTCTCCCAGCTTCTCCTTCTCCCAGGACTTCTTATGGCCTCCTAGCTTATTTCATTCAGATATGGTGACCTTGAATTGAAATGATGGACACAGCTTTCTTTTTTTTTATTGTACTTAAATAACTGTGGTCTCTGGAAAGCAAGTACCTTTCCTTGCTTCCTCACTTCTTTCCCGTGTGTCCTTGTTAGTTCAATTAATATATTGGCTAAAGATGTATCAAAATTCGTTTTAAAGGAATTCTAGTTAAGACTATATTTAATTTACAATAAGATTAAAACACTTGAAGATATGAGGATTTTAGATGTAAAGTTCATCTAGATTTATTTCAGTGCAAATTTTGAAGCTATAATTAAAGCCATTTTAAAGTAAAAGAAGAAGATTTTTATGGCCTTCTGTTGTTTGCTTAAAAAAGCAATGGCTTCCAGTATAATCAGTTAGAATACTGAAATCCAAAAATGTCAGGGAAACAAAGTAAATTCTTTTTAAAAAAATGTCTTAATAGATGAGGAGATAAGTTTCCTTCAGAGGAACTGAGAAGAGCAACAGAAAAAATCCCACACAAGTAATTCATAGCAGTTCTTCAGAGTAGAGCAGTTTGTTGGGTTTTGTTTGTTTGTTTGTTTTTGTTTTGGGGGTAGGGTGTTTTGTGGTGACTGAAACTGTTCTTAAGAATGTTTGGTGCTACAAGAGTGTATACAGTCCATATGTACTGTGGCCAGGTGTTTGCAGTAATGGGAGACTGAAAACTGAGGTTTGGATGTGTACATTTTAGCTGATATTTCTCAGGTTAGTTGATCAGATCAACAATATCTTTAATAATAAATAGATAAAATATATTTTTAGTACTTCAAGTTCTTGGCAGCCCCACAGCTGTTAGGCTGCTGAAAAACAGAACATTCAGATTAAAATTTCTTTATTTAAATCTGCCAGTGTTTGAACTTTACTGTATATTTTTGATGACTTGGGAGGTTTGCTTACTAATTTGGAACTTTGCCTAATGTTTTTGTTCAAATAGAACTTTCTATCTTATAATTAATCTCCTTGTTCTGTATGTTCATACAATAAAAGTGCAGAACAAATGAGTACTCAAAATGCTAGATGTATAATGAATAGTTAGGGTTTAAACATAACTATTTTCCTGACAAGGACATGGTACTGCTATAAGCAATTGGCTGTCTTACGTTATTCTTCTGCCAGGTTCCTTCTTTTTTATAGATTATACAATAAGAAACTGCATACAGTCAGGACTTTTATGACAACACCAGAGGAACTAGTTCATTTCCAAAAACAAGTGAATCTACTTTATTAATTGTTTATTTAAAATTTAAATTTTCTGGTCTTATCTCCACTTTCATGCAGTGGGAATAATTGAGTTTTTCTTACTGATTTATGATTAGTATATCCAGCATGGCTCAGGGGGAAAAAAGAACATAGTCCATCTGCTCATGCAGAGTGGCATCTTCCTTTTTTTAATGAACGCAACCAGTGAATTTAGTCAACCATGCAGAACTGAATAAAGCCTAATACAGAGGTAGCAGACTAGCTTTCAAGTTCAAGAGAGCCTGTGCTTCTCAGAAAGGGAGAGGACTGACTTTATTACTCATGTTCTTCAGTTCACCTGAGCTTCTCTTTTACAGATTTGGCTTGCTGTTCATTTGATGCTGTCTTCATTCTGTAAGGCTGGACAGGGTTTGGTGTCTCAGTCAGTTACATCTCTAAAGTGCAAAAAGATCTTTTCTGTAATCTTATGTATAAAGTATAGGCCTAGACTAAGAAATGGTTGCAGTTCTATAGCATGTCCTGTGATTGTACGGCTTCCACAGTACATCTAAACCGATGCATATGCACAATTCAGCTCAGAACCTTGTTGAGGAAAACTGATGAACAGGGGTTGACATGTTCCCCATTGCCTTATATTTGTCAGTCAAAACTTTCTATTTCTGAAACTGCCCAATAGCTGTCTCATAAATTTGATCCCACAATAAGATATGACATTTATGTTGTGGTGCCTCTCCATAGCTACCTGACTGTTCAGTATGCCATGAAAACTTGATGTCATATTAAATGGCAGGCTATATAGCTACTATAAATTTTAAAAACTCTAAAACTATAAATGTTTCAGATTAATTCCATCTTCTGTAAGCACTTCATTTTGTGCAAATTATATTTTCTTGTGTGAGTCTCAGTGTCACAGATGCTTGATTTTTTTTCAAAGCCTTATCATTTAATTTCTTGTATGTTTTTATGTTATTTGCTTGCACTTTCCCTGATAGTATCACTGACCATAGTAAACAGATGGACATCACTTTGTCAGGTGGCAGATTCTGCAAAAAGGTCCAAATATGGGGTCATGTTTTGTCATCTTATAGAGGTCAAAGCACTGCTGTGTCTTGAATAGTCAGACTACGAGCCTGCAACAGAACAATTCTTCAGTAAAACTTATGCAAGTATAAAGAATAACATTATATAGATTATAATAGTAGTTCCCAGTGAAAAGCAAGGATTTGCTAAACCAGCTACTCTGACAAATGTCTTTGAAGATGGCTTTTCTTCTCAATACTAAATGTGATAAAAAAAGCTGCCTGAAAGAAAACCTCTTCACAAGTTGGAGTACTAACATCATGGAGCCACACTGCTATTTCTGACAAAATAGCTCTAGTAATTGCAAGCCTGTTGTCTTGTCTAAACCAAGTCTTTAACAACTTCCTCAGTTGAGCTGGATTATATGAGGCTGAAAACAGAGCTTCTTTGTTATGCCATTTTTAGCATTCCTTAACCTCACATACTGGAAAGTGGCTCCATGGAAGTATGAGGGAGACTATCATTGCTTCAGAATTTGCCCTTTTGTTCTAGCTGAAATTTGCTGTATTGCATGGAAAGCATGACTGAAGCCTAAAATGTAGAACACCAATAGCTGTTTCTACTGTAATTGTAGCTAGAATATCTTTTATTTATAGCTGGGATACCTTTTATTGCTGGAGGCATAAGTGGGATTCTTCGTTTTACCCATCGCTGTCCATCTAGCTCCTTACTGATATACTAAGCTATAGTATTTACTATGGGTGGTAAGATCATTAGGAGGTTATAGCGTGGGATTCCAAGGACAGCCAATCTGCACATTAGAACTAAGGAAACCAGGGTAAACCTCATTTATTGTTTCCTTCTTGGTTTAATAGCTCTAATGGTACCCTTTTGATGTGGACATTTTCTACTAGAAAGCAAACAGAGATAATTTTTTGAAGGCTATTGGAAAGTCAGAAGGCTATGACAGCTTCTTGCTTGGGCCACCTTGCACTTGCAGGTGGCAAGATTTGGAGAGACTTCCCATACTCACAGTCATGCAGTTCTTTCAAAAACTAGTTCAGAGAGAGATTAGTGAAAATGTCTGTAGTCTTTCAGAAAGATGTTTCTGTGTTTGCTGCAGCAGTATAATTTGATAGTTATAGAAAGACTATTAAAAAAAAAAAAAGGAAAATAAAAAATGGTTTTGGCCCCTGAGGGTGATTTGTGGCAGTATTTTGAGATAATAAATTACAGCTGATACCAGAAGTGGCTGAGGCAGCGAGGAAGGTCAAAAGGGAAAAAAGTCCAAATAATCTGTACAAACCGAAAAAGTTCCATATGTGATAAAGTTGTCAAATATTATCAAGATAAATAGAGCTGTTTAACATGTGGAGCAGAGGGAAGCTTTTTTTGGTAACGGATGTCCTTCTGAATGGATACCCAGCACTGACTTTCATATGATGTAATGTGTTAAAGTTTATCAGCGAGAAAAACTCAGCTGAAATTCCAGACAAAAGTTCAGAATGTAAACCCATTCATTTTTGCTGATGTTTTAGGTTTTCAGTTTAATTTTATTTTAGCAGTACATCACAGCTTCACTTAGACTGTTATTGCTGATGTTGAAATTCTTTTTCAAAACCCTTCTATTATTACCAGAAGCTTTTCTTATGTCTTCTCTACTTGACTTTGAGTATATTTTATGATGTAAGAAGTAGGGATTTAATTCTGGATTAATTAATTTGGCTTAAAAATGGGATTTTGGACTTCAATCAATTAAACAGAATTCCAACATTTATTTTCCTGCTTTAAGAAATCATTATAAAATAATCCAATATTCATACACCATAATTATCATGAGACTTATTACTGCATATTACTTTTCATCATTATGTGCACAGTTATTCGCATCTCACAGGCAATAAACCGGGCAGACAGAAGAAGTAGCTTTCTGATTAACACATAGAAGATCAGAGCTTGTGTTCTACTTTAAGTTCAGGTATTCTTGGCTTACAGTCAAATTCTAAGACCACAGAGCTATGCCACAGTATTGTTATATTTAAATCTCCTTTTCTGGGTTACAGCATTCTTGTATCCTTTCCTGCTTTTCAAAGGTGAAGCTAGCTGTGCTTTTGATTAATGCTTTTCACAAATTCCTGGCTTTTTTTTTTTCCTTAAGCACCAAACAAAGAAAAAGCTGTTGTTGAATATTATTTCATTCCCTTATTGTTTTCTATAGAGATCTTTTTCTATAAAAATACATTTTAAAGTGCATTTTCTGTCCTTTAGTTCAGTCCATGGATACAGTATTTTCTCACCTGTGAGATGCCAAGCTTGCTGCTTTTTGAGTATTACATTTTTTCATATATTTCATATGTTTATTTTAATTCTGATTTATCACAAATACACATATTTAACTGGGACCTTTAAAACAAGTTGAAGTAGACAATATTAAACTAAAGACATTCCATTTCCATTCTGTTTTCTTCTGAATTATTAATCATATGTCTTTAACATAATTCTTAACTGTGCATTCTTTTTGTTTTATGCCATTTTGCATTCTGAACAGTAAAAATTAAATTCTGATAGTATTATTAGTTTGTTGGTCAAACTACTACCTTTATGCATGTAAGTACAAGAGTAGTAGTAGTGTGATCACAAAAAACAATGAATCAGCAGCTCAGATCTTTCTCTTTGAAAGTGAGAAAGAAGAATTTTGAAAGAGTTCCTGCCCTTTTTTACTTGTCAGTTGTGGATCTTGCTGTTCATTTAGTTAAGCTTATATATATATTTTTAAATGTTTTCAGCAAACACAGCCAAGGAGTTTTTAATTACAATGTTTTTAAGTTTTTAGATGAAAGTGGAAGTGCACATTGTTATGGGGACATTGTGTTCATACAAGCAACATTAAGCTCATCTCAAAATGCCTGTATCTCTTCTATATTTGCTTGATGTCCTATAGGCCGTTGGTTAGCACCTGAATTCCCTCCAATGGTGTAAATAATTTGAAACATCTTGTGCTTGAGTTGAAGCCCAGAAAAATCAATTTTTACTTCAGACTGTATTTTTGCCCTTCTTTTCTCATCTCTTTCTCTTTCTGATACTTTAGTAACCACAGACATTTTGGAGCAAGAGATTGAGATGCCAGTTCCACATATACTAAGTTGACACTTCAGGACTTCATAGCATTCCTTGAACCAGACTGTACTTGAGTCTTGCCAGTCACTGAAAATATCATTAGACGTAAGGAAAGAAAAGAATACAGCAATAGTTTGTTTACTATATCCATTAATTCTTTTGTCTTTTCACTTAAAATGCAGTTCCACATTATGGTTTTTGAATGACAAAATTAAAGAGTTTTCCTTCCTACTTGTTCCCCTTCAATCCTGCCTGGTTTTGGTTTTCTTTTTTTTCTTTTCTTTCTATTTTGTGAGATTGCACACAGAAACTCATTAAGCAAAACAGAATAAAAACTTCTGAGTGGAAAACTAAGGAGAAAGGGCTCAACTAGATTCTTATGCTGCCTGTGCTTAGAGAATAGCGTCACAAAAAGTGGAGTTACCCAAATGTGAGGGTTGTAAATGATGAGTGGACAGAGCACTGGCAGATGGGAGTAAGAATCTCTTCCTCTTGCTTTTTGCAACAAGAGAATCAAGCAGGGAATATTTGGAAATTTGTACTAGATGTCTGCCCTAGATGGCTGAATTGAATTTATCTGACAATACAAAAAAACCCCATGCGGTTTCTGCTACACTCCCACAGAATTTCTAGTAGCTATTAAATCTGCTGCAAAATACAGAAGGCTTTTTTTAATATTTTCAGCAGGTCATTTATGTAGATGACTGTTGGAAAGTCTCTTCTGGTTGTAGAACAGGGAAAAAAAAGGAAAATTTTTTCCTTTAACCATGCAGCCATAGCTCTTTTATCTTCGTCTTTGCAGTCTCCTTTGTTCTGCTGCACTAGAGAATTTTTGAAGTACAGTTTAAAACTAGCTCTTTTAGCCATTCTAGTTATAATTTAACTGGTTAGTTAGAGATGTATGATCTGTTCAGCCTTGCTATAATGGCTTGTTTACATGTAATGTAAACACGTGTAAAAGGAGTTTATGTGGTTTTCCTCTTGATTTCTTTGGTAAAACTAAAAGAAGCTAGCAAAGATGTCAGCCTTTCTTATGAAGACAAACCACACCAAAATCCAGCTCTGAGTTGTTAGGCGTTTTTAATATTTCACCAGTTAGGAGCCATAAGCCTTTCCTAGAGGTCTAAAGTTAAAGAGATTTTACACTCTACATTTGGGTTTGGAAGAGGAGGTAGTATGATAACATTTTTTTCTTGTAAGCTCTAAGTAGGTATCCCTAATAATTACTGATTTACACAACGGTACTAGTGTTTCTACCTCTCTTCATTGTAATTTTCCACCCTTTTATCTTTTTTTGGTCCTAAGAGATCATATGTAAATCAGAGCAGAAAACCATGAATTTCAGTCTAAAGTATCTTTTTACATGATGTCTATTTGGGCTTCTCTTTTTAACAATTAGTACATACATAATTTACATAACAAATCATGATAAAACATTTGTTGAAGCTTATCTGCTAGCTCTTTTAGGTATAGCGCAATAAGGCTGTTTCTGAAATTGATGTCCATTAATCTTTTTTAGATTTATTATACACTTTCTGTTTTGAAGTGTGAAAAAAGACATAAATATCATGTCTCAATGTATGTCAGGGACAACTCCATACATAGCTTAAGTTCTTTAACTTAAATTGGTAAAATATCTGAAGTGAATTCTCATCCATAAATAGAAAAGAAAACAAAAAAATTGTATTTTCTAAATAAGACTATACTGTCACGATAATGATGCTAAGAATAATGAAATAGAAAAAAATAATAGGAAACATTTGTCCAGATAATGTAAGAGGAGGAAGAAGTTGCCAAAACACTACCTTGTAGTCAATTTAATTTCCAAATATTTTTTATGAATAGTCAAGAAAACACTTTTTAAAGCTGTATTGTTGTACAGTGTGTTATATCTCACATTACTTAAAAAGGATATCAGGAGCTGTTTTTTCTGAAATATGGGTAGAGACGTGTTCAAATGAGTAGCTCCATATTTTGGTTATTATTAGAGATTATTGGTATACTGGGATAGAAGCATCTGTCTTATGGTATTGTCTTTTACACTTCATAACTTTATGGGAATTACTAAGGTCAGTTCTGTAATCATTTTAGCAGCATGAAAATTAAATTGGACAGACATATAAGAATATCAAACTCTCCAAAGACTGATGTCATTAGAAAAGCTGTACATGCTCAAAACATGAAGCAAAGAAAAACTTTTTGTGTGTTGTGGTTTAACCCCAGTAGGCAGCTCAGCACCACCCAGCTGCTCACTCATTCCCCCCCGCCAGCGGGATGGCGGGGGAGAATCGCAAGGGAAAAAAAAGTGAGAAAACTTGTGGCTTGAGATAAAGACAGTTTGATAGGTAAAGCAAAAGCCGCGTGCACAAGCAAAGCAAAATAAGGAATTAATTCCATTGGCAGGCAGGTGTTCAGCCATCTCTAGGAAAGCAGGGCTCCATCACACATACCGGTTACTTGGGAAGACAAACGCCATCACTCCAAATGCCCGCCCCCCCCCCCCCCTTTTCTTTCCCCAGCTTTATATGCTGAGCATAGAATCACAGAATCATAGAATGGTTTGGGTTGGAAGGAACCTTTAGAGGTCATCCAGTCCAACCCCCCTGCGATGAGCAGGGACACCACTAACTAGATCAGGTAATGATGTCATATGGTATGGGATACCCCTTTGGTCAGTTGGGGTCAGCTGTCCTGGCTGTGTCCCCTCCCAGCTTCTTGTGCACCCCTAGGCAACTCACTGGTGGGGTGAGGTGAGAAGCAGAAAAGGGCCTGACTCTGAGTGAGCACTGCTGTTTTATTAACACTGTTTTGGCCACAAATCCAAAACACAGCACTGTAAGAGCTACTATGCAGGAAATTAACTCTATCCCAACTGAAACCAGTATATTGTGTTATTCAGTAAGTACACTTCACAAGATACATTCTTTTCTTTCTTAATTTACTAATTTCTATCTTTAGATTTGAAGTCTCTCAAAAGGAGAGTTCAAAGCAGTATTAAAATATTTTTAATGTATATATACCTATTTCTGTATGATATTGCAACATCTTAATGAGATGAAGTTTGTGGATGATGAACATTCCAATTCATCTCTGAAACAAGGTTACAATGCCATATTGATCCTCAAGTTGATTGATGTTATGTGACAAAATGATACTTCTATTTCTGGAAGAGGGCATAGGAGGTAAAGTAGAATTAAGGTGTGAAAAGAAAATTTTTGTATCAATAGTCGCTCGTTTAGTTTTTCAAAACAGAAGTTAATTTCCTAAATAGTGTATATAAGGAAGCAGTGTAGCAGAGATTTGTAATTTATTTCTGCATTCCTAACCTGTGAGGGGAACATGCAGAATTAATCTCGATGTTTTCATTCTCATCAGAAATGGGGTTCTTGCTGTATTCCCAAGCAGAATGAAGGACCATTGCTGCATAAACTAGTTTTTTCTTTTCAGGTTATAGTACTACAAAATATGCCACATGTCATCTGGCTGTTCCCATGCAGGAAAAGAAAATGGAGGCATTGCATATGTTTGTCTTCTTTCAGACCAGTGGGCTAGGCTCTTTATTGGCAGTATTCATTGGTGTCAGCATTTCTGATTTAATGAATTCTGCTTATTCCAGATAAGTGGGAATCTGTTATTCTATTAATAGTTTTTCAGATTCACTTGGAAGAAAATATCTAAAGTACTGCATTGTGGAACAAAGAACGCATATTTTCAATATTGTCAAAAAGTAGAATTTAATATTAAAATGACCTTAGGAATACACTCCCCAACAGTGTAGTTTTGTAAAGTTCCTTGAGATAAAGACATGAAAATTAAGAAAAGAAGTCTGAAAACTCAGTTGCTAATTTACAGAAAATTCATAGATTAAGAGCTGATATGGACTTACAAAGCCTGACTGTGCATGCATTTTCTTGAGGAAACTATTTATTAAGGGCCTTAACACGGGTGATTCACTGCAAGGCTCGGCTCTATTCATTGAAGACCATTTTCCACCTAAAACCAATTTGGAAATTGTTAAATTCATATTAGTAAAAATTTGATTTGGTACCATTTGCTTTAACATAAGATTCAACCCTCTTCTTGCAGCTAAAAAATTGTCATGCCTCTTTAGAGTGCTGAAATGCAATCATGCACAAAGAGGTATCCTGGTGAGGGGTCTGTAAGGTGCTATGTGGAAATCCACGTGCAAAGCATGAGCTGATGCTGGCACAGACAATTAAGAACCATGATAGAAGGGGGGTTGTTTGTTTGTTTTTCTTATACCATATTGTTTGTACTTCCCATTCTTTGCTTAGCTACCTGCAGATGTTGGGTTTTGGCCTCAGTTCATGTCTATAAAGCAGAAAATACATTTGGAATATAAACAGTGGCTGGTAGTAGAACAGAGCAATGCAAATAAAAAAGCAAAGGTTAATTAACCTACTCGTGGTATTAAGGCAAAATTATTTGTTGGAGGGAGAATAGAAGGAAGGAGAGGGAACGGAGGAGAGCTGAAGAGGCTTTCTGCCTACTGAAGGAGAGAGGCTGCTCTTAAGTTGAGAATAAAAACACAGTTTTACTGGGTAGGACTGATAACAGCAGAGATATGATGAGCTGACAAGTGGAGTTGTGTTGTTAGACAGCAGTACTGTTAAACCAAGTTTAGGGGTCTCTATCTATTTGATCATAATGGTTGCCATTATTTCTAGGAGGACTGTGCTGCATTTTCTAGCTTTAATTCTGGTGGAGTTTTGTTGGGTTCTTTTAGGAGTGTTTTCAGTTTGTTCATAGAATCATAGAATACCAGGTTGGAAAGGACCTCAAGGATCATCTGGTCCAACTTTTCTTGGCAAAACCAGGGTCTAGACAAGATATTAGAACCTATCTTTTTTCTTATGCCTGATTAGCTGATTTCAGCCTGGAGAAGAGAAGTCTGTGGGGAGACCTGATTCTGACCTTTCAGTACTTAAAGGGAGCCTATAGGAAAGATGGAGACAATCTTTTTAGTAGGGACAGCTGTGACAGGACAAGGAGTAATGGTTTTAAACTGAAGTAGGGTACATTTAGACTAGATATAAGGAAGAAATTCTTTACGATGAGGGTAGTGAAACACTGGAACGGGTTGCCCAGAGAGGTAGTGGAGGCCCCATCCCTGGAAACATTCAAGGCCAGGTTGGATGGGGCTCTGAGCAACCTGATCTAGTTAGTGGTGTCCCTGCTCACTGCAGGGGGGTTGGACTAGATGACCTCTAGGGGTCCCTTCCAACCCAAAACATTCTGTGATTCTATGATTCTATGATTAGAAGCAGTGAAACTATTTTTAGGGGAGTCACAATGGCTTGAAATGATCAGCAGAACATGTCTTTCACATGAATTCAACACTGTCAGATTAGGTATATATTTCAAATTATTATTCTTTACATAAATAACTAATGATTCTGTGTGATTGTGGTCTCTAGTAGTCAGTCCCTCTTCTAGCTAGTCAAGAAGATACCTTGGGAATAATTTTGAGAGCTTCTATACCTATTTTCATATATGCTCTGGTTTTTTGATTGCCTCTCTTTGCTAGCTATCATATCTGTGTTGCATATACTGTTGTCAGCAGTCTCTGCAGTGGAGATGTCTGCTGACAAACAGCAGGGATCTGTCTCATGTTTATATGTCTTTAAAGTATAGTTACCTGGAGTAGAATTCAGCTTAAATTTAAGAACTCCAGAACTGGCCTTGATTTTCCCCTCACAAATCTACAGTCATGCATGGCATAGGTGTTACTGAAAGCTCAATCACTACTGCAACAGAATTAGAAAGTACAGGTTGAAAGACAGCTGTTGTTCTCAAGGATGTTGTAACATTGACTAATGGAAGAAGTTGTTTATGAAAACTTTGAGTAGTGAAAATATTTGTATTGGAGAGGCAAAAGAGCAGAAAAGACACAGTGGTTTTCTTTAAACCAATGCATGTTCAGAACAATTAGGATTTGTAGCATACACAGTTTCTTTATAAAGATTGGAGGGTCTTGTCAGCACTTTTGTCTTTCAATATTAATCTCCTTCTGCCTGAGATAGCCCTGTTGAAATAGAAGGCAACTTTTTATTGCTTGTAATCCAAGTCAAAGCCATACTCTAAAAGTTAGCCTGGTTGCGATACGGAAATAGGTACTCATAATGGCATTCTTTCTGTAATGGGTCAAGCATGAACCAGTGATAAATAATACATGGCATGGCATGCTTTCACTGCAACAGATCATGGGAGGCACAGTGGATCATGTAGGGTTGGAACACTGCTGTCCTGGAGGCAGTAGCTTGTGCTGGGCTCCTAGCCACGCTCTGCGATGCAGATGTGGGATAATGCGTAGGCAGTGATATAACCCAGAAAATGGAGCACGCTGAGTGAAGAACATCCTAAACTAGGCTGTAGCAAGGGTTGAGAAGTTGGACAAATCTTCAGTGTGGAGACTGATGTTTTCTTCCACAGGGACACATACCTCTGACTATGCTCCAAAGACATTAACTATTTCCTGGAGTTCAACTTCTCTCCCAAGTCAGGCTTTTTTTCTTTTTTTTTTTTTCTTCCTTTATTTTGGAAAAAAATATAAAATCAGTAAGAGATCATGATGCTCCTAACCTCCCCTTTTCATACATTCATTTCCTAATTTCTGTTATAGTGGATTTGTATTTTTGTTCCTAAAAGTTGGCTGTCGAGATTCATCTAGTATAATCTCTCTCTTTTTTTTGTCTAAATAAAAAGACCCTAAATATCTTTTCTGATCAAATGCATAACTCCTCGGGTGTCCAGTTTACATGAGATTAATCCAAACATTATAATTCTAAAGCCTCCAAACTTGGCTGTTACACAACTTGACAATGTCCTTTGTACAAGTAATGTCTATTACTTGCACCTGTGAGTGGAGCTTTGTTAGTTCAACTGTATTTGCTTGTAATTCATTGAAAAAAACTTAAGGAAAAAAGTGTATGTCTTTTTAGGATGTAAAAAGCAAGATAATGACACACACACACACACACACCCTTCTTCTTCTGTACATTTGTGAAAAGGAGAACATGTAATCCTTAGGTAAATATTTTATATTTTGAAGAAACAAGGGCCAGTGAAGTTATGCAGCTATGAGAGCAGCTGCTCCTTATTTTTGTTTTTTTTTTTCCTTAAGTGATAAACTGAAATCTTTTACACTTAACTTTTTATTAAATAATTATAATTTGCTTCATCCTAGAAAAAATTTTTCCCAAATTATCTTTTTAGGTCTGACTTAATGAGTACAAATATTATAGTTCCCTAGCAACCCTGAAAGTGCATGGGATCTTTTAATGTTTCATATATATACCACATGAATTCTGCTAATTTTCCTGATTTTATTAAGTAGCTGTCTTCATTAATGTGATAGAGATAGATCCTGGATGTGGTACGATGAGTTGAAATGAAGATTTACAGCTTATTTATTCAAAGATGGCAGAAGATCATATATATTAATGGAATTGCTTCTTTTTACACTTGCTGATCCAGATTTAGGAAGTTGAAAAGATCTATGATTGAAGTCGTGAGGCACTGCTACAAAATATCCTTATAAAGGAATGAATTCATACTTTCCTTAAGTCCTTTACTGGGGAACAAAAGGACTTTTTTATAATCACTTTCTGTATCTGCAGTCTGTATCAGCAGAATTTATTTTAAGACTTTGAAATGTAGAAAAATTTGCATAGTTTGTATTACTAAATTTGAAAAGATTAATAACCTTATTTGTGTTCTTTCCAGATGGGATCTTAAGGCTACATGAATTTCTGTATGAATTCAGACTAAAGCTCCATTTAACCTAAAACCGTGTCCGAACAACTGACAGTAGAAACAGCTTTACTGTCTCTATGATTGAGTTGCGTGTGGACAGTTTATGTTTAGCAGACATTGTCAGAGCTCTCTTTCATAAATTAGACTGATCTGGTTTTCTATTCTTTGAAAATGTATATTTAAAGCCTAGTATTATATGGAAAATCTTTCCACAATAAAACAGTATGTTGTGTGAAAAATCCTCTTAAACATATCCCCAGTAAGATTCTGGATGAATTGTTTTGTCAGCCATCTTTAGGCTAACTGAAGCTGACAAGAATTTTCTTTTAGCATTTAATGTTTTTCATGATTGAATATTTTTGTTTACATTGATTCCTGGAAAGAAGATGTCATCTTTGGATTTGACTGACAAGGAGAATGTTAACTGGGATGCTCAGCACTAAACCCCATTTTTAATTCATACCTGCAATTCACTTTCTAAAATATTTTCAAATGTCTTTTGAAGTCAATACCTTGTTAATGTGGGGAGGGGGTGGTGCTGATTGCAATCATCTAATATTATGTGCTATTAGAACATTATTTTGCCCACACTGATGTTTTCCCCTTGGCTCCCTATAGCCTGCTGAGGTGAGATTTTACAGTGCTGGCAGTTGAGACCCCACAGCTTCCCCACTGAATTGCAATTGGATTTTAATGCCGAAAGCTGTGGGGCGATGAGTATCATTACACTGACACTGCAGAAAACTTTACCTCCTGTGGCCCCACAGAGCCAAGGGAAAAGCAGCAGAGAGCAGCAGCGAGCAGTGTGTTGCTCGACAAAGTGTCATTTGGTGCTGGCTTCCAGGAATATGTTAGATTTCGGGGCAGTTGTAATAGGTTTGCTGTAGACTGTTGTGCTGGTTCTTGTCATATTGCTGATGTCTTTTCTAAGAGCATACTGAGAACATACTGTGAAGCATACCCAGAACAGAGCTAGACACCCCATTCCTGTCTTATGCATGTGCTTTATTTCTCTTTCCCTTCCTCTGTGCTGAACAGCTTTGAGCAACATCTGTTTGCTGCCTGAAGGCTACTGCTTTTGAGAAAGATTTACTGTAATTTTAACTAGGCTGACAAGGGAAGCAAAAGACCATTTTCCTGGGCCTAGTTTTAAGAGGGCCTACATGCACATGGTAGGATGCTCCCTGCAGTTATAATGTGATGAAAAATGGAAGATGGAATCCTGAATAATGGAAAAGAAGGAAGGGTAAAAGCAGAGGGATGTTCTGTTGGGCCCATTTATTGTTTCAAATTCTCTCATCATTTGCCTATACTTCCTTATACATTGCATTTCTTAAGAGGTTTAAATTTTCCTTTTCTAGATACTCTTATATATTGCAGCCTGATAAACCCATGAAAACACAGTTTATGACAAATATTATCACGTAACTTAAGGACACAAGGTGAAATGGGTTAGGAAATTAGGGAAAAACATTTATACCAGTTAATAAGTCACAATATGTTTAAGCAAGATTAATAACCATCTGGCACTGCGTCAGTGAGATACCACAAATTTTGTCTTAAATTCAAAGAAGTGTCACAAAATGTGTAATTGTCTTGTTATTCCAAACAAAATAAAACTCTCCTTGCTTGAAAAAGAGTAAGTGTGAAAAGCATGCCCTCAGACATGTGAAGAATACTTTTAGAATCCACGTCTTTAAGAAAGCAAAAATCATTATTGTGCACCTCTGTGTTTTATGGAGTCTCATAGTTCTGAATGGAGTCAAGTCTTCTACAGCACAGCAATAACTGGCACAGGCTGCTTTCCTCTTAGAGAATTCAAACCAAGTCCCATCGAAGTCAGAATTTTCCCACAGCTTGTACATGAAATTTCATGAAAACTTTTTCTGGAGAGAGGGCTTCGTTAGGTGCAGAAATTTTGCATACAATCTTACTGCTGAGTCACAGCTAAGATAAGTTGCCTTCTTCAGACTGAGAAAAGATTTATTAAATCTTTATACCGTCTATTTGCAATTAAAATTTCTTATCTAAAACTGTTATATGTTCGCATTTATAATTTGCTGGGAAGTTGTCAACTTTGGATAGCTTGAGATTTATTGTAAATTCTAGTGATTGACACTTTAATATACTTGCTTTGAAATATATCAGAGAGAAGAAAATAAAAAATCTAAATATCTGTATTTTAAAGAAAGGAAAGCAAACTCTTCACATAGCTACCATGGTAATATGGGAAAATTCCAGTAGGCCATGTACATAGAGAACTAGATTCACATTTATGCTTCCTACAATGACATAGCTTTGAATTCTATGTGGAAATGTGTCTTATTACAGCTACATGGGCTATACTATTTAACATGGGATGAAGTTCTCCCATCTGAAAGAGATAAACATAGCAAGTTTGTTCTGATACTTCGAAGAAATAGCAATTATTTCCAATATTGGAGAAGTAAGTTCCCAATAAGAAACTCAAGTGGTGTAATGTGTATCTTAAGAAATAGATAAAAGAATACTTAAGAATCACTTTAGCTAAAAAGTAGGAACATCTGTCAGTGAAACTTGTCCTTAAGGCTATCTAACATCACACGGTTTTCATCTGTGTATCATATTTCTATATTTCATCTGTCAATTTAATAGCTTCTGCCATACATGAAGCCAAAGTCCAACACAGACAACAGTCTCCTTCATTTTGTTCTACTTGCTGGGAAGATTGAAGACTTCCTTACACATTAGTTACATTGCATTTCCTAATGTAAACTTACAGAAGAGGGAAAGAACTCCACCATTTTTTTAATGAATTCCACTGGAAGTTAGTTTTTAGCATAAGTCTGGTAGGAATAAAGCACAGAATGACCTGGATTCTCTGCTGATTTCAGGTGAGCATAGCTAGTCTTTAGCTTTAAAATTAGTAAGATGTCAATAAGAAGACAAATATGGTAAAATTGGTTCAGAAATGTGTAACAGCACTCATCAAAAATATTAACTTCTCAAAAAAACAAGGAAAGAGGAGCAAAGTAAGATACAGAATCTCTGTTCTCTCACTGACTTTAAAAATACATAGTATAACTTGCTGCATTTTAAAAATACTGTGGTTCTATCAACATTCAAGAAATAAAAAAATTGGACTTTTTCAGTCTTTTTGTCCATTAAAACAGTATTTATTCACTTGTAGAGACCCACCATCAAATCATAGAATCATAGAATACCAGGTTGCAAGGGACCTCAAGGGTCATGTAGTCCAACCTTTCTTGGCAAAAGTACAGTCTAGACGAGATGGCCCAGCACCCTGTCCAGCCGAATCTGAAAAAGTGGCCAATGTTGGGGAATCCGCCACTTCCCCGGACAGATCATTCCAATGGCTGACTGCTCTCATGGTGAAGAATTTTCCTATTGTGTCCAGCCAGAAGTAACTTGTACCTATTACCCCCATCTTTTCCATGTGGCTCCTTGCAAAAAGGGAGTCTCCTTCTTTGTAGCCACCCTTTAAATACTAGAACATGGTAATAAGGTCTCCCTTAAGCCTCCTTTTCTCAAGGCTGAACAAATCCAGGTCTCTCAGCCTGCCCTCATACAGCAGCCTTCCCAGTCCTTTGATCATCTTGGTGACCCTGCTCTGCACCCTCTCCAGCCTGCCCACATCTTTTTTGTATAGTGGGGATCAAAACAGAATACAGTATTCCAGCTGTGACTGACAAGCGCTGAGTAGAGTGGGATAATGACTTCATCTCTGCTGGTGATGGCCTTGTTGATGTAACCCAGCATCCTGTTGGCTTGCTTTGCCACAGCAGCACACTGCTTACTCGTATTGAGCTTGTTGTCCACCAGGACCCACAGGGCCCTTTCCACAGAGCTGCTTTTCAGTGCTGTTTGACTCACATAACGTAAAAAAAAAGGAGCAAAGCACCTAATTTTATGGAGCTTATGATGTTTCTGCTCTTGTATAAAGCAAGATACTATAAAAAGATGCATCAATCTGTGACTTAAAAGTTAAAGATTTTATGAGATAACTATTCACAAACTGCAGATCTGGAAAAAAACCTGCATATAAATAGTGATTCAGTATTTACAGATCCACATTTTTCCCTGGAATTTAATATAGGAAATTTCTGACTCACCAAGAATATTGCTTTATGGTAACTTATGAATAACAGTGAATTATACAGTTAAATCAAGGTCACCTGAAAGATGTTTAACATATTAGTCATAAGATCCATGGTGAAGTTAATTAAATCCATTTATGAACTGCACCAAATGTGTTCTCTTCACAATGCTCCCTTGAAGAATTATTTCCTTGCTAATGAAAAAAGGATAATATTTGCTAATTGCAGCATTTTCCCCAGTTTTCTCCTTTTCATAGTCTTTATGGTCATGTATATAATACATACATTCATCTGAGATAACTTAGAAAGCAAAAAATAATTAAAAAATCAAACCACAGAACTTTTATATCCATTAAAATTATTGGCTGTTATACTGTGTGAAAAAGAATTATTTTTGTATCTGGTTTGTTATAGTAGTCTAGGTCAAGCATAACATAAGTGACAGCTCATTGTATAAAGCGCAGTGTAAAATAAAATACTGTAAATTAGCTATATAGTGCAGTGGTGATATACCACCATTGTGATGCATTGATACAAAGGAATTTATGCATCTGCAGATTAAAAACCATGGCAGAGGTCTTCTCAAAGGTGAGACAGACTTCAGGTGTCAAGCCCTGTTCCTCTGTTTCAATGTTTTAATTCATTTTGATTTTTATTCAGTATCCATCTAAATATGCAAATCTTAAACATTCCCACACCCAAAAAATCAAGCCTAGGCTTTTCCATTCTTAGGGTGATGCCCCGAGATGACACTTGGGTTTCCTGTGGCTGCAGAGTCAGGTTTTCTGTGGCTTGCTTGAATTTCTGGCTCTGTGACCTGCGGTGGGTGAGAAGCAGTCCTTTTAAGAAAAAAAACAACAAGCTGGAATAGCTATTTTAGAGGATAGTGGCTGAGGAATGAAAAATCTGAATTTGAATCCTGCCAAGTTGAGGCAAGAATAGGACCCAGGCCTCCCACATAGTCTGAGTGTTGTAACCAATAGGCTATTATGCAAATACCCAACGGCACTGAGATATAAAGTGACTGTGATTACAGTGCTTTGTGCTGAGCTCAGTGCTATCAGTGTGTGGGAGGCATGTTCAAAGTAGACAAATCAGGTCCAACTGTGTTGTTTGGTTTGTAAATCCCCCCAAACCTTAGTTGCTCTCATGCTATCTTCAGTGAAGGTGGCCAGTCTTCTGGGAATGTTCACTTAATACACCTTTTGGTGTCAGGGGACAAGATATGATGAAAATTTAAGCACTCTACAAACTCATGGGCGTTATAGTTAGGAATTTTTTTTGAATGTCTTAAATTCAGTTTCCTAGATTTTACATTGGGTTGCTTCAGTCCTTTTTTGGGCTGCAGTGGTTCATAACAGTTTACAATTTAGCAATTTTTTTCATCTTAAAGCAAAGTCCTAATATAAAAAGCTGATTTTCTGTTGATTATTACTGCTGCAGACAATTTGTTTGCAAGAATGGTTGTGCTAGTCAGACTGAGGATTCCTGGTCTCTCTGAGGGTGGCCTGCTGGGGAAATGGAAAAGGAAAGAAGTAGGGAATGATCCTTTGCCTGGAATATTCTCCTCCTCGTGACAATCTGAAAGGTCATATATTTTTGTTTCATAGCCCTTTCTGGGTTTGTTGTCACAAATTTGACCATTATTCATTTTCTCTCTTCCCCACTCCCCCTTTTGGGGTTTTTTTTGGTGTTTGTGGGAGGTCATTTTTATCATTAATGGCCCCAAATAGTGGCAACAATGAAACAGAGCTGTCTCTGTTTGGCTTGAGTTACGTTAATAGAGTCCTCAATTAAGTCTTGATAAATGCATATAGCTCTTGGTGGCTAAATCAGGTTAACCAATTTAATTTAAAATAACAGTAAAGATGAGAAAATTAAGACTCTAACCTGGATTTGCTATGATGGGTAGGCTTGCATGAGCTGCCAGGTGAACTACTACTCAAATTAGCTTGTCTTCAATGCTATTTTACTTAGCCTAAGTAATTAGCCTAACTAATTAGGTAGTGAACATTAGCTTTTAAGAGCATGCTTTTTTTCTTTTCTTTTTTTTCCCCTTCAGGTACATCCTGGGAGCCTGAAAAAAACAGAACTACAGGAAGGTTATTTGTGTGATGTATAACTGATAAGGCTTGGTACTGCTGAACATAACTTGCATAGAATTATCAGCTTGTGATAATTAGTTCATTACTTTCATTGATAATCTGAAACAGCCTGTAATTATAGCAGAGACCTTCAGAACTCTGTTGTATGATTTGTTGATTTGTTTTCAGAATGACATGTTAGGCTTTCCATGAATATCTAATACACTATACACAACTTCCACTGGATCCAAATGGGGTTACTCCACCATTCCCCAAACATTAGGACAGGAGGTAGTGCAGGAAGCAATCGGAAGGACATGAAGAGGGCATGCAAATTATTTCTTATTATAATTTTTGGAAGAAGGGAGTTAAAAGGATACAAAAATTAATGTTTGCTTGGGAAGGGAGTGCCAGGAAAAACAACTAGATTGTCTCCAGTAGTTAAAGGTCTGGTAGTTTTGCACATGAGTCTCTACAATGCATGTTAACACCCAGTCATTAAATGAAGAAATATATGTATTCTGCATCTTCTGGGTCCATTATTTTTGGAAATAATTTTGTGGACATATCTTCCAAAAAGGCATTTTAGTTTATCCAAATCACCCAGGCAGCTCTGAGCAGACTTCAATCCTGCAAGGTACTTCCTTTTGCTTTGATAGTAGAGGAAATTGTCCTTCACAGTGTTTAATAAATTCTTGGCTTTTAATGCATGGCATTTCAGATGTACTGGTAGTGTTTTACTAAGTGCAACAAAAAAGCCACAAAAAAGTTTGACAAGCAGGTGAAAATTGCACAGATTTATGCAGGAAAGTGGTTTTGTATCAAATGGTCTAACAGTAGACGAGTCATAAACATCTGCAAGGGATTATTTTAAAGGTGTATTGCAGTGGATCTTTCAGGCTGATTGGACTGATTTCTTGGGCAGTAGTGTTACCAAATAACCATTAATAATATGCTATTAAAATTAAAAAAACACTACGAGCCAATTTCAATTTCGGTCAGTTCTGTGTTTTAAGGCCTTTAAATTTTCCTCAAGAAAAGAAGTGCAAGTTGCTACTTAAGAATAGTTTTGTCAGTTTTAGTAATATTGTTCTGGAAATACATGTATCAGTACTTTAAATCAGTATTTATTCTGACATTGATAAAACACTTCTGTAACATTTATACACGGCGTACTTAAGTACAGGCTGGTAGTGGAAACACTTGGTGTATAGACCAGATGTGAATACAGAGTTCTGTATAATATAATATGCAGGTTGTTCTGGACACTAATCCTTTTCTTGTGCTGAGTTACCAGGTGTAGGAAAATTATCTTCTCAACTAAAAAATAAGAAGTGAATATTGCTAACTTAGGTTCTGTAGTAGCTTTATATTCAGGCCTATAATACCGTGCTGACTTGGTCCATTTTGTAGCATAGTCCACAGCATGGTGCACTTTTATTCATCCAAGCAGTCTAACACAGGCTGTACACTTCTCTGTTAAACAAATACACCATCTTCCATTTAATAATGTTTCTAAACGACTGCTAAGTAGAACTACCATAATGTTATTCACGTGCTGGTATTATGTTTTGACAGAACAAAATGAGGAAATGTTAAGACTATGAAATTAGTTCATTTTAACAAATTATTATCTTGAGAACAAAGTAAAAATGGATTATTTTATTCTGATCATAAAGTAACTTTAATATGCCTTCATATGAAAAGTTTGGGGACAATGTTTCAGTGAGATGAAATTTAATACATAGGAGAATTGTGTAATAGTGATACACAGACTATAGAATAAGCCTAGGGAGGCAAGTCTTGTTTTATTTTCTCCCATTAACTGTGCTGCAAGCGTAAGGAAGCTCAAAATATGTTTGCACTATTGATTTAAATGCTTAAAGTCTGTGCATTGTCCAGTCAACAGTATATGAAGCTATGTTATCAGGTAGAAGAGCTTGGGACATTTTTTTCTTTTTCCATAGATAGTGTTGGTTTTCCATTCACAAATATAAAGATCTGATTCAAAGATAATTTAGGATGAATATTTTATGTGTTTATTTTGGTGGGAGCAATAGCTCTCTCCTTCCCAGCCCCTTCATTGTGCTGTTAAAAGCATTTGTGAATTTACCCAGGGAGCTGACTTGAAGTACTGATTGGACTAAATATAGAATTTGTTTCTTAGTTTCTAATTAATCTGAATTAAGGAATTAATTCAGAATTTAAAAATTAATTCAGATTACAATGTTACAAAATTAGTATTGATGTGGATAGGTATATGTGGGGAGCACTGAAACTGGCACTACTTCTGTGAGAAACGCTTGAGAATCCATGGTTCCAAAGTGATGAAAAGAAATGGATATTCTCATGAAATGTGGCAATTCCTTGAGCTGAGTTCTGAGGTGAAAATATTTTCAGAGATCCCTGTATTATGACAACTCAGCACAACTCTGTTTTCTATACCTGTGATCAGAAAGTTGTTTTAATATGAAATTCTTTAAAAGATCTTTTTTCAGCTTATAATTTGCAGGCTTTTTTTCTCATTTTTTGTTAATATGAAACAGAAGAACAACTATGTTCATATAGGATTTACATGCTACCTGACATGTAAATGTAATGCCAGATTTTCTGGGTGAAAACTGGATCTTTATTTGCAAATGAAAAGCAGTGCCTTATTTTTAGGAAGGTCTCTCTTCTTTTTTTTTTAAAATCACTTGAAACTCTTCTAACTGATTCTGCTGTGCCACTCTTCAAACTGACATCTCCATTCTCTTCTGACCTCTTACAGATTTATTTATATATGTATTTTGGAAAAGCTTCAAAAAGTAGCTTTGAATTAAAATAGTTCTTGCCATTTCATATGGAAACTGACTTCAGTTGCCAGAGGAGGTTTTTGGACTCAGTGATGTATTATAAATACATAGAATGAAACTGATATATGTGAACTTGAGAACTAGAGTGAGTGAAAAGACTTTACACTGTCAACAGACTAAAGATGGAAATACACATTTACTAGGGTGAGGTGGTTATTATTTTACAAAATAATCATCCCTAACATGTCAATCCTTTTCCTTGAGGGAAGCTTATCAAGTGCATTTCAAAAGGTGAGAACGCAAAATTTGGAACTATTGGACAGTAAAGTCCACAGTCTCAGTACCCAGGGTGGTTTTGTGTTCTATTTCTAATTCTTTGTCTGTTTGTTTCCAGCCTCTGCCCCCTGTACTCTGTAGGGGTTAACAGTCTTAGGAGTTTTCCACCTGCTTCATAGATGAGGACTCCTTTTCTCTCAATTTTCTAAATAATTATTATAATTAGGTTAAATTGAAAATGCAACTTCACATTATGCTCAGTACCGTCTTGGTGCAAGCCACACTGTAGCAGCTTCTGCTGCTTCTCCTGTGCTTCATCATGAGGCCATGGGTTGAATTTCATTAGTTCTGCGACCTGATGGGAAATTGGTTGACCGAAAATTGCTGTTAGCTTTTCTATGGATCGACAAAAGCAATGTGATCTCTAGTAAAAGCATGTGGGAGGTGGTTGAGGAAAGAAAGGAGGAGGAAAACAGGCCTGCCATTCTATCAGAAATCTCTTCTTATACTAGGTTAAACATAACATTTGCGTGTGGGGAGAACAATAGTTTCCAACCTGCCTTTAGCTTGGAGCTTCATATTTTTTTTGAAAATTTAAATTCTGACCCATTTAAAGAGATCTATAGTCCAAAAGCTTGTTTGCATTTTCCAACTGTAACTAAACCTAATAAAAAATTTACTTCTCCCTACAAAAATTGCTTTTCTGGCATTGGAAATCTCTTTTTAACTTGTGAGATTTTATAGATATTTGGGTCTGAGAGGAGATTAAAAAAATATTTGTAGTTATGGGATAACAGAACAATTATGAATGTAAAGAGAGGAAGACAGCAACTTTTTAGAAAGGACAAAGGATATGTATGTGATATAGCAACACATTCATAGAGTGTTTTTGTTAATATTTGCTTCCATCAAATTTTGGACCTGTCTCTTTATATTGATAAAAGGTCATAGCCTATTTATTCAATCTTGCATCTCTTATTCAACTGAGTAGTTTTGCTGATGAGAAAATATCTGCTCTGCAAGCAAGAGCTGATAATAAAGACTGCAGAGTTAGTAGTAACCTCCACAAAAAACCTGCAGTCTTCCAGAAAAGGTATTAGGCTAGATACCAATGTCTGCCATATCTGTGCTCAGAGATAAGAAAACCATTTTATGACTCAACACATAAGTGACCCTAGGTTATTTGGCCTTGTGCTTTAGTCTGAAACCAGCACACTTCAGGACGAGAAAAGTATTTGCTGAAAGAAAGAAATATGCATTTATTCAGACATAAAGGAAATATAAAATTTCCCTACATGTAAGAGACTTCAGAAACATGCCAACTAATCAACTTGAAACATTAAGCCCAAGGGTCTGCCAAAACTCTGCTTCTCTTTGAAAGTTTTGGGACTGATTCAGGGCTTTGAATTACCCCTTCCCTGTTGATTCCAGATCCAGAGGTTCAGTTTGGGGTAGGGTTTTTTGGGGTTTTTTTTCCCTTTACAGATAGTTTGATAGTTTCTCCAAGTCACAGCTTCAAAGCTTCCAAGCACCTGGACAACCTCCACCTCCTCGGCAGTGAATGGGACCTGTAGGTCTTTCTCATCCACTGTGCAGGCTCATTGGAGAGTGGAATACATGGTCCTACTCAAACAATCCTGTGTAAACCTATGAAACTGTGAATTCCTGCACATCATCTGGAGCCTCACTAACCCCCATGCCTATGTGTATCACCCTCTTAGGTTCTTCATAATCTTCAGCATTTGGTTATCAGAAGGGGAAAGGAATGAACTATGACATTCTACCAGCAAGGAGACAATGACAAATTCCCTTTCCTCATAGATGAATAACTCTCATTGCTGCTTCAGATATCAAAAAAGTTATTTTCATAATACTTTTAGTGTTAACTTTTAGGCTGAGGCACCACAATAGTCATTACATGGACACTACTGTTACGTGGAATTCCATGTAGTGTGCAAAGCCACAGCTTGTACCTACTGTGAAGAGAGTGGTATGTAATATATTATCTTTACCTTCTGTTTTCCACTATATGTTACAATGGTCAGATGTTGTCATCTATATTTACGGAGTTTGGAAAGGGGAAAAAAAACCTTGGAAAGCTCTTTTAAATCTGGAAGAAGTACAGTATGCTTGCACCCTTTTATCATTAATGGGACAGCAGTACTCAGTATCTTTCCTATAATCCTTGATATTTTAAAGATATTTTAAATTATTCATTAGGGATTTTCACATTACTGTTTTTGTAAATAAGGTATTTAGGCAGCTTTTCTGAGTCATGGAATAATTTCCAAACCAAGAATAGTACAGTACAGTTAAGGAATAAACCTCTCACTTAAACAACTAGATCAGAATCTCTCTATACAAAAAGTGTTTGATATACAGAACAATAGGATTGAATTTATAAAATCAAAGTGAACATAAGATTGGCCTTTTATATCATCTTATACTCAAAATCAATTGTTTCATTTTGTTAAAATACAGACTCATTTGTAATTTTTGCAACCCTAGAGGATGTGCAGTGATTGTCCTTGTGTCCCTGTTTAGTTTCATTTAGTTTCATTAATATGGACAGAAGAAATTGCCAAGTTGTTTCTGTTCTGGTTTTTCCTGGGCTTTCAGAGGTTTTGGTTTTGATGATACTTTGCTCTCAGCTGTAGAAATTGATACACCTCTCATACTATCAAAATAAATAATGTTTTGCCAGAATTGGAATGATATTAATCCTAACTGTAGTATATAGTACTGGAAATAAAATTTAATAAAGAATTTCTTTTTGCAGTCAATTAGAAAGTATTCCTACAAATAAAAAGAGAAGAGTGGGAATAATTTCCCTCATGAAACATCTCTATAACTCTTTTACATGCAAAAGCCATTTTATAAATGCAGTTTTTGCTTTCAACATAGTCCTGAAAATGTGTGTGTGTGTGTGTGTGTGTATAATGCCTATATTTTTAGCAAGTCTACTACTGCTTCTACTTACAATATTAAAAAGTTAGATTGCTCAGAATAACGACTGCAACTGTGGTATGCCTTTGCATAGCTGAAGCCAAGAGATAAAGCTGCTTCTTCCTTTAAAGAATATAGACTAGAAAAACATTTTAAAATATAAACATTTAAAAATATAATTAATACAGCCTTTCAACTTCTCCCATCAAGGGAGAACTCCATGCTTAGTTCATTAAGCTCTCCATCAGGTTATATAAGAGCAAATAATCTTTTTCTTCTTTCTCTACATTAAAGAATATGTATTCACATGTGCATTTTTCTAGAGGGAGTTTTCATAAATGTTTTGTCTATTTACTTAGATGAAGGCAATTTAAAATTCTAAAGTTAGAATTTAAAATATTTATTTTTCTTTTAATTAAATCCTATTACTACTGCTTTCCCAGTAAATAAAGATTTGTAAGGATTTTCCTTTCAATTTGAATGTAGTTAGCAATCATTTTTGTCTCCATAATTTAGGAAAATAATACCTAATCTTTTGGTGTTAATTCCTTTTGCTAGTATGTTTATAATTTCTGGTAAGAAAATGAACTATAGAAAATTCTTTTCAGGTTTTGAGATTAAATCAAATTAATTCACTGTATCAATTTCACAGAGCCCAGAGAAGCGCTAAAATATTTTTCAACAGTAATCAGTCCTATGCCCAAATAGGATCAATCCTATGCCCAAATTAAGTATATGAGGTCTCCCAGAGAGGGCAATGCAATGACTTGTATTTTCTAAGTTTGATGCATAGTTAAATGTATTGCTGAGTTGGAAAGGTGAGGTGGTATTTAGCATCTCGTCGGGTAGCCATCTAGTTAGACATCTAGTCCAATCTCAGTTTGCTAAGTAGGGAGAATGGAGAATGGCGTTTGTAGGTGATTCAAGTTTATATCTAAGGTAAAATGGAATGACTCACACTACTAAAATACTCGGCTATCTCTAAAATGAGAGCTTTGATGAGTGGTTCAGATTACATGACTAACCTTGGGCGGTTAACATTAATTGAGAGTAATTCCATCCACAGTGGTTTCACATATAAGCATAATCTGACATCATTAAGACTTCTAGAAAACTGTGCTACTGAGTTCAGAGGAAGAATCGAGTCTGTGTCGAAGAGTGATGTATATATAGATGACCACCGCTCTTTCAGTGAAGTTTGAAGAATGTTCTACAAAGCCCTAATGGGACAAAGAAAATATGTAGAACAGGTCTGTATATTGAGGAAGGCTTTAAGGAAGTGTTGTAGGGTGTGGTCAATTGGCCTGGTAGCTGTCAAATTTTCAGCTTGAAGCAGATTGAAGTAATTTTGAAGCAATGTCTTTAGATTATGTTGCCAATGATGAAGAAATGGTGGCTGCAGATTAAGTGATACATGACAAAGAGAAAACATTACTCATGGGAGAGTTTGAATTTTGTGAAATAAACCAAGGATGTTAAGTTTTAAATGTGACTTTTTATACTTTCCAGTGTTGCATATTTGTACATGATCTATTTTCTTTAGAAAACAAACCCAAAACATTTCAAAAGCAAAACCTGACATATTTTAGTCTCTAAAGTATGGATGAGTACAAAAAAGAAAAATTAGAGAATAAAATTTGCTAATTAGTAAGATATATTTGTGTTTTGTTTCTAAAGCTTTTTGTCTGGGCAACTATGAAAAAGAGAGGCTAAATACTGAAATTGTCTTTTAAAAGACATCATTAAACATGTAAGCATGTTTGTGAAAGACAAGTATACTTCATATTGAGAATTGATTAATGTTGGGCTGAACATACATTACAGGCATGAGGGGCAGCTATATGAAATACTTAAATACTGGAGGTGTTAGATAGTTGTGTACCACTGTTCTCCCATAGAAGTACAGGTGTTTTGTCTTACGATAGCAATGGAGGTGTTCTGAGCATTTTACATTTTCGGAGTTCCTGATATGTTTCCAACTTGCCTCAGCTGAAACCCTGCTAGTGGGGCAAAGGTCTATATTTTGGTCCTGATCTCAGATCTTCTGCATTCTGTGTTTGATAGTCATCAGCTAAAACTCAGAAATTATTCAGGAAGTAGGCTCGAATCCAGATCTGCCAACTGGGTGATGAAAGAACAGCCCTGCAGTGAAGGACTTGAGGATGCTGGCGGTTGGAAAATTGGACATGAGCCAACAATGTGTGCTTGCAGCCCAGAAAGCCGATCGTATCCTGGGCTACATCAAAAGTACTGCATCCAGCTCTGGGTTCCCCAGCACAAGACATGGGCCTGTTGGAGTGGGTCCAGAGGAGGGCCATGAAAACTATCAGAGGGCTGGAATAGCTCTCCTGTGGAGAGAGGTTGAGAGAATTGGGGTTGTCCAGCCTGCAGAAGCGAAAGCTCCAGGGAGACTTTATTGAGGCCTTAAGCCCCTTTAAAGCCATATTAAAGCCCCCTTAAAGGGGACTCATAAAAAAGAGAAAAACTTTTCACCAGGACCTGTATTGACAGGACAAGGACTAATGGTTTTAAACTGAAAGAGGGTAGGTTTAGATTAGAATAAGGAAGAAATTTTTTTGATGAGGGTAGTGAGACACTGGAAAAGGTTGCCCAGAGAAGCTGTAGATGCCCCATCCCTGGAAGTGTTTAACATCAGGTTGGATGGGACATTGAGTTAAGTTGCTCATTTGTGTGAAGAAGAAGAAACATGTTTTTGAGGAGAGAACTGTAAGGCCATTGAACTGGAGAATGGTTGTGAAGGAAGAGGAGTGGTTAAAGTAATGGAAGGAGACTGGCTGTGAAGGAGGGAATTTTTTAAAATATGAATATGTGATCACTAAAATATGTGATCACTATGTCAGAGTGCATAACTAAAGAAGCATCATCTAAGTTTGTGTATTCTTTTACATTTTGATTTTTTAATGGGATTAAGGCATGTATTTATGATTTTTCCCAGATTTTTAAAAACAAAACCCAGAATGCCCTAAGAAATCTTTGCCTTTCTTTGCCCCAGCATTTGCCTCTGTGGTTCTAGTTCTTCCTCCCAGTCCTTGTGAAAGTTCAGAGTTTCTTTTTCTTCTGCAATTTGTGTGTCTGTATATAGTACCCATGCATGCCACAGGGATTTCTGGAGAACAAAAACTCTCTTTCTGTTTTTGATACCATGCTCCACTCCAGTCCAAAGCAACTGGAAGCAGCCACACAGAGAAGTCACTGACCCTTCATACAGCTGGGCTGGAATATGTGCTATTAATGTGTGAGGATAAGGTACACACACTCTCTGTTAACTCCCAGAAATCGCATGAAGCTTGACCACGCTCACTGAGGAAGGAATCAGTGAAAATATTGTCTGTTCTAAAACCAGAATTCAAATGCAAAATATTAAGTGTCGTAACAGAGTCTGGCTTAGCTATATTTTCATACAGATAGCAGAGACACACAGTGATCTTCCAAACATATTTTAACACAGAAAAGATAATATTTTCCTCTAGTTTTGATTTTTTCTGAAGTAGAACTAGATAAAGAAATATATATAATATTTGCATATTTAGGTGAAATAGTAAATTCTAACATTGGTCAAGGAATTGGAAGGCAACAGCCTTAAAACGTGTCATGCCATTCTCATAAGAAATAGTGCTATTCAACAAAGTCATGAGTAACAGCAACAAGTGCAATAAAAAAATGTTATTGCTGCAGATATCCTTGATGAATACCACATGAATTCAAATCAAAATATCTGTATGTATGGAATTTCATTGGAAAAGGTTTTATTGGCAACTGGGTTTAATGCTAAAGAGAGGACCAAAAAATATCTCTCTGCTAGTAGTCAAATTCACCAGACAGGTTAGTAAGAACATCACACTGCTATCGCAGAGAGGAAATTGGGACCTTCTCACTTGAAACATTAAAAAATACTCAAACTGAAAAATCTCAAAATATTCCATGTATTAAAGTTTTCTTTATTTCCAGTCTGAAGTCTAAGCAATTTTGCTACACATGACACATAGATTAACAGCTCTTACATTTAAGCTAAACGTGAAGGAATATATCACCATCACCTGCCTGCTTATTTTAAAAACACTGATTCAGCCTGGTTTCTTAATTGCACAGATACTATGGAATAACTATTGGGAAATGAAACATCTGCTAGAGGTGCTCGTCTACTCTTGTTTACTGTTTTGTACAAGTATTTTTATCATTGTAAGGGGCAAGTTCCTGTCTCTACTACGGGCATACATTGGTTTCACAGTTCTGACCACGCATCTGCACAGCTTAAGGAAATCTGTGTTCTATGAATCAAAACCAGTTTTGTTCAGGGACTTTGTGGATCATTTCAGTGACTACCCTTTCTGAAAGGTAAATATGTTTGAGAAGGTTGCATGTGAAAACAGCAGTCTCATGTAAGTTTTGCTTCAAGGAGTATCTTTCCACCGTACCAACTTGTTATTTCAAGGTTTCAGACACTTTCTCCTACTGTGCTGTTGGCTGTTATCCAATTATTTCATAATTTGCTGTGTATTAATTAACTAAAAGAAGAGCTGACCTGTAATACCAAACTTCATTCCTTTGTGAGAAAAATGTGTGTTCTCTCTCTATTATTCATATAGTGTTTTGTCTTTGTGGGGAAAGACTTTCAGAAAAATCACTGTGCTGTTTTACTTTTTTGTGGCCTTCTGACACTTACCACTAGTCCAGCTAGTCCAGTAAGGGAGTTATATCCTTCTTATGTGAATGCCAAATATCCAAAATGGTTTCCAAAGTCACTCTACAATTCAGTTTCTCTAAGTGTATCATCAAAATGACATATTTGGAAGAGTCAGCACAAATTAGGCACGTTATTGCAAGCTAATAGATGCTGTTTAGTGAACAGAGTCCTTGAAAATAAAGGACCAGACTGTTATATTCTTAGAAACTACTGTTTCTTACTGAACAGAAAGGTTTTATTCATAATAAATTTCTGCTTAGTGTAGTCTCATGGTGGCAATCTAATTCATGAGCATGTAGCCCTTCCACTTGCTTCCTCTTGGGACAAAAAAAATAAAAATATTTCATGCAAATATTAGCTCTGTCAAAGCTCATGTAGTATGAATTCTTCATGGGAAGTTTAAAAATCCTCTTTGTTATAAATGTGCAGTTCAAGATATTCAGTAATAACTACTACCACTATTAATATTGATCAGCTACTATGACTGTTGATCAGCCTGGCTATTAATAATAATAGGTTTTTTGAATTGTCAAAAACAGGCAAAGAAAGGTCTCACAAAGAAAGGGAAACTGATGTATGCTGGCTCTGTAAATATTTTCCATGAAGGCAATAATAGCTGAAGGTTAGAATGGTTGATTTTCTCCTTAATAATGTGCAATGTGCTAGTGTCTTTCAATGCAGAAGAGAACAAAAGTGTTAAAGCATAAAAACTATTCATTTGATATTGCTCAAAATCTGACTTGGATAACCTTAGATGCTTTAATAGAGCTATGTGGTATTCCGTCTTCAGTGATATCTCCAGGAAAGTAACGTGAAGAACATAGTGGGTCTGACCAAAGCCTGTCACATCTGGTATCTTATCTACATCCCTGGCTAGTAGCAGATGCCTAGAAAAACTGTAAGAATAGTATAAGCATACTTTCAAAGATACACCTTCTTTCCTCTAGATATGTGTGCCTGGGAGACTGTCTAAGTCAGAGGTTACATCTTTTAAAATGCTCCGATTAGTCTTTTTCTTTTACTAATTTCTCTTTTGCTACAGTCTAATTGCTTTCTTGTTGAGGTGAGTTCCACTGTTTAGTTATGCACTAGGTGCAAAATATATCTCCTTTTGTTTTGAACTTAGCAACAGAAGGAGAGTTTTGTGTAATGAGAACAGAGGAAAAAAAGCCACAACAGAACAGTTTTTCTTACCCTTGTGATTCTGTGGATCTCTCCCACTTTCCCCCTCAGCAGTCTCTTGTGCAGACTAGAAAATTTGAGTCTATTTAGTCTCCCTGTACAGAAGTTATTTCATAGCTTCAATCATCCTTATATTTCTTATCTGCACCTTTGTTCTGTTAAGATTGTGGGGTTGAACTTGCATACAGAACTCAGATTAGACAGTGAGCATATGTAGGGCTGAATGACACTTTCTGTTTGTTTCCTTTAACTTTAATAATTTTAAACATTCTGTTTACTTTTTTTACTCTCTCAGTTATATGAACATATTACTTCAATATTCCATCTACTCCACGATAGCTCTCCTGAGTCCTAATAGGTAGCTTAGAGCCCGTTGCTATCTGTGCAAAATTGGGCTTTGTTTGGGCATAGCGTTACTGTACCTGTGTCAACATGGAATTTCTCAGTATCACAGTCTTTCTGCAACTCTTCACATAGCCTTTCTGTAAGCAAAGCAAGTGAAATGGCAGCTGAAATTCAGTATCTATGGCATCCATCATGCAACTGAACAGCCAGAGAATCTTGAAAAAGGTTTAACAAATACAGTAAACAGTCAGACCTTTTCCTTGCACTTTCTTTGATTGTTAATTATGTATGCAGTGTTTTGCCTTAGAAGCATAGGAATATCAAAGTAATTAATAGAGTATCATTAAGAAGATCAGATTCAAGAGTAAATAATAAAATGCCTTTAATGAGTAAGTATCTGAAAACTGAGGGAAGGAAGGAGGGGAGGAAGAAAGGTGGATGATAGAATGTGTTGGAAATTCAACGAGTGTTAAAGTTGATCTGATGTGATGTAGCTAGTGAAGACATGCCGGCTTATATCAACTGAAAAGCTGCAAAGCATGACACCAAGACAGTTGGCTTGAAGAGGGCAATGCTGAGATAAATCAAAGATATTTAATAATACGCCTGTTTTGTTGATGGCATTTTCGTTTAAAAATGGGACCAAGAGGAGATTTGGGAAGGGTGGGGGGGCACGTCTCGTGTTCTCCAATTGCTGTGATTGTAATGTGGCTGCACTTTTATACATGACCTTTGATGGCCTCTTTCCTGGCTCTAGTTGTTTCAGTAGCCTACAGAATCAACACTTTATAAATGCAAACATGGAAAAATGCCTGTTATATCAAATAGCAAGAATCACAAATGATAATTGCTTAAAATTTTAATACTTTTATTTATAATAAATGCAGTATTCATCACCAAATTGTGATTTTAAACTGCAGAATGCAGTGAACCTTGCATTTATTTTCAAAGTATGCTAATACTTCAGATTTTTCTGTGACATTGTAAGAACATTGTTTGTATGGACTGGCTGACTCCAGCTGTCAAACATACTGTGAATTATACATCTTCTTCAAGTATAGGTTACAATGACACAAAGAAGATGCTATAGTTACTGTGTTTTAGCTGAAGCATGAAACAGCATTTCGCTGTCTGTCCAGTAAGCAACTGTGGAAAATTTAATTTTACAGTTTCTGGCACAAAAGCCATATGTTCAATGTTTTCTATATGCATATGATTACCTTCCACCTTGAGTAAGGGAAGTTGTAAATAGCAGGGTAAACTGGGAGTCAGGTGTGCTAAGGGTGTGCTCGAGGTGAGCGCTTTTAGAATTTCAAGAGTAGATTATGCAGCTGTAGTATAATAACTAGTATGATGTGGATTGAATTAATAATTTATAGTTGGTTGTATAAAAGCTGGTGTTGGCAAGGGTTTTTTTACGCATAGGGACAAGAATAATTTTAAACTAGCTAAAACTTGTTTTATCGTAACTGCTAATTGACTAGTCACCTCAACTAAAATAAACATGTTTTTTCCAAATCACTGCTGTTTTCTCTGTCTTTTTATGTTTTCTAACAGAAATGTTCCTGTCAGATGAGCTGTAAGACAGCATGACATAATGCAGTCTGATGTAACATGAGTGAAAGCTCACATTTTGCAGTCTTATCCTGCTCTTATTGAAAAACTGCGTGGTCTCTCAAAGGCATGTCCACTTATATTGAGCCAGGCTAATCATTTCCTTCTCGGATTTTGCCCTTCTGGAATCAAGCCAGATATGTAATGAACCTGAGGCTGTATGTACGGAGTTGATCCTTCTCTCGCTGAAGTCCATAGAACCCTTGTCATTGACTTCAACAGGAGTATGATCACACTCCTTGACACTTCAGTAGTCAGATAAATTGTGTTGTTCAGAAAGGCTAGGGTCTCAGGATCAATCCCTTCCCACCCATCACCCCCATACCTCAGCTATTTTAAATGAAGTTAGATCCCTTGATTATCACAAATATCAAAGCTTTTATTTTAGGCCTAGACATAGAACAGGCAATGTTGCATTTATACTTTGCCCAGAAAATTATTGGCATTAGAATACTTACGGAGGAAGAGCCATAAGGATACCTCCTGTGAGTGGTAAATTAAAAATGTCCTAGAGAAACACATCTCCATGTTGTTTTGTGGAAGCAGTGACTATGAACATCAGAATAGCTTGCAGCTCCTAGGGCAGTTCTGCACCACAGACCTGGCACGGACAATGCAGATCAGCCTGCATTTCACCCACCCTGGCACAACCAGCTTTAGCAGTGCCAACACAAATAGTTTCGGCGTACTGTGCTGCTTCTGGCTCTCCATTTCCTGACAGTCACAGGGGCTCCTGAGGATGTCAGTGATGCGGACACCTTTTTCTTTTGTACAGTATTCCATGTAAAATGAACATAACAGGGTATTGCTTGTAATATTCCTGCAAAGGGTGGATCTGTTCTACCAGTTTCAGGTATGCCTTAATCAAGGATTAAAAATCCCTTTGAGCAATCCAGTTCAGAACTAGTCCCTGAGCTAGTGCTTCTGTGTTACGATGTAGAGGCAGTATGTGAGGCCAGAGGCTGGATAAAAAGGCCTGAGGGAGTGTAAGTTCAGGTTCTGCAATTTCTTATGCTTCACCTTGCATAGATAGTTGAATATTTGGGTGATTTTTCAATTTGGTATTTCAAAACAGCATCCACCACAATTCTATAAGAAACAATTATGTAGTAGAGGCAAACCAGCTCTGAGAAGTACAGTATCTCATTGAAGTGTTGCATTGCTAGGATAAATCATTTCTTTAAGTATGTAATATCATAAATATCCTCTTGCATGTTTTACAGTACCAGTTTGTACTATCATCTTAAGTTCCTTAATTTATTTAAATTCAATTCATTGTGTATATTTGTATTTCTGTAACCTATCTGAATCATGTGCGTGGGTTGAATGTGTTTAATTAGTAAATATATATACTATATACACTATTTAGAAAGTATTATCCTAATCAGCTGTACCTTAAAGCAAATGTTAATTGCATTTTTGCCGCAGTTCATAACATTACTTGCCATTATTTACAATTCTAAATAATTGCTTGAGATATACACAATGGAAAACATAAAACCAAAACTTTGTATTTAATATGGGAGAAATAAAACTTGATCTTATGTAGATACAGAAGAATACCTTATTGTTTAGTCATTTACTCCAGTATAAACTGAGGGCACCAGATCAGACTGGCAGCATTTTGGCACCCATTTGAATTGCTGTGGATAAGGCCAAAAAATTCAGAACAATGCTGAATCACACCTATAGTTACTCACGCGATTGTGTTTGTTATTGATGCTGCAAGGTGGTGGCTAGTTGCTCCATTTTAAACATTGTTATGTATAAATGTCAGCTGCTGACATCACGACTTAGGCACAGGAGCTGCATCACCCTCCATTCCACCCCATTGCCCCATTAAAATCAGTAATTACATTAATACCATGCAAACGTATCAGTAAGATACAAAACAAGGTACTAAATTTCCTGTGGTTAAGATTATTAGAGCACTTCATTTCAGTTCCAGTCATGAATGTCTCAGGCAGCTGTATTTTGAATTTATAATCTCCAGGGAATATGTGTCTGTTGCGCCATTCCCACCCTGGTAATGTTAATGAATGTCATAGGTTGTATATGTTTTGTGTGTGAATATTAATGTTAGAAGTGCAATGAAATTTGTATTTTACACATGTACATGTTTTCATGCAAGCTGTATTTTGATTATATTTAACTTTGCTAATGCTGTAATATTGTTTGCAATGTTATATTGTTAATTTTTCATAGGAAAATTTTTCTTTCTTATATGTGCGTTGCGTAGGACAGTAGTGCCCATATTCTGATTTATATAACATACAAATCTAAATAATAAGCACAATTATCTGTATGGAAATAATACATCTGTCAAGAGGAATGTTTCATGATTTCTTGCAGTAGATCCATAAAATATCAGGTTTTTATATGAAAGCTGAAATTCTTCCTGCAAAATGCATTTGTATACAAAGGTGATTGTTTTAATATTAAAATCTAATTAATGTCATCTGATCTTTCTAAATTCAATTCTAAAAATAACTCTTCCATCTTTGAAAATGAAACTTCTGTAATGACTATTGAAGAATTTATTGCCACTCATTCTCTTTCCTCAAGTTATGACTTAGCAATCTAATTTGGAAGATAGTATTTGTCCTTCTCAGTTGATGTCGGTTGACTCTGCACTGGTAATTAAAGCACGCTGAACAAAAAGGTTCTGTTTAATACAAAGAAAGCATGAATTAAAGTAGCAGAGGTGAACAAATTTAAAGCCTTTTCTGGACTGACTCGGTGGCCACACACAGACAAAAAATGCTGGAAAGCCTGCTGGATAACAGAAGTGATGCACAAAGTAATATCTGTCAGGGAAGAAAAGGCAGTTAAAGCAGACAATGCTCACGGAGCAGTTACAATGAGACAAATGGATTTTCCCCAGTTTTCAGGACTGGGCTTTTTGACAATATGCTCTTTTAGTAATAGTATAAAACCAAACTGCTTGAACTGCGTTACACTTGTCAGCCTCATGATGTAGGCATCCAGTGACAAAGATGGTAATAAAAAAACCTGTTGTAAGATCCTGATATAAAGCAATGCTGTCAGTGAAGTGGTCTGGGAGAGTGGCATCAATAAAAAATGGAAGTCAAAGTGACAATACTGAAGTGATCAGATTGGTAAGTCAGTTATCCTGTGTGTTGTAGGAGTCTGGCAGAAGGGAAATAAAGAAGTCCTTTTCTCAGAGTAGCTTGCCTACAGTTGAGTTGCTCCTTTTCCAGTGAAGCTCAGAAGAGAATTTGGATTATTGTCTCAGCATTTCAAAAACAATGAAATCAGCATTCCCTTTTACTTACCTGAGCTATACCATACTCTCTCATTCTACCAGCTGTTGCTAAGCAACTGTAACAGTAGCAATGATGTTTACCTAAAACCTCTATTTATTTTACTTTATTTTAGAAAAGCAAACAAACAAAATCCACCGTGTCCTCAGTGATCTCCATATGTGGAATGAGTTTGCATCTTATGAAGACGCATCTGTGAAGAATAGTCTTGTTTTAAAGGGCACTAAATCCCTCTTTAGCTCAGCGTTTTACAATATAGGGTCTTACCCTCTATAAAAGAACTTTTTTCAACACCACTTCCTACGTATTTCAAATCTGGTATACAACTTGCACTGTTTTATTCTCTTTTAATGCATTTTCTTTCCTTCATTTTGATGAATCTTAAAAAACAATTAGTGTAAGTGCAAAGGAAGAACAAGGAGAATTTGGAGAACCTTGCTTTACTGGCCTAAAATCATTACTTTTGAAGGAAAAGGGGTAAAGCAACTTCACATAATCTAGTTTCTTTTAGCTAAGAACTTATTGCTATGTCAGGAGGGAGGTCTATCAAGCTGTAGCCTTGAGAGAGCGATTATGGTATTTTTATTTTTTTTTTGTCTCTACTAGCCAGTGGCACTGTAGATGGTGCCAAACTGATGGTGTTGTAGACTGGATTTTTAAAAAAGCATTAAAAGCCCTTTAAAAAAAATGTTTTCCTGCTGAGAAATATATTTTGCTGCATTTTATTTCCCCATTAACTTGTGTGAACACTGATTTATTAGTCTTTTTGGACATTCCAGTATTGAAAAGGGAACATGAAATATCTTTTTCTCAATTTGTAATGGCAATGTAATCTGGCTGATGTATAATATGTGTTTCAGCATTGAGAACTTCATTAAAATAAAGAAAAAACTTCCACATACCAGCAATTAAGACGTTTTGCTCTGGTACACAGCAAAGCTACCATTATGGCAGGATTTGTTTCAGAACTTCTTGCTGAATAATAATATTAATCCTTAACCTTCAGGACGATTTAATTTCAGTTGGGTGCTGGATAAGGGCTTAAGTATACATAGGAAATTGCACACAAAGCTATTGCCTGACTCTCAGAGTGGTAATCTGAGACTTTAAAAACACTAGCTTTTCTGTTTCATCAACACGATCAATGAATATATATCCTGCGGCTAGAAGTAAGGTCTGAATTTAAAATGTTTTATAGACTGATGAAGTTTCAGTCACTTTGCGAATGTCTGCATCAGAATTCAAGGTTATTACATGCATTCTAGCATTCACTGACCATTCACCTCATGTGAGATGGACCTAGTGAAGGTCCCAGTCTGGTCACAGTTGAAAATTGCCGTGTTTGAATGGATCTACATTTAAAGGAAATCAATCTAAATTTTGCAATTTAGCTGCTATTTTTTTTTCTCTGTTTTTAGCTTTAGCTGCCAAGCTACATATACACTGCATGTGTATGTATACATATGGCCAGCTACACAGATTAATGGAGGTGGACACACTTGGCACTCACATGACATGAACTCAGGCAGCACCAGCAGCCTCATCCTCTTCCCCCTCTCTGGCTGAGCAGGTTGCAGTTCCACCCACTCACCCACAGGGCTGACCAGAACTCCCCTGGCCCCCAGTAGCCACACCACAATGGTCTAATCCTTGGAGAAACCCTCCTGGCTTCCCCTCCACGTCACCTGCTCACCAGCTCATACGGCCAGACCTTCACCAGTGTTGGTACACTCACTCACACACCTGCACTCGCTCCCAGTGCTGCACCGCAGACACACGGGCTCTGGCCCTGGTCCCATCTGGGGGGGCACTTGGTGTCACTCGCGGGGTCTCCCCGGTCACTGGCACCCAGACACACACAGCCTTGGGCCCATGGTCCAGCCCAGCCACTGGCACCCCGACCTGCACTTGCACTAGGATGGCACAACCCACCCGCAGGCCCCTAAACCCCTTTGGAGGCATGGCCAGACAGGCCACTACTGGCACACGATCAGCTCCATTTGTCCTGTCACACCTCTATTTTCCTACAGTTGTTCCTCTCCAAATCATCTAAATCCATCCCTTTCCCCACCTCTGGCTCCTCCCCTAAACATAATAAGTCTTGTGCAATCCCCAAAACGCTCTTCCTCAGCATCCCAGCAACCCCCCCAGTTTGGAAGGGGATCTGGATTGTCTTCCCTCTTGGCCTGTCATGATGGGTGTCACACCTGGACACCAGGGCTGAGGCTGTCCTGGGACAGCCCTGAGAGGCCCCAGTCAAGGGTATCCCTTCTACTGAGTCCTTAGTTTGGGTTCCTATCTGCCCTGTGGCCCCCTGTGCTCCTCCAGGCGGGTGGGCCTGGGAGGAGCTGGGGCAGGGTGGTGCTTGGGCTTCCCCACCTGCCATTGTCCCTCTGTCCTCCTCTGTGGGTGTACAGATGAGCTTTTTAGCATATAACATAACGGACAGTTATTAGTTATTTCAGATTTACGCTGTTCTCATTTCACATTGGGCTGGGATGGTCTCGAACGTGTTTAAATATCTTTACTATTGAAGCTTTGTGGCATCCGTTCTCCCTGATGTTGAAAGGCGATGGCAGACACAGCAGCCATTTCATGAGATCTTTGTGCTGTTGCTGCCGGCAGGGGTGTCCTTCAGTTTTGCCAGCAAAGACGGTGGCTTGCAGTTGTGAATAAATCTTCAGTGATACCTAAATTAAAAAGAACTTGGTACTTTCTGATTTGGTTAATTCCTTGGAAAACTGCCTTTTAATGGTGTTGTGAGGTTTACTTAATAGTTGATTTTTAAAGGACGCTTGGAAGTAGCCAAATGCTGTTTAAAAGAGTCCTCAGAAAATAGTGCCTTCGCCTCTCTGGCCATTTGACATTTCTGTGCTTGATTAAAGTTAATTTAGGAAATAACAATTTTATTGGGTAGTAACATTGTCAGAAGATAGCTTTGGGATATACTAATGAGGAAGAAGCGATAAGGACCTGGTGCAGAGCCCAGGCAGTCGGCAGCAGGGCCTGGCGTGGGCCTGCAGGCCTCAGCGGAGGCAGGAAGGGCCGGGAGCTTTCAGGGGACATCAGCAAAGGTAGCACATTAAGATTCAAAACAAAAGAAAAAGAGGTGGTTGCAACAAAGTTGCAGCCGCCGATTTGTGTCTCACAGCTATCTGCTGCTCCACTATCTCGATGGTGGCAACAGTTTCAATCTGTAGTTACCTGTTGTAGTTCAAGAAGAAATCTTTTTTGTTCTATGTATGTATAACACATCTTTGTACTACCAGGAACATTTGGGCTTTACCTTTCTTGCTAAAAGTCGTATTTGGAAAACTGTTGCTGTCGTGAACTTCACTGCTCAAAGTCTTTTAAATTGTGGCTAATACTGCAATACCAAAGTTCCTGCAAGTGTGGGCGTACGTGAGTTAAAGGAGCCATAACTGCAGGCGTGAGGTGCTCTGGGGACATGAGATGTGCATTTGAATTTTCTGTGCAGGAGAGAGAATTTAAAGTCTGTAAGGGCTCTAGCCATTGACTTTTATAATTGAGGCCTCACAAATAAGGATAAAAGAGAGATGATGGAGTCAGGGATTCATCCTGCTATATGCAAAGAAAGTGATTAGTGCTGTTTTGTGAAGACTGAAGGAGCTAATCCCAAGGCAAGGTAGATGAAGGCATGTGTATCAGTGAGATCCCAGTAAGACTTAGTGTCTGGGCCCTTTCTGAAGGCTTTCTGGGAAATAAAACATTAGTGTCTGAGAGTATTGCAGGCCAACATTTTAAAACTAAAAATTATTCTTCTTTTGAACACAGCTGGAGCAAGTAGTCTGCAAGGCAGCCTTGCAGGGCCAATAGATATTCAGAATATAAAAGGAAGATTAATGAAAACAGCAAAAAATACATGTTTTGTTATTTCTATGCATGAACTGTTCTTTGTGGAAAATTGTATCTGTTTACAGTTGAAAAATTGGTAGAACAGGTTATGGAACAAAGTGAAAAAATAAGTGATAATGTCACAAGCATTGTGTGTTATCTAGAGTTTAAAAGACAGTCAAGAAAAAAATTGCTGCACTGCTAATGTAATCTCCAGCTTCAATTCACCTGAGGTGTCCATATTGAAAAGGGACAGTGGGGTGTTAAGGTTCTAAAAGCAGGAACACCTGAAACTTGTGCTAGGAAACTGTTAAAGAAAAGAATCGGTTGACACGTGGTTAAATACGATATAGTGATGAAGAATCAAGGCTTTGTTTTAAAACTATGCTATTCAAACCTATTGGAGTTCTCTGAACAAGTCAGTCTGAATGTGGGTAAAAAAGACATTGAAAAAGACTCCTCAGTCAAGAATGTAATGGAAACAAATCAGGTAGGGCGTAAGAAAGTACATTGCTAAAAGGTTGGCTAAAATTTGTGCCTCAGGGATAGGAGAAAATGGCCGGTTTTTACAATGGAGGGAGTCACTGTGGCATTGCAGAGAGATCTGTGCTGGCATCTGCGCTGTTCAGCACACTTATAAATGAACTGCAAAAGGGGGTAAGCTGTGAAGTGACTGTGATGATGGGAAGTTTTGAGTTAATGAAGCTTGTGAAGAATTCCAAAAAAAGGCCTTATGTGACCAAGTAAGGGGATGTTGAAGTAGTTGATGAAATTCAGAGTAGATGAATGTGATGTGATGCACATAGTTATAAACTGTAGGAAATCTACAGAGGAAAAAAACATAATAAATCCTAATTTTCCATGTAAAATGACAGGCTCTAGCCTCACTGTGATTCTGGAGGAAAGGAATCTTTCTTATAATACATAGTCCTATAAAAATGTCAAGCTAATGCTTACCTTCGCAAAAGAACAGATCAAATTAGTAGAACAGAATAGGGATTAAAAATATCACTGTGTAAATGATATGTATACATTTTCAGTATTACAAGAAGTTCTGGTGTCCCTGTCTCATGAAGGATGTAACAAAGCTGCAAAAGGTTCAGAGAAAGGTGATAAAATGGCTTTAATACAAAGAACAGCTATATAAGTAGTAGAACTTTTGAACTTGGAAAAAAAGGAAGCTGGAACATGATAAAGGTCAATAAGTTGGTAACTGGCATAGAAAGCATCAATAAGAATCATCTGTATGTTCACTTTTTGTACAAAAACTTAGTGGGTCATCAAATGAACCTAACAGATAATAGCTGCTGAACAAACACGAAGGGTTTTCATGTTTTAGGATTCCCTCTACAATAAAGATGCTAGAAGTTAGTATAGGCTCAGAGGATGAGTGGAGGAGTTCATGGAAAAGAAATCTGTCAAAGGCTATTAAACAGAAAGATGAGGCTACTGGAATGTGTTCTTAAGAAATCCCTGAGATGCAGATCTTGAAGAGGAGGGGAGTTTTCTGGTCCTTCCTTTGGCTTGCTGTTGGAGAAAAGATTCTGAGCTGAACAAGCCTTTGTTCTGCCCTAGCCCAGCTGTTCTTGTTTGCTTACTAAACTTACCAATAAAACTGTAATTTGTATTAGAAACTACTTTAAAGAATGAGGGAGATACAGTCTTGCTAGAGATCTCTTCTCAGCCTCACTACTAGTTGCTGCGTTCCTCTGTAGCTGCAGAATGGGAGCTGTTACTCACAGTGACAAGAAGAACAAACGTGACTTCATTTTCATTACCATGATTGTTCAAAAAATCTTTAGCATCCCTGACTTTACTGTAGTTTTGGCACATTTTATAGTTTGCTTCTTCAAAATACATATATCTTGCAAAAATTGCTATGTAAATATGTGTATGTATGCATATACATATACATCTGTATATATGCATAAATACATCCGTCTTCCACAGAATACCTTATGAATTGCAAGAGGAGAAGTGGTTGTCTTTTATCTTGTTTCTTGTAGAAGCATTTGAAACTTGAAAAAAAAAAAATCTCTACTTTACTACTTTGCTAGTTCTTAGATACTGCTAAACGGTGTGGGGGTGGGAGCAGTGAGTGATAGACATAGTCAAGATAAATATAAAGGCCCAGGAAAATAAAAGTCCAATTTTTAGAAAATGTTTTGTAAGTTTATTTTGTGAAGTTTATTCAAAATCTTATAGCAAAGCAGTACTGAAATTGTACTGATTCTTAATGATTCTACCGCCCATCTGATCTCAGCATTTAAAGCAAAATTGCAGTGTTTCAAGTTTTCTTTCTAGGGGTCACAACTGAGAAATGTTGAGTCAGAGCAGTTGCAAATAGGGCTGGTATGGGATATGCAAAGAAACTTTCTAAGATAAATTAAGGATGAAATCAGTGTAAATAATTTTCAACTACAAGCCAGGAGCATCAGTTTTCTTAAATTATGCTTTTTTATCATAAAATTAATATAGCTGTCCTAAAATAGCTTCTTACAGACAACATAAGACAGAAAATGAATGCTAACATTCATATAAACAACGATGTGGTGTCATACTAATAAAATTTTGGCAGTCTAATACACCTTTAATATTAAAATAATTTGGTGTACTGGTACTGTACTCAATCAGTGACTGCCTGCCTTGTGAAAAATTGCAACATTTATTTTTTTATTTTACACAAGGGCCAGAGCTAAAGTGAATTGCATGGGCAGATCTTTTCAGGGTGTATTCATAGAATCATAGAATGTTTTGGGTTGGAAGGGACCTTTAGAGGTCATCTAGCCCAACCCCCCTGCAGTGAGCAGGGACACCACTAACTAGATCAGGTTGCTCAGAGCCCCATCCAACCTGGCCTTGAATGTTTCCAGGGATGGGGCCTCCACTACCTCTCTGGGCAACCCGTTCCAGTGTTTCACCACCCTCATTGTAAAGAATTTCTTCCTTATATCCAGTCTAAACCTACCCTGTTTTAGTTTAAAACCATTACCCCTTGTCCTATCACAACCAGCCCCACTGAAAAGATTGTCCCCATCTTTCCTATAGGCTCCCTTTACGTACTGAAAGGCTGCAATAAGTATTCAGTCATATTCAGGCCACATTCTCATCTGTGCTTACATTCAGCCCAGCAGAACTACTGAAACTCTGCTGATATTAATATTCTTTTAATATTTTCTTGTCGGTGTGTTCAGTTTCTTTACTTTGTTGGCACTTTTTGCCATTAAGGCACCCATAAGAAACACAATATTCTTAATTAATCTCATCAGTGTCCTCTTACTGGTTTGCAGTGTCTCTGCAGCCAGAAACAGCATTTTTTGTGGGCTATTGCATTGCCAACTCCTATCTAATTTGCTGCCACCTGCCACCCAGAAGTCTTTTCATTCCTGCTGTCCAAGTATATCCTCCTACTGAATATCTCTGAAGTGATTTGATGCTGAATTTACTCCTTGGCAGAGGAGTAACATTTGACAGTTCTGAAGGTTTTAGACTTACATATATCGACAAAATAAGTACAATACAGCTAGCAGCTGATCCTTTTTTGCCCGATACTGCCCTGTTAACATGCTTCATGTCTTAACCGGGAAGGGGCAGACCTAGAAGGATGTCAGTTTTCTGGGCCTGCACAGCTCTTAAACTCTCTTTGAGTATTGCTTGGTTCAGAATAGAGATCCTCTTTGCAGTTGTCAGTGTGCAGCAATGAGACTGCTAGGAGTTAAGCGTGTATTAAATGTATTTTAGGATTTTTATTGAGGTTTTTACTGAACACTAAGTAAATAAGTATGTATTTATATATATGCATATCAAATTAAGAGCAAACCTAAATAGCATTTCACAGTAATCGTTTTCCTTTATGGTTCTCCTTTGCCTCGTGTTTCTTGGGTACAAAGTGAATAGCATGCTTGTGAATAGTTTCAGAAATGGAGGGATATATATATATATATATATACACACACGCACACAAGAGAGCAAAAGCAAACTGAAGAAGGAAAGGGCTATGGGTGGTAAGAAATGTTTAAGTTAAACAGGGGTGAAGTGTTGGCTGCCTTGTTTATCCTTAGAGTTTGTTTATTTTCCAAGGGAATAATGCACAATAACTTGAATTTACAGTAAAGAGTACAGAACACCTTTTGGAATAAAACTGGGAGAAATCATTGACAGTTGCAAAAACTTATATGAGCAGGTAGCAAGCACCTCTGTAAGGAGGTGACTAGGCTCTGGCCATTTTGGGGGTTGGAAGGTTCACTTACTAACGCAGCAATATTCAGTTTTACCTTAAGCCAGCTGTAGGGTTCCCTAAGAGATTGGGGAGGTAATTTGTTTGTCTCCCTGAAAGTCAGAAATGTAGTTAACATATTGCATTTACATAGGCAATTACATATGGTGTATTACGTTCTTTATACACCAGAGTTACAAATTTCTGCTCCTAAAAGGTTGTTCTGTCTTTGGTGGATTTTATACGAATTGCTAACTTGCACTTGATAGCTCTCCTCTTTCAAAGCAACTCTTTCACAGCGAGTGATAGGAAAGCTGCAGTGCAGCATGGCATACAGGTGGTACTTGGTTTACACAAACCCATTTCTGGATGTCAGTGGCATGAAGTAGCTCGTTAAATTATTAGGGTGGTGGGCTGTCACTATAATTTTCCTTTTCTGTTGTCAGAACATTACTTCTGTAGTAATTAAATGATTTTAAATGGCTTGTGATACTTTCATGACATTTCCCTCATGGTTGTAGGAAGAGGAATACAATGCAAAGCATCTGCAAGAATGCCGACACGTTACAGTGAAGAGCACATAGCTGAAACTTTCATGCTAAGTTCATAGTGTAATAGGTTCCTTCTTCAGGAACGTATTAAAGTAATATGAATCAATTGGTAGATATGCTAGTGAAGATTTTTACTTTAAAGGCCTCCTGAATCCCCATAGCCATTTTATCTTTTCATTAGAATTTTTGTTACATTTGAAATTTAGTAGAAAATTATTACTTATTAGTTCTTTAGTTTTAGCAGCAAATCCCTTTTATTAAATCCATTTTATTAAGATTTAGAAACCTCCTACAAGCATTGACAGCACTGGTCTGAAAGATTCTGTCTGAGAGACCTACTGCTGGGAAGTTAAAAATAAAATTGCAGCCTGAAATACTTTCCTGGTTTAGGTATAACAATAAAATGCTGGGATTATACTTGTTCTGAAGTGCTTAAAATGCATGTAATAATCCAAGCATTACGGTGCACAAAATGTCCTTAAACTTTTCTCTCTTCAAATATTTCAGTAACGCTTCTCTCCAGCTCTGAGCCAGTACAGCTATTGGGCGTAGGATTAACAAATCAAGTAGGAAATTAGCAAGAGTATGCACCGTAAGTCAAGGTTTCTTTCTGAGGACTTCCCGTTAATGAGCTACCATACCCTCACAAGGCCTGTCGGATGTACAAACCAGACATAAATGCCTGCCGAGTAAACCCATAGTGTTATTTTTTAAGAATCTTAAAAAAAAAAAACCCAAACCCCAACACTTGCCTGATCATAATACACATGGCACTAAAAATGTTACACCACAGAAATTTTGCTGTGTTCTCAAAGTATAAAAATCTTAATGTCGCTTGCAACAGAATGTGTAATAAATGTGTGTCTACATTTTGCTCTGTGTTGAAAGTACGTTTCAGAACAGCAGAAACTCTAATAATCTAGTATTTACATAAAAACTTTATAGATGGTATAAACCAAAAAGCTCTGAACACTCGTGCATTAAAACTGTCAGTCTGTTGAATTTATGGCATCAAGGCTAATGCTTAAATTTTACATTTGGATGAATAAGTCATACGTCGTTAATACTACCTAACCTCAAATAATGATTCATTGCATAAAAAGATGGTAGGTGTCTCAGAAAATCCAGCAATGGGGGTTTTGAATCCAGAGGGAATAATGGTATAAATGCAATTTTATATGTATTTTTAATCTCAAGAAAATGTTATAAAATTAAGCTTACATATAGGTATTCATGTAAGAATATAAACTGGGGGAGGGGTAAAATACCAAAATACCTATTTTCCTTTCTTCTATTTCAGGTCAGAACTGTGGAGGCTTAGTACAGGGACCAAATGGTACTATAGAAAGCCCTGGATTTCCTCATGGTTATCCAAATTATGCCAACTGCACATGGATCATTATCACAGGAGAACGTAACAGGATACAATTGTCATTTCATACTTTTGCCCTCGAGGAAGACTTTGATATTTTGTCAATTTACGATGGACAGCCACAGCAAGGCAATTTGAAAGTGAGGTAAGGTACCTTTTTTTTTCTTTTTTAATTTCTTTCTATTTCTCTCTCTCTGTCTACACCTCTCTCTTTCTCTACTGAATATACATTCTGATGATATGTATTTCCTTAGTTCTTCCCCAGCCAAGGGGATAGCAGTGCCCCAAAATCTCACAGCAAAAGACGTTAATCCCAGTTTCAGACCCTTATGGCCCTAGGCCTGTGTACCAGTAGCATCAGTCGTACTTAAAATTTGCACAGATCAAGGTCAGTTTTGGCAAAGTCCCCGAGCACAGGAGTATCCCATGTTGCAGTAGCTTATTTTTATTTATCTGTCCCCTGATGAAATCCAGATTTGGCCCAGGGACCCTTTCCTGAAGTCAGCTCTCCGCAGTTTTTGAAAGAACTCTTACTGAGATCTATCTTTATTTTTCTACCATGGTTACAGTAGCTGAATCAGAGGATGGGTATGCTGCTTGTGCTAACAGTGTCCCAGGGTCTCTCGCTGAACGTGGCACAGAAGTGGTGAGTGGTAGAGTAGGTTGTGAGAGGCACAATCTCATTAGTGAGTGTTAGGCAACCTCTAGAAATGCTTGCTGGATTAAATCCTTCAGGTGACTATTGCCTGTCTTGCAGACGAATTGAGCTGTAAATTGTTTGACTTTGCCAAAATAGAAATTCTTCTGCATCTCTAAGTAAATATTATTGTTAAGTAATTAAGGACCTTCAACGGCCAAAAACTGGGGTGTCTTATATGTCCAAATACTACTGAGGTTACAAAGAGGCTTTATGGAAGCTTTTTGATCTTGAAGCTTTTTACAACTTCACATTTTGGTGCATTAATTTCATTGGTGTTTTGTTTTGGATTCCTCGGTCATTTGCTGGATCTGGACTGCAGAGCTGGGAAGCAAACGTTGCGCCCAGTGCTGCTCTGTCATTTTGTGTTCAGGCATGAGATTTATGGAACACTGTAAAACATTGCTGTCAGTTCTGTTGTCTGATTACTCTTTTACATGCTGCTGATTTATATTATACTGCTAAAACAAATGTGGGAACATCACCAATTTGTTCCATGTTTTAGTGGGTATCATCACGGTTTTTTGACAAGAGCAATGTTCTGATTGATTGTTGACTCAGTTCAAAAAGTTTTGAAAACTGTGGAGGGTACTACACAGCTACCGATGCTTGAGTTGCAGAGTATATGTGCTTCATTTACTGTACTTAATTGACCTTTAGTACTTGTATCAACTTTATACAAGGATTAATATTTCTTTTTCAGTCAAATGTTTTTATTATCAATAGCTAACAGGCCTGCTTGTTTTGCATTAATCTTGTAGTAGAAAATTGTTTCAAGGAAGATGTTCTGATGTTCTGTGGGTATGAGTGTAGAAGACAGAAATGCCTAAGTATGATCTGGATCCCACTGAAGTAAGTCATTGTAATTGCCACTGATTTAAGTCAAGCAAGGATTTAATTTCCAACTTCCAACAGTGAACCAGATAATTTATTTATCCTTGCTTGTATTTGCCAGTTAGTTACCTTCATAAATGGTATTATAAGGAAAAAAACCCCCAAACCCCCATTTGTTGGCTTTGCAGCATGCAGAGGTTAAAAAAGCAGAATTTGAATGACAGGTTTCTATTGACATGTCTCATAGCCCATGGCGTACTCTTCGTTGCACAAAGCAAATTCATAGGTGCACCCCTCTACAACTGCACATTTTCAGACAATTCACTCAGCAGATATTGGAAAATTATAGTCTTGTTTTTTTAGCTGACAGGATGCAAATGCAAGAGAGCATCTTGGAACTTCTGCTTCAGTGTATGCTCTTTTTTTCATAGATAAAAATACTCTACTAGATATTTGTTAATTATTTCAGCCATCATGCAAAATCTGGAGGTTCTCCTTAAAAATAGCTGTGTAACTATATAGCTCTCACAAAATATAAGAATTAAGTAATATTAGTCCCATATTTTGTATAGCAATTTTCAGCTGCTAAAGCAAAATTGGATAAAAATGAATAGTATATTTGGCTAGTTTACTGTGCTGCCTGAAGGACCTGTTGGTATGCTAAATGTGCACCAGGGTGCTTTCACTACTAGTTGATTGTAAAACCCAAGAAAATAGAAACATATATAAAATATATTGAAATGATAAGGGAAATGAATAAATTGTTTTAAGCTGTTTGTATGGAGGAAGAAAAGAGAAACAGGTAGTTGTGAGATGTATATGAACTTCTTTGGTTAGTGTGTTATTAAAGCATATACTGATTTAAGGGATAAATTACACATGGTAGCGATCATAGGTTATTGAGGAGGTTGAGAAGTGAGATAGTAGAAGGAAGAACAATGTAAACAAAAGATAAGGCACTAAAAAGTGTTATTTTACATCTTTCAATTTTTCTAGATAAACCCCAACTAGCATTCTGTTATTCTGTGGTCCAAAATTGTCCTTAAAAAGATTGCTACAGCTGCTTTATTTTTATCACCGTAATGTTCATAGAACACAAAATGGGATTTGAGATATGTGTGTGTGTGTGTGTGTGTGTGTATAAAAACACGTATAAAAGAGGAAAAGTGAAATTTTAAGTCTAATGCCACCTGTCATGATAGTGCTTTGTAGGGTACTTTAGTCTTAATTGTATAAACAAACATGAAGTTAGATAATTAATTTCATTGTATATTATAACCAAAACAGATGTCTCAGTTCTATGTTGTTGAAAAAACCTTACCATAAAGCTTAAGCATTGCATTATCAGTTGATGGGGAAAGATTTCAAAATATAACCAAATTCTAATTAAGCTGGGAAAAGATGTAAAATGTATTTTTGTTTGCATTTGAAATTGCAGTGGAGTTGTCATTTATCATATGCAGTTAACCATCAGCACTCAGAATTCATATGGATGAAACTCTTATGAAGAAGAGATGCAACTGTGGTGCACTGAGACAACAAAGTTATTACGCAGTTGTATTCCTTATGAACTGTTTCCCTAAAAGTTGCATTCAGTAGTTCAGCTTAGTCCAGGTGCTAGCAAATATTTGACTTTTTTCTTTGTTGTGTGTATCAGATAGAATAGTAAATAGTAATATTTTTAAATAGAAATGGGAATTGTATTAATGGGACATAGGGAGTAGGGACACAGGCCAGCTCTGAAGAGGCTCAGTGTGTAGGCAGATCTGAACTGACAGTCCTGACCTATTGACTTGCCAATGGATACATCACATTCCTTGAGCAAGTGCATTCAAAACAGACATTTCAACAGTTCATGGATTTCAAAAGTAATTTCAGGGCTGGTATCTTAGAGTAAATCTTGTCACACTATACTCTTCCTATACGCAGAATTCCTGAATGGGGGTTTCACAGGGAAACCCTAACAGGCCTGGGTAAATAGAAGTGCCTGTATCAAAATCTCTGTTGCTGAAGACACGAGGTGGGGTGTAAGTGGAGTGTTCAGACCTTGGACTGCGAATGTTACAAAGATGGTGAACTGAGACTTTGTACGTGCAATTGCCTTCATCTCGGTTTATGGCCCGAGATTCCACATTTTTTTTTCTATGTCAAATACAGGTAAATGCTGTAATCTCTGTGTGATAGTGTCTGCTGGTAAAAGTTACTTTTTTAGTATCACACACTCAGTTTACTTAAGAGTTGGTTACAGAAGACATGTGCAGTATATTCTGTAATAATCTTTTTCAAATAATCAATTCAATCTTTCAGAGAGTCCCGAAAAACTCTTAAAATTATTCCAAGCAGTTTTGGTTTTCCTTACACAGAAAATCTGCTAATTAAGTTATACACACTGATGGGAAGATGCAAATGTAGAGACAGGAATATTTTTTGTTGTGTGTATAGGCAGCTGTCAGTTATTTTGGACATACATGGTATATATTATTTGGAAAGTGATTTTAAAGTGTCTGCTTGCCTTCATGGTTTCTCAGTCCTTCTAAGCATTACTTAGCTTACTGCAGCCTAGGTAATAATATAATAGATGCTGCTTGTTATTACTCATATTAGTTGAAGTAAACATTTTTTATTTAAATGGAGCAGTAATGCAAATAATGGAAGTTGCTAACGGAGCATGTAATAAAATGAAGCTTAACAAAAATTTTCTGACAAGTGTCTATACAATGAATGTTAAATAGCAACATGTTCCCTCCGCTTTCTTGAATCATGTAGAAATAATAGGAATTAAATACAAATTCTTCACAGTATTCACTTTTTCCTGTCTCCAACAAGCAACAAACCATATGTATGTACTGCACTTCATAATCCAAGCCTGGAGATAAAGCATGTTCACTGAAGTTAAAGTTTGGGCTCTGGCTTACTATTAAACCTCTCTTATCTTAACAAAACAAGACTTGCCACATATTCAACACATTTTAAAAATTTATTTTTGTTTTGGTTTTTTGTTGTTTATTATTTGTTTGTTTCTTCGGAAGACAATTTCTGTCTTCCTTCTCTGTAGGATCAAGAAAACAGTGAAGCAATGAGGGCATGATTGACTTTTCTACAGAACTGCTGACACTGCAGCAGCAGCAGCAGCAGCTTTGTGCAGTTCACAGTTATTTCTTTTTTTTTCTTTCCTCATGAAAATGTCACATTTTTTTTTTTTTTACCTTTTTATTGCGCATCATTTTCTGCAAGTTGATTTCAACATATAGGATTTTTGTGTGTGTGTGAGCTGGTTATTTTGTGAAGAAAACAGTGTAGGAATGAGCATAGTAACCGTCTTTTTTCCAGATGAATCTTACGTAGAACACAGCACAAAGTAATAGAAACTGAGCTAGTGTTCAAATTTGTAAATCAATATTATTGAATAATTTCAGCAGGATATTCCGGTATTATGTACATCTGTAAGAAAAGGAAAACTATTATTCTATGATTAAGCAAATTGATTACTGAGTTCCTGCCAGTAGAGATGCTTATCAATGACTATCGCTTCCCTTTTTAAGTTAAATTGGATTCTTCTTGGCTTTTTCACCTATTAAAGTATTAGGAAGAAGGAATCCTTTATAGTAGAGGGCTAAAATGTGATTCATTGTATATCACATAGCTATTTTAGGAAAGAAAGGAAACTATTACTTGATCAGCTAAATGTCGACAGGTAGTTTCTGCGAACAGCAAAAAGAGCCTGCAATGGAAGGAAAGATAATTTATGTGTGTAATACTGATAGCTTCAAGTTCGTATATGGCAATTTTTTTCCCCCAGTTAGTTAAAAGGCAAAAATCCTATTCCCAAAGATTTTAGCTTCCCAATTCAAAATCTTAAGCATGCTAATTTTGTTGGCAAGCCTACATACTAAAAAGTTTTAATGAAGAATTTATTAAATATAATAACAGATGTCAATATTAGACTGCATGTTTTTCTTAATTGCTAAGACAGGCTAGTTCTCTAGGCTTCTGACGTTAAATATGCATAATAAGGCCATAAAGAACAAAATTGTGATGAATTTTAGTACAAATTAATAGTATTTAAAAATACGTTTAGTATTTTTAATTTCTTGATATAATTCTTTAATTCATAATTAGAGTGAGAAAAAAGTATGTTATAGGACTGGTTGATGAGTACATTAAAAAAAAAAAAAAAACATTAATTATAATTAAAAAAAAAAACAGGGCCAATAATCTCATTGATCCAGAATAATTCTTATTAATAAGGGTTCTTTGAAATATACCTATAGTTATTAAAGTTTCCATTACTCAAAACATAGCCTCCTAAATACTGCCTTCAAAAACGTCCTTAAACTACATGTGCGTATCTGTGTTTACCTTTCGACACAACGTTCAGCTGATCATACCTCTCTCACAATAGTCCTGTGAGAGTTGAATTTCTTTTATTTTTCCCATGGATTTTTAAAGCAACTTTCAGCACTTCCTATGGCTTCCATTGCGTTACTTTGTCGAAAGTGAATTTTATCTCTTGCTTTCCACAATGACAGAATTACATTAGGATTTTCTCAGTCACCCTTTCCTCACCCCTGGAACTGAACTATGTTATTTACTGTTTGGGCAAGGAAAACCTTTAGTATTCATAGAGCTCACAGACAGAATAGGAAGAACACTGGGGGATGCATGAGGTGAGGAGTTGAAAAGTGAGGAATAATGGGGGGAGGGAGGAGAAAGTAGGGGATACTGGAAGCGTGAAGTATACTATAGGTATGCTAAACCATACACTTACGCGCATATACATAATGTAACTCCTGCACTGAATGTCTGTAATTTAGTATAGAAATTGTCTCTCCACCATGCCTACTGTATGTGTCAAGTAGCTCAGGACTGGTTTTGTCTTGTGTCATTGCAGAATATATGGCTGAGCTATTAATTTTGATAGAAACTGTATGAACATGGGAAATCTGGTTAAGAAGTCCCCCTTTGTAGTAGAGCAGACATATTATCAATGACAGCTGGGAATTTTATTTTTAACAACTGTTCATGGTAACTTGTTTAGGTTTGATGCATCTTTCAACCAGAATAGCCAGCAAAGGATAGGTTAGGGAATTCACTTGAGAGGTGTGGAAATCCAGATTTAGTCTCCTGATTTGCCTGGTTGAAATGAAGAGCTTCGTGGTAGTGTCTGTCTCAGTCTCACTGTCTCCTTTTGGAGCTATTCTACTCTATCCGAGTAATTCATCATCTATGGCACCGGAAAGAAGCAGCAATTTGGTGTCATATTCCACTGACTAAGGATTCTTTGGGAATATGGGTGAGCCTGATTGCTCCTATGCCTTTTTCAGGTAAAGTGAAGGCTTGAAGCAGAGTGGGTGCCCTGGCCACCAAGCTGTAGACTATGGTTGGATTTGTCTTTGTTTTTTAAGAAAGACTGTGCAAGACCTGATGTGTAACGGTAAAATGGATTTAAATATCGCGCTTTTTTTATGTGTGTGTGAGGTGGAGAAACTCTTTTGCATTGTGTAATTACCTGCAAAAGCTCCAAAATTTAAAAATGCTTTATGACCAAGATATATTGCTTTTTTCTAAGTGAACAAGTGCAAATGGTCTCTGAGTTACAACCTTCCTGTTGCTTGCTGAAGGGTCAAGTCTAATGCTGCCAAAGGCCTTGAGAACACTTCTTACTAGTGACCAAATGAGCCTAGGAAGCTGGGAAGCATGTATCCCAAGAGTCTCACCAAAGATTTGGACTAGTACACCCTTCATGAGTTTCCATTTCTGTTCTGTGTATTGATCTGCTTTTCCCACAGAAACAGACAATTAATTTAGTCTACCCTTAGTGAGCATCTTACCTAATCACTCGCAGCTTCCCTTATAGTCAATACAGAGAAACAGGTGATTTTAGAGTAATTTATCTAATTTATGTTACATATCAATTCCAGGTTGAGAAGAATTATACCACAGAACTGCTTATTCTCTCCATAGACCATAAAAATTTGATTCTGAGTAAATTCTAGAAAATTCTTCCTGTCAGCATGGAGCTGAAATGGGCATAGCCTGTGCTTTCCTTGCAGCTTCTTGTTTTGAAGAGCAGCTGCAGTATATAAAAGATACCTTGGAGACCTTCCTGTCTCAGTCTTTAATCTAAGGAACCCCATTGTATTGCAACTCTAAACTAGATTATATGTACCTAGGAAATCTGGGAAACACTTCTAAACATATTAGAAGCTGCTTTTTCTTCTTTCTCCTTCCTCTCGCTCCATTGTCTTTAATCATCATAATGGACCGTTTTTGACTGGTAGACTGGTCACTATGTAGGGACAGGTGGGAAGGAGTTTTTCCATTTATTCTTAAATAGGTTGCCATGTCCACTTTATCTAATTTCAGATATTTATAATATTTTAAAATCCATATATTTCTCTTCACGTTAAAAATCATACAATCATAAATATACCTTATTTACCATGGAGGAATTAGCTTATTTGTGGTAGGTCATTGCCCCTGAGCAGAATAGGTATTTGTAATGTGTGTTAGGATGAAGTACAACTCTACACACTGTAGGTACTCTGAGGCACTTCTGAGGGAACCTCCACAAAAACACCTAGTGAGACATTTGTATAGCCTTAAAAGAAAAGTTCATTTGTACGGCATATACTGGATTTATTATAGGCTTCCAAGAAAATGTTACCGTCAAATCCAACCAAACTTTTGCAGTTAATAGTCAAATACAAAGCTGTATAGGGTATTCTTATTCTCTGTTTCTCTTCCTGGAGGCATTTTCCACCTTCACCAAGTGAGATCTGAGCAAGTGCAATCTCTAGACAGTAGAGATATTTATATATATTTTACATAAAGAGCTGGCTTCATTACTGCTTGTTTTATCCTTGTGATATATTCTTTTTAAAAAAATTCTTACAGAAATGGAAAGCAGGTGGCAACATAACTTAGGCAGCTGTTTTCTTCTTCTGCATCTCACACTTACTTCATTACATTCATTATTACTTCAGTTAGGTGAATCACCTCCCTAACTTCCATCAAATTTAATTTAACACTAATTTAATTTTATTTTATTTAGCTTTGTTTTATTAGAAAACTGTGTAAAAGTCAGTCATGCCATTTCCAGGAATGTTTGCACCTCTTTTTGTACCAGATTCATTGGCATGGTCAAAATTAGACATCTCTGCCTGACATCTGAGAAGAAAACCTCTCCTCCCCCAGCCATAGCTTCATCTTTTTCTGTGTAGAAATCGTGGAAAATGGATGAAATTGAGAAAAGGCTCCATTTCCTTATGAAGATAAAACACCAAGCCATCAAAATTTCCGTTGTGTGCTACAAGCATGAAAGAGTAAATTGAGCATAACAAGTAAACACAAGGATCATGAATAAGATTTTTTGTTTGTTTGTTTGTTTGTTTTTAATGTTTTAGGGCCTTTAGCCAAATATTCTAATGTCATGCTGTGTGAAAAAGATGTTACTCTCTCTGCTTGCTGTGAGATGTTCCAAGTTTGGAAGAGGTTGCCACTAAGAAAAAAAAATGATGAAAGAATACATTAGCATGAATAACTCAACGTTCTCTAGTGAGGAAAGAAAAGCAAGTTATTTACATATAAAATAAAAAAATTACACTCCAGCAGTGAATGAGTATCTAATATCAGATTGAAAAGGGGCCAATTTTAGGCTTGTGCCTGAGAAGCTTGCATGTGAATTCCTTACTTGCAATGAAGGCAGTTGATCGCACCATTCAGTGCGCAGTGACCTAGCACTGCATACATTGACATCTGTGAACAGAAACAAAATCATGCAATTGTCTAGCAAATTGAATTTTAAATTTGATACCTGTTAAACATCTTACTAATAAAGACTAAGGTTGTGGATATTCTGTGCCGTTTTAGAAGCGGTGTAAATAAGACCTTGTAACAAGAGTAGGAACTGTGGCTTCAAAGAAACGTTCCCAGCTCCAGTTTTGGATTGTGCTAGTGCTGAGACCAAAGTCAGAAAGGCCCAAAGAGCAGTGTGACTGATAATGCCACTGTCTGCCCATCGTCCAGAGGCTCCACAGTTGGTCTGTGTCTGGATTTTTTTTAAAAATCCAAGGTTTCCTGAAGCTTTTGTCTCCATCTTACCTGAGGAAACTACTTGTTTCACCTTGGGACTGAGATGACACCTTTTATGTTTTACCTATCTTTTTTTCCTGGTCTTATTTCAGATTTTCCACCCATGATTTTGCCACATCTGCCAAAATAAAACTCGCCTCATGCATTTATACTGATTTTTCATTTCTTTGTTAAGAGAGAGCGTGTTTTAAACATGAGTAGTGTGAGTCAGCAATTGAGAAGGTGTGGACCTAGAGGAAAACTGAAAGATAATGCATTTGAGTGGACACGGACTAGGTCTGTGAAACTCTGAAAGTTATAGACAGCTCTGCTCTTTTTTAAATTCCAAGATGTCTAGGATTCAACAACCAAAAAGCAAACAAACTCCATAGACACACAGGGTTTGTCTTGCAAAGAGTTAGAGGAGAAAAAAGTATTTTACTTACAAACTAGGCTTTTAGAATGTCTCTTTCTTCTAATGTTTACTCCAGTTATGACACTTGGGAGGAAATGGAAGAGCACAAAACACATATGAAAGGGACAGTTAATTAACTAACATGGATTCAAATATATGGTGATGTGGATCTCAGGGAAGGTCTAGTTTACTAGACGGAGTGACGTGCGGAAAACAGACTCCACAATCTGTAAGACTGTAAAGTAGGTATGTTTATTCAGCGCTGGGCAGCATGGGGGGTAGTCCCACCAAAGTCGTGTGCGCTGCAACACAGCAGCTTGTCCTGTTTATATGTAGCAAAGTGTTACATATACATGAAGTTTCCCAATACGCCTATACATAGGCATAACCTGTCCCAGCTTCGTATTAAAATTAGTTTCAAGAGGTCATTTCCATAAGTCCCTCCCAACTGCGCATGCTCAGTGATTTGAGTCGGTGGTCTTCAGGGGTCGTTTACTTCATCCACTCCTCTTCTTCACCTTGTCCTTTTGGTGAACTCCAGCTTCTACTCCCCTTATTCCACTGTCAGAACAACACAGCTGGTACCAACCAGCTTCCCATCCTTGGCTATCCTCATATCAACAAAGTGCCAGACGCTTTGTTCTCCTACAGGCCTTCCAAGGCCTGTAACAAAGATGGGCCATCTCCTACTAATCTCTCCTCTTCCACATTCCCTACAGTGTTAGTTTCTTATCTATAGTTTACTTCATATGATTAGTAAGTTAATCTAAAACACAATGCTAGCAATTTAAGATGGATCTACAGTTGGCTCCACAAAGGTCCTTTTGTTAACCCTTTAGCCTCCCTTCAAGAGTATTTAAAAATAATTTTTTCTGCATTAAACAAAATCATAATAGAAGGATTCCATGAGAAAAATAGAAAGCCACAGCCAGGAATTCTGAATTCCCCTTAAAATGCTGCTTCTGAAATCCTCATTTTCAAATGCTGCTCTTCTCCCACTCCTAAGGCGAGAAAGAGCAGAGGAGCAGGAGAAGGGTATGTTATAGTTGTCATAGGACTACGTTATACCACAGATTACCAAAAATATACAATGCCAAAGAAGCTAGAAAGAGGAGATGCAGTTCCTATGGATTTAGGGAAATAAATAATTTGTGCAATTATTGAATTATATATTTTAAATTTTAAAATAAAGCACTAATTTCTAATATTATAATAAGGAGCACAGTGATTTGTTTTATGAAAGGCAGTTTTCAAAGCTATTCAGCATATTTGGCAGCTTTTTACAAACTGTTCAAGCTTGCTTTCACAGTATAGTCTTGTCCTCATTTATTTTTTGTTGCTGCAACCATTAATCATAGGTTCTCTCATTCTTTTCCTAAAGGCTTTGCCAAAAGGAAAGCCTGTCAACTTTAGCATTTCAAGTTATAAAGCACAGAAAGGAAAAGTTATTTTAATACTATAAATTCTTTAGTGATTAGCACTGTTCCACTATTTTCTCTTTGTCTGTGTTTCAAATCCTCTGTCTTGTCACTGATGGAGAGAGAGGATTTTTTCTGCACCCAGTCTGAACACATCTTTGCAAGCTTATAAACACAAGATAGAGCTGATAGTATCTTCTTCTCAAGAGGAATGTGTTAACACATTCTTGCCAGTAAAGCTTTAATTTCCTATGCTGAGAGATGTTGTTCATATGTAGGGAGACTCTGCCTCAAAAGAAGGATGAATATGCTTAGCTAAAGCTTTAGCTAAAACTATCTATCTTGTTTCATGGCAAAGAGATTTTAGGAATCAATTTATGACTTTAAAATTGCTTATTTTGCTTATTTTACAGATTTAATATAACTAGAGGCATTTGACATCACATTGTGGAAGTAAATTATGATGTATACTGGTACAATATTGATATGAGCAGACAGGGTTTGAGTTATTGAATATACAGTTTTAATTATCATAAGAAATTTACATAATGACCTTATGCTTGATTTTTCAAGTGGACAGCTGTAAAGATGAACCCAATAGAACATCTTTCCCTGTTTTATTAGCCCTTACCAGCTGTATTTACATGCTGTATTGATTAGTATGAAGGTTTAATGAAGTTTATTCATTACAGAATTGAATTAAAAAGACTTCACTTGTTATTGTATTACCTCTTTCAAATTTTGTATTTGAAATTGCTTAATTGGTCAAGCATTTCACTAGTTCATAAAACTGTATTGTATTTGAGAAAAAAACACGTGGAGAGAATAACTCCATTACACGAGGCAGGGTATGCTACATTACTTAATGAATGTACTTAAAAAGCCACATATATCAGAAATCCAAATCTAAGCTGACTGAAATATACTTGTTGGGGTCATTTTATCTCAATTCAACTCCCTGTTTTCTTCAAAGAATGGAAATTTCACATTCTTTCTATCATAATGCAGTGTGGTTGGGTAGAAGTAAAAACCTCAGTCAGACAGCCAGCTCTTAGAAGCAAGAGACTTCCTAAGAGATTTTTCTACTTTTTGAAATATCACTTCATCTCTGTTTTATTGTTTGTGAAAAATAGGGTTTTCTTTAATAGGTGTTCTCTTGCTAAATGCTTTAAAGTTTATAAGATTGTCAGGGGTCTTGAGTGGAAGCTGTAAAAGTATAAAATATTATTAGTACAGGCAAGTAAATTAATTTTATTGTATCAAGATTTCCATATCTATAATATTAAGTTGTTTTCCTTTGGAGAAAGTGCTCCGAGATCCTTTTTCCAGAGTGTTCACATTCCTCTGTTGTTTTCAGAAAACTCTTTTTGAAATGCTAGGTCTGCAAATCTGTATTTTCTAAGGATCTTTTAACTTTATTTATGCTTAAAGTTTTTTATTGCCTTGGGACCATAATCCAAGGGAAGCAAGCTGCCAGCACATGTGGAGCTTCCACAGCTCGGCAGTAAGGCAGTCTAGTATGTGCTAAATCAAGTCTTTCGTTTGTAATTGTAAAGGCAGAGCCAATGAAGGCAGCTGTACTAACACTAGAGTGACGTTTATGGGCAATAAAAGACACACTTTTGACGTAACACCTCTTGGATCTTTGAACGAAGGAAATAAAGTGGATATAGAGCAGTAAGTATCTTACCTCACAGCAAATGAATGCATACAGCAGAGGCGTTGGGGCAGGCTACAATGCATACTTGTGTACAGGGTGATGAAGAGACAAGTGTGTGACTGGAAACCGTCTTGCCGTATCTACTGTATATGCATATATACTGGAAAAATATCTTCCCATTGCTTCAGGGAGTCAGGGAAATGTTTCTCTGTCCTGCTACCTCCTAGCGTTAGCAGTGCCCCGATGCTACCAGAAGACATCATAGCAGAACCAAGGCTTCTCTCAGATTTTCTGATGCCATTAAGAAAATAGGTAAATATTTGTATCTCGTGTTTCTTTTTTCCTGCATCACAACTACATCAACCCTTTGTGTTTCTTACATCTCACCTAAGACAGCTAATTAGAAGTAGAGATGCTGTGAGACTGGACAAGCCCTCAGACATGCTAGATGTAGCCCCACTGTCTTGGGATTGTCTGTATGTTTTATGTAATCCCAGAAAGGCAAAATCCTTATGTTTTAGTTAATTACATCAAGTCTATGCTGGAGTGAATTTCAGAGCTAAGTTCAGAGCAGAACTGCGGTCAACTGATACACCTGAAGACAACGTGGATCTGTTTGAAAGTTTTGAGGGAAACTTGGTAAAGAAGCTGTCACATCCACTTCTGTGAGGGTATGGCTGGGAAGAAAACAACTGCACACAAGGTGTATGGTACAATACTACCAAGGTTTTCTGTCTTATGCAATAAGCACATCAGATTAATTTTTTGGACTGCATTATTGTAAAGACTGAAATAAGTTCAAGGTATAAGGTAGTTTAATCCCTCAAATTTCTGCTATGCATGGTGGTTAAAACTGTAACATGCTAGTTTAAAAATTTTTCTTGATAGATTCTTAGGGAAACCAGAATGCTCCCCTCACCCCAAATAAAATAAGAAATCAACAGCCCAAAGCCCAAAACCTTCTCAGAGAAATAAACGTTGTTTGGTATTTTCTGCATGGAGTTTATGTCAGCAAGGAGAAAGAGGACCCCTACATTTCTTGCAGATCAAGGTTATCTCCTGGCACTCTTTCACTGTGAGCAGGGGAAAGGCAGTCTGAGGGATAAGGCAGGAATAAAGAGAAAATATAAGATTGGGTCTACAGCAAAGTATTGCTGAACTCCTAGCAACACCTGTTAGTCTTGATTTACCTGATTATTGCTAAACACCTCCTAGGAAACTCTTTCAAATTCACCATCAAAATGGGGAAGAAAACACTGGTTCCACAAAAGTTTTATTATTTAAGACTTATTTACTGATTACAAACCCAAATTCACTAGTCTTCTCTAAACTATGGACTAAAAGAAGTGATTTAGCTCAGTTATAATAGCACAAGAAATAAACCAAATGGACAGATGAACTCCTGGGACTTGTTGGGTCTTTAGTTCTCTTGGAGGAATTTAATAAGCAGTATTCAGATTTTGAGATGCAAGTTGCTTTCCTTAACACGACAGCAGTGACAAATAAGTGATCTACTGACTTGTGGTGGGTTTTTTTCCTTAAAAGTTAGCATCCAATTCTTTTCAACTCATCCTACTGAAATTATTTTCTTGTAAGTACATAGCTTACCCTTTTTAGTAGACAAAAATCAGTAAAAGTTTGAGGTGTTAGCTTCTTACCTCAATTGGATAAAAAACACCAGGTGCACAAACAAGGTGACAGAGCCAATACAACAGGTTTGTGAATTGAATAACCATTCTAATAGATTTATCTTTAATTGGAATGACAAGCATTTCTGCAATGATTTTAGTGGCTGACCATTTCCTGGATGAGGCAGGAGACAAGACAGCTTATGCCTTCATCTCCTAAATTTTTACTGAAATTTATGTGTAAGATAAATAATGAAGTGAATTACATTTAAAGTATCCAATTTTAGCATGCAGGAAAACAAAGTGCATTTGTTGAATAAAGCAAATCCCCCATTCCTATTTTCATCCATTTTACCTTTATCTTGATCATTCTTTCATTCCTCTGCTTGTTGCTCTTTCTACTGTAATTGAGTACTTTTATTCTTATATGTGAATTGCTTCTTAAAGCAATTAAACTAAAGCCCAAAGTACATAGTATGCATTCATTTGTCTCTTTACACTTGGCTTCTCTTTTCCTCTTACTTGGGGAAATTTTCAGACTTTACTGATTCAAACAATCAATCTCCCTTGACCACCACAAAGTAGAACACAAGAGTTAAAGTTTTAAGGCTCATCTGCCCAGAGAAATTAAGTTATAGTAAATCACAGTGTGAAGTTAGAGCATTCCCTGGTCTGTACTAACTAGATGTGTAAGAATGCTTGGTTTTGTCATAGGAGATTGAATGTATTGGTTCATTCTGCCCATTCTCAGCACTGGCAGCATCACCCCCCCACATGATGAGTAGAGTCCAGTCTGCCCTACACGGCCTGTCAGCAAGGGCAATTAGGTTGCACTCAGCGTGGCACTGTGTGCTGCTACAAAGCTGCCTGCTTGTTCAGAGTGTGCTGCCACGCAGCACAGTGATGCATCTAACAAACCTGTGTCATTCCCTAAATTGGCAAAAACCCCTTAGTGATTCTTTTGTCTTTTGTTTAAATACTTAAACCAATTTGTAATGGATTGAGCAGGATGCGGCTTACCAGTGTAAGGGAGGAAGAACTGCATGTCACATGGTAGGTTGAAATTAGAGATATAAGACCATCCCTATCAGGAGCATTCTAGCTGGATCAAGCAAATTGTAATCCATATCCTCCATCTCTAGTAATACCAGTTTTCATGTTTAGCATTCTCATAAATTCAGAGAAAGTGGCATTAGGATAAGGAATAGAAGTATCAGAAATTATTGGATAAACAGATCCTCATTGGAAAATACTGAAAGGTATATTCTTTGGACTGTTAAATGAACTTTGGAGAAAAATAACAGGTTTCCTACATGTTTACTATGGTTCCAAGACAACCTTTGAAGATTCTGTTTTAGGACAACCTGAGGCAAATGTCATACTTCAACTTCCAAACAGCTCTTACCCAGTGAAGTAAGTGAGTAAATTGGTATTGGAAATCTAATTCAATAACAACATTAAAGGGAAAGAAGGGGTTGTTTGGTTGTGGTTTCTTGGTTTTGTTTTTGTTTTTTTTTTTCTTGTGAGATGAAGAACTCTTAGAAAATAAGTAGAATTTCTGCTGTTTAAAAGATAATCAAAGCTTGGAAACAAGAGTACTGGTTAGAGGCAGTAGCCAAAAGCAAAGGAATGAACTCTCATATCCAGGAAATCCATTCCATACAAGCTTCCCTCCCTATAAATTGTAATTGGAAAAAAAAAAATTTCAAGGAAAAGATTGAATTTTCTCCTTACCTGATAGGCTGCTTTGGTTTAGAAAAAAACTGCTGCATTTTCATGCAAAATAAAAATGAAAACTCATTTGCATTTTCATTTATGCAGAAATTTTTAGCTAATTGAATAATTTCAATTTCCATACAGACAAGAAGTACAGTCACAACTTTTGCAGGTTTATTTCAGTTGGTCTTCCACAAAAAAGTCCACTGGTCTTGCTCAAAAATTTAAGTGATAATTAGTTTGCACTGCTGAGAGGTGCAGATCACATACTTAACCAAAATGTTTTAACTTACCACTTCAATGATCTTTCCTTTTTGTATTTAATTTCTTTACCGTGAAAGTTTGTATTAGTGCATTTCCTAAATTTCTGAAAAGTTAATATGAATTGTAAACAGCACAGTCAAATAAAATACCACAAGTGGACTACCTTGAAACTGAAAGATCTCGCTGCAGTGAGAGACTGGGAAACATTTAAGTTGTACCTGATAGTACATACACCAGGCTCTCTCCATTACCTTTAGGCCCCGGTTCCTAATAATTATTCTTTTTTTTTGGTGGAGAGACCTGTCTGAGTTTTCTCAGAAGTCCCAGATCCATCACTGTGAAGTGCTTTGAACAGAAATGAATTGCTAACCATCTTTACATTCTCATTTTCTGCTATATGACATGGAAACTTTTGTTCTCCACTCTTCATGTGTGGAGAAAGGAGTAAAAGAAGCACCTTCTTTCCTCAGCCTTTGGTTTTGCTTCAAATCTTTGAAGTGTAAACAAAAGCTACTTTGAAGTAAATGCTAAAATCTACCTCTTTAAAACAAGTAGATACCCTGAGCTTTGGTTTTCCTTATTAGTAATATAGAAGAGATTATCAGGTCTCACTGATGTAAGGTTTGCAGTGTTTCACACACCTAATGCCCTTTTTTATTTCATGACCACATTGAAGTTAAGCTAGACTAGTATCTTTCATGTCTGATAGTAGTTTCTTTAACTGACAGATATAATTTTTTTACAAGCCCACTCTTCCTTTTAGTATATCAGTCTTTCACGACACCATTAACTTCCATAAAACATCATCATAGAAAGGAAAAATATCTGAGAAGACGTGTGTGTGTCAGAATCCTTCTGTATTGTACTTCAAGTGGGTTTACCTGGTGGGTTTTTTTTTTTTCAGTCCAGTTTTCATTTTCTCTTGTATTGAACTTTTGCAACTATTCTTGGTTTTAAAAAATACTAAATGCATTTCATTTGGTCAGTCATAGTTAGCATTAGATTTATAGGACTGCCATCTGGCAGTCTTCTCTCCCACATCAGCTGTGGAGATCTAGAAGAAGCATCGTCAATGTAATAGTCTATTCATGGCTCACTGGACTTTGGAAGACAAATTTGAAGAAAATTACTTGCAGCTGAATATCTTTTATCTTCAAAGATACCTGAAAGCTTACTACTTTTGTTATCTGTCAAGAATGACTGAAAGGAGAGGAAAAATGGCAGAAAGGAGAGGAGCATGTAAAGACAGAAACTAGGAACCAGGAAATTTCTGGTGAACTAGTTTTATTTCTGATTCCTTCTCTAAAGACATGTGTGACTTGAAAGGTATCACAAAACTTTTTTTCAATATAAAAAAATACTTTTTCAAGATAGTTTTGGGATTTAAAACATTAGTTAACTTTTTGTAAAGTACCTTAGAGAATTGAAAGGCAAATACATACCATAGCTTTCATTTAGTCTTTTCAATATATTGATACAGTTTCGGTGTAGCACAGGTACGTAAAGGTTCTACATGAGCAAAGATCACTTTGAAAAATCTGATGCATATTCACAGTTGAACTATATGTAGTCTCTAACTCATGAGAGATAGGAAGTGACAGCAACAAAAGAGCAGCATCCAGAGAAGTTCTGAAATATCATCAACCTTCCTCTGAATCACAATTTTTTTTTTTCCCTGCATTGTTTGTTTCTCTGCAGTTCTCTCAAGGGTACACTGAGAAGCTGATTACTTGTGGAAAGAGAGAGGAAGTGTATGGAAAACAAAATGGTCATTGCTTTTTAAAAACAAAAATATTCTTTAAAATATGGTCTTTCGGTGCTGTTACTTAATCTATATTTTCTTAATCTGAAAAGCTAGTTTGGAAATCATCCAGGAACATCTATCCTGGAGTAGAATGTTCCCATGTTATCTTAATGAAAAAGAAGCTTATTTAAAGATATCAATGCCATAACCCATAAAATGATTGGTGAGAATTATAAGTAACAAGTTTTGATTTAAAACATCAATGTATCCTGTTTTCTGAGGACATAGAATACATCTATTGAGAAGGGATTTTATGGGAAGTTTTAGACTTCTGATTTCTTGAGAAATAATTCTGTTACCAGGTGTAGACTTCAAGTGCTTCTCAGTGGGTTCACGTATACCTTAAGATGAGTTGTAAATACTATTTTAACTTCTGCAGGTGATTTGGGGTTCTGACAGAGAATAATAGACCAGGTTTCAATTCTGTGTTCTACTTTAAAGGTCTTCCATGTCTACCAAATTTATATGATTAAATATTAAGTATTTAGCTACCCTTAGTTTATTCTGCAACAAAGCAATGTGGATGCACGCCACCTTAACTGTGCACGTTTCGTATAGGAGAAACTGCTCTCTGAAATTGCTTAACTCCACGGAATAACGAGGAAATCTCAGTGGCAAGTTAGGTAAGATGAGTCTCACCAAAATGAACACCGACGTAAAGAAAAGTAGCTTGAAACATAAATTTAATCTTAAAATCTACTGTTTGGAGCAGAGTGGGATTCTGAGACAGATATTTCTTGTACTTTTAAAATTATTTAACAATGCTAAACCTGCAGAAAATATTAAGGCAGTTCCATGCCCAAGACACTTTAGACAACATTTTAATTTTAGGTTCTCTGCACTGAGGTTATTTATCCACCTACAAAGCTGTCAAAATGCTCAAATATTTCTGTAAAGGAGGAGACAGAGCTATGTCTGGGTGAAGAGCAATTTGGCCGAATTTTTTGAACCTGTTAGAAGAAGATGTAATTGTCTTCCCTACAAGTAGTAGTCATCCTTGCACTTGAGAGAGAGCTAAGCGTACAGGTGTTGCAATAAAGAAGCGTGTTATCAGTTTCCTTTCTTAAGATTTCTGAAGTATGAGCCAGCGCTATTGATTATCAAGGTTTCCACGTAGCGTATCATCTGTCACTTCTTCTGAGTTCTCCTGCAGAAGCCAAGATAGGTTCTGGCTTGAATTGAATTTTCCATTCTTAGATAAAACTATTTGGAAAAGTTGATTTGATTTCTTATTACCAGGATGGAAGAAGAAAAGGAGGAACACCTTTTTCTGATAGTTCAGTGAGTATGCATTTATTGGATCAAAAGATGGTCTAAGAGGACAATAATGAGTTTCTATATTATCTGGTTCCAATAAGAGTTTAAGTTTTGTGGCTTTTGTCCCAGTTTTAGTTCTTTTACAGCTAAAGTAAAAAAAGTGTACATAAACCCATCTTTTTTACAAGTACCTTTTTCCACAAAGAAAAAAACATGGTACAGATCTCTAAAGAATTTATGACACTAAAATTATCTCTCAGCTCGTGAGTTTAGGTTTCCAGTGTGGGAAGCAATGTTAGATCACTGCCTATTTGTAATCTTGCTCTTTCCCAAAATAAAACCTATGTGATTTATGCATTTATCTTGAGGTTTGGTAGGAGCTGTGAGAGCTGACGTATGGGTTTGGACAGAGCTGTGTAGCAGCTTCCTTTTCTGCCATGTGAGCCAGAGAAGATGCTTCATCGTGTGCGCTGGAATGTTGGCAAAACCTTGCATCCCCTGGTAAAACCTCCCAGGAAATTCTGATACTCCTTTACCTTCCACAAGTAGCCTCCACTTTGTCCAGTGGACTGGGAGGCACTGACTGTGTGTGCATGAAGTTTTCTCAGAAAGATGATGTCAGCACTAGTGGTTTTCCATTTTATTATACCCAGTAGTGACAATGATCTTCTGGGTGATAGCAGTAAAGGGACCATTTTGCCATGTACTAATTTGTTAGTAAAGACATTGTCTGTGCCTAGAGCCAAAGCTAAAAAAGAGATGACTGTGTCCAGCTGGAAGGTTTTGTGGCTTGGCTTTCTTTTTGAATGCCCTTCGTGCTGCCAATTTGCACTCAAGTGCAAGGCTGTTTTAGAAGGTCGTGGGAAAATTTTTACTTTCAAACCCCTCTTGAGCTGAAGCAAAATACTCCTTCACTACAAAATGTCTTCCTACTTCAACTGTAGAACTGTAGAACATTGGTAATTTTCTCAGTAAATAGTCATACTGTTAATTTTGTTCTTTATGGAAATTGTATTCTTCATTAACCACTGTCCAGAATTCCCAGTAATGATAATGGGGCTGCCCATTTTTTAAGAAGTCCATGTGGTGCTGCCTGCACTGAGATTTACTAATAGCAAGCTGTGTTAAGGAGGATGTTATTCCTCCTGCTGCCTGTATCTGTGAACTGACTGCTTTGCAAATGGTTGCAGTCTGCAGAGCTGATCTAGAAGCAATGAATAGAGATGGAGAAGTGTTTTTGTTTTGATGATGAGTGCAAAGAAGAGAGGAAATCCAGCATAGACAATACAGCATTGATTCAGAGATAGCGTTCATTGCATTGCACTTAATTTCTAATTGTTATGACTCATTTTGTATATTAGACTGAGTAGATGAATGCGCTTTAGAATCAGTTAATGAGTAATGAATATGGTACTTAGTAATGCTGTTCACTATATAGCTGGCAGAAATGTCACCGTTCTGTTACAGTAATCAGAATTCATTCGTGACCTGGATAATCTCATCTAGTGTCAAAATTCTTTGGGACAAACACTTTGTACACAGAGCTAAAGTATCTGGCTTTCTCTTATAACTCCATAGGATCAATTTTTGAGAGAAGCAAAGCAGCTAGCTGCTTAGGGTGACAGGTCTCCCAGCTGCTACTGTACGCACTTAGTATAAGCCTCCAAGATTACGTGAGCTTTCCAGTTGCAAAATACCAGGTTTGAGCCACTGCATGTTGAATCAAGAGTTCCTTTGCTCTAGATGTGCACAGAGAGATTTATGCTTGTAACAATTAAGCAGGTAACTAGGTGTTTTTAGGGAGAGCGTTCTTTCTCTGAATTCCAGCAGCACCTATTTTGTATTTAGGTGACTAGGTAATTCTTAGGAAGTTTATTTCAGAATAAAAATGCCTTTTTCTAGGTAAGATTTTGAAAGTAATGTAAGGAATGTGTCAACTCATGTAACTCTCACGTGAATGTTAGTACCATTATACATTTCTCCAGTTGGAGTGGCTGCAGGTGATGGAAGAGATAAAATAGTGCCTTTCAGGACTACCTTCTGTTATGGATATGATAATTTCAAGTTATGAAAAAATTCAGATTTTTGGAATTAAGCTCTTTTTCCAAAAGTCGATCAGACTTAGTCAAAAGAATAATCCACAAACTTATTCATTGCTAAGAGGGACTTCTCCAGCTAGACAAAATGTAGATTTTCAACCAAACCTTTTTTGTTTCGGTGTGTGGCAATGAATGCTGCTTGTTTCTAACAGGTGGCCAGCCTACCTTAATTTGTGACTGCTTGTTTTTGAACTGTGCCAATAGAGAATTTTATTTAGGCACCTCAAATTGCCGTAATTTGCTCAGCTCTAGCTACATTGGAACACTTGCATTTCTTTGAACGTGAATTTACTTCTGTGATAATGACAGCTGTCTACAGTGGTAGAAGTAAAAAAGCTTCATGGAGGTCTTTAAATTACTTACTTTAGGGATAGATTAGCATGTTTTATTGGACTAATACCTTTAAAGTAGTAAGCTTCATTAAAAAAAAGATATTTACTTAAAGGCAGTGCACAGTTGAACAGCTGTCCGTGGAAACTCTTCTACTTTCTAAAGAAGACTAACCTATGTATAAGTGATTGGAAAAACAGTGATTTTATACATAATATTTTAATAAAGAATATACTTCAGGCATAGCTGTTCTGTTCTAGTTTAAACTAACAAAAGATCTACAGTTCAGGTTCTCATTGTTTTCTTTCCACTTTCTCTTGATAATTTAACAGTCCCTAAATGCGAGCACAAAGGTGCTTCAATCCGAATGTAACGTTACAATACACCGTTAAGGTGACCTGGGAAAAGTGACAGTCTGATTCTACGTGTTCTAAAGAAGTATAGCTGTATAGATAAGGAGCTGTAATAATTATAAAGAGCCTACAACAGAAGTCATTATGCCATCTTTTATCACAGTAACAAGAACAGAAACTCAGTAGTGCACAGTGTTTAATTAATTTGTTATGTACAAGTTAAAAATAAGGATATTAATACAATGATGATCATAAAAATCATATTAACGTTCAGGCTCCTGCAGAGACTCCATTAACCTTGCCTCAGAGCTGTAAAAGCATATGCCAAGTTTTCAACACTCCTAGACAAGGAAACAGATTACTTTTACTCTTGAACTAAGTACACCGCTGCTTATGTGGGAAAAAAAAAACCAAAACCAAAAAACAAAAAAACCCAAACCGCTGCTACAGAGTTTCATTTGGTGGTAAAGATTAGGTACGCTGTAGTAGATGGACATCTAGAACACCATGGATATTTTAAGCAGCAATTTCAGTAAGTGGATCTTAACTACATGTTGCTATGGCTCTGAAGATGCTCTCAGGGAACAGATGGAAAAAGCCACAGCATTGTGAAAGGATTTGAGTTACATGTGGAAACAGAAAACTTCAACTTAAGAGTTTGTTCTTTAATACAGGGTAAGAGTGAAGTTGGGTAATTAAATACTAATAAGCCCAGTCTTAACTAAGGACCCAAGCTATCAAGAAAAGAAATTTTTCTTCTTTAGCCTGAAGAATAACAACTGGGATGAACCATAAGCTGCCTTGGCAGCCATATCTAACATATGCTTTGGAATTAAAGCTAAACCTGTGCTAAATTTTGGGTATTACTTGATGTTATCTTTTTAATGTTTGTTTACCTTATAAGCTTTGTAACATCATAATTTCCCAGAAAACGCTGTCCCATCAAATATTTCCTGAATGATCTATTTCCTCTTTAAAGATAATGTAACCATATGTGCCTTGGGGAATTTCAAACAACCTGCCATTTTCAGAACTGATTTAATTATTCAAAATGGTTAAACCTATGAAAGCCTTTTGCTTGTTTTTTCATAAAAAAACCTTTTAAACAAACCAAAAAACCCCATTCTTTTTGCTACTTCTAGTGTAAACCAAATGAAATATTACTACATTTTACCAACTTTTTTCTCAGTAGCCATGACCGTTTCTCTTATATTGCTTGTAATTTCAAGGTATTATTAGTTTAATCAAGAGTTAGATGGCAAATGTGAGTTTCTCTTATGCAGGAAGTTTTTATAACAGGAATCTAGAATGTAGCATTCTGAACACTTTTTGTAAATTGCTTAGTTTTGTGTGTTTATAGATCTTCTCCCATTGAATAGCTTCTTAATTACGGAAAAAAGCAGGCACATGTTATGTGTGCATATTTTTTCCTGAAATATTTTCAAAAAGCCATAGTTTGATAAAAGGTATATTTAAAAATAGCTTGTAACTATATTAACTTAGGAAGGAGAAGAAAAACTGATGTGCTGTGTTTGTTTGAAAGGAGTTCCCTACAGCAGATTTTTCTCTGTTCAAAAAAATTTTTGAGAGAAGACTAAACACTGTGCTGCTCACCCTACCATTATGTCTCTCTTGTTTCAGCTGCAAAAACATCTCTCCACAAAAGCTAGAAATGCAAAAATAATTCTTTAACACATACCACACTTGCTTAAATATCAGCCACACAACATGACCTTTCTTTTAGTCTTCTGAATAGTTTTTGTCACCCATCCTCAATGAGACTTCTGCTTTTCAGAATAAGCTTTAAATATTACAACTTGTCATGACAAATGACAAATAATTTGCCGTTGTACTGACAGTTACAGGAAACATGAGATTCTAGATGGCTGGATGATGGGGTGAGAGCAAGGGATTAAATAGTTTTCCATCTCCTACAGGCAATCAGTTGCCTCTAGTGAAGGGCACATCTGCTTTACTCTAAGGGACAGATTCCCCACTTTATTTGAGGTTCTCAATGCTTACCCATCTTTCTAACCGCATGAACTCTTTGAGTGATGTTGATTAAAACACGTATCTCAACAAAAGCAGGAGAGTGAAGGGCATGAGTACCAGGCTAAAAAGCTTACACTGCTTGCAAGTGTTCTCCAACTCTCACCTTTCACATATTGGGTACTTAAATGTGTTCAGAGCTGGAAATAATTAATTAGCTTCTTAGGTTACACTGTGTATTCCTAGCTCTAAGCTTTTTGTTTCTCACTTCATCTGCCAACACCCAACAACAAGCAGATAGAGCCAAACAGATGTTCTGGTTTGTGTTGGTTCCTCAGGGTCATCCAGTAATCCCACAGCTATTTTCTGCATGCAGGTGTGGGTCCTTTTTACCTTCCTCTGCCTCATATTCCAGCCCTCATACAGCCCTGCCTGGCTTGAGTGCAACTCTCAAACTCCAAGATTTGCACACAAGACATACCTATGTCTTACCCTTCCTACATATGATCATAGCATCCAAAACAAGTTTTACTATTAAAAATCGATTTCCTTCCTCTCTTTCCATACCGGCTGGATTAATCATAGTCCTATTAGAAATCCATAAGCATTTCTGTTCAGACCAACCTTGTGGTTAACCAAAGTTATGTAAATCATGTGTTACTCTGAATCCTCTCTCTCAATTTTGGTTTAGATCATTTCATGGAGCTGAATAGACTGGACATCTCACAGTCATAGTTTATTTATCAGCACTACTGAAATACGTCTGGCTGCTAGACCATGTTAGCTGCAGTCCAGCTTGTCACCCTGTCTGTGAGAGTGGGGTTCATGAGCAAAGACTACCCAAAAATTCTGCTGGTGGCTTTGCTTATATTGTCATTTGTAATCACAGATGGATTTACTTTCTTGCTTATCTGAGCAAGCCAGTGTATTTATAATTCTGTTTTCTTCCCACTCCTCTTCCATGCAGTTTTTAGTGGTGAAAGCTGCAAATACAGTTATGGTTCTTCAGGAATGCTTGCTGTGGGGCATTTCTTTTTCAGAGGATTCTTCCTCAGATTGCTCAAAATCACTACGTGAATGGAGAGGACTTTAGAAACTATTAGCCTGCTTTTTCCAACCAGCTTGTGGTTCACATTGTAAATTGAGAGTCTGCTGAGTCTGCTCAGGTAATGAGGCTGAGCAGAGCATTCCACTCTTTTTAACATCTTTCCTGTGCAGTCCATGTTTCTTGTTCTTCTCATTTTCAATACACAAGTTTAGGGAGTTTGAACATTTGCTGGAAGAGATCTGTGTATGCCCCCTCACCAGTTTTGGAACTGTGGCTCCCATCAGATTAAGATTACTTGGCCATAATTTGCCCCAGGAACATTCAGATTGAGAACACTCAATTTACTGAGTCAAAAAAATGTGTGGTCAGGAAAGAACTTCAGTTTTTTTCTATTTATATACATGAATAAAGTGATATGATGTGAGATATACATGCCAGATTTCAGCAAAAGTAGATTAAACTCATCCATTATGTTGTTTTACCTAAATAGTCCCTCCTTTTGACTTGACAGGTTTCATGATTTTATTGCAAAAGATTCTGAATAATCAGGCTCTGGGAAGGGTAGTCTAGAAATGGAGAAAATAGGAAAAAAAGACACATTTCACCTTCTCATAAAGATGCTTAAAGTTACAGATAGTACTCTAGGTAGTTGTGTGAGTAAAGAGGGGTTTTTTTAAACAGAAAATGCTATGGCCATTTTGGTGCTTCCAGGGATACTAAGCTGGAACCATAAAGCTCTGAAGACACATTTGAATGTGTATTAGCGTTATAGTTTATGTTGTACATATGGACCAAACGCCTGGGAAATGCGGCACAACAGAGACTTTGCAGAACACGGCTTCTCTTTGGAGGCCTTCCAGAGGATGAGAGGACACATGAGCAAGCCCAGGTGGAAGCTGGCAGAGGAGACTGTTTGGGAAGGTCTGGCTTGGTAGTGGGTGCTGGGAAAGCCCTGTGCGAGGTCCACTAAGGCACCTGAGTTTTGGAGTCAAGGAAACCAGGGCAGGTGAGGCCGCTGTCACATTTCAGTGTCCCCTCCTGGACGTCAGCCTAGTGAAATTGCTGGTGGTGCTTAAGTCCCTCTCTTCACCAGCACATTCTAATCAACAGCCACTGCCATTCATTGGGAGGGAGAGAGCATCTTCAGGTTATTCTTTATTGATAATAATAAACCAATGCATTTTAATGTTGCAAGTTGTTATTTGTGACAATTATTCTTTTCTGGGTTTTGCTTAGGTCACTAATTTACACCATCAGGCTGATGATTGTCAAAACTTATAAACTGATTGTGGTCCTTCATTATCCAATATTTTATGAAATATAAAAAATCTGTAAACATTATGTACACAGAGCAGGTTCTCTGTGAAGAAACACATTTACATTTATGAGTGTTAAAACTTAGCAATGTTAAAACTTAGCAGTGTTTCATGTTCCTAAAAATAAGAGTGTGTGAACTAGCTGCAGTCTTTTCAGTGCTGTAATTGCACATTTTTTTCTATTTATATATAAAAAAAGACCCAAGAGGTTTTTGTCAATAGCACTATTTTTAAAAATACATCTGGCTTTCTTAAGTCAATTTATTATTTCTGTGATTGCTTATAGTTAACAGGATTTGGAAGTTGAAAACAATATTTCTTTTTCCATCACTGAATTTTCTAATGGACATAAAAATTAGCTTTTCAAATTTCTTTCCTTGTTTATGCATCACCGTATTTGATGACTGCAGAGCACTGGCAATGGCCTTGTTAGTTTCCTCCTGTAGCAGAGCTGGCTGGCTAAAAACAAAACAGGGAGCCATATATCACTTCTGCTGAAGTTGTGGGAGGTTTTCCATTAGTTTCTGAGGAAACAAAATAGACATACTCTAATCCCTCCTAAGCATTATAACTTTTTTGTATTTTTTTCAGTAAGCATTACATTTATTATGGAGAAAAGGAACAGAAGTAATGCTCAGTACCAAAGATGAGTAACTTGTAGGGGTATCCTGTGAAATTATTTTTATAAGTGCCTTTATAAAACATTTTAAATGTGTGAACTGTTCTTAAAAGTATCTTTGTGAAAAGAGAAAAACAATTCCGAGAAACAGTTTAGTAGCTTTTAGAGAAAGGAATGAAAATTAAAGGCAAGACAATACAAAATATGTCTCTGCCAACTGCAATAATTTCTTTTCTTTGAAATACCCTATTTAACACTTCTGGTCAGTGATAGTACCTCTTGATCACAGCTTAATCAACTAAATCAGCTGTCAAATGTGAAATATGGCTCCGAAGTGGCATCTTTAACAGTTTTATTCAGCTCTTTGTCATGGATAGGATATTTACTTACTTTTAGGAAAGAGACCCTTTTTTCCCTTTGTTCTTATCCATGAAAAGAGCTGGATTTTACTGTTATTGTGCATTAATAATGGCATCATTTGCTAAATTCTGTGGAAAAGAAATGAACCAGCAGAGATGATTACATCACTAGTAGTGATACTGGGCAAATAAAAAAAAAAAAACCAATTAGTTCTGCATGCATTGAAATTTCAGATGTATATTTCTTTGTTGTCTGACTTGAGAAATTAATTCTGAAAATATTTCTTCCATATTCCTGTGTGCAGACATCATATCCCATGCTACACAAAAATACTGGGGAAATCTGATTGCTTGAATTTTATCTCTCAATGTCTTAGGAAACTTGAACCATCAGTCATAGCCAGGTTAATAGGAAATTCAACAGCAGATTCAAGCACAGGTACAGAGTCATGTACATTGAATGAATTTCTTATAAGCAGGAAAACACGAGTAGTTAAAAAAGAAATAATTCAAAGCCAGGTAATCTTCTGTGAGAAACAGTGTATGTGAGATGCTCAGGGCCATAGGACAAAAGTAATAAGAAGTCAAATCAGAGAAACAGATGACTGAACCCAGCTGAACTCAAATGACATTTCTCATCTAGACAAGTCTTACATGCTTGTGTTGGTAGGGCAAAGATGACATTCTGGGGATTTAGGGCTATCCTGGGCTTCTCATAGACATACAGTCAGGGACAGCTTGTGACCACTAATCTCACTCCTTGGCCCCTGTGCACTCAGTAGCCCCATTTGTTTCCAAGCTAGGGACCTTGTAGAGCATTGTTCAAATATGTTAGTGCCTCCTACAACCACAACCACAGGTGACACTTCCATCTATTGTCTTTCTTATTGGGACCCTCTGGTATCTACGGAGATGTGCTGACTAAGGCAATAGAATTTATGATGGTTTTGGAGTCATCTCTTCTTTTTAGTAGCCTGTACAGCTAGAGTTCATGGCAAAATCTGCTTCTTAGTTGGGGCACTCATCTTTCAAAATTTCTAGCTTTGTGTCAAATTTAACTGAAAACAGCCAATATTTTCAGAAGGTATTAAGAATGGTGTAGTTTTCTAAACCTTTCTTTTATGGAAAAACAGTCAAAACCCAGTGTAGTTAATTTTTACACATTTAAACTTGGAGAAAGACCCTAGATATGTTAATATGTCTAATGACAAAATTGAACAGTAATTTTTGTGTGGCCTTATAACAAAGCTGTAGAGCATTTACTTTTGCTAATACTGTGATTTGTAGGTAAAGTCTCATTTCCGCCATGCTCCATTCTTCTTCACATTAGCTCTTTGGTAGAACAACATGTTTCATGTTGAACTTTTTTACCTTTTGGTGACAACTCATGACAAGCAAAAATCTAAACCATTTCTAGCTATTCATAAAATGGAAGTGATCTTTCCTGTTCCCCCATTATGCTGTTGTATTGGTCATGTGGTTGTCCGTTAATAGAAAACTTTTTAAAAATTGATTTCAGAATTAGTCTCAGAAATCCCTTCAATAAAGGTTGGTGGATGGTAGTTCTCATTCCTTTCTCATTAAATTCTGTGGACAACCAACATCCAGTCTATGCTACCTTTCTCTCATGCCTGCCAAGCTTGAAGCATACAAACATTTGGAAAATATTCCATTCACTTTGCTCTGATGTTTCATCAGATAGCTGAAGGTCTGCTTAAATATGTTCTTGAATCCTTTCTTTAGAAAAGACATGATTTGGTTTATCAGTTTCACTTCTGTAATTACTTAAAAGGGACCGGTATTTCAAATGTATATTCTCACTTCATATACAGTGTAGATTGCAATTATACGCATAAGATACCATTGAGTACAAATTTTGGGAGGTATCTTATGTTTCTCTAGCCACATCAGACTGTTTCTCAACCACTGCACTGTGATCCCTATGGATCTCAGAACTCATTTATACTTGGGGCATAAGACATTAAGGAGTGTAGCGTGCTCTGAAAACCACAAAATCTTTCCCTCACTTGGTGTAGTTTTCAAATGTAGCCATCTTCTAAAACCACTCAAAAAAATTTAAAAAAAGGAAGAAAAAAAAAGAAATTAGATGGTTTATCATTGTCATAAATGATACTTCTTTTATCACAAGTACCAGAGGGGCTGAAGTAAAGAATCCCCTCTCCATTACTGTACAGGGAAAATTTATCATCCTTACATGAGTAAATGCACACAGACTGAACAAAGAATTAAAGCCCCTACCCTGGAATGAAAATTATTTTCATGTACAGTATTAAGGAATAGTTTAAAAACTGAGAAGAATTAAATACATGGGTGTTTCATTCTTTTAATATCTCCCTTGGTATATATTAGTCATGTATTATTTGAATGTCATCTTACCTTGAGAAATTGCAAAGAAGTAATTAATATCTCTATTAAAGAAATTAATAGCTGTTGCAAGAGAATTCTCCTGAAGCAGTCCCTAATTTTACCTGGGTGTTTCAACTGGGGAATGAAGAGACTGCTATTTATAACTGTATCTCCTAAACTGTTTCTTAAGGCAGTCCAAACCTGTTTTTAACCTAGTTATAAAATCACTTCTCAATTGGAAATACATAAAGACAAAATACATAGACTTGATGGATCAGAGTATTTTCTAACATGATTTCAGCCCTTCAGGCCTGGTTCTGAGGTCAAAGAGAATTATTTTTGTTGAAATGACAGATTCAATATGCATATTTTTGGGTTGTCCCATGCTGGTTAATTCAATAGCTGAGCTGTTAATGAAGAACAGCTTTGAATAGAAATAAAGTAATAGGAGATTAAATTATGTATAACCCTTGCATTTTTCCTGGTCCAATTTAGAAGCAAGAATTAAATTCAGGCTTAATTAAAGAATCAAATCAGCTTCAAAACCAAAGAGTTATTGTGGATTTAGACATACAAATCTAATAAGCACCACTTCAACCCATTAATTTAAGAGAAAACTCCTTTTTCTGTTTTTCATTGTTGTTGGGTTGTTGGGTTTTATTACTGAAAATGCAGGGAGGAGAGAAATACAAGGAGAAATAGTCAAATGTACTATTAAACTTATCTCACCTCCATGGTTACTGCGATGTATACTTTTGAAACTTACATATAGGATTTTTTAATACATACATCTCAATCCTTAACAAAGCTTGTTAGGCATTACTACCTCCATTCTACAGATGAATATTATTATTATAAACTGTTATCAGAACTATGTATACAATCAAAAACTTCAATTTACTGGTTCTATCTCCTGCTCTCTAAACTGAGTATTGTTTGTGTTGTACAACATAGAATGTTGCATACCTAATGGTATAGCTTTAAACTGATGTATTTTGATATTTTATTTATGCTTTCCCTTAATTGCATACAATGAAATATCACTTTATAGATAAACAGTAGCACATAATAGAGTGTAAATTATGGAGTACTAAAAGGGGCTTGCTGTTGATTGATACAATTAGAATTACTACATATATTCATATCAAGAATATCAGTCAATCATCTCATTCATTTCATTGTATAAATGAGCAAGATAGACTGATATAATCTATCAAATGGTTGGACTTGATGATCTTAAAGGTCTTTTCCAACCTAAATGATTCTATGATTCTATCAAAGGAAAATAAGGCTTTAAAAAATCAATATTTTTGACTGAGTATGGAAAAATTAATTTAAAAATACATGCTTAGTGATTTCATGCAGAGGAATTTAATCTACAACAATATGCAATTCAAAGTAAGGAACCGAATTTTGGGTTTTTTTGGAACCCTGTCTGCTATTTCTGTTTTTCTAGAAACCAAAGACGCTCTGCTGCTTTTTGGATGTAAAACAAAGTTATTTATTGAAATATGTATTTCAAACCTTCACCTGAGTTTTTTAAAATAACCTGTGTGTCTAAAAAAAGCTGACTGTCCTTTGAAATGAAGTATTTCTTGCAAAGAGTAAGATTAGAAAGATGGATGTAAAAGGAAAACATAATTGAAATGCCGTAACTTTTCCAAGACTGTTACAGTTCTAAAAGTCTAATCAACTAAATGAAAATAGCACAAATCCTATGTTTTTGGCTCATGCTTATCCTAAATATTTCTTGTGCATATAAAATCAGATATCAGGGTTATTGTTGTCAACTTATTTTCTTGCAATTTCAAGGACTGGTGAATGCATGAGAAGTACAAAATGATGTAGCTAATTAATTTTTACCACTAAATTATGTTCCTCTCATTTCCTGTCTTAGAACGCTTGAATCACTCAATCAACTGTTATTGTACTTATGTTGATTTTTTACTTTACAATTTATTTTAGGCATGTAAGAACAACCTGACCTGCATATTCCAATTTCTTATTTTATAGAACATTTGTATTTTTGTGTCTATTTCCAATGTTTTTTCCAATAGAGCTACACTTGTAATAAACAGAAATTTTCAGTATAAACTGAAAAAGTGGTCTGTATTCTACTTGCTAAAGTATTATAAATTATAGGATTCACCCAAATTCAGAGTTCACACTGATTCTTCTGTATAGTCATTCTTGGCAAAAATGGGTAAGACCACTTAAAATTGCAAAAAAATTGTATCTGATCAAAACATGTTTCCATAGGAGACTATAAAAGATACCAGTGTACTCAAATTATGATTTCTGTTTCATATCAAGTACAGAATATATTGTGGACTGAGATGAGCACATAACTGAACATGACATTGATATTTTTACTCCTAAAAGAGTGATCATTGGCATAACATAATTGTCTCTGTGTTCATCACTTCTGTAATTGCTTTCTCAATCCTTAAGATTTGTCATGCATTTTATGTTAATCCCAGAAGCTTAGAAAATAAAATCAATATATGGAAATGGATTTTATGTGCGAGGAGTTTGCCATATTAAAAATATTTAGGCTACAGCAATGTAGTACGATGTGATTGTGGTGTAAGAACAAAGTCTCTTTAATCAGTGACTTGTAGTTCAGAAATGTGTTTGACCACTCAAGCCAAATCCTGACCTTAAGAGTTTTTCAAGCAATGTAATTGACTTGTTCAATTAGAACAAAATCTTTCCATACCCATAGCAAGGAGTGAACCAGAAAAGAGATTACAGGTACTGCAAATGAGTTATCTTAATACAGTGACAGCAACATACTTGATTTCCTGGCTTAGAATAAACACTGTTAAATAGGATCTCTGGATGTCTGGTTGATTGGTAGATCATGGAAAGAATGACTGTAAGACACAACTGCAGAAAGATCCTAAAATAAATTCTTAATATGCAATGTAATGTTAAAAATAAGAATATAAATTAAAATACCCAGGTATTAACAGAATGTAATTTTTAAAAGTAACTTAAAAGTTGCCTGGAAGTTTAAGACTGCTGGTCCAATCTTTGTATAAATAGTTCCCATATTTGTCAGAGGAATATTCTGTAACAGGCATTATCATATGGAATGAATTGCATATCATGCAATCTGTTATCTTTCCTGAATATTTATAGCATTGAATCTGAGTTGTGGCTTTCAGGTGAAGTGATTCATTCTCAAAAAACTGAAATACAAATTCAATGAGTTTTGCATGAAAACTTAAGAATTTAAAATTTCATTTTCAAATTAAAAAATTATCAAAATGCTTTTCAGATATTTAAAATACCTAATGGAAGTAAAAAGCTGATTTATCAGTTTGTCCACAAAACTAAAAAATCAATTATTTAGTTACTTCTTCCAATAAAATATAATACTAAACATTAGAATAATGGGCATATTCCTCATGAGTTCATGTCACTTGCTGTCATGTTATCATAGCACTTCAGTCTATAGATTAAAAAAAACATGTCATTTTTTCAGAGGACAGGAAAGAAACAAAAATCCATACTATGTAGGAAAACTATAATAAAAAGGATAGAAATAGGGAAATCTAATAGACTTAAAAGTCCCTCATTCTCAGAGACAATATCAGGTAATGTGAGTAAATGACACTGTTGTTGATCCTTAGAATCACAGACCAGTGTATCCTACTGCCATAACAGGGAACCAATGAAGAGTGCAATTTCTATGTATCATCTAATAATGCTTATCTTTCTGGCCTTTTTTAATTTCTCAGGAAACTAATAGGAAGGTACAAAAAGGTAACATGAGATACTCCATTTACTTCAGAGTTTCCAGAACAAAAGCTTAGTAAGGAAAATGAAAATCGTGAAGTATAAAAATCTTGTCAAGATTCTAAATTTGTTTCTTAACATAAAATATTCTTAAGAAATGTCTGGTCACTGGAATATTTTTCTCATCTCCCAGTTCTTCTATGTAAGCTATTTTGGGATACTAGCTTCAAAGTGTGGGATGTAATTTTTTTTTTTTTTTCATTGTAACTTGACATCTCAGCTGGTACATAATTTCTTGCTTCACACTAACTCTTTCCTCCTCCACCATCTCCTGAATTTTTATTTTCTTCCTTCTTTTCTTCTTGGCACTTTGTCTCATATTCTGATAGCCTCTGTCAGTCTTAATCACAAACTTAGCTTTCTTCTCATCCATTTTTCATTTCCCTCTCTCTCATCAGAGATGAGGGAAAATTGTGTATATGTTCTCTTAGCAATTCATTTTCTGCTTTTACATATGTACAGACTAAGTATCAGCCATTTCCAGATATCACAGGTCTTTCTTTTTTCAGTTCACATGGCCCCAAATGCCTTAAATTCAGAGGAGTTCAGTTACTTGTATGTATTTTAGGTGCATCAGTCCAATTCTTGCCATGAAGAAGTCGATGCGTGACTGTTCTGTAGGAATAAACAGACTCAAAGTGTTTGGTGAGGTAGAGAGGTGAGTTTGCGTCTCTCAAGGCATGACTTGTACTTTGAATATTAGATTTTTTTTTCTTCCCAGGAGGGTTTGTATTAAAGTTTGCTTTCAGGAAGCATTTTGTCATTTTATACAAGAGTAAAGGCTTTGCCTGTCTGCTATACTACCCTGCAGTAGGCCACAAAATTACAGAATTTTCCTTATATACATGCATATTGTGGGTGAAACCCAAACAGCTGCTATACACAGCTGTTTCCAGAATGTGGCCATGGGGAAATCCCTTTCTTAATACGTTATTATAAAGAGGTCTAATATAAGAGGCTGACTATGCTAATGATCTGAATTGTTAGTATTTTCTAGGTGCTAACAAACAGTTTTCAAAACTTTGTAACAGTTTTGTTTTGAGCTTTTAGGTGCTCTTCCAAACAGATCAACACTGATATTTTTTTCTTTTCAATTAAACTCTGATTATAAAGATGCATGATAATGTAGGAGAAATCTTCACACATGAAAAAAGATCTGTGTTCCAAGGAATAGGCATGTTACCAATCTAAATTGCCTACCAGTAATCTCCATTTAGACTAATGCATTTAATGATTAATGAGAAGAATTGCATAATGAATTAGTGAAATTAAAATCAAATCTTCTTGTGTTTTTTTTTAAGAAAAAAACCTTCAAAAACTCTCTTAAGCCTCTTGTAGACAAACAATATGGACATATAAAAAATCATGCAAATCTTTTTGAAAAAGAGATCATTATTTCAGCTTACTGAATTTAACTTGGATAACAGCAAGCTATTACATGCTTACTGCACTTCAAAATGATTCCAGACTTGTCATACATCTAGATGACATAGCTAGCAACACTATGACAAATAAAAGAACTGGTAGTACTAGGCAGCTCAGTCTGCAGGTATATGGTGGTGTTAAGCAGTTGTTGAAGAGGAAATAGAATAACTTGATATGGTAAAAGAAAAAAAAATGACATTGATGTAATCTCCTTTGCACCTGAAGTCAGGGAAAAAAAAAACCTCTAAAAGACCTGTACAATATCAAAAATCCTTTGCAAGCAATGGGAAGCTGAACACCAAAATATGCTTTTGGCATCTCTTCTTTTCTTTTATCTTTCTACTCCTGGTAAATTGCTAACAAGTAGAAGAAATGTGAAATTTTAGGTCTTTGCTATGGATTCTTAGGGAACCAGTCAAGTGAATAACCTAGTGTTGGATTACTTGCTAGTGTTATGACCTAGGCCATCCTAATATATTTGACAATTCTTATGATTTTGTCTTCATTAGTCTTGAGTGCAGGAGCGAGCAAATTTCTGAATAACATTAATGAAAAAGCTACCATCCATATGAAAATGTGTATCACTGTCCTAAGCACTCTGACATGAGACGTCAGTACTGAAAGGAAGGAAGATGGCTAGTTGGTTATTGTTGAGAGTTAAAAAACCTCAAGCAGTATTTTAGAAGACTGGGGGTTTTTTACTTTTTTTTTTTTTTCATGAAAATGTACATGCTCTTGTCCACATATGTAGTACACCTGTAAGAATTTTTCAACTATTCAGTAGTAAGTTCCATTTCTAAGGGATCACTGCATCCCTATAGTGAGATGTCTTGCAATCTTAGAATTTGTCTTATCTTTAAAGTTACATTAAAAAAAAAATAAGATAAAGCTCTAGCAGAGCCTGTCATAGATGGCAAAACATCTTGAATGTCACATCCAAATAGTCATTGCAATGCAACTGTTAGTGTACTCAGACACTGGAGTTATAAACCAATCCAGCTGTGACTTTCAGCACAAAAGTAGCCGTAATACTGTTCTCTTTTTCTCACTAAGAGAAGAAAAAGGGGTAGTAAATGTCTGATGTTGTCCTCTGTTCTGTGCAGGCAGGGGCTTTTCACATGCTCCTCCCAGCATGAAATACTATTTAACTCTGAGGGAGGGAACAAAACTGGTGTACAGAATGACCAATTGTAGTAGCCTGTGATCTAATGAAAGTATTGCTGTATTTAAATATTTAAACTGCAAAATGGAGGAAGACCTCCTAAAACAGGATGAAAAGTAATTCTGTTCCATAATTCCTTAGGTAAAGTAGGCTACGCTTAGATATAGCAAGCAGCATGGCATAGTAGGAGCAGGTCTGTGGAGTGAGATAGCTGGCTTTACAAGACCCCTGTTGCACGCATTTGTTTGGGAGAGGGTACTTCAGGCTAAGTCTAGCCTGGTCCTGTGAGCTGATGGAAATGCCCCTTTGTGGGTGGAACATGTTCGGTGACTTCACATGGCACATCTCCTAGTTCAGTTTTGCCCAAAAGCAACATAGCAGCACACTGAGACCTCCCTGCCATGTTGAATCCAAGTCTGGTGAGTGAGGATGACCAGATTTGCTTCAGAAGCACTTTTCCGATCCAAGTCAAAACATTCATGTAGACACACATTTGTGTATCACTTAAATACATGGGGTGGCAAATCCAGCAAAAAGATGTAACTTTTCAGAGTGTGCGTAGTTAAACTACGTAACTCATAGTCACAGGAGGTAAGGGATGCCAAAATATTATAGGGTTCAAAAATGTTGCATAGAAATTCATGGAAGAAAAATGTATCCAAGACGATTAAATATAAAGATACTACCTCTAGCTGAAAGTGTTCCAGAGGCACAAATGACTGTGAGAGTTAAACATGGAAATACTGCTTCAAATTTGTCCTGTTCTTGCACTGTTTTCTAGTTACCTGCTATTGATCACTCTCATAAATTAATGGGCAAGGTGTTACCTGCTACAAAAAGCCTTCTGTCTTCTAACCCTGCCATAATAACCACAGCACACAAGATCTAAGTGAAAGTCCAGCAACATCCAGAAAGATTACTTGCTCAGTCATTATTTCCAATTAGTCCTTGGAGATAAATGTCTATGTCCACTGATGAGCTACAGAGCCTAAGCTTCTGCATTGGAAATTCAGGTGCCTGAAGACAGGGATAGATGTGGTTCAGGTCCTGGTCTCTGAGCAATAAATACAGCATTTTTCTATGTAGAACTTTACTTAATGCTGCTGTGTGTAAACAGCGATGGCAGTAATCAAAATCTACATTTAATTCTTGAGTATTTCTGTGATACTAGAACACACTTCTGTCTTCTGTTTCTTAAGCTTTAATAACAACGGGTAGGATTTGGATTTACAAATGTCTAGGTCTGATACAAAACCTGACAATAAATGTATAAATAATAGCTGATGTTAAAGACTGCTTTCCTCCCATATGATTCAGTATTTTGCTTATTTATTTGGAAATCCTGCAGTTCAGACTATTCCCTATGGATATTAACTTACAAATATTATGCTTATACTTACAAAAAAACCCCAAAACACCAAAAAAAAAGCAAAATTGTTCTTCTCAGGAAATCTGTAAAAATCCTCACAGCTGTAGAGCACATTACGGATATGCCAGGCTGTGTGACTGAGGAGAAGATTCTATAAGAATGAGGCATATTCAGTCCAGTTTAGGGGTAAATTGGGGGATTTTAAGAAAAAAGTCTGTAATAATATGGAATAATTAATATTTAGAATCATAGAATCATTTAGGTTAGAAAAGACCTTTAAGATCATCAAGTCCAACTGTTAACCTAACCCTGCCATCCCACCACTAAACCATGTCCCTAAGCACCTTCTTATTTTAATTTTAAATAAAATATATTCAAGATACTACTTAGATTCTGTGGAAAACATTTGTTATTGTAGCTTAAAACAGAAAAGAAAAAAAACCAGCAGTACACTTGAAGAATGTTAGTGAATTCAGCACCAGAAGTGCAGATTATATATTATTAAGAGGGTGAAAAGATTTCTTCCTGTATAACTGGCTATAGTAGAACCACCTGTATGCAACCAAGTAACAATATGTATATACACAGAGCTTATGCTCTGATATAGCAGTTGTGGAGTTTTCCTTTGTTTTGAAATAGGTTATGACAGAATCAGTGCCCTTTAAAGGTGACATACAGACAGATGAGATAGATTGGCAAAGCTCCACAGAACTCTCTAACTGCATATTTTATGGGTATGTTTTTATCTTTTGGAACTTGCATCTGAAAATGTATTGCTAAATTTTAATATAGTCATTTGAAACATGCTTCTTCACAACAGGAGAAACATTTCTTTAGGTATATTGATTCAAAATGCTTTTTAACTGTAGAGGCACTTAGGTTTATTCTCATTGCTGTGAAGGTGTCTCTGGTAACTGACTCAGAACCATCTTTACCTAGACGGGACCATATCTTCCTTCCTGAGTCAGCTTTCACCAATTATAGATTAGCAATCTTCCACACAGTTTTCTTCCAAAGTACAGTGAAGATCGTAATTTCCCTGGAATTGCCATCTAGAGTATTTAAAAAGAAAAGAAAAAAAAAAAAAAAAAGAACGGGGTTTCCTTGTTGTTAAGTAAAAATTTAATAGGAATACAGAATTTATGTCATGAAACAAGAGGTAAAAATCTTTTGTTGGCTACCTTGAAGCATTTTAATATGCCAGAGTATTTCAGAACAGCATGGCAAATATTGCGTTAAAAGAGTTCTGAACTTGATATTAAATTTCTTTTTTTTGAGGATGGGTGAGGGCAAATACTTATTACTAGAAGAATGGAGATTTAACAGTAGCATTATTTGAGTAGACATGGTAAAAGCCACTTACCTTCTAATGCACCTATGAAATGCTATGAAATTAAGTACAAGTCTAAGTATTCTGTTGGTGACAGTAGTCTTTGCACTGATTTCTATAGGCTGTGGATTGGGTCGCAGAGAGTCATTCACTTAATACACATTTACACATATTTTTTGACCCGATACTCTACTCTTAATGAGGTGCTTTAATCATGACAGAAATATTAACTGTGCACACCAAAGATATCTTTACACAATTTCCTAATACCAATTAATATTTCCCTATAAAGGGGAGATCTGGAATCTTGTGAATAAAAGCTTTCAAAAGCAAAATTAAATATATTCATCACCCAAATTTATGTAGCACAGAGAAACTGACATCTGTATCCACTTACATGCATAATAAACAGCTTACAAATAAATACATATTAAAATATCCCCATGTTTCAAGTTCTTGTTGGATGCTCTTCATTTTACACTGTACTGATTGCAGTGGTATTCAGGGTGAGATGCAGAAATGGCAGGATGAGCTTTCTTCCCACTAAGCTGTATGATAGAATGAGAGTGCTCAGAAAAAATATTTTATAATTAATGCTGTCTTCACAAAAAGGGCATCACGTCACTGTTCAGAGATGACAGACCCTATTTCACTGGCTAGACTACACATCTATTATTATGTACAGTTCTAAGCACCTCAGTACCAGAAATATCTGAATCAACTGGAAGGAAATAGGAAAAAAGGGGAGAAATATGCAAGTACTCCATGGATTAAGGAGGATAGGCTGTAGATGCAAAGATTGTTACATGTAATAGAAGGCGGCTGGGCAGATTTTCTCTAACTGTAACTCTATTATATCAATATTCTTTGAATTCAGTGGTTGGAACAGGATTAAAGGAATCGTTGTTATATAAAAAAATACCTGTTTTCTAGACATCCTCCTAACTGCTTCTCTTCAGTCAATATGAAGTTCCAGTGGCCGTTTCTACTGTTCATTGCCATTTTCTCCTGTCCCCTCAATAATTCCATATCTAATATGGTCAGTGGTCTGCTAATATAAAACAGTCCAGCGTCTGGCTTCTGTAGAATGCATTTATTTTGTAGTGCTGACAGTGGGGGTTCATGTATGTTTATACATATACGAAAGTACACACATACAAGACAATTTTTTTTTCCTGAAAACAAAATGCTAGGAAGTCATATGGAACAAACAAAACACAAGAAAATTCTAAAAAAAAACTGTAATGAAAGAATGTGTGAGAAAAGCAACATCGCAAAAATTTAAATTATGAAAATAAATCTGCCTGAATTTCTGTATACTCGCACAAACCCAAACCCACACCCACACAAATACTTGTGGGAATCAATTTGATAGAGTGTTCAATCAATTTTCTTGTTGGTTTGTTTTTTTTTTTAAATATGGTCCCTGATACATTTAGTGAAATATAGACACATAAGAGACAACTGTGTGTAAATCAGACTTCCCCAGTTTGTGTATTTGAATTTGCAATCAAAACAGCACTTTTCTATCATAGATTTTTATCCTACTAATTGTAATTACAGCATAGCTAAACTTTAAGTCCCTCTGCAGTGGAAGGATATTTTAAATTAGTCCCCCAGTTTTTGTACTACACTTATTATTACCCAAGTATTATAAGGATCATGTCCTTTTGTTTCTTTTCTTTCCCCATGTTTGCAGATTTTGCTTGCATTTTTACTTGTGCTTGACCATGAATGACTGTTGGCTCTGACTATAAACTTTTCTCTCAGTTGCTGTTTTATCATTTTAAGGATTTTTCTGTGGAGCTTCACTTGGCTATTTGTTTTTTCTGCTGATCGCCAGCATTTGATATTATCCTTTAGTCCATTGCTTCACTAAAATCCTTTGCCTGCTGGTATCTTTTTCATCTGCTACTCAGAGATTGGCATTCTTCTTTAAAAACTGGGCAAATAAACAAGCCCAAACAACCATCCCTCCTGTTTTATTTTGTGATCTTTCAATGGAGTGTTCTATCTAAACTGTTACATCTTTCAATGGCAACCTGCTGTGACTATCCTCTTTCGTTTCCTTTCATTTACTGTTTATTTAATCCAAGCATACAGAGAATAATAGACACATTCTACTTTGTTGCTTTTTCAATAATTTTTCCTTTCTCTTCTGAATGATTATTGATTATATAATAGTCACTTTTACGACGTTCATGGCTCAGCTCATTTGCCAGCTTCCACGCCCGAACAGTTTACAGAAATGCAATATTTATTGACTTCTATTATCCAGTATTTTCACTTCATATAAATGGCCTGTAGGAGAAAAGTCTCATCAGGGGGTGTCATCAAGGTGATAGGATGCCTGCCCTTTATCAAATTAGTATGGGAGAAGAGACCATTCTAACTCCTGTATTCTACCCTTAATGGGTGCCTCCCTCAACATTTTCAAAGGTTGATGCCATCAAGGAAAGTAAAGAAACAGAAGCTAAACTTAAAAACTCAGAACTTGTTCCTTTCATTTCTCTGAGGGGGACATCAGGAAGAATTTTATTTATTCAAAATAAGAAAAAAGTACTCTGAAGGCATCTTGGTGGTCATTCTGTATCCAGACTAGTCAGTCACAGTTAAATGGATATTTAAGCTTGAAGAAATGTACTGGCAACAAACCCTGTCAGCAGTTCCAGACGGAGGCTTCCAGGCAGAATGTTATCCAGCCGCAAGACAGCTACAGTCTTTTGGGAACAACATTTACAAGCTGTTCATACTGGTAAGATCAGAAAACCAAGTCTGATTTGTGGTAAAAGCTCTAGGGCATGCTTATACTATCTGCTTTACTGTCACTGAAGTATTAATCCGGGTGTTCAGGTTCAAAGAAGTGCCCTAATGCCTTGAGTTAAGAAATTAATCTGAAATAACTAGAGTAAGATAGTTTCTGGATTTTTTTTTCCATCCATGACTATCTGATGTACTGGAATGATTACGTAAAGTTTAATTAGTGAAGTGAAATTCAGTGTAAATGAAAAACAGGAATGTTTGAGAGTTGCAACTCTGCCTGTTCTACTGGTTTGCAACAGTTGGATCAAAAGTTGTGTTTTTCTGAAGAACACGGGTGCAGCTCTGCTTCATGTTATTGTCCGCTCATAGTATTTTCCATCCCTTCAAGCAGTGTCGGCTCCATTTAAGGATTTCCGAAATGTCTTTCATGGGTTGTGAGTGATCTGTGAAGTGTTTGCATGTTCTGTAGAGGACTGTTTCTTTATTCATGTTCATCCTCAAGTGATCCAGCTGATTGCCAACACCATAATGAATGTTCAAAATCACATTCTGATGGAAGAGCACCAGGGCTCAAGAGGCTGATGATAGGAGCTGATCAGAGCTCAGGGCGTCCTGCTGCCATGGCACAGGCAAAACTCAGAAACCCCTGAATTAGATCCTCCCACCCTCCCCACCATTCTACATGAGAAGAAGATTCTTTTATGAAGACTGTTTCAGGGACATCTACGAGTGTTTCCCTGAGTTTTGAGAGATGGGGAATTCCCAGTTTGCTGGGGAAACCTCGAGATTTTGGGGAGCTGGGAAGGGGCAGAGCTACTGCAGCACAGTGCCCAAGGCTGCACAAACATATCCCAGTGAAGAACTGCCCTGTTCTGCTTACAGTTTCTTCTATATGCAATACTATCCTGTGTGCAGGCATTGGGAAGAAGTAGAGTTTAAGTTTTCCAAAGCTTAAATCTTTTGAAATGGCTGTTAATTCTGTTATTTCTGTCTTTGTTAACTCATTATTTCTGTCTTTAAAATTCTGTATTTTCATTTGTGCACAAAACCACATAAATGTTAGATTCAAGGCCCGTATATATTCCTTCTCATTTTTTTTCCTCTTTAGCAGTAAGCAAGATTTTTTTTTTAAGATCTTATAAATTAGATTTTAATTCTTAAGCTAGCATCTCATATGATTTCTGATTTTTATAATTCATTAACTCACTTTATATATCTTCTAGTCATTTAATTGAGCAAACATTCATGTAATCCCAATTCCGTTTGTATTGAAAATCTTACTTTGTTCCTACTTACAGAAAAGATTTCTTTCTGAGTAAGATATCTAGGTGTGGTTTTAGGTATTTTCTGAAACAGCCCTTATTTTGCAACAAGTGTCCATATACTTAGGCTGAACTTTCTTCTTGATTAAGTCCCTTGCCTTTATCTACGGAAGGGTGAAGAGCACGTTGATTATTTAGCAAATAAAGCAACTATCCTGGTACCATAGTGGCAGATGTTTAATAAGGAGTCCATGTCAGGTCCTTCATAGCTCCAGGCACAAAACAAACATTGAGATAATTTCATTCTTGTTGAGAGACCTGCAAGCACCGACATGATAACCCTCTCCTCCAAAGGTCTCTCTAAAAGTCACCTGATGACCAGTGATCAGAAGGGAAATGTAAAACTAAAGGATATCAGCCTGGCAGGCATGGGTGTGTTTTCCCCTGACCAACTCCATAAAAATTGGATTGAATCGTGTGCGGGCAGGCAATGCTGCTACAAAGGCTGCTTCACTACGTGACTAAGGCTGCTCCATCTCCAGGTGCCTCAGGCAGCATCTCTTATTTCAACCAATTCTTCCCCTATTTCTATATGCTATTTTATTGTATGTTGCTTACCGTACCTTGAAGTCTGAAAGACTTGAAGCACAGAATTCATTATACACAGTTTATTTTCAAATCTAAACGCATAGTACAGAAAATATTTTAAGAGTTGAGAACATGTGCTTTTCTCGTTTGAATGTTTTTGAATAATGTTCAGCTAAGGACTGGCACAGTAAAGTTGCCCCTTCTTTCCACCTATTTAACAGATTATTGCCAAAGCATAAAAAAAATTAAATTAAGGCATTCCTCTGAAATAATGTCCTTATCTGTGGGACAATATTTTTTCTTTGATTTTGCTTCTGCAACAAAGAATCCCATGGTTTACAGTCTTCTTTAGGTCCTTTGACGAAGCATGGATAAAGTACTGGAGAATAGGAGGAAAGGATATTAAAAAAAAGAATTTCAGATATATTTTTCCTGTGGACAGAAGGTGTTAGAGTTGCAATACTATATCTGTCCCTGTTCTTAGAGAGAATAAAATGCTGTGTTAAAGCAGAGCTGTCAAATGTTTCTTTCTTTTGCTAAGTAAGTATGTGCAAACCAGTGAATCATTTGCCTCTAGATATAGTTTGTCTTAGTACACGGAAATTAAGATGCTTACTTGTACATTTTAGAAGTTTTAAAGACCCTTCCCTATGATCTTTTAGGCAATTATTAGATTTTCTCTCTTTCTATGAATTTTAATGTTCTATGTACTAATTCGCTCTCTGCAACACGTGACAAATCTGAAACACATATCTAAAATAGTTCCTGATCAAAGTTCAGCTTTCATGCAATAACAATTAGTTAGAAATCTTTTTGTTCTTCACATGATTTAGAGAGATGAGACGGTTTTTTCTTTTTTCAGCTTGTCTGGCACTTGTATGTATGGGATACTGTATAAGAAGATTATAGAGATTTTTATTTTCAAAAATACTTTTTAAAATACATTTTGGTATGGTGCAGTGTAGCTAGCATACCTTGTAACATTTCTCAAAAAAGATGGATGCATTTTAGCTGTGGTATCTGACCTAGCCTAAAAATTGAGAGGACTTTTTTTGTCTCTAAGAAACAAAGCCATTTCTCAACTTAGTAATAGAGCTGTTCTAATGTACATTTACTATAGATTTGTCTTATAGTATCTGTAATTCAGAGGCTCAAATCAGTGACCTGCTAGTGTATGATGTATTTATTTCAGTTGGAATGGCTGTGATGTAAGTTATATTTGTGCTTACAAAATGGTGTCTACTTTAAAGGAAATACTGTTAAATTAGAATATAGATTTTAAATAAATGTCTATCTCTTTTTAAATGGAGTCTGACAACGTAATTCAGTATTTTGCATAATTATAGAAAACTGTCATGTTGCAATGTTTAACTTCTAAATTGCATAGTTCAGGTGTCTTATTTTAGGTGATTAAAAATTTGTAGTAGTTAAGAGGATTTATATCCAACCTGTAAATGCATTCTTGACAATTCTTTCTGAATTCTGAGGAATTATGAAGAGGTGGATGAATTGTGTGAAGTCTCTGATTCTACAGTAATATTTTACAAACAGTAAATAATAAAAACATCAAATATCCTTTAATACAGGTCATTCTTCTTTAGGGAAGAGTTTTTTCATTTACCATTTTGACTCCCTTAAAATCTTGTGAATCTAATTTAAATTCACTGCAAATAGTTGAGGCTCTTACTCTGGAGATGTAGAATATGTTTGCAAAATTTTTGCTGCTTTTCATTGTAAGTTAATGATACGAGTTCCTGAAAGCTGTCTTCATGTAATTAATCTAGTTTGTGTAGCCAATGATTATTAAAGGCTGCTGAACATTTCTGTTTTATGTTAGCCACCTCGGAGAAGGTGATGACATACGAATTTGATAGCCAGCAAGTTGGGAAAACCATCTGTTTATAATTTTTAATGTAATTTTGCAATGACTGCCAGGTGATTTTCTAGGAAGTATATTAAAAAAACCCCAAGTACATAAAATTACCACTACAGAGGTGAGCTATAAAATCATTACTATTGAATCATACGTTATATGAAAGAAATCTGAAGGTCAGTTTGTTCCAACATATTCTCCGAGGATATTGTTTCTTAAGAATGTGTTGGAAACATTTAATATTCATTGAAATTATATGTGCCTGGTGACAAAGTTCTGGTGAGCGCTAACATGGCAAATGTTGCAAACTTATGGAAATGTCTCAAATCTGCTCTCAGACATAAAGAATTGGGAAAAAAAAAATCCCCAACAAACACCACCCACCCTGCCCCCCCAAAATCCCAACCAGCTGATAATTCCTTGCTGCTTGAAGCATCTTAGGAATTCAGGCATTCTGCATGGAGAGAAGGAAGGAAATTCAGGAACAGCTACATCTCTGAAAGTATTAAGTCCTGTTAGATGATAGCTACTAGGTAACACGTGTAACTGCCTGCGGGGATGACTACTGAGTGTGTAGGCAATTCAGAGTAAGGTTGAACCCAGTCAGTTCATTCCCCAAGCAGTGCCCTCTGCTAGCGTGCTTGGGAAGCAAAGCCAGGGAGGTGATGGGAACAGGGCCGAGCTCCAAGCCTGCCCATCAGGTGCACCACTGGGTGCAGGGAGGCGCTTCTGTGGGTTTAGGAAGAGAGCAGACCTGTACGCCAAAGCAGAATGCGTGCCCACCTAGCTCCAGGAACTAGCTCACGCCTCATTTCTAGGGTTTAATAAATGCTAAATACGCCTGTTACCTCCAGGCCTGAGCAATAAAGCGAGAGACTATACTTTAAAGGCCCCTGGAGTGAGATTCTGTCTAAGTTAAGAGAATTAAGGTAATTAGGCAGTAGCTTTAGGAGGACTGCTTCATTAAGGGAAGGTTACGTCGACTTTTGCTTTCCAAGTATTGTTCAGGGCTCATTTATCTCTGAGCTGTAGAGGAAAAGGTGGGATGTCCGGGCAGTCATGCTCCCCTCTCTCCCGTCCCCACATACATTCCCGCTCTTTGCCATAGCCCGGAGTGAGGGTACAGGAGTTCTGTATTCACCTCATTTAACTGATGGGGGCACTTCAGGAGAATATCCTAATGAAGGTGGCTGTAGGTTAGTCCTGATGAGGAGGTGGTTTACCTTTTCTGTTGAAGCTGTCCCGCAGATTAGTGAGGAATTTAAGGTTAACCTGGTCAAAGATTGCATTAGTAAATAATGTCTTCTGGAGGCTAAATGCCTTACCTCACATTATTACAGTCCATATTCTGGTTGGCATTCCCAGCTCTTTTAAGTATTTGCATGTAAAAGACACTGGATAAAATTCATCAACTCTTTTCTGAAGAGAAATGAGGGGGAAGGGCAAGCATATGAGAAATCCAAAAAGTCTGAAGAACATTTCCAACCTCTGCCAATTAAGAAGGAAACAATTCCACTAATGGTGCCTTATATACAGTGTAAGACATTTTCTGTGTTTTTGAAAGTACAAAGTAATTGACGGCTATAATTATATTTAGCCATATGATTCAAATGAATAAAACCCCATGACTGCAGTACAAGGTGTCTTGCAAAGAGTGTAGCTGTTAAAAACAAATTGGCCTGCCAGTGAGAGTTATTGAATTTAGGACCTTTCTTACAAAGATGGAATAGCTAATGAGAAAATGAGTGTTCTGGATCCAAGGTGATGTGCCCACACCATTTGAACACTGCAGTTCTGGCTGGAAATGTTTTGTCCTGAAAAAGGTGCATGTTTTTGCCTTTTGTTCAGGACTTGCCTGATGAAAATACAGATAAAATAAACCTGTATGTATGTATGAAGGCAGTCTTCCCCCTGATCTTGTGTCCTTGAATTTACACACACATGTTGAGATTTAAAAATATGCTTTAATATATTATTAAGCCATTTATAAATGGGAAAATAAGATCTATCCATTCATGTTAGTTACAGTCTAACTGTCAGCACTGACAATAAAAAGGTTTGTGGACTGTGGGAGAAGCATCATATTCTTCTCAATAATACAGCAACAGCCCAACATCAAGCCTTGCTGTGTAGAGGCTTGTTTTCCTTGCAATTTAGTTAGAAGATCACCGAGTTCTATCCCATGTATAATACCTCTTATGCACTATGTATTACACTGCAAACAATACATGCAGTCAGAAGTTCAGTGGATTTTTTTGATAAATAACATTTATCTATATTATAACAAGTAGTATTTATTTGATATTTGGGTTGCATTATTTATTTTGTAGTAGAGAACTCATACCTTGGGGGAAAAAACCCTGACTAGTCTTCCAAGTCCACCTTCTCCCTTTGTCAGTGCTCTTTCAGTTTGTTTCCACTGGTGTCTGAAGGGGAAGAAGACAGAAGATATTTCTTCTATTACAAGCCTTGATGGCAATGAACTCTTGTTTCACATCACTGTGCTATGCGTTTAGAGTTTACTTAGCAAATTATCTTATTAGTAGTTTTTGTTATTTTACTTATTTAAGAAGAACTCCTTATATTTTTTTCTATTTATAAACCTTGTTTTGATCACTTGTCAAAATCATTACTAACTGAATGAAAAGCTGTGTAGCTCCTTTGGGTTTCTTGCTGTGATTTTGGCTGGAATTTACCTTTGGTTCTTTTTCTTTTTTGAAACTTCTTTTTTTTTATCTTGCTATGAGAATGTCAGACAGCCACCAAGTATTTGCTAATCCCTTCATTTTGGCTTAAGAACCAAACCACTTTTGGCTGTGACTCTCTGAGGTTAAATACTATGTTTAATGAGCAGAAACAGTCACTCTTCATTTCAAATATGCAGGGAAGCCAAAGAAGAATCCTTCTGTGCTTGCTTGTGGCACTGATGATGGGAAATATACTTAAGTGTAAGTATTGGGATTTTACAGGTACCGTGTTATAGAGATTGGGTATCTCTCCATACAACTGTGACTGATCTTAAAGCTTTTAGATAGACTGGATGAAAGTAAAAACTTCCTCTAAGAAATTATAATTACTCCTCCTAACCACACAGATGTAAAGGCCTGTATTCAGTGGTCAAAATTCAAGTGAAATACCCCCCAGGTGAGATGCCAGCAAGAATTCATAATTGGAAAGATTCATCTGATATTTTTTTGTAGAAAATACAGGAAAGAAGAGTATAAATCCCCAAAAGATTTCCTCTGTTCTATAAAGCAACCAACACATCATAAATCTGCAGAAAAATAATACATCCTTTAAGTTCAAGTGAAATAAAGCAACACAATAATATCAAATAAAGGGAAAAAAAATCTTAATATTTATCTGCCAGAGTGGTATCTGGTAATTAGTCATTCCAACATTTCCTAATGGGTTAAGTTTTACTGACACTAACACGATGATCACTTACAAACTAATTTATTTTACAAAGGTAATTTGGCAGTGTATTCTATCATTGCTGAAGATGAGAATTAAGTCTGTCTCTAATAGATTAGAATGCAATAGCATTTTTCACAGTTTGGTAGCCTATTTCTGTTTTACCTTTGCCAGTTTGTAAGGACGTAAAGAAAATATGACAAATGCCAATTTCCAATAGCCCTTCTTCAACAGTCACATTTGCTATTAATAGGCATATATGCATATTAATGTGTTCAAATTAAGTACATTAAGCTGTATTTTTGTGTTAGACAAAAAAATATTTGTCACAATTGTAGTTTTCTGTACTATTTCAGTGTTTAAGAAATTGCTGTGCTTTGAAGTGTATGTATCTTGTTTCACAACTGTTTGTGTATCTAAAGGGTACTGTAATAAGTAAAATGTGAAATTATTTTAAATAACATCCTGCAATGTCAGCCCTGGCTATCAGAGTCAAATTTGATTCTTCCCATGAATGGTAGTTACTAAAGAACTTCTAAGTTGAATTTAGTCAGTGAATTATGTCTGGACAACCACATTAACTTCAAATTATGCTGTTGGTGACACTTGAAAAGTACTTTGACTTCAGAGCGTTTTGTCATGTAAGCGACTATAATTTAGGCAGCAATTCTGTTGATAGCACATTAGACAATAACATTTAGAAATCTCTTTTTAGTCTTTTAGTGCAAAGAAATGAGAACTATGATATCTTATTTTGGTTGGTAAAAGTAAGAAGAAATGGGCAAGAGATCTGATATTCAAAAACAGTACTTTTGCGTAATTCATTTACAGAATTAAATTAGGTTTAATTTCCCAAGTTTTATGAAATGTACTTAGTAACAGACACTGTCTGCAAGAAGACAAACTCTAGTCCAATTTTTTTTTATCCTTTGTTTATTTGAAATACTGTAGGATGTTACAAATGAAATTTGGTTGTTAATCTCTGTGGTTATACTACAGATTATTTATGACAAAATTTCAATGCTTTATACTATACATATATGTATGCATAAATAAATATGTGTGCATATATGCACATATTTATATTTATTATTTAACTCTATAACTATTTTTAAGCTTAAGCAACAACTTGTAGTTGAATTTAGGGATTTCCTTTCCCAAAGCATTTTAGCTGAAACAGATTGCTGTGTCCTTTATCACGATGGTGAAAGTAGTATTAAATTCAAGGAAATTGTATCTACAAATAAATCCCAGAACATTTCACCTTTGTAAGAGACTTGCTTTAGTGAAACTCATTTTCTTTCTCCCTCTCTTGTTTTCTGGTGTGACATTCTCTGTTTTCAAAGAAATGTTCCTTTCCTGAACACTTTTTAAGATGAGCTTCAAACTGATTGCTATTTTGACTCTTTGACAAGGCCAATTTTCAACAACTGTCATTTTGTCTGATCCAAAATCTAGCTTCTGTGAAAACTTTGGGGTTTTATGTTACCTTAAAGATTTACCATTTTTATGGTCTTTACATCACCTATCTTGTCTCGTAGTTTCAACAGCAATCACGTAGACATTACTAAACTATCCTTGCAGACACACTAAACATCTGATTACTGCTGGTAAAATGAATTACTTGCCCTCACAGGTAGTCTGAGTGTGGCACTTCCTCTTCAGCCCACACCTCTCATTAGGAAGACGAAAAATTTATTTATAGAATCATAGAATTGTTTAGGTTGGAAAAGACCTTTAATATCATCAAGTCCAACCGTTAACCTAACACTGCCATTCCACCACTAAACATGTCCCTAAGCACCTTGTCTGCCCATCTTTTAAATACCTCTAGGGATGGTGACTTGACCACTTCCCTGGGCAGCCTGTTCCAGTGCCTGATAACCCTTTCAGTGAAGAAGTTTTTCCTAATATCCAATCAAAACCTCCCCTGGTACAACTTGAAGCCATTTACTCTCATCCTATCACTTGTTACCGGGGAGAAGAGACCAACATCCACCTCACCACAACCTCCTTTCAAGCAGTTGTAGAGGGCGATAACATCTCCCCTCAGCTTCCTTTTCTCCAGGCTAAACAGAAAGGATCAATTCCCGACATGGGATTGAGGGTGGCCCTTGGCGCTGTGTGCAGATGTTGTGTCTGTACAGTGTGGCAGTGAGTCTGCCATGTTATGACAAATTGGACGAAGAATGTACATTTCTCCTGTGCGGCACACGCATGCTCAGTGTGAAGGATCCTGCACACACGGTGCTGCAGGACTCGTTTCAAGTTAGGATCCCAAGACTTGGGTCCAGTAGGTTTTTGCCTGAATTCATGCTGAGCTTCCACTGAGGAGAAGCAGTCTAGTAAAATAAAAGTACCTAAGGTTAAGACAGGTTAAGAATGACTATTGCAAAAAGAAGCATTTAATTTCTATAACAAAATTATCTTGATCTGAAAAAGACCACACCTTATTCATTGGATTAGCATGATATATACCTTAATGCTGGAAGCTTTATGGTAACAATATGAAAAATGTATTTAAAACAAAGAAACTTTCATAGCCTCTGTTTTCTTTAAGTTGTAGTTGCATTGTAGTATAGTAGTATATGTATATGTATATGTAGTATACATTGTCTGTTAATTGTTTGCTGTTTCTATTGACTTCAGATTATCCATATTCATTTTAGAATAGAATAGTTCAAGTTGGAAGGGACCTACAATGATCATCTAGTCCAACTTAAGGCATTCATCAGACTTAAAGTATTTTTCAATTGTTTGTTTCTAGTTCATTCATTAATTTGGATTCATTTTATTGTTATTTTGATTTTTTTTCTGAAGAGGTGTTGAAAATGAAATTTTATGGTAAGAATCCCAGACTGTTTCTCTAATAAGCGCTACAAAATTTTCAAAACTGAAAATCATGATTGGTATAGTCTGTACAAAATGGAAGACAGTTCAACATTTTCCTTAAGGAACCAGTTACTTTTTTTACCAATATAATGCCATTTATTGCAACGTAAGATCAGACTGATAATTCCTATGAATTTCAGAAAAAATAGTGGTATATAACCCATCTGAATTATTTAAGGATCACATAAATAGCCACACAGTGTGTAATTTTCAATTGCTTTTCTTTCCTCTTCCCATCTGACTCAGTTATTCTTGGGCCAAGTGCCGATTAACATGATTTCCAAAAGCACAATGTACAAAATTATAGCACTTTGCTAAAACAGTGATCAATGTGCTGAAGGATACAAGCTGGCACAAAGCAGTAATAGTGGGGATGAGAAAACATTTTGAAAATGGAACACAATTTGGATTTGCTGTCATTGACTTCAGACAGTTACCTAAACAACGTAAAGCTCTGCTGTAGGGGTTGAGGCATCTGTCAAACCCAGAAATTTTAAAACAGACATTCAAAAGAACTGAAAATAATGGAGAGGAGAAAAGAGAAGGAGAAGGCAAGCCTTCTTCTGTAATGCTTTGTTCCATATAGGCAGGGCAAACTGCTTTAGTTGTGGAAATACAAAAAATTGAAAACAATATAAAAAGAGTAACTAGTTTTCAAAGAGCCTGGATATATCTTACTCCAGTTGGTACATCAGTAACATAATGTTGGCAAATTCATCATGACTTAAGCAATCAGCGTTATCTTGCTATTTACAGTAATAAGTCCTCACAGTAGTCAGAGTTTAAAGTGTAGATTTGGTAGTACATATGTAAAAGTCTAGTACATACATCCTTATTTTGCCATGTTTAGCTTTAAGAATAAGAATTCTTTGTCTACAATATATTTGCGGCAGAAACATGCTGATTGTGCTTGGTTTTTCACATTTAAAATCATTCAAAGTTCTTAGTCAACAAATTTAATTTGTGGAACCTAAGAGTCCAACTCTCTACCCTCCTGCAGGAGGTGTGGCATATACTTCTTGATCTCTACCATCCCTGGTGAACAGCTCGCCTTTCTCCTACTGTAAATTCCAGTCAGGAGGACTTTCCATTTCAAATCATAAAAGCTGTAGCTTTGTTTTCATCTTTTCTTCATCGAAACAAAGCCAGCCAAAAATTAATTCCCTGTGCTACCAATGCCATTTCTCTGTGGTGTCTACTACAGTGGTTGCCATGTGTTTTTTTACCTGGTTTCAGAGGAAACACTTCTGAAAAAAAAAATAAGAATTGAGAAGTTCACATACAGCATCCATGTGAATGGTTTTCACAAAGCACAAGAAATATTGTGTAGCTTGTAATTTTCATTTACTCACTCGGGAGCATAAAACATAACAAAAAGTGGCTGTATTGTTTCTATGTTTACAAATTATGCTTCAGCTATCCTAAATCAGAGAATAACCAGCCAGGGGTTCAAGGAATACCAAAACCATCTTTCCTTGCCTTGCAGAGAGTAGTCCTTATTAGTTAATCTTTCATTAAAAATCTGAGCAAATCAAATGCATATTTTGCATCTTATGGTATGTATGAAAAATCAACAGATCCTTGCGTGATTATATTGCCTATATATAACTACCAGTAGATTCTAAACTCTAAACATCTGAAGTCATCAAAAAAGAGGAAAAAAAAAGTATTCTGAAATGCCGTTAGGAGTTTGCCTCAGAAGTGTTGCTTATGCTACATTTATAAAACAAGATAGGATATGACTTTTTGAAAACAGGTTTCTCCTAAATTTAAATACTGTGATTATCCATACAAGAATACCATAACATAATTAAATACTTGGGAAAGTATCTACATTTTTTTTCATCCATAAACATATTTACAAAAGAGAGCGGTGAGTGTACCAAGTAAACAATTGAGTCAAAGGAAAAATATGCTGAATAATGAACTAACTCATTTTTATATGATATGAGCTTACATACTACATTGAATAATGGGATCTGTTTTTTGGAAATTGAATAGTTGAGTTGTAGAATGGGAAAAAAAATGTGATTTATAGACAGGGGAAAACCAGAAATCTTGAAAAAAAAAGCTTTTGAAGTTCAAAAGTTTATTGGATTAGATAGCATGGAATAAACAGACCAGAGCAAACAAAATTCTCTCTGAAATTCCTCTGAAGACTGGAAAAAAATATCTTGAAATAGTTCAACTACTATAGTGGGGTATCCCTCATGGTTTTGTTAAATCTATAGATATGAATAATTTGTCCAGATAATCTATGCAATAATATTGTTATACGCTCTTTAAGCAAACTTCAGTTTCTAAAATTTAAACTGAAAGTATTTTAGTTCATTCTTGTGCTTTTATGGGCTTCTATGTGGAAGTTATTTTAAAATCCAGATAAAAAGAATGATTGATTAAAGTATCTTAACCCATCACTCCATTTTTACAGTTGGAAAAAAAAATCTCATCACTTTTCTATTTTTAAAAAAATCACATACTTACATGAAGAGGCAAGGATTTATAATAGCTTACATAAATACATAGTAGAATATGAATATCACCCTGTTGTGGGGTTTTTTTTGTTTGTTTGATACCGTTTAGACTTTGACCCTGAAACAGGTACAATTTTCTGCTTGATGCCTGTAGTATCAAACAGGATCTCCAAGCCCATTTTAATGAAAAAGAAAATCACATATTAAATATTCAAAATACATTTCATCCTTCAGTCCTTCAGACTGTGATTCATTTTCACTCTCTAAGGCATCAGTTTTAGGGTGGGGTAAATAGCTGCCAGGGAAGTGCCTTTCTTTTAATGCTGAATATGGATGGATCTCAGACATTCATCTTTAATCAGATTACCTTGTTCAGATGGTCATGTTGTATAGCATGATTCTTGCTGTGAAATGTTACAGTTTTGATTTTTAGGTTTTTTTATAAAAGTGAATTATTGGTGTTTTTTCAGGAGTTCAAAGGTTATATTTTATGAACAAGCACTGTTTTGCAGGAGTTCAGAGTTACACCCTGTTATATTGTCTAAGGATTGAGATGTTCAGGTCTCCATTGCAAGAAAAATACTGCTCTTCCCAGCATCTAGTATCTTATCATCCTCCTTATTTTCCATCTTACATTGGGATGACTAAATATTGGAGTGTCATGGGAAAATATAAATTATTTTGCTTTTGACTGGAGAAAAGTAGTAACGAAGCAGCTAATGGAAAGGTCCCCACCATGAAGAGGTTGCAGTTTAAACTCAGATGTCACGCAAAAAGAGAAAATAAAAAAAGATAGAAATGTGACTATAATTTTTATAAAGCATTATGCAATTAGCTGTCAGACATGCATGCATTTTTGATTTCCAAGTGCATTAGACTATTCCTTTAATGGAAGATTTCAGGAGAACGGTTTTAGAAGTAATTTGAAAGATGCGAGAATAAGGTTTGTAAATAGGGATTCAGAAGACATTCCATGAATGTGAGATAGCTGGAAAGAGAGCATGATGATAAAATGGTAGAAGGAAATTAAAGCAGTGCTGAACTCATGTCCTTAGCACATAGAAGAAGAAAGGTCAAAGTTACAGGTCAAGGCTGAGTAATTTGGGTCACTGAATGCCAAGAATAAGGAATTTGAACTTGTCCTAACAGAAGGATATAGTTACAGATGATGTAATTGTAGCATCACACAAACTGTGGAGTTGGCCACATTTTATGCCATAAATTACATTAGTATGTTCTGAATCTGTTGACTGGGGTCGAAGATGAAGGGAAACTATATGGCTTAGTATTAATAAGTGGGGTTTCATTTATATAAAAAAAATCAATATGAGAGAAAATTGTTGATGTTGATTGACATTTAGAAATTTTTGGCATCTTTAGATATTTTATTGCCTGTTTTCTTCTCTTCGTGAACTCATTATGCCAATGGATATGAATAACTTTTCCTGCCCAGTGTACAAAATGAATAGCTAAAAAGTAAAACTGAACTAGCCATTTTCTGTGTTTTTCTTCTTTCTGCATTTTTAGTTGGACCCAGTTTCTCAACACTGTTTTCTTCAGTGAAAAAATTGAAGGATGTGTTTTGCTAATAAATGAAAAATTATTATGACCTGTTGAGACTTGCTAGTTAGGTTTCTGACTTCTTCAGTACAGTGGTTCTTAAAGATCAAGATTTCCACCTTATAGTTCGATGTTTTATCATGCAGTTGAGAGAATAAATTAGGTAAACTGTTTTATAGCAGCTGTATTGGCTTATTGGGTTTCTTCATTTGCATCTCAAGCTTATCCTAGGGAGAACAAGTGCAAAATCAGATTTCTTTGCTACTTAGTATTGTTTACCAATACACATCAGTGTATTTTCTTCAAGCATAATTTATCTAATATAGTTTAAATGTTTCTGGCTACTTTTAGAACATTCCTAAGACACCCTGAAACAGTCATGTTTTACACATCTTCAAAGTTTGAATGCATTTTACCACTGGTATGCAGCGCCTTGACAGCATATTGGATGCTGCTATTTTATGTCTGTGGGAGTGAGAAATGAAAATGCCAGTTTTATGACAACATGATGCATTGATTCTACTCACATGAATATCATTAATGTCATACTCTGCCTTCTTGTCTTGTGCCAAGTTATGTTTTCAGCAAAAACATAATAGTGTAATTCAGAATATTTTTTGTTTGAATCTTGCATGATTTCATTTTTTTTTCTGAAATTCTAATAAAAACTGTGATGAGTGCTGAAGGATGAAGACTACACTTCAAGGGTATGTATGAGTGCAATGGAAATTGTTTTCCATGCAGTATTAACGTTGAAACCATATGCACACAAAACAAATTAGAGTTTTCTTGACTGTTTATTTTGCAAGATATGTAGATTTTCCAGTCCCAAAAATCTGCCCACAAATATTTTTTAGGAAAATATGCAGGTCCATGTTGAACTTTACAGTAGAAACTAGCTAGAAATATAAAAGTAGCCAGCCAATAAAACCTATTCACCTGGTAACTGGGGTACTCAGAACAGGTTCTTGATCTTCTCTGTCCAAGAGGAATGATTTAATCTTGGAGTTACTCCCTCATATAAAATGGCAGAACTAAAAAGTGGAAATTACATCTCACTGGCATCTGTTGTCCAACAGAACATATACATAACAATAAAATAAGATGCAACCCTTCTTGGACCTCACAACACCACAGGAGACAAAGAAAGTAAAGGACCCAAGAGATATTGCAGCAAGGATTTTAAAATTTACCATTGTATCATCTGAGAGTAAACATCCTAGATAAGACAGTGCTAAATATTCAGACTGGAAATATTTATATCTTTTTTTCTTTAAATCAGAAAACATCGAAGTGGTGTATTTTGACATTTTGGACTGATTTTTCTACTTTTCACTGAGAAGTTTGCTATTTTCACTTTTTCATCCTTTCTCTTTAGAATAGGAAAAATACGTTGATAAAATCTCTTATAGGATACGATTTCCCCTTTTCAATGAGCTCTAGCTGCATATTTTCTTTTAAAATTATTATTATTAATAATGATAATTATTATTAATATTATTAATAATAACAATGCTACTAATAATGAAAAAATACAACCATTGATTCAGGTAGGTGTGCTGTGATGTGTTGCATTTTTAATATTCTGCTACTTAAGAAATAAAGCTTTACATAAGAAGCTTCAGAATATCTTCATAGAATGTCTTTTGAGTTCCTAATTTTAGAAGTCTGTCATCTTCTAGGGCCTCATCAGCATTTTAAAATGTCTCATTTTCTTCAAGCATAACAGAAATAACTAAAGATGTGTCTAGTTGCATTTTGGTCCACAGCTTTCAAAATGCACAAGAGCAATTGACCAAATATTGCCGGATCATCTGAATCCTTTGGGAAATTGCAGGCTAGTCTATCCTATAGCAATTTTCATTGCCTAATTGTCATTAACTTTTGATCTTCAGAGTGTTCATCTAATAGCTTGTTGATGAAGTTATTCCGGCATTTCCTAGGGTTTTGCATTGATAAGAGATAACAGCGAGAGAAGGTAGTATTCAGTTCAAAAGTGGAAAGGTTTTAAGGGATTTCAGTATGGAGGATATCCATCCATTTTCAAGGACCGATCCTTGGTGCAGTCAAGTCTGCTGAAACAAATGCCTCTTCGATGCTGTTTTGCAGTTTCATTTTTTAATATATCCTTTTATTTTGAAAGCTGCTTTGGTAAAGGTAATCAAAGCTTCAGGCTTGTGGTTCCTGGTTGCTCCACAGCTGAGCACTTAAGCTTGAACACAGTAAAACAACTGTTCTAATGTTCATATCTTCAGTTCATATTTATTTCGGAGTTGTGAGTTAAGCATATTTATACCCAAGTCATTTAGCCATCTATGCATACTTAAAAAATATATATTTAAGTTACACTTAATGGCCTTTCTCTCACATGAACTTCTCAACACATAGTATTTCATCTGGACTTCTTACACGTGGATGAAGAAAGCAACGAATAAAAGCAACAATCATTACTATATCCAAATGAAATACCAAGAGTGGAGAACTTCACAAAACCTCAGTGATAATATGAAACCGCATTGTGAAAAAGAGAGAGGGTTGGATTGGGGTTTTTTTCAGAAAACATTTGGAGCCCGAGGTGTAGCTGTTCAGTTATTTCTAAGGAATTAATCTTCTGAGAAGCATTGGTACCTTTGAATAGGCCATTACAATAAGTGGTATGTGAATGTGTGTATATACATATTGTTAAGAAAATCCTGTTTTAGTAATTGTCTGTTTGAGACTACCAGCAATTTTATATTCCTTGGAATTAATGTTTAACATTCTGATGTATCATGTTGCACTTAATTTGAAAGGATAGGTTTTGTGTTTTACCTCTTCTTTATTCTCTTTTCAAAAGTGGTAATTCTGAAATTTGCTTTCTAATTGAAGTTAACAAAATAAACAGAGAGTATCATAGTCTCAAGATAATTTACCATTTGTATATTCATATACTCCTGTGGTTAGCTGGTGTCTGCCCTGAAGTTTGTCAGTGTAGCTACAGGTTGCAGTTTTCTTCTTTGTGCCATACCGTGGTGGTGAAAGCGAGTGTACTCTTGGGATTGATGTTGTCTGCTGTGGAAGCATTGGAATAGGATATAAAGAGGACCAGACTGCTCTGATATATCAAAGAGCAGCATTGCACTGAAGAATGTCCCTTGTGCTGTAACTCAAAGTTCTTAAATGTTATAGTATACAATATTATTTCAGTATATCTGAGGATTCAGGGCAATTTTGGAAGAGAAAGCATGTTCTAAGAAGTAAACCTTTTAGTCTAGTTCCCATTTCAGCTTCAAATTTATAAACCCTTGTCCTGGTTTCAGCTGGGATAGGGTTAATTTTCTTCCTAGGAGCTGGCATAGTTGCTGTGGTTTGGATTTAGGATGAGAAGAATGTTGGTAACACACTGATGGTTTAGTTGTTGCTGAGCAGTGCTTACACCAGTCAACGACTTTTCAGCTTCCCCTGCTCTGCCAGGGGCACAAGAAGCTGGGAGGGGGCACAGCCAGGACAGCTGACCCCCACTGGCCAAAGGGCTATTCCTGACCATGTGACATCATGCTCGGGGGCAGTTGGCTGGGGAGAGGGAGTGATCACTGCTCAGGGACGGGCTGGGCATCGGTCGGTGGGTGGTGAGCATTTTCATTGTGCATTGCTTGTTTGTATATTCTGTATATTCTCTTACCATTATTATTACTATTGTTATTCTTTTCCTCTGGTGTCTTATTAAACTGTCTTTATCTCAGTCCAGGGGTTTTACTTTTTTCCAATTCTCTCCTCCCATCCCACTGAGGGAGGGGGAGAGTGATTGAGCAGCTGGGTGGTGTTCAGCTGCCTGCCAGGTTAAACCTCAACAGCCTGTCCTTATTAGCAAGTGGACAATGAAAGACGTTTGGTGATTTGGTGCTTGTCTAAAACTCAAACCTTCAGTTTCTGATTTGCTGCAGGATTGTTTATGACCTAAAGACAGTCCTTGCTAGATCCAGAGAAAGATTTAGAATCCTGCATTTAGGCAAAGCAGCACCTAATTTTTCCAACACACAGGCTGAGACCAGAATTTTGAGACAGATACAAAGCCCTCCTCTGTGGTGGATGGAAGGACTTAGGAAAAACACTGCTGAAGCCTGGTCATTGAAAAAAAAATAAATAAATTTGTAAAGGCAGGGAAGGAAGTGTAACTATGTAACCCAGCTTTGGATACTTCAGACTTGGTGGGAGAAACCTGAATTCCAGTTCCCCCTCTGAAAGTCACTTCTGTATTTTACATGAAGTAGTCACCACAAAACGAACAATCTTCAGAGCAGGGATAGAGCTGTGCCTTCCAGCTGAGCTCCTACTGGGCTACAGGATCTACTTACTTTTGTCCATGTGCATATTCTGTCTGGCCCTAGAAATTTGCACGTTGTTGCACAAAGCTCATACTTAAAAAACATGAATAGTTTGTTTCTAACGCTTGCCTGATCTTAGAGCTTGAGGTAATGTGTTCCTCTAGAGGTGGGAGAGATTGGTTTCAATCTTGGTCGATACAATAGGTTATTATAATAAGGTGAGTGCACTATCTTCCAGCTCCTTGAAAGCAAAGGGAACCTCTTATAGCTTGATTTTAAAGAAAGCAGTTGCTATTCCATATCAGCAGGACCCCTATCCTTTCTTAAATACTCTGATTACTCTGGTTGTGAAATACAAAGCAGCACTGTAAAGTAGATACTTCTTTGCTGCAGATGTAGGTTTTCAATTTTTCTTGCTTCAGCTTAAACAGGGATAGCACAAGAACACTCAGCAGTGGAGACAGTAAGTGGAGTCTTGCAAAGAGATGCTGAAAGAGCAAGGGGTCTAGAGGGACAAATGGGTTTCCTAGGGCTTTGTGAAGGAAAGTTTGTGGGAAGGATCAGACAATTCAGATGGGTGTAGGAAAAGTCATTTATTTTTGAGTGCCAGGAGAAGGGGGAAGCTGGAGGAAGAAGGAGAGAGAGCAGCCTGGCTCTGCCTACGCTCCTGACCAATTTCCTGAACTTTTCTTCTGCCACCGTTAGCAGGGATGGGATCAGGAAAGCACAATCTATGATGTGCTGAGCCTCCTCCTAGGGACCAAAAGCTACAAAAGCTGAGTGCTGTGTGAACTTGAGATACAGGCTGGCTTTTCAGGCTGGAATACCCTACCCCCCTCTCTTGATGTTGGCCAAGGAGGCTGACTTGAGATGCTGCATACTTTGTCAGCTGCTTTCCTTCAGTTTTCCAGCTAAATCAGTGGATGACATGGCCCAAAGTGCTCCTTAGTGATCTGCTCTGCCAGCTGTAAAACGAAGACTCTTAAAACTCCAAACTGAGTAATCCTCTGAGGGAGGTAAATACAATGAGGTTTTGAAGGGATGAGAAACACTGATGAATGAGGGTACATATGAATACGAGAGAGAGAGGGAGGGAGAGAGAGAAGAGAGAGAATTTTTTTTTTGGAGGGGAAGATTGTTTTGCAGTACATATGATGGAATTGAGTTTAAAATTAAAACTTTATATTTGGAAAGTACAAAAATACACATTTCAACTTCCTGTAGTTTCTTTCCTTCTGTTTTTCCATTAACAGTTCAGAAAAATCGCAAGACATTCCCAAAGTGGGTTAATTCTTCATCGTTCCTGAGAGTGTTATGGCTGAAAACTGTTGTCTGTCTCTAAAGGGCAACTAGCTGAGGATCACCCAATTAGCCTGCCCTGACAGTCCTTTCACTGGGACATTTTGGACATTGACAGTAGAGTGCAGTGTCTGGCCTGTGCGTCTGTGCACTCTGCACAGGGCTGAGCCTTGCAACAGTGGCTGTATCTGCTAACAGGGTTGCAGGACCTCGTGCCATGGATTTTTTTCCACGCCATGTGACTCCTTTCTCTGTGGGGCTCAGAAAGTTGGATCAATTAAGAAATCAGTCTGTGTCTTATCCAGAAGTGGTGCTAAGAAGGTATGACAGTCTTGGGCAAAACATGCGCAAAGCTATAAATCCGCAAAATACCAAGCTAATCATTCTGCCTACTGTAATTGCTCTCAAATATGCTTTCATAATGGAAACGTTTTAAAATGCATTTCTAGGTTTTTTTTCTAACAGCAGTATTCCAGTTCCTGTAAGAGAGATGTATGTTGGTGGGGTTTTAATTTTTTTCTCCCCTCTCTCTCTTTTTGTGGGAAGGATGAAATCATATCATAAGCATTATATGAATCTTATGTGCCAAAATATATGCAGCACAGATTGAATACAGAATGTCCTAATTTTGCTTAAAGTCATCTCATTAAACTTCCGTTCTGCTTTTGACCACAGTCGTTACAATTTTGCACTTATCAAGTGGTACCCCTCTAAGAGCATTAAGAAAGGAGGTGGAGTGCTTAGTTTGTGTCCTTTATGCCAGCAATGTTTCTTTTTTATATTGAATCCTTGTGTATTGTTGGAAGAAAACAAGCAACACCTTTATTTCCTGAATATCTGTCTTCTTTACCCCCTCTGACCTTTTTGTCAGACAAAAAGTTCAGGGCTATAACTGTGATGTGAAGCATTTTGTGTCATTCTTCCTCTTTTACCCTTGCTCTTTAGAGCATTCTGAAGAATTCTTTATGCCATAGCCTGTGATCATTATTAGTGTTAGAGGCCAGGCAGAGTATTTTAATGCATCCAGACTGACAGGTCAAGGTCATGTCACTAGAGATGTGATGCCTGACAGGTAAATCATTCTGAAGTTGTAAATCAGAAAATAATCTGGTTTACAGCTGTAGGATGTCGCCACCTAGCTTTACTTATGTTCCCTTTTTCTCATTTAAAATTTAGTATTTCAGAAGTCCTAGGTAATTCACAGGACATTTTTTTTTTTTTTTTTTTTTTTTTTAGATAAGTATCTTCCTATCCATCAACTATCTTACACTAGCAGCCACTCTTTATTCTTTTAACTTATTTGGCTGATTTTGTCAATCCTGAGTTCAACTCACTCTCCATTTAAAGAGACTGCACCCAATGCAGTTATTCCCATATGAGGTATAAATTACTGCTAAATTAACAGGGATCTGTTAAGGCTGCTTTTCTGAACTGCCTTTTTCGGAACGAAGGAGCAACGTGTACAGGCTAGAATGAGAGAAACCTCTATCGTCTTAGACCACTTCTATGGGAGTTCTCTTCTAATGTCTGCCTAAATATTAGACTTTAAAAAAATTATAGTTATATTGTTGAACAGAACTTAAGAGAGCTGGCTCTGTTCTCTCCTTAATTGCTCCAGTATAGTCACAGTCTCCTCAGATCACCATTTATATCCTCTGCCAGATCAGCATTTTTGTAAAGTGATCTCAGCTCAATATTCATCTTCAAGATGATCCAAAATTATGAAGACTGTAATATCCTACTGTCTATTTTTCATTACTGATTATTGTCTTAATAGAAGATGACCATTACACATAGAAAAAAAATTCAAATGTGATTGGATAACAGAATTATTTTCTAAAATGTAATACCAAATGCAAACTTTTGTGTCAATTGAGAAGGCTAAAATTTGAGGAATTATTTTTATTGCTATTCAATTTTCCAACAGCTGTGTTGGAATAGTATATTCCTATTTATTTGATATTATATTGTATTGTGTTATAAATTAATGGTGAAGGTTTGGGGGTTTTTTTTACCACAGTAATTACACCAAGTTTGGGCTCACAAAATGCACTAGGCAGATCTAAAACAATGGTGGCTTAATCATATATAGCATTTCTATATTTGGGGATTCTAGAGGATTTGCCTCCTTTCCTCGTCTGTTTTAATTGTTACATAACTTTTGTGGTTTGCCCGACAGACTTCAAGGTCAGCTGGAGAGCAGACAAATCTTGTCTTTGCTTTTTCCCTTCTCTAAGATTATGTAAACAGACTTTCCAAAAATACACCCCCTTTTCCTCCGTCTCACTCCAAGGAACTAGCAGTTCAGTAGGTCAGCTCTGGGGAGAATATTTCAAGGATGACTAAAAACTAGACATCTTTTAGAAAAATGTGAGTTAGTATAGCAAGAGTTTACACGAACCACTTCAGTGGTTTGCTCAAGGAAATTCCTCAGCCTTTCTCCCCAGTACGTAAAAAGAGGCAGGGTCTTAATTCTTTACTCTCGTGGGCTCCACATCTGAAATCTGAGCTTGGAAAAATCAATAAGAATGTGCTATAGCTGCAAATTCATTTTAGAAACTTAGAATTACTTCAGTTGGCATTAGGTGTAGAAATATTTTACTTGGTAAATGGAATTATCTATTTTTGTTTCTGTAGACTTTGGTTTAGCACAAAATGAGGAAGGAGTGTTTGGCTCTTTCTGACAGTCCCTAAGAATTGACATTTCATCCCCAGTTCACCTACTTGTGCTATCAAAAAGATGACAGTTTTCCAGTGCTTAAAAGTGGAAAAGATGATGTTTATGTTTGTAGCCAAGTAACATTGAGTGAGATGCTAACATTTAACACACGATGTAAAAAAAGGGAGTTTATCATGTTACATAGCTGCACACAACAAACAAAAAACCCTGTAAATAAAAGAGTAACTTATTAATCGGTAGGATTTCTTTAGGCTAATGAAGTTAGAATATTCAGTAAAAATTATTTTTAACAGCTGGTAGCCCAGATTTTTCAGGTGTGGAGCACAACAAATGGTTATATCCATTTCTAGTTACAAGGATGCCGTCAAAAACATGTGGCCCAAATAGGTTACACAGGTAGTTCAATTCCAGCCCATCTGAGGACCAGAACAAACCAAGTTATCTAGAGGTTGCAGTTCACAGGATTTTTCAGTTATTGGAAGACTTGACCAAGATTCATTCTTCAGGAATTGTACATTCAAAGACAGCTTTTCAAATACCTATATTTGATTCTGCTTCAGGATTTGCTTCGCATCTTGCACATACCAAACCAGGCAAAGTTTATATATTTTTAGGTGAGAACCTGTCACAACTAAAGACAGAAACAATTCTGTAAATTTTGAAGTAATTTAAAAGTTGCATATCAATTTAGGGTTCCTCTTATCAGTAACATAAAATCTATTTTCTTATTTTGTCTCACCAAAACACCACATTATTGTGTTGACTCTCATTATTTGATTGAGTTAATCAGAAATATGCATATACGTTTTGAAAAACTTGTTTTGTGTCAAAGAGAAATTGTTTCTTCTTATGAGCAATCACAAGTTTTTTCCCTTACTTGTAATATTAACTAAGAACAATTAATTCAGCAAGTGGCTGATTTGAATTTATGACTGGAATTCCAAGGACAACAGAAGATATGAGGCATCCTCATCTAAACACGATATTAATTAAGATATCAGTCTGACAGAGGTCACAGGAGGAAATTCATATGTGTGAGAAAAACATTCTCCAACGTAGAGGACAAATTTAGACCTTTCTCTTCTATGATGTATTTTTTGGTAGGGTCATAGATAGTTTAACTGATGTAACTACATGTTGTAACTATCTATTGAGTACGAAATACATATGAGAATATGTGTGACACCACACAATTGTACTAGGCTAGCAAAAGCCAAAATAAGTCTTTAGGCAGGCCAAGATTAGTCCACAGAAAGCCTGATCTATCTTGAGACCTGTGGTGATAACATTGGTCTATAAGGCCCAGTAAAGAAATTGGACATTTTAATCTCTACTGAGGCTGAGCAAAACTAAGATTGAATTAAGTATAATGTGTTACTGGCTTTCAGCAGCTGCAATTCAGCAAGGCCTAATGTCTTATCCAGTAGTGATATGAAATATTAGGACTTCTTTTGTCCCTATTTCCAGCTTAAATTGTCACCAACATCAGCGGGAGTCTCCTTCAGTGATATGTCAAGCATATTGCTTGATGTCATGGAGTTATGCTTTTACATCACCAAGTTGTAGCTTGCTGGGCAAAACACATCATACATTGTCTTGTTTCATGGGCCACTGTTACTGAAAATAATTGAAGGTTTGTTGGGGAAAAAAAAAAAGGCTGGGAGTTTTGTTTTTCTGTATTCCTTTACCTGTTCATTTTACCTGCCTACTTCAACTTTTCAAGAGGGAAATTTAGCTTTCCATGGCCATAAAACAAGTTTTATATGTTCTTTAGGTAGTAACAGACTTCTAAAGGAATACAGAACAGCATTCTGCTATAAATATAGCTAGATATACATTGTATTCCAATGCTGTAGTTTGTGATCTGGTGTTTTTAACTAAAAACACCCCCAACAAAATCATCTTGATTAAGTAATTCTACTCTTCCTGTTTATTTGGCTTTTATAAACAGTTGCTGCTTATAAGAACCACTGAAAAACAAGCATTAAAACCCAACAATTAAAGCAGCCTTTGCCCCAGCCACAGGATGTCTGCCAAATATTTAGCTAAGTAAGATCTATACAAGGTGGGCAACAGACATTATAAAAATTATATTTCCATTTTCTTAATGTATTTAATGGGATGGAGACTCCTCGGACTGAGAGGTGATTTTGAAATATTCTACCAGGCTTTTTTTAAGATTCAAACGTTACTTCAGATAAGGTGTAATATTTTATTGTTCATCTACTATACTACTGATTGGCAATTTTTCCAAACACCAACTTAGATTTACCGATACCTTAAACCCTTGTTTCTCTTGCACATTATTTTGTCTTTTTTTTTTATATTAAACATATATTTATTGATGAAAGGCTTATATAGAATCATTGTCAAGCTTGGTTTTTTCCAGACAGTTACTACTAATAAGCCAGAACCAGATCTCAAAAAGGTACCCCCATTTTAGTTCCAAAATTCACATTTTAGAAAAAAAGTTTCCATATTAGAAAAACATGGAGGTAGCATTTACAAAAAATTTAACTCAAAAAATAAAATTTTATGTGAACATTAGCAACCTATTACACACAGTGTGGAATTTTCCTAACTATTTGTTTCACTTTGGGAGTCCAGTACCTTCAGCATAATGTCCTTAAAATCTCAACTTCCCTTTTTTTATTTTCAGACAAGAGACTTAGCACTGGTCTTTGTTGATGTTGTTTGGATAAATCATCTTCTTGGTTCCTTGAACGAAATTTTATCCATAAATAGGAAATTGAGCTTAAGTAATCAATGTTTTGCAGAAAAAAAAGTGATTTGCTTTTGTCTTATAACTTGGTTTTCTTTCGTTCTTTTAATAGATATCATTATATTTTATTGTTTTCTGTGTGATTTTGTCAAATGGTCTTTCAGGTTGTTTCTATCTGGTTATCTCAAAAAAGCAATTTAAACCTCCCTTGCATGTTCAAATAAGTTATATTTGGAGCAATGTATATCCTTTGGTTTATTCTCATTATAAAGAGTGCAAAGCCCTTTTTCTTGATTGCCATTAGTTGCTGGAATATAAACAAAGGTCCACACAGTTATTAAATATATGTAATTAAAAAGAAAATCTGTGTATCTGCTGCTATTATTTTTTGTTGTTTTTCAGGTGTCCATATCTGCCCTTAAATTTTGGAGTCAACCATCTATAAAAGGAATTATTCATAAACTTTTAAACATGTGTAACACTGATTGAGCACACTTTTCAATTCCATATTAAATTATACTTTTTTTTAGAGTAATTTCTAAAACTGAATGAGAAGTTTCTTTTGTAATTAACCTGAGCTCAGAATATTTACTGTGCATTGTTTTTTAATGTCAGATGATGAGAGAACTCATGTGTCTTTAACAAAAGCAAGTTGTTTACTCATTCAAGGATTCTGTTCAGGCCTCTGTATTTGAATGAATTCCAAATCAGCAGTTCTATTGAGTTGCATGGCAATCGATTGCCTTTTATGTTAGATGAATGGTCATGTTCAACCCTCCCCCCCCTTTTCCCCCATCCTTTTTTTTTTTCCTTTCTGGCCCACCGCCTTAGATGCCATCACCCAAAGCTGTTAGTCCTAAACGAGATTCTGTTTAGTGGCTATCAGCCACTTCCAGCTTTTCACTGCATATAAATGACTGTATTAAGAATTGGAGATGTGATGTGGAGTTATAAATGCAAACTGTGAAAGACAAAAAAAAAAGTCCAAATGTGTAGAGGTATAATTTCAAATGGGGCACATGAGAGGATGATTAACAGAACTTTTTTCTGTTTACAACTATAGGAATGTTACTAATTGGAAAACAGGTTTGTTTGGATTTTTTTTCATGTGGTATATTTAGTATCCAGCTTAGGGAGATGCCCTCTCTTCAGAAATGCATACCTTTCCTTTTATTAATCATGTGCCTTTATATGAGCCTGTTTAACTGCATTGGACAAAGCTCATAACAGTTCCATCATACATGTATTTGAGGGCAAGGACATCATTAATGTTTCAATTTATTTTATGGTTGTTTCAGGAGACAGGCTATGTGTCTTTCACCTAATGTCAAGAGTCCTCATTTTTCAATGTTTGCCACCCATTAGAATCCTTTCAGTGCTCCCATCAGCCCCGCAGGAATGCAGGGAAATCCTCTAATGCGTTCACTTTGTGGCCAAACACTGGCATTCAAAAAAGGCCATAACCCGGTGCATAAGGCATCTGCGAATGGGAAACCATGGTTGTGTAACTGCCACTATAAGCTGGTGTTGCCCTGTAGTTCTGCATGGAGACTGCTTGTGTTAATGGTAACACATTCTGTTTAGCAAGGGACATACCAAGTATCTTGCTCCCTCTTTTGGGAGCACTCCTAGTTTTAATCATAGGAATAATTGTGCAAAGCGATTCTTCTTGCAAATGATAATTGCTTCATGTTGGTGTACAAATAAAAGTTTTCATTCCTGAGCACAGGCATTTGAAGACCTCTAAATGTACCTCTATGGTGAATGTTCAAATTGTTCTGAGAAAAAAAATCAACAAAATACTAAGATTCATTATCTTTTAAGGGTTGTTGTGACATGACCACTGGATTTGGTTTATGGTACTGTTAAGGACTTGTTTGTCTGAACAAAAAATAGGTATCTGTGTTAGTGGCACCATTGTCTGTTGCACCTCCATATAACTCACAGTATCTACTGTTTCTTGACAGTTTGTAATTCCCTCTTTCTGCTGGTAGGCTAAGATCTCTTTCCTGCACCGCTTGAACATGGGTGGTTGTCAAATGGGTGCATAGCCATATGTGTAAAAATCAGCACTACATCCTCCTCTTTAAATACTGAAAATCTCTTCCCTGGACAAAGTACTTTAGATTCGAGAAGTATTGGAAAAGGCTACAGTCCCAGCCTGGGGTTTCTGCAAATGATGTAACTAACCTTCTCCTCCTCTGTCCTTCCCCCCTTATGGAATCTTCCACTCTTCTCTTTCTAGTGTGTCGCTGCTCCCCCTGGAAACTCTTCACCGACTTCACCTTTGTTCTTATATGTGAAATGTGAACCTTCATTCTCATCTTTAAAGTCAGGTGCTGTTCCTCAGTGCATCTAATTTCTGTTAAAGGGCCTTTGCTCTGCCCAGTCATCTTTCCTCTGTGCTCTGTTTGTTCTCTTCACACCCAACCCTCTTTCTACTCTGGCTTTGATAGTCCCACTCCACAATGTAGGAATGGCAGCCTCCTTCCTGTGTGTCAAGCACTCTCACTCTTTAAACTCACTTTTTTCACTTCACTTCTTACTTCTTACTGTAATGGACTTAACACCATCTCTGCCTGACCCAACTCATACTTCATTATGCCTTAGGCAATTGCAGCCGCCTCAGTCCCAAGTGTTTTAAAATCATGAATAAGTGCATTAGAGATCATTAAACTGGTTTTAAATAGTGATTTATTGTCACACAGGGAGAGATAAATAAGTTTAAAGAGCCCCACGTTGGCTTTGAGAATGGAACTAGATTTACCAGTGGAATAAGAGCTTAGTCAAGCCTTAGCCTCTACATTAGCACTAACTAGTTTAGCATGTACATGGCACGTTACCTGGCATTAGCTATCTGGCTTTCCTCTTCCTCCAGGAGATCATGCTTGATTTGGCCATAAAGATCATCACCAAAAAAAATCACTTCCAGTAAACAGTAAACCTGTTTTGCTACTTTGCTACTATACAAATGTGAGCTCCCATGTTACAGCAAGTTCTGAGACTCTGGTATACGCCCAATAAGCCAGATTTTCATTCATGCTCTTGCTAGACTTGAGGCTTCTGGTAAAGCTGTAACTTGACGTGCCAGCATAGGCAAACCCAGAACTTGCTTTGTTTCTGGTAGTTAACATATAATAGAGGAAAAAATAGAACAAATAAAACATGAATTATGGATACATAATTGTTTTTGTTATGCCCAACTAGTCTGGAGCAGGTAATTTGTTTGTGAGCTTTGCAAAATGCCATGCAATTAGAGTGCTAAGGATTATTAACAAGAAAAATGCCTTACAGAAACTGGAATTCACTGTTAACACAGATTTTTTTGTTTGTTTGTTCCATTGGGTGTCAGAACTCTTCAGGCAAACTTGCAGTTGTGCCTTTTTGGGTCAGTGTTGTGCTGTGGTTACATTAAGTCTTCACAATCTTTTTGGTCACATCCTGTTGATCAGAGGTCAGGTACCATGTGATTAACATAAACCACAAAGATCTGAAATCAGGTGCAATCTTTTTCAAATGTTTCTACTTCACTTAGAATTTACATTAATTTTGCTGCCTCAATACCAACACATATTTCAGACATGTTTACTGTCTGTTTATGTGTGTTTATATACGTTTATTTTAGGCCAAGACTAGAAATTCTCACTGAATTAATGTTTATCATATGAATGAGATGAATACAAAAAGCATAAAGCATAGATCATCCAAGATAAGTGACGAGCTAGAAAACACTTATTATAGTCCCTTGTGTGTATGTATATCTATATCTATGAGTGTATATATATTTTAAAACCACACACAGCTGTGTATGTGTATGTGTATGTATGTGGCTGCTGTTTACCTAATAGACCAGAATAACAACAAAGGACCATAAACTTCTGTTGAAAAGTATATATTTAGATTTTTTAAAAAAAGAATACAATTGCCCATTTGCAACTTAATGGTTCCTTTCAAGCCATTGCACAGAACTTTGACACGAGCAGTTACAGGTTGCTATATAAATCTCTCTTATACATAATTATGTGGTTATTCATGTTAAACATTATAACAAAACTAGTGCGTAGATTCTGATTTCTAAATGTTACTGCTCTTGATCTTTCCCACATAAATGAGTAGATAATGGAGGGGACTACTTTAAAAATTATTCATTGAAAAACATTTCTTGTGAGCTGCTGAAGTCCGACAAATGTGCTTTGACTTAGTCAAGCTGGAACTTATATCAGATATTTAATATTAAATAAAAAAATTGTAATACCCATATATTCAAATGTATTTATTTTTTACAAACATAAGAGTGATTTCAATCATTTAAGTTGAACTATGTTGAGATTTTACCAGAGTAAACCTGATGTTTTGCATTTTGGCCTTTGGAAACAAAGAAATGCTGTGGTATTCTTTAAGGATTTCCCAGAGAATTTACAGTCTTGATAATGCAGTTTCAGGGGTTATTGAAAACACTGTGTGTTACATATGCATTTAGAATGGGTCTTAATCTGGCAGTTCATTTTTACGATTAACTTCTGAAAAACCTTTAAAATAGGAGACGCAGGACATACAAAATCCTCAAGACTTGTATTCTGTCAAACAGGTAACCTATAAAGCATTGCAAGGAGTTTTATTATGTTTTGAATCATTGTCATGGAACCCACTGTCAGGTGAACGAGGAAGAGGAATTTAATTTATAAGTTTGATATTAAAGAATGACGAAACTGCCAGTCTTGCTGTAGTTTTCAATTCACAAAAGGCCCCTGAAGCCAGGAGGGTTCTTACACGATTACTTTATACGCACTGGATTTGGCAAAATATCTTTCCTGTCTTCTGATAGCCAATTCCTTTCACTCCCATCAAGTAGAGAATGATGACTTTAAAATTTCCCATTAGTGCTTTTGAAGTCATTATGTGTTACGTGCTGAGAAGTCCCCTTTTGTATGCAGGAATCACCATTTTCATGGCAGAGTCTTCTAGAAATTCCTCAGGAACACTGTTACTATCCAGAAATGCATCTGAAGAAGGGAATGTTTATCATCATCTCTTCCAGCTGTTGTTGCTAGAAGTGCAAAATAATTCACTAGAGTTCCTTTAAACATCTTGTTTTGGTTTTATCAGTATAGCTTTTGTTCTTATGCTGCATCAATGCATTTTACTGAATGCTGGCCAGAACTACTTACTAGAGAGCTGAAAAAAGAAATAGAAGAGACCATCTTCAGGCAGCTCTCCTCTACCACTGTTTTAAGAACCATAATAATTTCGGGTAGTTTCAATGCTCGTGAATAAAGTTCCCAGCTGTGTCTTCAGGTGATGATTTTCAGAAATATCTAACTTAAGAGATTTTAGGTTTGTCCAACTGTCTTGAGTATCCATATAAGATCCATTTATAAAGTGTCCTAAGATCAGGCAATGCATTTCTATCTGAGACATCCCTAAATGCTTGCTTGATAATAACTGTATTTTGGTTTCAAATTTTGACAATTAAAATGTTACGATAAAACCAGTATACATGCACAACTAATAACAGAGATCGAATCTATCACATAAAAACATGAAGTAGTGTTCCCTACTCAAAAGTGACAACTGTATTTTGTTTATATTAAATACTTTTAAAATATTTTAAAATTGCATAGACTTTGAAAAAGAACAATTTAGGAAAGTCATTGCTTTTGGGAGGGAAATTAACCCATTACTATAGTGATAGAAGAGAAACTCTACACAGATGCAGAATAGTTTCATTTTAGCAATTTAACTCCACTCATATGCGCCAAAATACATTCATGGTTAAGGATCACTGTGCATCACATGTAAAATCTTGGAATGAAAGGCAAAAATGGGATGATATTGCACGTTGTAAATTCCAGAGCAGATACAAGTGTTTCACTGGCGATAGGTTTCTCTGTTAAGTCAGTTCAACAACACAAGGAAGGAAAATGCAATTGCAAAGGCATCTGAATAGAACTTTGTAAGATGCCTGTTTGATACAAGCATGCTAAGTGGTTAAATGTCACCCAAAGAACTACAGCGTTGGGTGGTTTTTTACCTCTGCAGTGTTTCATGGTTACATGGTCCCTGTATATAGTTGAATGGTTGCTTGTTATCACAATGAGTAAAAGGAATGTTACTGACTGAAAAGAATATAATATCCAGCTCACCATTTATTTAATGTATATTTATTGCATTCTTTGGAAACAGTGTGCAAAACCTGAAATGAATATACTCCATGGACTGCTCAGGACTTCCCGGGCTGTAAGACCTACCTCATATGAAACACCCTTTTCTTCACTTGTACATGTGTATGAAAGGCCTCTACCTCATTAATTATTTTTAGGGAAGAATCCTGAACTCTGTCAGAGCCATTCTGCTGAATACAGAAGCTGTTCCGCTAGATCTTTGGTGTTTAAAACCAGAGAAGTCAGTCTTGCATCTACAGTACGTAAAAGCATTCAGTTTCCCTGCTTCGGTGTATCAGAAGTTAAAATAAATGGAGGAAACAGAAGCAGTTAGAGAGCGTTTATAGCTAGATGCAGTTGCATGTCCTTTGTACATGTGAGATTTAAAGTTGATGTATATCTCCTTGTATGCACTATGAAAGGAGTTAATGTAATCTCACAACAGTTTGTTGATTTTCTGTTATGTAGTAAAGGGTTGGTATCGGCGAACATTAGCTTCAGATCTCAGATAACTGATATTGGTCTCAAGTACTTTTCAGGTTCTGTTCTGACATTTGACTCTGAGACTAAGACTGTAGTTAAGTTCTGATGTCTAGCTGCATGAAAATAAATTCTTAATATTACCATTACTTAGCTTCATGCTACAGTTACTTTGATATTAATTCATTGCAAGAGAAGAAACAGGATTTTTAATCACTAAAAAAAATCGGTTTCGTAATACAGGAAAACCAAGAACAGGCATCAGAGCTTCTCGAACCGGAGGGTGAGGACTCCAAATTATGAAATTCAGGGGGCACTGAGGGCAGAAGTTTGGGTATCTCATCATCTCTCTGATGCTTGCTGAAAAGGAATCTTTGATTTATACCAGACAATTGTAAATGAATATGACTTACTCAGGATTATTAAGTTGATTTGAAGGCTATGAACCCACTGTCAAAGAGTGCTCAACTATTTCTTGTATTGAAGTTAAGGGGTTTTCTTTTTTTCCTGTAATGTTATGATCCTACTGGTAATTTTTATTTAATGGAGACTAGCCAGATAGCATGCATGCATTTTGGAGGCTTCAGAATGCAAGAATTGAGGATTGCATTTTATCTTTTCCCTTGAAATTTATAAAACAAAGTAAAAAAATAGAAAAAAGCACTTCACACTAATCCTTCCAGAACCAAGTGTTTAATATGCATTTATTTGCTAGTTTGTGTGGGTTTAATGTATATTTATTTAATTGAACAGGAAACACATCTGCAAGGTTGTATTTTTTATGTTGTTTGGCCATAGTCTTCACTTTGCTTTGCTTTCAGGGCAACAGGGTGTTCTTGAAAAAGAAATTTGAGTTTGGCAAACAAATAAGCTGTAGAACTGGCAGGGCCAACTCCAACTATTCCAAGGTTCAGAGTGAGTGTGAAATCTCATATTTACAGAGAGCTACTATGGGAACATTTTCCTGCAGTTCTGCAACAGAAACTTTGGCTAGTCATATTATTCAGAGGAAAAAAATAGATCTTGTGAAATAAATAGAGGCTCATTGGGAAAGAACATTTTAAAAATCAAAATTATAATCTATACTAGGCATTATTTTAAAAAAGTTCTATGTGTCCTAGTGCACTTTTTCTAATACATAGGGAATATATATGGTATTTCTTTTTTTTTTTTTTTGTGGACAGAATGAGCTAAATAAAATGTTACCTTATGTATTTCCAATCAGCTGTGCCCATTGCAGCTTTGCAGTTTGTACTTCAAGAGCTGGTGGAACTGATGAATTGTTACAGGTTTATAATCAGAGTGCTTCGAAAAATCAAGTGATTCTCCTTACTGGGGTGTTTCAGCCTAGGTTTCTCATGGCTGTTTGAAAGGCAGTCACGTCTTTTATTCTCTCATTGCCTCTATAGTTCTTGAATGTATGTGTATGTATATATCGGTTTTATTTATTGCTGTTCATATATGCAAAGGCTTTGTTTTCCAGCAAACTGCTGTCACAAAGCCCTTGCTTGAACAGTGTTGAGGAATGATTGTAGCCTTGAGGATTTACTGCTTAATTTGAAGCTCCAGCTGTGCAGGAAGATGTCAGCTTTTCCTGATCTAGTTTTGATAATAAAGCAGGAGGCAGAGGTGGCTAGTATTCAGTGTCTTCCATGTGGGAACTAAGTGGGATCTCTGATGTCTTCTCATTAGAAATTCCATAAAAGCCATTTTAAACTAACAGAACACATCCCTTCAGTTATGGCACACCTACTCTATCAGGACCTTCTGCTGTGATTTAAAACACCATATGTTCATATATACTTGTTCTGAAATTTGCCCAAATTATCCAAGATTAAAAATGGGAATGAAAAGCAACCAGCTCCAAGGAGCTCTACCAAGTAATCCAGAACTTGACATCCTCATTGGTATTTCCATCCCTGTATAGTCCAGCTTGGCATCACATCAGTCAATAACACAGCAGAAGAGTCATCATGTGTGTTTACTGCTTGAAACAACTGGAATCAAGAAAGGCAAACTCGTCCGCCTAAGCCAGGTAACAGAATCAGCAAAAGAACACTGTTCTGTTGTACATCTCATAGGAAGCTGATGCTGTAGTGGTGCTGCGCTTAACTCCATTCATTGTGTTGTGTGCAGAATCACTTTATTCTGTAGTTTCTGCATCATAAAACTACTTTAATTTGACGTAAACAATAGTTTAATGTTCCCCTAATTATCTCTTATTTTAGCTGTAGCCCTGGACATGTAAGTGGAAACACTGAATTTCCAGAAGCCAGCAGCAACAGTGGGGGAGGCTTTTTAATGAGACACAATTTAAGCTTGACTATTTGGAGTACATTAATTAAATAATTTCTAGTTCTCCCTCTAGACTGACTCTGAAGTTTTTAAGAGTGAACTGGTGAGATTATTTCATAATTAGTAGCAACAACTTCAAGCGTTTTAAATTACTTCACCAAAGAAAAAAGATAAATAACATGGTTCATCCTTTGGCCTCTTTTCAGCTGCACTGCATTTTATTTTGGTTGAGTTATTTCATTGTTCATTTGCTTCTTGAAATAGCTTTATAATTATGTGTTGATAATATCAGACAGTATTAACACTTTTCTGACTTTATTTTTTATTAACTGTCATTGTTCTTGCCTTAGAAGACACTTTGTTGTTTAGCTATTGGGTATATGTTGTATTGTGTTAGCACAGAAGGTTCATTGTCGTTAATGGCAATGGGAAGCAGAGGGCTTTTTGTCCTTGATACTGTGGCTGGATCTTGTTCTGATGAAATTGTGTATTCTAACAGACAGAAAGAACAGAAAAGGACAAATAGAATCAGTAACTCTCTTGTGTCTTTTGTATTGCCTTTTTACTTAGTGCATAGGTATGCTTAATTTTTTGCTGTAGAATGTCTTCCATTAGCATAATTTTCAAAATCAAATTTGAGTCTAAAAATGATGACGACAATCTCCAGGATGTATGTAGTATGACAATGTGTATAGTATGCCTGAGCCATGCTCAAACTAGTAAGACTATCTTTGCTTTAGGAAAGCTGAACATGCAAAACTTTTCATCGCATGGTTTTGAGGAAAACTCTGTTCAGTAAATTCAGCCATAATTCCTAGTGCAGCAACTGACAGTACTGACTGTTATAGATCACCTCCTCGGGGCAAATCTATCATTTATTAACACTCCGCTGTGTTGATTTCTGAATTATGCAACATGAATTACAAACCTTTCTCACGTTGTAATGATTTGATTGTTTCCTAGCTAGTATGTCTCTCAGATTCCTAACAGGAGACACCGTGACTTTATTATTTTTCACATTGTACATTTTAAATGACAATTGCATTAAAAAGATGACCTTTGGAAAGAAGTAGAACAACAAACAACATCCCCTTCCCCCCCCCCCCCAAAAAAAAAAGACTTTTCCCTTTCAGACTCTCTTTATTCACATCCTGTCAGGTCTCCTTCCCTTAATTCTGTTTCTCTGAGGATGAGGAAATTGAAACAGAGAGATAAGTGACTTGTTGAAGTTCACAAAAAGAGTTGATTGCAAAATCAAGATATAAATCTCAGAGGTCTGCTTCTTAGTCCTGACCCTCAAGTATTAAACCACAAGTAACACCTAGCACTGAATTTGATATCTGAGAGTTTGATCTCCTCACCAAAAGAAGGGCTGTGGCCTCTCAGGAGAACACAGTGCTGAACTTTTATTCCTTGCAAGTGAAAGGCAACTTCAAACTCATGCTGAAATCATAAAGGCACGGTTCACTCCGATATTGTTCACAACTTTTCAAAATAATGCATCTCATGAATATGCCTTTTTTTTTTTTTTTTTTCCTGGCCATATTGTTACCTGGCAGCATTAAATAGTCCTAACAGTAGTCCAGCATAGGAATGGCTGTCATTCAGGTAGTCCAACCTTTACCCTTCCTGTCACCCACAGTATGTAAAACCCAAATAAAGTCCAGAATTAAGTACTGCCTTTTTCATGAAGCATTTATTGCTTTACTGATATCCTGACCATCAAAATGTGCAAGGCATTTTCCAAATGCAAAAGGAGGCAGCCACCTGCCAGCGAACACTTTAAAAAAAGAATTTTCCCCCAGATGCATGCCCTGCTTTTTTGGATAAACAGCAGCACAAGCCCGTTTGCAACACTGACATCTAGTGACGCCCGGTCATATTTATATAACCCTCTTCACCAGCATTAACTTTTTGCAGCATTGTACCTACTCACAAAGATTGTCAAGTGAACGAGCAAATATGTCCTTTTGCTTCCCAAAAGACACTGGAAGAGGCAGGCAACCATTTCGCTAGTGACCAGCAGCACATATTTAATCCTGTTGAATGTAATGGGACAATTTTCTAGCCTTGTGAATCAAGCTATATTGAACACTTGCAGTAAAATGAGCAGAAGAGCAATTTTAGTGTTTTACCTGTTACTGAATTCTGTTAATTAGGATGATGATATAAAGGCAGCATATGCAGCACATTATGAAGCAAAAAAGTGTCAATATTTTATTTTAAAGAAATATTTTAAAATGTTCCAAAACTGTCCCGTAATGATGAGGTGCGGGCTGCATGCTACATGATTAGGGTTTTTTTTTGCCTAGGGAAATATTTTTTTCATGATGCCACAGTGTATCAGTGGATGTATTTGTTATGTCAGCAATCCATCTCTATAGTTTTGTCTTAAATATTTGTACATACTGCTTAGCATCCACTTACCTTTTCAGGTCATGATAGTATATAGTAACACAGTAAATTAAGACAAGAAAAAAACATAACACAAGTTTCTTCATGAATTATAATCAGCATCATTATGGTATGTGAAGGTTAACTATAGTTATTTACATTACAGGAAACTAGATTTTGTCTGGCTGTTATAGTCCACTGCTCTTCAACTGGTACTGCCATGATCTAATATTGCTTCTAGGTGTGCTGAAGTTCACAAAAGCTCAATGTACCTTGACATCCTCAAAGTACTACATCTGGTTCTTTGACACAAGCCACTATGTCACTCAACTCTGTGTATCATGTCGCTGCGTGATGTTCAGTGGCATTAGCAAAAGGTGCCCCAACAGAGGCTATGATGTCACCATCTTCTCTGACAATATTAAGAGCTTTTATATAGCACACGTACGTTTGAAGTGATGCCACTGAGCACCGTTGTTCATATTTCTATAAAGCTGCAATTTCTCTGTTGTTGGAAACAATGCTTTTAATTAAGGTTGCATTTTAATTAACGCTTAATTAGGGAAAAGATATTACTGGTTGTAAATCAAAATATTTTTTCCTAATAGTTCATATTTAATTGCTCCTTTTCATAATTTAGATCAAAATGATTTATGGATTACCTGAGCTTGTTCAACACTAAAGAAATTTGTTGGGCTTGTCATATAAAAAATCCACAGATCTTTCCTAAAATTGTCATGAGAAAACAGTGTCAGACCACACTTTCCCAGAATCACATCTGAGGAGAAGTTTGGAGGAAAGAAAGGAATCTGGATGTCTTTTAATACATACAAAACAATGCTTTGTCATACCTGTTTCTTCAGCCTTTTGAAATCTCTAAAGATGAACTTCAAGTGATTTACAAAAACAAAGCTACCAGCCGTTGCATCTTGGTAGGTACATTTTGCTTACCATCTTAGTCAAGTCTGAGCAAGAACTTAGTGAAGAGGTTGAGGGTTCTTTGTTTTTATTTTTATTTTAAGAAAAAAATGCAAAAGAATAATTCAGGCTATTATATGAATTGATACGGTCATAATTTTTTTGTATCACATTCCAGAAAAATGTTGTTAACTTGTCATGCTGGTCACACACAGTCACCAAAGCCTTTATTTCCAGTTTCAGAACTTGAATTTCATATTGGCACATGCAAATACAAACTTCAGGTGTTTTTGCAATTATTACTATCAGAAGGGTTCCCTCCATCAGGCATATGAGCAGATGGTTAATTTAGCTAATTACAACTCATCATTCACAACTCAAAGAGTGAATGTGTAATACATGTAGAAAACATGATCAATCTGAAGAGTGATTTTAAAGTTTAAGCATTTGCTTATTTTAATATATGTGAACAATCAATTAGCAGCTGGGGAAGCAAACAATGGAAGTTGGGTATTTAGTTTCTGTTATTTGCTTAATTCTAGCAATTTTTACCATGACTTTCAAACATTAACCCCCCCTAGTTTTTAAAGTGTACGTATAATTTCAATACACTTTCACATCCATCATATTTGTTTGAAAAATCCCTCATCCACATATGAAAAAGCAAGTGCAAATTTACTGAATCATAAAAATTAAATTTAATAAAAAGTAAGCTAAGATGGGCCATAGATTATTTGATTTTACAATTATATGATTCCACAGTCATATTTTAATGGACACTTAAAGAGTAATCTTATTATAGTTGGAGTGAACAGGAACTGTGGAAACTCAGTTTCTTTTGAAAGTCAAAATGAATATATTATGATAGTTCCCAAATGTATATAGATATAAAAACATAAGCGTAATGTGCGTCAGTTTGTGCATATGGAATTATTTTCCCCAAATTAAAAAAAAAAAAAGTCAAAAACCTCGAAGAGGATTGGAAGTAAGCAAGAAATTGGGAATTAGAAAAGGCTGGGAATTAAGTACTACCAGGCGAAATGCGAAAGACCCCCTCAGGAAACAACAGAGAAGCTATCTGCCTGCACTGGCAAAGATTGCACTTCTGTTGCTGCATTTGCTGCAGAAGATGGACCAGCAAGTCCAGGCTTCTCACGAGTAACCAGCAAGTGGAGGGAGGAATGATGGGGAGGCGCCAGGATTAGCTGGTGCTCCCAGGGTCATGAAGCAGCTCATGATGTTGCAGCAAGCCACGTGCTCCAAGTCCAGACCTTAGCAGACATGCACGGGCTATTGAAAGAGTAGAACAGGGAAACAGGGAACAACAGATGCTCCATTTTGAGAAATGGCCCAGAAACAGAGACTTGGAGTGGGGCAGTTGTGGGGCCCTGTTCTCCAAGGTGAAGCATGCTCTGCGAAGCCAGTCCCAAAAAGTTGCATTGTGAGATGTTGCAATGTATCATTTCACTCACTACCAAACAAGTATCAGTTATAATTAAACTTTAAGGATTTACCACTGCAAAGTGCTGAATACCTTTGGAGAAGTATTTGGCACCTTCAGCTTCCTGTTTTACTTGGATTCGAGCATGTCTAATATGTTACAACTCTATTACAATACAGAAATTTGTTAAGCAAAATTAGAGAAATATTTATAAGTTGTACATTTATGTTGAACAAAAATGAAATCAAGACAGCGTTTTGTATTGCCAATTTATGTGTTTGTTGTTGGAATTGCTAATACCATGCTAATTATATGTAAATTGCAAAATATATTTAAATAAATGTTCTCCCATGGGATGTTTTAGGTAATAATTAAGCATAATTTCTTCATCTTAAATTCCCAAATTAACTTTGATTTTTTTTTTCTTTGTGTAGAAACATGAGTTATATGTATATGTCTTTGCTTTAAAACCCTTTGGTTTACTCTAAATGACACTTCAGAGGATTGGGCTGTGGAACTGCTAATTCTTTATGAGGGTGCTTATGTGTAAGATCCCATAAAGTTTCATCTTACTTTTCTCCCTGTTCATCTTCTATGCAAAGCTGCTCTGAGTTATTTTTGTGTTGTACTATCATTCCACTACTTCTTTTTACAAGGCCTGTATTGGACAATTTCATTAATGTCCCCACATTTGTGAAATGGTTAATGGAAATACATAGATTTTAAAAATATTTGCTGTCACCTAATCTTGAGAAAGAAGTAATACTTGTCCAGATGTGAAGCATTTGGATAAGTAAATTAGTTACAAACTTGTTTCTTTTTACTACTCACTTGCAAGACAACCAAAGGAGTGAGACTGAAACTGTGATGTCAGAGTACAGAAATACTGCTTATGTGTTAATCACTAAAAGAACAATATTAATTATATTAAATACAGTATGCATTATATTAAATACAAGTATATCTGCAAAGTGTACATTTTGTTAAAAGCATAATTTCACAGGAATAGCAAGAAACATGAACCAGATTTTTCATTCTTTATCTTAGTATCTTCATGTGTGTCTTCTTTTTTTTACATTTAGAGCTAATTACGTTTTGCTACCCTAATTAAAAAATAATAGAAAAGAAAAGCTAAATGCAAGCGTTCTTTGGCCAGTGGAAACCTTCTGTAAACTTTCATATTACTGAGGTTAACAGAAACTGTTACCTTGAAAACTTGCTCATTCCCCTGTGCTGATATAAGTTGAAATAGAGCCCAAGGGAGGCAGAAGTCACACAGTAAAGCTTCATAACCGCTGTGTGAAAATGTAGACAATATAGAACACTCATTACTACAGATAAAACAGAACCAATTCCTAGAGGACTTTTTATAATAGTTTTGGGCAATTGCATTAGAAAGTTAGTGTGCATGTTGTGACTTTTATGTTAATGAAGGGCATTAAGGAGATTCTAATTACAGTGTCTGGTCTGAAAAATTAATCTAAGGTTTAAAAATCTGAGATATTTAAAGTAAGCGTGACTGTAGCCTCTAGTCACTCAGACAAGATGGTGACTAAATTTTTTGTTAAAAAAAAAAACCTACGAATGCTACTGCATTTCATTATTGAGGTTGTGAAATACGGTACATGTTCAGAAGGACTTGTTAACTCCCTGCAAGTGCACAAATTGTTTTGCTACATGGATTCTCCAATGATGCATAATTCTAATTATAAGCTCTGTGCCCTTGCACCTCTTTTTCTTTATCAGGCCACAAAATTCTTGCGCAGAAGGGCTGATGCGAAGTGAACAATAAAGGTATCATAATTCTCCAGGACTAGTTTTTAGAAGTTTCAAAATGCTGTTTGAATAGTGGGGTTCTCTGGGTAAGGGTATGCCACAAAAATTCACCACAGTTTGGTCAGTTCACTGTCAGTCACATATTCTGTCGAGCTGAACTGAATCCATCTCCGGCTCCACTGACACGATTGCCTCTGACTGTTACGGGAATGGACAAACTCACATTCAGACTGCACATCTGGGTATCTTTACCTTGAATTGAATCCTGCCCTAACCTCTCTTACCAGCATGATCTTCTATTTTCCTTTACTTCAGAATATTCCCTGTCAGCCACTGTGCTGTCTCAGTGTCACTTCTTACTGCTAACACAGATATGAGCTAAAATCTGGAGGTTTTTACAAGAGAAACGTAAAGGGCATTAACAATATGCAAGTAAAATGATTTTCAAGAAAATTTGTAGGAACTTACTTACTTCTCCCCCCCCCGCCCCCTCAAATTTAGCTATCAGATTTAGCTGACACTTCTCAGAGGAATATTCCAGACAGACAAACAGACAAGTACGATTTTATGTACTTCATTTTCTTAGGAAATGAATTTAAACATATTGCTCTCGTTTCTTTCTTTTTCTTATCTATTAGCCCTGCTTCCCATTTCTGCCTGACAAGTAGGTATTATATATTCATGTATGCTATTATGTTGTTATTTTGCTAAAATGTTCATAGATTTCTAGAGCAACTGATTTGGGAAACAATGTATCTGTTCACCTTGCTGAAAATGTTTATGCTACATTTTTGCCTTGTAAAATTTCCTTAATTCTGTTAGCAACAACACAATATTCGGTGCAAGAAAATGGAGCAAAAAGCAATAGAAAAAAAGGCGCTGGAGAAGATGTGGGCTAGTGTTCTTTTCAGGAATTGCTTATTGATGTCTCATGTCTGTTGTTGGCTATTGACAAGCCCGTGGAGGAAAAGTAAATCATTTCTTTAAAATATTTTTCTAAGCCAGGTACTCAGCCTGTCTAGAAATATATAATATATAAAGATGTTGAAATATGCCATAAGTAAGGGCATCATTAATTCATTTTAGGTAGGATATAATAAACATTTATTACTTTTCCTGGTTTATTTTTTTACTTTTATCAGTTGTCATTCAACAGAAGCTCAGGCTCCTGTTTTCTTATTGTTAAAATTAGAGCAGTTGTCTGCAACTTGGGCATAAGGAGCAGCAGGACAAAACCAGTTTAAGTTGTTATCTCTAGCCAGGATGTTCTAGTAAAACTATGTGTCAGACTTTATAAATACTAGGGTTTTTATGTGTTCACTTTCCAAGAATTTTTCTCTTCCTTGATGCTAAAGAAAATTTTTTTTTTAATTCTTATTGGCTATGCAAATCACTTTTGTGTATTTATTTCAATTCTACATCAGTAATATAGGAATGGTTACGTTATTATTACAACTCATGAGTGACTTATCAAAATGCTTGACAGTAAATCAGTCCTGGTACTTGCCTATATATTCCAGCCAAGCAAGTTATCATGTTCGATGCTCAATTGCCCAATTAATTACAGCTTCTTCTGGATAGAAGGTATATACCTATAACTCATTTGCTTATGCCAAATAGCAAAACTCCTAATTAGGTAGGCCTCACATGAGCCTAATTTTCCCTACTTGTGTATCTGCAAAGTTAAATATTCAGTGGGGTCAACAGTATTGTTTCAGGACACTGTTTGATGTCTGTTTTGAAAAACATACTGCAGCGGGCTTTTTTCAATGCATCAATAAAGAATGGGTAAATAAAGATCAGAATAGTTTAATAATTGCATTGGTACAATTTAGCTATCCTTACTGGCTCTGCCCAGCTTCACTCGGGGCCTCCCCCAGCACAGCCCATGCGGCCAGGAGCCCCATTTCAGCTCAGCCTGGAGCCATCAGTTTCTGCCCAGACTACATTTTAGGTGTGCTGGTCTCCAGCCCTCTCTCTGACCCATTTCCCATGGCCCTAGGATTTGTGCTGTTGGAGGTCTGTCTCCTGGATGGGCCTTTTGGACAGAAGTTGCAGCTTGTCTCCAGCCCTGCCTCTAGCCCTGACTCATTGATGAACTTTGGACCCATGCTGTAACCCTGTCTCCAGCCCCGTCTTTGGTCCCACTGCCTTTTGCTTCTGACTGGAGTGCCTCGGCGTGATACATTGCTTGCTGTGTTTGGGGCTATTGATGGACCCAGTGGACCAAACCCTGGGCTCTGCTCACAGCGTTTAGTCCCTGCAGGACTGCCTCCCATCAGTACAGGCTCTGCCAGTTCTGGGTTCACCCTTGCCTCCCAGCTTGTCATCAGGCAGCAGCTGGCCCTTGCTGCTCCCTAACAAAATTACTGTATAATAAATTTTGTGGTTCTTGTTGATTCTATAGGGGCTACAAGGCTGCATCTTTAGTGTCTTGTCACACTGCCTAGCAGGACAAGACTTCTGATGGCTAAACCTTTTGTCCTTTCTAGTATATTTTAGCTAGTTAAAAAATGGTGATGAGGATAGGTCTCAGCACCTCCCAGTGTGTACCCTCAGATGCATAGGAATCCAGGAGCCGGATGTATCTGATCTCTGGGCCAAGAACAGCTAATGGCAGAGTGCTTGTCAACTAGTGCAAAATACATGTGTGACTTTGCCCTGTATGTCTCTTGGCAAATACCATATATGCGTCAGAAACTGTATTTAGAAGTTGCTGGATTGTTTCAAAATTCATAGTCCCTCCCCAAGATGGAGAATGTAGGATGCTGTCCTGTCGCCTCTCACACACTCTGCCACGAGTCAGGCCATCTGCATGGTTTCTTATATGTTATCTGCTATCTCTTGATTTCCATGCATTGCATGTCCATGTCCAGACAAAATCTGTTTCCAGGAATCGCTGTAAAGCTAGTGACCCAGTGCAAAGTGGGCTATGTGTTTTTCTCTGACCAGTTGCTTGAGTCCCCAGAGGAACAATAACCAGCCCTGATTTCAAAACCAAAGCGGGTTGTTGCTTTCTTAGTGGAACTCAGTGTTGGTTTAAGTGGGATGTTGTTGTTATATGTACCATGACTAATTAATTTAAAGGGCTTTTGTAGAGAGCTGTGTGTAGAGATGTTTTTCTTGATGTTGACTGACTCTTTGATTTGAGTAGTTTAAGCCTGCTTTCTCAACGGGTGTGTGATTTTAGAGCATTCCAGCATGGTCCAGACAGTGCCCTCTCTGTTAAATCTTCAGGACAATTAGTAGATCACTGAGAGGCAGTGAAGCATGGAAACTGGCTGAGAAGTCTGTTCTCTTTGTAATTGTGAGGGATAAGAGCAAACTCTTTCAATTTCTGGACAAACTAAAGATCTCTGCAGAGGAAATAAAATGTATGGCTTTTGAGACAATAGTCTTATCCTGATGGGCCTCTCTGAAGAAACTGTCTTAGCTCCCTGCTTTAGTTTACTCTTATATCATCCCATATATACAAAAGATTAAACAAAACCAACAAACCCCAATAGTCTATCTTAGGTGTCTAGGCAGGACATGAATTCCAAGTAGCTGTTGGCCCCAAGGTGGAGCATCAAAATGAAAAGGCCACAGAGCAGGCAGGGTGAGAGTCTTGGGAGGCAAGAGAAGAAGGGGTCGTTTGCTCAGTCAAACAGGCCAAACTTGCAGAAGCAAACACTATTGTTTCCTGGTGGTGTTGGCTGCCATACAAAGGTACAAACTGATCTTGGAAGAGTGATGGCAAAGTTTGTGAGCCTCAAAGTTCAAGCCTGATTCCTTCCTGCATGATATATATCATGAAGTTTTCTTCTGGGAAGTATTAACATTTATCAGAATGTTTTGCACACAGCGTAGGGGTGGGGCAAGTGCTCGAAGTGTCTTCCTTGCCAGGGGGGCTGACAGGCCCTGTTGAATGCCGAAGGGTAATCCACCTATATCGCAGAAGATCACAATCACAACCACAGCCCTCTGGAAACAGACTCAGGACCCACAACATGAACACGAATAGAGCGTTGCCAGAGGCTGCACTGCTGCCTCTGGTGCAACAGTCTGTACATCAACCTTTGTCTCTGTGTTAGTGACACATTTTCTTCAAATTCCCTACATCGTGCTATGGTGTAGATACACTGAGTTACTATAAAATGTTAAATAATTATGAAAATAGTTCATCTTTTAGAGAGATTTGTTTTGTTCCAGTACTGTACATGCCAATGTTTTCCAAGATTTTCTGCATGTAATTTTTTCTTGTAAGAAGATATCTTTACTAAAAAAAATTATTTCATGAAAAAAAAATTGTAACTCTTTTATTTTCTTCTACATCTTCGAAGGTCTTCTAAAGTTTTTTCTTTTTAGCCCTTAAATATATAAATGTACACCATTGCCCCCTAGCATCTTGCTGAAGATCACCAGTATTGCAATAAGCCTTTCCCAAAGCAACAGCTGTAATGTCGATCAGCAACATGTTTCTTTTGGTTGTTAAACAATGCAGGTTCACTGACATATTTTTGGCTCCATTTTTTCCCTTGGGAGTAATCTGGTCTGAAAAACATCCTTTATACCAGATATATTAAAGTCAAGGAGCCTCCTGTCTTCCTCATTACCAGTCAAAAACTGCATAACCACAATAGTCAAATCAATGAATAAGACTCATTTTAATCTGTATATTTTCACTGAAAACAAGGATTTCTTTATGCTAGATTCAAGTTCTGCTAAGGCTACTTAGAAAGAAACCTACTGTAATCAAAGTCTGTATATCAGTAACATTTTTATTTGCTAACAACATTATTTAATAAATTTAACATAATCTAGGTTACATAAGAATTTTGGAATCTACTTAAAGATCTCTTCAAGGTGTGGTTTCATGCTGAATCTAATTTTGCTGTAATTAAAAAAGCCTCAGTGTGTATTTAGTAGGAAAATTAAACCTTATTGAAAGATGTAAAATGGACTTTCTTATTATACTTCTGGAGGTCTTTAATTTCATTCACTGAAGCATGGACAGAACGTAATAGCCAGTATTTAAAAGCCCAGAATGTTTTATTCATCGTCACCTTTGCATTTCTAATTTTGATGGAATCTGGTGTTGCAACGGTTTAGTGATAGCAGCTAATGATACCTATTTTAATCTTATTGGCTGTGCTTACCTTTTGATCCTACAATGTGCTTAACATGTCTTTGGTTTTTGTGCAGTTTTGCTGTACACACAGAGCATGTTGACAAAAGGTACAAACTTACATCCTTACACTCACTAGCTACCATCTCACGACGGGAGTGCAATTTGCCAGCCTAACTACTCACAACAGATCTAACAGTGGGTGACAGGAAGGATTTCAGCTTGTGTAAGCAGGAGGATAACTGTTGCATTCAAAAGTTTCTATTCTGGAGGTCTTGTAGAAAATACTGCACAACCAATGTTGTGTACTCCTAGAATGTAATTGCCATAATGTAATGAAGTCTGTCTTATTCGTCTTGCAGTTTAATTTCTAGATACTTGCCTTTGAATTCTACAAGTACAATATATATATTTTCAGTGAAATAATCATGTCTTTCATATGAATTAGAAAATTAATCACTGAACGATACTGCTAGTATTATGCTACGACTTTTTAAAATGTAGTTATGAGAAAAGTGGAACAGAATCATATCACATTTGATGTTGAAATCAAGTATAATTAATATTTCAAAAGAGAATAAAAATGGTTATGTACATTATTAAGTTTTAGAATTAAAATTAAAATATGCAAACTAAAGACTGGGATAGGAATTTCTTAAGTGCTGCGATCTAATCACTGGTACAGTGTATATGCCTTAAGTGGTTAAACAGAAACTCAAAGGGCTGACAAGGTCAAGAGGCTTGAAAGAAACACAAATCTCTGTTTTCCCTGGCAAAGGCAGCTCTTGAACGGTATAGACTGATCATCTTCCAGCAGAACTCTGCACTGTGGTTTGTTTTCATGAAATATTCCTTAACTGGTGAAATACTGCTTTTCTGAGAGGTCACAGAGGAGATTTTATTACATTAAATTACATATAAATACTTATGTGTACAGCTTAAATTGTCAGGTATTTTGTAAACTATAAGATGAGTTATTTTGCAAATCTGTTTTCTGGCTGAGTATCTTTAACTTATTGAAGTTAAATAGGGGAGAAATAGCCTCTCTATGGAATAGATGAAAGAGGATTCAAACAGAATAGTAAAAAATAGCTCTCCCAAGTAATCTCTCCCTCTGTCTGTCCTCTCCCCTTGCTCCCTCTCTCTTTCAGGGGGAAAAAAAAAACCTCAAACCACACCTTAAGAATCACTATTCACTGTCACATAAAAAAGAGCCAGTTCTGACACTGCTGAATGCTATCAACTCTCCCAGCAGAAGGCATCTTCCAGTGAGCAAGATAACAGTGACTTCATATAAATTCCCTCTTGCTTCTTTACATAGTAAAATCATTTTAACCATCTCTTACCTGAAGAATCAGTTACATTATTGCTGTGATGCATCAGATACAGATCTTTTCAAAAAGCATAAAAGCTAGGTATATGTCTTACTAACTTTTCAGATATTTCATAGGATCTTGTTGCAATGCACAGTTTTGAAAAATTGCTTAGAAGGCTTACCTATAAATCTGCAATATATCCAGAAACTAGAATGTGTCTAAGAACTTAATGTTCTAATTCAAACCTACTGAACCAAAGAAAAAACCTTATTAACTTTGATATAGGCAAAAAAATACAGGATGTAACAGATTTTCAACATTGGTTCACTGCAGACTGTGACATCTTTTCTAGCTGAATAAGACTGAAGAACATACAGTTGTGTAGTGGGCTCAGGTCCATGTCAGGAAAGACTGTAGGTGCCTAAAAGAAGGATCTAGTTGAACATTAAATGCCAAAGTTGCAATAAAAAGTGCCTACCCAATTGCTGCCTGAACCCAACAAAGAAAATTTAAGTCTTCTTGTCTGACCTGAAAGTTTGTCATACAGCAGTGGTTCAAATTAGCCCATGTAATCTGGTCTGATCTCGTTATACTTTGAGATGCCATCTTCCTAAACTGAGAGCCTATATTCTGTTTACAGCCAATGGGGGTGAGTCACTTGCTTGTGAAAGCCTTTGAAGGGTGATCTTCTCTACCTGAATTTAGACTTGCAGGAATGCTCTCTTGGTTTTTTTCTGCCTACTTTTCTCTGTAAAATCTATAGGCATCTATCTCCCCTCATTTTACATGTTGAAGCTTTATCACTACACAGCAGGGAATGAAGTGTTTGTGGGTCCACAGCCTTCTGTAAATGAAACAGTTACTGTTTACTGAACTGAACAGTCATTATTTGCAATAAACTCTGTAAAATGGGAATCTGGGGCTCCAGCCCTTACTTCAGTATTTCTGTTAATTTTTACCGAAACTTCTTTGTATCGAATCTCTTTTCATATAAAGAGATATAGGAGGAACTCTTCAAGCTGTGAATGTAAGCCACTCACTGCCAGATGGGGTACTAGCCTCGGAGATTTTGCAGAAAAGACGGGCATTAATTTTCTGGCTAATTCTGTATAATGCTCACAGGGAGTGGGGATTTCTGGGTTCCTGTGTTGAGGAATGCTGATGAATTTTACATGAAACAGTAACTGTATAATGTAGATATGATTTGTCTGAAGGAAAGGATGGAAGCCAGGATCCTTCAGCTAGCTGGCTTGCTCCAGCGGTTACTGGCATACAAAACCATGCATCTTCAGATCCATTCTGAGCAGTGGTACAGTTTTATCTGGAAGCAATAAAAAATATTTCTGACTAGTTCAGGACTTTGTTGATGGGATTCTCACCCAAGAAATAGAAGAACTGGGTTTAAAACACCAAAGGCAAAAGAAAGACAAGAACAAGTCTCGCACCAAGATTAATGCATTGAGTTACTCAGTACGTCGCTATTCTCCTAGAGAAACAGCCGTTCTACAAGAAAGATTATAGTCTCTACAGGAGATTTTGGCATCTAATGTAGTTACTTAAGTAGAAGGGATATCCTTTTCAGGTGACTCATATGTACCCATTCTTATCCCATGACATTGCAACGATCCTAGGCTATGAGAAGGTTTTGGACCATGAATCCTTAGTAGAAAGCTATACCAGTCTGCAGTGAGTTATTTTAGGTACCATCAACCTTTTCCAGATGGTTAACTTCCTGCACTGTTTTCTGACATCTGCAGGTTGGAGGCATTTAACTTTCTCTGTGCAATGCTTAAGAACCTTAGATGCCTAATGCAGCTAATTTTTGCCTCAGAGATCAGCCACCCCAAAGCAGGTCCTGCAAAGCTAAGAAATTGGTACCTGTGTCTCTACCGTATGTAGCCCCACAGCTAAATATTCTAAAACAGAATAATTCTGAAAAAATCATATTTGTAAAGAAAAAATATATATATAAAGGAACTAAAAGCTAGTTCTAAAAATGATTCAAGTAACAAATGCAGTCCAAGCTAACTTATGCTGTTTAAATGAGTTCATATTTTACCTAAGAATTCCTTAGGCCACTCTGCTTCTTTATGCCTATAGAAATGTTTAGATGCTGTGAATGACTCAGTAAACTGAGGGCACAAAAAGACTATTCCTGCATTAGCAAGTAATTAGGTGCAATAGGGGCAGACCACCAGACAGAAATGGCTGATGCTGAGAGTCCTGCACCTCTGTGTTGTACAGGGTCAGGGGCTTTGCTTCATATTGGATTTAGTCTGGCTTATGGGTAAAAAGCTTCCGCTAAATACCACAGTAAGTTCACTGAAGACAAAAAGTGTTACGTGCACACTGGATGACTCAGTGGTGGTGTAGCTAATGGGCTGGTTTTTAACCTAATGGCCCCTTGTAACACTGGGAATATCTAGTTCACGTACATCAAAACTGCTCAGAGATCCAAACCTGCACATGGTAAGTGGAGACAATGACAGGCTCACAGCAAAATCACACTATTTCTCTGACCCAATTTGCTAATACAGCCAGTGACATAAAACTTAGCCAGGCAGCATCACATTCCTCTCTAAATGCTGTTGCATTTGCTTTTAAATCTTGGGGGTGCTGGTACATCAGAGAAAAGTGACATCCACAGTGCCACGAAATACATAGAAATTCACTAGGGAAAAGTTCTTTATAAGATGAGCTTTACTTTTGCTTATGGATTGTATACCATCCACACAGATTATGGGTCTGTCTCGTATTTGTTACAAAGTTTTTATACCAGAGCTATATAGTATAACTACTCACAGACAGGTCACCATCCATCATGTTTCATTCCAAGCCATTTCACATTATTACAGTCTTTGACTGAAAAGACTGTGTCATTTTGATTTGAAAACTCTATGCGCATTTGTTTAAATTTCCTCACAGCTTATTTTCAGTGGAGATATCAGCGTTCAGTTGTAAAAGTGATAACCTCTGATTGTTCTTAATGTACCTTTCACTGAAACCGGTGCTGGATATCAAGTAGTAGCAGATACTTTTACTGTAAGTCCAAGTAAATAGTAAAATATTCTAAAAGATAGCTCAGGAAGATTGCAAGGGAAAAAAAAGAAAGATCATAATAATAACTTGCCTGAAAATTAATTATGAATTAAGATTCAGTGGCTCAGCCACCTACACAAAATTGTGTAAAGGCCTTAATAATCAAAAGGTTAGAAAGAGAAAAACAAAGACAGAACATTAATATTTAACAAAGCTGCAAAACAAATTAAATTAAGAGATCATTATCAATTGTGCAAATTACAGCCTTCCTGCAAATTATGCATAAATGTATAGAGGAATGATTGATGCTAGAAACTTGGAAAGATTAGATAAACCTTGGTGCACTGCCGTATTGGCAGACAAAAATTATGCAGTTTTAGTGGTAAAGCATGTTCTAATAAAAAAAGAAATAAAAAAAATGAGGACGCCCAGCAGTATTAACAGTGTGTTTTACAGTAAACAGCTAGGAACCTTTCCAAACCACTGCCTACAGTAAGACCCCACAAGAGTAATGACGATTGAATCTATGAATGAAATACTTTGGCTGGACACTTCACTTTCAGAGTTAGAAGAAATGTTGAATTTTTCACATACTACTAAAGTGTGCTGAGTCTAGAGTGGGGTTCTCAATTCACATCACAATTTTTTAAAAAATGTCTTCTATACTGTGGCTTTGCAAAAGCACTCACTTTCGTCTCTCTACCTCCTGGAGTGCATTCATGGGAGTTATTCAGAACAGATGAAAGGATTAATGGGATAAAGTGAGTAATTTATCTAGACTGTAAAATAGAGCAGGATTTTAGCAATACACTAAAGAAATATTTGTGATTTTCTATTTATCGAGAGAGAATATTGCACCATTATGTGTAGTGATACTGACTATAACATAAGAGTTTGAATTTCTTGAAGAATGAGCAGTTAAGGAATCTATTGGCTGGTTGATATTTACTGCTGTTCCTTTTATATCTTGCAGAGAAGATCAGGCTAATAAAAAGAATATGATACGGTGGTCTCTGCAGACTTATCAAAATACTTATAGATTTTTTTTATGTTGTTTGTGATGTGGCTTTTCAGTGCATATATGAAACCAAAAGCAAATCAGTACACAAGAAGAAATTAAACTAAGTAGTGCAAGTGCTCTTCTGATGCCACTGTCTTCTTGGGTAGTTTTTCAAAATGTTCTGTGATTCCAAAAACTGTGAAGCCCTGTATTTTACGCTTTATTAAACATCCCTAAACTAACAACAGCTACATGGTTAGTTCAGAAGGAAATACATGCCCTGGAAAAAGACGAACAGGGTTCTTGAGGTTTATGGTTTCAATTCATATCAACAGCTGTCAAATTACAGCACAGGATAAAAGAAGACAAAACTCCATAGCGGGATGTATGAACAGGAAAACAGACTTCTACAAGCAGTGTGAAATAAACCTTCCTTTCTATTTAGCACTGGAAAGACCTTAGCTGATGCGTGGTATCCAGTTTTGGATACCATACCTCAAACTCAGTATGTAGTAACTGGACTTAGTTTAAAAAATAATAGATTGTTTTAAAAAAAAATAGATTGATCTTAGATTAAAGATTCAAGGCCTATAGAGAAAAAAGAATGAAGCAATGTAGTAAAAAAAATAGAAAAAATAAACCCAGAAAACTTCTTGATTGGTGGGATTTAATTTCCATATACCATATTTACTTACACTAACCTTTGTCTATAGAAGAATGTGGCGGGAAAGTAAGTATCTGTGCAAAATATAGCACTGGAAAAAAATTACCCTCTTTTTTTCTCCTTGCTATCATTGGCTGTGGTGATGGCTAGTGTGAATCAAGTGTCTAGTCTGGGTTATCTGCTTCTTGGTGAGAGGCATTGCTGAAACAGTGATCCTAACTGTTCTTTTTTATAATTTTTAATTCAAGTTTGGTGTCTGTGTGCTTTTGGCAAGCTAGACTTGAATACTAATGCTTTACATTTATTTAGCGCTTTATTTTCATTTGGGCTAGATTTTTTTCAACTATGGTGATACTTGCTAGATACTATCAGTACATATTTAAACACGTTTGGTACAAGCAAGAGGTCAATAGATTGCATTTTTGTTACATATTAATATTATATATGTTGTTCAGAAATATATCAGATATTAAGCATGATACTTATAAGTAATACCTAAATGATTTTACTGGAAATAATGATTACTACTTCATTTCAATATTAGTATTTTTAAAATCTAATTAGCCAATTATTCCTCTGAGCATAAATAGATAATCTTTCCTGTATTCCTGTCTTGACAAGGCAGCTGCCAAAGAGATTTCTTTTTCAGCCTGTTGTTGTGGCTTAGGTTAATAGTTTGACCAAACTTGTCAGATCGATATGATATTCAGCATGGCATTTTCAGCTGCTATTTTTTCTGCTAAATTTCCAGTGTTACAAGAATAGTGTTTACTCAAAAAGCATGTGTTTACTATGCAAATACTCTACAATACCAATATCATTAGCCTAAAATAGAGGGGTTGGTACCTCTCGGAAGAAAACCTAGGATGTTCAGGAAGGTTGAGTTGAGGCAATGGCCCTAAAAAGATCACTGTAATTCAAGCAGAAGAAGCTGTTTCTGGCAGCTTGTGGCAGTAGCAGCAAACTATACAACCCATGGCTTAAAGTTTTAATTGAGTAGCACTGTCTAGTGCTGTGTAGTATTGTGTAGTAAGCCATATTATTTTCCTAAGAGCAAATTCCATTTGAGTAGTACACAGTACAGAAAAGTCCAATATTTTCTAATAATTTAATTCTTTTATTCAATGGGGATTTTTCCTTGTTGCAACTGTTGTGAGACTGTTGTGCCTCATCCTTTCACTGGACACCTCAGAGAAGAGTATGTCCCCATCATCTATATGAACCCCTTCCTCCCAGATCACAAACCACTGCTTTTTGCTGCCTTTTCTCCAGTTTTCTCTTCCTCACATGGGTCACGTCCTTCTGCCCCCAAACCTCTTAATGGCCTTTTACTGGGGTCACTCATTTGAGTTTGTCAATATTTGTGGTGGGTTGTTTTGGGGTTTTTTTTTTTTTGAAAATTACTTTTTGTTAGTCTTTGAAAATACTATTCATCTGAACTAATTTTATCTGTGTAAAATTAGGCAAGAGGTCAGACCAGCTTCCTTCAGAATCAATGAAAGAAGAATGATTCATCCTATCTGAAGAGATGTCTATCTTACTTTACAACCTATTCTTTGTTTAATCCAGCCCTCAATGCTATCTCATCTTTTAAACATTATATCTGGATTTATTAAGCTATTCTAATCTTCCCTCTTGTCAACATTTTTGTCTAATTGTTTCACTATCATGCTTCTATTTTGTTCAGCTATTACTAAAAATTTCTGAGAAGACTGGTCCAAAACCTGGAGTTGAACACAGTGCTAGTAGTTTCCATCCTGTCTGACACTTTCTTTTCATGTAGTCAAACCATTAGGGAATTTAGAACTGGTGACGTGCACATTTTGTCAGTGTATTATCTACGGTGGATTCTTTACCTCTCAATCATCACACAGTTAATGTAAATCTAAGATGCTGTGATTTGCAAAATTATATGTATCATTCTGTTCATTTGTAACTGAATTTGTCTCCTAGATGAAGGATATGGTTAGAATTACTCTGGAGCCTTCCACTGAGAGCTCTTTTTCAATGGAATAGGTACTATTTTATCAACATTTTATAAGCTTGTACTTAATTCAGTAAAATGTAGAGAAGGAAATAGGTCACAACTTCAGGATTACTTTTTTCTTAAAATAAAGCAGAGACACAGCTACTACCACCTGCATCAGAATAGGCAATTTTTCAGGAATTACTTCCTGAGATGTAGGAGAGTTAAATCTATCCAATTTTTATTCATTATTCCTTGAAGTCTCAAAGCCCCCAGTTACAGAAAAAAGATGACATCCCACAAATTCTTGTTATTGTCTAGAAGTAAAAAGACTTTCTTTAAAAAATATGAGCATTTTCATAGAACAGAAGAAAAACATTTCCCAAAGACACATATCCAGAAAGAAATCATAGTCTCTCTCTGTCTTACCAAAGAGTCAAGAAGGAGGAGCCAAAAATGAAATATTGCCATAAAGAAAACATGAAAATTGCTTTAGATGTCTTAAACAGAATAAATGTTACATGAGAACCTGTATTCTCACCCCACTTGTTCTTGCTTTCTAGATGATAACTAAACCAAAGCCACTTACAGAATAGATACTGATATGGAAGGAAAAGCGGCTTATTTTGATGGGTGGAGTTTCCTCATTAAATGATACATCCCAGATCAAATAACACAGATAACATAAAAGCTTTTAATACTACCAAACATGTGGAAATTAAAAGATGAAAGTGCTCTCATTCTGCAGTATTGAATAACACTGTTCCATCAGCAAATCAATAAAAGGTAGGTTTTCTGTTTGGCCAGCAGGTAACAATAAAACTGCAGCTACAGATCTGTAGCAGATAAGGCTGAAACAACTTCATTAGGTTATTTAGTCCATCTACCTCTCTCATACCTGATCAAATAAAGGGTTTTAAGGAAAAGAGAGTGGATAACGACAGATTGCAAGCACTACAGTCTGCAAGTAAGGAAAGGCAATAACATGCCCTTAAAATAAGTGATAGCTAACTGAAGAGAAAAAGAACAGAGGGAGAAGGGAAATAAAATCTTTCCACTATATTATGGAATTATGGGAGTTACAGTGGTTGGTAGGAAAAAAAATCCACACCAAAGAAGTTTGTTTTTAGAAAATGTATAGAAAGGCATAAATAAATATAAATATAAAGAAAAATAGAAGAGAAAGGAGCTTAAAAAAGTATGAGAGAGAACAAATAGCTCACTTTTTTCTTTGCATTCCTCTTGATTCTTCCAGTTGTCATTTTTCTTCTTTTTTTCCCATTTTTAGGGTAATACTTCACTAAGTATCCTCTCCTTTCCTCTTTTGCTTTCTCTTTCCTTATGAATTTGCCTTTGGAAATTCAGGGCTCATTTTTGTTTAGCTTTCGGAAACAGGGACTCTGCATTCACATTGATAATTAGCCTCTGAGCAAACCTTATTTCTCTAAACCATGATGGTTTTGTTAACAGCAATAGCAAGAAAGCCAGCATTCATAGGTGGTTTGTGTTCCATCTTCTTGGCTGGCATTCACCTTTTTATTCTAATTCACTAGCAGAGAGGATTGCCATTAATCTTACACAGTTTCCTCAGCTGCCTTTCTCATTCCCATCTCATCTCTCAGTCCAGGCAGATTTTTTTTTTTTTTTTGTGAAGGGTATTTAAAAAGGCAAACTTTAGTCATGGAGGTTAATCTGTCTAGGCTTCTTTCATAGTTGTTGAAGAGAAATAGGCTGGTTTAGACATTGATTCAATGTAGGAGCTGAATGCTGAAGAATGGTTTACTCCTTCATTTGCTACACGCAGCTTAATAGAATCTGGAACCTAAAATAGAAATCAAAACTTTTTTCCATCAAAAATGGATTATTTTCATTCAATTCAGCATTCAGTAGTCTCTACTAACATCACCTATAGACTTTTCCCTGAAAATTGGTGTAAGAGTCTTTGTCAGGTCAAATTCTCTCAGTGTTAACTAAGGCTAAATAACTAAGGCTCCCTTATTTTCCCATAAAACATGACATTCCTTTCCGCAGCTTCTTTCTTCCTCATCTCTTCTGAACTATCAGTCTTCACTCGCATATTCTGCTTTTCTTTCTCAGTTGCATAGTTGTCTCCCCTGAAGTCCATTATGATTTTGGTTTCAGTGGTTCTCTTGCTTTTTGTATTTGTTCAGTCATCCATCTGAATAGCAGTTATTGCTTCTTGGCTATTTCATGTGTCTCTTACTCATTTCCATACCACCCATTACTTGGAGAGGTAGGTAATCCCCATATTAACACCTTGTCAGGGGAATAGCTAAGTACTGTAGCCCATGGCATGACTGCTCCACAGGCATGGAATCTTCCACAACGGTCTTAAAACCTTTGTCTGGCCACAAAGGTCATCAGAGACTTGGGAAGCTATTTCACCAAAGCCATCTTATTCCATATTAAAATAACAATTTGAACAAGTTAGCACTTTCATGAGGAAAAGGTGAGCTTTACTAACCATTTTACATAAACATGAGCCAGTGACAATAAAAATATACCCAAATACACAGAAATTCTAAGCAATGGGTTTCACTGAAACTCCTATTCAAACTAATGAGAAAAAGTGACAGTAAGAGTCAGGTTCTGAATGGGTTAAGATGGAAAACATAAAACTAAAAAGTTCTGCAGTAGCAATTCCTTCAGTATTGACTTCCTTTGTATCAAACAATGTTGTCTGCCCCCTCCTTCTCTTCTTGTAGGTACTTATGGGCAGCCTGTAGGCTGCCTGTAGAAATGGATGTCAGAACCCTGCAGAGCACTTGAGTGTGCTGGTGGTATCAAATACTAAAACTATTACTTGTGTTCAGACATTCAAGATCCTGCCTCATCTGGACAGATGTGGGTAAATAAGGGAAGCTTCAAGCACCTCTGACAAGACCATCTGCGGGAGTAAGCGAGATGTAATAGTGTAACAGATAATGCAGAGCATCACCACTTTCCTGTGGATATCTTATACATTTAAAGTCAGAATTTGCCTAATGTTCACCTTGCTTCAGGTAACTAGTCAACACCCATTGCTTGGGGCTAATGTATAAATATTACAACACAATTTTAAGAGTTTTAAAAGTTGACTGAAATTAAAAGTATGAGCAAAAAAGACTTTGCATACATCTTTCTTTGGAATGAGAACCTTTTAAACTAGCCAAATATGACTCACCTAAACACAGTTGTTAGGGCAAGTCATCCATAAGAAACAATTTGTTCCAAACTAAAAGTGATATTACTATAGATAATCTCAATGATGATCATAAGCCCTGAAATGATGTATTTTATATATATAAGGATTAAAGGACAGGAGAACAAGATAGAATTTTCTGATCGGAGGAGCTCAAGCATAAAATTATGCATCCTAGGGCAAACCTCTACCGAGGTGACTTAAAATATAAGCACAGAAAATGCTCAGAAAACAATGAAATATCTCTCAATTAAGACATATTTCTAAACTTACTTTTGGAATGTGATATTTCAGGCTGAAGCTACCAAAATTTGTTCACTATTAAATTTAACAGGAGATTGTTCTGCTTCCGTACTTCTGAATTTGTTGAAGATCTACTGATCAGAGGGCACATTGATAAAGTGGCACCATAAAGAGAGTAATTTGAGGGTGATCATTAAAATCTGCATGCATACTAGCAACTTGAGGTAGATTACGATGAGAATTCAGTATTGTAAACTACACCATGTACTTCAACAGGATATGTATGAGGCAAGGACATTCTGAAAAATAACGATAAGCTGACATTTCAACATAATGATTTTTGCTGTGAAAGTTAAGAAAAAAATTCTGGTTGTAAAAGTCAATGTACTCTGAGATTCATTAACTGCTATACCAAAGACATACAATGGCTAGTGAACGCTATTGTGGCAGAAGAAATCTATTAAAAAAGTGGTAGTTAAATATTGTCAGCACAGGTAACAATATCAGCAAAGATAGCAAATTAAGGGCTTCAGTACATACTAACAACCAGTGCCAACTTTCATAGGTACATACTAAGCATGCAGCTTTCTTAAGGATTCTGGATCTGTGCCACGGTATATGGTCCTTATTACAGGATGAGAAAGAAACTGCACCACTGTTTTGCCCGTCAGTCCTACCTATCTGCACTGCAGATGGATCCACTGGTGAAAATTCATATCTCTGTCTTGATTGCCTATGTCAGATATTCTTTTTATGTGCCGTGCCTCCTCCTTCCCTTTTATAGCCTACTCCTGCTCTACATAGGAGAAATATTTAAATTAAAGCACTGAACTACACAGACAACTTACCTTCCAGAACGTTTTGAATATTGTAATATATATACAAAGGAGATGACAAATATGAATATATGATACTTAATACAAGGCAGTGTAGAGTTAGCCCAAAGCACTTACCTAATTCTCAAACATTTCTAGAATTGGCCATTATTTCATATCAGTAGCAGTAGCCACCTCTTGTAAGTGCCATTTGAAACTATCAAAACTAGTTATTTGCAAAATATTTTTTTTTAAAGTTAAATTTAGATAAAATGAACTTTATGACCCACTGAAATACCCACTAGATTTCTTTCTTATAAAGGGTAAACAAGCCAGGCAGCAATTTTGACAGGAGGCATTCAAGTACTGATATATACTGTACTAAACTTTGAGTGTGATGGGTAGAAATAACAGACAGACTTCAAAGGTTTACATACAAAAGAAGAATGTCATAGCTCTTGGGAGTAAAAGATAGGAGTGAATGTTAATATAGAGAGCTTTGTGCAGATAGTCTAAAACTGTCAAAGCCTGACCCCTTTAAAATAGAGTTGTCAGAACAATTAACTTCTGGAAAAAAAAAGCAAAGTCATAGTGAGGTGACAGTAAAGGAAAATCCTTTCCTCAGTTCTGAAACAGATCACATTATTTTATCGAGTGAAAAGAGTCCTAGGGGCATATTTATAATATGTATAACCTATAATAACACTCTGAGATTTTTTTAAGCTGAAAAGGTACACAGTTTGGAAAGACACAGAAGGTGAAGGAAAAGTCTCATTCTATTGCTCCAACAGCTTTGGTTTTGGAACTACTTCATCGGTTGTTCTTCCTTAAGTATACAATTTTTTTGTCTTGCAGTTCTAACAAACAATTCCAGTCAAATTCCAACCAATCTGGAGATCTCCTATGTTTCATTTGCCAAAATGAATTAAAAAGCCATTATTTTAAATTTCTTTTGATTTGAAGGACTTAAATATACTCATTCTATTCCCCTAACTCTGGATCCTGCTACAATTTGGAATGTACTTGAATTCAAAAGAATCTTTTTACTTTATAATTTTATCCTTATTTTGCAAATGGGAAACTAAAGACATGGAAAAATTATGGCATCTAACTTCTAATATTTTGGATCTGATTTCCTGAGAACATAAATTTAGGTAAAAATTAAGCTCAAACCTTGCAAAACCATATAAAAGTCAGCTTAGGTTATTTTTCACTTTGCATCACACCTTTCTCTGTTTAAAACAATTCTGATCAGCAACGTGTGGAAAAAATGCTATTTTGGCAAGTGCAGTCGAAAAATAATGACTAGAAAATACTAAAATAGAATATTTTACTCCTCAGAAAAAATGTAAATCTTTAATTAGCTGACCTGGTTCATGTCATTAATTGAAAAGGGTCTATCCCTCAATAAAAAATGTGAAGAACAGTCACATCCCAGATCACTAATAGGAATGACTTCAATCATTAGTATGTTAGTATGTATTTTGAATTGAGTAATAAATAAAAGCCAGACAGTGTAGCCTGTGCAAAACAGACAAAGTAAATCTGCAAAGCCTTGTAAGTATTCAGAATTTTACTGCGTACTATAGACCACATTTAAAGCTTCACACATTTGGAGAATAAAGTTCTAACCACAAATCTTTAGTCTTCCTTACAGAAGGAACATTGAGCACTATATAAACTGTTAAATAAACTCATGTTTGGACAGTATCTTTTTTTTAGATACCTCCCTATTGCTGCAGAGGACAAACATGCTGTTTGTACTTAAACCTGATCTATTCAAATATTTGCTAGCGTATTTTCTTTTGCCTTGAGGCCTTTGCTTAAAGTGGTGCCACCAAAAAGGCTAGAGTAGGTTTTTTTTCAGCTGCAATACTACTGTAATCCAATTTGTAAAAATGTTAAAAGAAAGCTTCAGAAATTGATTTATTTCCCTGCTCAGGCAATTTTTTTGTGTTGCAGGGCTTCTAAGCCACTTGTTATCATTCTATTTCCATTTACACTGGCTTCGTTTCACTGGTTTTTGTGGAGGTGCTCTGATACTGTAATAAAAGGTGAGCTGGTAAAACCTAGGGAGGTGGAAATGTGGATGATTTTCCAGTTATTAGCGGCTGGCCTGTGAAGAGAAAGAGTCCTCTTCACAGACTTTTTCCTCTCCAAATTCCATTTAGTAGAGGCATAAAATACCATTTGTGTTCCTGTGATAGGGTTTTGAGGTTTTGGGTGTTTGGGTTTGTTTTCTTTCTTTTTTTTTTTTTTTTTCAGATTAATAGTTCTGTACATTTTTAATTTCTGAACAACTCGTAAGTGGGAGCATGAATATCATCTACAGCATTATGGATGATTGATAATGGATTAGTAAAACAAAGTTTCAAATAAAATTCATCCTCATTTATTCTGAAGTTGAATCAACTGTTCATTGTGGTAATGTTGTTCCCAACCTGATGTAGATATATCTCTCTGAAGGTGTTGACATAGGAAATGCAAGCTAGCTTCGCAACTGAAATTATGTAAAATAACAGATCACTGTATACACTGCTGTGGATTAATGTGACATACCTACCGAAAAGATGACTGAATGTGATATGACATTCATATGTAAAAGTAAAGACAAAACTCACATAATGAAGCTTAAATTGACTAATACAAATGTTTTCTAAGATTACTTGTTAAACTGTTTGACAAGGTACAGGTGGCAGAATCACTGAGAGATCTTAGTTTTGCTGACTCAATTCCTGATTTTTTTTTTAATTAAAAAACGTTAAATCTCACCTGTAATCTGTTACTACCAGTGGTCTTACTGCTATATTTTTTATTATTAAACTCATCATACTGTTACTAGATATAGGGTTATAGGTAACAGGCCTGAAGAAATAATTCAGCCTATGAAACCTGTTTGCATGATTTTCTAAAAATAGGATTTCTTTGGAATATAATTATTAACTAATTGATTCAAATCACATTTTAATTTACATCTGCGTAATTTTACTTCTACTGGTTTGATCTGGGTTCATACCAGTACACCTGAGAGGTGCCTTTGGTCTAAATATTTGTGTACTGTTAGAAGGCAGAAAAGTAGTCTGCTCATATAATCGTTAACCTGGAATATATGATCTTACTTAGAGCTTCAGTTGTTTTTTCTCAAGGACAAAGAGTCACTACCTTTATAGTAATTGAAATAACTTCTTTCTCTTAAAGGTAAAACACTGTTTTTATTCCCCTGGCAATAATGATTTGTGGTGCTACTTTATTTTTGGCGCTCTTTACAGCACTACTTTATTTTTGTCCAGTTTTATCAAATATTAACTGATTTTCTCTTTCAATGCCATTTAGTAGAGGGGCATATGAAACCATTTCTGTGGCTGAATTTTGTCTACAATGGGTAGAAACTGTAAGAAAATACATGGTATAATGATGTAGAGATAAGGCCTGCCGGGAAAAGGTGGCAGTTGTGCATGGCCATAGCGCAGAGCCGCGGCCTACTGGTTCCTGTAGTCAGCAGCCGCCAGTCTTTGTGACCGCCATGCATTTCAGACAGAAACAGGCTTTTTTTTCCTGTAGCTTGCGCTATGGTGGAGCCTGGGACCGTGGGGAAGTACTGCGATTCCCTGTTATACAAGCCCTTTTCTTCTCAGCATGGGTTAAGTAAGTAACAAACCCCACTAGATCCATCCACTGGCAGCGGGCGCTCTGGGAGTCGCCCTCTCTGAGATCCCCCATGGGATCCCACCGCACCGGATCCACCAGAGCCCACTGGCTGCCCAGACCTGCCGGGCCTTTGCGGCAGCGGCAGCCCCTTGGGAAGCCCTCAGCCCCACTGCTTTTCTGGGACCTGCCTCTGCTTAGGTCCCCTTCATGGCTGCGTATTGGTCTGGCATAGGCCTCCTCGCCTTGTGTTTTCCTCCTCCCCTACTGATGCCCAGTAACCGTGGTCACAGGCTCCCGCTCCGCAGCATCAGGGTTTCCCGTAGCAGATGTGACCCTTGCTACCGTGGCCATTTGGTAGCAGCTAGAGAAACCAGCTGCTTTTTTCTGAAGGCTAAATGTGTCAAAATCATTAAGCTTGCAGCTTCTCTCTGCTTTGTGACTGAACTCAGTGAGAGGACCTTCTGGACTTCACTGAGGGAAATCTTTCTTTGATTGCTCCCATCTTTCCCTGACTAGCAAAATATTAGTTTTATAATTCCTGCAATTTATCCCTAGTTAAGCTAAAGTCACAGGAAACATCAGGAAGTTTTCACATAACCATACCCTGGAAAAAATTTACATGTATTTAGTTACATGAAAGGCTTGAATTAAAAAAAAAAAAAGTTTCTTGCCCATTCAGAACTAATTACTAATTTGAGATTATATATCTTAAATTGCAGAAGAAGTGTGAGCCTTTTGTATACTGCTACTCATGGTGCCCTTCCAATGAGGTGCACACACCTCAACCGCCTCTAGTTAGCAGGATGGATGAACACCTGAAATTAATTAAACAAATAAGGAATGGGGGAGCAGCTGAGGGGTTTGCAGGCATTTCCCGGGGTGTAGCGAGCTATGGGAGACAACTGGTGGAAGAAGTCTTGTGGCCATGTGATGAGAGGGTTCTGAAGTTAGTTTTCTAGAGAAAGAGGGAAGTGGGAGACTGGAGGAGCAGTGTTGGGGTATTGCTGTGAGCCTGTAGCCTGAGAGAAGCTGAAGATGGAGGAGCCTGAACTTGGAGAAGGCAGCGCTGAGGAAGACTTGGCACTTGGAGTAGAAAATGTGAGAGCTAAGGGATTTTAATTCATGATTTTTTTTTTTTTTTTTCTTCTTAGGAAGGCAAGCTGCCTTAACACTTATCAATGTGAGGAGGTGTTGCTGTGTGTTTACTTTATGCTGGAGAGGTGGGGAAGCAAAGGGTAATTCCTGTGCTGAGGACTGGGTGTGCTGTCTGAGCTGGGGCTCTACCCATTGCAGTGTTTCTTGTACAGTTTTTTAAAGGAACAGTCAGTGTTACCTTAAGCTTGAGAAAAGCCACTGAACTAGAGCCTCTGAATGAAAAGCTTGACCTTGAACAGCTTGTTCTATATGTCTTCTCTTTTTCTGTGACTTAAAAAAATAGAGGCTGGGGGTAGTGGGGTTAAGTATATATATTTAGCCTATCCTCTGTGATAGAAAATCAGTTATAAATTATAGATCTTGTACTAATCTTATAGTAGCTCCTTATTCCTTTATGTATGAGATGGTATCTGTGTCAGGTTTTAAATCTTCACTTCCTCTTGGCAACAGAAGGGGTATAAATTATTTAAGATCAGCCTTCTGTGGTTTCACACCTGGCAGGTAACAGCCTGGTTTGCTGGAATGGATACGCTCGTCTCCTGGCTTTATGTACCATTAGGTGTCTCAACCTGTGGGTAATTCCTCTCATTGCTGATAGCCAGTATGGACAGGAGCTGGCCCCCAGGGATGGCATCTTATACTGATTAACAAAATAGGGGAAATTCCTGTATTAGTTTTAACAGCGTGCTCTCTGGCTCCTTCATGTTCTATAGCGAGGCAGATAAACCCATGAGAGTGGCTGTGGCCAGCTTTCTTAGTGAATTTTTTTGTTAAGCTTTTTTATTTTTTTTAAGCTTTTTTTTTATTATTAACTCTGTCCCAGCCAAAACAAGGACACACTGGCATTTGCAAGAGTGAATTTTGCTCCCCAACAGCAGCTTATGGCAGTGGACAGGGGAAATGAAAATTCTCCAAGATTTGGGAAATAGTACTGTAAGCATCACTTTACATTTGTTTCTTTGTGATTATACCTTATTGCTGGCTGCCATTTGTGTGACTAAAAACTTGCATAAGAATAGCTATATAACATCATCTGTTCCTATTTTGGTGTGTGAAATTTGACCATAAAACCTACTACTTATTAACACTATTAAAGTGTATCTCTTCTATGTGAGAAGCAATTCTGTCTCTGAGATAAGGGGGGGAGGGAGGGGGAAGAATACCTAATCAGTCATAGGTTAGAAACCAATCCTACGGAAATATTTGAGTCTTGAGGCTGCCTTTAAGTGCGTATTTTCTAATTATACAAATAAATTCTTATTGAATTGTTCTGAATTATCAGTCTCTGGAAATAAATTGATCCGTAAGAGAAACTTTGAATTAAATCCTTACAATTCTTCTGTTAAACTTTTTTAAAAGTTTGAGAGAAACTTTTTTTTTTTTTAAATAACTGGTCTTTAGGAAAAGAAAAAGTATTAAATATATATATGTCTTTCTGACCAGCCATAATCTTGTCTGCTCACTGTTAATGTCCAACTCTTAATTCCTCTCCATGCACAGCATTGTAGTGCTGGGTTCCGTTGCAGGACTGAAGTGCTGTACGTGCTCCTACCCAGCCAAGACTGCTTTGTTCTTAACTGCGTTGTTTTCCGAGATGCTTCCCGTTGGTACCCACTGTTTGGAAAGTTTGCTTGTTTTAACTGTTGCCTTTGGCGAGAAATGCACATATTCAGTTTTACAGATTCAAAACCAGGAAGATGAGTGTGTGAAATTTTTTTCTTTTGCACTGGCAGAGCTTTAAAATAGCATCTCTCAGTCTCCCCTTTATGTGTAGAAAGGAACTTCAGAGCTTGTGTGGCTTCAGAAAAGGTCACGTGGTGGATATGTATCCTGTAATCGCATTTGTTCTCATAATGTTGCTGCTATTTTCTGTGGAATAATTGGGAGTTACCACATTCTTGTAAGTTACTGCAGTAGTTTCTCTTCTGTCCAGATATGTTCAGGTAGTTTAAACTGATTCAAATTATTGATCTTAGTAAAATAACATTAATGATTGGACTTTTTAATTGAGGTGCACTTGAACAGATGATGGTTTTGCAGTGTTCTCTACTCGCATCATCAAGGCTGCACTGGGTGCAGGTGCCGTGGGGGCTGCAGGGCGGCCTCTGTGAGGAGAGGCCGGGGCTGCCCCGCGCCGGACACAGCCGGTTCCAGCCGGCTCCGACCCACCCCACCCCAGGGCACGGCTGAGCCTGCAGCCACTGGTGGTGGTGCCTCGGGGAAAATGTATTTAAGAAAGGAGAGAAGACACCACAGAGAGGAGGAGGGAACAAAAACTGAGTGAAACAGCTCTGCAAGCACCAAGGTGAGAGAAGGAGGCGGGGGAGGAGGTGCTGCAGGCGCGGGAGCAGCGATTCCCCTGCAGCCCGTGGAAGAGACCCTGGTGGAGCAGGTGGATGTTTCCTGCAGAAATCACAGCCCGTGGAGAGCCCACACTGGAGCACCACAGAAGTGTGAAGAGGAAGGAGCAGCAGAGAGGAACTGTTATGAGCTGACCCCAGCCCCCATTCCCCATCTCCCTGCACCACCTGAGCGGAGAGGTAGAGGAGTTGGGAATGAAGGAGTGAAGTTGAGCCTGGGAAGAAGAGAGGGGAGGGGTTTTATTTAATTTGCCTTTGTTTCTCACTAGCCAAACGTATTTTAATTGGCAATAAATTAGACTAGTTTTCCCCAAGTCAAGTCTGTTTTGCCCACGAAGATAACTGGTGAGTAATCTCCTTGTCTTTATCTTGACCCAGGAAAATTTCCATCCTAATTTCTTCCCCCTGTCCTGTTGAAGAGTGTCCATGAGAGAATGACTGGGTGGGGGTCTGGCAGCCAGGCAAAGTCAACCCACCACAAAGGCGTTAATAAAATCAGGAATGCATAGTATCATATCTTGATTGCTTTTCTTAAGATCCTTAATAGCATATACATATTACTGACTATTGGTGATGCTGGGTGCCTAAAACATGGAGGGTGTTTGCCTGCTTTTTATTGACGCTATAGTTCTAGGATAATTTCCAGTTAAGCCAAATATGAAATGCCACCTTTTGAACATTTTTGGTGTGGTGTGCTTCATATTCAGCTTCTGTGATGCAGTGAGGTATTTTTTGAGAACTACAATAGGTCGCCTAAAGCTATGGTCCTTTAGAGACTTTGACTTGCCTTGCTTTCTCATCAGCACAGTCTTTGAGGTAGCACCTGCCAGTAACTTTGTGTTTTCATGTGGTATGGTGAGTTTGCTACAGAATGAGCTTACGGATCTTCTCTAAATGAAATGGCAATTTTAACAATAGTATATAAAAACCGAAAGGATATTGCACTGATGAAGACAGCTTTTTGGTGTTTAATATGGCAGTTAATGATCTATATCACTTTATGGTAAAATGTGAGAAATTTTATGGTTTTTACTTATACAGATTTTGGTGGGGAGGAGTGGGGGAGGGGAAGCTCAGATTTTGTCATAAATCTGTGGTTTGCCTAAAATTGCTTTGGGGATAATTCATTGAAACTTAGACTTACACTTTACCTTGTTATTAATAACATTGATCCTTTTGGCTAATAGCTTTTGCAGGTGACATCTGATAGCTAATTTCAGGCAAGAATGTTTTGTCTTAGCCAAATGGATTCTGGTAACTTCCTCTGAGAATATTTCTGGGAACAAGCAGTACAGATGTATGAACAGAACTCATATATATATATATATGTATATAAGTGTGTGTGTATATGTCAGGAACAATTCTAAAAATGTTTAACAGATCTGATTCTCCTTCTAATTATGATAATGTGGCTTCATAGGTTTCATTGGCCTAATTTGAAAAAAGAATCAGTCCTTATGGGTGCAGGGTTCCGTCTTGCTCTAAGGTTTTTTTGGGTCTTAAATTTCCCAAGAAAATTTGTTAAAACTTGACAGAATTTTGTAATGTAGTAACCTGAACACATGACTTTGTACAGTAAGCAGCTGCAGGAATAAATAAGCTAGCATGAGTGTAGTATGAGACTCTTCATGCTGGATAGCTGCTTCTCCTAGAGCTATTCTGGAAAGCTTCATTTGACCATTTCAGCCATGCGGGCAGTGCAAAATGTTTATTTAAATACAAACCAAAAAAATATAGTGACTGGGAGGAAGACTGTAATAGTTGTCATTGGAGGGAAGAGAAGTGGAGCTGGTTTTGTGTCAAGGATGTCTTTGAAACACCTGTGAAGATCAGTTCAGCTGTGACCATGCTTGAAGGCCTGTCAATTTCTACATGAACAGATGGGACTTGCTAAAATTTCGTAACTACAGTCAGCAAAGATTCAATCCCTAATAAACTTATACAAATAACCTAAAACTTCTTGGGCTGATCTGATTGTAGGTATTTCCTCAGTAGTTACTGAGTGTTCTCTTTTTTTCTTGCAGCAGCTGCTTGTGACTGTGCCTATACCTTCCTCATGGTCATGGATTCATTGAGTATCTCGGGTTAGGAGAGGCTGTGATTACGGCCTTTCAGTATCTAAAGGGGGCCTATAGGAAAGATGGGGATAATCTTTTTAGTAGGGCCACCTGTGACAGGACAAGGGGTAATGGTTTCAAACTAAACCAGGCTAGATTTAGACTGGATATAAGGAGGAAATTCTTTACAATGAGGGTGGTGAAACACTGGAACAAGTTGCCCAGAGAGGTGGTGGAGGCCCCATCCCTGGGAACGTTCAAGGCCAGGTTGGATGGGGCTCTGAGCAACCTGATCTAGTTAGTGGTGTCCCTGCTCACTGCAGGGGGGTTGGACTAGATGACCTCTAGGGGTCCCTTCCAACCCAAAACATTCTATGATCTGATCTTCTGCCGACATTGGAGCCAAGTCTGAAGATAGACTGTGCTGTTCAGGGCCCTGTCAAGTTACCAATATCTCCAAGGGTTGAGATACCAGTTCCTCTCTAGGCAGCTAGCCCACCATGATGATGGGTTTTTTTCTAATACAAACCTGAAATTTCTCTTGTTGCACCTCGCCTGTTGCTTACCATTCTTTGTTGTTGTCATCTTTTAAGGGCTCAACAAATCCATTCCTTCAGCCTCTTCTTGTACATAATTTGCCACAGAACCGTAATTATACTGCCACCCCCCTAGAGGACTTCCCGCACTATGTCTTTAGTATGCAGAAGTCCCAAAATCTGCCCTCACAAGTAGAGGGTGGAGAAATTCTTAGCAGAGTCAGCTGGACCCTGCTAGGTACACTATTGCTATGCTATTGAAAAAAAAAAAACAACAAACAACCTCTCTATATTTATAGACCTTATCACTAGAAATGCCTGAACATCAAGATCTATGGAATGACAATGTAGAATGAAATGTGGTGGTTTTTTTCTTCCCTCAAACAGAGGCTAAACTCAGTACTGGTGTACCACTGTGTTTTCTATTACAGGTTCTGCTGCTTCTTTATAGGCAAGCCAAATTTATTCCATCTGTGGTTAAAAAGTATTTTAGTGTGTGCATTTTGTGCAGAATCATGCTACTGCAAGTTAAGGAAGCTTTAAGTATTGCCATATGCTCAGTATGAAGCAGTGCAAGTTTATCAAATGACAGTTTTATTAGCAGAGGGACTTGAAATGATTCTGCTTTCTTAGCACACACACTTGTCTGTCTAAACAGTTCCCTTTCTGGTTGCGGTAAAGACCTACACGTTAATTGCCAAGATACATTTCCAAAGTTAAAACAACATGTGAAGGTGTGTGATTTTTCTGCGTAATGAAATGAATGTGCAAACCACATTATGATTCATGAGCTATAACTATCTAGTGAAAATGTTAGTAAGGGAGGGAAAAATGACTAGCAGTAGGCTAGCAGTGTTTTAATTTTGGAGATGTCTTTGAAGAATAACACTCTAGATTTTCATCTGCTGTCTGGTTTTTGTTTGCACTCATTTTCATGGCATTTGATCTCATGGAAGTTATTAGAATACTACAAAAATATGCCTTCAGCAGTATTTTCGGCAATAAGGCACCCAGTAGTCTGCTGAATGACTGATATACAGATTTCTTCTATTCAAGACTTTTCCATAATCTTTTTTAGGATTACTGTAATATAAAGAACTTGAAAAAATAGATTTCAAGTTGATGGATTAATTCCTTGAAGTTTACCACATATTTGCCTTTTCCTATGTCTGTAAAACCTTTAAGTTCACTGGTTTAAGGTATAAAAGAATATATGTCTTCCTTTAATGTGAATTGCAATGTCAGTTAGCCTAAAGAATGATCATCTAGCATTTCAGGGGGATACTATAGAAACAGTTTTATTTATTGAGCAGATAAAGAATCCATATTGTAGGACTGATGCTTATTATCATAACAGAATCAAAGCACGTAGGTCTAGAAATCATAACGAGCTCAGGTTCTCCAATCACTGCTTAAATGAGTTCATTTATATGAACCAAATCCATGCCAAATGGAGTAAATGGTGGTCAGGAAAGAGGTAGCTAGAGCTGTAGAGTTCTACACTGATAAAAGTTTTTTGTCTTTTTATTGTGTTTTGTGGGTTTAGGTGGTTTTGGTGTAGTGTGTGGTGGGTTCTTTGTTTTTGTTGTTTTTTTTTTAAGGTCTCCTATGTACTGTGAAGTGTTCAGGCTAGCTGCTGCTATCTTTCTGTGTGTTTCAACCTGATTTTCCTTTCTTCCCCTATAATGCGTGCTAGTTTCATGTATTTCAGCAAAAAATGTTAGATCCAGGAAATATTGTAGTTTTATAAAAAAAAACCAAAACCACCCAACAACCCTTAAACCAGAAGTCTTTGAATCCCTTCTGAAAAAAGGAAGAGACATTGAAGTAAGATGAGAAAATACATACCCTAAATTAATAATTAACTGTCATACAGTATGCCCCAGATGTAGGGCAGTAGTGATAACCACTCTAATTTATTAAACAGAACAAGAGGCACATTTCCCTAAAAACTGTAACATCTAGTGATGGTGAGAGAAGATACAAAAGTCTGAACATAAGATGTGGCAAACCTCACAGTAGTTCTGCAGGCTGAGGATTGAGGGGGAAAAAAGATCAACTGGTTATTTCTGGAATTGGAGTAAATGAGGTGGAAAGGAATAGGAATAATAGGTTGACAAGTACACAGAAGGTGAAAAGATTAGAGCAAATAGCTAATTAGCACATGGGAGACAATGTTGTTTAAAAAGAAAAGAAGAAATTGGCAAAAGGTTTTTGCTGACTTATGTTGCCTTGACTGTGTGCCTTCATCTGTATTTAAACCACTCCATGCTTTGATCTCTGACTCGTCCGAGTTTCTGTTTTCCCAATTTCGAGCTTTGGAAGAAATGGGGAACCACCTGACTGGTGTAATTCAAGCATAGAGTTCCCCTTACATGTTTTTATATATGAGAATGTTCTTAAATAAGCCTAATTTTGCAAAGAACTTCTAGTTCAGTGATGCTGCTGTACTAGTATGTTGTTTAGTTATTTATCTTCTCCAATTTCAGATGCCAATTAATGAACTATAGCATCATTGTACAGCAAATTTCAAAGAAAATATTTTTTAAGGCATGGATTGTTTTAACCATCCAGATCAAAAATACATCAAAGCATTTTTTGTGGGGTAGTCTTTGGGGCTTTGTTGTGGGTTGTGGTTTTATATATATATATTTTTTTTTTTTTAATGGGCTGTTCCAGTGTCTGAAGTCAAGAAGCTCTTTCAGGGTGGAATTTGAACAAAAGGTGGCTTTCTGGTGTTGTCCTCTACCCAGTGGATCACATACCGCTATTGCAAGATACAGAAATTGGCTAGTGATGTAAGCTGACACTATAGTTTTGGGTTTGTGGGACAGTAATGGTGTCTTATGCAAAATTATTCTAATTATTAAGAAACCAACATCTCACTAGTATCAGTCAGATCTAATGAATTGTCTTTAATGATGTTTCAATAAAGGATGTAAATATTTTTTTCCATCTGTTTTCATCCTCAAAATGAATCAAAACATTACTTGGGGAAACTATCTTAAAATCAGTATTGCAATGTAATTATAGTTTATCCAAAATTCTGTTTTTTATGTGAAGGAAAGACTCTGAATAAGATGGCAAATGTAAGGTGGTTTTTCTGAAGCTGTAAAATAGAAGGGTGTTTTTTTTTTGTTTTCTGGTTGGTTGATGTATATGACATTCAATGTTTGAGATCCATGTCTTTTTCTGAAGCAGCAGCTGGAGGACAGACAGGATAGTCTACGCTATCTCAAATTGCGCGAGGTATCCCTGTGTGAGTTAAGGCTTGGATATCTACTTCTAGGTGTTGTAAATTTCTGTATCTTCATCTTGAAATTAATCCTATAAATAAAATTCTTTGTCTTCAATAGAGACGAACAGGTCTGTCTTTCAGTGTTCTCTGCTAGAGAGTTTACAGACGTGTTAAAAATAGGAGGGTTAAAAAGAATGTGTTTGAAATTTTGCAGTGAATGTTTAGAGACTGCATCAGGGTAAAAAACATAATGCGTTGGCAGTTCAGATGTAGAAATATGCTCATCATAATGCTTATCACACCTACTGATGTGCTTTATTTTAAAAGTTACAATAATTTCTGTCTTTTTGTTTTACAGGTTATCTGGATTTCAGCTTCCATCATCTATTGTGAGCACAGGATCTATCCTCACCCTCTGCTTCACCACAGATTTTGCTGTCAGTGCTCAAGGTTTCAAAGCTATTTATGAAGGTAAGGACTTTACTCTAAAGACACATCAGGTCTTTATTCTACTTGATACATGGTTTTGATGTTAAAATGTGATGTTTCAATTTTTATTGTTTGGGGTTTGAACCATTGAATATTACATAAACTTTTTCTTTTCCTAGCATACTTGAAGGTACATCATGGCCATGGTCTTGATTTTGAAATGTAATTTAATACATAAATTTCTGCTGGAATTTTTAATTAAACTTATCAGGCTTCCATAGCTGGATTCAGAAATGCTTACATTTAAATGGCTTTCTTATTTCCTAATTTATGTCTTTTGACAACTCCTTTAGGCAATGCCTAATTTAAGGGGTATAATGATAAAAATGAGAGGAGATATGGATACTAACTGATCTTGAAAATCAATTGATATTTTTCTCCTTGTTGAAAATTAAAATGATGACAACAAAAATATATGTAAATATAAATTTACAAACCAAAAAAATCCAAAGCAATTGAAAACTGGTTCTGTGGAAAATGTTAGACTACAGTGACGACTGCAGTGTTCTGGGAAAAAACAAGGCCAAGCATTTCATGTCTTGTAGTGTCTACCAGGAATTAAGCTCATAAAACTGGACTGATATAATTTCCTCAATACTTTGAGTTGCACAAAAGGCTTATGAGATCTGCAACCTTTGTTTGGGAAAAATTACCAGATACAGTGGTATTAAGTGAGTTACTTAGTCTTGTTGGATAATGAGGGTGTTTTGAGTGTAACTTCAGGATTGCTTTCAAACTGAGTGCATGGTGGTTTGAGGTTTGGTTTGTGGGGTTTTTTTTCTACTGTTTTTTTTTTTTATTATTATTCATGGAAAATGCAGGGCTCTGAGTACTAGAAATTGCAGAAAACTTAGTTTCAGATTACTTCTAAAATGCAAAGCCATTTTTTCTATGGTTTCATAGGTATAAACCTCTGTTGAAGTGTTTCTTCTGGAAAAGAGTACAGAGTTAAGTGGTAGAATTAAAAGCAAAATATTTTTATCAATGGGGTTGATGTAGGAACTTTGAATCTAGAAAGTAGTACAGTTTGATGCTATTCACTAGGACTAGCAATTGCAAATGTGTTAATCCATTACCTGTGATCTCCAAGTTAATTTGACTTTTTCTAAAGTGGTGACCAATGTATCTTCAAATGCTTGATAAACTTTGATTACATTTCTCCTAGAACTATTGAGAGTCCCTTGAAACTTTACCCCCCTTTCTTGGCAGTACCTATCTCTGCTCCATATTGATTCATGTCTTTGTTTCATATTTGATTAATGTTTTGAAATTACAGCTTTAAAGTATCTTTTGAAATCATTATCCTTATTGAGTGGGTTACCTCTGTGTGAAAAGACAGAGGTGTAAAAGGTGTCATGAGTAACTCAAACATTTTGGTTTTGAGCTTTTTCTGATTGGGATAGGTAGCTCAGCGGTATGTCTTTCCTTGGTAGCTATTACTCCCTTTCTTTGTCTCCCAGAGCCTTATCACTTGGTAAGTCTGCTGATGAGTCGTCTTTTTTTTTTATTGTTTTTGGTTTTGCTTTTTTTAAAACTGAGATGAGGGCTGTGAGGAAAGGCTAGGAAAGTTTCATTTAATAGTCTTTAAAACTTTTATTAGGTAAGCCAAAAAGGAGTATCAGACACCACAAACGCACCAGGAACTGTTTTTATTACCTCAGTAGGAAGTTGCTTTCTGCATACCTGTATCTTTCTGTTCTAGCAGATGCATACAATAGCATATTTTATCCTTTTATGCAATCCGAGCAGTTTGTTTTTTCATATGGGAAAAGACAGTGAAGAATGCTGAAGGACGTCTCTTGACTGTCAACTTAGGAACACATGCACAGAGCCACAGGCTGTAATATAATGACACTTCCTGCTGGCCTACTTTCTTGTAAAAACCCCAGCAGGAAGAGCTGTAATTAACATTGACAGATAGCACCACTCTCTGGTTAAACAACACTGCCCCCTTTCAGATTCAGTGCTGTAAACCTGGCATTGTCCTTGACCCTTAAATTGACTTCAAAGTATGATATCCAACTCGGGAAGAAATGGTGAATGTCACTCGGGTGACAGCATCTCAATGTACAGACAGGCAGGTGGGGACTGACAGTTTGGAAACAATGTGTAGCAGTGAGGGCTTAGGTGTTTTATTGTGAAGGCTCAGGGTGATTTCTGCTGCAATGGCTGACTGAGTTACTGAAACACCATAGTTTAAGAAGTGCTGTAACTGTTCCCTAAACTACTTGTTTTAAATAGTGCCCCATTCTGGCTCCTGTGCCATGTGTAATTTTGTGAGTCAGCAGGTGATCAGTTCCTCTGCGACAGGGGAATACTGACCAGATGTTACCAGTCGCTGGAAGTCTTTCTAATCACTCTGCTGGCTACCCATCCCTAAGCTAGTTTACTTTTACTGACAATAACTAGTTATCCCTGGTTTTAGCCAGCTTTCATTCTTCTCTGGAGTAAGTTAATTACTGTTCAGCTGGATGCGTAGGGGGGATTGAAGTGCTACTGACTGCTGCTATCTCAGTGTTTGGGACACTATGGGGTTGTAATGCACAGTTTGAGAAATGCTTTTTTAAATATCTTAATTGGAGAGAAGTCTTAACTGTGTGTGCGTTGACACAAAGAGCATGTTTAAAAAAAAAAATCTGCATTTTTTTTAATGGTACCTGGGGGAGTGATTCTGTAACATAAATTTTTGTATAGAAGTAGAAAAGTCCACAAAATTTAAAGCTTAAGGAATTCTAACAGACTGGGAGCAGGGAAAAAAAAAACTTTGCATCACTATGCAAAGGCATGCAAAGGCATTGTTCTGGAATTGCACCATTTGTCTTACAGTAGCAGTTGAAGTAGGTCTGAAAAATTCAAATATTGGGACTAATGAAGGAACTAATTTACATAAACTTTCCATATTCTGGGAGACTGCAAAACTAGTGTGGTTTTTTTTTAAATTCTTGTGACAGGCTACTCTTTCTTCTGAATAGGAAAGTTTTGTCTAATTAGGATTGTTACCTTCATGAAGTTAAAAAAAAAAAAATAAATGATTGATTAGTGTCTTCCAAGTTGGCTCTGCTATTGAAAGTATTTTAAATGTGATCATGTGGGGAAAATGCTAATGTTTTGACAACAATGACTTATCTCTCAAAAGACTTAATACTGGGCTAAATTCTCTGCTGTGTTGAGCTGCTGCTTTGCAGAGCAGAGAGGATGCTGTTAGGAGGTTTCACCGTGACTGTCTGCAGGGTGCTCTTTCTGTCTTTAAGTCCCTGGTGAACGAGGCTAGGGTGGTGAACCAGGAAAGAAGGCATATGAACTGTCTCAAGACCTACTGAACAGCCTTTGAAGCTACACCCACGCTGTTATCCCTAGCAGAGAGAGAACCCTGTCTCATTCCCTGGGCTGAGATTCTGACTTGCGCGTTTTACTGAATATATTCTTGATTTATGACCTCACTTCCTGTGCAGCAGTGACACAATCAGATACGTTGTGTTTTTACAATATATAAATAGGTTAACAATGAAGCTAGTGAAACCACATTCCAGCGCTCTAAGCCCTTGAAGATTATTTGTACCTATCTGACTTAGCCTGCTGTCACCCATGTACCACATGAATATTAATACTTAAATAAATCTGATTTTGTGGCAGTAGACCAGCGAGAGCCATCTAGTTTTAAGATAATACTCATGTAGTTGGGCAGTTGCCAACTACTTAGGCTGAAACATAGGTTTCTTTACTATATCATTACTTCACCAGATTTATATATCCATTTCTGAGAATCTCTAGTATTTTAACTGATAATATTTCCATCTTTCTCGGTGATCCCATCAGCACTCTAAACTTCTGGTACAGCTGGCAGCTTGAATTCTTATTTTCTGGAAATAAAATTATCTTTGGGATTTTCAAACACATGATTATATCAGTAAAAAGAATTTCAGAAGTACTGAGTTCAGTTTACAGAATTTGTCAACTTGCTTAATGTGCTAAATTGACCATTATCATCACTGGTAATAATTAAATCTAAGTTTTAAGCAATGGGACCGGGGAGCCGAGAGAGAGATTCTGTTTCTATGAAGTGTGGTTGTGGTTTTTTTTTTAATTGACGCTGCTTTACATCATATAAAACATGTTTAGGCTTTGCAGGGGGCATGTGGGGAAAATAACAAAGTACTTGTGACTTGTGCAATTTTGTTTTAATTCCCCACTAAAATCAGTTTAATTCCTATTTTCTAGAATGAGATTAACAAACTTTTTAAAAAAGGTGCTTTGGGGGCTACAAACAGAAGTAAAAACATTCACCATTGCTATATCATATGTTGTAATTTTCTTTGGAAAGGCAGAAGTATTCCTCCCATGCAGAACACTTGCATATGGTTGGAAATACAGAAAAATACTCTTTAAATGATAGCAATATCTGAAGTGTTATACACATGTATGCTTAATTTGAGTAATGTGCAGTGGAATGGTCTTTCTTCCACTAAACTAGTGTGTCCTGCATTCAGGGAATCCATCTGTCAAGTGCAGAAAACTAATTAATTGTATTGAATGAAATGTCATGGGGTTTAGTTTGTATCTTGCTACACTAGTGTCTGTCACTAAACATTTAATTGCCCTCAAAGGTTAACAATTCTTAGTTCATTTTAAGCTATCTCGTTTTTTTTTTTCTTTTGTGTGGTTGTTTTTGTGGTTTCTAACCACGTTTTGTAATGTGGAATTGGTGGACAGTGCTTAAACAACAAGCCAGATGTATTGGACTTGATGTATGCTAGTACCTTTCCTTGACCTCTGTTCTACAGCACCAGGTTTTCTTTGCCAAAGGAGGAACTCTTGTATATCCCTCTCTTCTACCTGCCCTCAGGGCATACTTCCTTTTTTCTTTTGGTCTTTGAATTCTCAAAGCTTTCTGCTCACACCCAGCATTAACATTTATACTGGCAGTCACTTCATCCTGCCTTATGCATCTTCCCTGAAGCTTCATTTTAAATCCCTTTTAGCATCAGCAGCAGAAGGTAGTGATATACTTCCACAGTGTAAGGTCTTTGAAATTTTCTTTTTTTTTTTTTTCTCTTGCTGCTCCCGTGTTTCCTGAGTATCTGTTACTTGGTGTGTGTTTCCTTTTTATTTTATGGTTCAATACTTTGAAGTATTTAAAACAACAAAAAAATGGAAACACTTCCCCACCAACTTGGAAACATTAATCTCTTGTATTGATTCCTTGAGTTTATGAAGATAACTTTCCAGACTGATTTTTCCAGTCAACATGGACCCAGTCAAGATAACAGAACTCTGGGCTCAAGCTAACATTTCTTGTTCTCTCAGCTTCTCCAGTAAACATCTTGGGTTTTGTATGTTACCCTGAAGTACCAAAATACCTTTCCTGCACTTCCCTGCTTTTCACTGGGTCAGCACTTGACAGTGCTTCCTATTAGTTGTCCATGAGTCTGTGTTAGTTAATGGCTGTGTAGTTTTCCCAACAAACTGTGGTACATTGAAAAGAGTAGTTACTTCCTGGGAATGGGCATGTTCAAAACAAATTGAATAATCTGAGGCAAATATTTCAACATGAGAGTAGGAAGTTGAGTTTGCAAGAAAATGCTAACTTTTTATGCAACTCCTATGCATAACAATCCACTGCTATTCAGTGTGAGATGAGTAGTCTCCTAAATTTTCAACCATTGCCAGTTAACCTCTATGGTTTAGTCATAGGTGCTGTTTTATCTGTTAGATAATAATCCATTTTGACTGTTCCAGTGATCTGAGACTTTGAATAAGACTCCTGAATCCACGTCAGTGGATTAGCATATCCAGTTCTGAAGAGATATCATGGAATGCTTTGGGTTCTAAGGGACATTCAGAGGTCATCTAGCCCAAACCCTCTGCATCGAGCTGGGACATCTTTAACTTGATCAGGTTGCTCAGAGGTCCAGTTATTAATAATTAATATCTAATGATGACATTGAGAGCTATGCAGTTCATTCTATTGTGTAGTTTTTGGGAAGGATTCAGTTTGTTGCTCCCAAATGTATAACTGCTCCCTCCTCTACTGTGATGTCTGGAGAAAGAAGCAGTGTAAATTTTAGTCCTAGCTTAATCCTTGTAAATGTTAAAGGCACAAACTGCCTTTTTTTTAGCATTTCTTTGGTAAGAAAACAAAACTAACATTAATGTTATAGTAAATGCTGGTATTCTTGTAAATGTAATCTTGCAGCTATATGTCTTAACTAGCAATCTTACCACTGACTGTTAGTGTAATTGGCTATAACATCTGTTAATAGACCAACATATTTCTTTTTCTGTTTTTAGTTAAATACTTTTTGCCTACTCTTTTGGTAGTCTGTTCTTTTCAAACTGAGGTGTTTGTTAAACCTTTAAGCAATGTGTATGTGTGTATACACATGACCACCAGGTAAACCAAAAGCTTGAAACAGTGAAAGCACAGACTGAAATGAGGTCTTTTAAGGCTGAAATTTGTAGTTGCATCTCTTTGGAGTGGAAGTAACTGTTTTCTGAGAATGAATTTGGGTATAGATTTCCTTTGTCAACTGAAGTCCTTAAAAAGAAAAAAAAAAAAATTTTTCCTTTCTCTGCAAAATTTTCTTAAAAATAACATCTTTTTGGAATGGTACAATCTGACTGTTAATGATGACGTACAGAAAAGAAATCGTAATGCAGTTAAAAATAAAGCTGATATTTGGTGTGTCAAAATATGACATAACGTGTAGCAGAAAAATCTCAGGGCGGAAGAGGAGTGGCAGTGCTGTGGGACTGTTCTGTGGGACTTCTGATAGCTAATCTAGAATAGCAATGATTTAGATGTCAAAAGAGTTCACTTTAACAATAACAGCTAAAGAAAAATACTGTTAAGCCTACATGTATTCAGAAAACTTATGATAAAGAAAATGGAGGTTATTTTGTGAGGAGAGAGAGGTAAAATAGTCTGCTTGTGCTCTGAAGTGTATGAATAGATCTAAAACTTGTTCAAAATGCTAAATTTATGCTTTTGGTCAGTAGAGGCAGGGGATGACTGTATTCTTGTATGCCTTCTGTTTCCAGTCTTTCATGTATGAAGAGATTGTGTAGAGAAGAAATAACTGAATTAAGACAAGTGTAGTCTACAGCTTTCTTAGTTATGAGAACTTACAGTGGGTAACTTAAAAAATAAGTGATATTCCTTTCACCAGTAAAACACTTAAATGTTGTGTTTCAGCAATATCCAGAGGACCAGGAATCAGAAGTCTGGAATGTTATTTCCTAAGCTGCCCAAGGGCAGCAACTTACCAACTGGAAGTTGTGGGAAATTCTTTCCTAGAAAAAAAAGCCGGCATAATGAACATTGTTGTGATGGAATAAACCCTGCTTGAATTGGCAGAAAATAAAATTAAAATTTGTTGTAAGATGCACTGTCAACCAATGAATGTTGTATCTAAAGGAAGTATAATTTTGTAAGAGCCTTACCCATTATATTGGTCCAATTATAAGCTATGTCAGCTGTTTTCTGCTTTCCAGCTCTCACCCCAAGTAGCTCAACCCCTAATGCAAAGACTGCCTTTGTGTGACTAGGGGGGTTACATGTCTTAAGATACGTTATTAGAATTGTCTTTTTGACTGTCTCTGATTCTGGAAGTAAGGAATTATTTTGTGCCTTCTAGTGACTTACTGATCCATGTAAGAACTACTGTGTTCATTGTCCCTGGTGCACAAACCAGTAACAAACCAAATGTTGGTGGTTCATAACTTGCAATCATTTAGTGAGCTTGTAACCGCCCCCCCCGCCCCCCCCAAAACAACAAAAAAAAAAAAAAAAAAAAACCAAACCAAAAACAAAAAACCAAACCAACAACAAACCTCCTACCTGTGCTCCTGTTTGAGATCACATACCCAATAAGAAAATGTTTTGGTGAAAGTGGTCTTCCTAGAGGAAAACATTAAGGAGTTGCTCCTCTCTGCCACTATGAGGTGCCAGTTCTAAACCAAAACAGCACATTCTAGTATGGAAAACAGAAGTGGAAAGTCTCTCTTTGTTTGTACCCTAAATATAGTGGTTTAATTTCTCTGCTATTGAGTATTGAGATTCTGGAGAATCTAATCTACATCCTAACAGATCATCATCCCAACTGTGCTGATACGAATACCCCTTTTCATGTTCGTTCTTATCTGCCATCATTAGTATGTGTTTGTATGACTAATATCAACTTGTGAAAAAATATTTCAAAGAATTTTTTTGAAGTGTCAAAATTCCTTTAGTGCAGTCATTGCCTGATCTGAATCGGTATTAAGATCTTGTTATGGTTTAACCCCAGTAGGCGGCTAAGCACCATGCAGCTGCTTACTCCCTCTCCCTCCTGCCATGGGATGGTGGAGAGAATTGGAAGAGTAAAAGTGAGAAAACTCATGGGGTGAAATAAAGACAGTTTAATAGGTAAAGCAAAAGCTGGATGTGCAAGCAAAGCAAAACAAGGAATTCATTCCCTGCTTCCCATGGGCAGGCAGGTGTTCAGCCATCTCCAGGAAAGCAGGGCTCTATCACGCATAGCGATTACTTGGGAAGACAAACACCATCACTCTGAACATCCCTGAGCAATGGCAGCCCTGGCCAAACTCCACCCCTCCCAGTTGTATTGCGGAGCATAATGTCTTATGGTATGGAATACTACTTTGGTCAGCTGGGGTCAGCAGTCATAGCTATATTCCCCCTCCCAACTCCTTGTGCGCCCCCAGCTGACTCGCTGGCTGGACAGAAAAGGCCTTGACTCTGTGCAAGCACTGCTCGGTAATAGCTAAAACATCCATGTATTATCAACACTGTTTTTATCACAAATTCAAAGCGTAGCCCCATACAAGCTGCTACGAAGAGATTTAACTCTGTTGCAGCCAAAACCAGCACAGATGTGCAGCATGATCTAAAAATCCTGGAAGTCAATTTGTTGTAGACAGCTTAAAAAAAAAAAAAAGCCCACAACAACACACTGTGTAGAAAAAGGTTAGCTTTACTTCTCTTCTTCAAAATACTTCAGTTCTTCTGCTTGGACTTTAATTTTCAAATTTAAATATATTCTCTTAAAGCAGGAACTGTTTGAGAAACAAGCAAGATGAAAACTATAATTCTGCAGTTGTGGTTTTTTTTTTTTTTAATTAGCCACATAAGGAATATATCGAACACATCTTTTCTTCAAATGCTTTTCTGAAACAAGCTGTGCAACGTGACTCAACAGAGCTGGCATTTTTGTTTGTTCCATGTTACAGCCAACTGGGATTTTGGGGAGCAACTTTTTCTGTTCATAGCCTTACAGATTTGCTGGAGATAAGACTTTAATTAAGCAGCCTGTGTCTTTCCCTTCCCCCACTCTGACTTTATTTAAACAGCAACTGCTGCCAAATACCAAGATGCCAATAGTTAAAGAAAGAATCTGTATTCCGCTCTAATTCCATTTTGCCTGACCTTTCAGTTCTGGATGTGGTCTTTTTCTCTTTACCAGTGTGGAAATGAAAATACTGCCAGTGTCTTATGCGTATTGCCAAATTATCCAGAGGAGTTTCTTGATGCATTTATCCCCAGACATCTGTTTGGCTGAGGAGTTAAATCCTACTTCCTTTTCTAATTATCAGACATATTCAGTAGTGTTTACTTATCTTCAGAATGGTCCCCATTAATGAGAGTGTCCCAGATGAAATGCAACTTAACACTCACCTAGCTTTTAATGATTCTGAAAAAGTCTGATACTATGGCTTCCTTGATTTCTGATCTCATTTGCAAAGAAAGTTACTTATTCCATTGGCTGTATAAAGTAGGGAAAGTTGTGTTGGGGTTTTCATCTCTCAGATAACGAAAGGGCATTTTCGGCTATACCAATCTGATTTCTGGCTTGTAGTGGTATTTATAGTGCTTAATTTAAAGTAGTATCACTTTTTATTGTGAAAACTATATTTCTGCCTTTAAAAAAAGCGTCTGCAGCCTACTAAGAGTTACTGTTGATAACTACTTTGCATTTATTACAAATCTGCTTGTAATGGCAAAGATGGCTTATGACTTTTCCATCTTTTGTTGCAAAAATAAAAGAAAATGGGAAAATCGTTTCATCTGGAATCACTGTCTGCAGATTATTACTCCTTTAAACTAGCAAAGAGGGTAGACTTTTGAGGGGTGGAATCAGTATTTCCAGGATAAAACCTGTGGGGTAGCAAGACAGAAAATAGAACTTTAGGTTTGCTATGTTAGTGTAGCCAGCAGCTCTTATCCTGATTAATTAAAGGTTGTATAATCTGCTGTGTTAGATGGATAGTTAACATATAAATACAGCCACATACCTTGCTTTTCATCGTTTCTTGTATAACTTTAAACCATTAATACTTGTACTTTTAATTACTTTGTTATTCATATTCTACCCATATATTGAGGGTTTCATTTGCATAACCTTTCATGTTTTTCTTCTGTAATTGGGATAATAAGGCAGATATCTAGAACTTTGCAACAAAATATACTCATCAAAACAAGTACGTCTAAATTTTTACTAAGGCATTGATCTTGTTCAGCAGTGATTAAAGTAGCTGGTATGTCACTCACCTATTAATTGTGAAGAAAGGGAGTAGGCTAACTAGCATACATAAAGTAGGCACCATGTTTTAACTGAATTTTTTGCGATTTGTTAAAATTGACCACATAATCTTCACCTTGTATATATTCGAATTCCATGTTTTCATACAATACTATTTTGTGTGATACGCTTTGTGTATCACCTATCTAAATATTGCTTATTCACCCAGGTAATCTCATTAATTTCATTAGGTGTACATGTTGCTCTAAATGAGTCTGCAAAACCGCTCAGTACTTGTTAACTCTGTATTTGGTATTTGCATCATTTAACTCTTAACTTATAACGCTTTGAAATTTTTCATCTTGTCTGCATTGAAAGTCTTCCTAATAAATTTATTGAATTATTCATACATGGTATACTTCCAGGCAATCTTGCCTTAAGGTTCTTTGGATCTGGCTTATTGGATTGACCTGAAAATAGCTGCAGGGGGCATGGAAGGTCAGACAATCTTCTTGACTTTATTAGATCTGTGCCTTTCTTACACTTGTTTAACAAGACAAGGCACACCTGTGTGGTGTCAGTGGATTGTAAACCTAAAGTCATAAGAATGTTAAAGCAGCAGTTTTGGACACACAAAATCTTATTTATAGGGAAAGAGGCAACACACAGGGTGTGTGTGTGTAAACCCAAGAATTGTTACTGTAATCAGAGTCTTAAGTGTCTAATCATTATTAGCCTAGATGAAAGTTTTACAGAAAAGGGAAAAAACCCACAATAGCAGTGCAGTTAAAATAGTTGCATGCACACACCTTGGTTTCTACTCCTTTTCCTAGTGGTATGCTTACCGTCCCCTGCTCCTCTGAGTCTATTAGTTGACGTTTTCTTCTTCACTTTAGGATGTACTTGAAGTTATTCTTACTTGCTAAGACAATTTCATACTTTTGCTCTTTATTCCTTGGTCTGCAGTTCTGTATCACATCCGTATTTACTTTATATGGTGTCCCATGCATGTTAGATACTACTACTGTGTTCTTTGTTACTGCTAAAACCAGTTTTGTCTGGGTCTGCATTTCTTTAACTGACCATGGGTGAGTTGTTCCCCTGTACTGCATCCTGTACCTCCATTTCTCAAAGCCTCTGCAGTTGAACCAGACCTGTATTTCTCTTAACTATGACATCGTGCCGGTTGTAAAATTTTTCATTCTGCATGGAGTAACTGCTTGCTGCATCTGTCTGTATACAATTGTGGTTGTACCATCAGAAAAAACGGAAGAGTAAAGAAAAAGTAAAACAAATTAGCTTTAGACAGCCAGTCAATTAGAGCTATTGCTATCACAACTAAATCGAGTAAAGCAAAGCTGTGGGCAAGTTTGGAGAATTTCAGAGTGAGCCTCGCTGCAGCAAGCCTCAGTCCTGAGGCCTTGCAAGCTCAATACAAAGCTTATGGTCTTTTACTGAAAATGGCAGTACCAGATTACAGGGCTACGTGGTTATAAGACATGGCATGCATAAACCAGTTACTTCTCGTAACAGCTTTAGTTTCCAAAATTACCTGGTTTGGTCAAATTTTCCATTAGAACCACTCAGGGAACTTTTGACTGTGGAAATCTTTGCTGCTTCGTGTACTATCAGGCATCTAGGGTGGACCTCAGCTGACTAGGTCCCTAAATTTGTGATAGCCAGCTACAGAGCTAGTCATAAATGGTTATAATCATTAAATACTTTCAAAAGCCAATTAACATTAGATGTCTGTGTTAACATGAGATAAATCAGCTCAAAGCAGAGGTTCCAGTCTGCCTGCTTTGACTTCAGAGTGGAATCTGAAGGACTAACTTGAGCATTTTAATCATAGAATGCTTTGGGTTTGAAGGGACCTTTAAAGGTCATCTAGTCCAACCCCCCTGTAATAAGCAGGAACACCTTCCACTACAGCAGGTTGCTCAAAGCCCCGTTCAACCTGACCTTGAACACTTCCGGGACTGGGGCATCCACAACTTCTCTGGACAACCTGTTCCAGTGTCTCACCACCCTCATTGTAAAAAATGTCCTCCTTATGTCTAATCTAGATCTACCCAATGCTTTAAAACCCTATTACTTGCCCTGTCACCTAGGTAAAAAGTCTCCTTCTGTCTTTCTTGCAAGTTTTAGTACTGAAAGGCCCTAGTGAGGTCTCCCTTGAGCCTTCACTTCTCCAGGCTGAACATTTCAAACTCTCTCAGCCTTTCTTCATAGGAGAGGTGTTCCAGCCCTCTGATCATTTTCATGGCTGTCCTCTGGACCTGCTCCAAGAGGTCTGTGACTTTCCTTGTGCTGGGGGCCCCAGAGGTGGTTGCAGTACTCCAGGTGGGGGTCTTACGAGAGCAGAGTAGAGAGGCAGAAACGGTTCCTTTGACCTGATGGCCATACTTCCTGTAATGCAGCCCAGGATACGATTTGTTTTCTGGGCTGTAAGTGCACACTGATGGCTCACATACAATTTTTCATTGACCACTATCCCCAAGTCCTTCTCCACAGGGCTGCTCTCAATCAATTCATTCCTTATCCTGTGCTGATAGCAGGAATTGCCCTGATGCAGGTGCAGGACCTTGTCCTTGGCCTTGATGAACTTCATAAGGTTTGCATGGGCCTATTTCTCAAGCCTGTGAAGGTCCCTTTGGATGGCATCCCTTCCCTCAAGTGTATTGAGTGTACCACTCAGCTTGGTGTCATCCACAAACTTGCTGAGGGTGCACTCAATCCCATTGTCTATGTCCTTAATAAAGATATTGAGCAGTATTGGTCCCAGTGTGGACACCTGAGGGACACCACTTGTTACTGATACGTATTTGGACATTGAGCTGTTGACTGCAACTTTCTGGGTGCATCCATCCAGCCAAGTAGTTCTCCATCAAATAGTACATCCATCAAACCCATTTTAGAGGCAAGGATGTTGTGGGGGACTGTATCGAAAGGCCTTGCAGAAGTCAAAGTAGATGACATCTGTAGCTCCTCCCTTGTCCACTGATGCAGTCGGTCCATTATAGAAGGTCCCTAGATCAGGCAGACATGATTTACCATTGATGAAGCCATGTTGGCTGTCTCTCATCACCTACCTGTCTTTGACATGTTTTGACATGTCTTCCAGGAGGATCTGTTCCATGATCGTATCGGGTGCTGAGTTGAGGCTGACTGGTTGGTACTTCCCAGGGTCCTCCTTTTTATACTTTTTAAAAATGCGTGTGATGTTTCCATTTTTCCAGTCACTGAGGCCTTTGCCTGACTGCCATGATTCCTCAGGTGGTCTCAAATTTTATCTTCCCCTATGATGGGAGGGACTTAATTCCCTCCAAATCCCTGCATTGAGGTGGAGGGACTTGAGAGATGAGGGAAGAGCAATTGACAGTGAAAATGGAGGCAAAAAAAGTCATTGAGTACCTCAGCCTTCTCCATGCCAGTTTTTACCAGATCCCTGTCTCATTTATCAGGAAGAGTGCAATTTCTTTTGTATTCCTTTTCTGACTAATATACCTGTAGAAGCTGCTTTTATTCTTCACATCCCTTGTCAAATTCAGCCCCAGTTGTTCCTTAGCTTTTCTGATCCCATCCCTATGCTCCCAGGCAGCATCCCTATATTATTCCCAGGGAGTGTGTCCCTGCTTCTTAATCTAAGGTCTAGATCATGTGTCCTGATTTACAGAAAGCCAGCGTTTGAACTGAAAGGACCTTTACTAGAAAAACATGCTTCATCTCAATGGAAATCACTCTCACTTCAAACACAGTTTATTTGAGAATGCTATCTTCTTAGACTGTTTTTAATTATTGTACAGATTTTAGTTCTTTGATTCTTTGAGAATCTTTTATTTTGGAGGCTGGAGAGAAGTCATGAGACTTTCTAAAACAAAGTGGGGCACCCTCCCCCTCCCACTTCTGTTTTGAGATGAAAAACTTTTTGGAAGCAGAAGCTTGTGAGAAAACTGAGCTCTCTGCTGTAAAATGTGTGAGATTTTGCTTATTCCTTAGAAGATGAAGCCAACTTAACGTGCCCTATATGTGCAGCTCCCTGGGGGCAGCAGAGGAAAATTTGGCCAAGTGTTATCTTTAACTGTCTTAGGTGACTGTGGGCACCAGCAGGGAGGCAGTCGATTTGGGGTTCTGTGTTCTTTTAAGTGGAGTAGGCTTCTAAACTGACTAGTAATTAGGGGGTTTGTGCCTGCCTGGTGTTTTAGCTTCTGATATAGTGTAGCTGTAACGGAGAAGCTGGGTTATATATATATATATATATATATTTTTTTTAGTAATAGCTTCTTTGTTTTTTAAAACTTTATTCTGCAAGTTTTTATTTAAAAATGTCAATTGTAATAAAGCACTGAGGAGCTGCATTTTGTGGAAAAAAAAATTAGGCAGTGAGTGATTGGACAGCTGTTGTGTGTAGGATACTGAAGTTCTCTTCAATGCTGTCAAGTCAGCTCTGCTGTAGGAGTTTAGCAAATGGCAACAGTAATGCACTAAAACAAAGTGGAACATATTTCAGGGCTGCACATGTGATCAGGCTTCACCTTGGCAAAGAAAGAGTCTTTACAGCATTATGTTTTGTTGTGGTTTGTGGTTGGGTTTTTTTTGTCCTCAAAACTTTCAGTTGCCCAAATCCTACCCATGTGCTATCCTTTCCTGACTTTAATCATGATGAAATCTGCATGCAAAATGGCTTATTTATCAAAATAAGCCTTTAAATGAAAGGAGGGGGAAAAAAGGACCCCTGAATGTCAAAAGTATGACTTGAGTTCAGTCTTTTTGCGGATTGAACAATGTTGTTACTGAGATGTTCTACTTGAATTCTGTAACAACAGCAAGTTTGAAAGAGAATACTTTGCTTCACTGATTGCATGCTTGTCAGTAGCAGGCTTTTTCACGTTTGAGATGTAGCTTTTAAAAGAAAATTGTGAATGAAACAAAAGCTAAAATATATTTCTCTGCTGTTACATGTTTTGCAAAATTGTCGTAATCGCCTTTTAAAGGATACGGCAGCTCTGCCTTTTGCAGTGCTTAGATCATACTCAACACTTCAAAGTCATCTTGCTGCCTTAGCTGCCCCTAATTTCTTCTTTTGGTTATATTTTTTAGACTTAGTTTATAACTAACAAAAAGGCTAAATCTTTTCCTTTAAAGATAAGCTCTGTATTAAAGGCAATTTTACTTTCATTTTGGTTTATGCATACTGTGGTCTGTGGGAGAGATCAGGGAGCGTAAGTGGGAAGAAAAGAGAAAATATGCTCCTTGTAGGCTTAGTAATTTCAAGATTTTGTTCATGGAACATTACAATCAATTCAGACATTAATTATTTATATCCAGATTTTTCTTTTTCATTTTTCCTGAAATACTGGTAAGAGCCCCAAATACCAAAGGAGTTTGCTGTTGTGTTTTTTTTTTATTTATTTTATTTTCATTTTTTAATGATTGGTTGGTTGGGTTTGGTTCTTTGGTAGTAATGGAATTGATTCTCCTAAGAAGCTGAGAGACCTTTGAACCTCTGAACCCTGGATGTTGCAAACTGTTCACTCAGAAAAGCAAGTGGTGGAGGCATTTAAGGGGGTGGCTGTGGGGGGAACAAACCACAAAATGACTGAAAACAAAACAAACTGTAAAACCCACATGGTAATTTACTAAAATCTAGGGAGTAAATACAGGATACAACCTTACCCAAAAACTATTAAAATGTGAGAGGAGATATTGGGAGAAGTATTGCTTCAAACTTGTTTTGTGCGTTTTTTTGGTTGATGGGGGTTGTTGTGTTTGTGGGGGTTTTTTTTGTTTTTTTTTTTTTAATTTATTTTATTCTGCTAGCTATTTGCTACTGGGCACAGGCAGAAACAGGGCATTGAAATACATTATTTAGGGTTTTTTTGTCCCACTAAAGTGCAGATCTGTCTGCATTTGCACTTTGTAGGTCTGTAGATACAGCACTGCAGTACTGTGTCAAAATAATATTGGGTTAACAGATTTAGGAAATCGCTAATTATTTAGTGGCCATCATGGTAATTAAATATACTGTTACATTCTCATTGAAACTATTAATGATCATAATTTCAATGTATGAGATACCATGTGCAATTTAAGATCTCACAGCTATTAGTGGTTAGCAACTAACCAAATTTTGCAGGACTGAGGTGTCTGGTAAAATTGGAGTGCATTGATACAACTGGTGTGATTGGGCTCAGTCAGTTTAAGGTGCTCTCAGAGGTTTTATGGAACTCCCTATTCCCACAGTGTAATACGGTGTAAATCATGAATTGTGAAGTTAGTGGAGTTACAACATGGAAAAAAAGTGAGTTCAGAGAGTTCCGATGTTACTGCCAGCTTCAGAATACAGATTAGGGGTTGCTTCAGTATTTTATAAACTGCTGAGCTATCTTAGATTACAAATGACTGCTCTCAGTGATGGTCTAAAGCCACTATTCAAGTCGGTAAGTTGTCAAAAGTATTCTTGCAGATTAAAGTTGACTTTATGTAAATCTTCAAGAACAGAAAAGCTGAGTTCCTCTGATGAGTGGACTACTTAAAGCAGTGGACCAGTCCATACTGATACAATGGATAAAACATTCTTCATTTGTGAACTGACGTGATGTAATGAGATGATCATTCTCATGGCTACCATCCAAAATCAGTGTCGTCTTAGTGTTTTGATACTTTGATTTTTTTTTTTTTTTTGTCACAACAGGTAAATTTGAGTTCAGTGGAAGTACAATGCCAAAAATGTAGACTAGTACTAGAAAGGTAAAATTGATGCCTCAGATAAGATCATTAAACTCTGTTATTATAATGTTTTTAAGTGTTGAGAGACAACACAACTGGATAAGGCTAAATTGATTATTGCACAATGTTGAAAGCAACAGGTATGGGAAGTGAGGCAATGAGAGTGTAGGTGGCGCTAAGGTGTATTGTAACCTGTCCAGTGCACTAGGAATTCTGGTTGAGATCCTAGGTCTTGGGCCTGAATGTGTAATTGCTAAAACAAACTGTTAAAATTGGTAGGTCTACCTGTGCAAGTTAGAACAGCTCACGAGTAAGGCTGGTGTGTGCCAGGTTTACTTGATGTGTGCTTGTGTGAAGTATTTGCATGAATATTTATAATACTTTTAGAACACCTACTGGCTGTTAAAATATATTACAAATAGTAAGAAAACCCAACAACTTTAACAGAACAGCCAGTAAGAGCCAAATAATTAGACCACATTTCATACTGTGTAAAGTGACAAAAGATACACTAACAAAACAGATTCCCGTGCAGCCCATGGTGAGGCAGGCTGTCCCCCTGCAGCCTGTGGAGGTCAATGGTGGAGCAGATCTCCACCTGCAGCCCAGGGAGGACCCCAAGATGGAGCCAGGTGGATGTGCCTGAAGGAGGTGGGGGGAAGGTGTTTTAAGATTTGGGTTTATTTCTCATTATTCTTTTCTGCTTTGATTGGTAATAAATAAATTTTCCCCAAGTTGAGTCTTGCCCATGATGGTAATTGATGAGTGATCTCTCCTTGTCCTTATTTTGACCCATGAACTTTTCTTTATATTTTCTCTCCCTTGTCCAGCTGGGGAAGGGGAGTGATAGAGCAGCTTTGGTGGGCACCTGGTGTCCAGCCAAGGTCAACCCACCACAGAGGTCTGAGCTGCTTATACTCCAGAATTTTAGGTTAAAAAGGCAAACAGTCTGCAACAGGTGTCCTGCTTAGTAGATGCACTGAAGAGCCAAAATGAGTGTGAATGAGAAATACAAGAACTAGAGAGAAAAGAATCTCCTTCCCCTTTTGGTTGCAGACCTTATGCGTGAGCTTTGTGGCTGAGCTCAGGTTCATAATCTGCAGCCTTTACCCTCTGGTCAACAAGAACTGGGCAGTATACACACTGGTGTAACACAGGTCCCTTCTCATATCGATATTCTACTATGTACTTCTCCCAGCCAGCTTTGCACATTGCCAGGAGTACTTACGTGAATCTAGAAACAGAAGTTCTGTTTTCTGTTAAGTTAGTAAAGGTTTCCAGGTTAACTCAAACCAAATCTGTTATAAGAATGGACTGTGGTCAAGGCCAAGAGGAAAAAATGTGTGGCTGCCACAAGAAACACTAACAAAAGAGCCTATTTGTCCCTGTGCACTAGGAGGGGGGAAAAAAAAAAAATTGTCACCATGTACAACAGCACCATCTGCTGACTGCTGCCATAACACTTCCATACTTCATTCTAAACATAGCATGTATGTCATATTGAATGCATTATTTGTGGTTTGAATTTTTGTCCTGCTGGAAACTTTAATCCATTTTTCCTTTTTGCTATTGTGGTAGTTTGAACATCTGATAGTTCAGTTTGCATTAACATTCTATAAAATATGCCTTAAAACAAACAAACAAAAATTCTATGAAGAGAAGCAGTTTATGCCTTTTGACTACTTTCTCAACCAGGAAATACTTCCTAGAACAAGGCGTAACTGATGGTTGATTTTAATTTAGAATCCTATGGGCCTTATCATACTTTTAAGACATGCTATGTAAGACTTTACTGAAAAGGGAAGATTACTGAACCTGACTTTTTATGAAGTAGCAAGGCAGGTGGAAGGTTCTTGCTCAGTGGTGAATTCTCTCTGTTCTTCTTTCTTTTTGATGGGGGAAAAAAATCCAGAATATTGAATGTGTTTATTAATTTACATCAGCCACGCTGCCTTTATCTAAAGTGGCAGAGCTGTGGAGGTTACATCTCAGAAGCCTGATAGATGGCTTATATGAAATTTAAGGACTTGTCTCTACATCACTCTGGTCCGTAGCCATGGCACTCAATTTGAACAACTCTTAAGAAAGTGATTGGTGATGGTGGTCGTCCTGGAGAAGGAGGCATGGTGAGGGCAACTTACATTGATTGTCAGAACCTTTGATTGTTTTGATCAAATGCTGGTTTATTTGTTGAGTCTTTTTCCTCAGAAATCAAGCAAGTAGCTGCACCTTATATTTAGATCAACATAGTTGATAAGAATGATGAGGTCATTCACTACTGTTGAGTTTGATGGATGCATGACTTACCTGAAACATCTTCTGTTACTCTTGTAACAGACAATAACTCTTTGCTATTTCCATATCATTTCATATATTTTAAAATGTGTGTATATAAGCTGAGTGTTTCCACTGAAAAAGACATCTGAAGCAACATCACGTCATTGTAGTCACATCTTCTTTCTATTTAAAAACTTCATCTCAGATTCTCTCTCTTCTTAAATTAAGCTTCCAGAAGTGTTCTACTGTAAGATTCCCATTCCAGGGTTTTATTTCTTCAGAGAATAATTGTGAATCAACGGTTGAGTGGCCAGCCAGTGGCTAAACCTTGGATTTGGTTTCTGCATTAGCCTCTAAGTCACATCACTCTGTTATCAGTTTATTTCTGCCTGTAAAAGTGCAATTAGTTTGACTCTTTTACAGGGATTTTGAAATATTTTATTAAAAAATACCACAGGAGAATAAGAACCTCACTTTCATGTAATATATGGGGATATTCAGTCTAACCTTAGACCCATAAGGAACTGTAACAAAAAAAAAAAAAAAAAAAAAAATTGAGATACGTAGAGGCATTTTTTTCTTGCAACTGAATTCCAAATGGTGCACCTAAAACTTCTGAATGCTGGGTGGAAAAAGGTAGTGGACATTGCTTCTAAATGTTTACAGAGTCCTCCTCCCAAACCACACAGTTTCAGCCTTTTTGATTTGTTTTGGTTTTGTTTTTGTTAAGTCATTCCCAATACCATTTTTTATTTTTGACTTATTTGTCCCTGATAACTTCAGTTGACTTCATCTTGATGCCTTCATATCCAAGAAAATAGTGTTTATAATCAGAGCCCATCTGAATATTTTCCTTTAAAGGGCCTGATAAGTAATAGTTACCTGTGCAGACAGGTTTCTGTCCACTTGGAAATTTTACATAAACTGAATTATAATAATTTTATATGGATTTTGTATAAACACTAAACCTTCATAGAATTCTACAAATCTACTGTACTTTATTTTCAGTATCTTTAAGGTTGAACCACATTTAAAATGTAGTTTCTATGTATAAAGAAGAAATTATTTTAATCTTAAAATTCATATTCCTTCTCCTGGTTATTTTTAATGTCAAAGATACTGAAAAGACAAACAGGGAGGTAAAGATGCTTGCTGTAAGCAATTGCATGGGCCATTAGTTAAAATGTGTGCTTAAATGGATAAATGATGCCCTTTCAGATTATAAACACAGAACTAAATTAGGAAAAATGCATAACTCAGCACAGTTGTTTTATGATCACTAGTTGGGTGTTTCAACCCCTAGCTGAAACACAAAAACTGAGAATCTGTTAAAGTACTGTAGCATATAATTAAATTCTGTTGTTATAATAGCTGATACATTATACCATCATACCTGTCTGATTTTCACATTTATACTGAAATATTAATAATTCAGAATGAGTAATATATGACTCATATTTAGGCAACTTAGGAAATAACATAAAAATAGATGGAAACGTATGCCTGCCTTGTGTTGCTTCTCTTGCACATATAATGTAGAAAGCCAGTACATAGCCATAGAAACACCCCAGTAATGTGATACTAATAAAGAAATTAAGTCAGATCTTTTGAATTACGTTCTTGTTACAGAAAGGCTTGGAGTTTCAATCAGAACCCCTGTCTCTCACTTACTGTTCTTCAGAGCTTCGTGTATTATTCATATAACCATAGTTCAGGTATTTCTGTTTATGCAAACCTCATGAATGTTTGCTGTAATGGAAACAAGCTACTCATATAAATTTTGGCCATTCTGTTTGTGCAGCCATTATATGCTTAACTACAAAATGTGCTTCTCCAGAATAAATATATTCTCCATTAGTATAATGTTCTGATTATTGCTGTAAATTATTTGTCCCCACTGTTTTATTTCTTGTGGTTTGTTTACTGTCTTTTCTCCCACATCTCAGCTTGAATTACAGTGAACTTGCTGCAGAATTTTTGTTGTTGTTTGTTGGAAAATGTCTTTAGAATGACAGGAGGTGAAAAAAATTAATTTATAATTACATAGGTTGGCTGCTGTACCTCTTTCTGAATGTTAAACCTGATATAGTATTATGGGCAGCTTTACCTTTATTGAGCGGCTATATGGATAGAAGCTAGACCAATCTGACTTGCTGTGAAGATTCAATCAAAATATCTAACATAGTGGCACAGTTTATTTTCTGAAGGTAAAAATGAGAACAAACTATGGACAACTTTAGAGACCTTTAGGGTTTGAATGAGGAAGACCTTGTGCAACTGTTGATGCACCGTTTGCATTCTGACATGTAAGTGGATTTTTCCTGGGTTCCCTCCCACAGTTAAACAGACCAGAAACTAATGAAGCAGATGATGATCCTCCCTTCTTCCTACAGTAGCTTGCACAGCAGCATTGGACCACTGGGAAGTAGAAGAATGTCTCTCTTCCAGTGGAAGATTGCCCTTCAAATAAATAATGCAGGCATTCCTAAATTTCAGGCATTGTTCCATTTTGAGGGGTGTCATTTATCTTTTTTACCTTTCTATAAAGCTTTTTCAGAAACAGTAGATTGTAGTCCATTGGATGCATTGTAGATCCTAAACAGCGGGAACTAGATAGAATTATTGTTAGGTGAGTAGTAGGCAGCTACTCTGACTACAGTTTTCAAATCGGCTAAGTAATTTGCCATCAAGTGAAGTGATGGGTTGAGCGAGATCCCGCAATATCTGCTCTGGATTGAGCACTTTTCAACAGCTTTGTATCAGCCTGAGGAAGGAACAGGTAGAGTTTAGGTGCAAATGGCATTAAAGTAGCAGTAAGAGCAGGATTCAAAGGTAATAAGCATAAACAGGGGAAATGATGTGAAGGAAAATAAGCTCCCCAAATAAACAGGATGGCAGTCAAAAAAAGGCAATGACAGAATTCCTTACTTGTATAGAAATAGTAATCTGCATAATAATGTATATGTATTACATATTTAAGGAGAGACTGGCTAGAAAGTATTACCCTAGGATATGGTCTAGAAGCTTGTAATGGATCATGAGCAAACATCGCTCCATTCTGTTGGGGGAAAACCATCAGTGCTACAGTTAGAGATGTGAAGAGGGAGAGTTAAAGAATTCTGAAATATTCTTCTACATGCTTCTGCTGAGGCCTTGGGCTGAATTTTGCATCTCGCTCTAGGCACCACAGTTCCAGAAATACATAGACAAAGAATGTCCACAGAAGAGGAACAGAAATAATGAGAGAGCAAAATGATTTAAGCAAAACTGTTTAAGGAAATAATTCTCAAATCTCAAGAAGAGAAAAAGGTGATAGTCTTTATGTAAAGAAAAAAGAAATATAAAAAAGAATGAGAACCCTGTCATGCATCTGCTGCAGGCAGAGCAGGCGTTGTTCAGATTTAGCATAGGTTTAGTTATGAAGTTCCTTCCAGCTCTGTTTTTGATTAGTATGATGGTTAAAATTAGCTTACCTTCAGTCTTGAACTGTATCATTAAATAGCTGCTGTTGTTCCAAAGGAGCTACATGTGTGTGGAGCTGAACTAGGAAATACAAGTTTATGTAGATATTATTGTGCCATTACATTGAACAGTGATTCATAATTTCACAAAGCTTCATATTCAGAAAATAAAAGAAATGGGAATAACTCCAATTTACCTTGTTCCTATTGCAGTCCAAATATGCTGAACTTTCCATTTCTTGTGGAATGGAACATTTTCTGTGGCTTCAAGTCCTTGATAATACTTCATTCAGTTTCACAGTGGCTGATGAAAGCCACTCCAAATTTTTTTTCTAGTTTATCTTATTTAGAGCTTTAACTGTCACACAGTTAGCTATCCTAATTTGGCAATATTACAGCTGTAGTACAAATATGCTAAACTTAAGAAACCAGTGGTGTAATGAGTGACAATATAATTGCTGGGTATTGTATTTACACAGTTGGCTGTGAAATTCATGCCTAAACATTGTCTTTGTTTAAAATAAACACATTTTTGACAGCTGTTATAAACATGTCCATAACATCTCAGGTGCAGCATCTTTCACATGGCACGGAGTAAAGGTGTCACTAAGGACTTCTTGCAGTTACATGGAGTTGTTATATGATTAAAAAAAAAATCTGAAGTTACAATCACTATTTTAGTAATACAAAAATAGATAATATTTTAAAACTCTTATTCTAATCAAGTGGAAGAGTTTTTAAAATAAAACTGCTTGTTTCCATTCTGAAGGAAAGGATTTGGAAAGTGGGAATAAAATCTTGTGACTTGCATGTAAGTTGGCCCAAAAAGGAGTGTTATTTACTCCTGTTTGTCTATCCGTGCCTGTTGCAGTAAAGAGGTTAGTTTGGATAATACCAGATAGATGACACTTAGCTGCAATATCATTTTGTGTTAGAAATTTAACTAACAAAATTTTGAATTGTAAATGTTTTAACCTAATTATGTGGTGATTCCTTACTCTAGATCTTGTTTTTAAACCCATCCTCTAGACTAGTTCTTCTGAAGAACTTAAGGCTTCCTCAAATTCTCTCAAAAGCTAGGCACAACGATGCCAAGCTTCTGTAACTGAACTGGCATGATTTCTTTGGAATACTGTTTGTCAAAGGGATACAGTTGTATATTCCCAGTATATCAAATGCTCTCTGGAATGCATAGGGATAGAGAGAAAAGTGAAGAGCTTTATTTCTGGGAGAATTTCTGAGCAAATTAGTAACACTGTTACTTGAAGTCCTCTCGCTTAAGTTGTTCAGAAAGAACATGAAAAGAAATCAAGATTTGCAAACCCACATAAATAAGACTTAAGGAAAAAGTGAATCTTTTAGCAGGATTTGTTTGTTCTGACTCATTCATCTTGCTATATCCACTATACTTCAGATGCAGCAAGGACTTCAGACAAATTGCATTGTTTCTAAGTTGATCAATTAAGTATTACATTTTCAAAAACAGTATTAGCTTAATCTTACTCCCACTAATGTCAGTAGAAGTTCTCATGGGGAATAATGGTTAGTACTGTATTGAGCTTATTTGAAATTTACTCTTAATCAGCTATTTTGTTTCTGAAGGAGCTATTCATACGGATACATTTGAAGTAAGTGTAGGTTATGTGGGTGGAAATTGTGCCTGCTAATGCAAAAATCTTTTTTTCTCCTTAGAATTGTAACTTTTTCATTCCAGTTTGGCTAATCCTCGCATTTGAAATATCATGTGGGATTATATTGTTAATTGCAGATTAAAGGGGGATAGTATAGCAAAAATGCTTCCCCAAACTGTCCAAGAAAAAAAAACCAACAACAACAACAAAACACCAAAGAAATTGTCCTTAATTTCATACTTTTTTTTTGGCTCTGAAGTTAATGCATGTGTGATACTTATAACATGTCTTAGAAACATACTTACTTAAGAGCAAGGCACTGTAGGTTTTTTTTATTTGGTGATAACTTCCATAACATGACTTTAATAGTACACCACTGCTGTTTGGGGTTTTGTTTGTGTGGTTTTTCTTTTTTTTTCTTCCCTTTTCACAAGGATTTAAGTGTTAACTTACATTAGTTATTCTGTTGTCAGAATGTCTCTATACTATTTTTCTGGTTACTTGTGGTAGTGCAATGCTAATAAATGATAGGATCAACATCAAAATGTATGATTTAATAGAAGTAAATAAATAGAAGTAAAATGTACATCAGCTAAAGTGTTACTACACTAATGTTTGCTATCATGAACTGATGTGTAAAAGAAGATTATAGCGGTAAAAATACCCTTTGTGATTTCTGTGGTCTTAATCTGCTACTGCTTTCATATGATAAATTAGACAACTCACTTCATCTGTCTTAAGTCCATAAACTTTTGCATTATTTGGAGAATATTTGCCACAGCAGGACACTTCTCCCTGCGTAAACTGGTGTGGATCTTTCACCATTCCATTTTAAATGCAAAAAACGAATATGTGGGTTTGTGTTAGAATAGTGTAAGTATCTCACTTCCATAGCAACACTTCTGGTATAGATTGGGTATGGTTATTTCAGCAGTGAACATAACCCTGGTCTGTGAGAAAGATGATATACATTTACATGGCCATAAAGTCAGCACCAGATGGTGACAGCCATTGTTTTACCATTATTGTTGTATTACCATTCACACTATTGTATTATCTTTCAATTTTTCTCTCCTATATTTTCTGTACATTACCTTGTTGTAACTTTAGGGACATGGTGACTTTATAATACATATGTAGCTACTTTAAGGACGTCTGAAGTGTTAGATGGAAGATTCTGCACAATTTATCTGCTTTAAAGAGTGTGAAGTTGTCTTTTTTGATGGGTATAACTGCATAAAATTTTTGAATGCTTACTGCATAAGGTATGTAATTGTATATTACTGCATAAGGTATGTAATTGTATATTACTGCATAAGGTATGTAATTGTATATTAAAAAATGGATATATAGGCACAAATAGTCTGAGCTGAGGTGTTTATAATCCTCAAATAAGTGTTTCTTTGCTTTTATGCTCTCAGGTATGTGAAGTAAGTGTTTCACAGAAAGTAAAAGTGTAAAGAATTCTTAACACCAGTACATTCCTAAAATGGAGTAATATAGCTAATAAAAAAAAATGGAATAACTTGTTTTATTTTCTCTGAAACTTAGTAACTTGAGTGTATAATGTGAGTGCTGTTCAAGTCATCAGAATATTAGTGTAGTGATTTCCAAGTCTTTGATTTGCTTCTTTGTTTTATGATCAAGACTGCACGTAGTTCTTCCTTAATTTCATTTAATTACTACCTGTGGTTTTGATGTCAACAAGGTCTCATGACTCCCATGAAGCTCTGTTGAGAAATACTGTTCAGTGTGTTTCCTTTTTAGCAGAGGCACCTGTGCATCTGAGAACTTCATGCATCCTTATTTTTTTAATGTGATACAAGTCGAGTGGACACAGTTTGACCTTTTTTAATGATGATTTCACTACCTGCTTTGCTACCCCCAAAAAATGGAAATTATTTCCCTCACTTGGCTTTGACTGTCATCTTGTCTAAGAATAAGTTCTTTTATGAATGACACTTAAAGGTTTCTCTTGCAGCTGTGAAGTTCTGATTTATGAGGCCTTTTACTAGGCTAATTTCAATACATCTTCTGTTGTGTTCAGAGCTCTTAGTGATGCCTTATTATGCCCAAGTTATGCATCTCTGTTGCTAGAAATATCATAAGAATATGTGTGCCTTAGCTGGCAAAATTTGTAATTCTCAGGACTACTTTTTTTTACTTTTGTTTGTTTGTTTTCTTCACACACAAAAAGCTTTCCATACTGAGGAAGGTGTAATCACTTACACAAAATGCTCATTTTAATAACAGAGAAGAACGCTATTAATCTCAACTAACGTTAGCCATCTAGACTGCAGTTCAGTGCAAGCCTGACATCTAACTCTGCTTGTTTATAGATGTCTATATATGTATATGGAATCTTAACTCCTATTCCACAGTTAATACCATCTATCCTGGGACCTGCCCTGTTTACTATCTTGGTCAATGACCTGGAGGAGATGGAGCGCACCATCAAGTTTGTTAATAACACTAAACTGGGGGCTGCATCCAGTTTGCTGAAGTTATAGGGTTGCTATTTAGGTGGCTGTGAGGCTGGATGACTAGTCCAAAAGTCAACAAGGACAAATACTAAAGTCTCCACCTGTGATAGACTAAATCCCTTTCCCAGTACAGATTGGGGACTGACTGGCCAAGTTGCAGCTTTGCTGGAAGGCACCTGGGGTCCTGGATGACAGTAGGCTGAACATGAGCCAGCAGTGTGTGCTGGTGATGATGAAGGCTAACAGTATAGTGGGCTGTATCAACAGAAGTATAGACAGTAGGTTAAGGAAGTGATTTTCCACCACCACTCCCTTTACGTGGTGCTTACTAACCCACATAGGAATACTGCATCCAGTTTTTGCTCCTTTAATGCAAGAAAGACATTAAGAGACTGGAATGAGTTTGGCATAGAGCTACCAACCTGTTCCACTTACCCTGTATGGAGAGGCTGAGGGAACTGGGCTTCCTAGCTTTGGAGGGGAGATGGCTTCAAGGGGACATAGCAGCAGCCCCTTAGTGCCATACAGGGAGGTTGCCAATAAGATGGAGCTGGGATCTTTACTAGGGGAAACAGTGGGAGAGAAGGACAACAGTCACAAAGGGAAACGAAGTTCCAGCTGGATGAAAGAAGAATTACCATGAAGATAGTCAAGCACAGAAGGAGTGAACCAGTGATGGTTTAGAATCTTTGTCCCTGGGGGTTTTCAAGACCTGAATGGAAAATACTGTCAGCAAATGAATTCGATGTTGACTCTGCCTTGACCTGGAGGTTGATTCCTGATACCCTTTCCAATTTGAATTGATTTTTTGTAAAGTAATTGCTTGTATTTATGCAACTTCACAGGTGTCCTAGGTGTTAATTTTATGGTAAGCTTGATTCAGTCTGCTGACTATGGATTAGATCTCTGTTGACTGTAAAGAATGTTTAGACAGTCCATGCATCTGTAGGTGTCTTCATGTAAGTTTCTTAATCTTAAACTGAGCCTGATCTCTAAAAGTAGTATAAGTCTAATCTGGGGAATTTGGACTCGAGAGAAACAGATACCTCTTAAGAGATTTCATCTCCGTTTTCTTTGCAGACTATTTTAGGATTAGATGAATCACTTCTAGTACCATTTATTTTCTATCCCAAATGCCTATATTTAAAAAAGGAAAATCACGTTGTAATTTCAACTTTTCACTTATCAGTATGAAAATCTGCAATCCTTATTTTCAAAAGCGCTAAGCACTCCACAGTTGCTTCAAAATATTTGTATCTAAAAATTAAATCCTCACTGTGTTAAACCCAAATAAATTAGTACTTATTTATTTTGGAAAATTTGTGATAGAATCTGTTGAACTCTTCCTATGCTGTTTAGTGTCTGAACTGAAATACTGCATTCTGAGTAACTTTCAAATGCGCACTCAGGTATTGACCTCTCTTGGAGAAAATTGTTCTGCTCCAAAGACATAGCCTCTATACTTAAAAACAATTTCATGTTTCAAAAGTTTTGGAAAGAAAATAAGTATTGTTGTATAATCTGGAGATATAAAATAATTTGTCATTTTCCTGTTTTGTGTAGGAGAAGGAGGACTTGGGCTGAGTTACTTCTCGTTACTTATTGAGGGTGAAAAAAATAAATGGTTTAGCACAGCAATTTGTGACACCTAATTATTTGCTTCACTACACTACTTTGATTTGCTGAGCAATTATCTCAATTAGGGCTAGCTGTGCAGTCAGGGCCAAGTCCCAAGTCAAGCTGAATCTCCTATTGCGGTAGTGCTTGCATCAGATAGTACACTATAAAATAAAGATGTTGAGTTCTGTTAGTTGCCGATTTCTTTGTTGTAAGAAGTCAAGGTATGTAGCAGCAGAAATCATCCCTGTACACTGAAGGACAGAGGACAGATTTGTGATAGGAAGTAAAATAGTACGTCTGGTGTCATCTCTTGAATCCTTCTTTTAAGCTTTACCACTTTCTTATAGTAAACAGTGCTGTCATCTGGGAGTTGATCTGTGTGACTGTGCACAGCCTGAGTCATTTGGGAGCTGATCTTCTAAACCCGTAAGTGCCCTCAGGATTGGATGACTTGACCAGAAGATAGTTATCCTCAAAACTTAATAAAATTGTGTCCTCATTGTACTTCAGTACTCATTTAAGGTATAAAAACACCAGCTCAGCAGCAAGATTTGCTAATGCTTCTTAACATACTGCAAAACTTTGTCAAGATATGTACGTTCAAGGTATATACTTTTAACTTCTTATAGTTGCATCTGTACCTGGTGGCTAACAGAAAGTAGCTTTGGAACTGTTTTGTCAACTGTGAAAAGATTAACGTATTGCTTTATGTAAAATAATTAAATGGATTTTTGTTCATCTGGAACATATATTAACATTTTATCCTATTTTTATTAGTTACATTTTGGCTATTCAGAAACAATGTTTTCTTTTTTGGCTTGATAAATGTGAAGTATTATTAAAGACACCCTTTCTGTTTAGTGTGCAGAAGATACATGGAATTTGCTGTTACATAGAAATTTTCTCTTGTACATCATACCACTCCTGCAGCAACATCTAATCCTGTTTAAAGTTATTTTTTAAAAGTAATAAGCATCTGTGGCATGATCCAACTTGTGCTGAAAACAATTTCAGTGCTGTTGGTACTCAATGTCACTTTGTATTGCTTTACTTAAAATATTACCTGTTTGTTTATCATAATTAACACATCTTTTTGATCATAGAATCATAGAATCATTTGCTTGGAAAAGACCTTTAACATCATCGAGTCCAACTCTACCTGTCCACTACTAAACCATGTCCCTAAACACCACATCTACATGTCTTTTAAATACCTCCAGGTATGGTGACTCTACCAGTTCCCTGGGTGGCCCATTCCAGTGCCTGATAACCCTCTCAGTGAAGAATTTTTTCCTAATTATCTAACCTTGAGGCCATTTTCTCTCCTCCTGTCACTTGTTACCTAGGAGAAGAGACTGACACCCACCTTGCTACATCCTCCTTTCAGGCAGTTGTAGAGGGTGATAAGGTCTCCCCTCAGCCTCCTTTTCTCCAGGCTAAACAACCCCAGTTCCCTTAGCCACTCCTCATCAGACTTTCTATCTCCAAGCAGATCAACACTCCTGCCCAACTTAGTGTCATCTGCAAACTTGCTGGGGGTACGCTTGATCTCCTTGTCCAGGTCATTGATAAATGTGTTAAACAGAACTGTCCCCAACCCTGAGCCCTGGGGGACACCGCTTGTGACTGTCCGCCAACTGGATTTAACTCTGCCACCACCCTTTGGGCCTGGCCATCCAGCCAGTTTTTTACCCAGTAAAAAGTATGCCTGTCTAGCCCATGGGCAGCCAGTTTCTCCAGGAAAATAGTGTGGGGAAAGTGGGTCAAAGGCTTTACTGAAGTCCAGGTACTATCCACCACCTTTCCCTCATCCACTTAGCAGGTCACCTTGCCATAGAAGGAGATAAGGTTGGTCAAGCATGGTAATATACATTGAAACTGGTTTTGTAGTGTGATTTTTATGTGTAAAATGACTTGTTTTGTAGGCTGTTGTGAGAAAATAATTGCAGCTGATGAGAACCTGCTTTTAATTCACAGGCTTTTTTTTTGTCAGCTGGGACGGGTTGGTTTGGGGGTTTGTTTACACTGATTCAGACTCTGGAGAGAGTCACAGTTTCTGTCACTCATTGATTTCTCTTTGTGTATTCTTTTCCAGTTTACTTCCCTGAATTAAGTTCTGTTAAAAGTCAATCTTCAAGCTTGTTTCTACTCTGTGAAAGCAAAAACAACTCAAAAATAGTAAAAAAAATCCCCCCTTCAGTTCCCTGCTAACAAAGGGGATGCAGTCTGAGAGGCAGCAGACAGCTGCCCCGTGAGATTTTGTACTGACTGGACAGCTGACAAACCCATATTCCCCAACCAGGCTGAGCAAATGTTACCTGCTTTCATGTGTAGACAAACAACTGAGGAGCACAGGAGCCCGTGATACCATAGGAGAAAGTGGCTAAGGAACAGCAGAAGGAGCTTGGGAATACTGTTGGCAGGGGCAAGAGCAATGAGGTAGTAGAAAAGCAAAGGACCCTCAACCTAATGCTTTAGGAAACCAAACTCTCTTAAAACCTTAGTTTCTCACTACTCTGGGAAGATGGTTGTCAAAGATAACCTTTGTTCTATGAATTCCTTTAAAAAATAAAAGCAAGTTTTTCCAAACTTGTTTTGCTATACACAATTTTATACTGAAAATAGGGAAAAATAAAATTTCACATAAAATAGAACTTTAATTATAACATAAGTTTAGAATTATAAAATATTTATAGCTGAAAACATACAGTTAATTAAATTCTGTAACCTGCTAGAATATTTACTCTCTTCCTATGATCCTCCCCCTGTACGGTGCTATGAGACCATTAAGGCTACCTCTGAACTAGTAAATGGACCATGCCAGGGACAGTTTTCTGTCCCAGAGCTTGACTGTTGTGGTGCAGCTTGACTTGCATGCTCATGACGAAACTCTTCCTTATCCCATAAAACTCAAGCAGTTATTTCTGTAACTGCTGTTAAGAATACTGCCCAGCATAGGCCAAAGCTGTTTTAGGAATCAGTCTCAGTTTAACAGGATTGACAATATAGCAAGGCCAGCGTTTAGCTTTGTCCAGCCTTGTTTAGTATACTAGTACAGATGTAGCACAGAGGTGTGAATGTAAGAGCTGGAGTAGCTGTTTACATTAGGAGAAGATAGTATTGCCTCTTTGCATTCAGTCCATTGTGCCTTCTATGCATTTCCAGTTCTATTTCCTCCATCCTAGTGATAAACATCCTAACAGAAATTTTCTACCCAGTGCCAGTAAAATTTTTGATGTATTAAATCGGTGGGGAGCAAAGGATGTCATCTGTACAGCACCTCTCCCATTGCCTGTAAATGAGGATGTGGACCCCATTTCACAACAGGATTGAAATATGCTAAAGGCCACGTTCATGTTATCCACGTTTGAGATCAGAAGATATAGCAAGTCTGAGTTTCATCTGAAGCTATCAAACCTTTACAATAGCTGCAATGGATATAATAGTTATGTTGTATGTGTACAGCTGTGACAGCTGTAAGACTGTATCCTAAACCTTTACTGGATAGTCCCCCAAAGTTCAAGAGACACCTCAAGACATCCTAAATATGTTGGTCTAGTCCCCCCAGGCCATATACGTCTATATTTTTATTGATGCTGAATTTTTATAGGAGGCTTGAAAATTCATCTCAAATTTCGAAAATAATCCTATGTTGTTAAATAACCAATTCTGAATTAAAGGTTCTGTTCACAGTTTTTTTGTTTTTGTTTTTTTTTTTTTCTGATGTTATTGACAAAACAGTAAAAAAAATATAGCAGTCCAAAAGACACAGCAGATCCAGAACCGTCCATGTTTTGGAACTTATTTCTAGATTAACCTGCATTTTATCATCATCAGCTTCAGATTAAGTGTGATAGCGATAGGTAAATTTCTCAAAAGTGTCTGTAATTTACATCTTCCATGTTCCATGTAAATACAGCAGTGTGGCATAAGCCTAATGCTGTCTACAATACTGTAAAAACTTGATCAGCTAGTTTCAAAGGGGGTGAGGAGTGTCAGAAAATTTAAAAGAAGCAGAGGGAAAGAAAAAAAAATATCAGGTCTGACCTCTGTGGGATATAACACAGCACATCTACAGTGACATACAGAGCAAATAAAACTACAATGCCTAATAAAAATACCTCTGCTGGAAGCCAATTAGCATCATAAAATTTCTACAACAGAAATTAATTTTAATGAAGGTGTATCTGGATGCCTATACAGTGACTAATGAAAGAAATACTCATATCTTTATCACCTCTGCTCCATAAGCAGCAACAGTGAAAGGTTGCATGTAGAGATCATGGCAATCGATCGGCAATGTGTGAGTTGCTTTCAGGCTGAGGAAGCCTTAGTCTGTTAATACAGAGGATACTTTGCCACCAGTGGAGGAGCGTTTAGTATTGTTGGTGTGAGCGAATCGAGTGCTGTTTATGCACCTAGAAAGCGGGATGACAAAGCGTCTTTGTTCTGTGCCAGTAACGGTGAGATCCCAGCAGTTTCAGAGAGAGAGGGAAGAACTGGGACTTTGGTTATCCTGCCTGAACATGAAGAGGCTGAGAAATGACTTCAGGAGATTTGAAATACAGTCCAATGGTATGGATGCAGTATAGATGCACAACTTTTAGGGAGAATAAGAGGTTATAAAGTCACCATTACAGATTGCTAGTCTGCCTGTGCTGAAACTGTACAAGAATCTGAGCTGTTTCTGCTCACAAGGTGCTCTGTAAATTATTATGCGCCAGCTGGCGATGTGCCACATGCAAATGGATGGGGAACATAGCAAAAGGATATTTCCAGAGTTTTATTCTGGGAACTGCTGTATCACTCAAACAGAGGAGGGGAAGGGTGCTCCTTTTTAAAAATAATAATACACAATCCCTTCTATATTATTATATAGAGCCTATGATGTTCCCAGTTAAAGTGCTTAGGTGCTTTTTGGATCTCTATTCAAACAATCTGTATATAAAACATTATGAGTCCTACTCCCAAAGTCTTTTCGTATGGAAGGTACTGTTAATACCAGAGAAAGGATTGACCATGGAATATCTCATGCCTTCTAACCACGCTACAGGAGACATAACAGAAAAAGTAACTTCACAGTTTGTAGTAGAAAACTGCTATGGTATTGTTGTACAGAATCTGATCATCACATTTCCAGCAAAATACAACAAAATTGTCTGTGGGCAAAGAGCTTTGCAATTCATGAGAGAGAACATTTTATACAAACAAATGTCTTATCTCTGGCTTACTTTTCATATTTTGTTTAAAGTGTGATGTTACTAACAAAAATAAGTCTAAAAATAATGCTTTCTTGTCAAGAGATCTATTTTCTCACTATATGTTCAGTACCAGCTTATTTCAGTAACAAAACCACTTCTTATTGCATTTTAGTTAAGAGAGTAGAATAAATAGTACTTAGTGAGCTCAGCTCGTTTCTTTACATGCAGTGTCAGCAGAACGTTAACCAATTTCAAATTGTAGCCCCAGCCAGCAAATGCACTGAAGGTTGATTGTATTCTTTACTGTCTCAGAAGGGATAGTTTCATTCACGGAAATTAACTGTTGAAGCTGGTGTGAAATAGGATCCAGGTTATCTTAGAAATCATAAACAAAGATTTGAAATGCTACTAGATTTTTCTTGTGACGTTTAACCCGACTTTCCCTGCCATTCTTGCATGCAGTGTAATTTGAAATTAGTATAAACCAGAGTGTAGAAATCATTAGCCCCTCCTAAGATTGAAAAAGATGAAAGGGGGCGGAGGACAAGGCAAACACAAAGGAGAAATAAGCAAAACTCCCTTAGTCAAAAATAAATACTGAAAAATGTTCAGGTATGTAACATTTTATACACTAGTTTGCTGCTAAACTAACTTCAGCACTGTCTTGTCAAATTCTTTGCTACCATATGATGATATATTTTAAGAAGACTGGCAAATTTACAGATCCTCTTTTTAGCTACAGGGTAATTCTGCACCTCCTACACTGAACTGGCATTGTACTCAAGCCATTTCTATTCCTGAGCTTCACTTATTTTCATGTTGTGTTTGAGAGTGATAGTAGGCAGTAGTCTTATTACAGGGGAGGGAAAAATGAGGGAGAAGTTGTTTTTCCAGGAGTGTTTGTTCAGGTACTGCATGTTTAAAAATTTATATGCAATTAGGAAGAGAACATTTATTAGAGACTGCATAAACATAAAAGGAATCTCTTGATGAAATTCTGAACAACATGGATAGTACTTAAGCAAGTAGCTGAATGATTTATGTTTATCATCTGTTACTGTCATTCCTCACTTTTAGTACTGTATTTCTGAACGTTGGATATATTTTCTATAAGTATAGGGTGCCTTACAAGCAACACTGTGGGAAAACTTCGTAGGATGAGGAAAGATTAGTTTTAACTGAAAGCGAAGTGTAGTCATACAAAATGGAGACTAAATGGTAACTGGATGTTGATCTCACTATGGGAATGACTTCAGTGAAGCCATGTTATTTGCTGTTGCCTCAGTTTCTATGTATACAATGTGGGGTAATGGCTCATATCTTCTGCCTAGTATGTTGATTAATTAAAAATACAAACAAAGCTTTAGATATATTGAAGTAGATATTTTAAAGATCAAAAACTAAGACTAAATAAAAAATAGTTTCTAAAAATGCTATAGTTTTTAATAATTAAACTTTTTGTGCTTGAATTGAAAGAGAAAGAAATAATAAAATTGTCCTAAGAAATGCACGTGTGATTTTGTAACCTGTGTTAACAGGAGTCGCAATGAGTAGGTAGCTGAAAGGGCTGAAGTATTGAGGCAGAACTTCATTTCATTATACAGACTGAGCAGCTTCTAGCATTTCTTGGATGTAGGGTGGCTAAAGGTTTTGTCAGCGGGTTGCATGCAGATATCACATATTATCAGATAGAGCTGTATGCTAGAAGAAAGGGAAGGCTGGTTGGAGTATTTCTTAATGTACTTTCCCAACCCACTGTCTACAGTTCTATGAAATGAGTATATTTATTTTGACAAAGAAAGTAGCTTCATGTAATGGCCAGAGTCTAGTAGTTTACCATGTATATTAAATAGTAGTTTTTTTATGTGCTTGTTTAAACAGTGTTTACCTTTAGTTAAGTGTTCAGCTGTAGCTGGTGTTGTATAGATAAATAATATGACTAAAGAAACTATGGAAGACACCAGTAATTGTCTCTCCTAAATAATCTATATTTTCTGAAAAGGTAGCACTTACATACCGTGTGAATCTTTTTATCCTTTCATTTCTCATCTGATAGTGATTTCTGTATTTGCTTTGTCTTTCATTCCTACAGAAAAACAAAGGCAGCAGACCTTAGAGCCTTGAAACAGTCAGATGAGCTTATTTCCACTTTAAGAAAAAACCCTTAAACATACTGCACAGTGCTTCTATGAAGTACCCATTTGTTATCGTTTAATTTTATCTTATTTAATTTTCTTATACACAATAGTGATTCATGAACATGGCAGAGATTACTTTTCTTAAAATACTGTGTGATATATCCTAGTTTAATGAAAGTTTTCATTTTTAATTAAATTAGAGGAAAAGGCTCCCATCCTTTTTCCTTTTCCTCAGGGGAGATAACATTGTGCCATGTTATTAGCAAGTTTCCCAGGGGTGCTTTTTTGCTTTGATGAATTTGTCATAGTCAAGGAACACTGGAAGCTGGTAGCTTGCCAAAAGGCATGCATTTTAGATTTATGTTACAACCCCTGTATGTTAAAATTTAAGTGTATTGATAAAACACTAAGAAGGATTCGTTTCTGTTTTAGATTTAGCTGGATGCTTCTGTTTTCTGGTGCCTGTTGCATAAACCTAATGAACTTTAGCTTAGGGAAAGCTGGAAAGAGAAAGGCACTGGGTGGGGAATGAGGGAGGAAAGGGTCATAAAAGTAGTTTTCAAATATGTGAGTCAGTTACTAAAAAGAATTCAGTGTACTGGTCTCACAGTGAAGAGCTGCAGTGATGGACTCAAACTGCATCAGAAAAGTTTCAGGTTAGCCTTCAGAAAAAAACCTTTCTGACAATAAGGATAAAGCAGCTCTGGAATGGATTTAATGGGGAAACTGTGGATTATTCATCTTGGTGGAACACAGATCAAGTGAATTATCCATCAGAAATTACATTGCTGTGGCTGATTCTACCATGGAAAAACATCCTGCAAGACGCATTTTTCTGAGTTCATGAAGAAATCTTTAATGAAAATGTCTCTTAATAAAAGCCAAACCCTCAGTGCTGAAAACTCGTGCAATAATTTGTACCCTCACATGTGTTGGAAATAGGACTGAAAGCAGGCAGATATTTCTAGATACTAACTGTGACTCTCAGTATGGGTATAAGTTGTCTAGTAATTGCTTTAGAGTTGTGGAGCTTGGTTTGATTTGGTTTTTGAAGAAAGCGATGTCAGTTGTATCCTTTGAATAAAGACTGGAGAAAGAGTGCTTAGTATAATTTTTCAACTGATGGGAGTATTCACATAAACTTTCACAAAAGTATGTAAGTGTTAAGCAAAGAAAATTTTTTCCCCCCTCTATTTTCTTGATTTAGATTCTAAAGTGCCTATCACTTCTTCCAAGGAGACAACATTTTATTTCAGGAAATCTGTTTATGTATAATCTAAATCATTCCATTCTTCTCAAGGAAAAAACCCCTTTAATACAAGACAATGCACACATTGTTATTCACTTGTTTTTCATAAGTGCAGGGAGGTGCTATTGCCCACATATGCATGTTAAGACTAGACAACATAGAATCTGAGGATTTGCAGAAACTTATATGAGGTTATTAAACCACTTGGGTTGGAGAACAGTGGCAGAGGAATCTGGACTTTCTTTTCCACAGTTTTCTTCAGTTCACAATTTGAGCAGGTCCAAGAAATTAACTCTGCCTCAAAAATGTAGCTTTGTCTGTGCAGCACCATTTCTGATACTTCTACATGGTAGAAATTGGGGAGTGAAAAACCAGCAGTGAGCCCCTATCTTGCTAGAGTGATGAGAAATGGTCATAACAAGGCCATAGTTTAATTGTTGAGGTGCATATCAAAACCTACGGTAAGGGTCGTCATTATGGTGAGTGGAGTTTGGGGAAATCCAGTGGGGAGACTTAAAAGCTAAGCAAAACAGGCAATACCAGGGCAAGTGAAAGCTGTTGCAGACTACTGGGAGGGAATGCAAGTTTGAAATTAAATTATAAACTATTGATTAGATACTTAGCACTGAACCGATGAGCTCAAAGGAAAAAAATCTGTCACAACTGATTGCCATTTCAAATCATCCACTCACAATTCATCATCAAGCAGAAGAACAAAAAACAACGTTAAGATGGATGAGAAAGATGTAGAAAAGTAATACTAAAAATGTTATAGTGTAAGAACTTGATGGTACTTTTTTTTTCTGGAGTACTTTTTGCAGATTGTCTGCTCCTCTCAAAAAATTTTATATATAAAAAAAGATAAAAAGTGCAACAAAAATTTGAAGCATGAAAGATCTTCCATGCAAAGAGACAGCATGATTAGAATATTTTCGTTTCAGGAAAGATTGAAATAGGAGGGAGCAAGATCCTTAACCTTCCTCATACTGTAATGGAGAACAGATGATGTAAAGGAAAAGAATATAATGAAGGCAAGAGCTTTAAGTAATCTGTTACAAAATACATTTCAGTCTGTGGCACTTCGACAAGATACCATCACCTTGGCTAGCTATCTATGTACAAAGTAAGAATATTCAGGATTTCTAAGACATGAATAAAATACATAGATCTATTAATATTTTTGGCCAAATGATTTGTAATTGTGAGATATCTGGCAACTGAACTCATGAGAAAACAAAACAAAATAACTGATTAATCCTAGCGGTATTTTGGAAATTAGAGGCGAAGGCTGTCTCTACTCTTGAAAGTTGAAAATGTGGGGGTTCAGAACCAAGGCCCCAAACAGTTACCTGTAGCTTTGAATTGTTGGAGCTGCTCTGGCAGTCTTGACTGGATCCTAAATGCTGCTTGTGAATAATGTGGGAATTAGCTCATTCCCAGTGCTAATGCACAGAAGTTGTCAGATGCCATTTCCTCCTGGGGAAGGAGGAATGCAATGGGCATGGTCAAACTCAAACTCAGGAAACAGGCCTCAGAACTGCTAAGCTTACTAACTAAAGTTGTAGCCACCATGATTACTGGCTTAAAATGTAGTATAGGGAAGGGTACATGAAGGCTGAATTTTGTCGATGCCGTCTATAGAGAAACAAGGACATATTTCTCAATTTCCATTTTTAGAAGTAGCAGAGGTCTAAGTTGCCATGAATTTGTTTCAAGGGCTTGCAAAACAGGAGGTGCTTTATGTAGGCATCCTCTTCAAAAAGCTGTATGTGAGAAAATTATTTACGGTACGTTTTGTGACTGATTTTCTATTAAAATCTGTGACTCAAAATTGAATCTCTGGTGAATATTTTTTTAATAAAACTTACTAGCTTTCCAATCACAGACATCAGAATGTTTGTATGCTTTTGTGTGTTAGGAAAAAGGGACAAGATGGTGTCTCAGGAAAAAAAAAAGGATTAGAATATTGAATTTGTTCTTTGTATCCCAATTAAAAGTCTTGATTCAAAACCTACACTTGAAACTGGATTATTCTGGGAAATCACCTGCCACATCTTGAGGTAAGATGGGTTTTTTTTCATTTCTGTTCCAATACAGAACAAAAATATATTTCAGGGATATTTACAAGATACAACAAAACTATGTTTTTTCTTCTGGACTATAGCAATTACAAAGAATGGTTGCCATTACTATAAAAACATAGATCCTCAATTATATTTCCTTACCCCTCTTTCTACAAGTGAAAACTTGCTTAAGGATAAAATACAGTATTGAATGAACAGCAAAATAAAGGTATTTTTATTTATTTTAAATTTATATGTATAGAACAAGGCACAGAAGGAAAAAAAACCCACCCTAATTCAATTTCTAGCTTTTCAAAAATACTATTGTTACAAATAATACTAATAGCAACTGATTGCACAGAATACTGTCACGAACTTGTATACCAGAGAGATTTAACCCAATGTGGACCAGGTTTGGCCTTGGTATATAACAAAACTCTACACTATATATAGACAAACAAACCAGTGAGCAAAGAATTACAGCATTCGCTTCTAGAGTTATCACAGTCATTAATCTGATATTGTTTATTGACATTTTTAGCAAACTTATGCGTGTGACAGAAGGAAACAGCAGTGCTAACAAACAGTGAATCACTGTGGTTCTGTGAGGTTGATGTTTAGCTGACCGATTACATAGGAGCGGAATTTGCTAGTCTTACTAGTCTTGTACATTCCCTGCAATCTATGAGACAGTATAGAGGAGAGGAGGGGCAAGATAGGTGGACAAACAGGTAGCATGAAATAAGCCCGTAGTAGGTTTCTTACAGATTGCCTATTTTCTCCTGGATCAATGAATGATATTTGGAGAGCTACTTTGTCTTTTTGCTCTGTGGGGGATTTTCTGCTTTCCTACGTACAGGAAAAAAATAAGTTACGTTTTGTGGTTAATTCCTGGTAAGCTTCAGTGGAGGAAATAGGCACAGAAAAACTGCAGTGGACAAAGCTAGCATACTGATAAGTGTGTATAGAAACTGGATGTGTAAAAATGTATTTCAGTGAACAATTTGGTTTTTTTCCACAAAAACCTCAGTGTTGGCTGTGCATATATAAATTGTCTCCATTAATATAATGTTATCATTGTCTGTGAATAACACAAACCCACTTAGCACATCAAAAAAGAAATTAAAGTAGTATCATATAACTCCTTCCCTTCACCTACCACAGCTGAAATTAATGTCCAGTGTTTAGAGAATATAGAAGATAATATAGGAATGTCTCCATAGTGCTGTAGTGTACATTGCAGAAATCTCCAATCTAGTGGTAGGCTAAGCCAGCAAAGCCTGCTTGGGCCCAGAGGTTTTTGTGCAGCTCTGAGCCTGACCTGACAAACTCTGCTCAGAAAGTACTGCCAAAATACTGGGGAGAGGAAGGGATCAAAGGAGCACATCAAACTAAACTGTAATATTACTTTCAAACCTAAGCTGATTTATTTAGAGCTAGCTTTGAAGTCTTTGCACTCATACTGTAAGTATAGCTCCAGAAAGTTTTCAAACATTAGCAGCTAGAAAGCTCATCGTGTATCATGCCCATTTTTTAGCATTTAAGAGAGTCCTAAATAATGGATGTTTATTGACTGTTATGAAGTCACAACACAGATTGCTTATAAAGCTGGTAAAGAAAACAAGTCTTCTATGGGAAATCTCAATATTCTTTAGTAAAATAGTGTTAATTCTGTATGGGAGCAAAAATGGCTCTTTTGAAATTCTTTTGAAAGAAAACTGAGCATTTGGAATTCTCATGAGGGGAATAGAGTAAATGACAAACTAAAAGCTCATTTAGTTTTCTTTAAATAATACACAGCAGCTTGTATACAATACATGGTGTCTCAGGTGCAGTTCATACTATTCCACAGAGCTAGTGTTAGTTATAAACTAATAAAGCAGTCTTACAGAATAAGGAACTATAAAATGAGGGAGAAAAAAACCACCTAAACCTAGCCATCAGCGACAGATCTTCAAAATGAAGAGAGGCTGAGTTGCTTAAGTGTGCTTGCTGTCTACTTAATGCTGTGTACTGGTGTGACACCAGATTTTGCAATCTGATTAATTTAAGTGGCAGGCATGAACATCCTAAAGTTGGTAGCTTAAGAAAGAAGGTGTAGTACTTCCCTAGCATTTTAGTTATTTATTTCATGGTTTAGGGTTGTACTTTCCAAAACTACTAATTTTTAGATTTAATGAACTTCAGGTTTTTTTGTGAATTTTAAACAATGTAGTTTAGACAGGCAAGTAGACAATAATGGAAGAAATTGTCTTGTAGAGAGGTGACTTAAGTAATCCTATAAATACTGTAGTGAAGGTCCTAAGTTACTAATGAATATAATGAATAGTAACCTAGGTACTTGGAAGAAAAAAAACAACAAATAGTACATCATTGTATCAAGCTGATGAAACTTCCTAATATGTGAAATATGAACATTACCTAGAAACAGCTTGCTGAACATGTCCTTTTTCCTGGCAGTGTTACTGAAAACCAGATGAGCCAAAATTAAAGCTGGAGAGAAACACTGGTTTTAATCATTATGTCATTTATATTAACACAAATTAGTAAATCAAATGGTATTGTGTGAAGGGCAAAAGTAAAACCTTTTCAGTGCAGTGTAAATCTGATAAACATTTCCTTTAATGGTTTTGTATGAACTACAGACATATAATCAATTAAGTGCTCTGCTAAAAACAAACCAACCTAGTAACTTTTTCTGTAAAATGTGTATCTTTACTGTGCTACCATAGCATTCACCTTCCCTACATTCTTTGCCCATGTTTGGGAGGAAAAAAAAAAAAAAAATTCCAGTATTTTATTGCTATTTTCTTACTAACATGGTTGTTATCAACAATCAGTTCCCAACTACAGGAGAAGTTATGAAGCCATCTTACTAATAAAGTAATATGTAAATAATAAAAGTAATATATAAGAACTGTGGATGGCCATTAACAACATCTTTCTACTGTTATGCCACACATGAACCCTACCAATATCTTTGGGTTTTTTTCTGTGGGCAGCGCAGAGTGCTTTCAGTTACACATTCAGATTACTTACAGGAAAAAATGTAGCAACCTTAGTTTACTTACACAAGTACAACTTCTGCACAGTGTTCCCCAGGGTCTTGGTCCACTGATCTTCAGAAGGCTTGTCTGCGGAAACCAGGGATCAGGTGATGGATGCTTACATTCAGTTCTCAAGGATGTGTAGACCTAAGAGCTGTGAAAAACCTCCAGATGCTCAGAGCATTCGTAAAAATAGAGACTGATACACAAACTCATCAGGTCTTGTATCTGTATCTGAGCAGATGTGATCCGCCTGGTATTAGGGTCCTTGTTTAATCAAGAGCTTGTTCCAACTCTCTTGAAGAAAACTTTCCAGAGTTGTGTTGGTTGTATTTGTAGGACAAAACAAACCCAAAACCTACTCATTTTGACAATTTATGAAAAAGGTCAGTATCTTGGCTTTTGATCAGCAATTTCTAAATAATACTGGAGATCAGACAGGTACCTAGAGGACTGGTCTCAGATACAGATATTTTCTTTATTGCTAGCAAATACTTTCACTCCAATATTCTTGGTGCTAGTCATGAAATTAACACATTGCTCTGTCATGTCAGTCAGTCCTCTAAACTTTGCCATTGTGGTAGTATCACTCCATGTAGTTTACTTTGACCAATAATCCATTTCAATCACCTGTTCTTCCAGCAAGTCCACATTACATTTGTATTTCAGAGTCGTGTCTGTGTTTGGTATGTGTGCACTGAGCAGGTCACTGTGCAGTCCTTGTCCTGAGTGTTGGGGGAGACGTGCGAGGGCGTTGTCCCACCCAGGTAGGCTGAAAGGGAGCCCAGGCATGTAAGCATGCAGAGTTCACTATGCTGTGTCCTTCAGACTGGAAGACAAGGTGACAACTTGAACATACCTACACATATGGTTTAGCATAGTCATGCCTTATTCTTGGAAGAATGAAACTGTGGGATAAAAGGCAATCTGGAGTGGCAGAGCTGTAGGAAGAAAAGGAATAAAGTGTGTGTTCCAGTAGCCATTAACTGTTTGGGCAGAGGTAGAGGATTGGAGGTTGGAGGGCTTTTGTAACCTAGAGGACAATCAGTGTATCTGCTCTCACTTCACGACCCAAAAATTGCTTAGTCCCTTGTATTCCTTTTCTTACAAGGTACAGCACTATGCCTTTGTGCGTACTCTGATGAAAGTGAGTATTTCACTTCAAAGTTAGGGAATCAGAGGTTTAGGAAAAAAAAAAAAGAAAATATACTGCTTACAGAAATAGTTTAAAACCGCTGATGTTAAAAGTTTTCAGCAAATTTAAAACTGGAAAACCACTTGTCACACCGTTTAGTGGTTTTGTCCATAACCTTATTTATATAGGATACTTCCTTATTGATGTTTACTAATACTTTGACTGATCTGTTATCTGTAGTCTAGCAAAAGTTGCTTGTAACAAGAGGTTTTTTTGGTACATGTGAAACTAGCCAATCTTTTTCAGTGTTACTTGTCCTGCTATTCATGTCAGCTTTTTTTTTTTCTTTAAAGCTAGAAATTATGTTATTTCTAGTTATTTGCCAGTTTAGATGCTGCAACTTCTGTCTTTGTCTTTGGCAACAGATAGTTAAACTGTGTTCTTCAATGAAGTTTAACTTTCAGACATCCCATTAGGTTCCATACTTATATTGCTTATTGTTTTCTGTGGATAAAATTAATTTAAACATAAAAAGGTTATACTGGATTTGTGCTGATTAACTCTGTGAACCTTACAATAATATATCCCTTCCAGAAAACAGAGGTTAGCAGGTGGATTCATATCTGTCACCTTTGATACTGAATATGGAACAAAAGTGCTATCCTATGTCATATTCAAAGAAGTAGCCTTAGTACTGAAGTGATAAATGTGCCTGTAATATGAAAAAGCTCTGCATCCACAAGCGGATGACTAGATACAGTTTGGGGTAAAAGACATCTTACCCATCATTTCTACTTTACCTATAAGAAACCCAGCAAAATTCACTTAAAACACATACAGATACAGTCCTTTAAACCATACCATGAGTATTGAATTAAAATATGATTTTAAAAGACTTTAATAGAAGTACACTGAATATCTTCATGATTGAACCTGTCATAAGTTACAAATGACTTGGTTTTGTTTTCAAGGATTGAGTGAGTTCATTTACTAAAGGTGAATGTGAGAAATGAAAGGCAAGCATACAAATGTTTAGTACGTGAAATGCTGTAGAGAAAGTCCTTTTTGACCTATTAAATAGCTGAAATATGCTACTGTTGCATACAGATTTCCATATCCAGTGCATTTGAAGAGTTCTAAATCTGTAAATGATAATACTGGCTGATGGAATCTGACGCAGAGAAGTCATATCTTGTCTGTGATTCTACCCACAAAGTAATGAAATCTATAACTCATATCAGCTTCTTCCAAAGACGCGTAACAGTTCTTATGCTGATCTGCTGAAATGTGTGAATCGTATTCTACTGAGATTTTACTGCTATATACTATATCATAGACAACAATTAAAAGTAGACAATGACATGTTCTGGAGCAAATTATAATCAGATGTGTTCTCTCTTGATATTTCATCAGCATGTATCTCTGTCCTCTGACACAGTCTGATTTGCCATTCATTTTCCCCTATTTTCTAGTAACCTAATTTAAATATGAATAATACAAACACTTCTGTAAACTGTATGAAGTCATTGGTCTCTCACACTGTCCTGTCCTAGTTGTTTTCTGCCATTATTCTTAACCTAGTGCATTCTTCCAGATGTTACAAAACTAGTGCAGAGAGAAACACTGCTGAACCACTAGGAAATTGAAGCATTTTAAATACAGTTTTCATTCCACCAGAGATACTAAGTTAGTGTATAGAGAACACAAAATAGACTAAAGCTCATTAAATTATACTTCTCTGAACAACCTTTTTGAACTGAAGTAGTCAGTAAGGGTTCTACAGATAGATTATGGATGTGTTTCTGTGGGTGAATGCAAACAGAAGCCCTCTCATTATGCTTGTGTTCAGAGCTCACCAGACACGAACTATCTGTAGTTCAGAAACTATGTAGCTCTAATTGTGTGGCAAAAAGTAATTAAAAAAAAAAAATCCAACAAACAACAGTCTGTTTGGCCATCTTTATAAACATACAATTAGCTATTGATTTCTCAAGGAAGCATACCTCCAATCTAGGTGCTCTGAACTCCTGATCTATTCCTATTCCAAAATTTCAGGTATCTAAATTATCTGATCTGTGCCTCACAAAGTTCTGTAGGCTTGTATATTTTTGCAAGTGCTGGCAGCCACCACTGTCATGATAACACAAAGGTTCCTGTCACTCGAGCTCTAGGATTTAGAATTAATGTTTCTCTGTCCCACCTTTCTTGCAAAACCTAGTTGGTTTTGTCAGGATGTGCCTACCGAAACCAACACAAAGCATTTTGAGTAATTAGATGCTGTTTAGGTCTGCTTCAAACCCATTGATTAAAGCGTTTGCTCAGGTAATGGAAGATGGTATCACACCTCTTCCTTACAAAATCTTTTATCAGGGATTGGAATAGAGGTTATATGCATCTCAGGTGCTATTTAAATGCCCCTTATGTAAGGCTCTTAGCTCTTCTTGCTGTGAAATGTTCTGCACATAGCTGCCTCTGTGGTAAAGAGGATTGGGACGCGTGTTAAGACACACGTGTTTTGAGGTCCTCACAGTGACTAGATGCTCATGTAATACAGAACAGAGAGACTTACACATTAATTTTAAATACAGGCAGTTCAGGAAATCTCTTGGAAGTTCAAATGCTTCATGTAATAAGGCAAAAGAGGCATCTGGAGATGCTTGTTTTGATTTTCTCCCATTATATAGCTGAGTGGCTTAGGCACTGAGTTAGTGGGCATGAGTACAGTCTGCATTTTCACTTTTTGAGGCAGCTCTCTGAGAAAGGACTAGTTGGTGTAGCCACCTAATCCTAGACATGATTCATGGCTGTGAGTCCACAAGGGAGGGAGAAGATTCATTTCAGTCTTGTTTTACAGAAATTCTTCTCAAGATTTCTGTTCACCAGGCTTAGGTAGCTTCCTGCTTAGTGTGCTAGCCTCTTCCCATGCTTATCATGCTAATCTCATGCACTGTATAGAATATCTATGTGTCTTTAACACATGGCTAAAGATTGCAGTTGCCACAGAGTACCAATGGCCTTGCAGTAATAAAACCAAGTCATTTTTTTTTTTAAGGTAGCTGTAAAATGAGTTTGATCCAAGTCTCATTGAACAGCAGTAATGCATATGTTAAGTCTGGATTTCAAAGTTCAGCTTCCAAATAAAAATCTGTTGAAAAAATACTAATTTGTCTGCCTCTTTATAACTAATTTTTAAATCCTGATGTTGGAACTGGCTTCTAAGTGGAGCCTGATCATTCCTAGCTTTTAATAAGTTATATATTCAGTATTATAGCATGGTATATTTTGCAAATGTAATGAAGTCAACCTGAGACCTCACTACAACATTGCTCTTAAATCTGTGTTGACAAATGCATAGACTTTAAGAGTGCTTTGTGAGTTATAAATATGTGGATTAGCAAAGTGCCCATTTTATACACTGAGGGGATTCTGACAACAACATAATAAACCACAATGCCTCACTAATGCAATATGTATTAAGGTCCTGGTCACAGTTTAGCAATTTTTTTGTTTAACAGATTAGGCCATATTGTGTACATACTTCAACTCACTCAGTTTTTCTTCAGGTGATTTAGTAGACATTTACACTGCCTTATTTCTGTCTTCTTTTTGTATTTTTTCTTGGTTATATGTAGTTGTTATTAGGAGATGAGAAAATTTTTGACTACGTGTTTTCTCATGAAATTTCTTTTATGTAAGTAGTATACCTATCAGGCAACTGCTGCCAGGGTAGCAGCAGTTGATCTTCTATCAGAGTGATGTGCACTAGCTAGAGAAATGAACTGACAGGAATGTCATGAAGTTCAATAAAAGCAAATGCAAGTCTTGTATCGAGGATGGAACAACACTCTTCAGCAGTGTAGGCTGGGGGCTGACTGTCTAGGAAGAAGCTCTGCAGAAGGGGTGGTGGGAGCACTTGATATACAAGGAGAGGCTGAGAAGGCTGGGCCTGTTGAGCTTCAAGGAGATAAACCAAATGGGAGACCTTATTTCTGTCTACAACAACTCAATCAGAGCATACAGAGAAGATGAAACAAGACTACTTGGAGGAGCATAGCAGTAGGATGAGAGACAACAGATGGAAGTCGGAATGTGGGAAATTCCAATTAAATAAAATGATAAAAAAATTGCCTTGCATGGTCAAACGCTGGAACAAGTTGCCCAGAGAGGCTGTCCATCTCTGGAGATGTTCAAGACTGTACTGGGCAACCTGATCTAAATAGACCTACTTTTGGTAGGGAGTTGGACTGGATGACTTTCAGAGGCCCCTACTAACCTTGATTATTCTATCAGTTCCATGATTATCTCATCATTTCACATTCACAGCCATTGTCTGAGTTTCCTGCCAAACATAAATTTCCATTTTTTTCCTTAGTGCATTCACAGGCAAGGACTTTTGAACAGTGGGATAGCTCTTCCTTCAGTTCTCAAAATGTTACTGACAGAAATGTAGTGGTTTTCCAAGGGTTGATCTCAGTCCATATTGGGAGATACTGGCTACCATAGTGATTTTAACACAAGATCAAACTATGTAGGTGCTCAATTTGAGACTAGTTAGACTGAGACATGAAATGTTTACTGCTAAAAATAAACATGTCAAACATTTATCCATGAAACTTACAGTTCCTTTTGATAGTGGAACTTTCGTAAGAAGTGCGTGTCTTTTTGCAAATAATTCAAGTTCAAGGAAGGCTACAGTTCTGAACATAACTTTTTCCCCTTTTTATTTGCAGAAAATATTGAACAACTAACTGTATCCTAAGTTTGCTTTTAGAAATTTGGTATATATTTGGCATATGCTTTTTAGCATATAGAAACTTCAATTACTCAGTGTGGTTTTCCCTAAAATGTCTTGTGGAATCTTTGAAGTAATCAATATAGAGCTCTGTGCTCTGTAATTTACAGTTTGAAATTCACTACTCTAAAGCACTGCAAAGAAATAGATGTTGTCCACAGAGACGGCTTAGTTGATGCTTAACAATACCAGCTTGCTCTCCTGATAGGCTAGGAACATTAACGCTATATATAATTTCCTTCATGACATATTGGACCGATTTCTATCCCAATTTAAAGCAGTAAGTAATATCTGGTACAGTTATTAGTTATTTAGCTAGTGTGTAATGACAAATCTTAGCAGAATGCCCAGTATTCCTGAAATGCTGAATTGAGCTTCCTTTAGATAACACATGGTATAACATGTAATGTGTTGCATAGATTCACAGAAGTAGCATTATTGTTTCTGTTTACATCGAATTTACTGAGGTTTTGGTTCTCTATTTGCAGTCTTGTAATTTTCAGTAAGCGGTTCAAAAGTTTCATCTGTAGCCATTGAATCACTTGAGCAGAGCTTCTTCTACCTTTAAAATCTCATTTTGCTGTTGCTGACTCAGCCTGACTGGCAACAGTTGTGATTTCATATTATGTTAGGTGTGGTTCAAGAAGGGAGTCCAATGCAATATGTAATTGATCTTTTTGCAAAGTGCTATCAAATAATTCATTTGCTACATTTCCAAATTTGTATGTAGCTAAAAATTCTTTTAAAGTAAGGATATTGATTCACCTGGTTTCTGTCCATTTTCATGGACTTTATAGCAATAAGCTGTAATGCATGTGTTCAGCACAGAAACATTAATTAAAGCTGGGAGAACAGTGTCGTATCTCTCAGCAGCCAGAACAAATGTAGAACTCTATGATCTTTCTGGCCAATGCAGTATATAATCAGAGAAAAGTTCCTTTCTTCAGAAATCTCTTTAGCAATAATAACAGACACAGATACACTTTGGGACTGTGGAGATATCCTTTTCAGCATTTTTCAGGTATATTTTTAGAAAGTTTATTTGATGACTACATAGCAGTTGGTGTGAAGCCTGGCCAAAGCTACAATACATTAAGATGGTAAACCAGACACCCAAGAGAGGTGAACCCTTCCTGAGGGATTTCTTTAATTCCGTATTGACCACATTGTGCCGCTATAGAAATTAAGCTAAAATATGGAAGAATAAATAATTCTTCCACAGCCTTTAAAGAACACAGATCATATGTGTTAGAAGATGCAGGCTCCTCTTCTTCCTATCTTCTTTTTATTTTAACTCATGTCAACATAGAGTAATGAAACTACAAAGTAGAATTGAATGTATTTCATTATATGTTGCATGAACACAAACTGTGTATTCCACTGCAGGTAAAATAAAAATAAGGAGTTCTCAGGATGTAGCTGGTAGTTTAAACATTATCATTTGGGGGAAATTGTTTTTTTGCAAGCCATGGTCTAGAGTTCAGTTTCATATCGTATGGTAATGTAACAAGGAAATCTATTGTTTTATTCCAGCCAGCCATTTGTGTATTTGCTTTTCTGAATTATGGCTTGCTAACTGTAGCATATGTGTTACAAGAGACAAAACCACTTTGGTAAAGCTGTACTGTTGTCCAAACCCAGCAATCCAGTATGCCATCTCTCTTTCCTGAGAATTTGCCTTTTCAGTCTATTGTTCTATCTTTCATGGAGAAGGTTTTGATACTATACATTTTCCTGTCTTGATTTAACAGGAAACCAAAGAATGACTTTATTAATAAAATTTATTAAAAAAGAGGAACAAAACCGTCAGGAATACAATATCATTGATTGATTATGTCTCTTTATTGGAAGAAGTCTAGAGATTGCTGAGGCCTGCATTACTTGTTTTTGTTGGCAGGGTCCTCTGAAATAAGTCTTCACAATGAGTCTAGAATGTCCTGTTCATGGATTGTGCCAGCATTCATTATCGTTTCTTAACAGGTTGTAAATCAGTACTTCACATTTTCTTATATGCTTTTTTTTCCCCCTTGATCATTCATCTGTGCTTTTTCAATCTGTAAGCTGCAGTTATGTCTTTTGCTGTAATTTGGAGACATGCTTTTTATCATTTTGTACACTTTGCTATTATAATTCTTAATACAATGTTATGCAACCGTAAGGAGTAACATGGGATTTTTCATAAATAACACTAATATTAAGAAAATATTCTGGTTTACCAGAATTTATGGGTTAGATGAGGACGATAATGATTGAAACTTGTCATCTGACGTTGTCTTCTATAGAATTGGTAATAATACCAATTAGCTTCTACACATAAAAATCAAAGGAGTTCAGAAACTCTGTAGCTGTTTCAATATTGAAGATGAGGTATGCTGCTATAATGAGATGAAAAACATTACACCCGACCATTTTGAATTTTTATCTGGATAACCTGATCTAGTTAGCGGTGTCCCTGCTGACTGCAGGGGGGTTGGACTAGATGACCTCTAGGGGTCCCTCCCAACCCAAAACATTCTATGATTCTATGATAAACATAACAATTCGGTTTTTGTCACAAGTAATAGTGGGATTTGAAGGTTGTAGTGAAATCATGAAAAACAGACTTCAGTGCGCAGACCTGTAAACATACAAGCAGTGGACTGATTTAGCGTTGTGGAGAAAGAGCAAAGGTTTTTTGGTTTTTTTTTATGAAAAAAAAAAAAAAAAAAGGAGTTTGTGGTGGTGCAGGCTCTCCAGACAGTTGGCAGACAGCAAAGAAGAATGAGTGAGGCAGCTCTCATTTTGGAAATAGTGTCACTGAGTGAACAGAGTGTGATAGCTGAGATGCCAGTGATGCTACTGTCAACATACTGCTTCTGTTTCTCAGGCTATTTTGAAAAAAAGATTGGCCAGTTGTCTGCACGTAAACCCCTGTTGTGCCTTTGAGATGCATTCAGTGATGCTGAGCTCACAGGAAACATATGTTGAATTTGGAGCACAACATGCTGATACAGGTTAATAGAGCCCTGTGTATCTTCACTTTGAGTAACCTTGTATGCATCTGTGAGTGTAAATGGGGTTCCATACTTTATTATTCATATGCAGGGAAACTGCTTTTTTTCTTTGTTTTCAGGACATTTTGTGATGGGTGACTTGTAATAAAAATTCTGTAGACCAAATTAGGTTTTTATTGACACTCCTACAACCCCTGTGCTTTCCCTGAGGAATGTTTTAACTTACTTTCATTTTGTTCTTTTGAAGATCAAGAAGATGCATGTGCTATGGCAGGCCTGCAAAAGCTAAAAACATTAACATTTATTTATGTGTTCAGCATAGATATGACTGTATTCATCCCACAGGCACATAACCAAAATGGCTAAGCCAGGAACATAGTTGCTGTAGACTGTTTTCATAGTTGATGGAAAAATACAGAGAGTCGCTCAATCCTAACACCCAAATAATGTTCTGAAGGTGCATTTTTTCCCCTCTCTTGATTAAAAAAGTCCCTAGGATGACTTTGACATTCCAGTTAAGTGCCTGCAACCATTAAGGATAAACAAGGACTGTATTACCCTGGAAAGAAAACAGGACTGTTACCATTGCCTAAGAATATAAAGCATCAAGCTAAGTCTTATTAAATTTTTATTTACTCTGTATTCCCTGCTTTCTTTCATTACCTGCCCCATTTTCATGTTATAGTATCTTTAAGGTATCAAATAACTCACGACACTGGCGTGTGGCCACACTCCAGCCACACTGCCAATTACTGCTGTATATTGGTGAAACCTGTGCGGATAGCTTTTTGTTACATATCCATAAAGTATAGCTCTACTCTGTGGACAGTAAATGATAACTTTTGCAGAATAATAATCTGTGGGAAAATGGAAAGTTTTCAGTTTTCCTGAAAATATATTTATTTCTATCCTTGCAGTTGTCAAAATTATTGAAAAAGTCTTTCTTCTTCTACAATAAATACATTAGAAATGAACTTTTTGTTTGTAAGTTGTTTTGGTGTTTTTTATTTGAGAGTGACACTTGCATGCAATGCATTAATATAGATATTCATCCTAATTTTGAAAACATTAGCAGTCCAGGACTATGCAAAATTATTTATTTTCACTAATTCAGATTCACAGTGAGTTTTATTTACAAAACAGATATTTGCATGCACAAGTAGTTAAGGAAGTGCTGTATTTTGTGGTCATAGTCCTGTATTCATGATAGTCTGATATATTTTTAGTTCGGGTGTTGACTTTATGGAAATCTCTGAAGTTTTAATGCTTTGAGGTCTTAAAGTTTTGAGGTGGAGTTTTTTCACTGAAATGCACAGTCTTAATGCCTAATGAATATACATTTATTTAATATCTTAAAAAAACAGTCAGATAATCCCTGGTGTAAACTCTTACACTGTGTGTACAAGTGGGTTTCCATCACTAACAGGAAGACAGTGGGAATGTTTATATACAAAATCACTACTTAGGTATTTTTTCAGTGGGAGAAGACAGGTGGAGACTGGATCCATTCCTAACTAGCACTTTGAAGTCTTGAAGTCTTTTAGAGCAACCCAGGTTGTATGTCAGCTTTTCAACAGCTGGCTGTTAAGATAAATAATGGAACAGAAAGCATAATCAGAGGAAGGACATTAGTAGGAAAGAAAAGGTCAAAATATGGAATAATAGCACGTTAAAATATTTTTCCCCCCTTTTGAGAAGTAGATGATTATTTGGCACGTAGCTGTAGTTTGTTGAGAGGAAAGCTATTGGATTTGCTAATGAGTTATACACTATGCAGTACATTTTACATATTTTTGGCACTCTTACACTCATGTTTCTAGTAGGTATTTGTAGGTATTTTTTATCTGTTCCAGTCCACCTTATTAAGACCATTTTTATAATGGTTAAGGGGGCAAATAGAAACTCAGCAAGCCAAAGAAACTGAAGGAAGTTATAGTTCTCATGCTACATAAATGTCAGTGGTTTTAAACATTCCTAAACCTTTGTTAAAATGTTTAGATTTTATTTAAAATTCATTAGTCTAGCAAATATTCTCCTGTCTCATTCTACAGGTCATTTGGTATCTGATTTATTTGTAATATATACATATTGTATATTATGTATGTACATATATATACATGTATATATGTATATTTAAGTGGAATAGATATATATATTCCACTTAAAGACTGTGGAAGAGTAGAGAGCATCACATAATTGCTGTGTCACCCACAAGACCATGCCTCTCCTCACAGTAACTGCACGTTCAGCAAAGAAGTTTCTGGAATATAGGGCAGGGTGGGCTGAGCATAAGGGAGAACAAAAGAAAGGAACAAATTGATGTGCAGTGCAAGCAGAGAGTGGGAGACTTGAGAACAGCAGACTTGAGAGGCTAATCCTCAGAGGTGATAGAGAACGAGGGAGGGATCCGGAGGAGTCTGCATAAATCATTGCAACACACTAAGCCATGGAGTTGTACTCCAGCAGTCCTGAGAGACAGGGTAGGTTCTGCATGGTTATACAGATGTTTCTGTGGTCAGTCTCAATTCTGAGTTCTCTTGTTGGGGAAGTCCCGGGTTCCAGTGTCTGTGGTAATAAAGCCTTCCTCCAGAAATTACTGTTTGTCAGCATGGGGGTGCTTGGCTTAAGGAAAAACTGCAGAAACATTTGCCTGAAAATCCTGGTTCACTTATTGCTTTGTGACAGCTTATTTCAGAAGGGGTGCATGTGTGTAAAAACAGAGGAAGAATAGCAACTTGACTGAATGAAATTTGTATATCATTGGCAGCATATGCTTTCAGTTGCTGTAGCTGAAAAACTTTTGTAACAGATGCATCATGGAATACACCTTTTAAAATGCAAGTTCTGTGGAGCTGATTTCATATTTTGGAGCCTTTCATTTTATTAACTAGTGTGACAGAGGAAGCAATGATTCAATTATTTCTAGTTAAATATATTTTCATTTACATTTAGGTCTTTATATAAAGTATTTATAATGAACTAATTCTGGAAGGTGTTATCATGCTGTTTTATTCATAATAACAGAAACATAGAAGTGAACATTATGGAAATGTTGTTTAAAGTTCTGTTAAGGCTTGTGCATTCAGGATAACTATAAAGCTTGCATATTGGGAATCAGTCAAAAATTTCATTTATTTCTTCGGGTTTTTCTTTTTCCAAAACAAATTGTACATTTTCAGTTTAGTGTTGAGATTGAAGGAGAGTGATGAATGATGCAATATGTGTTAAAAGATGTGCTTATTCTAGCTTAAACAGCACGGTATGGCATTTACAGATGTTGAATTTGAAGACTTTAATTCTACTGATCCTTTGCTTTACAAATAAGAAGGACTCCAGTGTGCATCAAGAATGAAACAGGGTGCTGAAAACTTATGATACCTTTCTGTCACAGAAAAATATTCCCCATCTTTATTCAAAAAATCATAATGTTACCTAGATTTTACTCCTGACAAGGTCAAAAACTAAGCCCGTATACTTTTCAATGGTTACATCAGTTGTTACTTGTATAGAAAGTAATATTGGGATGGAAGATTAAAGTGCAGGATTTCCTTGGATTGCTCAAAACTGAAAGTTCAAAGTATTACATATATGAAGATAGCACTAGTTTTATTCATGGCTTTATGGTTATTGCCTGTAAGTACAATGGTCATTTCAACTGAATCCCTGACATCCCAGTCTAAGATTCCCCTATTTCATTAACCAACAAACTCAAGCAGAAAATAGAACGCGGTGTGACTAGCTTCTCTACAGATGCCGAACCACATGTAGCTGCTGGTGTTGATCATGTTATTGCTATGAAGGCATACACCTGATGAAAACTTCCTGGCTGGCTTGTTCTCTCTTAGTGATATGCTTGAATAACGTTAACTTGCATGCATACCTTAGCACATCTGGACTTTTTGGTCTTCTGTGAATCATTCCCGTAATTTGTTAATTCCATTAAAAATATGTCAAGATACAGACAGTTATTCGCAAACAAAATTAGGGTGGTATATTGTACCACAGGTATTTGCCAGTTGCCTTACAGAACCAGTCAACATAGTGTGAGACTGTATAACTTCTAACAAAAATGCCAAAACAGTCATAAAAAAAGGAAAACCATATTTGAAAAACTGTTAACTTCAAGAACTTAGCTAGAATTTTGGTTACTTATGGGAAAAATACTTTAACTTCTAAAACTGCAGTGATGTTGTTTTGGAAATTTTTTATAAAGAAAAAGTGCATTATCAGTTTTATTTTCTTTTCTGAAATAAAGAAAGACTCTTACAAAAATAGTAAATAATGTTAGCTCAAGATGGTCGGCAATGTGCAGCTTCAGATGCTATGAAACTGCAAACAACACACAAAAATAGGATTTTGTTCTTTGAATCTGAAAGTGCCAGATAAAATCCTTGGTACATTATAAAAAGAACTGGCAGAGGTGTAGAATTTTTATTCATTATTGTTATTCTAGCTCTCATTCTTTCTAGAACTGCAAATACTTAAAGTTTTATTTCTTTGCACATGTTTAGAGGAATAGAATTTGTATAATTTTCCTCATATTAGCTGTGATGATGCTTATTGTAGGTTTTTTTCTTAGAAACAAGACTTTTTCTTTTGGTCTCCACATCAACATCTTTGACCCTAACGAGCATTTTCAAACATGTTCAGCAAGGTTTTGCTTGCAAATCCAAAACACAGCACCATGCAGGCTGCTACAAAGTGGGTTACCTCCAGCTCAGCCAGAGCTAGTAGCGTGTTATGGATATAGATACTGGGTTTCTGTGTGTTGTAAAAATTGGTGAGTGGTGGAGGGAAAAAAAAATGCTAATTACTGTCCCTTATTTAATGTGAGCCCAATTCTGCCTTTCTGTTTGGCCAGTCATCCAGCCATGTACATGCTACAGAACCAGAACCAGGAACTGAGCATGTTATAGACTATGGGGGATAAAAGGAAGCTGAAGAAGGAACCTCTAGGAGACAGTGTCTTACAGCTGAAAGTAGGAATGCAGTGATGTCAGGCACGTACAAAGACCTCATTCTACTCTGCAACTTCCTGAACAACATTTCTCACATAGACTAACAGGATATGAAGTTTCAAAATTCCAAGATTTTAGGAAGAATATGTTCTATTTTGAGTTTAAAAGTAGACTTCCCTTTTTCATATCACTGTTATTGTAACAACAGTGAGGTTCAACAAGGCTCAGTGCCGGGTCCTGCACTTGGGTCACAAAAACCCCATGCAATGTTATAGGCTTGGGGCAGAGTGGCTGGAAAGCTGCTTGGCAGAGAGGGATCTGGGGGTGCTGGTCGACAGCCAACTGAGTATGATCCAGCAGTGTGCTCAGGTGTCCAAGAAGGCCAACGGCATCCTGGCTTGTATCAGAAATAGTGTGGCCAGTAGGACCAGGGAAGTCATCCTTCCCCTGCACTCAGCATTGGTGAGGCCACACCTCAAATCCTGTGTTCAGTTTTGGGCCCCTCACTGCAAGAAGGATATTGAGGCACTGGAGGATGTCCAGAGAAGGGCAGTGAAGCTGGTGGAGGGTCTGGAGCACAAGTCTTATGAGGAGCAGCTGAGGGAACTGGCGTTGTTTAGGCTGGAGAAGAGGAGGCTGAGGGGAGACCTTATTGCCCTCTACAGCTACCTGCAAGGAGGTTGTAGTGAAGTGGGTGTTGGTCTCTTCTCCCAAGTAACAAGCGATAGGACAAGGGGAAATGGCCTCAAGTTACACCAGGGGAGGTTTAGATTGGATATTAGGAAAAAAATTCTTCACAGAAAGGGTTGTCAGGCACTGGAATGGGCTACCCAGGGAAGTGGTTGAGTCCCCATCCCTGGAGGTATTTAAAAGATGTGTGGAGGAGGTGCTTAAGGACATGGTTTAGTAGTGGACAGGTATGGTTGGACTCGATGATCTGAAAGGTCTTTTCCAACCAAATGATTCTATGATTCTGATTCTGTGATAACTGATAAATTAATTTAACAAATAAAATTGTTAAACACACTGATCATTTGTATTTACCACGCCAGGCAAACAAAATAGGCTGAAATGATTTAATAGCTTATTGCCTCTAAGGCGGTAGTTCTGCTTGCCCAACTGAGTCATATATTCCTTCACCTTCCTGTGCATAAATCATGCTTACTCTCTCAGCAAGCCATTCAGTTTGCCAATCCAATGGGAAGCAAAGCTAGCGAAAGTCTGAAGTGTGACTTGTATTGGTCCAGCACAATGAAGAACTGCATGGCCAGGAGCTGGCAAAGGTGGTCTGACCCTTTTAGTATCAGCAGGCTGTTAGATTGGTCTAGGTTTAGATGAGTTTGTTTAAGCCTTCTTTCTTTAGTGTACAGATGAACTAGCAATGCCAGGAAAACAAATTGCAAGATTTCTAAGATGGGAATAGAGTTAGCAGCAGTAGCTATACAAGGAGACAGCTAGATGAAAGGGTAAAGATGAGAACCACACTTAGATGTCCAGAACAAGCAGGCTGCATAGGCACTCCCTGCAGTCAGTAGAGAGAGAGAGGGTAATTTGAAGCATGTACATTAAGATCCTCTGTAGCGTGCACATTATGATAAAAATTACTCTCTAAAGAAAACTAGCTCTCTTTTGCTGATCCAGGGAGCTTAAGGAGACTAACCTACTAACTTAGGTGTCTAAAAAGTTAGCCTGTGTGATGTGTTTTCCAATGTCTCTTGAAAAATTTCCGACTGAATAAAACTACATCTCATGGGCAAAGAATGGGAAATAATAATCTGATGAATATATGTTCAGAAGAGTAAAGAATCTGAATGAGCTGGCAATGCAAAGTGATATCCAAAAGCACAAAGGTTAGGAAATGTAATAATCTTAAAACACACATTCTCCTTGTGCCAAATAAATTTGGTCAGAGAATTAATTTTTCCAAGGCAGTGTAGCCATAGGCCTTTCTTTACCTGAAGATATTGTTGCAATCCTTTGGCATCATTAACATTTTTACCCCTCTTCTACGGGAGATTTAGTCTAATTGTACGCTTACATTGCTATAAAAGGAATAGGTAGGAAATCTTTGTCACTCCAGTTTTACCGCTGTTCTTTACAATGTAATTGACCAACAGGAGACTTAACTGAGCGCTCACAAACAAACGGTCTGTGATTCAGGTGGTGTGTAAAAGGGTTTCATGCCACTTACCAACAAAGCAGTGATGCTGAAATTGCCAACAACCTTACTGATTTAAAAAAAAACAAAACAAAAAGCCCTGTGATTTGCACAGTATAATATGGCAGAAAGGTTTTCATATTTTCATTAAATCTTTTTCTAACTAACTGCATATTTTTACACCCCATGTTCTGTGCGTCAGAGTATTGGAAAGCAGATGTGTTGAAAGACAGTAACAGTAATCAATAACTGTAAAATGGAGGAGCCCTATGAAGCAGACCAAACTGCTTTACGTCAGATGTGACTGCAGCAGGCTTTACTTCCATTTGTTTCACAGATAGGTCTTCCAATAGATTTGAATAAATTAGTTTGTTAGCAATCATATAGTAACAATGTTAAAATTACTAGTTATAAATACTGGCAGTGTTTGTTTTTTTTTTTTCTTCAAATGAAGTTAAATTTATCAATAAAGAGAGAATAATCTGACCACAGATGCCAAAACCAAGGACTTTTGAGTCTTAATCATATTACTTTGGAAAAGGTAGCTTAATTTCCCGTATTCAGTTTCCTGTTTATACAACTAGAAAAAAATTTTCTTCTTCCTCACAGATTTTCAAAATGTAGTTAATGAGTATTTAGGAAGTAATATATACATACTCTATTTTTTGATGCACAGAAGAAGAACTGTCCCAGTAGAAAAAACTTCAAAATGCATCAGGTGCAAAGATTCTGTGTTGTACCCAGGTCTCTCTCCTTGCACAGCGCATATTATGAAATTACGACTTAGTGCAAACATTTGCCTTTAATATTATTTTTTTTCCCCCCAAGTTTGTCCTCTCCTTCCTTGGAGCAAAGTTATAATGCAAAATTGAAGATAGTGTAACTTCATACTTCATTTTCAGTGCTCACAATAACCAGCCACAGAAAGAGTTTCAGGTCTTTTGAAAGGCAGCCGTTCTGTTGCGGGCATCAGTCTCGAGCAAGGATTAGGCAGCTTCGTTCTTAAATTAATAAGAGCACCTAGCAGTTTCTGTTCGTTCCACACACAGTCAGCAGGAAGGACAGATGACTAATTTGGGTAAATTAAATTACCATTGAGAGATCCATCATAGTGTTTACAGGAATTAAGTTAAATAGTTAAGCTATCATTCTAAGGCGTGTTTTGTATAGACTTTTTAGGTGGAAAAAGATGACTATTTCAGATCTTTCTTTATGCATGAAACTACACAGGCTTGATTTTATTTCAGAAGTTTTGGATTTTTTTTTTTTTTTGAAACAATGGAGGAATGGCTCTAACTTATTTTGCTGTGTGCAACTTAAAAAATACTATTTATTTAAAACTGTTTCTGGAAAACAGCAACAGCTGGTATTTACAACTTCAAAATTGGTGCAGAAAAGTACAACATTCTTGAATTGGTAACTCCATTTACTTAAATCTGCATATTTGTCACTGTTTAAAAATGACATTGAAGCATGCTAAGGAAGCATTTGGGAGAGGAATACCTTGGAAATGTATATAACTCTAGAGATGTACAGCTCAAAAGGAGCAAAAAACCACAATCATCTTTTATTTATTTGCAGGGTTTTTAATTCTACCTACTACCCGGGCAGTCAATTTCTTATTCATTTGGAATTAACAAAGTGATAATAATTAAACCTCACATTTAATTCCATTATCTGTTCATCTGCTCTGTGTCCTAGAATGCATATGAGTTTCCAGAATATGTGAATTTGAAATACATCAGATAATTGGAAACTAATGAATATGGCTTTTCTGAGACATTCTTATTCAAAATCACAGAAGATAACGAATAGGTTACAGAGTCATGTAAAATAAAGCTGCAGGGGAATTAAGAAGTTATCTAGGCCTTTCCATGATTCAAGAGAGAGCACTAAATGTATGGGCTAGGAAATGCTCACCTCGTAATTTTTAAATTCACACTCTCCTTAATCAGCTCTTGAGTATCTTCTGTGTGGAAGGGTTTTCTAGGATCTTAATTGTTCTTACCATAATTTAAACCTAAATCTTCCTATTTGGTCTACACTCACAATAGAGAATGGATATTATAATTGAGGTTTCTGTGTTTCTGGAAATTGTCACTGTCTTCCATCAGAACTGCCTTCTTTGAGACATGTAACCACAGTTAATTATTTTTTTCTTTGTATTTTGTAGATCCTATAATCTTTTCCTGATTTGTCAACCAGAATCCCATGTGAAACACTGTTAGTGCCATATTAGAGTGAGGATAAAGGGAAATTACTGTTTGTTTCCTACCTACAAAGCTTTTTGCTTTCTGAAATAAAGGAAACTGTACTGCATGCAATATACTTGTATAATTACTGGTCAATGATTGGAAGTCCCTATGGAATTTTGGACTTCACTGTCTTAGATGCTGTATGAATATATATTTCAGAAAAAAAACTTGGTTCAAAGACTGAACCAAGATGACAAAGATAAACAAAGAAAGAGAAAACCAGACACAGAACAGGGAAATTATGTGCCCTACATTTTGTATCAGGGCAGTAGAAGGGCTAGGAAGTTGCAAGTGAGCTGGTCTGTTAAGCTGTTATGCACTCGTAGGAGGCAAAGGCAGTGCTTCCATTCTGTGGCTCTTTTCGAACTGATAGGATTGTCTTCTCTGAAGTATAAATAACAGCAGAGATACATAGAGCTGAGTTCATGTTTCCGAGATAACCTTAACTTCTGCCTTCACTCTTTGATTTCTCATTATATTTGAAGTATACTGCAAAATTCAATACACTTTTGCTCTCTGGCTTGCTTTTTTATTTGTTTTCTGAAGGTGCCAAATGATCAGAAGATGATGAATAGTGAACAGTATAGAAGAAAAGCTTCTAGATCATATTTAATATGAGGCAAAATATTCCACCAATCACTGTACAAAATGATTTTTAACATATGAGAGCACTTTTCCCAGGAAGTAGAGAAGGAGTAATAAAGACATATTCTGGGGATAAATTATTGTCAGAGTGCTGCTGAGAGCAGGGCAAGGGACAGCACTGAGAGGTGACGGGTCAGGGCTCAAGCTGGGATGCTGAGCTGTGCAGTGGGACAGAGAAGGGAATAGAACTGCAGTGAGGAAATGCAGAGAGCAGAAGCCGGAGGCAGCCCATGGTACTTAGGAGTTGTACTGTGCCCTGTCAGAGTGATCCCCTTTAATGCTATAGAGAGGTATTGATATACCTCCTGGTGACTGATGGTTCCTCTCTCAGATTCCTGCACCGTGCAACCACAGCATCTTTACTAAGGCTCCATCTTTTACCATCTTCCCCACTTCTTTCTTAGTTCTCTGCTACACTTCTAGCAGGGTGCTGACAGCATTTTGCAGAAGAATAGTCAGAGAAAATACTTGTAGGACCATGGTTGAAAAGGAGAGGAGTGAGTTTGAATTGGTGCCGGAAAGAAGAAAAACCGTAATTTTAGCATAGAGAGTTACTGCAAAATACCTGAAGTTAAATCTTTTCATTTTCCAGCAGGCTTTCTCAAAGGACTTATTTAAACAAAAAGCTCTAAGCAGAAATGGATGTCTTTAGTGAAAGCAGAATATTTATGTTGTTATCCTTTCCACCCAGCATTTTTCTCTCTTCAGAGTTCACAGGGGAAGCTGGAAAATCCTTTGATGGGAGATCACTTACTATAGAAAATGCAGGACATGATGCTAGAAGGAAACATGTCCCTTACTAACTTGAATACATACTGTAGCAGGGTAGATCCAAGAGATTATTCAGTCTTCTGGATGAGACCTAAATGTCAAGGTACTAAATGTTTATCAGAAGACTACTGCAGCTTTCTGAAGAGCAATGAACCTGTGTTTCCCTCCAGATTACAATTACAGCAATTTGCACTGTGGGTACCCTACCTACTTTTTTTTATTTGGTATATGGCTTTCTTATTTTCCTTTTGTCTTAAAATCATTACAGTATCAATATGAGTTTTTAGATAATTGCTGTATTTGTCTTTATGCATAGCTCTGTATTTGATGGTGGTGGAGTGATTTTTGCATTGCTTTGATTTTATACAGCACTTTAAGGTTCCCATAGAAAGTAGATGCTGTAAAAACGTTAGCTATTATGATGGGAAAATCAAAGAAGTATAATTTTTGTGTCTTTGTTTTCTGTTTTAATTTTAAATTGGGAAAACAAGAAAGCAAGATGGGGGGAGATTTCAAAGGCCCCTGAAATGGCAGTCTTTTATACAAAGATTTGTCATCCTTGTTGGAATCTAAAGTTGTGAATTTATTGAATTGATAAGAACACTGAAATCTGGCTTACTGCCAAGTGTTAGCAGTAAGATGTGGAGCAAACCAGGCATATGCATCTCCCCTGTGGTATGATAAAGACTATAAAGTTGAGGTCTTATACACCAGATGTTGGCCATGTCCTAGGAGAGACAGTCTGTACTGGAAATGTTGTTGGACCATTATTCTGCAACTAACACTTTCGTCCTATCTGAATAGTAAAACATTAAACCTAAAAGGAACAGGTTTGCAGCACCAGATTTATCCTGTTTTTTTAAAAAAAATAGCTATCTGAATTAATGGAATTTGCTATGAATCTTTTTTTACCCCACAATGTATATGTGTGTGAGTTTGTTTTTTAAAATGTTAGTTCTGTGACCATGCACAGGTAAGAGGAAAAATTCTAGAAAAAAAATCAACTTTTTCTTCTTACAGAAATTTGCAAAATTTTCAAGTTTCCTTGTAGTTTCTTGATACCATACCCACATTTTCAGCAGTTCTTGTAGCTCTCCTTTCATGTGAAGGAAAATCTGTTCTATCTAGAGAATAGCAACCACTGATTTTCATATGAAAAATTGTCATTTTAGATATATTCAGAACTCTTGATTCTGTGCAGCCTCAAAGTACAGATTTGTTAATTTTTTCTTGCCTTTTCCCTTCTGAAAGAGAGATCTTCTCACAGAAAGTCTTGAAATATCTAGTAATGTTTCTTTTGTTTTGCTGAAAACGCTTCTGAAGTTTGAAGCATCTAAAATCTTGGTAAAGATGCTTGCTCATGATTATGTTTTAAATCTTTCACAATTTGCGTCTAAAATACCTGCGGCAGAAGAATTCAAGCTAAAAAGAAGCCCACATATATTAGGAATGCAGTTGAAGGCAATTTATCTGGTGGTGTAACATGGCTGTTCCGGATTGTTGATTATGCGTGCTCAGAAAGAGATTTCCTATAAAAAGTTGCTGTGAAGTGATTTCAGAAAGTGTAACACTGTTTTAGTCAAAGTGCATTTCTTTGTCTTGGCATTTAGACAGAGAGTTTCTTCTGGATCTCCTTCCTGTTTCAAAACAGTTGTAAAAAGGAGACCATCTTTTCCAATAGTAGCGTTTCCTAGATACAGAAGCAGGCATCACAGAAGAATACAGGGGATGGGTTCCTTTAATGGTATCAGCGTCTGTAAAATCCTGCAAGGCAGAAAAGTTCAGGTCAGTAGGTTATGGACACGGCAGTAGGTTATGGACATATTTTCACAAGCAGAAATTTATATACTGTTTCTCACAATCCTTTCTCTAGATAAACAAGTTACATAAATTACCCATTTCTTCTCCACATCCAAAATTGTTTGCTATGTCCAAATAATGTTACTGTTCCTCAGAGGGGTAGTTACATTATTAAAGGAGTGAATGAAGCAGCATTTGCTCTTAAAAGGACTGTCTCATCTTCTGACATGGTTCCAAAGGAAAGAAGGTTACTCTTTACAGGTGCCCTTCAATATCAAAATACAGGTGAATTTATAAAAAAGGAAATACAGAAAAGAATGGAAACACAGTGTATTGTCATTAAAACCATCAAATTAGAATGTTTAGTCTGTTTATCTTTCCTTTTCCCTTTTTAACATCACTCTTTCTTTATAGCCAAGATAGTTAAAATGAAAACTTTATTGGAAGTGAAATATGTTAGAATTTAGATTAGGTTGTCTTTTCTGTGTAATGGATTGTTCAGTAACATTCAAAATGTACTGCTAAAAAAAGGATACAGTAACATAGTTTGGATTTTTGGTTTTGATTTATCATATTCTGTACCTAAATCAACCAAAATGTGTTTCATTTCTGACTGAATTCCTTTTCTTGTTCTGGTTTATGTGAACTGAAGACAATGACAGGAGTAAACCTGATGTGACTGTTCACATTTACAGTAGCAGCAGGCTTGAAAATCACCCATGAAATGCTCTAGATCTGTGGTTTTCATTACACAATACCCGAAAGACCTAGAAATAGTGTAAACATCTCGTGAATCCAAAACATGCTTATAGTTTCAAAGATTAGCAATAACTCCGTGTAGCCACTTAAGTTAATGACAGTTGTATTACTGGGTTGTTGCAATTCAGATCAATTTCTGTTTTACCTCTCTATATCTGCTACATTGCTTATTTAAAAAACCCAAAAATGCATAGTAATTTATCAAGTGATGCTAAGCAAAGACTGCAAGAAAGATTTTAAATAGGGAAGTTGCTTTTGAAACAGTCACATTTTTGTACAGCCACATGATCTGTACTAAAATTCCTGAAGTTAATATTTTTCCCACAGTTTGAACTGCTTTATCTAATAATTTGCTTTCTGTAGAAAATGCATATTATTTTATATTCTAATGGTATAATCCTGAAAATTAAATTTTCTCTTAATTAAATTTTCTCTTTCAGTCAAGATATACTTGAAGGTGTAAAATACTAAACTTCAGAATTTTTAATCTAGAGATTGAAAATGCATGATGGAGATAAAATAAATGTGAAGATATTGTACAGTGCAGCTTATACTGATGAAACTGATATTTATAAATTTTGTCCTTCAAGTTCATACATAAAACTGTATTTTTCCCTGCCTTCAGAGGGGTTTCTGATACCTTGTAGCACAACATATTTCTAAATCCTCAACAGATGATTAAAACTAGCCTGGTATGGACTACAGTAGCCTAGGGGCTGGCTAACCCTCAACACCTATATTGGCACTCCTTCTGTGACTATCACTGAATAGCATGCACCTGGAAAACTAGGGCACAAAGCACTGCAATGCTTAGTAGTATGGCTTGGAAGGACAAATGATCAGGTTTAGAACCAGTTATCTCCAACTGCTCTTCTAGAATCAAGATGACACTGGCAGCTGTGTGAGTTAGCGTAGCCCTTGAAGACTGCATGAGCACACCACTGACAAGTGTATCAGGAGCACAGAGCTCATCTAAAGCTGGCAGTGACTTGCATCCCAGCCCTTGCACCCCTTCTTTAGTCCTAACCAGGGCCTCTCTGCCTGGATTAGATTTTGTTTGACATCTTCCTGACTCTGTAATATGAGATTTGTTACTGAGCATGATATCATGGTCCAAGCACAATGGAAAACTTGATAAAGAACTTGGATTAAAAATATTTTATAAGTGATTAAACAGCTTAGTTCTGGATCATCTTTAACACAGGCATGGAAGTTCTGAGGCTTGGAAAAGCAACTGTCTGGTCATCTTTAATTGTTTTCGGTAGAAGCTTATCCATCCCATGTTCAGCATGTCTTGTTCAAAATAACTTGTTAGGACAATACTAGTCATATTACTTTCCAGTTTGGTTATAGTTTTATAGTGCTGTTGAGCTTGTTAAGTGTTATGTGTGCATACAGTATTTTTTCAGTTATAGAAGAGAGTAATAAAATTGAAAATCTTAGAATGAAAATCCATACTCTATGTTAATAGGTATTCTATTTAAATGTATATACATGATACAGTTACTATTTCCATCTTAGAAGCATGTTCTGAATGTTTATGCTATACTATTGTCTGCTTGTGCAATTCGGAGTGGCAGTTGCTTATATGAAATAATAGTTGAGAATCTACTTTGGTTAGGTCCTAGGTATCTACAACTGTTCAGAAGTATTGAATAAATATAAAATACTTTGTCACCATTGCTGGCCTTTTTCTTGTATGAAATATTTAGATTATAAGAAATATATTATGTTGGCAAATGCCAGTACATTTGCATATTTTTAAAGTATAAATAAGTAGGCTATCGTCAAATAGCACTTCACTGAAGATCCATAGAATGCTACACAGCTCAGGTGTTTAACATATGCTTCCATAAATGCATATGCTGATAGAAGTGTGACAGACTGCTGTTGGGAAGAAAAAAACCCCACCTTTGTCTCTGACTTTTTTTTTTATTACTATTATTATTGTTTCACTATTTTTTTGGTTTATTTGCAGTTTCACAGTAGATCACAGAGTCTGGGAAACAACAAATAGACCTTCATGAGAAAGAACATGGTGGCAAAGAACTCTCAGATACTGCTTTCCCCTGTCTGTGCAGCTATATATGTAACACTACTGTATCCTATAGCAATTGGTTTCTCTTCGTAAACTGTAAGCTGTCTTGTCTGCCATTTTGACACAGTGCTTCTAGTTCTGTGGGAAATAAGACAGAGGGACAAAAAATGTGAAATCTCAGCCAAGTGAAATACTGTTTTGATGATCAAAAAGTCTTTATAAATTATTTTCTGTCATAATCTTTGCTCTGTACTAACTTCACATTAACTCTCACCTCTTAGTTCTCAGAAAGACTCCTACTTACAATAAACAGATTGCAAATCAAATAGTATATCAGCCTCTAGGAATTGGGTATTAATTAATTTAAACAAATACATCATTGGCTTACTAATTTTTGTAAGAGGCAAAACAGTGATTTATTTTTCATTTTAATGAGAAGCTTTTCCATGCCTTAAAAAGCAATGGAAAGATTAAGCATTTCATAGTTTGTCTAGTCATGAAAGAAGTTCTGATTCACAGCAGCTCACAGTGTTTGTTGCCTTAGAATGAATGTGGCAGAGGAGTTTACTTTCTCTGTCTTTTTCTGTAGAACTGTCTACTTAATTCTGTCATCCAAAGTTTGCTGCAGACAAATACAAAATGTCTTTCAGAGAAGCCATGTGACAGTCTTCTTGGAGGATTTTATTTCCCTCAAGGGAAAACTTTTCAACACCAAATTGTTTGTAGTGCCATATGAAAATGCTTGGATTTTCAGTGAAAATAGAATCTGAAAAAATAACATATTTGACTTGAGTTATTCATTCAAAAACCAGAAGTAACACAGTCACGATGAAATGTATTATCTCTGTGACATGCCAGCTGACTTCAGTCTCAACTTGCCTCATGGTTTGTGTTCTCTGAAATACTCGCCCCCAAAGTTCAGTGGTATCTTTGATTTCTGGAAAGAGCCTGAAAAAATGTTACTGTAGCCTTTTGGAATTGCTAGCACAGAGCCCACTTTTTAGCCCAAATATGGACTACCAGGGTGAAAAAAGCACATTCAAGGAATTGCGTATTTTTTTTAAATGTCCACTACAATACGACAGTGCGTAACCATATTGAAAGTAGCAACAATTTTAATATAGTGGGTTTGTGACTGTAATGGTCATCGTGTGCTCTCAAACAAATTTTCTTTGTTACTCCTGTTAATTATGACACAGGTTTTTCTGTAGTCTATTTAAAGTGGTGGTCAGGTTCTAGAACAAAATATGCGAGTGACCATATTGGTCGGCTTGTTAAGTTTCACCCAGAATGGAAATGTTATGAAATTATACTGGTTTATGGTGTCATTGGGATAGTAGATACATTATCTTGGCTGTCTATTTTTTTACTGCCTAACATACAAAACTATATATTGCTTTTCATAAACCTCAGTATTTTCAGTGGCATGCCAACATTAGAGCTCATTTGATTTTGATGAGTCCATTTGACACTCATGCTCTTCAAGAGTAGGAAGGTAATAGAAGGTATATTTTTATGAGATATTTACCACTTAAAATGTAGTCAATACTTTTAGAAATGTGATAGGTGTTGTGTAAGAATCACATCTGATTTCAAAGTCAGGCACAGAATTAAGTATCTCATTACCAGGAATTAATTGAAGATAAATATTGGAGGGTTTCTTTTTATTTAATTAAGTTTTAATTCTAAAAAAAAAATACAGTGGAAATTCTGTCAGCTGAAACTGAAACAACACCAAGGAAAAGTCTTAACTCTTCTTTAAATGTATGAGTTTCTGGCAGTCTTTGCTGTGGCTTATTAACACAGTTGTGAATGCAAAATATGGGGAAACTAAGCCAAACATCTTACGGCGTTGCACTGCGAACACTTGTTACGATTTCATGTGTCTGAAGCCAGTTTAGCAGTGTTGCAGCATTTCTATCAGTTGTTGTCTAGTCTTCAAAATCAGCCTGCAAACAAAACAGTCAAAGAGAAGGAAAACAACAAAATACACTCATATTTATCTTGTTTGGCCTTGTTTTACCTTTAATGAACTGAAAGCAGTCAGCAGCCGTACCTTAATTCTGATGTGGTTGTGTCAATAGTTCTTCTCCTTTATATGCACAAATATGTCCTATTTCAAATTGAAAAAAAAATGCTTCTTTTCTAAGAAGATACAGAAAGTCTCAAAATATTGGAATTTGGGGTAAACTGGTTAATACAGACATAGTATCATTCATTAGATATTGTTTTTGTTTATGTAGAATTACCATATTCCTTCTGGATGGCTAATGTGATCTTGTGAGAATTGCTAATATGATCTTCATTATTATATTATCCATTATTACAGCTGCCTTGGTCACAGCTACTCAACTGATTATTTTACTGCTATGACTCATCAGGTGTTCCTCACAGTTCTCTTACACAGTGCATTAAAATAAGCATGATCCAAATTGATCCTGGAATTGTAGACATTTGCTCAGTGTCCTCTTAAGAGAAATATTCAACATAAACTGTCAGTATCTTACATTCTTATTTTAATAATAGAGAGAAACTTGTCAAATATATTTTTTTCTGAATCCTTTTTTCCCTAAAGTTTAATCTCATTTCCCCCCACAATGATATCAGAAATACCTGTCATGTATTTTTCTACCAAAAGAAAGTCTGTTATCTGTCGTATAGAAGAGAATGGTTCTTCTGAAAACTAAGGTTTAAAGAAGCAGATGACCCAGCAATTTACATGCAGTGCAATCATGAAAATAATTATCTAATTACATCTTTACATTTTATGTGATCTTTGTATCATTACTCCTTTAGTCAATCCTGTTATCATCTTAACTTCCCTTTGAATGTTTTTATATAAATTTTCTCATGTGAAAGTAGCTGCAAATTGGTAGATTTCTGTTTGCCTTTCAGAACTATGAATACATTTAGAGAGAGGCAAAACAAGATCAGAAGCATTTATGTAAGCAGTACTGTATTTTGGTAGGCAAAGCAGCTAAGAATGATGAAATTTAGAAAGCTTATAAAAAAGTGAACCACGAACTGTACTCCTTCCTTTGACTGTAGTTTGCCTTGCGTTTGTCTTTACAACAAAGTATGTTTGTTGTGGTTTAGCCCCAGCTGGCAACTAAGCACCACCCAGTTCCGTCCCCCCCGATGGGATGGGGGAGGGAATAGAGTAAAAATGAGAAAACCTGTGGGTTGAGAAAAGAACAGTTTAATAATTAAAATAAAATGGTAATAATAATAAAAGAACATAATAAAAGCAAGTGATACACAATGCAGCTGCTTACCATCCACTGACTGATGCCCAATCAGTCGCTGAGTAGCGGCCCCCAGGCCAGGTTTCCCACAATTTAAATACTGAGCATGACGCCATATGGTCTGGAATAGCCCTTTGGCCAGGGTGGGTCAGATGTCCTGGCTGTGCCCCCCCCCGCCCCCCCAGCTTCTTGAGCATCTCCAGCCTTCTCAGTTGTTAGAGCATGAGAAGCTGAAAAGTCCTTGACTTAGTGTAAGCACTGCTTAGCAACAACTAAAGCATCAGTATGTTATCAGCATTCTCCTCATATAAAATCTGAAAAATAGCACTATGCCAGCTACTAGGAAGAAAATTAACTCTATCCCAGCCAAAACCAGAATGATGTTTTAAAAAAATCAGGAATTGTTTACTTTATATAAAATAATGCTCACTTATGTCTATCATTTAGAATATTGCTGAAGTACCTTAGAGTGATGGTTTTTTTACATCTTTGATAAATGACTATTAGATTTTAGTTTGAAACTCCATAATAAACCTTAATTAAATATTTATAGACTTATATTACAACCATATAAATTGTGGCCCATGTTTTTGCAGCAAGACCACACTACCTTACCACTTAAATCATCTCAAGGAGAGTGTTTCAGGTTTGTCTGTCTTATCTTTAGTTCAGAGAAAGATATTAAATATGCATCCATTTTTCCCCCTACTTAACAAGGATGGAGATGCTTTCCTCCTCAATAGCAATTGCTATTTTTAGGGGACATTATATCTCAAATCAACAGATAAGCTTAGAGACATTGGAGGAAAGATAATGAGAAAGAAAGAGAGAAAGTCTTCTATCTGTCTTCGGCATTATGACCACATTCTACCTACAATCTTTCTCAATTGAATAGTGCTGTTGAATACTAACCCCTTTCAGTGGCCAGCTACACTTGTACTGTATTTAATCATAATTTTATAGTCCATTCTGTTACATTCATACACAAATTTGGTGTTTCCAGTGCTGTTACTGAGGTGATTTTGACCCAATATGGTATTTACTGATACAGTTATCTAGACAGGTCAGCCTTGCATCCTAAGCGTCCCTTCTAACTCATGCTAATTACATTTCTTTTTGGACAAAATTATTTTACTTTAGCCTTGATTCCTTTACTTAATTCTAATTAAGCGTAGTGTCTCATCTTATGAACAGACAGCTTGCATACGAAATCAACAAAGTGGATTTTGTGGATATCTTTGCCCTTGAATACTTTTCATCACTCTTCTGGTTCCCATCAGAGGCCTCAGCTAATTTGGAAGGTTGGTGCTTCAGTGGGACCTCCTGCTCACAGGTGCTTTGAAATGCGAAGGGGTTTCTGTTAGCTTAAATGTGTCATCTGGGCAAACTGGAGAGATACTTTAATACCAGGGTTGTGGTTATCTCTTTGGAGTCTCAGACCCTCAAATCAGAAAGAGGCCTAGGGACTAATTTTAATCTCTACTGATTCTTAAGGGTGGCAGTGAGACCTCCGTAAGTTTAAATATGGTAGCAGTTTTGAATTACAGATTCGGTTAGTCGTTATTTTTATATTTTCTACTGATAGCCTGACATCTGCCTAGTTAATGATGTGAAGTTAAGCACAATACTCCACAATATAAAAAAAAGTACCAAAAGGACACCAATCCTTTGCAGGTTAAAAAAAAAAAAAGAAAGAAAAAGAAAAGGAGCATTAACCTTTTTTTTTTCCTTCCCATTCTCTGTCTTTCTCCTGACCTACTTTATCCAGTTCTGACAAGACAGTAACTTTGAAAGACTTCTGTGCATTGTGGTTTTAAAGGGAGAGCTTAAATCTTTCCCTCCCGTGTTGGAATGAACAGATCTTGGTTACCAGTGTAGGCTGTAATAAAGTATAACACTACTTTTTACTTTCCATCTTCCATAGTGTGATACAATCTTCCTGATGATGAGTGTTCTGATTTTAGGGTAAGAAAAGCTGACAGCATGTTGAACTCCTTTCTCACACACTTAGAATTAGAAGTGCACATGCAGCTAAACTATACTAAGCTCAGGTGCAGCAAGGGGCTAAATTCTAGCTCTGTGTTTGCTACCAACTTCAGTAGAAACTGTTATTTTCCCCAAATCAGAGTTGAATTGAGTGCTTCTGAGCTCATTTGTTACGCCTTTTGGTATAAACATTTAAATTCATTAAAGTTGTTACAGTAGGATAACTAAGAGCAGAAATAGGCCAGTTCTCCATAAATTGAAATATGCTCTAGCGCAATACAAAATAAGCCTCATGAGAACTTTTATATTTTTCTTGTTCTTTGATGAGAATGTTCATCAGATAGTCTAGATGAGCAGGTGAAGTTGTGGAGAAAATGAAGGCTGATAGCAACCAGTCATGGTCAGTTGAAACCTCTGTATATAACAGATCCACAAACAAGTCAATGAATTGGAAGCTTGTATATAATTAACACTTTGTGTCTGTGTTTATGAAGAGTAGGTCATCAACTCAGGGGAAAAAAGCACAATTGTGTAACTTAAATGTAAGTACTAGTACTGCATTGTAGTTAGGAAATAGACTGTATTTCCTTTGAATAATTTAAGAAAAATTCAAGTACATCTGTAATTAGTATTCATTCAGTCACTCGGAGTGGCTACTTAGAATAATTTTTAAAATTATGTTTTGTAGACAACTTGGAATGAAAAAATATGCAGTATGACAGGAGAAACTGCATGTAATGTAATTCAGCTAGAAGTTATCTTTTTTACATGTCTTTAGAATTTCAGGGAAAAAAACCACAAATTAAAATAGTTCAAATGTTAGTATAGCTCATTTTGCAGGCTACTGAAAAGGTAATTGTGAATAAAATTCTATGCTCAAATGGTAGCAATTAGAGGGTAAAACTGAATAGGTGTAGAGGGAATACTAAAAACAAGCAAAATCCTTACCAACTCCTCAAAAATTCTAACACATGTATACATACAATTTCAACAGCTTTCTTATTTAAACATAAAAGAGCTGTCCATATTTTTTGGTTTAGATTTGAGTTTTTTATTCCATTCTGTCCTTTGCCTACCCTTCTAGGTACTTTGGAAACTTTGGGAATATGAAACCCTTGAACTAAATTAAATACATTAAATGAAGAAATGTGAACCCTATATGAACATAAATTAGATTTCATAAACCCCAACATACTCTTGAATCACACAGAATCACACAGAATCGTTGAGGTTGGAAGGGACCTCTGCAGGTCATCTTGTTGAACCCCCCCTGATCAAGCAAGGCCACCAAGAGCCAGTTGCCCAGGACCATGTCTAGAGGAGTTTTTGTCCACATGAGTCTCCAAGGATGGAGACTCCACCAACCTCTCTCGGCAACCCGTGCCAGTGCTCAGTCACCTTCACACACACACGTGTGTTTCCTCATGTTCAAACAGCACCTCCTGTGTTTCAGTTTGTGCCCATTGCCTCTGATCCTGTCACTGGGCATTAATCGGGTTCCCCTGAGCCTTCTCTTCTCCAGGCTGAACAATCCAAGCTCTCAGCCTTTCATCATATGTGAAGTGCTCCAGTCCCTCAGTCTTCTTAGTGGCACTTCACTGGACTCTCTCCAGTATGTCCATGTCTGTCTTGTACTGGGGAACCTGGGTGTGGACTGAACAAAGGGGAAGATCTCAATGGATCATCTCATTGAGGGGGTAGTAATACAGAAAATAAAACTCAGAAGAAAACTCTGAAAGAGAGAGACACCAAAACGTGATTAAACAAGTCTTATTCCAAAATATTCAGTTTTTAAACAAAAAACTTTGAGACGACAATTTTTCATTTTCACATTTGTAAGGATTTTTTTCCCCCCTGCGCATCATTAGCCAAATCTAGAGGCTTGTGTTCTCCATGGGAAGTGGGTAGGAGGGAAAGAGCTTAGTGATCTTTAGCCATATATCCAATAGTATATACACATTACTTTGATATAAACTTCAAATAGAAAAGAAAAAGAAAACAGAAATTCGCGCTCCAATGCAAGTAAATAGATCTTTGTGTTCAAGTGTAGTAAAACAATATCCAAGATTGATAAAGATTAAATGTAAAAATACAACAGCCTTTTCCAAGCTCTGTTTGAATTCATATTTTTGACACTAAACATTCTGGTTTTACAGATGTAGATATGAACAGAATTGTCAGTTGGGAAATACAGTACTAGATAACTTTATATTTTGGAGTCGAGGTGTAGTAGTGGTATTCTTTCATGTGCCTTGCACCTATGTGCTTCCGCCATGATGTATGTCTTTGTCTAATAAAAAATGTATATGGCTCAAGCTGTTGATGCAGTTGGCATCTGTTTCAGATTCATTTCTACTGACAGCAAGCTGCTGCTGGCGAGCAGTCAGCCTTTTTATCATCAAAAATACAGAGACTGGCATTCCTGCCATTGCTCTTTATTCTACACTAGAGTTCTTCATCAGATGTACTGCACTAAAACCTGTGATGGATGACAAGCATTATAGAATATGCATTTTGAGTTTCCTAATTATAATTTTTAAACAATACTAGAATTTATTGAGAAGTTATCATCACAAGTGTAATAATGCTAAATAACCCTTGGCAATGTATAAGCTTTTAATCCTCTTTCAAACAGTGTACAATATCTATGCATATCTACATAGATGTGTCAGAATATGTATCTTGTCATTTGTTATTAGAGAATAGTTTAGAAGAAGCCAAGTATTTGACTGTTACTATGACTCTTTATCTGTACTACAGTATCTGTTGTGCACCACTGTAGAAGGGAGAGTGTGTGTTTGCATGCATGTATACATAAAATATGCACATAAACCATCCATGCATATACAAATGTCATTGGATATACGTTTAGGCTTGGGGTTCAACAAGAAGTTAAAAGCACTTTCTGAAGCGTTCCATTGTTTGAGGAGTTATTTTTTCCTGATCCCTGCGCTGTATGAAACAGGATATTGGGGTTTAGTTCAGGGGAGGTTGCTTAGAGTAATACAAAATAAAAAAGGTGTATTCTTCTATCTGTGCTTTATAATGTTGCTGCCATTTATCATTCAGGAAAATTATGGTCTTTCCTACTTACTTTTCCACTACTGACATAAGCATAATCTTTATTCATGCTTGTTTTTCCCTTATGCCTAGAGACACTTCCTTTTGATATGATCCATTGTAATGACCCCCTGTATTTTTTTCAGATATCCCCTAAAGAGCCACTTAGTTTATGATGTCTGAGAAAAAACAGCAAATTAATAACAGTAGGTTGGAAGCGGTATATGGAGGTGGAAGTATGTATTTATGATCTAAAAGCTATTATACATAAAGTATGTCCTTCTCTCCCACTCTTCCTATGTAACTTGTTCTCTTAGGTAGTGTACTGTAGGCATAGATTATGTCCTGCACACTGGCTGTTCCAGGAACAGGATGAATAACAATAAAATGAAATAATAATAATAAATGAATAATAGCTTAATTTTCAGTGTATTCTTACCAACTGCTGAAATAGATTTTGCAAAACCACCTGATTTTTTGGCATGATATGTTTTCTACAGTTCAGACATTTCAGTTCTCTTGGCAACCCAGCTTTGGTCTTGGTTAGAAATGTTGAAATAGAGACTGCAAAACTGGTGCAGCACTACAGAACAGTTCAACAACCTGTTCACAATCTGCAGAGATATTATTAGTTCCATGAGAAAACAGCAGAATCCTGTCTGAGAGCCATAATTAGATGGTAGTCTGCATTTCTTTTAAGAAGACAGTTTGCTGCTGTCAATCTCTACTATAATCTGAGGTCTCTATATGAAGTGGTGCTTGTTAGTGGATCAGGCAGCCCTTTTAGTACATCCTGGTATGTGCTTCAAGAAGTCAGGGCTATGTCATGTTTTGTTTCCTGTTTTGTCTCATTTGTCTTCTAGAAGGTAATCTGGTACTCTCAGAGTTTCTTTAACTGTTATATAAGCCCTACATTTCCCTACTTGTCTCAAATGTATGGTACAAACTGTCTTGCCATCCAAAATTACTTGCTTCTGACCTGGCCCCTGCTAACAGTTTTATGTACTCAGAAAATATCTACTTGTACATATTTTCTGGTCTATTTTCTTACCCCTCTGTCCTTCCTTCAAATAGCATGACAGCCTTTGTAGAAAACAAGAACCTTTATCAAATTGTGCGCGTGGGTCAGGGCAATCCCAAGCACAAATACAGGCTGGGAGGAGAATGGATTGAGAGCAGCCCTGAGGAGAAGGACTTGGGGGTGTTGGTCGGCGAGAAGCTCAACATGACCCAACAGTGCGCCTTTGCAGCCCAGAAAGCCAGCTGCATCCTGGGCTGCATCAAAAGAAGCATGGCCAGCAGGTCAAGGGAGGTGATTCTCACCTTCTGCTCCACTCTCATGAGACTGCAACCTGGAGCACTGCATCCAGCTCTGGGGCCCCCAACATAAGAAGGACATGGACCTGTTGGAGCGAGTCCAGAGGAGGGCAATGGAGATGATGAGAGGCTTGGAGCACCTCTCCTGTGAGGATGGGCTGAGAGAGTTGGGGTTGTTGAGCCTGGAGAAGAGAAGGCTCTGGGGACACCTTCTAGCAGCCTTCCAGTACCTGAAAGGGACCTACCAGAAAGCTGGAGATTTTTTTTTTTTGCAAGGGCATGTCGTGATAGGACAAGGGGTAATGGCTTTAAATGGAAAGAGGGTAGATTTAGATTAGATACAAGGAAGAAATTCTTCACTCCGAGGGTGGTGAGGCACTGGAGCAGATTGCCCAGAGAAGTTGTGGATGCCCCATCCCTGGAAGTGTTCAAGGCCAGGTTGGATGGGGCTTTGAGCTACTTGCTGTAGTGGAAGGTGTCCCTGACTATGGCAGGGAGGTTGGAACTAGATGATCTTTAAGGTCCTTTCCAATCCAAACAATTCTGTGAAATCACCTGTGAAACCACTGTGGTCTCAAAGCTTCTTCAGGGCAGAATTTGTCCGTTCCTGTTCTGAGCACATGGGTTTGGAGAGGTACTCTACACCGGTCCTTTCTGAGGTGAGGGCAGGGCAGTATGCCAGGAAACCCAGCTCTTCAGAAGATCCCTAAAGGGAGAGTAAGAAACTGGAATTGAATTGGTTCTATGTAGAGTGTGGTGTTTTCTTCGTTCCACGTGCTTATCACCAAGAAGAAGAAGAAAGGAAATAGCACAAAGTGGGAATAGGTGAAAATTAAATATGGTACAGGAAGAAGGCAGCTGATTATCCAGTTAAAGTAATTTAAAGGTGAAAAAGTCTCCTTATCTGGCAATATAAATAAGTAGAAAGTAAAATACCAGAGATGGTAGTGATTTAATGGATAATTCTTAAGATTCCTTGGCATCAATGAAACAAGTCTAATTTACATTGGCTGACTGTCTGATCAACACTTGACAGAACAAAAAAGGAAAACAAATTAATGAAGTGTTCTTAACTTAGTATTAAAAGCAATATGCAATGTCAAAAATAGTTTCTATTGCTTTCATAAATATTGTACAAGACTTCTATTGCAGTACTTGCATCTGGGTTTGTTGAAAATATTCAGGGAAGTTGCTAAACCACCTCTGCTATTGTTCATCTAATCCATAATGGATTAGCTTCGTTTTGTGGATGAAACACTTTTATCAAAAGATTTCCAGCATAATGGACTGCATTTCACAAGAACTATTTAAAAAGCATAGCCTTCTAATTTCAGGAGATGGTTTCAGGCTGTAAATACTTGGTGAGTAGAGGTACCTCCCCACAGTTCCTGTTAAAATGGCTTAGAGGCAGGGATGAAGATGCTTGTACCATCAGTGTTTCCTATTAACTGGCTCTAAACAGCTGTACACTTAGCATGCTAGCGGTACTTCTGCGTACTCACATTGTCATCCCATTCCGAGGTACCTGACTTAACACACTAGCAATTCACAACAGTGGAAGACTAACTATTATTTCTTCTAAATATAGACCATTTCAGTAATTAGACCTTTATGGGGGAAGAAACAAGTAATTGCCATGCAGAGAGATTCAAAAGAATTGGAAAAAAGAGTGGAAGTGGTAATCTCTGGGTGCTGCACAGTGCTGCATAGGAATGCAAAAATCTGTAAACAAAGGCTTAGAAACAATCAGGAAGGATAAAATGAGAAAGCTTAATTTGTTCCTCTGATGTGAGGTCAGGATTACTGAAGGTATGACTGATGTAAATTGCTATGGGAACTGCGGAAAATAAAGGATTTGGGAATGGCAGGACATGGTTGGACAGATGTGGAGGTGATGTTTGCTCACAAATTTTACATCATTGTAAGCAGCATGTCAATACCACGAATTCTCATTGACTCAAATGAGTTGTTCCTTATGATACGTTCTATACTGCCAAACCTTTATGCATCTAGCATTGTGTGAGCTTTAGAGATTGCACAGGCTGTGGCATTCCTGCAACATCACGTAGATACCATTTTGTTGCAGCAACCTGAAAAAGAAGTGATGTCTTTCACACTCTTTCACTGAAGCTTTTCTTTTTCTAACCTACATTTTATTATATATTGACTATCTGATGTGGAATCTGGAATTGTGAGGTAGGTCATTAAGCTCTCTATTCATTAATGAAAAAAAGAAAACTCTTGATATCCTACTATGTGAATTAGTACTTCAACTAACCAGATCAGAACGTGAAAGTTTTGCAAAAGAAAAGCTGTTTCATTTCCACATCTTCCTGCTATTTGAAAAAAAAAAAAAAGTTTCCAAGTTGCTTTCTCTATGTTTAGTCCTACCATGCATCTTATATGTTGGAAAGTATTTATTAGGTCAAACTTTTCAAAGGATTTAGGAAACTAAGAACTTAATTTGTATATTTCAGTTGGGCCTGCGTGTAAGATTCTGAATCCTGTCAAAGCTAAAATGTTTGTGCATCGAACTAAGGAACTGCATGGCAGGTAACTTGCGCCTTTAGAAGTCACTGTGGTGTAGTGTGCAACTCCGCAGTGACTTCTTCATTACATCTTTGGACTGTACATCTAATTTAAACCAGTTGTATCCCATTTTACCTGCTTAGATTCTTTATTGAATCTGACTTATGGTATTTTACAGATGCTTACAGCTTTACAAGATTGGACCTTATTATTTATTAATATATACAGACACAGACATTCACTGAAGCTGCTTATATTGTAATGTCTTATCAAATGGATTTAAGTTATTTCAGAATATGAGCCTCCCTATTAATTTCTTTCCAATGAAAAGATTCTGTGTCAGAAGAGGCTCCTGCTGAGTATTGATACATCATCTTCCTGGACTTACTAATTTCAGTTTTCTAATATTCTTCCTATTTCAATTATCATAGGTAAAAAAGTCACAGCAAATAGAAAAAATAGTCACTGTGCTCTCCTTTCTACATGAGACATCACAGCTGGAGGGGGCATTTGGGGTAGATTGTAGGGCTGCCATAGAAAAGAGGTTTTGCTATGGATTGAACCTCATAATATTGAAGTCAACAATATGGTTTCCAAGGGATATCTTTCATTGATTTATATAATGAGTCTAGAAACAAAATCTGCAGACAGCCATTTTCAATCCAAAATCTTTATGAAAAAGGTTTCTAAAGGAAAAGAACATTTGATGGTCAACTCTTCTTCCCACAACCCCACCCCAAAGTCCACTCTAGTATACCTTCTGCTCTTCCCAGCACCAGTAACACATGCATACTACAAATTATCACATTTGTACAAGAGAAAGTGTATGGAACACATTTAGAACAAGGAAAAAGATGAAAATGCAAATGATGTCTGTTTTGTGTCTGTGTTTCATGGGTAGCAATGTATGCTACTGTCAAAGTAAGTGACAAAACGATGGGTACTGTTACCAATTTGAATAAGCCCATAATTTATAGGAAAAAAGAGCATGTTCTCTCATGCTTATATGTAGTTCTTTCACGTTTTGTACCCTTACGCTCTTTTTTCATCTATTTAGCAAAAGGCGTTAAATTTCTGATATATTTGTAGAGTGTCAGGAAAACAACATACACAGCTCTAGCAAGGTTTTATTGAATCCTGTTCATCATGAGAATCAAAGAACAGTTAAATCATCATCAGAATCATGTTTTTGTTGGGACCACTCATAACACCCTTAGAAATTGGCATCTGTGGTCATCTAATAATTTCCCTTAGTCAGCAGATCAACCATCTCTTGCTAACAACTTTAAGAAACTGGTGACCTTCAAGTAGAAAGATTAAAACTGAATTAAGACTAGATCTTTTTTGTGTGTGCCAGCACTGAAAAAAAAAAAAAGGACAACAGCTTGATTTTGGTAAGGAAGAAAAACCCCAACAGCTAACAAAGTCAATTTTTGTATCTTTGTTGAAAGAGAAATTTGTTAATTTAAATTTGTTTATGTTTTGTCTTTAAATTTATTTCATTCAGAAAAGGAAGTGTTACCTTTCTAAAATGAAATTATAACCCCCCCTAAAATAGAAAAGTTAAAAACAAAATTTATCTTGAAAACTTTAAAACAATGTTTCCAACAACGTATTTTAAATTATTTCAGAATTTTTCAATTTTTTTTCTCTGTTTTTTTCTACCCAGCTAAAACTATTTGTTGTATAATGTTTAAATTAACAGATCATTTTGGTTGATTTAGAAACTTGAAATTCTTGGGAAATGGTGATTTCCCCCAAATACATTCCTTACAGCTAGACATCTAGCTATGTCACATGTTTTTGAGTTAACTAGAGTTTAAGTGTTGTTAAAATTATGTTAGAAATAATAACTTAGTTAAGTTTTGCTGATTTTAATTCTGTATTTGCAGTTAAAAATTCTAGTATTACAGTAATGCTCAACATTTGTAGACAGGTTCTTGGTTTATATGGTCTTGTTGTGCCACAAATAGCTGAGAAACCATGGGCCACATTCTGAGCTGGTAAAACTACAAACTTTTTAAAATCTTATGCAAGTGGTGAATGAATGTATATCTATATAAAGAGAGAGATTAGTTTGATTTGATTACACTAGTGTTAGAAGTATGTATTAATTTGTGCCCTATGACTATCATCAGAGATTATCACTGACTTAATCCTTATTTGAAAGATTTAAAAAATGGAGAAAAACATTTTAAGCCAAATTATTGATAACATCTCAATTTTTCAGACATTTAATCTGAGCACAGAATGCTGTTAACTGAGTTTATTTCATTAGAAAACTCCATTAAATTCCATTCTTTTTTTTTTTTTTATTGAGTTATTAAAATGTGTGTGTGTGGTGTTTATCTTCTGTCAAAAAACCAAATGCACTCTGTAGCACAGTAGGTACAATTAAAAGTTTCACCACTCAGTGTATCATAAGATTTTTTACTTTTGCTGTTGTAAGCAGAGGAGACAGAGGTTATTATTTCAATTCAGTGTCTAAATTGAAATGAAGGGGGGAAACCCACACTAATTTAAAATGTTATTCTTCTGTAAAACTGTGGATTTTAAGGATTCTCCCATGAAAAATTTTTCATCCTCTTCAGTAAAATCTTCAGTTTGGGTAATTCTCTTCAGCTTTCAAAAATAAAGTATACCTTGCTGATTAATCATTAATTAGTATTAATAATAAATATAAATAAAATAAAAATAAAAACTTTTACCAATTTTGGTAGCTCTATTTAGAGTAATCTGCATTTGTTTTGAGAAATTTCCTGAAACAGGTTCCCAGGATCTTAATGAGTCAGTTGAGATTAGTCCTAATTTATGGGAAGATACTATAATTCACTTATTTATAACTTTTAAACCACAATGACGGTCTACAGAATTCTGTGTGAGTGAACCTTACTTCAGATGACATGGTTAGGAACCTATAATTGGCTAATAGGAGTCCAGGATGGGAGGGCTGAGCCCAACTTTTTATGATGTACTTATGATGAACATTCACAAATCAGTTTTATATTTAATGCAATCTTATGTTTGTCTTCATAGAGCAGTTATCTATATGACAAATGACTCAGTAGGAAACAAGTCAATTGCATTGGGAAGAATTAAACATTACTAGTGTTGTGTACAGAAAAAAAAGTCATTCCTTCATGAGACATTATGAATTCATTGTGTGAATTTGGTCTGGTTGTAGAGAGATTCAATCACATTTGTAGAACTGAAAAGATAACTCCTAGATATACTGACGTTCCTAGCTACTACAGGCTTTCCCTTTATGGTCCGACGTAAAAACGTTAAATTCCTCCCTTTGTTTTATGGGACAGCTATGTAGTGACACTATCATCAAGGAAGTCTGCTTGTGTTTCTATGTGATATACAGTCGTGAAGCTCAGTAATCTGTCTGGCAGATCGCTGAGCAGAATATTAGGGCAGTCTATTCTGTGAGAGAGAAAGGCATGAATGAGCTTCTCTGTATTCAACAGGTAGAGATATGTTTTAAATCCCCAAATATTTCTTAAGTGATAATAGATCTTAATAATAAACATGCCAGTGTTCAGAGGATGTATTGGAGTCAAAAATCACTCTGCACTGTTAAGCAACATGTAGGCATTAAATGTACATCCATCAAGGGTGGTGAAACACTGGAACGGGTTGCCCAGAGAGGTAGTGTAGTCCTCATCCCTGGAAACATTCAAGGCCAGGTTGGACATGGCTCTGAGCAACCTGATCTAGTTAGTGGTGTCCCTGCTCACTGCAGGGGGGTTGGACTAGATGGTCCCTTCCAATCCAAAACATTCTATGATTCTATGATCAAAAAAACCCCTAAAACTTTCAAATATTTGAGATACCCTTCAGCTCTTGAGGAAACCCAATTACAAATTTTATCCAAATTGACTTAAGAAATGAAGGTTTATCTATATCTAAAAAGAGACAATTTATCACTGAAATTGTGTGGTTTGGTTTTCCTTGTGTGATTAAAACACTGATTTGTGTGGTACAAATTTAAATGATCTGTCTCAAATACAGCAGGTAAATATTAGTTCATATGTGAAACTTGATAAAATATAGTAATGAATAAGAAGAGACTTTCGAAAGCAAAAGATTGAAAGGTTGTTTCCCTGAAGTTGGTGGAAAGGGCAAAAGCCATCTACATTCTAAAAAACCTGTATGGTACAGTATAGATGATGTTGGTTTGACCTTCTAGCATACAAAAACATTATGCAGGAAGAAAGATTGGATATCATAGATTATGATGTTTTCACCTGTAGGATCCTCAGTATGTAACAGTCACAAAACCTGCATCTGATGGTCAAACCAAAGTGGAGATTCTTGGTGTGATCCTTCTTGCCAGTCATGGTCGCCACTGAAGGTAACACAGAAATATTGTAGATAGGTAGAGGGAGATACCCAGTGAAATGGGACAGTTGTTTAATTTCATTGAGGGTACTAGAAATTCACCTGAAGGCAGTCAGGGCTGCTCAGGTCGATCTCTGAATTCTTGAAGGATCTCACAGAAAGCAATGAAAAAGATTTCCACATGTATGGTGCCAGTTTCAGGCTTAGAATTGTGCTGAGCTTTTGGGGGTTACAATAGGGAAATAGTAATTTGGGGAGAGGGGTTGGGTTGTTTGTTTTTAGACATTTGGGAATTTATACTATAAAAATAAAAAGCTTGTACAGCAGAAATATGGTTCGTGCAAGTAGTAATTAACTCTATTTCAACACTGTATAAAATATATTCACTGCAATCTGATATATATTACTATTATTACACAAACTAATAATTTCTTACTCTTTTAAAAAATGACTCTAGAAGGGTTTTAAAAACAGATTTAATCTTTTTTTTTCTTAGTTTTAGCAAAGAAATTTTAAGCTCCCAAAGGTACTGTCCAATTTTTGCCGATGGCTAATAGTATTTGAGTGGTTGCTACTATTCAGCAGGCATGCTGTGCTTAACTCTACATGTAAACGTCTCGCCCTCCTTTGAGAAAGTTTCGATCTGTTAATTCTTTTCTTTTGACATTTTATTCTTTGTTTCAGATATGCTTTGATAAAGGACCGTAATAATAGCTTTGGCTTTAGGAACAAGACATTTTAAACCTGTGCTCTTTATGGCCATTTAAAATTCTGTTCTTAGTTTTACCAGTGTGCAATTTTGTAAATGATAGAAGTTCTGCATAACTGTTATAAAAATTACATTTAATATACAGTGGAAATGCTGCTTGAAAATTCTTAGTGCTGCAGTACTGCAGACTGGAAAATAGAAGAGAAACTTGTAAATAGGTTGCTTTTTTTATACCAATAGCAAGGGCACTTTGTTTTCTTTGGTGAAAACTTGTACTGGTACTAAGTTAATTCCTACACTAGATCTAAGGATACTGAGCTCTAAAACCCAAACCAAACAAAAACCCACCCCTTTGTGATACGGAGAGGAGGAGGGAATAGGAAGGGCTCAACAGCAGGCTAACAAATAATTCACAAATCCTCTAGAAAGCTCAGTTGACATAACCTGTCAGAATTCAAACAAGACCTAAAAATGGGAAATATAAATGAGGTATTTTTAAAAAGTCAGTTTCTGTTTTGCCTTTTGTTTCCAGTTGTGGTAGGAACAAAGAAAATGTGTATGCTTCTCATAAAATACTGGGGTTTTAAAAGAAATAAAGAAAAAAGTGATGTCATTCTTTAAAGCCTAGGGACATATTTTTAACTGTTTGTATTTTCAAAAACAAGTCAGTAACCAGTTTGATAAGAATTGATGGTGAAAATTTTATGAATTAAGAATATATTTGCAATAAAGCTCTTAATGAAAAATCATTTGCTTTTTCATAACAAAAACTATATTGGTAACTATTTTGATAATAATTTATTCTTAATTCTTCTAGTTCATTACTTTGAAAGTAATATATTTCTACTCTGATTCATATAGGAAAAAATGACACCAAAATAATGTCAATCTATTTAGAGAAATAAAGGTATTTCAAAATTTTGAACAGTTCATTTCTGTGTTCTGACCAGCTGCAGTGCTTAAGCCCTTCTGAAAACTGAGTCCCTTGTTTAGTGACTTAGTGATTTAGCTTTTAAATGAGCTTTGTTGAAAGTTATGGGCTGATTGTAGTTGTGGATCCCTGGTGAAATGGGGCCATTTAGTACCAGCCTCAAAAGCCTCAGTTTGTGCAGATTGCTTGGGCTAAAACCATGTGCAAACTGTGCTGTTTGTATATACTGTTCCCTCATGGCAGCTCTATCTCGCTTGCCAAATGGAAGTGCCAGGTAGTATTTTCTGAATGGGCTTTTCCCTCACAGAGAAAAAAAAAAGGCCCAACAAAAACGTTTGCCAGCATTTAAAGCTATGCTCAAATGGTTCAACCCAGACACTTAAAAGCTATTGTGCATTTTAACATTGATTTTGCAAAATACTGAATAGCAAATTCACAAAACAACACTGATATGTTCAAGGTGGGGTAGGCACAATGTAGATGTGTACAAAAGATTTTTTAAAATTTTCATGTTAAAAGCTCAAGAGAAGCAATATTGTCTCTTATCCTTATTAAAAATGTGCTAAAATAGGTTACATATATCCTACAGGTCACAAAATGCCAGATCTTAATAAGGGTGCATTAGTGCTATATTATAAATATGATGAAATGGATGTAATAGATTGCTCTGTAGTAAGAGGTAGTCAAGAAAAAATTATAATCACACTGGTGGTGTAATAAATTATTAAATTAACATTTCTGTAATTTCAAGATTAATAGAAGATGGAAAATGTGTGCAGTGTCAAATTTTCCAATTAAGAAGCAAATAGTCTTCACGTAATGAAAAAGCAGATTAGTGACATCCAAGTTATATCAGACAAGTAATATCTGTGATAAAGATTTTTTTTTTTAAAGAGAACTTAGTCAAACCTAAGAGATGTTATTAAAAGTAACTGCAATTTAAACGAAACTATAGAATAATATGCCAGAAGAGAATACTAACAATAAAAATAGAACCATAAACTTCAAATAAATGACACAATAATGTCAGGCCACTTCCAATAAAACCTTTGAGACCTAAAGATAGAGTTTTGCCTTATAGTTTATATCCCAAGGTCAGAAAAGTGGAATACTTTGTCCTACATTCCAGAAGTGGTCTCTTTATTGATTTATGGTAGGGAGCAATTTAAAGTCACTTACGAGTAGGTAAAGGGCTTGGTTCTCATTTACACCATTTAAAGAAAAACAGTAGCTTAGCAAAGTATGTCAGCGTTTTCTGTTATTCAGTAATCCTACAAAGCATTTATAGGCTAGAAATTCAAAATAATGTCTTGATTGGAATAACTTTCTGCATTAAAGGCAAATGAAAGGCAGAAAACCTGTATGGCAAAGAAAAAAGAAATAAAACACACCCCCCCCCCTTTTTTTAATATATGTAAACATGGAAAGTCGCTTGTTTAATTCAAATTGTCCTTTGATACAGATGATGAGACTTCTAATAAATGAATAGGTTTGCATTGTAGATACCTGATTCAGGATTCCGTTTCTCCTCATGATTAAGTTAATATCAAAGGCTCTGGATTGTTTGTTAACAGCTTAAGTCAAAAGAGGGAATAATTTCCTCGCTCACTGGAACATAATTATCTATCTAAAATGCAATTCCTGTGGCCCATGGATTTAGCATGCCATCCTTTCTGTGGCAAACCTCTGCCATTTAGTATCAAGATCTCAGTTTCACATTAGACAGAAAGGAAACATTGTGATCTAGTGCCACTGTTGATAAAATTCCTACCTCAGAGAAAGTTAGTGCTGAATTCACATAACTGCTTCTTGTAGCTCTTTGGTTGTTTTTTTTTTCCATCTAAATACAGCCAACACCAAACCTTGCTTACCAAATGTGTTCTGACAAGATCACTTTTTTTTTTTGTGGAAGATTGTGGGTGAATCCAAAGTTACATTTATACAACATACAAGCATAGAACAAGTTTTATTGCAGCTATTAATGATTCTTTTGTAAGTGCACATAGACAGAAAATAACCTCTAATTTTGTTGTCAGATAGTGGGACCTCATAAGCATAAGTGGTTTTTCAAGCAATGGATCAAAATATCCTTTAACCAGATTGACTGTAATCAGAACATAAACTGAGAACAGTTACTGGTCAGTAATGCTTCCTGTCTATTTCAAACTTCTTTATACAAAATACTGAATATAACTCATAGGCAAATTAAATTCAGTAATGTGTTACATTTGGGAAAAAATCTTTTGAGCTTTGATGTAATTAGATTGTGACTTCTATAACAATGATCTGTTGTGGAGTTACTAGTATAATTATGATGACTTTTAGGGTTTTGACTGCTGAATTAAAAAAAAAAATTAAAAATTCAACACTGGATTTGTGGATTCTGCACCAATGACTTAATTAAAAATTAATATGTGTTGTTCTTAAAAAAATTTTGTTCTGAACCTGATTTTTTCATATGCTAAAAAGTCCAGTAAAGGCTAGTTAAGTCTGTCATTACCTTGGCATGCTTGCTTCTATGAAGCTGTTTCTGTAGGCTATTCAATTTCTTAAACATGAAATTATCTGGAAGTCAAGGAATAGTGTTTTCAAATACAAAAAAGGAACTCCTGTCTAGTAACTTAGGGTTGCCAATTATGCGTATTTTAATTTTTTAAAATAAAATATTATTGTATTAGTAGTTGTATTAGGTTTTTATTATTATTATTGTATTATTAGTTGTATTAGTAGGATGGCCAGGCCCAAAGAGTTGTGGTGAATGGAGTTAAATCCAGTTGGTGGCTGGTCACAAGTGGTGTTCTCCAGGGCTGAGTGTTGGGGCCAGTTCTGTTTAACACCTTTATCAATGATCTGGATGAGGCGATTGAGTGCACCCTCAGTAAGATGACAGACAACACCAAGTTGGGCAGGAGTGTTGATCTGCTTGAGGGTAGGAAGGCTCTACAGAGGGATCTGGACAGGCTGGTTGGATGGTCCAAGGCCAGTTGTATGAGGTTCAACAGGGCCAAGTGTTGGGTCCTGCATCTGGGTCACAGCAACCCCATGCAACGCTACAGGCTTGGGGACGAGTGGCTGGAAAGCTGCTTGGCAGAGAGGGACCTGGGGTTGCTGGTCGACAGCCAACTGAATATGATCCAGCAGTGTGCCCAGATGGCCAAGAGGGCTAACAGCTTCCTGGCTTCTATCAGGAATAGTGTGACCAGGAGGAGTAGGGAAGTGATCATCCCCCTGTACTCCACACTGGTGAGGCCACACCTCAAATCCTGTGTTCAGTTTTGGGCCCCTCACTACAAGAAAGACAGCGAGCTGCTGGAACATGTCCATAGAGGGACAACAAAGCTGGTGAGGTCTGCTGGTCTGGAGCACAAGTCTTCTCAGGAGCGGCTGAGGGAACTGGGGTTATTTAGCCTGGAGAAGAGAAGTCTGAGGGGATACCTTCTCACTCCCTACAGCTACCTGCAAGGAGGTTGTAGCAAAATGGGTGTTGATCTCTTCTTCCAAGTAACAAGGGATAGGATGAGACGAAATGGCTTCAAGTTGCAAATTGTTCCTAGGGGGGTTTAGATTGGATATTAGGAACAATTTTGTCACCAAAAGGGTTTTCAAGCATGGAAACCTTGGAATGGGCTGCCCAGGGAAGTGCTCGAGTCCCTATCCCTGGAGGTATTCAAAGGATGTGTAGACATGGTGCTTAGGGACATGGTTTAGTGGTGGAATGGCAGTGTTAAGTTAATGGTTGGACTTAATGATCTTAAAGGTGTTTCTCAACCTAAACAATTCTATGATTATCATTTTAATATAGTAAATGCAAAATAATAACATTTTATTGTTAGCTTATAATGGCAATATTATAAATCCAGTAAAATAATTTGAAAATGTCAATTCCCTCATCTTTTTTCTTCAGAAGAAAAACAGTGAAAGTGATAGCATTTATCTAGACAGAGATGGAGTAAACCTGAGAAATAACCAGTTGCAAGCAGTTTAATTCTGCAGTTGAAGAAAGAAAGATGTTACTTTACAACAATAGGGAATAAGGCTTCTCAGACATGTTTATTTTTTAATTTTTTATATTGATTATCTTTTCATCAGTAGATTATGTGCAGTAACAGTAGGATCATAGTAAAATAATTATAAACTCATAACTTTTGGAATGAAAACATGAAAAGACAGAGGGAGAAGTTATATATTATACCATTATTCTCCATTATTTCTCCAATAGGTGTTCAATTTGTCACATTCATAAAATATAGTGGCTTTTTAAATGCAGTATCTTTTTAGTTCTTTTCTGCTACTACCAGTCGGTATTTCTGCTGGACTTGGGGATTGTCTTTTTTTTTTTTTTTTAACCAGCCTTTATAAATTCTTTGGTATCTCTTTATTACAGACTAGAAGGACATACCTGCCCTCACATTTTGAGGCAGCAATGCAGATTTGACAATCAGTTTCCTTTTCCAGTGCTGCAAATTTAAATGTATCCTAGGCTCCATACACAGACAAACCATGATATAAGCTTAGAATGAAAGAAGTAAAGGTCCAGTCTTCATTTGGCTGTAATTTATCTCATTATTTGCATGAGCCAGGGATTACTCATTTAAGGTGTGGAATTTGGCCCTTGAACAAAAGTCAGGTTTTGATGTTGTGTTAAATGAGGAGTATTTGAGTTCAGCACAGTGGAATTGTGGCTCATTTGTATTGGGAAAGAAAAGAGATTAAGAGTCTATTTAGAGTATGTTTCATAATTTCCAGTCTTTGTGTATTGACCCATTTGCATCTTATCTCCATGAAAAATTCTGTTGTTAGAGTTCATCAGCTCTCATTTCATATAGCATATTTCCTGTAGTTTCAAAGCAAAAACAGTCTTTGAAAGAAATTGTATAGTATTCATGTTGTGTATTTTTAACAACTTTGTTATTAAAAACATGGGGAAAAAATGTGTCAAATTATTGCAATTTCCCTCTACGTGTTTTTCTTTTCCAGAAGGCTCAAACCTATCATGCATATGTTAAAATTAGCCTAGGGCCTAGGAAATTTGGCAGAGAAATTGTTAGAACAGTATTTCACAACCACCTGCACTTTCCTGTTGTGAATTTTATTCCAATTGCTAAAAATATGCTTGCCATTAGCAGTGATTTAAGAGCTATCAGTGTATCATCAGTGCAGGCTGGAACCCTGAGAGAGGACAGCTAAAGAGAAGGAGCAGTGATGATGACCTCCTTGTTGAGAGTGACTCTTTTCATCTATGCAAAGTACATCCTGCAAACTGGGAGCCACACTGCCTTGGAGTGTACTTTAGAAATTACGTATCTGAAGAAATAGGAAGGAAAATCTTGGTAACATGAAAGAAGCGCAGACACTCATAAAGCTCATGCAGTAACGTTTACTGAAAAGCTAGCCATTGGAGTGTAAGGTAGGAAAATCAAATCACAAAGTAGTCTTCCTCAAAAAAAGAAATCTATGGTAATTCAAAATTAATAATACAACTTGTATGTCATAAATCTGACTTTGCAAGCTATTTTTCAATATATAAATTGTGGCTTGAATGTGGCCTGGAAGAAATTCAGTTAGGTCTAGTAATAAAGGCCATTAAACAACTTTCAGTGATGGAATTTGTTTTCTGTTGGGTGCACTGTTACCTATCAGTCATCTTCACGTTCCGATTCACACTGTAATCTTAGATCCTGTTTCAGCAAAAAAGCAAGTGAGTACCTGGCCAATAACTTACTTAGATTTGCTTATTTAGATTTGCTAACATTTGGAATAGCACATACCAAAAGGAAATTATTTAATTCTCAGAAAATCCTGATACCTCCTCATTTCTCAATGTGGTTCTGTATGGCTGCATGGGCTCAACCCTTTTTGTTCATATTGGTGCTATTTTTGCCTGACCCACTGTGCAGCAGAGAGTGACAGAATAATGTTGTAATAAACAGGAACATTCCTGTTTTGTTTGTGTTTGTTTTCCTGAAAAGACATTGCAGGATTAGCAGTTTTTTACATGTTTTTAGCCTAACTTTGCAATGCAGTTCAGACAGGTTGCCAGTTTGAGCAAAAGTCTCACTTGGGGATTTGGCTACACCCTGAGTTAAATTAACAAATCTAAGCTGAAAATATCTCTGAAAATAGGTCAGAGGCTTTCAATGTGTGATTTAGAGCTGGGTTAGTGGTAGTACCTTGGTTCATGCTACAGGGAAGATACACCTTAACTGAAATGCTCAAAATGTGTGCTTTAATGAGTTCCTTGGGTGCTACATAATCCTGCTGTTAGGACTCCAGTTGCTGAATTTTTGCATGATTCTGCCTTACTGAGGAGCAGTCACCTGCTGTAAAATTGCATTGGGAATGATTAGCAGCTGACAAATCCAGGTGCTGGGCTATGAGGCATTTGAACATTTGTGGTATTGCTTTCCATTCATCTTCAGGATAATACTGTGTGAACTAGACTAGAAATACCAGTGCCTCTAAGATTGCCTCTTTCTAGCCATTTCTAAAAATATTTTCAAAGCAAGTTTTTGTGGATTATTATTTCCTATCTACACACTATGTTCACACAAAGGAAAAAAAATGTTACAATAAACCAGGAGCTTTTAATCAACTGTGAAGTAAAAGGTAGGCCTAAGAGATCTGTACAATGCTAAAGCTAATTTATGGAACTTTTTTTAGAATGGAGTCAATTCAAATTCAGTTCAAACACACACAAACTTATGAATTAATGCAAATCCAAATGAATGATTCCCAAGACCTAGTCTTCCATGGCCTTCCTCCTCACCTCTTTTTACATAGAGCAGAATCCATGCCCTCAGACTCTTGCAGAATCACGTAATAGGCATAAAGCTGTTTTGCTGTCATAGGAGTTTGTTCTGTACCTTTCTATATGTAGTTGTCTATATATAAAAGTCAAGGAAAAATTTACTCAGTGTGGAATCTGACCTGTAGCTACGTGTTTTTCTTGAAGGAGCAGCTATATATGAGTTTGGACAGAGTTCTCCAATGTTAGACTGTTGAGAATACTGCCATTTGGTGGATGCCTTCAACTCAAGGAATCGAACTGCTATGCTAAACAGAATCAAGGGTGTGACGGGCTCTTCTAGTTTTATCAGATACCTTCTTTTTAAGATACTCCACACAAACGCTTTTGTTAAAACTAGTGTGAAATAACTATTTTTAGTATAGAATTAATGCATTCTTTCCTGTCAGTTTACTTCTCTGATGAAATTCCACGCTGCTTTATGATTGTATGAGTTACGTTCTTGCAGCTAGTGATTATCTGAAGTAAATTTAAGGGCATGAAATGAAACAGCTTTTTTTCTTCGGTAGCACATCATGAATTAACGTTTATGAACATTTACTAATCTGAGAGTTATAAATGCAGTTATGTTTGAATACCAGTATACAAAGCCAAAGCTAAATCAACTGTTAGCTGCAAGTTATTTAAATTCTTTATTTTTTCTTGTCTTATTTACATTTTGAGTCTCTTCTTATGCCCATTAAATTAAGTATCTCTAGTTAAATTAGCTCTGGTGTGCAACTACAGTAAGAAAAGAAAGAGATTTTTTTCATCAAGATTTTCTTAACTTCAGGATTGAGAATGGTTAGAAAAGAGAAAGAGAAGCAATCATATAAAATGGTGGTAATGCAATTTTCTTTCAAGTGTTGACTTACTTTGCTAGGCCCTCTGAAAATTGGAAAAGAGGTGTTGACTGTGATGGGGAACTGTCTGCCCATGGTTTTTCTTGTAAACAATGCCAAGAGACTTAAGCAAGTTTAATGAATGCAGAATGAGCTATGTTCTCCATTTAAACTCTAGAGTTTTTCCGACACCAGTAACCTTGGTCGAGGTGGTAGGAAGGATTAATGATGGAAGATCTGGGAACTCCAAAATGAAGATTCTCAGCAGAGTTTTGTCTGAATACTCAAGGTGGGCTATGACAGATAAAAGTTCAGATTCTCTGTCCTTACCTTTAGATGTGGACTATTCTGAATTTTTCTCTTAACTTTTCTACAAAACACCAGAAGGGTTTTGTGTCATGTTGATGCAGACTGTGGAAGTACTTGAAATCTCAAAATAGGGTATTGCTAGAAGATGGATTCCCACATAGTTCTGATTTTTATGGAGAATAAGATATATATGAATAGTATGACATGGTAAAGAGACAGTTCTGTTCTTACACAGGAATATATTCTTAAATCATATCCATTTTTGCTATTGTGGAGCTATATTAGCATGTGTTAGTTACCGGTCTTTCACAAAGGATCATAAAATATGCAACTTGCTATTGCAGTTTTGCAATGAACCTTGATCCCAGCCATCTTTTAGAAGTTGCAAATTTTAAATATTTAATTTTGGTTTTAGATGCACAGAATACATTACATGTAATTTATCCCCCCTGCCCTCAGTAAGCTAGCAAAAAGAACTTTCCAAGTGCTTTATGAGAGTAAGAAGTAGTCAGCATTAGCTGATTTCTCTATGTTAATTATGAGTCAGGTTGGAGAAAATAGTTTATAACCATCAGTGCAGATGATAAGTGTGATTCAACATCGCATTATTGACGTATGCAGTAACTTTGTTCTTCAAGTTTTTAGGACTCTCTAATATCTGCAGCACAAACTTTCCATCACAGTAAAATACAGGTCCCTTCTTAACTGTCAAGAGTGCATGTGGTATTATCCCACAGGAGTTACACTAGACAGGATAATCCATCCATTAAATAGAGATCTCATCTCATTCATTACTGCATGTGTTTACATTAATCGTAACAAGTTACAGCCTCTTCTAGTAGCTTTGAAATAAATTACTTCTTTTGCAGGACTCTGGCAGTGTCTAGTTCTGTAATTGTTTCTTCAGGCCTGCTGCTTCTTTAAAGCTCAGGATACACGTAAGTGGAAATTTGACCCACTTAGAATTCATCAGGTTTCTGCAGCCATAGTACCTCTTTCTCTGTGATCTCAACACCCTAAATTGCTCCTGAATATGACCTCATCTCTTATTTCAATTTCACTATCTTTCTGCATGCAAGAACTTGGAAATCTCAAACAGATTGATCAGTGCCCTTTGTGTTCTCTAGTCTCACATATATCCTCTCAGAAACTGGATTGTTCCTCTATCTACATGCAGCACTAAGGAACCCCAGAGATCCCTTTGCTTTTGAACAACTGCTTCCTATTTTACAGAATCTTTCTGAAGTTACATTTAGCTATCTGAATTAGGATATGTATTCTTGATTCTAAGATGTCTTATTCCTGAGTTCCTGTTGCTTTCTCTATCTCATTTTGAGCTATTATCATTTTAACAGCTTAAACACCAGCCATTTATATCCACGTATTAACATTCTGCAGGCAGTAGAGTTCCTCTTTTCATACCCTTCGGTATTTTTTATGCCATGTTTTGAATCACATATTGATCCAGTCTTCTCTCCTGCTGCATCACTTTTAGCTCACGTTCCTCTGACCTGTGGGATCTCAGCCTTTCCATGAAAAGAAGCAAGAAGCCAGAAAGATATAAAGCATGGATGTAAACAAAGTATTGGGCATTAGAGGGGATAAGGTATTCCAAATGCTACAAAATTGAACACCGTCTCTTGTTGAGTGTACTTCAGAATCTGTAGGGAGAGTGTTATTTCCACTTCTAGTGAGAATGGTCTAATACTTAATTCTGTGTCATCTAGGGTTTTCATATATTCCATTAAAATTAAATACTTTGCCTCCTTATTTAGTCCCAAAGTTGTTTTGCTTTATTGAATCCTTTCTTCGTTATCTTTTAGAGAGGTTGTTTAAAGTGGGCTCATAATACTGTATTGATGTTCATGATGACCTTATGTATTAAGTCTTTAAACAAGCGCTGTAAAATTTCAAATGACTGCACTACTTATGAGTTAAAAAATAAAGTGGAATATATTCTCTGAGCTATGACAGCAATAATTGTAAATCAAAGGTAGGTAAAAAGGTTACAGTCTTGCAGACCATCGACTAATTGCAAAAGGAATTGGTCTTTTTCCCTATAGTCAGGAAAAATCAATAGATTTTATTCTTTGATCTTGTATTATTAGGTTTGGTACAGAAACTCTTGTCTACATCTACCCTAGGAACTTCCAGTTCAAAATTCTACAGTTATTCATAACTGCTTGATAGTAACAATGGCTATACAAATAAAGTACAAAAAATGATGAAGGTGAATATATTCGCAAGAAAACTTTAAAATAAAAAAGGGTTAAAATATCTTTAATAAAATCTAATTAATTTGTCAGCTTAAATGATGAAATATATTACAGAGAAAAATCATACTGGAATTGTATTAGGACTGTACAATATTTGAATTTTAGTTATCAAGAAGTTGTTTCAAAATTTTTCACTGAAAGATATGTTTCAAATGTGTTTAGAACCAGTACATCAGAAGTTACACGCAAATGAGACAGAATTTCTAGAAGAAACAAACTTCTTAGAACCTAAAGTGCCTGTTTAAAATTGGCATGTATAATTCTGATACAGAAGATGCAACTATGGCTGAAAAGTAGCTGACTGTTGTTTAGCAAACTGTTTCAGTTAAGTTTCATATCTGTCTCTCCTATGGAAAATACATGAAACATCAGGCATCTCCTGCTACTTGGGTTGTTCTCAGGACTAGTCTGTAGGAGTGATAGTTCCCACTGGTATAATAGGCTAATGGAGCCAGAGTACTCCTGAAGTAGCATTTGATCACTCTTAGTCTGAGAGCCGTTGAATTCCAGTATCCTGCCTCTGCCTCTGGTGCGTTCTTCCTGGCTGCCTGCTCTCCTGCTTCTGGCTGTTCACTGGTTTAGCTTCCAAAGGAGAGAGACAGAAATGGAAAGTGCTCCTGGCTGTGGAGTTAGGACACTTGCTAGAGATGTGGGAGGCTTGAAGTGTCTGATGCTGAAAGGGGCCAGCAGATCATGTTTTCTCAGAATGAGGGATCTAAACTGTGAAGTATAAAGTGGGCAGGAGCAAGTCCACCAGGATAATAGCGGTACCACATCAGTCAATGGTCTGAACACATCTGGCTCTTTAGACTTCTCCATGGGACATGCACAGGTACTTTCTGCCTAAATTAGGGTCATAGGAGAGCTCTCTGCAGAACATAGGTGCCACAGCTCTTTAAAAGAGGCCTTTATAAGTGGCATGGGACATTCTTGGGAAACACCTAAATAATTTGGCCCTGAAAAGCAGGCCACCTAGATTTCTGTCCAAGTTCAATGCCGAAGTAGTTTAAACAGTGGAGCTTATATTTTCTTTATAAAGACAAGCCAAAGGTATTTTGAAACTTAAACCATGTCATGTTTCGTTGTGCTAAAGAAAACACTGTTTAATGGATATGAATAAATAACCCTAAATTCCCTGTTCTATTTCATAGAACTACTAATATCTATGTTGTGTTTTGAAATACCGGAGGCTTCCAAATTTATCCTATAGATTAACAAGGGATTGCAACACAACAAAAATGAAAACAAGAGACACCTGAAATGTGATCAAAGTAGGCATGAAAATACATGTTATTTTGCCATTAAAGCAATTATTATAATCAAAAGAATATTACTATGAAACCCACTTGGTCTTGGTGGTTTTACAACTGTTTTAATGATTACATCAAGATCTCAAACTATCGTGGTTCTTTATGCATTCAAATATCTTACTGTTGAATTCAATGAAGGTTTTCTCAGCTCTTGCAGAGGAAGTTGTAGTAGCACTCCAGTCATCACAAGGTAGCCTTCTTAGAGCAGCCGTGACATAGATCAGACTTTAGATCTAGCCATTTCAACAATTTCAAATCTTACTATGAAATAATAAAAAAACCCCGCAGTACTTGAGGGAAAGGAGAGTAATTTTTTTAATGTGTGCTTGGTAAACATGACACTATGTGATCATTTTGTTCACTAAGATAATATTTAAAAAAATAATTTAAAGGAGCAGTGAAGGATGAATCAGGAATAGCTTTCCTTTTAACTTGAGTGAACGAGTTTAGATTTTAAAAGATCAGACAGATATGGCTGGTCTAGAATATGGAGGCAGAGTGAACAGTGTAACAACAGAAAACAACATTTATTTCACATATATGTATTTCTTAATTTGGAATTGCCAAATTAATAGCAAATTTAATCAGAAATTATTGTAAAGCAAGAGAAGACACTGAACAGAAGTTGCTAAGAAGGCAGAACTGCTCTTTGGAGATCAAGAGAACTTTGTGTTGTTTTAATGACAGGACTAAGACTTCCTTTTCTCTGTGCTAACCATTTATATTCTTCACCCTTTTCTTCACTATATGTCCATTCATTTTTTATTTACATCTTTCCCTCTTATTCTTTTCTCTGTCCTTTATGCCTCCCGAGAGGGAGCTGGAGTCGGCTCCATGAAATTGCACTAACGCCAATTAGTTCACTTTGGATTGGATTGTATTTTCTATGTTGCATTTTAGCTGGAAAGCAATTTCCTAATAGATGTGCGGCATGTGGTTTTCATCACATGAGGTTTCATCATGTCCTCTAATCTCAGTTCAGATGCATTGGTAGCCCTGTTAACCTTTCCAGTGAATATGTGTCCAATTTCAAGTACTCTTGATTGATAGATGGATTTATATTAAGACTTTATAAAGCAAGATGAAATTCAAATGAAAAAAATTATGAACTAAAGCAATGAGAGCATGTATGAAATTCAGTGGGCAGCTGCAACTGGGCTTTTCTCAGCTCTGATGATGTTTTCTTCTTTCAAATATAATCACATGTGGGTAGTTTGTACCTATTTCAGCAAAACCTGATTAGATGACAAATGCAAAATGTACACTGTGATTTATTGTCAAATTTGTTATTAAATATTTTACTAATCGTCACAACTAGGATGTTTTTTATGTATAGGAAATCTGAAAGTCCCTAGGAAAAAAACCTCAAGTCACAAATTATTTCCTTTTTAATACAGGACTCACTGGCAGGCAGGAGCAAGCTCCACCTATGTAGGCCCGTGGCTGGTTTAATTCTCTTAAACCTGTGAGGTAATTTGAAGATCTGCTCATGGAAGATATATTCCTAAGGGAGAAAAGATTTTTAGTTTGGAAAAGAAATGTTGATTTATTTATATTTTACAGTAGTATATGTATGTCAAGGGCCTGCTGTGTGTTCATTCTGTACTGGTATCCCTGGGCCAGCTGGTGGTGGTATGTTGCCCAAAGAGGTTGTGGAGATACATTCTTAGATATTCAATAGCTGTCTGGACATGGTCCTGGGCAACAGGCTCTAGGTGGCCCTGCTTGAGCTGGAGTGTTGGACCAAAGGACCTCCAGAGATCCTTTCCAACCTCAGCCATCTTGTGAATCTATGAATGGAACCAGCACAAGATTAGGAAAACTACATTTCTGTTGGGTTCTGCTTATGTTGAGGTTTGTTTGTATTCTCACAGTCTGCTGAAGTGAAACAGTAAGCCTAGACATTGACTGTGCATGTTTAAAATTCTCACATTGGCGCTTCAGAAAAAGTAATACACAGAAAAATATCTTAGCCACCTGAAAGTTATGTGTCAAGTTTAAACTATTGGACTAAGTTCTTTATATGGTCATTTGGAAATTGATCCTACATATTTTAGAATAGGACAAATGGTACTCTGGAGGTGCGTGCTGCATTTTTTTAGAGGGAGGCTATTGACTAAATTTGATTGGATTCCTGTGTATTAGATGGTTAAAGTTAAGTGATTTGAATCTTCTCTCATCTGTATAACAGCCTATTTAAATGAATGACTGCTTGCTAATGTAATTATCTTTGCCTATTAAAATTTACACATACAGAACCCTTGATAGTGTAGTCAAGAAGGGTTGCTTCTTAATTCATTTCAATATTATAGTAAAAAAATCGATGGTTGATATCCCTCCACTGTAATTCTTCATATTCCTAAATTTAAAGAGCAGTTGTGGTTGTTTTTCACATATGGTGAGATGGTAATTTTAAGGAAAACACTTACATGACCAACTGTTCACATCAATATTTAAAAAAGATTTTTTTTCTATATTAGGTTTTTAATGGATGATTATGTAGCACCATTTTAAAGTACAGTTAAGAGCTGGGTTTTACAGAATATCTGGCTTTTGCAAACCTGAAGTGACAGTGATTCAGCACATGATGCAGAGGAAGTGCCACATTTTGTATCAATAGGTAAACTGTCTTTGGGACAATTTAGCAAATTTTTGATTGTGGAAGGTCAGTCACACAAATATATATATCTATAATTAATATTAATGCTAATAAACAGTGTTTAATTACCTAACTGTGCATTTACAACAGTTGTTTCAGTTGTGTTTCTCAAGTACAGCTTTATCGTCTTGATGAGCTGAACAGTTAACTAGCAAGCAGTCCAGGGCCAAACATAATTTTGTTGTGAAAGATATGTTAGTCAAATTCAATTTTGAATTGTACCGACGCAGCAATATACCAGACAAAAAGAATAATTACAAAACTCACCCTAAAATAAACATCTGGAGCCATGTCAGTTAAGTTACTCTTTAGACTCTCATGACTGTATTGAGTTTTTCCATTGATTATGGAAAGCCACCATATGGATTATGGATGACACCTAGCTGAGTTTAGGTGTCTTAATATTGACCGAGTCTCTTCCAAAATATGTTTTTTTAGTCTAGAAGCCTGTATTTCTTTCCATGGAGGAGATGACATAAACCATCTCAGATCTGGAAATGTAAACCATAGACAGCTACATCTGTACAGATTAATCAACTTTTTAATTCTATTTAATTTAAATGCCAATGTTGCTGAGCTTTTGCATGTAATGTTGCTTTATTAAAGTCTTCAACATTGTTACATGTTAGAAATGCTTATAAACAAATGCAAACTTTCAGAAAATACAGTAGTATGCTTCTCTATAGGTAGAGCAAAACGCTTTCATTCTGCTACTGCTTAGGGTTTTGTTTTCACAAAGAGAGGGTATGGATAGGACTGTTCCCAGGTGAGCTATTTCTGTCCTTTCCTAGGAGTTTGAGAGAGTCTTGAGAGAAAGAAACAGACATCTCTAGATACATACAAAGTAGGTTTTCTTCTTTGCTCCCAGCATTTCCTAACAAGGTGAAATATTTGGATATCACTCCAACATAAATGGTAGAAAGATGCTCTGTACTCATATATTGCACATTGTGTCTCTCTCTCTATTTTTGTACATATATATTTAGTATCTGCTTATATAGGAGAGGAAAATTTTCCATTTTAATTCAATATTTGCATAAGCTTTTATGTTGAAACAGTTTTCACTAACCTCCTGTTAGAAAAGGAGAATTTTGTTAGATAAATTACTACCTTACTGATGATTTGCCTACAAAATATAACTATACCATCAGGATGCAATTCATCCCACCTACCTTTAGGTAGTTGCAGTATAGATAACCATAATTGATGTTACCCTACCCTCTATCTATAGTCAGTAGAGAAAAAATGGGTACTTCCAGAGAGCCATTCGTCTGATGTAATTTAAACATTTGCTTTAAGGTAAGAATAGCTCCTTAAAAAGCCGTTTCTGTTTATTGCTCATGTAAGAAGCCATGGGTGTTTAGCTCAGAATTGTCTACATGGTATCTAAACACCTGATTTGGACAGATGCATCCCACCATCATCTTTTAAATTTATTGACTAGTTCTACTGAAAATTGAGATGCAGAACTAAACTGGCTGCAGTGGAGGCTTAATTCAGTGACTTTGAATGAGAAATTCCAAAATGGAAGCAGTGTATTGCAGAATTTACTCCTCTGTTCATGATTTAAATATGTTTATCTTTCTTGCATATCTATGCATCATGAATTGTAAGATTATTTCTTTTAAAAAGTTCCCTGAGCTTTTTTTCCCCCCAGTGGTTCTTTTGGTCACATCTTTCAAACACCTAAAAAGGAAGCTCATGAGAACATTCCCTCACCCTGGCATTAATCACAGCAGTGTAAAGTATGGAGCTATTGATTGCTTATAACCGCATCTTTTGAACATTCAGAGCCATTGTGTTCACAACATGATGAATGCACTTGCAGATGGCTTTGTCTGTAGTGGTCGTAAACTCCAGCTAATGGCTGAATTAATCTATAGTAAATGAATAATATCCTTTCTGTCTGTTCCAGGGAATAAACTACTTGTCACATTTTTTCTGTTTTAAAAAAAGCAGTCATAATTCAAGCCAGTACGTGTGTCAGCTTCCCAAAATGTGGAAAAGTGCCTTGTATAAATAAAGGGATTCACTTCTAAAGCCATTATCTGAAGAGTTTCAGGAATAGGAAGTAAGCTGACATCCAAATAAGCATTTAATCTTCTGAAGTGAAAGCAAGTTTTTTCACATGCATACTATGAAAAATTAAAAGGACACAGATTTTCTGTGTTAGAGGCAACAGCTTTCAGAGATCTTCCTGAATTTTCTTTTTTCTTAATTCATCAGTGGAGTTTCTTTCTTTTTGTCTAAACAAGCAAGAAAAATCAATCTCAGCACTGAAAGAGTGACTGGTGAAATCCCACCTGGAGAGTTAACTGACTTTAAAACAAACTATTTAGCAGGCTTCTAAATCTAGAGAAAATCAAATTAATATCAGGCTTTTTCAGTTTCTCTGAATGCTCAAAAAAAAAAAAAAAGAGGAAAGCACTCATCATAGATTCTTTGGCTGTTCCGTCTTTCTTACCTCTCTGTTCTCTCTCCATTCCTCCTGAGCTCAAAGGAAAACAAACACTTAATTGTGACCTTTCAGGCTTTAGTCACTGCAGTTTGGTTTTTTCTGTTACTTTACCGCCCAGTAATTGTTTCTGCTGTACCTACCCCAAATAAACAAACAAATGCTGGTAGTGAGACTCTGCAGTCTCACCCTCCAACACCCCTGCTATCCAATGCAGTTTGGAGCAATGTAGAATCTCCCCTGGGTTACTGGTTTTGCTTCATTCATAGAAAGTTAAATGGAGCCAAAGCAGCATCATGGGATGGGATGGGAGGGGAAAGTTTGCACCACAGGATCCTTCCCTTAGCAGCCGGAATGAGTGGCAGCCCAAAAAGCCAGGACTAGCAAAATATACTTACAGATTTGTAAGACTCGCTACTATTTTGATGCAGAGAGTGACATTTTGAGCACATCCATTATGTACTGAATGGTATGAGAATTCCAAAGAAAAAAATGCTTCATATTTGCTTTTTTGCTCAAGTTCGTTATTGCTAATCAGTGACTGTACCACTTTCGCAACTGCCTTGTGCGCTGGTTCCCGGTACGGTAGCACTGACAACACAAATAGCTGTGGCTGGTTGAATTAGCAAGATTGCAGAGCGTATTACTGGCTGTTGCATCATACTGCTGCTCCTCTATTTAAATGATTGAGTGACAGAATTTGTTTCCTGTCTGTTTTTCAAGATACTTTCCAATTATAAAAGGAAATATGTTAGGAGTTATTTTTCCTGTCTGATTTCCATCACAAGCCTTTAAATATCCCAGTATCCCACTATGATTTTCTGGCGTTGGAGGTGACAACACATGCATTCTTTCAGAGTGTATCAGCTGGGGTTTAGTGGTTACACTGGCTGTCACGCTTTTATTTGTTTGTTTGCTTTTTATCACCTGGAATTCTGATGTGAATTCCCACTTTTTGAGAACAGGAAGGATTCCATTTGATATTCTACGTTTGCTGTTGATTTCATTACATGTAGTAATGTATGTTGAAGGAAATGCAAGTTGTGGAAAAACTGGCTGAAGTTTAAATCATGGTCTGTATTCATCTGTAAAGTGTGCATCATAATTGGATTATTACTTTCAAAACCCCTTACAGATACATAGAGATGTGCACGTCACCAGCGTTGGAAAGTTTGAGCTTAGGTGAACTAATAATTGCTGAATGGATTAGAGATGGAAGTCCGTTTCTGTTCGCACCTTTAATAATCACTTAAGCAATGACAGACTGACTCAGTGACACTGGTGTAGGCTCTGAAAGAGCTGTAAGACCATTATTCAGTAGCACAGTAAAAATATCATGGCAACAGTCAGATTAAAAGAGTGAAATGTGAAAAATAATTAATAATCAACGTGCCTTTGTAATTCATCTGCTGAAATAACCATTTCTTCTTAAAAGTGAGATATGAGAGTTGCAAATAACATTTTGGAATATCCTTTAATAAACGTACTCTAGTCTACTTCATAAAAATAGAGATGCTGTGATAGTAAAAGGTGGGATAAAATGGTATTTTCTCTTTTTTTTAATTGCACACAGCTTCATTCATTTCCTATTGCATTTTTAGGGAAGATAGTAGCAAAAGCTGCTAGTATGTTTAAAAGAATTAAGTATTTGTAGATGTCAGGGCTCTTGACTATTTTACTGTCTTGTCTAGGAAAAATGCTGGGACACACAAAACAAGCAACCAGGGGAAAATCTGTGTGTGCTCAGAGCAATGAATAAGCACAGTTCTGTGCATGGTGTATTGATAAGCTGGTCAACCGAATGACACTGCAGTATGCAGTTTTGAGTAAAGGTGTTTTCCAGATTGAAAGTAAATATTTCTTAGCTAGCAAAGATTACATTCCTACATGTCTTTCTTAATATCATTCATGCTAACATCTTTTTATAGTAGTTTCTTAATGTGATTGCCCTGTCAGATGTGACATTTTCAGCATCACCTCCCAGTCACAGGAGCTAACTGTTTTCATGGCCACCTTGATTGGCGATGGATTTATATACCTGTAGCACAAACATTGCTGAAATTGAAATGCAAAAAACCAGCACATTACTAAAATTGAAATACAAAAAACCAGTATTACAAACATCACTAAAAATTGAAATACAAACCAGTAATAGCACCTAAACAAGTCATTAGAAATATGGCTTTAGTGTACCCAGATTATATATATACCAAAAGTATGAAAGGCTTTTTTAAAAAAGTCTTAATTATTCTTAATTGACTTCTTGAAATGTTTTTTGATTTCAACTAAGAATAATTTCCGTCTTGCAGTTGTATGGAAAATTTTATGCTAAGTTGTTATAACGTTTTGTTCTAAGACTCTAGTTGAGTTGGCTTTCTGTTACTTATGATGTATTTCAGGGAATACAACAGCAATGTGAAAATTACTTCTAATAACCTCAGTTACCTTTGAAAATTTGATGTTATGAACAATTATAAAGAGGTGAAAAAAGAAAACAATGCAAATTAGGCACTTTGTATTGCTGGAGGTGGTTTTCAGCATGAAGCCTGCTTTGAGTGTTCTCTATAGTTAAATGAATATTTTACTTTGTCATTATGTATTATGAAATGTGAGATTATTTATATTTAATTTCAAATGCTTAAAAATTACTGTATTTCTGTTTGTAAACCTATTTACTAGTTCTATCAACAGCACTGCAGTTTTCAAACTGGTGAATTGTTTGAGGTTCTTTAATAGCAGTTATAATTTTCACCATCTGGCAAAGTAGTTTGATTTTTTCCATATTTTTTATAATTTTTACATAACTATGTAAAACTATATATATGCATGCATTGAAATTCAGACTACCCATACTCTGCCAAAATTGGGATCTAGGTAGGCACCTCAACTTAAAAGAGAAATTCAGGATCCTGTCCTCAGACGCTGCCTACTCTGGTAACACTTTTAGTTATTCAGCTCCTGCAGTTGGACTAAACATCTAAACTTGCATGTGCTCAGAAATGTTCGGCTCTGAGAAAACGGGCACCACCTCCCACCTTTACTCTGATATAGAAACTGTGTAGGAAGAGGCACAGACTCCACCTAAGTTTCCAGTCTCTTAAGCATACGCAGGCTATATTTAATACATCGATAATATTAAGTTCAGCAAAAACCGAAACAGAGGTGTGCATTCTCATTCACGTAGTTTTACAGAACTGCTTTATAATTGCAACATTTTCCTGCTTAAGCACTTTTTTTAGAGCAAAGCTGGAGGTTTTAGGTCTTTCTCAGACTGACTTGATTCAGACCTCAGACCACACAACAAGCACTGGTCAGAAAAGAACAAGGTGATGACACATGTCAATAAAAACAGGCTCTTTTTTGCTGACATCGGTTATAAGAGAGTTTGGGACAACAGACCAGCCACCTACCACTTTGACCTGTCCCTTCTGTAGGACTACCTGAACTATTCATCTGTCACCTCTTGAATTATTGGAGCACACGGTGTAAAATTTTAAATGAACTACAAGTTTCTGTTTGCTTTAAATAGCTGGGTGGTGACCTGTGATGATTTTGGAGCTGATGGTCACTTCAGATGTTCCTGTAGTGAGGGTGGACAGAGAGTTGAGAGCAGAAAGCCTTTACTGCAGATACAGTAAGGGTGGAAGACACCCCGTACCCATTTGAGCAAGTCTGTTTTCAATCAACAGAGGAAATTTCTCAAGCATTTTCCATTTCACAAGCTGTTGGGTAGGTGTAGTTCCTGAGAATGACCAAAGGCACACAGAGGGACAAAGGCCTGATCATGGGGTATATTTTGGTGAGCTGGGATTCCTTCCCTGCATCGAGAGATTCTGAGAGGGAATTTGTCATACAGCCAGGTTCTACTCTCAGAAACAGAGATACAAAGCTAGTGCCAAGAGTGCCTGCTAACCTTGCTTCTGAATGATCAGGAGTGATTTGCTTGAGTGCTGTCTCCAGAACATGGGGGAATACTGAGGATACCTGGAATCAAAGGACACTGTGAATGATGCTGCAAGGTTTTTTCTTTTTGCTCCCTGTTAAATTCAGTGGTAGCTTTCTTATTCACTAAAGAGGTGGTCAGCTTGGATTCCTGAATAGATACTTTTCATTGATTGACCACCCCAATTAAGAAGCACCACCTAATAAACACAAATGGAATTTTTTCTTTAATAAATTATCTAAAAGGTCCTGCAAGATTATTTTTAGTAATGGGCATGTAACTTTACATGGTGCTTTTATTGACGAGTTTTAAGCACACTAACTTTAGCTGGGTAACTAGTGAAGGATTCTTAACAAGTCAGAAAGGTGTTCAAGTCACATGAAATACAGAAGAATGAACCTTTTATGTATTCTACACTCCTTACATATATATTCTATATATGTAGGTACATATATATAATATGAATTTAAGTTCATCCTCTTTACCTTGCATGTGATTGAAAACATTCACAAATGCTTCTGAGTGTCTCACCTATGTATTAAATGTTTTCTGTAGGTATGTTGGCTAACACTAATTTAAAGAGAAGGAGAAGCTCTCTTTTCATATGAGCTTTGGAAGGGACTGTGTGGAACAGAGAGTCATTGGAACAAAATACAGTAAAGGGATGATGTTGGTTGGGCTTGCCTTGCAATACAGTTTTGAGACTTGAGTCCTCTCCTGTCAGTGCTGCCTGTAGAGAATCAGCTCTTGAGACATTTCCTTTCTTTGCTTTCTACTGCGGCAACTTTCCTGGTGACACAAGAAGTGTAAGTGGAAAAAATTCACTGTCATAGGCTTTGTGTTCTTTTTACTTGTTTTATTCTAATTCCTGGTGTACAGACAGATGCAGAACACTTTGTAAACGTAATAGGAGCAGTCTAGAAGCATACCTAGAATGTTTTCAGTTATCTAGGCATCTAGGAGTGTTTAATCCCATTTTATGTATTTTTATACCATGTCAGAGAAAAAATCTCTAAGCATGCTTTATTTTAATATATTTCTAAAATTAGTATCTGTATAAGTAAAATATTTTATAATGACTTTATAATTTACAAAAGACTTTTTAAATTCATCTATAGTATCTACATGTCAGATTTGCAGAACATACTCCTCAGCGCTGCAAATTAAAGGGCTGAGAATATGGACACTTAGAGCGTGATTTAGTTAAAATTATCCCCTGCAGCAGTGGGTGGGTATCAGTTCTTCACAGCTGAGAATGATTTTCATAATTGTGCAGCACTCAGCAGCTGCAAAATCCCTGAGGATGCATCTTAGCCCTCTTTCAGGAGCAGCCTGGGTTTGCCCTGCCTGGCATGAGCTGCTTGACCCCTCATCTCTCTTATACCCATCTTGATTTGGGTTTCTGGAGAAGCTCAGTTTCCTCAAGTCCTCCAATATTTTCACTTCTTCAGAGGAAAGTTGTAGAGGCTACAAGAAAAGCATAAGAATTGTCTCCTTACTGATTGACAGATCCATTTAGAACGACTCAATGAACCTTTAAATAATATATATTCTGTAGCTGCCTCTACATTTATGAAGATAATTTTCTGAAACATTGCCATCTAGTGGCAATTTACACATGGAGCTGATTAGGTGATGCTAAATGCTTACTTCGTGCTGTTTTCTTAATGTTTCCTTCAGTGGCCAACAGTGATACCTTATAAATATTATTTGAAAGAGGGAAAAAAAAGGAAATTATGAGAAAATAAGAGTCATATTACTAATTTTAGAGGACAAAAAAAAATCAAGAAAGCATTTACCTGCGTTAAAACTGCCTTTATTTCTAAGTAAAATATTATACAGCTTTTCAGTTAAATATTAAGCAGACATTTAAAAGCACTAAAGCTAAACCTGTATTCGTATAAGATTACACATCTATTTTTCTGAAAAGAGCCTGAAGATAGGAACTTTTAAATAGGTCTGACATATTCCTCTGATCACTTGGAATAACAACATTGTGTTACTTGCTTGTGGGCAAATTTTAAAATATCAACATCTTGGTGCTGGTGATTCACAGATATGTTTAAAACATGATTAAATAACTGGTTACTCTTATTTCAGAGAAAATGATCATTCTTCAAGGAGTTTTGACTCATCTGCTCCAACTAATTTAAAATTATGTGAACTGAAAATACTATTGTTAATCACAGAAAAGAAATTTGACTCATTTTAACAAATACAATTAGTTCTGGTGTATGTTAATATCAGAAGTCATAAAGCTATCTCATCAGAAATGCATTTAAATATAAGTGACAGAATCTTTGCACAGGTTTTGTCTTGTGCACATTTATGTGCATTTTACATGCCCAGGTGCACACACACTCCTAAGTTCATGCACATATATACATTATTTATGTTCATCTGCACTGTGAAAATGCCTGAATATCCAATGTAGTGATTAAGATATTAACAATTACCCAAATTTCTTTCTTTTAGATAATGAAAAAAATATTCCCCAGTCCTACAGTAATTATGTTTGTGACAGCTTTTGCAAAGCTCATTCAAGAATTAGTGCCAGGAAGGCTTGGACTGATTAAAAATGATAAGAAAAATAAAAATTTGAATCTAAATGTAGAGTAATATATGGCTTGCTCAGACTTGTAACTTTGATCTTTAAATGTCAATCATATTAGAAACCTGAAATAACTGGAGCATCCCTGCTATACTTCAAATATATAACAAGATGAATAGTAGGTGTAACAGAAATATTGATAACATACAATTGATAACACACTGTTTGATGATTGTGAACTGTTTTCTTTATTGGCACCAGGCACTTATATCTAGTCTTTAAAAATAAGATATCTGAAAATATATCCATGTGTGGAATGGCATTTCAGTCATTCATAACTGCTAGCAGTTACAAATTTGTCTTACAATCAATTTTTAAGGACTTAAACCCTATTAAAAGCCTATGTATTTCTTTATTAACCATTAACCATCATGACATTGCCCTTACCTCTCTGTTAGGATAGCAGTCATGCGAATAGCAAAAAGGTTTCTTTGACATGGGTGCAGGATGGCAATGTTATCTGTGAGTAGCAAAGTTAAATATGAATAGCATAACTCATGCAATCCTGTCCCTAAGAGAGATAGCATATTAAACTACTATTTTGTCATCTATGCAGCATCAAATAACTGCATAGATTTCAGCAGAAATACGAATTTCAATTCAATTTAATAGAATGACATACAGATAGAGGAATATATGCTCATAGACATAGATTATCTGTTAATATTTTGAGTAGGGTGGCTGTGTGCTGTAATTAATATTAAATAGTAATAAGTTGTATTTAATACATTGATTTGCTTAAAAGTATATGAATAAAGTATTTATGCAAATAGTCTAGGCAGTGCGAAACACAATATAAAATTATTACTCATAATGCAAGTACACAGTAACGGGTGTGTGAATGACACGGTAATTTTTGATACTTAAAAGGATTGAAATATTTATACTGCCACCAACATACCTTAATATTATTTGGACAATACACTGACATGAGTATCTTGAAGCTTCCTATTAGCATTTATATAAATCAATCAATAGTGTTTATCATTCACTGCTCATTGTGGTAAAGAAAATGTCAGAGTACTAATACGAAGTGACTTAGCCTTGGGTTGGGCTGAGGGAAGTATACACTCTCTCTGTAAATAGTTTTATTAAGGTGAAAATGAGGAAGATGAAAAATGGCTTGAGAACAAATATGTCTCTGATATGGAAAGAAGAGGAAATAGTTTTCTGACTCATGACAGGTAAAATAGGTAACAGGATATGTGAGTGGGGATAAAGAAAAAGGAGCACCAGTAATGCAGGAGGTTCAAGATAAAAATAAACCCCACAAATTTCAGTGTTTTGAAACTAAAAAAGCACATCCAGCAGGTGACTCAAAACAAGTCAAGGAGGCAATAGTGGCACACAGCGAATATGTTCACTGGGAAAGTTTTAAGGCCAAAAGAGGCAATAGTGTGGAGATAAGGCATGCAGTATAAGGTAAACAACTGTGTTCCTTATATAGAATGTGAAGGGAACTGATTTGTGAACTTTTGAGTAATCTTCTGTTGATGCCTTCTGAAACCAAGATTCATTTGGATTTTAAGTTTAAGATAATGTAGAAAACCAGGTAACTATGTATTCACATAGTATGATTTTAATATTCCGTGCTGAAACACATACCAGTTGGAAGAGGTAAATGTTTAAATCTTCACTAAAGTGTTGTTTAACCTTGGTGTTCTTTATCATGGTAACATTAATGGTTTAATTGAGAGTTAGAAGTATTCTTCTGAGAGTTTATGTTGCCGTATGAACTTACATTTTCCACACTGTAGCTACTACCTGCTTGTGTCTGGAAACTAGGCATATGTTTTAGGTAATGGGAGAAAAGTTGGACAGCTGAAAATCAAAATTGAAGAGGAAATAATATCCTGTGATCATAATAATGCTCTGAGGTATTTTTTGCCAAGAGAGGAGTTTCTCAGCTTGATAGCTTCTGGGTTTGGCTGAAAACAATGTTTTGCAAGGTGGAATTATGAGTTCAGGGCACATGACGTTGGGTATGTGTTCTCAGATTGCCTTCACAGCTTCCAGATTACCCAAGTCAGCATATACTGGCTGTGCCTGCACTTTCTTTCCAAGACTATAATTTTGACTTGTTTCTCCTGTCCAGTCTATTTGGAGGATGTTTTAGTGAATCTTCTATGAGATCCCTGATGCAGTCTTTTTCCATAACAGTTTGAAAACAGCAGTCTCAAATCTTTTAAATCCAGTCAGATGTTGAATGTATAAAACCTTTATATTCACTCCGCAGAATGAAGAAGGGGGCTGTCTAACTGCTACTATAATCTCATATAGCCAATGCAAGCAGTCAGAAAAATATTTCAGTTGACTGTAACCAAATTGCTTCTTTTTCACCCCCAAACTCTAATGTTAATCTTAAGATCTTGAGCATTTCCTGAAAGGTTTTTGGATTGTATTGACATGTACTCCTGGAAACTTTATTCATTTCTCACCATTCCTTAGATGACTTGTTAAGATTGTACTATGAGATGTCTTATTTTTTCACTTGATACTGTTAGTCTTGAACAATTTTTTTCAGATAATTTGGATTTTTTTAATCATCTCTCCAATGATCCAAAAGCACTTAAATGACTTTCAGTCATCCTTCCTCCATAGATTTTTGCAGTACCCCCAAGCAAGCTAGTCTAATTCTTGTATCAATTAGGGACTACAGGACATGGGGAAAGAAGAGAGCCCCAGCTGTGATGTCAAGCACTGCACAAAACCTCTGTAGGACTGTGAAGGTGTCTGTATGTAGTGATAAAACATTCACACATTGCTATCTCAAAAGTAAACCAACTAACACCTGCTCCCAAAACACAAAGACTTCTAACTAGTCAATTTAAAAAGAATATTCCAAATCACTTGATAAAATATTAGGTGTGAAAAAGCAACAAGAAATGTTGTAACACGAGCCTTTGGCTTGTAAATCATTTTGAACAGCAGGAAATGAGGAAGATAAGAACTAAGATAAGAACTAATGCTAAAACCGAGGAAGAGGAATATATACATTTCCATTAAGACAAATAGTAGTTGAGATGTAATCTGACTTTACATGATACAGAGATTTCATTTTCTTCTTAAATAGATCTCAAAAAGTACATGTATGCCAAAAAAAAAGACTGAAAATATTCAGGGGACAGACAGAAGTTGCAAGAGGAAATTTGGTGAGAAAAGGGTTCCCCCTCCAGGCTGCAGTTTGCTAGCGCCCTTGTGCTGTTGACACAAGGTTACTGTAGTTCCCTCTTTGGATGCTGCTCAGATCCTCCAGCACTCAAAGCGAGGTTTGCATCCAAAGAACTGAGCTTCTATTCACGTATCTGGAACAGCAGTATTGTTATTTTGCTGCCTTCATGGTTTTCTCTGTGCCAACCCGGCAGAAAGCTACAGAACTGAATCTGAATTTCATTTGGCTTCCTCGGTAATCCCGACAGAGCAGGCCCTGTCCCTGAAGTCGCACTTGAAGTATTGCTCGTTTGTGTTCATGAAAAGGAGCGGAGAAAGATAGTCACCCCTAGAAAAGAAAGCACATTGTATTCTCTACAAGCTTCGTCTGTCGGGAAGTCATTTTAAGTTTTCTGCAATTTCTGCATACTGTTTTCAAAGATGCTTACACAATTTTTGGACAAATACTTGGAAGTGTTTGAATTACTGTAAAATTCTCTGTACTAAATAGATAAAGCATCTAAAAATAGATAATGTGTAGCAGATGTAGCACTGCATGTAAACAGTATTTTTATAAATAGTTATATAAGAGTACAGCTGTAAAAATTGCCAGCTTATGAAGTTATGGTAAAATGCTGGGGAAAAAATGACAATTTTTCACATAGTTATACCACGTATCTTTGTAGATTTCTTTCTGGTTGTAAATGTCTTATGAGCTTTTGAAGCATGATTTTATAGAATGTTTCTCAGAATTTTCTAGAGTTTTGATAACCTTTCTGAGGACAATTCTCTGCGTAATTCTTCTTCCAAAGGGCCCCACTGCCATTTGTTTTCCTATATTTTGCAACTGTTTTAAAAGAAATGTGGAGGAAAGTCTTGCACAGAAAATTTTCTGAAGTCTTAACGGTTCCTTTGGAAAGCTCCTCTCTTTTTTTTTCTTCCCCTGGAAAAGTGCAGCAACCTATTGTTGGCCATCTTGACATACTACCTGCTTTTCATTTCCTAATACATATTGGTGTTTCATAAGGGTTCAAGGCAGCCACTCACAAGTTGACACAGGGAACCAGTTTAATAGTGGCCAGCAGCCTTTCCTAACTTAATTTAGGTTAGTGAATGAAAAATACTGCACCCAGATGAAACATCAGATAAAATTGTTCAGCGGTAGAATGTTATTGCTCAGAGTAAAATTTGATGAAACTCTCACCCAAAAGTGGCCAGCTTGACACAAGTACCTGCAAACTCACTTTTTGCTCAGGGTGCGGTTCATACAAGATGACTTCGATAGCTAGAATTTAAGGCATCTAAGTCAACTAGTCATCATGAACTCCCAAAAGGTAATTCTTGTCATCTTAAAGTAGGTGTCTGAAATAGGCAGGATTGATCTCTGTAGGCATCTGTTTCCTTACATTGACAAACAGCCTCCAAAGGCATTTGATTTGTAAGTTTAAATTACATCAGATTAACCGTATTTCCAAATGATCAAATGTTTCTTTACTATGGAAGTTCCAGTAATCGTCTTTTCATTAGGAAGGCTCTATTTGTTTTTTGTTTCACTGGCTATTAAGTGGGGGTTTCTAATAAAATTAATACAATCTTTTTCTTTCTTCTTTTGTCACTAGAGTTTTGTCTTAGGGACATCGTAGCAGCTTCTGCCTTAAGTGCACCAGAGGGCAGCAGGGAAGATGCCAGGTGCTACTGAGCTAAATAAGAGGTGCTAGACAGTGTCTCTGGACAAATTCTCAGAGGACAAAGTCCAAAACAAGTGCAATGCAAAATGAAAAAAATAAGAACTCTTGAAGATGTGCAATAGATAAGAAACCACATCATTCTCTGAAAAAAAATATTTCTGCTGGTGACCTAGCAAACCTAATTTATGATGGCAACTGGTTTTACAGTATTGTAATTCATCCTTTGCAGTAGTCTGAAGGTTTGTTTATGTTGTTATGTGTGTGGGGGTTTTTAGCGGGAGATCTTTTCCAATTCAGTCTATTCAGCTTTATATGTTGAGGGTTAAAGGCTGTTACCTATAAAATATGGGTAAATTATGTATGAATTTGAGAGATAAAACATAATGCTGCTCTGGATTTCAGCTTCTATTTTCATTACCCAAGTTTGAGGTTCATTTATGACAAGCAGCAGTCAAATTATACATGCTTTTAATAAAATCTTTGTACAGTATGTCACCTTTGCAGTTGGCATAGGCCTTAATTCCACCTGCAAAAGCTCGTGCCACAGTTACAAGGAATGCTTAGAGAAACTTTAAAAATTGATAAAAATACTCAAGCCAGAATTACTGTATACAGCAGTCATGGTGTTAAACTTTGATTTCTTACAGCCATGCAGGGAAAAGAGAGTAATGAATCTTGCTGGAGGCTTGAGGAACAATCCTTTGTATTTCTAAATAACTTTAGTTTCAAGCTCAGTTTTCCTCAAAAAGTTGCAATACTTTTAGCTGTAGGGGAGCTGTTGCTGGTACAGAAAGAATTGTTGTTCATTACTGAGATTCTGTTGACCTCTTCAAAAAAAACCCACCAAAACAGTACTTCTCTTAAGTCACATTTTCCATTATAAAAGCCTTCTTGACTCTTAATATTTATGCAAATGTCCATCAAACCTATTATTTAGTATAGTTTCTGCTCCTTTCTCCAGTGCGAGTGTCAGGGTTACAGGCTTGCAATTCCCTGGATCTTCCCCAGAACCCTTTTCTTTTAAGGGTAATGGCCTGACATTTGCCACACACAGTTATTCAGCTCTTCTATCTTTGAGATCTTTATGAACTGTGAAATCTTGCATATACCATTTAATACTGGTGATGTTCTGCTGCTAATTTCATCAACTGGTTCTGTAATCTATTCTACAGTCAGTTTTGTTTTAGATGGATCCTCTGATGATTCCCTGTACAAAAAATGGTATTGAGGTAGGAATCTCCCCAGTTTTTTTTCAAAGCAGACATTGATGCCAAGAAGTCATTTAGCTCCTGTGCAATTGCATGTCCTTTCTAAGTGTTCCTTTTATACCCTGATCATTAAGAGGACCTGAAGGCTCTCTGCCAGGCTTTCTGATCTTGATTGGTTTGAAAAAAAGACTTATTATTACCTCTGAATCTCCTTTACTAGCTATTTCTCAAATTTATTTTTTGGTCTGTGTTATCTGACAGAGTTATTTTCTTCATTTAAACTCAGCTTCGGCTTTTTTTAAATGCCTTCCTGCTTCTAATAACCTCCTTTACCCTACTAGTTAGCCAGGCTTTTCAGTCCTTTTGTGCCTTTTCAGTTTGTTCTAAAGAGGTGGTGTGCGTTGGCACTGTGTTACCAATGTGGTTTCTTTATAAAAACTCCATGCTGTCATGAAAGATTTAATTCTCCAGGTTGCCCCTTTCAGCTTCTTTTTGATGAGCTTTCTCTTTTTTAAACATTGTCTCTTTCGGAAATTAAATACAACCCTGGAATTCCTAGCCTTGCTCTGCATCTGCATTAATATTATGTCTAGGTACATTAAGGTAGAAATATTGACAATGATGTTAGCAATAGCAATGTATCTTAACTCCTGTGTAAATGCCATTGGAGAAAGAGCAATATAGCTAATTACGCAACTTCAGCATGTTACTCTCGTTTGGCATAGAGCATTTCCATAACTGCAGTCTTTCTTTCATGCGTCAGGTGGAATAACATGCTATTCTGTCTCTTCGTTTAAATTTTTCCCATTATAACCTGTCACTGATGATTACTGCCTGATTGATTGACGGATTGATTAATGGTCAATTTCAGATTTTCCAGCAGACCAGCTGAGATGAGGAAACAGTCTTGACAGGGTGACTGTTACCCTCCTGTCTTTTCCTCTCTGAGATTGATTACATCTCTGCTGCACAAACCATGGTTTCTAAGTCCTCTGATCCCCCTCTTCCACTTCTGATTATAGTTTTCAATTTAGTTTTAGCTTAACAGCCTGTCAGCCAGATTCCCTGGCATGTTCTTGAGGCTTAAAGTGCTTTCAGCTTTTGGCTCTGCTTATCTATTGAAATGGTCAGCAAACAAGTGAATTGAATAGAATTCCACCACCATGCAAATGCATAAACTAAAAGATATGTGATTGAAAAACTTAAGCACCCCTTCAGTCACCTGAATGCTGGCATACCTGAGCATTAGAACAATTTACAGCAAAATGCTAAAAAAGCAGCAAGTAAATTCCCTTGAAAAAATAGTGTTTCCAATAATCCGTTTTTCATAGGATTTTAGAAAATGAGGGGTAAAGGTCTCTTGTATATTAACTATAGCGCCACGTGACTGGTATTCTTTATCAGTTGCTGAGCAACGGTCATACTCTGAATTTTTAAACTCATTAGCAAGCTGAACAGGCTGGCATTTGGCAGATGTTAGTTGATTTTGTTTGGAGGCAAGTCAGTGGGGGAGACAGGAGAGACATTGAGCTCACTGTGTTATCTTGCTTCTCTTATTAAATTCTCATGATATTTTAAACACATCTTGGGAGGCTGAAAGGAACTTCTACATTTTCGGGTTATCCACAGAACATTTATGTGGTTTATGTACTAATATAAATAAAGCATGAGCCAAATTTGGTTAGCTTCAAACACACTTTAATCTCTACCTAACATTTTCTTGAAGAGTTTCAGTCATTTGTAATGACTGAAGTAGCTTTATTTTCATCCTCCAATCATGCAGGCATTTCTTAAATAGCTCTGCCAATGTACCTCATTCTTGGCCAGGAATATATTTGTTTTTCTTCCAGTTGTAGCCCTTTCAATAGAAGAACTGTCAATTGTTACAGATCTTTCTGTACTATGTGATAGCAATGTGATATGACTGTGCATCCACAAAGAGCTCGCTTCACTTGTAATTTAAGGTAGTGATGGCCAAGCCTCAAAAGTCCTGGCGATGAGCCTAAGTAAGTTTAAACCACTACAATTTTGAACTAATGAGTTACAAACCAGCAGGTATAAGTGTAAGGGAAGTCAGATATGAGCAGGCTTGCAACACTAACTCAAGAGCGTGAATCTCCAGCTCAGCTACCAGATGCCAGTGTACTGTTTTGTTGACTCACTTTCGTTAATGGCAATTCTAGTATGGCTTTTTTTCTGACCTTCTGAAGCTGATTTTCAAACTAGTGGAAAGAGAACAATAATAATAAGATTCCTTAGTTTCTAATGGTTGCCTTGAGTATCTCTTTTGTTTAAGGACCCTTTAGCCAGACCACTTATTTCCATGTGATTCAAAAGATTGTTATGAATTACTGCATTATTATTGTTAGTTTGTATCTCAGTAGCAGACATGGGGCCCAACTCAGGTCTTTCACATTTGGCATTATATACAAATCTACATGAAGAAATTACTCATACTGGCATCTGGAGTACATGTTTTTAATTCCTCCAAAATTATTTAAATTACAAATTTCTGATAGTTTTGCAAGTAGCTGCTGAGCAATTCTGGAAACTAATATTGCCTGACTTCTGGGTATTTTGGCGTTCTTCCAACCTCATCTGCTTGGTCACACATAGAGTCTACATATTCATCTCAAAAATGGGTACTGCTAAAATTGTAGGAAATAAGGCCTATCAAAAGTATGGGGCTGGATTCTAAGACACAAAACCAGCTAAGTAGACCAGCAAGCTTCAGTCAGAAATGTAAGTCAATGCAAAGGGAATATCAGAGGAATTTTCATAAGTTGTAACTAGCAAGAAAAAGATACATAGGGAATGTCTGATCTAGTAAAATCATCTATTTTATTAGAAATACTAGGGGAGCATCAGGCCAGGCTCACAAGTGGGAGGGAGGCTTATAGCATGCAAATATGTTGTTCTGCATACAGTGGGTAGTTAAGCTAAGTTAAGTTAACAGATGCTAAAAATTTACATAAGCTCAAATAAAGTTAAAATTAATGGAAGAGAAATCAGTTAGGGATTTGGTTCAGGGAGCTTCTGAACTACAAATTATTGGGGTTGAGAAAGTCTTACATACTAAGTGTTACCACATACTTTCTCTGGTTTTATACCTTTCCTAGATATCTGCTGTTGGTCACACATCGTTTTGGATGTGTGGATCCTTTCACTCTGACCTTTTACAATCAAATATATCTTATGCAGCTACTTGTCATTAATTCTTAATACATTCATCGTATAATACAACAGAATATTATTTTTTTTTTAAATCCCTGCCTCTTCCCTGTACCTTCTTTCTTCTTTGAGCCAGACTGGAGAGCAAAAAAATGAAATGCAGTGGGGTGAATCATGTGGGAGGTATACCTACATGAGTACTCTTCCCACTGCCTCCTTGGTGCACTAGGGAGTCACTGGTAATGATCTATTACTGCTGTACTGAAACAATTTTTTTAGGGCATAGCATGGCTTACAGTTGATGGGGAAGGAATTGCTAAAAATTCTAAAATCTCCCTCCTTGATGAAACTTTGGAGACTCCTTATGCAGGATCAAAGTTTAGGTTTCAGAGAGTTTTGTGTTCCAGAATTAATTAATATCAGCACAGTTCTTGCCAAGCCTTATAAAACTCCCTCTAGCACAAAGAGAGTGTCTTTGACTCTTTAAGGTGCAGCTCTGTAGGATGGGGCAGATACTGCCAAGTAATTGTACAGTTTGCGATCTACTTGTAGCAGAAACACATTATAAATTCATGTGGTAAGTGGAACCGGAATTGTTGCTGTGGCTTTGCAAACTATGCACATTATTGAAAAGTCCTATTGGAAATAGGAAAAAATAGTACAGACTAGATTCCTGGTTTTCCTTCTTCTTCCTTCCCCTTCCCCTTCCCTTCCCCATTATCATTCACAAACTACATCAATTTAGAACGTATCAATTACTTGGTACAGCAGATCTTTAGTGCACATTAGTTGACAGAGTGGTTGAGGTTGGAAGGCACCTCTAGAGGTCATCTGGTCACACACACACACACACACACACACTCAAGCAGGGCCACCTAGAGCCAGTTGCCCGGGACCGTGTCTAGAGGGATTTTGAATATCTCGAAGAAGGGAGACTCCACAACCTCTCTGGGCAGCCTGTGCCCATGCTCAGTCACTCCCCAGCAGAAAGTGTTTCCCGATGTTTAGACAGCACCACCTGTGCTTCAGTTTGTGCCCATTGCCTCTGGTCCTGTCACTGGGCAAAACTGAAAAGAGCCTGGCTCTGTCCTCTTTGCACTCTCCCTTCAGATATTCATATACATTGATAACATCTCCATGAGCCTTCTCTTCTATAGACTGAACAGTCCCAGCTCTCTCAGCCTTTTCTCATAGGAGAGGTGCTCCAGTCTCTTAATCCTCTTAGTATCTCATTGCTGGACTCTTTCCAGTATGCCCATGTCTCTCTTGTATGGGAGACCACAGAACTGGACCCAGCACTCCAGGTGTGGCCTCCCCAGTGCTGAATAAAGCCTGCTGCAACACTCCTCCTGATGCGGCCCAGCCTACCATTCTCCTTCTTTTCCACAAGGGCACATTGCTGACTTATGTTCAAACTGGTGTCTGCCAGGTCTTTTTCTGCCACTTTCCAGCTGAGTGCCCCCCAGCATGTACTGGTGCATGAGGTTCTTCCTCGCCAGGTGCAGGACTTTGCACTTCTTGCTGAGCTTGATGAAGTTCCTGTCAGCCCATTGTCTCCAGCCTGTTGAGGTCCCTCTGGATGGCAGCATGACTCTCTGGCATATCAGCTACTCCTCCCAGTTTGGTGTCATCTGCAAACTTGCTAAGGGTAGACTCTGCCCCATTATCCAGGTCCTTAATGAAGATGTTAAACAGAACTGGACCTAATATTGACCCCATGGGTACACGGCTAGTCACTGGCCTCCATCTAGAGTTTGCAGGGCTGATCACCACACTCTGAGCCTGGCCACTGAGCCACTTTCCAGTCCACCTCACTGTCTGTTTATTCAGCCTGCACTTCATAGTTATGGTTAAGTATGTGCAAGAAAGAATTTTCTGAATGGTGTTGGTTTAGAGACATTGATTTGCTAGGATAGCATCAAATGCAAATTTTTTTGAGCTAACCTGACAAGCATTATCCCAAGAGCTTCATTGTTTTGTATGTTTTCATTCTTGTCATCTGAATTCTGAAATCTAGGGATGGCTGAACTTATTTGGGAGTGCTACAGCTCAGCTGTCTTCCAAAGAGGAGTTGTGCCTGTAAGTGTGTATTGGTGGATATGATCCTGATACGAGTGGGAGAGCCCACTAGATTTTGTCAAGTGACAAGACACCCAGCTAACCTTTTCTATGCCTTAGGACACATTTTCTTGGTTGGATTAAAGACAAGGAGAGGTGCATAGTTTTCTGAGCTGGGTTGGTGGTTAGAAGAGACCAAGATAAGCCTAAACTGTGCTCTAGGCTGGAAACACTGGTTGCCAGCACTGCAGCCAGCTAACAAGGGATGAAAACTTAGCCCTTGTTGTGGGGGGTTTGGGTGACTTCAAGAATAGAACCCTATCACTCAGTACGTGGCTGGATGGGCAGAGCGAGATGGATAGCAGATTTTACTTCTAGATTTCTGTTCTATGGCATCTGCCTTTCCTTATCTTAGGTAAATCCATTCCTGTTGACACAGATGAAAAAAAGGAACATTTTGTGCAGTGTGCATATTATGCAAATATGCACAAACATTCTATCAGCATGCTACTGACTGAAAACTTAGAGAATTATTAGAGAATGTTGTGATTTCTGTTGAATGATTTAGGTGTCTCAAAAGCCCCAGAAAAAGAGAGAAATATCATAAAAGGACCCTATTTCCTTTGAAAGATACTTTTAAGAATGTAAATTTTCTTTTGGGGCGGGGGGGAGGGAGGAAGGAATGCTGTGTAGAAGAAATCTGCAATTTGAATGAAAAAATCACAGGAACTTGTTATCATTTCCCAAGTGTGTTGAGCCAATTAAAAAAATTTCTCTTTCTACACAGGAGACCTAGCAGCAAAAATTAGTTGGGTAGTCTCACCTTCATCTTGATTTTTTTCACAGCTTATAAAAAACACTGCAAATAGGATATGATTGACAGTCTCTGCACAAGGGAGGCCAAGGAGTAGAATAACAAGGTAGTTTGTAGGTCAAGAGAAAAGGGTGAATCGGTAGAGCTGGAGTAAGAAGCTTGCACAGTCTGGGTACTCTGTTTAGTTTGGTCAGTGCTGTTAGTCTTTTACTTTAATGAACACTAAATTCACTGAGAAAAGGTAGAAAAGAAGTAATAGAGGAAGGGCTGGATGGATCCAGGCACTGGAAATGTGATAAAGAACCTTTCACCTCAACTGTTATTTTAAAATAAAGCAGACCCTTTCAAGAGAAGTTAAAGGGAGTTTCTGAAATGAATCTAGCCAAGGTCAGAAATTCTTATAATTCTTAATATCTATTGACTCTTCAGTGATGTCTAAAGAATATGGTCTTCGTCCAACTTTATGATGGACAGGTGTAAAATCCCCATAGTATTTAACACTTTTCAGAAACTTAGGAAGAAGTGCAGGAAATAAATGTAAATAAGTATTGAAATAAATCAGATAATGATTCTGACTTAGGGCTGAATTCAGATATTTTAATTTCCATGTGCTGTTGTTACATCGTAATGTGACCATTTAATGTAAAGGTTGATATTTTCCAGTGCATTCCATATGATTTTTCTTAAAAATATTATTTCTTCATTAATCATGTGTGCTTCCCCAAGAAGTCCAAATAAAATGCACAGTTCAGATTGAAGTCTGTATTCATTTCCTTGGGGCAGATTTATTAAACAGCAGAAGACAAAATGTTCAAAATAATTCAAACCAGGAATATTCTGCAGCAGGAGAAAGAAATATAATTTCCTTTTTTCCATGTTCTGAACACTTTTTCCTCACTCATTTCTACTTTTCATTATCAGCTATTTACTTTTTTTTTGTGGCATCTTAGGCTCAAATACCAACAGGCCTATGTTGAGACATTCCTCACAAAACGTGTCTTATTATTTCTGGCTGGGTTTTTTGTGTTAGCAGTATGCTGGATGGTAAAGACATAAACGAAGATACACTGTTCATTTATTAATGATCTTACTTTCTAAATAATGTCCATAAATGTTTCAATGTATGTCGAGTAACAACATAAATAGGTATATGGATTGGTGTGCTAAGTTAATGAGTTAGAGAATGCTTTTAATGTGTCTGTTTACTGCAAGAATTTAACACTTCACTATCTCAAGGTTCATTTCTAATACCTCACTTTGACGATGAATGTATTTGAAGTTAGAACTCCCATTTTTAATGAAGTAGTTATCCTGCTTGAGCATACATAGCTTTAAAGTTCTTTTTTTTCTCATTATTTCATCTGTGTCAGTGAAGTGAATTTCAAGACTACAAAAAAGATCTAGTCCTAATGCAACGTAAATAAAACAAGGCAGGAGCTAAACAAACACCAACCAACCAACCAACCAACACCAAAAAGCCCAGAATGCCAGTGAGCTGGGAAATAAATCTGTACAGTAACAAGGCAAACTGTGGAGGTCTTTTTAATATGTAACAGGTAATACAGCATAGCATTAGCACAGTTTAAAAGTAGCTCAACTCTGTGTTAATTTCACCATATAAGCAGTTGTATTTGGAAAGTGTTGAAGTCATTTGGATGTCACAGTCATTGTTGAGAGAACAGAGTTGAAATATTCATGTGACCTGAGTGATACTCACATGCCCCTCAGCATTTGCAGTACTACAGTTCATCTCTGCTGTCTGTCTTGCAGAATAAATATTTAACTTTTGAATACGTAAGTAAGTATGTGGAAATTTGTAAGGTCAGATATAGAACACTTTAGTCTGGTTATGATTTCCTTATATTCATGTGGGCATAATTCTTTAAAGGATTTGTTGTAATTAAAAGTAATAAAAATAATAGTGATAGGAAATGATCTAGGAAAAAAAATTACATAATGAACAATGCCAAGATTTCCTAAGAAAACTGAACATAAGGCACTTTCAGTTCAGCAAACAGGTAGAGGTATGAGTTAGCTAAACTCCCTTAAAAGATCAGCTACCTTTTAACATTGTTCAAATAATTAGATCAGCGATAAACTTTTATTTTCCCTGGTTTAGAACTCATGGAGGTGGGTATACAAATTTCCTTTGTTGAGTTTATTCCTTCAAACAGGCAGATGACACTTACCTGTTATAATGAGGAAGCTGAGGTTCATGATCATTGGGAAGGACGTCCTGGTTCCTGGCCCAGTAGACAGGTCAGTGCTGTCTGCACTGACCACAGCACATGGATAACAGCCTGCTTTGCCACCTCCCTGGCTTACACGTTGGAGCATTCTGAACATTATTTACTGCCATAGTTCCTTAGGTACCAGGGGCGTCCCTTACCTGTATGCCCAAATCACTTATTACTTACTAATATTTATGTTCACTTGTATCAGCAAGCAGTAACTAGTGTGCTCATTTGACCACTGAAATCCAGCTATGTGTTCATGATGGATTTTGAGTTTTACACTTTTTTTTTCCCAAAATATTATAGCTGATTCTATTTTTAGTATGGAAAGACTACAGTAGTTATGACTGAACCAAACAGAGGAAGCATAATTACTTTTGGCCTAAGGAGTTCTTAGAGCTTTTTATAGTTCTTAGGAATTATGTCACCCTCTATAAATACTATGAATAAATTCTAAATGGTAATAGATACTGTCAATATGAAAGATTTAAGTCACCTTGATGGTGCTTTTCTTCTGAGTGGTTATACACTGGAAAGCTTACAGTCTCTTACAATCTTATTTATTTCTGTGCCCTCTTTTTCATGTGTAAAGCTTCTTGTTAGGTGAGGACTTAAACTCTGGAGGTTAATTTAGCATAATTTAAATATCAGAATCACATAAGCTATTCAGGTAACTCTGATTTTTCACTTCATAGTGATATAGCTGGATTCTGATTGCCCTCACACTGATCTAAACTGAGATAATAACACCAAGACAATTTGACTTGGTAACTTTTTGTATAGTTTTTGTGATACAGACAGGACTACTATAGAACAGGACTGTTACTGAAACAATAGATTTCCCATGTGTTTCTTAGCTAGAAAGTGATAGCGTCATCTGAGTTTCTGAGAATTTTATCACCTGCATTATGCACCTGTATCTGAATTTCGTACCTGTACTAAACTGCAAGTTCAGTTCTTTGTGTATCAAATTGCTGAAGCAATTTCTTTAACAAGCTCGGTACAAATCTGGATGAGTAAGAATAGAGGTGAGAGCAGGATCTGCCCTAGTCACTTCACATAAAGCTTACTTGTGAACTTGTAACACAGGATCAGTTAAGCTGTTTATTTGCTGTTCTAAGAATACCAAATGCTGTAGAAACATCACTATAAATGCAACATTGTCTCTGAAAGGGATATGGTAACTCTTCAAGAAAAGTAGTATAATTACAGCTTCTAAAAAGATTCCAAGAAATCTTCACAGTAAGAAAAGCAATGATTTTTCAGAGTAAACTATTAAGCCATGCCAGGGAAGCCACAGTAGTACAATGTCTCTTGCAACAGCCAGGCCCACCAGCCCTTGCCCTGTGACTTCTCTTGCTCGTTCTTGTTTGAACCCTTTCATCTGCAGCCCAGGTTGTGGTCTGCTGAGAAAGCATTGCTCACTCACAAAGGCCACAGGGCCCTTATGTCCTTGGTGTACACAATAGCTGCATGGCATTGTGATAAGAGCTTTTTCCCAAGAAGTTACATTGAGATAAAAAATGAGTATGTCCTACTTATCCAGATACATAAATTTGACCTTAGACTGCAGATGTCTCCTGAGGCCAGATATGGACAACTTTGGAGTGTATTGCACATCTCTTAGGTTCTAGTGAGATTGTGCATGTTTGCTATCTTCACTTCCATAGGTGCCTCTCTAATTAGCAGGGCTCTACTAGCAAGCTTGGAGAACTGTGCTAGCAACAGCCAGGCCAGATCTCAAGAAACAGTAATGCTGGGAACCTGACCTGGGGCCTATGGAGGTTTATCATAGAATCACAGAATAATTGGGGTTGGAAGGGACATTTAGAGGTCATCTAGTCCAGCCCCCACCCTGCAATGAGCAGGGACATCTTCAACTTCATCAGGTTGCTCAGAGTCCTGTCCGACCTGAGCTGGTCCCCTGTTTCCAGGGATGGGGCATATACCACCTCTTTGGGCAACCCGTTCCAGTGTTTCACCACCCTCATTGTAAAAAAATTTCTTCCTTATATCTAGTCTGAATGTACCCTCTTTTAGTTTAAAACCTTTATCCCTTGTCCTATCGCAACAGGCCTCACTAAAATGTTTGTCCCCATTTTTCCTATAGCCCCTTTTAAGTACTGAAAGGCCGCAATAATGTCTCCCAGAAGCCTTCTCTTTTCCAGGATCAGCAACCCCAGCTCTCTCAGATTTTCTTCATAGGCGTTCCATCCCTCTGATCATTTTTGTGGCCCTCCTCTGGCCCTGCTCCAACAGGTCCATGTCCTTCTTATGTTGGGGGCCCCAGAGCTGGATGCAGTACTCCAGGTGGGGTCTCATGAGAGTGGAGTAGAGGGGCAGAATCTCCTCCCTTGACCTGCTGGCCACACTGCTTTTGATACAGCCCAGGATATGGTTGCCCTTCTGGGCTGTGAGCGTATATTACCGGCTCATGTCCAGCTTTTCATCCACCAGTATCTCCAAGTTGTGTGACAGCGTCTGACACACCACCCCCACCACCACCACCCCCATATAAAAGAAGCCCCTGGGGAGCACTGGCAACCAGGAGTGCCACCAACAGGGCAGCAAACAGGACTTGGTGCGTCAGCAAGGGCATGGTGAGGCAGTTTGCATGGAAGGGCATGCAGGAAGGGTGCTGAAGCTCTGCCAGTTCGACCAGGGAGCAATAGTATCCACCTGGCAGACAGCCATGGCCTCTCTAAGCTCTGCACCCACCACGACCGATGCAGCTTCCCAGAGAGAGCTCTGGCAGGAACACGCTGCCAACCTCGTGTCAGGGTGCAGGCTGGGCCCCGCTCTTGTGCCCATACGGGACGGCAGCAGTGAGCACACTGTGGGACGTGCGCCCAGGGAGAGGAACTCCTCCGCTTAGTGACAGGGCTCCAGGAGGAGGTGGGGAGAGAGACTACGGGAATTGCACCATACCTTCCCTGAGACAGGCCAACAGGACGCATGGCACAGAGGATTCCCTCTTCTCTCTCTGCCTGGCTGACCACAGTGACTTAAGGGATAGGGTGCAATGGCGACAAGTTCCCAAAGATGAGGGAAGAAACAGGAAGACCCAGCAGATCAAGACCTGGCTCTAAGCCTGGTGTCACTGGCAGATTTGGGGTTTTTTTGATCATGGGTACGTCTACACGACACCAGGCCTGCTGGCGACAAACAGGGTACACCTGTGTCAAAGGGGGAAAAGGATCTTTGCGCAGGAGTTAGCAGGGCTCATTGAAAGAGCTTTAAACTAGATTTGAAGGGGGAAGGAGAGAAAACCAGGCTTGCTAGAGGTAAGCCTGGGAGCAGCACAACAATGTTTGAGGGGTGGTGTGCTAGTGAGATCCTTTGGTCTGCTGTCTCAGTGGAGGTAGCGGATGGAGATCCACGTGGCAGCAAAGATGCAAAGATTATGAATGTGTTAGAAACCACAAAAGCACCTGAGAATTAGGGCTTCTCCCCCCAAAAAGGTGGCAGGATCAATAGCCAACTTACTAGATTTCTGCTGGAAATACAATACAGCAGAGAGGAAACTGTCTAGGAGGTTCCTGGAGTGTGTGGAAGAGAACTTCCTGACACAGCTGGTGAGTAAACTAACTAGAGAAGGCTCCCTGCTGGACCTGTTGTTTGCGAACAGAGAAGGACTTGTAGGTGATGTGATGGTTGGAAGCCATTGAGGGCATAGCGGTCATGAAATGATAAGAGTTTTCAGTTCTTGGAGAAGCAATGAGGGGGATCAGCAGAAATGATACCTTGGACTTCTGGAGGCAGACTTTGGCCTGTTTGGGAGCTTGGTTGACAGAGTCCCTTGGGAGGCATTCCTGAAAGGCAAAGGAGTCCAGGAAGGCTGGGAGTTCTTCAAGAAGGAAATCTTAAAGGAGCAGGAGTAGGCCATCCCCATGTGCCAAAAGACAAGCTGATGGGGTAGAAAACTGCCCTGGCTGAACAGAGGCCTTTGGCTGGAACTCAGGAAAAAAAGGAGAGTTTATGACCTTTGGAAGAAAGGGGCAGATAACTCAGGAGGACTACAAGGATGTCGTGAGGTTACTCAGGAAGAAAATTAGAAGGGTCAAAGCCCAATTAGAACTTAATCTGGCTACTGCCATAAAAGGCAATTAAAAAAATGTTTCTATAAATACATTAACAACAGAAGGAGGGCTAAGCAGAATCTCCATCCTTTATTGGATGTGGGAGGAAACATAGTGACAAAGGATGAGGAAGCGGCTGAGGTACTTAATGCCTTCTTTGCCTCAGTCTTAAATAGTAAGACCAGTTGTCCTCTGGGTACCCATCCCCCTGAGCTGGAAGTCAGGTATTTAAAAGACATGTAGATGTGGTTTGGAGGTGGACTTGGCAGTGCTAGGTTAATGGTTGGACTTGATCTTAAAGGCCTTTTCCAACCTAATTTATTCTAAGATTCTTTGAGTCTAAGCCCTTCTCCACAGGGCTGCTCTCAATGTCTTCATCCCCCAGCCTTTATTAATACCAGGGTTTCCCTGACGCATGTGCAGGACCTTGCACTTGGCCTTGTTTAACCTCATGAGGTTCACATGGGCCCACTTCTCGAGCTTGTCCAGGTTATGGAGGAGTTCCTGGTTTATCCTGCCAGCTGGGCCAGCTTTGGAGACAGAAAGGGTTTTCTTGTCGTTTTCGTTGAAGAAATCTAGGGGTAGAAGTCCATGGAAAGAAAACAGGACTGATTAGTTGCCTGTATGGCAGTGGGATGTGGTGTGCAGCTAAAAGTTGATTTTATAGGGGCTTGTGGTTTGGGATGTTAAGCCATATGGGATAGCTGTTATGCTATTTCAAGCTGAAGTGCCACATAGACGTGACCTGTCCACTCCAAAAACCTTAAGGCTTCAAGAATATGTCTGTGATCTGGGACATAACATTTGGCAGAGGAAACTGGGGTAGTCCAAGTTGTTGGGGTACTCTGTATTAAGAGTAGTGTGGAAATATGTAGTTGTTTTGCTTTCTAACAGCCAAATTGCAGACTTCATCCATTCTTTCAATGAAATTAGATTAATTTCTGTGAAAGAATCAGTACATGGCCTGTATACCATATGGGTCCTAGTTAGCATCTCTGTGCCCAAGCAGTTCACTGTGCCACAGTGTAAATCAGTTGATGGAATCAGTATGACAACTCATCCCCAAACACTTCCTAGTGTAGGAAAATTACTGCATGAAACTTTAATGGCCATATTTTGCCACTTTTATTTTTAAATACTAAATTATCATGTGTTTTTTCAAAGGTGAACAATGAGGGATACCAGTCTTTTGAGTTCTTCATGAGAGTGTTCATTCTTCTTCTAATTAATTTTGTTACTACCCAGCCATGTAAAGGACAAGTGTGTGAAAAATGGTATCATGTGGATGAAGAACAATGTTCTACTCATGAATTTCTCATTCTTAGAATAAGGTTGCCATTCTTTTTCTTTCCCGCAGAAAGTGGAAACATATGCAGATTCCATATGCAAATCCATATGCAGTATGATGAGTTAAAATATTTTTAACAGGTCTTATGCTTCCATTATTTGAATTTAAATTATCCAAAATACTTAAATTTTTGATATTCTGTACATAACTGAAGGGTCTAAAACATACTTGTAAGGATGCTTGTATACTTTGAAAAGTATTAAAGACTTACTAAATTAATTTCATGATGTATCTAATTGCAGTTGATTACAACGCACTTTGTTTCAGGAGGACTTATGAATAGTCCTGTAGATTGGAGACAGTAGAAAGACCTCTGTTTACCCCTATAAAATAATCGGAAAAGGTAAAGCATATCAATCTGAAATCTACTGAAAATTCCATACCTCTTTTCAGTGAGGTCCACTAGCTATTTGTGTTGGGCTTGGGAGGGCCATGGTAGAAAAAGAAACCAGATATTTTAAAAATATATTAGTTTGGCTACTTTTTTATCTTCTGTGCTGTATTAAGTTCAAATACTGCTTTGTTTTGAAAAAGGCATTTAATTTGGATGTTAACATTTCAATTTGAATCAGAAGTGCACTTCTGAGGTGTCTCTCCCTATTGCCCACACATACAGGTCTTTACCTTACGGAGCACTCGTAAAGCACACAAATTTTTTTTCAGATGCTATACAGTTTAAACTGCTGTTCAGCTGTTTGTAAGTAGGATACAGTTAGTCTGGAGCAAATCTCTGCAAAAGCCTATCATGATGATGAAACTGTTTTCTCAGGTCTTCGAAGAGTCCTCTTCCCAGCAGCGCCCTTCTTTCCATATGTAAGGGAAGACTTAGCTGATGTAATGTAGTGACAGTAAAATAACTCTTCAAACATGACTTGATAACAGTTTTAGGTTGCTGATTTTTTTTCTTTCATAAGCCCATCCTATTCCCACTGTCTTTTTCCTACGGAGTACAAAACAGGCCAATACATTGATACTGCAACAGTACTTTAGCTGTTGAAGCTTTCAGTAAATCAATATTAATGCAGCATATTTAGCTATTTATCCCACTTTATTAAATACATAAATTTCTAGAGGTTCTCCCTTTAAATGTCTATTGGCTTGCTTTATCAAATGTCATATTCCATTTAAATCATTATTGGATTAAAGTGTGAGATTTAAGCTGTGCTTTGGTAGCAACAAATGAATGGAAAGCCAAATCTGTGGTGGGCTGATTTTTTTCCATTCAGACCAGATTTTGTTCTAATTTCTGTGAAGTTACAGTCTTTTAGCTATAATTAGAATTAGTGCTCTAGTTAACATACTAGTTTCATCACTGTATAATCTAAAAATTATGAACTTAAATGAGTTTACCAAAGTTCTTCTTGATTTTCCTTTAGTAAAATCTTCACTATACACTGTATCTTTCTTCTGTTTCCGATGACATAGATGCAGTGATTACATTCTCCTTGTAATCACAGAATGAAATGTAACTTCTAAGTAAAGGCTAAACAAACCTGACTACACATCACATTTGGAATCAGATATTTTTCTATTTGCTGTTAACTATAAGTGTGCATGCCATAGACATTTATGGATATGTATGAACACATTACATGCATTCATAAGTATACAGGTGCTCAAGATGAACAAGAAGTAGTACAAGAAGTGTGTGAGTTGTATAAAAGGAACAGGTTATCTTACCTACTCAAGGACTGTGCTTCAAGTGATGGTGTCTTTAGGATGAACTTGAGAAGTGACATGTATTTTTGCCTTCACAAACATAGGGAAAAATGAAAAGCCAAACAAAATGATGAAACTTTAAGAGCCACATGATGTTGTTCAAGGCTAGAATCATAAACTTTACTTCTTTGAAAGTTTGGTGAAATGGATCTAGTTCAAACTGTATCACAGAGTGACCTGTTCTGAGCAGAGACTTGTTAACTGGTGGAAGTTATGCATGTTAGATGGAAGAAACCTAAGAAAAGGGAACAGAATGGCTGTTGTTCAGGCTTCTTACTAGTTTGGTTTGTAACTCAATCTGCCAAACACCACCCAACTCTTATTTTGGTAAAACAGTTTCATTCAACAGGCATGTGTTCCTATTTTACTGTTACAGAGAAATACATGTGGTCCTTCCAAAAAGGTTTTTTCCAAACATTTCACCCTCTTTTTGGTATACTGATATTTTTTAAAAGCTATTGATCATACTGCCTAATAAATATGAGCTGTAATTCAAGTGAGTGAACATTCAGTGTGTGATACAAGCCAAGCTAGAAAGGAAAATGAGATGCTGAAAAAGAATCCATTTATTCCGTATCTCAGACATTTGGATTTGTAACACATAAGGCAGATGAATGTTCATACATATGTGTATGTTTTGTACTGCATAGTTCAGTTCTGGAGCCTGTTGGGATATCTCAGACAAGAAAAAATGAAATTCATAGTTCAGTGATGCCCTTAAAATTCCTTTTCTGCCTAAAAAAAAAGAGAACATTGCTTACAACTTGATTGACTGTGCAGGACGTGAATTTTAAATAGATTTTGTCTGCTCCTAGTCATCAATTTAGCAAGCACCATAGGACATCTTTTCTCTTGGAAATCAAGTTCAGAGAGATTCTCATGATTTGAGTCAGTGACAATATATATTTCATGACCTTCCATGTTTCATATTGAGATAAAAGTATTACTGCCTTCTCCTTCGTACCTTTATGGTCATTTGCTGTAAGCCAGCACCTTGAGCAAATTGAAAGGCCTGTGCGATGCTTGACAATCTGTGGCATGTACCATGAAGAAGTACCAAATGACTGCATGTATGAAGACACTGCAACTAGTGCTTATTTTAATGTGAAAATCCATATGAAACTAAGTATGCTGTATGATATAATTGGCTCAGTACAACCTATTTTTGTAAAAGCATTCTTTCTGATGGCAAGAGCTGAATCCCAGTGGGTGATTATTTCCTCTGTGATTAGAATATATTTTGAATCCTATTATAGATAGACTGGGTTGTGAGTTGAATGATACCTAGTATTTTTCTTAAAGCCTTCACTCTGAGAATCAACTAAATGTGTTAGAATCTTACTAGTTCTCATTTTTTAACACAGAAAAATGCCATTCCTCATATATGCTGGAAAAAATGATGCTTAGTTGCTCAAAAATAAGGTAACCCCCCCCACATTAAGTGAAATAAATAACAATTCTCAATTATCTCATTTTGGAGATAGTTTTTTACAGTTTGGAGCTTTAATATTAAACAAGCTTTCTGATACTGGGCCCCGTATTTGAATATTATTCATTAAATCTCCAGCAAGTTTCAAGTAAAAATAGCAGATGAAATATCAGCTACCTTCAGGAAAAAAAAAAAAATAAATTGAAAAATATCTTAATGTTCAGCTAACTTAATAATCTGTTTATCTGTTTTCTTTTGATTTTCAAACAAACTTATAATGAAATTTTTAACCAAAAGTATATATTTACTCTTTTCTGCTTCTGTAAACTTAATGGATTGTAATATAGATTTGAATTTTACTCAAGGGCAACACTCATCTTCCTTGAATAACATCAAAATTATATTAAGTACCATTAAGTGAAACTATAAACAATTGAGAATGTAAATCTACAGTATTTCTCAATGCTACTCTTGAATATACAAAGTATTTAATAAATTTATGTCAAACATAGCACTGGACAGCTCTTATATTAGAAATATGACAAGTATCTGCAATCACATTTGATAGTCAAACTGTTCTACCTTTAAGAAAACTGTAAACTGCACAAAAGTTACCTTTATGAAAAAGCCTCTGTATCTGTCCTTTCATACTGATGTGACAGCTTGTGTATGAGTGGATTGAGCCACAGATTTTAAAAGTGATTTCTATCTGTGAAATATTTCATCAGAATACTTGTCATCACCTAAAATTCCACCTAGCCATTGTTATAGACCTCCATAAATTAAGTATATATCTGTAGCCCAGAAAAGCTCATCTAGTTCTGCTTTTTAGTAATTACAGTTGCATTTATGCAGTATTCACAACAGGCGATTTCCTGAAGCACTATCCTGTAAGTAAATGTTCTTTCTCTGGGAGAAATGTAAACAGGTTCTGTCAAGTCATTCAGTATGTACAATAGTTATTATACTGACCACAGCAGACACATGCATTGTTTCCTAATCCCATTTTTCTTTTAAAATAATTATTTAATGAATTGTTTGCACAGACAAATCTAAGACATGGAATGACATGAATTTCCAAGCAGATGCTTAATTTTGTTTATCTGGTCTTTCGGAAATTTTAGGCCCTTCTGGAGCATGGGGTGGATGGAGCTACAGGTTGAAGCAGAATTTCATAGAATCATAGAATGGTTTGGGTTGGAAGGGACCCCTAGAGGTCATCTAGTCCAACCCCCCTGCAGTGAGCAGGGACACCACTAACTAGATCAGGTTGCTCAGAGCCCCATCCAACCTGGCCTTGAATGTTCCCAGGGATGGGGCCTCCACCACCTCTCTGGGCAACCTGTTCCAGTGTTTCACCACCCTCGTTGTAAAGAATTTCTTCCTTATATCCAGTCTAAACCTACCCTGCTTCAGTTTAAAACCATTACCCCTTGTCCTGTCACAGCTGGCCCTACTAAAAAGATTATCCCCATCTTTCCTATAGGCCCCCTTTAGATACTGAAAGGCCGTAATCAGGTCTCCCCGCAGCCTTCTCTTCTCCAGGCTGAACAAGCCCAACTCTCTCAGCCTGTCCTCATAAGAGAGGTGCTCCAGCCCTCGGATCATTTTAGTAGCCCTCCTCTGGACCCGCTCCAACAGTTCCATGTCCTTCTTGTGCTGAGGGCTCCAGAGCTGGATGCAGTACTCCAGGTGAGGTCTCACCAGAGCAGAGTAGAGGGGCAGAATCACCTTCCTCGACCTGCTGGCCACGCTTCTCCTGATGCAGCCCAGGGTACGGTTGGCCTTCTGGGCCGCCAGCGCACATTGCCGGCTCATGTCCAGCTTTTCATCCACCAGCACGCCCGAGTCCCTCTCGGCAGGGCTGCTCTCGATCCTTTCTTCCCCCAGCCTGTACTGATACTGGGGGTTACCCCGACCCAGGTGCAGGACCTTGCCCTTGGCCTTGTTGAACCTCATGAGGTTCACACAGGCCCACCTCTCCAGCCTGTCCAGGTCTCTCTGGATGACATCCCGTCCTTCTGGAGTGTCAACCGCACCACTCAGTTTGGTGTCATCCACAAACTTGCTGAGGGTGCACTCAATCTCGCTGTCTAAGTCATTGATGAAAAAGTTAAACAGCACCGGTCCCAGTACGGACCCCTGAGGGACACCACTCGTCACCGGTCTCCATCCGGACATCGAGCCATTGACCACTACCCCCTGGATGCGGCCATCCAGCCAGTTCCTTATCCACCAAACAGTCCACCCATCAAATCCATAGCTCTCCAATTTAGAGAGAGGGATGTTGTGGGGGACTGTGTCAAAGGCTTTGCAGAAGTCCAGATAGATGACGTCCATTGGCTTTCCCTTGTCCACTGATGCTGTCACACCATCATAGAAAGCCACTAGGTTCGTCAGGCAGGACTTGCCCTTGGTGAAGCCATGCTGGCTATCTTGAATTATCTCCCTGGCCTCCATGTGCCTTAGCATAGCTTCTAGGAGGATCTCTTCCATGATCTTCCCAGGCACAGAGGTGAGGCTGACAGGTCGGTAGTTCCCGGGGTCTTCCTTTCTACCCTTTTTGAAAATGGGCACAATGTTTCCCTTTTTCCAGTCACCAGGGACTTCACCTGACTGCCATGACTTTTCAAATATCATGGAGAGTGGCTTGGCAACAACATTGGCCAATTCCCTCAGGACTCTGGGATGCATCTCATCAGGTCCCATGGACTTATGTGCGTTCAGGTTCCTCAGGTGGTCACAAACCTGATCTTCTCCTACAGCAGGAAGGGTTTTGCTCCCGGTCCCCCTCATGCCATCCATCAACTCGGGAGGGGTGAGGAGAGAGGTTCCCAGTGAAGACTGAGGCAAAAAAGGTGTTGAGTACCTCAGCCTTCTCCTCATCTGCTGTTACCAGTAATTTGAGTAATTTGAGTAAGCAAAGGGTCATACTTTCCCTTCACAACTTCTCATCAACAGCCTGCATCAGGATGGGAATGTACCTTTATAAAACTGCTCCCCTTGCCTGTCTGCTTTCTCTTGCCCTCTTTAAAGTCAAGCATATACACTGTCATATCCTCCTGTATGCTGGGAGAAAAACAGTAGTCCTCAACCTTCAATGTGAAACCACTTTTGCGGTGCAGTGACTGAAAAAATTACAGTGTTAGTCTTGTAAGGAAAACAGAAGGGGGAGGATAGTTTCACAGTACAGTAGTTCTTATTACTAGAGATGTGTAATAATACAGGATGACTAGTATTCTACATACTATTTATTCAGTAAATACCATAATTATTTTATCTTTGCAAGAAGACATCATTATAAGGATTGTAACAGAAAAAACTACGCACAGTTGACCAGCTGCTGAATCAGCAAAACAAATCTGTGCTTATGTTTTGTTTGCTTCAAAGGGATAATTTAAACCTTTATTTAAACTTAAGCAGAAGTAATAAGACTGCATGCACTGAAATCCATGCTTCACAGAAATGAAGTCTGGTTGTATTTGCATAGTTCTTTCCTTTTTTTGAGCACTAAGACTTCAGTAAAAATGAGCAGCTGGCCCCTCTGCCAGAATTCATGCCACTATAGATTAATAATTTTGGTAACTAATATTTTTTTTTAAAAAAAATTAAAAATATAACTAAATAGCAGTGCAATCATTAGAAGAAAAAAGGAATAGTGTTTGAAAAACCAAATCCTTCTGCCTGCCTGCCTACAGATTTAATCTGTTGGAGAATATTCTGGTTTTGGCTGGGACAGAGTTAATTTTCTTCATAGTAGCTGGTATGGGGCTGTGGTTTGGATTTGTGATGAAAACAGTGTTGATAATGCAAAGAAGTTTTTGTTATTGCTGAGCAGGGCTTGCACAGAGCCAAAGCCTTTTCTGCTCCTCACCCCACCCCATCAGTGAGTGGGCTGGGGGTGCACAAGAATTGGGGAGGGGGCACAGCCAGGACAGCTGACCCCAACTGACCAAAGGGATATCCCATACCATATGACATCATGCTTAACATAGAAAACTGGGGGAAGAAGAAGGAAAGTGGGCGATGTTCAGAGTAATGGTGTTTGTCTTCCCAAGTCACTGTTTCGTGTAATGGAGCCTTGCTTTCCTGGAGATGGCTGAACCCCTGCCTGCCCATGGGAAGCAGAGAATGAATTCCTTGTTTTGCTTTGCTTGTGTGTGTGGCTTTTGCTTTACCTGTCTTTATCTCAATCCATGAGTTTTTTCACTTTTCCCCTTCCCATTCTCTCCCCCATCCCACCAGACGGAGTGAGCAAGAGGCTGGGTGGTGCTTAGTTGCTGGCTGGGGTTAAACCACAACAGTCCTTTATGGCATCCAACATGGGTCTTGAAGGTTTTGAGATAATGACAGATTTGATTGGAGTGTGCTAGATCAAATTTATAGCTGTTATTGCTGTTTAGCTATTAATTGGCAGGCTCCTGTTCTTGCCATGGGGTTTGCTTGCCTTAGTGTAAACTGGAGTCTTGTGCTCATTAGTGGCTGCTTTTTGCTTTCACTGCTGGCTGTGCTGCTTGTCATCTTATTCTGCTGTGCCCAGGAACATTCTGACAGCAGCCATGATGATGCACCTGGGCTGGGGGGTGGCCAGGGCATCCCTTCTGTTTCTGCGCTGCTGTACTGGACAGGCTGGAACTCCAGTGTGAACATGAGCTGAAGGGACTGTAACCTGTGGCTAAGTCCACGTGGGAGCAGGACATCCTGAAGAGTGTGGCCATGGATAAGCCCATGGCAGAGCAGGTACTTCCTTTGAGGGACTGCAGCTATGGGTCCAAAACACAGCACTTTAAGTAAGAAACAACTTTGTCAAGCTTCATACTCTGAAAGATTTCAGATTACTTTCTATTGTCTAAAACTACTCAAATACTGTGGCATTTTACATACGATGTATACTAGCAGCAATATATTCAAACTGTTGATATGAAATTGATACTATTTATAAATGTTTTTGGTATTTGTGTTTTCTGATTGTGCCAAAGGCCTAAATGTCTAGGTGTGACAAACAGTGAGATAGACTTAAAAAGTTTCATAAGAGGGAGTAGATGGCCAGTCAATGTATCGGTAATACCCTGCTTATTATCTGTGCTAACAGACTGTCTGTAGATCCCTAGGTAAGTACTAAATAGGTTTGTTAAGTTTTTGTAGTTCTGAGGCAAAGGATAGTTCTTTAATACTTGAATGAAATTGCTATGTTCCCTCTAAGCCTTGTCCTGATATTCTTACAATATTAAACATTATTTATCTGAACTCCTACTGAAATAAGTAGGACTTATTTACATGGCTAAAATACGTTCATGTGGATAAAGTCTGCAGAAGGGGCTTCTTCATGCATTATGTATGCAAGTATACCATTACTTATTAGTAAGATGTATAGTACCTTGTTGCTTAAATGCCTCACACAGTAAAATACTTTCAAAATGGTAAGTAATGTAAATACAGATATTTTGATAAAATAAGAATTTCTGTGCAGAGTAGTTCTAACTTTTCTTTGGGTAATATTTGTCACTAAATATAGGTTGATTTTTAAAATTATATTTATTTACTTTGAATCAAATCTTCATAACTTTTATATAGATTGCATAGACACTGTATGAAACACATCCTGTGGAGGGGGGTTCTGCAAAATGGCTTTTTGTAAAGTATTTAATATCCTTTTGGTGCCTGAGAGGGTTTTCCTAAAATTGTTTATACACTCTTTGCTCAATTCTAATCAACTACTTATTGACTGAAGATTGTTCTAGTAAGCGTTAATACAGTACACTGAGGCAATCAACTTTCAAAAGACAGGCAGTATATTTACAATTATTTTGACACTAATATAATGAAAATAAGTGCACCTATTAATAATTTTTCTTTTTTCTGGAGAAAGTAAAAGTGTAAGTGAAAACAAGCAAAATCATCTACTTTCTGTATCTCTGGTACATCGGTAGTTTTAAGTTCCAGAAATTGAAGACACTGATGTGAACTGAAGTGTTATTTCAAGTGAAAATGGATTAGCAGCTTGCAAACCATATAAGAATTTTCTTGAGAAAGTTGCTAATTCCCATTTTATCTTTTTCTTGTTTGCATACACTTTTGTAATTTATTTTCATTTCAGTTTAAAAAGGAAGTAATGTCATGAAGACTAAGGATACATTTTTCTAGTTTTATATTGTTTAAATAAAGAACCTTCACTTAAGATGGATAACAGGAATTGACAAAGCATTTTTTATTAAGAAAAAACTTATCTGCTAGCTTAATCATGGAAAAAAATGCAAATATGTTTGCTGTCTACTTTGTACAGTTGGTAGATAAATATAGCTTGTGAATTGTATACGCAAAATATGAGGAATTGCTTTTGAAAATGGGTAGGAAATGGACAGACTTTCTGAATGACACTGAGTGCAAAACTGGGAATGACTAAAAAGGTACTCGGCAATTCACACATATATGCATGTTAATAAATGCTCTGTAAGTTTACATATGTAATGAAACTGAATTTGTTGACGCTTGTCATTCCCAAGAATCAATAACAGCAGAAGCAGTAATGCAGAAAGCATGCTGCTGTTCTTAGTTAGAGCTTGGCATCTGGTACTTTGCTTTTGTCGTACTGATATTAATCTTCTGGACAGTGGTATTAAAAATTTCTCAGTATTGAATAGAGCTAATCTTACTTTATTGATCGTAGTTATCTGTCTTTTCTGGGATTTGACAGAATGCAAAGGAAACAGATCTGTTTCATTTAGAATACTTGCATAAAATATTCTGTGTATCCTACACTGAAATATCATATTCATTGGATTCAACTGCACTGAGTGTATATGAATAAGATTACTACTATTGATTTATGGTGAATATCAACTAGAACCAAGCAGTACTATATCATACAGGGTTTTAATGATTCACGTGGACTCGTTTCTCTTCTGCACAGACATAGCAAAATGAATTTGTTTCTTGACTGAGACTTTCAATTAGATAGTTAATTACGTAGCTGAGAATGTTGTGTGTGTGTGATATTGTGGTTTTCTATGAAACAAACAATTTGCTTTAGTTCCTAGACAACTTTTCCCTTGTCATGAATGCTTTTTCTTCATCATGCAGGATATAGTATATCATTACTGGGGAAAGCAATTTATGATGAATATCAATGGTAATTCACTTTTACAGTGCTTTGGTAAATGAAACCTTAAATGTATATAAATTTTGAATTCAAAGTGGAGGAAACACTTTTAATGTGTTGGGTTCCGCCCCCCCCCCCCCCCCCATGTACTGTTTTGCTGAACTAACAGCACTGTTAATCCCACTTTTAAACTGGTCATACTTTGGGAACACATACCATTATCACACAAAGCTGTATGTTATATTAGGATACCCGGAAAATAGCACAGCGTATTGTAATTCTAAAACAGCTTGGTTGCAAATGAAATCTTCTTAAATCAGGCAAGTGGAAGAAGAGGTTAGATTTTAAGCAAATTGTACCTGTAAGCTGGCTGTTTCTCCTGAAGGCTGTTGCTGCCAGTCATAATCCAGGGGTTGCGAGCACAGCAGTTACCCAGCTGTCTAGTTGGGGTTTTTTTGTGGTTGCCTGGATGGATCTGCTCGCTTGACCGAGAAGTACTGTGGCACATCCCTGGTCATCAAAAGCATCAGCATTACCTGCCAAAGGGGCAGTGTGTTTGCTGCTGTCATTTCCCGTTTTGCTGACAGGTCAGGTCTTGCAGGGTAGAGCTCCCGCAGAGCAGTGTCCAGGTCCTGTCCTGGTGAACGTATGGAGAATATAGACATCAAGGAGGATCTGCTCGGGGCATTTGCAAAACGTACTTGCAGCTATAAAATCACATCCCTTGCTTAACATATTCTGGTTTACTGAGATGCTGTACTTCAAGAAAAATTCTTAAGTGTTGAAAACTATTGTGAATTTGTTAATTAAGTAGAAGTTTTATAGAAATCACATTATTCCTCTTCTCTGTGCTCCAGCTGATTTCTGAGTGAAGCTTAAGATGACTGTTTTGATGTAAAAATCCAGGATGGAATTGCTCTTGATTACAAAAGAGCCATGTCTTTTGCATGATTTCACAGCAGATTCTTTCATCCCTTTTATTTTGAAAGGAAAGGAAGCTGGCCAGTCAACTTTTTAAAATCTGAAGTAGCAAACATCAAGGCCAAAAGCTGTGTTAAAGATTGACAGTGCAGATCATCAAAGCTTTAATTAAGTAGCCTTTGTTGTTTTATAAAGGGTGACTTGCAAAGAGGAAACAATGAATCCCAGCACTTTTCCTTTTCTGTCTCATAATTCCTCAAAGTTCTTATTACCTCTGATCACCACTATATTAGTATATTAAAATGTGCTAGAAAATAGTTTCTGAAGCTGTTCTCTGGCTTTTGAGACCAGCTGGTACTGTATGCCTTCTTCCATAAAGGTAAGCTCTCTTCCGTCTCCAAAGCAGGATGACCACATCGTAACTACCTGCTGGGATTGTTCCTTGGCCTGGATTAACCCCTGAGATGTGTGGAGACACAGTTTGGAGACTGCTGTTTGGCTTGGGTCAAAACTGTGCCTGGGACTATGCAAACAACAGTGTGAATGATCATGTGCTGGTATTTAGGCCTATTTAGTTCTTTTTAATTTAATAACACTGCTGTAACCTTGTATTCTTTTAGGGGGAGTTGATTCTGGTTTTGCTTGATTTGGTTTTACATTAGAAATTATATTTTATCTTTAGCTGTGCCTCTGATCCACCATTAACTTGAGTTATTTCCACCATCTGAGTATACCTGGTAGCTGTGCCTGGATGGGAGCGTTCTTAGAGCAGATGTGCTACTGGGTCCTCATTATTTCTGCATTCTCCACCCTGTGTTGCAGAAACAACCCCAGAATTGCTTATGTCAAGTACCTTCAGGAGTTTTTACTTCTCAGTTTTGTCAATCACAATATAAGGTGTATCCTGAGTTTTTGTAGGAAGGAATCTAACTTTGTTGTGCAGATACATCCTATGGATGCCAGTAAGCTGCTATAATTTTGAATATACAAAATTAAAAGCTAGAAGTTGAGACTAGAGATGGATTTAGAGAGACATTTTAAATTTACTTTTGTTATTTTGGAAGTTCAACTGCTAATTTTCCATTTGGAGAGAGAAAGAATGACAACAGTTCTGTACTTTCAGATACTTATCTGAGATAGATGCTAAGAATACAGATTTTTAGATGAAGCAGAAAAGACTTCATTGGGCTCAAAGGAAACATTCTTCTTTATTCCCTAACGATAAATATGACAAAAGCATAAATAGAGAAGAAGGGAACTACCGTCTCAAGTATTCCAAAATAAGGGGTTTAAGTTTGTTCATCAGGTTCAAGATGAAATGTGTTATGCCCTGCCTACATATGCATATAAGCAAAATTACGCACATACAGAAAAATGGGTTTCCTTATACTTATTTAGTCTCTTTTGCTTTCCTTCCCAAAATAGCATTTACACATTTGCTAGCAGTAAAAATTGCTAAAGGATGAGAAATATCAGTATTTTGCTACCTCACCTAAAAAAAAAAAAAAAAAAAAATCAGGAAAAAAAAAACTACTTCAGTCTTTTGAAGGTGGTCACTTGACATTGCCTGTTTTTGCAGTTCAAAATAAATACACTTGATATCTGTAAGAGTTTTAAAATGTAGGACATAGTAATTTAATTAATACGTGAAGCCTCACAAAGTTTACTGGTTTTAACCAGCAAACTACTTGATCCCAGTTAAATCCTTTCTTTGTTGCTAAGATTATGGTATTACAAATGGCCTTGATGACAAATGGAGTCTAATTCTAAACATAAAGTCAAACATCCCCTACATCAATAGAATTCAGGAAAGTTTGCTTGTAAAGATGAAGTTACCTTGAAATTGTTTTGTTCTAATATATATTGAAATTATTTGTTTCTGAATTGGGCTTATGTTGTGCCAAAAGTTCTGTTTAGAGCATATTTTAATCCTCAGTGATTATATTTAATGTTCGTTAAAGTTAGTAGATTATTTACAGGCAGTTTCAGGAAAATAAATCCCTTTGCTGTGGTGCAATGAGCTGTTGCTTGATGCATGTAGAGTCTCTTTCTCTACATTTCCATAATCATAGTTGTTACATATCAAGCAGAAGGACTAAGGAGCTTTCTTCAATCTTTATTCTAGGAGAGTTCTCTTCAGCATTTCCTTTGGCAAATCTGAGGACTATAAAGAAGATTATTTTGTTCTGTCTTTCTCTTTTATATCTCTAGGAACCTGTGATATGGTGATCTTTTCCGTGCCTCACAATCATTCTTTTTCTGCTTTATCATCTAGTTCTCATTTCAGCGATTTCCTAAAGGATTGTGAGAAAAGAAAATTATTAGTAAATTCAATTTGCAGGCAACAATTTTTAAAAAAAGCAATAAGGGCAACCTGTATGAAATTACACTTTTAGAAGTTCAGAAATTGTGAAGAATTTCAATAGAGTACATCCCATTTGTTTCCTGTGTTAGAGGCAGCCAAGCCTGAATCATTGGTCATAAGAAGGTCAATAAAACAGTATTCGTTACGTGGATAAGTGAGGCAGGACCATCTGTCAACTTCACCTTTTAATAAAATTTCCCAAAGGAGACACACTGGGGGTGTGTGTGTGTGGGTGTGTGTGTGTGAAGGATGGATCTAGCTTATTTAGATGATTGGAATGACCCTCACAGTACCTTTGCCTTCATCCTCACTGGGATGTCAGTCACCACTTTGCTACTGTGAGGCTGTTCCCAGACATTTTACAAAAGCTCATGTGATTAAATGTTTCTTGGAAATGGTTTCACTTGAATTTAACCAGATTCCAAAATGAATAAGGGCATTCATGACAAAGGTCTGCAGGATCAAGTCTTTGTCAAGGGAAACTAATGTACGTTGTGATACCTGAAATTCTGTTCTCTCTTCTGTGCGACCTGACCTTCAAAAAATTGTTCATGAACAGGAAATAATTAATACATAATTTGGCAGTTATTAATCACGAAGCTATAGGCTATTGTATGCAAAGGTACTTTGCCATATTCCCTGCCAAAACTCTGTATTTATGTATTGAAGAATATGAATTTAATCTGTTCAAAAGAAGAAATGAAGCTCAGTGATTAGGACATGTGGTTGAATGAGGGCGGTCTTGAGTTTTAGCCTTTCCTGGCTAAAGCTTTTTTGTATGACTCTGGTTTTTTTATGTGTGTTTGGTGTTAAATGAAACTATAGTTTTATTTAGTTAGACATATCCCCCTAGATTTCACTTTTTCTGCTGCATCAGCATGTGATGATACCAACAGGAGTAACTATTTAATCAAGGTTGGTTTACTGTATTCTGTGAAGAAAGAAGCATGACAGAACATTGTTAGATGCAGTTCTGGTATATCAGCAGTATTTTTTCATTGTTTTGTTTGGTATTAATGATTATTATACTGGTAGTATTCTACATTTATTTTAAAATAGGAAGTGAGGAGAAGTAATATATATTTTTGAATTATTAACGAGTATTGATTAACTATGAAATCTTGGGCAGATCATTTTTCTTCTCTGCCTCGGTTCTGTAAAACAAAGATAAACAATCTTTAGTTAATTACAGAGATGTTCTTTAAGAATCAGTGGGTTTTAAACACTTTGCAAATGTGAAATATTGCCTCTGAGATAATTTGTGTGGTTGTAGCAGAAGTATTTTTATTTGTGTTGAGTATTAAACCTAAAAGCTTTGGTCAGCAAGCAACACATGCTATGTAAAAAGAAAAATGTTTTCACATTAGCATTTATTAAAGGTGCATGTCTGTCACAGTGCATGGGAGAGTTGAAATTGATATACACTCTTATTAACAGAATCATCATACAGCTGTATTTACTTGCATACGTCTTATAAGGAATCTTAAACATCTTGTCTGTTTACTTACTGTCTGCTTTCTGAGACTTCGAAAAAGCATTTAAAGAACCCTTTCAATGTAGTTATCATTCTTACACAAATATTTTAATCTAGCTTTTAGCCTTTTATGAAGGATATCAGTTATCTCATATACTACTGCTATAGAAGTTGGCAACACTTCCTGTACCTTTGCAGGGGCAACGTTATATATGTTAAAATGCTTCAGCTATGAGTGCCAACTTCTAATATTTCTTCTGCTGCTGAACTGTTCCCCAAATCCCTCATGCTGGAGAATTTGAACACCAGAATTGTTTTCTTCCCATAATCTTCCTGCAGCTTTCTAAAAGAAAAATGAACCAGTCTCCCTAGAACATTGTATTGCAGTTGAAGGAAAAATCATGCTTGCAGAAATCTCTCCTTTCATTATGAACTAACAACAAAACATTAAAATCTGTTTTCTACTTCCAAAATCTTTTCAAGAGTAACCTTTGCTTGCTTTCTTACCATACTCTAGTGAAATTCATGGAAGAAAAATGGGAGATGTCCATAGGTTTTCCAGAAATTTGTGATTAATTGCAGAGTGGGAATCCACTTTCTGATCACTTCAACTCAGCACTTCTGAATATATTACTAGAATAAATTACAGTATGCGTAATTTTAAAGATCAGAACAAAACATTGACTAATTCAGTATACTGACCTTAGAGAGTGTAAAACACTGACTTTCAAATTGTACTGGGAATGAATTTGACATATTGCTTTATTGATCGTGTGAACGCTTCTTTTCCATACTGGAATGATACTCTCCACAGACTGCCAGAACTACGTTTTTTTTCTTGCAGATCTTACATAGGTGCTGAAGAGTAGTGAATACATGTGTATTACAGTTGTTCAAAGATGTTTGAAAAAGCTGAAGGAGATGAGAGGCCACACTAGAAAACAGGAAGAAAAATTAAAATTCACCTTTTATTACTTTTTTTGCCAGTTACATTACCTTACAAACTAGGAAGCTATTTCACCAAAGCTCTTCACAGCCTGCTTGTCAGAGGCGTGTATTCTGAGAGGAAAGAGAGATTTTTCTTATGTACACTGAAACAGAGAGACAGTCATCGGAAGAAGTGAATGATTTCTGTAACCCCAGACTGAATTTCCTTTAAGAACACCACAGGGACCAGTTAGCAGACTGGGAGCAAACAAGGTAGTGTGGATATGAGCACTAGGAGCTTACTTGCATTGAGATAAAAAAAAATGCGTTAGTGATATTTCTCTCATTGATGTCTCTTCACATCATTTTTTTATGAAATAAGCTAACAATTTTAGTAGCTTCACTAAAAAAATCTTGTTGTTGCACACAAGCCTTCACAGCCAGTGGTATTAAATGACTTTGTTAGATCAGTAAAGGCAAAATTGTGGCCCAGGGTTTTTTGTCTACATTTCTGCTGTGTTTGTTGCATAGCACTGATAATATCCATTGTTCCATGCTTTTCTCCAAAACCTGTTAGCTGAACACAGTTTTATCAGTTATAAAACAACAACAACAAAAAGTTGAACTTGATTCTTGCAGGAATTTGTATGGTATCTGAAAGAGTGTTCATCAGAACAGGATCTTCATCCCCAAAGAATCAGGCTTCTAGTTTTGGGAGGTTACTGCTGATTTCACTAAAAGTACTTTATGATATTCTGATTTAAATGATCTTTACCACCATGTATATAGATCACTGTTATATAAAAGTTGGAGCCAAGTCAGGAGCATTTTTCAGTTTTTGTGAGTATGTTTGTAGGAATTGTGGTATACTGAGGCAGTTGGTTAATAGCCTCATCAGTGATGCTAAGAATTCTTCTTAGTAGGATTTTGGAGTGGTTTAAAAACCAGTTTTTAGAACACAGCTCCTTTCATTTAGAAAAATATTTTATCTGAAGTGTGTAAGTAAAGGATGTTTGAGGCACATCCATACCTTTAGGAACATCATGCATTTCTTCACGTACTTTATTTCCAATATGATTGTAGCTCTTCTGCTTTGCATGCTATCTCATACAACTTTCAATTTACTTAGAGAAATACTACAAGAATTAAAAAAAATAAAATTGGGGTTTAATGCTCTGTCAGTCACTCAGGATGTAGGCTAATCATTCCTAAATGAAAAAGTTGAGGGTGCTCAGCATTCCTTGAACACCCTAAACTTTAGAAATTTAATTTTGAAATGCATTACTTTATCAGAATTTAAAAAGAAGAATGAAGTTCCATTATTTGAAAAAAAAAGATTGACACTAGCCTTTCTCATCAATGTTTTGAAGGAGATTTCACAGATACCTGCTGCTGATACCTGGAGATGAATGCTGGGATTCATGGCTTTTGGGTTCCATGTTTTGGAAGAAAAAGTATTCCCATGGAAACACAGTCATCTTTCCATTTCCCCTAAACTCAATTATTTTGCCTCTTACTCAAAGTTTCTTCTTTCTAATAGCTGTCACAACTTGTTTCTTCCCGGCCCTGCTGCCTCTTAATACTTTACTCTTTTGTAAATTGCCTTGGTCTTCCCAAGCTTTTCCAGAAATCTCAATCACCATGCTCAATAACAAGTCTCAGCTAAACTCTCAGTTTCCCCAGTCTTTTGCCAAATTCACTGTCACACTTTTAGTGTCTTCCCTATTATATACATTTTCCAGGATCTTATAGTTGTGTTCTCCCATTTCCTTTCTCATGGTGTAGCCCATTCTAGTTGTTGTCATGGCTGGTTTCTCACTCTTTAAAAACAGTGTCCTTGTCCTAAACTATTTCATTAAGTAAATCTACAGTCTGTTCTTCGTAACCACAGGGAAAGTTGTCATTCTCTAATAAACTTTTCCTTTCTTTTTTATTGTACAGAAATGTGCTATTTATTTAGATATATGGAGAGAGGCACAAAAAATGAAAAAAGCTCAAAACAGTTACGAAGTCTGACAAGGTATAATTTGTGTGAATAGCATGGCTATAAACCAGAATCTTATCATGAGAGTCGACAAGCTTCATACTAGGCAATGTTATTATTCCCATGCATAATACACATACCAAATTTTTTTCAGAATGCAGTCCAGGTTTATTTATAATGAAATCCAAAAGACAAAAGAGAGTTGCAGGAAGAAATCCACATCTTTTATAGTGTATTCAGAAAATTTAGAAACTTTGCGTGATGCCTTTTTGTTCACCTTAGAGGAGGATATTTTTGAGGTAGTACACACTCCATTCCAACAACTATTCAAGATGCCAGAGCCAGAGTTGCTTTGGTATTTGATAGGACCTTTGGAGCAATTAGTGCATCAGCCTTTGGGAGACCTTTTTAGGGTCCAGTCTTGTCTTAACAGAGCCTTACTGACAGAGAGAAAGACGCTGGTGGGGTGGGGAAGGAGGCTGCAGCTTCTCCTCTGCCTCCTTTCTTCATCTCGGTGCGTTTTGCTGTGGTGCCTCAGCGACAGGGAATGCACCTTCCCTGTAGAGTCCGAACAAAACCTGGTTACATGAAGCGTGAGGATGGCTAGGGAGGTGTGTAGCATCTTTCTTTACTCTCAGATGCTCAGTATCTCACCTAAAGTAAATCAAAAATTAATATATTTAGTGGACAGTAGATATATGGTAATCTGTTCTTGGCCTTTTTCTTCTTCTGGGCTATGCAAAAATTACAGTCACTGCAGCCCTGGGGCAATGGTGACGTGTTATCTGTGGCTCCAGCACTACTGATGGGAGACATTCCCATAACTGATAAATAAAACATAAACCTGCTAGAGTACAGGGGAGGTTTATCTTTTCCGTTGCTAAGGCCCACGATGAGCCTTCTGCCCCTGGAGAATTCTCTATTTCTCTGTATTCACACAGAGAAACGTATATACTGACACCCACACCACCGTCACCTCTCCCCCAAGTAGCCATATTTGATTTACTGTCTTTAATGAGGCTGCTTTTCATGGCCAAAACACATTGGTAGTGTTGTTTAATATAAGTAAGTTCTCTCAGTCTGATTCACTGCTGTATGTTGACATAATTTGTAAACTGTAATAATACCTAACACTCTTCTGCAATAGTGGTCTCTGTTTTTGAGGCAGTCACTGACGCTTTGCTTTGCTGTGTACTTTTCCCGTACTAAGATGTTGTTTAGAGGACTTAAATTACCAGTGGATTTTATAACAGCACGATAATCTAAATGTCTATCATAGTCCACAAACTATGCTGATATTATTGCAGACTGAAAAACTCTTCTGCTTATTGGAATGGGACCTGCCAGCTTCCTTCAGATAAAAATGTTGATACTAGTCAATGAGAATAAATAAGTTTTTCTGGTAAATGAGTGTCAGGGAGCTGAAAAGAGAAAATATTAATCAGAAAGAGGAATTCACAGAAGAGGTATTAGAGAACATACAACTCTTTTCAGGAGCAGGCCCAGTTGTGAGGAGCTGGCATTACCACAACAAGTTGTATGGGCTTCTCAGTAATCATCTCCGCTCCAATACAGAGGCTTTCACTTCCCAGCACCTTCATGATTTCTTTAGGGAAAGCGAAATGCTATACTCAACATTCATAGAGCCCAGCTTTAAATATTAGGAGCATATTTGTAGCCAGAGTTTCTTGTGATATATCTGTGCTTGAAGCAATATATGAGGATATCAGTAAATACGGTGTAACCAAGAGAGGAACCTCTCCTGCGCTACATGAATTTGGGTTTTGAGGAATTAAACTAATCTCTGATAAAATAACTGGGAAAGCAACTCTAGGGTAGGGTAATTTCCAGGCCACGGCTTAAATCACACACATTTTTTATCCTCACATAATTTATTTACTAACTACTTACTTCATCTCTCATGTGTTGCTAATCTCTTTGAATTTCCTCAATGCATGTTATGCACATTTAAAAATGTCTTGTATACAAAGCTCTGTTAAAAAAAACAGTTCGTTGTTAAAATTGCCTGTCATTTTCGAGTGTATTTCAAACACAGTTAGCACCAGTCAGTTAGATTGCGTGCTTATTTTGAGGCAACATTTAACTTAAGAGGCAAGGAAAAGAAAAAGGTGATTATTAGGAAAGTCAAGGATATTGAAACTGGAGGAAGAAAGTTAGCTTGGAAGCATATTTTATGGTATTTTCATCTCTTGTGAGAAGGTAATTTATTTTATAGGATACAACACATTTCAGAATTAACTTATGACTTAATACTGATGGTAAACTCTACCTACAGTATGTCCCAGTAATTATGTTTAAAGAAAGCCTGAATATTTGTTACCATAGGGAGCAGAAAGTTTCCCTTCCAGAAGTCTGAATTGTTGCTCAGTCTAATAAAGAACATCAGGGCATAGATGGGAGGAAAAATTCTGCTTTTACTGGCCGAGAAGGAAAGTAGAATAATTGGAAGAAGATAGCTGTGAAATGGAAAATGAAGGATGTCTGGGAGAGAAGTTGTAGGGCAGTGTAACTGACTGCAAGTAGCGGCGTGTGGCTGTTGACTGCGAGGGGCTGAAAGCTCTCTACAAGTCTAAATCAGAGCTTTCAGTAAGCAAGGGGAAGATCTTTCTGATTTCATTAGGCTTTTAACCTACTTTATTAAGAAACTTAGATACTGTGATATTAAACATTAGGTATACAACTCTTAAGTGTGAAATTTATGAACATAAGTTTGGACCTTAATTCCATATATAGTAAACAGCATTCAGTGGGTTATAGAGATGAAATTCAGAGTATTTAGCACTTAAATTAGGGATGGTTATACCAATCAATAGAAAACACTAAAAAGAATGTATATCTAAAATTCTGAATGAGATATGTGTACGTGTCTAAATAGATTTATGTCTGTAGGCATGGCTATGATTACATTCCTAGAGTGATTCCAATGCTTATTTGACTGCACTGTACCATCTTTCCTTTCCCTTCTGGACATGTTGCTGCTGTGCTCTCTGATGAATTCAAAATTGTCTGTATACATTAAATCTACTGTGAGAAGTCCCTCTGGGGATTTAACTTTTGGGACATTGAACTTGTGAAACCTAACTGGAACTAGAAGGCGGAGGAGTACATGAAAAGTTCCAGTCACTCAGGAGAGAGGCACCCTTAGATGTGTATGGTATGCTCTGGAGAAAGCACACCTTCTCAAATGCTTACCTAGGATATGTTTTTTCTTACAAATCCATTCCTACATCCTGCTGAATTAGACTTATGAAAGATTTTTTGTTACCTGTAATATTAGTCTAGTAGTACTAGATTACAGGGAAAGCTGGATGAGGAAGAGAAACTCTAAAACATAAACTAGAAGAGAAAAGGTTAAAGGTTATTCATGAGTTCAGTGGAATTACAGGACTGATACACCTGTTAGTATGTTTAAAGCTTCATTAATTAATTTCCATGGTCAGAACACTGCTCCAATTTTGATAAAAGGCAAATCTGAGTCCTGAAAAATTGCAACAAGGCTTCTAGCATTTACTTCTGAAAATATGGCAGTTTGAGTGATGATTTCTACTAGTTGTAAAGTATATGGAACTTTGATATAGGTTGTCAAAGAAATGAAAATGCTCTATTGTTTCTGAGTTCAGTATCTGAATACTTCTTGAGCATTTTGATTTAAGAATCTCTGTGCTTCATTTTATGATGTCTAGAATGGCAATAATATTGCTTAATTACCTCCAAGGCACGTGCATGTGCACGCAAGCACAGGCACACATATGGACGTTTACATGCACACATATGGATGTTTATATTTAAAATAGCAATGTATGACAATAACTGTAAAAAAGAGGAAGAAGAATACAAGTAATTGAAAAGATTTGACTTTATGGCATAAATATAGATGGTATGGTTATGTATATGTTTTTTTTTTTGAGAAATGAGACGTAATTACCTTTTTAAAAGTCAAGTTCCATCTTATGGTTAATGACATAATACATAAAAAGTCAAAAATATAATACACTAGTATAAATAAGCAGAATATAATTTACTTTTTAGTTGTGTATGTTTACTTTGTAATTAAGCTTACTGTAATATTTGAAATGTACTTTCCTGTTTATGCTCATAGGTTTATTACTTCAAATAAATTATGTGCTCAAGAGTGGGGAAAAAAACCCCGTTGAACACTACACACTTCTCCGAGACAAAACAGTAAACTTTTCCAGTCAGTGCTCTGACTGTATAATAGGCTCAACCTTATGACAAATATATGTTGAAACTGATTTGACAGCAATTTTTCATTTCAATATGTGTGCATATTATTGAGAGATGTACTCAGTTTAAGAGCAGTTTATTCTAGCTTACTATGCACTGCTCCCTAAGGAGTTAAAAGTTAACCTGAAATACCTGAGTTATGACTATTCATGAAGAACTTTGACTGATATCACTGAATAGTTTGAGAATTACCTTTAATTACACCGAAGCAAGTTTGGAGTGGAAATAAGAGTTAGGCTCCTAGGAATAAAAAAATAAATAAATAAATAAATAAAATTACGTGTTTTAACATATGATTTCTTTAAAGGCCAATCTAATTTCTCTAGGAAATTCCTAGCTCTCCATCTTTGGACATACACATAGTAATAATGTATAGACCATTTACTGTGACCTCTGTTACTTGTTTTGCTACCATGTGGTTTCTCTATTTTACTATTTTTAGAAGCTTTCAGGATCCATCTTCTTAAAAATACCTAAACATTTTGACATTCTAAAGATCATTCTAGAAGAGCTATAACCCCCATTTTCATGTCAAAAATCAACCATCTGCTATCCTAATGCCACTTAAGGGTACAGATTTCATGTGATTTGATTTGATGTGATTTGATTTGGGGATGGATGACAGGATGGGTATATTACTTTTCAAAACAGTATAGTGCTTTTTGAGGACTCTCTCTATAATGTTCTTTGTCTCACATGTGACTGTGGTATTGCCACTTGGTATTGATTTTTTTCTCCGATTTCACATGGTTTGTAAAAATCCATTCAAATTTTGCCGTCAAAACAATGAATGAATTATGCAAAACTGTACTTTATTTTTGAATGAGTGTCCTTAAAAAGATTCGAAAAATAGCAGTTTGAAAAAATACATTACCCTGTAAACTCTGCACTTTTTGAATTGTTTTATATGTTATTTATGTATGCTAAGAAACGCTAACAGGAGATTCTGCCCTGCTCCCCCAACCATTGATTTCCACCTTCAGTGCAGGTTTATGACAGTGACCAGATGCATCTGTTCTCCTACAAAAATCTGTACTGATATTCCTTAAAGAGAAACAAACAAACACACAGTAGGGGATGTTTTTCAGGGTGTTTCTGTAAAATGATTCACAAAGATCCTCTTTTTTTCTTACAAATGGGCAACTTTGTACACTGGGCAGCTTCTTCATTAGCAGTGCTAATCAGTAAGATGAATGAAACATCCTCTACGTTTTCATGCTGAAACAGAAAAGCAGTTGCCACTAATGAAATTTATAATAATAAACAGATAAATTAATATTAAGTTTCCTTACAGGTTTTATTGATAAATATAATTGAGTCTTGTCAGGCATACATAAAACACCATAAAGACAGTCAGTCTATGTGTACACTGGAAAGTTATCTACTTTCTATGTTTCCAAGACAGTTATTATCTTACATCTATCATATGGTCGAGAACATATTTATAATTTTTCCAACATGCTGTCTTCTGAACAAGTTGTTCAAAATAATAAGAGCTAAATTTGGCATATTATACAGAATTTTCTTGCAGAGCTAGGAAAGGCTAATTACAAAGGAAATACTGAAAAAATCTGTTGGAATGTAAAATCCACACAGATCTCTTCTCTGGTAAGCAAGATGAGTCCTGGTCTCCTGTGGTGTATGAGTAATGAGAGAAAGACAATTCCACCATCACTCCTTTTTAGAGGGTAATTAAAGACCCAATGAGACATCATAATTTGGCACTGATACCAGGTAAAAGAAACTTGAAGAAGTATTTATCATCTTGTCTTCTGTCTACGCTCTCTTCTGAAAGCTTGAATCTACTGTGACATTGGTTGCACTTCATCATTGTCATCATCTTGAAAGGTTATCTAGAACAGGTCACGAAGGTATACTTCGTCACCCTCTGCAGTTTTTTCTTTTTCTAGAAACTGAGACTATAATTCCGTAACAGTCAACATTAGGTAACTTTTGTCTTTCCTACCTTATATTGGAGTCCAATATTTTCTGCCCAGGCTCTTCTGTGGATAGATCTATGGATAGGATCTTCTATGCATAGAGGCTTTAATGTTTAATACCCAAGTTACTTATTCAAGTTTACTTGACATTACATAGGATTTTGATATAGTAGAGTGATGTAGCAACACACTTAAATACTAATATAAGGACAGAACCTGCCAGAGACACGTTTCAGGTGTATGTTCCAACTTTCAGTATTCCCATGGTGATCACATAACATCCCATTTTCCTTCAAGAAAAGAAGACCAGGTGTTGGACATAATCCAAGCCTCAGTTTATGTTAAATTACTCCCTTCAGTGTCTACAGCATCCCATACTCTTTTTCCTTTATGAAATGATCACCTGGATCAATCCCCAGTTGAATGTTTAACCACAACCTCGTCTCCAGCGCTTTGGTAGGGTTTTACCTCTATTTTAATAGGAATCTGTGCAGCTGCTGACACGAACCCATTATGAACGGGACTTATCATGGGGTTTGTTGATTATTTAGTGAATTTACAGCTTCCTACAAGTGGGATCTCCTCCTGGAAATATTAACAGATTAGCTCTTTTGTAGCTGTTATTTTATTAGTCCATTCCACTGTTCTACTGTCCTATTACTTTCAGATTGGAAAGTCCTTTTTATGTTGAAGCACAGTTTGCACTTTTGTTCTTAGTGTGAGCTGTTATAAAACTTATTTCTCAGGGTAAGTAGCAAACCATTGATTTAAACCAGCGATGCAGCTTGTTTGGGGTACGAACTCCCTCTACCCTGGCTGTTTCTACTAATGTAACAATGTGTTTCCAGCCTTCTGGTCCCCCCTTTGAGGGACCACTACCCGATATTCTACTTGCCAAGTTTCCTGAATAGATTTTCAAAGTGTTGTCCTTTTGACATGTGCTGTACCATTGTTTGAGAAAAACAGCATCAGTCTACAATTTGTTCCGGCAGAGCTTTTCTCACATACCATCCTCACCCCACCCTTCAGTGGCTTTGCATGCTCCGTCTCCTGTCCACTGCTGCTCGTGAGAGGCCGGAGCTGGGAGCCCTACTAGCTGAGCCTGGTTCTGACCACCAGCTCTCCCAGAACAGCAGAGGGTAGCCCTTGCAGTGGCTGCTTCATTAGTCCTTTGGCTAAACATTTCTGCCAAACACAACTTTAGTATTTTTGGGTGCAAAGGGTATTGTGGCTGGGTTTAACCACCTCTACGGGCTGAAGTCCCACCCTAGAACCTGGTAGTCCCTGCCCACCATGCCTGTCCACCTTCCTCAGCCAGACATTCACACGCTGTTGATTAACTCAGAGAGAAGCATTACGCAACCGGTTCATCCGTTCACTGGATCCACCCAGGTGGTCTAGCTGTTCATCCAGACCAAAGTCCCCTGGGTGCCCTCAGCACTGAGCAAAGCTCGGCTCCCATCGCAGCAGTCACACTCTTCCACTCACCCTCCCCTCCCCTCGGGACTTCCTGCCACCCTAGGTACTCTCTAACTAGTCACACCTTTTTTTCTTTAAACCATCTACTAGCTTTTCCTTTTGCAAAATGTGGTGACTAGGTGGATAATACAGTTGTGGGTCATCTGTACTTTTTCCATTGCAAGTGGTGCAGTAGTTAAAAAACAGAAGAGTTTTCAGTCTTTGCCATTTGTACTTTTCCTTTTTGCTGTGTCTTTTGTTTTAAGACTGAACCAGGTGGTAGATGCAGTTTTACCAGTAATTCACCCTGTTTCAGTGTTTGTTCATATTCTTCACCCTAGTACAATTTCAGTCTAGTCTAAAGGACTAGAGGCAGGGAAGTCTAAAGGCAGGGAACTTACTAAAAAGAAATAACCCTCTTTACAGGAAGTAAATAGCTAAGTTGAATCATTAAAAGAGAACTTGAGTTATTTCATTGGATTTTTAAGGCCTTGGCTGTTCCCCTCTCCCCATCCATATTAATGGTTTAAAACATTCAGCAATGTTATTGCTGTGGTTTAGCAGGCAGATTAAGGTCTTTAAAAACCAAATCTAATTTACTTAAGTAGTGTTGAACAATGATGGATGCATTCATGGTAACAACTTTGTGCCAGTATTCCATCAAAATTGAAAACAGAGGACCATATTTTACTATTTACAGTAGAGCAAAACTCATAATGAAATAAATAAATATTAAGAGAATAAGATTCTATGTAATTTTTAAAAGTACATAAACAACAACAAAAAGAAAATCTAGCATATACATGGTATACATTTCATCATTTTGTTCAGCCGGATAATGATGAATAATTTTCTCTTCTCATGTCATATTAACAAACGCATTTCCTTCAGGGTTGTTTCAGACTATCTGGCCATTACTTCATCCTAGAAAAATGATTTCCAGGTTCTTAACAAAACCAACAAGTTTCTTGAATTTGATCTGCAACTGCAGTCTGAAAAAAATGATAGCCTGAGCTCTGCGATGCTAATTATGTGGTTTGGGAACTAAACCTTATTAGTTACCAGATGACTCATCAACTACTGAGACAACTTTTTTATAATCCAAGTTTGAAACAGAATGGCTCTTTGAGGGATACTTAAGTAAGAGTAATACTTTGCTGACTTTAATCGCCATGCCTATAAATGTCCTGATTTGGGGTAACAGCTTTAATAAGGTGTTATTTCATGCTGTTTCTTGATTTTTAGAGAACACTTTTAAGCTAGCGTGTATGGCTTTTCTCTTTGTTGTATATGTCATCAGCATAAGCATTTTTCATTTTTTTATTTACATGGATTTCAGCATTTTTATGCAAATGCTCACGTGAGTAAAAAGAGTGTTCTCTCATTCTGGGTGTCCTCTCCAAGCAAGTAGATGAAAAGAAGATCATCAGGAATACCCAGCACGGATTCACCAAGGGGAAATCATGCCTGACCAATCTGATAACCTTCTGTGATGGCATGACCGGCTGGGTAGACGAGGGGAGAGCAGTGGACGTTGTCTACCTTGACTTCAGCAAGGCTTTTGACACTGTCTCCCATAACATCCTCATAGGGAAGCTCAACAAGTGTGGGTTGGATGAGTGGACAGTGAGGTGGATTGAGAACTGGCGGAATGACACGGCTCAGAGGGTTCTGATCGGCGGGGCAGAGTCCAGTTGGAGGCCGGTACCTAGTGGAGTTCCTCAGGGCTCAGTACTCAGCCCAGTCTTGTTCAACTTGTTCATCAGTGACCTGGACGAGGGGTCAGAGTGTACCCTCAGCAAGTTCACTGATGACACAAAACTGGGAGGAGCGGCTGATACGCCGGAAGGCTGTGCTGCCATTCAGCGGGACCTGGACAGGTTGGAGAGTTGGGTGGAGAGGAACCTGATGAAATTCAACAAGGGCAAGTGTCGAGTGCTGCACCTGGGGAGGTCGAACCCCATGCACCAGTACAGGCTGGGGGCTGACCTGCTGGGAAGCAGCTCTGCCGAGAGGGACCTGGCAGTCCTGGTGGATGACAAGCTGACCATGAGCCAGCAGGGTGCCCTTGTTGCCAAGAAGGCCAATGGTACCCTGGGGTGCATTAAGAGGAGTGTGGCCAGCAGGTGGAGGGAGGTTATCCTCCCCCTCGACTCTGCGCTGGTGAGACCCCACCTGGAGTACTGTGTCCAGCTCTGGGCTCCCCAGTTCAAGAAAGATGAGGAGCTCCTAGAAAGAGTCCAGAGGAGAGCAACTAGGATGATAAAGGGACTGGAGCATCTCTCCTATGAGGAAAGGCTGAGAGAGTTGGGCTTGTTCAGCCTGAAGAAGAGAAGACTGAGAGGGGACCTCATCAACACATACAAATATCTTAAGGGTGGAAGTCACGAGGACGGAGCCAGACTCTTTGCAGTGGTGCCCAGCGACAGGACAAGGGGCAATGGGGACAAACTGAGACATAAGAGGTTTCAGTTGAATATGAGGAGGAACTTCTTTTCTCTGAGGGTGACGGAGCACTGGAACAGGCTGCCCAGGGGGGTTGTGGAGTCTCCTTCTCTGGAGATATTCAAAGCCTGCCTGGATGAAGTCCTGTGTAACGTGGTCTAGGAGAACCTGCTTTAGCAGGGGGGTTGGACTAGATGATCTCCCGAGGTCCCTTCCAACCCTTGCAATTCTGTGATTCTGTGATTCTCTTCAATAATATGGATGTCATCTATCTGGGCTTCTGCAAAGCCTTTGACACGGTCCCCCACAACATCCTTCTGTCTAAATTGGAGAGCTATGGATTTGATGGGTGGACTGTTTGGTGGATAAGGAACTGGCTGGATGGCCGCATCCAGGGGGTAGTGGTCAATGGCTCGATGTCTGGATGGAGACTGGTGACGAGTGGTGTCCCTCAGGGGTCCGTACTGGGACCGGTGCTGTTTAATATATTCATCAATGACTTAGACAGCGAGATCGAATGCACCCTCAGGAAGTTTGCGGACGACACCAAACTGAGTGGTGCGGTTGACACTCCAGAAGGACGGGATGTCATCCAGAGAGACCTGGACAGGCTGGAGAGGTGGGCCTGTGTGAACCTCATGAGGTTCAACAAGGCCAAGTGCAAGGTCCTGCACCTGGGTCGGGGTAACCCCCAGTATCAGTACAGGCTGGGGGAAGAAAGGATCGAGAGCAGCCCTGCCGAGAGGGACTTGGGCGTGCTGGTGGATGAAAAGCTGGACATGAGCCGGCAATGTGCGCTGGCGGCCCAGAAGGCCAACCGTACCCTAGGCTGCATCAGGAGAAGCGTGGCCAGCAGGTCGAGGGAGGTGATTCTGCCCCTCTACTCTGCTCTGGTGAGACCTCACCTGGAGTACTGCATCCAGCTCTGGAGCCCTCAGCACAAGAAGGACACGGAACTGTTGGAGCGGGTCCAGAGGAGGGCTACTAAAATGATCCGAGGGCTGGAGCACCTCTCCTATGAGGACAGGCTGAGAGAGTTGGGCTTGTTCAGCCTGGAGAATAGAAGGCTGCGGGGAGACCTGATTACAGCCTTTCAGTATCTAAAGGGGTGTCACGATCCACTCTTGGGTTGAACAGTTTGGCAGAGGTTAAACCCCCTTGCTTTCCAACCGACCTCAGATAATTCTGGGAGGTTGGGGGTGGCTGGGCTTAACTTCTGATTAACTCCAATGTTTTATCGTGACTAGGTTCCTTTTCAATTCTCGGGAACAGAATTAAGACTCAAAACGGAGTCAAGTGCCAAGTCACTTTATTTGGCCAACAACAAATGCGCGAGAGGAAAGCAGAGAAAGAGAGGAAAAGTGAGAAAGGGAAAGAGAGGGGGAGAAACAAACGGCACGGGAGCGTTGCGATAGCTACCACCACGGGTCTATGTGCTGTCCGTGCGGCCTGAGCGATCCACGCGGTCCATGCGGCTGGTGCGGCCCGAGCGGTCCAATGCGCCTGATGTATCTTCAAGTCTGGTGGAGGCTAGATGTTCCTGGATGCTCTCTGGTTTCCGCTGGTTCCCCCTTTCATAGGGTTGTCTTTTTGCATAGTCGATGACTGTTTTGCATACCCACGCCTCCCACTCGGCAGTGGGGCGCATGCCCAGTACCGTCACTAGAGTATGCTCGAAGGTTCTAGGGGGTCCGAGCCCCCTCCCCATTGTCAGTCAACTCTGGGCCCGGGCGCATGCGCAGAGGACGTGTACTCCAAGATAACAGGACACACGTTCCTGTGGGGTGGGTCTCAGTGGGCTGAAACTGCCCTACTCAGTTGTCGTGGTGATTAGGTCATTCTGGTGGGGTGGGACTCAATGGGCTGAAACTGGTGACTAGACTGCCCCGCTCAGTTGCCGTGGTGATTAGGCTTCGATAGATAAGCTTGCCTGCCACCAATGTTGAGACAAGTTTCTAGTCCCTTACAAGGGGGCCTATAGGAAAGATGGGGATAATCTTTTTAGTAGGGCCAGCTGTGACAGGACAAGGGGTAATGGTTTCAAACTAAACCAGGGTAGGTTTAGACTAGATATAAGGAAGAAATTCTTTACAATGAGGGTAGTGAAACACTGGAACAGGTTGCCCAGAGAGGTGGTGGAGGCCCCATCCCTGGGAACATTCAAGGCCAGGTTGGATGGGGCTCTGAGCAACCTGATCTAGTTAGTGGTGTCCCTGCTCACTGCAGGGGGGTTGGACTAGATGACCTCTAGGGGTCCCTTCCAACCCAAAACATTCTGTGATTCTATAATATATAAGATAATGCTTGGACCACAAAGTCTGTAAAAATTAAACATAATTGATGCTGTCAGCATCAATCCATCTTTTAAATGGCAGATACCCAGTGAATGACATCAGATTTATGACGAATTGTGAATGCTGAATGTACACCACTGCTACTGCATGCTACCGCCATGATACCTGTTTAACGGTTATGATTCATTGCACATCTCTTCAAATGCACTGCTGGTCTAGATCAATGCAGAAAATGTTCCCCTGGAAAAGAAAATAACTTTTAAAATTAAATTATACTTCTCAATTTTAGAACTGCTGTTACAATTTAGATTCATATGTATTTGATTACATAACATAAGGAACCACAATTTCCAAGGACAATTAAAACAAAACAGATAGCTTATCGCAGCTTCAGTCTCAGAGTCCTTTAGCAATCACAAATAAATACAACCATAAAGCTGTAACTCCCAGATTTGTTTGTATTTTCCCAATACCATTCGTCTTTCATATGATATCTTCAGTTTACGTATACTGTAAAGACATCACCTTGAAATGTAACCACAATATTTAGAGTTAGTTAAATGAAGTTTGTACAATCCACCTATTCCTGAATTCATATCCTAACTTTTATGACCTTAGAGTCACATCTTCCCATTTTATTTTTTTTTTTTTCTCTTTCTTGTAACAAACTGCTCCCTCTCACAGTTTAAAAGTTTTTAAGGATAACTTCAAACACTCATTTTCTCTGGAGAAAACACTTATTTTCTCTGACTGTTTCTGCCATCATAGACTTTGCCTGGTCCCCTGCTTTGGAAAGGACAGCTTTGCTTCTCTACAGTCTGTCTCCTGCTCTGTGAGTTCTCCCAAGGTATTCATGTGGGTACTGCCACAGGTTTTATTACCAGACTTTTGTTTTGGTTTAGGCTTCAGAAATGTTCCACTCTGTTCCTTCTTCCTCCATTGCACTTTTTGAAGATACCCTCCCAGTGAAGGTACTTGTCTTTATCACAGGCATTGTTCAGTCGTTAACTACAGTACGTAAGATTAATTCAGTATTCTCTCAGATCTGGAGACTACATCTTGTAGTACAGACAGTAAATTGTTCTAGACATGCATAGAGCCATTGCCAAAATGCAGAATTTAATTCTATGATGTGCATTCATACATTAACTATCAATTACCCACATTTGCAGACTGACAAATTAAACCAACAATATTAAAAAAAACACTTTCCAAAAATACTCTACATGAAACTGAGACTTTTTTAATGTGTATTTTCCACTTCCAATTATTTTATTACTCATTGTACATGAGAAAGTAATATTCAAGTAACTTATTTTTAGTTTGAAGTTGCTCCTTTATTTATATTGAATAGTCTAGGGTATATCCAGAATGATGAAGAAAATAGAATAGCCTGAAGCAAAGTAGTCCAGCACGTGTATCTGTTCAAACATGAATAATAAATTGCACAGGGATTGCTAATATTTTTCTACATCAGCCTATTCAGGTTTAAGGTGTACTCTGTCTTGTTATAACTGATTAGAAATAAAGGCACTGAAAATGATTTTCAGTGTAATTGGTTCCCCTCCCTATGAAATCGTAGAGGAATATACCTACAAAGGCAGCAGCTGATCTTGGGTCTAATAGATTTCTCTACTAGATAATAAAATGAGACACATACTGGTGCTTCCCCACTGGCATTTATATTCTGCTATATGAACCTTGACAAATGTTCTCCATTTGAATCATCAGATCACCTCTTTCACTCCTTAGGAAGTGGACACAATGAAAATTACTTCCCTGCAAAACAGAATAAAATGAAGATTTAATCAAAATAAAGTGCTGATACTTGATAAAATCAAGCCATCTAAGAAGGGGAATGCTAAGAGTTGTTATCCACCAGTGGTATATCTTTTGGATACGATGGCATTCATTTCCAGAAATCATATCCATCATACTGTTACTACTAATGGTTAAAAATGACATGTAACAACTTGTGTAAAAATATTGACATGAAATCCTTATGCAGTATGATCAAGCCAGTGTTAGTTTCCTTTGGAGATAAAAGCTGCTGGTATTATCAGGACAGTCAGTAATAGTGTACAAGCCTTACTGTACCAGCATTGGGATTGACAGTTGTTAGCAGATCCTCACTGTTTTAATTTGTTAACTGTAATTTATCCTGAGCAAATACCATCTAAGAGCTATCCAGAAGAGACATCCAATATGAATATTTGGCCAGTGACAACGATCGAGATGTATCAAAGATGCAGCTGAAGAATTTTGTACAGTCAGGCAGCTGTGACAAACCAGCTTTTCTCTTTGTGAAAGGGCAACATGGTTGTGATAAGCTCTTCCTTATTTTAGATATTGAAGCTGATCCCTCACTGTACTAGAAAAGTGCACAAGCATCATCATAGTTGGATCCTCAATATTTTTTTTTTAATTAATACATATAGCATCTTCACTGCTAGTTTGCCAGACCACCTATGGAGACATGACCCACTTTTAAAACCTACCCAACCAAACATTCAATTCCTGTTAGTAGTAGTAGTATAATTTTCTGCAAAATGCTGGATATTCTACATAGAGACTCATTAATCTTCTGTGGCTTTGGCATACGCTCCATTTTCTGTCACCATTTTTGTTGTCATCGGAGGTGAGCTGGGTGTTTAGCTCTGGTAGGCTCCTTTGGTCCTCTTTGATAAAGCAGAGAAGAGATACACTGCAGGTTATGTGGCAATTAACATTTTACTTACAGCAGAGACAGTAACCTCAGCCACTTGTTTCCTAGAGGGAACTGGAAAATTCTGGAGGTTGACTTTTCCTAACTCTCATTTCCAAATGTATCTAGAGTAAAGAAGTAAAAGTCACATAGAAAATAGGCATATATTTGTAAAACAAATTAGATATAATCAAAGGAATTATTCAAACAGATGATGTGTCATTGAAGTTTCTGTTTGTTTTTTTTTTAATACCTGGAAATGATCTAATGTGATTATTTCAGTAGTGTAATTCCCCAACTAATTGAAAGACACTTAGTAAGTACAACTAGATCATTTTTTTAAATGAGTATAGCATATGTAAGCTAATTAAAGTGTGTTTTTTAATTGCTAGAATATTGTTTTAAAATTGAAGTGCTTTTTTTACAATTGTCAATAACAACAGTGTATAGCAAATAGTTCAAGCAAAAAGTGATTACCAAATAAGCAAATTCTGCCTTGCCTCCATGTGACACTTGGAGTCAGAATTCTTTTAAATAAAACTACTTAGAAAAAAAAATAGGGTTTGTTTTTTTATTTTCTTTATTGAACATTACCAAATAGAAACTAACTCACGGGGCCTTGATGCCATGGAACATTATTAAATGTGGTGAAATAGAGTACTGAATGCCAATTCCTTCATGTGAAAAAGGAGCAGACTATTACTGGAAGGAATCTGTATAAAAATTCAGTTCTCCTAGCTTTGCTGCTGGGAAATGCATAATTAACTTCCACTCTATTTCTGGTATGAGTAAAAATTAATTTAATATTCTGCTTCAGATCTGTAGAATACTTTTGTGCCAGTACTTTACAAGCAGCATTTCCTGAAATCCAAGTTTATCACCCATCTTATCAAGATTATTTTGAAACAGAATATTTACATCTGTCTTCTAGTAGATTTACAGTGTTTGTATCATACTACACAATACTTATGTAAAAGTCCCACTGCTCAGAAACTGGGTCTTTTTTTTTTTTCCTTGCTGTGAGCTGTGTAATAATACAGAGCAATTTTTGAGCTTGTTCTGACTTCTGAATCAACAAGCCCTGCTACCGCAAGCAGGACAGGGTTAATTAGCTCCATCGTGCTGTATTGCTATTTTGCTTCTGTTATGTATAAGCCAGCTGGTTCAGAACTACCTCAGATACCTCTTAATTTCCTCTTCCTCTCCACATGCTATTTTTGATGTTTTATAATAGGGTATAAGGGAGTCCAAGGTTTACTGGTTTAGAACAAAAAATACAGAAAATTGCTCTGTCTAGTCCTTTGAGTACTTACTGAGGAATGAGAAGTTACATACCTGCATTAAAGATCAACTTGATAAGATACAAAACCGTAGTCATAGGGACTAGAATGTGGTTTTCCCTACTTTTGTGCAACTGCCCTAACCATAAATCTCCTGTGTAATTTTCCCTCCCGTCCTTTTTGGTTTGGTTTGGTTTGGTTTTTTGTTGGGTTTTTTTTTTTTGCTTGTGTTTTTTGATTTGGTTTTTGTTATTGTTTCTTTTTTGAGTTCTTGCCTGTATGGTTACAGAGTTTCAATAAGAAGAGTGCCCCCAACCCCAGAGCACTCCAGTGCCTGGTGGCTAGGGCTGCCTTTCCCAAGAGATAGGGTATCTGTGCAATGAAGAGCAAGCTGAGCCATTGCAGTCTGCATTTTTATTACTGTACAAATCATGAAACCAAACTGGATGGGCAGTCATCTGTGCAGGATCCTTCATGATCTATAAAACTGTATAATCCTCATGAAGTTTTCAGTATAAATATGATAAAAGGTTTCATGGTACTTTGCAAGATATTTGATGACTAAAGTTCTTGTGATCCAAGATATTGATGGATCGATAACCCAGATTTTGGTGTAAATGTATAGGAGCTAAGAGTCTCCAGTCTTCTCCATTTGCCAGCCTGGAGCACACCCAGATCTTTATAGAGAAGTCACAGGTGACTATCAGGAGGTTTCTCAGGCCTAGAAATGCCAAAGGATGGATGCAGCGACTTGCTGCCCTGAGCACAGTGTCTGGAGACAGAATGATTCAACTTTGCATGTAGCATTTACACATTACTATCTCCAGGCAGCTGTGTCTCCTGCCTTAGATTGCTCCATAAACTGTTGGATCCCAACTCAGGTCTGTCGAATTCTGCTCATTCGCTCTGGAGCAAAATTCCTGAGATCCAGGCTTCTGGTTCTAGTTTTGGACCCCTGATAACATGGACCATTTTTATTGACCTGCCAAGCCCCAGTTAGAGCTAACCCCAGGTAACCTGCTTTAGCAGAAGGGTTGGTCTAGATGATCTCCTGAGGTCCCTTCTAACCCTTGCCATTCTGTGATTCTGTGATTCTGTGACATGTGCAGTACAGGATCTAGAACAGGATCACATCTATGTGATCATAGAATCACTTTATCTTCAGTAAATATAAAAAGGTACAATTCATCCAACCTATTTCAGATGTTTGCCTCAATTTAAGAGGAAACATATTGTGAAAGTGTTTCTTTCTATCCATTGCCTTTGAGGGAGTTTAGATTAATTTACATTGTGCGCAACGGCCTTTAATCAGATGTATACCATCCTCTATTTCTATCAAGTAGGAAAAATACCCCACGGGAAGTATTTACTTGGTCTGTGGGACTAGGAGCTATGCAAGACAAGGTATACAGATGCTAATCAATGAAGTCAAGTAAAAATGTGTGGAATATATATTGTATATTTGTATTACAGAAAATCTGAAATATTGCAGACAGCTGTGAGGTGCAGTGAGCTATAAAACTCTGCATATGCTTCAGGCAAAGTAGAAAGACTTGTGCTATGCAAATAAGAAAATGTAAATTTATATGGTGACATGGGGGTTAATTTTTTGTACTATAAAATAACCCCTTGCCTTCAACAGGATAACTTCAGGCATGAAGTCTAGGGAATAACATTACAGGCCAGAGCATTATTAAATTATTAGAACAGAGCAAATCACCAAAATGCTTAAATACTAGTTGTCAAAAAATTATCCAAATAACCCTACCAATGTGTTGTAATAGAAGGGTGATGTTTATATGAGCAGCTTCTGACCCTGGAGAAAAGGAGATTATAGTGGTCTATGCTTAGCCTGAGTCCACTTAATTCAGTATCAAAAAATCTTTCTTCATTTCTCAGAGTTTTTGTTTTGGCATTCCATATTTCATTACAGATTTTAATTTCCCCTCATTTATCTAATTTAACAAAAGAGGTTAAGAGAGGTACTTATTAATAACTTATTTTTTTCCCCTCTGCAATGTTTTGGAAAAAGTGTTTTCTGCAAAATTGTACTCAGGAGTGAAGAGATATTAATAATTATGAATAGATTTACATAGAAATAGGCTAATTATTATGTTGACTGTATGAAATTATTCATTGTTTAAAATTTTAAGCTCTGTTTTTATTTTAGGAAATTCTTATTGCTTTATATAGTGTCCCGTAGCATCATCTCTAATTGGCTTTGGAGTTCCTAAAACTCAGCCACAGATGTTTTTTATTACTGTAACAAGAGATAAAAGCGCTCTTTGTAATACATGTTACTTTTCAATTGATTTTAAAAACGTTTAGGGGACTCCCTTTGGTGCCGCCTATCTTCAGATAAAAGAGGAGAGTGAGTTTGGTAAATCACATCTTATTTTGTTCCTCTATAGAATTAGTGATACCATTTTTTCCTTCAGTCTCTAGTACTTCCAAGTAATGTAATTATTTCCTAATGGCTCTGTTTGCAAATCACAAATTAATGCTTGGGAAAAGCTGCAGTAGTTGTTCATCATGTCTCTGAAACATTGCTTCATGCAGCAAAATATGGTATGTGTCCACTATGCATTGACATTGGCTATTTCATGTAAAAAGAACAGTAAAACCTTGGGAGCATATTATCTTGTTTCCTGGACATTTTAATTAGTATAATTAGGTATATATTAGGATATTTGTATATATTAGTATATATTAGGATAAAAATACCAGTAATTGGTGTTTATAGTGTAAAAGTTATCCATTTAAAGGATGGGCAGCATGTGCCTGATATAACTTCTCTGTCTGGAAGGATCAAATCAGTGTGGGGAGTTCACTGCTGTGGTGGGCTGCAGGGGGAGGTTCCATTCCATTGCACCAGACCCGGAGAGTGCAAAAGGAGGGGTGAGAAGGAAAGACTGAGAGTGAAAGAGAAAAACCAAGTAAAGATAAATGCATTTTATGCTACATACCCAGGGCCAGGACTGAGTTACGCATTTAAAGTTTTAATTTTATTTTTTTCATGTATGGTTCAGTTATATTATCATGGCATATAATTAATATGTTATAATGCATGCTCTCCCACTACTATATAAAACTAGTGTTGTCCTGTTTTCGGCTGTGATAGGGTTAATTTTCTTCCTAGGAGCTGGCATAGTGCTGTGGTTTGGAATTAGTACGAGAAGAATGTTGATAACGCACTGATGGTTTAGTTGTTGCTGAGCAGTGCTTACACCAGTCAAGGACTTTTCAGTTTCTAATGGTCTGCTGGGTGCACAAGAAGCTGGGAGGGGGCACAGCCAGGACAGCTGACCCCAACTGGCCAAAGGGCTACTCCATACCATATGATGTCATGCTCAGTGTAGAAATGGGGGAGTTGGCTGGGGGGCAGCAATCACTGCTCGGGGATGGGTTGGGCATTGTTCAGTGGGTAGTGAGTGGTTGTATCACTTGTTTTTCCTGGGTTCTCTCTCTCTCTCTCTCTTGTTGTTTTCCTTTTCATTACAATTTATTATTATTATTATTGTTGTTGTTGTTGTTATTTTATTATTTTATTTCAAACATTAAGCTGCTCTTACCTTGATGCACCAGTTTTCTTACTTTTGCTCCTCTGATTCTCTCCCCCATCCCACCAGAGGGGAGGGTGAGCGAGCGGCTGGGTAGTGCTTGGTTGCTGACTGGGGCTGGGTTTGAGATAATAACTCATTAAACAGAATGTATTAAGGAATTTTTACCTGTTAACAGTTGTGGGTCATGATTCATCTATTCTCTCTTCTGATCTTTGTTTATCTGACTTGTGCCATGCTCTTTTTTTTGCTGTACATTTTAAAAGATTGGTGTTGTGTTTTGCCATTTGCTGTGCTCTGCAGTGATTCGTGATGTTTTGCCTGGGAGATTTGTTATTAAAACACTGGCCTTGAGCTTTATTTGGTATTTAAGCTTTGTACTGAAGCCATTACTGTTCTTTGGGTATCACCTCGTGGTAACATTTAGCAATTATAATTCTTCCTCTTGAGAGGTTTTTTTTTATGGAGGAGATACAGTATGGCACCTTCACTACCTTCTTCTGTGGTGTTTTCTCCTTCACTGCAGTAACTTTTCAGTATCTTGAACATCCTTGGATAGTTAAGATACTTCTACTGGTATTTTTTGGGAATATTGTCTCGGTTTTGTCAAAGGTTAGTAAGCAATTTAAGAATATCATCCAGAGACCTGCCCCAAGGCTGAATACTTAGGAGTGGCAGTGTGTGGGGGATAACATGGGCAAATACTGAGGACAGTGGGCACCTCCAGTGCTTTGGAACTTCACCCCTGAACAACTGCAGAATCCTGAACAATTAGTGGAATATTTAGGAAAAGTATTCTGTCACCCTGGCAATTCTAGGGAGGCACAAATCACTGCAATGTGCTGGGCCCTGGCCCATGCCTGACGAGCCCTGTTCAACACTGCTCAGTACCTGCAGGGGGCAAAGAAGGTCTCTGGATCTGATGACAAGGCGATAGGCACTGTGGCTGCTCCACCCCTCAAAATAATTGCACATAAAAGCCATATAAAAAAATTAAGTTTCAACATTCTTTCAGGAAATTTTCAAATTCTAAACAAAAAGTACTCTTTGAGTTTGGTTTTTTTTTCTGCAAATTTGCATTTTATGGGTAGTCTTAGACAAACTTGGTTTTGCTCATCTCTGACTTTTACTATGCAGTTGTTAGTGTAATGGCTCTACTTCACTACTAGTGTGTCTCATTTAAGCCATATTATCTGCAAAAAAATGCTCTTTAGTATCTGACTGCAACATTGTGGTTTTTTAAAATAATGAATGGTTAGTCTTAAATGATTTGAGACATCTAAAATTATACCTTCCTTAAAATAATTGATTCAGTCTCTGTAAGACAGATGGCTGTAGCACAGAAACCAGCTTCACAATTGGCACTAATTAATACCCTTGTTGGAATCTCAGCAGTGGCCAAAATATTAAATGGGTATAAAAACTGAATTACTCAGCTAGAGAGAGTTTGTCCAAGTCAATATATTGATAAGTGATTGTGAATGCCTTAATTGCATGTCTGCTCACTCATATTTATTTTCTGAAAGCAAATAGGTGACTTCACACTCCTGTAAAGATAAATATTGTATTTCCTATAAAACTAAAATCAAAGTGTTCCATGTTTGTGTGAACTGAGAGAATGCATTCTCGGAGCTAACAGCTTCATGCCATTATGTTAGGAAATTATTGTTGTTAAAAAACCCAGTTACTGTAAAAATATATGTATGTCACTTCTCCTTTCCAACCAGGTCTATATACAGCAATTTCTGGAAGCTAGTTCCAGGTGTTATGGCTTCATATTACTTATTTCTTGCTGCAACAAAGACTTAGTTTTTAAAATTAAAGAAATCCATGCATACAACAAATACTATAATGCAGACTAGTGCCTTATGAAATGTGGGTGTGAAAAACTTCATTTAAGAAGCTTATTAGCTGTTAGAAAATATCCAGAAACACTTGTCATTGGTTTCTTTCAGTTTAAGATAGGGAGTTGGTCTGCACACATAGCAAACACAGTGAGATGAAGGTCCACAGCAATTTTGAAAGGGTAATGGCTTCAATCTGATAACAAAATTCTTCCCACACAGACCTTGACACAGAAGACTATGATAACTCCTCAGTGATGCATAAATTACATGAATATATAAAATCTGAAGGAATTTAGGGCATAAGATCAAAAATACACTTTTAATTAAAATAGATGAATGCTTTTCGTTTCTTTTAGCTCTGAAATAAAATAAAAAACCATCTGCACATTTAACAATAAAACTACACTCATTCCATTTTACAGCTCAGCTTAAATATAGTTAATGAGGAAGGGGGAAAAGGTATGGGGAGACAGGTTTGATGGACTTTCAGTCTGCTATGATATTATTTCAGTACACCATAAAAGAAAAACATCCAAAAGAAGACTCAGTTTCTTATTTCTTCTATAAACATTTTTGTTCCTTTCTTGAATTACTTGGGCTAGCGCTAATAAATTATTTGGACACTGTGTTTATCTCCCTTCACTTGTCACCTCTCCTTGAAGTCTAACAGAACTCTAATTTAAACTTCCAGTGTAGGTGAATGTACAGATTTTCTTTTTTTGCCTTTAATATTTCTGATTACGAGGATCCATTCTCACCACTACTTTTTCAGACTATTTTCACTTAGAAGAACATTTTTACAATAAAAAGGGTTCATAAATAACTGAGTTGTCTATGAATGGAGCTCGACTGGCATCTCTGGAGTGACAGTACTGTAACTTGGCCAGCAGAAAATCCATGGTGTTAGCAGCAGTTCACCATCTCAGTAATTTTCTTCAGCCTTTTTGTAAATGGGAGAATAATTCAGTTTCATTTCTGGTAAATGAAATGGCTGCATTTAATTGTGTAGATAAGGATTTACTAAGGACTTGTTTATATGGGGATGTTGGTTCCAGGTAGCGTGTGAATGTACCTCATACCGGCTGTCTTTGAGGACGATGTTAATATACAGTAAATGTGAGACGGTGTACTTCACTTTTAGACTTTGAAAAGAGAAGAAAACAACTTAGCCCAGAGCCTTTTAAGAACACTAATGAGATACTTATGCTACCTAGTTTAGTCACTGAACTCACATAGTTCTGAAATCAAGAGGCTTAGCTGGTTCTGTGTCTTGGAGGGAGGCAGAAAGCAGTTCAGAGCCCCTGCCTTTGCATGCTGACTAATCCACCAGCTCTCAGCCAGTCTTTGAAGATGCCTACTTCTCTTGCTTTATTAGTGCTGGTTTCAGGTGTGTGCTAATGCTGTACCAGCAATATTCACAGAGAGAGCCAGCACGCAATTGCCAGCAAATTGTAATTCACATAGGAAGTCTTACTTTGCACAAACCTCCCAATGCAGACTACATTTTAGAAGCAGACCATGGTCATTAATTCCACACTGATAGACTATAGCATGGTGACCAGAGGCAACTTGCAGTCCATATTCAGAGTATTTAAAAATTGTCAAAAATGCTTTTCCCGCTGTTTTTTTTCAATATCTAATCAAGGCTTAATCTACATTAAAAAAGACGACTTTGTCCATGGAACTTTATGTGTACTGAAAGGGGGTCTAAAATTCCCAACAAAAGCATGACAAAAAAACCCTGATGACTGCTAAATACACAGAAACTACCCATGAATTATGAAGTCCCTGAGCGGTTGTTGGAAGGAGTATGAAGGAAGTTTTATCATGGAATGCTTGCTCCATTCCTATACTTCTCCCTAGACATCTGTTATTGGCCACTGCCTGAGCCAGAATACTCAAGTAGTGGATGGTTAGTCTGATCCAGCACAGTTGGTCTTAGGTTAGCTGAGGTGGATATGGGAAAGGGGTGGGGAGAGCTGGCTGGTTTTGACAGATTGGCTTGAAAAATGTTGCCCACATACTTGTACCAATAAAAGCTACAGTAAGAAAGCAGTCGCCTTCCTTTTCAACCATAATTTATTTTGGTGTTGTCACTACTGGTTTACTCCTATACTTAGGTTAAGGCAGGTTATTGCTTAAGGTGTATCAGTGTAGTGGATATGACACAAGTTCCTAGACCAGCCCTTGCAATACAAGAAAACCCAAAACCTAAGAAAATTTATTTATTTATTAGCTTAGATTATTTGTACACTGCTGAGCTTCTGTGCTATTGTTATTAATGATGCGTTAAGAAGCTTAGAGATTTGATTAGGCATCTTTTAAAATTAGTATTTCAAATTAAATATAGAAGATAAAAATAGATTTCAAAAAGTATGTGATATGGAAAAACAGTAGATACTGTTTTACCTAAAATAAAAATAAAATTACATAGTATTTAGAACCCATATATAAATAAGGTTGTCGATCATTACTGTACAGACCACACTTAGTATAAAGGTTATTATACCCATTTTGTCATATATTATTATTCTGTCATAAGAATGTGACAAATAGCAATTTCCCCAGTAGTTAATTAAAGAAGAGTAACATTGAGAACCATGATTAGCAAAACTTAAACCAAAGATCCATTCAGGAGAAGATGGACTTAGAGAATTGTATGAAGTCAGAGATGCTTTCCTTGGTGTGCAGGGATTGTTGCAACCCCACTGATGGAGTCAGGGTTGCTAGATTAGTGACTTCCTACTATTTCCTGGGAGCTGCATCAGCAACGTAGATGATAACAGAGATCCCTAATCTTATGCAATAAGTTCCTTCCATTCAGTTTCAATGCAAATTCAAGAGCATGATTTTAACTGTAGGCTTGGAACAGATCAAAGATATTAAATAAAGTAACATGAGAACCTTATGTTGTGATCTTTTGCCATATGTTTCATACCTTATCACAGCTCTGAAAGGGCTCAGGTTGACCAGTGGTTGAATGATGAACTGAACATGCAACTTAAAGGAGGACTTGTAGCTTAGGGCTTTTTCATCTGATCGGGAACTCGCATTCCACTGCTTCTGACTGCGACTTGCTCATTTGTGAAGTGCCTCAGGGATCTATGTGAGGCTCAGCCAGTAGGTGCTTCTCAGCACAGTGTGATTTAGCAGATGAAAGGTGTGCAGAATACAGTTCTACTTTAACAATTTCTATAGCGATCATCTTTCCTGTGGTGTTCATTTACGTGTTTCACAGTAGCAAGTATCTCCAGTTTATTCTCCTTCTTCAGAGACAGTCTGTCCGTGCATGGATTTTTTTCACTGAACTAGAAAAAGATAACATCCAGTGTTGACCACTAAAAATTCTTAGGCATAAATAGAGTATTTCATGGCTCTGCATGCTCACAGGTATGAGAAGCCACCTCAGCATTTTTACCTTGCTTGCATTTGGTAAAAATGTGAATACTGAAGTCTTCTGTATGCTCTCATAACTGTACATTTTAGCACTGTAGTGGAAAGCATAAAAGACAGGTTCTTCCAGATCGTATGTCGAAAAAAATATTACTGCTGCAAGATGAAAGAATGATCAGCTGAACTTCCTTTCAGCTAGGAACGATCAAGCTTTTATCAAACTTTCCATCAGACTCTTGTTTCTGCAGTATAAAAGAGATCAACAGAATGGTCTTAGAGAAATGGGTTCCCTTTGTATTAAAATGGGGATAAACAAAGTTTCTGGGACCATTTATTTTATTTTTTTATTTGAATTTAAAAAAAAAAAATCTTAAAAAGATCCTCTTAGTATGTGAAGAGCTATGATGTCATAATTTGTAATTAAAAAAGATCTCAGAGAAAGCTTTGAGCAGCAGTGTTACACTGACTGCTGTGGGTTAGCCCTGGCTGGCAGCTGCGTCCCACCCAGCCGCTCACTCACTTCTTTCCCTGGTGGGATGGGGGAGAGAATCAAAAATGTAAAAATGCAAAACCAGATAGGTTGAGATAAAGACAGTTTAATAGGTAAAGCAAAAGCTGCATGCACAAGCAAAGCAAAAAAAAGCAGTGAATTCATTCCCTGCTTCCCATGGGCAGGCAGGTGCTCAGCCATCTCCAGGAAGCAGGGCTCCATCACGCGTAACGGTTACTTGGGAAGCCAAACGCCCTCGCTCGGAACGTCCACCCCTTCCTTCTTCTTCCTCTGTCCCCCAGCTTTTATTGCTGAGCATGATACCATATGGTGTGGGATATCCCTTTGGTCAGTTGGGGTCAGCTGTCCTGGCTGTGCCCCCTCCCAGGTTCTTGAGCACCCCCAGCCTTCTCACTCATGGGACAGTTTGAGAAATACAAAAGGCCTTGATGCTGTGCAACCATTGCTCAGCAATAGCTAAAATACCCCTGTGTTTCATCACAAATTCAAAACACAGCACCATGTGAGCTGCTTCGAAAAAAATTAAATCTATTCCAGACAAAACCAGTACATAGATATTCATGTTTCAGTCTGAAAAACAGTCAAAACCAAGCTTCTGATGCTGATAAATACATTTTAATGCAAAGCAAGTAGTTTATTGTACATTTACAGTTGTGAATAGGAAGATGACAGTCATAAAATAGGAAGTTTCAAGATTTTACTGCCCTAGGCAAAACAAAATTAGTTCAGTCTTGCAGCCCACTAGCATTAAATAATTTTTATCTAGTTTTTCTGGCCTGGGGCAACTACCTGTATATTAAAGTTGGTCTGTGATCAAGTGTCATAGACCTAGCAATCGTCTTTCTCTTTGTACACTGAATTCAGTTATTTGAATATCACAGAAAATAATGAAATAAAGTGTCTTAAATCATACAGGAGACAGAACACATTTATATATATTTGTATGTAGATATAGATTGCTTTTATCAATTTGAATTGCATTTTTCTGAATAGCTATTGATAATTAGCCCGTTAGCATGCTGAATACACATTTCTGTTAATGCTTCATTAAATGACTAGGAAGCTCGTCAGACCATCTCAAATAATTTATATTAATAAAACTTACTACTTTAACAGAAAGTAAGCAGTATAAAGAGCAAGAATACAAAAGCTTGTGTATTTTGGCGATGTTTCTTCTTATTTCTTCTATGAGATAACAGGAATCTGTCTTAGTTTCTCTTCAAAACTTGGCCTTCTGGTCCAGCTGGTATAAAAAAAAGTCTCCAAGCAAAGTTATACATTCAGGAGGTTTGTTTTGGAGAAGCCTCTTGTATTCAGCCTAAAACAGTTCTCTGGAGTATTGCATGATATTATTTAAGAAAGATTTGTTCCTTATAAAATGTATACAAGAGAAGATCAACCTTAGTTAGGTAACTAAGTGCAAAAGCATGATCAGGCTGCTGTATGAGCCAAGTGACAAGTGACTCGTCAGAGGGACGCAGTGGTTTTGTTTTCCTCAGGCTGCCCAGTTTACCCAGGAAAACGAAACGCCAACCTCCTGCCTACACTCTGAGCTCCCAAGAAGTGGTGCAGTTAACAGATCTTCACTATACTAAGAAGGGAGGTGAAGGGAAAGTTAATTAAGAAAAAAAAGCTTTCTCAAGCTCCGTAGTAAGACATACCATTGTTTTTAGCAATACAGAAACTTATACATTCAGTATGTCAACTATAAGTATTACCAGTATGCTAATAAATGAAACTACTGCATGGAACACTTACAATAATCTGTATCATGTTGTTAGAAAATTTGCCTGCATTGATATGTATTTCTCTGTTAAGAATATAAAGGTTTGAAATAGCTTTTGTATGTACTTGTTTTTATAAAGCTCTGATCCAAAGCATCGCTATGGCCCTGGCATGTGACTGCCCATTTAAGCAGTTTTAGGAAGCCTGTCATTACCTCTCCCGAACACACTGTTTCCAAAAGTTGACGTGCTATACCACAGTTCGTACTGCAATGTCAGTCAAAACTGTTGTACATTTTTAAGTAATGACTGTGTTTTAATGACTTCTTTCTCTGCTCTTTCCACTTAGTATTTGATAGATTTACCAAGCTATTTTAAAAATTGAATATGGAACCTTTAATAAATGTTTCCATTTTATTTATATATGTTTGTACATATGGAATTTATTAAGAATGCAGTATTTTGGAGCAGGATGTCTAATTAGTTTACGAACATAAGTTTTTCAGTGTGGCTTAGTACAGGAAATTATCATGAATTCACTTCAGGCACTACTTTGTACTTCATCACCTCCGAATCATATTAATAAGGGTTCCTATTAGCAAACGCATTATTATTTCAAGCAACTCGTGGAGTATTGTTATTCTGATGTGACAGTCAATTTAGCATTAATAATAGAACTTAAGTTCTGCTGCTCTTTATGCCCTTCTGCCTGAACCCAGTGATTGGCATATTTAATGTAATCCTACACTGTGGCATGGTTGACCACTGGGAATATTTTTAGCCTCAGCCATCCAATTAAGTATAAGGGCGCTGGGATCAAAATCCACCACGCTCCTCATTTGGAAATAACTACAGCACTATTAGGAAAATCATCTGAAGGAAATTATTTTCTACCTTACAAAAATGGCTAACTGTCTGAAAAGATTGCTAAATTTAGCTTTTCTTTTATAGCAGCTTTCCTTGCAAATGTAGCAAATGGCAGGAATCCTATAAGTAAAAGGCAGCTGAAACTGCATGTATATACAGAGCAGTATTTACCTGCAGAAAATGGTTCTCTTGCTCAGGCTTCTGCTGTTTGCCTGAACAAGACTGTCATAACCCCAGCAGAGCAAGAGCTGCCAAGGTGTCCTATTGAACTGAGCAGATAGAGAGAGCGGCCTCCCGGGAAATTAAAACCATTGTTCGGCGTCAGAAACGGGGTATAGACTCTGAGCTGTTAGTAAATGGAGTGGTTTTTATAAAGATAGCTAATTTATAAAAGACTTGTGTTAATTTGGTGCTTATCTTGAGTTATTATGATTTTATGCACCATTATCCTTTTTTACATTTGTTTAAATATCTAGTATCTGCTAACACATGGTGTTTCGGTCCTTAGGGGAATGCTTGCAAGTGTAGTTATTTTGTTCTCTGCTCTGTAAATCCTTTGATGTATCAGCTGAGAAAAGTTTAATGTTCTGATTTACAAATGAATGATGTGGCACGGTCACTTCCGGTTCTGCTAGGTTGTGGGAAAATACGATACTGCTAGATGTGCCTGCAGGGAATTGTGTGAGCAGGAGTGTATCCTCAGAAATGGAAGACTGACAAAATACTGTTTTCTCTGAAAGCAGATGAGAAGCTCTTGATCGAGCTCTATGAAACCAAACTGCTAAAAAAACAATGGGTTTGGTATACACAAGGATGACATACACAGCTATACATTTAGTGTAGATAAAGTGATTCAATTTACCTCTGTCAATATACAACATCTCTTATGCCCTGTTGTATGTAGACTCTACGTATGGAAAAGCTAAGGTGTGGAGTATGATGACTGTAACAGAAGGTTTGTTCTGGACTACAGGTCACTTCTGCTCGAGGCTTTTAATCTGGTTCACATGAAGGATCATTAAAGCAATACTCTCCCAGCTGCTGGCAGCACTAAAAATCATTTCATACAACCATGCTTGCGGCAAAGTTCATATACGGTCTGATAAGAGGGGAAAGCGAGACCAAAGGGAATGTGAAGAGTAAAAGTGGAAAAAAAATACAAAGGGAAGAAACTACTATAGGGATAAGAGAAAAGGCAAGGAAAGGTGAAAGCCATTCAGCCCCCAAGGCTGATGGAGGAGTATGAGACGTTATGGGAGAAGGAAGCAAAATGGAAGGGCAGGATGGGAATGCAGGTATTAAACATAAGACCAAGGAGAGCGTGACACAGTTTTGGATGGAGGAGGGAACACGGCTCACATTTATATGGACACGCAGGAACAGGCTAACTCCCTTTTTGTTGTTTGCATAGGATATGATTGTAATTTTGTCTATAGTAATATATGTTTTTAATAGATCTTGGCTTTATTTCAGTCTATGAGAAAGTTGCTTGTTGAGGCCTTTACACTTGGGATTTCTTAAAAAAGTTGTCTCATATGAGATGTAGCTTAATTTGAGTAATCTCTGTGAACAGCAAAATGGTAGACTCAGGTGAACCATTAACATTTTAAGTAGTAATTATGATTTCTATTTTTCATCCTACAATACTTCAGTAAAGATGGTGACATGCATCTCATTTTAATGAGGTTAATTTTGTTGTCGCTCCCCTCTGTATTCTCTCCCTTATTATTTTCTGTACTGTTCTTGTAAAAAATCAAATGTTAAAATGAGTCAACTTTTAGTAAAAGAAGTCATAATGAACTAGAGGCCCATGTCCTTAAAAAAGGGAAACAAAGGCAGAATATATTAGAGAAAATGTTTGGTTGCCATTCATATTCCTTTCCGTGAAGTTATCTGGCAAAATGTTATATTCTCCCCCACCCTGAGATAAAATAATTTCTTTTAGAAAGCTGAAAGAAAACCTAAACAAGTGTGTGCCAGGGAACTGTTTTACTAAATTATCAGCGATGGGCATAAAGTAGTCAATAAACATCAAAGCCGATATTTAGACCAGTTGGTGCTTGAAAAGTGCAGTTGAGAGGAAAGGTATGGCTTCAGTGTCTCTTCTGTAATTCAGTAATTACACTTAAAGTGTTCCTCTGCCTGTACATAAATGCTAGGTGCTGAATGAAATGCCTGAGCTTATTTTCCTGCATGTTTGAGAAGTGCAGAGGAAAGAAGGCAAAATGGTAGAGAAGCTGCAAATTTAATGAAACTTGTTTTCACATGCCAAGCTATTTGACTTGATGGAGAAAGGGTTGCTCTGCCTCTGCTCAGCTTCTTTTCAAAGCTGAAAAAGCCCAGGGTGGGATGGGACGTTGCAGTGCCTGTGCCAGGACGCATGGTCCAGTGTGTGGCCAGTGGCACCACCGAGCCAGTTCTTTTCCAGGGGCCAACAAGCCCAGGCAGTGACAGAGCGAAGTGGTGTAAACAGGATACCGAGGTGCAACACCAGCGAGGCTGGGCACACTTCTAGATTAGGGTATGATGAGGTACCTTGCCACCTCATTATCAAATGAACTGAAGCAAAGTGGATCCCTGTGTCACATGGGGCTCTTTAGCTTAATGTCAGGAACAGTCTTTTCTGCCAGTGGACAATATTCCAGGGGCAGGGGGATGTGTATGAGATTGCCTTGAATTATCAAGCTCCTCCACGGCAGAGAAATTGAAGAGTTTAATCCTGAAGAGTTTAAATATGGACTTGCTTATTTAACAGAATACTTGTAAGACAGATAGCCATGATGTTTTATGTAAACTTTGTTTCCAAATTCAAGTGTCTCAACAGAGCAGTACGATGATCTCCACAGAGCAGTATCTCTGTTTAATTACTACTTCATTACAATCATTACTGACTGGGAGGTGATTTATAAATAATTTCTGCGTGAAGCATTTGCATTTTGAAGGTGGTTTCATCAACTCGTAAACTAAAATCCACACATCCAAACTGAACCCACCAGAATCTTTTACTGCAGAATATACTAATTATTAAACTTGCAGGATGTGAGGAAAAGGTGACTGAAATTACTGTGTAATTTGGGTTGTCATCCATAAAGTCGGAGCTACAGATCTATTCCTATGTCTGCAGGATTGCAGGCCTGACTAGTTCCAAATTTACATTTCCTACCAGGTACAGTGTCAAATAACCCTGAGCTGAATGAACATTGAAATACCTTCTAGTATGTTTTCAGAGAATTTTACTAGAGCATTATGTCAGTTCAGTACTGTGTGATGTTAAAAATAAAAAAAAAAATGACCCAACTGTGCAATACCTTAATGCACTGCTGTGTATTAATTATACATCTGCATGCCAATTCCTCTTAAAAACTTATGATTGAGTAGGAAATACATAGGTCAGAAAAAATGGCTAGGGTATGAGGCTAATGTCAGTAGTGGATGCAGCAATGCATGGGTTTTATGTACTGTATTATCTTTTTCCTGCTTGATGCCTGTCATTCCCATTAACTTGACCATAATCCAGAAAAAGCATTTCTCTGCCTAAATCCCCGAGGCTCCCAGTCTAATCCATTGGGATTTTTAAGAGTACATACAATGCAGAAGTTTCAGTTACAGCAACTTTCTTTTAAAACACAGGTGAAAAAGGTGTTAATGATGCTCCACTTTCATGTAATTCATATCACTTCAGTTGTACTGTCTAAAAATTCAGTATTTAGTAAAGCTAGCTGTCTGCATTCTTTGTACAGCTGAACATAGAGAAATGAAATCATGAGGTCAAATTTGATATTTATAAAACAATAATAAATAATAAAGCAATAACACAAGAGGCAACAAATGCTTTCTTTTTAACTGATGGTAATTTTCAACAGCAAGCAATATTTGCTCCTGCGAGCATAGTTTGAAATTATAAATCATGGAATTACGGATTCTTTTTGTGGAGTCTCTGATGTATTATGAAATCGTGAGTTGACATCTTCCCTTTCTTAATATAATTAAAAATATTCAGTGTTTGTAATAAAGTTCTGACAAATGGCAATTAGATGAAATTGCTGTGTGATTCCCTGGACTAATTTAGCAAGCTCTTCTTTAACAATACTTACTCAGGCATGAACTGCATGTAAACACAGCAACTGCTATACTGCTTGTAAGTATAGAAACTTAGTAATTGCAGTGGCCTTATCTTTCTAACATAAATTAATGGGCATTATATGAAGACCTGGCCAAAATAAATGAAGTGGGTGTGAATGAATCTCATATTTTTCCTGCACCGTGATATATCTTCAACAGAAGCAACAAAAACTGCCAACAGCTCAGTTCTGAAGTCAGTGTTGAGTACTATGGAAATTGTTTGAATTCTGTCATGCAGAGGATAGAATAAAGTTATGTTTTCCATATCCTGTGGAGCGCACACATCATTAGCTCCTGAATATCAAAGAGAGGGAGAACAACAGCAACTGCTCTGCTATCATTTTGTTCAGGCTCCTTAGTGGTTGAATATAGAATAGTTTATGGATGCACAACTGAGTTGTGCAACCCTATCAAGGCTTGAGCTGCTGCACTTCCTGCAGGGTTAGGTGCTGTGTGTTAAGCAGCATCTGCATAGAATGTTTTCAAGAACAAAATTAGAAGCTATCTATCCTGATTCCATGTGCTCCTCTACTAGACATCAAGTTTTATTTTATATCTATTTCTTTTTTGAAGATGATTAAATACCATTTTCAAAAGTGATCTTGACACTTAAATTCCCACATCCCATTTACCTTTCTGAGGACAGCAGTAATAACAATAATAAAAGAATCAAGGGCTGTCATGACAACTATAAATGGCTATATAACTGCATAAGGACATATATAGTGTTCTTGCTGTTTTGATTTCAGCGGCTGAAGTCCTAAAGTTGCTTTGCTTCTTTCACATTTCACCTTTCCAGGGTTCAATAAAAGTGAAATATATAAGAAATTTGCGTTCACTTTAGCAAAAAGGTTGATATATCATACCCATGGCATTTTGCAGCAGATTCACAAAATCCACTTGGTTTGTAAGATACAGCAGTAGTCTAAGTTAATTTCCAAAAAAGCAATATGCCAGGAAATAATTTGCAGAACTGAAAAGGCATTGATTTCTTGATGAAAATAATCCTAAAATGCAATTGTTTTTCATGAACTCAGTTGTTTCTTTGTTGTTTGGTTTGTTTGTTTGATTGCTTGTTTAAATTTGGTAATGCAGTGAATGTCCGTTCCTGAGATCTGTGAGGCTTGTTAATATGATTACTCAATCACTAGCTCCAGGAGTTTTGTGGTGAGGAGAAACATAACATTCAGACATGGAAAACCATGAAGGGCATCCCAGAAGAATTAAAGTATTTGAGCTTCATTTAACCGTCATATCTGCTGCAGTAAATCAATTCAAATTGTTGCGGTCAATGGCTCAATGTCCAAGTGGAGACCAGTGACGGGTGGTGGTTCCACAGCAGTCGGTATTGGGACTGGTGCTGTTTAACATCCGTGTCGATGCCATGGATGGTGGGATTGAGTGCACCCTCAGCAAGTTTGTCAACGACACCAAGCTGTGTAGTGCAGTCGACACACAGGGAGGAGGAAAGGGATGCCATCCAGAGGGACCTTGACAGGCTTGAGAGGGGGGCTCGTGTGAGCCTCATGAAGTTCAACAGGGCCAAGTGCAAGGTCCTGCCCATGGGTCAGGGCAATCCCAAGCACAAATACAGTCTGGGTGGAGAATGGATTGAGAGCAGCTCTGAGGAGAAGGAATTCGTGGTGTTGGTTGATGAGTAGCTCAACATGACCCAGCAATGTGTGCTTGCAGCCCCGAAAGCCAACTGTATCCTGGGCTGCATCAAAAGCAGTGTGGCCAGCAGATTGAGGGACATAATTCTCATCCTCCACTCCACTCTCATGAGACCCCACCTGGAGTACTGTGTCCAGCTCTGGGGCGCCCAACATAAGAAGGACATGGACCTGTTGGAGCGAGTCCAGAGGAGGGCAATGGAGATGATGAGAGGCTTGGAGCACCTCTCCTATGAGGACGGGCTGAGAGAGTTGGGGTTGTTGAGCCTGGAGAAGAGAAGGCTCTGGGAAGACCTTCTAGCAGCCTTCCAGTACCTGAGGGGGCCTACCAGAAAGCTGGAGAGGGACTTTTTAGAAGGGCATGTCACAATAGAACAAGGGGTAATGGCTTTAAATGGGAAGAGGGTAGATGTAGATTAGGTATAAGGGAGACATTCTTCACTCTGAGGGTGGTGAGGCACTGGAGCAGATTGCCCAGAGAAGTTGTGGATGCCCCATCCCTGGAAGTGTTCAAGGCCAGGTTGGATGGGGCTTTGAGCAACCTGCTGTAGTGGAAGGTGTCCCTGGTTATGGTAGGGGGAGTGAAACTTCCAACCCAAACCATTCTGTGATTCTATGATTTTCTTCTTTTCCCAAAGCTCATTGTAAGACTTTTATCATCAGGAAAAAAATTAGAGGATATTATGAAGGAACCTGCTGGAGTCTTTTGCAGAATTCTTGTGCTGTTCTGTTGCGCAAGTGTCAGCCTAGTGACATTGCTCTGCTGCAGAAGACGTGGGAGGAATGCTGAAGCAGGGTGATAGGGTTTCCTGCTGTTTCCCAGCACTTCTGTGAATCACCCAGGAAATGTCTGTTTTGAAGAGAGAATAAAGAGCAAGAAAGTGGCTGGTCCTGATCTTGTGCAGTTGACAGATGCAAGAGAGGGAGTTGGTTAACTGAGAGAAATTCAAAGAAGAAAAAGTAGTATAAGAGAACAAAACAAGAAACCTTCAATGGAAATGTGCTTTAGCAGAATGTTAGCTCTGATCTCAGGCAGAATCTATGATTGTAGCATGAGAATAAGCAATTTACTTGAGAAGAAATGAAGATGAATTGACAGAGCTACAAAATAGGATCATATGGTAGACAATCACTTTTTAAGTGTAAACAAATTATATCCTAAATGGATTTCAGTGCTTTGCATGTTATCCGGGAATTGTAGTTCAATACAGCTGGCCAGAGTATTCTAATATATATTCAAATATGTGATCTAGAGAAACACCAGTCTTGAGGAGATTGACAGACTGTTGTTAATGGAAGGAGAAATGGAAGAGATGAATCAGATACTTCCCTGAAGAACATTTCCCTATGTTCCTTTGCAAGGACTGGTCATTTTGTCTTGTCTCTGCTCACATACCCAAGTCTGTTTGCACTCAGAACTATTTTCAGAAATTTTCTTAGTACCTTTTTAATTTTCCAATGAGATTCATCTGCCCTTCCTAATTCCTGAGCTGAACTACTGCCTGGCCTGGAGTATAGCCTGCAACTTGAAGTGACTTTTGTTTTAGTCTGAAAAATAATTTAACTGCTTCCGCCATTGACTTTCTAAATGAAGGGTTTCTAATCACTTCTGACAAAAATTTGTCCAGTTTTCCTTATAACATTCCATAAGGCTGAAAACCATAATGCTATACAAGACAGCCTATTCCTATAAAACACAATAGCAATCTAATTTGCTCAACTTTAGGCATTAAAATACATATTTTACAGTTACAAAGTGGATGTTGTGGAATTTCAAAACATCCTTTGAAATTGGGATTGATTGATTGTATTTGACTGGAATTTTAAGATTATGTTAATATCTGATTTTTTTGTGTGTTTGTATTTACAGTATATATGCAGTTTGCCTTGAAAGTATATCTAAATTAGTAACATGCAGAGAAACAGTCTTTGGACACTATTATAATAGAATTCACTTAACTGGAACACTCATAAATAGGTTATTCTCTTAAGTGAAAATTTTGCTGGGAACCAACTTTCATGTAATTAATTTCAATTGACTCATCTCTTAGTTTATTGATATGTTGCTTCGTTCGCAGACAGAGCAAACATTTCAGGGTTGCTGATGCAGTGTGATCTATGGAGTGAACACATTTTTTTGAGTTAATTAGAAGTTCAAAGGAGATTGGATTAAATATGGGCACTTGTTTAGTTTTCTATAGCTGATGAAGCTCCTTCAGAAGGACTTATGTGAGAATGAGCTATTTGTAGTGTTTTATTTGTTAGCACTCTGATAGTGAAAATTACTCTCCTTTTTCTTTAATGTAGAACCTGAACTTGTAGTTTAGAGACATACTTGCTTAAAGGGCTTATTTTCTTACCTATCACACCATGTAAATATTTCTAATTTATTGTTGCTTTGGTTCACTTGCAATTTCTGATCTTTAGAGTAATTTCATTTGGAGAACAAATAAGGAAGATGGATTCTGATATATTTTTGGTATTATTAGATTTAGTCACAGATATATATTCTGAGAGCTATTTACATTAGTAATAATAGGAATGCACAACATGAAAATACAACCATCTCTGTTCAAACATAGCTAACATAAGGTTTTTATCACATGCTTCTGTTACTTCACCTATCACATTACAGTTTCTCATGGCTAGTAATCAGTGTGGACATATCTGATCTCTAATTTGGAATCCAGGAGCCACTGAGACGACTTCTTTCCGCCTGTGAGCACAAGCTTACAATGCTGGCTTCAGGGACAAATCACACCCATAGAATAATTTAGGTAGGAAAGGATCTCTGCAGAACATACAGCTCAGTCTCCACTCTTAAGTAGAGGTGGCTTTGACAAGAATTCACTCCATAACCTTCCCATGTACCGAGGTGAGGCTGGCTGGCCAGTATTGCCCTCCATATTTCTTGCTCTTCTTGAAGCAGTGAGTAATTTTTGCTTATTTGCAGTCCTTAAGAACCTCCCTCTGTCATTGTGATGTTTCAAAGTTGATAGAGGTGATCTCGCAGTGACATTGAACTAGGGTGCATCCCATCAGATCCCACGCCCTTCATAAATCTGTCTTCCTCTACTGAGGATAATGCTTCACTCCCACAGACCACTGTTAGACTTGGGGAAATGGAAGGCCAGAGGGCAGACCTTTCCAGTGAAAACTAAGGTGAAAGGGCCTTTGAGTACTTTGGTCTTTCATCATTAGATGAAAGACACATCTATGTCCTTCATCATTAGATCCCTTGTCCCACTGAACATTGTGCCACATATTGCTTATTTTTATGAAGATTTTAAACTTGATAGTTTCATAGTCATTGCTGCCCAAGCTACCCTTGGCCTTCAGATCCTTGACTAGTTCTTCTGTTGTGTGATTAACAGGTACAGCAGAGCATCTCCCTAGTCAGTTTGTCAATCACTTGCATCAAGAAATGATCATCAACACACTGTAGAAGCCTCTTGGGTTGTTCACACCCAAGCTTATTCCCCTCTCAGCAGATATCACCATGGCTGAAATTCCCCATGAGTACCAGTCATGATCATAAGGTTTCTTTCCACTGTCTACAGAAGGCTTTATCTGCCTCCTCTTTACCAGGTGGTTTATAGCAGAACCGACCACAACGTCCCCCATGTTAGTGTGCCCTCTGATCCAAGGCAAAGCTCTGTTTATTTGAGCCACTCCTCAACATAGAGCACAACTGTTCCTCCTAACCTTTTCAGGAATGTAATTATTTTACACTTTGCATACGTATAATTACATTAAGACAGTAAGAAGTTTGGGAAAAAACACACAAAACTAATTTGAGCTCATTCATTTACATGCAGTTGTCTTTGAACTTGTTAAATTTATTTCATATTTGGTCTAAACTGGGAAAAAAGTACAAATTACTTAGTATTTATTATGTGAACACACTAGTTTATTCCTTTCATAGCTGATCTACAGTTTTCCAGGCTAAAACCTTTACAGGATCAGAGTGTAAGAGCATAAAATTGCAATTGAACAATGGCACATTTTGACAGATAACATTCTCATCTCCGTGTAAACCGGTGAGGCAGTGGTGTCACTCTTTTACAATAAGGAAACCGATGAGGTGTTTTGATAGCATTTATGATTTACTAAGCATACTGCAGGCACCTGTGCAATTTTAAGCAGAGCCAAAAGCAGACTATAAAGCAACAGAAGAGCGAACAGGTGTAAACAAGCAAAATCCAGTGTTTTTTCAGTGAAATTCATTGGGCAGAAACATTCATTTCAGTGTAATTCACATGCTTTGTTAAATTCTTGTCAGTTCTCCTATTTCTCTTGGTGTGGGTTATTAGCATTCAGTATTGCAGTATTTATGTGCTGATCCACACACTGAAGTTTACAAACCCCCTTTGAGTTCTCTATTCCAATAGGTGGAATGAATACTCATTAAAAGTTAGGTGTAATGTGTCTCATAATCTTAGTTTTTAAAATATACGTAAAACCTGTACTTTCCTAATGGCAGGATCTGGAAATTTTGTTCCTTGCATTGCTCTATGAAAGTGATAGGTTTTTGCTTTAGTTTCTTCAGCTGTGTATTCATGACTTTTGTAATCAGTGCTTTTAATTGACTAGTTAATTGACATATTCCATTCAGTATGGGTAAAAGAGATAATCTAGGAACACAAAGAACTAGGTAAATTCTCCTTTTTGGATAAATAGGAAACATGAAAAAGATATTTGAAATTATTATTATTTACTCCCAATTATGTATCAAGGTCAATATGAACCCACTGAGATGTAAAAGAAGCCCGTTTACTCAGAGGAACAGTGGAAAAAAGTATGAAAATTATTCAGGTTTCCTTTTGCAGTACATCACTCTTTTTTCCACCACATGTATTAGTCAGCTGAAGAAATTAGTCAAAGTCAATTAGCCAAAAGAAACTGAATGGGTGAACCAGTCTGGCTGAAACCAGATATCCAGCAAAAAAATGAACAGTATCTTTCCTGCTAAAAGCTAAATCAGATACCCTCTCTTGGTTGGAGTGTAGCTGCCCGAATCCTTGTCTTGGCACAGTGCAAAAAGCACAAGAGCGAACAGGGTGAAATGGTGAAGGTCTGCCATCTGCTTCTCCAGGTTAAATGCAGAGCAGACTGCAGTATAAATCTTGTGTAGGGAGACAGAAGGCCATATTAGGCAGTTTAGGAACCTAATTACACATGAATTCAAGTCTAATACAGATCAGAGCACAATAAAAAAAAAACCAACAAAACCCACAAACACCACTTTACCTTGTCTCAGCATTGGTGTTTAATAGTATCTTTATTCTTGATTCCTTACATTTTATTAAAATTGTTTTCTCTTGATAATAGTGGCTCTTTGGTACTGGTCGAGGGAATTTGGTGTTATGTGTTGACACAGTTAATTCAGCATTCTTTTTTGTTACTGTGCTTTTTTAGATGGAATATAAACAGCATATATGTGAGGTTTATTGGATCACATTCTATAATTTCTCAGTCAGACCTGAAACATAGATACAGGAAGCCAGAGGTGCAACCTAGCAAAACTAATGTGCTCTGAGGAAAAGCAAGGGAATACTTTGAAAGTATTTTAGGAATCTCTGAAGTGCTATATATGTAAGAGCAACTGATGAGAATCAAGAGGAGTATATTTTATTATTACACTGTTGTAGTTAATGTGAGATTAATATTTTAATGTTGAGGAAAAAGTCATTAGAACCATAAGCAGAAATATTTCTTTGCGGTGGAAAAAAAGGGAAATAAAGAACAAAAGACAATTATCCTAAAGAAAACACAGGTACAACCAGCTCAAGAAGACACTTACCTATAGGTTTTTTTAGACCAGTAGAATTTTTAAATGAAAACTGTTTTGTTCCTAATCTGTTACTGATGCAAAGAGCAAGAAAACCTCTAAAACTTTGGATTAACAGAGTAAATGTAAAAACATATTAAGAATAAGAATTTCCAAAACACAATCCCCTAGAACACAGAAGCAGCTTATTAGTGTGAGGGAAAGGTGTTTTGCTTTCTAAACGATTACAATTTCAAACTCAGTTTCTTGTGTGTTTAAGATGATAATAAAAAAAGCTTGGCCATCTGCCACTTTTGAAGGTAATGGCAGAACTTCTGTTGTTGCCAAAATGACAAGTTGCTATGAGCTGCCAGAGCAATAAATCACTGAAGTACTTGGAGCTTGATCCAAAAATGAAGTGTCTTTAGCTATATCTATTCAGTAAGAAACTTAGAGGATAACAGTACATTTTCAATTCTTGCCACTTACTCAGTCTTCAGGGAATGATCCTTGATGTTTGGTTCAAGTGTGTAGCCTGCTTTAAAAATAAAAGAAATAAAACCATTGTATGTTAAAGAAAGTAGATGAAGGATTAGTTAGCTTTAAGTCCTATTCCAGTTTAGGCTTGAGACGTCAGCTGGTTTCATAAACCCCCTCAAGCATTTATAGGCAAACCAAGAAGTGAAGCTTAATGCAAGTAAGTGGGGAGGCAATAAATAAAAGAACATTTTCATTTTCTATATGTATATGTTATGTATACATACAATTTCATGTACAGTGTGCTTTAGAAATGGAAGGAGTTGTTGGTTTGAATATGACAGTTAATATGGCAGACGAGCTTTCCTTTAAATCTTAATGTAACATTTTGTCTAAACTAGAATACGAACTAGCTTGGTGGTGCAGGGCAATATGTAAAAAGGACCTTAGTGCTAGTAGCATCTCATGAGGATGACTAGAACTACGAGGCAGTGGTCTTTTATGTTGTCTGCAGCTGTAGACTCAGCTGTCTCAATCAGCAGCTACTGAGACCTTCTTGCAGACTTGTGAAAACCAAACTAAGAAGAAGGGTACAGAATTAACAGTGTTTTCCTAAATATTCTGAGCAACTCATGTGGCTTGGAAATACAACCTGCAGGTTGCAGTTATGGCTGGTATCCCAGAATTATTTGATACGCTGCTTAGGCTCAAGAAGTAGCCATTCTTAGTTCTGGAAAGGCCATTAGCTCATGGGACAAGAGTTAGGTGATTGATATGCTTTTCAGAAGTCTCAGAATATTGTAATTTTTCATATAAACAACTTAATAAAGGAAAACTCTTGCTCCTCTCACAGAGAGAGTTTTAAAAGACTTGGTGAAGGAGGTAAAAACATTGGTTTGTGTCTGTATTTTCAGTGGCCAGCAGGAAAAGACACTTACATTAATTGTAATAATTACTTCTGGTGATGGTTTCTTCTTTTATTTTTTTTTTTAATGCTCAACTCTTAGACAATTCTTTCTTCATGACATAATTCCTCCCCACAGCTATTTCTGTTATCTTTCACAGTTCAGCAGCAAACACAATTTCCTCTGCTTTTGTTTATCTCCGTATGTGCATAAACCATATCTATGCATAAGGTACCATCTTAATACTCTTCTTAAAGTTTATCAGCATCATTTTTTCCCTTATATTCAAAGGATCAACTAGCTATAGCAAGACTGCTCTCAAGAAGAGTTCAGGACATGAAAACAGAATTGCAGAGAGCAGGTTTAAAAGAAACTACAGCGGAGTATGAGCTAGTTCAAAGACAAGACACGAGACATAGTCAAATAAACACACATGATTAGATATAAATGTATTTTCAAAGTTTCATAGATTTTTTCACAAAAATCATTGAAGGAAATACTTTTATCATTGGAAGACGTAATTGAAATAGACGTGTAAAACCAGATTGTAGAAAACTAGCAGAAGTTCTTGAAACAAGCGCATAGAAGCTGGTTGAAATGCTGTGGCTGTTCTGTCTCCTTAATTATTTCACCCAATTTCCTGACACAAAAGTTCTGTGATTTACAACAGGTAAGTATATTTCTGCCTGGCACAACTGAAACATGTGGCCAATCTAACTGCCCTCTTTACCCCCAAATATGAATAAGGAACCTATCTCCAAACCTGTTGGAAAATTCAGTATCAAACAAATTGAGAACTTAATTACCAAGTTGCAACAATAACTTTATAATATTAGGAAGATAAAATCAAACCATGAGAAGTAAAAATTACTGTGGAGAATGTATACTGATTAAGTGTGCCGATATCTCCTTTTATCAAGACAACAAAATTAATGCGAGTGCCTCGCAATCCATCATGGAGAAGGGTAATAGTAACCCATGTAAGCGTAATGTCCACAGACAAACTGTTTTGCAGGGGCTGTCTTGGTAGCACTCAGGTGCTGGAGCTGAGACTTCCAGCTGGTTGTTGCAAAGGCTGACATTAGTTAACTAATGTCATTGCCTTCCTCTGCACTCCCATCTAGTGATGTATTCCTTAAAGATGCAGGTGTGTAGCCTGGCAATATCCTCCAGATCCATTGGAGGGAAGCAAGTGCTCAGTGTTTGATAGCTCAGTAATGGGGTTTGGGGTCTGGAAAAGATACTCAAATGGAGGGTTTAGACATAAGGAAACAATCCATTTCAGGTTACCATTTTATCAAAAGATTAAACAAGGATACATTTTTACTAATGCTGAGTCCAAAGTGATTGTTCTTGATTTAAGTCAGAGACAGCCTTCCTACTTCAGCATTCCAGCAATGTGCTAACTCTTTTCTTTAGTTTTGTTTTGATCAAGGGCTCTCCACCAGCTGACACTTTTCCTGCTTGTTTGTGTTAGAGCCCCATGCGTGGCTGGGCTCTTATTTCCAGGCAGTGATCAGTATAGCCCCCTTGGCAATACTTAAAATGACTGAAAAGGGGTTGGGAAGCAAAACTCAGATACTGGTATTGGAAATGGTAGATACCAGAGCATGGCTGGAAAAGACAGACTGAGCTGCCTTTTGGATCATCTGTTTGTGACTAGAAGCTCATCTTTAGGATATAGATTTTGGTGTGAATTCACTGATTACTTTTTTCTGTTTTGTAAGTGATTTTAGTGCATATGGTTATGCATATTGCATGTTAAGTGCCTATGTGATAATTAAGTCTATAGTTACAATCATGTAAGTTTATAACCAGGTAACTTGTCTATGGTGGACTGGCTCTTAGAACAGCATGTCCTGTTTTAGCTGCATGTTGTGTTTATGCTTCCTGTTCCCCAGAAATATCCCTGGTTGCCTTCTTAGTTCAGGGAGAATCATTTATTACCCATCTATACCAGCAGAGCGTATCTAATGCCTTCTACAAAACACATCAGTTCGCACAGCTCAGTCATACAGTGAAATAAATTCATCATCCATGATGTGCCCACTCTTGCCTCTCACTGATCTGTATGGGAAGGGAAATAGGATCACAGGTGCTGCTTTCCAACTTGGTTTAGGGCAATCATGTTAGGTCAGCGAGAAGATGCCTGTTACTGCATGATTTCCTCGCAGAACTAGATAGGAGATGCATTTTCATACCCTGGGTAGACTTGTACAACCAAAATACTGCTTATACACCACCTTTGAACACAAAACAATTACTAAAATAAACACATAATTATTACATGCACTTTCTATATCTCATTGTATAAAGAAATTATCTGTAAATGAAACAATTTTTTACTCATTTTTCTGGTCATATGCCTCACTTCATATTTGTAAGATAACTATAGCCAGCAACATGAAAAAAATATTGTGGCAGAAGCCAAATAGATGAAGAAACATTTTAAATTGCATAGCTTTAGAAATAAAGTGCTGATCCTCTCTCCTTCTCAGAAGAACCAAAACCTCACTGTGCATTAATGATGATGAGATCAGAGGGTGATTAGGAATGTTTCATCAAAAGATAGGCTCCATGACTCCTTGAACCTCTGTTTAATCTCATATCTGAGTTAATAGGTTGGCTGGAGAAAGCTTTTAAGATGAGTTAAGTTTATTGTCAGAGAACAGCTCTGGACCTCTAACCTCGGCTGCCACAGTGCCAAGGCCAGGCGAGGTTTTGCTGCGAGGAAGCCGTAGTGCCATGCCTTGTGCAGCACCATGTACAGGCATTCTTTTCTAGGGAGGGAGATACTAATAACGTTTACTGGACAGATACAGTGGTTTGCCTCTTGGGATTGTTGTTCTCCGTCTTTCTCAGGACAAACCTCACTCAAACGGTTCACGATTCACAACTGAAGTAACCAGAAGTGACCACTGATATAAGACGCTTTGTTTCCAGTAATACTTCAGACCATTTGGTAGCTGTTGTACAACTAGAAAGTACAAAATAATACTAGTCCATTGTAAAAAGAACTGCTTATGAAGACTGCTACTAGTTGTTACAATCAGTGAGTATTGTAATGGGTTGCCATGAGAGTCAGTCAGGTGAAAATGATTTATAGTGCTCCAAGTGCATCGTTTATTAAAACTATACTGACATTACAGTACATCACTCCTGCTTTCATTTATTTTCTTCTAGGTAGAGACACATCCAACAGAAAACCTTTTTCAGTTTATAGTTGCTTTTAAATATGTTGTGGTGGCAGGATCATGGCATATGGGAAGGGATTTACAGTGAACAGTTAGTGAAAGAAACAGAACTCACTCCTTAGAATGGTATAAAAAAGGGCAAAGAAACTTTGAGAACAGTAGAAATGTCTTCCATCCCTCACAATGTCCTTTGAGCCAGCATCAATTTTAGCATTTATTTTTATTGTCATATACCAGGACTCCATTATAGAAGGTCTGTACCATGACCTAAATATACACCTCCCTCTCTGTCTGTATCTATCTGTTCCAAAGATCTTAAACTGGAAGTAAAAAGCACCAAAGGAAAGCAGGGTATTTCTTTACTGCTAGGATTAACTAATCTGATATGTGGGAGTTAGAGATTATTTTTTTCCAAGTTCTTTTGTGACCTTGGATGGAATTTGTAAAGCTTTCTCTCAGGTAGATTTTTCTGAAGACACCCTGGAGAATTTTGAAAGCATGCTATGTACAACTTCTCACACTTGGATGCATAAAAACCCACCCTGGTGCATAAATAGTGTCTCTGTGTCCAGTCTCCTAATCTGTAGGTTTAGCAACCAGGATCCCCATCAGCTTTTGAAGACTACAAAAGGAAGGGCTTTAATTTGTGAATCCTGAGCCAGGGAAGAATCCTGAATCCTAGAGATACTTGATTTAAGATACACTAGAGCCCTTAGCAATACCAAACACACAAATAAGTTAGGTATCTTCTGATACAGAGTAGAGGGGTGTTTGGTAATACTTCGTTCAGAAATACATTGTCTTCCCATTAATTCTGAAGGGAAACTCTGAAGGAACTTCTTGTCTGAAAAGGAAAACTGATACAGGATTGGTTTTCTCTTTTGAGAGCAGCTGCTACCCCTGCTGTTGACGGTTGTCTTTGGCACTACTGTTTGAAATACTCCAGAATTGCCCCCAGTGCCACAGGAAAAAGATTTATTCTCCTAAGGAAACTGTGCAGTATTCAGTGAGATGACACATTGTACAGACCACATTTATTAAGTGGATGATTTTAACTATGGTAAACTTGTGAATGTATTTGGAGGATAAAACAACCTGCATTTGTTTGCCAAGGAATAAATACTTGGCCATGAAGAGCAGAAAGGAAAGGGAGAGACACAGTAATATGCACGTACTACTGGAAAGAGCCAGTAGTATGACAAACTGAAAAAGAATTGGACAAGCGAAGATAATACCTGGTTATGGATAGAGGAGAAAGCATGTTTTAGGAGGTACGCATGTTATCCTACAAGAGGATGAATGGGTAAGGGCACAGATATTATCTGGAGTGGATAACTGGTTGTAAGCCCAGTTTGTTGGATTGCGTGACAAGATAAAGATAAGACCGATGTTAATGAGTTGATATTTGCGATACATTCGTACTTGATCAGGAGATATTTTTAAAAGGGGACTAAAACTTGTTGATTCTGGGTTTTAGTACCATATTTTAATTAATCCCCATGCTTCAGGGCTTTTGCTCCTCATCTGCTGACACCAGAACATTTCCCTTCTCTGACTTAATGTTTTCCCTGAGCTTTTGGTTTGGTTGGTTGGGTTCATTTGGTCTTCTTTTTCTCATATTTTTTCTACTTGATGCCTTGAAGAATGGGCTGAAAATGGGTTGTGTGATACTTCTAGGGTTGTTGCAAAGCCTATCAAGTGCACAGCTATGTCCTCCAATTTTTTTTGTCGCTACTGATGTTTGACACTAGACTTCAACTTGATCTCAGGAATTGCTCCGTGGATTGTTCCAGATTAAATGGCCCTTGCACTGTTACATGCAATTGCAGAGACCTGGAACCTTTCCTGAAGACCCTTCTGATTTCTTTCTACTGATATACCCATTGTCCTGGTCTCTTTGGTGTCACAGATGATGTGGCTGTGCTGATGGGGGATGCTGGACTTTACACATCCCTGTGGGAAGACAAAGAGTGTCTGAACTGCTCCTCGAGAAGCTTTTAGGAAGTTACTGACTCAAACAAACAGTCCATCGTGCAGCGCTCTGGGATTCGAATTTATCTCCACTGAGCAGTTTCAGTTCTTAGTGATGAACTGAAATTGAATCATTATCACAAATCATTTCTGTGGTATGTCTGAGATATGACAATTTGATTTTATTGAGTGGTTCACATTGGAATTAAATTTCAGCGTAAAGTTGCTGTCTTAAAACGGGAACATTTTATTTATTTCCTAGGTCACTACTATTATATGTGCTACTATTATGCAACAAGATTTCTCAAATGAAAATTCCTCAGACTGAAAACTACATTTTCTGTCTAATGGGTTCTAAATTATACATAAACTGTGCAATTTTCAAAGGTGATGCAATTTCTTCTGTCACAATGTCTTGTAATTTGGAGGCTGTTTCCATTAAAGTGACAATTCTGTACAGATGGACTACAATACCCTCAGTTTCAAAAACATCCACCTGTAGTGCTATCACATACCGGCTAAGATTTTTTAAAATATTTCTGCTTGTCTTTATTTTGACAAACAGGTTACTAACTGTTACAAAAGAGTGGCGTCTTCTATTAAAAACAGCATTTGATTGTGTTTTTTATATAAAAAAGGAAAAGCCAAACATATGAAAACCTTGCCATTCAGTTTCATGAATTTAAGCATTGTCTGCTTTATGTTGTTACTTTATAACCCAGCCATTTATTTACATAACTGTCAGCATGTGGCACCATGGGCAGATATCCTCCTCTTCCACATTGGCACAGACAGATTCAAAACCACTGCTCGCAGCTATTGGCGTTACTGCCCTTTCTACCCCCCATTGAAAGATAAGAGATATGGGCACTTCATCTCAGATTCCAATTAAGCCTTGAAAAACAAAATAAATAAAAAAACCCCAAACTATATACATTTACACAGTTTAAATAGATTATCTGAATCTGATTTTTTTTTTTTTCTTCTCTTTTTTTCAGAAGTAATTATGACAAACTGAGTAATCAGCTCTGTTAGCAGATCAGTGAAGAGGTTTAGGGGTGCTTATGGCAAGTGAAAACTAGGGAAGTCGTTCTTTCGTAGTACAGGTATTTGTGGAAGAAGATACCTGGCCACAGATCAGTGTAAATTTTTTCTGTGAGCACCACAGTCTCAGAAATAATAACCTTGTCCAGAAAAAAACCCCAAAAACCCACACATGTAAAATTCAGGATTTTGATTTGGCCTCAGAAATGTATGTCTGTAACCCAGTCATGGCAAGCAGCACCCACATGCTGCGTTATGGTGGCATCCACAAGCAACATCAAATAGGTTTGTTCTTGCTCTCCATTCTGTACGCTCTGTAAGTAAATCGGGATTTGGCAAACCACCAGGTTTTCTCAGGGATTTCTCAGGTGCTCTCTTGTCTGTCTTACACTGTTCCCAAATACAAAACTAAATGGAGTCATTGAGAAGCTGGTGCCACTCCCAGTATTCAACCCAATGAGTAATTCAGTATATTTACAGCAAGAAGTAGGATCTAAAGGATATCTTGTTCTCTTTGTATAGGACAGAACTGGCTACCGACCTCTGCTGTGAGAATCAGCTGTGCAAAGACGTAGGAAGACAGTAATCTAGTCTCTTTTTTCACATCACCTGAAAAAGAACACTTAAAGGGCTAAGAAGAGAATATGAAGCTAAAGGTCACTTTTTTTTACTGCAGCTGTAGACTATTTTAGAAACTTTTGCCTATTTGGGCTTTTTTTTTTTTTTTTTGTCTATGCAGATTCAGAGCATTAAGAACTGTTCTAGCAATCTTTGTGCAAGTTGGATTCACAGGAACCTGGTGAATTTTTAAAACCGTTTTGGCACTGAAACCCCTGCTGATATGTGTTAGGCAGTTACGGTCTTTAAATCATATTTTAGGAAGTGAACAAGTCTGATTTTAAAATGGCATTCTGTCATGCCAGTATTTTAATGAAATCTGAACCATAAACATCGGTTCAGTAGCTAGAGGGAAAAGTGATGAAAGGGAGTACACAGTGCAAACCTCTCTACAACAGGTTATTAATGTGGGATTTTTTTCTGGTAATCTGGCTCATTTCACATTACAACCTTATCAATTTTATTTTTTGAGTTTTAGCTTCATGCTGACTTTGATGCTGACACTTCGCTTTTATGTGCTTACCCATCTATTCTTGTTTGTATTTACTGCAGTTCTTTACTACTTTTGTTCTTAGGCATTTGCATCTGTTATTAATAGCAGATGGGATAGAGAGGAACATAATCGCGTGATTCAGCAGCAGTCGTGTCTGTTTAATCAGTAGCATCTGACACAGCATGCATTTACTGCATGATTGCACTGTCATGTTTGACACAAATGATGGATTACTACTCCAAATAGGCTTTCAATATTTGTTCATTGTATGCGCTATTAAATTGTACATTCCTTACATCCACTCATTGGAAATTTCTGACCATAATTACAATTCAGCCAGTGCTATCTTGGCCCTAAAACACTATCATATTGATTACTTTATAGTCCATTCCTGCTAGGACAGCTGATGTATCAATTTTAGCTTGTAATGACAATCTCATATGAATCTAGTATTGTAAACTCTCACTTAAAAGAATTCGAAGCTGAAAGAAGGCACTGTCTGCTGACTGATCCATTTCTATCATATTTTTCCTTATAGACAAGACGTTCATTTGAGGATCAATGATTACTAAAAATAGCTTTGTCTGAATAAATGTATAGTTTCTGTTCCTCCTGATTTGTCAGACCCACCAGATTTCTATTGTATTTGTCTAAGGTGTTTGTTTTGATTTCAAAAATTTTTGTCACTCTTCTTTTATATTTTTTCCTCTTCATTGAAATATAAAAGATTACATTTCAAAGCACAAGTTGTATTTCCTCCATTTCAGGTGTATTTAAATAGAGCAAAAAGAAATCTCATGAATTTTAAAGGCTGTGTGTATACCACTGAATAATTCAGGCCAGGGTAGAGCTTATGGCTGTAAGGACAAGTGGCACGGTGTGGCTCACATGATGTACAGCTAAACTGTAATTCCCCCTAGCAGGGAGGATTCACACACAGGCTGCTGGCTGGGGCTTCCGCTGAGCTATGGCCAAGAGTAGTGCATCCATACCAGTAAATTAAAAGGTGATATTGCCAAAGCAATGGAGCTCAGTCACCCAGGCTGTTAAATGACTGGGCTAGTCCTTGGCACAGCTCTGTCATAGCACTCTCCCAGACAACACCAGAGCACAGTCCGGGAAATCCTATGCACTGGGGTCTGCTCCCTGTAGGCAGTCTGGATGCTCCTGCCCTGGAGTCAAGGAAAATTTGTGGTCTTGCTACGTACGTACTGCAGAGAGCTAGCTCCAGGGCCAAGTTACCCTTCATACTCCTTTCTAGTATAGAGGTAGGGGCAGTAGTAGTAGTATACTTTCTAGTATAGCGCCTGGGGCAGTACTAGGGCCAAAACCCTAGCAGGGAGCATGTTAACAAGTTAGCAATGTGGTTGTCTATATGTTAGTGCTTGAGCTAGTGGAATACATAAAAAGCACAGAAGCAATTAATAGAGTTTCCTACTGTGTCAGACTGTAATGGAAATGCAATGGGAAATTAACGTACTAATTAAGATGTTGCACAGATCCGTAATATTTAGCTCTTTAAGATGTAAACCCAAGAAACTCAGAGTCTATTAAGACCTGCGTACGCTTGAAGATTTATCACTTCAGCATTGTTCACTTGAAGTTCTACCTTTAGATTATTATTTATAGTGGTGATGGGACATTATGTTAGATATTTGTACACTGGACAGAGTCTAGAGACAGGAATGCCTCAGTTTCCCTTAAGAGCAGTGACTAAAAAGGCTGTTTAGCCTCTTAGCTCTGAAGTTCTGCTTAGAAGCAAATTATGATATAATAACCAGCTCTGTGGCATGAAGCAAATGGAAATAAAAGGTGTGAAATCAAACTTCTCTCTTTCACTCTGCTTCCCTCTCTTCTGAAGAGTTTCTCAGTTCCCACTTGCCCTGCAGATAATTTCTGCTTGTTGCCTCCCAATCTTTGTTTGCTCCCTAGAAGCTGCTTCCAGATGAGCCTGGTATTTTCCTGAGAACACTTCAGCAATTTCTCTTTTTTTATTCCAGAGTGCAGGGTGCAGCAAGGCAGCATGCCAGTAGCCTGCTGAATAGCCACAGACTTCTCAAACCACAAGCAAACAAATAAAACATATATTGTCTAAAAAAAAAAAAAGGCATTATTTAGAAATATACGTAAGAATATAGATGATAGACATGCGTGATCAGAAATAGCTGCTCCAAAACTGTGAACCCCCTTCTTCACTCCACCCCAGGCCCTGTTCTTCCTTGGGCACAGCTGAGCCAGCAGGTGAATAAACTTTTTAAATTTGCAGAAGGAACAACATGATAAGTGGGAAGGAGGGAAGTGTATTTTAATGTTAAGTTTTATATATGGAGTCTTGAAGCAGGCGATGGGCTTGAGCACTTTACCTCCTTTTCTTTATTGAAGGTGAACTGGTGGCTTTGTAAAGCAAGGAGGAAAGAGTAAGTGACAGCGGTATATGAATGCTGTGGGCTGATTCTGGTGAGGCTTTTAGGCTGTGATGGCAAAAAAGGATTAAAAGTGACAGTGGAATTACTGTGCTGTAATCGATCGTGATATATGCAGTAGGAACTGGCAGAGGCCTTTTGAAAATACTATATTGTTGCAATAACACTTACTTCTCTTACTTCAATTTGTGCATTTTTTAAGTGTATGATTTATTGAAGTCTCCCTTAGAGCTGAAGAGCTTTGCATAGCTGATGGAAGCGATAGTCAGATATTTCAATAACTGGCTTCAGGCAAGCAAAATGTGTGATTCCTGGAAATGCTGTTTATAAAGGGATGTTATGCACTGCAGTTCTTCCCTACTTTTGGCTCAAGTGTTAAATATTATTTTGCCCTGAGTGAAGATGTTATTGATTTAAATATAGCAGGTGTACTAATGTCATTGCATCTTACAGCAGGAGATTACGTACCCCAACGGTGGGGGAGAGGTCAGAAACGATTGAGCTCCCTTGAAGTTCATGTTAGCAAAACTGTGCCTCTTCTGTAAAAAGAAGAAATTCTGCAGTTATACAAATGTTAGGGCTACTTCAAGCCATAGAATTTACTTATAGAATATAACAAATTATTACTAGCAAAGTTTGCTGTAGCTTTTTCCCTATCTTTTGCTGTGATTAAGCATAGTAATAAGACAAACTTCAAAAAGTAAATTAACTTATGTGCTAGTTAAATTGTTTATATATAAATATTTGCAATTTTTTTTTTTTTTTTTTTTTTTTTTTTTTACATTTAAAGTATGTGCAGCAGGATAAAGTATGGATAATGTATAGCAGAATGACTGTCCAGAGCCTATGTTTGTAGAAAATAGTTACTGGCTTGAGATGGACACCTAGGGCTTATCTCAGTACCAGCGAATTAAATGGTGCAGAGGCCTCGGTACTGAGTGCTGATTGTCTGTACAGTTAGAGTGATACAGTGGTCCCTCGTGTGATTTCTAGCTCCAGTCAGATAATTCCTGGCACAGTTCAAAAGAACACTTCAGAGGCAGTTTGGAGGTTATCATCTTCTTTTGTATTGTGCTACTTAGCTTAAAGGCAATAAAAAATAAGCTCTGGCATGCTTAATTTACTTGTGTATGTAGAGCCCTAGTAGTATTGGAAAGCACTTAGCTAATTCTTAACTTGATATTCTCCCACGCTTTCCAATTAGTATTGTAATAAAGCTATGAGAGAATGAAGAATTAAAATAATATATGAAGGAGCTAATAAATCTGAAAGGCAGGTCTTGGGTAAGCAGCCATTAGAAGTGTAACATACAATTTCTAAGAAATGGGTAATGGTCTTCATAGCAATTTAGGGGTTAAGGTGTTTTCAGAGCTCCACAAAAGAAAATAATGCTCTAGGTATTACATTAATGTATAAATAGATACCAAGGCTTATGTCCTGTATGTGGAAGATGGGAATGTCTACTTCACTGAGCTTACACGATCAAGGATCTTTTTGATGCTGAAGGGGGAAGGGATAAACAGGAACACAGACACCCTACCAGAGGAGACAAGGGAGACAATGCCAAAGGCCAAAAGTCTCGAGCTACTAATTGCTGGGCCATCAAAAAAGTGCAGGCAGAGCTTTGGAGAGAGCTACCTGGACTTTGTGACTGATAGGAAGGGGGAAACGAAGAATAACGTGAGGATTTGGGATATTCAGGGGTGGCCTGAGTGACTATGCAGAGTTTACGAAGGAATGTTTAGAGGAAGGGAACTGGGGAGGAACAAAGCCGGGGCAGGCAAAGGGGGTACAAAAAAGCTGGTCTTGAGTAAAATGGGGCTGCTGAGCCCTGTGCCCGATTGCCACAGGCTGTCCTGTCTTATTCACAGACTCGCTTAACTCTCTGTCTGCATGATCTCGCTCTCCATCCCTTGTGTATGAGTGGTAGCTACTGGGGGTCCCGGCGTGGGTGGACTGGGTGCCAGCTACTGGAGTTAGACCAGGCATGTAGGTGCTCCTGGGCTATGGTGCTGACAACTGGATGGGTCTTCATCTTCCAGCTGCTGGGAAGGAATGGTGTATGTCCCACAAACCAGCTACTGGAGGGACCAGGACATATGAGGGGCGCAGTGCCGGTGGCTGGAATGGAACCATGGGTCACAGCCCGTGTGCTTGGTGCTGATTGCAGGGGTGGTGAGTGTCTGTATAACCCCCAAACCAGGTGTTCATGTGTATTTGCCTGATAACTCCAAGCTGAACTCACCAGCAAGAAGGAAGCCCCAGGTCTGCGCAGGGGCATCAGGTGGATGGAAGATCTGTGCCGGTATTTGGGGGTGCCTGCAGGTGTGGGATCCTTGTGGGACAAGCATGTGTTGGCAGCGAGCTCTGGATTGGACCAGCCAGCGAGTTGGGGACCCATGGGGTCATTGTGTGTGTGTGTGTGTGCGCCCACACGAGTGGCCTCCTGTCCCTGCTGGCCCAAGAGAAGGAGGGAATGGGGCTCTCTGTGCTTATGTGAGTCCTGGTAGGGTTCGGCTGGGCACTGCTGGGCTGGTGCCTTCTCTGTGGCAGACCCTGGTGTGTCTTCTGTGTGTGTGTCCCGGGGATGTGTGCTTGGCTTTCCTGCTGGCTGAGCCTGCGGATGGGAGAATGGCAGAGCCGTGTCCATCGGTCTGAGACAGAGGAACCCCCAGGTTGTGGAGCTGCTGGAGGCAGCAGCATCTTATAACATCCCTTAATGCTGTATCTTGTATATTTTAAAAGAGGAAGGAAAAACAGGGCAAAAAGTGTTCAGAGGCATTCTGGTTAAAACAACTGTTTGAAAATGAGAAGGTTAGAAAATATCTATTTCTATTTACTACTTTGATGAAAGCTGTAGAGTCTAACCTGGAACCAGGGAATAGACTTCATTTTTTTGAGTGATCAAAAACCTTCATTGTTTGTCGCAATCATGAAATTAAGCTACACTTAATCTTAAATCGTCCGTCTGGTTCCTAAGTACACTCAGAGATACTGTAAGCTTTCACAAGCTTGGGAGTTTTGGGGGTTTTGTTGGGGTTTTGTTTGTTTGTTTGTTTTGTATTTAAAGGTCCAAACACTTAATTACTTTGGTGTTACTCTGTAATAAAATAAAAAAAAAATTGAGCTGAATTTTGAAATTATAAACATAAAAATAATCTGTATGCTGGCCAAGATTGCCTCCTGAAGAGCTGACAAGTTCAGCAGTTGAACTTCTCGGTGTCAGTCATCTGTTCAGCAAAGAATGCCACTGCATGACTGACAGTTCTCATATCAACGCAGGATTGACCACGGAGCTCTTTAAACATGTTGTGACAGAAACAATCTGAGCCAGCTTTGGCAGGGTTAGCACATTAAATTATCAATGTCAAACCTCAACAGTGGGTACAGAGGAAAGTATAATGCTCTTGTAGGGCCTCATATTGAGGGAGGAAATAAGGAAATGTGTCTCTTCGGCTGCTGTTCCCTCTGTAATACGCAATTAGTTTGTGGATATAAGATCAAGAGAAGGAGCTTTTGATCTCAAAAGTATAAGCTTCAATAATAAAATATAGTGGGGCTTCGTTAAGTGAGTGAAATGCTTAAATTTTACCAATATTCAATGCTAGTGATATAAAACTTCTAAAAGAGAAGCTGTGTGCTAATTTGGACCTCTCACTATAAACAAACATGCTGCCTCTATATCCAATATTTGTAGAGAACCAGTCTCCTGGCAGTGAAGAGCAGGCTACAGGAATGAATTTGAAGATTAAACTGGTTTCAAAAGAGACTCAGGAGAGGCTCATACACTTGTGAGACAAGATCTGAGTATACAGTTGTAAATTAGTTACATTTCTGAATTCCCCCAAATTTTATCTGTATCAATATCGTACCTAAATTAGTTTATATTTTTTTAAAAAGGGGGTGGGGGAACAGGGAACCCTAACCCCAAATAAATCACAGTAAATTCCTAAGGAAGGACGTTTCCGAAGAGGAACATGCAGGAAAATAGCACTGACTCTTGGAAGAGTTTGAGTCCTTTGTAATCTGAAGTGAGTTGCATGGCGGTGAGCAGCCAGGTGCTGTCTGGGACTATGGGGCAGTAGCGGTGCCAAGAGAAGGTGCCCTGAGATGAAGGGCAGCATCAATCTGTGGAGGTGTTGTGAAGCTTCTCCAAAACCACTTGCCTCCGATAGGCTTGCTTTTGAGCCAGTGTACAGTTAGGGCTAGAACCTCTGGAAGGAGCCATGTGTACAAATTAGGTTTTGGATTATGTTGTGAAAGATTTTTGGATCCTAAACTCCAGGTAGAGCATGAGGAAGGGTGAACACCTCAGCATGAGATTTAAGCCACATGCTGCCAGGTTACGTAGCTGAAATAGCCCCCAGAAAGCCCTGAGAAAACACAGCATGTATGTAACTGCTCTTAAAGGGGACTGAGAAACCTGCGTTCAGCTGGGATGCAGAATCTTCTCCCTGATGAAGAAAAACTTTCTAAGATGTGATCAAAACTTGTCCTTTTTTTTGAATGCAAGTGCCTTCACCTGTGGTTTTCTGCTATCCTAAAGAAAATAATGCTTAGTGCAATTCAATTCTTGCTGTACGTGTCTGAAGTTTATCAGACTGTTTTGCTCAATTAGTTGTTAGTGATCTCTTCTGTGTCTGAAGCCGAGTCAGTATTGCCTTTAAAAATTTGTTTAAAACCAAACCGAAAGCAAAGAGGAGCCTGCCCAAGTACGTGTGCTTCAGAGCCATGTTCTGGGTGCTCTCTCTTTTCTTCCTGTATTACTTCTGCATTTGATTCTGTCACGTGACAGTGATTTGGCATGAAGATCTGCAATTATCTTTATCCCAATAAAGGGTAAATGAATAAGTAAGGCAGTAAAATTGATTTCACTCCAACTCAAAGGGGGGCTTGAAATTAGGCGATTTAACTTTCTGAAAGAGTCTGTCTTTGGATAAGTGAAATTCCGTAGTTTTAGCTTTTCTTTTTCTAAGGTTCATAGGCACGTCTTTTATTAAAAATAAAATAAAATACACGTTTTGTTTGGAGCCCAGTTGCTCTGTGACATTGTTAGAGCATTCTTACCAGGCCCTCCAAGGGTGTCAGTATAGGAGAGCCTGGTTTCTGCATTAGGTGAGGCGAGGGAAGAAGAAAGAGGCTGTGCTGCTTAGATGGGGCAGTTGTGTACATGTATGGAAATAAGACTTTAATAGGACTTTAAAATCAATCACAGAGGTAGCTAGTGATTTTATTTTTCCAAAATAAGGTATTTGACAAGGTGCTGTGGTTTTAGGTTTGTTTGGTTTTTTTTTTCCCCCTGATGGTTTGCAGTACTGTCTTAATCCTGTTCCAAACCAGCCAGGAAGGTGCAGTGCTCAAGCTAAGCAGCGTTCTTTCTCATGACAAAGTAGAGTAGTAATAATACCTGTGTCTGATGTAAGACCATGCCATCAAACAAGCAGTATTCCTATGCAATATTCCCTTTCGTTAGAGGTTTGTGATCAGAAAAAATTTTGCAGGAGAACATTCAATCTATCTCTATAGCTCCATTTCTGTTTTCAGCAAGGTTCTGTGCAAACAATAGAAATAAGAAGCCTAACGTATATTTTTCCTGGTAAGAGAATGTTACAAACTGCAGGTGCAGTTGCTGAGAAGAAAAGGGAGTTGTAGCTGCAAGCTGGTGCTTAAAAAAGTTGTTTTAATTTCAAGCATAATTCATGTTGTATAAACAGCAGGGTTGTACTGTGAGCTTAAGAGGCTGCACTGGTAAGCAAACCAATTTTTTAACATTAGCATATGTCACTTTTTTTTATTTTGGTACTTGATTTCATGACTAATAGTAAGTTTTATGTAGCTTGCATGTTTATACAGTATACATATGAACATATTATAATACCAGAATATTCAAGACTTCCCTGTATGAATATACTGTGATCTAAAGGAAAATTGCTATGTGGTAGATTTTAATATAACAGAATCACATAGAATTACAAGGGTTGGAAGGGACCTCGGGAGATCATCTAGTCCAACCCCCCCTGCTAAAGCAGGTTCTCCTAGAGCATGTTACACAGGACTTCATCCAGGCGGGCTTTGAATATCTCCAGAGAAGGAGACTCCACAACCCCCCTGGGCAGCCTGTTCCAGTGCTCCGTCACCCTCAGAGTAAAGAATTTCCTCCTCATATTCAACTGAAACCTCTTATGTCTCAGTTTGTCCCCATTGCCCCTTGTCCTGTCGCTGGACACCACTGCAAAGAGTCTGGCTCCGTCCTCGTGACTTCCACCCTTAAGATATTTGTATGTGTTGATGAGGTCCCCTCTCAGTCTTCTCTTCTTCAGGCTGAACAAGCCCAACTCTCTCAGCCTTTCCTCATAGGAGAGATGCTCCAGTCCCTTTATCATCCTAGCTGCTCTCCTCTGGACTCTTTCTAGGAGCTCCTCATCTTTCTTGAACTGGGGAGCCCAGAGCTGGACACAGTACTCCAGGTGGGGTCTCACCAGCGCAGAGTCGAGGGGGAGGATAACCTCCCTCCACCTGCTGGCCACACTCCTCTTAATGCACCCCAGGATGCCATTGGCCTTCTTGGCAACAAGGGCACCCTGCTGGCTCATGGTCAGCTTGTCATCCACCAGGACTGCCAGGTCCCTCTCGGCAGAGCTGCTTCCCAGCAGGTCAGCCCCCAGCCTGTACTGGTGCATGGGGTTCGACCTCCCCAGGTGCACTCGACACTTGCCCTTGTTGAATTTTATCAGGTTCCTCACCACCCAACTCTCCAACCTGTCCAGGTCCCGCTGAATGGCAGCACAGCCTTCCGGCATAGCAGCCACTCCTCCCAGTTTTGTGTCATCAGTGAACTTGCTGAGGGTACACTCTGTCCCCTCATCCAGGTCACTGATGAATAAGCTGAACAAGACTGGGCTGAGTACTGAGCCCTGGGGAACTCCACTAGGTACCGGCCTCCAACTGGACTCTGCCCCGCCGATCAGAACCCTCTGAGCCGTGTCATTCCGCCAGTTCTCAATCCACCTCACTGTCCACTCATCCAACCCACACTTGTTGAGCTTCCCTATGAGGACGTTATGGGAGACAGTGTCAAAAGCCTTGCTGAAGTCAAGGTAGACAACGTCCACTGCTCTCCCCTCGTCTACCCAGCCGGTCATGCCATCACAGAAGGCTATCAGATTGGTCAGGCATGATTTCCCCTTGGTGAATCCATGCTGGGTATTTCTGATGATCTTCTTTTCATCTACTTGCTTGGAGAGGACACCCAGAATGAGTTGTTCCATCACCTTTCCAGGGGTGGAGGTGAGACTTACTGGCCTGTAGTTCCCTGGGTCCTCCTTCTTGCCCTTTTTGAAGACTGGAGTGACATTGGCTATCTTCCAGTCCTCAGGCGCCTCTCCTGTTCTTCGCGACCTTTCATAGATGATGGAAAGTGGCTCAGTAATGTTGTCTGCCGGTTCCTTCAGCACTCGCGGGTGCATTCCATCAGGGCCCATGGACTTGTGGGTGTCCAGCTTCATTAAAAGATCCCTAACCTCATCCACCTCAACCGAGGGTAGGTCATCCTTTCTCCAAGCTTGCTCGCTTACCTGCAAGGACTGGGGAGCCTGAGGGCCAGCCTTGACAGTGAAGACTGAAGCAAAGAAGGCATTCAGTAGCTCCGCCTTCTCTGTATCTTCTGTCACCAGGGCACCCATTTCGTTCAGCAGCAGTCCCACATTACCCCTAGTCTTACGATTACTGCTGACATACTTGATATCCTTTGCCAAACTTAGTTCCAGGTGAACCTTGGCCTTTCTAGTCACTCTAGTTGCTTTCTTGAATGCACTGAGGACAACTTCTTAAGCCAGGTAATAGACACCCCTACCTGAGGGGATGCGATACTGGATCTGGCCATCACCAATGCAAGCGAGCTCGTCGGAGATGTCAAGATCAGAGGCAGCCTGGGCTGCAGCAGTCATGCACTGGTAGAGCTCACGCTCCTGAGAGAAATGGGAAGAAGAGTATAGTCAGGACCCTGAATTTTGGAAAAGCAAAATTCCAGCTCCTCAAAGAGATAGTCGGAAGGACTGCCTGGGAAACGGTCCTCAGGGACAAGGGAACAGAACAGAGCTGGCAGCTCTTTAAGGAAGTGATCCACAGAGTACAAGAGCTCTCGATCCCTAGGTGTAAGAAATCAGGTAAAGAAGGGAAGAGACCGGCATGGCTGAGACAAGAGATGCTGGTCAAACTAAGGAGGAAGAGGGAACTGTACAGGCAGTGGAAGCAGGGACAGGCATCCTGGGAAGAGTATAGGGATGCGGTCCGGTTGTGTAGGGATGGGGTCAGGAAGGCCAAGGCTCAGCTGGAGCTAAACTTGGCTAGGGATGCAAAGAATAATAAGAAGGGTTTCTACAGGTATATCAGCCGGAAAAGGATGGTTAAAGAAAGCGTACGCCCGCTGATGAGCGAGACTGGCAAGCTGGTAACAGCAGATGAGGAGAAGGCTGAGTTACTCAACAACCTTTTTGCCTCAGTCTTCACTGGCAACCTCTCTCCTCACCCCTCCCGAGTTGATGGATGACATGAGGGGGACTGGGTGGGTAAAACCCTTCCTGCTGTAGGAGAAGATCAGGTTTGTGACCACCTGAGGAACCTGAACGCACATAAGTCCATGGGACATGATGAGATGCATCCCAGAGTCCTGAGGGAATTGGCCGATGTAGTCGCCAAGCCACTCTCCATGATATTTGAAAAGTCATGGCAGTCAGGTGAAGTCCCTGGTGACTGGAAAAAGGGAAACATTGTGCCCATTTTCAAAAAGGGTAGAAAGGAAGACCCTGGGAACTACTGACCTGTCAGCCTCACCTCTGTGCCTGGGAAGATCATGGAACAGATCCTCCTAGAAGCTATGCTAAGGCACATGGAGGCCAGGGAGGTGATTCGAGATAGCCAGCATGGCTTCACCAAGGGCAAGTCCTGCCTGATGAACCTAATGTCTTTCTATGATGGTGTGACAGCATCAGTGGACAAGGGAAAACCAATGGATGTCATCTATCTGGACTTCTGCAAAGCCTTTGACACGGTCCCCCACAACATCCTTCTCTCTAAATTGGAGAGCTATGGATTTGATGGGTGGACTGTTTGGTGGATAAGGACCTGGCTGGATGGTCGTATCCAGAGGGTAGTGGTCAATGGCTCGATGTCCGGATGGAGACCAGTAACGAGTGGTGTCCCTCAGGGGTCCGTACTGGGACCGGTGCTGTTTAACTTTTTCATCAATGACTTAGCGAGATCGAATGCACCCTCAGCAAGTTTGTGGACGACACCAAACTGAGTGGTGCGGTTGACACTCCAGAAGGACGGGATGTCATCCAGAGAGACCTGGACAGGCTGGAGAGGTGGGCCTGTGTGAACCTCATGAGGTTCAACAAGGCCAAGGGCAAGGTCCTGCATCTGGGTCGGGGTAACCCCCAGTATCAGTACAGGCTGGGGGAAGAAAGGATCGAGAGCAGCCCTGCCGAGAGGGACTTGGGCGTGCTGGTGGATGAAAAGCTGGACATGAGCCGGCAATGTGCGCTGGCGGCCCAGAAGGCCAACCGTACCCTAGGCTGCATCAGGAGAAGCGTGGCCAGCAGGTCGAGGGAGGTGATTCTGCCCCTTTACTCTGCTCTGGTGAGACCTCACCTGGAGCACTGCATCCAGCTCTGGAGCCCTCAGCACAAGAAGGACATGGAACTGTTGGAGCGGGTCCAGAGGAGGGCTACTAAAATGATCCGAGGGCTGGAGCACCTCTCTTATGAGGACAGGCTGAGAGAGTTGGGCTTGTTCAGCCTGGAGAAGAGAAGGCTGCAGGGAGACCTGATTGCGACCTTTCAGTATCTAAAGGGGGCCTATAGGAAAGATGGGGAAAATCTTTTTAGTAGGGCCAGCTGTGACAGGACAAGGGGTAATGGTTTTAAACTAAAAGATGTTAGATTTAGACTAGGATATAAGGAAGGAAATTCTTTTCAATGAGGTTGTGAAACACTGGAACGGGTTGCCCAGAGAGGTGGTGGAGGCCCCATCCCTGGGAACATTCAAGGCCAGGTTGGATGGGGCTCTGAGCAACCTGATCTAGTTAGCTGTGTCCCTGCTCACTGCAGGGGGGTTGGACTAGATGACCTCTAGGGGTCCCTTCGAACCCAAACCATTCTATGATTCTGTGATTCCTTACATGCTCTGGCAGCATTCCTGTATGCCTCCCAAGTGACTTGACCCTCTTTCCACATTCCATGGAGCTTAGTCTTTTTTCTGAGTTTCACTAGAAGCTCCTTGTTCATCCATGCAGGCCTCTTGCCTCGTTTACTTGATTTCCTACTCACAGGGATGCACCGATCCTGAGCACGGAGGAACAGCTGCTTAAATAGCAGCCAGCTCTCTTGGACTCCCCTACCTTCAAGAGCCTTAGCCCATGGAATTCTTCCAAGTAGGTCCCTGAAGAGGCCAAAGTTAGCTCTTCTGAAGTCCAATGTGGCAGTCCTACATGTTGTTCTGCTTCCACCTCTCAGAATCTGGAACTCCACTATGTCATGGTCACTTCAGCCAAGCCTGCCCCCTACCTTCACATCCTGAACCAGTTCTTCTTTATTTGCCAGCACAAGGTCCAGTAGTGCTCCACTTCTTGTTGGCTCCTCCACCACCTGGGTCAAAAAGTTATTGTCGATGTTCTGCAGGAACCTCCTGGACTGTGCGCACCTTGCCGTGTGGTCCTTCCAGTTGATATCAGGATAGTTGAAGTCTCCCATGAGAACCAGGGCTTGCGATTGTGAGGCTACTTTTAGCTGTCTGTAGAAGACCTCGTCTACTTCCTCGTCCTGGTTGGGTGGTCTATAGTAAACACCCACCACATTGTCACCTGTGCTGGCCTGCCCCTTAATTTTTACCCACAAGCTTTCAATTTGTTCTTCATCCACTCCTGGGTAGAGTTCTATACATTCCACTTGCTCCTTTACATAAGGAGCAACTCCACCGCCTCGCCTCGTAGGCCTGTCTTTCCTGAAAAGCACATAGCCATCGATGGCAGCATTCCAGTCATGCGTGTTGTCCCACCATGTCTCTGTAATTGCGATGAAATCATGGCCCCACAACCACATACAGAACTCTAGCTCTTCTTGCTTGTTCCCCATGCTGCGTGCATTGGTGTAAAGCAGGTCACTAAAAATAAATATTTAATAAAATCAATCCTGAGTGATGGTCATTGGTTCTTTATGCATTTTCTACTCGTAGTGTTGGAGGAAAAGGATGCATATATGTGTATATAAGATTTTTCTCAAAGTGCATGTAAGACTTCAGCTGTGAAAGGCTCTTAGTTATTTATTAAAAATTTTTTAATTGTACTTATGACTGTTGTTGCAACTAGCCCTCTAGTAATCCCTAAAGGATGAAGTGTAACTGGACACCTTGTAGAATCTGATTGACCTTTCCAAAAGGTTATGTAATTCCACATAGGCTTCTCTTTAGTCTTGAACATCGCCTGCTCCTTCCATGTAATTACTCTGTGCCTAACTTCAGTTTTCTTAATTCTTCCTTAGTGAGAAACATCCTTTAATATTTGTCTGTTTGTTCCTGGGTTTATTGCAATGAAGTTAAGTTAGGAAGGTTTACAGTGATGCTCTGAGGGATCAAAAGCAAGGTAATACCTTGTGCTGATTATAGATGGCATGACAAGAAATCTATTTTGTTTTATTCTGTTGTGGGGAATTTTATTGGCAAAAAAAAAAAGTATCTAGGCTTGCGCCAGCTCCTTTTTTCTATTAGAGAGAGTAAGTAGTCAGAGCAAACTTCATTCATGACACCTTGTTGTGGGCTAGCCCCAGCCAGCAGCTGAGCCCTTGCCAGCCACTTGCTCGCTTGTCCCCGGGGGATGGGGGAGAGAATCAGAAGAGTAAAAGTGAAAAAACTCATGGGCTGAGATACAGACAGTTTAATAAGTAAAGCAAAAGCCATGTGCGCAAGCAAAGCAGAATAAGGAATTCATTCACTGCTTCCCATGGGCAGGCAGATGTTCAGCCATCTCCCGGAAAGCAGGGCTCCATCACATGCAATGGTTACTTGGGATGACAAACTCCTTCACCCTGAATGTCCCCCCTTTCCTTCTTCTGCCCTCAGTTTTTATTGCTGAGCATGACATCATACAATGTGGGATATCCCTTTGGTCAGTTGGGGTCAGCTGTCCCAGCTGTGTCCCCTCCCAGCTTCTTGTGTACCCCCAGCCTCCTCCCTGACAGGGCAGTGTGAGAAACAGAGGCAGCCTTGGCTCTGGGCAAGCACTGCTCAGCAATAATGAAAACATTCCTGTGTTATCAACAGTGTTTTCAGCACAAATCCAAAACATAGCCCCATACAAGCTGCTATGAAAAAAAAGAATTCTATGCAAGTCAAAACTAGTACACACCTAAAGTTCCCATTCATTTCAAAGGTACCCTGGCTTGAGTAAAAAGTACTGCACAAACTGTTATTTTTGTCCTAATTGTGCCTTTAATTGACTGACTTTGAAATGATTTTGAAGTGAAAGCATGTGTGGGGGGTTGCTCCTTAATGACTTCTTTTTCTTTCTACAGTAGGTTCTTATTTTACTTTAAAGCTTACAATCCTTCATTAACTTTTAAAATCGGCAATGTGTATGGCTTTTTTACCATAATTATAATCTGCTGAGGAGTTAGATCAAATCCTTGCTAGATACGTGGCTTGTGCTTTATCTGTATAATGTTGGCCTTGTTAACATCCTTTTCTTTTGCTAATTTGTATCTCTGCATGCCTCAGAAGTTCTTTAATCATCTCTTTTAGATTACAGGAACTACACTGAAACTTTTTGGTTTTCATAGCTTAATTGGATGCTCTGTTAGTATGCAAAGGGAACTTCTCTGTAGATGGTAGAGCTGTCAAATAATGCTGTTGCAGAGTGAAACACCCTGAATTAAATCCTTCTCCCCATTGAAGTCAGTGAGATATTTGCCTTTGTATTAAGATTTCACTCTTGGGTATTATATACCAACAGCAAAATATTTAAAAAATCATGGTGTAAAGACTTTGAAGGAACATGCAGTAATTTCAACCTTTAATGCAAAATGATAATTGTAGGGGAAAGAGTCCTTGCTGGGGCATATTTCTTGCTCCCAACCATATCTTGTAAAGTGTTCTGAATTTTTGCTGGTCTTTCCTCTTGTTGTGTCTGATCTTGGTACCACTTTGTCGTGGTTTAACCCGGCTGGCAACTAAGCACCACGCAGCCGCTTGCTCACTCCCCCCTCCCTCAGTGGAATGGGGGAGAGAATCGGGAAGAAAAAAACAAGGTTAGAGCTGTGGGCTGAGATAAAGACAGTTTAATAAGAGAAAATAATAATAATAATAGTAATAATGAGAATGGTAACAGAATATACAGAATATACAAAACGAATGATGCACAATGCGATTGCTCACCACCTGCCGAGCGATGCCCAGCCCGTCCCAAGCAGCGATCACTCCCTGAGCCGCAATCACTCTCCCCTCAACCGACCAACTAACCCCCCCCCACCCCCGAGCGTGACATTATATGGTATGGAATAGCTCTTTGGTCAGTTTGGGTTAGCTGTCCTAGCTGTGCTCCCTCCCAGCTTGTTATGCACCTGGCCGAGCAGGAGAAGCTCAAAAAGTCCTTGAGCAGTCTGAGCACTACTTGGCAACAACTGAAAACATCAGCGTGTTATCAACATTCTTCTAGTACTAAATCCAAAGCACAGCACTATGCTAGCTTCTGTGAAGAAAATTAACTCTATCCCAGCCGGAACCAGGACACTTAATAAAGGAAAATAGCTTTCTAATAATGTATGGAAACAATACTATAACATAGAAAATAATTTACATAGTGCATTTACTTAAAATATGTAGTATGGACAATAAAGAAACGTACAATGCAAGCTTATTCTGATATCCAATTAAATTTTGTATCACACTTACTCTCTCTAGCATAGGAGTATATGGTTTATCTTTTCTATCAATTTTACTCAGATTTAGTGACACGTTCTAAAAAACCTTTCTGAAGAATGGTTGTTTTTCTTTAGTAGTAGTAGTAATAATAATAATAATAATAATAATAATAATAGTAATAGCATTAAAAATGCTCTCTAAATAATAAAGGCACCAAGCAGTTGTATCAGCAGCAGCCTGGAGGAATGTTGTCCTTCCTGAGATGGATAAATTACCTGCTTTCCAAATCCCCAGAGGCATGGAGAACAACAAATTTAATTATTTCCAGATGTATATCCTCAGAGTGTTTTAGTGTATTTAGGATTGAGAAACCAATGCCTTGCACTTATTCTTCACATGCTTAGGGGAAATATAAAATAATTGCTGCTGAATGTTATGTACCTAGACTCTTTGTGAAGGTAGAAAATAGGCACAAATTATGCCTATCAGTCTTCAGCCAGTATCCATCTCTAAAATGACTGCAGCCTGCTGTGCCAGAATCTCTAACTGACTTTTTCTTCTGACTTCAAACACCTTAAGCATCTTTCCTTGAGAATAGCAATGAGTTTCACTTAATTTATACTTATTGGTACTAGCTTTCTTGAGACTTGTGTATTCCATCCGTAGTTGGCTGTTTCACATCCTTTGATAGCAATACCATACTGCAGGCTGAGTTGTGCTCCTTTCTGCATTCCAGGAAAACCAGTGACCAGCCCCTTCTGAAAGCAGTGCAAGATTTTTGACTGGAAATTCAGCAGCTGCAGTCTATATTCCCCATGAACTGCAGGGATCATTGTTCTGAATGGCGGTTACAGTTGTGTAACTTATAATTCATATGGAAAAAAGACAAGATTTTTAAAAAAATCCCAAGTAAAAAGAGATGTCTGTTTACTTGAGTATGAATTTGCAATTATAAGAATTATCTGCCATTTTTCTTCCAGTCTTCCTCCACTGTTGGTGCTTACATCTATCTGAGCTAAAGCCTATCTTTAAGTAAATAATTTAAACATATTTTGATGCACAGTATGTGAATTCCCAATGAAAGAAAAAGTGCTGAAGCTTCCTTTTGCTCTTCTTTTTGTTTTTGAAGAAGATGAAACCTGGGAATGGGAAGGAGGAAAGAAAATGACACCAAAAATTGAAAGTGAGAAACGGTATTTTATTGCTGAATTGAGCTTTGGGGAAATCATTTGTCAGTCCCTTCCCATCAACTGCAGATGCAGCTGACAGAAAGATTTGATTAGAAAGTACATGTACCTTCACAGAGGAGAACACCAGAATTTTTATGCTAGCAGAACCTTAGCAAGAAACAGTAGCTGGACAATATAAGTGAAAATGTAAATACAAAATTAGAGACATTTTAACTAAAACTGTGATTAATCACTGGAGTAAAATGACAGTGCTTTATGCCTCTTACAAGTTATCTCTCAATTTCTGGGAGTTATATTTTACTATATAAGTCATTGGGTTCAAACAGGGTAACTGTGTAACACTTGGTACTTTATTACAGGAAATTTTAAGGTCACCTGGGATATTTAATCTCCAATCGAAACGAGTGTCTAATTTCCTATTTTAATGCTAATTTCCCTATTTTTGGGAGAGTTTAAAAAATCCTATAAGTGGTATGTAAATTGAACCTATATTTTCCTGATAAAAGCTCCTGAAAAGATCTATAAAGTTCTCAAAAGAGCTACAAATTCTCAGAACTAAGGTATTGTAACTGAGGAAGAGTGTTGTCCTTTGCTTTTTTTGTTGTGTTCCCCATGTTCCATCCAGTGTGTCACCCCCATTCCTCCCCTTGTGAATCAGGGCTCCGGTTTGCAAACTAATTCAAAGGAACATCAGGGTGCTTTCTAAACTCCTCTGAAAATTTCATCAGTGAGTATGTGTACGTATATGGACAGGCAATGCTAGTTTGTAGGCGCAAGAGTACACTGGAATAATCTATGATGTTTACAGTCAGCTACAACTCACTGAAATGCTAGAACCTAGTTTTCAAGTTCATTACATTGGCTTAGTGTTGGCCATGATGCATATGTGCAGTGAACAAGAGTAAGAAGTCATCTTTGTGCTGAGGAATTTAGGCAATTAGCAGCCAAAAAAAAAAAAAAAAAAAAAAAAAGACAAAGGTAAGGGCAGGCAAATGAAAAAGCAAGGGGAATCTAAAGTGTCTTGTAAGCAGTGTAGTGCTGCTTGGAGCCATGAAACTGGGAGGTAAGTGGGATTTTAAGTTTATAGCCGAACTGACCTAATGACTGGCTGCCACTCATTGCTCCTTCTGCATCCTGAGCACTGTAAGTGAGGGGTTTGCTGACTCCACAGTGTTTTGCCTGGACCAGGCAGACAAATAGGGGAAAAAACTAATACTGTGAAAGCCGTATCTGCTGGCTCCCAAGCTGGAGGGTCATGTAGGTGATAGTACCGTCCCCAGACTTTACGACCATGTGGCTGTGGGTGAGACCTCTTGTAGCTTAGACACTTTGGCTTAATCTACCCCAATTCTAATAAAATGTAATGTACAACAAAATACTTTAGGGTTATTAAATTTCAGCACTAATCTTTAAAAGGGTCCTTCCAAAAATAGATTTGTGCTAAAGTTAAATAATTGCCCTTACAGAGACTGTCGTAAGTCTTTTGAGCTTTTTTGCTTCAGTTCTATTTTTTGTCTGTACGATTACTTGTTTACTTAAATGAAGAGGTAAGAGGTCTTGGAAGAAATGAGTTGTCTGACTTAAAAAGCAAATATGAAAAAAAAATCACTGGCACAACCTTAGCTAAGCAGGTATATCACAGACTGGGTGTAATTAGCAAAGTGACATCCTACAATTAAAACCTGTAAACAATGCTCAGTAAGTGAGACAGGAAACTGTTCATGTCTTCCATCCATGTAAAATTGTCTCTGGCCTTGTGCACTGCAAAAGCTCATATTTCTTTGTCCCCCAACAGCAGGGGAATCAGCCTGGTATGAAGGGCAAGGAATGACAAAGTATCTTTTACGCAGCACTGCCTTGCTTGGAGCTGTAAAACTGATGGGTAAATGAGCTTTCCTCCTGTGATCTACAACACTAAGTTCCTGTGAATGCTTAAGCCATCAAATGCATTTTAAACTTTACAGTGTATTTTAAAACAGTAAGGTTACTTTGTGTAGTGCTAGAAGAAATCCAGAGTTTCCTAGGTTATTTAATAGCATGTAAAACACAGGAAGAGCTGAGTTAACAATTCTACATTTTAAAAAGAGTGAAAGTGATCTACCAAGTTTTTGTTTTGAGAAGAGTCAGCCCAAGAAGATCCTACACGGCTTATATTTAAAAGGAGGAAGCAAAGGTTTTCTTTCTATGACTGTAGCGTATGTGTATGTCCAGCTTGTAATGGGACCTGCACACAATGTATCCATCTCTTGGTTTTTTGGATTTAAAAGAAAAAGAGGTTCTGATTCACATCTGTAAAAGGCATCTGAGCTCTTCTGAGCTCTCCCTTACAGCTACTCAGGTGGCTATTACTTTCTTTATTATTCATCCACTGCTGTGCAGTCCTTCTGTTTGACAACTGCAAAACAGATTTGATTTTTACAAAATGAATCTTAGCCCATGAAATAATAGAAGTTGGTTCCATTATGTGTTATTCACTGCAGCAGATAAGTCAAATCTTCTGTTTGGATACATCCTCTGCAGCTTTTAGTAAACTGAGAGACAAATACTCAAAGGCATCTCAAAAGCATGGTGGGATTACAGGGGGGAAAAGCGCCAATTATTCTTGATGTTAAGAAAACTTCGAATCGAAGTATTACTTACATGCTAACCATTTCATTTAACATTAATGTACTTTTTCACTATTTCTACAGTTTAATAAACAGCCATTACCCCGCATCATACCATTCTGATATGTAGTTTCTGATTGACACAAGGTATATGTGTTTTTCTGAAATGGTCGAATAACATCTCATTCCAGATTTCCTTTTATACTTTTGTTAAAATTGTCACTATTGTGTTATGAATCTTTTTTTTTCCCTCATTCTACTTCTCATATTGACTTGATTAGCTGTTGAGTGTCATGCTCCTAAAAGAAGAGCACGCGCGTGTGTGTGTGTATGGGGAAGAAGTAGATAAATACGCCTTTGTGTGTTTCCTACTTCTGTCAAAGCGATGTTGTACTTGTGGTCTACAAATAAAAACCAGGCAAAATTTGTGGACAGAAATTAAACTAAGTAACTAAACTGAGTCAGAATTGAGAAGATGCATAACTTTTGGATATGAAGCCCTTTTGGGGGTCAGAATCTTACTGAGCAAGCCTTATGCTTTCCGTTTACACCAGCTGATCAAATGAAAGGTGCTGCTTGTTCCCATACGTCTTGCCTCCTTCATTCTAAACCAGTGCTTTTCTCACTTTGGTATGTGGAAAAATACTGAACACTTTCTGTTATAATCTAATGGATGACTTGGGAAATGTTGGAAACTACAAACAGTGACTGGAATTGTGGATTTTTTTTTGTTTTGTTTGCTTGTTTTTTTCCTTCCCCACAAGCACACCCATAGTCTGGGTGCCTGTGAGCTGCATACAGCAATACTTTAAGCTCTGTAAACCAAAGCTTTTCTTTGGATTTTTATCTCATAACTTGTATCTTCAGAGTTTTTCAGGTGTGAAAGTTACAGATTGAATTGCTGACATTATCCTGGTGTTACATGAAAACTGCTGCCCTGGCTTTAAGAAGTAACCTACATTGTCTTGAAATAGAATGAGCATTCTCAACTTCTTCTAGGAATTAAATTGAGGAGATTTTATGTGTTCCTGAGACTTTTACTCCAGATACAAAGGAGCAGCAAGGGCTGTCTGGGCCCCAGAGACAGCAAGAGCCTTACTGGCAAGGGCCCAGGGGAGCAGGACAGGCCTGAAGGTGGTAGCCATGGTTAGGCCCAGCTCCATGGTGTCTGGACAGGGTCACGGTGACAGACCTGGGTCCATGGCCAGGCTGGGATGTCAGCCCACAGCATGGGAGCACGCTGGCAAAGTCCCCAAGGGAAGGGGACAGCCCTTGGCTGCGCTGTGTCTGAGTTCACCCTGAGCCCCAGCAGCCAGACCTTCAGGAGAGGGGATGCTCTCGGGGCCTCCAGACTGAAGCCTGAAACTTGGCACTTCACAGACTCACAGAATCGCAAGGGTTGGAAGAGACCTCGGGAGATCACCTAGTCCAACCCCCCTGCCACACCTAGAGCAGGTTGCACAGGACTTCATCCAGGCAGGTTTTTAATATCTCCAAAGAAGGAGACTCCACAACCCCCCTGGGCAGCCTGTTCCAGTGCTCTGTCACCCTCAGAGTAAACAAGTTTTTCCTCATATTCAACTGAAACCTCTTATGTCTCAGCTTGTACCCATTGCCCCTTGTCCTGTCACTGGGCACCACTGCAAAGAGTCTGGCTCCGTTCTAGTGACATCCACCCTTAAGATATTTGTATGTGTTGATGAGGTCCCCTCTCAGTCTTCTTCAGGCTAAACAAGCTCAGCTCCCTCAGCCTTTCCTCACAGGAGAGGTGCTCCAGTCCCTTTATCATCCTAGTTGCTCTCCTCTGGACTCTTTCTAGGAGTTCCTCATTCTTCTTGAACTGGGGAGCCCACAACTGGACACAGTACTCCAGGTGGGGTCTCACCAGGGCAGGGTAGAAGGGGAGGACAACCTCCCTCGATCTGCTGACCACACTCATCTTAATGTGCCCCAGGTTGCCATTGGCTTTCTTGGCTACAAGGACATAGTGCTGGCTCATGGTCAGCTTGTCGTCCACCAGGACTCCCAGGTCCCTCTCGACAGAGCTACTTCCCAGCAGGCTGGGCAGCTTGCTGATGGGCAGGGTTACAGTCTGTGCCCATAACTGAATTTAGGTGCTCTGAAGAGGTTTTGAATAAAATTCTTCATTGTAAATGCCCGAAGTCCCTTACAACAGAAACTTTAAATCTTGGTAGTGTTAAATCACCTTGATCTGGGGGTGTGGGGATCAGTTCAAGATTCCACCCTGAAGTACATCAATTCTAGTGCAACTTTTATGACCAGCTTCTCTGTCCAGTTGTTTTTCATTTGCACCTGGGTGTGTCAGAAATACTTTGCCCAAAAGGAGTCTGTAGCTTTCATAAGGAAACCTGTGTTGTACAGTATTATTAAAGACCATCAGAGATAGAGTTTTGATAAATCAAAATACTGGAAGAAAAATCCCCCCTTGATTTCTAACATTTTTTTTTCCTAAAAAATTTATTCCCTTAGAATTTGTATTTTCTGGATTTAGACATGTAGTCTGTATGCAATTTGAATGTCTGACTGTGAATTCTTTGACTAAACACAATTAAAGATAAGCATGAGTAGATCTCTGAAACTGGATTGTGACTTACGTGCTTCCAGTAGAAGACAAACCAACCCATGAGATTTCTAAGTCTCATCCTATTAGATGCAGAGGCTACACCTCACTGTTTTGAGAAAAAGTTTATGCAAAGACTCCAAAGGCTTTATTTTTAAATAAGCTATTCCATGCTGTTTAATTTTGCCAATAAGATAATTGCACATCTGACATTGAAATACTGGAATTTTTCTTCAGATTTTGATGTGTCACATAAGACCTGAAAACTATCTGTGCTCTTATCTACTTGTGCCAGATACAATTTTTTAAACTGCCTACCACACTGCTTATGTTTTATAGGAATAGATTTTACAAAATGCATTTAATAAACTATTTCTTTTGCTCTTATTGAAAATATTTTGAGGAGAGATTCAACACGCAGTAATTCTTACAGTTATTACTATACCTTTATTGCTTCAGCATTCCACACCTAAAATAAGTTCCAACAAACTCTAAACTTAATTTTCCAACTGTCAGAAACCATGAAGATCTCCAATACCTGTAAATGCCACATATCGGAGATACTGAAGTGGCACTTAATAATTTGAAGTATTTTGTTGGTTTCATAAAGAGTTCTTATATCAATGGGAGGAATTTCACAGCCAGACTTGGAAACACATTAAAAACGTGGGTGAATGATGAAGGCAGAGTGTGTTTGTCTCTTGAGATGTTACCCTTACCTTGACAAGCTCTTTATAAATGGAAAACTGGTTTAGTGAAAAAGAGCTGCTGTGATTACTGAATGAATATAAAGCTTTCACTTCTCTGTCATTTAACAGCTGGCAGATTACAGAACTGCTTTTGGGGGAGAAAATTTAATAGGTTAGTGTTAGCAGATACATAAAATCGCTTTCTCTCCCGGGTTTTACGTGAAGCAGACTGATGTTCCAGGCTGCACCTGAGTGGGACAGTGCAGCAAGAACTGGTGCCTTTCAAACTTTGGAAAGCCCTACCAGGCCATAGGTAGCTGTTTAACAGGCTGAGGTCTCCATGCAACAGAGTTGTATGAAACCCTTGGGGGAAAAAAAACCTATTTGATCTATTTAAGTCTTTTAAATTTGTGTAGATATCCTTGCTACCAGTACAGTGCAGATTTTATCCTTGCTTCATTCTTTCATATCCTGGGGGGGTTGTACTTTTAACTGATTTTTAATTGTCTTTTGTTTGTATATCCAAACAGATGGGAACAGCTATATGTTGAAAACAAACCCCCAAAACTCCGTGGTTGTATATGAGAAGGTTGTTCCATTCCATCAGAGGTGACAGCAGAGATAACTTTATGATTTATCCTCTGAAATAATCATCGTAAATGGAAAGCTGATCTTCCTAGCTCTTCTTTCTATTTACTGTGGGGTGTATCATAGAATTATTTAAAAGCAGAACAGGCCTGAAGTGCTCTCTGAGGGACAGTAAAGGGACAGGACGGTGATCACCTAGCCATCCAAAAGTTTAGTGTCCGTCTATCACAATAGCTGCTGGTGCTCTTTCTCATCCTTGTCTGGGATGAGGGAACAATCAATACCATCCTGGTGTCTTCGTCTACCCCAGGATATTTACCCCCATGAGGACGTGGGCAGGGGCATTAACAGCTGTCTATACTGTCGTTAAGTGGATTGCAGCACAAGTTTTGTTCAGGCCAAGTAGCGCTTTCCTGAATGATTCTTGGGAATGACTCAGAAGTTGGTACAGCCTGCTGACTGTTCCGAACAGGCAATCTGGATGCAGCCATCCTGTTTTTCAGGTTCACAAAGTGTAATGATCATGTGCCAGCTGGCCTCAGTTCCATTCAGTTTTACTGGGTGGCATAGTCAGCACATCTCCTGATCTAGTGACTCACATGTATGTGAAGTGTCTGGAAGTGCAGCACAGTGTCCAGTGAAACACACAGTCCTCTGGGGTTTTGAGTGGAAGTGACCTTTTTTTTTTTTTTTTTTTTTTTCAGATTTGGAGATCACCCTTACCCCCTTGCACACTTGTAGTACAGAAACAAACATGAAATTAATGAATTCTGGGATAATTTCAGTATTAAACTCTCTTCCATTGCTTCCAGTAAATAATCTTTTAGACAAATAATAGCTGACAATCTTCTTTAACGGCACATTGAACAAGTATTGTAGAAAAGTAAACTTTTCCTTTGATATGGCATCAGACTCACAGATGGCTTCATTGTTCAAATAGCCACAATACTAATTTGGCTGTCAAGATTGTGATAAAACTGAGGAGGATGAAAATACCTTCCGGTGTTCCATATGCTGTTTTGAGCTTAAGTTTAAAATAGACAACAGCAGCCAAAGTGGACAGAATGTCATATTACATAAAAATATTACAAAGAACTAGAGAGTTTCTTCTTTGTTTTGATTTATTTTTTACCACATAGGTGGTGTTGGAGTCCCAAAAGAATTACAGAGATGGAGAACACATGGAAATTGTATTAATAGTGTCTGTCTGCAAGCATCAGTTATAGCCACAATCTCTTAAGAAGAGCTAGGTGAGAATCTAGTGTCATCTTCAGATGCTAATGGTCCTGAGATTTCATGCTCTACAGAGCGAGATTTGGTTAGACCATTACTGAACATAAGAACTATAAATTGGGCTAAGACAGAATTCAGTCGGGTGGAGGATATTGTTCGGGTGGACTCTGAAATGCCATTTGTGCAAAATGAATTTGAGAGTAAGTTTAAAAAAAAAAGAAAACTTGTGATTTGTAGTGCAAGGATAGGAAATCTTCACTCATTAAGAATCCCTGAGATCTAACGCAAATCAAATTCAAGCCTGAGGACCAAAGTGCTTTGGAAATTTCAAGGGAATTTTACACCAAATGTTTCAGAGGAAACGTCTTGAGAAATCTGTCCACTCTCACTGTTGCCGCTCTCCGCTTCTTAACAACTTTATTACTTATTAAACAACCTTCATGAGTTTCACTCTAATCAGTCTCATTGTTTGCTGGGGAACGACTAGAGGTCCTCATCAGAAGGCTAAACCGGTATGTCTCTAGTTGTGTTTTTTACTTATTCTTGCAGCTTTTTTTGTAAAAGCATGAAACTGAACATAACTACTGTCCCTGTTTAGCTCTATGGCGACATTTTAAAACAAGAGATCTGCGCAAGCAGTTAGCTTGCCTGGAAACTGCAGTGCAGAGCCAGGCTTACGCTGCTGTGTGCAGCAGGGTGCTGATCTGTACAGGCTAGCTACTGGCTGTGTAGCTTTCAGGACTGTTTTTTCCATACGCCACTGTATTTTGTGAAAGTACAAGTGAGTTTGAAACTCATCACACCCTGCTCCATTGAATGATGGACATGCATCCTGACTTAGGTTTGAAAGTTCTTTTCTGTGTCTAGATCATTTCTGTGCTGCCCCAAAGTTAATGTTTTAAAAGACTCTCACCTGTCTTTTCAAGTAACTGCTCTCACATATGCATGCACACATTTACTTGTTTTCTATGGCATCTATAAGATAATAGCTGTGTGTAAATAATAATCTTGCTCCTCCAGAGTGATCACAGTTTATTTTCAAAAGCTCTGGCATTTGGGGTTTAATCTTTTTGCTTCCTTTTTCCGAGTCATATATTTGATTAAAGGGTTATCATGCAACTTTGGCACTCATTTTCTTTTAATATAGAATGGAAACAAAATGAAGCATTTCTAACAAGCACAACACTTTTAATTTAGGTTTGTAGTGGATTTAAGTCACTGTTTTTCTCTAGACCCCTGCTTCCTTATCCCATCAGTGCAGCAGGATTTTTAGCAGAGTGCTCACACGTAATGAACGTACAGGGTCATCAGCTTGGCATGATTAAAGCTTAAGGGCTTTTGAAAGTGCTTTTAAGGTTTTTCATGTCAAAACTGACTAATAAAAAAAACAAATGAAAAAAACACTTAAGGATGGTTTTGCACGATGGGCCACAGTTCCCTTTTCTAGAAATACCACATTTTGTCAACTAAAAAGTATGTGCTAAAATATGTACTTACATGACAGAGATTCCAGAAGTTCTGAAGGTGCCACTGCATTTTACTGAGAAAAAAAGTTTAGAAAAAAACCCACAATTCAAGCTTGTGTTTAATTAGCCCCTAAAATTCTCCTTTTGTGATTAATCAGGATGCACAAATAACATTATGTCAAATTGCATATGTAGTGTTTTGCTTTTCTTTCCTTGTTTCTCTTCTTCCTCCCATTTGTGCAAGAGTCCTTTTACCAAGTATTTGTTCTAACTACCATAAAAGAACTTACCTTGTAGAAAGCAGGTGTCATTAAGAAACTTCAGATCATGGTTTCATAATGTGATTCATTTTGGTATCTGAACTTGTTTTCTTCTCACTGCTCTTCCTTCTTATTCCCATGCTGCAGCTAACCAGCATCTCAGCTGCACAAGAATCTACATATTTTTTCCTCTCAAGCTGGGATGTTAACTGCGCCAGCTTAAAAAGCCTGCCAAAGATGCATTTATGTGTGTGTTTGAGGGATTTTTTTGCTTTCAAAGCCAGGTCAGTTCTCTGCACTTATTCATAGATTGGTTGGGTAAACCACTGTAAGAACCAAGAAGACAAGTGCACATGGCAGCACTGAAAATAAGCAACAGAAATTCAGATTGTTGTGTTGTAAACAAAGGTTTCGTGACAGAATTTGCTGGTTTTGAGCACTGTGTCTGCCTCACCTTGGCTGTTTAAATAGAAAATCTGTGTTGCGTGCTGTGAGACACTGACATATGAAAACAATTAATTTGGGAATCCTTCCTTCACTATGAAGTCATCTGAGTCATGAAAGCTTACAAAGTCTCACCTCACTAAACTCACAATAAAATCGATGTTTTCATCAAAGCTATGTTATCTTTTACAGACCTTAGCTGTGGAGTGCAAAATACTTCTCTCTGTTTCATTTAGGTACATGAAATGCTGCACATTGAAATAAATGCATGTTACCTGAGGAATTCCCAGGTAGCAAGCTATATATAATTCTCCTATAGCTAAAGCTTTTGAGATGGTAGATTCTTCTCCTGCCCTTATACTGCTGTTTTTCCATATTGCCAAATGTCCTGGTTTGGGCTGGGATAGAGTTGGTTTTCCTCCTAGTAGCTGGTATAGTGCTGTGTTTTGGATTTAGTGTAAGAGTAATGTTGATAACACTCATGTTTTAGTTGCTGCTGAATAGTACTTACCCGAGTCAAGGACTTCTCAGCTTCTTATGACCTGCCAGCGAGAGGCTAGGAGCCAGGACAGCTGACCCAAACTGGCTATTCCATACTGTACGACATCGTGCTCAGTATAGAAACTGGGGGGAGTTGGCCAGGGGGCGGTGACTGCTCTTTGGGATCTGGCTGGATATCGATCAGTGGTTAGTGAGCAATTGCATTATGCATCACTTGTGGTGGTGTTGTTATCATTATTACTATCATTCCTTTTCTGTCCTATTAAACTGTCTTTACCTCAACACACAATTTCCCCCACCCTCCCACCCCCCCCCCCCAGTTCTCTCCTCCATCCCACACTGGGGAGGGGCAGGGAATGGGCAAAGGGCTGTGTGGTGTTTAGCTGCCTGACAGGTTAAACCACAACTCCAAAGCAAGGAATAAGTTATCTGATAACCTTTTTGAAGTATGAACCTGCAAACGCTAACCAGACAAAAACCTCCATAACTCAAATAACTTTCTGGTGCCATTTTTAATAACAAATGGGGACAAAGTTGAAAAAGGCACTGTTGCATTTCTGTTATCACAAGATTTTCTAATAACAGCAACAAAATGAAGTATTGAATTAGGATAGGGGAAAAAACCCTCACTGTTCTTGCAGGAAACTGGAAGGACAAGGACTGCAGGGGCTTGAGAACCACAGTGCTACCATCCATGGGTTTTAACCATACGTGTTTCTGGCATGATTTTAACTTGCATCCGAGAATTCTTAGCGTTGATCAGGGAATAGGACAGGACAGAGCCTTTTCCAGGCACTATATCTGTAAGAGGCGAGAAGAAAAAGTTAGTTAAGTCACTATGACTTTTGCAGTCTTCAAGACCCAAGTACAAGCCCTAATTCCTTTTATTTTCAATTATAGGTGTAGACAAGAGGCTTGTATGTCATACTGAATTCCTGTTAAAAATTTGTCTTGTTTGTAAGCAGGATGAAGTCTCTGGTGGCAAGGGAGTGCCACTTATCAAAGCGTTAAGGGCAAAAGGAGAGCTGTGGAAAGTTTGTGAGACCCCACAGCCCAGCTTTGTTAAAAGCCACCATAGCAGCAAAAATGGGGGAGTGCCTGAACCAGAGCAGATAGCACTCCTGATGCTGGGGCAATTTGTTCTTGGAGATTTTCTGTAACCTTGAGAAATAGTAAATCAGGGTATAGGTAAGAAGGACAGAAGGAAAAGGAGACAAATGTTTTTTTGAAGGAATATTGCCTTATTTAGTAATAGGCAGCTGCAGATATGATGGCGAGCTGGTGATAGCTGAAGACGAGCCTCTACTAAATCAACAGTAGTGTATCTATTACTGAAGCTTATTTTTTCTAAATCTAATCTGCCATTACTTCCTTTCTCGTCTCTCTTTCAGTCCCATAAGGTTTTCCCTGGCCTGTAAGTACTTAGCCTTGAGAACAGAGAAGTAGTACATACAAGGTGTTCCACAGTTTGTATTTATCGAATAATTCATGACACTGGGTATTTTGCATTAAGCTGTATCTGTTGAGAGTTAAAGGATCTTTCTTCCTGAACGCATTTTGCTGAAGCATAAAGCATTGTGCTTATATTTAATAAACAAAATTTTGAGTGTGTCTATGATACTTGTATACAATATGGTTACGCTATATAACTTAAAGAAGAGTAAGCTCGTGCCCTATTCTGTTAAAATTACTGCCCTTACCTAGGATGGCAGGGCTTAATAGTTCAAAATCCAGTTTGATTTAGTAGCAACAATCATTGCAGAGAATGTTGGGAGCAATAGAGACAGTATCTGTTTGTGAAATCTGTCTCCAACAGTTTTTATTCACAGTTCATCTGTACACTTGTAATATGTATTCTGTTGTCTTGCCCTCATTAAGTATAAGCTTGTTCTCTTGTCTTAGTAACATATTGCTCAATATGGGTTAGACAGAATCTTGTTTCAAGAGGTTTCCAGGAAAAACAAGTATTAGGAAAAAATAGGCTTCTGATTGCTAGATCTATAACATTTATGTACACTTGGGTAAGATGTATGTAAACCTTTTCATGCTCCACTGCTTTTTTAGAATCATAGAATGCCTTGGGTTGGAAGGGACCCCTAGAGGTCACCTAGTCCAACCCCCCTGCAGTGAACAGGGACACCGCTAACTAGATCAGGTTGCTCAGAGCCCCATCTGACCTGGTCTTGAATGTTTCCAGGGATGGGGCCTCCACTACCTCTCCGGGCAACCCGTTCCAGTGTTTCACTACCCTGCTTCAATTTAAAACCATTACCCCTTGTCCTGTCACATATTATGAACAAGAATATAAAAATTTGGTGTGCAATATATTTTATTTAATCGTATGTCAGGATAAGAGTATCTTGGCACATTCCTGTCTTCCATCTTGAAGTAAGTGTGCTTTTCCATGTAAAATCAGAAATCAATTAACTTTCTCATTCTCTGTCAAAATCAATTTTAAGTGTCTCAATGAAAAGTAATGTCAGACCCAACCATCTGTGCATTGGTAGGCTGACAGGATAGGGGGTGTGGAAGTGGGTCTCTTGGACCTTTTGTCTCCAGTTGTATGGGCCAGATGAAGAAGCTTCTGCATTCCTTGATCAGACTCCTTAAGACACAGAGAGTATTTTTTATTTAAAATTGTTTTGTAAATTAAAGTCGGCTTCAGACTAGTCATACTCCCCCCAGTCTCCTCTCTCCATATGACTGTATGGGAGATGCCCCATAGTTTCACGTTTTGCTTAGAATGCAGCTCGTTCTCAACCTGCTTCTACTTGTGATTTGTTCATGTGCTTTCATTTTTGTCCCAACCCTGCCTTCAGCTTGTATATTTCTTATGGCCTAGTGTTTGCCTTCCAGTGTCTTCATAGTGACTGCATTTTAATCTTCATTTCTCAGATTAAAGCTGTAAAAATCTTCCAGTATCCTGTTAAAAGCTCTCCAGTCCCTTGATCACTTTAGTAGTCCTGTTCTGCATTTGCTTCAGATTGAGTTACTCTTTTTAAGGTAATCTTTTTTTGATACAATGTTTAAACAGAGAGATACTGTTGTTTTTACCTTCATATCCTATGGGCTTTCAAGCACAGGATGGATTTGATTTTTATGAGTTGAGTGTAGGTCTTTTGACTAATGGGATCCTCAGAAGTGGTCTGATTAAAAAAGGTATTTGCTTGGGGTTATTTCTTATCATACATGAAGTGGTGAGCTAGATGTAGTCTTCCAATTACATTTTTTATGTTGACAGTTTGGAGTAACTCTGTGGAAGGATAACTGAGAAAACAGGAGTTCCTTCATTGCCAAAAGATCATCATGATCTTTCTCAGAATGAGGACAGATACTGAACACAGTTGTGATGATTGTACTGGCAAACTGGAATCCAGTCCATAGAATGCACTGAACTTTTTAGAGGAGGTGGAAAAGCATGATTTTGATATTTTTAAGAATATGACTAATGACTTTTGATCTCTGGTAGCTGGCAAAGTCTCAATTTATAATTTTTTCACAGCCTCAAACGCTTTTTATAGCCTCGACCTAGACTGTCATGCTCTACTCGTTCTTCTGTTTCAAGAAGGGAGAACTAAAATCTAGAAATATTGCTCACTGATCTCAGCCCATCTAGGAAAGTGTGTAGTACATCTGAGACAAAATAAGTACGAGGAAACAGAAAGTTTTAACTTTAACTTCAGATTGCCTTTGCACTTGAGAGTTTCCTGGAATTCTTTGTACGATATTGACTTTTATGGTCTTATAACCAACGGCAAGACATTTATTACAGACTTTATAATAAAAGTAAACACACTAAAAATAAAATCCATCAATCTTTTGTTATTACCTGCACAAGAAAATTAAAATATCAATCTCAATGTGGAAGATGTATTAGAGTTTTAAAGTTGCTGCATACTCCCAAATGGTTTTCATAGCTGTGCAATCCAACACAATTTTGCACATCCTTGGAGACAGACAGACACAGTTGGGTAAATGTTTGTAAGACAAGAAAGCTATAGCTTTCAAAAGTGATATGATCCAAGTGTTTTATCTGGAAAATATCACAATGATTTATGAGTGCACAAATGAACCTGAAATAGGGAACAGATCTCGTCTTATCCTTGGATTCTATGGAAATACAGGTTTTTACTTTCCTAGGTAGCAATAATAAGCATAACAGCTTTATTTCTCTAAGCCAATAAGGCTGTGTTTTTTTGTCTGGTTGTTCAGGTTTTTTAAAAAGAATAATCTCAATAGGCCCAAGAAAGACAGTCTGAACAAAAACGTTGCCAGCAGTGGGCCATGTTTGATGCTTCAGTATGTACGTTTCTGTGCCATGTAGATTCTTGAATGCTGCGTTTGGCACCTTGAAGTGTAAATATGGCTTAATTATCAGGTAGTCCATAAACTTGCACTTTGTATGTTTGGTTTCTGTGAGTGGACTCTTCCTTCACCTAGAGTAAATCAAATTAAATCCATCAGGTTTTGATGAAATAATTTTTAAGAAGGATGTAAATATCCAGTGTTGGATGACTTGGAGACTAAAGGTTTCAAGGCTAGCTGTATGTCTATGTGGGTGAGCTGATTTAAATTGGGAAGGGTCTCTGGTGTTTGATTAACACCCACTTACCCCCACCAAAGAAGGGCCAAGTTAGATGAGGCTGCATAGGGTCTTGTCCTGTTATGGTTTGGATATTTCCAAGGACAGATTTCACAATCTCTCTGGGCACCTTACTTCAATCCTTGGCTGCTCCCAAGTTGGAAAAAAACCCAAACATTCTAAGTTCTGAATGCAATTTCCTTTGTTCCAACTTGCATCCATTGCATCCCATTTTGTCACTGTGTGCTTGTGTGCTTTTGAGAAAAGTCTTCTCTATACTCTTCCATTAGGTATATGGAGACAGGAATAAGATTCCTCCTTTCCAAACCAGTCTTTTCTCCAGGCTGAACAAGCCCAGCTCCCTCAGCCTCCCATGACAGTTCAAGTGCCTCAGACCCTGACCGTTGTGGTGGTCCTCTCCTGAACTTGATCTGGTATGTTCTCCTCATACTGGAAAGCCCCAGCCAGGACACAATGCTCCAGCCATGGACTCACAAGCGCAATACAGAGGGGAAGAATAATTTCCCTTGGTCTGCTGGCTGCTCTTTTACTCTTCTACAGCTTGGGGAGCAGTTGTGTCTTTGCTGCCATAGTATGTTGCTGCCAGGTCCCTTTCTACCAAACTATTTCCAGCTGGCCCCACACTGCACAGTTGCATGTTGTTATACTGTCCTGGGGGCAAAACTTTGCATTCGCCTTTGTTGAATTTCATTATATTTGTGTCATGATGTTTCAAAGGGATCTTGACAGCCTGGAGAATAGCAGTCCTGCCCTTCAGTGTGTGGACTGCTCCACAGATTGGTGTCATCCTGAACTCGAGGAGGGTTCATTCTATCCCCCATTGCAATAAAAGATACTAAAGAATATCAGCTCCATTATAAACCCTTGAGAAATCAGCTAGCAACCAACTGCCAGTTGAGCTCTTTACTGGTGGTCACAACACTCTGAACCTTGCAGTCCAGCCAGTTTTCCCCCTACCTTACAGTCCGGTTATCCATTTCATGCTCCACTGGATCTGTTACAGGGCTACTACAGAGAGCCTTGTCAAAGGCTTTGCTGAAGTCATGGTAAACAACATCCACTGCTCTCCCCCAGTCCTCTAAGCCAGTCATCTCTTCACATAAGGCAATCAGAATAGTCAGGCTTGATTCACCCCAGTGATTCCATGTTGGCTCTTCCAGCCTACTGTTGAACTGGAAGGTAAAATCTGGAAAAGGTGCTCAATTTGCTGGAGGCCTGTCACTGTTGAAGTATGAAGGGGGTCATTACTGGGCCCAGTACTGTTTAACATCTTCATTAATGACCTGGACAGCAGAGTGCATGCTCAGCAAGTTTCCAGGTGATACAAAACTCAGAGGAATGGCTCATATACCAGACGGTTGGGCTGCCATTCAAAGGGATCTTGACAGGATGGAGAAATAAGCAAACAGAAATCTCATATTGCTCAGTGAAGAGAAATCCAAAGTCTTGCACCTGGGAATGAATAACCCCAGACACCAGGAAGAGGTGAGGGCTGACCAGCTAGAAGGCAGCTCTTCAGAGAAGAACCTGGGGATGACTTGTTGACCTCAGGTCTGCAATATGCCCTTGTGGCAAAGATGACCAACAGCCTTCTGGGTTGCATTATGCAGAGTGCTGCCAGTAGGTTGAGGGAGATGATTGTTCACTTCTACTCAGCACTGGTGAAACCATACCTGGAGTGTTGTAACCAGTTCTGGACTCCCCAGTACAGGAGAGAGACATGGACATGCTGAAGCAAGTCCAGCAAAGGGCCACAAAGGTGGTTAAGGGCTTAGCACATCTGACCTGAGGAGAGACAGAGATCTGGGGTTGTTCAGCCTGGTGTGTAAATTCCCTTCTGGGGCTGGATAAAGATCATGCAGCTGGACTCTTCCCAGTGGTGGCCACTGGCAGGACAAGAGGCAATGAACACAAAGTGAAATACAGAAAATTCCATTTAAATATAAGAAAAAGCTTTTAAATTTTTAATTACTATTTATTTATTTATTTATTTTGTGAGGTTGATCAAACACTGCAAAGGGTTGCCCAGAGAGCCCATGGAGTCTCCATATTTGGAGATACTGAAAACTGAAACAGATGTGGTCTGGGCAACTGCTCTAGCTTCTTTACCTCTTTTGCTTTCCAAAAAGTGTCATATCCATGAAAGCAAGTTTGTAGGCCATGTTGGCTTTGAGAATAAAGAAGAATTTTGCAATGCTTAGGACTGTGCAAGTTTCTGTCATGGTGCTGTCCTCTAACACATGACCTACATGCATCTTCTGTGTTACATACTAATGTGGAAATCAGTACTGGTAGATCAATTCTATTCATTGTACATAACTCCTGGAAATAGAAAGGATAAAGTTATTTAATAAATTGACAGTGAAATTTTATGTGCTTTTCAATTGATTCAATATTTGGAATTATTTAAAAAAGAAAGGTCAAAATGTACTGTAATGGAGTTTGATGTAACACATTAGAAACTTTTAAAAAAATCAAATATATTGATTTTGTAGTCTTTTTCTAGGTAGAAATGGCAAGTACAGTTCTACAGAACTCTTTAGAATTAGTTTTTCAAAGAAAATTTCATTACTTATGTGTTAGAAAAAAAGCATTATATTATTTCCAGAACAGATTTATTAAAGAAAATACTTCTACATGTATATACTTATAAGTATCTTTCCAAGTCCATCTTTTGTTCAGCCCAGCGCTTTTAGTTTGGTAGATGGAAAGACTATTATTTTTTTTTTTTTCCCGGGTTCCTTTTCAAATGAAACTGCTTTTCTCAGTTGGAACAGAGACTTTAGTTTCAGTGCCATTCTTGCAATAAAATCTAGTGGTTTTTCCTCTCCTATTTATTAGCATATTTAGTACAACACTTACTGTAGCCATATGGACAGGGTGTCATGGGCTGTGCATCACACCTATTAAAAATCTTGACATATGCCATGAAATTTTCTATAACACTGATTTTCTCCACAGAGCTTCTGAAATTCCTCCCAGTGTGGTAATTCTAAAGCTGTCAACCATGTCAAGGGACTCTCTAACTCCTTCCTAACTTACGCTTTTCTCTTTGTGTGTGGTTTTACCTGTGGCCACCAATATAAAAAGGTAATGTTAGGGAACACATAGGGGACTGTAATACAGGGAGTATGGAACAACAAAAAGTAGGGAAGTTTGCATTTGGCTGAACTTATGTGCATCCCAGAAAACTTTTCCAGTCATTTCAGGAAGAACAGGAAAAAGAACAAATAACATATATGCTTGTAAAGTCTTGTAAAGCTATGGAAATAAGTGAAGGAAAAACATGCACGTGGCTCCTTCCTGTCCTCTTTCCTATTTTTCTTAATTTGAATTAAGCTGCTTTCTGAATTGTTGCTGTCAAGTTCCGACTACCATGTGTATAACTGGCCTATAAAAGCTGAGCAACTGATTCAAAAAAGGGTGAAACTGTTAGCTTTAACTGACATAAGCAGTGTGACCATTTTGCTATTAAGGCCTCTAGGCAATCTTTGCAATCTATGATCGTGACATCTCACGAAAAAAATAAAAAAAAAACCCATTGTGTTCTTTTGAAGTCATTGTCGGATTGAGCCTCTGAGTAGTATTTTCAGCAAAGACCGGGAAGTTAATTTTCATAGTTCTATAGTTTATTTCAAATCTAGATGCCTTGTTCATGTAAAAATTATAGGAACTGGGCTGCCAGAGGCCTGCCTTCAGAATTTATTAAAAAGTACCTTTTTTTAACTTGACCTTTTAAACCAAAGTACAAAAAAAACTTACCAAAACAGGGCATTACATTGCCAGTAGTTGTCATGGTGTCATGATGGGTTTGAAGTAAACATGGAAAAAACATACAAGCTTTGCTTATTGTCTATTTAAAGACTCCTGCATTCTAGTGTGATGGCCATAGTAAGAAAAGTTAGGTGGAATAAAACAGTCATTGAAAAAATTATTTTTATTGACAGCTACAATTTTTATTTTGTTTTTTCATTATCAAACACTGCTGTCTAATTTTAGGTGATTTCTCTGTTACGGTAAGTCAGAAAGGGGTAGATGATGAAATCTAATATAACCAACAAAATGACGGAAACTCTCTGTAAGTGAAAGCAAAGGATTATTATGTTTAAGGTGCTTTCAAGAGGCATGTGTTGAAAATAAATCATAGCATCATAGAATGGTTTTGATTGGAAGGAATCATCTAGTTCCAACTTCCCTGCCATAGTCAGGGACACCTTCCACTACAGCAGGTTGCTCAAAGCCCCATCCAACCTGGCCTTGAACACTTCCAGGGATGGGGCATCCACAACTTCTCTGGGCAATCTGCTCCAGTGCCTCACCACCCTCAGAGTGAAGAATTTCTTCCTTGTATCTAATCTAAATCTACCCTCTTCCCATTTAAAGCCATTACCCCTTGTTCTATTGTGACATGCCCTTCTAAAAAGTCCCTCTCCAGCTTTCTGGTAGGCCCCCTTCAGGTACTGGAAGGCTGCTAGAAGGTCTTCCCAGAGCCTTCTCTTCTCCAGGCTCAACAACCCCAACTCTCTCAGCCCGTCCTCATAGGAGAGGTGCTCCAAGCCTCTCATCATCTCCATTGCCCTCCTCTGGACTCGCTCCAACAGGTCCATGTCCTTCTTATGTTGGGCGCCCCAGAGCTGGACACAGTACTCCAGGTGGGGGTCTCATGAGAGTGGAGTGGAGGATGAGAATTATGTCCCTCAATCTGCTGGCCACACTGCTTTTGATGCAGCCCAGGATACAGTTGGCTTTCGGGGCTGCAAGCACACATTGCTGGGTCATGTTGAGCTACTCATCAACCAACACCACGAATTCCTTCTCCTCAGAGCTGCTCTCAATCCATTCTCCACCCAGACTGTATTTGTGCTTGGGATTGCCCTGACCCTTGGGCAGGACCTTGAACTTGGCCTTGAACTTCATGAGGCTCACACGAGCCCCCCTCTCAAGCCTGTCAAGGTCCCTCTGGATGGCATCCCTTTCCTCCTCCCTGTGTGTCGACTGCACTACACAGCTTGGTGTCGTTGACAAACTTGAGAGGGTGCACTCAGTCCCACTGTCCATGTTAAACATCACTGACGCTAATAACAGTGCTTGAGGAACACCACCCGTCACTGGTCTCCTCTTGGACATTGAGCCATTGACCGCAACTCTTTGAGTGCAACCACCCAGCCAATTCCTTATCCGCTGAGTGATCCATCCATCAAATCCATGTCTCTCCAATTTAGAGACAAGGATGTCGTGTGGGACAGTGTCAAATGCTTTGTGCAAGTCCAGGTAGATGGTATCAGTCATCAAGTAATGGAGTTTAGCTTCAGAAAGTATTGAAAAGGCTGTGTAAATAAATAATCTAAAACAGGCCTGAGAATGACTAATTTGTTAAATATGAGTTTATTTAACAACCTTTAATTGATTATTCATGTTGTCAAAAATGGTACAATTTCACTACTGAGTTTTACAGTCCTTCTGTGATGTAGCCTTTTGCCACTGTCTGATAATATTAGAGTTATGTTTCAGCATATAGGTTATGATGTTTTGAATACTTTTGTAAAAAAAAAATATAACTAGCATAGTTAGTTTAAATAGTGAGTTAAAACCTTTGGCATATTATCTAATTAATAAATTGCATTACAAATTTTGATCATGTGTGTTTGTCAAACAGTTCTACTGTCTAGGAAGATGCAGGTAATGCATGAGGAAGGCCTATCTTTTAGCTTCAATTTCATTAATAAATCTTACTGCACAGTGCTCCAGTGTGATCCATGCTAGGAAGTCCACACAGGTTCTTCTGTCTGTCGTAATGGTGAAGATTGACTCTCGAGGAGGAAATCTTAGGAGGTGGATCTGCTTGGCTATGCCATTGTACATAATTTTGCTTTATAATACTAAAACTAAACAGATTACTTTCCAAACACTGCAAATTTTGCTTTCAAACCTGGGAAGGACTTGAATGTTAAGAAGGATTTCTCACCTGAGTGAAGAAAAATGAGGTAAAGCATGCTATCTGAGAACACTCTAATGTTAGGTCAATATAAAAAAATCCATTACCTTCAGTGCTTCTGTGTGGTAAAGTTTAGAATTGTTCTGAATACACAGCGAACATCAAATTAATTCATGAATCAAGCATCTTGATAATGAAAGATGCTGTGACACTGGTGATTCTATGAGCTTCACTAGCACTACAGAAAAATATGGGTCTTTTACTGAAAACTTGGCAATGAAGTTAAAGCTTGATATACATATATAACCTTCCCATAGCTTTGGTCAGCTAGAACTCTCATAATCCAAATATTAAACTATTTTGGTTACTGTTAGGAACCTTCAAATGGTAATTCATTTTAGGTCCAGACTAGAAGCAGTAATGTCTATGCAGATGAAATTGTGAGGCTACCTCAGTATACTTCAACCAGAGTTTTAGAAAAGCACATAAATAATGTAGTTGAATGCTTGATCTTGACAAGTGGTGAAATTCTCTGAACTATTGCATGTATTATTGAACATGGCTGTCATTCTCAGATCACTCATCTTTTACTGGTTTTTAGGAGCTTGTGGTAAAATGCGTGCCAGTTTCTGGATGCCAAGTCCCATTTTTTCTGGGCTTCTTGACAGATGTAGTGGTAAGAAGAGGCAGAAAAACATTGTATTGTAGGAGACCTTCTTTACACAGATAGAATACTGATTTCTGCCATTCAGTTTCAGTAGTTAGCCAGTGCCAGTTGTCATGTATATGGCAGATGTAGATTTGCAGTGATGTGTTTTCCTTGGGAATGCAGTTTATCAGAAATCATAGTATCTTTGAATGCAATTTTTTTCCAGATAGCACACCCACTTGTAAAAATAAATGCTGAGTTTTGGATTGTATCAATATTGCTGCACACACTGGATCTTATGACAAAATCTACTTCGTATCACAGTGTTTTGTAAAAATGTTTTGATTTGAAAATAACAGAAAGAGAGATTCTTGTTTCAAATGCAGATATTTTCCTGTGTCAAAGCAACAAATTTTTATTTGTTTTACTTGTCTTGCAAAATTACCTGTATTAAGCTACCATGACTAAAGCAGCAAAAAGGGGAAAATTTGCCGAGAGAGAGGTAGCATTTTTAGTAGTGCAATAAAACATATAATAGCATATAGCAATATATGCAGTAGCGTGTAATAGATTGTTGTCGCCAACTTTTTGGAATGTACATTAGTATCTTTATTTTATTCCAGTTATTCTGATGTCTTAAAATAACTTTATTTTATATGTATTCATTCTCATATATGTGAATCAAACACTGACTTTCTTTCCAATGTGAATGAGCACATTCAAAGAAATATCCTATTTTATTAAGGCTGCTGAAACAGCACCAATGAAGTTAGGTATCATATTTTTTGCTTCTAGCTTTGGTAGCTACTCACTCAGCAACCTTAAGTAGCTCCTATAATGCACAGAAATGTTAGATCTCTTATCTCAACATTGGTAGAACATTCATCTAACTCATCATTCATTAGGGTGTAATGTGACTTTTGTTACCTTGTTAATATTTACAGAAGATTTTGTGGGTTTTTTTCTCATAAAAAAGATGTTTTAAGTGAAAATGTTCTCTCAATTTTTTTTAGCTTTATATTTTTTTGTCTTTTTGAAAATTTCCTACGTAATTTGGGTTGTAACTTCAGTGTAATTACAATAATTTAAATGCCAGTGTGACTAAGTGTTTGAGTAATGAATTAAGAGTGTGCATTCAATAATTGAACTTACATGATATAATGGGGCTTAATTAGCATTGATATATTGATATAATGCTTTACAGCACTCTGAGGATGTGCATGTATTGAGTAATTAATCCTCTCAACAAGCAGGTTAGTGAGGTTAGTATGGTTATGTTTATTCTGCAGATGGGTAGAGTAAGGAAAGTGTGGAGTGAAAGAATTTGTCCATGAAACATGCAGTTTCTGAAACACTACCTGAATTACATGTGAGCTTTTCAAAGCACCATTTCTGCCACGAACACATTTTTCTTCTGTGCCTGTTCATGGCATATTTCAGCTTCCTGCACTTATTTGTTCTGCTTTAAAGGAAACTAAACAATTTTAATTTTTACTACTTCAGTGAAAGGAATGACATGCCATTAGTGACTTGAAAATGAGATTGAGAACAAAAACAGTTCAATTTTCCCCCTCCCCAACACCCACTTTTGCTTTTCCTAGTTGGAGGAGTATCATCTTCATACTAATAACTAGTTACGAAAATCTCTTAGAAATAACTAATTCTTAAAAATGGTAGTAACTTTCTGCAATAAAAAAGAAAATAAGTATGTCCGTTCATATCAGCCCAATGTCACTACTTAGTCATTGTTTCCTTCATATTTTCTGTTTCTGTAGACAAAGGTTGACTTTATTTTCTATAAGCTGGAGTAATTTGAAAATAAGCAAAAAATCAAACAATTTTTGTATACTTTAAACTATTTTACTGTCAGAGACAGGTAATTATTGGATTCTTTTAAATTGTTGTTCTGTCAACAAAAATGAAAGCTGTATGTAAAGTGCCTTCTACTGCCTGGATCCATAATGATGTTGTATGAATATTTTTGCAATACTTACAAAAAAAAATAAATAAAAACTTTTTTACTTAATTCAGAGTTTTGGGAGAAACAACAAGATTTATAGGATATTTTGCTTGAAAATAGGTCTGTAAAGAACTTCAGTGAAGGACTGTTAAACCAGGAACTGAGTTTGAAATGAGCTTTGAAAGTGATGATGTCTGTTATAAATTGAAATCTTTTGTGAAAGTACATTCCATAGCCTAATTTTGACTTATTTGTATAAGGAATGCTGTTTTTTTAAAAAGAATAATAAAAACAATTATTTAATTACAGTAGTTTGACAAGTATTTATTGCTTCATTATACAGATTTTAACTTATATTTTTCCTTCTTTCTTTTGACAGTATTGCCTAGTCATACGTGTGGCAACCCAGGAGAAATACCTAAAGGAGTACTTCATGGAATAAGATTCAACATTGGAGATAAAATCCGATATAGTTGTATCTCTGGTTACATCCTAGAAGGCCATGCCATGCTGACGTGCATTGTGAGTCCTGGAAATGGTGCATCATGGGATTTTCCAGTTCCTTTTTGCAGAGGTAAAAATGAAGACATGAAGTATCTTTAAAATACTGAGACAATATGAAAGCAGCAGATTAAATACATTTGTTTTGAGGGGGTTTTTTTACTTTCGAGATGTAAATGTACTAATGTACTGTCTAAAAATCTACACCATTTAAAACTGTAATCACAATTCAGAAGCAATGATTCTCCAGAGTTTGCATTCAGAGGTAGATGTGATCTACTGATCTTTTTTCCTTTTCATTTACATGGGGAGTAGCTGTAGCAATTTGATGGCAGGACCTGGCAAATGATTTTGCAAGTTTCTGCTTTTGGAAACTTTCTGCCAGAAAGGAGAAGCTTGAAATCTTCAACTATATAATCTTTGAAGGGAACCTATTCTGCTCCAATACCTTTGAGTCCAACTCCTGCTCAAAGCATGGATAACTTCAAAGTTAGGTCATGTTGCTCAAGGGTTTTGCCCAGTTGAAATTTTAATATCTCCATGGATGGAGATTCTAAAGCTTCTCTGGAAACCTGTCCTAGTGCCTAGTTGCCCTCATTCTAATGTCTAATTTGAATTATCTTTTTACAGATTATGTCCATTTCCTCTTCTCCTGTTGAGGACCTATAAAAAAGATTCTGGCTCCATCTTCCCTAAGCTTAAACAGTGAGGTTAGATTTTCTCATAGCCTCCTCTTGTCCAGGCTGAAAAAAAAACATTTCCCTCATTCTCTAGTCTCATACATCATGTTCTTCAGCATCTTAAACATTTTAGTGTCTCTTCTCTGGACTTGTTGTAGTCTGCCAGTGTCAGTGTCTCTTTTGTACTGGGGGACCTTAGGGTGGACACAGCATTCCAGATGGGGCCTCCTGAGTGTCAAGTAAGATGAACTCTCCTTAACTCTCTCTCTTTAGCTGCTGGCTATGTTCTTGCTCGTGCAACCTGGGCCTGTTCTCCCACTTACCTGTAGGCTTTGGCCTACATCCCTGACAAACTTAGTTTGGAGCTCTCCTCACTAGGTCCGCAAACCTATTGCCCTGTTCAGCCTGGCAGATCCCATGTCTCCTCTGCTGCCCTCATTCCTTGAAGAAGATCCTGTGGTCAAAGAAGTCAAAGCCCTGTTGCCCAGCACCAGCTACTTAGCCAAGTGTTGTTCTGCAAGAATCTGATGCTCCTGTCTGAGCTTTTCCCCTTGTATTAAGGAGAACCCCCTGGTCTCAACATCCTTCACTGCTCAAATTCTTCCTTGGCGGTATTATTTGTACCCATGTGGATGAGCAACAAAAGGTAGTTGTTGTCATCTGTTATAATTTGTAAAGATTTCTTGTGACTGAAGGGTCTTATAATGTAATTCCTCACAGCAAAAAAAAATTTTACAAATTTCTGTGCTCCAAAACAAATACAAGGGTTAGTATTCAAAAAGACAACAGAGATTTAGGTCATGTCTGTTGTTTGTATTTGATTTCAGTCAGTACACCAGGAAGATTTCTTTTACTAGTGCTTTGAAAACAAAAACTTGCTAACCTTTCAGTTGTCTGATGGGGGTTTTTTTCCTTCTAATAAGAGGTAGTAAACACATTTCAGAAAAATATCCCTGTCACAAGTTCATAGTGCCATCAGTGTTTCCTAAATATTTGTTCCCTTTCTGCAGATACTGCCCATTTTGGTCATGCTCGCTGCATACAAATATCTCTAACAGGACTGAAATTTTGTTCATTGTTTGTAACTCTGAATTTAACCTATTAATAAAAACTCAAGCAGGGTCCTAAACCCTGTGTAAAACTCAGAAGAAATCCAAAGAATTCTGTGTACCTTCTGTCAAGAATGAGAACCATAACAGAAAAGTTATTTAACAGTTAATGAATTATGTGAGCTGAGCCATTGCCTCAGTGGATTTTTAGAGTTGAGATAGCCCTTTCCATTTCGTGTGTCTTCAAGCAAGAAATATTCTCCTATTGTTTCTCTAAGAACCTTGGTCTTTTCCATGAAAGCACCTTATGTTACAGGTTTAGTTTTGTTGGGTTTTTTTTCCAGATTGCATTCTTCTTTCTTGCAATTGTAAACACATTTCATGACATACATGCAAGATAATATAGCAGAGTTAAATAAAGCTACATGGTTTATGTACTAAAAAATCATAATGACCTTGTTCTCTGTGGTATGTTTCCCTAACTTTGATGATGCTGGCAAATTACTATTTTCTGCAATTTTACTGCTTAATATTTTCAGAAGCATTAAGAAGCTAGTGTCCAGTAATTTATACATTGTCTAACTGTACAAATGCTGTTTCTTCCAGAAAAATTCCTAGCAAATTACTAAGCCTCCAGGAAGATGTAGACAGAGATGCATTGACTCTTGTGTCTGTAATTTTGTTTCTCTGGCTTCTACTCAGTTTTGGAGGTTCTGTCTTTAAAGTATAGGCATGCAGAGGGTGCTGGAGCTGAGCTGTGCTGCAGATTCATCAATGGCTTAGAACACACTCTGAACAGAAAGCAAAGTTGTAGTCAGTGGCATTTTTAGAAAGTCAAGACATCTGCTTTATATTTTTTTCTGTTTTCTTGCAATAAACTACGATTTTTTGGTGTGCAAAAATATGGCAACTTCCAAATTGAAAAAGATAGAAAACAGTTGCCCTCAAAATAGAAAACAGACCCCAAAGAAAAGTTCAAAAGCAAATTCTGAAAAGATGAGGTAATTATTATATCTTGGTCCTGTTTTTCCATACAGTAAGCAAGAGCGGCCATGGACTTTTCTGCTATTAGAAGCTAACCAAGAAGTTTAGCATGAGTTTCTGCAAAAAAATTGTATAGGTTGCTTACAAAAATTGGAAGGGAGAATCAATGGCCTACCTAAATTCTGTTCTTGTGGGTTTTGTCCCAAGAATTAAAAATGTCTTTGTTGTCTCAGTCTTCAATACCATAATAGTGTCACCCAAAACATTTGCCTTTTTTATCTTGAGGTTGAAATTCTGTGCGGTACAAGTCTGAAATGTTTTGAAAGTTAATTTCATTCTCTGCAGTAACTCCACTAATAGCTGATTTATGATATGTGACTACTTCTAAACGAACTTTGTATAATTAGGTTCTCAATTCTCAGTAATTTTGAGAATCCCTAGTTGATTATAGTTGCATGAGTCTAGATTTTTATGAAGCTAACATTAGGAATACAAATTGGATTAGCGATATTACAATGGTAAGCTTTTTCTCACAATGAAAATAGCTGTGAGGAGAAGAACATGTAATATATTATCATTAAAAAGACACCCGATTGGTGTCTTGGAGGAAAAATAAAAAATAAATAAAGAAGAAAAAACAGTAAAAAAGATCATATGTCAGAAAGGTCCAAAAGGATCAAGTAATAATTAATCATGTTCCAGATTTAAGAAATAGCATTGGATAAATACTTTTGTGAAGAATACATAATCAATAAGGTATTCTTAGAATAGATAAAGGGAGAAAGGAGGAAGAGTTTATGATTCACTATAGAATAATGTAAACTAAATACAGATATTCAGAGCTGATATTTTTAAAACACCTAGCAAAGTGAAATTGATGATTTTGGTGTTATCCATACTTTCTGAGGTAGCAAGTAATTCTCTGATGTAATTTCTTCTCAGCCTCTGAGGTTCAGACAAATATGATTTCATAATTTTAAGGAGAAAAAAGATGTCCTGATCCCATCATTTATCCGTGCTTATTAAAAAAATAGAAACAAAAAAGGGAAAGAAAAAGAAAATTTCCCAACAATTCTGCTTATTGATGTTGTATTACATGATAAAGTGAGACTATTTTCCCAAATCGAATTTTTAGAGTGACATGGCAGATTCCTGCCTGAGCAATTTTGTTCACTTTCAGAATAATCTGAATTGATGCAATATTTACATTGAGATCAAATTTGAATGAAACTTTTTGTGACTGGTCATATAAGAAGTCAGAGAAGTGTTTCAGGAAAAGCAGATAGCACATACTTTATAATTTCTTAGACAGTAGTGCATGTCTGAATATATCACACCCAACGGAGATATGGACACAGCTACAAGTATTCTTTCCTTACATATGTTTGAGTGTGTATGTATATATAAGTATATATAGATCTACACATACATATAAATATGTTTATATATTCTTATTCTAACATGTATCAGTAAGTGTGGAGGGACCGAATAAAAAAATGACAAGATGCCAGGTCAAAGATGGGTCTGTGCAATAAAGTGCCTAGAAGACAGGAACAAGAAATGAAAAATGAGATGAACAGTACAATGAAAACATAATGAAGGTACCCAGAATGATATAGTGAAGTCAGAGAATGAAAAGTAGGACATCAGTCTGACCATTAGGAACATGAGCAAAGTTAACATCAGAGGAAGATACAATGATTTACTTAAAATTAAAAACAAACCTCAGGGCAGTCATAGAAAGATGAAGGATTTCATAACTGCGCATAGACTTCTGGGAATAACTGGATTAATTTTCCTAATTATTTATGTGAAATCTGCAACAGTCATTAATTTGCCCTTAAAGAATTCAGCCTTTTCTCTTCTTGCTTCAAAATTAGGGCTTTACTATTAATTTTTTGTAGAATGTTATTTTAAGGGATCATTATCAGCATTAAAATAAAAATATATTCTCAAGAGAAGGATTATCATATCACTGGAAAACAGCTTAGGATACTTAATTGAAAAAGAAGAGAGTATTTACAAGATATCCAGGAGACTGATCTTTTATTTCTGTGGGAGGGACAGTATGAGATTAAAGACTGTTGATTAATTTTTGAACTTCTTAATCTAGCTATCCTCTCTGCAGACCAAATTTTTGCATGAAAAAGGTGGCACAGTTGGGGTTTTGATTTTAAATTTGGTCAAGCACATATTATCAGTTAATAACTGAACTTTTCTGCCAGGTTAGCAAATACTTTGTCCATTACTATTTCTGTCTTACTCCAAATTTATAACTTCATTGACTAACAGATTAGATTTCCTCTCCAGGGTGGATGAAGGGGGAATACGTCTTTGTAATATAACAAAGTGGTAAGATAGAATAAATAAGAATTGTAAAAGGCTACCAAATAAAGCACAGTGTTTACAAACTAAAACCAGACCAGTCTCAAGCCCTAGGAATTACAAGAGTACCCCACTGAGCCCCGTATTGTCAGGGCCAATAACCACAAGACAACCCCACTGGAGACTGGGGTCTTCTTAGATCAAGCTCACTGACATATTAAAGCTAAAATGTTCGAAGTAGTACTACAGCTGCAATGGGTGCCCACAGGTGCCTAAACAAAAGGCAACAATTTCTGCGTTTCTATTTTGTACTTGCTATTAACTTGAAGTGAGAGATTTGACTTTTTAGTATACGCAAAATAGACACTATTTTCCTAAACAACAATAATTTCTGAAATTTTAACAAAATAAATCCCATTCTACCTAGAGAGCAATCCAAATTATTTTGAAGTGTCCTTTGAAAACCCTGGAGAGAGAAAGAAAATACATCTTAGATGCATGGTCTAATGAGTATTTAATTTATGTGAAGTTGATCAACAGCAAGAGAAGAAATTGAGAAAGGGAGGCAAACTGATTAGAGCACTTACCTAGGATGTGGTACATCTGGATTCAAGTGATGGTAGAAAAAAAAAAAAAACCAAAAAAAACCCTCACAACCTTCTGACAAGTTTCTATCTTAAAACACAGGAAAGAAGCACAGGTGTTGGCTTTTACCTATTCAAAATAGTCTATTAGACACTGAAGTATTAAAGAAAATTAGCAAGTAGCGGTGAATATTTTGATGGTTAAAGAGCTGGCTGCCAGTTGGAACTAGATTAGATCAATGAGTTGTCTGATGAATGTGTAATGCTACACCATTGTAACAGTGATGTTTTTGGTCTTTATGAATCTGGCAGTTTATCAGCTTGACAGTTGGCACTGACATTCTAAAATTTATTTTTAAACCTGGCATTGATATACTATGGCTTGTTTTTAGGTTTTTATCAGTAAGACATTTTAAAATGGTAATTTTAAAGTCTTATTTCAAGAAGTCATTTAACTAAGTCTTCATGTTAAACATTTCCAAAATATCCAAAGCATGTATCTGTGAAAGTTGTCATTCATGATTATTTTATAGATGTGTTTTCTGAAGAATTTTATTAAATGAGGTACAATTATATACTTTTTCACAAATCAACTACAGGAAAATGCCATTTAGTAAATATTTAATAAATTGTGGAATCATAGAACATGCCAAGTTGGAAGGGACCCATAAGGATCATCGAATCCAAATCCCTGCTCCTCCCAGCACTACCTAAAACTAAACCATATGACTGATAGTTTTGTCCAAACATTCCTTGAACTCTGACAGACTTGGTGCTCTGACTACTTCCTTGGGGAGCCTGTTCCAGTGACTGACCACCCTCTGAGCGAAAAACCTTTTCCTAATGTCCAGTCTGAACTTTCCCTGATCATAGAATCATAGAATTGTTTAGGTTGGAAAAGACCTTTAAGATCATCCCTGATACAGCTTCATTCCATTTCCACATGTCCTGTCGCTGGTCACCAGAGAGAGATCTTCCCCTCTGCTTCCCCCCTTGAGGAAGCTGTAGACTGTGATGAAGTCACCCCTCAGCCTTCTCTTCTCCAAGCTGAGCAAACCAAATGACAAAACAAGCTTGTCATAAGTCTTGACCTTGAGACCTTTCACCATCCTGGTCGCCCTCCTCTGGACACACTCTAATAGTTTTATGTCCTTCTTATATTGAGGCACCCAAAACTGCACACAGTACTTGGGGAGAGGCCGCACCGGTGCAGTGCAGAGTGGGACAGTCTCCTCCTTTGGCTGGCTGGCTATGCTGTGCTTGATGCACCCCAGGACATGGTTGACCCTTTTGGCTGCCAGGGCACACTGTTGACTCATATACAACTTGCCATCAACCCAAACCCCCAGGTCTCTCTCCACGGGGCTGCTCTCTAACCTCAATAAATAAAGAACTGTTTCAGTGATATTTTTAATAAGGCATGCTAAATAATGTATGCTCATGGATGGATCATTTAGAATCCTCTAAAGCTGCAATTATCTATAACAGATAAGACAAAATGTGACTCTAAATGACAATATGTCATTTGATGACAATTTATGAAATATCACTCAAGTTTTTAATTGTGCCTGTTCTGTTGCTATTGATAAAGAGGTAAGGAATGACATAACAAGAAAAAAAACTTCCCTTTATTACTATGAATTTTGTACTTTAAGTCACAGCTATGGTTTTATCAGTTATGTTACAATAGTAATGTAGTAAAATGATCTTTCAGATGAAGACCTTTCAGTATAAACTAAAGTTGAATAGCCATTCTGATCATTTAGATTCAGATTCTAAATTAATTTTGAAAGGTTAGATGGTTTGGTTTTTTTCTTTGTTTTGTTATGCAATAAACATTTTTCACTTGCATAAACCTTTTATTATTTTTTGTATTAAAAAGGCATATAGAATACAGAACATGGCATTCTGGAAAGCATTTGTGTGGGAAGGAGAGGAAAGTCCAACAAAAATGATGGAATGATGGAATGTGCAAAAGATATCTAAGTCAATTTAAATAAGGAGGTTTTCTATCATACTGTTTCTGTTCTTACCCTATCCTGGGATATCTGCTTAGCAGGGCTTGCGTTTCACTTCTAGCAAGATTTCATTTATGCAAAACACAGCTTACCAAAATTGTCAGTTTGTTATTTTTGGTGAAATGACTCTTTCTAGTTTGAAGAAAAATGTAAGATTTTTCATTGACTGCCATGGTTCCTCAGTGATTCTTTTGATTTTTACATACATTAACTTGATGGATATGTTTATCTGTTTTATCTAAGCTACACATCTATACAGTCTATATGGTTTTTGTCAAATGGTGCCAGCCATATGTGTTTGCACATGTACTTTTTATAGAATGCATATTTGCTAAATTCAGAGCACTTAATTCCTGACTACTGAGAGATCCAAATGTTTGTAGCTTTATACTTCAAGTAGTCATTTATGCTGATACAAACAGCACTTTGTGCAGTTGCTTACAACTTGAAAATAACCATGAGTGTTTGGAATTAATTACTTTCACATTTTAAAATGCAATTTGTTAATCACTTAGAGTTTGAATTCATGAAGCCTGAGGCACTATCTGCTATCAAATTACTCCAAGTACAGTGATATATTAAGATTCCCAAGCACTGTTCTGGCTCTCTCAAAAGCGTAACATAGAGAAGGCCATGGCCAAGGAGGCCAGCTAGCTCTGGGGCCAGCTGGTGAGACACAGCATATGTCCAGGCAGTTCATATCTCCTACCGTCTGAGCAGCGTGGCCACATCCTGCCTTCCTGTCTTCACTCTTAGACAATTTATTACATTTCAGCATTCAACAGTCTGGTTGTCTTAGCCTGAGTACCACCTGAATGCCCCAAACCACAGGCTCCTGGAACGTGGAAAATATGTCAGAGGAAAGATCATTCTGTGCAGCTGCTTTTGCCATGGTCTTTCCCTAACACATCCACATCCGTCAGAGAGAAAATACTGACTCTTCAGTCTGAGTTAGTTTCTGTGGTGTTACCTTACTAACGTTGCTTTTCCATTTCTGAGCTAACTTGGTTTCTTGCAAACCTTTTAGAAATAGTGTTATGACTAGATTAAAAAGCTATGCATCCCGCTGGGCAGATATCTGTAGTAGCCTGAGTTCCTTTGGCTTTCATTGGTAATGCACAGTGTATAAATTTAGATTTTTACATGTGATTGCCAGAAATAATCAACTACATAAGCCTTCCTTGTCAGCTGTAAAATTCAGAGCTTTAGAGCTCAAAGCTTATTCAAGGACTCTGCAGCAGAAACACTGAGTAGCAGTGTAATTACCAGCTAGCATGTTACTTAATGTCAGTATAAACACAGTGGGAGATGGTCTCATTGAGAACATTGTCATAAGAAAATTTAACAGCAAATGGCTAGTACCAGAGAGTTATGGCTGACTTAGGATTTTGCACATCTTGCTGGTTACCCTGGGTGGGAAAAGACTGCTTGCTGTTTTTCAAGAATACAGATAGAACCTGTATGTTTTATTAACTGGAACTCATACACGTATAGTTTGATTCTTTAAAAAAAAAAAAAAAAAATCCCACACTCTTATGACGAAATACAAACAAGTAGAAAGCCTGGGGGAAAAAAAAAAAAAAAAAAAAAAAAGAGCGGGTGGAAATAATCAGGTTTTGGTTTTGATGGTTCATTCAAACTCTGGTACCGATGATGACCACAGTGGAAATCAATAACTCAGTGTTAGTTTCTGTGTTGAAGTATTGGCACAGGATGTATCAAGTTAATTTGTTTTTCTTTGCTGGGTTAGATGATGATCTGAAGTGAAATACTTGAAAGCTATACAGTTAAAAAAAAAAAAAAAAGGATCATTCTAGATATTATTGGATAACAAACCTTGATTCTTTTTTCTGATTTATTATGGATTAACATTAGGTTTTAAATTATTGTAATCTTTATATGTATTATGCACCAGGAATTTTGACTCTGATTCTTGGCTTTATCCATGAGTTCTTTAATTTTCACTTCCTTTCCCCTTTCATCCCTCAAAGGTACAATGGCCCTTTCGATATGCACTGCATAAAAGGCCAGGAATTGAGGGAAGAATCACAGAAATGGCCCAATTTCACCAAGAAAAAGAATTCTTTTAGGAATGTAGATCTATTCTACCCCTAAATCTCCTTTATTTAAAGAAGAACAACACATAAATATCAGGGTCCAGAAAGTAAGATATGAAATTTATCAAAAAGACCTGCCCTCATCTGAGAAATTTGTGTGCCGAGAAATCATGAAACTCAATAAGGCTTTGGTAGCCAAGGTTAGGTTACATTTCTTTATGTCAGAATTTACTTTGCGTATAGAACAGTAAAGATAGCAACGTGTTCGAGTGTCTGCAGCAGCTTTCTCTCCTCTTCTTAGTCAAATTAACAGCCCATACACTACTTAAATTTTAAATAAATTATTCTGTTTCTGCCTTTCTCCCAATTCTTCCTTTTATTTCAGTCCTTTATGAGCTATTTATCCTCTTTTAAGTCTCCTTTTTTAATGTCCAGCCACAGTATTCTTCTTCCTTTGATTCAAATGAATCCTATTTCCTTCAAATCTTCCTTTAAAACTCACTTTCACCAACAAGCTTTCAACTGTGATTGAGAAGAGCAGCTCTACTCCTACCCCCTCTGTTGTCTTAATTAGCTATTCAGTTATTATTCTAATTAGACTGTAAGTTCTTTGTGTCATGTACCTTGCCAAGCTATGTACACTTACAGTATGCAAATAATACCTAATAATACTAGCAGTAGGTAAAGATGATAAAACAGATAAAAATCAAATACTTGACTTCTGATCATTCACCTATATATTTTTAATTACTATAGCTGTAGCCACTTTATAATACATCAAAAGCCAATGATATGGATGACATGTTTTGTTGGGTTTTTTTAATGATATGTTTTAATATCTAATGCTACTAATAATCAGCATATCTTTAAAGTTTCAATGAAATCTTATGGGGCAAGGAGGAGTACAAGAAGTCTGCTAAATCCTTTGGCAACATATTAAACAATATTCCAGGCTTAGCAGGAAATTCCTATGCTCTGTATTTTTTGAAATTTGGTTAATAACCATTAAAAAAAAAGTTATTAACCGATGATGCATGAACCTTGGAAGGTCCATCTGGCAACAAAACCTTCTGAATTTATTTGACATCTGTAAACATCCTGATTCAGAACAAAATACTTCTAGAGTGGCTAAGTATGATTTTATTAATGCTTCCTAGTTTAGGACAGCATTTAAATCTATAAGAATATTTTTTCTGCAGTTTTTTACAGATACAAGAAATGAAAGATCTTCAGAAAAGAAATGTTCAATATTTTTAAATTTATGTCACAGAGAGACTAACTGTATTTCTGTGATTCTCTGCCCAGTTATTTGTTAGGCTTCCTCTGTGGACACTTTCACAGAGCCAAAGTACAAGTTCTCCAAATCAGCTCATATTAAAGGTGTCTCTTCTAACCTTATCCTTGTTTGGCCTGGCACTAAAGTGTCACCAACAAGGAAAAAAAGTCAAAAAAAACCCCCAAAAAACACAAGCAAAAGTCTCTGCAGCTTAAAGGCCAGAAAATGTTCTGTTTCGTTCACCTGGGTAGTATTTTGTTTCTCTGTGCATGTATATTTGTGGTTAGTCTACACGCAGAAAGGAGAGTGGGGTTTGCTGTGGCAGAAGGAAGGATGATGCTTCACTTCTTCAAAGTGCAGCTCCACTAGTAATTGATATTCTTTTCATCAGCTGAAGGAGCTTGTGGAGGGACACTACGGGGGACAAGTGGAACTATTTCAAGTCCTCACTTCCCTTCTGAGTATGAAAATAATGCCGATTGCACCTGGACCATATTGGCTGAACCAGGAGATACCATTGCTTTGGTCTTTACTGACTTCCAGTTAGAGGAAGGATATGACTTCTTAGAGATCAGTGGAACAGAAGCACCATCCATATGGTAAGTCAGAGATCTTGTAAAGATCTTAGTTACTTGGGTTTTTTGGTGAGTATTTTGAAAAGGTATTAATGGATATTTGAGGTATTTTCTACCCATTAGTAATGACCGTTTTGTTATGCATTTTAGTCCCTTTCACCCTCCAGAACTGGAAAAAAAAAAAAAAAAAAAAAAGAATAGTAGTTTGCTTTTGCTCCTTCACAAATCTTGACCCTTCCTCCTCTTTTCCTCCATCTTCGAGAGTTATATTTGTAAGGTATCTTAGCAGTGAGCATTCATTGATCTTACATATTTGAACTCGGTATGACAACAATTTCTGATGTTGTGTCTTGAATGTCTTATTACATTATTGTACTCCAAGAATGAAAGTAGTGAGCAAAATTCAGCCTAACAATAAAACAAGAATGTATAGCGAGCAAATAGATGACGTCTTTTTCTAAACATGCTATAATTCAGTCTTGCTACATGTCTCATGTATGCAAGTATTATTATCGTATGTTGGCTGATGCAAAACTGTTTGCTTAGCAATATTAGGGCTTGGTAATTATAATACTAAATCTACATTCTCTGTACTAAGTAGGAGATGATAATTCTGTCTATGGGAAGGGATTAAATTGCAGAACAGTTGGTATTATGATTTCTCTGCATGCTACATATGCAGGTTTTGCATTTTTTTAATCTCTGAGAATGTCTTGTGCTGACGTATGCACCATTGCTATAAAATGTAACCTAGAAAAAAAAATACTGCCCACAGATGACTGATGGTTATTATCTTTAGAATGCCTTTCTGGAGATCTGACTCAATCTCATTATTATTTTGATGTCGTGACAGGCTAGGCAGTGCAATATATTAATAATTGTGAAGTTCTAGGTAGCGCCTGATGCGTTGAAAAATATAAAATAAAAATGTGTGGCAACTACGTAAAAACTTTGTTTTGAAGATACTTCTGGATCTGTATCACAAGATTCCTTTCTAAAATTTCCACACAACCAAAAGTTGTGTAATGGCAGTCAGTGAAGCAGTTTTGTATCAAATTAAGCGCTCATGTCTGACTGTCTGAAGTACAGTATGTGAGTTCCCCATTTGCCTCTCATTGGCACAAGTCATCAATACCAATGTTTTCTTATTAGGTGTTCTAAGGACCAGAAGATGAAATCTTGAAGGGGAAGAGCTAATGGAGTCTTTATGCAGAACATAAAAATCTGTCCATTTAATTTTGTGTATGAGGCTCTAGTAGACACCTAACAACATATTTGCAATTTTGTTGCAAGAAATTAATCTATTACTGAACTTGAATATGCAAATATAGGAATAACTTTACATTTACAGATAATCACATATACATATCTGTTCCCCAGAAGATTTCTGATAACAGATGATGTAGAAGAATATGAGCAGAAAGCAATGGAAAAATATTCTGCACTGATCTTGTGTGGCATTGATCAGCGTTACATCGGAAATCAGAGATATCCTAGAATCTTATTTCTCCTAGAATTCAATCTAAATTTTTTTCTCATTTCCCCTGATATTTCTTTTTTGGGTTGAATATATATATTTTTTTTTTTTAATAATGCTAAACTCTGACCACTAAAAGCTAAGGATTTGTCCTAGGAAAAAGAGAATTAGGTTCCTAGGATCATAGAATCATAGAACGGTTTGTGTTGGAAGGGACCTTTAAAGTCCATCTAGTCCAATACCACCTGTAATGAGCAGGGCAAGGCTCATGTCCAGCTTTTCATCAATCAGTACGCCCAAGTCCTTCTTCTCAGGGCTGCTCTCAATCCCTTCATCCCCCAGCCTCTATTGATACATGGGGTTGCCCTGACCCAGGTCCAGGACTTTGCATTTGACCTTCCTGAACCTCATGAGGTTCACATGGGCCCATTTCTCGAGCTTGTCCAGGTCCCTCTGGATGGCATCCCTTCCCTCCAACATGTTGACCACACCACTCAGGTTGGTGTCATCCTCAAACCTGCTGAGGGTGCACTCGATCCCACTGTCTATATCATGGATGAAGATATTAAGCAGTACTGGTATCACTGATACCAGTATAGGATCAGTATAGGATCACTGATAACACTTTGGAGGAGCTATGAGAAGTTTTATAAGAAATGTTTAAAGGATTATTGGATAATTTGGAATGAAGCTACACATTCAGCTATATTGGAATTCCATTTAAAATTAAATGAAGTTGTTCTACTTAAAAAATGGTCTAGGGGTGTATCATCTTCAAATGTGACTTTTTTTTTTTTTTAAATTGCTCCCTTTTATTGTATCTGACATCAAGTCAACAGCTTTATACAGTAATTCTGTGTTAGAAGATACATATTCCATTAGCATGGTCTGGTAATTATGATTGTTTTTTCACTTAAAGGAATATTTGCTGTAAAATAAGCCAAATATTAACCATTTGAAGAGCATAAAAAGACGAGTACTGCAAAAGCTATAAAAGAGAGTGATAATAAAATAATTTCAGACTGATGATTCTTTAGTGATTTTAATGTATGGTGCAATAGGTCTGACTTATCCTCTCCAGACATATCAACAAGGTTAGAAGCAGTTCCAGCGTGATTACAGTAAAAACTGCATGGATTTTTTTTAAGTAAAATAATGGACATGTTAGAAAAAGTAGAATCTAAATGCTGAGGAAAAATAATCTGATATATCTATAAAATATTTATACAAGAGGTATTGTAGTAATTCTGTTGATTATATTATATGCCTTATATGTCTTATATAATAGGAATATTAGTTATATTACATTATATTATTTATATGCCTCACATGTTTCTAAACCTTTTTGAAGATGTCCAGTTAATTTCCCTGCTATATAGCTGATCGTTGGTTTGTTTTCCAATGCATTGAAAAGGATGAAGAGATGTGTTTACCTTTCCTTATTCTAAAAGATAATTTGAAAATCATTCATACAGTCCATCTTAATGGAATTCGTTTATAAAAGATACAAGTGACATTACCCCACTGTTTATTTTATGTCTGTGATACAATTAGAGTGTCCAAAGTTATTAAAGGGGGTTTTTTCCTAATTAAAGAGTAGTTACATAGCTCTGGATCTTGAATGGATGTGCACATATAGATGGCCACGTTTTTAATCCTGTTTTGCATCAATGCAAGTGTCAACAGGCTTAAAAAGATGAACATCAGTGTTTGCAAAATGAATGCGAAGCAGGTAGGACAGGCTTTTTAATCTGTGGAGGAAGTAAAAGTATTATTGGTTAGACAGCAGATGAAAGAAACCTTTTTGAATTTGAGTCACTTGCTTAATTTGCTATTACATAAAGGAGCTTTGGATGTAAAACATGTTTATCTTGAGTTGGTAAGCTCTTGCTCACAATGTCAAGAACAGTACTTCTGGAGCATAACAGAAAGACTGCCTCTTTGCTGTGCCTGGAGTCCATGTCCAAGTCCACCAAATGGCTGTATCTTTTGAGTCTGAAGGGCTCCTCTGTTGTTAATTATTATGATTAAAAAAAAAAAAAAGCGTAATTTCTGAGCATTAACGATAACTTTTTAAATACTTCCAAACACATCCTTTTAGACTTCAGCTTAAGTTATATGGTACTTAAAATTAAATCAAAGTTGGTTCTAGAGATAGCGTTAAGAAGTGCCTTAAGAGCCCAGGCTGAATGAACACAGTTTTGAAGCAAAATCAGGAATACATCACTTAGGAAAAGCATCCTTTTGAAAATCTCTTGAGTCTTTCCCAAGATTCCTCCTTGAGACTGAGGTAGCTTTTGGGTTCTTTCTTTTTTTTTTTTTTTTTTTTTTTTTTAATTTGGACTGAGTATTTTATTATTTGAAGGTTTGTATAGCTAGGCAATTCACATGGACACAGATAGGCCTGACTCAAGCTTTTTCATGTAAACATGGCTTTGCCATAATTTTTGCAAGATTAAAAACTTACTTGACAGAATATCTTAGACTATTACAGTATGCATGAAAGGTGATTATGATGCTAAGAATAATTCTGCAATTATTATTTTTTAACTTGGAATCTTCATATGGAACATATTTTGTTCTAAAAATTATTTTTTCCTCTTTTACCTTACAATACTAATGTTATCTGACCGTGTTTCAATTTAAATTTAAAATTATTATTCTTCAAATTTTTGTCAGTATTTGCCAATAAAAGAAAATGAACTACACTTCATACTTTTTAGTCCAAATTGATTTCCTAATACTATTTAAAAATACCTTTAAGATTATTATAACTTATAAATGACTTCAATATCCTAGTGAGAGGCCAGAGAAATGTATGTGAATGTGAGACTGATTTGGGAGCAGTAATAATGAATTGCTATAAACTTGGCATATGATTTGACATAAGTACCTGGAGTCATCTGAAACTCACTTCTTATTTCTGTGTTTATGAATAGCCCTTACAACAGCTGGGTCATAATACTAATTTGTGGTTTTTAGATAAATACACTAGTGCAAGCACATAGATATAATTCAAAACAGTAGTATTTTGATCTACATATTTCCTGTCCTGTTTATAGAGATTTGTCTCAGTCTTACCACCCTCGTTGTGAGAGGTCTGTAGCAAAGGAACGCATGAGATATGGAGTGGTCTAAATCACCTTTTTGATAGACACCTATGGCAGTAGATCCATACATATGAGCTGAATATTTAGCTTAGAATTACATAATTATACAGCTAAAGAGCACCATCTATTGGTTTCCTGTGAAAAGATGTATTGCTTGTGGATGCACTTTTAATAAAGTTGTTGTTATACAGCAGAAAAGGGCTCGTGACATACCCTTGGCAATATAAGCTTCTATTTTCTTTTCCTTCTCCATCAGATGAGAAAGGATGTGCCATGGCCATGCAATGAGAGGAAGACAGTTAGATTCCATCTTTTTCATTTGAGAACACTATTAGATTTTTATTAATTTCTTTGTAATTAGTTACTTATTTTAGTCTTTTTAGAGCACTTCTGACAGTCATCCCTTTTTTGTCACCGGTGAAACTCTGCAAAGCTGTACATTTGTACTGGAGTTGCTGGTAAAGTTTTCTCTTGCTGTCTACTAGTTTTTGGCAGCTCTTACCTTTCTCTAGCTTTTAATTAGATTTCCCCTTTTATCTGTTTTGGTTGGAAACTGAGTCCAATAAGGAAAAGCTTCTGTACTTGACAGCCTGTCTGTCTGACCTGTTGTGAACCACATTTTGTTGTTTTTTTTCAGGAAAAGAAGTTACATAGTTACCCTCAAATTCTTTCTGGTGCAAAGTTTCCAGTCACTGTGTAAAAATCCCATAGTTTATCACATTTGAAAACCAACATTAATGCTGTTTAGCACTTGAACCCAATCTATCAAATATATATAGCAACACAAAAACTTTAAAAATTTACTTACTATAGAACATTACACAGTTCCAAACCCCCAAGATACATTGGAAGGACAAAGATATTTTTAAGGTGAGCAAGAAAGGTAGAATGTGTATCCATATGAACAGCTTTGTAAGACTGAATAATACAGTAATCATGACAGAATATTAGATATTTTCAATTAATAATATGCTTATTTACCTGATTAAAATTGAAGTTCTGTTCATCAAATATCTTTTTGCTAACTGATTTCTTCTATACCCCATTTGTTCAGACTCTTGCTACAGCACACGTCATCAGCAGGCATTCGCATATTGCAAACTGAATAAATGATAGGAGAATACCTAAAGTAAGTAGTATGGCAAATGCCATATCTCTTTAAAAGGCTCAGTGGAACATATCTTTTCCTCAACTCCCGAGTCCTGTCAGTTGCTGCCTTTGGTGCTGATGCTTGTTTCTCCTGGTTTCTCCTAGCTATTTTCTGTTGGCAACACCTATGCTCCCACTGCTCCCACACCTTCCCTCCCACCAACATGTCCCGTTTCTGCATCCTCCCTCAGCATTTGCTTCCAAGTTCAATGGTTTAAGCTTAAAATCTAGTAAAACTTATCCCAAACAAGCATTGACGCATCATAGTTATTCTTGTCCTTTTCCCTTTGGTTTCTAATAGATTAAGGGTTGAAAAACATAACCTCCCAACCCTTAAAAAAAAAAAAAAAAAGTCAGCCATGTAGTATAGTCATAGGAAAAATGATGCGCAAAAAGTTTGCAAACAATGTGCTGAACTTGAGTGCCTGTGGAGTTTTGTAATCTTGGAGTGATTGTCTCACTGGTCTGAGAGTTGCTAGACATAGTCTCAGAAAGGATTATCCCACTCACAGATTAGGGAATTTAGAAAGCAAATAGGCACAGCTCTGTATACTAAACATGTCACACAGGCAACTGGTATACTCTAGTTCTTAAAGTATTGCTTTCCAAAGTCTTTTAAAATTCCCTGAGTGGGAAATAGCATGTTTTACTTCAGTATCTATATGCAGTTCTTTGGCATAGCAGTTGCTATACCCAAACATATGCAGATAAACAGCTTCTTCACTCCTACAGTTTTCCCATAATAAGGATTAATAAGCTGATCTCATCAGTGATGTATCTTGTACTTTGCTATATTTATCAAAATCATCATGTTCCAAAATGGATTTTCTGCAGGCCTTCAAATGCCTGCTTGAAAAAATGAATTATACACAGTTGCAAGTAAATTGTTAGCTGCCTTGGGAAAATACAACGAACACTGCTCAGTACCTTTGGAGTCCATAGAAAGAAAAAAACAACATAGATGAGACAGGTAGTGAACAGTCCCCCTTCCCTAACATTTCTATAGGAGGGAAGATGAAACCTGACTACAACTGATAAGAAAGCAAAGCTGCAAAGGAATTGTTATTTTAAGACAGGGTTACATTTCTTTCCCCCACCCTGGATATGGTCTTCCTTTTCCTAAAGGCGATTTTTTTTCTTTTATTTTTTAAAAATTGTTTCAGTGCAGAAGAACATGTGTGAATTTTTTGTTTTATTATTTAAGAGTATATTAAATAATATAGCATGTATTAAATAAGGAAATGAGCTCTGCTGGTTGCAATGAGGCACCTTCAGTTTTTAATTGCTAAAGTGACCGTAATGAAGACAAGGACAAAGAGTACAAGTAGTGGTTTCAAAAATAAGCTGAAATGTAAATCTGAGTTTGTATGTGATCTTTGAGTTGCTGGCGTTGCACTGGAAAAAAGGGAATCAAGACCAGGTTGGATGGGGCTCTGAGCAACCTGATCTAGTTAACAGTGTCCCTGCTCATTATTCTATGAATGATGGAGGGGAAAAGGGCTTTGAGTTGGGGAGTTGGGAGACAAGAATTAATCTAATGTGTAGAATTTTCTTTGGGTATTTTGGGGATTAGTATGACAGATTTTAAAGAGTTGGCAAGGTTTTGGAAACAGCTTCAGGCTGGGTTGGAGGGGCTGGGAAATTTGAACTTCAGAGTAGTAGTGGGAGAATTTGATGCTCTAGGTGAGAAGAGACTTGGCAGAGTGAGATCCCAAATGAGCCTGGGAAGTGTACTCAAGTCAACCCTCCACTGGCACAGAGTGAGCAAAAACATCCTAAGCCCACAGGAATGCCACCATCACTAATGTCACTTTGATTCAGCAGGCATACCCCCTCTCCTTTCCTTTTCCCTCAAAAAAGGACTGTGTTGGTACATTTCCCTTTGCTGTGCAGGACAGCAGTGAAGCCTGGCCTACCCTCTTCTTTCCTGGGAAATACATGGTAGCTGTATCAGTGTCCTGTGGTCTTTACCCATATATATAGTGCCCATACAATGATGGCAAGTGCTGAAATATGTGTGTAATTCTTCTGAGAGCTTCAGGTAGAAATGTAACAAAACACATTCCCATTTGGACCACAGCTTTCCTTTGTATTATATGTTAATCTTGTGTTCATAGATGAGGGTGATGGAAATAACTGGTAGTGTCCCGATGCAAAGGCAAATCTATTTAAGGTTCAATTAATAAGTGTATGTAGTTTGTGGTAATATCTCACATAGAAACCTTGCAGAAGTTCTTAAGTTTGTATTTAAAGATGAAATGCATTGCTTCTCTTTTGTAGTATATTCATGCTAAACAATATATATATAAGTAACTATGCATAGAAGTACGTGGAAGCTTTTGCAAAGACTTTGACCCTAAAATAGATAAGATGGAAATGTACTTCATGCTAGTAGTAGTGACTAAACTAATATAAGCTCTTGCCTGTGTTAGCTGTAAAGACACAGAGACCACTTAGCTGTTAACACCAGCATGTGAACAGTGTATGAAGTGAGAAGTACAGAAGCAGTAAATTGATGCTTAATTCACAGAACACTATTGCTTTCTTTGCACCTACTAATTTACAGCCTACTGCGCTGAAGAGGTATAAAGGCTTAATTCATACCACATCACAAACTGACAGGAACATAAGAGAGAGAACTCACTTAAGGAAGCACTGTGACCTACAGTATAATTTTCCACCACATTTAAAATAACATGAAAAGCACTAGATTTTTAAAATTAAGTATGTGAACAAGGTTTAAATACATTAACAGAGAGCTTGGATTGCTTAAAATACCACTAGCATTACTATCTTTCTAAACAGACTGTCTAACTGTGGGGACTCGGCGTGCTCCTAAACTCTCCTTCTACTAGGTCTGTTGCATTGTTCTAGAATATCTGTACCATTAGCCTTGTCTTCTCAAAAAATCCTTGACATTAGATTTAGGAAAATATATTCTAATGATGAACAGCTTATACCAGTGTATTCAGGTAACGTTAGAAGCTTTTCTTAGAGATATTTATGAATCACTATGTTTCTTGCTTTTACAGTACCTATCCATTGCAGTCAGCCTCAAGTGTAGCTTCCTAGTAAGACAAAACCTACAGATATTTTGACTTTTGGAACCTTATATTAAAATTCCTCCCATCGCCCTGCCCCTTTTGCCATATAGCCCTACCAGTGATTATAGATTGGCATGCAATAATCAAAGTATTTCTGAAAAAAACGCATCTACTCCCTGATTTTTCCACCCAAAAAAAAAATAAAAATGTGGAATTCAAACTGGAGTTGACTAATGTATATATCTGTGGAGGTCTCTGTTACCGTGTGAAAGGGAAAAAGACTGATGAAGAAAATCTTTCTGAGAACGTTTGTGTGCACGTAAATATGAAGAGAAGTTACAAAACTGAAGAAGTAATACAATTTAGTTCATCTGGGCAAATCACAATTTACAGACATCAGGACTGGGAATATTAGATCAGTCTGGAAAACAGAAAGACAATTATTCCTTGGAGCTTAAAGCAAGTTCTACTTTTGTCACTGGTACCTAGTTTAGGAATCAGAAAGAAAACCAATCATGGTGTATCAAAGATACATTGGCATAAGTAGTGGCCTCTTTTCCCATTAGGATCAGTGAGGATGAAGGATGGTAATTTACCAAATTAGTATTTTCTAATGTACGGTGGTTTTCTGTGTTAAATTTAAAATATATTAGAATTGTAATACTAGCTATTGCCATTTTCTTAAATATATAGTAGGATTTTTTTAATACATCTTGATTTTTTTTAAAACATATGTTTTCAAATACTTGAATATATGAAAAACTTTGGTAGGAATTAGCATAGTTGAATACATTCTTACTTTCCAGCAAGTTAAACAGCAAATAAAACGATCTGAGCAATTAATCATTATTTTATAAAAGAAGCATAGAATTTTAGGATTTAAGAATCAAGTGTGAATATGTCTGTTTTATTTTTTTTCTGGATGCACTGACAACTACTAAAACATGGCACATAACAGCAAAAACATTTGTTAGCAGGTTTGGTTTGTGGCTTTTTTTTTTTCCCCAAAAAGGTATACAGAAGTGGACATACTCCTCCAGAAAACTTCCTGCAAGCTTTTTTGGCCAACTACCCATTAGTTTGCTGCATGGTTCTTCTGCTGAGACCAGTGCTGTAATCTACATCAGCTCAGAGTAAACCTGTCAATTAACTGTTCTTACAGTTAATAAATACCTTGGCCCTTGGTATCTCTGTTTAGTTAGCACACAGAATGCATTGATTATTTCTTTGACTGTAAAAGAATGTTAAATTGAATTTAAATGACATGTTTATTGATGGATAGTCTTTTTTTTAAGGTCTGCACAGTAGGCTAGTGATTGGACTTAATGGGTTTTCTGCAGAGGTCTGCACTCAGAAAATACTGTGCTGTTTTGTATCTCTGATGTTTTAAAGGAATAGTTAAAATACTATTAAAACAGTGTGTAGGAGTTTTTCCCATCTCCCAAGTAGGCAAGGGACAGGGCAACCAACAGGGAAGGCAATTTGCTGTGGATATAAAGAAAACGTAAGGATTTTGCTGGTTAGACAGTTTAGCCAAGACATTGTCTAGCCACAATGAAGGGTATGAGTTTCAAATGTAAACCATCTAAAATAAAATTAAAACTGGAAGTTTTAACAGCTATTTTTTATACATTGGATGCTTTGTAGATGAGTATGTTAACTGAAAAACTATTCAGTATGCTAATAAGATTGGCAAATAATTGCATCCCACTTTTAGTGAAGCAGATAGTAGAGGCAGGAAAGATATGCAAGTTTTCCAGGCCAGAAAGCGAGAAATTATATTAGGACTATTGTTATTTCTTTAAAATTACGTGACCCAAGTATTAAAATCTATTGATTAGAAACAATACAGTAAAATATGATACAAAGATCTGACTAATACAATGGAATTCTGTAATTTTAAATTTGTACAAAAACCTACATAGGTATGTGTGATTGCCTGCATTTGAAGGACACCAAGCATATGGTTTTATTTTGTATTCAGAGCTTTTGGAGAATAAGGATAAGGTAGCGAAAGAAAGGGTCAATTTCAGATATTATTCTGTATAAAAACAAAATCCACAATTTTCTTAGAATGTATTCACTTTTACACTCCTATTTTGAAATTAGAACAGCAGGACAAAATTTCAAAAAAAGCATATAGGAAGTAGCATGTAAGTTACTTTAAGTAACTTCAAATGAGGTTTATAAACTGTGTATTTAGTTACATTGTCACAATAATCTACAGTTGTCTTTTTTATCTCGCTGAAGTGAGGGCAATGTAGTTTACAAAACACACTGAAACAGAAGTAGGATATATTCTAGCAGAGCATATATGACATTTAGTGGAGTGTCATCTGTCGTCTTTCTGCGTACATAAAAATATCATTAATATTACAAAGTTGAGCACTCAAGAATAAAGAATGCCAGCTTTAATTTGACCCACTTGTACATAAAAGTTGGTATAGCTTTTTAAATACGTCATCAAATCTTCTTATTTCTCACTCTGCTCTGAGACTGAATTACTGTTGTGCATTGAGGAAGACACTAGTCAGAAGGACTGTTGCTATGTATGTTGAAAGAGATATTATATGCATTATCTGGGATATTGAGGGAAAAGAAAGGAATGTCTCATGTTTAAAACAAATGGAATACCACTTTAAAATCTGGGTCTTATACATGCTTTAGTCATAGGGCATTTATTTATGTTTTGTCATGGTAACAAGAATCTTCAGAAAGGTTTGTGCAAGTTCTTGCTAATATTGTGGTCCTCATTTCTTGCATAGCTGGGTTCAGCTCCTTTAGCTTTTCTTTCAACTGCACTGCCCATGGGAGCTTGAACTGAGCAAACAGAATACCATGTACTCAAGACTGATTTTTTTTTATCTTTAATTTCTCTTGGGGCTGAGTGTTGTATCAATTTAACATTCTTTTGGTGCTTTTTCTAATATTCAGACTTTAGTCCTTATTGTGAAAAAAAAAAAAAAAAAAATCAATGCCAAAGAGTATGTTCCATGTCTGGTAAATAAATATTTTAAAAGTTTATATTTGTCTTTCTTGTGCTGTAAGAAAAAAATAGCAGCAGTAGTATAATAGTGTCTCTTCCAACACTATGCAAACATAAAAAAAAAGATTCTTTGAGTTTCAGCAGTATTGTAAGGGAACACATTTAAAGATAGAGAAAATATTTTACTTTTTCTTCATTCATTATTTATGGACCTTTTTAAATTAGTTTCAGTTGTGTTTAACCAGTTGAATTAATCTTTTTTTTTTTTTTTCAAAGGAATTATTAATTTGAATAATTGTTATCTAAAAAAACACCACTTTGCAAATTGAATATTCTTCTAGTAGTTGTACCATAGGAATTGCTCAAGACTCTTCCTCCTGTAAATCATCTAATGTGAGCATTTTCTACAGGAGACTGAGAACTGCATCTCAGTTTCACAGACTGAAAACAGTGCTTGGACATACCATTTAAGACCAGAAACATCCCCATTTACTCATCTTCACTCTCTGGAGGAAAAAAAAAATAAAATCCTTGTTTTACCTACCTTGAAAAAGTGGCCATTTTTGATAAAGCAAAGCATAATGCTCTACTTTGTTAAATCAAAAAAAAATGTATAACTGACAGCAGTTCTCCTATGGAAGCTTCTAGAAATTTAAATATATTTTTAGAAAAAAGGTGAAAGCATTAAAAATTGCCACAGTTGAAAGAAGGAATGGCTTTATTAAGTGTTTTAGCAAACTTCAAAGTTTACATTGAATTCTTCATCTCCTTTCTTCAAGTTAGGTGTCTGTAATCAGGTGTAAATTATTATGTATGGCCCAGGGGTAACAATAGGATTTCTGATTTTAGGATATGGAACCTAGATCTAAAGACTGTCTATATGAGAAGCCTTCATTCTAACGGTTCTTTTTCTATCTTCATTGTTGTGAATGAAGAAACTTCGAAGCAGCGAATCTTGTATTTAGCACTGAAGGTGTGGGATTCCAGAATTTGGCACTGTTTACTAGGAGAGTTTCTAAAGCTGAGGGTTTCAACTCTTCGGCAGAGGACAACAATCAAGATAAATATTGGTTTCTTAGAAACTGATGTGTAGGTTTTCACAATAAAAATTTAAAATTAGCACACTGCCCCCTGCTTGAAAGCAATCCACTGCAATCCCACAGGCTAGATGAAGCTCTTAAAAATATTATTTTTTCTGGGTACAGTAAGTAACAGTAAAGCCCTGCAAATCTACATAGACTTGAGAGCTGAATTAAGTTTTATTTATATTTGGGATTTATCGACATTTTAAATGGTTCTATACTGGGACAATCTCAAATCATTGTCAATGATTTTAATGTGTTTCTCAGAAAAAAGAAAAGAAAGATTACTTGTTTATACAAAAATGTTTTAAAGAGTTTGTCGAAAACGTTGTTGTTTGTTCAAAGTAAAGTATATAGAGCAGGAGCACTTTTCCATTATTTAGAAATCTTTATAGAGCTTGCTTGCACTTTTCTCTTGGGCTTTACTTAATAAGAACCTGGTTTAGGAAACATAACATCAATTGATACTAATATGGACAAGTTTTCTGCTCTCACTATTCTAGAATGATGACAGATTTTATTAACAAACCAAACCACCTGTATTCTTTATGCATCTCTGATGCAGAACTGATGTACGCTTTTGTTAGGATAACATGATCTGATAAATTCAGGCAACAGATACGAAATTCGTAATTAGAAACAAGACATTTCCATTCTAATAATCAACTGTGACCTGTGTAAAATTAACCATAAAATTTCTCCATCTGGAGAAAAGCATGTTTTTCAGAAAAAAATTACATCTATCACTGATTTAGCGTTGTCCAGTCCTTCAGAGTCTTTTGTAATCTGTTCCAATGGTTAATGATCCTTATTGTTAAAAATAAGCGTCTTATTTCCAGGCTTGCGTATGGCTGGCTTCAGGTACCAGCCATAACGTGCTGTTCTGTCTTTGTCTACAAAGCTGAAGAGCTGGTATCAGACCCCAATCCCTAGCAAGTGCTTACAAACTGTTATGAAGTAATCCCATAACTTTGTCTTTTATAAGATAAAGTGTTCAAATTTTTTGAGTTTTTCACAACATCGTATGCAATTTTTTAATTATTCTTGATTTTTTCCAAATCCTCTGCAAATTGCATTATCTTCTTGGTTACAAACTAAAATTGTGAAATAGGAAAGAGCATTACAGCAGCAGACATTTACTTGTTATTTCCTTACCACTGTAACACAAACTCATGTTAAGCAGGTTACTCGCTGGTCCCCATGTCATTTGATGCAGTGTTTGGTTTTGTTTGTCTGTTTTATGGTGTAGATATGTCCTGGGGGATAGCTCAAGAATTTCGTTTTTTGATGGAAAAAGATTGATGTAAAATAGAGAAGCGTAGATACAATATGAGTTTGTGTTTTCTATGAGTTTATCAAATTACAACTGGCTAATCTTCCCTCCTGCCAACCCAGAGCACAGAGTGCTACAACATCTCTCATGATCAGATTTTGTCAGGAATTCTAACAAAATCAGTAGAGGAGCTGTGCCCAATGAATCCTATGAAAACTTGTCCCCTTCAAAATAGGTTAGCAGAGACCTCCAGTCAGCTGAAGCAAAGGAACCCTCTACCTTGGGATGCACTTTTGTAGACCACCCTTTTTAAAAGGTACCTTCATGAGAATCAAGAGCAAATGACTCCTCTTTCTGGGATGGATTTTTACGTTTTTGTTCTGGGAGACTTATTCTGTGCACCTTACCATTTACCTGTATAAAGCAAGTCCAACTGTCTTTCAGGGTGCTCAAAGGGCCTGGGAAGACTAAGAAATGAAGTTAAATAGCTCAAGAGCAGATCCTTGTAGAATCCACACAGAAAATCCAAGAGCCTTTTCCAGAACATGAATTTGTAGCAAACAAAGAGGTATGAAAGTATGTGACGGCATGGAGTTTCATGGCCTCAGTGTTAAACAGAGTCTGTTCTCATTGAGTTTTTTCCTGAGAAATTAGAGATCTAGTGTGAATTTGCCTAATTTTGTGGCTAGGAGGCTGGCAGAGGGCAGTTTTGTGGAATGCTGTTGGAAAACAGCACCATACCACTCATGGTATGTGGTCTAAAATTTATTTACTGAGCAAGTTAGGTACATACCTATCTATCCACCTACCTGTCTAAGGATCTAACCATACATCTTGTATATACACACACATATATACACATATGCAGGTGGGTGGGTAGTTTACTGCTCACAACATGCACACAGAGCCCCCCCCCCCCCCCCCCCCCAATGCCAGCTTGTTGCCATGTCAGGTCTGCTGGACCCAGAACAGGACCCTCAAACCAGCTGGTTGCCATGTCAGGTATGCTAGTAGCTTGGCTTCTCTGTGTTCCGCCTTGTGTTTTGTTTTCTACACCTTGTGTTTAATATCTGTGTATATTCCCCCTGAGGGTCTTTTGTTTTAGCATGTTATACCTTTCTACATTAAATCACAGGCATAAGCTGCCAATGGCCTCAGCCCCAGACCAATCTCTGAACAACCAAAACTGACTGACCTTCTACATGTGGCTTGAATATAGACAGCAACATTAATTTCTGTAAGCACTTGCTGTGTCCAAAAGAGCATATTTTGCTTTGGAAACATTCAGTTGCGGAAGTGCATCAATAACACAGTAATTCCTTTCCTATAACAAGTGGTTTATGGCCTTGTGCATAGCAGAGAGTCGTTCCTTGGCTAATTTGCTGCACAGATAGTAATATTCAAAGTATTTAGGTTTCATGCTGACATCCAGATTGATACAGGTAGGTATTGCTCATCTACAAAGAGCATGCGTCTTCCTTTACACTGAACATACTGAAAGGTGCCAATAACTGTATTTGTGTTCATATGTGACTTAGTTTAAGAATGCTTAACCTGACAAAAACATTTGTGTAAAATACACAGTACTGCATATTGTGCATATACTGGGTTTTGTTACCTGCAGGTGGGAAATTATTTGGAATTTTTTAATGGTTGTTTTTGGTGCCTAACATTGTGAAATCTGGGTTCTTTTGTATTTAATAGATATGGTCAACGTGGATTTACCTAGTTTATGTTATAAAGAAGAAACTTTGAAAATATCGTGTGACTACTATTTTTTTTTTAGCAATACAGTAGCAATCTCTCTGTTTTATTTTATTTTAAAAAAAGAAACTCCAATCTGATATAGCTTCATATAAAGAACGAAGCCAATAATTTTACCAGTTGGAGGGCTATGCTTCAGTGATATTTGTAGGAGGTACTAAGCCTGATTTATTGGACAAGCTGTACAAGATCCAAAAACTTTAGAAGGTGTGGAGAAAGTAAATTTTGAAAAATAGGGTATGAAAAGTTAATGAACAAATAATCAATTTTATTCTCAGCATGTTACTAGAAATAGAGTACATCTGTCCCACCCAGCAGCTGCATCGCGTAGAAGCTCTTGAGAGTGCTTGTGGTGGTGAGGAGAATGTAAATCACAAGTTGAACAGTAAAACAATAGGAAGAAGATGAGAAATATAGTCAGTAAGTATGTAAAATACATCAAAATAAAATAATGTGGGAGCATTTTACTCCATTATTTAGAAAACCCAACAAACTGAAAATTTGAATTTTTTTTTAAATGCTGTGTTCTAATTTTTAATATATTACTATGATAAAAGATCAGTACAGAAGAACACATTGCTTTCAGAAGCAACACAAAAATCCTAGTATCTTCACTTGTCTTAAAGGTATTTCCAGTAAAACTAGAGAGAAAGTAAATATTTCTTTGCTCAATGGAGTGGAAGATAATTCTTGGTAAATCAAAGGTACCATCTGTATTTATTTATTTATTTTTAATATTCCTAATTATTATTTTCTTAATTATCTAGTCACACTTAATAGAATTACCGCCATGAAGCTATCATGCTGAAAAACATTCCATTTCAACTTTCATTTAGAACTAAATGTTCTCATTCACTGATACAAACTAGTATTTATTTTCTTGAAAGTATTCCCTTAGCAGTACTCTTTCAAATGACTTTTTTCATATAAGAGAGATCCCCATTCAGTTTCTAATCACTGTATCTAATAATTAGCTTTAGCTCCACTACAATAAAATAGTGCTTGTTTATTTTATTTTAACTGTTGATGACTTTATTTAAAAAATTTAATTCCCAATTGCTCTTTTTTTTTTTTTAATTACATTTAATTAGGATATGCTTTTGCATGAACATTCTTTTTATCAGCTACAACATGGAACTTTGGTAGTTTAATATTCAGTTCTTACATGTTACATAAAAGAATTGTATAAAACTGTTATATCGTTTATAACACTTTAGTTGCAGACACATTTCATTTCAATGCTCATTTTTATAAAGTTGATTACTTAGTTTATACATTGCAATAAGTATCGTGAGCCCTGTTTGCTGACTAATAAGCTTCAACCACAGACAAAGGACTTTAAAAAGAAAGCTTTTTAAACAGTTCAGTTCCTATAAATTGTAAAAAGATCATCATTCTTTTATTGTCAGTATGTTTTTATTTTTTTTTTTATTTACAATTTACATGTTTGTCTTTTAATAATACAGAATAAATGTGAATGTAGATCATGAGATTTCAATACTAACATTGCTAATTCCAAATTTTCTGTAACTCTGAATCAGTCTTTTGAACCCTGGCTTAAGCAAGCCAAAAATGAAGTCAGCAGCAGTAGTTAGCAGCTAATGTTGATGAGGTGAAGCTCGTGCTGGAATGGTAATCTGTCTGCCTTCCGCTGTCTAAAGTATGGAGAAAATATAACCCTTTGACATTTAAATTTTAAGTATGGCTATGTCTTGATTTCATATATTCATTATGAAGTTTTATATTTATTTTAAAAATTGCAAAATTTTGCACTGAATCAGAAAGAAAAATGTAAGAGATGGCATGTAGAAATGCTTATGCAAGACTCCCCCTATTTATATATTGCTAGCAAGGGGATATCAAATGCAGAGTTATTATTAATAAACTTTGTATGCTTCTAAATCCTTTAAATCACCACTAGTTTTTGAAGATAATAATTTAACTTTTAAGGAAAGCAATGGTATTACACATTTACCACATTTTAGTCATCTTTCTTCAGGATAAAAATGATGAAAAACATTATATTTGGTAATTTTATCATGAAATAAAGCACATAATCCCTAATTTTGAAACACAAGATATATTTAAATGAATAAAACATACAAACATTTCCAAAAGAAATTTTAAGTTACTTTTATCTTCTTCTCTTTGAATTCTTGTAATGCAAGTAACTTGACATGGAATATTTTCTGGACTTTAAAGTAAATAGTATATAGAGGGAGATTGCAGATTGGTTCTTCTATATTAAATATTAGAAAAGAAAAAAAAATACAGCCTAGTCATACAATTTTTTTCTAAATGATACTGGGTTTTTTTAATTATTTGGTTATACAGATAGTGTTCAGCAGAATACATCTTTATGTTTTAGAAAATGTCATAGATGAGCAGTAAAGATGTTTGTCTGAAACCTAAGATCAAGTTCCTCATTGTTCACAGATTTACGTATTTCTCAGTTAAGGGTAATTAGTTGTCATGCTACTGGTGGAATAGCTTATACAGAACTATTGACATACTTGAATACATTTCATTCATCCAGTTTTATCCACCTGTATGGGTACCTCATTTTTTGAAGTTGTACAATGACGTGATTCAGTGTTTTTGTCAAACAATAGTATTTTCTTTCCTCTACTTTTCAAACCGCTACTTGTAAGAGTGATCTGTCAACAGACTGAGTAGCTAAAGGAATTGAAAATGCATGTGTTTCTGTTCTGAAATTCTGATTTATGTTGATACTTAATTACTGACAGATTTTTACTGATGTGCTGGGGAAAAAAATCCCACAAGAAATCTAAAATACAGATTTAATTCCTTTTGAGCAATGAGAAATATTAGTAATTGGAGAATAATCTGGCCAAATTAAGGCTTTAAAGTGTCATAAAAACATGGAGCCATATTTCATCCTCTTTTTTTCAGTGATAACAGATTCAAGATTTCTGAGATGTATTGATACTCAGCTGCATACGTATAATTTGATTACTGCATATTAGCAGTTTGGTGTAGTTAAGGCTGGCCATGGCTAGGGCCCAGAGTACTCCATAGCATCTTACAGATGATATCTGCAGCACCTGCAGTTAGATTCTATAACACAAAATGTGATCTCTGTGGCAGTTTTCCCCCTTTTATCCTCCTATGCCTGTAGTATTCTCAAATGAAAAAAGAAGAGCTGAGCCCATGTAAGGTATACACTATATATGAAGACACACAAATATAATTATTTTTAAAATAGACAATGGAGAGAATATATCTGCATAGATAAGACCAGTGTCTGTTAAACTTAGACAAAAATCCTATGTTGGTTGAAATAAAAGAACACAAGAAGAAAAAAAAAAGTATATGGGACGGAATGGAGCATATGAATATGGAAGTGTGCGTATGAATAGACTGTGATATTTGTCTAAAGTTCTCTGTCAGTAACAGTGTATTTGCACCAAGCTGAGAGAGAAAGTGTTTCCCTACCACTTCGCATGGGACAGGCTTCTTGGCTGCTACCACTATCTGCTGTTATTGGGGGTTTGGGTTTGGTTTGGGGTTTTTTTTTATCATTATGATTGAAATAATGTTTCCAGATATTCATCTGATGTTCCTGATGCTTTTCTAAGTTATGAAACATTAATATTATTGGCTTTTGGTGGATAAATAAATACGGTTCTCAGAGGGAGGTAGTATCTTTTATTAGTGTAACTGCTACTATTACATAAAATGTACAAACTTTTGGGTACCTAATCCATTCTTCCTGAACGAGGTAGAAGAAGAAAATGAGGAAGCTAAATACAGAGCAGCTCTTCCATTTTTTTTTTACTTGCATACTTTAACCATTTAACTGATCCAAGGCAAAAAGCTCATAAGGTACCTGTTGAGCCTTCACACGTGTTAAAAAGGAAAGAGGTGATAAATATGTCAGTTCTTGTGAGACAGTGAGAAAATAATTTTGTGCAACATTAAGGGATTAGCTGGAAGAGAATTGCTACAAAACTCATCTCTCCCCTCAATCTATGATGTTTAGTGTTCAGTTTGAATCACTAATTTCAGATTCCAGACTCGGCTATAGAAGGTGTCTTGTGAGTCTCCTATGAGAATCTTGATTGTAGAGTAGTTGTGTTGATTAAAAAAAACAATAAGTAAAATTCTGCCATTGTTGACTGGAGTTTTCTTTCCTCAGCAGTCTGCATGACTTCATTCTGCTCTTCTGTGGTCGCGTAGCACAGACAAGTGCCTGTAAGCATAGTTCAGGCATTGTATGCAAAGTAGTACATTTGGGGAAGTGCATGGGTAGGATCCACTAATTTTTATGTTAATATTACTCTCTCAGAGAAGTGTAAAAGAAAATTGGATGACTGGACATCACATCAATAGTAGCAGAACTAATAAGACTGGGAATAAAGTTTGCTGGTTTTATAGGATCTGAGATTATACAGAGAAATATTTCAAATTAAAAAAAAAAAAAAAAAAGTAACCATTATGCAAGCAGCATCCAAGAATTCTTCTCCTAACAAACTAGTTACTTACTACAATTTTCCAAGAATTCTTATTATACACGCAACCAGATCTGTAGTTTCTGGGTACTTTGCGATCACAAACCCAACCCAAATAAACAGAAAACAAAAAGTGCAGTTTCCTAAAAGTAATTGCAGTGAACTGGATTACATTCAAAAGAATTCTTATATCAGTTTCTTACTTTGTTTTTTATTTTAAATGTGTATGCATTTGTACATGTCTTTAGAAGGTAGAAACCCTTCAGGAAGAATATGTGTGTGTCTTTTCCTACTGTACCATTAATAATCCAAGTAGGTTTTTGTTTAAAAACGTCATTATTATCAGGAACACTCTAGGACTACATGAATTTTAATATTACTGAGGTTTTTTGTGAATAGAGGATTTGGACTTTCTGCATTAGCATTCACATACTTTCAATTGGATATTACTGTGCTGACTGTACTATATCACAGAATGATGCTGAAGCACATGGAGGAATATTCTATGATACATCATATAGGAAAATATAATAAAACTACTTTTAGAGAAACTTATTTCTGCTCATTCACAAACGAAATGTTTTTCTTGAATTTTAGAAGCAATCTATTTTTTCTCTTTCTATTATGCATTTTTTTCACAAATGTTTGTATACTTTTGGTTTACCTGAGTGTCCTGTTTTCTTAATTTAAAATATACCCTTTCCCAGGCACACTTATTTAAACAGAAGTTTGCTAGATTTTCAAAGGTATGTTCAATGAAAAAGAACAAGATCATAACACAAGTGCTTTTGAGCATGTTGATGTTAATGCATGCCTATATTTCATACAGCTGAACAGCATATGACTAAAGCTACTCCAGTTCTTACTGGAGTAAGTATGACTACTTTACTCTCCAAGTTATTGGAGTTACTCTCCAAGTTATTGGAGGAACAGGAGGTAGGAAGTCTGGGGAGTTAGATCTAAAATAAAAACATTAGTGTCCATTATCAATATAATTATTACTGAAATACCTATAACTGCACATTGTATGAGGCCAGCAAACACTAATTTTTAACTGACATTAAGGAAATAAATGCTACTGTCAAGCTATACTCCTGAAGTTATATACTTCTTATAATAAGAATCTGGTCATGTTCTCATAGATAATCTTTTAGTATCAGATGTGTTTTTAAATATTGCCTGAATTTTGTGTGAAATGCTTATTTTATTAATAGCCAGTGAAAAACAAAGGAAAACTAAAAAAAAACAAACCCTACAGCTGCCAGTGCATTATGATAGGTGGTATCTTACAGGTATTGCCAAGAAAGAGTTCTGGTGTACTTCTAGTCAGGGAATGAAATACAAAAGCTTGTGCACATAAAGCAAGAGGGATTGAAGGGAGTGGGTTTTGCCTGGAAGTTTCATGGTGTCTGCTGTAGGACCAGGGCATTTCCATTAGTAATGGACGTAGTGTCAAGCCACTCTGGGACTCATCCAAGCAGCAGCAAAAGTCACAGTCCAAATTACATCAGTCTCCTCCACTGGCTTCCCCGTGGCTGTATACAGGCCAGTAAAATAAGGGATGTCCAAAATGTTAATTGGATGTATGTTTAGAACTCCTGAACATAATTGTCAAATAGTGCTTAAAAAAAAAAAAAAATCAAACCTAGAACTTTTCAATGTTGATAAAGGAGAAAGGGGTTAGTGATAGCGTATCTGGTACTTCGATTCACTAACTTGTATATCTTGATTGCAGTGCATACTTTACAGGAGTTATAGCAAATATTTATGAGGAAGATAACCACAATAAGCAAGTGAAAGTTAATCATATGTTAGGTTGCACTTGTTATTAAGAATGTACAGAATGGTTTCTTACAAATCTTCTTACTAAATTGATCAAAGCAGCAAATTCTGTTAGGCTCTTCTTGTGCTTTCACGTACGATTTAGTTTGTAATTTTTTTTGTTCTCTGTCGTATTGAGAAAAATTATTCAGCCAAGTATCTTACACTGTGCTATTGACGAAAATAATTTATGTGAATCATGAATTCTTTTGTGTGGTTTGTCAGCACTTCGAGTCCTCCAGTGTGAACGAATATTTGTTAAATCCCACTGCTTTCTTTTCCAAAAAAGGGAGAACCAAATTTAAAATCAAATAGAAATTCAGGTATGAAATAAAAATGTAAAGCTCCTCCTGAACGTAAACTTTCTACTTTTATTCTGTGATGATGTAAAACATAGGTTTCTGCATATTTTGTTCTGTTTTTGTGAAATAATGATATCATGTAAAGTCTTCTTGGTATGATTTTGTCTTTTAACTAACAGTAGCTGTAAATCCGGACACTGGAAAATTTGTCTTTGAAGCTTTGCTATTAAAAACACAGAGATACTTCTAGTACAAAGAGCTGTACCTGTGAACCCACCTGACTGTCTATCTATATTGTTTTAAAGTGTATTATTCATAAATAAAACACTGAATAATTTATCTCCATCTGTGCAGCTGAATTTTACCACCATATTACTCTGTAGCTGTCAACTGTAAGCTAATGTGAGTGCTGTAGAAGCTAATACAGGGAAATTTGACATAACTTTCTAGGTCTTTAAAAATAAAATGCCTAGTGAAACAATGCTTTAAACAAGTACTCAGTAATGCTTAATTGTGTTATCTGTCCGGGGAGATATTTGAAGACCGTATTATAGAATGAGGCTTCACTAAATGCACTTTCACTGACACATGTCTTTAATTACAGAAAGGGCATGCGAGTCAATTACTTTGATTTCCTTCCAAATTAGAAATTTTGTATCTTCCTGCCTCTTTCAGTGCTATTTACTGAAATTTTCCACAGGTTGAAACAGTTTGGGATATATTCTTAATATTTCAGTTAAAAAAAGTACTAAATTCTTTGAACTTTAATTGCTACAAAAAATCACATTTGTGTGTTTATATGAAATTGGGCAGTTTTAAAACAGAAGAAAATGCAGCTAGCAAGCCTCAAAACTTTGTCATTTCCTTTCAGAAAAATTAAAAGCTTATTTGCGTGATTCTCCATACTCAGTGCAAGAATGGAAATACAAATGGTTTAATTTCAGAAAAGAACTTTCATATATACCGAATAAGTCTATGTGTCATCCTCTTTGATTTACATGGAATTTTTGTATATTTGTGCATTTACATAAATATTATATAGAATGAATACTACTGTGAGCTAAAAATGTCTAGCTACACATACTAGTTGATTATATTTTCCCTGTCCCTGAGAAACTAAACTAGAAGCTTTTGATGTTCACAGGAGACATCCTTTACCTTTTTTTTGACAGACGTTTCCAGCAAGCAGTAGGCAATCAGCTCTATTCAGAAACTACAGAAGTAAACTCAAGGAGTGTGGCTTTCTAAATGCAAATGTGTACTTAAAACACTCATATGACTCATGACTCCCCATAAAGTGGGGAGTTTTATGTGGCCTCATTTTCTCCCCAAACTCGCTCTCAGGTACCACAAGATTGCTCCTGTATACCACCTAAATATCCATTGTGGTTTTAACATGAGAAACCTGTCAGCTTAAGAAGTTAACACTGAGTGTATTTACACTAGCTTATAGGTTTTGAGTAAACTTGTTTTCTGCAATCTCTTTCATTTAAATCCATGTTGATTAACACCTATATTAAAACTGTACTGGTTTTGTTCCATAACTCCAGTATATATATATTTTTTTTTTCTTCTGTCCCTCAAAGTACTGCAAGTGTGAAAACTGTATAATGCACATGGCACTGTGAAGGAAATTAAGAAACAAGAACAAATTTACAAGAAAAAAGAAGTGAAGAAAAGGAAAATTTGAGTCCTGTTGGTTTAACTAATGGAGCAAACTCCTAAATTTTCTCCTTTTTTCTCTCTACTCCCACATCATCAGAATTCTTTTTTTTTTTCTTTTCTCTGCTTCCAGGGAAACAGTCACAGCTTATGAATTAGATGTTCTTTGCTGATGGCTTCACACAGGCTTTGGATCAACTGTCAATATGTCTGTTTTGGTTTATACATGATAGACCAATTGATTTTACTGCTGGTTTTGATCTTCCTGTATTCAAAGCCACAATAAGCTCCCAGGAAAAAATGTTACCAGTAATTTTGCGTCTGTGTAATAACTGAACAGGGACTTTAAGAGTGCCACATCAGACAAGGGCATTCACATCAGTTCATCTGATGGTCAAAATTTTCCCTGATGTTTCCCCACACTGTCTTGTGAGCTACTCCAGTGGATCCCCACCAGGATTATTAGGGATCTGGAGCACACAATGTATGAGAAGTTGGTGGGAGAATTGGGTTTGTTCAAGCTGGAAGAGAAGGTTTGAGTAGCTGGAAAACTTATTGCTGTCTTCAACCTAATGTGAAGGTAACAGATGGAGGCTAGACACAGCCAGACTGTTTGTGGAGATACATAGTGATAAGACAAGAAAGGAAATTCTGACTAGATATAAGGAAAACAAATTCTTATGGGAACAGGTATGTCGTGGTTTAACCTGGCTGCCAACTAAGCACCACGCCGCTGCTCGCTCACTCCCCCACTTCCCTCAGTGGGATGGGGGAGAGAATCAGAGAAAAGAAAAAAAAAGTAAGACCCGTGGGTTGAGATAGAGACAGTTTAATAAGAGAGAAGAATAACAATAATAATAATAATAATGGTAAGAAAATATACAGAATATATAAAACAAGTGATGCACAATGCAATTGCTCACCACCCGCTGACCGATGCCCAGCCTGTCCCGAGCCGCGATCACTCCCCCCGAGCCGCGGTCACACAGCCCGGGCTGCGACCACCCTGCCCGCGACCGACCGACCGACCCACCTGAGCATGACATTATATGGTATGGAATAGCTCTTTGAACAGTTTGGGTTAGCTGTCCTAGCTGTGCTGTACTCCCAGCTTGTTATGCACCTGGCTGAGCAGGAGAAGCTCAAAAAGTCCTTGAGCAGTCTGAGCACTGCTTGGCAACAACTAAAAACATCAGCGTGTTATCAACATTCTTCTAGTACTAAACCCAAAGCACAGCACTATGCTAGCTTCTGTGAAGAAAATTAACTCTATCCCAGCTGAAACCAGGACAAGATAGATGAGGAATCTCCATCCCTGAAGATATTCAAAACTTCACTGAACAAGGCCCATAGCACCACCACACAATTGGATTTACCTTGAGTTGGGGGTTGGACTAAATAATTTCCAGATCTCCCTTCCAATATAATTTATCCTGTGTTTCTGAATTTACTTCCAATTAAAATGATAAATAGCATTTTCATTTTGTCCCAGTTGATTTTGATTCCATATTCTAACTGCATATGTCACCAGTATTTATAATTTCCAACTTCACTCTTTTACCAAGAGCCCACCATCATTCCATGAGCTTCTATGAAGTTCACAGTCTACGTGTTTCCTATTTCTTTGCTTGACATCGCTACTAGGATAAATGAACAGTGAGCAGCAGTGCTTCTTACAGATATGGTTGTGTGAATCCCTATCTAAAACAGATAAAAGTAGAAGAGAAATCTCACAGTCTTTATGTTGAGAAAGAAAGAATTGTAGAGTATATGTATATATGAAATGTAGTGCCATTGTAATAGGACCTGCAGTGATTTGCAGTGATACAATGAACCTGTTTTGTTTTAAAAATTGTTTATACTGCATTCTGTTATTGCATGAAAATGACGGAAAAGTTTACTTTTTCTTCTGTCTTATCATATTTTTGTGAGCCTTTATAGCAAGGTTTTAAAAACAGGAGTATACAATCAGTATCTCTCTTAACATGATGCATCAAGTTAAGCCTTTTTAATACACTTACTTTTAATGTTATAGAGAATAATCTGTAAATTGTTCATGATTTTAATTTACACATGTGCCTGAATATAAATGTAAATACTATAAATTAATCCTTTTCATATTCCTGGTAGCTTATGATTTATTTTTTTTCTACTACCTCATTTACGGACAACAGCTGCATGATTGACAGTAATAATTGTAGTAGAATTTATGTCAGGCACAAGCTTTTCTCTGGAGCCTTGGAGTCAATGTTCATAGTTGCTACACAACCTTTGAAATGCATGAGAGTAACGTGGTTTTATGTTTTTTTCTTTGCAAGTGCTAGAGGACCACTGTGTTGTAGTACTAGAGCCAGCAGAATATTCTGAGATGTTTTAAACAACTGCTTTCAAAAAAACCTGGCTATGATACTGTAGTCCTTCATCTTAATGAATACGTAAGTTAGAAGTGCAAAAGTGTGTCTTTGGATTATAGCTGTCAAAAATTTATGCTTTGGTTTTATTAAAGTATCCAGAAATAGAATTTTGGGCAGCTGCATGTGTTTCCAGATACAAGTTTAGTATAATATTTAGTATAATGTTTGTTCTTTCCTCTTCTGTGATATTTCCCTGTGCCATGTTCTGGTCCTTGAGTGTTTGGATTTATTTGTGCTACTTGTTTCTCTAGACTGCAACTACCTGAAGGAAAAAATTTGTGTGTTCATCAGAGAAAACCGTTTTATTAAGTGTCTCTCTGTTGTTAGAAAGTACTTGTACTGCTTTTACTTAAAGAACTTCCACACATGTGGCAGATTAAAAAAGTGGGTCAAGTCCAGGCTAACAGGTTTTATTAGGCCTAGATATTTCTGTTTGTTGCTGTGTTGGGCTGAAAAAAATGCAAGGCCACTAGAGTCTGCAAGAGTTGCAATGAATGACATTCAGTAAATATTTTATCAAGGTTTTGTGCATTCTAACCTTAACTGTGTTTAGTGGATTTTGGCATATCAAAACCACTTTCTTCTAGCTCTTAGCATTCTTTGGCCTCAAGCTTTGTCTAAACATAGGCAGGTTTGGTGGTTTGTTTTTTTTTTTTTCTATTAAGTATAAATAACTTTTCAGCTGTACATTAAATGAATCAAGTAAAACAAAAGAAAAAAAACCAACAAAAAAAATGCCCCATGACATCTTTTACATACTCCTAATATTACAAAAGATCATCTGGGTCATTGAGTCCAATTTCTTTAGTCTCAAGCAACCATCACTAATTCAAGAGAATGAAGACAACATATTCTGAAGCACTAGCACACCATATGGTAACTGCTAAAATCTTAAGATTTTAAGGCTGAAATAGAATGTCATACAGGGAAAGAGCAGGAAAGACCAAGGATGTTGCAAAGAGTTCCTGCAGAGCTGCAAATCCTCTGTGGAAGCACATCCTGCTACGGATTAGACCAAATCCTAAACTGAGTTGTCCTTGCTGATTTGACCAGAATGAAGACTTACTACCTGACTTCAAATATTTAATTCTGAGTGATAGCTGGCAAAGAGATCTGAATTTCCACTAAGGACATTCAGTCCCAGTGAGCATTTCTGTATTTGTGGCTGAAATACTGTGTTTCAGAAGGGGGTCAATAAATATTTCTTGGAGGACACTAGGGGTGAGAGGAAAAAGAAATACATTCTCAGCATTTTCAAAGTGTCTGTAGAAGCTCTGAAACCTAGAGCTAATAGGATATAATCTAATACAAAAAAACCCCAGGCTCACTAGATTAGTTTGACCCCATTTGAAGTTATAACAGCTCAGAAATTGAAGGACTAATATCAAATGCATGTTTTCCATTTCAAGCAATTTTCTGAAATCCTCTTTGTTTTCAATGATTTTGTGTATGTGTTTCCATAAAGAGGTTTCTGTTTGATGAAGGTGTTGTCAAGATGCTTCATGACTACACATACCTTAGCTGTGTGTAATAGTGCAGAAAACCTCCCAAACCTTATATTACTATGTTTTTATATTCATGTTTTAACTTCAGGCAGCAGCTGAAATGTATTATGGTTGTTTCCTTCCCACCTCTTCTTTATATGTTTCTTGGTGTTTGTTTCTGTAGGTAAGTTATCATCCACACTGTTATGGTGTCTGATTCCCAAGTAAACATTAGCACACACGTCTTCACAAAGCTGTTGTAAATCAGAAAAATATAACCCTTCCTATTTTATAATGAATAAAGACAAATATGTAGAAAAAAAAGGAAATGGTGAAGATCACACAGAAGCCAGTGGCAAAACCAGAGCAAATTTTCTGAGCCCTAACAGACATCCTGGTTGTCCTTAAAGTCTACCTGTAGTGTAATTAATAATAGAAGCAATGTTAAAAACTTCAAGTCCAAGAACTCTTCCTCTGACTTGCATGCCAGCCTATGTGCCCAGTATCCCATATAGCTCAGTGCAGAAACACGGTTATCTCAGGTGCGAGTACGAATGCATAGGTGTTGCCAGAGGAATGGACTGTCTGTGGCTTATCAGCCTTGCTCAAATTATTTTCAAACTTAGAAGAATATTAAAGTAGACCTATAAAAGTAATTCATTTTTCTGCAACACACATATTCTTTAAAAAGCTTCTGCATTTCAGAGACGTAGAGTTAAAAAGAAAGAAAATATTTATAGACACTTCACTGGAAATTCAAAATTGTCTGTTTCATAAAGTTATTAAACTTTGAGGAATTTGCACAGCTTATGTGCTAGGATTCATTTCTAGGGTGTTTTGTTTATCATAGGGTATTGCTTTCATTCTGGAGGATCTTGATTTGGAGGCAAGCCTGTGTTTGTGTACCATTTTGTCCTTGGGTGTTCCTTTCAGATTTAAATTTCAGTTCAGAAACTCAATGTTTACTATCAGTATTGAACACTGTCTCCAAAGAATTATTGACTGTTGTAACCTTTCTTTAGAAATTTTAATATTCTTCTGGCATGGATAAGCAGCATTTTATTTTGGCTATCTAGTACAAAATTCTAGAATAAATGACATGGTTTAATTTAAATAAAATATGTTTTCTGTTGAAAATGAAATACCGTGAAGGATTTCATGGCAGATTTGAAACCTTAGTAAATAAACTCTTCAAAAAAATCTTATTTCAAAACAAAATGCACTGACAGTTTTAGATCAACTTGAGAAGAGATATAATGATATAAGAGTTATAATGGTTTATTACAAACTCTTCATAGAAACTACACAGGAGAATAAGCAATTTTGGAGTGAGTAGTTCATCTGAAAGATCTTTAAGCCTATCTTTGAGACAATCATGAACACTGAATCCCAGCCTATACTTATGTATAGGTTGCATGCCTGTCCTTGACTAGAAATTTAAGACAAAAAGAGATGCTTATATTCCACGATAGCAAGTTGCAGTAAGGAGCAGTTAACATTCCAGATCTTCATTCGGACAAACCAAGATTGTAACTTTTGATGCAGTCATGGAAATGCAGGAAAAACACCTGTATTTTGTGTTAAGTCGTCTTCTATATTGCTGGGTAGACTAAGCAGGTTTGAGAATCTTTGAAATTGTCTCTTGTAGCCCTTTTACAATTTGGGTGATCTTTAAATGGCCTGCCTTATTTCAGCACTGATTTTTTTTTAAATAAAAAAAGTTTGATAATTCTTGTAGCTGTGCAGAGAGGTTTCACAGCTCAAATAACTCTTCACATTGAAGTCTGCTATGGTGTTCCATTTCACTGGAGCACATCTATTCACAATGCAAGCTTCTGCTGTCTGCTGGTCTGTAGAAATTGCAGTGTGAGCGAGCATTTGCAGAATTAAAGCCCTTCACAATGTCAAGGAAAATTTTGTCTTATGTTCATGGCTACTTCCCAATGGACCACCTTTTCTGCTGAATTTATCCACCATCTAGTCCATCTATTAGTCTTTATTGCCAGTCTGTGCAGGCATCAAATCATGCTGCTTAGAAAAGCTACTGTTTTCTTCCCTTTTTTAAAAATATATTTGAAAATTGTCAGGTTACTTATGTGTTATCTTGATCTACACTATGGACAAGGCAGTTGGACCATGAGGAAGTGAGAAGGAGCAGCAACCAACTACTGCTGTATGGGGCAGCTATTGCTCTGCAAGTGATCTCCCAGCCTGATTTCATAAGCACTTCCCAGCCCAACTGAAGGTGGACTGAGGAGGAAAGTCCATTAGATATAGTCCATTAATATGATTAAACAGTATATTTATCTTCTGATCTTTCCTGCCGCCTTTCTTACTTTGTGTTTCTTTGTATTGTACATGGGAAGTAATTGGTGCTATGATAAACATTTACTCAGTAATTCGTTTACTCATAATTATTTCTTCATTATTTTACTCACTCTAAAAATCAGGTGTCCTGGGTGACAGAAGTAGTATTGGGTAAATCCCACTGCCTGATTGCATGTGGATAATTACAATCCGAATTTTCTCTTTACCTAGGCCTAATTTAATCCTTTCAGAGTTTGCGTATGGAACTTGTTTAACAAAAAAGTTGTAGAGAAAATAGAAAAGCTGGAGATCTACCATGCAAATTAGGAAGGAGAATTTAGCATTTTAATTATCTCAGAGTTTGAAAGTTGAATTGAAAATATTTCAGACTGGTTTGTTTGTTGGTTTTAATAACGTTTAGCAAGATATATAAAAACTACCATCCACATTATAATATTTATTAAACTAAGCAATTTAATTTCTAATTAGGTTTAAGGAACCCTCTGTGTACTTATGATTTATAAAAACTCTCTCTCTAATCTATTTTATCTATAAGCACAACTAATTTTCTTAAGTAAGTATTTAGCTTTGGCTCATAGTATTTAAAGAATATTATTGGCCTTTCACTCAACTTTTCAGTTTGATACCCATTCTATTGAGCAACACACAGATAGATTTATCTAAAAAATTATGAGTCCTTTAAATTTGTGGATATACTCAGAACAGCCTATATTCAGCTCCCTACTATAATTAAACTTGAAATATTTTTATCAACTTTTTAATATAAACCAGAAGTTAGCTAACAGAGTTCTCTTTGGGTTGGTTTTCTTTATTTGTTTGGGATTTTTTTGTTGGGTTTTGTTTGTTGTTTGTTTTTTTTTTTCTTAATTCAGAGTGTGATCAAAATTAATACACAACCTTACGCTGTACTGGGCCTCTCCAACATCTGTTGGAGGTCAGTGACTTTGTTTAAATTGTTCATGTGTGTGTGTGCATAACATTGCCTATGAACTGTTGGTTGCAAAAGTAGTTCGTTAGGTAAGACAGCTTAGAAAACTGGACACAGTAACAAAAAGAAAGCGAAGAAAATTATAGAAACTAAGACATTTTCACTGTTCATTATTTCTAGAAACAGAAATTTAGAATTTCCTAATAAAAAATGGAAACAAAATTTTTTAAAATTCAAAATATCTTCAGAGAAATAAAATTCATTAAAATCTCTCAGTGAACTATTTATTATAATGAGAGAAAATGGAGGCAACCCTACTGAATATCTCTTATTTTGAACTGAATAGATCATCAACATAATTCTTGTCAAATAAACAGCTTCTGAATACTTAGTTTTTAGAAAAGCTTAACTTCTGTCTGTAATACAACACTTGCTAAATCCAGCTACCTGTTTGGAATTATTTTATTTTCCTTTATTTTCCCTGCCAAATGACACAAGTTAATTTCTGACTTTCTTGTGTTAAGACAGAATGACGTTATACACAGCTAGAGGATGATAAATGTTGTTCATTTTTAGTTTTATTTTTACCTCTGATGCAGGTAATTTGGTGTTTATTTTTGTGTATTGCTAAAATTTGCACTCATCAAAGTTGGTATTATTTTTTTGTCTTTATTCACTATTATCCTGGTCCCTCACTGAATCCAGTATTTTTCCATTTACTAAGACATAAAAAATATTTTCATTAAAAGAAAACTAAGTAGGTGGAAGGGGAACACCACTTTGGCAGCACTTGACAGTAAATGGCAGTGATTCAACTACAGTAGTTACCAGTGAATTGATGTGTGATTTTCTAATAAAGACAAACGAAGACATCATGATGATAAATTCTTTATCCCCTAATTAAAAATACCAGCAGTACTGTTCTAATGAATGCAAAAGTGTTGCTGTTAATTTTGTATTTGTCAGTATGTCCATATATTTTTAAATTATATTAGCAGAAAAAGAAAATGTAGAAAACCAGAGATTTTTAAACATTTTCAACTTCTTTAAGGGCCATAATCTGAAAAAATATATGAGAGTAGTGTTTCTGACAGCAAGTCTGCAGTAAAACTTTTTTTTATCCGTTAGGACTGGAGAATGAATGATCAAGGAATTTAGAAACTATCTGCGAGGTAGATATCACGCTCATTAACAGAGGCTGAACTTTAAATCATAGAATCATAGAATTGTAGAGTCATTTGCTTGGAAAAGATCTTTAAGATCATTGAGTCCAACCATTCCTGTCCACTACTAAACCATGTCTCTAAGCACCTCGTTTACTCTTCTTTTAAATACCTCCAGGGATGGTGACTCTACCACTTCCCTGCGCAGCCTGTTCCAATGCCTGACAACCCTTTCTGTGAAGAATTTTTACTAATACCTAATCTAAACCTCCCCTGATGCAGCTTGAGTCCATTTCCTCTGTCCTATTGCTTGTTACTTGGGAGAAGTGCCTCATATTCAGTTGGCTGTCGACCAGCACCCCTAGATCCCTCTCTGCCAAGCAGCTTTCCAGCCACTCATCCCCAAGCCTGTAGCATTGCATGGGGTTGTTGTGACCCGAGTGCAGAACCTGGCACTTGGCCTTGTTCAACCTCATACAATTGGCCTCAGCCCATCAATCCAGGCTGTCCTGATCCCTCTGTAGAGCCTTCCTACCTTCAAGAAGATCAACACTCCTGCCCAACTTGGTGTTGTCTGCAAACTTACTAAGGGTAAGATCATTGATAAAGATATTAAAAACAACTGGCCCCAATACTGAGCCCTGGGGAACACCACCTGTGACCGTCCGCGAACTGGATTTAACTCCATTCACTGCAATTCTTTGGGCCTGGCCATCCAGCCAGTTTTTTACTCAGCAAAGTGTATGCCTGTCCCAGCTATGGGCAGCCTGTTTCTCCAGGAGAATGCTGTGGGAAATGGTCTGAAATGCTTTACCGAAGTCCAGATATGCTACATCCACCACCTTTCCCCTCACCCACTAAGCAGGTCACCTGGTCATAGAAGGAGATCATGTAAGCAGTGAAGTCTGAACAAAAACTAAGCATTCAGTGATAATTGCTGATGTAGAAAACATTGGGAAATGAAACAGGAAGGAACACACAAGCAGCACCTGTATGTTTACCTGATAATTAATTTCATAGGGTTCACAAAGTTTTCTTTTTCCTATGTTTAAAACTTCACTGTAGAGGCTTTTAGAACATAACACCTGCATAGACCTTATTAGAACACAGGTTGTTACTATAGGAGCAGATTTTTTAATTACTTACAAAAATTAAAGTTGATGTTTCAACATAAAACTTTGTAGCTTTTAGGGCTGGTTTCTCCTTTTGGAAGTTATGTGAAACCAAGCATTAAAATATGTTCATTTTAGCTTCCAATGGACCACTATCTTAATTATTTTCATCCATAGGTTTCAATTAATGCAATTAATTAAAGAAGAATTGGAAATCTTCAGTCTTACATTTCTTTTCTGAGTTTCATCAGCTTGATATTTTGGAACTTATTTGTGTTTCTGGAAAAAAGTGTGAAAAATTTATGTACGCTTGCTTCAGAACTGTACGAAAGGTTTATTTCCCTTTTTTGTCCCCTTAATCACATAGTATTTTTTATTGTATTAGACTCGTGGAGGCAGTAAGGTGTCCACTGAAACAAACCCTTCATTGATAACATATATTAAAACTTCATGCTTATTATTCAAAGGAACACAATCATGTATTTTCAGAAAGAACTTTCAGGATGCAGTGAACAATTCTGTGAAAAGGCTTCTAGTATGAGCTTTCTGTCTATTCATCAAATACTGTGTAGATCCTGTCTTGCATCAGAACTACTTGCCTTGCTTTAGATCTGATTAAGATGGGAATTATTTTCATTGCACTATATCATTAAAAAACATTAATACATGGCACTTTACTGGGTGTCATTGTGCTTTCAAAACTGGAACTCCTAAAAATATTACTGTGCTTGAAAGTAACCTAGATAGTGTTTAATTAATGCAACTGGTGCACCATATGAGAAGATTACAATTACTGTATTTTCACTTTTATACTTCTCCTGTGGCTCTCATCCATTAGCCTTTCTGGTTTCCAGGCAACTTGGTTCATTCTGTCCCAGATGAGATGTTGGTACACTCTGTCCGTTTCCAGTCTCTTGCTTCTCAAGGGTATTCACATTGTTATGATACCTTCTTACTTCATTTTTAAATTCAAGTTTAACATTATCTAACTATGTTAATAGTGATGGTGGGGAAATGAGAAAGTAATTTTTTTTTTATTTCATCTGTAATTAATACCGTATTCTACTAGTCATACTATGTTAATAATTTTTTGCTCCACCACTGATTTCAAAAGCAGAGTCCTAGAATGTATGGATCAAGTTTTGTGAAGTAGAATCCCTTCCCTCTTCTCTGTATAGATGATCTTTCTCATTCAGGCTGTTCTGTAGAACTACAGGTGCTAAAGGTGTATCAGTGAAGAACTTACTTCTAACACACTGTTTTTTCAAGACAACTGCAAACTTCTGGCTTCCTCAGCATCTATGGCACCACTCAACATCTCATGACTTACTCATAAGATGTGTCGTCTCACTACTTGACAGATGAGATGGTCCTCAACCATACAGCACTGTGTGAACACACACAAAAAAATTTCTAGTCTTGCACCTGTGGAAATTAATGATAGGGAAAAATGTTTTTTTATTATTATTTAATCAGATAGGTTATTCTGTCATGTACACAATAATTTAGACTTTCCTCTGCGAATTTTATAGCTACCTCTGACTTTAGTAATTAGCACATTATAGTTTGATGTGACCTCTGCCTGCACAGTCTGTCATATTGTGGTTTAACCTGGCAGGCAGTTAAAGACCACACAGCCATTTGCTAACTCCCAACCCCTCCCCAGTGGAATGGGGGAGAGAATCGGAAAAAAAAATGAAACCTGTGGGATGAAAGAAAGGCAGTTTAATAAAACAGCAGAGAAAAAGAATGATAATGATGATGATAAAAGAATATACAGAAGGAGTGGTGCACAATGCAATTGCTCACCACCCACTGACCGATGCCCAGCCTGTACCCAAGCAGCGATTGCCGCCCCCCAGCCAACTTCCCCCAGTTTCTAAAATGAGCATGATGCCATATGGTATGGAGTACCCCTTTGGCCAGTTGGGGTCAGCTGTCCTGGCTGTGCCCCCTCCCAGCTTCTTGGGCACCTGGCAGAGCAGGGGAACCTGAAAAGTCCTTGACTGGTGTAAGCCCTGCTCAGCAACAACTAAACCATCTGTGTGTAACCAACGTTCTTCTAGTATTAAATCCAAAACACAGCACTATACCACCTCCTAGGAAGAAAATTATGTCTATCCCAGCTGAAACCAGGACAGCTGTATTTTTCAGGACCTATATGACACTGATGGAGTTTGAGTAAAGTTTTCAAAACTAAGTGAAACTAAATAAAACAATAATTTAAAAAGAAAACAGACATTCAAACTATTAGCTGGTGTGAATATTAAACACCACACTGTTAAGACACAAAGTGGTGTTGATTCTTTGTTATGTTCCTCAAGGAAAAAATAAATTTAAATATATGTATATATTTATATAATTTATATATTTTATAAATAAATTTTTAAATATAATAAATTTATAATAAAATTTAGTATAAATTTATAATAAAATAAAAGAATAAAAATATGATAAATTTATAAGTTAAATAAATATATTTAAATATAATTTATAAATTATAAATTTAATTTATAAATTTATAATTTATATAAATACCTTAGAAATTATCATGAGCTATAAAACTAGCTTACATATTTGCGCAGAAGCAATGCAGTAATACAACAGCATCCCAGTACATATTATTTCCAGTTTATTGCATCTTTTCTATTTTGAGAACATACAATAAATGTCAGAGCAAAACCAGCTTCGTATTGTAACTTCATTGCTCAGCCTTATCTGTCGCTTCCTTAATTTAAAAAATGTCAGCCTAAGTTTTCAGTGAAAGTTGATATTGTATCTGGACTCAAACTAGACAGACTAATAATGAAGCTGCAATGAGCAGAACTGTAACTCTGTGAACAGGTTGATTTAATAAGGTTAACATCTGTCACTTGCAGCAAGTTTAGCATTAAGGCCCTACATATCAAGATCTGTTGCCAGGCTCAAGATAAGTTGCTAGTGAGAAATACCAACAGGAAATGTCAATGTCTTTGGCATCTGTTTCAAGGGAAAAAAAAGTTCCCAAATGGCGTTATTTGTCTTTACTGGTGACATAATGGATATTACAGGAAGGAGTAATATTTCTAAGGTTCTTTAGCGATCAGTGGAACCAGAAAACTTCCAACATCAGAAGTTCAGCCAAGATGGCTTGCAGTGCATTTAGCAGAGGGTGTGCAATACCCGAATAGTACTGTTTCCTTAAGGCCGCTGGGTAGCCACAAAAAAATATGTATTTTAAAACCAAGTATTTTCTTTTTCCTTTCCTGTTTTCTTGACCTATTTTCATACTTTGTTTTGTGCAAAAACAGGAGTAATGATGATCCTCTGTTGGCTTGATCACTCCTGGCTCTGTTCAGTTTCTCCCTTGAAATAATAAAGGTGGAAGACTGGGAGGGAGTAATGCAAACCAGAATCTATAACTAGCATTTCACCTGCACTTCACTGTCTATTTTGTATATTTTTTGGTCAGATCATTGTAATGCTTTCCTTTGTGTCTTCACTCACAAAATCCGAGTGAATGTATCTTGCAGATGACAGTTTATTTATAAAAGATATAGCAAAGCGTCTTGAGACACTGCTTTTATTTTAGTACTATTCACAATTTAATGTAAGTTTCAGCAAAAAGGCATTACATTTCCTACAGCCTAAATACAGGAATCCTCTAACAATTGCATCATTGACTCTATTAAATGTCTAATGATTTAATTTAGGTTTCAATGTATATAACTTATGCAGTCTACTACTTATCCTGCTCGATCATGGATGCCATGGCTCAATTTCTTCATCCTCGTTTTCAAGGATGTTTTTTCCCATTTTTGCTAAATCTGCCCTTGAAATTGTGTAAAGAGAACTCTCCACATTGAGGCTTAGCTCTAATTGTTGCAATGTCTCACATCTTCTTTTTGGCCATTTTTTTTAGACCTAATTGTTTACATATTCAGTGATACATGAGTGTGATTTGGCTGGGATGAAAGGATAATGACATGGTAATCTAATCAGAAACTCTTTCCTATTGCTAAGCGATATGACAGGAACTTCCCTTTCTACATATAATCTGTGGGAGTAATTAGGGAGAGATTCATGGATGAGGCAGTTCAATAGCCTGAGTATTCTTGACGTTCTTGCGACCCACAGATACTCTTTGTAAGTCCTGTAAGTGTGCTGACTAATGTTTAATACCTTCACACTTGACATTGGTGAAGGATTACACAGACAAAAAAAGGAAAAGTCACACCTACAGGAGTGTTCAGCACAAAGTGATGTGTTTATAGTGTAGGTTAATTTCCCAAATTAATGACTTCAGTATTTATTTTTATGGATGCATTTTAATACAAAAGGAGGTATCTCCCTTTTAAAAACTTAAATAATTCAAGTCTGGAAACCTTCTCCCTCCCTCCTGTAAACTCAGTAGCATATAGAACTAACAAAATTAAATCTCTTTTTGCAACAAAAAGCTGTTTTATTTCAGTCTATAAGCTACTCATTTTAGGAACAGTTCAGAGAGCATGCAAACAAAATTTTGTGAGTTAAAAAAAAAGAAGGAAAAAAAAAAGATTAAAAGTCCTTTGATTTAAAGACTAAGTCTCCTGGGCACAAAAGCAAATTATATCTCATTACCACAGAAATTTATACATAAATATCCTGTACAATTCTTAGGATACAAAACCTTTTTCAGTATATCCTACTGTTACATCTAGGTACTTACTGGACCTTATAAATATAGCAAGTCTTAAAATTGCAATAAATAATATCTATCAAACTCTCAACTCCAAACTATGTATGCCTTGTGGTATTATTAAAATTAAACTATAATTTTATTTTAGTGAAATGCATGCTGTATGCCTTTGGAGTCTTCTGGTACATTTTTGTATAGCTTGTGGATACTGCATAAATTATATTTATGCTTACAAATCCATTTTTCTTTCATCGTATATTCTATCCAATGTATTCATACATGTTAGATGTACTTTCTTTAGTTGGATGTAGTTAGGTTTGAAGTTTCTTATTACAGGATTATTATTTTATAAACTGTGTGTTGGAATGGTATCTTAACTGACTGGACTCACTTGCTTCTTCGTAATACATGAAATTTTCTTAAGTGGTCTTTTCAAAGGCTTTTTATAGAGATATCACATGGCCTATCTCAAAGTTGATTGTTTTCCTGCAATTCTTAATAATTTTCTGTATCTCAGAGGAGAGCATGGATGTGTGAATCCATCAAAAAAAGTACCATTCTGTTCAAAGTTTCATGGGGTAGCAGTGGGATTAATTTTCATTCATTCATTTTCATTCATTCATCATTCATTTTCAAATTGACATGTTTCTGAGTTCGTTGGTTCATTTTTGTCCTCATTTTGCCAGGTTTCCCCCCCCTTGTTTTCTCAGTAATGAGTTAAAAACAAAACCATCCTTGACATTTCACAAAAAAACTTCTTAAAGAAAGCTGCATCTTGGAAGAACAAACAGTCTATTTTCAAAGCAAAGCCATTCTACACACTTTCTTTGTGCTGAGATCTGATTTGCTGACACTCCAGTGCCTTAATGCTTTCAGTGTTGTCTCATAACAACGTCAAGGTAAAACCGGTTGAAATTTTATCACCCAGAGATGCTATGAAAAGCTATGTGTAATTAACTGGTAGCATTTAAAAGTTACGCATCACGATCTAACCCTTTAATAATATAATACGATCTTAATAGTATCGTTGCTTGTTTGGGTTTTTGCTAGTTAAAATTGAAATTGGAATTGAAGAGGAATGGAAAGAATGGAGCAGAATTTTTTATTACAATATACCGCAGACGTTGTGAACTATATGGGTTTCCCCCCCCCCCGCCCCCGTTTCTTGTGAACTTTTTGCATTTTAGTCCTCAAAATCCATTGCAAGAGTTATCAGTTGCAAATGCAGGCAGAGTGATACCAGCACTGCTGTCATAACATTACTTGTTATGATCAAAGGAGAAGTTACTAGAACTGGACTTACTTGGTGCCTTAGACTGGTATTATTTTTGTGTACAGTGTAGCCTTTTGTTAAGTACAAAGAAGCTACCTTGGTCTTAGGAAGTCCCTGACCCTCAAATTGCTGCCTGTATGACATCTGCTTTTTATAACTGACATACGGAATACTTATCTAGGTGAACCCCTCATCACTGATGCTGAAATAGTGGAACCAATCAGGCGTAGCCACTTTCTGTGGTGGTGCCAATAATTATGGAACAACAAATAGCATTTAAAATTGAGTGATAATTTTTAATTTTTAATTAAAATAAATGCAAACTGAAGACTTCACAAGTTTCTAAATTTCAGAATGGAGGTTAAATGAAGTTACATAGTGCTTTATCAATACTTTTCCTACCAATCCTCACACAAAGTACTGCTTTCAAAGGATATTTCATTATAGTTAAACTGGTGCCTTAATTAGGTGATTAAACATCCTGAAAACTAATCCATGTTTAAATCATTGAAGCTGAGTTAGAACAAAGGTAGAGTATAATAGATAAATAGAAGAGGGGTTAATAAAGAGGTGAAAGATGATTAAAAATAAATTAATAAAATTCCAGTGGGTTGTAAGGAAGTAAATAATTGGGATTAACTGTGGAAATTAGTTTGAACAAATAGAATGTGCCTCAGTGGAAAAATGCACCAAAAAGCCACAGTAAAACATATATAAAAGGAATGGAATAGTATATAATTTGGGTTAGAATATGGCGATAGGAAAAAGAAGTCTTTAATGGGTGAAGCAATCAACCTCTCCCATTGACTGACAGCAGCTGACCATGTAAGTTGCCTCTTAACAAAGTAGAGAGACTTAAATGAAGACTGCAAATGTTATATTGCTTTTTGTTAATAGCTTACAGTAACTTTATTTTTGCTGATAATGGTGGCCATTAAAAATCTACAGTCTGCAGGTGTTTTGTATATTAAATGAAATATAGGGAAAGCTAGGGTAGTGACAACGGTACTAGAATAAGTGAAGCAAGTTTATTTGCATTCTGATATTCATGCTCACATTCTGTCTTTCAGGAGAAGGTAGAAACATCTGCTTCTCTGCTTCTTACTGCTGCCCTGTATGGCTTAGGTCAACAGAATGCAGGAATAAATACATAAATAAGTAAAAAATAAAGTCCTTAATGCAGGCTGTTAGCTACAGCTAAGGATGTCCTCGCCAACTGGCCATATTCACACAGTGTTGAGCTGGCAGTGTAAGATCAGAGACTTTGATTCTTCAACATATGGGACATGCTAGAATGCAAAAAGGTAGAAAAGGACAAAGCATAGATAAAGATATGCCCTTGACAGAGATCAGGAGTATCAGCTCTTGGGAATTCATTTTACACCAGGGTTTGCTGTAAATTCCAAGGGGTCTTTAAAGTGAATTTGGCATTTTGGCACCTGACTAGAAGGGTGGATGGTAGAGTGAATTCATCCACTGTATGAAGGTTTTTATTATTGACAAGTCTTGAATGTAGTTATAATATATAGATTTTTTTGGGGAAAAAAAAAAAAGGATTCAAGAACATTTGATTAAAAGGGATTTTTTTGCAGACTTTTTCTATGGAACTGTTTGTCTTAAATTACCATAGTTTGTGGATGCACAAAAACATACTCATTATCATATACTAGCAATCACTACATTTTCATAGGGGTATTAGTGTTCTGTGACTATAAACAGACTATCATTGTATCTGTGGAGAAAATCGTCATATAGAGACAGACAGGTGGATTCTATACTGTGTCAGTCTGTGATATAAATACTAATGTTCTTGCGGTTTTTTTATGTATTGCCTAGCAAAAATGGCCAATGGAAAAGAAAAATGAGTATGTGCTGCATGAACAGAATCATCACCTTTAATACTTTTTCTGCCTAAAATCAAATAATATTAATAAGTCCTGGCCACGTACCTTCAGGATGAAATCTTTTACCTTCCTTAATCATTCAGGTGACAAAACGGTCAAATAAGTGTTATTAACACATGGATAACCTAAGTGCTAAACATAATTTTTTTAATTAATTGGCAATACAGACTTTTTTTTCTTAGAGCTATGTGTACTCGTAACCTGAACATAATTCAAGTTTTCAAGAAATCCACAGGTTACACTGACTGTAAACATTAGCCCGTTGTTTGGATCCTTTATAATGTACTTTTTATTGTGTACTGTTATTTCTTGTAGACACCTATCCTATGGAATGGCAACGTTGCAGTGAAAAAAGCAATTTAAATTATTCTTGCAATTTAAATTATTCTTGTTTTTAAGTTGTTGAAATACTTTGTGATACATTTTTTCTATAGACAAAAGAGGTTCCATTTACATTAGTGGAAATTTGCAGGATTTTATAGATGATTTTCTTATTGTATATTCAAAATAGCACTTCTTCTAATATGTTACAGACTTACTTGCTCAGAAACAGGCACCAACATGTGCAAAATATTCATACAGCATGCTGTCATCTTGCACTGAGTAATGTAGAGCCCTTGGGGGAATTAGTGGGACTTCTGTACAGACACAGAGCTAAATATTGGGCATTTGTGTGTGACTTTGGGCATGGAAGTTCAGAAACTTTAACTTTGTGTCTTGCATACATGAATCAGGAATATATACCTGTGTTCAGGGTAGTCTACAGTGAGTGTGATACAGCAATATGAAATGAATACTTTTCTTAAGTTTTTGATCTATTTTCCTTCTCTTATTTTATGATATACCTGCATACTTAAGATATCTTGTTTCATTAAAAGAGTCGATATTTTTCCTACAACACTTGTGAAGTCATATTTAAGTCTATAGGAAAATTCAGAAAGAAACTAAAAAAAATAAATCTAATAGAAGAATACGTTAAATAGAAAAGCAAATGACAAAGCATGAAAACTGACCTTAAACACGTTAATGAGCTGCTTTTGAACTTATTTCCTGATTTGAGTATAATATAGACCATTAGAACTAAATATTCTCTATGATCTGCAAGAAATCAGCCTCACCAACCTCATTAAACCTAAAAGAAGTTGGATAGTTACTGATATCTTTGTCTACATTTATCCCTGACAAAGCTTCACGGGAACCACTACAACTTATTCTGAGATTAAAAAAGCAAATAAGCCTATTTTGCTACTTTACAAATGTGTTTGTGTTTGGTTTTGTTTTTAACTGGAATGATTATGCAGATACTAGTAGGTAAGACAAAACAGCTAGATGTCTGATAAATTTTTACATGATAAAATTTTGTTTGCATGCCTACAGGAGATACTGACTAACACCCAACATTGCTATTGAAATTTATAATATGAGGGTTTTTTTCCTAGGGCCTTTCTTCTTTATTTAAAAATAAAACCCAAAAAAACCCAAACAACAAAACCCAACCTTTCATAAACTAAAGTTATTGCTAAAATTCTTAAATAAATTAGATTAGATTGTTTCCTCATATCTGTCTGATAATCTAAATTATTAAAGGTATTTGCTATGTATTTAATATACCGGGAACCACGCACTGCTCCAGTGGCATGCTCAAACAAAAGCTACGTGTAAAGACATTTAAATTAAATTTTTAAGATATCCTTTCATACCCTGTACTTAGCTAACTGCATTCATAATAGTGTACTCTGGGGGTAAATAGTGTACTAGCAGAACATTACCTGATTTGTTTTTATATTCCTAATGGTTTAGGGAAAAAACCCAAAATGCCCATGTATATAATAAAAACAAAACAGAGGATCTGACAAATAGCTTAATTAACAATATTGAGCTGTGTTCCTACTAACCATAATAGCAGTATATTAAAATAATTTGTCTTTCTCCATATTAAAACCAGAACACTAATATATTTGAAATAATTCCTACAAAACTTGGTTGCAGACTACCACATTAATACAAAATACCCTGCTACGTTTGGTTGACTCGAGTATAGTACAAGCCACAGCTTATTGAAATCTTACTACTGTTTTGTCAGTTTTGTCATGGACAGAGTTTTGTGGCCATTTATGAAATTCCAGCTAGAGTAAAATCAGAATTGTAGCGGGGGTAGAAGTTCTGTGACTTCTTGGGAATAAGAAGATAATTCAAAGATTTGAGAAATTAATACTTTGAAGGAATAAAATACAAAAGCTTGGCAGAAAGCCATGTCTTATCTAATGATGCCAAAGTTTACAGATAGAATTATGTATAAAAATATAAGGACAAATTGGTGTAGAGAAGAAGAGTGCTTAAAATATCAGGAGCCAGGGATAGTGATGAACAAGTACCTGCACAGAAGTTTCATGCTAGATATGCGGATTTTACATATTTAGATACAGATGCATTCAACACAGAGGTAGCATTCACTTTAGTAGGAGAGTGAATACCGAGGCAGCTCAGAACATTTTACTTCTTCCTTCATATATGCTATTCTTTTTATAGCTTATCATATTCAAAGCATACCCTTCATACATGCTTATCATCTGCATTTGGGAAGCTGTAGAAAAAAACAACTACACTAATATCCCTTTCATATATTTAATGAGAGCAAAAGTAAATCAGAATCATGAATACATGTACAGCTAGTATTAACATTGTGTGTTATCATTAACATACATTTCCCTCTATGAAATCTATATCAAGATGTGCATCTGTATTTATGTAAAGTCTTTTTTTGGCAGAATGGTAACTTGCCAATTCATTGTGCTATTTCTTTACCGCATATGTGGGTGATCTGGTGTTTTGGTATCTGCAAATCTTTCTTGTTTGCCTTGTACTGTTTGGTGTTGTGTATTTTGGGGAGTGTCTTGTCTTCCAGTATGTATCAATCAGTCATTTGCTTAAATTTCATTTGGATTTTAATAACAGAGTCTCAGGATTGCATACATTTTGCTGTATTTGATGATGTCTGTGGTTTTGTCTTTCATTTGAGAGAGGAAACATTTGTAGATTTGATGAAACAGATATCCAGTCCTGCTGATACATATGGGCTACATTCAGGATTATGATGTATTTAAACCTTTGAAAGACTAAACATCTGTGATGTCTTTAAGGTTTCTGGCATGGTATCGTCTCATGGTTCCCTTCCTTTTTTACCATCTTTGGTAGTATTCTTTCCTTCACTGCTGATCACAGTATTTATATGGATATGACTGACATAAAATATAGTATTAAACATATATGTAACAGATAGGAGAGAAATGCTCAGCTAAAGGATCAATTTTCTTATATTTCCCTTACAGTTTTTGCTGCTTTCTTTGCTGGAATCTTGATACCAATTTCCAAGTTAGCTTTGCCTTTTGATTGGCACTGACATAGTGATTTTGCTACTGGTGGGCTATGCAGTAAGTGTGTGAAAAACACTGTTTAATTCAGATATATTATATAGGCTTATGTTTGTGATTTTTGGCTTATATGTATAAATATTAGCTTATAATCAGTTAAATATTTTTTGTACACCTGTTTTGTTTTCAGTCAATAGAGACTGTTGTATAGAACAAGACAATAACACCCAAAGAAGACATACCAAAACAGAACTGAAAAGTATCGCTGAGATTCAACACTTCCTTATCTCACAGCTTGGGGGCTGCTGAGGAGCACTAGGAGCCAACAGATTTCACAGGCTGCGAGACAGAAGGGGGAAGGAAAGGAGAGAAGGAAAAGGCTTTCTCTGCTTTAGGAAGAGGCAGGATGAAAAATAGCTGTAGAATTTAGATGAGAGTGATAGAAAAACAATCTGTGTGGAATGAGTTTAGTGTAAATTGCGACATCAGTCATTATTTATAGAGGGAACTGAATATCAAATGCCAAATGAAACTGGACCTATTTGTATGAGGCATTTAGTACCTGAGAACTGCAGCCTGAATCCTGTCTATAAGTGATTACATTTGATAATTGAAACTTGAAAAAAGTGATTTTGTGGGAAATTAAATGAGAAATATGTAGGCACTTTAATAGGACCAGAAAGATTTAGACATATAATTAGAGCTGGGTTTTATTTTTGGTGGCAACATGGAAGACTTTTTTTAACTGGGAGTTTTACTTTTCCTCTTGACAGCAGGCACTAAGGAACTGAAACAAGATAGATGCAACCTTTCCTCATGCCATACAACTAAACAGCCTACCTCAGAAACTCAGCCTTACAGAATAGTGAAAAAATTATTACAGTGTATTTCCGTACAGCCATAATGTTGATATGAGGATGACTGATTTCTTTTTCTTGACAGAATTGCACAGATGAACAAAGTCACAGATTAAAGCTAAAAGGGTTCCAGAGAGGCTGAAATCCTTCATGGCTTTCTGCAGGGTGATCCTGTGGTTGTAGGCAACTTTTTGCTTAAATCATAACAATCTCAGTGTTGTTCTAGAACAACAACGTACTTTGATTTGTGATGGGAAAAGTCTTTTTTTTTCTTTCCTTTTTTTTTTTTTTTAAATTGTTGTCTGTTAGCTCCATATTTTCATTGTTCTTTTTCTCGGTTTGATATTTGCTTGTTCACACACTTCATAGCCACTCACCAATTTTCTAGTATTCTAGGTCATGTGTGTGCAACAGAGAGTACACGGTTTTCCAGAGGGATCTTTCCGTGCCATAATGACTATGACATGTCATAGTGAGGACTATGACATCTCATAGTGATGAGACAGAGGTGTTACAGTTGGACTGGTTTCCTATGTGAAGCCTGCCTTGGGCACTTCATTTATTTCAGACATGGCTATATTTTTGTAAGGCAAGTAGAACTGCCTCTGATGGTTTTCAATAATGATTAAAGATGTTTTTTTCAAGTGCTTTAATTCCCTTCAGGCTGTGATCAGAAGCTGATGTGCAAGTGGGCCAGAACATGTTTTGTAAACCTATCAGTGTATTCTGTTTTTTTCTATCAATTTGAAAGGCTTACTTTTTTCCTTTAGTTGTCATATTTTCATGCTGAAGGCTGCTTCTGTTTCTGTTTACTTTTTTTATCTATTTCTTTTTCTTTTAATATAAATAATATCTGTTAGCTAAGAGTGCACTTCTTTGTGTCCATCTGCTCGCAGAAAGCAGCCTGATACGTAGCCATTCTTCCTGTCTTCTCTGTACTTTTAGATTCCTGATTTCATAAGGACTGGGTTTACTTTATGCCACATAAGGGTAAAAGGAGTGAAAATTCTCCAGTATCCAACCATTATACCTTCCTTCATATATGTTGATAACTCATCCAACATGTTTTGAAACTAGAATTCGCTCATGTTTGTGCATCAAAACTATTAATAGTACCAAATACTGGGAAGCTATTTAATTTAGCAAAAGGGCTTTTTAGCTGGAGCATGGATTGTAAAATAAGGGATAGATTTTCTTCTATCTTAGCACATTTAAACCTGAAATGTATCCAGAATTCAAGTGGTTAGTAATAAAGACTGTAAGTTATGTCTGTTTAAAATACTTTACATATCAGATTATAGAATTGTAAATCTTAGACAAATTTAATTTTGTCTGTTAAAAATATATATAATATATATATAAGTTTCTGTTTATATAAACTTATAATTATTATGCTTTTCATACCATCAGGAAAAGTTGTCAGGGAGTAATAACAGGAAAGTTATCAAGTCTTTGTTTAAGTTTAGAAAATGTGTACCCTTGTTTGTGAGAGTTATGTGCACACACTGACTGACAGATTGCATCCTTATTTCCCATTAATTCACATTAATTCCAACTCTCACTGAGCAGGATGAAGTACAAATCCCTCAAGCACTTTGTCTCCCAGGAGGTGTACCGATCCCTGCAGCTGGTCAGCTCTGGCAGTCTGGAGAGGCAGAAGGTAGGCTGGGTCTCCAAGGAAGTCATTCTGTCTCTCAAAGAATTTGCAAGCGGACTCACAACGTAGAAAAAAGCATTACAGCCACGTCTGGGTTCAGTTATCACAAGCTTCCTGTGCAGCCTTGGGCAAGGCATTCAGTCTCTGTCTCCTTCAGTACACGATCTGTAATATATGGAGTGGCTGAGCCTTCCTCACATATTTTTGGTTGTTACTCAGTGTATGTGAGTCTGCCCTGTATTGCAGTGTTTTTTCCTTTGGAAAGGTAGATAGGTAGGTAGGTAATCCTCCTAAAAGTAACCTTTAAAATAATACTTCACTAACAAGATACTGGTTGCAGCCAGAGTACTGAATCTCTGGTCTGTATTGACTTTTAATACATTCTGATCTACCACTGCGTGTCAGAGTTGATTTTATGAAAGTCAAAGAAAGTTCGGTGGTACGGGGAAAATGACAGCTCTTGCCTAATCAAAGTAAAAGTTCAGATGAAATCTTTTGTTAAAATGTCAGAATTGTATTTCATAGAAATACGATTTTTAAAGCTTGATAACAAAAAACCACTGATAATTTGTCACATACGAATAATGTCACAGTAATCAGTGTGACTACTTATTTTTTATTAAGATCTTCCTTTTAATGCGTTGTGAGAGGTTATGAAATGTATTCACTCTTGAGAGGTAACTCTTCCTGCCTTCTGCTTTCTTCTCTACCTCCAGCCTTCCTTAGGTCCTCACCCTTACTGCTTCTGTGCATCTCTACCCCTCAGTGCCTGCCTGTCATCCCCAGCTATGGCGTAAGGTTTGTCAGTAGGAGCTGCGGTTCACTGAAGGTAGTGAAGTCCCTCATTTGAGAACATTGCCCTTACACATTAGGAAACACATCAGGCAGACCGAAATTTGCACTTTTTAATATCAATCATTCCATTTTCTATCTGCATTGCCGCTCCCCCAAAACTGATAACAGTAATACTGTAGAATTTTATAGCATTAATATTTCACAGTAGGTTTAACACTGTAAGATTCAAATTGAAGTATGCATTCAATTGAGATTTCAGGAAGGAGATACAACTGCCTGTTTGTATTTTGGAGCACAGTATACTGTAGACAGCATGCTGACAGAGTGAAATTTTAGGTGTGGCTGATGATCTTGGATTTGTATTCTATAGAACTGATAGAAAGTTCAGCTGATCAACCCTAATTGTAAGTTAATGAAGCTTTAGACTAGGACTAAGTGTATTTAAGCTCAAGTATAAAGGATGTGTTTTTAATAAAAATACCAAGTCAATTAAGAAGCTTCTAGAGATTAAACCTGAACGACTCTAACCTGAGCTAAACCTGAACAAATGCTCTTAACAGAATAACTGCTTAAATAGCCTTTTAAAATGGAAGGTAGAAACCTTTTTTTTATGATGCATGTTTGTTAAGTATCATCAATTTCATAGACAACTTACATTAACTTTTGTCAAAAATGTGGTATTTTCCTTTTTACACAGTGCACTGAAGATCAGTTGGCAATGGTGTAGAGAATTTAGAATAATTGTTCCAAATTCTATAATAAGTAGAGATTTCTAATCTGAAGGAAATATATTTATGGGGCATAAAACCTGCATAATTTACTTTAGGTAGGTGTATACTTACATATGTGGGCATGTTTAAAGAGGAATATTTAATAGAAACTAATCTTCATCCTTAGTGAGGCTCTGAACAGTTTCTATGGTGTATCATGAAAGGCTGTGGTGAAAAACCAAGGTAAACATTCTCTTTGCAATCTTTGGAGACAAAAAACCATTTTTGTATCATTTCTTCTTAAAAATTTTGCTTTTTACTTTGTGGATATGTGATTCCTCACCTTCTGAATGAGTTTAACAGGTGCAGGAAGAAATCGTTGTACTCCAGGTAGAGTGAAGTTATGAAAGAGATCTCTAAATGAAAGCATCTATTAATGAATATCCCTATGACTTGAGGACAAGCAAATACAGGAAAAAAAATATTTTTGATTACATTAAAGGATGTATTTTCAGTTTTGGTTAACACATTGCTATTGCTTTCTCTGTCTCTCACTACCCTTAAAGCAAATATCTCCATGTGAAGTAGCTAGTGATCAAAGAGCAGTTGTATGGGTGTTTCTAGCAGCTGGGCTCATACAGGCCTTTCCTAAAAGTAAACTTTCTGAAGCCAATGCCTGCCAACTATAATTTCAAGTAGATGAGAAAGTGTTTCCTTCTAACAGTAATGCAGTGTCACTTAAAGATTATTTATTTGTGGAGCAATTGGAAAAGATTTTGTAGTTGATGTCTACTAAGCCAATATTTCACTTCTCTCTTCAAGGTCTGCAGGGGCATACCAAAGAGGGAGAGAAGTCCCCACTAACCCTAGAACTAAAAAACACACGTTGTGGTCAGTTCAGGTATCAGTAACATTTGTTGTCTGGAGAAGTGTTGGTACCACTACTTTAGTACCTACAGAACATCCTCCCTCCCAATGAATTACAATACAGAAATTTACAGCTACATAGCTCTTAGGATTTTATTTGTTCTTTGTTTCTGTATTTAGGCTGTCATTGTTTCTCCAAGCAGAAATCTTGCAAAGGCTACAGTAAAACATCAAAAAAGTTCAGAGATCAGTTTTATAATTTTCCCACTTACAGTCACTGACACTCTCTTAGTCATTTATGCATAAAGTCAGCTGAAAAAAATTTGTCATTTCAGTTCCTGAATTTCACACATTTATGTTAGATACCAGTTCTCTTACAGGAAAGGGTGCTAGCAGAATGAAAAATCTAGCCAAAAGCAGTAGGGATGTCTTAAATATAGTGACCTGCAAAGCTGAAGGTTTCTTCTTTTGGCACTCATCTCTTTTATCTCAGAATCCTTTGGTGATGTTGGACATGTACAACATTGTTACAGGCTTTTTCTCTTCTTGCAAAGGGTGAAGGTAGTTTTGTTTTCTCCATCCTATATGCTGCCTGCTGCCTGAGCTTTTATTCTATAAATGGGTGTACTGGGTCTGGCTGGGATGGAGTTAACTGTCTTCATAGCAGCTCGTATGGTGCTAGTGGTTTAGATTTGTGGCTAAACCAGTGTTGATAACACGGGTGCTTCAGCTCTTGCTGGAGAATGGGTACAGTGTCAAGGCCATCTCTGTTTCTCACTCTATCGCTCAGTGAACAGACTGGGGTGTGCTCAAGAGGTTGGGAGGGAACACAACCAGGCAGATGACCTGAACTAACCAAGGAGATATCCCATACCATATAATGTCATCCCCAGCAATAAAATGGAGCAGGGCAGGGTTTAGGGAGGTTAGCAATCTTTTGCTCAGGGACCTACTGGGCATCGGTCTGCCTGTGGGAGGCGGTGAATGATTGCCTTTGCATCACTTGTTTTGTTTCCTTTCTCTCTTCTTCCACTGTTCCTTCACTTATTAAAAAAAATTTATCCTGACCCCCGTGTTTTCTTGCTTTTACTCTTCTTTTCCTCTTCCCCCATCCCACTGGGGTGGAAGAAGCAAGCCAGCAGCTGTATCAAGCTTAGCTGCCTGCTGGGGATTAACCCACGGCAAGGGGAAATCCAGATTCTGTTTCTTCATCTGCTTACAAATGTCAAAATTTAAACTTTTTACCTCCCAGGAACTTGATTTTATGGCCTCTCTGTGGCCATTTGAAGTGGAGACACATTCTGCTCCTGCTGAAGCTTTGCCACCGTGTTCCAATTTCAGCAGGCAATAAAGGATGCAAGAAAGAAGAAACACAACTTCAGTTTATATTTTATAATTATAACATTCACATGAGAACCTGGAAACTGAGGTTTCCAATCCCTGCTCATAGGATTGATTAATTATATATTAAACCATCAGCGGACGAATCAAAAAATCCTTGAGATAGGAACTAGAACCTAAATGTGGACACCCTAATTATTAGATTACAGATGGGTGTTCTTCCCAGCACACCCTTAAGTCCTTTACATTTCCTTAGTCCTTAGCTCACTTTCCATTAGAGACTGTAGAGTGTTGCAGCTGCTGGTGTTTACTACAATCTTTTGCTTAATGTGGGTTTGACCAACATGCAATTAATAGAAATCATAAGTGGTGGCAACCCATTCCCTGGTGTGGCATGTTCTTAGGATAACTATTAAACCAGACCTGTCAAGGGACTTAGGAGGAAGAATACTTATTTTCTGTTTTCTAATTAGATTTAGCTTTTCAGTTTAAGCCAGTCCTGTGCCTAAACAAAATATAAACTCTAATTATACAATGTCTGTGTGCAGGCATGGATGTATACAAGCCAGTGGAGTATAGCATGATGGAAAGAGCAGTATAGGTTATTCATTATCAAGATGATGCTAACCAAACTATTGAGCTGGTATGCACTGGAAGATGGGAAAAAAACCAAGCGAACAGTCATTAGCTTATAGAAGACTGTAACTTTCTGCTGTGTGTTGGTTTTTGTGCTTAGCCTGAGTTGCCATAGGTCCATCTCTGCGACTTTGGGAACAGCTGGGGAAATCACCATTCAGGGTGACCACACAGTGCAAAATACTTTGTTTCAGCATGTTGTAGTTTTGGGCCTAGCATAATCACTTTCTGTGCTTAGTTCAGGAGTAAAACAAGACTCAGGAAAAGACTGCCACGATGTATAAAGTTCTGGGGAGGACCTACCTCAGTAATCCCCAAGGTAAATTCTATTTTTTCTTCACCGTAAAAATGGTTCCTCTTTTGTCCTACAGCTTGCATTGCTACAAGAAGTTATTGAATGATTGTGGGATTTCCATGAATTTATGAGTCAGTCCTTGGAGTTTGTCTTATACTGAGGTCCTTAGACAGCAAGACAACTTAGCTGTACTTAGCAGAAAGAATACTTGACATTAATCAGGACTTGAGCTTTACTTCACAGAGCTATTCTTTAAATTGGTTAAAAACAAAGGTTCTGAAAAGTCTGCTTTAGAAATAGTTATTATGCAAGAATACGACATATATAAAAGTCATACTTAGTACCTGAGTAGTTAATTTTTCTGAAAGTCTTCATCAGTTCCACAAACCTACAAGTTTTTCATGTTTTATCCCAAACATTTTTAAAAAGTAAATCGAATAGCTCTTTTTATTACAGTTCATGTAGCTATATAAGGAATTTCATTGGAAGTTTTTCAGTTGTATTTCTTCATTTGAAGCATTCTCTTTAGCCATCATGAACTAACTCTCTAAATAGCACATACAAAATTTTGAACCCAGATGAACAGACCTGAAATACAGAAATGGAACACTGCCAATAAAATTATTTTAAATAAATGTAAAAAAAAAAAAAAAGTGATGTAAGAGAGACTTTTTTAAACCTGCTATTGTTCAAAAATATTTTACTAGATTTTAGTATGTGTGCCACTCCAGTTATAAATGAATTTGAGCCATCATTCATGATAGGGTTGGTCAAATATGGTAGCTCAATAGGTGCAAGATGGCTGCAGCTCCCAGGTGCAGCCAGCAGTGAGGTCCAGCATTCGTGCTGGTCTGTCACGTAGGCACTCGCACACAGGGTGTGTACACACAGATCAACACAGGCAGAAGACCCTCAGCACAAACCACAAGCATCCCGAACAGGGAGCCCCTCTTTGACCAGGAAGGTAGGAATGGAGTTAATGAGGAGGCAGGGCAGACTGCGCTGGTGAGGCACAGGGCATGGCCAGGCAAGCATAAGGACCAGGCACCATTTTATTCCCTTACTCCTCTCTCTTCCCATGCTCAGTCTTCTACAAACTATCTTGATCCTTCCCTTTCACACCTTTAATCCTTCAAACTTCCCATAATCCCCCTTGCACAGTCCCCAAATGCTCTTCCCCTGCACCCCACAATGAGCCCTGTAACCCTGGGCAGGGATCCCCATCAGCCTGAGAGGTGACTGGAGAGCTGCCTCCACCAACTCTTGGTGTGGGGTGTCCCCTGCCCAAGGGCTAAGGCTCTCCTGAGACAACACCATGGGCTGTGGGGTGGGGGTTCCGTCCCTCTCTATGTTATGGGGTGCCCCTGCCTGCCCTGGGGTCTTTGCTCCTCACCAGGTCCTTGTGTTTGTGTTCATTAGCTCTTAATCATGTAACCCAGCAAGTAATGACAGAGGAAGCTTCAGAATAGTTAAATATGATGATGATTGTCAACCTGAGAACAATTCAAACAAGAGTAGTAAACCACATATGCCTTTAATCAAGGTAGTTTCAGGTTCGAAACTGGTCTGCTGATTGACTTACCTAATACCTAGCTTGTCCTAGTTGGAAATTAATTTTCTTTTTATGAGCTTTAGAATACCACCTTACGTACCACCTTCAGGCACTTTACACCACTTTGAAAAACAAAGTCTGCTTTAAAATCCCATGCATTGGCAAGTGATTAAAAACAAGCCTATGTGAGTTCATGCTTAAGTACTGGGTACTGTTGTCTGAACTTTGGGATGGTATATCTGATGTAGGAAAAACTTGCTCTTGCTGTTAGTCAAGAGAGTCATTCATACAGTTGGAAACATAAGACTAAGATCAATACACTACTTTTCTCTCAATTACCCTCTCTTGTTAGCAATAGCACTGAACATTTATTTCAGGGACAGCAATAAATATTTATTTTCTTGTAAATAGTGCACGTCTGGCAATAAATCAATGTGGGAATGCAGGAAATAATATAAATCAGCTTGTTACAGTTATTGCTTGTCCTTGAATTATGTACAAAACTCTTCCTCATTCCCTGTTAAAAAATGTTATTTCTTGGTAGGATTTTTCATTATTGTATAAAATGTATAGATTATTTCCTGTTAAAGAACATTACTTATTTTTAAACATTATTAAACATCCTCTTAAATCCTACATCTTAAGCATAAAGAGAAGAAAACAAAAGTAATAAAAGTTCATATGGATGTTTTTAAAAAGATGTGTATGTTTGCCTAATGTAATGCTATTTTTGTAGATGGGTATTGTAGAGTTGTGAATGCACATACACCCTTTTTTGTCCCAGCAACTAAAGGAGTCACAGGGTTGCATTGCCAGGTTTCCGAGTTTAGTTATGAATTGCAGCTGTAGGTAGAAGTTTTCTAAATTTATCACTTACATTCAGCTGGTGCTGCTTTTCTTTTGTGTTATAAATTCCTTATAAGCACAAATACAATGGATTTAAGGTTAGGACAGTAGCTGTTTTTTCCTAGGAGAAACACAGACTAGGAGTATTGTAGACCCACGTGACCCATAGCTTTGTCCTAGAAAACAGTGATCATGACGTTTCATCTGCACATTTGTGGGTCATTTTACAGGGACAGAATCATTAATGTTATGGTCAGACACCTACACGTTTTTAGGAACTGAGCAGTGCAGGTGGTAGATGGGATTCTGGAGACAAGGCAGGCAGGGGCTTCACTTGGTGATCAGCTCCTAATTTCCTAGGTGCTTTTCTGTATCTCCATACAACCCTGTGTGTAGTCTTAGGGTAGTCTTAGGGTTGTACGTTCATTTGTAAATCCAGCTGCATACATGTAGTCATTGTGGTTTTATTAAGAGAGAAATATAGATGGCTTCAATAAAATCCTGGAGTTTATAAGTTGTTGCATATTGACCTTCAGAGTCATCAGTGGTCTACCTGTGTGATCATCTCTCTATGCTCCTGAGGCATGCTGACATGTCTGATGGCTAAAGCAGATGGACTTAGCTCCTCTTCATTATAAGAAAGAGAAGCAGCAGGAAGGGATTTATCTGTATTTTTTTTTATTTTATTTTTTTGATCCATTTCAAGCTGGTGAAGCATTTGAATGTAGTGATACCTGAGACATCCTAAAAGAAAAAAAAAAAAAAAAAGAGTTGCTTGATAGGATTGTGGGAGAAAGTAGGGTATAATGGGATTGAGAAGAGTAAATGGGGATCTCTGACATACTGAGTTATTTGTGAACCTGATTCATTTGAGGTATTTTTTGTGAGAAGTAAGGATGGAACATGCTAAAGTGTAGTAAAGGTCTACATCTCAGGTATTCACTTTAGGTTTCCTTTATAGGTAATAAAGAGAAACTGAAAATGCCTAGTTGTGATTCACCTTGCCTAATGTAGATATCAAAATAGGGCAGATGAATCATAGACTAAAATATCCTGTTCTTCATCGACTATAAAAATATTTTGGGAACTCACATACTTGACACTACACTTATACTGTGACCATTCTCAGAGACAGAAACATCTAAAAATATACATTAAGTATGTTATGTTTATCAATTAAGAAATAATTTCTCTGAAAATAGGGCAGTTGACGTGAGAATCTCACACAGTGAAAACTCCAAACCAGACTGAGACAAATTGTTGTATATATGCATTTATTCCTTTCACTTCTTATGAATTTAGTACTCTGTGTTAGGAAGTGGTTGGTAGATACCACCACCCTCAGGCTGGAATGGGCACCGCCACAGTGAGACCAGGGTGCTCGATCCATCCTTCCAGGGGCTCTCTCGTTAGGCAGGGAGAACATGCTGTCTCCTCCCTTTCTCTCCACCTTCCCTCCTCCTGACCACAGAAGTAGACTTGGCCCATGTGGCATGCACAGAAAAATGGGGTTGGTTTATTGTTCCGATTCTGGTGGCACTGGTCAAGCACACGGCTGCTGGGCAGTTTCCCCCCCAACAGCACCACCTACATACCTTACTGTCCTTTTTCCAGTTCCTTAACACACCGTTCTCCTTTCTTTATACCTCCCTTTCTCCACCCCAGTCTCCTCTCAAGTAAGCAACCTGATAATAAATATTTTTTTCCCTACCGGTCCCAGTTTTGCTATATCCATGCTCATGTTTGATGTTTTGACTATTCTTGGCTACACGGTACTGCTGATATGATTGCCTACATGCTGCTGGCCTTGGAAGACCATACTTTCAAAAAGGTCCTCAGTTCTCCCCTCAGTTGTCTGTGAAGTCCAGCTGCTTCACCCATAACTTCCCCTTAACTTCCTATAAAATCCAGCCATTCCTTGCAATCTGAGCCTTAACTTTGGTCAACTTTTCACAATCATTGTCTGTCATGTCCACCATTTTTATATATCATGTCCCATAGTTTCTCATGTCCTGTTCAGTTAGCTCAACCTCAGGCCAGAGCCTCATTAGTCATTTACCTGCAATCCTAATATTTTCAAAGGGTTGTTACTGAAAATGCACCAATAAAGGAGAGAGGCAATGAGAGGCTTTAAGTACAGTTTTATTTCATCTTCCAGTGAAACCTCTCTGTAATGTATCTTGTTGGAATCCAGCTGTTTGAAGCCTCACTTTCTGATAAGGGAGAAAACAAAAATCACAGCAGTCCTGATGTTCTGAGGTACATACGTTTCCATTGACATTTTAATTTTCACCTTCTCTAAAATTCTTTTTTTAATTAAAGATCAGTCTAGTGACTTTTTAATTTAATCAACAGGAAAGGTTATAAAGTTTATGGTTTAATGCTCTCCAGTACATCTTGGGTTTTAAAGAAAAGGTTTCCTCCCAAAAGTGACCTTTTTTTTCTTTCTTACGTGTTCTCCTGCACAGTTGCCAAATTCATATGTACCTGTACATAGATTCTCACCCTGTGATGTAAGATCCTGTCTTACCCATTATGACTTCTGGACTTGAAAACATTTTATGAGGCACTTTTAAGCCCATCAGTGCCCTAGTGATGTGCAGGAAGTACAAGTACCAGGTTCAGTTTTGATGCTTTGCTGAAAACATTTGATCTTAATCTTTATTCTGAAAATTCATTAAACTTAAACACTAGATTGAATGTTTTATCAAAGGAAATGGGTTACTTTTCTGAATTGGGCTAGTAGGTAACACAACAACATAGTTGCTTCTATTTTTCTCTTTTTCAAATATATTCAGGTTGGAACATTGTAACCTTTTAAAAAAAGTAGGTAATCTCAAAAAAGAATTCTGTTAAGAGTTATGCTTTCTCAAGGGATATTTTGGTATGTTTGCTATACAAGGATTGGACAGTTGTTTCATGGGTACAGGAATACAGAATTATCAGGTGGAATGGAAGCCATGTGTTTATCTGGAAGAAGGTTTGAAAGAGTCTGGAGGAGACAGTAATTGAAATACAGGAAGTTGAGTGGCTGAATAGGTCCTGAAAAATGAGAATAAGAAATTTTTCATGAATGTGTTCAATAGATAGGCAGAAAATCAATGAATGTTTCTGGTACCTGTAAAAATAGAATAAGATGGAGATAAGACCAGTTCTTTATAAGATTTAGATTGTTTTCATATTTACGATCAAATCTAACCTTTTCCAGTGGTGAAAGAGTGTGTTTGTGTAAAAAAACTCATAGTTCTCCAGCGAGGTATTTATGTACAGGCAGGGAACAGCTAATCTGACAGCTTTGTTGGGGGAAATACATATTCCAGGTATGTTGCCCATTATCTCACTACAGGTCAGAAAGCCCTTGTAGCTTCTACCTGTAATTAAGGTATGGGCATTTCCTCTCCCGGTTCCTGTGGTATCATTTCTTAAGCTGTCCTGTCCATCTTCTACAGTCGGTAGCTGAAATACTTCCTTCTGATGTAGCTAGAAAGATGCCTTCTGACCTTCTCAGGTATCACCCTTATGTCATGACACGGGCTTATTGTCATTGTTACAGAGAAGGAAGGAGGCATTCCCTTCATCCTTTACTAAGACACATTAGGACATAGACTGTGCTTTGCAGGCACCTCCACTCAGTCCACTGAGGAGGACGGATAAGTGATTCTCCACTGCTGTCAGTTACCCATGAAGGGATTTTAAAAGTGACTTTGTCAAAGCTTTGCCTTGCTTTATAGTAATGTTAGCAGCATTTCCACATGACATAAATTTGTTAAATAAGAGAACCAAATTCAAAGATCCTAATCAAAATATAGCATAGACAAATGTTTTCAAGGAGCAGATCCTGTCATCATTTCTCTGATACATTCCATGTGGAAATTCCTTTAAATATCCTTGCACTATGCTTACAGCATAAATAAGGTGGCACAATTCAGCTCTTCATCTTTTGTTCTTAAGCAATATAAAAGCCTCTGTGCTTTTGAATTTTTCCTAAGTATTGGCAATGATTAGACAAAAGCACAAGACTTTTTTCTGGAATATAAAAGCCAGTGGTTTTGTGGGCTGTCCATTTTTTTTAGTTAACTTCTGTTTTTCAGATCTATGGTATTGTTTTCAAAAATATGAAAAAGCCCTGATGTACACAACATTTTTGATTTCTATTTCCATTCTTAGTTATGCTGAGAATTAACACATTTTTAATGTCTTATAAATTATCTTTTAAAGTTGTACTGAAAGCTGGTAAGTTTAAATTAGAATTCCAGAAAATATTTTTCCATATATATTCTGGGCTGAATAGTCACCAACTTGTATTATCCATGGATAAAGGAAGGAAAAATTCTCATTTGAGACTCATGGTGTTAGGAAGGGGGAATTCTTGGCATTTTTGAGAATAAATTAATTCAGTAATGGACAATGTACTACCTTGCTGCTTCTTTTACTCTTTGAGGAATCACAGAGGACATTGATTCAATTTCAGAAGCCTTTGAGCGTTCATTAGTTGTAACAGACATAAGTGGGATATGAAGAAACCTTTGCAATTCTGCAACTTGCAGCTCTGAAAAGCCGTAAGAACATTAAAATTCCTTATACTGGTTCAGACCAAGAGTCTTGTTTATCCCACTAGCTATGAATGGATGCCTAGGAAAGGCTAGGAAAAGGCAAAAATATGTGAAACCTACCCCCTATTAGTCTCCCAGCCCCTGTCTGGTTTTAGCTGAAGAATTTCCTGCAGTTCAATATGGTTTATAGTTAATATACAGATATTTCATAATCCTCAATTTATCGTTTTCAGAAGTGCTTATGAAGGCTCTGCTTAAACACTTGACGATGTTTTGTATCCACCACATTCCAGAGGATACATTCCAGGACAGGGATTCCATAGGTCTATCTCTTATGACCCTACCTCTCATGACCCAGAGTCATACAATTTGGCATCATGAATTAAGCTCATGCTCTCTTATGTACTGTAGTAACAAAACTAAAAAAAAAAAAAAAGGTGGAAGCATTGGCTACTTAAGGGTAGTGATATGAAGACAAATGACATTTTCTCCATTTGATTCATTCTGGTTTTATGCATTGTATAGAATAAAAAAAGAACACAGAGGTAGTCCATGGTCTGAATCCAGATGTTGTTGGCTTTCCTCCCTCCTCCTCACAGTTTATAATTAATTGCTTAAACATTTGGAAGAATACTGTGATGATACAGTCTGAGCACTTGTATAGCTGAAATTATTTTGTAAATTAATTTTATGTAAATGAGGGCATCATTTTTAGTGAAAAAAATTCAGTATTGATTCCACCACTGGAGCGCTACAATGACTGGATGGAAGCCTGTTAGGAAAAAAAGGCCAGTAATGTGAAGAGATGGAGTTGCCCTTAATGTGAGAAAGCACCTGGGATGGATGATGGGCCATAGAGCTTATGGGTCAAGATTAGTGGGTGACTTGTATGGACAACACTTTTGTGCATGTCTGCTACAGACTGCCTCATCAGTAAGAAGTAGATGAGGCCTTCTTCAGATAACTTGAAAAAGCTGTGTGTTTGCAGGCCCTGGTGATCATGGGTGACTTTAATCATCCTGATATTTGCTGGAAGAGCAAGGCAACAATAGCAGAGATCGAGCAATCCAGGCTTCTGCAGTGCAGTGATGAAAAGCTACTAATTCAAATGCCTGAGGGCTGATGAAGGGAAATGTTTTGCTAAACTTCATGCTTTACAAAGAGCTGGTCAGAGTTGTGAAGGTCAAGGGCTGTTTTGGCTGCAGCAAACACAAGATGGTGGACTTAAGTATAAGAGGAAAGAGTGTAAGACAAAAAGTAGGATCCCACACCTGAACTTGGAAAGAGCAGACTTTAGCCTGCTCTGCTTGGGCAAATCCCATGGAATGTGGTCCTGGAGAGAATAACGCTCCAGGAGAACTGGCTGTTTTTCAAGGAACACCTCCTCCAGGGTCATCAGTGGTCTACCCTGATAAGCAGGATATCAAGAAAAAGTGGCAGGAGGTCTACATGGATGAATAAGGAGAAGACTCAAAAGAGACTCTTCTCAAAAGACTCTTGAGAAGACTCAAAAACAGAAAAAGAATACAAGAGGTGGAAATGGGGTCAGGTGATTGAGGAAGACTGTAGAGGTGCTACCTGAGCGTGCAGAGGTGGGCTTCGGAAAGCTAAAGCCCACCTGGGGTTGAGTCTGAAGAGGGATAATAAAAGCAACAGGAAAGTCTTCTACAGGTACAACAGAAGGAAGACTAGGGAAAAACGTGGGCATACTGGTGCATGGGGCAGGGGACCTGGTAGCAGAGGACATGGAAAGGGCTGAGGTATCAAATGCTTTCCTCACCAAGCTAGATAGAGTTGATGGCAAGAAATCTCATTTTGATTGTTTAAAATGCTTTATTTTTGTGTATTTTTTTCAGTAAATTGCTTTTGCTTCTCTTTTATGTTTCTGTTAAATTTTTAAATACAATGCAGTTGGGAAATTGTCTATTAGAGCTGACATTACACTTTGTTATGTCAGTCTGGGTCAATAAAATCTGTTGTTCTTGTTGCAGGTGGTTTTGTTTAGGATCCCTACAGAGAAAGCAAGTGTAAACAGCCTTGCCTGTGGTTTCTTTCTGATTTATCTAGAAATCTGAGCAATTTGTTAATCATGGGATATTATTTAATCAGCAGGGCAAATACTATGTGGGTGTTACATCTTTCTTGAACCGCACATAATTGATATGGGAAAAGCAAAGCAAAACAACATTGGCATTGCTGGATGGAATGTTATCAGTTAGTGAATGGTTATGCCTTTTTTAAAGAACAAAAACCATTGAGCTAACTCAGTTATGTGAAAACCCTGTTATGTGAGAAAGGTTTAACCGGTCATTAATACACAAGATTACCTTTATTAATGTATATTTCATTATCACTCTGATAATGACTTTTGTCTCTTCTTTATTTTCCATGTTATTCCTTGATGAGACCAGTTAGCTGGTAGCAAATATGCGCATAAGTATTCATTGTTCATTCTTACTGCCTCCTCATCAGCTGTATTTCCTTTTCATCTTCTGGGGAAAAACATAAATGATTTCTTTTTCTTTCCAGTCCTAGCATGGCAAGTACTGTATTTCATCTTAATTTGCTAGCATTTGGGAAAAATTGGAAAAAAAACCCAGATGTTGTGGGTGGAAGACTGCCTTATTTCAGGTTGAAATGAGTCAATTGATTAAGGGCTTATCCAGTAATTTAGACATAACTTCTATTGCTGAAACTATAGCATCAGCTCAGCACATTTTGTTTTATTTTTCTTTTTGGGAGAGATAATTTTTATTAGTGTAGTTTTTAAATTGGGAAGAAATGGACAAACTTTCTGGGCCATCATTTTTAGGGGTCTGATTGCCAGTGCCTGGCTAAACTTCTGCTTTCATCTAATTATAGAATTCTATTACTATGACCTGTGAACTTTCTGAATCTAAACAAGTATGGGTTTGAAATTGCATGGAGCAGATATTCACTTGAGAAGTCTGGTTCTTCCTGGAAATAATACAAGAACAGGCATACTTCCATTAGTGTGGAATTGCCATTTGGAGACCTTGAGTAAATGGAGAAACACAGACTATGAAAGTGAGAAATATAATTGATTAAAAATATGTTTTAGCTGATGTAAAACTGCTTTGGCTTAGGGTTGTTCTACAATAACAGAAAAAAATGTTTTCTTTCATGCTCTGAGAGGAGAAACACATCTGATTCTCATGGCAGTGGATTATTTTCCAGTAATGATAATAATAAAAAAAAAGTGATCTAGGGAAGAAATAGTGTTAACTAATCAGTGTATGTATATGAATAATGAATTTGTTGTTAATGTGGAATATTTTTCCGTTATACAAATCTTTCCTCTGTTTGTCTATCACTTTCAACCCCCAAACTCTAGTCCCAGAACAAATGCAATTACTTCTTGGTGTTTTTGTTTTTTGTTTTTTTTTTTAACTATAGTTAAATAAAAATACATCCTTAGGGGGGGAAAAAAAGCTCTTAATATGTAATGATGCAAAATGTGAGAGGAATTGGTGTTGCTGGGCTGAGTTCAGTTTAAGAGAGTTGATGGACAAATTAGATGACACACTGAAATTGTCTGTATTGCTTTTGTGAAAATTTAAAAAAGGTTTTCATTCCTGGCACGTGCAAGTGGTGCACTTTCCAGAGTAGTTTCCTTCTTATTTTAATAAAATTAATTCAAGAATTGTTTCCATTTTAAAGCTAGTGATATTGAACTAATAAGCTTTCAATTGAATTTCTTTTAAAAATATCACTGCCTTGTGGAAGAGGGGAACTTTGGATTTCCCTTTGTTGTATATTGCCATGCAGCAGTCTGAATCAGTCCTCTGCCAGCTGATGTTGAGCCATGGCGATGCACTAGCATAGGTGTACACAAGATGTGTAGTCAGGACCCTTGTGGACTTGAGCATTATAGCCTAAAAAACTTTAGGCTTAGGTTAGAAATTTAATATTAAAGATCAATAATTAACAAAGCTTAGCATTATTTAAAATAAATGTATAAAGTGTATTAATTGTACTTAATTAATAGAATGTAAAAAAGTAAATAAATTCAATTTATAAGTAAAAATAAAATTGTTAAATTTACAGAACAAACTTATAAATTTGAGATTACAGGCTTCTAGACTAATGGGTGGTATTTGTTGCATTGCTTTGCAGAAGAATAATAAATACAGATTAAATAATATTGAACAAATTAGTTATTAGTTATCTAATTATTTGGATAAAGGAATTTTCAGCAAAGAGTTTCTATGAATTGGCTGTAGCTACTGAACAGATTTTTACTGTGATCATCAGGACATCTTGAATTCTGCAGTTCAGCTATGGCCAAGTAATTTATAGTATTCTGTGATCAGGTGTTGTCCTCATAACTACTCCATTGGCAGCTTCAGGCATTTAGCTTTTCATTTAACAATACAAATGTCACTTGGAGTGCCAATAAATACTGGCAAATCCCTGAAAAGGTCAGATTGGTTCTATAACTCAAATACCTGTCTAATGCTAATGGCTTCTCAAGGTTTTGTGTGGACACTTTAAAATAAACAGCCTTCCATCAGGGTTCTGCAATTTTTTTTTGTAACGTAAATGTCTCACACACACACACATGTATAGATATATATGTGTGTGTATTGCTATTGCTTTATGGATTTTACAATTTTTATTACACAAGTTCATTATGTTAAAAAAAAAAGATATGAAAAGGTGGAAAGACAGAATAAAAAGGGCTAAGCTAGCAAACTAGAGGCTGAATGTCCCTTGCCCAGACAACCCCCTCTGCACTGCTGCAGAAATTACTTCTGACGCAGAGAAATTCCTCCTCTCCTGGCTTTGTATTAGTCCTTCCACAACTTTTATTGGTATGGACTCCATGCTAGAGTTGGAAATAGCATTTTAAGACTTTCACTTTAAATCTTCTTGCCCTTGTCTGCATTGTCTACATTTCATTTTCTTGTTCATTACATCAGAAGAGAGTAAATAGATATCCAGACACATTACATATGAGTTAAATTATATAAATACATATTACATATACATATTATAAATATCAGAGTCCTGAAGCTGAATCCACATGTATATAGAGACATCAAAAAATAATTTAAAGACAATAGTTAACAAGATAGTGTAAAACCAGCAGAGACATAATCTCCTGTCTTTTCTTGCCCATCCCAACTGCACTTCTAAAATAATACATGGACACAGCTTTTAGTTAGTTTATAATTACATTGGGAATTCATTTAAATTAGAAACTAAGACATCATCCTTAACAATTAGCCAGTAATTGCATTTTTTTTTTTTTTTAAGATATCTCTTTTAAGGTATTTAAAACTAAATAATCTCTTCACATGGTAGCTTTTATTTAATTTAGTCAATGATTACGTGTTTAGCTGAGGATGCATCAATTCAGGAAAAAAAATAGCTAATCCAAAGGGTATTTGTTTCCCCACTTTTTTCATTGTGAATTTTATATCAGAGACTTAGCAGACCAGAAAAGACAGGTGAAGAACCTGCAAGCTTTCCCTTAATGTGTCAACACAGCTTCATCTACCCTGGGGAGAATAAAATCATTCAAAGCTTGAGGCGATTCATTCACCGTACTATTTTCAGCAAGAAATAGCAATTATATGTTATCCTTCAGGTTCTGCAAGTCTAAAATTTCAGTTATATAAGCTACTAAATATATACTAAATATTCACTTAAACAGATTTAAATCCAGTATGATTTTGTACTGTCCCAAGTGTCTATGTAATGTCTACCAGATATTTTTACAAATTACTTTAAAAGTGAATACTGTTCCCTGTGTTAGGTGATCTGAAGCCCTGTCTTCCTATGTCTGTTGAGCTGAAATTGTGGGTATTAAATGCACACTGTTTGTGGGGATTTTTTCAGTGGTCATTTCTTACCTCTTGCATGTGGTTTTGGCATTTTGTCTTGTTGCTTACCTTTTTGTTTTTAAATTAGCATTGCTGAGTCTTTTTTTTTTTTGGTCAGAGCTAAACAAAATGCTAATTTTGAGAGTTACTTTTAAGGCTGTTTCTCTCTGGTGTGAGTAGAATTTCATACAGTTACTGTTTACTTTTTGCCTAGTTGCTTATGTGGCCCAGTCTAAGGATTGTCTGAACTTCTGTGTATTTTCTTCCTTAGTATACCTTTACAAATCTGCTCTATCTAAAACCATTTCTTACACTTGCAGAGATTTAAATCAGGATGGTCTAGTATTTACAGTTTCAGGGAGTGAATCTGCACATGGGTATGTGCTTCTGCCACAGAGGTTAGTCAGCTTGGGAAGTCCTGCAGGAGCATCTTTCCCTTTTCACCTTTTCAGAAGTCATGACCCAAGTATGCCCTCTTGTACTGGTCACAGAGAGACCACAGATTAATTGTGGCTGAGAATTTTGTTGGAAAAAGCACTTTTGGTAAAGTTGGTCCAAAATATTACAAATTTTATCTTGGAAATGACACAGTAAAAACAGTTTTCTTCAGAATTGAGTTTCTCCACAAAATTGTCTGTGATAATACTATATATTTTATAGCATTATTATGTGCTGCTGCTACTGACTTACCATGATACCAACAATTAATTTCAGAATGAAGTTATTATTTTGTTTGTTAGAAACAACATCTATTTAATGTTAGTTGAAAAACTGTGGTAATGAAATACTGTTCTAAAACACAAATAAGACACATGACCTGAAAAAGAAAAAGAATGCTCCAGTCATTATTAAGTTATTTCTAATATCTCGGGTGTCAAAAGTGTCACTATAGACTTCTACTGAAATCGCACAACAGTGTGAAATACAAAAATTATAAAACTCAAAAAATATGGAGTCAATATTAAAACTTTTTTGGTGAGGATCAGAAATCAATCTTATGAAACACAAGTGATCAACAATTCATTCTGTGAGAAAGAAACATAAAGAGTAGTAGTTTTTTTCTTAATTTAGAATAGTAAACAAATTCTAATTTCCCACCCATTCCTCCATAATACATTTCAATTCTGTGAAAACATTTTTCTTCTCTTCAGAAATTTTCAAATTCCTTTTCCGTTACATCAATTTCACTAATAGAGTAATTGTAGATTAAGCCAAGGCTGTATGTTGCCTATAATCTATTTGGAGAAAGTGCATTGCCTAAAAAAATCTGTGTTTCAAAATTTTTATGACATGCAACAGTGTTTTTCCTGGATTGAATTTATTCCAAGATAGTTCTGAAACCCAAATGAGTGATTTTTTTACCTATTTAAATCAGGAAAAAAAAAAAAAAGGCTCATAATTAACTAGTAATCATTTTAGATATTTAGGAAGTGAAAAATCATCTCATAGAATGATTCAGGCAGGAAGAAACTTCAAGAGGTCTTCCATCCAACCTCCTGCTCAAAGAAGGGTGAGATATGGAAAATCACTCAGGATGAAGACCACGCAACCTCTCTGGTCAACCAGTTTGTACATGAAGCCTGTTGGTTTTGGTTTTTTTATTTAATGAAAAGGTATTTTATTTACAACAATGCCAATAACAATGCAAAAAAATAAATTTCAGAAAACTACCTACTTACAGCATACTAGCATATCTGCATAGGTACGTGAATTTTTGGGAAGTTAACTGGAATGAGACTTTCTTATGTCCTAGTGGCCCTTTCGATGCGTTAATAAAAGTTGTTTTTTCACTTCTGTTCCTTTTCAACCAGGAGCTAACCCATTCATCTTGCAAATTTTATGGCTCAACTGATTCTTTAAGACTTTTTTCTCTTTCTCTATTGAATTAGACCAGAACTTTCACTGACTGCCAAAATGAGATCAGCCCCTTATTTCTGCCTTATCATTATTCAACCCAGTAAATTTGAGCCTCAATAGGAAGAAAAAAGTACCAAAAGAGTCAGGAAGCCTTAAAGGAGGTAGGCCTTTTTTGACTGAAAATAAAGAATCTGTCATAACATTACCCAAATCTGTAGAACTATTGACAGAATGAAAGTTATGGTTTTGTTTTGGTTTAATATATTTTAAGTATATTAATTTTGGAAAATAGCTAGTCATGGTGTGTCTTGTTATAACTTGGCACAGGAATTACACAAATCAGAACAGGAAAGCAAAAAAAAAAAATAATATCATAATAATATTCAAATAACTGGATACAGAGGTAACTCACATTCAAATATTTAGTCTTCATTAATACCAGCATTCTTCCATGTTCTTTTCTAAGTTTGTTTCCGTTCATTTTGATTCTTCCTTTTGATGGCAGAGAGTAAGTCCAGGGCCTGCAGATGTTCTTTCCTTCTCTTAACTTATTCTTCCTATACTTTGGTTCTCCTGAGAGCAGTGAGATTTCCTGATATATTTGCTAAGTACTTCTAAAAGTATGTGAAAGCTTTTTAGTCAGTGTTTTTTAAAAAAAGACATTTTTCAGGGTTTTTTTGTAGACTAGGAAGGAAAATACACAATCTTTTTGCTTTTTCTTTCCCCCTTTTCCTTTTTTTTTTCAGTGTATTTGTATAAATACAAAGAGGGATGAAATGGATGCACTATTATGAATGAAGTTTTTCTTTTTTTTTTTTTTCATTACTTTGTTTATTCCCTGATAATAAATTTTCATTGCATAAACTACCCATTTGAGAAAGTGAAGGGAATAAGCTTGATGTTCAGAATAAACTAATGAATTGACATAGATTTGATGTCTAGGTGAGTTTGGAAGAGCTGCTCTGAGCTCAAAGGAGAGCAATACCTGCCTTGATAATGTAATGCTACAGAAGATTGGATGTCAGCGTCTCAGGCCCATGGTGTGTTTTAGGTCCATACCTTAACTTACCACTTGATATTTCTCTGTGTAATTTAGTAGTTGAGGTGGAGTCTCAGAGACAACAGAATACTTTTGGATCAAAAATGCCTTTGCATGAGGCCGTGCTTGATAAAGGGACAGTTTCTGAAGAGCAAAACAGACCATTTAACATTAGCTTAGCTTAAGATGGAAAAAAAAATTATAAAGGGTCAAATTTGTGAAGCCCCTAAGATTTACCTTTGCAGTTTACCCTATTCCTTATCAGATAAGTAATCCTATGTTGGGTTTTTTGGTACTATAAAGATAATGAATAATAAACATTGGAGGGCTATTTGAATAAGAAATTTATGTCTGGAAATGATTTAAAACCATAATTGTATTTAATGTTTGTAATAGTTGCATTGCTCATTCTAAGTAACTAAATTGAAAAAAAAAAAAAAAAAAGATTTTATTTTTGAATGCCCATTAAAATAAACAAAAAAAAGCCCATATTAAAGTTAGGAGAGGAGTTAGAGATGTGCGCATGCTTGCAGGGCTATGATCTTATTGGCATCATAGAGACATGGTGGGATGGCTCCTATGACTTTGGAAGGAGGCTAGAGGGATTGGGGGGAGTTGAGGAGCCAACTGAGAGCTTATGGGTCAGGATTAAAGGGAGGGCAGGAACAGGTGACATTATAGTGAGGGTCTGCTACAGGCCACCCAACCATGAAAATCAAGCGGATGAGACCCTCTATAGACAGACAGGAGCAGCCTCACATTCACAAGCACACATCCTCATTGGGGACATCAACTAACCTATTATGTGTTGGAGGGACACCACAGCAGGGCATAAGCAATCCAGGAGGTTCCTGGGATGCGTTGATGATAACTTCCTTCTCCAAGTGACAGAGGAACCAACAAGGAAAGCTGCTGTGCTGGATCTTGTTCTCACCAACAAGGATGGGCTGGTGCGGAGTGTGAAGCTCAAGGGCAACTTTGACGGCGGTGAACATGAAATGGCGGAGTTCAAGATCCTTAGGGCAGCGAGGAGGGTGCACAGCAAGCTCACTTCCCTGGCCTGTCAGGGATCTCTTTGGTAGAGTATCATGGGATAAAGCCCTGGAGGGAAGGGACCCAAGAAAGCTGGTTATTATTCAAGGATAACCTCCTCCAAGCTCAGGAGCAATGCATCCCAACAAAGAGGAAGACAGACAAAAATGCCAGGGGGCCTACAGGGATGAACAAGGGGCTTCTGCACAAACTCAAACACAAAAAGGAAGCCTACAGAAGATGGAAGCAAGGACAGGTAGCCTGGAAGGAATACAGAGGAATTGTCCAAGCAGCCAGGGATCAGGTTAGGAAAGCTAAAGACCTGGTAGAATTAAATCTGGACAGGGATATCAAGGGCAACATGAAAAGCTTCTATAGGTACATCGGTGATAGAAGGAAGACTAAGGAAAATTTGGGTTACCCAGAATATGGAGAAGGCTGAGGTACTCAATGACGTTTTTGCCTCAGTCTTTACCTGCACGTGCTCAAGCCACACTGCCCAAGTCACAGAAGGCAAAGGCAGGGACTGGGAGAATGAAGAACCACCCACTGTAGAAGACCAGGTTAAAGACCATCTAAGGAATCTGAAGGTCCACAAGTCCATGGGACCTGATGAGATGCATCTGTGGGTCCTGAGGGAACTGGCAGATGAAGTTGCTAAGCCACTATCCATCATATTTGAACAGTCGTGGCAGTCTGATGAAGTTCCCACTGACTAGAAAAGGGGAAGCATAACCCCCATTTTTAAAAATGGAAAAAAAGGAAGACCCAGGGAACTACAGGCCAGTCAGTCTTACCTTTGTACCTAGCAAGATCATGGAGCAGATCCTCCTGGAAATTGTGCTAGGGCACACGGAAAATAATTGCTGACAGCCAGCATGGCTTAACTGAGAGTAAATTGTACCTCTAAGAGTAAATTGGTGGCTTTCTACCCTCAGCAAGTTTGTCAATGACACCAAGCTGTGTGGTGCGGTCAACACACTAAAGGAAAGGGATGCCATCCAGAGGGACCTTGACAGGCTTGAGAGGGGGGCTCGTGTGAGCTTCATGAAGTTCAACAAGGCCAAGTGCAAAGTCCTGCCCATGGGTCAGGGCAATCTCAAGCACAAATACAGGCTGGGCGGACAATGGATTGAGATCAGCCCTGAGGAGAAGGACTTGGGGGTGTTGGTCGGTGAGAAGCTCAACATGACCCAGCAATGTGCGCTTGCAGCCCCGAAAGCCAACTGCATCCTGGGCTGCATCAAAAGAAGCGTGGCCAGCAGGTCAAGGGAGGTGATTCTGCCCCTCCACTCCACTCTCATGAGACCCCACCTGGAGTACTGCATCCAGTTCTGGGGCCCCCAACATAAGAAGGACATGGACCTGTTGGAGCGAGTCCAGAGGAGGGCCATGAAGATGAGATGGGAAGGTTGGAGCACCTCTCCTATGAGGACGGGCTGAGAGAGTTGGGGTTGTTGAGCCTGGAGAAGAGAATGCTCTGGGGAGACCTTCTAGCAGCCTTCCAGTACCTGTAGGGGACCTACAAGAAAGCTGGAGATTATTTTTTTTTGCAAGGGCATGTCGTGATAGGACAAGGGATAATGGCTTTAAATGGAAAGAGGGTAGATTTAGATTAGATGTAAGAAAGAAATTCTTCACTCTGAGGGTGGTGAGGCACTGGAGCAGATTGCCCAGAGAAGGTGTGGATGCCCCATCCCTGGACATGTTCAAAGCCAGGTTGGATGGGGCTTTGAGCTACTTGCTGTAGTGGAAGGTGTCCCTGACTATGGCAGGAGGGTTGGAACTACATGATCTTTAAGGTGCCTTCCAACCCAAACCATTCCATGATTCTATAATCAAAAACCTTACTCGTGGAAATAAACTTCTCTTTGTGAAGAAATCTTAATGAAATAAAATCCAAAGTGGATTTGACATTGTGAGATATTCCTTTACAAGCTGGATTGCACCTGAAGAATGAAGAATGGAATCTAATATGGCAGACATTACTATGGGTTGTATGTGCTTACCCAAAACACAGGTCCTAGAAAAATCCCTAGCTAATAGGTGACCACAGAAAATGTTAGACTCAACAGGTCTGAACTGGCATATGCATATCACTGTAAACCACTGAAATAATCATGTTCTGAAAGGGGAGGTTCTAGTTTTGAAGGGACAGGAAGATAGTAACATTAGAAGAAAACGCATTGCCAGTCGGACTATAGGTTTGGGGGTTTCTTGGAGTTTAGAGGAAATTGCTAATGACAAAAATAGCAAGTGCCATGGTGTATAGGTCTCCATCTAGTTCCTTTTCAGCCTTCTGGCTTTTAATGTATATCATCATGATATGACAAGTAGAGGAAATGGAAATACACCAGCGAGTAAATTTTTTTTCAGTGATGAATGCAGAGGTTCCAGCATGGTGCCAGATTCCACATGGTTCCATCCATTGTGTCAACTGTGGCACACAGGTTTATCCCTCAAGTAAATAAGGCAGTGTATAAAAAAAAAAAAATAAAAATCCGGTAAACGTGTATTTTAAAATTATATTTTAAAATATCTCTTTTTTTTTACTTTTTTTTTTAAACTTGATTTTTCTTACGTGTTAAAAGTTGATTCGTGTAGTATGCATCCAAAGTAATCAAATTTGTCACAGTGCTAAAGAATGGTAGGTTGCAATCTGGTTTGTACTAAAGTATTCTATTTTTATGCCTCTGCAAGGGAAATAAATGGTGAATGGACTGAAACATATTTAGAAGAATGGAGTGCTCCTTTTTTCTTCCCATTTCTCCTACGCTTCCCTTTCTTTGGAGACTAAACATCTGGGGTCAGCCTTTGTTATTTAATACACACTTTTTTTTCGTTTGATAATTGTTACTGTAAACTACAAAACACCTTTAAGAAAACCTGGAAAAGTGAGAAGGCAAGGAACATGTATTTTAAAAGCTGTCTTGAACAAGGAATTTTTTAACCCCAGTCTCTGTTTCATCAGGCTTCAGTGAGTATATTTTTGTTTGCTTAAACCTATACATTTAAATTGTTTCTAGAAGGGTCTAAGTGTCAAGAACTGAAAGAACCTTATTAATTCTGATTCTCCGTAAAATTAGCTTGGGGTCTTATTTTTAAAGATAAATATATTTAGATTAAAAACAAAACCAAAGCTGTTATTTCTTTATACAGTGAACAAAAAAGATTGTTTCTTGCTCTTTTAAGCCATGGAGAAAGATCAAAATGGTTCAGCTTAGACTTAAAGATCAAAGTCCGTTGAGGTGGTGGAAAACAGTCATCTCGCTGTTCTTCCACTATCTATAATAATGTGCTGAATGTATGTTTGACTTTGAAGTATTATATTTTAGCAATTTCACTTTTTTTTTTGTATTTCAGTTAATTCAATGTGTACATTCAAAATAACAGTGTTGCTTAGATATGCAGTGTAGTTATGAACCTTTTATCTTTGTGTTCTTGACTTGTAGAGTTAAAAGCTTATATGGGTGCCAGAGTTCAACGTAATCCGTTATTTCTGCATTTCCAGCCTAGCAACAAAAACACTGCAAAAGCTAATGATCAAGGCTGTTTAGGAAGCTGTTACTATAATAGCTGGAAGTCTCTGTTCTTGTACTGATTACTGTGTAAGAGATACCATTTAATAATGAAACAGTACTAAAACCTGACTGAAAAAAAAGAAGGGAAATGCGAGTGAAAACTTTCCCTCTTCAGCATTAAGCGTGGCCAGTAGTCAGAGACAACTAAAGAACTAAGATCAGCTTTTGCGTATTGCACACGGAGCAGATGATGCTTGTTACTGCCCTGACAACCTGCCCTAATCAGCCCTGTTCACAACATCTGAATGATGACCTGCTTAGTGGCAAAACTGATTTTTAAACCTTATCATCCAGACTACAGCAACCTAAAGACAGTTACTATTGGTTGTTTTCCTTTAGGCAGTTTGGGGATTTGCTGTGTAAAAAGCCACTTCCTAAGAATTCAACTGTGGTACATTGGTCACTGTAGGCTGACCTACATGAGGCTAAGCATCATTCTTCAGTGTCCAAGAGCAACGTAGATCCACCATCCTACAAGTTGTGTATGCCCAGATCCTTTTAATGACCCTCTTTCTGCAAAATCTGTTCATCTTAACATTGGGTGATGGAATGGAAACATTCAAGGCCAGGTTGGATAGGGCTCTGAGCAACTTAATGTAGTTGAATATGTCCCTGCTCACGGCAGGGGGATTGGACTAGATGACCTCTAAAGGTCCCTTCCAACCCAAAACATTCTATGATTCTATGATTCAATTCCATGATAAAGTACTCTAGGATAGGAACTTACTTCACAGAAAACACGAAAGACAGTATCTCCCTTCCTGCCCCCCCCCCAAGTATACCTGTCTCTTGAAATGACAAATCATTTTCTACATGCATTAAAATGGTTTGTGTGGTTAGTCATCTTTCATCAACTATTGAATTCAGCCTACATTGTTTGTAAAAAAAATATAAAACCAGCAAGATGTTCCTTGATTCTCTTACTTGAATTATAAAAGCTGTGATTTTTGATTCCCACTTGAATTGAGAAATTAGCTAGGAACACTAGTCACATGGTATAATAGCAGATATGTAAAAATATTCATAAAGCAGCTATTACCTTTGTTCAGTAGAAATTTAATTTCCTATTTTCTATCAAATTTCCCTTTCTTAGACATATGGAGCTTATAAATTACCTTTATGTCCTTGGGACTACAGTGTTGTTCTTCAAAACATTTCTGCTAAATGACAACCCACGTGTTTTGAATAACTATCTAGCTGTGTGGAAGAAAGGCTTTTTTTGACTGACTTGGTTTATTTATTAATTTAAATCAGAAGTAAGGTGTTATGGGTTTGAAAGGGAAATGATAAAATAATTTCATATTTTACTTTTGATTCTTTGTTTGAAATAATAACTTCAGAGAAGTAAACCTAAAAAATACGTAGTGTTTTCTCTGATTTTTTATAATCATATTAGATATTTAGCTGACGTAGATGTAGAGTTTGATGGTTACCATTTGTTGTGTATATTGAAGGAGAGCTGAAATTCTGTTCTCCTTCAAAAGGGAACTTACCTGTACTTTGAAGAATACAGATGGTAGGAAATTGCATTATAAAAGTAAGTGATTTTTGTATGTGTCCCAAGTCTTAAGTTTAGTAAATGAAAATATTAATATATTAATATTAATTAATACATTTCCAATTTAAAATTTAATTGCAATATCATTTTTAATGGGAAGCAACACATTTTGATTATATTTATTTTAGTGGACAGTTTTGTTTTATAAAACTCTTTTTGATGAAAAAATCTCTGAAAAAAAGAGTAATTTCCTGGTACTAATTTAATTTCTGATGCATAAAAATGAATATTAAAAAAACATTTCTGAACTGGTTCTTATCAGCAGTTGTTTTGGCAATTCCCACCTCAGAACTTTAATGAAATTCTAAGGGAATTGAGACTGATGGAAAGTTTTTTTGTCTAAGTTGGTTACAAACATATAAATTATGATTGGAAAAGGTATGTTAATAAAATATTCAACTTTTAAAGGTTAAAATTGATAAATTTTGAATGCATGAATTTGCATTCAGTTTGAATGCAAGACCATGAATGTGTCATTTTAGTAATTTGTTTTAAAGAAAGATTAGTGTGAAAAATGTTAAATCAGTGTGAAGAATAGTACCATATTTTAAAAAAGATAAGAAAATGGCTATTGACCACTTTTAGAATCTTTTAATTGGGATGTTGCAGAACATTTCAGGAGGAGGGAGTGTATTTATTATGTAGTCTGCACATTTTTTGGGATGGTATTCTAGCTTAAACCAGTAGCTATAATAGCTGTTCACATTGCTCTCAGGCCTGGAGAAGACAGAGAATGCTATGAGAGAAGGTCTCTAAACTTATGCTTCAATGTCTTAGTAATTTGATGAAAAGTTACTTGAAAGTATGTTATTTTTCGAGGTCTGCATATGCAGTGCTGAGATTTTAAACTGACAAATACTTCTATAGAATAAGTGTTCTTGTATGTAAGAAATAGGAATGCTTGAATAATGTGCAGTGATTTTAAATTTGGTTTTCTCCCAACGTGTCAGACGACTGTCATGATCATGCTAAATACATACTCATTTATCAACAGAGAAACTACTAAGTTTGTGAAAAATATATTTACAAAACTATACATTTATAAATGTGTTTATTTGCTTATAAATGTAATTCAAATACAAACATTCAAAATATATTGTAAGAAACCCCATTTCTTCCTGGGGTTTATTCATTTGTACCTAACGATTGTTTCCCTGGTTCATGATTTGGGAATTATTCTGAAGGTACAATAGAGGAAGCATCAGATATTTTTCAATTCGTGTAGCAGAGGAAATATGATGAAATATTCTCTAAATGCTGTAACACTCAATGAGTGAAATGGTATTGAATTGCTACTGAGCTGAAGCACACAATCCGAGATAACTGTGAACTGCCCATGAAAAGGTTTCATATCACAAAGAACCTTGAAGTCAACTGTACTCATCCCTTTCTTTCCAAATTAGCTTATTAAATTACACTGAAGGCTAAGTATCTCTAAAACTTTAATTTATTTGGAATACAAAGTACTAAACCAGAATAAGATCAGACTGTAAACAGGGAAAACCTGGAACTTCTGGGTGACGAAGATTAAGGGTTGAGACCAAATCCACTCCCTTTGATCTTAGGAAGACATCCCCCCTTACAGCACTTCCTCTCAGTCCAGCATTCTTCAGTGATTTCTTGGACTGGAAAAAATCTTGAAAATTCTTGAAAAATAATATCTTTCTTTTCTATCACCTTTGAAGTCTGGCCATGGGTCTTCATCCTGTGACAGGCAGGCGTACTGCTTTTCCTAAGACATTTGTAGCTCTTTGTGGACTGCCTGTATTATCTGGGATTTCCAGCATCAGGCAACATGAGCACCTTCCATCTCCTTTTAAAAAGCTTACACTGTGACTGTGTATTCATACACTATAAATAGGTAAGCTTTTGCTCTACTTTGATTACCCAGCCACCTGTTCCATAGAACATGCCATATATAGTATTCGTACTGCAAATTTTTCACTTGTAGCATTTGTCATATACCTTTATTCCCCTCTCATTCCTGCCTGCCACGAAAACTTAGGAGAAGAAAACAAGAGTTTGGAAAAGGGTAAACACAGTGAACCTGTAACTTGTCATGCATTTTATCAACTTACTCCTCATCTCCTTTAGCTGATTCTGTGACAGCTAACAAATTCTATTCCCATAATAGAAAGTTGTTGTGTCTTTATTTCATTAATGTGCATTGAAGATTTTAGTACAAAAAACATGGACGTAAACCAAAAATTCAAATTCATTTCAAGCTTTGTTAGGCACATTGATCCTTTTCTCACTGCCATATCTGATGGAATGAAAAAAAATGAGAGAGATGCTGGTTTTAAGTTTGATGGAATTAAACAAAATGCTCAAAGTCAAATTTCAGACAAGTATATTAACATAATGATAAAAAATGTCACTAAGTGTTGCTTTCCGTTATATTGACCTAAGTTTTCATCAGTCTTGGCAGAATGAGCACAAACACCTATCTGGAGACTGAAAGGCCAAAAATTATGCAACCTCAGAATTTTAAGTGTTGGAAGATGATGCTTAGAGACATTTCTGAAATTGGAGTTATGTGATTATTTTTTTGTATCCATAACAGTGCATCAGATCACATAGATTCATACTATTTTAAAAAGATATTCTATGTGGATTCTCTGTTAGTACATTAGTTCACAGTTTAAGGTTATCCTGTTTGGAAAGCATTGGATTCAGCAAGTGTTTAATGGCTATATATATATATGAAATATGTGAATAGCTATAATAAGGAATAATATTTTAAATTAGACAGAAATCAGAATACTTCTGCAGTTTCAAGTCCTAGAGGATGTGAAAGGACTCTTATTTTTGCCTCCATATGCATAAACATATGCAATGTTTACAGACAATTTTGTTCTCCACGGAAAACACAGTTCAAGTAACAAAAATGGATTAATTTAGAAGCCAGAGACATAGTTTTAATCTGTCACTGTGGGACATGCTTTTATCAGAGAGAGATTAAATCAAATTTTGCCAACCTGCAAGGCACAAATAAAAAAACACTTGTTAAAAAGTAGATCTTCGCTTGTAGAGAAAGATCAGATCTTGTTACTTGCTTAGAGTCTGAAATTTAAGCCTTGCAGCAAGGTTGAAAACTCTTTAAGAACATTTTCACTAAAGAGGTTTTGTTGCCATAACTAGACTTGTTTTAAAATGAAACTGTTCTTCAGGTATGGGTGTAAAAGACTCAATGAAAGCAGCCATTTTGAATAGATTTGAATAGAAAAGAATAGAACAGAACAGAATATTTCAGTTGGAAGGGACCTACAACAATCGTCTAGTCCAACAGCCTGACCAATTCAGGGCTGACCAGGTTAAAGCATGTTGTTAAGGGCATTGTCCAAATGCCTCTTAAACATTGACAGGCTTGGGGCATTGACCGCCTCTCTAGGAAGCCTGTTTCAGTGTCTGACCACCCTCTCCGTAAATAAATGCTTCCTAATGTCCAGTCAAACCTCCCCTGGTTTGAATGCTTTGAACCATTCCCACGCATCCTGTCACTGGGTACCAGAGAGAAGAGCTCAGCATCTGCCTCTCCACGTCACCTTCTCAGGAAGCTGTAGAGAGCAATGAGGTTGTCCCTCAGCCTCCTTTTCTCCACACTAGATAGCCCAAATTCCTTAGCTGTTCCTCACAAGGCATGCCTTCCAGCCCTTTCACCAGCTTTGTTGCCCTCCTCTGGATGCAGTCAAGGACCTTCACATCCTTCTTAAATTGTGGGGTCCCCAACTGCACATAGGTGAGGCTGCACCAAAACTGAGTACAGCAGGATAACCACCTCTTTTGACCATCTGGTTGTGCTGTGTTTGATGCACCCCAGGATGTGGTTTGCCCTCTTGGCTGCCCGGGCACACTGCTGACTCCAAGTGAGCCTGCTGTCCACCAGCACCCCCAGATCCCTTTCTGCAGGTCTGCTCTTCAGCCACTACTCTCCCAGTTTATACTTGTGCCCTGCATTACTCCATCCTGGGTGCAGAATCTGGCATTTGTTCTTGTTAAATTTCATACCATTAATCATAGCCCAATGGTCCAACCTATCTAGATCCCTCTGCAAGGTCTTTTGTCCCTCAAGAGAGTCAACAGCACCTCCCAGTTTGGTATCATCAACTCTTGCATCCAGATCACTGATAAACACACTGAACAGAACTGGCCATAGAATTGAACCCTGAGGAACACCACTGGTGACTGGTCGCCAGCCAGATGTAGCCCCATTCACTCTAACCGTTTGAGCTCTGCCTTTCAGCCAGTTCTTCACCCAAAACACTGTGTAACTGCTCATCTCACAGTTGGACAACATGTCCAGAAAGGATGCTGTGAGGGAAAGTACCAAAAGCCTTACTAAAATTCAGAACTACATCTACCACCTTCCCTTCATACACTAGGCAGGTGACCTTATCATAGGAGGATATCAAATTAGTTTAACAGGACTTTCCTTTTGTGAACCCATCTTGATTGTGCCTGATAAAAAAATATGGAACACTTCACAAATTTGTGTGTTGTTTGGTTCAACATGTCAATGCATAACGCTTTTAAAAATAAACCCAAGTTTTCACTCTGGCAATGGAGTTAGCAAAAAGTACAGTAATGACATTTTGTAGGTAAGAATTGTCACAAACTTATTTTTCAACTGTAATACTGTAGTATTAACTGTTGGATGATGTTAATGCTCTTCTCATTTATTTTTGATGTTTTTGTGTATCCTGTACCAATCAATCCAAACTGATTCAGTTGGAAAATCTAGATTGAAAGCAGATCCTGTAAAATCTGATTTTTTATCTTTCTGAATTTTTTGTAGTCCACTTTACAGATCCATGTTTCTGCCCACTTGCTAGGAAAAAAAAGACTCTCAAACAGTTCTGGGGCTAATCATATGCATAAACCAAAGTGATTGCAAAGTTACATTTAGAAGACACATAACCTTTGGGAAATCTTGGAAAAAAGAACCAACGCCCCAAAACCCCCCAATAACAACTTGGGAGAAAATAAAGCAATGATACCAATTGGTATTTATTTATTTATTTTACATTTTAAGTCTTTCTTCAGACTTTGATTCTAATTGGGGTGAAAAAAAGACTTACTTTAGTGGGGCTAAACAGAAAGGATACTCTCAGTGGATCTCTATTGTCCCAATGTGGGTCCTATATTGTTTTATTTTCTAGTAAATTGATGGTATAAATCTTCCCATGTAAGCCATATTAACTTAAGTGGAATCATCTATAACAATTTATATATATATTTACGTATTCTTTTATATATATATATTTATATATATATATATTTATGCCTGTACTTAATTAATTATTTTGAAGATATCTATGGAATTAGGTGTCCAGCATAACCACACTGATAAGGTAGACTAAACATGCTCATTATACTTAAGAAAGAGGTATAAGGGAGGAAAAAAGGGAAAGGAAAAGAAAAAGAAGAATAAAGAAAAAGAAAAAAAAGAAAAAGAAGTCCACAGTAGAATAATTTAGGAAAGCCACTGAAGTGTTGGGAAACACACTAAAACCTTAGCCTACTTGTTGCAAAACCCTTATCCTCAGTGAGTAATACTACTTAAAGGAAAACAAGACAGGTGAAAAAGATAGTATTTATCAACTTTGGCTTCAAAGCCAGTGGAACTAGATAGATTATTTTCTTGTTACTTATTCTTGCACAGAAATAAACTCGTTGAGTTATCCTAAAAATATTTCAGGAATGGAAAAAGAGAAAATTGTCTTTGAATTTCCATTGACTTCAATTACTTTGCTATATGTTTCAACACAAATTATAGTATTTTTAGTTGGTTGTGATGATACTGAGGTTAGGAAGTACAGTGCTAAAATGAAAATTACTAGAATGAGTAGATTTTTTGGCTATGTGACTAAACTAATTAAAAGTAAGTTGAGAAAGAAAAAAAAAAAACAAGTAAGGATCTTACTGAAAATTTAGATACGACCTATGAGATTAAACTACATTTTTCTGTTTCATGTGATAGTGAGTACGGGGACAAATGCAGGTTGGTTAATAAAAATGTGTAGATGGAAACTACTTTGAATTTTGCTTACTCTTCATATAGAGCTTAATGTTCCCAAAGTAGGAAGGGACAAGATAATCTCCATCCTACAATTATGCAATGAAATCTCAGGTCAAGTAAAATGGATTTTTAATTATCTATTAACATGGGGATGAAAACATTAAGAATAATAGGAAATACAGTACTGATATTCAGGGGAAGGCAGAGAAGTGTTGTTAGTGATTAGTGCTCCTGAGTCCAACCTCAACTGCATGAACACAAGTTGAAGGAAAACATAATCAAATACGTTGCCTTCAAATGGAAAATAAAATAAGAAGCAGTGCATCTTTACTGGAATATAAATCATAACACATTAAACAAAACTCTTTCAGACAGAAGTCATCTCAAACTAGCATTCTGACCTTGCCTGACCTAAAGGCAAATATTTTTTTCCATTCCTTTATAGTTTATAATGGCTTTTGATTTTAACTGTGAGTGGACACAATACACACGTGTTTACAGTAGACATAGCAAATATGCTACTTTAAAACAGGGAACTGGCTAGATGAGGATTTATAACTAGTGGAATTCCTCAAAGAACTTAAGCCTGATCTTGTTTATGAGTTTCAGTAAGGACCTTGGCACAAAATGCATCACGGTGCTATTGAAATCTGTTCACGTTACAAAAATCAGGAGGCATGTTAAAGCACAGGAATATTAAAAAGAACCTAGAGGAAGAATTATGTGACCTTGAAGATTGAACTAATAGAAATGGGATAGTTTTATTAAAAAATGTTCAAGGTCACACACTTTAGTAGCTATAAAGTGAAAATTGAAAACAACCATACAGAATTAAATATTTGGATAATCAGTCACTAAAGGATAGGATGCAGTGTGACTTAGGCTACCTAAATATGCCTGTCTACCTACTGGTTTTTTTAGGCATGGAAGCCATCTATAGTCTTGTAGGCAATGGAGATCTTGGCTTAATTCTGTTGCCCCCAAAATGAATAGGTGCCTTGTACTATCGGAGATTTGCTAGGATATCCTGCTTGGCCTTCAAGTGCCACTCCATCACACGCGAGGTCTCTCATAGGTTCTTTGTCATATCCTGCCAGCCCCATGCGTCTGAAGTGGTTGTAGATGTCTATGTTTAGGTGACTGAACTAATCTTAAAAAGGAAGAAGGTTTCCTCTCAGTCTTCTGTCAGATTTGGGAGAGTACATGCCTGTGTTGGAGCACCTAGAGCATCATAAGTTAATTAGACAGGTATGTTTCAGTAACTGAATTCCACCCCTAATAGCTGAAAAGGTCTGTAGGCACCAGCGACTGAGATCATTGTGTGTAATGAAAGACCAAGCATGCAAGAAGATACCTACCTAAGGTTCTTTATCCTCACAGCAAGTTTCATGTGGGTGGTGATGATCGCTATTGTGATAGCCAGTGGAAAAGCTGAATCACTGAAAAACACACCGGTAACAGTTTAGAATGCCTGTTATGTTTTGGTTCTCACACGGTTAAGAAAGAAGAAGTCAAATTATTGAAGGTTGTTTCTTGGTATTTATTTCCAGAAGTTCTAGAAAGCTACTATACTCATTGAGGTAATAAAGCTTACCAGAGGACAGTGAAAATATAATCATAAGTTATATTTTTTCTCTTGAAATGCATCAGAGGTAAAAACATCAAAACAAGAAATAATCCATTTAACCAAAATAGTGCAGCCTAAGAAAAACTGTGCATAAGCATAATGTAATTAAGTTTTGGCTGGAAATTAGTGGAAGTTCTGGAGTCACCAAATAAAGCAAGTACTGGACTATTAATATAATGAGAGGGAAAAAAATTAATAGTTTTTGGATGCAGGTTGATTAACTTAAGAAAAGCTGACTACAGTTGCAGGGGCAGGACTGGACACAAAATCTTTCCCACTATATTCCGCATTTGTCTAAGACAGTCTAACAACCACTATAAACTGGAGAGCTATTTTTCCCTTGACAGAATCAGTCTGTGACTGAGTCTTGTACTGACTCTCCTTACAATTTCAGCAGTATTAACGTATAAGTGTTATCCCATCTTTATGCTCACTTTAGATACCCATGTCTAAGAGCTTTCCCATACTGGTTTCTACAGTGTTTCCATGTTTTAGTAGTTTAGTTTAAATGCAGGCACCAATTTCTTAAAAAAAATATCTACACATTGCATCCAAACCTCCCTTTTTGCAGCCTTCCACTTGAATGACTTATAGAGCAGGAGAGGATTTTGAATTTGCGTTTTCGTTTTGTCACTAGAATTTAGACTTTTCACTTTTGTTACAGTGCATTACAGCTAGCAGAACGATTAGTACATAAACATTATAAATGCTGCTTAGAAAATTGTCTTTGCACTGCTTCCTTCTGAAACCGCAGAATATACTGTTGTGTTCAGTATTTACCATAACAAAACTAATTCAAATTGACATTTTCATTATGCTTTTGGCATACAAAGCAGATGGATTCCTAAAATAAAATGGTAAATTAAGCAATTAACATATACTTATAAATTTAATAATCTAAATGATAAAATAATTTAAAACTGAACAGGAATGAAAATTCTAATTTTAACAAAGTAATTTAACAGATCAGCATGCACTAGGGTAAATCTTTTCTTGCAGTCCCTATGAACAAGTAATTTATTTTGATTCTTGCCCCCTAGATTTCCACAGGCCAATTATACAGGTGTTAAGTATTTTCATTTTGATTACAAATGCCAGATGCATTCTGAATTCTACAGTAAAGTGACAGATCAGAATGATACAGTGAGCAGACAGCTGAATGGCCATGTGGGACCATGAGTGAATTTGTATATCATTTACCCAAATTTACAGTTTATATAATGAAACACTGTGTGTTTATTTAATCTTTAAAGCCATATCTTTAGTCAGAGTGTAAATATAAATTTGACTTTCCTGTATATGGCTTGACAACTGTATAAGCAGTATTAAAGTGAGCTAGTGCCTACAAATTTTAGACTAGCTAAAGCATTCACATTAATAATTATATTTTGTATACATTTCCAATGGGATCTTATACCTCAAAGTTTAGCAGCTAGCATTTATCTGTCCTTCTTTCCTGAAGAAGTTAAGGATCAATCACCTCGCTCCTTCTTATCTTCCTCTTCCATTTCACACCTATCAGCCACACTTTTCTTTCAGATTGTTGTACCAATTGACATAACATATTTAAACTCAGGCCAGTTGTTTTTAACTTCTGTGCAATATGAAGTTCATTGTTTCTGAACTAAAAAAAAAAAAGGCCTGCTTCTTCCAACTGTAAATATTCCATCCCATTAAAGATAGTACCTTTCTATGCATACTTTATCTTGTCTTATAACCTTGCAGTATCACAGTCATGACAAATATTGTTTCTGACAAACTATTCAGAGCTGCCGGACCAAACCCACTGAAATCTCCTTTCTCACTCTGTAAAAACATTCCCCATCACAGCTTCCTTGTACGATCAGGAGCTTCAGTGACTGTTTCACTTCTTCTCCATGCAGAAATACCACTTCTTATACTGTAAATACACAGTTTAGTCTTCTAATTTCTCATTATACACAGAGTGGGTTGCTTCCCAATTCCTACATATTCATCTATCTAACCATCTCTTCATATAAGAAACAAATAATGACTGATTTTCTTCTGTGGCTTTGATACCCTTTTTCAAGATAGGATAGCAAGAGATGGAAAGTAATATATATAAACAATATGCTGCATTTTCATTTCAAGGAGCTAGAAATGGCTAACATGCTATAATAGTTAACAAATGGGCAGGTTGCCGCCACTTGCTGTAGCATTAAATGCACGTGCTGCATGCTGTAACATTATGTGCTGCAGCATCACATGCACATTGTATACTTTTATATATACAGATATGAAAAAATATGTTAAAAATTGAAGAGATATTTATTTGTCTTCATGAAGTGAGAATATCCGCTAGTACATTTATGTATTAATATGAAATTAAGGTAAAAATTTTTTTACTGCATCTTTTTCCTGTGATACTGGAAAGGTGGCAGTGCAATCTTTTTAAAATTTAAATGGAAGAACCTGTAAGCATTAAACTGAAATAGAAGAGCCTGAAAAGGATCTACCTTTCAATCAGTTCTTTTGCTAATTTTTTGTCTGTATGCATAACTATTAATTTTTCAGATATCCATGGTTGTGCAGTCCTGAAAGACAAGCGAACAGAAAATACTGTTTGCCCTCCTACTAATTTCACCAGAAAAAATGACATATAAACAAAAATGAAAATGCTCTAGTAAAATTATTTATAGTACCATGTAATTCTGTTATATGATTTCATCTTTGTTAGCATTAAAACATTCTGACATTTCCTAATTAATGTTATTATATATGCTAATTCTTGGTAAGAGGGGTCTAAAGAGCACAGCTGAGAACATTCTTTCTTGTTTGCATAATTGCTCTCAGCAGCTGTATACCTTATTTCTTCAATACAAAACAGTAAATACCAGTTAAGCCAGATAAAGATTCGCTAGTGCCATTTCCAATCAGTAGATGATTGAAATTACCATACACAAAAATACATTTGTTTTCTTAAGAAGTTTGAACTGGTGTATTTTTATCACATACATAATTTCAAATGCATGTCTTTTATATACCAGCAATCTGACAGTCTGTTAACTTCTGGTTTTGTTATGTGGTGTCATCAAATTGAAACTTAAACAACATACAGTGTAACGAAACATCGCTGTGATTAATTTTGTTTTAGATAAGTTTAGTATCCTGCAATTTTATTCTAATAGTTTCTGTTAAACCACATTTAGGACGTCAAGACAGTGTGAGATAAGAAATAGAGGTTCCACGTGCTATGCACAGTTAAATGAAAGGTTACGCATTTTACCACCTTTTCCTGGAAAACTGCAATGTGGTGTTGTCATGGTTTAACCCCAGTCGGGACCTAAGCACCACCCAGCTGCTCGCTCACCCTTCCCCCACCTCCGTGGGATGGGGGAGAGAATTGGGGAAAAAAGTAAAACCCGTGGGCTGATATAGAGGCAGTTTAATAAGACAGCAGGGGAAGAGAAAATAATAATAATGATGATAAAGAATAGACAGAAGAAGTGATGCACAATGCAGTTGCTCACCACCCACTGACTGACTCCCTGCCAGTCCCTGAGTGGCAGTTGCTGCCCCCCAGCCAACGTCCCGTCCCGTGTCCCGTGTCCCGTCCCCCCCCCCCCAGGTTTCTACACTGAGCCTGACATCATATGGTATGGAATAGCCCTTTGGCCAGTTGGGGTCAGCTGTCCTGGATGTGCCCCCTCCCAGCTTCTTGTGTCCCTGGCAGAGCAGGGGAAGCTGAAAAGTCCTTGACTGGTGTAAGCACTGCTCAGCAACAACTAAACCAGCAGTGTGTAACCAACGTTCTTCTCGTACTGAATCCAAACCACAGCACTATGCCAGCTACTAGGAAGCAAATAAACTCTATCCCAGCTAAAACCAGGGCAGGTGTGCAGAAACAATATTCCTTGTGCTAGGGACCAGCCTTTAGCAGCATTTCTGGTTACTTTTTAATGGTCAGCATTAATTAGGAAACACCTATACTAACACACTGCTGTTGGGCCCCAGTTTCTGTTTGTGTGACATGGATATGTTTGTAGGGGACCCCTGCAGAAATGTTTCCAACCTGCTGGAAGGGGACTGCCTGCCCATAGTCACCGACTGAGATGCACAAGAGCCCACCGGAGGCGGCGACTGCAGGGGCTGCCCCGGTGTCACAGAGGGGGATGTGCCACCCTCCACTACCCCTCACTCCCCCCTTCTCCATCGCCATGTGGCACCCTTCCCTGTTCCCATTACTGCCAATAGACCTGATTTTGGAGAATTCCTATTTTAAAATGCTAATTATAAAATAAAATTGCAGTCATGATTTATGCTGATTCCTTGGCAGTCCGAAATAATGTCTTGCCCCAGAAGTTCTCAGAAATATCTCAAGCCTTCTCACTGGTTTGAAGATAAATGCATAAACACACTGTATCCTGAGCATTAACCTACACATTTCTGAATATTTTAAGATCTAGCTATGATTTTCTTTCCCTTCATAAAGATAAAATTAATTTCCAGATGCAACAAAACAATATATATTTTTTCTATCTTAGATAGGTTTTTGGTTTTTTTATAGATTTCTGAATATTTTCAGATCTAGCTAAATATTGCATTAGTTCTTTAGACTATAATTCTACTAAATTATTGGATTCTGTTTGCTAGCATCTATATAATGTTACAGCTATCCATTAGTCCATATATCATGACATAGCACAATTTAGCTAAATAAATCAGTGTATTCCTTATTTCATGGTGAAAATACAGTCAAGTGCACTCCTTCTATTATGTGCTCTGACAAAGATGAACTATGCAGCTGCAAGTTCTAGACTATCCAGTCAGTCTCTGTGAGACAATATAGTCTTAATACTATTTACATGCTGTGCTTAAGTCCTCCTTCGATGCCTTACATGGTGGCTGTGTGGATTGCTGAATAATTTTAATGTTTAAATCATACATGCACATGCTTGTTCACTCGCTTCTGATAGTCCAGTGTGTGTGACAAGAGATGCACTATGCGGCCTGATAAGATGCTGCATTATCCAGTCAATGTTTGTAGAAAAAATTAGTCTCATATTTAATTGCAATTTTGTGTCTCTTAAGATCTGCCTGATAACAGTTTTACAGAAATATTTTAATTAGAAAACATATACTGTTATAACCAAGTTACATTTCAGGGTGATTTGCTCTCATCAGTAGTTACTATTTTCCTCGGTGTTTGTAGCCTTCATAGCATAATACTCAACCATAAGAGGATTTTATGTCTGTTTAAAATAAAATTTATGTATTCAGTTTGATACTTCCTTAACGTTTCAAAACCTTTCCTTCCCTGGTTGTACATGGAGCTGGATTTTGAATAATATTCATTATGAGAGCAGTATTTTTCCCCTTTGTGTGAATTGCCTAGGAATCGCTGTTGATTTAAATGTATATATTAATCACTTGTAAATATTCACTGAGTAGCATATGAAAAGTTTTCAGCTGATGAGTGGATGATGAGAGGCTCGCCTCAGCTGTGTGTCCTGTGTGATTGGTTTCTGAAAGCAAATGCTCTGCCACTGCACCCTCCTCCACTGTCATCAAACACGTGAAAGATAACGAGGCAGGGCAGATTGGTAAATGACAAGTATTTACTGGTGTAAACTCAGAGATGACTAAGCAAAAATACAATTAAGGAAATTAAGAACAGGAGGGAAAGTAGTCCAGAGGCTGTGGGAGCAGTTAAGATGGAGGAGGGAAAGGATGGGGTAGGCGGTGACAAATAGGGCAGAAGTAGACCCGAGGAAGGAGGGACAAGGAAAGATAAAATATCTAAAGACACCAGCAAGTTGGCTTATTTCCTATCCATGGATTCTGCCTTACTTCAGATAAAACTTGAGTATTTTTACAATTCCTGCCTTACATTTATGAGTTACTTTCTTAATCAATATGGCTTGCTTAGGGGCTAATGCCTAAAAAGTCACTCATCTTGCAACATTAGAGACCAGAATACAGAAGTGGATATGTGTTTTAAATAAAAGGGTGTTGGCTGCCAAAAGCAATAAAATAGATGTGAGGGAATAAACAAAATATTTTATAAAAAGTTAAATTAGATTAATGTTTTTATTAGTATGGTATTATATATTTGGATGCATGTGTGCCTGTGTAGGTCTGGGGAAGTATACATACATCCCTAATGAATACCTGCACTTCTGTCATTTACATGCATCACTTTGCCCTGGAAAGCGTAAGGTGTGCTTTAAAGAAGTTTTGACTTGGGTTATGGCTTTACAGAAGAAAGGCAGCAGAGAATCGATTAAACTGATTTTTATACTAAAGGAAGTAGTTGAGATCTGTGTTGTACCAAACTAAATACTATTTTTTATAGCATGACTATCTCATTTTAAATAAATAAATTTAATGGTCTGGCATTTGAAGAAGTTTTCTCTGATTCCACATCTCATAAAAGTAAAGAACAAATCTTTTGTCAGGAAATGCAGCAGTTACTGCTGGTCAGTCTGATTTCAATAAAAATGTGACGAGTGTATGTCATCATAGAAGTAGCGGAAAATCTGTAGCTTATTACTTCATACAATGTTTGTTTTTCACAGATTTCAACACTAGTAAAAAAAATTTTCCTCATTCTTGGCACTTATTTTTGGCTTAGAGGCTTTTTTTCTGTGGTATATAATAGTCAATACAAATTCCTATATTCCATATATTTACTTTGATAAACTCTGAGTATCAGCTAGTGCATTAAGGAATTACAGTAATGCCTATCATATATCTCTATTCTTGTTCTCTTTCCACAAAGGGAATTCCATTTTGTATTTATGTATAGTTTTATACATGTGCAGTATAAAGAAGCTACATATTTATATTACAGAAGAAGGTAAAAAAATAACTGTAAGGTAAAGAGAGCAAGCTATTGAAGTCAATGGGATTTATTTGTATTTATTATAATGTAATTAGAGCTAGACCGTGATTTTGAAAATCCTGTCTTTCTGCTCTATTTTTTAATGTGTATATTATTTTAAAACAAGAGTTTTTACCAGCAAGGACATACCCTTGGTAACTGCTCCTTTTCTTTTTAGGCTTGGGTGTGTTGTTCTTTTTATTCCCTCTCACTTTCTGTACTTTTTCCCATATTTTTACTGCAAATAATTTTTATGTAGTAAACCACTCGTGAATATTTCTCCCACTTGTCAAAAAAAAAAAAAAAAGTGGTGAAAATAGCAATACATTCGCCTCTATCACAGTAACAGAAGATACAACTTAAAACGTTTTTCCAGTTCCTAATTACTGAACTTTTGGTTTTCACTAACTTTTACAATAAAACTTGTTTTCCTTTGGTATGTCTTCCATGGGTGGGTCTTTAATTCTCACTTTCATCTTCTGTGTATTATCTGTAAAGAACAGAGATTCCTCTACATTTCCTTTACTACTGCATTGTCTCTACCAACAGTCCCAGCGAGTGGCACTGCTTCCTTAAATGTTTCGGTTTAGCACTGCTCTTCTCGGAATGAAGAGTTGCCCTTTCTGAGATTAAAATTCTGTTAATAATTGATACCATTTATCAAAACCAGTCAGCATACCTGTAAGTGATATTCTGTGGGCGTCACCGAGGGCAAAGGAGATATTTCAAAAAGTAAGGTAGGTAACTGGGTGGGTGGGAGAAGGGAAAGTAGGGAGAAGACTTTTACTGAATGAAGTCTTTCTTATCTCAGTGACCATTTTCCTCATACCTTCTCATGTCAGCTACCTTCTGCAGCAATATTTTTAGCTCATAATTCTGTTTTTACTTATTTCAGGAAAGGTTAGGACATCCACTGGGGTTGGAGTTAAGAGCTTCAAGTAAAGATCTATACAGACAAGGTCATACACTGTGAACAACTGTGTATAGTTGTGACAAATGTATCTGCCAAGCTCAGAACTATTCACTAACTCTTGGAATTAATTATATCCCAATAGCAACAACACTGGACAGCTATTACGCAAAACAGCTTGGGTGATACTCAGCATTACAAATGTCTGTATTTAAACACTCAGCTTCTGGAGTGAGATTTGGAAGGCTGACTCCAGTTATTCGGAATAGATTGGTAAGAAATTTTGACTTTAGACTGAGTCTCAGACTGGTGCTGTACTCTAGATATCAAAGTCAGTGAATAGGAAAGTCAAGGAACAGGAAAAGCTGGAGCCTAAACTTGTGGCTTCTACATAATTCAGTTACTTTTCACGCCTCTAGTCACCTCTGGGAAATTGAAATGCATAGCCAAAGACATTTATGTCCGGATCCAAGTGCATTCAGGACGGTCTGAGAAGGTTCACCAAAGCAGTGTCTGTGCTGAGTATCACTTTCTTGCATTTGGGACAGGCTGAACTTTGAACCAGGTACCTAAACAGTCAGCAAGCTGGAAATAATACAGAGCATTTCCAGTTCTGTAACTGGAACTGAAATTTTTGTCTCTAACTGTCAACATGGAGAGTATCTCAGCTTAAAGGTTCTTGAATCACTCTCCTGAATTTAAGCAACTAAAATTCCATGAAGACAGGACGTTCAGTAACTAAATCGTTCACTGAGCTCTTGACTGATATTTCTTAATGCAAAGTGCTATATAAGATCTTGGGATATAATGCCATCTACTGGTATTTTATTTGCTATTTATGCATGTTGCTCAGGTTTACAGAAGACCCCCCAGCTTCCTGGAGTGGGTACTGCAGGGTCTTGGGGTTACCTCAGACTACTAAAAATGGCACTAACAGGTTAATTGAATTACCGACACATAGCCACAAGCTGGCTGCTGCTCCAGAAGGTCACGGGGCTCCCACGGCTCCCATGTCAGCTCTGCAAAACCCATGTGGATGTTTTGGATAGCCTAGAATCTCTAAAATGTCCCTACATCCTTAAAGATATGTAGGAAACTGAAATGAGCCCTGATCTTCTCTAAATGTAAACAGGATCTTAAGCACCTCTTCACAGACTACCTGCATGCAGAAAACAATATTTAGTTACTTACATCCCAAAGTAAGCAAAGGGCATGTGGTTCTCCTAACAGTTCTGTGGGGACACCAGGGAAAATACCTCCGTTCTGTCTCCTTTCACAGAGAGGAAGTGGAGTTAACTAATTTTGGCAGACATCTAATTCTATGATGCCTATGATCAGTGAAAAGTGAAGCCTTCTGTAGTTCAGATGTTTCCAGCATACATAAATGTTACAGATAGATAGATAAACAGAGAAAAAGAATGAATGGTATCATTATTATTAAAAAGCTCAATTAGACAGAACAATGTAATGATAATTTACTAACACCCCCTTTGGTTTCAGTATTATTATAGGTATTTTGCTATTACATTTTATTATTTCTCAGTATTGGTTTTATACAGAATTTTTAGTTACTGGGGAAGTTAAAGAGACAGGCATGTTGAGAAAGCTTTAGGTATAGGATAAGTAGGCTGCCTGTAGCAGATACTGCATATTTCTTAATATGTACAAAGATATAGAGTAAATGATCTTTGGTCCATCTATTAGGAACAAAATTACTTTAAAGTAAGATGTCTCTCTAAGACTGAGAACATTAATTACAATTTTACAGATCTAAAAGAGAATAATTGCAAGTAGATTAAGGCTGTCTTTAGAATTTCAAATAGGATCTTTTCTGGTTTTATATTATAAAGTTAGACACATTCAACGTATCTAAGTGATGTCTGATTTTCTTCAACTTTGGATATTGTTGAGGATATAGAAAGAAGCATCTTGGTTAGGACTGTCCCTTAACACACTCGTTAGATTGATCAGATCCACATTGTAATATTGGCATTTATTTTCGTGATAAATCATAGAATCATAGAATCATAGAATCACCTTGGTTGGAAAAGACCTTTAAGATCATCGAGTCCAACCGTTAACGTAGCACTGCCATCCCACCACTAAACCATGTCCCTAAGCACCTCATCTATCCTTCTTTTAAATACCTCCAGGGATGAGGACTCCACCACCTCCCTGGGCAGCCCATTCCAGAGCCTGACAACCCTCTTGGTGAAGAAGTTTTTCCTAATGTCTAGCCTAAACCTGCCCTGGCGCAGCTTCAAGCCATTCCCCCTCGTCCTATCATCTGTTACCAGGGAGAAGAGGCCGACCCCCACCTCATACAGCCTCCTTTCAGGTAGTTGTAGAGGGCGATCAGGTCTCCCCTCAGCCTCCTCTTCTCCAGACTAAACAACCCCAGTTCCCTCAGCTGCTCCTTGTATGACTTGTGTTCCAGACCCCTCACCAGCTTGGTTGCTCTCCTCTGGACCTGTTCCAGCAAGGCAACATCTTTCTTGTAGTGAGAGGCCCAAAACTGAACACAGTATTCGAGGTGCGGCCTCACCAGCACCGAGTACAGGGGCACGATCACTTCCCTACTCCTGCTGGCCACACTATTTCTGATACAGGCCAGGATGCCATTGGCCTTCTTGGCCACCTGGGCACACTGCTGGCTCATATTCAGGCGGCTGTCAACCAGCACCCCCAGGTCTTTTTCCACCAGGCAGCTTTCCAGCCACTCTTCGCCAAGCCTGTAGCGCTGCATGGGGTTGTTGTGACCAAAGTGCAGGACCCGGCACTTGGCCTTGTTGAACCTCATACAATTGGCCTCGGCCCATCGATCCAGCCTGTCCAGGTCCCTCTGCAGAGCCCTCCTCCCCTCCAGCAGATCAACACTACCACGCAGTTTGGTGTCATCTGCAAATTTACTGAGGGCACACTCAATCCCCTCATCCAGGTCATTGATAAAGATATTAAACAAGACTGGCCCTAGAACTGAGCCCTGGGGGACACCACTTTTGACCGGCCGCCAACTGGATTTAGCTCCATTCACCACGACTCTCTGGGCTCGGCCATCCAGCCAGTTTTTAACCCAGTGAAGAGTATATCCATCTAGGCCATGAACTGCCAGCTTCTCCAGGAGAATGCTATGGGAGACTGTGTCAAAGGCTTTGCTGAAGTCCAGGTAGACAACATCCACAGCCTTTCCCTCATCTACCAGGTGGGTCACCTGGTCATAGAAGGAAATCAGGTTGGTTAGGCAAGACTTGCCTTTCGTGAACCCATGCTGACTGGGCCTGATCCCCTGATTGTCCTCCATGTGCCTGGTGAGCACACTCAAGATGAACCGCTCCATAATCTTCCCTGGTACCGAGGTCAGGCTGACTGGTCTGTAGTTCCCCGGATCCTCCTTCCGGCCCTTCTTGAAGATAGGCGTCACGTTTGCCAACCTCCAGTCATCTGGGACCTCTCCTGTTCTCCAGGACTGCTGATAAATGATAGAGAGTGGCTTGGCAAGCTCCTCTGCCAACTCCTTCAGCACTCTTGGGTGGATCCCATCCGGCCCCATAGACTTGTGGATGTCCAGGTGGCATAGCAGGTCAAAGACTGCTTCCTCCTCGATTATGGGGGGTATTATGTGTAACATATTTATAAAAACTTTTCTTATTATCCCTTACACCAGTGGCCAGGTTAAATTCCAGCTGGGCTTTTGCCTTTCTAATCTCCTCTCTGCATCACCTGACAAGATCCCTGTACTCTTCTTGGGTTGCCTGCCCCTTCTTCCAGAGCTGGTAAGCTCTCCTTTTTTCCCTTAGTCGCAGTAGTAGACCTCTGTCCAGCCAGGCCGGTCGTCTTCCCTGCCGATTTGTCTTACGGCACATGGGGACAGCCTGCTCCTGTGCCTTTAAGACTTCTTCCTTGAAAAACACCCAGCCTTCCTGGACCCCTTTGCCCTTCAGGACTATCTCCCAAGGGACTCTCCCAACCAGCGTTCTGAGCAGGTCAAAGTCTGCCCTCCGGAAATCTATGGTGGTGGTCTTGCTGACCCCCAAGTTTGCAAAAAGGATTGCAGGTTATAAATGTTCTTAAAATCAATCAGGTTATCAAACCCTTAATAATTCTAGTTAACTATAATTATGTATTTAAAAAAAAAAATATCTTTATTTTAAAGAACTTCCTGCATTTTTACTGGGCTTTCCAATGGCCACTGTTCACTACTCTGGAAAGAACATTTTTCCTGTGTCTTTTTCTTCCATTCATACCACTAATCATATTGACCAGGTAGAATCTTCAGAAAAGCATCTGAGAAGACTTTTTTGTAGAAATACTCATTTTTCCTATTCAATACACCACTTTCATACTGTTACTTGTCTCAAACCTACAAGTTATGCTTTGTATTTAGATCTATTCAGGGTTTTCAGAATTGCTTATATATTTCATTCAATGACTGTCTCTTACAAAACATCTAAACAGTCTGTGGAGCACCGACTCAAATCCAAATTCTATTTCTAGGATCCTATACTAGGTTATAGTCTTGCTTTATTTCTATTTTTAACCAAATAAATATGAATTCTTCTGTAAAAATTCATAGAAATTCAGCAGGAAAGCTTGAAAGTGTCCTTACATCAAACCAGTTAAAATATTCTGGATGAGATTGCAAATGTAGGTTTCCCTCAGGCACAAAAGGGAATTTATTCAGATTTGCTGCATCATAGTGTTGTTGCATAAAAGCAGCCATGTCCTCCTCTTTATGTGATTTGAAGGAAAGCTGTGGCTCTAACTGTAGTTCCATAAGACCTAAATGATAGAACAACCAGCTCTTGGATCAACACTTCATCATGAATGATCTGAATGCCAAATTGTTAATTGGTTTTCAATACTGAGGGCACATGCAGAAGCAGAATGTCAGGTGAACGCTAAAGTAAAATTTATTAATTAATTAAAAATGACAATAAACCCTATTTTAGCACTTCTATGGGCAGCATTAGTTTATAGAGAATTTTAATATTACAGTTTGAGTACTGGGTATTTAAATTCCACAGAAGTCAAACTTTGCATACTTTATTCCTTTTTCTTGTTTTTTAATCGGGCATCAAATTTATGTAGCTGTCCTGCTAATGCAATCTTTTCAGAAGGGAAAGTTCACCTAGGGCTTTCTAAATTTATATGAGTATCATTAGTCCTTAAACATCCTTCCTTAGTCATGAATGTGCAATTTTGCTTGAAGTTTTATGTGTCAGGACAATCATTTATTTGAACTGATGTTTTCAGTCTGGCACATTCTTCTGTGCCTTGCTTCCTGGGAAAATTAGCATAATGTGTTTGAAAGATATCCAATAGAATCTTGAATTTATATAGTGTCTCTTCATTTTATGTTTGGTTTTAAAGGCTTCATTCACTGTTAGAAGCCGTATAAAATAACATAAATATTACCCATTCTCCAGTAGTGTTAAACCAGTAGGATTAAATAGATACACAATCTTTGTATATATTTCTGACTACTTATTATTTTTACATGTCTGCATCAGTATATAAATGCCGGTCGTTTTGTTTGGTTTGTGCCCTCTTTTTTTAGAATTTACTCCTTTAAATAGTTATATATTGAATGAGTCTCTGTTCTAGATATAAATTGTCTCAATAATACAAAAAAATAAATACATTAGCAATTTTGTTTGTCTTTAAACCATGGTTTAGATAATTCTTTTTAGCTGTGATACAATGTAAAATTGGGTTTGAACAATTTCTTGCACTTATTCTAATGAATAAGCAATACTGAATTCAAATCATTATTAGAAAAAAACCAAACTTGATTCTGTGGTATCTACTTTTTCAAAAGAAAATTAGATTTGCCCCCTCCAAAAAACCTGAAGTATGTAATATGTAGAGTTCTTCACCACAAGAGCAAGGGAAAATGTAACTCAACCTTCCATCAACACCAAAGAATACTGAAAACCAACTTAATGTGTTTTCATTCACGTAATTTGAGGATCAAAGCAATGGAATGTTTTCATATAAGGAATGACTAAGTTTGGAAAGAGAAAGTCTTTAGTCTGTAAATTGGATGCCAGAGGATAGACATAATGGAAGTCTGAACCTGTGAACTGACAGAAAGATGGGCGAAGTAGGGGGGGATGGCAGAAGTGGTAAAGAATTGAAGTGAATCATTAAAAGCAGGAGTTACGGGAAAACAAACAAACAAACAAACAAAAACAACAACAACAAAAACCAACCCTACAATTTGTATTATCAACGCATAAACTACACTGGTGCTGAATCACCAGGCTTTTCTTTTCTTTTTTCTCCTAAAAGAGGACAGCTCCCAAGTTATAAGTGTTAATATACAGTATTTTTTCCCTTTTAAAATTAAGTCCAATAGCACTGTGCCAATGATTGGTTTGTATTTCCAATGATACCAAAGATCTCAGAAGCCTATTTTCATCTCTAGGTCTTGTAGTTTTCCCAACAAAGAGTCTGAATGAGTGACCGGGGAGAGGAGGTTGGAAGGTTTCTCTCCACTCGCTCTCACGGATTTTGCCACAGAAGGATATGCCTGCACATCAGTTGACTTTGCGTCAGGCCACACATAACGTATCTGTTCACATTCATGATTACATAAATTCATCAAAATATTGTCAGACCAGGCACAGGTGCACAATACCAAAGAACATACATGGCCACTCTCTGAAATACTGGCCATAATGCTCCTTTTATAACAAGCCTCTTTCTCCTGACAGCGTGCAGAGAGCAGTAACACCTGTCCGTATGAATTTTATCATGGCCATTAGTCTTATGGTTTATGTTTAAAAAATAACAGAATGGTAGGAGAAAGGCTGATGCAGAGCTCAGGGGAAGTAGTGTCCAGCTGACATGAGGACAGATTGTGTTACAGCAGGCTTGTGAGAAATGCATAACGATAACTGAGTGTGACAATGTATATGTATTTGCGACAGAGAGTTCCTCCTTCAGGCTATTGTATATCAGCCAATGAATTGCATGCAACGTAAACTGTGCCGTGAAGATAGAAATCCAGCAGAGTTGACCAAAACCCTAGAAAAAGAAAAGCATCTAAAAGTGCATCCTATGCCTACTTTATCAGCAGTAAGTAAATAGTTGGATATGCAACAGAAACAGTGAATTGTTATGAGAATATCTTTTTGTTTAATTACTACTTAATTTTAATTTACACCATGTTGTTCTTTCTTTTTCCATTTCCAAAGAAGTGATTAGGTTCACATTATTCATGGAATATAACTCCAAAAGGCAGGATGCTAAAAGTTTGGTTCTTTCTGTAAGCTGATATCTGCAATAACTATCATGCTGTCTGAAAACAAATTATCTCAGAAACTTTTAAAAACACAAATATGTAACTATTTCAACATTTATAAATCGGGGCATGCCTCAGACACATCTGTTTGCTGATTTTTGTTATCACTGTGTAGATACTGAAGGATATATTCACTGACAGATTTTACTCACACTGTTCATTTCTCCTGTGACTAATCATGGAACAGCCTGAATGAGGCGAACAGAAATATCAATAGAAGTGAGCAGGATGATAAATGTATTCTGAGTAAATTGAAACTCTTCATAATTCAGAGAAATATTAATAATTAGGATCTAAGTTTAGGTACCTAATTTAAGTGCTTGAATTTAGAGGTTATTTTTTCTTATGCTTCCTGTATTGTCAACACAGGGAGATTCCCAGGTTCTGAGTCACCATCTCTAGGAGACTTGTTAAGTTAGGTGCTAAAAATAAGTAAGAAGAATATCTCCTTTAGTTTAAAAATAACACTGAAATATTCCATTGTAATATTTTCTAAAATTATCTAAATCAGTTTTGGGTACAAAATGGGAGAGAAATTGAGATACCAGCCTCTAAAATCAAAATAGTTATTAAAAAAAAAAATCAGTTTTGAACTCAAATCACATTCACAAACAGAATAAAAACACCTTCTGCATCACACTAATTTGAATTATTCACTTTCTACTTTCCCTTTTTACTGCCTTTTGGTTCAGCCATGAGAACTCATTATTTCCTGGTGTTCATCAATGATCATATTGAGCTGGGTATCATCATCTTACTTTAAATAGCTACGGGAACTCTTAAACATATCAGTCATTAATCGTTTTGTTTTTACATAAAACACTAGATATATGGATATTAACAGAAGATCATAAATACAGTTAAAAGAAACCCAAAGTGCAAATATTTTAAAATTAAACAATGATTTTTTTTTTTTTTTTTTTTTTTAGCTACTCATATTAAATAAAGGAAGGAAATTTTTGTTAAACTTTGATCCAATATTATTTATTCAGGACATTATTTTGGAAAAAATAATTTAACATGATTGCGAAAATTCCACCTGTCATTAGCAAAAAGTTAAATATTTAAATATAAAGTAGCATTTTTACTTTGTTACAGCTGCCTGATTATATTGAGTTTACAAGTGTTAGTATCAGAAACATCAAGAAACAAGTATCAGAAATAAAAATGTACCTCATTTTTTAAAAAAAATAAATTGGCAAGTGTTCATATTTCCATTTTTAAAAATGTTATTTCTCATACAGAGATGAATTCTCAATCCTATTTCCTTTGCATTACAGATGAGTGTTCACCATAGCAACCTCAAAATGTGATCTAAGAACCATTTGAAAACATTTCAAGCATTAATCTCCCTATTCTGTGTCTTTTAATTGGCATCTATTTGACTTCACTTGAATAAAAAAGGACTTGGCTTTTGTAATAGTATGTTTACGATGACAGTAGACAACAAGCTTGTGGAAAAACAGGGGTTTCAAAAAGGGCCTGATATTTACTGAGAGTGGTATCAAAATAGAGGCAAAGTGCATTTATTTTTAATCTAATACCCTATGAGTTTCTGGAAGAGATAGGTCTGTGACAGCACACTCTGTGTAGAACAGTTGATCAGTGAGCTCTTAATTTGCGTCAGCTTCTTCGGATTATTTGCTTCTGATGGACTGTAATTCAGAAGAATTTGTCCCAGCCACATGCCCAGGATCAGAGTATGGGGGGAAAAAGTTCCCTGAAGTAAAACCAAAACTAAACCCAAAACAATCCGTGTGATTTTGGTAAATGTCCCTTTGCAGATAGAGTGCTTCCCAGAAGGGCTTTCTTTTGCACTGAAATTCAATGTGAAAGAAATTTTATATAAACTTTCTAGAACAGCTTTATAACCAAAGAACTGAGGGGCAGAATAACTGCAGGGTATTTTATAGATGTTCAATTTATTTTATGCAGACCAGAGCCATTTTATTTAATTTTTGTTCTTAAAGGAATCTTATACATCAAAGTGTGTAGACAGTTGAAGTAACCAAAAAGCCAGTGAAAAGGAGCCATTATACAAACATAAGGGATAACAGAAATTATTAATTTCTCCAACTCATGACTGGAGATGCTGGCTCTAGCTCAGTCTACCCGTTTGATCATGTTGCATCTCCAGGTTAGAATGCGCATTTTCAGATGGTGAACCAGGATTAATGCTGGAGGAGTTGCCTGTACCAGTGACAGCACCAGCCATAAAGAAGCATAATATGTACCTCTGCAGATATCGTGTTGCAGTAGAGGGTATGGGCAGAAGATGAAGAGCAGGGAACTATGCAAAGATGAACATTAGAAAATCTGCATCTTCATGCAATTAAATGCTGTCAGGAATGGACATAATTCTGAGTACTGGAGGTAAAGAAACAGCACCAAGAGACCCAAGAGCAGTGTAATGTGTAGATATTTGTCAGCTATTTCCAGGCTTTTATATGCTCAGGAGTTTTTCCTGTAGGCTACTAATAATCTCCAGCAGTTGTGCAAATTGAGGGCTTGTGGATGATTTATCAGCTGGTGACCCTTTGTGAGCCATTATCCTCAAAGAAAACAGTTGCAGACAATTATAAGCAAGTTGTTGAACTGACTGCCCATGAACCAATTCGGATAGCATCCTGAGATGGTGGGTTATCTCCATTGCCATAATTTGCCTGGGCTCTCCAATCTATAGCAAGAGTTGATATCAGCTCTTTGTAGATGTCCTTGACACCCCATGGTGTCTCAGATGGCAATATATGCCCATGTTAATCAGCTGAATCCCACCTAAGGTGTCTACTTCAAACTGAGCTGAATCTCTTTGTAGGCTGTTTTGACTAAATCATCATTTATTAAAAAGGAAGTTTAGAAGCTGGCATACCTACATTAAGTCACAGAAGTTCACATTTCTTCATCTGAAATTAAAATTTATCCTTAGTGTGCTTCTGTGGTACATAGAGTAAATTTTGTCAGTGATTAGGTAGCTATGGTTTTTTGCTTGACTAGAAGAAAGCAAAACTACTTCTTCATTAGGGGGGTGAACTGTGAGGAAAGGATATTTCTGAGATGATAAAACAGGGGACAGATCCTCTGTGTATGTGAATTTATAAATAAAAGTAATGAAGAGATGTTAACAAAATAGAAGGCTCAGCAGCTTCAACCAAAAATTACAATTCAGTTGAAGATACTGAACACTGTCAATCTGACTTGTTCTCATTGGGATTCATTTGGTGCACTGATGTTCTACTCATGTGAGTAAATTATAAAAGGTGTGGGTTTTTTTTTGTAGTAACCATCCAGCAAGTTTGTGCCACTGCTTACTATTAAAGTCAGAACCATTCCAATTTTTCAGGCCTTGTACTTTGCTTCTAAGGTTCAAGCAGTGGATGTCTTTGCATTTCTTTGTATTCATTGTTATGGAGCAATTTGGGTGTGCCATGGTGTATTGCACAGGGTGAGCCATGCCATTCCAGATGAAAAGCTTACGGCCACAAAGCAGTCTATGTTTGAGGGCAAGTTGAGATTTAGAATAGGGCAAGTCCTGTGACAAATACAGAACTTTGTTTGAATGATCAGAATTGTTCTGAAAACTGTACTTGCAGTGGTTGTGAATTCTCAGAATCTAATGTTTTTTAAGATCCTAGTCTGGTTTGTATTACTTTTTAGATGATGGGTAGTTTACTCTGTAATGTTTTTCTGGGTTTCTGTCAAAATCAAAGTGATTGCTGCATACAAAATATGTTGTTCAGTAAACTATTCCAGATTCACAGCAAAGAGCTAGGTTCCTGTTTAAAGGTTGTATTATCACTGCTGTACACACACCTGTGGAAAGTAAAAGTGAATATCTTTACTTCAAATATTTTAAGAATTTTAAAAAAGGAGGTGAGAAAGCCAAAGGAAAGAGACATTAAACAGTTTAAATAAACTATCTTTGAATGAAATGAAGATACTAAGTTTTTCATTTATGCTGTTTAAAGTGCTATACTCACTAAACTTTACTTCTTTGAGAATTATAATAACATTTCCACTTTATTCGTTTTGAGGGTTTTTTGAGCTTTCGCTTCTCTGTACTGGAGAATGTAGATAATATTTAGGTAGATATATTAAGGTGATCCTTCCCCTCTACCCAGCAATGGTGGGGCCTCACCTGAAGCACTGGGTCTAGTTCTGGGCTCCTCAGTACAAGGGAGACATGGACATACTGGAGAGAGTCCCACAAATGGGCATGAAGATATTTAAGGGATTGGAGCATCTCTCCTATGATAAAAGGCTGGGTGAGCTGTGTATAGAATTACACGTGTAGTTCTTGTCTCTTTTGATTGCTATAAATGCATGTGTAAATGCACCCACCCACCCAAACACCCTTTGTCATTCCAGATTTATGAATGTGTAGTATATCAAATTAGTAAAAATAGACTTTGGGACTAAGTAGGCACAAAAGGACAAAATTCCTTCCATCCCACTGTGGGATAATTAATCCTAGCCTTCCTTTATTGTCATTGAAGGATCCTCCAGAGATACTACATGCTCAAATAGCCTTCTGAATGACTACAGATAGATCTCTCCATTCACTAAATATGGGCCCAGAGAAGAATTCATCTATGTTAGATATTTCAATTAGGTATCTGGCTCTAGGCTGAATAAATTACTTCCTTTCATTTTTTTTTTTAATTTTGTTCGCAAATACTGGCAGCATGAAAAGTGAAAATGTGACTTTTCTCAGTTTTGCACACAAACTACAGTTTCTTTTCATAGGTTTTTTTTTTGCAACAGGGATGATATATATTATTTAGTAAGCAGATGGGAAGTAGACACAACTGGAAATAATTTTGAATGCAACATTTGTAACTACCATTCTGCATGCTCAAGAATTATAACAAATTTATATTCCCAAGTAAAACACACTGAATTCTGTCAAATAACTTATGTGTAATAGACTATTTTCCAAATAATACATTTAGACCATTTAATTTATTTTTCATAAAAACATACAAGTCTTTGGTGTCCAATGATATCAGCATTGTTAGAGCATAATCTTTAAATGACAGTTAGATGTTTCTGTGTATTGCCATATGGATCCATTAACAGACATATTCAGTGAAATTAAAATGGCAGGTTTTCCAATTCACTGTAATGAAATGTACTATAAGGAGTGTTAAAAAGTTGCATGGCTTGTTACATGATGTTAAAAAACATCATGAATAAAATTAATAGCACATGGCCTGCACAATGAAGGCAAAAACTTGGAAGTTATCATAGTGAGTTCCATCAATGTTGTCTTTGATTTCACTGAGCCTACCCAAGGATGTTACTTTAGTAATTATCTACACACTGTAGATATTAATTACTTGCACCAACTTTAGGTCTTCTAAGCACATATTATACACAAAAAGCTTTACTTGGCCATTTTTTTATACCATTTTTACATTTATCATAAGTTGCAAGAGGAGGCTAAATATGTTCGCAGTGTAAGCCTTGATGATTTTCACCAAAAAATCAATAAATTGTTTTAAGGAGCTTTTCAAAGAGAGGTTTTATTTGCAAAGGTTTTGCTAGAAAGATTAGTTCCATATGAATACTTCATTTCATTGATGTAATTTCAGTTTTATCTTGTACTTTGATCTGGTAGAAAGCTTTCAAAAAGATGACAGTACCTTAGGGAAATCTAGTGTCATGGAGATATTGTAAGTCAAGATAATTTCTTAAAATAAACAAGTGTGCTTATATGCTGGTAAAGGAATAGTTTAATGGGTTGGATTTGAGTATTTTATATGTACTAATTGAATGGTTATTGAACTAAATTGTTTAATAATCCAGAACTTTCCAAACTAGTAAGAAGATATTCTTGCACAGAAAATACATAAAAAACCCTTTGCTGATCAGCAATCTGTTAACATAAGTTGACTTAATACTGTATTACTTTGATTCACTTTGGTAGATCACAAAAAGCATATTGTATGAAATTCATAATGACAAACATTGGACAGAAGCACTGTCCGTGAAAACAGACAAATGCATGTTGTGATTGTGTCTCCATGATATTCAATGAAGAGTGACAGGCTTCCTAATGAAAACATTAATGGGTTTTGCAGATCTTTAAACTTCAAACTTGATTGAAAAATGCACGTTTGATTTTTATCCTTGTTTGAATCATTCAGACTGTACTACTACTATAAATTTTGAGTCCTAATGTAAAATACATGGCTGAGACTTGTCAGATCAGCGGGTTTTTTTTGTTTTTTTTTTTTTATTTCCTAACTATAGGATTCATTAATTTCTGTGTATTTCCTATCAATTTGTTTAAAGGTCTCTATGACTCTTCAAACTCTGAACATAGTTGCTGTCAGCTTTTTGAGTCTATGACACTCCCAGTCTGTGTTCTTTAATATTGTGAAGTATATGTTTACTTTACTCTATTGGGAAAAAAGATTTTTAAAAATGCTTCCTTAAAAAGGCAGGAAAAGATAGTATTTTTCAGCAAAAATCCAATACATTTGAAATCTTGGTTTTGGTATTCAAGCAAATCTCCCATGGATTTCTGATCTCTGTTCTGAATAATTTGTTCAATGGAACATTTAAACTAGCTTATAAAGGAGCAATAAATAAGTAAAGCATGAAATATACAGTCAACTGTTACAGTCTAGCTGATTTTCATGTTGTTTATTGCACATAGTCATGTAGGAAAACTATGACAGATGTGTTCACTGCTGTTACTAACCACATATACACAATCTAGGATATTACTATTATTAATATTAGTGTAAACAGTAAGCTTTTGCATGACGGGAGTAGTCACTTAAGATTCAGTTTTGCAACTCTCAGTTTATGTGGTCAAGCTTAATTTCAACCTGTGAAACTATATCTAAATGTTGCATGGTTGCGTTGTCTTTTTACGTCACTTGTTCTCAACGAATTTAGACAAAAAGAAGGTACTTGTTTTGCTTTATTTATTTTTTAACCTGGATACCTTTACCTCCCTACATTTTGGGAAAACAATTTATTATTGTCCTTTTGAGAATCTCTCTGCTGAATATCTTAAAAGCTCTTAGTATTCATGGGATCTTGTTGTGCTTGTTTGCTAAAATGTAATTAAGGAGAGAAGTCTGCAGGTTTGATAGAATTCGTTTTCAGATAAATCAACAGCTCTGTCAGAGGAAATTAGGCATCCCATCCTGAACTCCAGATATTTCAATTGGAACACTTATGCTGTTGGTGAATGAGACATTTCTGTCAGGAATGTAGTATGTGTAGGGATTTAATTGATCCAGGTTCACATTAATGCATGAAAGAATCCTTTGTCACTCTTCTATTCACAAGTCACACAAAGAAATATGGCAACACCCTCATTTCTCCTGTTTGCATTCATCTGGAAACAAAAAGGAAAGATAAACAATTGTGACCTTTTTTGATAGAACACAATTTAAATAAAACCAATATGATATCCAGGATATATCAGAATTAAATGTTGTCTTCCCTTCATGTATTTGCAAAACAAATGTTAGAAATGAGAGTTCTTGAGCTAAATGAATATACAAAGGATCAAATTTTTCTTAACAAAAGGAGATTAAATACTGCGTAACTGAATCCATCATATGGTCCATTTAGTCCAATATCCTGTTTTCCGTATTATGCAAGACTGTTCTAGGAAAAGCCACAAAACCCGAAGTAACGTAAGTATGATGAGATTACACACAATTTACCAATTTACAGAAAATAACACCGAGAACAACACAATCTCTGCAAAAACTCTAATTTGCTATAAATAACTGTTCTAAGCAAGCACAAAATAAGGCTGATCCTATTACGCATGTGAAATGAGAAGGTCCATGAGAAGCTTCCCATCTGTTTGCAATCATGAGCTCTGTGTGCTCTCTTGAAAGTTGTGTAGCTGCTTTTTTTTCCAGTCCTCCTACCTGGACATCTGACCATCTAATTATTCCAGGCTCTATCTGAGCAAGGTAACAGAGGTCGTTTGTATATACTCATATGAAAATTATGCAAGCTGTAATAAATTACCAAAAAAGAATTAGAGCAATTTAAACTCTCCTGTACCCTGAATCACATCAAGCTCAGCATTAACCCTCCACTTTTCAGAAGTGTAATATAGGAGCTTCTGTTGTGGTTCTGCTTTTTAGCCTGGCCTGATATATCATAAAAGCAGCACTTTTTTCACATTCAGGATGATCCTTAAAACAGCATAGCTGTGTTCTGACATCACTGCACCTGGTCCAATAAATCTCCAAGAAGACTGCATATTCTGGCATTTAGGTTTGCCCAGAACTGATTTGTTCTCATAGATCAGGTCAGGAGAACAAAGCAATAAATGAGGGAGCTGATTTTTACCATGTAAATGAGTGGCATCAAACAGGGAAAAATTATGTATTCATACCATGAGTATATGGAAAAATTATCTGTCAGCAGTGTGCTCATATGCATAACAAAAATCAACAAAAAATATTAGCTGTGGCAACTGCTGTAAATATTAAGTAGAACATCTAATAAGATTCCACTAAACTTGTTTCTAAATCTAGTCTAAATGTAGTCTTGCATATTAGCATTTCCAGAACTTGGCTGTACAATAAAACATACTAATTTTTATTTATCTATCATATGGAGAAAAAAAACAGTTGCATACCGAACGGTTTTAATAGTGAGAAAAAACCACTGAATTTCATTGCTTGATTTATGTAGATAAATTAATTTGAAATTGGAGCATAAGGCCTCCGTGCATGTGAATTCAAAAGAACGCAAAGGTTATATCCTGTCCTTCATAGCTTATTTGGGCTTCTGAACCTACTTATTGTAAAATTTAGTATCTGAGCCATCTGTCTTTTGTCTAAAATGTTAAATATTTATAGAAAATAAATAGGTTTTAAGAGAAAACAAAAAACCCAGTTATTTAAATTTACTGAAGTCCTTGGATTCAATTGCACAATTTTCACTGCATTCACCTCTGATTCAGGGAGGGTTCCCAGACCACAAAATGGTTAAGACCATGGAAATGAAAGTAAAGCACCTGATGATGCTTTGTTTGGATGATGACTTTACTTAACACATTGTAATATTTTTATTAAGACTCCAGTTAAGTTAAAATAAGTTAATGTTCAGTTAAAATAATGCTAAGTTAAATTATTGCAGAAAAATTCTAAGCCAACACTGATAAAATAACCACAAAATCCCAAGACTTTCAGATTTAAAAAAAAAATAATATTCAAAATTCATGTTTGTTTACAGAACCTTTCTCTTTTTTTCTCTTTTTTTTCTCTTTTTGTCTCTCCCACCCCTGAATCCTTGTGACTCATAATGTTGTTTCATTACTTACATAGTAATAACAGTATGGATGTCACCATATCCTTGGCATTGTGTAAATTTTAACATTTTCTCCATATCAAGGGAGATCCAAGGTCCAAGAACTACAGGTTCAAATATTAACGTAGTTCAAGTAATAGAACAGTTCTTGTTTGGTTGGTTGTGAATTGCAGCTGTAAAGCTAAGCACTGCTTTTAGAGTAAAATTTGTTGAATTTGTTGCTATTGCTCTGTTTTTTTCGTCATGTAAATTAGAGTCCCGTTCCTTGTGTTCAAGTAAAACATTTCTAAATCTGTTTTTCTCTTATTACATCAAATTAAGGGCTTAGCTGCTTTCAAATGTCTAATACACGTGTTCTGAAGTGACTTCCAGCCTGACATTAAAATCTGTTGCTTAGTATTCGTGTCGGTAAATCTAGATACCAAATCAATAGTCTGTGTTAAACAGTTTTCTTATATATGCCCCTACAAGGGAGCTTTCACACTTTTTTTTCCCCATGCTTCTTCCTCCCCAGTCCACCCTGATCCCTCTCTTTCCTTTCCTTTAGTCCTTCCCCTAAACAACCCTAAACGTAACAGAACTGACCCATGGACCCAGTCCCTTTAAAACAACCCCACAATGGTCTTTCTCCTGCACCTAAGTCCTCTACCCTCACAGGAAATAAGCCCCTGTGTTTTTCATGGTTTTACAGGAAGGGAGAATTACTTCTGTGGTTGTATTTGCAAGCCCCGTGTTGGCAGGTTTTACACCAGGGAGAATGGTCGAATCACTCTCCTTGATGGACTTAAGGGCAGCTGCTTTGGTGGGGTAGACTTGGCTGGTCAGGTTACACAGGCTCCCCAGAGCCTTTTTTCAGGTTCAACAAGACCAAGTGCCAGGTCCTGCACTTTGGTCACAACAACCCCTTGCAGCGCTACAGGCTTGGGGAAGAGTGGCTGGAAAGCTGCCTGGTGGAAAAAGACCTGGGGGTGCTGATTGACAGCTGGCTGAATATGAGCCAGCAGTGTGCCCAGGTGGCCAAGGCGGCCAATGGCATCCTGGCCTGTATCAGGAATAGTGTGGCCAGCAGGAGTAGGGAAGTGATCGTGCCCCTGTACTCGGTGCTGGTGAGGCCGCACCTCGAATACTGTGTTCAGTTTTGGGCCCCTCACTACAAGAAAGACATTGCGTTGCTGGAACATGTCCAGAGGAGAGCAACCAAGCTGGTGAGGGGTCTGGAACACAAGTCATATGAGGAGCGGCTGAGGGAACTGGGGTTGTTTAGTCTGGAGAAGAGGAGGCTGAGAGGAGACCTGATTGCCCTCTACAACTGCCTCACAGGAGGTTGTAGCGAGGTGGGGGTCGGCCTCTTCTCCCTGGTAACAGATGATAGGACGAGGGGGAATGGCTTGAAGCTGTGTCAGAGCAGGTTTAGGTTGGACATTAGGAAAAACTTCTTCACCGAGAGGGTTGTCAAGCATTGGAATGGGCTGCCCAGGGAAGTGGTCGAGTCCCCATCCCTGGAGGTATTTAAAAGACGGATAGATGAGGTGCTCAGGGACATGGTTTAGTGGTGGGATTGCAGGGTTGGTTAACGATTGGACTTGATGATCTTAAAGGTCTTTTCCAACCTAGACGATTCTATGATTTTATTACTTTATAAAGGCAAAGCTTTTTGAATATCTTTGAGAAGAATAAATCCTTTAACCTGGGAAAGAAAGAACTTTGATTAAAATCTTAACGACTTCTTTTCTAAATTTATCTAGAAAATACCTTATTCTGTTCAGTAGAATCACCATTTTTCCCCAATATATATGTCATTGGTTTACGTTTATTTGACCCTGTGTCTTGAACTAGAAGGTATGAAAATTGTTGCTACAGATAATAAGGACATAGACAGAATTTCATATTAAATTATTTGCATAACATTAACATGATACTGAAAGGTATATATATAAAAGAAGGAATACTTTCTGAAACTTACACTGCCTTTCACTGACAATGAACTCATTGTTCCTTCTATCTGGAATTACAGAGAAAAGTTCAGACCATTAGTAGTTCGTCTGAGAGATCACAGAAGCCAGGTAATGGTAGCTGAAACCTGGAAAAGGGCAATTTCCTTTTTAAAAAAGTCAAAAAAGTGAGGTAGCATGATTGCAGGCCTCGAAGGCAATGGAGAAGCAGGAGACATACCGTGTTGTAATTAAAGTTTTTTAATACTGTTTTACATGACATTTTAAAATTATACTTTTTTTATAACTGATATAATTATTATTGAACATGATTTTTTTCCCCTGTTCAAAAATGAAGTTTACTTGGCAGTACTATACAGTCTGAGGTAAGTCTGATACCATTCAATATGTGTGTTGTCAACTTCCATGTTGGTATAAAATATAAATTTATGAAATATATGCATGATACTGAGTTGCAATAAGCAGAATGAGAAAAAAATTGGATGTACAGCATTTTTCTAGAAGGCATATAAACATGGTAATGTATCCATATGGACAGGACTCAAAAACTTTATATTTTGCAAAAAGATAAAAACATTCTATTATAATTTCTGAACAGCAATACAGGCTGAAAGATACATCCATTGTACTACCAGTGATGAAGGAAACAGCTGCTCATTTATCTTACCTCATTTTAAGGCATCCACAAGGGCAGCAAAGAGTATGATAAGATTTGGGAAAAGCATGACTTAGTAAAGGAAAAGCAAAACTAGTTTTTCGTAACTTAATGAGAAAGGGTCCTGAAAAGAAGGGGTTTCTATTTATCATAATTTTTTATTTATCATGTCCATGATGGGTAGTTAAATACATAATAGGCTTAAATTTAAGCAAAGGAGATTAAGGTTAAACATTAGATAAACATTCTAATAGCATGCACAGCGAAGCAAAAAGCTAAATTTCTCTAAGCAGTTGTAAAGTCTTTGTCATTGTCTTTAAAATTAGACTCAAATTACCAGAAGTATGGCACAAATATTCTTATCATGGAGTAAGTCCTGGTTTCGCCTGGGACAGAGTTAATTTTGCTTCCTAGTAGCTGGCATAGCGCTGTGTTTTGGATTCAGTACTAGAAGAATGTTGGTAACACACTGATGGTTTAGTTGTTGTTGAGCAGTGCTTACACCAGTCAAGGACTTTTCAGCTTCCCCTGCTCTGCCAGGGGCACAAGAAGCTGGGAGGGGGCACATCCAGGACAGCTGACCCCAACTGGCCAAAGGGCTATTCCATACCATATGACATCATGCTCAGTATAGAAACTGGGGGAAGTTGGCTGGGGGACAGTGATTGCTGCTCATGGATGGGCTGGGCATCGGTCAGCAGGTGATGAGCAGTTGCATTACTTGTTTTTCCCGGGTTTTGTTTTTCTCTTTCTCACTTGTTGTTTTCCTTTTCATCATTATTATTATTACTATTACTATTGCAATCATCATCATTATAATATTTATCATTATCACTGTTATTGTATTTTATTTCAATAATTAAACTGTTCTGATGTCAACACATGACATTCTTAGTTCTGTTTTTCCAATTCTCTCCCCCATCCCACCATGGGAGGGTGAGCAAGCAGCTGGGCGGTGCTTGGTTGCCAGCTGGGTTTAAACCGCAACACCTGTTAAGGTCAGTGCTCTGTGATTTTCAGGACTGGAATTTAAGTATGAAGAAAGTAATTGGAAGGAGACAGTGGTATATAATAATTACTTCTTTTATAACCAGTATTGGTTGTAGTGTGATAATGTTTGCTACAAAATGATAGACTGATAGAGAAATTTAGGAAGAGCTCTCTGAAAGTCACTTTATCCAACCTCCTGCTCAAAGCAGGTCTGCCTCTGAAGCTACGTCAGGTTGCTCAATCCTTTTTGTTGATTTTTAATATCTCCAGGAGTGGATATTCCGTAGCGACTAGTTTCAGTGTTTATCCACCCACATTGTGATATTTTTCTTCATAGTTGGAATTTACCTTGCGGTGCAACTAGTCTCTTCAGTGAACACCTGTAAGCGTCTGACTCTGATCTTGTCTGTACCCACCACGAGGAATGTGAAATCAGCAATTAGATTTTCCCCATCATCAAAATCATGTTTGGTTTCTATATAAAGTACTGAATACCCCATGTAAGCAAGTGCTAATAATTATCTACCATGATTTAATTTGATTTCATTGTAAAATTACAGCTTATCCCAGGCGATTACTGACTGAGTTCATATAATTCTGAAAGTGATGTATCTTACTAGACGTAAAGCTGTCTTCCGAAACGTAACCCTTTACGGCTGGTGAGAATTCCTGAGATGTCCAAGAGGAGTAAGTTGGCTTAGGTAATTTAGTTGAATACTTGATAAATTGTGAAAGAAAAAAAACAAACCCAAAATGCTGTTGTTTCTGACAGATACTCTTCCTATCTTTCTCCCGTGAGATCACAAAGCATTCAAATCATTCCAGACATGTGAGCTCTGGCTGGTATTTAAAAACTCAACAGCTGCCAGGTGTGCTGTGTAGGGCAACTCTTGAATTGAGGTCTATCGTCAACATTTGTTTGACAAAGTTCTTTTATAAATACAGTTATAGTAACACGATTACTTTGCCTGCTGCTTTAGCTTAACTTGTCTAAAGAGCTATTGTCTGTTATGTTTAGAAACTTCTTGTTTAGGAGGGGATAAAAGCCCAACAGATTTTCATTCATGTTCTGATACTGGCTTTCAACTTTTGTCACAGGCACTGATAGATAGACACTTCTTAGTATTGTGAATTGATAAAAAAGTCAAACCATTTCTTCCAGAATACTGTGTCACATAAGAGTGCCCATGAAGCAGGAGGAAAGAATAAGAATAAATTATTTGTAAATCATTAGGGGAAAAAAATAAGAAAGAAAAGTGCTAATTTACATTTTACTTATGTATTAGACTAAACATTGATGTAAATGACAGACACATGACTACTAAGACTTCTGAAAACAGGACATTCAGAACACATTTTTGCAAGTCATTGTGAATATTTAAGTATCATATTAACTTGTAAGAACTGAGGAATTACTTTGTATTTGGTAGAGTCAGGCCTCCTCTCTGATACTTTTCTTTTTTTCTCCCTATATCTTCCACAGACAAGTTGTTCTGTTTTGTTGGTGTGTCTTTATTTTTTTTTATTATATTAAGTTTTTTTCAGAATAGTGCTGTTTTAATGATCAAAACTTTTGGAACTCCATTAGCTATGCTTATAATACTTATGTCACTTGTTTGAGATATTTTTGAAGTCATCCAAATGGCCTCAGAAATTATGTACTGAAAGAGCCAGTATTGTATCAGCTACAGATGTGAATTTTTTTCTGTAGCCTGTGTTGAAGACATATTGGAAAAGACTCATTAGTTGTTGACTCAATTAAAAGAATTAGAATGATTATTTATAATCGCAAAAACTGTTCCTGTTCAAGAGTAAAATTGATGTTATTGTCAAAAGCACTTGAACATTTTTCTATGTTCTTGATATAGTAAATAACAAATTCTATTAAGCTCTGAGAAAAGCAAATACGAGAAAGTATGGAGTGAGATACGTCCTGTAGAAATAGGGACTCACTGGAGTCTGCTCATTAGTTCCTAATCCATACCATTCCATGTACATACTACTCACTGTTAGTGAGCAATGAGGAAAAAATAGTAACTATTATTTCAGAACAGGAGAAAGGTCTTTCAGTATTTTTTAAGGGAAAGAAGAATCCTGTTCATAGGAGCTCTCTAAGAAGTCCTCTACTGCTCAACTTTTCTGAGGTCCTCCTGTTCTGGAACAAAATAACTAACCTGCTCACTTCCTTCTGCTCTGGAAACCTGTTGAAATTTGCGAGTTCGTTCAGACGCCTGTGACTGATTCTCAGTGCCTGGGTACAGCATCATTCTATAATAAACCCAGCTGTTCTTCTAGGTCTTTAAGATTGATGACCATGCAACCAGAATTCCTTTCAGTCGAACATGCAGGACAAGCCTTTAGAAGATATGGGGAAGCGATAATGTGGCATAAGAGAGAAATTTATATCGGGGTAGAATGTGATCATTAGTGAGGTAGACATGAAGACAATGAACAGTTCTCAGACCTATGCAATATTTTTCATCTCCACTTCTGAAAATACTCTACAAAAAGAGTAAATATTATTCCCATTGTTGATGGAGACAAAGGTTTTCTCATGTTAGTAGTCAGGCTTACTAGGCCATGAAAAGATGCGATTTCAAATTAACTCGGAATATTGCTTACAAATCCAGGTTTTCTTGGTGTCCATCCCAGTGCTCAAACACTGAGTCAGAGGCTATGTAGGTGATTTTTTTTTTTTTTTTTTTTCTGTTACTGTTTTTGTTTCTGGAAAAGTAGCAGATGATGATATAATCTCAGGTCTCATGTAAAGATGTAAACAGAGGGTAGAGCAGACACGTATAGATGGTTGTGCTAATAAGTACTATATATACATTTCACCCTTTTGCTGCTTAGTATTTGTTCCATTTGAGTATAAATGTACTCGTGGTATTAAAAAATTTCCACACACTTCAGTGGTGAAAATGTTAATAATTGCTTATAGATATTCTCTGGAAAGGCCTTGCAACTCTAGAAGTTTATAGAAGCATGGCTATCAAGGGAGTGAACAGAACCTAGATCATTAGTAGAACATAAAAATTAAGTCCCACCCCTGGAAGGAGATCTATGAGAGGTATTTTCTGAATAATATAAAATTATAAGCAAACCCCCCTGCCCCACCCCCCAAACATACCTGGTCTTGGTACCAGCAACTTTTTTGTATTCAGATGTATGGCTTTGCAGACTTGACTGCTTTTAGGAAAATAACAATCATTCATATAGCTCCTGGGGTAAAGATGCTGTAAGTTGCCTAATACTCAAGGTTCAGGCTACTTTTTATGATGAGATCATCCTGCTTTGTGTCTGCCTATGTAAATATATCAGCTTCCCCTGTTTCTATCAATTTTGGGGCTGCAAAAAAGTGATTTAAAGATGCAATATTTGTCATTTGACTGTGGGAGTAGGCCTTACAGTATGCTAGTATTTGTATCTCATGTGTAAGAAGTGGATTATATTTCTGACAAAAAAGAGATACCCTACTGAGATCAAATACCAGAGAATCTCAATGAGATTCCATGTTTCATTTTTATATACTGCACAGTAGTCTTATCAAGCAAGCATAATGGAGAAATAAATGGAATTTTTAGTGAGTAAATTATTTCCTTTTCTTCTCATCTATTTATTTATGATGATGATTTAATTTAATCAGAACAAAGTAGAATTTGCTTTAATTTTTGTGCAACATGCTGTGTTTCAAAGGCTAAAATTTATTCCTTGAGATTGTTCTCACTAACTGTCTGCCACAGATCGCAGGAATAATGCTTTTTCTGACCTTATCTAACTTCTGCATAAGAATCTCTATGTTCAAAGAAAGGATAAAGAAAACTTTTAATCAAGAGTCAACGTGAAGAACTAATGACTTAATAGAACTGTAATCTAGATACCATGATTTGCAGAAGGTGAAAATTATTTTTATGTTTTTATAGTCTTACCCTCACTTCTCCCTAAGTTCTTTTACTTCAAAGAGATGTTTGTCTTTTACAAAGACTTCTTGATTTATTGCTTCATAAAGTATGGTATGTGGTTAAAAATGTAGGACCTTTTATATGAGAACAGTCTCCAAAGACTGTAGTTCAGCTCTGAACATTTTTGTATGGGGCTTGCAAACACAAAAGTGAAAGCAATTTAATGCAAAATTAGGCTGCTATTTAGAATATAGTCTCTTGTTAATGGCTTCATAAATCTTTTGTCTGACTGCAAAGCTAAAAGAGAGGTTTTGATACTTTCAGCAGGTTTTCATTTTACATCCAAGCCTTTCCCTCCCCAAAAATTTCTATTGAACACAATAATAAAAAGTCCATGTACAGGAATTCTAGTAGTAGAATATCTAAAAAGGATATTTTTTTTTTGTTCCATTAATAGATTTTTTCCCTTATTTGGCGCACTCATTACCACAGGTCATCTGTGGAAGATACTTCTATCAGGCTGTCTATGGGCCCTGTACACTCCTATTATAGTATTTAATGGCATCTGAGTAATTGATACAGAGAGACTTCAGAACCTTGAGTTTATTAAAATTCACAAGTGCTATTATGTTCTGAGTAAAATGTTGAACTTTTTTCTTTAAATTTTGCTGAACAATACAAACCCCTCACAGAGCAGTGAATAGTAAAATTTCTGAGGACATCTTTCTGAAAAGGATTTCTTCAACACCATGTCCCATACATACACACAAGTATGTGTTCAAGTTTTGTTATAGTATCACAGATAGGGTCCCAAATCTGCCATCTTATTTCTGCTTTTTCTTTCATTTAAAAAAAAATAAAAAATAATCACTATTTACTGCAGGGGCTTGAAGATGCAAAGCACCGCAGAGCCTGCAGTATTACTACTATTCTATTATTTTGAAATTTCTTTTGTATATTAAAATGTTCTATTAAGCAATGTATTATGTAGCTGTCTTCTCTGTATAATTGTATTGTAATAGCATGCTGATGCTCAGATTATAGGCTGAGTGTCCACCATCCTAGGACTTGTACATACATATAGTGCAAAGAGATCCCTAACCATATTGCTTACAACATTCTGAGAGACAAAAAATGACACTTCAATATACAGATGAAAAAATAGGAGAACACAGGATATGGATATAAAAACTGCCAAACTTTCATGTACTACTTAAGCATGAAGGAAACACAATTTCAAGCTGGGTGTTTTTCAGCTATGCCTTTTTATTTCCATGAACTTATGAGTGCCTTTCCTTGCTTTTATATTAAGCATATCAGGACACATGTTCTTTGCATATGGCAATTGCTGATAGCACAAAATAAGTAACAGAGAAAGAGTCTGCAGCTTTCCTTTCCCCATTTTGCACCAACTTCTTTAAAAGAAATACTTTAGGTAGGATTACATCCTATGATCCTGTGATGTTGAGGATATTTTGTCTGTCATGCCTCTAAAATTGTAGACTCTATTTACAAATAGAACTTTCTGTTTCAGCTTGACATTTTCACCTTGATGGCATGAAAATAGGGCAGTAAATAGAAATGGGAGCAAAATGGCTGATTGTAATATACACAAAGTGAGTAAGAAGAGTAATGATGGTTTTAAAACTGAACCATGGAAGTGAATTATGCTTCCTTTTAATATTCTGAAAAATGACTGGGCAAAAATGCTGTTCTCTGAAGTTCTGTGAAAGTGGTTAATTTCATGGGACAGGATCCTTTCTGTATCATCCCTTCCAAAGTCATAACTCACCAGAATGTTTGTATCATTTGTATTTTATATGACAAAATCATTTGGGCTTTTAATCTTTTTGGTGTTCCAGATATGAATTCTGTGGAGTTGAAGTTAGAGAGTCTTATTGTCCTTTTAATTTTGTAAAGAAAAGTGATGCAATACTCACACCACTTTATGTATTTGTCGTGGTTGATCTTAGTTAAGTAAATATTAATATTTTACTTAATAAGAGGACATATTATTGATCATCAGGAACAATATACAAACAAATAACAATTTACTGTGACACAAAGTTAGGAGTACAAGTCTTTATCCTAAATCAGATGTTAGTAAGCTCAATTCAGCTTACTAGTAAAATAAGATTAGAGCAATATCTTTCAGTTTATTAACAATTTTCTTCCCTTGATCCTTTAACAGTTTTATAAGTGTTAATTTTTAGCATATTTTTTCTTCTTACCAAATCCGCTTCCATATTTACATGTCACTAGTAGTAAAGTTAGTAACTGCTGCTCTGAAAAAGTAAAGTTACAAAAAGTAAACAAGCACCTTCCTGTCTTCTAGTCCCTTACCACAATCAGTGAGCTATCAAATGTCTCTTACAATAGCTTTTCTTTTACTTTAGATATCTTCTTGGTGTTTGTATGGTACAGAGACCATTCATCAGCCAATATAATGCTGTACGATAAAATACTAATAGCATTTATGTAATTAAACTCAATATAAATAAATTAGAAGTACTTCTTTCTGATGACGTATTCAACAGGTTAAAATGTATTTATAATGAAACATATTCTCTATATTATTGAAAAGCAAGATAGCAGATAAGAACAATAGATTTTTGTTCATATAACATGAGACTTATTTCAGCCATGAATCCTCTCAGACAGTTTCAATTTTGGTAAAACTTCATGACCCTGAGAAAAATGCTCAAGAAATGCCGTTACTTTGGGTAGTTCACAGAAAAATGGCAGTCAGCAGGGCTTTGATCTTTGCCTCACAAACATTCAGGGTTGTTCATCATAGGTTTAATTAAAGAAATGGGGTATCAGTACGTAATCAGAAACATTTATTATTTCAAGGTGGAGTCAGAACACATTAGCAGCCTCTGGTCACTTTGAGTTTCCTGGGTCAAAAGTACAAATTCACCACAATAATTTCTTTGCAACTTTTTTCTCAAACTGTTTGATAATATAGTTATGGAATAAACATCTGCATTCATGACACATATATGAGAATAAATAACCCATACTGTGAGTCTTGGTTTTAAATGCATATCTTCTGTTGGTGATATTGATATGTATTCTATATAGAAACCTTTATGCACGTAACCATAGTCAAAAATGAATTAAAAACCTATTTTATTTAGCACAGTTGAAATAACCTGTTAAGTAACCCAAGAGTTAATTCTGTATTTCCACTTGAGAAATTGCACTGCCTCTTTCCTTTATAATGATAGATACCTGAAGTTATCAAAAAGGACAAAACACATTATCTTGGGTACAACAGAACTGGCATGTCATTAAACTGCTCCTCATCAGCTAATTTGGGAAATGATTGAATAAATGCTGCAAAAATCTTTTCCACCTCAAAGGAAGGAAAGTTAATTCTACAGCTACTGCTGATGGACTCATGACTAATTGGAATAGGCAATAATGATCAGGTGTACCATTTTACAGAGCCTACTGAGATAATAAGCGGCTTTTATATTGTCATTTTCAAACCATGCCAATATCCCTCTCTGCAGTACTTTCTCATCTGTATCAGTAAGTGGGTGTGTTGTCTGGTGAGTCCCTATCCAGTTGGTTGTAGGTTCTTTCTGTTTACTCTGTCACATAAATAATTCCACATGTCCTGGTTTCATCTGGGATAGAGTTAATTTTTTTTCCTAGTAGCTGGCATAGCACTGCGGTTTGGGTTCAGTACTAGAAGAATGTTGAAAACTCACTGATATTTCAGTTGTTGCTTACACCAGTCAAGGACTTTTCAGCTTCCCGTGCTCTGCCAGGGGCCCAAGAAGCTGGGAGGGGGCACAGCCAGGACAGCTGACCCCAACTGGCCAAAGGGCTATTCCAGACCATGTGACATCATGCTCCAGGCAAGTTGGCTGGGGGCAGGGGGGACGGCACTACAGTTGCTGCTCTGCAGCTGGCTGGGCATTGGTAAGTGGGTGGTGAGCAGTTGCATTGTGTATCACCTGCTTCATTTATTATTATTATTAGTAGTAGTAGTAGTAGTATTAATATTATTATTATTACTACTATTTATTTTATTTACATTATTAAACTGTTCTTATCTCATCCCATGGGTTTTCTCTTCCAATTCTCTCCCCCATCCCACCGGGAGAGGGGAGTGAACGAGCGGCTGTGTGGTGCTTAGTTGCTGTCTGGGATTAAACCACAATATACCGCATTATGGTAGTAACTTTTAACGGGAACCTTGAGGTTCCACTTTTCTCTCTTTCAGGGGATTTCTTTCTTCAGCTATTCCCTGTTACTGTAGCTGCACCCTTGTCCAGCATTGCTGGAACATGTCCAGAGGAGAGCAACCAAGCTGGTGAGGGGTCTGGAGCACAAGTCATATGAGGAGCGGCTGAGGGAACTGGGGTTGTTTAGTCTGGAGAAGAGGAGGCTGAGGGGAGACCTGATCGCCCTCTACAACTGCCTGAAAGGAGGCTGTAGTGAGGTGGGAGTCGGCCTATTCTCCCTGGTAATAGACGATAGGATGAGGGGGAATGGCTTGAAGCTGCACCAGGGCAGGTTTAGGCTAGACATTAGGAAAAACTTCTTCACCGAGAGGGTTGTCAGGCTCTGGAATGGGCTGCCCAGGGAAGTGGTGGAGTCCTCATCCCTGGAGGTATTTAAAAGAAGGATAGATGAGGTGCTTAGGGATATGGTTTAGTGGTGGGATGGCAGGGTTAGGTTAAAGGTTGGACTCGATGATCTTAAAGGTCTTCTCCAACCTAAATGATTCTATGATTCTATGATTTTACATGTTGAGAACTATCACCAAGTCAGTGGGAGTTCACAGTACTTAAAGACTATATTATAAACTAGGGAGATAAAATGGCTCATTTTTTAAATCTGAGGGTAAAAATACAATTACTGTGTTTTATTTTAAAAGGCGGGGGGGAGGAATCACACCAACAAATACTTCCTCAACACTTATGTGAAAACAATGACTTTGAAGGAAATTTATTGGAGTTTTCTACCTGAAAAAGCAATTCTTTTTGTTTAGAACCTCAGGAATATCTTTCCTTTTTTTTTTTTTTTTTTTCCCCCCCAAGAAGAATAACAAATATGTAAAATTTTTATTTAAGGTCCATGTGGCTACAAACTATGTGCTTTTCATACTTCCAAACAATAAAGATTCCCATAATAGGAAGATTTTTTTTTTTCCGTAGCTTTTTTAACACTTCAGTGACCCAAAACAATATGCAAAAAGCATGACACTTTCTAATTACTAGGAAGTCATTTCATTTTGAGTGGACTACAACTACACAGTGAAAGCAACTCTTGTACAGCATATTTCAAACAATCCATCTTTCAGCAGATCTATGATAAGTATTCATTTAAATTATTAATAATTTACTGAAATTATTTCAAATTTATCACTAAAACCAGTTTGCTTATCAGGTCTTTTGGGGCGTGATGTAAAGAATGCCATTGTGGACTCATAGGACACTTCCAGTGATAAGAGAGACCTAGTGTCCATGCTTTCAAGACTGCTCCTGTACTTAGTCAAACAACTGCTTTGTGTAAAAAATATATTAAAAGTAATGGACTCAAGAATGCAACTTAATCTTCCATTATAGGTAATAGACATTTTCCATCTTCTTTTTTTTCTTTTTCCTTACTTCTCAGTGGAGCTGTTTAAATACAACTGTTTTCTGAAGTGAGGTACAAGAGCATTGCAGAGGGTCCTCCCTGTGTTAGAAGTACCTAAGCACAGAGATTAAGACGTTGAATCAGTAGACTGCATGAATGGACTGAGGTTTCTGCAACCTAGGTGAATAAAGAAAGGAATTGTCTCCTAAGTATATTTTTAGGAAAAGGGGGTGAGGGGGGCGGGAGGGTGGAGAGGATGGGGAACCCCAACTTCTAAAACTATGTTAGATAGCTTTTCAAAAGATCCAGTAGATAAAGCTTCCTCAATGAGTTTTGATGAAAGACCTCCATGTTTCTGGACCCAGAAATCTGTGGGGCTTTTAAGTCAGATGCTGATGTAATTGGGTGTTGCATGCTGATCGTTCCAGAGCAGAGCATTTATGATCACATCACAACTGGATGTCAGACTTTAAACATGTGCCCAGTTTGATGTGCCTAGGACCTTTCATGTATTTGGCATTTCAGGCTCAGGTATGATTTATGATAACAGATGCTTTTCCTCATGGGCTACAAACACAGAGCACTTCTTTCCCTCAGTGATTTCTCCTCCTCAGGAAAGTGGTCTCCATTTGTAACTTTGGTTAGAAAAAAAGATGTTTCGGAGCAAGAAGCATGACGATATGAAAAGCCACAGGTCTTTAGTTCAGAATATTTAAGAATATTTTATTATTTCTAAACCTACTTCCTCTATAGCTGCATTTGATTTGGGCAATGGTAGAACAGTTAATGTGATGGTACTGGAAGCGCGACATTAGATGAGAAAAGGGAATAAAATTGTCTTCCCTTTGATTTTGAACTTCCTATCCTGCTAAGTGCAATTTTCTTATATAGAAATAATTGTATTTGAAGCTGAAAAAAAAAATCTCTTGCGTGTCATGTCCTTCTTGCTTCTGCCGTTAGTATTCTGAGATAGTATTTGAAACCAAAGATTATCCATTGATAGAAACACCAATCAGTGTACTGACGTTTCAGTGTTACTGGTATTATTTGGGGTTTTTTTGAAATAAGATAGTGAACCCCAGGAAGAAAAACTACATAGTGCAGTATGGAAGAACTAAAGGCGTGCTGAAACTGCTGAATAACTGAAGAGGAAATCTCATGTTTTACCCAAAAAAATTTGTTAAAGAAGCTTTGAAAGAAGTTTCATTTTCTGTGAGAAGAAAATGAAGAATCCCATCTGGTCCTTGTTTCCATTAAGAAAAGCAGGACCACATGAGGAATAAATGTATTATTATTATCATGTTGAGAGGCTTTATAATTTAAAATACATATAAATAATGAATATTTAAATAATCAGTTCAAATGAGTTTGGAGTGAGATGTTTAAATAAAGTCATACAGTGACAAACTGCTGAGCACTATGCTACTGTGGGCTACAATGCCTGTCTTAAACTCCTGAGGCCAGCTATAACTTCTGCAGGAGGGGCAATATAAGAATACAGCTTGAGTTTTTGATGATCTCAGAACACCTTCAAATCACAAAGGAATAGGATTGCATATCTTATCTGAAAACTTGTAGCTGCCCAATTGGTAAGAATTAATATATCTTATTTTTTCTTTATGATGACTTGAAAAAGCAGGGATTGTATCTAGCTCTGTTAGATGTAATTAAAAAAAAAAAACAGTTTGAGAAGGAAAAGTACCAGTCATAACATCTGACCAGAAGTCTGTCCATTTTTATATTAAAAAGGGATGGATTTTTGAAGGTGTTGTCACAGAAGTCTCTCAACTTCTTTGCACTTTTTTAACAAAGAAATTGTAATCAGTTCCTCTTTATTAACATTGAAAGTTTAAATTTAATTACTTTGACGTATTTAAAAGTGAAAAAAAATAGGAGCTATGTATAACTATACGTATTCTCTCTGAGTAAATGGATCTATAAATATGTTTAAGCACCTTCTAATTCTTTAAAAATAGAAATGGCAAATCTTTCTGTTGCTTCCTGGGGTGTAAGGGTAATAGTTGATTAGTCTACAGGTTATATGCCCAAGTTCCTTGAAGTAGAATGTGGCAAGAGATTAAAGCACTTGAACTCAAATGTCTGTATGTTAATGTCTACATGTGGAAAGTGTCTAAGCTTTCATTAGGTCAATCAATGACAGCCAATACACTAAACTGAGCCTAGGAATCTATTTAGCTGATCAGCCAGCCAGTAGCCATGCAAAGCACTTGCTTAAGATTATCCCGGAGTATCTAGGAATGGAATTGTCAGATATGTCAAAAGACGTGTTGAAAGCCACTCCCTTTTGCAGCAAGAGGTGAATTAAATGAGTGAAACAGCTATGCTGCCTGCATACACATATAATTTAAGTGGTCTCTTGGTCTTCAGCCCAGTGTTGGGGCTGAATTCAGCAGTTCAGTTGCTTAAATAGTGTTCAGAGTCATATGAGGTGTCCTAAGGTATATGAACAACTCCAACCTATGCTTGGCAGACCTGACTCATAAAATCTACAGAAAATGTTTTGCCTTCTGCAGTGGGAGGTAAACTGCTTTAAGACATCTAAATGTCACTGTATTCCTGTGGTTAAATAATCAAATCAAGAATCGAGTCCTTGGGGTTCAATCTAGATGCCTACTTGTAGGCATCAGGTGGAATTTAACATTTACAAAAGCCCGTGTGAGGCTGTCAGAGATCACAGATGCCCTGGGGCCCTCTGGATCAGGAGCTAGATTGCCTGCTGGGTGGGATATCTCAAATGACCCTAGGCTCCCAGGTATGGCCAGCTGAATCATAACCTACGAGCCCCAGAATTACATGTCTGGGTGTAATTCCTCAGCCACAGTTCGCTTGCTCAAGGACTGAGAGTCACCAAGAATACTCACAAAATAGGTGTCAATGAAACCACTTTCCTTTGCTAGTTCCTCTATAAATACATTTACAGAAGGAAAAAGCCACTAAAGCATAATTTTTATTTAGAGCAATAGAACATCAGTTTTTGTAAGACCAAGGAAAGAGTCTTTTTGTTGCAGATTTTGCTGTTGCAACGCTAGTGCAGAAGTAATAGGGAAATCTCGGATGATCTTGGTTACTACAACTTTTCCTACTATTTGTGTGAGTTTTGCCATAAGGGGAGCTAGCTATTCCCCAGAATTTTTCATGTGTGGGTGACAAGGTATTGCTTCTGGGCTAGATGTTTAATAAAAAGTAGTATCTCCTAGACTATATTTAAATTAATTCCAAGTAAAACATTTTAGAAACTATTTTCATAAACTAATTTTTAGTTTGTAAGGACAATAGTGCTTGTACTAGCAAAAACCCTATCATCCCAGAACATGGCTCAAATCATGAATTCTGTCCAGAACAGAGCATTGATGCTTAGAGAAAAAAACAAAGACAATTAATAAAGGTTCTTTCCCCTTTTGAAATATCCAAAAGTAGAATACACTGAATGTAGAATGAGCTGAAAAGTCAAAATAGCAAAAATCTGTCTTTTGTTTGACTAAAAAATAATTTTATCAATTTCCATTATTTGCTTTCTTTCTGAAGCATGAAGGAAGAATACTTGCAGTTATTTGCTAATAGAAATTCAGTTTCAAAATTAGGTAAATGAGTATTCTTTGATTCATTATGAATTTTTCCTGAACAGTTCTGTCATGTTTGTGCTCAGTTTCTTTAAGCATTTCACTGTTATGAAATAACAAAACCTAGGGAAATCTGAGGCTGACAAACTGTTACTCTCTCTCTCTCCTCAAATTCCCCTGCTGGATTTAAATAACACTATGCAATCAAAAACAAAGGAGGTTGCTTGATAAATGTGGAATGGCTTATGCAATCTGTCTTAATATTTGGTATCTCAGTGGTTGCCAAAGTGTCTCGATTAATCGATTATGTTTTTACATATAAACAGTGTTTGTCTGCTGCTTGAAATTGTCTGATAAGTAAGCTTCTGTCGCTTTCCAGAGTTTAACAAATAGATGGATTCAGCAATGCATCTCATGATAAAATCAGTATCTTTGGTTCCATCTTTCACGCACTATCTTTCTTGAGTGACTGGAATCTGTAGAAACAATGCTAAGTATGAATTAGTCCCAGTTACTCATCCATGAATATAAATAGCTAATTTTTAAGATACGGTGTCATTAATATGTAATTGCAAAGCTGATTTATTACAGTAACTTTGGGGATAGAAGTTAACCACCACTGAGATTTTGAGCTGGACAGTGGAAACCATTTCAGAGAAAAGAGAAATACTGATGTCAGTTAATAACTTGTAAATTTTCATGTTAATATATATATATTACAATTTATCTTCTTCTGATAAACAGTAGAAAAGCTGCTCTAAGGTTTTAATGGCTGTGTGTTTTCAGACTTGTTTTTGTCAGTCCTTCCACTTACCTGTGTGCAAAGACATTGTATACTCTGTGAGTATTCTAGTTTTCTTCAGGTTATCCCCCTGCACAATAGCATGTAGGACATGGTTATCCATATTTCTGAGTTCCTGAAGAGCTGCATTTCTACATGTCCTGGTTTCATCTGGGATAGAGTTAATTTTCTTCCTAGTAGCTGGCATAGCGCTGCGTTTTGGATTCAGTACTAGAAGAATGTTGATAACACTGCTGGTTTAGTTGTTGCTGAGCAGTGCTTACACCAGTCAAGGACTTTTCAGCTTCCCCTGCTCTGCCAGGTGCACAAGAAGCTGGGAGGGGGCACAGACAGAACAGCTGACCCCAACTGGCCAAAGGGCTATTCTGTAGCATATGACATCATGCTCAGTATAGAAAGTGGGGTGAGTTGGCCGGGGGGCAGCGATTACTGTTCAGGGATGGGCTGGGCATCGGTCAGCAGGTGATGAGCAGTTGCATTACTTGTTTTTCCTGCATTTTGTTTCTCTCATTCTCCCTTGTTCTTTTCATTTTCATTACAGTCTTTATTATTATTGTTGTTGTTGTTGTTGTTATAATATTTCAATTATTAACTATTCTTATCTCAACCCACAAGTTTTCTTACTTTTGCTCTTCAGATTCTCTCCCCCATCCCACTGGGGGTGGGAGGGTAAGCAAGTGGCTGGGTGGTACTTGATTGCTGGCTGGGTCTAAACCACGACACGTTCTCAGTATGTCACCTGAGTTAGCTGCTCATTTGAGCACTACAGTTTTTCAGATGTAGCCTTCCTGCTGGGCAATTTAAGCAGATCACAAATCCCTGGGTTTACCATTGTTCTGTAGGAAACACACTTATACTTCTTTTCTTCTTTTTTTTTTTTCTGTGTTTGTGAGTATGAAGCACAGTTAAATCTCAAAAGCAAACATCCATCTAGGTAGATGTATGTAACTGGTAGAACTGTGGTAGAAGATAGAAAGGGATCAGTGTTGAGGCTATTTTTATTTTGTCTTGCTGTCATTATGTTGGCTACAGCTGAATACTTACTCATGCACATCAGCGGTGGGTTGAACTTGGTTGGCTACCAGACCCCCACCCACTCCTCTTCCTCAACAGGACAAGGGGAGAAAATAAGATTAAAAAACTCATGGGTTGAGATAAGTACAGGGACCTCACCAATTACAGTTACAGGCAAAACTGAACTTGGAAAATTAATTTAATTTATTGCCAGTGAAAAATAGGTTAGGATGGTTAAAAACAAAGACAAAAACTTCTTCCCAGGTTCAACTTCGTTCCTTCATTCCCGACTGCCCTAGTCTCCGGCCCTGAACCCTGAGCAGTGCAGGGGGATGGGGAAGAGGTTCATAACAGCTCCTCTCTGCCATTCCTTCCTTCTCACATCTGCCCTGCTCCAGCATGGGTCCTTCCCATGGGCTACAGTCCTTCAGGATAAACCTGCTCCACCATGAGGAATCTCTGCCCCAGTGCCTGGAGCACTGCCTCCCCCTCCTTTATCTCTTGCTTTCATGTTCCCAGGGTTATTTCTCACACTTTTTTTACCTCAGTCCTCACACTGCTGGGCAGTGTTTTACCCTTTCTTAAATACATTTTCCCTGAGGTGACGCCATCTTGGCTGTGGGGCTCAGTCGTGCCCTGGGGTGGGGTGGGTCGGAGCCGGCTGGAACCGGCTGTGTCCGGCCCGGGGCAGCCCCGGCCTCTCCTCACAGAGGCTGCCCTGCAGCCCCCCACTAAAAAAATCTGGGCCCCTGCACCCAATGCAACACCTCTTACTTAAAAAGTAGTCTCACTAAAAGACTGTTAGACACACAATGGAATTGTGTCATTTGATTTGCCACACAGAACAGCTGTTTACACAGGAGTGCTCTCACATGATGAAAGAATAAGAAAAAAGACATTTACCAGATGCCAAAGGTACAGAATTTCTAAGCATTTTTTTCAGCTGAAGCTTTTGCTAATGTTAATGAAATATTTTAATTTTATGAAGTTTTTCTTGCAGCCAGTTAGCTAGTTATTTCCTGAGCACTTTTCGTCACATTTTGGTTTCCATCTGTTTCTTGGTTTACGTGGGTGGTAGTTGTCAGAATACTTGTTAGATTTAAACAACCAACTTAAACCCCTTTAAAAAATAGCATTTAATACCAAATGGACCAGTCTGCATTTTCTGTGCACTGACTGGAGAACGGGACCCTAAAAACAGTTTTCCTTTGAGAACCATTTTTAATAAAGAAGTAAATAACATAAAGTAATAATGTCTGAAAGTCAGTAATAGGCACATAGAAGCAATTTGTAACTATAAGTAGAATGGGTTAACAGGATGAGGATTTCTTTACGTGTTCAAATGCATAAACTTAAAACCATTTTGCCTTCTACATTGTCTAGCAGAAAGCGACAGTACTGGTGTTGGACCCCTTTCGAGTAGAACGGAATGAAACCATGTCTAAAGCAGGCAACACCTGGTTCAGACACTGGTCAGGGTCTTTAAATAAATAAGTGCATTCTATCAGGAATTGGGGGGGAATGCCTCCGAATTGTGCTCTGTATTGATGAGGTTGAAGTCTTTGAACCCCTGTTTCTATTATTTATTCCTAGTCCTTTCTCCTACATTTCTCCTGGGACCCCAAGCAGCCATTTTTCCTTTCCTACTGAAGCTGAACAGGAACTCCCACCTGTTTGCAACTCAAGGGGGGAAAAATGATTACCCTCACTTCAGAGCTCTTTGGAGAGAAAGGGAGGAGCTGGATGGCCTTTCCTTAGAGTTTACAGAATGTCCCATATTCCTAATGGTAGGTCCAGATTGTACAGGAAAAGGGATTGAGAATAAGCAAAAAACTGCAAATGTCAGATTTCTTGTGTCAACTCTGACAAGGTTGGATATGACTATATGTTTTGGGCTAGCTGACATATGGCGTAATTTCAGTGTTTGTTTCTTCCTTTTTTTTTTTTTTTTTTTCTTCTGTTTTGCTGAGGAATTTTGGAGTAAAAGGCCGTGGCTCCTAAGGGCATTCCTGTGCCTGGGAATCTCGAACACAAGGCTTGCAGACAGTTGTGGGTTTGTTGTTATTGTCATTGTCCCCCCGACTCCTTCCCTATTTGCAGGAAAGAGAAGATAGCAAGTTATTTGGTCTACAGGCCAAATGGAAAACTCCTCCTATGCTCTAGCATAGTAGATTTAGGATTTAGGCACATCTATGTTTTAATCGCAGTTCCCAGGGTTTTGCAGTCTTGAATTTCTGTACTTAATGTTATCAGTACTTGTTTATATAACTCAAAATACAGTTGCAATATTTTCCATGAAATATTCCTATTAGATTTGTTTCTAATTCTTCACACTTAAAAATGAGTTTATAGAAATGAATTTATGCTTGTGTCTACAATGTCCCTATCAAACATGAGCTTTTTAAAAAATGCCTTCTTTCTTTCAATGCTTGCTCAGCACATCGAAATTGCAGTCTAGAATCCATCTTGGTTCAGTACGTCAGAAGCATAATCACCAGTTAAAAAAAGCTCTTCATACAAATTCTGCAGTCAGTTGGCCAGTAGGTTGCTGTAGACCATCTCTCTTTGACCCTGCAAATTTAATTTAACAGTCTGCTACTACTACACAGGAAGCATACATTACATTGCACTCTTTCCAGGAAGGATTGCCTTTTCTGAGATGAAGGGTTACTGCCGATGGGAACTGCAAGAGCCACATGCTGAGTTAGGAGCCACGAACGACTAGTTAAGTGGGAAACACTGTGGGGGAGGAAGCCTTTAAAATAGCTTCAGCCTATGAGTTAAGTAATTGAATAATCTTTCTTGTTATTTCCATTTTTTGCTGATGTAGCAAGTCATATCTGTTACTCTGAGGTCTCTAACAATCTTGGCATGTTCATTCACTATAGACAGTCTCTCAACTAAAACGACTCACTCACATGGAATTTTCGTTTTGCTCATATATCTGCTATCTCCATGTTGACAAGCCATCTTTTTCTTTGGAAGTTCCTGTTCGCTTTACTCTAGTGCTTTTGTTTTGAATCGCAATTCTGCTTCCTTTCTAATTAACCAAACAACACGAGAAAACCATACACAGATATAAAATTACCTGTAATTTATAGCTTGTGCAGCCATAGTTCTTAGAAACTATCCATTTAAAGCTTATCACTGGTTCTTATTTCTTTTCTTCAGCCCTAAAGATCAGCTCACTAAATCTGTGTGCTTCTGTTTGGCTTCTTCCAAACCTAATAACAACGTCATATGAATCTTTGTTTGCTTATCTTCATTTGCTCCTTTTCATTGAATAACATTTCATTCCTTTTCATTGGATAATGATTGTCAGAAGTTAACATAGTTCATTAAGCACTAGGGAAAGTGCTAAATATTTGCCTAAACCTTACACTTCTAATATTTGAATGGTTATTAAAAAAATGGATATAACAAATTACAGTGAGAGTTATCTTGTAAAATTATACTACATGTGAAGTTTTCAACTGGTCTCTGTTAACAAGAATAATATTTTATTTGGTTTATTTGTTTATTACACATGGCAAGAATCTAGGTACAGTGGTAAATCATTGACAGGGCACAAAAGTGTATGGATTCTCTGGCATCCCATATCTGAGTTGCAACCTTGAGAGTGTGTGTGGGTGTTTTCCTTTATTTTTATGCATGCTGGTGTGCATTTCCTTCCAGTGAGACATTCTTGCTGTAAAGGGAGTTATTCCCTGGAATTTTTCATGTGTGGGTGATGTGGTATTTCTCAGGGGTTAGATGTTTAATACAAAGTAACGGTAAGGGAAATATATTTGCAATTATAGTAAAATGCATTATTTGTAGTATAATTTCCAGGAGAAACATAGCATACTGTAATGCTGCATTTTTAATACCAATAGAAAAAAAAAAATAGGCATAACTTTTATTACCATAATGATTTAGGCATTTTGTTAACTCATTGTAATTTCAGGTTCCGTAAATACAATGTTGTATGTTAAGTTTTATTCCTGTATATGCAGAATAATTTTTATAATAACTGGATAAAAAAAGTAACAAATATAACTTTATTGTATTCCTTCTTGTAAAGGGACTGCATAGATTTTCGTTGTACTAACCTAGTCATTTAGTTAAATCCTTTTGAAAGTGCTACTAAATTCTTTGGATTTTTTGACATATTAGATATATTAATCATAAATGTCTGCCTTTCAGAAATACTTTTTCACTTTTCCTTTGTTTCTTTGCTTTTTAAATGAATAGGCAACAGATAAGAAAGAAATAAATAGTAAATTACATGTACAGCTCTACTCATTCTTTTACAATTCTAAGTTTTTAATACAGAAATTAAAGAAGCTCAAATTCCGAATATCAGACAGCTAAAATGTTTCCTCTTATTCATTTTGGAAACCTCAATATTGCATCAATCTTACAATCAGGATAAGGATACACAAATAAAATTATAAGCACAAGATAGTTATTGCTGGAAATGTAAAAAAAGAATGGGGTGTCATCTCTTACTACATCATAATTTAGCATCTCCAAAATTATTTTATAGGCACAAAACTTATACAAAATAATGAAATATTGGATATTATGTCACAGTATTTAAAATAAAAAAGATATGTAGAACAACTGAGATTTCTGATGGAGCCTGGAATTTTACTCTAGCAAGAGATCGTAGTTAAAATCCCAAATCAGATTTAGCACAAGGACTAAGATCCACAGTTAATTTTCCACTAAATTTGGATCAAACAAAGCACAATCAAGATTACCTTTCATAGTTGTAAAGGCATGGAAGCTTTCTGAATCTGCTTATATGAGCAGTTCCAGAGTGAAGTTTCTCATGGAATGTGTGCTATTCATTCAGGGACACTTCTGCAGCAAGAGGCTTTTATGTAAACATTAACGTATTTAAAATGTATTTTCAAAAAATTAAAGGAAAAAAATTCAGTTTGCTTGGCTGGCTTATGCTTATCACAGGCAGACTGTGTAAACCTTCTGTACTATTTATTAGGTTTGTAAAGCTAGTTGAAATTTTCATGGGGCAAAAATGGAATTACTGTTGGAACATCTTCCCATCACTGCCCCGGACTTTAGAAGAGCAAACTTCCAGCTCCTCAAGGAGATAGTCAGAAGGACTCCCTGGGAAACAGTCCTCAGGGACAGGGCAACAGAACAGAGCTGGCAGATCTTTAAGGATGTGATCCACAGAGTGCAAGAGCTCTCGATCCCTAGGTGTAAGAAATCAGGCAAAGAAGGGAAGAGACCGGCATGGCTGAGACAAGAGATTCTGGTCAAACTAAGGAGGAAGAGGGAACTGCACAGGCAGTGGAAGCAGGGACAGGCATCCTGGGAAGAGTATAGGGATGTGGTCCGGTTGTGTAGGAATGAGGTCAGGAAGGTCAAGGCGCAGCTGGAGCTAAACTTGGCTAGGGATGCAAAAAATAATAAGAAGGGTTTCTACAGGTATATCAGCCGACATGAGCCAGTAATGTGCACTGGCAGCCCAGAAGGCCAACCGTACTCTGAGCTGCATCAGGAGAAGCGTGGCCAGCAGGTCGAGGGAGGTGATTCTGCCCCTCTACTCTGCCCTGGTGAGACCTCACCTAGAGTACTGCGTCCAGCTCTGGAGCCCTCAGCACAAGAAGGACATGGAACTGTTGGAGCGGGTCCAGAGGAGGGCTACAAAAATGAACCGAGGGCTGGAGCACTTCTCTTATGAGGACAGGCTGAGAGAGTTTGGGTTGTTCAGCCTGGAGCGGGGAGACCTGATTACGACCTTTCAGTATCTAAAGGGGGCCTATAGGAAAGATGGGGAAAATCTTTTTAGTAGGGCCAGCTGTGACAGGACAAGGGGTAATGGTTTTAAACTGAAGCAGGGTAGGTTTAGAGTGGATATAAGGAAGAAATTCTTTACAATGAGGGTGGTAAAACACTGGAACAGGTTGCCCAGAGAGGTAGCAGAGGCCCCATCCCTGGGAACATTCAAGGCCAGGTTGGACGGGGCTCTGAGCAACCTGATTGAGTTAAAGGTGTCCTTGATAACTGCAGGGGGGTTGGACTAGATGACCTCTAGGGGTCCCTTCCAACCCAAAACATTCTATGATTCCATGATTCTATGATTCTATGATTCCTTAGCATTTGGACCTTTTGTTCAAAATTAAATCATATAAGCAAATATTCAAATGAAAACAGTAGTCATGCACATGTATGAAATCAGACAGGGTCACCGATAAAACTACAACACATGGGTAGACTACTTACAGGTAAAGAACACCAAGTGAGCCTTGAACAACTATCATCCTTTTTTCCATCAACCTCCACCATTACACATGTGCCGAGAGGAGCAGTTACTCAGTCTCTGAATCTGTTGAAGTAAATGCAAAAACCTAATCATAGTGATCATTATTCATAATCAAATGCATTTACATTGCATGGTTTATTCCTGTTACACATAATATCTCAATTCATTTACTGAAAATAATGATAAAAGAAAAGGTCTGAGATAGCAATTGATTTTGTGAGGCCATGCATTGAAGAATTAATTAGTCAGCACTGCTCTTTTGATAGTAATCATAAACATTTTGAAAAAAAAAAAAATCAGTCCTCTTTTTCAGCTGTAGGAGCTGATATTCCAATGTTCCAGATTATTTGTAATGCAAATGATTTTATAATCTTCACTATGTTTTTAAGAGTTACTAGAGCCTCTTGCACAGTCTGCAAATATCCAATTCAAATTCCATTTATTGAGGAAATTGTTCTGTGGCAAAACACAAAGACCAGTTGATTGAACTACTTTTGTTTAGATTGATCTGTCCACAAGGACATCACCAAAAAGAATTAAATCTGGTTTATGTGAAAAGCACGATGCACATACATCACCATTCTGCATTCTTCCTCTTGTCATCTGAAATGGTTGGTTGGTAATAGGTAAGGTGCTTTATCATTATCCTTAGCACCTGGGAAATGGTCCAGTGTAAGTTCAATCTCAGTGAATTATTAAAGGCATTTTAGGATTTGTAAACTTGATAATGGTATTTTGTGAGTGTTCATTACTGCTGCAATTTAATAGTACTACAGAAATTGAGTTAAGAGACTAGTATCCTGGTATCAGCTTTGGGATGTAATTTACAATCATGAAAGATAACAAATCCACACTTTACTGGTGCGTCAGCAGTGTTTTGTAAAATGTCCTTAAAGAAGCTAATTAAACTTCATAAGGCCTCTTGTAGCATCGTAATCATTCACAAGCTTTAATCTACTGAATCACTGAAATGCTATTCTACTCTAGAATAAAGTCTGGACTGCTTGATCTTACTTAAAATTGAAATATAGTTGTTTCCAGGAAGAAATATCTGTAATAATCTGACTCAAGTAGAGCTAAAATTGAGTTTTACCATTACTTGTGAGTTTTATCATTACAGTGAGTTAGACAAAGTGCTAACTTGCATTATGTTTAATTGATCTGTAGTTAATTTATTCAGAAAAGAGCCAGTCAGACTGGAAAAAAAAAAATAAAATCAGGCAGCCATTTAATATTTGATGGGTGGACTGTTCGGTGGATAAGGAACTGGCTGGATGGCCGCATCCAGAGGGTAGTGGTCAATGGCTCGATGTCCGGATGGAGACCGGTGACGAGTGGTGTCCCTTAGGGGTCCGTACTGGGACCGGTGCTGTTCAATATATTCATCAATGACTTAGACAGTGAGATCGAATGCACCCTCAGCAAGTTTGCGGATGACACCAAACTGAGTGGTGCGGTTGACACACCAGAAGGACGGGATGTCATCCAGAGAGACCTGGACAGGCTGGAGAGGTGGGCCTGTGTGAACCTCATGAGGTTCAACAAGGCCAAGTGCAAGGTCCTGCACCTGGATCGGGGTAACCCCCAGTATCAGTACAGGCTGGGGGAAGAAAGGATCGAGAGCAGCCCTGCCGAGAGGGACTTGGGGGTGCTGGTGGGTGAAAAGCTGGACATGAGCCGGCAATGTGCGCTGGCGGCCCAGAAGGCCAACCGTACTCTGGCTGCATCAGGAGAAGCGTGGCCAGCAGGTCGAGGGAGGTGATTCTGCCCCTCTACTCTGCCCTGGTGAGACCTCACCTAGAGTACTGCGTCCAGCTCTGGAGCCCTCAGCACAAGAAGGACATGGAACTGTTGGAGCGGGTCCAGAGGAGGGCTACAAAAATGAACCGAGGGCTGGAGCACCTTCTCTTATGAGGACAGGCTGAGAGAGTTGGGCTTGTTCAGCCTGGAGCAGGGAGACCTGATTACGGCCTTTCAGTACCTAAAGGGGGCCTATAGGAAAGATGGGGAAAATCTTTTTAGTAGGGCCAGCTGTGACAGGACAAGGGGTAATGGTTTTAAACTGAAGCAGGGTAGGTTTAGAGTGGATATAAGGAAGAAATTCTTTACAATGAGGGTGGTAAAACACTGGAACAGGTTGCCCAGAGAGGTAGCAGAGGCCCCATCCCTGGGAACATTCAAGGCCAGGTTGGACGGGGCTCTGAGCAACCTGATTGAGTTAAAGGTGTCCTTGATAACTGCAGGGGGGTTGGACTAGATGACCTCTAGGGGTCCCTTCCAACCCAAAACATTCTATGATTCTGTGATTTGGGAATTAAATGTTCAGCGGTATGGGAGACAGTCGTTCTTGTAGCACATTGATACAGCAGTGTCAGGCAACTGGTGTTTAGGTGGACTGGTGCAGTATTATGTAATAGTGTCTTTGTTAAAGTTAAGATACTGTCATCACCTTTAGCAGCAACTTGAAACTACTGTGAAGAAACTACTCTGTGAAGAGTACAAGAATAGAATATCAAGTACTTCAGCAGTATTTCAGCACTTCATTTTGCGCTCTGAAAATTTAACTAAGGGAAGGAATAAATCCTTCTTCTGCCTTTAGATGTCACCTAGGACAGACTGAACACTTGTTGAATCCCTGTAGTCCACCTAGAACAGTCACAAGCACTGTTTGACACAGTGCTTCCTCTCAGTTGACTGCTTGTTCTTGCAGCGTACTGGAATATATAGTGAATAGATGATTTGGAGTCATTAACTCATGCTCTAGATATTTCAACCTTCTTTTCTAAAAAAACTTCAGAGTTTAGGAGCTGTAGACTTCTCTGAATAAATAAATCTGCAAATTCATTTCTTTCAACCTAGTATTTTCATGAAGCTTTTGCTGTCAAACTGTCCTGACTTTCATTAGATTTCCATCTTTCACCCACACATTAAGACCACAATTATCACCGTTGAAGCCATAGTTTGTTTTTTAAATTCTGTAGTGTTCCTGATAACCAAATCTTGTTTAGGCAGTTAAATGCAGGAGCTGATGTCTTGTGTATTTGTGGTAGTTCGCTTTAGTATTCTTACTGTCAAGATATACAAAGCTATTTCTCCTTGCATTATTTTGCCTACTGAGAATTTCTCAGAGTCTTATTAGAATTGTGAGGAAATTTTCATAAACTATTTATTTTTTCAAGCTGGGAAGTCTTCTGTTTTGTTGTTGTTTTCTTTCAGAAGAGTTGGTGTGGTATCTATCTCTCCAAAGGAATACCCATGATACAGAAAAGGCAAAAAGAGCTAAGAAAATTTATCCATGTTTGACAGTGATGCTTACATTGAATGATTGAAACCTAGCTGCGTATATTTTGGCATGCCAGGTTTCAGTGATTTTTTTTTTCTTGTCATCTCATAATATTTTGAAATATCCCACACTGAATCCCGATAAAATCTGACAAATTATTTCATGAAAATTTATGATGAATGGATGTTGCCATTCAGATTTCCTTCAAGATAACTGTTCTTACAGGGAAAATCTTTTTAATAAGTAATTTTCAGAGTCCAATCCCAGTTCTCTGTTCCTTTAATTTATGATGGTATTGCAGAAGTTACTCCCAAATATCAGATAAGTATAACCTATCAGTTGTTCCTAATGCATGAGTCACAAATCTTTGCTTTTTTTTCCCACTGAAAGGCCTTTTGTGGTTCTGTATTTCTTAAAATATATTCTATCAATAGAAAATAACTGTGGGTTTAGATGTATTCTCAGCACAGAGCTCCAATAGTTTAGCCTTGTAGTCTGAAGCTTTCTACAGTTTTAGAATTTATCTTTAATTTCAATTTTGTCTGTTGGTATATATCTCTGTCATTGCCATTCACAGATGTTAAAGCCTATCTTAACTGGCTCTCAATGGAAAATTACTTCTTTTGTTTCAGAAGTCATAATTAATGCTGCCATCTCTGAGTGGTAACTAGCTTGTGTTCATGAACATTATAAGTACATCTTGTTTTAAGTTGCTTTTTTGTCAGCTCTTGGCTGTCAATGTTCATATACTATGGGGATTTTGAGTTTTTCTTGTCTTCCTTCATCTCTTGTGTAGCTTTTGTAATTGCATCTGCTATTGTAAGGTTCTGGAAACCTATCTTTGTGGTTTTTTTCCAGATTTTAATCTGTTTCCTAGCCTTCAAACTATTCTTCCCACTTAAACTTAAAACTCTCCCTGACATGGCTCACGAGATCAGTCTGAAACCCTAGTTATGTCCCTAGCAGCATCAAGATGCTTCATGCAGAGCATAAAGAATTTGAAGAACTGCATGAGGTTTTTTCCCTTTCCCACTTTTTCTCAGTGTTTTCAGACACCTGAGTGTGTTTGTGGGATTCTTTTTTTGTTGGCTGGAGTTTTTTGATGCCTTGCTCACCTTTCTTTAGGATTCTTAAAAGACATCTTAAACACATTGAGCTCTCTAAATACCATTACTTCTCAACTATTGCTTTCTCTCTGTGGTAGATACTATATACCACAAAATGCACCATGTGCAATTTGATCACAATTTCTGCAGCAGTAGCAATGCTATCTTTACTCCACAGAAGACAGAAAATGGAATGTTGTTATTTATGGTGCATACTTTTTCATGGGACAGGCTGGTATCTCTTGGTCTGAGCTGAACCACAGCCTAATGTACTGCATAGGATTTCAGTCTTTAAGGAAAAAAAAAACCAAAACCAAACCAAAACAAAACTTATTTTGTCTTTGAAAACAATTCAAAGACAAAATTCCTTGCATTGGCCATATTATTTTGTACTTACGATTGTATCATCAAGTAAAAGCCTCTGAATTTTTGTTTCTTCTGTGCATGCTGGTGAGTGGTGGAGCTTTTCACAGGTGAAGAAAAAATTTCCCAGGGAAGGAATACATGAAAAGTAAATCAGAAAAGTTCATGATAGTAATATACCCAATATGTAAAGTAATTACTTTAACAAGCTAATTAACTAATGGACTGTCCCACTATTCCCTTGTCTCCTTTACTGACCTGCCTATTGAAGCTTTCTGTAAACTTAGTGCTCTGTTTGCATAGTTGCAAATAATTTGAGGCTGCTATTGTTGGTTAATCTAGAATCTGAACCTGGTTTAATTGCTAGGAATTATAATGAAATGTTCAGGGTGGCAGGCAGTAGAGAAGGATACATAATTCATTGATTTTTTTTCCTGCTGTGGAGAAGTAAGGAAACATCTGAAACTACACAGATGAAAATGAGGTGTTTGGTGAGGAAGAAGAACAGACAGGGAGGGGCAACTGAATATCTGGGTTAAAATTTCAGAAGTGATAAAGGAAACAATGGCAGCAACATGTGCAATAATGTACTTTTGCACAGTGCTGGGACTTTTAAAACAGTTTTTAGATGTTACTTAATCAAAATTTATTGATATTTCATAGGAGTTAGGAAACTAAGGGCTCCTTGGAAAAAACTTTTTATGGGGCACAGTAGCAATGCTTTTACAGAGTTAAGCTTCGGATTGGAAGTGAATCAATAACACATAAACTTAAAATTCTTGAGAATGCAGTGCATGCAGCCTGGTTCAGAGTGAAGGATGACTACACAAAAGACCTTTTGTATTTTGATTCTTCAAAAAAATATATCTGAAATCATTTGTCTTGAGTCAAGAAGTAACAATCCTATGTGCCTGCAATAAAGAAAGAAAAAACTCTTGCATACATTGTGCTAAACACCATCTACATACTATGAAATCTGTTTTTAATAATATATGTCTGACTCTTCGACTATATAAACATTTTTAGAATTCCGTATTTCCTCTTAGAATTAGTCTGGTTTACTTGTTATATTAGGAAAGTTAAGTTGGCTGAGTGTAGTATGTCCAATGTAGGCAATAAACCTCATAAAGCAGTATGGGGAGCTTCAAAATACATGACAAATTCATAGAACAGTAAATTACTCATCATGTCAGCAATTAAAAATAGCAGGCTTGCTATCTAGCTAAGCTATTCAGTGTGCTAGCTTAAAGGTTCCGCCTCTTAGCCACAGTAAAAATACCTATGTCACAATGCTCATTGTTGCTAATTCTTTCTTTCTTGCCAAAGGCATCTGGCTGTTAGTAAGAGATAAGCAAAACTTTGCTACTTTCACTGGGAACCCTAAAATATCCACTAAAATGGCTTGGGAACAGGCTTGATTCAGGCAATATTGCGTATCAAACTCCATGCTCACTTAGCACAGACCAAGAGGGGTTGACTACATGAACAGGAATACATTCAGTTAAATTAAAAAAAATCAACTTTTACCACTGAAAAAGAACACAGAAGCAATTTACCTCCTGGTGTTGCTGTGTAGTGTTACTGACAGAAGGATCTAGTTCATAATAGTTATATAATTTAGCAATGAGGAAATTGAGTACATTCTGTGCCCAGATTTCAAAATAAATAGACACTCACCTGGCTTCCAGAATATGCATTATTATAAGCAGCTATTATGTGGTTGCACTCTGATAGCAATTTGGCAGAAGAAGTTTTCTCTTTCCCCATACCACTACTCACTGAAGAGAACCAACATCACAAATATTTTTATATTAGGAATAGACCACCTGATTAACACTATTTTAATTATGTCTAGAGTCAGAGTGCCCTTGGCATCTCTTTAGAAAACATCTCTTATGAAGCAGCGTTTTTTCTCCAGTTTTCTCTGGCTTTTTCGTTTTTCTGTGTCCGCTTTTTTTTTTTTTTTCACTTGCAAATCCAAAAGACATAAAATTTAGAGGGGTATATCTACAAAACCAGAATGCATCTGTTGCCTGATACTCTGTGAGGCCATGTATTAACAGGCTGTGTACAATTAAGTTTAGTTTGGGGGGGCTTTTTGGTTTTAGTGTTGATATGTATTATTTGAGCAAATACTTGCGCTGTTGCTTATTTTGTCTTCTGTGATGTTTGGGAGAGATTTTTCCCACTGAACCATAGCAAAGTCCCAAATAGTAAATCCAGAGCCTGTGCAAAACATGTTGTTGCTTTCTTTATATAGTAGCAATATTTTAAAGTAAAATATAGCAGCTTCATAAAATCAAATGGAAAAGTTTTAAATCAGTTTGGGCAAGTGTTTGGTTTTTTTTTTTTTTTTTTCAGTTCTTCATTGTTAGGCTGAAATTTTCTCCAAATAAGATGCATTCAACATTTTATGTCAAACTGTCATAGGTACTATTTGTCATGTTATAGTGGTGGTACAGCCCAAAAATTACATTTCATTACATTGTAATTTCAGACAAGGGAGACAGGTTTTGTGAAGCTGGGATACCTAAATGTCAGTTCCCATTAGGTATAGTGGTTGCATGGTGCTTCTCGTTTAAAGTTATTTTCTGGTAATTACCGAACAGTGTTTGGGGGGGAACACAAAGTTTTTCTGTTTCCTAATTACTACTATATGAGATTGCTGTGTACAGACAAACAGGGGAAAAAATAAAAACCAGGAATATATTACTAGAAAATTGTGTCGTTCCCCACTACCTTTATTACTGGGGGAAAACTTTGTGGTTCAGGTGGAAGTAAAGTTACTTTTTGCCACTTAAAAATAGCTTAAACAAAAAGTCAGAGGCTTTTACTTGATGATACAATGGTAAGTACAAAATAATATGGCCAATGTAAGGAAAACGTTAAAAATGTAGATAAGTCAACTTACTTGGCATGTAAACATTTGCCTTAGCTCTATATCAAGATATCTTTTGGAATTGGCAGGAAAAGCTTTAAACTTAAAGGTTAATCCAAATATCAGCAAAACCCAGCAAGGGTAATTTTACCACTTGAGAGTATCAATGAAACACATACCACCACTGAACTGAGTAAATACAGTGTTATTTGTCTAACTCAGCACTTAACGTCCTTCAGAAAAAAGTGATAGAGCTGCAGAAATCTTCCATCCCAAGGGTAAACTTATATTTTAGAAATACTAAGGACACAGATTGGACATATATTTAGGGCTATAACTATATGATGGGTTGGTTTTCTTGTTTGTTTGTTTTTAATGTTACCACATGAAGATACCAAGGTGACTGTTTGCTTGTTTTAGTATTATCATTGCTTGGCTGCAGTCAAGCCAGTGTTTCATCCTAGTAGTATATTTGCTGATTGCACTTGAATTCTCAAATTCCATTACCCAAATTCTGAAACTATGTCTACATGAAGATATAAAACAACACGACTTTCAAAGATGCTGAGTCAGTATCTCAGCAACCACATAGGATACACAGGGAACAGATAGAACATTAAAACATAATACACAAAAAAATCTGTTTTCAGTGTTCTCAGACAGAAACATTTTATAGTCCTTTTTATAAACTTGAAGAAACTCCTAATGCTAGGTAGAGCTAACATTGCAAGCTCACCGCATGTGGACTTCCTATAGACTTCATCAGGAATTCAGTACAGATCAAGGATTTCAAAACTGAATCCTAATTTGCTACTAATCAGTCCATAATAACTCACACAAAGTTGCCTAGTCTTTTCAGTCAGATTAAGACTGGGCTGTTTCTTGACATTCCCATATTAAACATAGAAACACACCTGGAAATACACTATTATTTGCAGTATCTTTATCAAGAAGGGCTCAATTGAGATATCATTTCTTGTTTTAATGAAGTCTCTTATTTTTCCTTAAATGTAAACATAATGGTCTAGTACTAATATAGTATATTGTGGTCTAAAAATAAGTTAGTATTTCCATTAGCAGGGAGTTATATATATGAGTAATTTTTGATACAGAATACTTTTATACTATTATTTTTCTTCCATAGGAAAAAAGATGAATAAATAGTTTCAAAAAGAAAAAGAGTTAAAAGATAAATTACATGATTATGAGATAATGAAGAGTTAAAATAGGAAAATATTGAACAGATATGCCAATTAAATTCAGTTTCAATGTCTAGCCTTTGGGGGTTTTGTTTTGGTTTTGGGTTTGTTTTTTTTTTTTTTTTCCAAATTAAAAGCAAGATTTGAATTTTGATTGAATTAAATCTCAGGTGATAGAAAGTGAAAGAGACAATATTGTATGACAAAATGAAAGTTATTTTCTGGCTGGAGAGAGAGAGTCTCATAAACACATTGGTCAGAGCACAGATTTAACTAGCTTGTTTCTTAGAATGGCCACTAGCAGGTGTTTATGAAATGGGTATAAAGAATGGGAAATACACAGACAAGTTTTTCCCACCTTTATCCTCACAGCTTTTAACAGCCATCAATCTTGAACTGAATGGTTCATCTGGCTATCACAGTTAAAAACTACTGTTGGACTCTCCTTCACTAATTCTTTATAAATATTTATGGCTTTTGGCTTCCACTGCATCTTTTAGCAATGAGTTCCACATGTACTACATGAAGACACTTTCAGAGATGATATACATAATTATAAAGAACTGATAAATCAGAATAAAAAATAGCTTGACTGTGGCAATATGAACATTCCTCGTACTCATCAAACTAGCTCAGGCTTTCTCATTCGCATCAAACTTTACTTCCGCAAGAACGAGGACAAAATAAAAATTCTCAAAATTTTGGAATGACTTTCATTTAATATGAAAAAACATTATGAAAAATGTTATATAATGTAAAAGTATGATGTGTAATGTGTTTTACACGTCAGTGAAAACTGGGGAACTGAATATTGATTTCAGTTGACATTTGTCATTTTTTGTTTAAGTAATGCAAACCCCTCAATCAGTTCTGTATTGGTTGGTAATCAGTTATAGTACCTTTTCTCCCAAAGTTTTTATCTAAGTGCTCCTCAGATCATGAGAGGTCTTCTGGGCAGTCCTGACAGCAACTTGACATGAAAGGTGGCTTATCTTCAAGGCACTGCTAAATCCAAGAGAAGTAGTAATATGGTTGTATGCGGTAATACTGGGTATTATGAACAAACTCCAGTGGTACTATTTTGGTAAAAAATGTATTCATACTGTGGCATATATGTATCAATCCAAATTCAAAGTAAGAACACTGCTGGCTGGAAAGAGTGAACCACATTGGTTATGGTGTGGGCTGCAGAATGCAAATGGGATGGGGATAGGAATATACATATATGCAGAAACACAGACATACAGAAATGATGTGCAGAGCATACAAATAGTCCCCATATTCAGTAGGTCTTGGCAGCATGGTATAGTGTATAATATAAAAATAAGGGATAATGTAACTTAAGAAGATTGCTTCAAACATTGTTGAGCGATGTGATGACTGAGACTAACACTGTTCTGTGCTGTAGACTGATCCTATTGAGCAGGGTTCTTGTTCACAGCGGTTGATCAGGCTCTTGGACTATGGTTGATTAGACATGGGTTTGTGTTACTCCTAGAGAAGAGGAATAAAGTAATTTTTTAAATATAATACATCTACTTATAATTTAGAAAAGTGGACATGTGTGCATATATCTGTAGCACAAACCTGACAGACCTGATTCAAGTTAGAGGTTTCAGAGGATCACTGAGCACAGCTGCGGTTTTATGGCTTTATAATTTCTGTGAGCACTAGGCAAGCTGCTGCCTTCTTCTAGACTGGAAAAGATGTCGTACTGTGATGTTGAAGTAAGTCAGGGTGGTAGAATTTTATAAATACATACACGTATGTGTATACAATCTTCCCCAAAATAGGTAAGGACTAGGTTATTCAGGAAATTGTTCTAGATTTAAGTTCTTATGATGTAGTAGATGATAGGTGTCTAGTATCCGTACATGCTTTATAGGAAAATGGTAACAGGAATGAAACTTCTGAGGCATCTTGCTGCAATGACAAGATGATGACTAGTACTTCCTTAAATATTATGACAGTATGATTCTGTGTCGCCAAGGCAAGCAGCTCCGGATCCGCAGCAGAGCGCTCCAGCACAGTGCACAGGGTGGGTTCCTGAACTGGGGATACCTCAGGGGGAGCCAAGAGAGCCGCCAGGAGCCTGCAGCTCGGGTGGCAGTGGCTGATGAGACCTGAGTGGGGCAAGGAGCAATGGCAGCTGAACCCCCCTACCCACCCCATAAAAGAAGCCCCTGGGGAGCACTGGCAATCAGGAGCACCACCAAGAGGGCAGCAAACAGGACTTGGTGCATCAGCAAGGGTGTAGTGTGGCAGTTTGCGTGGAAGGGCATGCAGGAAGGGTGCTGAAGCTCTGCCAGCTCAAGCAGGGAGCAATGGTATCCACCCAGCAGAAAGCCATAGCCTCTCTAAGCTCCATACCCACCATGACTGACGCAGCTTCCCAGAGAGAGCTCTGGCAGGAACACGCTGCCAACCTCGTGTCAGGGTGCAGGCTGGGCCCCGCTCTTGTGCCCGTACGGGACGGCAGCAGTGAGCACACTGTGGGACGTGCGCCCAGGGAGAGGAACTCCTCCGCTTAGTGACAGGGCTCCAGGAGGAGGTGGGTAGGTTGAGCAGTATCAGGGGGAGAGAAAGAGAGATAGACTATGGGAACCGCACCCTACCTTCCCTGAGACAGGCCCAACAGGCAGACAGGGCACGTGGCACCAAGGCTCCCTCTCCTCTCTCTGCTTGGCTGACCACAGTGACCTAAGGGATAGGGGGCAATGGCAACAAGTTCCTGCCCGGCGCCTCTCCTCTGTGACAGTTGAGTACTAGGAAAACTTCCTTCACCAAAAGGGTTGTCAGGCATTGGAACAGGCTGCCCAGGGCAGTGGTGGAGTCCTCATCCCTGGAAGTATTTAAAAGACGGGTAGACAAGGTGCTTAGGGACATGGTTTAGTGGTGGAATGGCAGGGTTAGGTTAATGGTTGGACTTGATGATCTTAAAGGTCTTCTCCAACCTAGGCAATTCTATGATTCTGTGTGGGAGAACATACTGCCTAAGAAGTTTACTTGAAATGGTGTGGAAAGGGGTATGTGACAGCAGGCCTTTATGCAGTAAGAAAAAGTTACTGCAAGTATCAGGGATAGTGAGCAATAGAAAGATTTCTGGGTTTTATTTGCCGATATATTTGCTTCTGGTTTTTATCTAATATTTGAAGATAAGCAACATAGGAAACAACTGAAATCCTTCTGATCTTTCAACCTTACTGACTGGATGTTTTGGATACAGATCAGGGATCTCTCTTTTCTGCTGTCCATATGGGACACGATTCTTGCATTTTAGTTCCATAGTACCCCATTTTTCTGTTCACTCCTGTGGCATCTCATACCCTGGTAAGCAAGACATCCATTTGGAAATTTTTCAGGAACTGTAGGTCGAGGAGGATTCCAGTTGTCCTTTTTATGAACTCTAGACTTTGACGCATAAAGTTAGTTACTACTGCTTACTCCATTTTCTTTCATATACCAATTCTCAGTAAAACGCCCTGGATTCTGAAAGGACAAAGACTCCTGAATTTTTTTTTCTACTGTCAGCTGTAGGTAAGACCTTACAGCTGGATTTAGATTACTTTATCATATTTATAAGTTAGGCACATGAAATGAAATGCTGAAACATAGCATATGCCTAGTTTCCAGGAGACATCTCTGAGTCAGGCTCTTTAGATCCAAGGAGGTGTAACGTCAGATGGACTCCCATGACTTGGGCTATCTATGACTGTTGAAAGTAGGGTCTTTTTAATAATGAACCCTTTTCATATTCTGCCATAAAGATACTTGTTAGACCCGTCACTGATTGTTTGTAAGCTCTGGGAGATGTAAATGTATTTATGGGAAAATGAAGGTGCATGCTATGCAAGCAAAACATAATATACTTCACTGATGGACAGAAAACATGCTAGTTATATTACATTGGAATATTATAAATTGTCACTGTGCACTATATCAGTTAGTCTATCTTATTATATACATGCAGACTGAATAATATTTATGAAATTTCATTATTCTGGTGATTTTATCCTCTGTTTTGATTAGATGAATAGTGGGTTTTTTTCATGGAATCTTAGTAAACTCCATAAATCTTTGACAGGTGTTTAAAAATACATATGTTTTGTGAGATCCTATTATGTAACAGAAAAAATTTTTAAGAGGTAATGCACTTTTTTTTTTTTTTTTTTTTTTTTACCCCAGAAAATAAATTAAACTTTGTACAGTTGTATCCTTGGAAGACCTGAAATGCTGTCTATAGTCTGAAGCTGGGAATCAATGAGTTATGTTCTTTTACCAGATATTGTTTAACTCAGTTGTAAGGTAACAGGATTTCATTGATTTATAGTCTGAGAGATCCATAATAGAGGTTCATAAAAAAAATAGAGAAACAATCACGAGATTTTTCTTATTTTTTATTATTGAACATGTCAGATAGATTGATCCTAAACCCATTCCCCATAGTCACTGCAGAAAGGCACAGTCAGGAAGAGGTCTTAAAAATATTCTTACATTCAGTCTTAAGAGACTTTTGCTAAACGTCCCCATATATGGACTGAGCTTTTTAAATACAGAAAACTGGGGTTTTTTTCTTAGTCAGAAGCGACAATGTGAGTTCTGCAAATGAAAATCTAAGGAAAAAATTAAATTATGAACTGTTCCTTCCAATGACTTTTTTAAATTAGGTTTTTTCCTTGATTTCTGTCTTCCATTAGTTATTTTATAACAAAGCCAAATGGGACACCTAAAATTTTTCATTCAGGAAAAAGGCACAACTCATCCAATATAAAATACATAATGGGGAACAGTTACTAAAGTAATTAAATTAAATCAGTTGCACTGGAATGCAGTTGCAATGGAAAAACATTTTTCAGTTCATTATATTTGTACATTCATTTTAGCTTATTTTGAAAATCCTACTGTAGCAACTACAAGTGAAAAGACATTACAGAGTTTAGAGAATAGACTTTTTCAACACAGAGTATAGTAGCTACCTGATGTACAATAGATATTATTTTTGCATTTAAATGAGTTTTTCACAACAGTTATGTCTGAAAATACAAAGAAGTATCTCTGCATGTTTGTATCTTCCTTAGCTGTTGTGACTAAAAAGAAACAATTCTGGGAGATTAGCATGTGTATGAAAAGTGATGATTTCACTGGTAAATAATAAATATTTCATAATATGATTGATGGTTACTGATCATTGATTTATACATCTGCTTCTTCAAATGTATCTTGTTAGGCCTTAATCCTATACTATGAATTCATAATAACTGAAAGGTAAAGAAAAAAAAATGCAACTACTTTTTGGATGAGCAGTTTCTAAATTTTATTGAAGAAATCAGTATTTCCCCTACATGGGACACTAGAGAATTTGTTAAGGGATTAATACGAACACAGTAAAAAAATTACAGTTTTCAGAATATTAGCAAAAATGCCCATCTGGATAATGGCATTAAAAACCCTGTAGCTGCAATGCTCCTGAGCAGAATACTATGTGTGCTGTAAGATCTATATTTTATCATTGCAGCTATTAATAATTACACTCAACGAGGGAAGAATTTTTAAAGCAGAATTCTGTCTCTGAAGTACTCAATTGCTCTATATTGGTAGCAACAGTAAAGCCCAAAGTTTAGTTTTATATTTGTTCAACTGTGGGCTTATTTTAATTTTTCATTTCTCTTCAGGACAGCTGCCACATTAGCTTTAGGACTCTACAGCTACCTTCCCTGGCTCTGGATGAAAGAACTCCTTGCAAAGCTATGGAAGAGTGGCTTGCAGTACTTAAGGCCTGGCTTGAATATCACTGTATTGAACAATAAAATCTAATTGATTGCTCTGTCCTAGAACTTAATGTTCCACTTTTGCTGGACAATGAAAGCCATATATCAGAAAAAGCTAGACATATAAGGAATTATTCTTCTTTATCCATCAGCTTGAGATCAGTAATAAGCTTCCAGAGGAAGAATATTCTATCCAGAGTGCCATGGAATGTTATCCCTATAATATTGTCAAATATCAGAAAAAAAAATATTTGCTAACACTGTTGAATCAATAAACCAAGACGTTCTTGATAAAGCTTTTTTCCAAATGCCAGTTAAAAATAATAAAAATAAAAAAAAAAAAAAATCTTGCCTTTGGCTTTAACCTCCAGCCAAACACAAATTATATGGAAGTATAATGTCCAGTGTGAGGTACAACCAAATGCACAGAAAAGGCTGGAAACTTTTGTGCACAAAATTAGAATAACTAGAGAGAAAGTGTGAAGAGGATTGTTTTCAGAAAATAAAGTTCTGAGTTATGTCATGTCCCATGAGTTGAATTATAACAACATTTATATGCCTTTGATGATGCTCAGGTGTTGAAATTTACTGATTTGGTCACCCTGGCTCTACCATTTCTAAGGTGAGATTAATCTCAAACAAATGTGGAAGTCTGAAATACCTCAGATAATATGCACTCCCAAAATACTTACTCCTCTCCATTGACTACAGGGAGCCTAGCCCAGATGGAGACCACTGCACTGGCAATAGCTGAAATTAGATAGGATGAAGCCCATCTTTTTCTCCTCATTTCACCAGGCCAAAGTGCTTCTAAGCATGCATGTAAATTTCTACTCAGACAACATGAGAAATTTAAGCTGTATCTTGGGAAGGTATAACTTGAATATTTTTTTTTTTTAGATTATATCAGATTTCTGCTTAAATTTCTATTTTAAGCTGACTGTGGCCTTGTCCCTTAAAACTTTATTTGTTTAATGGAAAAAAGTAAACATTAAATAATTTTATGTTAAATTATAATAATTTAGTTTTAAATAGATCAGTCCTCAGCATGTTTCAATATAGCAGCTAATAAGTGCCTTGCGAAGGGAATGAAGGAAATGAGTAACATTTTACCAGACTTTGAAAATGTTCTGTAATAACTTCATTAGATTTTCAACATTCATTATCACAGGCAAAGTAATCTTCTTACTTTTCTCTTTTTAATCATTCCATATGAAACATAGATCCAAAATGTTTACCGGACAATGTTTGTTTACAATACAATGAAGTTAGTAATGAGCTTAATGAGTGTAATAACTTCACAGTGGCTCCATATAACATGATTATGGAACATAGTCTTTTATTTAATGTTTGGTTATTTCATTTTGAGGAGAACTTTCACATCATGCTCTCATCTATTAATATTTAAACCTTCTACTCTCAATATGTAGAAAAATTGAGCAAATAAAAATGTAGAATTCTTAGAGTACTCAATTAAAAGGGCCTGAAGCATTGAAATTTACAATCTCTTGTTAAGACTTTATTCTTGGGCTTATTCACTTATTCATCTATATTTATTTTCCTGTCTTCCATCCTTCTTATATTCAACAATTTTTGGTTTCATTCAAGCTATTTTCTTAGGACCAGACTGACAAAAATATTTTGACATAAAATTCTGTGGCAAACTCCTTGTGGTCCTTCAGGACTTAAGGTGTTTGTCAAATTTTTCCTGTACAGCAAGACCCTTCTGGTTTACTCTTAGTCATCAGTTTTCCTGACCCACACGAAAGCAGCTCTGGCAGTCTTATTCAGCTTCCCAGGGACATACCCTGTTATCGTGGGACAATTGTCAGGAGAGTATCTAGCAGTGCTGTAAGACTTGTTAAGGTTCTCCTGTGTCTTTATAGCATTAGGGTGAAAAGAGCTCACCCCCAAATACTGACTCATTTGAATTCATTCTTATCTCAAGCAATATTAAGGTAAAATGCAAATGAAAAGTACTTATTCACAGCATCCAGAATAAACAGCCATTTACATGTGGTTATGGTAACAGGTGAAGAAGAGAGAGAAAAGTAGTGCTTGATCTAATTACTTTAAATAAGGAAATGAGAAACGTCTCACCCTCCCCTTCTCCCTCCCTCTCCCTCTCACCACTTGTGAACCCATTCTTGGTAGATTATGTTAGCTGTTATAAATAGTCTCTTACTTCAAATTCCATATGATGAAGAGACAATTTAAACTTTTTCTGTGAATCTGTAATATTTTGTTCTTATCTAGGAGATAGTCTGGCCTCTCTTATCAAGCAAATTAAGTATTGTTTCACTTAATTGGTAATGCAAATAGTCTTGTTGTTAGACCAGCTGTCCGCTCTTATATTTTGTTGAGTTGTTCCCTAACTTATATTTAGCTATATATTCTTCCTTCCCCCAGTGGTGACCTGCAGTTCCAGCTCCATTACATGCAGTGAGTCTCCATTTGACTTTACTTGTCTGTGCTCCTGACACTGTATTCATGCCAGCTCTGACTCTTTTCTCCCTTTTCCATGAGCAGTTTAATTCACTAAAATGGCACACAGGTGTTCCAGCTGGAAGAAAGGAGAAAAAAAAAAAAAAAAGTGGATAATTTTCTGCCATTTTAATGAATTAAATCAGATCACAGAAATTCCAGGAAGAATCAAAAGTTGACACACATGAGGAGGGGCAATACAGAAGCAAAAGACTGAGGAAGGAGTAGTAAATACAGGAGGAGGAACAGAAAATAACATCACGCTTCTTTTAGGGAGCAGCCACTTGTTAGAGCACGTTGTCTCTGTTTGAAACTGCAGCCACAGTATATATCTTTCAGTGTCATATGCACCCTCTAATGCAGCTTACAAAGCTATACATTTGCAGACATGGGACAAATGCTGCTCATTACTTGCTCTTGGTTTATACCAGATAGTCTTGGCTATCCTGGCATTCAATTAAATTTGAGGTAATAGACCTCTAACATCCTTTTTTAATATATCTGTATGTAATACAGATATTTTTATACATACATATAGAATAGATATAATACGTTTATAGAAAAACATATATATATGCACACACATTGTCTTCATGTATTTGCTGCAGCCATCATACTTCACCCTTTTGTAAACTACTTCCTGTTATTTTGTGGAGAGCAAGGATGTTCCTTGTAAGTTCTCATTTTGACATGTATCTGCATAGATGCTCATATAAATAATTTGGCTGAGAGGATTTAAAAATGGAAGTTAGTTCCAAATTGAAAATTAAGGTGCAGTTTTCTTTCTTCAGCTCCTAACCAAGATAAATGTTATGGAAACTCAGTAAATGTTTTACAATATTCCCAGAATTAAAAACAAAAAAAACCCACAAAAAAACCCACAAAAAACCAACCAAACAACAACAACAAAAAAAAAAACAAAACCAAAAAAAACCCCAAAAAACCCCCAAAACCCCACCACATTAGAAATAGAAAGACTTTTGTGGTTAGAAGAACATAGAAATAGCAGAAGTATTCAAGTTGCATAATGATTTTTTTTAGGATTCTGTGTATTTTTTTAGTCTGAACTAGTCCTTATACAGCTTGTATTTTCAAATCTCATTTTTGTTTACACTTCATTCATTTCATTTTATTTATTATTTTACTATATTTTGGAATTAATAATGTTAATTCAACCACATACAGATGTTTGGCTGAATACAAAATGGGCAAAATAGCTAAAATAAATAACTTGACAAAAAAAAAATCCAAACCCCCCAGATTTTATATATATCTTAATTCTTTCCTGCATTTTCAATTTCACGAAAGTGAAGTATCAGTAGTTTTCTATGATAATCATAGATTATCTTTTGGTTATAGTCAAAACAATGTCAAGAACCCTATAAAGGAAACACGTTTTGGTTTATTTGTTCAGACAAAAACATTAATTACTTTCTTTTCTTAGCAAATCCACAATCAAACCCAAAATTGTTCCTACTCTCTAGATAATTCTCTTAATTAAATGTAAAGTAGTGTTGCTAGACTTGAATTTGAGTCAAACAAGATTTTATAACTACTGGGAAATTTTAGCTAGAGAAAAAATACTTTAGTGACAAACCTGTTAGTAATAATTTTAATAAAACCTAACCTAATCTCTTGATAATTCAGTAGAGACTTCAAAGGGCATTATGCTTCTATATCCGACATACTACACATAAGGAAAACATTACTCCTTCAAGAATATATGAAAACAGAATGCCTTATTACTTGTGTAAACAGTAGGTTAGTGTCTGTGTCAGGAAATTATGGAATAAGAATCAAAATTAAAATATCACTTAAAGTACTAAAACATAAAAAAGGCTATTTACTGCTCACAATAATCAGCAGTAAGAGAGCGTCCTCTTCTATCTCTGATCCTGCTACAGCCAGGCTTCCTTCAGATCTAGGATGAGTAGCTGAGGTAGTTTCATTATTTCTCATTATTTCGTGTGAGAAGCAGTGTTTATCAGCAGAGGTGTAGTATGATAATGATATAAGCATAAAGCTCTCAAAACCTGGACCTTTAGTTCTTTATGATGCTCTAACAGGCAGTATACACAGGAATTCCCTGGAAGTCTGCCTTGTCCCATAGAGCACAGTGCAACATCTAGTATACAGAAATGAGAGATTTGAGGTTCCCCGTACAATCTTCATCCCGAGCCCTCAGGTAAATGTATCATTATATGATGTTATTTGAAAACTTATTTGTTTTTTTCCCATGGGACTGCTATTTAACAGGTCACTGAATGATTGATATGCAGTGGATGAACATTTATTCTATGTTTCCTTTAATTCCCATTCAGTGCATGGCCTCCAATGCTGTTTAGCACAGCGTTCAAACCTGTCACTTGTCCAAGTGACAACCAGTCCCCTGGTGTTAGGAGCTAAGAGCCCGGCTAGCGTCAGTAGTGGAGATGAAAACTCAACACTTCTGCAAATGAGACTTAAGTATTTTCAGAAAATGCCCAAATAAATAGAATAGAATAGAATAGAATAGAAGTAGAATATTTCAGTTGGAAGGGACCTACAATGTTTATCTAGTCCAACTGCCTGACTAATTCAGGGCTGACCAAAAGTTACAAGCATGTTAAGGGCATTGTCTAAATGCCTCTAAAAAACACTGACAGGCTTGGGGCATTGACCGCCTCTCTAGGAAGCCTGTTCCAGTGTCTGACCACCCTCTTGGTAAAGAAATGCTTCCTCATGTCCAGTCTAAACCTTCCCTGGCTTGAATGCTTTGAACCATTCCCATGCATCCCATCACTGGATACCAGGGAGAAGAGCTGAGCACCTCCCTCTCCACGTCCCCTCCTCAGAAAGTCATAGAGAGCAATGAGGTCGCCCCTCAGCCTCCTTTTCTCCAAACTGGACAAGCCCAAATTCCTTAGCTGTTCCTCACAAGGCATGCCTTCCAGCCCTTTCACCAGCTTGTTGCCCTCCTCAGGATGCATTCAAGGACCTTCACATCCTTCTTAAATTGTGGGACCCAGAACTGCACACAGCATTCAAGGTGAGCCACACCAATGCTGAATACAGCAGGATAATCACCTCTTTTGAGCAGTTGGTTATACAACATTAGATATACATGTTTATGTGTATGTATATGAAAAACTTGATTAATGTAATTTAGATTAGATATCACTTCTTCTGTCCGAGTCAGGCAATCACATGCTAGGCCCTAAAACCAATTTCAGAAAAGCATTACCTTTTCAGAGCAGAGTCAGGACTCAAACATAACTGAAGAACACATTTTCTTTTTTATTACTCCCCAAACAATAAATGTTTTCAGTTAAAAAAGAAATGAGAAAGACTTTCACTATTCTTTTTAGACAACATTGGAGAAATCCTCAATAAAGATCAAAGCATGAAAGCTTCTAAAGAGAACTTTGATATTAAGAAATGTGGTTCTTTACCTCATCTGAATAATTTCTATCTGATATAAAAGAGTTCCAAGTCTTCACCTGATTTTAGAGTTAATACCTAATCCAAACTAAAATTACTCTAATTATATTTGTATGCAACAGGAATGAATATCGTATGTGCCCACTTGAAATACAGAAAGCTTTGCTTTAGTTGCACCTTTGCTTTCAGAGTACCCTAATGGTATGAATAAATCCTGCCTGTTAGTGTTTCATGAACAGCTCAGAAGAGATGGGCGCATTCACAATGTCTATTGGGACCCTGTAGTTTAGGCTAATGCCTGCGCTGTGCCCAGGCAAGATCGAGGGACCACTTAGGCAGTCGAGTCGTGGGCAGAAGTGTTTCATGATGAGGGTGTTGAGATACCGGAACAGGTTGCCCAAAGAACTTGTGGATGCTCCATCATTGGAAGTGTTCAAGGTCAGGTTGGATGGGACTTTGAGCAATCTGATCTAGTGAAAGATATCCCTGCCCATGGCAGGGGGGTGGACTAGGTGATCTTTAAAGGTCCCTTCCAACCCAAACCATTCTGTGATTCTACAGTTCTGTAATTATTTGTTGTTGTTGTAACCTTTAGTAGTGTAGACACTCAAGCAGGAATTGGTGTGAAGTGCCACTGTTCGCTTTACTAGTACGGACATAACCAAACTGCTTGTTTTCCGTGAACACTCAATTAATATCAAAAGTTAGCCCATAACAGTAAAGGCTGCACCAAGTCAGAGGAAGCACACTTCACTAATGCCCATGCACAGAGAGCATATGGGCACTTAGTCAGAAATTGTGGTGTATGGTGCACTTCTCAATTGGTAAAGCTTGAACAAAATGTTCCTTCTCTTTCCACAGCCTCAGAAGAAGCAGCGTGTCATTCTTTGTAGGACTGGGAGGGATCATTCTGTCATTTATTAGTTGAGCAGTGGTGTCCAGCCTCTCTATTGGTGAACTCAAATGTGTGACTTAAAAGCCCTTCCCCCAGCCATGGAGTCACATTCTGTGTACCAGAAAAATTAATGGCTATATGTTTTAGGGACCTCTCCCCCAGATTTTGTATCTTTTGCATTGCATATAATATTCAGCTTTGTGGGACTGGAAAAAACCTTTCCTTGACAGTACTGTTTTTTACTTTTCTCTAGGGAGCACACCTGTCATGTTATTAAAGCTTTTGTTACATTTTAACATTTGCTGTGTGATGGAGATATTATGTTCCAGTCCTATTCCCTGATGAAAAAGACCTAGAAACAAGTAGAAGTAAGAAGGAAACAAATCAGGTTTTGATACTGTCTTCAACTCTTGTGTGAGTTACAGATCTGGCTGCTGTCCAATTCAGGCAGCAATCTGCCACTTTCAGCAGTAACCATGTCCACCTCTCTTTTTCACACACAGCTTGGGTTGCCTGCCCTTCTGAAATTCCAGTTAAATAGTCATTTAACATGTAAGGAGAAATTTTACACTGTATCCACAAACTTTCAGATCTGCCATTACTGGAAACTCTGATGTTGTCCGTGGAAAGTCCCACCTGCACATGATGAATGCCACAGAGTGAAGTACTTTGTGTAGGGTACCCCCTTTGATTCACACGTGTGCGCCACAGGATTGCAGTCTAACCCCTTTCTCAGAATTTGTCACCATTTCTGAATTTGTGTACTACAGTGAAGAGGTTGTGAACACTTCACAGAAAAAAACCCATGTGTCATACACTGGTTATGATCCTGCTTCCCAAATCAGCCTTACAACTAAATTAGCCACTAAGTCATATTTCACTTTCTCATTTTCTTCCATTAAAAAGCAAATAGCATTGCTGGTAAAGAACATATTCCTGTCTAGTATGCAGTAGCATAGAAATCATACAGCTAAATTAAAACTCTAATAAAACAGATTGCTTAAAATGCTCTCTGAGTGTCATGTTCATATTATCATTATCTTTCTTAGGATAACGCGAAGATTTGAGACTATTTAGCTGTACCTTGTAGAGTTCACATAGATCTGAAAATATTTGTGTGTATTGTATTTCTGGGAAATAGCTGTTTATTAGAAATGGAGCTAATGAAAGATCTGCTTTGAATGTGCTTTTATAATGATATTCTTTTACTCTTTTATTAATGTACAATTTCATTCATATAATGATTTACTATTTCAGCCAGGAGTTTTGCAGACCTTGAAATCCAGAGCTCTGGACATGCCAGATAGAATGTTACTACATGTATATTTCATTTAAAAAAGAAAACCAACCCCCAGCGCACTATTTCTAGGAGATAAGTTTGTGTATTTGGACAAATGAGTTATCAGTTCAGTGATATGAACTGCAGCCTATACATAGTAAAAAACTTCAAGATTTATCATGCATTATGTCTATAGCAAAAAAGTACTAGCAAATTAAATATTTTTGGTATTCTACATATGGTTTAATTTTTCTTTTCATTTCTATCACTGTAATTTTGATAGGTACACCCAAATTCTAAGTAGCTTTGAAATAGTAAATGCCAGTTCATAGAAATATTTGTAGTGCATGATCTAAGGAGTTTGTAAAATACACTGTGCTCTAAAATGCTCTAAAGAGTCTATGGAAGGGTATGTAAATTATAAAACCCATTTGAGTGAGATGTAGAAACATGTACAGGGTTGAATGCTTTAACCAATGCCTGTAAGAACTATTAAATGCCAGTCCCAACATTTTGAAATGTATAAATGCTCCTTTAAACATTCTATTCTTATTTTTTTCAGTCAAAGCTGTTCAAATAATTTTAAGTGGAGTTTTGTTGTTCCTTATTTTTTTAACAGCCAGCTGAAGAAAATGAGATTATAAATGAGAACAGAAATTTCTGTTGTAGTTTATATGTCCTTATGAAGAAAAAAAAAAGTTCTATTAAGAATTTCTATATTTCAGTATGTTGGTCTTATTACATGACAGAAAGAAAAGGGATTCAGCCATGACTCTTAATAGACTACTCCAGCATCAGTATTCCTTAGCATGATGGGTATTCTACTAATCTAGGATATTTAATGAAACTCTGAAATTGTATATTGCAGTGAAAAAGGCATCTATATAACTACATTGATTCATTTCAGAGAGAGAAAATCTTATTTCAGTTTTTGTGGGGTTTTTTTGGCTCTGATAATATGTATTATGTCTATTCAAGTATTGGCAAACATAACCTCACACATTTTTTATATTGTTCAGTTTGGAATTTGTTTCAAGTAATCAAAATTTTTGAAAGGGAGAGACTACATTTCTTGTAGTTATCCAGAGCTATTCAGAAAGGAAAAAAAAGTCTAAATCTGAAACTTGGAGTATGGTCATACAAAAAAAGGCACCAGGTGAACTAAGACATGAATTTACAGCATATCAGGTACTCTGTGGTAACTACGTGAACATACTCATATTAATAAATGAGGTAGTGCAATGGTAGACTATGATATGACCCAAAGTCGTCCACAGTACTGTTTCCTATAGTGAAAAAATTATTTGTGTGCACTTCTTCCTCACAATACCCATACTCATGCAAGCTAGTTAGCCTGCATTTGATTGTGTTTAAAATACTTTTTCTTTTTATTAAATCTGTACAGGAAAAAAACACAAAAACAGTTTTAGCAGGATAGTTATGTACCAATAATTTATCACCCAAGCTTACCCTTAACTAGTGCCCATAACTCTTCTTTATCCTTTCATAACACCTGAGATTGTGTTTCCTGTGAGGTAACTGACACAGCAGGGAGTCAGATGATGAAATTTCATCATAATTGAATTTGTTTAATTTTTGCTGAATGATTTGATACACACAAGCATGCATACACATGCACATGCACAAGATTGCTTTTCTTCTTTAATTCATAAAAAAGTAGTTTGGAGGTGTAAATTTTTACCATAAAATGGCTCCCTGTAATGGAAAAGAAAACATTTCTCCCAGGATAATAGTTACCAAACAGCAATAAATTGAGATTAGATAACAGTGAATCACTGTTGTCAAATACACTGTAAACAGTACAACAGTATATTTTGGCTATTTTGTTGGGGGTTTTTTTTGTTCTCTTGTAAGTACTGTACACAGGACTTTTTCAACCATTTACATAAGAATCTTTTTTTCTTTTTCCAGGTTAACTGGTATGAATCTACCTTCTCCTGTTATCAGCAGTAAGAACTGGTTACGACTCCATTTTACGTCTGACAGCAACCACCGACGAAAGGGATTTAATGCTCAGTTCCAAGGTAGGAAATGGATAAAAGTGCAGAAAAAAGTCTTTTACCTCTAAGCATTGCTAAAGTGGCGGTGGTAGAAATTTGTGTTTAAATATCAGAGATGTAGTAAGGAGCTGACTCATACTCCTACTGCTCTTACACTGGGTAGCTGTTATCCTTGTGTGATCAGGCTTCTCTAAGGATTTACTTTTGGAAAAAAGTATCTGTGCTTCACATTGCAGTTTGCTTTAAGCACGTATTTTCTTGCTTACTTTTTCTAAAATAAATTGCTTTGCATTCAGTCTGATTTTTGCTTTAAAAACATGCCTGGAATGCAACTTGCAGAAAGTATATAATACCACTATTGTTGACTATGAAGTTAAATGCACTGCTTATATTAACTCTGTGTCTTAAGCCTATTAAATGGAGAATACAAAAACAACGGAGCTCATCTTGCTGATGCACCAGAAAACTAAGAATCAACAGAGTAACAAAGAAAAGAAAAGTTTGGAATAGAATAACCAACACTGAAAACTACTTTTTTGTTCTTTTTCAATATGTTATCTCTAGCCAAATATATACCATGGAATTAAAGCTTTAGGGAAATATCTGGGGAGATCATCATTTCAGATGTGTATCTGTTGCTCTGCATAATATGTCAGATACTGGGTGTAAAAGTAAATGTCACTGATACAGAATACTGCTCGTGAATGACAAATGGAAGTATCGCACTACAATTCAGATTCTTACAATTATGGAAATTTCCTTTCTTAATTTAAATCAGCCTTTTAAAATGCAGGTTTATAGCATATACTGTATTAAATACAAACATATCTGAAATACATGAGTGACAGCTATATATCTTGTCAGGATAGTAATTAAATAAATTCCTGTTAGTGATATAAATATTACAAACTAGGAGACGGTCTTTCAACACACATAGGAAGAAAATTCAGAGTGATATAAAAATCAGGTTAATCTAGACATTTCATTAATTCCTTTTTATTACACAGCTTTAGTAATTCTTTCTTTTACATGTGCATTTGAGAACTAAGCAATAATTTGGTATTTTATTTTAAGCAGAAGTAACAATGATATTTATAGGTAGAGAAGCCTTACCAGTACCATAAATCACAGAACAGCAGAGGCTGGAAGGGACCTCTGGAGCTCATCTGGTTCAGTGACCTCCTCAAAGAAGGGTCACCTAGAGCAAACTGCCCAGGACTATGTCTAGATGGGTTTTGAATACCTCCAAGGTCAGAGACTCCATGACCTCTCTGGGCAACCTGCACCAGTGTTTACGCTCACAGTAAAAAAGTTTTCACTTATTTGTAAGTGGAACTTCCTGTGTTTCAATTTGTGCTTATTCCTTCATGTCTTGTCAATGGACATCACCATGAAGAATCTCATCTCATCAGGTGTTAATACACACCACTGAGATCCCCCTCCCCAAGCTTTCTCTTCCCCAGACTAAAATATCCCAGCTCCTCAGCGTCTCCCTTACATTTTTGTTTTCAGAAGACTTTTTCTGCTAAAATTCAACAACTTTGACAGATACTTCCATCTTAGAGTAAAGTAAAATAATTATTTGAGCCTATTGTGGGGGGGGGTGGGAAATGTGAAAAATCCTGTGAAATACGTGACCTTGTTTTCTGGTGGAAAACCATGGCAATGATAGGATGCCTCTAATGTCTGATTGTATCCAGGCACAATTCTTATGTATGTCCTCCTGGCAAATCCTGTATTATAGGCTATATGACACTGACACCTCCGAGAAACTTTTTCCTTATGGGCAACTATTCCCAGTAGTTTAAACTGACTATTCCAGAATGCCCATATATAGTTGGGATTGATAGGTAGTTGAACTATCCTGTCTTTGAGACAGTTGAAGTAAATACACAGACTTTCTGAAGTAATCATAAACACTTTACTAATAGACGAGTACCAAATACTAGTCTGACCAAAACCCAAGGATCTTTTTGATTCTTCTTCTTTTTTCCAAGGGTTCCTAGATCTTGGGCGATGTCCTCAGGGCATTCAGGATTCGGCTTTTGTACATTACTTACACTGCTTTCTTCTTTTGCTTCTTGCTTAGAAGGAACAGTCCCTTAAATCAGCCTGTGCTGTCTTTTTGCGATTGTTTGCTTGGTTCATTCATAAAGTGATTTTGTGTGTGTGTGTGGTAAAGCTATATGATTATGCCAGGTAAGAACAGTAGTCTCCATTGTTTTGGGAAAATAGGGAAGTCAGTAATTTTGATTGCAGAACTTAGATATTAAATGAAAGCAGCCTTTACGATTGCACCTTGTCAGATAGTAAGTTATTGTATTCTAGAGTCCTTACAGAACATAATTTTTTTATAACATATAGACAAAACAAGATTACAAAAAGTTATTCCTCAAAAAGTGGTAGCTTGTGTATTTGCACATTGCGCCATAAGCACAGTGGTGGGTTGATATTGGCTGGATGCTAGGTGCCCACCAAATTGTTCTATCATACACACACCCTCAGCTGGATAGAGGGGAGAAAACATAATGAAAGGCTTGTGGGTCGATATAAGGACAGGGAGACATCACTCACCAATTAATGTCATAAGCAAAACAGACTCAACTTGGGAAAATTAATTTAATTTATTACCAATCAAATCAGAGTAGGATAATGAGAAAAAAAGACAAATCTTAAAAACACCTTCCTCCCACCCCTCCCCCCCCCCCCCCTCAGCTCAACTTCATTCCTGGTTTCTCTACCTCCTGCCCCTCAGCAGTACAGAGGGAAAAAGGAATGGGGGTTGGGGTCAGTTCATCACACGTTGTCTCTGCCTCTGCCTCCACCTCACACTCTTCCCTGCTCCAGAGTGGGGGCCTTCCCACGGGAGACAGTCCTCCATGAACTTCTCCAATGTGGGTCCTTCCCACAGGCTGCAGTTCTTCATGAACTGCTCCAGCATGGGTCCCTCACAGGGTCAGAAGCCCTGCCAGCAAACCTGCCCCAGTGTGGGCTCCTTTCTCCATGGGTCCACAGGGCCCACATGGTCCACCAGGGGTGCGGGATTCTCTGCTCTGGTGCCTGGAGCATGTCCTACCCCTCCTTCTTCACTGACCTTACTGTCTGCAGGCTTGTTTCACATAATCTCACTTCTCTCTCAAGCTGCAATTGCACAGCAGTTTTTCCCCCTTCTTAAATATATTATTCTAGAGGTGCTACCACTGTCACTGATGGGCTTGGCCTTGGCCAGTGGTGGGTCCATCTTGGAGCCGGCTGGCATTAGCTGTATTGGACATAGGAGAAGCTTCTAGCAGCTTCTCACAGAAGCCACCCCTGTAGACTCATACCCTTGCCCCTCGCTCCCCCCCCCCCCCCCCCCCCAAAAAAAAAAACCCTTGCCACGCAAACCCAATACGCAAATGTATGTTTGGTATTTTTAATATCAATCTATTTGTTTTGATCTCACACATCTCTTGTGGTTTCACTGGGAATTAGTTTAAGAAGGACTGGAATTCCTCAGTCCTGGAAGACACTACAGGCAATGATCTCTCCCCATGGTGTATCATACAAGAGTTATTCAAAATTTCCTTTCCCATGCAGATAGCAGCTGCTTCTGGCCCTATTCAGTCTGTATCATCTGGGCAAATGCGAAAGAATGCCTACTTAATATGTGCCTCAGACCTCTTATTTCATTAGTATAAAAGCCTCTTCTGAAATTTTAGTATTTTGAAAAGTGGTTTTGTAGTACTAAATTCAATCACTTTTATAGTAGAAAAAGCATATAATAATGATTTATAAACTTAATGAACTTAAGTTATAAACTGATGAAGGCTAGAATTATGCAGGTTTAACTTAGTTTTAGATGACTGAAAGACTGATTGAAACAGATTAAACTGTCATTTTTCGCTATTGTAATTTGGTCTGTCTTTACAGGTGAGAGATTCGATCTTGAGACTCCTAGATTTGCTTCCAAAAAGTAGCAATCATTGAACTAACTGGAAATTAAATAGTACCTATTTTTACTTACTCTTTTGAGACTCTAAATTCTGCTCTAATTTGAAACAAGTCACTCTGCTCCTACAAAGCAAAACCTGCTTTATTTGTTGAAGTTAATATTTACCTTTAAATAATCCCAAATATTATTTAATAACACTAACATACAGCCTATCCCATTATTTCATTTTTATATCTAGTTGTGAGATTGCATGAGTTACAAAAATAACCCCCAACCAACCCACACCAAGAAAATAAAAACCAAACAGAAGAATCACAGAATCATAGAATCGTTTAGGTTGGAAAAGACCTTTAAGATCATCAAGTCCAACTGTTAGCCTAACACTAAACCACGTCCCTAAACACCTCGTCTAGCCACTGAGGCAAAGGGTTCGGGAGCAGAGGATCGCGCCGAGGGACCCTTTCTGAAGAGGCAAAACCGCGGCAAAACCCGTGGAGGCAAAAGAGGCAAAAAAGCACAGGGAGAGAGAGGGGACCCCAACCCCCTCCCCCTCCCAGGGCGCGAAAGAGCGGGCTCCTGACAAGCGGGCAGCTCTGACTCAGCGGGGGCGGAGTCAGGGGTGAGGGCGGCCGGACCCTCCTGGCATATAAAAGCAGCCCCCAGGGAGCGCGAGCGACCCGGAGCGCGGCGAACAGGGCGTGGCCGGCAGTTTGCGCGGGCAGGGCGCGTGCTCCCCTCCTGGCTCGGAGGCTCACTCGACAGGCACCCATAGACACCCCAAACGAGGAGAGGCAATGGTTTCTACTCGTCCGAAAGCTGTTGCCAGACGGAACGTGGCGACTCAGACGGAGTCCCTGCCTAAACAGAAACATGCGACTGTCCAGGTCGCTGGCTGCAGGGAATGCCTCAGCCTGTCAGCTGTACCAGAGATTGGTAAGTACGGGGCTGTCTCAGGTGTGAGCAGGTTGATGATCTGCTCTGCCTGGTGGCAGAGCTGAAAGAGGAGGTGGAAAGATTAAGGAGTATTAGAGAATGCGAGATGGAGATAGACTGGTGGAGCCGCACTCTACCATCCCTCAGGCCACGGCAACAGATAGAGGCTCCACAGGTAGCAGAGGATCCTCTGTCCTCTTGCCGGCAGACAGAAGCTAGAGACCCAGGAGATGATGAGGGATGGAAAAAGGTTTCTGCTCGGGGCAGGAGGAGAGTCCCCTCCCGGGCTCCTTCACCTTCCCAGCTGCCCTTGCGTAACAGATATGGGGCTCTGGAAGTTGAGGGCCAGGCAACTGAAGATGGGGATGAAGGCCCAACCAGGGGGTTGGCTAGGGAGAGATGGTCACCCTTACCTATCAAGACCGACTGTACAAAGAAAAAAAGAAGGGTAATTGTTGTGGGCGATTCCCTTCTGAAGGGAACGGAGGGCCCGATATGCCGCCTGGACCCATCCCATAGGGAAGTCTGCTGCCTCCCTGGGGCCCGGATCAGGGACATTGCCAAGAGACTCCCTGGTCTGGTACAGCCCTCTGACTACTATCCGCTCTTGATTATACAGGCAGGCAGCGATGAATTGCCAGAGAGAAGCCCCAAATTGATCAAAAGGGACTTCAGGGCACTAGGGAAAATGGTTGAAGGATTAGGAGCGCAGGTAGTGCTCTCCTCGATCCCATTAGTGTCAGGAGGGAACACGGAAAGGAATAGGAAAGCTAGAGCGGTTAACGTGTGGCTCAAAGGTTGGTGCCGTCGGAAGGGCTTGGGCTTCTTTGACCATGGAGGGGTTTTCATGGCACCAGGGCCTGTCGAGAACAGACGGTACCCAGCTCTCTCGGAAGGGAAATAGGATCCTCGCTCATGAACTGGCGGGGCTTGTAGAGAGGGCTTTAAACTAGGCCTGAAGGGGGGAGGGGATATAAACAGGCTCACTAGAGAGGAGCCTGGGGGCGTGACCCCATTGCTGGGGGTGAAACCGTCAGCCCAGCTCAAGTGCATCTACACTAATGCACGCAGCATGGGCAACAAACGGGAGGAGCTGGAAGCCATTGTGCAGCAGGATGGTTATGATGTAGTCGCCATCACAGAAACGTGGTGGGATGCCTCCCATGACTGGAGTGCTGCGATGGATGGCTACAAACTCTTCAGAAGGGACAGGCAAGGAAGGAGAGGCGGCGGGGTGGCTCTGTATGTTAGGGAGTGTTTAGATTGTACAGAGCTTGACACTTGTGGTGAGGTAAGTGCTTATGGGTGAGGATGAGGGGGAAGGCCAACAGAAGAGATATCCTGTTGGGAGTCTGTTACAGACCACCCGACCAGGATGAGGACGTTGACGAAGAATTCTACAAGCGGCTGGCAGGAGTCTCTCAGTCACGAGCTCTTGTTCTCATGGGGGACTTCAACTTCCCAGACATCTGCTGGAAATACAATACAGCAGAAAGGAAACAGTCCAGAAGGTTCCTGCAGTGTGTGGAAGATAACTTCCTGACACAGCTGGTAAGTGAGCCTACCAGAGGAGGTGCCCTGCTTGACCTCCTGTTCACTAACAGAGAAGGACTGGTGGGAGAGGTGGTGGTTGGAAATCATCTAGGCCTTAGTGATCATGAAATGGTAGAGTTTTCGATCTTTGGTGAGGTAAGGAAGGGGGTCAGCAAGACCGCCACCATGGATTTCCGGAGGGCAGACTTTGACCTGCTCAGAACGCTGGTTGGGAGAGTCCCTTGGGAGATAGTCCTGAAGGGAAAAGGGGTACAAGAAGGTTGGGTATTTTTCAAGGAAGAAGTCTTAAAGGCACAGGACCAGGCTGTCCCCATGTGCCGTAAGACGAATCGGCGGGGAAGACGACCGGCCTGGCTGGACAGAGGTCTACTACTGCGACTAAGGGAAAAAAGGAGAGTTTACCAGCTCTGGAAGAAGGGGCAGGCAACCCAAGAAGAGTACAGGGATCTTGTCAGGTGATGCAGAGAGGAGATTAGAAAGGCAAAAGCCCAGCTGGAATTTAACCTGGCCACTGTTGTAAGGGATAATAAGAAGAGTTTTTATAAATATGTTAACAGCAAAAAGAGAGCCAGGGAGAACCTCCATCCACTAGTGGATGCAAGGGGGAACATTGCCACTAAAGATGAGGAAAAGGCTGAGATACTCAACGCCTTCTTTGCCTCGGTCTTTAATGGCCCGACGAGTTATCTCCAGGGTACCCAGCCTCCCGAGCTGGAAGATGGGGACAGAGAGTGGAATAAACTCCCCATAATCCAGGAGGAAGCAGTCTTTGACCTGCTATGCCACCTGGACATCCACAAGTCTATGGGGCCGGATGGGATCCACCCAAGAGTGCTGAAGGAGCTGGCAGAGGAGCTTGCCAAGCCACTCTCTATCATTTATCAGCAGTCCTGGAGAACAGGGGAGGTCCCAGATGACTGGAGGCTGGCAAATGTGACGCCTATCTTCAAGAAGGGCCGGAAGGAGGATCCGGGGAACTACAGACCAGTCAGCCTAACCTCGGTACCGGGGAAGATTATGGAGCGGTTCGTCTTGAGTGTGCTCACCAGGCACATGGAGGACAATCAGGGGATCAGGCCCAGTCAGCATGGGTTCACGAAAGGCAAGTCTTGCCTAACCAACCTGATTTCCTTCTATGACCAGGTGACCCGCCTGGTAGATGAGGGAAAGGCTGTGGATGTTGTCTACCTGGACTTCAGCAAAGCCTTCGACACAGTCTCCCATAGCCTTCTCCTGGAGAAGCTGGCAGTTCATGGCCTAGATGGATGTACTCTTCGCTGGGTTAAAAACTGGCTGGGTGGCCGAGCCCAGAGAGTCGTGGTGAATGGAGCTAAATCCAGTTGGCGGCCGGTCACAAGCGGTGTCCCCCAGGGCTCAGTTTTAGGGCCAGTCTTGTTTAATATCTTTATCAATGACCTGGATGAAGGGATTGAGTGTGCCCTCAGTAAATTTGCAGATGACACCAAACTGGGTGGTAGTGTTGATCTGCTGGAGGGGAGGAGGGCTCTGCAGAGGGACCTGGACAGGCTGGATCGATGGGCCGAGGCCAATTGTATGAGGTTCAACAAGGCCAAGTGCCGGGTCCTGCACTTTGGTCACAACAACCCCATGCAGCGCTACAGGCTTGTGGAAGAGTGGCTGGAAAGCTGCCTGGTGGAAAAAGACCTGGGGGTACTGATTGACAGCCAGCTGAATATGAGCCAGCAGTGTGCCCAGGTGGCCAAGAAGGCCAATGGCATCCTGCCCAGGTGGCCAAGAAGGCCAATGGCATCCTGGCCTGTATCAGGAATAGTGTGGCCAGCAGGAGTAGGGAAGTGATCGTGCCCCTGTACTCAGTGCTGGTGAGGCCGCACCTCGAATACTGTGTTCAGTTTTGGGCCTCTCACTACAAGAAAGACGTTGCCTTGCTGGAACAGGTCCAGAGGAGAGCAACCAAGCTGGTGAGGGATCTGGAACACAAGTCATACAAGGAGCAGCTGAGGGAACTGGGGTTGTTTAGTCTGGAGAAGAGGAGGCTGAGGGGAGACCTGATCGCCCTCTACAACTGCCTGAAAGGAGGCTGTAGTGAGGTGGGGGTCGGCCTCTTCTCCCTGGTAACAGATGATAGGACGAGGGGGAATGGTTTGAAGCTGCACCAGGGCAGGTTTAGGCTAGACATTAGGAAAAACTTCTTCACCGAGAGGGTTGTCAGGCTCTGGAATGGGCTGCCCAGGGAGGTGGTGGAGTCCTCATCCCTGGAGGTATTTAAAAGACGGATAGATGAGGTGCTTAGGGACATGGTTTAGTGGTGGGATGGCAGGGTTAGGTTAAAGGTTGGACTCGATGATCTTAAAGGTCTTTTCCAACCAAGGTGATTCTATGATTCTATGATCTTTAGAATACCTCCGGGGATGAGGACTCAGCCACTTCCCTGGGGAGCCTGTTCCCATGCTTGACAACCCTTAAGGTGAAGATATTTTTCCTAATAGCTAACCTAAACCTCCCTTGGTGCAACTTGAGGCCATTTCCTCTTGTTCTATCGCCCATTACCTGGGAGAAGAGACCGACGCACCTCACTACACCCTCCCTTCTGGCAGTTGTAGAGAGTGATAAGGTCTCCCCTCAGGACCCTTTTCTCCAGAATAAACAACCCCAGTTCCCTCAGCCACTCCTTATAAGACTTGTGCTCCAGACCCCTAAAGAAGACCCCCTTAGAAGACGTCCTCCTCCAGACTTCCTCAAAATAAGAAGCTCACACTGTTGAATAGGGAGTTGCTGAACCCAGCAGCCCCATGCCCCCAGATGCAGCCAGAAGCTGGCATACAGTGCTGTATTCCCAGTAGGGAAATGTACACAGAACACACATACACATCACACGTGCATATGCCCTATTCACACCTTGCCACACAGATTAGCACTGACAGACACACTCAATACTCATATGAATACAGACAGCACCAATGGCCGTCTGGTATGGAGATCTGCTGGTTTAAAATAAATGCATGGACAATGTGGGTCCCTCCAGCAGCTAGGCTGAGAGACTCAGTCTTTGCAGTAATTGCCCCTTTATCCCAGTCTCCCCAGGTGCTGGCACCTGGGCATGAGAGTCACTGAGACTGCAGCCCCACTCCAGTTCCTATACTCAGACCTACAGACACACACACACAAGTGAGTCTCAGTCAGTCCCTGGGCTGGTCTTCCCAACAGTTGACTGGGACCTTATGGCCCCTCCAGTAGCCACCTCTTCCAGGTGCTTCACCTTCCGAGATATGCATGCCCCCCCTCCCCCCCCAGCTCCCAGCTTCACCTACTCACCAGCTCAACTGACTGGATCTTTGGGAGTGCTCACATACACACTTGCACACCCACACTCACTCAAGGTGCTGCACCACAGACACACAGCCCTCCAGCCCATGGTCTGACTCCAGCTGCTGCACTCAGACCCCCATACACACACATGCACAGAGAATAGAGTCCCTCACCCAGGAAAAACATTAGAAATTGAGTTTAATCAGGAGACAGGACAGACTGCGCCAGTCAAACACAGGGCATGGTCACACAGATGTAATGACCAGCCCCAGTTTACATGCAACCAGCCCCTTCCATTCCTTTATTCCTATATTTTTGCATGTCTGGTCCTCCCCAAACCATCTCAATCCACCCTTTTCCCTGAAATTGGTTCCTCCCCTAAATGTTCCATAATCAGCCTTGTGCAATCCCAAAACACTCTTCCTCTCTATCCCACAATGAGCCCTGTACCCCTGGGCAGAGACACTCCTCAGTCTGTGAGGTGAGTGGAAAGCTCCTGGTTCAGGGGTGTCCCCAGCTGCGGGTGTGGATGTCCCACAGGCTGGGGCTGTGGGTCAACTGGGACAGACCTGAGGAGGCTGGCGCAGAGGTTGTATCTCTGCATTAGGTATTGAGGTTCCTCCACTTGCTCAGGACCCTCTGAGTTTCTTCTGGGCTTGTGGAAATTGGCGTGCAATGGGCTGATGGCTCCTGTGATGGTCCTGGGAGGAGCTGGGTATTTGTCTCTCCCACCTGCCATCATCTCCCTGTGCTCCTTTCTGTGTGCACAGGTGAGCTTTTTATTGCCTAACCTAAGATGTCTAGCAACATCACTGGCTTTTCAAAAGCAAGTCAATATGGGAGCCAGCACAACACATCTCTTTAAGCAGCAAAGGGATAAGAGACTTTTTTTTGCTCCTTTTTATGGTAAGAATTTAGATTATCAGACTTTTTCTACAGTTAGCATCCAGATATTTAAATTATTCTTTTCAACTCATATCAAATTTACGTCATATTTATTATCATGTTATGGCTATATTATTGCTGTAACTTGGCCTGTTCCAATCAACCAAACCCAATACTAGCATACAGCCAATTTAATTTTCTTTTCTTTGTTTGCTTTTTGAACAGGCAAAGAGAATTGTTATAATTTATTTCATTAAAATATTGGAACTACCAATTAGATTTAAAACTATGCATAGCTAATTTATTTGTTCAGAAAATTTTTCAAATTTAGATCTTTCTAACTTGCATTTTTACAATATTTAGTGCCCTGATTTTTAACATGGTCAAGAAAACCAACTCACTAACATAAAAAATTAAAGCAGTATATTAGGATTACACATTTGAACGCATTAACTAAATATAGTTGTAATATGCTTGGCAAGATGAATGTATAAATAAAAAAATGCAGTATAAAAGGTATACTGGTGGGTGTTTGGATTTCCCCGGGAATTTAAAGGAAATTTTAAAATCTTAAAAATGAATGGGTATAGCATGAAGGGTTTGGGCTTTTTTTTTTTCCCTTTTTTTCCCTCCTTCATGTTACTTTTTGATTTTTGATCTTTTGATGTTGATTTCATCAATAAAAATAGTTATGGTTCAATTTCCCAGTGAACCTGCAGAATTTTTTTTTATACTTTCAGAGTTTCTAGACAAGAGGATACCTGGTTTAAATGGCCCTGAATACCACCAGAACAAATTACAGTGTAATGATATGCTTTGCCTTGTCTGCTTCCTGTCTGTTATATCAGCAACTTTGGTCTCACAGAAACCAATACTCCCGGTGGATAGAACCAGACTCAGTTCTTGTTCTGCCGTTTTCCATGATGGCATTGCCATAGGGGAAAAGATGTTATATTCACTCAGTTGTGAAATTCTTATTTTTCATCCCTCTGCCCTCACCCATGCAGATATACAAAGACTGTCTGCATATATTCAGTGGGAGTTGCAGAGTATATGATTTTTCTTATGCCAGGGCTTCGTAAGTGCATAAATTCCCCAGAGGTGAAGTAACATTAACAGTCTCACTATGAGATGAAAACCTAGCACTTCCTAGCAACAAAGCTTATCAATGTACACAGAATGACTTAGAAGGTGTGATAATGGCTCCCTCACTTTTGCATATTTACAGCATGTATACTATGCTTGTTTAGCCTCCGCTATTTCCAGTACAACAGAAAAAGGTTGTTTCAATATCTTTTGTTTTCATTTTAAGAGAAAAAAATCGCAATTCTTTTTTCTGTACTTACTAAAACTAATCTGTTTAAGTTATATATTTATTTCAAAATTCCTAGGAAGAGAATAAAATAAGAAAACTTCCAAAGCAAAACCCAAAAAGGTGTGTTCCCTTTTACAGTAAGAATTAGATCTCTGTTGTAGAGTGTTATCAAATTAAGTATGTTATTTTTAGCAAGTTATCAGAAAGGTTCAAGGAGGTGTTAGGTATTTTGATCATTATATACCAGAAGTTATCTATCTGCTGTGTCAGACTACCTTGAATAATTCAGTATTTAACAAACAGATAATCCTGAAGTCAAACAATGAATATAATGAGGCTGCTGAAATGAATGTGTACTAATGGAAAAACCATGAGTGAAATAATGTAAAATCAACTGCTAGGTAAAATAGTTCTTTCAATGAAGTTTTATAATTCAGTGAGTCTGCATATAAGTGCATGTCTGTCCTTCCTACACATTCTTTAAAACCTTAGACATGATGTTTGAAATAAGTTAAAAGAATTTGTGGTATTTCCTTGATGCATGGGACTTTTAGTCAGGGGTTTCAGTTATAATTTTCACTCAGAGTAATTTAAGAAACGAAAATTAGTAAAAGCAATTGATAAAAACAAAAAAGCCAGAAGAAACTATTATTTTCTAGCTCTTGAGTGATGCTGAATAGAATTTCCCATTAAATAGTACTGAGACAATAGTTTGTATTTTGTTAAACTTTATTACCAAGAAAGTAATTCAATCTTGATATGAAATCATCAGCAAGCAGATAATCCATCATCTTTCTTGACCATTCTTTTCTGTGGCCAACATGACCGCTGTTAAATATGTAGAGCTGTCTTCTCCATTGCATTAGACTCACTTGATCATTCTGTGCCCAGTAGTGGTGCTATGTGTTCCCTCAACGGAGTAAAAAGCCTTTTGTTAACCTTGTAATTCCCCTTTTTGAAGCACCAAACTACCTCTCAGTTTCCTACATAAATTAAGGAGGTTGAGCTCTTTCAGTCTCTCATTGGATGCAGTTTTTCACTAGTTACTGCATTTTTATTGTGGCTTGGTGCTATTTGAAACTACCAGTGACCTCTTATGTGATTTTAGCTATCTTAAAATATTGGACTAACTAGTACTGGATCTACAGCTTAAAATGCATTTAACTTTTTTTCCCATGTGTTTATTTTTTTCTTGCTGCTATTTTTTCTAAAAAAAAAAAATTATGAGCATTTAGGAAATGAATTAACTAAGTCATGTTAAACTATATGATGTATCTTAGGGACATAAGTAAGTTTTCTTAACTCTATTAGTAAACCTGTCATGCTGCTGTAGGTAGACTATGTTTGTTCATTTATCTTTTTTCTTCCCTTGTTTTTTGTTCTTTCACATTGTGTTTCTTCTTCAATTTGATAATGTAATTGCGTATTTCCCCGCATGCTATCAGTACAGTCATTGTAGTACCAGAAAGTAATTTATTTTGAGATTCTTTTATTTTGACTTGTTTAGTATTGAGTAAGAGTGTATTAAACTATTTTCCCAGAACTTTTGTTTAGTATAATTGATTTACATTTCAAGAACTCTTATTCAGCTACATGGTAAAATCTGTACAAGTCTACAATGAGGTAAGTTCTCAGAGAACGTTTATTTTTGAAGTAGGAAGGAATAAATTTTTCTTCTATTAAAAGTAAGATTCCTTTTGGCATGATTTTCATATGTGACTGTTGATTGTGAATAGCTCCCTTTTAGGAAATTAACTTAAACCATCTTTGTCCAGTCTGATTTTCAGTCTGTCTCAAAACTTGAGTCCCTTAGTGTGTCTTACATTGGAACCTGAGAATATAAAATACTAAACACCACTAAACACTGGCTTGCATTTTCTCATTTCTAGATTTAGGTTGCTTGATCAAAAATGAGAATTCTAATCCAGTAAAAACTACATAAATTAAATAAATATTTGAGAGCTTACATTCCCATGCACTGAATGTATTTTTAGCCTCTGAAAAAAGCTTTTATTTTTTTACAGGTGTACTTTTGTCCCTGTATTAAAATTATAAGATATCCTTTATTAGCTTAATATTAGTCTATATCACGTGATAAGGAAAGAGCAGGAGAAAACATTCAGACTCTTTCCTTGTAAATGTGGCATGTACAACCTCTAAGAGCAAGGTGCTTAAAACAGCTGCTTCTGTAATGTCTCTTTAAAATTTGTAAACAAAGTAATTTGGCATATATATTGAGTTCAGCACATCCTAAACTCTGTTCCTTCCATTTTTAGAGCCTTGAAACTTTTTCTATGTTTGACATTAGAAATAATCTTTGGGTTTATTGTTAACCAGCCATCTTATAAAGGCACTACACGTTCTTAAGAGAGATTGGCCATCTTGTCTGTTTTGGTGTGACAAAATATTTCTTTTTCTAAAAATTTAAAGCTAAGCCCAAAAATATATTTAGAGTGACAAAAAGAAAATATATGTATCTAAAAGAACTACATTTATCAAGACTACAGAGGAATTGGACCCTGGGATAAAGGTTTGTCCTCAAGACTCTCAATTCAAATTTACGTAGAATTTCTCAGTGCCAACAGCATGAAACATTTGACAGACTCAGATTACATACAGATTTTTCTTAACATGAGGGCATTGTATTAAAAAGTCCTCCTGCTAAGATACCATATAGGAGCATATTATTATGAACCCTTAATTCTTGGTCATTTTCAGAAGAAACAAGAGCGAGCTCATTAAAGGTGGAAGCCTGTACTTAGTTCCAATCAGGTTGCTGCAGGTAATACTTCTTTCTTGAGTGTCTAGTAAAGTTTCTGTGTTGCTAAGAAGGCTCAGGCATAGCTGCTTCATGATGTCAGCACTAAACAGATGCTGATACAGTAACAGCTGTTCATTCTTTGGCTCTTGTTTGGCATGGTGTTGTCCTCACTAAAACTAGTCAAAATACCTTATTTCTTGTTGAAAACACATGTAACATCTTGGTGCACTTTTTATACATATCACTGTTTTCCCCCACATTACTTGGAAAATAAAAAGCGGCATTTAAATTATATGTTGAAATACTTCCTGTCGTGGTTTAACCCGGCTGGCAACTAAGCTCGCTCACTCCCCCCCCTCCCTCAGTGGGATGGGGGAGAGAATCGGGAAGGGGAAAAAAGGTTAGAGCCGAGGGCTGAGATAAAGACAGTTTAATAAGAGAAAATAATAATAATAGTAATAATGAGAATGATAACAAAATATACAGAATATACAAAACGAATGATGCACAATGCAATTGCTCACCACCCGCTGACCGATGCCCAGCCTGTCCCGAGCAGCGGTCAGTACCCGAGCAGCGATCACTCCCCCCGCGACCGACCGACCCACCAACCCCCCCGAGCATGACATTCTATGGTATGGAATAGCTCTTTGGACAGTTTGGGTCCTAGCTGTGCTGTACTCCCAGCTTGTTATGCACCTGGCTGAGCAGGAGAAGCTCAAAAAGTCCTTGAGCAGTCTGAGCACTGCTTGGCAACAACTAAAAACATCAGCGTGTTATCAACATTCTTCTAGCACTAAACCCAAAGCACAGCACTATGCTAGCTTCTGCGAAGAAAATTAACTCTATCCCAGCCGAAACCAGGACACTTCCAAAGCAAGAAACATTCCCCCAGACTTGGTAGCTACTCTTGGTCAAGAATCATGTTACGCCCACTCAATGCCAGGTCTTCCACAGTGCTTGTTTGAAGACACCACTGTCCCAAGGCTACCCGACTTCTAAGACGGTTGTTTACTATGCTCTTCTTGATGCATCTCCAATTAACTTCATATTTTCCAATGCAAAAATACGTATTTGGAAAACATTGAAGAAAATGTAGATTTCACTAATCTCTAAACCAGCTGGTAGCAATATAGAAAGAACAGCAGGATGTGGGCCTACGTATTTAAAATAAGAGCATATGCACAAGTGATGGAGGTATGCAAATTAAACTACAGGTTTCAAGGAAACATGCGTAACCTACATGGAATCACAAAATCAATTAGACTCATTATTTCGTATTTGGCACAAACTGAAAGCCTTCACATGGTCAGTTTTTACATGTGAACAAATTAGACACCAAATAGTGGCATGCCAGTGTTACCACACTTGCAGTTTCTTCATTATCTACCACAATTCCATTCAAGTTCAGCTGTGTGATAGATAGCAGTCAAATGATCAGTGTAAGAGTTGTGTTTTAGAGATTTTTTCAGTCCAAACTACAGACTTAATTTCTCTAAAAAAACTGAAAATGTGGTCAAATATTGACTTCAGAATAGGACTTTCTGATGAACATTTTGATCGTCCCACCAAGTGGTGCTATGGAGATATTGATGGAGAAGAACCATCAATCAGCTTTTGACACTACAATTGAAAGATTGTAGTTGAGGTGGCATTCAAACAAGGCACTGAGTGGATCACATTTTATGATATATATTTTAGAGACAATCACTATGTACTACTACTCAGTGTGTTCTGTGATAGTATGTATTCGTTGTGCAAACTGTATTGATACTATTTTCCAGAACTGTGGAGGACATCCACAGACATTGAAGTCTTGATGCCTGCTGAACTTGTTTTATTATGATATATAACTTATTGATAGAACAAAGGAGCTAAAGCAGTCCATCGGGACAAGTGGCCAGCTAAGCAATGTGCAGAAGGTTAATGGAAAACAAATGGCTATGCTTCTTTTTAAACTTGCAGATCCTGTGTCAGCTTATACACATAGAATGTGAAAGATTTGTATAAAAACCTATTGTGACACCAATTTATCTTGGGGCTGTACCATTTATTCACTAGTACTGCTTGCAGAGATTTCAAGCACAGGGAGCAGGTGGAAGGTCTGATAATGACAGGCTGGATTGATGGAAAAAGGAAGCCAACTGATCATGAACCTACAGCTTTTACAGGCAGCCATATAGTAGAAACATCTATGCCTGCTGTGAAGCTCTCTGGAGTGATAACACTGATTAGAAGGGAAGATTTTGAAAGCTGTAAGTGAGAGAAATGCTGGAATAGTGTATTAGACAGAATACTCTTCAGAAAGGTGTTGTGTTTTAACCCCAGCTGGCAACTAAGCACCACCCAGCCACTTGTTCACTCTCCCCAGTGGGATGGGGGAGAGAATCAGAAGAGTAAAAATGAGAAAACTCATGGACTGAGATAAAGACAGTTTAATAGGTAAAGCAAAAGCCATGCAAACAAGCAAAGCAAAATAAGGAATTCATTCACTGCTTCCCATGGGCAGGCAGGTGTTCAGCCATCTCCAGGAAAGCAGGGCTCCATCACATGTAATATTTATTTGGGAAGACAAACACCGTAACTCTGAATTTTCTCCTTTTACTTCTTCTTCCCCAGCTTTATATGCTGACCATGATGTCATATATAGCTTTGGTCAGCTGGGGTCATCTGTCCCGGCCGTGCCCCCTCCCAACTTCTTGAGCACCCTCAGCCTACTCCTTGGTAGGGTGGACTGAGAAGCAGAAAAGGCCTTGGCTCTGTGCAAGCCCTGCTTAGCAATAACAAAAACATCCTTGTGTTATCAACACTGTTTTCACCCCAAATCCAAAACATAGCCCCATACTAGCTACTATGAATAAAATTAACTCTATCCCAGCCAAAACCAGCATAGCAGGGAATACAGAAACAGCAGAGGTTTGGATTATTGCTGTAAATTGATTTAAACTAGAGATCCTATGGAAAGTGATGATGCCTCTGCGAAAGGGAAGCTTGCAAGGATCCTCGTAGGTTATTGAGTCTGGGTCCTTGTTTTACTGAAGAATTTATTGTAGAATTTCCTTCATAAACTAAAATGAATGGTAAGATTGAGAATGGTTGTTTTTCCTTATTCTCATAAATACTAATCTTTTAGAAAGAATTCATGGTACAACAGGCCATAGAGAAGCAGAAGGAAACCTAGAGATCGCTAATGATCTGTTTACTGGTTCCACATGACTTTGAATGATAAGAAATAAATGTTTGATCTCTAGGCAGAATCCAGAGAGAATACTGATGTTGCCAAACACGGAATTGTAGATCATTTCTTCCAGGACAAAAAAATGGCAGTACTCCTGTAATTGTATCTTTGGAGAACTCAGAAAGACTAAGGCACTAGAGCAAAGCAAACAGGGCACTTGAATTGGACTCTGCAATCTGAATTAAGAAAATACTCTGCTTCAGAAAAGGAGTACTCAACTTGAAGAAAATTAGAACAATGAAACTAAAGGAAAAGGAAATTGATTAATTCTGCACGGTACTGAGATAAATTTGCTAATTCCCTTCAAGAACAAATACTTCACTGTTTCTTACTGAACTCTGCAAAATATGTAAAGCTAAGTGTCAGTCTTTGTAATAGATGTCTCTCTTCCACTCTCTCTCAATATACAAAATAGTGAAAATATTGCATTTTTTCCTGTACTGTAGCAAAACCAGAGAATTATTCAGTTACGTTCCTTATGGTGACACTGGGCTTAAGCCTGGACAGGAAGAGCCCTGCTTGTGATCACCAGGTACTGGGCAATATGCTTTTCCTCTTCACCTTCAAATATCTGTACTTGGGAAAAATCTGCAGTGAAAGGCCGCCAAGAGCTGAACTCAGCAGAGCAGCAGAAGAAGCAGCTTGAGGAAGTACCAGCAGATGATGTCAGAATATTTTAGCTTTGAGTAGCAGCCAGTATTTGAGGCCATGCAGGTTATTTCATGCAGGAAGGAAAACTGGCAATACACTCATGTATTTGGGTAACTGGGGAAAAAAACGTTATGTCATCCAAGACGTACGCGAGGACTGTTAGAAAGAATGTGCTAGGAACAAACAGCAAGTGTTAACTTTCTTGTTATGGAATCACATAGAGGTATTCTCAATGTATAACTATATAAGATCTAAAAGAGGGTAAATTATATCAAGTTAACTGAAATGTGCTTCTTGTATCTTAACTGGCCTTGATATGACTTGTGTACTGTTCACCATTTACCTGTTTGCACACAGGCAGTTAAACGTAGGTGTAATCAATTAATTTCATATGCACAAAATCCTAGGAGCACCCCCCCAAGGTCTTAGCCACTTACTGTTTCTCAGCCAAATGACTTCTGGCTATGGGTTACTATTAAGAAATAACAGAAAATAGGTTTAAAAAGGATCTTGATAAGCTAATGCTATATCAGAAAGGAGACAAGTATATTTGACTGCTGTTTTCAGACCTTAATTTAACATGTTCTTTAATAAAACTTTTAATGGCTGAGATTCCACAGCTTCTCTGGGTAATTTGTTCAAGGGCTTCATCACTCTTACTATTAAAAAGCTTTTTTATTGTGTAGCCAAAGTTTCCCTTGATACAGATTACAGACTGTAAATTCTTGTTCTAGCCCTGCTGGAACTGCAGAAGGTATCATTCCTCTCCGCATTTCCCTTTTTAGGTTTACAGAGTATCGTAACTCTTCAAAACCCCCTCTAGATTAAATTATTTCTCAGTTATATCCTACAAATGGACACTTAGTTGTGCTTCATACCATCTTCACTTTCAGTTAACTTTTCCATGTTTTTCTTCTTACTCATTTCCATCCAGTCTCCCCTAAGCAAAATTACACAACCAGAGAATAAGACTGCAAGTTCTTCATGCCAAACACTCCCTGCTACCTTGCATTTGTACAGCTTTTGGCTCATTCATGACAAGTCAAGCAATTCTAAAAAAAGACATCTTTTACTTGAAATTCATAGCCAACCTGAAAATATATGACAAATAGATACAGACTTTTTATATTGTAATTCAGATAATTTGAAAATCATCTTCGACCACAGATTACGAATTCTTTACAAAACCTTGCATATCAGATAGAAACCCAATTACAAAACAAAACCAAACCAAAAGCAAATCCAAAAAGGCTTCACAATGGGAGAAGCTGGGTCTGAAAGATGACTGTCTCCTGCCTTCATATTGTTTCTGTAATTATTAGTTAATTCGCAGTTAATTACTATCAGAGAAGGAAAGTAAGTACTTCAAGGAAGTCAATAATCTAAGTGAATTTTACCTTTTTAGGGAAATTTCATTGGATAATCTGGGGGTTTTTTTTCCCAGTTAATTTTACGTTTGAGTGGTAATTTATGGATGAGTAGGAAGTACATGTAACTATTTATTATACTTTGCTTTAAACTTTTTAGTTTAGATTTAGGTGGGGTTTTAATCTTTAGCATTTTCTTTGAGTTAACACAAGCTTGTATGATGATGGAATGAAAGACAAACATATTAGAAAGTTTTCCTTTATAGTCCCAGCATGCAATATTCTCTGAGAAAACTGAAACACTCTCCTGCATCTTAGCAAACACAGAGCTTCCAAAACTCTGTAGGGCCTCTCTCAGTATATTTTCAAATATAACTTCAAATAAGAATTAATTACTCCATAGAATACGAGAGGATAATAACCCACAGTAAGAAGTACTTCGTGATATATTAATAGAATTCACAGAAAGTTGGGTTTCTTCCTTTGAAATTATACTTCAAGAACTTGCATATGTTAAAAAAAAAACAAAAAAAACAAAAAAACAAACCAAAACCAAACAACTGTTAGCTTGCAAGTTCCTGTTTATAATCCGTGGTTCATTCAAAAGCACCTTCCAGTGTCAGAGAAAAATTGTAAATACATTGAATTTTCCTGAGAATTCTGACAGTGCTTTGTGTAGATTTCAGATAGGTTGTCACTGGTTTCGAGGTGCATGTAGGATTTGTTTTAAAAAAAAAAAAAAGTCTGTTTTGTCTTATCTTCTTCAAATCAAAAAAAAAGCCCAGATAAAACATCTTTGCTCTGAAATGTTGTGTAGGAGCATAGAATTATAGAATGCTTTGGGTAGGAAGGGAACTTTGAAAGTCATCTAGTCCAACCCCCCTGCAGTGAGCACCTTTAACCAGACCAGGTTGCTCAGAGCCCCATCCAACCTGGTCTTGAATGTTCCCAGGGATGGGGCCTCCACTACCTCTCTGGGCAACCCATTCCAGCGTTTCACCACTCTCATTGTAAAGAATTTCTTCCTTATATCCAGTTGAAATCTACCCTCCTTCAGTTTAAAACAATTATCCCTTGTTCTGCCACATTAAAGCCCTGCTAAAAAGATTGTCCCCATCTTTCCTATAGGCCCCCTTTAGGTACTGAAGGCCGCAATCAGGTCTCCCCTCAGCCTTCTCTTCTCCAGGCTGAACCAGCCCAACTCTCTCAGCCTGTCCTCATAGGACAGCTCCAGCCCTCGGTTCATTTTAGTAGCCCTCCTCTGGACCCCCTCCAACAGTTCCATGTCCTTGTGCTGAGGGCTCCAGAACTGGATGTTAAACTGTGTAACGTTTAAACCATGTAATTAAATTGACTCATGAATAATTAAAATGGAAGAGTCATCAGAGGTCAAGATTTAAATTACTGAGTTAACTTTTGGAAAGATACTGATTCTGCCAGGATTAAAAATTTGTATATAGCTGTTTTCCTTAATAGTCATAAATTGTTTGGGTAGTGCTTCCAGAACTGCTTATATACACAAAGCTTGAATCTCTATTACTTTGTACTTTGTACAATTATTTGCACCTGTGAAATATATGTATTAAAAAACTATATGTGTTGTCCTGGTTTCGGCTGGGATAGAGTTAATTTTCTTCACAGAAGCTAGCATAGTGCTGTGCTTTGGATTTAGTACTAGAAGAATGTTGATAACACACTGATGTTTTTAGTTGTTGCCAAGCAGTGCTCAGACTGCTCCAGGACTTTTTGAGCTTCTCCTGCTCGGCCAGGTGCATAACAAGCTGGGAGTACAGCACAGCTAGGACCCAAACTGTCCAAAGAGCTATTCCATACCATAGAATGTCATGCTCGGGGCGGGGGTTGGTGGGTCGGTCGGTCGCTGCTCGGGTACTGATCGCTGCTCGGGACGGGCTGGGCATCGGTCGGCGGGTGGTGAGCAATTGCATTGTGCATCATTCGTTTTGTATATTCTGTATATTTTGTTATCATTCTCATTATTACTATTATTATTATTTTCTCTTATTAAACTGTCTTTATCTCAGCCCTCAGCTCTAACCTTTTTCCCCTTCCCGATTCTCTCCCCCATCCCACTGAGGGAGGGGGGGGAGTGAGCGAGCGGCTGCGTGGTGCTTAGTTGCCAGCCGGGTTAAACCACGACATGTGTGCAGAAAAGTATACATGTGCAGGGAATATTTGCAAGACTAAATGCTTCATGCTGTTATTTAGTCATGTGTAATTATTAGAAACACTTTTTAAAACTATCATGAGAAAGCAGACCTTCAGATTTCATTTTCCTGAGCAAATTGGAGTATACCTGAGGTTGGAAGGGCAGTTTTCAAAGAACCATCCCAGGAAACAAAGCCGTGGAAAATAAAAATTATTTTAAAACATTCATTGTTGTATGAATTGTAGGAAACCATCGCTGCTGTAGTGAGCTGCTGTGTATAATATACTTTTACAATAGTAACAGCAGTAGAGCAATTCTTTTGTGAGTTACTCTCTCTTAGAAATAAATGTAAGCAGAAGAAAATGGAGAAAATTTTCCTTCTGAATTATAGAGAGGTAGGAATGTAGAGAAAGCATAGTATACTGAAGTGCCTCATGGCTCTAGAAAATAAATCTGATACTACCAATGACTGTTTTCACTTTCAAAAATTAAAAAAAAAAAAAAGTCTTTTACATTTTTAAGGTGCACTTAAGGTGCATTATTTCTAAAAGTTCAGTCTAGACATACATGACTTTTACAATAATTTTTATATTTCCAGTTTTCTGAGACAAAGAAGAAAAAGATGACTGTGTATTTAGGTATGATTAATGAAAATACACTGATTAATAGATATTTAAAGTCATAAGGCATCACAGTTAATTTTGAACATGAGTAATGTTCCTCTAAATCTTCTCCCTACTGATAAAATTTCATCGAGTTCATTAAATCTCATTGTAGTAAAGGACTCACTGAAACATGAGTACTTTCTACATACTTCAACAAAATATGTAGAAAACTGTGTCCTTTTCTCCTCTTTTTGCAGTATATCTGATCTACCATTATATAGCCAATTAAGAACAGAAAAAAGAAAATTTCATTAAGGCAACTCTTTGCAATTTATCAATTTTAAAAGTTCAAATATTCAGTGAGTATTCTTTGAGCTAAGAAAACATTATAATGCTTAAAATATGTGATATAGTGATTTGTTTAAAAAAACCCCAAAACATTAAATCATAGATTATTTTAGTTAACAATAATTTTTAAAATTTTTAGGCAAAAAAGAAAAGATCTATTACACCAGGTATATACAGGTATAACCGAAATCAGAATCTGACAACTATAATCAAATAATTTCAGTGAGGTGCAAATAATTCAAAATGCATTAGAAAACTTAGAACAAAACAATAATCTTGCTGAATGATGAACAAAATCTTACACTACTCCTGTTCTAATTAAGTAACCTAACAAAGCTAATATGAAATCTAATATTTATGTGAATTTCATTTGAATATAAAATGACGAGTGTCATACAACCCTGATGTTACAAGGAAGATCTAAAAATCAGAACAGAAATACCCAACCTACATGGAACTGGGGATCGTCTGACTATCCAGGCTGATAGCTTGCAGAAGCATGAAGCTGTGCTGAGAGGTTAGTAATACCATGGCAAGCACATGGTGCATCTTGGTGTCTAAAGGCAGAATGAAAGTTCAGCCCCAAGGGTTCTCCAGCTTCAAGACTGAGGACAATCTCAAACTGTGAGTAATAGTTATGTTCTGTAGGAAGTCCTGATGCTTCTGCCCAGAGGGACAGTACTTACTCATCAAGGCCACAAACAGCTATCTTGTCTACAAGGACAGGATGAGTTTCCAAAAGAAGGTCATCTTCCACGTACAATAGAAGCATATTTGCTATAACAATGTCTAAAGGTATCATAGTAGGTCATAGTCTGCTTAAGTAATGTGATGAGGAAGAATAGTTTTTCTTTTGTACCAAAGAGTTACCTGCTCAATTCATTTTGGCCTTCAACCCACAAAGATAGTTAAGAGTTAGAGAAGCGTAACAGTCATGAACATTCATAAAGGGATCTATGTAACCCATGCCTGCCTCCAGCCATGTCCTTAAGTAGATTTGCAGACTTCTTGTATCCACATTTGCCAGTGCCTTTTGCCAAAGAGTTTCACATGTCTACTACTTCTTGTATGAAAAAACCCACTTACTTTTATTAGTTTGAAGCCTTAGTCTTGTTAACTTCATTTGCTGGCCCTTGTCTTTTCATTACTGGGTCAATGGGTCATGAAAGGCCTTTTTGAAATTGTCCAGACTGCAGTCTGTATATAAAACCTCTTACTGAAATTTATCTGAGCTTAGTTTTTTTGAACATTTTTCTTAAACTCATTGTTGATCTGAACTTTCTCAACAATATTAGGTCTTGCTTACCCAAACATATACAAGTGTTTTAAACATTCAATGTTCTATTTATTCTCGTCTCTTCACTTAAGTGAACACAGATGGTTTGCCAGTTATATTTTATACTTCAAATGCCTTGGGCAGGGAAAATGCATAGGAGAATTAGCTTTCTAGGACAACCTTTTCAATGGCAGAATGGCAGCAGGTCTCGAATGTATCAAACTACCTTTATTCACATACAGATATAGATTATTATTATTATTTTAAAGTAATCTAATAAGATTTTTAAAACATTGCAGGCTAATTTTTTTGATGTACTTTTTCACAAACAACAAATCTTAATGCAAAGTATGTCTATACTTTATATATATATATATATATAAAAACCACAGAAATTTCTCTGACTAAATGTAATAGTTTTCTAATATCCTTAAAAGACATAGGGACTGTCCTTCTAATGTCTCATTGCTACTTTTATTTTGATATCCTCCTGATTGTTACCAAATACTGAAATTTTACTCATTGGTTCATCCTGGGCAACCGACTCTAGGTGGCCCTGCTTGAACAAGGGGGTTGGACAAGAGGCCCCTTACAACCTTAACCATTCTGTGATTCTGTGATTCTCGTACTTTCTTAAAACTGTATTTCTGCTAAATTGTCATAATCTTTTCTGCAAGGTAATTGTGCTTGGGGTAATACATATTTTCTTCACACAGATTCAAATATATTAGAAACTTAGAGCTTCATAGAAATCAGAATAGGTTTGAATGGAGACTTACAACTTGAAAATTTTACTTTAACTTTCATGATCCATTCAAATAATGCCAGTCATATATTCTTTTGATGGCTGAGTTTAATTTAGTTCTTTTCATGTCTGAGTTTAATTTAGCTATAGCAAAAGGTTAAGGAATACCACTGGTGCTTTCCAGTAGGCTGATAAGATTGTTTTGGACTTCCAGTGCTCAGCTCTGCCTTCCTCCCTGAATGGGTATCTCATCTCCAAAAGAGTCTTGAAGTTATTATTAACAGAAAAGATGAAGTGAGTTAATTCAGTTAGCTTAACTGAATGTTTAGGTGAAGACAGCAGAAAGTTATGCAATTTTTAAAAAGTAATCACTTAAAAGGTGGAAAGTGCTGTTCATATCTGACATTTTTAACGTAAACCCATTCCTATTTTTGTGCTACTAAATGGCAAATCATCTTTGAAATCAAGAAAACCTTGTTAATAAAAGAGCAATCAGGAAGTAGAAAAGAAGCAACTCAGAAAAAGATATTCAATTTGGGTTTAAATGGTTACAAAAAGTGCAATTTAGAGTATTTCTTTTATGTTACAGAAGAGGTTGAACAAGTTCATTCAAATCACAGTGTTCAGTAGTCTCTATTTCTCTTTCAGAAGTTGAACAGGTTTTTTTAAAGACTATACTTGCTTAATGCTTTGAAAAAACAGAAGAAAATAGTACACAGGCTGCATGCAAAAACTTGCACACACAAGTATAATAGAGGCAGAAGTTTGGTATTTATGTCTCAAACTATCCCATTCAACCTAATGGATCCCTGGGTCTCATAGATACCTATGTTTGGCTGTTAAAATTCACCAGACATAAAAGCTCATGCCACTTAATGTTACTGTCTAAAATGTAAGGATCTAGCTTGAGCAAGTGGTATATGTTCCTGTTATATTTTATGGAGAGGAAAAGGCATCTCCAGAGGATGATTCATTGTGCCTATCTTAGAAGGGGATGAATTGGCCCGTTGAGATAGCTATTTCTCTTCATAAAACATACATTTTAGATGACTGATCTTAAGTATTGTGAATCTCCTATCTAATGTTCTTTCAGAGAGATACAGAATGCCTTTTTCTTGACATGTGAAAAATCTCCAAGGATGGAACTGCTGGATCTGTTTCAATGCTTGACTGTCCTAATAGTTGAAAAAGTTTTTCATCTATCAAGTCAGAACCTCTCTTGTTTCAATTTATGTCCACTGTATTTCAAACTAAAGCTGATGGACATCATTTTTCCTCATTCCCAAGAAGCGTGCTTCAAGTATGTCTAACAAATACCTTCAAGAGTGAACTCCCACAAGGAATTTGACTGACTATTGCCACTTTCACCCTAAAATAGGGTCACAGGACAAAGAGGAGGAAGAGAGTATAGTTCTTTTCTCTATCCGTTGTATAATAATAACTCAATGGTTTTACCACTCATCCATGAATGTAAGGAATGTGGGTTTTGAGCCCTCCAAGAACTGGTCATATTTTTTACATGACACAGATATTAATAAATTGTGAAAGTCATGCTGGTGGAGAGGCCACAACTCCAGACAATATTCCAAATATTCATTACAAGAGTTGTGCTGTTCATTTTTCATTAAATATGGAATTTTTTTAACAGACTGGTTATGCAGGCTAAGAAAACAGAACATAAGGTGGCACTTGATGGAAATAAGGTGGCACTTGATGGAAATTTTAGTACCTAAGTCTAGAAAGTAATCCTAAAAAAACCCCATACCCATGAGGTTTACCCTTCCAGAAGTCCTTGGGGGTATTAGCCTTATTGTCTGCATTGATGTCTCTGTGTGTCGTGGTTTAACCTGGCTGGCAACTAAGCACAATGCAGCCGCTCTCTCACTCCCCGCCCTCCCTCCGTGGGATGGGGGAGAGAATCAGAGAAAAGAAAAAAAAAGTAAGACCCGCGGGTTGAGATAGAGACAGTTTAATAAGAGAGAAGAATAACAATAATAATATACAGAATATATAAAACAAGTGATGCACAATGCAATTGCTCACCACCCGCTGACCGATGCCCAGCCCGTCCTGAGCCGCGATCACTCCCCGAGCCGCGATCACACAGCCCGAGCTGCGACCACTCTGCCCGCGACCAACTGACCGACCGACTAACCCCCCCCAAACATGATGTTATATGGTATGGAATAGCTCTTTGGACAGTTTGGGTCCTAGTTGTGCTGTACTCCCAGCTTGTTATGCACCTGGCCGAGCAGGAGAAGCTCAAAAAGTCCTTGAGCAGTCTGAGCACTGCTTGGCAACAACTAAAAACATCAGCGTGTTATCAACATTCTTCTGGTACTAAATCCAAACCACAGCACTATGCTAGCTTCTGTGAAGAAAATTAACTCTATCCCAGCCGAAACCAGGACACTGTGTAATGTGTTCCTGTCTTAGAAGAAAAGAAAACACCATACTGATATCAAATCCATTTCATCCCATGCAGCTACAATTGTGTTTCAATCATCTTTCATCATTTGAACACCTGTTTTCCAGGTTTAGACATAAATGTCTGCACTTGCAATGTACATAACACAAAAAGTACTTTCTGCAGTGCTTGCCCAATTTCAGCAGTTCAGAACAGCCTGCTTCGCTCTGGGGTTGCAAAACCAGCAAAAGTCCAATATAGAAACAATACAATGAAATAATGATTTTTAATGTGATGTTCAAACACATGTTAACTTGCTGTTCCTATCACTTTACTTAGAAATATTTGCATACAGATTAATGTATAACATATTCATCACAAAATTTATCCTGTACATTGGCAAAAGCATAACTGATAATCTGTGATATTAATTTTTATATTTATATAGTTTGAGGAACAAAGTACTGCCCTTTTAGATATGTTCCAGTTGATGTTTTGTTTCTGTTTGTATCTAGGATAAATGGCTGCATTTAAAGATTGTGAAACACTGCAAGCTCTAGAAAAAAAAAAGTATTTAATATGAATCAGGAAAGGATTGCTGCTTTTTGTAATGTTTTTGTTACTGACATGCATCATGATGTTGTCATTAACATTCTGATACACAAAGTCAGTCACTAACTATTTTGCTATTACTATTTTTTTTCACACGATAGTTTTGAACTCTCCAGGCTTGTTTCACAATTATTTTCTATATTTGATTTTATTTTCAGTTGATCAAGTTGTTCCCAAGTCACAGAGCCAACAAATTTCCTGTGAATAAGTCCTATGTTTTTACCTTTTTCTCCTACCATTACAATTAAAATTCTACCCCGTGTGTTTGTTGATGTATAACTGCACTAGTTTTTTCTTATGTGTCTTGCTACTTTGCTCCTGATCCCTCCTATGGTGCCCTAACTACTTAGTAGGGATAGGCTGGGAGTTTATCATCAGCCATTCAGCTGGCTAAACAGAGAAAACAGATACTAAACCTCTGATGCATCTGTTCTCTTTCACAAAACTTTGTCCCTTTGAGAGCTCTTACTCTCTTTCTAATTCAGTTGAAATTGCCCTGTCGATTCAAAAGGGGTTAGGTGAGCCAAAGAATGTAACATACTGTGATCCTATAACCTTAATCTCTTTAGGAAGTTGAACTAAAACCATGTCTACTACTGAAGAGTGAATCAAATAAAAGCAGATGTGAATATTGCATTTAAAGCTTGTGGTCCTCAGATACGTGCATATAATGTACTGTGCATTTTATGTAAGAAATAAGTTTTAAAAATATTTAAGATTTTGCCATATGCAGTGGCAAACATAGGAAACCTATATATGTAATTAGGACAGCTTTTCCTTTTCTTTGACCCTAAGGAAACTTGAATTCAAAATATTGCAAATCCTGATAATGTCTGTTTAGAAAGGACATCTTCTGAAACTTGATAAATGTAAAATGTAAAAATTATTGTAAATTGTAAAAATGTATTTGGATTATCACAGAAACTGCGGTTATTTCAGTCTGCTTGTAGGATTTCTGTGTAGCTTTGTATTATTGTAATGTGTGATTTGGCTGCTCTGTGTCATTTCTACATGGTTTAACAATTATCTTCTTTTTGTTTACTTGTTTTTTTCAGTAAAAAAAGCAATTGAACTGAAATCAAGAGGAGTTAAGATGCTACCCAGCAAAGACAGTAACCACAAAAATTCTGTCTGTAAGTTGTTTATACCATTATCTTTAGTGACTGCATATATATCCTTGAGTCCTATTAAATATACAAATCAAAGAGAGAAGTGTTGGGAAGCTATGGTCATAAAATGGTTATTATGCTTTCAGTTGTCATTGAATTAGAACTCTGCTGGTAATCTTGACAGTGTAGAAAGCAGAATATGGTGTAATGTCTGAAAAATATGGGTATGTAGAAAAAAAAACAGCATTCTATACATTAGGATATTTTTATGTATCAGGATATTTAGAATTCAGAGATGCAAGGCAAGTTAGCAAATTCAGACAGAACAGTGCCATATAGACTTTATAAATTCAGTACTGGGGGCAGTGAATGTATCTTAGCATTTTCTGGATCTAAGTTTATACTTTCTGATCTTTTTTCTTCCTCTCAGTTAATATCACAGCTCTAATTCTTCCCCCTCCTTGCCACACTATGTCCTGGTGACCACCACTTTCCAGTCCTGTGATATAGCACAGCAGGGGTTAAGAATTGCTGTAATTCCCAACTTCTCAAGAAGATGGAGATCACAGCATCACCTTCCCTTCATTGCATGCTTAGTGCACTCTGGGATGACATCTGTTTAGTCCCTCTACACCTTTTTCCCCATATATAGTGGAAGGGTAGAATCAAGATGTTATCTATGGGACTATGAGGCTGTTATTTTTTTTTTTTTTTTGAGCATCACTTTCCCTGAACAACTGGCAATCTGAGTAGTATCCTGAGAGCTCTTTCTCCATTTATCAGGCCAGTCTTGAACCAAGAAAAATAAGATTATTTTATATTTTGGAAAGCAGAGAGTCCCTTAGCCCCCAAAAAGCCGGAGGGTAAGCCAGTGTTCACCTACAACTCATTAAAAGTGCTTGTATAATCACTAAGATGTGTTTGAATAAATTAGTTCTTCATGTAATAGCACTGAACTCAATGGAGTGAAACCCAGGCTGTGTTTGCCTCATTGTGTGCTATTCTGCAAGTACAGAGAGAATGAGTGTCTCGAAGGCTAATGTCTAGGGGATATGAGCTGGTCTCTGTGTTTCTGCAGTGCATTGTTTAATGCAAAGTGAATCTTTTGGTGTGCTCACTAGAACAAAAGAGGCATGATAATTTTCTGCTTTAAATATTGCACATTGATGGTGTGGCACTCAAAAGGAACTTTTTATGCAAGATGTAGCAGAAAAAGTTGATCCATCTCTTTGGTGTTTGTATCTGAATGGGTGATATTTCATTATTTATAAGTTACTTCCAGGAGCTGTGTGATCTCTGCTTATGCTCTCAAAGCACATGCTGTCAGACACCACATTTAATTACAGAAAGTGGAAGTAAGACAGGCTATGGAAGAAATTATTATAAGGCAGTCTGCTGTTTACCTCAAATGTAATGTCTTTTATCTTTTTTTTTTTTCTTTGTGTTTTGACTTGGGAAGCTTTATTATCATGTCTGACTTTTCAACATAAATGTAAGAAGTGCATTATTATTATTATTACCACTATTTTCACATATATGAAGCTTATAAAAATGATAAGATTAGAACACAAACAGTTGGATTCAAATGTATTTTGCTGCTCTTTCTGACATGGCCCTTTAGTATGTAATCATTTTTCTTGCTAGTAATTATGTAGATGGAAAAAGTAATTGGGAATTCAACTTCAGAGGAGTGATATGAATGGCTATTACCATTTGATGTCAATTAGCATATCTCTAAAAAAGTAAACTGAAGACTTGCACCTCTCCCCATTTTTATATCTTAGATCTTTTTAACATTCTGTGTCTACAAAACAGGGGAGTGGATTGAATGCAAATACTGGCACAGCAAATGCTGTGAGTGCATGCCTTGTGAACCCCAAGACCTGCAAGTTTCCCACTGCTCTTCCTCCCAAGCACAACCTGAGAGCAGCCGCAGAAAGCATTTCACAGTGGCACAACTCTGTTAGGACTTAGGCAGAAAACGTTATCAATATATTGATAATTGCTTGTGTAATGCAAAACAGTATTTCAGTCATGTATGGTCATATCTCACTCCTCTCCTCTTGGACCTGCCTGGATTCCTGGATGCTTTCTTTCAATTGCTCTGTCATCCTTTATAAGGAGTCAGGCAGTAAAGTATGGCTTTGGGGTATAGATGCCTTGGTAGATTTACTATGGGAAAAAAAATAATTATAAGTTGTGTTACTCCCCAGGGAAAGAAGAGGTTTTAGCTTTTTTCTTCTTCTTCTTCTTTGATAGACCTGAAGGAACCATATCAAATTAGTTGGTTGCCAATACTCCTGCCAGCTAGTACCCTTTAGCAGTGGGCCAGATACGGTTGAATCATGATTAATTTATGCAAGGAAAAGGATGGGAAAGATAATTGAACTAAAATATGGTCCTGGTTCATCCAAAGTGTGAGCTGGCCTACAGGGGTCTTAAGTAGTGCCACTTGGCAAATTTTTGGAACAGTGAACTGGGAGAAAGTAGATGGACAAGCAGTTCTGATGATTACTTTTTCACACTTGGTCCTCATTAGTGCTTCAGCTGCCACAGATGCTGGCCAAATCCAATGCTAAGTCTATTTCCCCTTCGTCATCTGAAGCTGAGCTCTCAGAGGAGCAAGGAGAGAGTTTTAGTTTATGAATCTGCTTAGGGGAAGCAAACCCAACTACATCTGGTTTGGTGTCCATCTGTTTAGTTGCAGGCTCAGTCTACTCACTTTTGTTCCCTTACTTTGTCATTCTGATATATATGGTATATTCCCAAAGGAAGTTTCTTGATCCATCTTGCTGTCGTCATTCACTCTCACTCTAACATGTAATAAGCCTACAGACTCTGTGTCAAGCTCACGGTAAAGGCCAAAGAAGTTCAGTGAGGTGAGAGCCATCTTACAAGGAGAAAAAAGGAAATTCTTATAAGGTTTATGTGGTGCATGCAAATCTGCCAGTGCAGTAACGCTAGGAGAGGAAGGCAGCGGCGAGAATGAAGTGTCTGGGAGAGCTGATTTCCAGTTTTCTCCTGTCGAAATGTAGCACAGATAGTGGCTTGAGCCACACAACACAACAAACCGCAAAGAAAGTTCACATTCTGGAATAGCGACAAAGATTAACAGATGAAGCCTGAGTGATGCTTTAAAAAATGTCATTCATATTGCACCATGTTAGCAGTTCATAGTAATTACTGAATACTGAGTGACTTAACCTTTGCAAAGTGTTTAGTGTGTGAGCTACCATGTTTTACAAAGTGAGAGATCTGTGGGTATTCACTGGGTAAAAACCTCTTAAACTTCACAAAAGCAATTTCAGGCTTCTGTAGTATTATTTGAAAACATATTTCAGAATATCAGAAAAACACATGTTAAATGGTTTGAAGAGCATGATTTTAGCATGCGTAAGATTAATACATCCTCTGAAAGCGTAGCTACAGAGTTTATCCAAACAGTTCTTCACCTTGAAGATGATAAAAAGAGCTATTTTAAGACAATGATTTTTGCCATGTAGAGGCAAAGAACAAATGAGTTTACAGACTAAGTATTGATTGGTTGCAGCACATTAAGGTGAATTAATGGCACATGCTGTTGAAACTATAGTGATTAATACCAAAACAGGATTACACTGCTAATTCTGTATAAGAAAGAAAGAATGACAGCAATCATGATTTATTTTGTTAGGGTAACTCTGACAAAAATGGCTTAGTACACTGTAATGTAAAAATATGTTCATGGCAAAATTTTAGGATGGAATTTTGTTGCTTACTAATATATTCCTCACATTTTAAATAAGTTGGTAGTTTTGTCTTCTTGATATTTAGCTACTGATAAATTTACTTTGATAGAAGCAAATTATGATATTATACATACAAATATCTTAAGGGTGGAAGTCACAAGGACGGAGCCAGACTCTTTGCAGTCGTGTCCAGGGACAGGACAAGGGGCAATGGGGACAAACTGAAGCATAAGAGGTTTCAGTTGAATATGAGGAAGAATTTCTTTACTTTGAGGGTGACAGAGCACTGGAACAGGCTGCCCAGGGGGGTTGTGGAGTCTCCTTCTCTGGAGATATTCAAAGCCCGCCTGGATGAAGTCCTGTGTAACATGCTCTAGGAGAACCTGCTTTAGCAGGGGGGTTGGACTAGATGATCTCTGGAGGTCCCTTCCAACCCTTGCAATTCTCTGATGATTAGTATAAGTTTTGCTCTTCAGTTAATGAGAGTATTTCCCTAAGAAGGGCAATATTGGACTAAGTAGTTGCACTTCATAGCACAATTTTCTGACTGGTTTGTTCTTATTCCTTAGTAAAGAACAATTTATTTAACATCTTTTATATTTTGAAAAGATCAATACTTAGAAACCAATTGCAAATCAATATGCAATCAACTTAAACTGATACAACAGCTGCTGAAGGTCATCTCAAGTTACAGTTATAAAAGATAAAACCACTGCTAATTACTGCCTTTCTATCATTAAATGTATAGCTTGTCATGATATGAATATCAATTTCTTATTATTACATTTAATATTAAAATTATCTTCGTCATTGTTTCGCCAAAATTATTTTATTTATTTATTTATTTATTTATTTATTTATTTAATTTTTAGGATATTTTTCCAAAATTATTTTAGGAAGAATGAACAACTGTATAACAATTACATATCATTATCTTTAAAATGTAATGGAAAAATTTCCACCAAAAATTCTAAACTTTTTTTTGTGTTTGCATTATATTGAATCTTCACAGGTAAAAATCCATTTCTTACTGAGTTTGAATTTTCACATGCTATCATGTGCTGTGTCGAGGTCAAATCATTATCAAGAAACACTGTTAAATATTCATTGTTCTGACAGTTTTCAGTCTCCAATTTAAAACAAATATACAAATAAAACAATGCCAAAGCTATCTCACTCTCTAAAGTTACACTCTGATCTTAGATAAGTTTAAACTAATCAAATATAACATCTAATGCTTTATCCTTAATTAATTTAAGAAACTTTGCATTGGTGATGGGATTGATCACCAATAACTGTGATGCAGAATAAACCACCCAAGTAATTACAGGCAGCTGTGTATCAAAAGATCCTATGCTGTGGATCTTGTGTGCTTAAGAGCTCTCAATATACAGTCTGTGTTTCACTGTGAAGATTTTAAACATTACACGAAATTATATTAAAAAAAGATATTAACTAAGATATTAACACTAAGATAAAATACAGTAACCTTAGAAATTAAATATATATATATATGTGTATACGTACATATATATATGTCCTGTTGGCAATTAGACTTTTTCTGTGAAATTCCTCTGGCCTGTGCTCCTCCAAGCAAGCACGAATTTAAAAGCACTAGAGAAACAAATGTAGCATAAATCTATCTCCTTGATTGGTCTCGCTGTCAGCTAAAACAAGTAAAGCAAATGTTGGCAGCTTTCAGGCTTGCTTTTATTTTGGGGAACGCAGTAGTGTTTGTAAGTTTTTTGAATAAGACTTTGGGGGGTTGTTTGCCCTGTTCTGACATGCAGGTGATCAGTTTGCTGTTGCTTCTAAAAAAACCCAAAGGAACAAGAAAAGAAGGACAGCATATCAAGAGACGTACTTTACCAGCTTTTTGGAAGGGAAATACACCAGCACTGTGTTTTATGAGCTTTGTGTCCTTTAAAAAGAGAAGTTTCTAATTGCAGATCTTAGGACTTCCTTTTACAAATGCCACTATCTCTTAAAACCTCCTGTTTCTTGTTCAAAAAGCATTGCAACATAAGGGTGAAAAGTGACAGGGTTCAGCTGTAGCTCCCTTCTGAACTTTGCTGAGCATCTATGCAGCATCTTCTGTGTTCAGTGGCAGATATACCACTTCTTTCATAAGGACAACAGAAACCTTTGTCTAAAACTTCTTCACGAAGAAAAGGATTTGAAATACCTACATTTAAGGTTAAGATTCCTCAGAGGAAGCCAAACCAGAAGACTGTTGTGTGCTAAGATCAGTATGGAGACGCCTCTTTCCCATTAGTTTCTATAGGAATTCTCTGTGAAGATCTTGGTGTTCTCAGTGGAAGTTAATCTGTGCTTGTGTGTTGTGTTGTATTTTATTACATTAATTTACAGGCACTGAAAGGATTCTCATTTGTAAATGCCCAGTCAGAAACTTCTTAAATGCCTACACAGTATCATAAACTCTCCAGCCTTTTCAGTCATGAAAGCCGTTTTTCATTCTTTCAAATCCCACAGCTTGAAAAGGAAAGCATTTTTCAAGTTTGTATTTATATTCTGCATCTCAGCAATTGCACGAAAGGATCCTTTATACCTTACTGATGTATTAATTACAAGGCTAGAAAACACGAGGCTTAAATAACTAAAATTTTGTGGGCCTAGCATGTCTGCAAATACTAAATTTTGTTTCAGAAAGCCTTTTTACGGAAATACTGAGCTTATATTAAATGTTCAGTTAAAAATAAAGAAAAAAGAGGGAAGTAATACTTAAACACTGGCACTTTTATACAATAGGTTAAGGGATAGATCCTGGAATCTTTAATATTAAAAGTATCCTTGTTATATATGTATATATATGCATACAATTGTAGATAAATACATAACACATAGTATTCCATTACACCATTTACTGTATGTCTAATAAGAGATTAATGACTCTATTTCTTTTACTGAGTATTATAGGATTAAATTGGGCAGTAGGAAAAAATAACTGCAGCATTAACCTCTAACAGTTTTATAAAGCTTTAATAAAACAGGAGGGATAATTACCCTGATATACTTTTTTCTATCATAGAATGTAATAATACAGAGTTGCCCAAGTGTTAAAGAATTTAGGCTCTTCAGAGAAGATGAGTATCCCTATGCAATGAAATTCTACAGTGCTGTTTTACTAGATTGTATAAATTGCTTCATAAATCAGGTTAGTAAATTATACTTGGTGTTTCTAAATAAGCCTTCATCACGGCAGGAGTTTAAATATCTTTTAAAATACTATGCAAAAATCTTGCTGTGAAGAGAACTACTGCCTAAATATATTTGTAAAGAAAAGCATCACTTGTAGCTACAAGCAAAACAAGGTGCTTCATCAATTATTTAATATATCATTTGCATATATAATTTGTAAAATAACCAGAAGAAAGTATCTATTAAAATATGTAAAACAAGATGTAATCTGATTGAATTATGGATAGTTAAAATGAATTGTTATCCAGCTAGGAAGCTGAAACTGCCATTAAATAATTTTCATATACAATTATAGAACATTACTGATTATCCAAAGTGAGTGTTCATACTGTAGGCTAAATTGACATTGAATTCTGTTATTTTCAAAGTCAAAGACTTAAGAATAAGCAACCTGCTTTTAGCAATTATAATTCTGCATAAATTAACTATTCATATGAAATTTAAATATAAATCTTTATACTTTTATATAGCTTTGTTGGCTTAACTCCGATGCACAGCTCTCTTAAAAATAAACATGTGGGCAGTAAATAGGTTGGCAAAATGAAGTCTCTCTAGATTCAAATAATGTATGTAAATTATGAAGGGATTCAGAACTTGTGGGTGGGTGAATTCAGACTTCTGGAACATAAAAAACATTGGAACAATTTTAATTAAAGTATGTAGTATGACACTGATCTGTGCAGTGAAGGTGTGCTGCAGAATATAGATACGTTCACTTTCAAGTTCTTTGGAAAAGTCAAAGACTTCCCACCTCCTGCAAGTGTATTCCCACTTTCCACAGAGGCTAATATTGCAGTTTTAAAAGTTTAACACTAGCTGCATGGTTCATGCATGTATGTGTTCAGGTCCTGCTTTTCTAAATCCAGGTTGTGGGAGAGTATCTTCAGAATTTGATAGAAGGTTTTGGACTATTTTTATTCTTCAGAATTTGTTCTTCACGTTGTGAAACACTTTGGAAAATAATTTCAGCTGTGTTGGCATAACATCTCAGTGTCGCTCTGGAATGTATCTTTTCCTGAAGCTCTTCTGAGCAGAACTGCAAAGTGCCAGTATCAGATACATTTGAAACAGGGGAGTTTTGTTAGGTGACGGCTAATTTATCAGCTTCAGACCAGTTTGAGTCCACTACTCCTCCTTCACTTGGAAAAAGGGAAGTAAAAAATTTACACAGCATTTGAACAATGTATCAATTTCCTCAATAATGTGCATTGGAAAGCTTGAAGTGTTTTTGGAATGGGACCAAAAAACCCAAGAAGGAAGAGAAATGGAGAAAAATACATTGGGTTACATTTGGAAAGAAAGGACTAGTTGCTGGTTTAGAGGGAGGGGATTATTCAACATTATGTGTCCTTCCACTGACATTGATAGAACAGGTTGTTCTTTTAAAAAATTAAAAAAAAAAAAAAAAGGTTACTCAGCTACATAATTCTAAAAACATAAATAGAAAGAACAATCCAGAAAAATCAAAAAATGCCAGGCTCAGTTTTCTGTTATATGTCAGCATACGTGAAAAAGAAGGGACTGTAACTGTGGTGCTCTGGCTCGCATGTATGCTTCTATCATACAAGCCGTCTGAACTCAGGTAAGAGTGATGAGAGAACTTTTTCATAAATCAAAGTAATGTAAGTTTTAATATGCATGATGGCAATCAAAAATGTTTAATTCTAAAAAGTTTTAATTAAGGAAATAATTATATCTCAAAGCCCATATTGTTCTGCTAATGCAACCATTTATTTGATTTCTGTCACCTGACTGTCACAATATTTTCTGCTTCGGGCTCCTAAATGAAGGAAGTTCTCCTGAATAAGCAAAAGAGATGTGTGAAAAATGTATGCATATCTTCCCTGGTTTAATGCTTTTGAACTGAAATCTGATGCTCAATGTCTGTGCTAGAGGAGCTATAAAGTCAGTGAATTATCAAATTAACAAGAGCAAAACAGTATGGTTTCTCTAAGCTGACATTTCATGTGGCATACATTATTTTATTCAGGTTGCTACTTCTTATTGCCATATCAGCTTTTCCTTCACGTTTTTGGAGTCACATGGGAAATCTGTTTCAAACTGAGAAGTCATGTTTCTTTCTCAATTCTACCAGACCTTGTTTTCAGGCTTTCTTCTTTGTCTCACTGTGGGTTGGGCAAGAGTTTGGGGGAGCACACAGCTGGAACAGCTGACCCAAATTGACCAAAGCGATGTTCCATGGCATATAACATCAGGTTTGGCAATGAATACTGTGGGTAGTCCTTCCAATATAACCATTGCTAGGGGACTGGCTGGGCATCGGTCTGCTCTATGGGAGGTAGCAAGTGATGGGAGGTACTTGGGAAGCAGCGAGACATGCCTTTGCATCACTTGGGGGAGGGAGGGGAGTGCTCCCTCTTTTTTAATTTTTTTTTTTTTCTCTTTCACCTGTTAACCTTTTTTCTCAATCCCAAAGTTTTTTACTTATTTTTGCTTTTCCAGTATTCTCTTCTATCTTGCTAGGGCTGGTGGATGCTTAGTTGCTGGCAGGGGTCAACCCACCACAGCACAGAAACATTTCACTAACCATAACCTAATTCCTTTATCAAATTAGTCTCTTCTGAATCTCTTTGCTCCTTCCATGCTGTAGCCCCATTGTCATGTCATATTTTTCCCCATTTATGTCTTTATACAGTGATTTCTCAGTCCCAGACTCTGCCCAGACAGGTTCAGTCTCCGTCCATCTCCTTTTCCTTCGTTCTTCCCCCCCATTTTCCTCTGATGCTGCTTGCCATTCTTCTCCCTAGCTATCTCAGTGTCTTTCTTTTCCATACCAATTTTTTTCTCTCTTGTCAAACTCCGCTGGAACTTTCAAACTTTCCGAAAGTTGCCTTTAAATCCAGCTCTTGTTCCCTCTGCATTTGAATCAGGCAACTGTCAGGCAATTGTCCCTGCTCACTGCAGGGGGTTTGGACTAGATGACCTCTAGGGGTCCCTTCCAACCCAAAACATTCTATGATTCTATGATTCTATGATTCTATGAACTGGCTTCTACTCTCAGGAGGGCCTGGTAGAAGAAGAATAGGTGGTTGTACAGGAAAGACCAGATCTCAGTTCAGCACCCAGAAGTGGAGATTCATTAGTATCTGTAAATGAAGAGTACTACAGGGGTAACACATTCCAAAGCCTTTTAGGTTTTGTTAAATTTGACATTTATTCGTGATGTACTTGCTAAAACGTCTTTCTGTCAATCACCTTGAATTATTGTTTCCCAAAGGCCTCCCATTTGGCTATTTTTAGTAGATGTTGCAAGAGCAAAAGGCACATCCTTGACACAAAGGTCACTTTTGCAACAAATACAAGTTTTGAAATATGGTGATGCCAAGATATTCCCTGGAAAAGGTCATCTTCATTTTTTTAGTATGGAGAACTGGATTTTTCTCCTGGCTCTCTCAACACCAAATGAGATGAATAAACAATAGTAATTTAAATTTAATAGTATTTAAACAGGAATAAATAATTCGAAGGCGGACACCTATAAAAGAAAATTTTAGGGACATGGTTTAGTGGTGGGATGGGAGACTGTTAGGTTAATGGTTGGACTTGATCTTAAAGGTCTTTTCCAAACTAAACGATTCTATGAAAAAAAAAAAAAATTAAACCCCAACAGCCTCTGTTTGATAAAGGTATATGAAAGTGAAATAAGAATTTAAAAAAAGACATTGCTGAGCAAATTTACAATAATTTAAACCATCATCCCTGCCTATAATAATTATCTGCCCTTTGTTCCTTTTTGCCATCCACTTAAGTACCTTCCCTAAAATGTATAATTAGACATTACTACTTCAGGCTTTAGAGAAATATTATACAACTTCACTGATGAACTGCTGAAATATTCAGGATAAGCATCACAGACATTTGTCAGCTAAAGGCATGGGAACTTAAAATTCACATTTTGGGGAAACTGATAAAGCATATTATTTTGGTTTAACTTGGAAGGCAGCTGAACACAACACAGCCGTTTGCTCACTTCCCCCTCAGTGGGTCTAGGGGAGAGAATTGGTGGAAAAAAGTAAAATTCATGGGTTAAAGTAAAGACAGTTTAATAGGACAGAAAAGGAAGGGGGTGTGTGTAATAATAAAAAATAAATAATAATAATAATAGAATATACAAAACAAGTGATGCACAATGATATTGCTCACCACCTGTCAACCAATGCCCAGCTAGTTCCCAAGCAGCAGTCGCTGCCCCTTGGCCAACTCCCCTCAGTTTCTATACTGAGCATGAGATCACATGGTATGGAATATCCCTTTGGCCAGATGAGGACAACTGTCCTGGCTGTGCCCCCTCCCAGCTTCTTGTGCACCTGGCAGAGCAGGGGAAGCGGAAAAGTCCTTGACTGGTGTAAGCACTGCTCAGCAACAACTAAACCATCAGTGTGTTACCAACATTCTTCTCATCCTAAATCCAAACCACAGCACTATGCCAGCTCCTAGGAAGTAAATTAACTCTATCCCAGCTGAAACCAGAACACATATGTTAGGAACAGAAAGAATAAAGCAAAGACTGAATATTTTCTTGGGTGGTTTTCATTAGAACATAACAAAAGTAAAGAACTATGAACTAACAGCGTATCAGCATAGGATAGTTTAAAGGAGTGAGAAGTCTAGGAAGTTCCCTGGATTTCCAAAGATCCCCAGTTGTGATTCTTACTGAAATCCCTATGGGCTGTCCACTTTGGCCACCTCCTTCCAGTTTTTACTGTAAACCATTCCTCAGCCAAGCAAAAGGAACCACTTGGGTCCTGATGTCCTCAAAGGAGGAAAAGCTTACCTCACAATCTTCTGGATATAAAAGGCTAATGAGCTCAATTTTACACATTCCATTATTTTATCTGTACTTGAGGAATTTACATATGATCTCTGCTGTCTGTGGCACAGGTGTGACTTCTGAGTTATCTACGTTCTTGCTAAGCTTTTGACTTTGTCAGGGTAGACAAAATTAGCAACAAGGTAAACACAGGATAGAAATAAAATTAATTAAAAAAAAGGAAAAAATGTAGTATCTTTATTTCACAGCTTAACTGACAAACTAGTGTTTACATCACTTCCTAATTTACATGTAAATGTAAAAGCTTTCATATGGATATAACATTCACATACATCTATACAAACATTTCTACAAGGCCTTAAAAACCTTCATTCTCCTTAATAAAGGGTCATTTAGGTTGTTTTAGTTAGAGTGTCAGTATAAGAGAGCATGGTAGACTTTGTTTTGGCTTCTTTGCTGCTTGTTCCTATAGCTTCATTTCATTATTTCAAACATTTTGGTACGCTTTTTGGTTGATACATTTTAGCAAGCACCCATTTTGTTGGCAAAAGTTGCCTACAGCTCTGAAATTCTGTTTTTTCCTCACTTTGAGTTTTTGCTGCCTCCTGCTGACTCATTATGGGATAGGAAATGATAAGCTTTCTAAGCAGTACATGTAGCTGGAAATAACAGAGGGTATACATAAGAAGATCAGATAGAGAAGATAAGATAAGAAACAGAGGGTATAGATAAGATTTTTTTTTCTCTTGTTAAAGAAATTCATGTCGTAAAAATGTAAAACCAGTAAAATTGATGATAAATCAGAATAAAGTCAACAAGACTTTTTGGATGAAAGAAAAAAAGAGATGTTAAAGGGACATGACACAGTTTGTTCTAACAGCAAGCTTATTAACATTTCAGGCTTCAAATGCTGTTTGCTTGCAACTAATAAAAAGAGCCCATCTGCTACACACCAGGTAACTAAAGCTCATAAGGAAAAATACTTGGCAAAAGGAGAAGAGACAAATCTGTCCAGTTAGCTGGAACTGGATTATAGTATTGGAATTCTCCAGGACTATAGCAGCTATTTTGCATTCCATACTAAAGATTATATCCTTTAAATACAAGTACACCAGTCGTATTGGTCTATTTGCATCTCTGTTCCATTTCTGAAATGTCTAATCTCCTATAACAGTAAAGTTTTTAATTCTGTTTCTCACAACACATTTTAAATGCAAAATAATAACAGCATGATAATTATAGGTATATTGGAGAAGCATAATGCCTTCCTCTTACAAAAAGTAGGAACAACATCTCGACAAGTGACATGTTATTGTTAATGCCATATACTTTTAAAACAATTTCGTACTCCTTTATCACCAAAATGTATTTACATTACATTAAAATAATGGTTTTGGTAAAAATCAGAACATAGTCCTAATTTTTCATATTGTTCGCAATGTGTTCTCCATGTCCATTAGTAGTCCTGGCTAATGGTATAGATAGACTGCACTTAAGGAGACAATAGAGTTACAACTTACATTTTCCCCTTCATTTTTATATTTAATTTCTTATATAGACAGAATGAAAGGTTTGTTAAGGTAGTTGTTTATTATTATGCAATTTAAACTGTATGTTAAGCAGTTACACATTATCTTGCTCTTACCTCCACAATCAGATAAAACTTTTATATTTCTCTTGCCCATACAAGAGACGCTATTGGTACATCCACTCTTGCTGAAAGCTCTTTGATTGATAAAAGCTCAGCTAGAATTCATGGATGCCTCATGAACCCCAGCTGCCTTCTACTCCCCCTTGCAAACAATGTTGCTGTGGGTAATGTGTTCCCCTGGATTAGCAGAGTAGCAGGATCAGCCTTAATGCTGGCAGGACATCATCAAGTCTCTATGAACAGTAATACACAGAGAACTCAAAGATAATTATAGTTGTTAATATTTAAAAGCTGTACAAATGACAATATGCATAGGTTTAGCATGTCGACAAATATGACTGCCTTTTCATGGACACAGAAAAAAACCACAAAACATCTTTTACAGGAGAGTTAGAGGGCAATTCCTTTTGTGTATCTGAGGCTCAATCTGCATAGCATCAAAGAATTAAAGCACTTAATAAGAAATATCTGTGGAAAAAATGGCTTTTAACATCAGAAAAATTATATACTTTCCACTGTTATTATTCTAAAATAATAGTTGGTTAAATCATTATTGCTAAAGCTTTGATTGTTAAAATTAAGCTAAACTAAAATTCAGTCTAAAGTAGAAATCCATAAATTCATTTGCGAAAGTTACAGAGCACAAGAAAGAGGGGCTTAGGCTGGACAGTTTTGAGTAGCCTTATCTGTAACATTGTAATCAGCTCCACTTTGAACAGTATTCCTTTCAAATTATTATAAATAAAACACATATTTTGATATGCATTTTTAGAAATTCATTATTAAAGGAGTTTAACTTGTGTCTTTAAAAAAAAAGGGGGAAAAAAAAGCCTTGTCAGATTCCATTTCACAGTGTTTTAACTGGAAGAAAAAAAACCTGTCATAAAAGCTTACGTATAAGGACTTGAATGGTTGTATAGCTATTTAGAATTCCCCATAGCCAAAGGGCTGCACACCATTACCTGTAACTGCTTAGCTGAGGAAAAGTAACAACTTTACATCCAAAAGAAACAGGACATTTGAGACCTCATGAAACAATATACATGCAGTATCAGTACAAAATATGTGTCCCTTGCTTCTCATGGTTTATACCCATGGTGTCACAAAGCAGAGAAGAGCAGGCTCAGTCCTTCAGTACAGAGGCAGTGGTATCAAAGATTCACAGCATGTTTGCAACAGAAAGAAAACAGGTAGAAATTACAATTTAAAGAAAATAGATTGAGAGCGATAAACATTTTCTTAAATGTTTATGTCCACATTCTTCACAAGGTAGAGCACTTTGGCTGAAAAAGATGTCAAAAGAGAAGAAAAATCTTAATTGAGAGGTTAAAACTAAAAACCAATATTGTGGTTCACATATTTATTTTTTGAGAGTTCCTTAGCAAAGTCTCTGTTGGTCCTTCTTTTAGAACAGAAAAAGGTTGGCAAAATTTATCATATTATATGATAAATTTCTACGCCAATGGTCTATTCAACAGGGGAAACCAAAGGGAGTGCTATTTTATGACAGTTGTGTAATGGATCCTTGTTTTAAATATGTAAGGAGTAAAAGATGTTATAAAGAAGAGAGGTAAAAATGCCTGATACTAGATTCCTTTCACAGAATTTAGAAGAGCAAAGATGAATTCAAATATCTCCTATTAATGATGTTTTGGTTAAAAAGATTAGTTTGCATAATAAAAACTTAATCTTGTGGCTCATCAGACTTGCTAAGGCCTCCATGATACTGTGTTTGGGTTGCAGAGCCCAAATGATCGTAGTGATATGTACTGCAGTTTAACTTTATTACTCTTCATCAAACTGAAATTTCCCATCTTTGATTGAACTGACCCCTGGAATATATGGTATTATGGAGTAATGCTTTTGGTTTTCTTGCATGAGCTGTTCCGATTGCCATAAAGATACTTATTTAACAACATTTTTGAGCCAAAGAAAAGGGTTTGGTGCCCTTCCTCTTGGGACAATGCTCTAACCAGCAGGCTAGAGCCATTCAGCTCTAATTTTCTGACCTAATGATAAGGGTTAAGGAGTTGAAAAGGTTTTGAAAGAACCCTGTTTCAGAATTGTTACTAGCCTACTAGCTACGACAGTCACATAATGAAGGTAGTTACAGGTATCTGAAACCGAGTAATTTTTTTTTTCTCCCCCTGGATAAGTAGTCTTCCCATACAAGCACTAAGCAATACTATCTTCTGCTACATATTATGAATGACAAACAGGTATATTAACAGTTTCTGGGTTTACTTTATCTATATCAAAAGTTCACCTTAACAATCAGATCATAGAAAACTGAGAAAACACAACAGTTCAATTTTAAGTTGCTATCCCAGAATGTAATGGTTCCGCTTTGAATAAAAACACGAATAATTTGTGTAATATTAACATCCACAATGTTTGTCACCTTTTATTTCAGCAATCTCTTTTCCCAAAGTCAGAACTATGGGACTGCAGGTGCAGAAGTAGTCCTGGTTATTTTTAGATGATGGAGTAATGGTCATTGTTGCTTGAATATTATTCCTGAAATCTTAATGATTGGTCAAGATTCAGCCTGAGACAAAATTTTCTAAATGTTATAAGCAAATAGTAAGATGGGTTGCACTATCACTGAATTATTTGTAAACAGATTTCTCAGAGCACCAGGAAGCAGTTAGCACCTTGAAAAATTGGGAGATGCCACCTGTTTGAATTGCACTGAAGCAATACCTGAATTTGACTCCAGAACTGGACTTCTAAAGTCTGCTTTAGGATGTACGTGTGTTTGGTCTCTGTGTTTGCCCTCCAAGTTAGCTGGAATGCTGGTTTTGATTCAGAAGCATGGAGTTGAATTGTGAATGTAGCATGGTGCTCATATTATAAACCCCCTGTAACCAACTCTGGTGTGCCCTCATAAAACTGCCTGCCAGGGTGAAGATTAAGCTCTGCAACAAACAACTACATACACCATAAACCTCTTTCAATGCCTGAGAAATAGAAACTGGTTTTAAATCTTGCATATGTGATAAGAGCACATTTCTTGACAAAGATAACTGAAATGGTTTGTGTTTTTTTTTTTTTTTTCTGTGCTCTCTGAACAAGCATAAAATGAAATGGATCCAGAGGTTAATTATGAGTTTCTTTGTATTTCTTCCTGTCTGTAACCTTGTAAAGGCACTCTATTAGAGTTGCAAGAATATGACACATTTAATTTCATCACATGGATTGCTTCAAACAAACTGTTTTGAAGGAGAGGTACATTTTAATGTTGAAGTTTGAAATTATTTACTTTTTTGGTGACTTATAAATACTTTTCCCTTGGTCTCATCTCACACAAAACCTCACAGGAAAGTGATTATAAATACCATTATTAAGATCTGAGGATTTTTCTGGTGTAGGATTTAATTTCTTTCTTGGGACAATATTTGCTGGGGTTTGTTTGTTTGTTTGTTTGTTTGTTTTCCTTTATCTGTTCTTGTTATCAAGCTCAGGCTAGATTTTATTTTGCATCTCCTTCCCCTGCTCTGCGTGTGTATGACTCTGGGAATGGTGTTCGTGCTTCATTTTTGTCTCTGTGGTGGATGTGGAATAATTCCTCAATATACCATCTCAGAGGTCTCTTTTCCACAGTAGTATGTCATATTCTCTTTCTTTTTCAGCATAATCTAAGCTGGACAGGGAAAGGATTTGGTTGTAAGATGAAATACATGAACTCTACTAGCCTGAATGGTAGTTATTCACCTTCTTATAGCTATTCAAAATACTCATTCAGGAAGTCTTCTGAACTGTTTGAGATTTATGAGCTTTTCCTATATTTTGGATGCCTGTCCTGCACTTAGCTTTCAGGTATTTTTGTACTTAGAAGTCATCCAGAAGATTGATTCTTAGATCCTTAAACCATCTCTTTCAAGATACACTCAAAAGTCATTGCCTTTAACTTTCTTTTATTCTGTCTTGCTTCTGGTTTTGACCTCTGAAGGTAATCTACTGTCTTTGAAGCAGCAGTCCTAGTTTTGTGATGATAAAAATTAATAATCCTAGATGAATACTTTGTTCTTCTTCAAACTATTCATGTAGAAGACAAAATATAATTATTATTTTTTTTTTAAGTCTTTCTGTATGGCTTGCAATTCATATGTTTCTTGATGTGTTGGGTTTTTGGGTTTTTTTTTCTCTTTTTGTCACTTTTGTCTGGTATGACCTTGCTATGGATTATTAATATACCTTATACTCAGCAGTGTTCATATTGTGTTCAAGAAAATGTCCTTCAAACTAGGATACTCACAGAGTTGATGGTCACTCTGAGGTTGAGTAGCCATCCCGGTCTACTTGTGCCACAACTACCTGGCTATGGTTAATTAATATGACATACTATCTTGCTTCACACTGACTGGCCTTGCTGCTTTAGCCTCTTAATAATGACATATGAGAAGATGTGTTTCATCTGTTGCTGTGATCTCTGGATTCTGTTCAACCCAATATGGACCATATCGTCCAATTTTGCAGTAGTTCTGTACATCAGCCCTAAAATTCCTTAGTCCCTCAGGAAAATAGGTGGAAAGGTGAAATTAAAAATACAGCTTGTTATTTTTACAAGCTTTACATTTGTCCTGTTATGTCTTTTTCAGCCTTTCAGTATTTCCTTTTTGCCTATGCTAAAACAGTGAGGGCTTGCTGCTCCACAAGGAAGGTGAGATGGGCAGGGTGCAATAATAAGGCAGGCATAAGCACCAACAAGTAGTAGGGATGTAGGATGGCAAGTCTGTATCAGGATCAGAGTCAGAGCCAGTGGTCAAGATCAGAGACAGTCCATCCATCACGTGGCAAGGCCGCAGTGCAGAGTCAGATTTGAGGCCAAGCCAAAGAAGACAAGCCAGGGAAAGCACTGGGGACATCCAGCTGCAGTGCAGGACAGAGGGGGCCCGTGGTACAGCCACAGCTTAACAGCACTTCCCAAGGAAGAAGGGGCAGGCCCTCACATCTACCTTTTTTCACAACTGCTCTTCCCATCAGAGGACCTCGCCTCAGACTCAGCCAGCTTGACTCTAACGTAGCTTAAAAGGGCAGTGTGCTCCCAGTTATCTAGGGGCCATGGAGTGTTGCCTCACCTGCTTTACCTTTGTGAAATTTTGTGAATGGCCAAATATTATGATTTGCTTAACGTAAATGAACCTGGAATAGCATGCAGCTATACTTCAGCTGTTCATTTACTATTTCTGCCTTTGATACTTTTGCTTTCTTGTATGCACAAAGACAATTATGTAGGGTTGCTTTTTTTTTGGTTTTTAGTTTGTTTCTTTTCTTCCAAGAATCTTCTTACATCCCTTGGGAAACTGTTGTTTAATAAACACTGAGAAATTCAAAGTATGAGAAAGTTAAGGAAAAATCCTCTTTGGTATATATTAGAAAAGTAGAGCAAAAAGACTGTGCTGCATAAAAAGCTGGGGTTTAAAACAGCATTTTGTGAGTTTCAGAGAATAATACCCACACATGCCAAATGGAGTCTTCTAATTTTTTTATGCCATCTGTTTGATTAATGAATGAATGAAGAGTAATTAAACACAGTTATCAAAAAGTTACAAAGAAACAATTTATAATTTACGGAGAGCTTATACAGCTGCAAAGTATTAATTGTCCAACAATGGTAAAGAAATTTACTTTTTCTTCTCTTTTTTTCACCAATAGAGGTTCCTCTAGGTGTTTGTCAAAATTAAAACTATGTTCTTTAATAAGAATGTTAAATTTCATTAGTTTTAAAGCTCCAAATATCAAATAAAAGAGAGAGTGAGTTTTAATGGGATTTGTTTCTCCTCTGGGTAACGTACCTTCTTTTATTCCTGTATAATTTTAGGCCTAAGAGGTATCTTTACAAGTCAGAAAAATGCAAGAGTGGGTATACTATAGTAAAGGACTCGTGTAATACCTGATATAAACTTCTTTAAACATACAGAGCTCTGAAGAGAAGATTCTATTTCATTGTGCTTCTCTGTATATACACATATATAATTGCCAATTATATGTGTTATTTAGAATTATACATATTATAGAATATATCGTGTATTTTATACAATATGTAAGTTATAAAATTATAAAATATTTTTATTTGTTCAAGTCAGTCTATATTCAAACATATGGTGATTTATAGCTTCTGTTCTGTGCATCAGTTGTAATACTGTAGGTCATAATATAGCACCTGTACCTCATATTTTAGGATGCAGTGTCACTGAAAAATGATGCTGGAAATCTAGCACAGTCAAGCTATTTTACTGAAAGAAAAGTTGTGGGAAGATCTCTGTACCTTGATTCTTATCCTTTGACTGTGTTCAGTCATTGAAAATGGTGAGTTTATTTTAATTGAAAAATGGCTTTCCTCCTTCTGCAACCATAAAAAGTTTTGATCTATGTAAATTGTGGGTGGTATTGAAAGAGGAGTATCCCTTGGTGAAAATCACTACACCTCCTCCTATCATGAATAGACTGTGTGTGTAGGGATTTCTTTGACAGCCAGTGAATGAATAGGGTAAAAAATCTACTATAGCCTGATAATACAAAGAGATCTCCAACATTTTTCATCCTCCTGCATTTTACTTCTATTTTTTTGATCCTGCATCTGGCATTAGTCAATAGTATTTCTCCTTTGCCTTTAAGTAGCACATGTTATTATAGAAAAACGTGTAACAGTGATATAATTTCAAAATGAAATCAAATCATAGTGCTCAGTGGGAGGTTTAGTGCATTTCTATGGAGCAGAACTGTTTCTGTTGTATATTTGCAATTAATGAAGAGAAACCAAAATAAAATGAGACCAGTGTGGGTAATAAAATCTCTCCTACCTGTGTACGAACTCACTAACATTGCTGTTCTGAAAGACGTGTTCTGGAGGTGCTCATTAAAAAGGAGACAATTTTGAAACAGGATCATTGTATAACATTGAGTGAAGGTCACAATGTTCTCCTTTTTCATGGTCAGTGATACTTCCAACTAAAGATAATGATATGAGCCTGTGAGAAACATCACTGATACTTTTAAATCCAAAGCAGTAAGGTCAAAACAGCAGAGGAAAAGTATTCTCAAATGATGAGCTATTAGAATAATTTGCTCCTGTCTTTGATGACCCAGTTTTAAGCCTTCTTGAAAGAGCATCCCAAAACAGAGGCTCTTTCATCTTTGAATGGAGGACTGGGGTAGCAAATTCTCCTACCTAATGTCGGTTTTGGTTACTGTTTCAAAGCTGGGAGTCAGAGGCGTGGTTTTACAACTTCACAGTTGTAACTTTCTGCTTTCTTAATAAGTAAATGTTGCCAGTATGTAAACTATTTCGGTACTGTGTTCCTTTATGAGATTAGCTTACAAGGGACAGAATGCCTTTTCTTCCTCCTTTTCTTCTGCCTAGGTTATTGACATAGAACACGATAATAAGCTCAGATATTTTTCTGCTCAATTTCTCAAAAAATATGGAACAAATAATCTTAATGCCATTCTGCTAAATAGTGCTAATTTCTGCTCTGAAATAGCAGTCAGTTTAATTTTCTTAACATTGGATCCACAGCAAATAATGTTTTGCTTTTAAGGTTCATTATTCTAGTTATATAGATTGTATTAACATAATTAAAGCAGTATTCTAGAAATTAGCCCTAATTTAAGTCAAATTCAAGCAAAATTCAAATTTCCCCCTATTAAGTACATTGACCATTGCCAAGAAATAAAACATACATTCACAGAGGCTTTATTTCAGCTTAATTTATTTGTAGTTTAGGATGAAGGATAGATACAATATGTTTTAAATACTGTAAAGGTAGATGTGTCAGAAAGTCATGCAGGGTTAGATAACTTAGGCTAAAACTAGATATATTCAATGTATTGTTAACATAATTGATATTTTAATTCAACAAGTGCTTAGTCAGGTCTGTATATAACTAAGGATCTAGTATAAATCCAGAACAACAAATAACAGCAGGGAAAAAATCAGAAAGAAGAAAAGCAAACATAGCTTAAAATATCAATTAAAAGGTAGCTAATCCTTCAGCCACTGTCTTCACCCATTTGTCATTTATTCACTGGTTAGCTAGATGAAAAACCCATGCTAAATCCTTTTTCCCTGAGAGATGTAAAAGATCATCAGATCATAGTATACCACAGATGGCAGTGACTGGAGTTTTGATACATATCACTGCACTCAATGGATTTACAAGTTTTAGAAACTTTGGCTCATGTCCAAGAAACCTCCTATCTACAGAGAAAGCGCAGAAATATCTAAAAGCTGAAGTCTGAACTCACCCAGGTAACCCTGAAACCAGAGGCAAATTAGTCACTGTCCCAGGTAATAAGCTTGAGCTGAATATCCTTGCTTGAATTAGTCTGTACCCAGAACCATGCTCACACAGTCACACTGGTTTCAGGATTTGAATTATTATTTGAACATTTTTTTCTGTGCCATGCACAGTGCTTTGTAAGGTGCCTTTGGAACTGCTTTGGGTAACTACACAATACAGCATAGCAAGGTGTAGATATGGTGTAAGCAACCAGACAAAGAAAAATGTCTAGTTTGAAAGCCTCCTTAATGGCTTTTCAAATTAGATAATACATAGTGTTTTTTCTATTATTCTGTCCATGAAAGGTTTCATTACGTACCCCTCCATGACAGTAACCCTAAACACATGTTCTTTTACCTTTTGTCACAAAGGACGAGAATTGAAATCTTGAATTTAGAGAATAGTAGATACACATCACAGTAATAGTAATTGTTCAGGGGGAAAAAAAAAAAAGGAAAAGAGAAAAGTTGAATAAAAAATATTACCACATTTATATTCAATCTTTTATGAGCTACCAAAATTATTTACAATTCATGATATTTATCACATTGCTGATTTTGTATAAACTCTGCAAGAACAAAGTTGTCAGACTTGCTTAGTCTGGGCTTGTCTTAATCTGCCTGGAGCTTGGTTTTAGCTTTTCTCGCTGCAACAGCAGTGGTATACTGACCAGGTAACTTGCCTAAATTGTTTTGCTTTCATTTTGCTTTGTAGGACTGCATGATGTTTGATTGTTATACTATTTTTTATATTCTGTAACTAAGTGGTAATGATGATAGGCAGTGGAAGAGTAAGCCTAACATGTAACACAAGGGAGAAAGTGTAGACATTGGGAAATGTATATAACAATTTTAACTGCATTGTTATGGAGAATTTTCTTGTAACAGAATAGAGAATAGAACAGAACAGAGAATTTCCCTGTAATAGAATTTTCCTGCTTTGGCTTGATTTGTTGTTATTTTTTTCTCAATCAGTGCTAAAATGAGAATGTTAATATTTCGTATAGGTAACAATAAATTGTTGATTCTGCATATAAAGTGTATTTCTTGGGCCCATATAAACTGCAGAAATTGCAGTGCAAGCAAGACCTTAATTTAATGCAACAGGGCATCTAAATCCTTCAACATGTCCATTCATACTTCTGTCTGCTAACCATTTTAATTAGTTCTTCACTTTCAATTCAGTGTATCTGTAATTTGGTTGGCCAATAGCTATTCAGTTTGGTGGAGATGTCTCAGTGCCCCTAGGCTTCAACACTCCTAGGCTGAAACCATAACACCTAATACTACCATTAAGTATACCCCAGTTAAAAGCACATTTAGTGCTAAAAATATCTCTTTCACGTCTTATGAATTGTATACAATCATAATTTAAACACTCAGAAAACGCAGCATTTGGGCCTTCCAGTATAAGTTTATGCATATTTGACCAAAGAACTTAAATATTTGTCCTTTCTTACTAGAGAGTTTAAAAATATCCGATAGAAGTGGTTTGATAACCCATTTAGTACCTATGTACAAAAAAAAGTCCTTAAATACTTCTAGAATTGTGAAATCTCAAACTCAAAGGCTATGCAATGCCAACGTAAATATTACATGCAAAGCCTTAATTTCTGTTATTCATAGGTATGAGTTATTGATCACTTTAGTTATTTTTCTCACATAGATCATCAACAAGGAAACAGAAATAGACTGTTCTCTTTTCTGTGAATCCATTGTTTCAGAGAAACAAACACTTTTTGACTTTTCTACTGATTTATTTGGTAGGGAAGGGAAATACTGTTTACTGGCTTCCTAAATTTTGAAGAGGAGGTGTAGAATATAGCTACTGTGTAGTAAGCTCCTGGCTCTGTAAACTGGCCACATGTATTCTAGCTATACATTTATTTGGGCACAGTTGTTGTAGGAGTCAGGATCACAGAGTAAAAATGAATGAAAACTGTCCATATTAAAAATGTTAGGTTGTTGTTTGGGTTTTTTTCATTTTTTCTTCCATGCAGTTTTGTGAACTTCATTAATAATACCTTGCCATTTTAGATTAGAAGCTTGAAGCCTTAATTATTAATATGGATAACATCTTGTTCAGATATGCTAAAAGCATTGATTGAATCAGATGTGTCTTGCTTCTAGCTTACCGTGCCACTCCTTGAGGCAGGACAAGCAAGTATTTTATTCTTTTCCCTTTTTGCTTTGCCATACAGCCTACATAAAAGCTTACCAAAGAATTAAAAGGAAAAGACTGCAAAATTCATGTCTCTATATACAATGTCTGGAGGAGCAGCAGCAGAAAATTTAGATTTATGGAATATAAATGTGGATTATAAAATAATACAAATATCAAGGCATGTGAAAAAATAACAAACAGGCTCTTAATCATTAATACTTACTGAGTCTGGTTAATTTAATTTTCAGACATGAAATAGAATTTTTCTTGTTGATAAAGTAAGAAGGGAAAGGCATAAAAAAACTTATATTAACATTTTCCTAAGGTCTATTTTCAATACTTTATCTCTTTTACTGCAACACCAAAAGTGTGATTCATTTTTCTTACTACACAGATATATATTTTTAATTTTAAATACTCATTCTAGATTTATGAAACACATTTCAATAAAAAACCTAGATAGGAAATTGTAAATTTTTGTTTGTTTGTTTGGTTGGTTTTTGTTGGACCCTTACCTTGTTATAGAGCTTTATTTTATTCTACAGTATTTTACAGGTACTTGATACTTAAAATATTTACTATATGTTTTTCTCCCTGGGTCATATCAAAAGTAAACTTTTGTTATCAAAAATTTGTGGAAGTAATATATTCTGTTTTCACAAATATCTTTCTTCATTTGTTTCATGTGCTTAAGGAATATGTCTACTTGATCTTCTTTACATGTTTTCCGATCAGTAGAAATTACCATTTTCACAGTGAAATACTGCTAAAAACATGATAGCAGATGAAACATATGCTTATTTGGAAATCAAAGACTTGAGTGTAATTAATGGAAAAAAAAAAAAAAATATCCGAGTTTGTTTAAAACAACATACTTGCTTTCTGGTAACCATGGCAGCACAGTGAGAGTGGCAGAACTTTCCTTAAGACTTGGGGAAAACACTTATGTAAGTAGATCAGAACTGGATTGCTACTGTTGTTCATAAGTTTTGATTTCTTTTAAAATTCTACTCATAAATTGTTCAGCAAAGGCACTCTATAGGCTCAGAGACAAGTAGACCGAAAACCAGCTTCAGGCTTTTCAGCGGTGGGGCCTAGAAGCTAATTTTTGAACATGAATTATACAGTTGGTGGCTGTGACAGCCTGAAGAAACAAAAGCCACGCCATATTCATGCTCCACACGGGCCATTTGTTTGTTAGGCTTTGCATGCTACTTTAATGCTACCACCTGAATATAAAAGTCCTAGCCACCATGAGATACTCCCTCCTTGCCTGCCTGGGGGGAGGAAATAACAATTGGAAAACTGCTTTTAAATATTTTTCAAAAACCGACAAGCAAATAGACATTTTTAGCTCTTTCTGTCCCCATTTCCTGCTTCCATGGGCGTGTATATTTAAGTGCTCATGAGCTGAAGGGCCTGAGTCTGTTCAGCTGCAGAAGGAGTTCTCACATGGCACCTTAAAAGCTGTTTCCAGTACCGCCAAAAGCAAATGCTATTACGCCAGGGTTCAGTGTGGATGGCAATCAACCAGCTGGACGACCCTTTGTTTCCCCTTCTGTGATTTTGGATAAAACATATTGACACTCCTTTATTCTAGAAAATTTCAGATGGAAATTAGAGCTTTTTTTTTTTTTTTTAAATATTCCAAGAAGGCAAATGTGCAAGGTATTAAGATATGTGTATGCAGCTGTATTTTTGCATTCATAAAACTCTGAAATAATCAAATCACTTAAAAAAAATAAAATAGCAAACTTTAAGATTACATTTCTGATGTGTAGATATGGAAAAGAGAGGGATTTTACATGTGAATTGCCAATATAAATATGTGTTTGTATGATAAAGAATAACATTGATGTTTGCCTAGCTATCAGGACAAGCCACTGTAATAAAAATGAATAAGAATTTTTCAACCACTTCAAGTACCAATTTGATTTTGATATTAAATGCCTCCCTCTAACCAATGTTTGTTATGTTATGTGATAAAAACTGGAGAGGAAAGAACATCTAAAGGGATTAGTGAACACTGATGGGAGGAGGGAATGGTTTCTTTAAGTACTTAATACTCAGAATGAGAACATGTATAAATTTGTACAGAAGCCAAAAACCCCATCTAAGCTAGAGTGCCTAACTTGTTATTTTTTTCCCCTTTAGACATCGAAAAGGGGCTCTGGGATGACCCTAGCTCATTTTAGGTATGGCTTTGTTCAGTTAGGAATATTATTACCCTAAGTCCTTTTATAGAGAGGGAGAAATAGTTACCTCTAAAGAGCATTCATAAGGTTGGTGGCACTGCCTAATAAAACTCTGATTTAAATACCTGAAGTTAGAACCAGGCCAAAAGGGTTTGTGCAAGTTCACCTGATCATCTGTACGAAACAGAAGCAGAACCCTAGAGTAATACCATTCCAGTTCTGGGCACCACCCAGCCGCTTGCCCTCCCCCCCTGCCCCAGTGGGATGGGGGAGAGAACTGGAAGAGCAAAACTAAGAAAACTTGTGGTTTGAGATAAGAACACTTTAATAATTGTTGCAATAATAATAATAATAGTATTAATGATGATGTAATGAAAAGGAAAACAGTAAGTGAGAGAGACAAGCAAAACCCAGGAAAAACAAGTGATACAAGCACTCACCACCCGCTGACCAATGTCCATCCTGTACCCAAGCAGCAATTGCTGCCCCCTGGACAACTCCCCCCAGTTTCTATACTGAGCATGACTGCATACGGTATGGGGTACCTCTTTGGCCAGTTGGGGTCAGCTGTCCTGGCTGTGCCCCCTCCCAGCTTCTTGAGCACCTGACAGAGCATGGGAAGCTGAAAAGTCCTTGACTGGTGTAAGCACTGTTCAGCAACAACTAAACCATCAGTGTGTAACCAACATTCTTCTAGTACTGAATCCAAAACAGAGTGCTATACCAGCTCCTAGGAAGAAAACTCTCTGCTGGCCGAAACCAGGGCAGAACACAATATAACTCTTAACTCACACAGAACAGACAACCATGGCGGTTTTGGTTGGTTTATTTGTGCTGTGTTTCATTTTTCATTTTACCCTGACTGCCATAGGTACCGATTTTGCATGGTAAAAACTTAAACTTTTTCATTGTGTACTGAGCAGGAAAGTTTTCCTTTTGACTGGTATATCCTTAAGAGGACAAATGCAAGCAGTATAAGATTCTGCATTTCATGTTGAATGGAGAACTGTGGGCAGTCCTGTGCATTTTGAGGTGAAATACAGGCCATTTTGCTGCAAGAAAGAGGCAGAGGACACTTCCTGCCCAGTGACCCTTGTAGACTGTTGGGTATAATCCGAATGCAGGCTGGAGGTGATGTGAATTGCTGCTGTTCCGCTTCTGGAGCTGCCCCTCTGCTGTTCACACACCACGCCAGGGTTTCTAGGCATCAGAGCCCATGGGTTATACAACAAAGGAAAAACCTTTATTTTTCTGCAGGAATAAAAAACCCAACCCAAACCAAAAAGCCCTACTATTTGGAAAAGAGGAAGGCAACTTAGGAAGAGTATGGCAATCAGTTATGGTCACTTGATGGATCTCTAACTAGGTTAAAAAAACTTGTGAATTATTTTCTGCTTTCACCTGTTGTGAGGGGCCCATAAAGACCCTACAGAGCAATCATGGGGGGATCTGCTAAGTCCATTTTCTTTCCATTAAGCCTTCTGAATCATTTCAGAAGCATTAGCCACTCTGCTACTGGTGGCTACTGCCACTGCTGCTGCCACTGGTGTGGCAATACCAACCACAAACACTGCTAGCAGTGTTGGTCTCTGCCCATCTGCCCTGCCTTCCCACTTCCCAGCTATGGGACAATGTAGAAAAAGGCATAAATCCCAGTTGCAGTGGGTCTTTATATGCCAAAAACAATTATGATAGTGAATGCTCCCAGCAGAATACAATTAATCTTTTGTACAATGTGACTCAAGACATGCAGGACATAAAATCTGCCTCTAATTATTGACAGTGCTTCTTGGATCCCTCTGATAAGTAATAGCATTTCAGTTTAAAGGTGCTGATTGTCATAGAGATCTGGAATGTTGCAGTGTGTTGCTTTGTATGGCTCAGTTCAATTAGTACTGTGGTTATTTTGCCTGGCTGACATTTTTATATGCACAGATGTCAAGTAACATAGACCTATGTCAAGTGTTTTTGTTTATTAGTGTGGGGGCCACTGTCCTACAAATCCTAACACAGTATGATTGTACAATCTCAGCCTAACTAGATCTTACTTGTTTCTTTTGTCAAAGCAGTGGAATTGTTGGCTTTTCACATCAGTAGTCCACATTCGATTCATATTTCTATTTAACAGCTGGAGGCTGTCATGGGTGAAATGAGACTTGTTAGCCTCAGAAAGAGGAGCAAGTATTCATCTCTAAATTGATCTCAAAATGAAATTCTCATTTTTAAGAAACTCTGGGAGTGGCAACAAGATTACAGAATATCTGTTTCAAGTTATCTAGGGAAAAACATAATGACTTTTGAGTACATTTTCGTGCCAAGCTAGCTTCAAAAGGCTCATGCACAGTATTTGATCATTTCTGTCAATTAATTACCATGAGCTCTGTTTTACACAGATGTAAAGCTGAACTGCTCTGATATTAGCTAGAAATGGGACACTGATAAAATGTACGTTGGACTGGTTTAAAGAGACAAGGGAGGTTCTTCCATCAGGTTGGAAGACTTTAGAGAATCTGACTAACACAGATTCTCAAGAAGGACTATTTAAAATTTATTAAAAGTTAACCAAATTCCTAGTTGAATTACTAATACCATCATATTACATGTAAAGACAGAATATATGAATTGATCCATAAAACAGTGTATTTTACTTGTGATTAAAAAAAAAAAAAACCACCAAACCCAGCAACCACCCAACAGAGCAGATCATCTGAATAGCATACATGGCTGCAAGCAGCTGTATCTTCAAATTCATTTGGAAAACATGCTTTAATCAGTAAAAAAAGTTTTATTTAGTGATAGTCTTTCAACTCTCTAAGCAGCTGTAAGGAAGGCATGATTTTTTAAAAGGTGATTAATGGGCAAAACCTCAAAAAGGGAATCTGTTTTTCTTCTCCTTTTGCATCAGGGCCAAAACCATTGCTTATTCAAAGTGTGTCTCAGTTTACTTACACCGTGAGGACCAGAATATATTTGAGGAGCCAATATAACCTCTTTGCTCCTTTCCTCAAGAATTAACAGGTTGACATGAATAAGTCACTGACTCTGTGTAAGAAAGAGGGAAAGGAATTATGAATTATCAGTTTGGCATTTCACCTGAATAAACAGGCCTGCCAGAATGATTGAGGTTACATATTCAAGACAGAAGTGTGTATCTGACACATAGATGCCATAGAAAATTGTGATAAATTACTTAGGGGTGTTTTATTATTATTGTCACAGTGAGAAGAGTAGGAGGGAAAGTTGTAGCTGACATACACCCTGCTAATCTCCGTGACGGCAAGAAAAGAGCCTAGATGAAGTGATGTTTTAAATGTTTGTGATGTATATTTTAAAGATATCCAGAGTCTGAGATACCGTATGCAGCTGTACATCATTGTGTACAAAAAGCATTTATTTTGATTTTTTTTTACTTAATTTCTCTATAAGTTGAAACTGAGCCTTTACAGAAATAGCAAAAATGTTGGAGCATGTATTCTTACTTGGAGAAATGTTCTGCTCTGAGATTGTTCACTTATCTATGATACAGCGGTTTTCTCTTTTTGAATACTGTCCCTAATTACAGCAGTTATAGATAGGCAATTTAGGGCATAAGACATTATAGCTTTATTTCAAGTATGCTCTGAGCTACTCTGTGTAAAAAAATCAGGACAAATTATGTACTGCTGCTATTCTAGGTCTTGCACTTCGGTTTGAAAGGCAGAATTCTGACTTTTGAAGTAATGTCATATAATATCCACTCCCCAGATTCATGGTATTTAAATGTCAATTTAGGTCATTTTAATAGCTACCAGACACTTTCAAGTGAGAAATACAAACAATTACTTTTTTTCTTTTTGAACCAAGTCTGGAAAAAGTGTTGTATGTTTAAGAGAAAAAAATGGTGCTGAGTTTTCTGGTATGGTCCTTCTTATACAAACTAACATATATATCCTGATGGTTACACATAACACCATTTTCACTGAGTAGGAGACTGAAAAGTGCATAGAGGAATATAGCTACTATAAAAAAAAAAAAAAAAGGTATGTCATAAATCCTATCTCTGGAGTTAGGCATTTTATACCAAGTTGTCAGGAATTGCTTCATTGTACTAAGGATCCACAGTTCTGTAGTCCCTCCTGGAATGGAGCGCTCAAAAGCAAGTGGAGGTCAGTATTCTCTGTTAATAGGTGTGGGCAGATCAGCAGAAGGAATAGGCTCTCTTCGGAACAGATGCACTTTACACAAAGCAATGCAAAAAAAAAAAAAAAAAAAAAGTGCTACCTGAATTTTAGGTGCACACAGAAGTAAATGGCCATGATGTATGTGAGAAACCGAATAGCCCGCTGATTGTCTCAAAGCTTGCTTCTTTGTGTGCTTATCTGAGAAGATCGGCACGGCTGAAGGCAAGGTGGCTCGCAGGCCTGCTGAAGCGGGGGACCATCCTTCTGCTTGTCAGGCGCCCAGGTGGGGCCGCCTGCCCGCCAAGGCTCGCAGTTCGCCGCCACTTACAGTGTGAGAGCAGAGCCCTGCCCCCGCCCAGAAACAGCACAGCGCGCGAACGGAGCCTGCCAAAAGTAGAGAGCGTGAGACATATGCGCGTGTGCTGGGCTGTGCTCTATAAAAAAAAGGCCGCCGCCTCAGACCCCGTGTGCAGCCACCGGCCTCCTGCGAGGCCGCCTCAGACCCCGTGCGATCAGCGGCCCCGCGAGTGTGCTCACCCACCACCGCAGGCCCCAGAAGCACGGGCCCCCGGGATGCCGCAGATCCGTGGTGGTGACTGCCTGCACCCTTCTATCCGGACCTCTCGCTTAATGCCCTGTCTTTCCTTCCTTCCTTTCCTATCGCTGCTTTACATCTCGCCCCCGAAGTGTTAATAAACGGGTGGACTGACGACATCTGACCTTGTTTCTGTCTTAATCTGGCTGAAAGGAGAGGTTGGTCCAGCCGCCCCTGGCCTCCCAGCCTCGCCTGAGGGCATCTAGAAAGCAAGGGGGCCTTCCTCTCATCCAAAAAGTTAGATCCTAACAATATACTTTTGGATTTAGCCTTGTAAATGCTACTTTAAACATGAAGCCCTTCGTGGCTTTAGGAGATTAAATGATCACTGGAGGAGCCATCTACTATGGTTATGTATTAAATATAAAATTGGGAATTCTTGGGGACTGTAATTCTTATCCAGCTTCTGGTGTATCCACAGACAGATTGCTTATAGACATAACTTACAGAACTTCCGCTGTAATAATGCAAAATTTGGTTGGAATATACTTGCGTTATTTCTTGGGAGGATTGTGCATCCCTTACAATCATTGTAGCCAAACGTTTGATACTAATTCTCACCAGAGCGTCAGCACTGCATTTCAATCACATGTGGTGTAGATTTAGCCCTAGAAAATGTATTGATATATGCACATGTCATGATTTATTTTGTAACCGAATAATAAAAAAATGCCATTAAAACTATTTAGCTGAAATATTAAGCACAGAAATCAGATCTTTAAAATTAACAGCTTTGTTCTGTTAAATTTTATGTCTTTGGAATGCCTCATCTCTTTTTTTTCCCACTTGAACCAGGAGATAAACACTTACTGATAGATTCAGTCTCTTACTGACCCCTTTTAGGCTTATAAAATGATTATTATTTTGTTTGAGGCAGGTAGAGCAAATGATAGATCTTGTATTGACTTCATTCAGTTTCATCCATAAACATAATCAGTGGAAAGATTGAAATGTTAATGATGATGCTGTTTAAGATACACACTAAAATTCAGTTCTGCTGTCACAGTAAGCATGTTTGCCCTCATGTTACCTGTGTGTCACAGTGATCTTACCTACTAAACCTGCTGTATACCAACTTGCAGAACTTCTCTTATTTTTTTTCTCCTGGTATCAGAACATTATTTCCATTAGCAGGTACCTGAAAAGAAAAGCAACTCCTATTCCCTTATTCTTTCAATAATCTGAGTCATTGGCAGCTTTACCTTCTAATCTTGTTCGGCAGAGCTGTTAGAAATGTAGTGTATTTGTAAGAGCTGGAAAAAAACATTGCCTTATCAGCATTCAGGAATACTGAAAGAAGTAGTGGAAAAGAATAAAAGAAAAAAATCCCACCACACTGACCGAAAAGCTATGTAACCATCTCTAAATCATAGTTTTGTTCGCTTTCTTTCAGATGAATAGCAAAGTAAGTTGTGTCCAGTATGCACTGTTTAGTAATTAAGAAAGTTATAAATATCATCCTTGTATGTTCTTCTGGGTCCTCCAGTGAGCCATCAGATCCTCCAGAGAGAAAAAAACCCAATAATAAAAAAATTAGAAATCATCAACTAGGAGTGGTTGGTTAGAGTGAATTAAAAAGAACAGGTCCATCTGAACTGGATTCTGAGCCTGCAATGTTGTGCTTACTCTTGCTCTGTTGTTTAGTTCAGTTGAGCCACCTGTTAAGCGCAATACAAAAACCTGCAACAAGCTGCAGTCCTTGGCAGTCTTGTCCGTGAAAACTGCTTGTGCTGACCTTGATGCATGGGCTTATCCTTTTTTCCTTAAAAAAACCCTAATTTACAGAAGTACCCTACCTCTGCTGGCTTCCTATCCCTGGCCCAGTACCTTGTTCCTTGGTCTTAGGCTTGCTTTAATTTTTGGCAGTGTATCCAACATCACGGAGAATTAAGATACACAGTGGTTAGTACCCTGAGTGAGCAGCCTCACTCCAACTGTGCTCTGTGATCTCACTTTGTGAAACAGCATGACATATTGAGCTCTTCAGAAATGCTGAAAGCCATGATCAAATCTCCTACTCCATGTAAACAGAGGCAGGTTGATTGATTTGGAGGCCATGTGTTGGAATCTTTCTCTCCAGGAAGATAAATACACTTTTCATTCTAAAACTGGTTTGAGGTAACAACGCTCCTCCCCAAAACTTACTCAGAAGATCACTTAGTGAAGTACTAAAAGAGTATCTAAAAATATTCCTAGAAGAAAATCTACAAGTATTTGTAGAAGAATAGCTCATGAGCAGGCTAGAGACTTCAGGGGACAGTATAGGAAGTGTACAGCTGTCCTGTTTAAGCCAAAGTAGAAATTTCAAGACCTCAAGGACTGCTTATTTTATCTATGAATTCCTAACACTATAGCTGAAAACAAGTACTTGCCACAGTATTTGAAATTTGTGTCTTTCACTGAGTGTCTTTGTCATGCTACACAACTGTACTCATTCTTACGGATTATTTTATTCTCTGACCCAAATAACTTCCTCTAAATATTTTCATTTCAACAAGAGAGAATGGGAGAGTTTTATGACCTGGACATTATCCAGAAACCCAAAGTAGTTAACTTGAATTAGCTAAGCTAGACAAGGTATTCAAATGCTGGTCTTTTTTTTTATTTTGGTTTGGTTTTTTTGAGACTGTTCTAACTACTAAGCTGCACCTCTAAAATAATCAGCAGCTGGCGTATTTCTTATTTTGTAAGAAATTCAGTCTTGGTGATACGTTAGAGGTATTCTGAGCTCATCTGTTTACTTTAACTGTGAGAGAAAGACAGTACAATGCTTAGTGCTTTCAAGAGGAATGTTAAGAGTTGTCACTTCTTGGCAAGTACAAAACTGCAGCTATTAAGTAGGGGAAACTTAAAGGCAGAACGTGAAGACCCCTCATAATTTAAATGGTTCCAGCTTTAGAGAGCAACTCAACAGGACACTTCAGGAATAGTTGTGGTCACAAGCTAGGTTTCACTTAAGATGTGGTCCTAAATGGCTTGCTCAAGGTCACAAAGTCGGAGGAAGGACAGAGAACTGAATTTTTCTTTGTCTATCTAATTTTCTATATAAACAGCTCCACCCTGGTAGACTATCTCATAGTTAGCAGTTATTTCTCAAAGTCAAAGCCTATTTGATGAAATTCTGCAAACCTTGGACAGTGGACTAATGAATTCAATGCAAAATCCTGAAAGTTACATGGAAAAATCAGTTTATCAATGCTGTATGCCCACAGCTGTTTTGTTACCTCTTCAGATTTGTTACACAATATTTTACTTTGAAAACCCAACCAAAAATTGAATATCAGTTACCAGACTAAAAAAAACAGGTAATGCATTGATTGACAAATGTACATTAAATAACTAATTAAGGAATAAGGAAATGAAAATTTAATTTAAACACAGTCATTTTAACCCTTACTGAGATAAAAATTTAAAATTTATAGTCACATTCAGGATTATTGCAGAAATGGCAGTGCTCAGTAAGATGCTAGATAGCTATTTTTAAAGAAAAAGAAAGACTGCCTTGTGAATCAATAAAATATGTTATAAAGTGGCAGTATATTTACAAGTAAATAGCATTGTTGGGTGAGTTTATAACCTGATGCTGGTGAAAAATGGAATTTTTCAAACTTCAAAGCCACTGAGGCAAAATAACATGTTTGGTTTATTTCTTTTGAAAAGAATGCTTCTGGATAACCCATAAAATTGCTCTTTACTACTAACTCTTCATCAGCTCTGTCGTTTCAAAGTAAATTACTGAATTTCCTACATTTCTGAATGAAGTGGTACTGGAAAAAGCAACATCTCTGTTCACTCTGAGCTGTGCGTTACAGCCTTGTGTGGCCTGCAAAGGACAAATGTATAATGGTAATTTCATTTTCACATGAAGTTTTTGCTTTTCCTTCCTGTCATGTGGTGTGAATTTTTGTTATGGTTTGCCTATCAGATAAAAACCTGCACCCCCTATCATTACTCATATTTTCTGTTGACTTAATGGTTTTCCATTTCCTCATGTTTGAGTATGATATAATACTAAGAGAGTAAAATACTCTCACATGACTGGAGAGAAATATTTTTCAGTCAAAGCTTGGTATTTGCAATTGGTGCAAAAATATCATTACCTGCAGCAAGTCATGAAATAATGCTGCAATCCAAAGTACAGTTGGAAAACTAATAACCAATGAGCTTATACTTTTATATTAATGTCTTCAATGTTATAAGAATTTAATGGGTTTCATGACTGTAGGTGAGTGCTAAATATTTTTCGTCTAAGTAAGCCACAAAGATGGCACAATATAGTTGTTGTGCAGTGATGTGGGGCAGTTTCTTGTTTGTCTTCCCCTCATGACCTTAAGCAGTATAAAGACACACTATAGATATTTTTTTAAGTATCAGGATTAATGAACAGGAAATATTTTTGAATTGATGTCTTCCATAAATCATAAATTAAAATAAAAAAAAAACCAAAAATGTGTTTCTACATTTTCAGGCATAGGTAGCTTTGGTTCAGGCAAGTCTCAATGAGTGAGAGATTTTGCAGTCTTAAGGTACTCTTACTATATGGTGTAAATTCCTTAACTAAAAGCAAGCATAATGTAAAATTATACATTCCATCTGGTGGAACTGTATTGAATCATTGGTGAGTGAACTTCACACACTGGAAAATACCAGCTTTTTAGAGCCATCAGAGTTTTCTTCCTCTTAAGTTAACAGTACTTGTTGGCAATAGTAGCTTGTTGTGTGGATCATCAGTTGGAGGAAATCGGACACGCTTTCTGTTTGGCTGCCTGTTTTTTGCAGGCTCAGTTGTCTGTTCCCAGGGTCTGATAAATTCAATGCCAGTGAAAATCTGGTGTTTGCAACTATCAAAGTCGTCTCCATCTTTCGTGATGCAGCTTTATCTTTTGTGAGCCAAATATCTCAGGTTTGCATAACTGCCTATGCATTGTGGAAGACCTAGACTAGCCTCCCCCCACCACCCCCAAAGTATATGTGGTGAATGCATCTGATTCTGAACTGTAGCTTTTGTGTGACTTGTAGGAATTTCCCCATAGAAATGGGGGAAATAAAATATATTCCGGTTTCCAATATATACTATTTCATAGGGAAAATATATTTAAATTATAACTTACTGCTAAAACTAAAATTGATCCTTTCACTTCTACACTTTAAATAGTATTTTAATGAGGCTAAAATCCAAATTTTTGATTATACTAAGAAGGTAAGTATTTGACACTTTGTCCCCACAGTTCCCAAAGTGGAATTCCTTAGCTAGGTGAAAATATATATTTTTTTTTTTAAATTGTTGTATTGTTCTAAAGGTAAATAATAATAAAAAAAATGTTGTTATGAGTGAGCAGGCTCTTCATGACTTCAAGAAAAGCTGGACTAATAAACTCCAGACTGACTGAAAGCTGTGCATCTGCCAAGCCCTAAGTTGCTTCATTAAGCTGGAATAAATCTTATATTCAGCTGCCCAAAACAGAGGTGGATGCAAAGGAGAGTTGCTAAAATTCCCTTGGGAAACTAAACCAGAACAAAACAAAGAGAGAAAAAAAACTGTTTACTTTTCTTTAACTGCTGATTCAATCTCTGTGAATGGACAAACTGCTATTGGATTTCTGTGAGTGCACTCTATTATCAGGCCTTATGATCACTAAGGAATAAAAAGAGTAAGTGGGACGTATCAGCTGTTTTGGTTATAGCAAGTATAAGAATACTGGTAGAAATCCCCAGTTTCTAGAGCAAGGAGTGCTGTAAATACATTGGTGAACTACAGAGATCCTGTATTTTAACCAGGTGTTGACAGCTGCAATCCAGTGGGATGATGATTTCCCAATGTGTGAAGGTGCTAGAGCTTGCTCAAAAAAAAAAAAGCTAGAACTATCTTTAGCATGTGACAATGATAGGGGGTTTTATTGTTTCTGTTGCAGAAATGAATGCTTCATTAGCTGACTTTTTAAAGCAAGAGGGATGGTTAAACTTTCCTTACAAGTTTTCAAAGCTGAAATACTCTTATAGTGAGAAACACAGGAGAACTTCAGTTTAAAATGAAGTCTAGCAGCTGTCTATGGCTTACTGAACTAATAGAACAATACTTTGGAAGATTTTTTAATCATTTTGAAGAAACACAATGCCATCTGTAAGAGTGTTCTGGGCCCAGATTCACCTGGATGATGGTTTCTCCTTGTATAACAGCCCACAATGGCCTAAATGCACTTATGCTAGCTGGTTTCAAGTGACCATATTTTCCTGTTCAACAGTATTTAAACTTTATAGTCAATGCATAGGAAAATGAAAGAAATGAGTTTGAACTAGCTTCTTGAAAGTAGTTACATTGTTGAACTGCAAAAATCTGTCCTTCCTTGTTTATCTTTTTCTTCTTTTCCATCTTTCTCGGTTTCAGTAATCTATCACTTCTTCATTAGAATAAGTTTCATGCAGGTTTATTTCTGTTGTCTGTAAAAGATCAGTTTCATTCTGTTTCTACTGAGGGAGTTACTTAAAGCCTATGATGCAGAATATCGACCATCAATACATTTTGCTAACAGTAGTTTTCCTGTCTTCTAAAAGCCTGGATGAAATTATATGGAAAAATATTATAGTGCCCTTTATATTTTTTTCGTCCAGTTGAAATATATATTTTTTGTCATGGTATTTTGTTTGAAGCCATTATTTCTACTCAAATCTGTGTTTTATATGATGGCTGAGATCTTATTTAATAATAAGGCAATATCTGTCACTAAGCATATACTTTCATATACCCATATGAGTAATGACCTTGTATCTCATTATTAGAGTTCCAATGTAATACTTTTCATGTATGTCTTTCCGAAAAAGAGACATCAGGAAAAAAAAAAGGAATTAAATCCAATTTATGTCCTCTAATTTGGTGAAGAGTTCAAGAGACAAAACAAACTTTTTATAACATAGTCAGAATTATGTGGGCCAAAATTATTAAAATAACTGTGACTTTGTATGCATATTTTCATGTAAACAAACTGGTTTGCCCTTTTCTGACCATGTCATAGTTTTTAAAATAAAATCTAATACAGATGATTTGGTGTATGCAAATACATAGTTTATAAGCAATTTTAACCATGACCCTAACTTGCTGTCCTATTATTTGCAGTAGGGCACTGTCTTGAAATGGCTAAAGCTTACATGCTGCTAAGAAGTGCAACACATGAGAAGTCTCCTAATAAATGTCTTTGCAAACAAAATAAGACCTCCTGCTGTATATGCAGTCTGACCATTAAAATTATTCTCAAATTAATTCTTTTATTTTGATCTGGATAAGTCAAAAACTTTGACAGCTTGAAATTATCCTCAGGATGGGGGTAACACATTTTAGAGCAAATGCACAAAACTTACGGTAGAAAATTTCATTCAATTAATTATGCCTGTGAATGTATGAAGCTTTTGTGTTCTAAAGTATTTTTTCATCCACTAATTCCAACTTTCTAAATTCAGAACAACCCCAGTATATTAAGTTCTTTTACATAATGATAATATTTTGTACCTTTCTCCATGTATTGTCATGTCAAAATGTTAAGTATATATGCCTTTTCTTCTTTTCCAGCAACCACATTATTCATCACTATGTGAAACAAGCTTCATAAAGAGTAATTGAAATGTTTTGGAGTCACTTTTGAAGCATAATTATTTAATGACCAAAATTATGTCTAGAACTGTTAGATATTTTTTTTTAATATGAATCAAGCTTTTCAAAAATTAAAATGTAAATGAGTGTAAAGCTAAGGAGCTTAAGACTAATCAAGATATGTCTGTAATACAATAATTAATGCTTCTGTTATCTTGTTTCCTTGATACAGTATCATTGCACTTATATGTGACTTCTTGGCTGGAAAGAGGTTGATATTTACCTATGTCAGCTTTTATATGCATGATAATAGACAGATAAAATTCTCAAATAATTGTAAAGTCTTGTTCGGTATACAAACTTGTCAGTCTCTTCTAGAAAAACTGCCATTTCTCATGATATCTTTCCATGGTGAATTTTAGGGTGTTTTCTCTAGCCTCCATGCAGTATTTTACAAGGCCTTCTTGTAGGTGATTCTTGCAGTTTTCCGTTTAATTTGAAATTTGTTCAAAACAAATTATTGAAGGAATGAGTGTTCCTGGGTTTGTATAATTTTTATTTATGTATTTATTTATTTATTAAATCCAGAACCTTTATATAGGCTGCTGGTATCTCTAGGAGTATGAGTAAATGGCCAGACAGACTGCCAAAACCTGTTAAGTTTAAAATTGCAGGAGTTGCATCCTGAAGCATGAATGCCAAGTATTTGTTACTAACCTAATGGCTACTGAAGAAAGATATGCAGTATAATGCATCTATACATAACAATCTTTTGCTTCAAAGTCTAGCTTTTCAAAGCTTTTAATCACATGCTTTACCTGAGCATGAGTAGATCATTAACATCAATGTGCGTTCAGTTTCCAAATGCATCTAAAGCAGGGCAGCTTGCCTGATCTAGAACCGATATTATAACAAGGGAGATCTCATGTTGCTCATCTTGCTGCATGAAACATATTCTATGATTCTATCTAGACATTAGGAAAAACTTCTTCACCGAAAGGGTTGTCAGGCTCTGGAATGGGCTGCCCAGGGAGGTGGTGGAGTCCTCATCCCTGGAGGTATTTAAAAGAAGGGTAGATGAGGTGCTTAGGGACATGGTTTAGTGGTGGGATGGCAGTGCTAGGTTAACGGTTGGACTCGATGATCTTAAAGGTCTTTTCCAACCGAGGTGATTCTATGATTCTATATGTTGCACCATCTCTTCCTCCTGCCTAATATGGCTCCTTGATTAAACACTTCTCAAATGCTGAGCTAATTTAGGATGTCAATGTATCTGCTAATTGTTTATTATTATCATCACAACTTTTAAAAGTCTGATTTCTGTTTACAGTTACTGTCAGTCTTCTGTACTATTTTGTTAGAATCAGGACGTGTGAAACGTCTTAAAGGAGTTCTATTCTTACTATATTATATACCAAGTAAAACAATAAAGATGACCTCCAAAGCTGTAGAAACTCCAGTCCATAGGATCCCAAATGAGAAAATGGAAGAAATCATGTTGTTTCATTCTCAGTCAGTAAAGAAAGAATAGATTTTTTTATCAAATAGAAATTTAAATCACCAGTCTTAACCATAGAGGTTGTATATAAACTGAAAAGCTGTCCATCACATTAATGAGCTCACAGCTTCTCTTCAACTATTTCTGCAGAAAGGCCTGAGAATACATAAGTTTTGCAGTATATAATAGTGTGGCATGTCGAGAAGTTCCAGAGTTAAGCTGCATCCACTGAGAATGCTCTGTCTCTATACTAAAGACATGTCTGGTGGTTGAAGCATCTTTGATGTTCTCAAACCCTCTGTTAAAAAAAGAGAAAAGCAGAGTTCTGTTAGACTCTACAGTAAGTAATACTTAAAAAAAAAAAAAAATAAAACCTGACTAGAATCTTTCCTCTCTGTTCTCCCTACCCTATGACTTCAAATACTTTTTCTGATGTTAGTCTCGTGGAACACACACCGTTTCCTCTAGCTGATGGTTCCTTGAAGAACTGTGTGCAACTGGGATACAGTGTGAAAAATTATCCTTGTAAAGCAATATTTTACTTTGATATTTGCCAGGATTATATAGTCTTAGCTCCTCTTTAAAACAGAGAGGGTATACTGAGAGTGTACTAAGAATATATTGAGAGAGGTTGGTATTATTTAGGCTGGTCCTAAATTTATTTGTCATAAATACAGGTGTATTAATGTCCAGTTCATATTCACAATACACAGGAAAATTGTTAGTGCTTTAAGGTAAATGCTACTAATTAGTGCATAGCTGTGCCAAAGCTTCTGCATAATTGATATTTATTTCTAAATTTTGCAAGCTTTAAATAGGAAAATTGCCTTCCATTTTCCTTAATACCTTCATTGTTTGAAATGTTAAAATTCTAAAATGAAAATTGCGAAGATAGTTGAAATACAGATAGTCTGTGAATGAGCTTTGAAAGTAACAAGAAACAATTTAAGTTTAATATGATAAAGAAGAAAAAATCAGAAGACACAAAAAGCATTAAAACTTTAGAACACCGTAGGTAAATGAAACTTTATATAGTGTTATTTTGAAAGAGTACAAACAGCTAAGACATGGGTCCTTCGAGGCCATACGAAAGTTTCTTTCTCTAAAGGTAAAACAGTGAAAGATTGGGCATGTGACTGGATGAATAGAAGATGACATGTCTAAGAGATCCTTTCAGTAAGAGGCTGCGAGGTTTAAACATTTTGGAAGTGAGATACTCAAATCAAAGATGATACTTTCTCCTCTCACGTTATGGATCTCAGCAGCAATGGATAATAATTCATAGCTGTGGATAAAGGGGAAATCTGATAGGATTGAAACAGAGGAAGAACAGGTCTCTGACAGGGATTCACTTGGGCATCTTTTAATCTATTTTCAGACTAAATGCTAACAAATGTTAAAACTAAAAAAAAAATAATCCTAAAATCTGAGAATCTAATTTTTAGGTATATGACAAAATACTGGCAAGTAAACGTTTTAAGCGTGTTAACATTAAAAATTATATACATACATTTATAAATGCACTGAAGTCCCTGAAGTCTCTGAACCACTAAAAGTAATAAATGGTTTCACTAATTTGAGAAATTTCTTTCTTTTTTTCCCATCTGGAAAGACAAAATCAAACAGACTCATCTTACAGGGAATTGGATTTTTCTTGTTACAACAGCATGTCATGCAACCACCATCTGTTAAAAAACACTTGACAGTTCGTTGGGGAAAGTAGAAACTAAAACCTGGGCCACATTTAACAAGGCCTGTAGACATCCAGGGAGATGTGCTGCGTTCCAGACATACGATACCTGCTCTGTTTCAAGAGACAGTATTTCTCTGTGTAAAGAGTAGCTTGAATCACCTTTCCCTGATACTGGTGTGAAAGCATGTTGACACAGGATGGTAATGACTGAGAAGAAAATTTTGCAAAGATCGTGATCCATCTAGAGAGATCACTTCATTCTGTGCTATGAGTGAAGTCTCGGTCAACATTTAAGGGTGTCCCCACAATAACACTTCTGCATTTTTTATGTATGTCTGTAAAAGGAGGCAGCTTAACTACAATGTGTTCATACTTAAACCATGATACCAAAGGCAGTGTTCTCCATCTTACTGCATTGTTACCATAAGGTTCAGGTTTAGTAAAGTTGGTATGTCCTGTAACTGTATCAGTCAGATTGCTTATTTTCAGGTTTTGGTGATTCAGCAGTCAAAACTGAACCTCACTTCCACTACCATAGCTACAGTTCTGTGCTAAAAGTAGTATTTTTTTTTTTCTGAAAAAAAAAATGTTAGTAGAAAAATTACTTATTTTAAGGAACATCAGTGTATAATCAGGTTGCTTTTCTAGCAAGAACAGTTTTTCACTATAACAGCATTTCAATGCTGGCACGTCCCAAGAAACTACAAAATTAAATTCACAGAATAACATGCCTGTTTACTTGCTAGTATAGACTTGTTCTGAAAGCCTTTATTCACACACACAGAGCTTTATCAGTCTAAGTAATATTAGTGAAATTAGCAGGATTGGGCTCTTGGTCTGGAATGTTTTCAAGATGGTGAATTCCAAGTGCTATACTTTTGTTCAGCTGAAATGGATTTTTACTAATGCTTTGTTCTTTTATTTATTAGGAAATATATTTTAAAATAAAACTTATTTTTAATTGTGTCTCCAAAACATTTCTGAGGTTATAATATTTTTTCACCTAGTTTAAAGAAAGATTTCTGGGACAAACAGTATACAAGGTAATAAGTAGTGTTAAAAAGATGTGGAGAAAGAGATGATTTCTTACTTTCCTATATTTTTAAAACATTCTACATGGCAAAATAAATAAAAGAAAAAGAATGTAGGCAAATATTGAAATACACTGTAATTGTTTCAGTTTCTCTACTTTAAAAAGAATCTATGCTCAGGTCAAGCATTTTGATACTTACAAGTGCTTTGTCCTATTTATATTTTTGTAATGCTGCAATGCAGTTTTTAATTTATTTACATTTTCTCATCTGAAACTTTGGATTTCTATATAAATTAATTGTCCCTGATGCTTCCAAAATAGATGTAAAGACTTATAGCTCTTACAGTCCCATTGTATGTATCCTGCTTGTCACCACTCTTTTTGTCACCGTATTCAATTTGAAAGCATATTGCTGTGTGGGAAAACCAGCCATTTTTTACATTTAATCTCTCATCACCTTTTAGCTGTATTGCTGTAATCCACTCAAGTTTGTGTAATTTATTTTGTGCAGCTAAAATACTCCCAACTATTTTTTTTTTATTATTATTATTCAGCCAGAACATTCTGCCCTGTCCTTTTAAGTGTTTCCCAAAAATCTTTTAAGATGAAAAATGTGATCCAAAAATTTCCATTAGCTCTATTCTTCTCTGGAGGAAACAGAAAGGGGTGTGACTATGCATGGACACTCATGTGTGTATGTGCGGGATAGAAAGCACATATGTATTTAGGTTTTCTGTATGTTCACAGTGTGGTGCTCTTCCTTTGTCTCTTTTCTTCATGATTAATTACTTTGAATTCCCTATATATGCCTTAAATACTTTTTTACAAATGAAGAAAAAAAAATTGAGTGTTCAAATTGGTTTGAGTTTTGAAAGGACTATAAGTTTATATATTTATATACCTAGTGTTATTTAAGTATCTGACAGTCTGGAAGGAGAAAGAATGGAGGACAAAAGGAATGGAACAGTGTAGAATACCTTTTTTTTCTATTCCTACTTGAAAATACAAAGTAGAGATTTTGAGCCTCGTTTACATGAGCACGTTATTCAGCTGGTTACAAATGCATTGCTCTGTGAGGTTTTCTCTATTTTTGAGATTAACTTTATCTTCATCAAAATATTTCTGTATTACAGTTGGGTTCTTGGCTTTTGTCTATTTCAGGTCTTATTATGGACAAAAGCTTAAATGAGATTTTACTTTCTTACACTATCTTAATCTTACAATAGTGCATTGTGAATATTTCAGAAAGTAACTTCATAAAATGTTGTTTTCCCTGTCTTGAGAAAAGCCATGGATCCTAGTATATCCATAAAAAGATGACTGAACATGGGTAATCAATCATTTATTTCCCCACAGAAGCAAACTATTTTTTTTATCATAACCAAAGAAAATAAACAATGCACCCCAGAAATCAATTAAATGGGGCTTCTTTTTGGTCATAATTTGTACTGTTTCAAGAAAAAATTATTAATATGCATATGGTTAAATTCAGGCTATGGAAGTTAATGTATGGGCAAAGTGAAAAGTCATCTTTACAGCTGCATGTCTCATTTTTTTTCCTTTACTTTGCAGTGACCCAGGGTGGGGATGCAATTGCATCTGATACATGTCCTGATCCTGGAGTTCCTGAAAATGGGAAAAGGGTGGGCTCTGACTTCAGGTAGGCACATTTAGCTTTCCGTATAACCAAGGGGAAGGTATTTCCTGTTAAATGTATACAGAGCATGCAACTACAGATATGTCTTGTTTCACTATTTTTAAACAGGCTGAGTCTTTGTCAAAATAGCTCCAGTCCATTGCATAGGCTGAATTGTTTTTGTTTGTGTATTTTTTAAATCAATGCATTTTAAATAGGAATTTTAGAACTTAATAATCTTGGTTTTGTAGGAAAGGCAGAACTCTCTGGACAGCATAGAAGAAGCAGCAGAGAGAATTGTCTGTTTTCCCACTATATAAAATTTGTTAAAAAGCTTGGGAAACATGGCAAATGCAGTGTCTAAGGCTGTGATGAATGCCATCTCCTTGCTTTTTTTGTTTTCAGCTTTTATTATATTCATTAGAAAAAGAAGACAAGGTCAAATGGACCCCTATGGAGAGAGGAAGAAGTTTGCTCTTTCCCTGTTGGGGAAGAAAAAGCAGAGACTTCAAGGTGTGGCAGAGAAGAGGGTCAAAAGGAAGGAGATGGGAGCCTCCAGCTCATGCAGAGATTTATAAATTGCTCAGCAGGGAATGGACAGCCAGACCTAAGAACAAATGGGGAGGAGAACTTCATAGGAATTAGAAGGAATTGTGCAAAGTTCTCTGCAACTCCAGAAAGCAAGTTAATCAAACATGGCTCCTGAATCAAGGCTCTTCCAAGCTAGGGCATAACTGATGGGAAAAATCAAAATCTATTCTATTGCTGACTGACCTACATTTTTTTTTTTTTTTCTCCATTTACTCTCAAATGAGTTTGAGTATTCTTAAAGAACTCCAACATTACGAGAATTAGTTATATGCAAAGTCATTATTTCATTAGCGACTGGGCAGCAGTTAAATGTGCTTTAAAAAATAATTACATGAAATAAGCTTTTCAATAAATAGGCTAGAGACAGACAAGCTGTCCAGAAAATGTTTACTATTATCCTGTTCTATATATTCTGATTCAGCTTGTCAAGTATAGCTGCTGCAAGCAAAATTGTGTGATATGAAAACATAGTATGCACTTGCTCTCCAAAGGTCTGCTGTTTTAGGAAAAAAAATGTAATTTTTATCTAGATCTTTTATAATGCTTGATGTGTTGAGAGAAATACCAATTGGTAGAACACCAGGTAAAAATGGGATACTAAAATACTACTCTTTCTCAAGATGTATGAAAGTGTCTGTGTGTATTCACCTGAGGGATACCTCTACAATTCCACTACTGTTTTGGAGAGTATTTTACTTTAGTATTTGTGCAGGCATGCCTCAGTTTCCCTCCTCTGCTTGAGTCTCTCCTCATAACCATAAAGGTTGCAGAGCATACCTTTTCTTCTGAATTCATCCAAATCAAATACTGTGTTGAAGAAATTAAGGGCAGCATGTAGGATCACTCTGTTATTAATGGGAAGAGAAAAGCATCTCTGGAAAGAGTTAACCCCATAGCCTAAATGTTTAATGAAAAATAGGATGAATTCACACCTGAGCACAGACACATAAGAAGAGGCTGAGAGTTCTGGGTTTGCTCAGCCTTGAGAGAATCTGTTGCTGTCTGTGGCTACTAAACAGGACAGTGTAGAGAAGAGAAAACCAGATTCTTCTCAGAGGTGAAGAGTGACCAGACCAGAGGCAGTGGACATAAGTTGGAACATGGTAAATTACTATCAGATCAGGATTAAAAAACAAACAAACAAACAAACATTTTTACTATAAGGATAGTCAAATACTGGAGCAAGTTTCCCAGAGAATTTGTGGAATATCTGTGCACGGAGGCATTCAGAAGTCACTTAAACAAGTTCCTGAACTCTTTTCGAACTGGACTTGCTTGGAGTGGGGCACTGGACTAGAATCTTGTACAGATTTTATGTGTTCATGATACACTGTGGGCCAAGCAGACTCTCGTCTAATTATGGTCCAAGTCAGTGGCATATGAACAATTAAAAAAAACCCAGCACATGCACTTTGACTGGCAGGTCTAAGAGCACTGGTAAGCTGGAAGAGGGTAAGGGAGAGAATTACTTATTTTCCTCTCTAGACTGTAGCCTGTAATTTGAAAGAGAAAGGGATCTAAAATAATTCTGGTGAAACAAGTCCAAAGATCCAAATGTGTGAGTCCCATCATGGGAGAGCCCAACAATAACATTCCCAACAGTGCATGAAAATATCAAGAAGAGGAAAAGCCCAAAAGAACCTTAAAGCTCAAAGTATATTTTAAGATTTCTGAGGGAATATAATGTCAAGGAACCTTGCAAAACATATATAACTTTATTTTGAACAGTCTCTTTCGAATGAACATGAGTTGAAGGTATAGTAAATATCTGGAGCTTACTTATGAGTAATGCTTATTCAGTTGACAGAGCAAGGCTATTCCACTCTTCCTCTACCCATGCAGCCTCTGATAATACTTTCATTTCACCTAATGTATCTTACTGTTCATGGGGTTAAATGAATGCATAAGGTGTTAAAAAAATAGCACAAGCAACATCATATAAGGTATGGTAAATAAAACACATTAATATACTTCGATCACTTATTACGTGTGCACGTGTTTTGGACCTCCAATTCTGAATATTGTTTGAGAGAAACAATAGAATTTTATTTTCCTCCTAAACCTTACTTGTTATCTGAAAAAACTGATTATGCAACAGCAACTGTTTTTCATGTACTATAGACTTTTTTTAAATCTATTGAAAACATAGCTTAGCTATCTTAAAAGTTTAGCTATCTATATCTAGCTTGATATTTAAATAGAGAATTTGGTTGGAATTTAGGGATTTTTTTTCCTCTGAAATGACAAATCAAGTTCTTCTATAAGAGAAGGGAAAATAATATTTGCTGTTGCTTGCGTTTCTCCAATGTAGTGAAAATACTGTGGAGAGTAAAAAAAAAAAAAGGCAATGTTTTTTTCTTTTCTGAGAGGCAAGTATAGACATCAGAAGTAGCTATTGTTCTTGTCAGGAGAATGACAACTGTGGATAGTAATCTGAACTAAAACATGTGAAAATGCACATTATTCAAAATCTTTTCCAATCTGTTGAAAGACATGCTGTGAGTAGGATTGATGGAAAGGCAGAGGGTTTATTTTCCAGACAGCCTGAAACCCAGCTGATTCAGTGATGACAAGTTCTTTGAAAAGGGTTTCATCATTTTCAGCATAATAATAGCATTCATTCTAATATCATAAAGCAAACAAAAAGGTATTAAAATCTTAGCCATTTCATTCTGTCCTCCTGCCATGCTTTTACTGTGTTCAGTTCAGGAAGTAGGGAAGGTGATATTTAGTGATTTCAAAAAAATCCAGTGGATATTTGGATTCATTTTGAGGGAGAAATTGCAACTCAGACTTTGCTAGATGAATGAGAACATAATCAATAGAATTTGGGGCCAATATCATGTTTTATTTTTATGTGAGATCTCAAAACAGTGGATTGTTTAAACAAAATCTCAGATGGATATAAACAATAACATTTCAGCTGTCCTTAAGTATTACATGGTATGTGTGGTACTTTGAAAATACAATCTTTTTCCACAATTCCACTGACACTGGTAAAAAAAAAAAAATTTTAAATTTTAAAACTTTTTAAAATTAAATGAAATTTTTTTTTTTTTTTTTTTAAAAAATGACATCTTTCAGTCAAATTCTAGCCTTCTTTATAAAAGCACAAATTTTGCTTTGATACAGTTCTAACTGAAAATAAAAGAAGAAAAAAGAGGAAATGGATTTCTTCCCCCCATTGAAAGTTTACACAGAGAATTAACAAAACAAAACAATTCCAGTACCCACAGGTTTGCTCAATGAGTAGGGAGGTAAAGATTTGAAAAAAAGAAATCAAAACCACTCGTTCTTAACAATTGGGAATTAAGTGAGGTAATAATTTCCTTTGAAATGACAGATCAAATAAATTAAATACAGCTTTAAAAGGATGTCCCCTTTTTAATGGAAAAAATGTCAATCAGAATCAATGGAAAGACTCAGCAATCTAGATGTTTCTTAGAAGGTAAGGACTTGTATTGTACACTCTGTGGCCCAGGTGCATCCCCTCCCCTAAGATGCTTATTAGATGGATCTGATTGTCTGGACATAGAAAATACTCTAGTGACTCAGCTTACCTAAGATTTTTCAGTATTCACTGTTCTGTTAAACATCTAAAGTTACATGGTTTGATAACTGCAATGTATGTATTATATAAAATCTATATATAGATATATACACATATTTCATTATGTGGTAGGTTAAATATGTTATCCAAGAGGCGCTACCACCATCTCTGATGGGCTCGGCCTTGGCCAGCAGCATTTCTGCCTTGGAGCTGGCTGGCATTGGCTCTATGGGACATGGGGGAAGCTTCTGGCAGCTTCTCATGGAAGCCACACTTGTAGCCCCCACTGTTACCAAAACCTTGCCACGCAAACCCAATACAATGTTATAGTGTCACAGTCAGTACCTCCATTTGCAAGTATTTAGAACTTTTCAATAGCTTTTTCCTGTTTTTTGTAAGCCTTGACAGAATTAAAATTACATTAAAATTATTTTCTTGAAAGTATCGGTTGTCAGACTCATGGCATAAGCCTGATTTCTCATAATAGGTGCTTTGAAAAGGATGGATCTTAACTGATATTAAAGCAGGCTTAGCATATAGTGTAGCCACACGTAAACCATATCCAGAACCCTCTCAGACATTCTGGTGAAACCTATGACTGCTCTTCTGTGGCCTACCTGAAGTTTAATTATAATTCCTGAAATGACTTTCAAAAGATTGTACTTGTCAATGACTATAGCTGGCATTCAGGTTTCTCTCACCTTGAATTCTAACAATCAGGAGCTTTTGAGTACTTCATGTTCCTACCTAGCTCTTTAATTTCACATTTTTGCTAGATTTTCTTGGGTTTTGTTAATAAGTTGTAGTCAGCATATTTATTTTGTTTCGCTTAGTTTGTGATAAAACATTTCAAAAGATACCCACCATGTGAAATATATGAAGTTCTCATTATTAATCCTTAGATACAAGCTATTTCCAGAGCTTTGGGAAAAAATATAATATACTATATAGAATAATAGTGAAACAAATTGAATAATCATAAGTGTATAGATTAAATTGGTGTGTAACATTTTATGTACCCATTAATAATATTTTTTTAATAATGCTCTAGTGATGAAACACCAGTCTAAACATTAAATCCTTCACTTACTGCATCAGACATTAGAATATTTGCATTCCTCCCGAGGTTTTTTTTTTCCCTTCTTTCTTTCTTGGGGGGAATAATCAGACATGTTAAATTATAAATTGCAATTGCAGACACCTCATAATTATACATTACATTTCACTCTAATTTTTTGTATATGCACAGTTTTATAGTTCTCCTTACATGTCTTGATACTAGCAAAATTCAGGGAAATGTTGTTTTTGGTTTTACACTTTTGGGAAAGTGCTTATCCAATATATTTTTAAATACTTCAATTCTCATTTTATGTTTATCACAGCTAGGTAACTGGTTGGTTGTTTCCAGTTTCCATAAAAAAAAAAAAAAAAAAAATCAGAGCTCATAATTTTAGAAAATGTGAAAAAATGCATTTAAAAAATAGGTGTTCAGGGCATTAAAATGTCAGATTAACACTTTACCAATAAGAAAAATTAATTGTTTATTAATTTGAGGTATGTATTTGGAGTCATGCTTGGTCTGTTTTTCTGAGGGTTTTAAGAATATTCTGAAGGATAGTAGATTATGACAAATAGAAAATAAACACAACTTTAAAAAATTATATTACTCTTCAAGGATTTAATGCATTTCCCATGAACTACTGAAGGAAAGCATCAATATTCTCCCTACCCTTCTGATTTTTTCATATTTAATAACTCAAGAACCAAATGTTAAGAATTTTTTAAATCTTTCCTAGATTTGGAACATCACAATCAAATTTTAAAACTAATAAAAAAAAAGGATCCTATTAACATTTCATGAAAAAAAACTATAGATAATAAAAACATATAGATAAAAACATCATAATAATGATGAACGGTATAGTTTGTGAAATCCTCTGAGAAACTAACAGAAGACTTGTTCTTGAAGGGTAGGAATGAGCTGGATGTTAGTGAATTAGGTTATATTTGCTATTCTCCACAGTGCAATTTTAAACATTGAGCTCTCCGACTGCAGTCCCCTGGTGTTTAGAACTCACTGACTTAGAAAGACCAAACTTCAAGTCTGCTTCATCAAGATGTTCTCCAGGTACCCAGCCCCCTGAGCTGGAAGACAGGGACGGGGAGCAGAATGAAGCCCCCATAATCCAAGAGGAAATGGTTAGCGACCTGCCACATTGCTTAGACACACACAGGTCTATGAGGCCAGTTAGGATTCACTCAGGGGTTCTGAGGGAGTTGGCAGAAGTGCCCACCGAGCTACTTTCAATCATTTATCAACAGTCCTGGCTAATCAGGGTGGTGGGTGCTAGGGAACTGGAGGTTAGCAAATGTGACATCCATCTACAAGAAGGACTGGAAGGAGGATCCAGAGAACTACGGGCCTGTCAGTCTGACCTTGGTGCTGGGGAAGGTTATGGAGCAGATCATCTTGAGTACCATTACGTGGCATGTATGTAGGACAACCAGGTGATCAGGTCCAGTCAGCATGGTTTTATGAAAGGCAGATCCTGCTTGACAACAATCTCCTTCTATGACAAGGTGACCCACTTAGTGGATGAGGGAAAGGCTGTGGGTGTTGTCTACCTAGACTTTAATAAAGCCTTTGACACCCTTTCCCACAGCATTCTCCTGGAGAAACTGGCTGCCTCATGGCTTGGACAGGAATACACTTTGCTGGGTAAAACCTCGCTGGATGGCAGGGCCCAAAGAGTGGTGGTGAAGGGAGTTAAATCCAGTTGGTGGCCAGTCACAAGTGGTATTCTCCAAGGCTCAGTGTTGGGGCCAGTTCTGTTCAATCTCTTTATCAATGATTTGGACAAAGGGATCGAGTGCACCCTCAGTAAGTTTGCAGATGACACCAAGTTGGGTGGGAATGTTGATCTGGTTGAGGGTAGGAAGGCTCTACAGAGGGACCTGGCCTGGCTGGATTGATGGGCTGAGGCCAATTGTATGAGGTTCAACACGGCCAAGTGTTGGGTCCTGCACTTGAGTTACCACAACCCCATGCAATGCTACAGAAGAAAAGGACCTGGGGGTGTTGGTTGGCAGCCAGCTGACTATAGGCCAGCAGTGTGCCCAGGTGGCCAAGGAGGCCAATCGCATCCTGGCTTGTATCAGGAATGGCGTGGCCAGCAAGACTAGGGAAGTGATTGTTGCCCTGTACTAGGCACTAGTGAGGCTGCACCTTGAATCCTGTGTTCAGTTTTGGGCCCCTCACTACAAGAAAGACAGTGAGGTGCTGAAACATGTCCAAAGGAGGGCAACAAAGCTGATGAAGGATTTAGAGTGCAAGTCCTGTGTGGAGGGGATGATGGAATTGGGGTTGTTCAGCTTGGAGAAAAGGAAGCTGAGGAGAGACCTTACCTTATCTCTCTACAACTACCTGCAAGGAGGTGGTAGCGAGATGGGTGTCAGTCTCTTCTCCCAAGTAACAAGCAATAGGACAAGAGGAAATGGCCTCAAGCTGCACCATGGCAGGTTTAGATTGGAGATTAGGAACAATTTTTTCACTGAAAGGGTTGTCAAGCATTGGAACAGGGTGCCTTGGGAAGTGCCGAGTCCCCATCTCTGAAGGTATTTAAAAGATGTGTAGATGTGGTGTTTAGGGACATGGTTTAGTTGGTGGACTTGGTAGTGCTAGGTTAATGGCTGGACTGCATCATCTTAAAGGCCTTTTCCAACCTAAGCGATTCTGATTGAGAGATCACTTAGTTCACAACATGGGATTATCAGATACAGATCTAAAAGTGCAAGAAAACAACAAACCTGGTTGATTATGATGGGGAATAAAGAATGTCACAAGTAATAAATGGAAGAAGAAATGTAGATACTGTTCGGGAAAGGTCTCTTTAAAGTATACAGTAACTGGTTTTTAATTTTACATAAATATTGGTCAGCATTGTTCAGAAATATTTTTTTTATTTAAAACAATAATAATGTTATAAATCATTCCAAAGAGATGCAACTGTAACAGTCATATTTCAGCCCTAACAAAAATTATCATTTAGCATAATTTCTAACAGGAGGTTTCAAGAAGGTGAGAAATATTAAATGAATTATTACAGTTTATGGAATAATTATTTGCTGGTTGTACTCGTTGACCACTTACCTATCTAACTGCTTATTCGCTCGTTTAAAAGAATATAGAGAGGTTGAAATTATTTTGAATTAAATTTTGCTGCCTGAAAGAACAGTCATTATATATTTTCTTAAAAAATGTTTCTCAATGTATTCATTGAAGTCATAGTTTAAAGGATGAAATTTAGTATCACAGCTGTTTTATATTTCTGGCCTTACTTCTTTAAAAGGTGGACAGACTAAATAGTAGACCCGTTCCCTATAGTATAAGGGTTTTTCTATGAATGTAGTGAAGATGGTGAAGAATTTCCCACCCTAATTTCTTCATTTGGACCTAGAAATACTGTAATTTGGTGACATTTACATTTCCTTGGGGTGGGGTGGGTGATATTTAAAACATCTTTTAATTCTTTTGTTCTTCCTCCCATTTGTCTCCTAGGGTGGGTGCAAGTGTACAGTTTTCCTGTGAAGATAATTATGTGCTGCAGGGTTCTAAGAGCATCACTTGTCAGAGAGTGACAGATACACTGGCTGCCTGGAGTGACCACAGGCCAATTTGCAGAGGTAGGTGCTATTCTTTGAAATTTTTCCTGAAGTTTGGAAGGCTAATTTATAATTTCTGTTCAGCAATTCAGTGAAATGATGTTCAAAACAAAGCAAAAAAAAAATATGTATCATATATATATGTGTATGGGTATATGTGTGTATATATGATTATATATATCCAAAGATCTTTCTGTAGCTTTAAGCACACAAGCAAAGATGGAGAAACTGTATCAATTCAGGGAGCTAACTTCCTTTTAATAGTTTTAATTTAATTTAATCTTCTTTTTGTCATGTTAAACATACTTTAAGTAGAACTAGTTAGTTAGGAATAGGTTAAACTTTTCTAATTAATTTCCTGTCAGTCCCAGATATTTACATAGTCCTCATTTTTTGGTAAATTCCCTTCTCTTTCATCTATTTTTTTCAACCTTACAATGACCTAACCTTTTGGCTTCTTTTCTACATGTTTTGTCATTATGGTGTGAACCAATGAATAAGGTCCTCCCCCTGCTTTTAAGAAGTGTGGGGGTGGCTTTTTGTTTGTTTGTATGTTTTTCTATTGCAATCTACTGCTTGCAATAAAAGCACAGAAAAAAATGCAAATGTTGTCAAAGTACTCCAGAACTGAGGAATATATATAGGAAAAATAAAGAGTATGTATTTACAGAACTTTTCCTTTTTATTTGTAGAAAAATTAATTTGGATTGCACATTTGGATTGTACATATTAATGAAAGACCTAGAAATGTGGTTGCCTTATGTCCTCCTAGAACCAGGCAACCTAGCTAGAACAGACACTGGAAAACAAGAAAAAACACCACCATTAACAAAAAGCAAAAAAAGAAAAAAAACATAGAAGATATCATACAAATTGTTTTATATACTTTATTTGCCATTTTGAGGTAGATCAAAGAGATACTTCTTGTACTCACAAAATCTTATGCTGAATGCCAGTTACTAGGGCAGCAAATGATAGAGAGACTGTGGAGGGAAGGATTTGCAACACCTGGACTCAAACTTCTGCTTGTTCAAGAATAAGCTAAAGCATACCCTCACTTTCATAAATTTCATATACTTAGAAAAAAAGATTTCATTCCCTAGTTATTTCATAATACCCAAAGAAAATTATTTTCTCCTGTTGCCAGAATAGATTTTTCAACTTATATAATTACATATGTGATATATTTGTAAATTACGTTTTCTTCATTAATCATAGAATCATAGAATGTTTTGGGTTGGAAGGGACCCCTAGAGGTCACCTAGTCCACCCCCCCTGCAGTTATCAAGGACACCTTTAACTCAATCAGGTTGCTCAGAGCCCCATCCAACCTGGCCTTGAATGTTCCCAGGGATGGGGCCTCCACCACCTCTCTGGGCAACCTGTTCCAGTGTTTTACCACCCTCATTGTAAAGAATTTCTTCCTTATATCCACTCTAAACCTACCCTGGTTTAGTTTAAAACCATTACCCCTTGTCTTCTCACAGCTGGCCCTACTAAAAAGATTTTCCCCATCTTTCCTATAGGCCCCCTTTAGGTACTGAAAGGCTGTAATCAGGTCTCCCCGCAGCCTTCTTTTCTCCAGGCTGAACAACCCCAACTCTCTCAGCCTGTCCTCATAAGAGAGGTGCTCCAGCCCTCGGTTCATTTTTGTGGCCCTGCTCTGGACCCGCTCCAACAGTTCCATGTCCTTCTTGTGCTGAGGGCTCCAGAGCTGGACGCAGTGCTCCAGGTGAGGTCTCACCAGAGCAGAGTAGAGGGGCAGAATCACCTCCCTCGACCTGCTGGCCACGCTTCTCCTGATGCAGCCTAGAATACGGTTGGCCTTCTGGGCTGCCAGTGCACATTGCCGGCTCATGTCCAGGTTTTCATCCACCATGTCCAGCTTTTCATCCACCAATTAAAGAATGTAAACAGTTGTGGTGGGTTGACCCCAGCCAGCAGCTAAGCACCCACCCCGCCACGCGCTCACACTCACCCCCAGCGGGATGGTGGGCAGAACTGGCATAGCAAAATCTGAAAACTTGTGGGTGGACATCAAGACAGTTTAATAAATGAAGCAAAGCTGTGCATGCAACCAAAGCAAAATAAGGATTTTATTCACTACTTCCAATAGGGGGCAGATGTTTAGCCATTTCCTGGAAAGCAGGGCCTCAGCACAAGCTATAGTTACTTGCGAAGACAAACCTGTAAACACAGAATAGAACAGAATCATAGAATGGTTTGGGTTGGCAGGGACCTTTAGAGGTCATCTAGCCCAACCTCCCTGTGGTGAGCAGGGACACCGTTAACTAGATCAGGTTGCTCAGAGCCCCCTCCAACCTGGCCTTGAATGTTTCCAGGGATGGGGCCTCCACTACCTCTCTGGGCAAACCATGAATGTGCCCACTTCCTCCTCCGTTCCCTGAGCTTTTATTGCTGACCATGTTCTTGTATGGTATGGGATATCCCTTTTGGTCAGTTAGCATCAGCCATTCTGGCTGTGCCCCTTCCCAACTTCTTGCTCACCCCAAGACAACTTTCTGTCAGGGCAGTGTGAGTTGTACAAGCACTGCTCAGCAATAAACACAACACTGGTGTGTTATCAGGACTGTTCTAGTTACAAATTTAAACCACAGCATCATACAAAGCTGCTATGAAGAAAGTTAACTCCATTCCAGTCAAACCTGATTAAAAGTCTTTAAAGGCAGCTCTTAGAGAAATTGTTACAAGCCGTATGTAACATAGTGTCGTGGTTTAACCCGGCTGGCAACTAAGCACCACGCAGCCGCTCGCTCACTCCCCCCCCTCCCTCTGTGGGATGGGGGAGAGAATTGGAAAGAAAATAAAAGGTTAGAGCCGAGGGCTGAGATAAAGACAGTTTAATAAGAGAAAATAATAATAGTAGTAATAATGAGAATGATAACTGGCACTGGCAGCCCAGAAGGCCAACCGTACCCTGGGCTGCATCAGGAGAAGCGTGGCCAGCAGGTCGAGGGAGGTGATTCTGCCCCTCTACTCTGCTCTGGTGAGACCTCACCTGGAGTATTGTGTCCAACTCTGGAGCCCTCAGCACAAGAAGGACATGGAACTGTTGGAGCGGGTCCAGAGGAGGGCTACTAAAATGATCCGAGGGCTGGAGCACCTCTCTTATGAGGACAGGCTGAGGGAGTTGGGCTTGTTCAGCCTGGAGAAGAGAAGGCTGCGGGGAGACCTGATTACAGCCTTTCAGTATCTAAAGGGGGCCTATAGGAAAGATGGGGAAAATCTTTTTAGTAGGGCCAGCTGTGAGAAGACAAGGGGTAATGGTTTTAAACTAAACCAGGGTAGGTTTAGAGTGGATATAAGGAAGAAATTCTTTACAATGAGGGTGGTAAAACACTGGAACAGGTTGCCCAGAGAGGTGGTGGAGGCCCCATCCCTGGGAACATTCAAGGCCAGGTTGGATGGGGCTCTGAGCAACCTGATTGAGTTAAAGGTGTCCTTGATAACTGCAGGGGGGGTGGACTAGGTGACCTCTAGGGGTCCCTTCCAACCCAAAACATTCTATGATTCTATGATTCTATGATAACAGAATATACAGAATATACAAAACGAATGATGCACAATGCAATTGCTCACCACCCGCTGACCAATGCCCAGCCCATCCCGAGCCGCGATCACTCCCCCCAAGCCACGATCACACAGCCCGAGCTGCGACCACTCTGCCCATGACCGACCAAACCGACCGACTAACCCCCCCCGAGCATGACGTTATATGGTATGGAATAGCTCTTTGGACAGTTTGGGTCCTAGCTGTGCTGTACTCCCAGCTTGTTATACACCTGGCCGAGCAGGAGAAGCTCAAAAAGTCCTTGAGCAGTCTGAGCACTGCTTGGCAACAACTAAAAACATCAGCGTGTTATCAACATTCTTCTAGTACTAAATCCAAAGCACAGCACTATGCTAGCTTCTGTGAAGAAAATTAACTCTATCCCAGCCAAAACCAGGACACATAGGTAATATTACATAGGCATATCCATTTAAAGACTGGACAATCTAAAACATAGTAAAAAATAAATAAAAATTATAAGTCCTACTCTTTCCAGAACAGCAAAGCAACTGTGATTCATAAGCGTCTCTTAAGTTCAGTGTCTCTAGCTCAATGTATTTAAATGAAAAATCTAAATATACCCTTTGTACTTGGTTTAAACTTTGGTTTTTTTTTTTTTTTTATTCCTGAGTTTATTGTTGTTTCTAATACATTGCAGAAATGAGCTGAAGTAATCTATGCATGGTAAAAGTAATGCTCAGCAGAAAGGGGCTATTTGCTGCTGAATTATCTGTGTGTTATTACTAGTGTTTGCTGTTCCTTCTAATTTATTATCTGCAAATATCTCTATTATGCTTTATTCCTTCCAGTAAACTTCTAACAAAATAGGATAAATTAGTCCTATGCTTCCATTAAAACCTTAGTTGGAAAACCAAGTTACTTTCCTCAAACATTCTTCCAAAATAGGAGCTAAAATTTCACAATAGGATAAGGGTCAAGTCAGCCAGTCTCTAAATGTTATTTCTTTTTTTCTAAACACAGATTAACATTATTTAGGCTGAATGGTGTATAATTCTGGTTCACTATTATGACCCTGCACATGGTGCACATTTGTGGATGGTGGGAAGTGAAAGATACAAGTTTTATTTGTAGTCCATTTTATTCCCAATCCCTTTACTGACCTTCAAGATGCCAGTATTCATGTTGCTCGTACCAAGGATTTAATAATAAAATACACAGTTCAAAGAACTGTTTATCACATTTTCTAAATGTTTGTTAACTTAAAGTGGAAAAGCTGATAAACTACATGGAACTACTGTGAACTTAATGACTTCAGGCTTATGAGACTTACTGAAGAAGCAGAACTTTGCATTTACCCCAGAATGGTGACTAAAAAAGTTCAGAATTTACAAAGCTGATAATAGTCACAGGAACCATCTTACTGTTTGGTGGCAAGTTCCTTCATTATTTACATTAAACAGTGCCCATGTAACAAACTTACTTGCAAGGGCACAGCAGGGGCTGGGGGTCTCCTGGGACCAGCGGGGTCACTGTCCCAGGCAGGGAACAGGGCAGAGCAGGGGCAGCCACAGCCTTGGACACTGGGCACCTCCCTGGGGATGGGGCCAGGCCGCAGCCAGGCCGAGGCATCAGAGCCTGGATGGGGGTCAGGATCGGCAACGCCTGTAAGCAGTACAGGCATGGCTGTGGTAGAACTGCAGGCAGCTGCTCCTGAGGTATTGCTCATGCAGAGACTGATAGTTCAATCCCACCCTGAAATAGATGCCCTGGGCCCACAACAAGGAGTGGCAGGAGGCCCCAGGTGTGGCTGGTCAGGGCAGCTTTAGGCCTGTTAGTGCCCTCAGGAACTGAATGGTGCTAATATAAATGTTCCCAGTTTTCTTGAGTTCAACACAGAAACCTTACAGCAATTAATTCTTGTTTTCTGTAAGTGATATATGAGGCTATCTAACAATTTTTGTGCAATGTTTTGCATTAATTCCATTTCTTAAACAGACCTCTGGGCAGAACTTCAATTGTAGCTCTTGCTTTTTTTTTTTTTCCTTTTTTTTTTTTTTTTTTTTTCCTCATTTCCCTGGAATTCAAATAGGATAAAGATAAGAGAATAACAGCTTGACTGAAAAAAGACCTGAAAGAGAGATGTTTCCCAGCCTTTCTTCTTTGTGGATAGCTAGAGAAGGTACAAACTGTATTCAGAAGCTTATTGCTACAAAGTTGCACCTCTGGATTAGTTCCTACTGTAGCAGACCTGTAGCAAGATGAATTGAAAAGAAATTAATGAATGTTAATTGTCTGCTAGTGGTGGAGGTATGGTGCTTCTACCTCTTACTGGAATGAGAATGTCCTCTATTTCAAATCCTATGAATCTGCTCTTGTTATTCTGGTAATTAAAAGAATATATTTTGCTTGATACAGCAGCAATATGCCAAGCTTTCTGATTTGCTAGTAGGCAGCAAATAGTGACATACTTAAATGTGATTAGTTCTTTTTTTCCATGTTAAGCACAGACACCTTGTTAGAATTGTCAGTGACGCTTTGGTAGAATTACCTATGTGGATGAGGGTTTTTTTTGGCATCTACTGAGATCATTATGGAAGATTTCTATGTGATGTGACTGAGACTTAAGTGAAATTCGTGGAATTATATTAAGACAGTTTCTATCACAAACATATTTTCACAGAAAAATGGGTCCTAGCTGAATCACTTTAGATATGGAGTTATAGTTAGTTCTCAAAGTTTAGTCTCTAACATAGTAACAACGGATGGAGTCCTGGTAGCAGATTGTGATGGAAGGGAGAAAATCTGAATGTAATTTTCCTCTAGTTCCCTTGTTTTCTATTTGTACCAGTCACACTAATATTAGTGCAGAAGATCAGGCCTCCTCCCAGCAAGTCTGTGAGGTAAAGAAATGTTCATATGTCATTCTTCAAAATCGAGGCAGCCACAGAGAAAGACAAAAACTAAAATTTTCCAAAGTACCAGAAATATGATGGTTTAACAATTGAATCTGTGCTTTACAAAAGTCAGGTTTCTGCCTTTTATATTTTTTTCTTTCTAATTTTATTTCATCTGGTGTAAAGAGCTATGACACCACAGAAGTTCAAGTTTGGGTTAAGGATATGCTGTTACATAGAGTCAAACATTGTGATGCATGTTTGTTTTTTTTTTTCCCAAACACGGAGAAATCATGAAGGAGAACACATACTGGCCCTTTTTACGTTCATACATAGAAGGCTCCCTCCATCCTACTTGGAGAGGGTAAATCTCTCTCTAAATAGAATACTAATATGATAATTTTTAGAAATTAATTTACATAAAGTAAGAATAAATAATGTAAATGGACTGATTAATTTAAAAGTGCAGGTTTCCTTCCTCTGTAGGTCATTTTCCAGGATTTTTTTGACTGGGTCAAACATCTTCAAAGGTAGATTGTTATAGAATATATCAGCATAATAATACTTTCACGGCAAGTTGTTATTGATGCTGTGGTGATTTTATAAGGTTTATTTTAAACAGAGCAACCGTTCAAAAGCAATCTGATTTGTTGCTTATCATTTTAGCTAGAACATGTGGTTCTAATTTACGTGGACCAAGTGGGATTATTACATCACCAAATTATCCAGTTCAGTATGAAGACAACGCACACTGCGTGTGGGTCATTACAACAACTGATCCAGAAAAGGTATGCTTTTCTCTTTGTCTCAATTCAAACTGTAGAATTTTGGATGCCTTTAAATTATTTCATACATATTTGCATGAATGCATGAACACATGCAAGTGTATATGTTCATTTCAACACAAAAATGACCAGAGTAGAGATGTTAAGAGAATAAACTGGGCACTAGGAAAAAAATATAAATTAGTAATATCTGTGAAAATGTTCACTCAGAGTACTAGGTGTCAATTAACACTTCCACACTATAAATAAATTTTATAATGAAATACATAAAAACATATTCAAAATCACACACTGCTAAATGAGTTGATAGTGGATTTTTCAAGTTGTATCTTGATACTTACTCATTGTTGAATCTTAGCATAAAAACCAGACATACATCTAAGTACTTTGTCTGATCTTGTTAAGTGTTTTACTACCTACCTCATTTCTCTTTTCAATTTTTCCAATAATTTTCTAAATTAAAAAATAATTATGCATAGAACAGTAGTCATAATTAAGTATTACATTGCAATGTGCTGAGATGCATTTTTACTTGTGTTTCTGTAAAATCAATTTCCTTCCTCAAAAAAAGACACAAACCCTCTATCTGTAGGAGAAAAAAAAGTAAAAAATCTTTCACTTATATTTTACTTTTCTGTGGTGAAATGCTGAATAATACATATGTTACAATATGTTGAAGAATGCACAATCTATATGTACTTTCATAATTACAAAACATGCAAGTTTTTGGAAGACTATTCTTGACTTCTTTAACATAGTTAAGGAAAAAATGTTTAACTTTATTTCACCATAAATTAATGCAAATGTTTAGCTGCAGAAAAGATAATTTTGCTGCGTGCTTTCATAGCATATTGTTGAGACGTAAACTGTTTGTTTCCAAAATCAATTATTAAATTCACTATTCCTTAAAGCAGATTCAGTGCCTTAATAAAGGTGTGTTTTCAGGGAAACCAGGCAAAAGTACAAAACTACCACATTGCAGAACTTACCTGTAGTGGGACTTCTCTCTGTAGATAAAGGGCTTTTTTTAGTTCCAAGCTGAACTGTCTGTTATATTTTATTTAGTATAGCAATTAGAAGTGACTATTTGTCACTGAATGACCTTTGACTTTAAATTCATTAAATTTTATAGGAAGTATTAAATCACTTTGCATTTTTAAATATGAGAAACGTCTGACGTGCATCCACTCAAATTTATATTCAGTAATATGTAGTCACTTTGATTCTACAAAATGCAGTGTAGTTTTATAAGAGAATTTGTGTGCATCGAAAGAAACTAAGTGAAATTACTACTAGTAGAAGAGAGTCTTGGCATCTTAATGGTTTCTTTATTCAAAACTGTTCCATTAATTTTTCATTTTTATTTTTCTTCCCTTGACTTTCCAAGAATTTAAATTAAGCATTGTTTTCCATATTTTTAATAAAATGAAGATAGTAATCCCCTTGCTGATCGCAAGAAAGTTTAACCATAGTAATATGAAAATCGGTACTGACTGTACAGTGCTATTTATTAAACTGTATAGTGTGTTTTCTTTGTTATCTCAGACATACTTGTGAAAAACACTTAGTCTACTATAATAATATAAAAGTTCTATTCATTCTATATAATGTATCTTTCTCAATGGATTTAGGATTTCAGTAGGGTAGAGTTTAATGAGATTGGTGTGGATTAATTTATTACTCTGTTCACTGTACTCGAAAAGGCACTCTTAAATAGTATTCTATGCATGGGTTGGTAGTTCATCAGTCACAAGAATACACTGACTCACCCAGACAGACCAATTTGTTATGTTCAAACTGAAGAGGTGTGAGTACTAGGCTTGGCACTTTCACCCAGAAGAAAATCCACACTATTACATCCAGCTAGGTGGAAGGTAAATAGATACGCTAACAGATATGTTGATAATCACAATGTAAGAAACAGAGTTAGAACTTTAAGTCTTTTAGTTCCGGACATGGTGAGAAATAGGGAATCACTTGTCTTTTTATTAATCTTGGATTTGTCTAGCAGTGCAACAAAGGAAGTTTTTTTCCTTAACTTCATGTATTTGGATAGATGGGTACTTGCTTTAGGACCATGATGACTGTGAATGTGAAGTCTTAAAATCAAACGTGCTTAAGGCTTATGGTATGCTCAAGTCACTTTTACATAAAGTCTACATCATCTTTATCAGTATGTATCAATACAAATCTGATATTGGGACTTCTATCTCCAAATACTAAATCTAGTGATAACACATCCTTTCAGATAATAAAAGATATGAAGGAAAATGCTTATAGTTTACAGACTATCTGACTGAAATGGAACTTTTTCCCTACTTCTTTCTAAAGAAAAATGTCTTGCTAGCATTTTGAAACCTGTGAACTTTAAAAAATCAATTACAAAAATAATTTCCAGGTTTTCAGAATAATGAATTGATTTTAAGATGTGCTGACAGTTGTGCAGATTTTTCATCCCAAACTTCTGTTGGAGTTATGAATGACAGAACTCATGAAAATTGAACTGTATATTGCAGGTCTGATTTTAAGATTAGATTGAGGAGCCTACTCTTTTGCCCTTCAGATTTGAAAATATTTATCAGAATGCTTAGGCTCTGTGTTTGATTTTCTTTTCCAAGAAAGTAGACAGTTCATGACGTGTGGTTACTATATATTTTAAATTAGTTTTGACTTACTCTAGCAGTGAATTTGTGTCCTTTCATCAGGTTAATTTACACATAAAATTTTGCTAAATGAGACAATGTTTCCTATTAACGTTCAGTGCAGTTTAAGGAAGATGTTCTAGTTAGAGATGCCCTTGCACAAAAAAAATGGAACATTGTGTGCTGGAATATTTTAAAAAATAAGTTATAAAAAAAAAAAAGTGTCACACCACATTTTCCAAATTTTGTATTCTGGTCCTGTTGGGGGGAGATTTTTAATGTGAATTCAAGATGAAAACAAATTTCAACTTTCTATGGGGACAGCAGCATAGTTCCTGTTTTTAACCAACTGTATCAAGATCATTGTTAGTTAAATGTTTTCCTAACATTTATTTGCCTTTTTCTGAGCAACACAAAAATCTAAGTTCAGCCAGCTTGCTTCTCCTTTCAAAGGTATTTCTTTAATGCTCTGCTTATTTTGAAGAGTTTTTCCCCATTGTAGTTTGATCAGCATCCTACTGAGTCATTTATTAAGCTTTTAGTACTTTCAAATACAACTTTATGGTGCTCTTCTGACTCTGTCAAGTACATGCTGTATTTCTTGGTAACTCTACATTGTTTTAGTTGTTCTGTTCTGCAGTTCCTCAACTTTTTAGAATCTGTTACTTTGGAGTGTATTTCTGAGGTCTTACTGATCTGTTGTCCTTATCTCATTCTTGTTGTTAGTATAATCTTTTCAGTATGTTCTAAGCATGCCTCTATCTGTTTCAATTCATTCTCCAGCCTGTGGGGTTTTTTCATAAGACTTACTGCCTTGGATTTCCTGCTGCTTTCACTATTTTATGGTAATACTGCTAGATGCAAGGGCTCCAGTTTTCAACTCCATTGTCTATAGGAGAGCAAGGTTTTATGTTGTTTCAGCAATGATACCTAGTTTTGCACAGTATTTTCCTGACTGATTGCCAATTGTTGTATAGTAGATGTGCCATGGGCTGCAATAGTTCTAAGTTTAATGACCTGGTAAATAAAGAGTGTGTCCCAATTATGTTTTGTGGTTTTTTTGTTTTGTTTTGGTTTTTTTAAGAACGTACTTTCTCCACAGTGCTAAGCATAGATATTAAGTATCTGTTTGGGCCTAATAGCTTTCTTCTGCTTTACAAAAAAGATATTCACTGCAGTTGCCATAATTGAAGACATTGGAATTAATTAGAGGGTTGGAGGGAAACTTCATATACAGTTTTATAGGGATAGACCTTCAGGTTTTTTTATAAAGTTGGACTATACCTTAGTACATAAAATGATATTTCTGATTTACTGCCTTTCAAAGCACGTAGCTGGGGAAATTCAGGACAACATTGTTAGGAAATCTTTCCCCAGTTCATAGCTAGGAATCCACATACTGTTAAGGTTGATTTTGAGATAATTTATTTTAAGATAATTCATTCTCGCAATATGCTCTAAAAGAGCAGTCTTACTAAGTTGCATATAATATGCAATTTTTTTTGAATGAGGTTATCTTGCTGATTTGTGGATTGGGTCAAAGTTTGTGGTAGCTGAGATCTGATCCATTAGTGACATCCCTGTCTTCCTCAGATTCTTACCTCCATGTAAATAGCTTATGCATATATAATAACTTGCAATGGATTCAGAACCTTTGTTTCAGTAAGCGAGTTTGCTCCAGTTAGATGGCTTTGTTGTATTTCATTGTTTAATATTAGAGGCTTTTTAAGAAAGTGTGTCTATAAATAGCCTGTTTCTTCAAAGCTTCATTACAGACAGGGCTCCTCTCCCTCTGAGTGGCTGATCAGACCATTCTGCCACAAGTAATAGTATGTTTGTCAGCATGAGAGGAGAGATGGGCCTGTGTGAACCTCATGAGGTTCAAGAAGGCCAAATGTAAGGTCCTGCACCTGGGTCGAGGCAACCCCCAGTATCCATATAGGCTGGGGGATGAAGGGATGGAGAGCAGCCCTGCCAAGAAGGACCTAGGGGTGCTGGGGGATGAAAAGCTGGACATGACCCATCAACATGTGCTGGCAGCCTAGAAAGCCAGCTGTGTCCTGGGCTGCATCCCCAGCAGCGTGGCCAGCAGGTCGAGGGAGGTGATTCTGCCCCTCTGCTCTGATGAGACCTCACCTGGAGTACTGCATCCAGCTCTGGAGCCCTCAGCACAAGAAGGACATGGAACTGTTGGAGCGGGTCCAGAGGAGGGCTACTAAAATGATCCGAGGGCTGGAGCACCTCTCTTATGAGGACAGGCTGAGAGAGTTGGGCTTGTTCAGCCTGGAGAAGAGAAGGTTGCGGGGAGACCTTATTGGGACTATTCAGTACTTAAGGGGAGCCTGTAGGAAAAATGAGGACAATCTTTTTAGTAGGGCCAGTTGTGACAGGACAAGGGGTAATGGTTTTAAACTGAAGCAGGGTAGGTTTAGACTGGATGTGAGGAATAAATCTTTTACAGTGAGGGTGGTGAAACACTGGAACGGGTTGCCCAGAGAGGTAGTGTAGGCCCCATCCCTGGAAACATTCAAGGCCAGGTTGGATGGGGCTCTGAGCAACCAGATTGAGTTTAAGATGACCCTGCTCACTGCAGGGGAGTTTGGGCTAGATGTCTAAAGGTCCCTGCCAACCTAAAACATTCTGTGGTTCGTCTGACATTGACAGTACCTGCAGTCTGACACTATGACTACGGAACAAGCTCTTCCTGAGCACCATATATCTCATCCCTACAGGGATTACCAGAGCACTGCCACAGTATTGATTTTTACCTGTAGAATTTACCCTCTCTTACTGTACTACAAAGGTTTGGGTTGCAGAAATCTTGATCACCAAAAATATGTAGATCTAAGAACTACTTTCGCTAAACTTTTGTGTATTCTTGGTGATGTACAGGCTCATGCTAGAGATTTACTTGATTTTTATTACTTCATAAGTCTCAGGATAGGTTTAATAGAGTAGAGGAAAAGGCTGTTGTGAATTTAAAATTGACTCATTTGTACATCCTGTAAAATCTACATCATACAGATACACTAAGAACACCCTGAAAGGCTGACTTCCCATAGTGTGATGGAAAATGAAAGCATGGTTTTGTATGCTCTTAGGGCCTTCACACAGTGTTAAAACTAAATTCTGTGTCATAAATAAATGTGCATATTTAAATTAAACTTCTTTATTTTTCATTTGCTGGAACAGTGTCTTTAATTTTAGGGGGACATGTAATCACTGACAAAGGATTTACACAGTTTAGAATTAAAATTATTAAGGTCCCAGTTATGAAACAAACAAATACTGGTTAAGTTCCTTCTTGCTTTCAAATAGGCTCCTGGGTTTTTTTGGGGGTTTTTCTGGTTTTTTTTTTTTTCCATAATCAAGCAATATAATTCAGAATACAGAGTTCAGCTAAAGCAATTATATGAGAAAGCTGTGGTTGCAGTGGAAGGATGATATTTTAAACTTCAGTGTCCTAAAATCTTGTCCAAGACTGCCAGGGTAGCCTTGATTCTGTACAGTCTTAAGTACATTTCAAAACAAAACAAATCTGTATTTTTTTTTTTAATATAACGTGCAAAATGTACTTACAAGCCTACTGGAAACATCAAGTTATATATAACTCACTGAAGTATATATCCTCAGTTTGAATTTAAATACATAAATTGTAACACAAAATTCTGTAAATGTACTACTGACATTAGAAAAAAAAAAAAGCCAAACCATAAATTGTGCAAAAGCAAGCACAGTTTATTTTTTTAAGAATATGTATTTGTGTTGCTTTCTATGTCTTGTGTATACTTATTAGAACATTATGATTTTTGTTAATAATGCTGTATTTCTACGTTTCGAGACATCATGTGAGTGACATTCAGCATAGCTTCTACATGTTGACAATAAGTTTACTGAACTTTATTGTAACACAAGTAGGGCTGGAACAGAAGACTCAGTTCTGGTATTGGAGACACTTAGGAAGAAATTTGATTTGCACATATGGGTGCTACATGTCTGAATTCCCAATTATACTTGATAAGAGATCTGTCAAATAGTTAGAATCAAAACAGTGCTTCATCTCATCCTAAAGCAGCCCACTGAAGGCTGATCAGCTAAATCACTCTTTGGGCTTTGATCGCTCTCGCTGGATCAGAACCAAAAGGGATTTAGACATTGCAAATTTCAGCATGAAATGTTTAGTATATGCATAGATTTGTGGAATAAAGTATGCTATTTTAGATGAAGGACGTGCCTCACATAGAATGGGGAGAATCTCATAATGGCCATACGTTGAATGAAAAAGCATAACTTTGGACTAGGGGTATATCAGGCTTAATTAGAAGAAAGTAGAAAAAAAAATTGGCCTACTTTAATACATCTATTGCCAAGTGTGAGCCTTTTAGTGAAACTGATAAACCCAAATCAAAACTGCTTTCTATATTGATTTTAGAAGTCTCATTTGTGCATTTATTGCAAGCAGTTTTGACTCTTGCTGTCTTTAAATACTGTTGGAGGTAGTGATGGAAGAGGGACGCTTGGGATCAGTACTCGTCTCATGATGAAAAGATCCAAGCACAAATTTCCTGCAGCACAGTAAAGTACTGTATTTCTTGATTCATGGGGAAATAGAACTGAAGGAGCATGCTTAGTGCTTCTGGCATTACTTCTGGTGGTATTTGTTTTATTTATTTTTCTCAGATGATTTCTAACATTAAATGCAGAAATATGCCCAACTCTTAATTTTTTCCCTGCTAAGACAGTTGCCGCAAATACAGGCTGACAGTTACATTCCTTGTTGTTTACTTTCCCTCTGACCTTCCTCCTTCCATCCTGTTTTTCAATGAAGGAGGCTAACTACTGAACACTTATCTGTGTTCATTATCTCAAATTTGCTTTCAGAATATCAGCTAGGTTTACTTACTGAGATTAGCTGTGGGGTATGAATGTTATGAGCCTCAGATGGATGGAAATGAGTTGGAGTCAGCCTGAGTTGGAAATGGCAATTTAGGGGTGAAAAAAAAAGTGAGACTTCTAGAAAGAAACTATCGAAGCATACACACTTACAAAGGAATGGAAAGAAATGAAGAAGGAGAATTAGTAAATTTGCTGTGGTATTGTCTTTGATTTTACAATAAATCCGTATTTCAGAAAGACAGTTGGAATATATTAGCTGGTAATGCAATGCTCAAGACAAACAAAAGATTCAGCCTCCAAACAAAGTGAATGTATTAGAATGTGGCAAAGTTTTAATTAGCAAGATTAAGCTACATATATGTGGCTTAATGGAAACTATTAAAACCCCAAAAAACCTGAAAACCGTCAAAGTTATCAAGACAATTTTGTTAAATACAAAAGTATGACATTTTAAAAATTCTAACGCTTCTGTTTCCTCATGGTCTAATACCAGGTCGAGGGCAAAGAAAAAAGAGGTTTCCCTTGCAAGAGGGGGCAGTATTTAGTATTTTTACTGTGATATGTTTGTACTGTATCTGTATGGGTAGGAATTATACAAATTCATTATTGCCACTATTTTGTTTGATACTTACTGCAGTGAAAGTGATCCGTATTTGCCTTTCTCATAGATACACTTTTCCAGCCTGAATGGCTATTAAATTCTTCATTGTTTTAGCCTATATCTTGCAAAACAAAACCAGGATATTCCTCTTTGAATTTATTTTATAGCTAAAACAATCCCCTACTCAAAAAATATAACACCCCCCCCCCAAACTGTGTAACGTAATTATGCCTTTTTGTTTTACAATTGACAGAGGTATCTTTAAAGGCTAAAAAACAAACAAACAAAACCACAAAAGCTGCCAACTGCAGCAACCTCACTTTCATCATTGACATTTATCATTATCCAGCCACTGCCATGTATGTACTACTTTTGTTGCTTCAAGCTGGGTTGTTGCCTCCCACTTTTTTCTTAGAGGAACTTATCCTCCCCTTTTTTTTTTTTTTTTTTATTCCGTCAATGTATTTTTTTTCTTTTATTTAACTTTTTCTTGGTTTTCATTTTACATATTTTTAGAAAGGAAAAAAATTCATATACAAAAATTCAAATATAGAATCCTAATGGTTTTCATGGTTTAAATGGATCTCAAAAACCAGTAAATGTGATCAAGTGATTTATTTTTTTTTTAATCAGAAGAAAACAATAAGTTTTTATTCATAGTTTCTTAATATAATTACAATAATATTCAGCATAAGAATGTACCAATTGGTGTGGTGACATATTATTCCACAAAAAAATACACATTTAATTTCTTCATAGTGAATAGACTGCAGACAACTTTACCAAATGGAGAATCAATTAGACTTCTCAAGCCACAGGACAATATCTTTTAAATATACCTAAATGTAAGACACTTTCTTTCCACAAAAGAAATCGACATATTTGTTATTACTCCTAGACATACATATGCATGCACTCTCACACAGAGACATGTAAAATAAAGTACTGAATGTTTTACCTGCACAGTCACGATACATATAAAGATAGCAACATAAACTCATTACTGTTCTCTCATTTAATTCAGGTATCTCCTGACAGGAAAAACTCGTAACAGAGACTGCATTAGAAGAGAACATTCTGCCACTGTGAAAAATGAAAAAAAAAAAAAAAAAAAAAAAAAACCCACACCACAAACCAAAAATGTACAATTAAACCTCCACATACTTTTCTTATCTCGTTTGTTCTACAAGTTACTTCTCAATTCCCTTGCTAAGAACTATCAGGCTTATTCAGTATTACATTGTCAAATGTGTAAATCTAAGATATCAAGGTTTATGTGTAGATACTTTTCCTTGGAGGTTGAAAGTGTCTGTGCAACTATTAGTATATCAAAGCTGACAATGTCCTTGGATGTTGTCTTTGTTTATATACCCTTTTTTTCTTTTTTCCCTCTGTTTATTTTTTTCTTAGTTTATCAGGTATTTTACATAAATTATCTTTGTGCAGCCCCTGTGCAGCCTGATGGGGGTTGGTAATGAGGATGTCATAAACCCACATTTACTACACAAGGAGACAAGTGCTACAGAGTAATTTATGCACTTACAGTTCTGTGTTACCTCACAGAGCATGTTCATTTGCTTTGCCTTGAAACATAGCTGGTCAAATTTTCTTTGTGCTTGATGCTCACTGTTTATTTTCTCTTTAAATCTTTTCTTGGGTATGTTTTACTGGGAGAATGCCAGCTAATAACTTCTAGGCAAATAATAGGGAATTCTAAAATATTCACAGACTGCATAGTGAAGTGTATATTTATGGGAAAAAAAAAATTAGATTATTTTAGAAGTATATTAGTATTTTCTGAAAATCATGATTCCTCCCAGTTTTCTTTAGCAATACTATAGATTTGGTGTTTGGAATCATGGTAGATAGAAGCCTCCAGGTATTTACATAATAAATTAGTGCCAGCACTTCATTTGACACTCATTTAATTAACTCACCTTGGTGTATTACTAAACAGGAGCTTTGTATTATAGGTAAAGAGCCGTTGGGGAGAACATAAATGGAAGACCAAGTCATCACACGTGTGTTAAGATGTGCAAATCTCAGATTTCAGGAAGATGATGTTAAAGGGGAAGGATAGAAATAATTCTACTTATTGGAATTTTTACTTAGTATGGAAAACATGATAGGGTTTGCAGTAAGTTATTACAGAATAAAAAGGTTTTCAAAGTGTCACGTATGGCACTAGGGCTAATTTGATAGTTAAGAAGTACCTCCACAAATAGTCAAAACCAAGATCATGATCCTTCCTATCCTCAGCTCAAATTGGCCTACTTTAGCGTGTGAACATTGACGGTCTGACTAGATCCATAGTACAGTTAACAGCCTCTTTACACAACCTTTTAAACATAGCTTTCAATTTAACAGGCAATCTCTAAGAACTCTTGAGGACTATAATGAACCTTAGGGTCCATATCAGTCAGTCTGTCACATGTCTATGTGTGAGTCATTTTTTCAAAAAGTCTAAGTTTCTTAATTAACCCTTGTAACAGTATGCAGAACCAAAGTTTAACTACCTTTTAGAACATGGTACTATTTGCTTCTGAAAATATCACTTATAAACCTTAAAAAGTGAGAATAGATTTTAGGCATCAGCTTTACACATGCTTAATACTCATCTGTTGTACTAGAAAATAACATCAAGTGCTTGCTTATCACATCCTTGGTTATTTCTCTGACTGTGCAAAAGTTGACTTTGCATTTATGTCCAGTATTTTCAGTAGGAAGTAACTTGTTTAGAGAGTTTTTTTTCTCATTCCTTACATTTTTCAGTATTCTTATGAGCTAGAACGTGCAATGAAACACTGAGTTCTGTTCTGTCTCATCTCTGTATCCAGTACAAGAACAGTTTAGACAGAGCTTGTCAGGTTGGCTAGCCCTTTTTCATGCAGCAATCATCTCAACAAGTTTTACTCTTAATTTATTTAATAGGTAACTTGTCACTGTTCCAGGCTCACTGGGAAGGATACGAGTGCAAAGGTTGCAACATATAGAGATGTTCTTTTTTAAACAGACCAGTGAAGAGTGCTGGCTAGAGAGCAGGGAATCTTAAATTTTTCTGCACTGTCACATTGCCTTCATGGTGGACTTGATCAGGCTAAACCAGAGTTCCTGAAACAGTGTTTAAGCACAAAGTCACAGGAAGAACAGCCTCACAAAGCTGGAGGAAAATACATTCATATCATAAATGCAAATAAAGCAAAAGAAATAATGTTGCTGCAGGTTTGCTTCCTATTCCTTGCCCAGAACTTGTTTTTTTTTTCCAGTTAAATATGTGCTGCATGTATTGTTTTTTCTCCCTAAAGAGAGATTTATGCCTTAAACTGAACAGTTAGTCCCTCTCTAGCCTTTTTGATCATAGGCTTTGCTATTTTATTTTCCTGTTTCTAGGAGAAAGCAGATGTTTTGATAACAGGGCAGCAGAAACTCCCCTTCCAAATTTTTAAGTGCAATGGAGAGTGGATTTCATACAATAGAAGTGGCCTGAGGCAGAATAAACTTGCAACAGTGCAGAAGTTGTGCCTGTGTTACAAAGCACTGTGGCCACTCTGTCCTCTTTTTATATGCAGTAGATCCATATATACATAAATATACATGTACTTTTTATTTTTTAATCCAAACTTTATCTTCAGAAGCAATAAGTGAACTAGAATAAAATGGTTTGGATAAGAGTGACAAGGCACCTTTTCAATTAATTGTGCCTTCAAGCATATCAGGAGGAACTAAAGTCTGTGGAAAAAAAGAAGGTATGATTGGTCAGACTCTTAGAAATAATGTAAGAAAAAAATTAAAAAATGAAATTTAGCAGTTATCATTAGGAAAGCTCAGTGTGATTCTATGCTAACTTCAATTCTTGTTTTCTTATTGTTTATCGTGATATGAAGAGAAACTGGTAGGTGTTTTTACATTTGGCTAAATGATGTGCTAGTGTTATTTACCCTGTGGCTGAATTTCAGTAAATTCATATGTAAACCCACATCTGTATTGAAAAATATTCTAACACTTTTGGGGAATTTTTGTTTTCCTAGTGTTGCACATACTTCAAGCAGAAATATACTATTTCCATTTGAGTGTATGTATGTGCAGTGTTTAAATATGGTATACATAAATATAGTTTTGCAAGTCATCCTAGCCATTGAAACCTTTAATCACATCAATATAATAACCTTTGTGCATCAGAACATTTCTTACAATTCACTGCAATTTTCTTATAATGAAAAGCTATATGTAATGGAGAAATCCAAAATGCTATGTGAAACTTCTCACCTGATGAAATCATCATCTCAAATCTGACTTTGATAAAATGAAACAATTCCAAGATAAAATCTTATGTTGTTTTGGATCATACACTGGATTATCCTCTTCTTTAGTAATTGGAACCTATTTTTTTCACCTACCATTTACTGGACTCTATTGGTTTAGAGAAGAAATAAGGTCTATTTTATTTTTCTTAACATTTTTAAAATGTTTTTTATCAATTGTAATTGCACCATGTAACATAAAACTCATGTCTTTCCCATCTTATTTTAAGAGCTTTCTATGTGTTCATGCTCACAGACATTAATCAATGTTGAAATCACAAAACAATATCCAGATTTGGTCTTTAGAGGCTAACAATGTGGGGCATCATCTTCTTGATTACCAGTTGTAAATTGTTTAAGGGGTTAATGTATCTATATGAAGCTGTTTACGTATTTCTGCTCCCAAAGTTCTTCTCTTTGCGCCTTTCATCATGTCAGAGAGCTATAGTAACTCGTGTGTTAGGGTAAAGGAAGATGTGAGTTAAGAGCTGTGTAGTAATTCACCTGATGCACATGCACAGAGAGGAAAGGACAGGACCAGCTCCCACCAGCTTCTTTTCCTGGACACAGAAAGGCATTTCATGTGGCTGGAAAGCTGCCCTGTGGAAAAGGACCTGGGGGTCAGTAGCTGGCAAGCAGTGTGCCCATGTGGCTGAGAAGGCCAACAGCATCCTGGCTTGTATCAGGAAGAGTGTGGCCAACAGAACTAGGGAAGTGATTGTTGCCCTGTAATAGGCACTGGTGAGGCCACACCTTGAATCCTGTGTTCAGTTTTGGGCCCATCACTGCAAGAAAGACATGGAGGTGCTGGAGTGTGTCCAAAGAAGGGCAATGAAGATGGTGAAGAGTCTGGAGCACAAGTCTTGTGAGGAGTGGCTGAGGGAACTGGGATTGTTTAGTCTGGAGAAGAGGAGGCTGAGGGGAGACCTTATCGCTCGCTACAACTACCTGCAAGGAGGTTGTAGCGAGGTGGGTGTTGGTCTCTTCTCCCAAGTAACAAGCAATAAAGCAAGAGGAAATGACCTCAATTTGTGCCAGGGGAGGTTTAGGTTGGATATTAGGAATAATTTTTTCACCAGAATTGTTGTCAAGCATTGGAAGGGGCTGCTCAGGGAGGTGGTTGAGTCCCCATCCCTGAAGGTATTTAAAAGATGGGTAGATGTGGTGCTTAGGGACATGGTTTAGTAGTGGACTTGGTAGTGCTTAAGGCCTTAAAGGTTTCTTCCAAGCTAAACAATTCTATAATTCTGTGATTCCTTTCTTCCAATTTTCTTGCTGAGAAAAAGGAAAATTGAGCCTAAAAAATTGCAGGTAGTTTAGAATTTAAACAGTAAAATCATGAGGAGGTCATGATGCCTGTTGAGTTTTTCATGCCTTTCAAAAAAAGGAATCACCTGTTAGGATAATCATCCCTTTCCTTTCCAGATGGCAGGTAAGTAGGATGAGATTTCTCAGCATGGTTTTCCTCTCTTCCCCATAGGTGGTAACTTGCATCATTATGAGAAAAGGAAATATTTTTAACCTAGTGAAGAGTTTAGTAATTTAAATAAGTTATCACTGGAATATGATTTACTTACACTAATATTTCTGAAATATGCATAAGCGAAGACATCACCTGTGCATCATGGAAAAGCATTCAGAATTGAAGTGAGGTGTAAACAGAGGCTTCACCACAGGAATGAGATGTAGGTGGCTCTAGTTGGTATGAAAAGATTAAAATGGAGACCAGCTCATTACAGTGGAAACTATTATTTCTGCCTAAGGAGGAAAATATCTTAGGAGGACTTAATTCATCACTAATCAGTTTTTATTTTAAATTTGCTGTTGAAATGGGCAGAAGAAAATGACAGATTATTTAGGACATGTGAAATTTGAAGCTGTGTAAATAAGAAATTTACATTTTCTCTGAACTTCATCAAGACTCTTGTTCTTCTCTTATGGCTGTTCTGTTTTGCAAAACACAGGGCCTCTGTTGTCATGGAGTTCACAGACTGAATGGGGAGTTGCTTTCACGCAGACTTTAGCCTCTCTGCAAGAAGTCATTCTTCTAAGCAACTTTGTCCATGTATAATAATTAGCATAAGTACCTGGTAACAAAGTAGAAGTCAAGAATATAAAAAGTCTAATTTATTTCTTCAGTCAAAACTCAGAAGTTTCTGGAAGGCAAAGCTAGGGATTTTAAGTAAAGCAGAAAAAAACATTGTATGTTTAACACCTTTCTCGAGTATACATGGAGAGCTTGCAGAAACTTGCCACTGCAGAGCATGAGCAGAATCTCAGAGGGTGGGAAAATGAGAGGAAGAGAGAAAGGACAAGATCCAAGTATTGCCTCCAGCTGTCCTAAGAGAATAAATTAGGCTATGTTTACATTAGCATTAGCAGTGCAGTGCACCACAAGCAGCTTTATAGTGCAAAACTGTTGGTGCTAAGAGCCTAAGGTCCTTACTATGTGTATATTTCAGGGTTTTTACTGTGGACTTGTAATTTGCTTCTTTAGGCTGAGTGCCTTTTACTGGCTGGAGAACACCTTCCAGCTTAGTTTCATCCCAAAAGAACTCAATTTGTCTGCTCTGAGATTACTTTGTGTTGCAAACCAAAGCACAGTACGAGGAGATGACTGGAGATAAGTTTCAGAAGTGCACCCTTGATCAAAGCCTTGATGTGAATGTATTTTTAATCTTCTGATACAACTACCATGGCACATAGAGAAGGCTGACATTTGCAGACACTTTGTACGTGCAGGATCAAATTGGGTCCATGGGTAAACAAATGAATGCTCACAAGTGTCTTTTTAAGATTTTTGTATTATCTTCATGAAATTCAGACAGAAATCCCATCCAACAAAATAGTTTGAGAAGCTGCCTTACTTGGGACATTGCCTACAATGAATATATTCTTGCTACCCGCTAATTGTTTGTCGGTTGGTTTGTTTTTTTTCCAAGGCAAAGGGCAGCACTCACGTGGAGTATGCACACAGGCAGAGTATGTGTCTTTCACACAGTTATCATAATTCTTAGTACTGTTCTGTGTTACCAGACTGTCAAGTTAGCAGCCTCCTGAATGATCATTTTTTTTAATTGTAGGTTGGATATTTTGAAACATTTTGATGTCTGCATTGTTTTTCTCTGTAACTAGTGTTTTTTTCCCCTCTCATTTTAAACAGACTTACTGGTAGATTATATTTGCCTCAAGGTATCTCTCAGAAGGTATTGCATGCATGCTATTACATATGTGCAATTTTATGTGTATAATTCTGAATGCTTACAAATGATGTTTCTTTCTATATTATCCAGTTATTAACCCTGTAGAATCAGTAGCCTTTCCACTCTTACTTATCTAAAAGGAAAACACATAATGCTCATTTTTTCATCAATGTATTAAGTTTTTTTTTCTAGATCATCTATCTTCTATAACAGCCATTTAAATTAAAAAAAAGTCTAGTAAATAAACTAATAACTACTTCCACTTGAAGTGAGCAATGGGATTCTAATGTTTCCAAGGTAAATGTTCAGCTACTCCACAAAACACTACTGCTGCACTCTGCAGAAAGTCATTGCTGATTCCACTTGTTCATTCTGCACAGTTTAGTTCCGTCAAGATCAAATAAACATAGGAGTTTGATGGTATGTTTTTGCACTTGAGATCCAATATCTAGAATAACTATGCATTCAGTTGATTGTCACTTTTAAAAACGGACCATCTAGACGTGATTTGTTTCAAGACTAAATATACATAGTTAGATATCTGGAGGCGGCCTCAAGGCTCAGTTACCTGCTAGAGAAATCTCTAGTTTCTTTTGAGATTAAGCTCTTCTGCTTTTCCTCCAGGTGTGGATCCAGAAAGGCATAGTTTCCCATAGATCCTGTTCTGTCTGCCAGACCATGAATATGTCTCTGATACCTTAAACCATCTCAATTAGCACTCGTCATTTAGTTATGGGCACCTTACTGAGACCTAAATGCCTATGCCTCAGTTATAACCAGGGGAACCTACACAGTAATTCAGCTTAGCTAGAAGCAGGCACCTAGCCTGCCAGTGAGATGAAAAACTCTTTTAGCTGTATTTATTGCAGTGAGAGATTAGATACCTAAAGCACCTTTAGACACAAATGGGTCAACATCTACATTTAGGTGTTCATTTCAGCTACTTCACCATAGGCTTCTAATACCATTTGAGATGCCTTAAGTAACCCTTCCTAGCCTCCATCTGCTGCTTCAGAAAATTGTGGACCTCTCACAGATCCTGTAACTTCAAGCAATGTGTGGATATTACCTTACACTTTCAAATGACACTAGCCAACTATTTAGATTTATACTGAATTACATCCTTAGTACTGATTTCTGTACTAAGGTTCTAACTACTTTAAACATTTTCTTTTTTCTATGAAAATGAGGTGGAAGAATCGTATTGCAAATCTTTTGCATGCGTCTATTTTCTGTGCAATCCTTTGAACACCAGTCAGACAATTGACAAACACTTGTTTGGTCATTTTTGCGTACTTACTTGTTTCCTTCTGACATTTTATAAGTCCTGTGGATATGCTAAGTGTGATACCTCTTGATTACTGTTTCAAAGACAGTCACTGAAGAATTCTCTTATAAAATTCTATGACCACTTAAGCTTTGTATTGCACCTATGTTGGTAAAACACTGTTTTCAGCATAAATACTTTCAATCAGTGTTCTTTTAATTGGGCCAATTAGAATACAGTTCCTGAATTGGATTTACAATAACATGGTAAAATAATGAGGGAGGTGGTATCTTTATTACAGCACTAGATTTATGGTAATTTAGTATAACCACCTGAAATATGATAAACTTTATAATCTAGTTGTACCTACTGTGACTCAGGGGTTGGACTAGAGGACTTCCAGAGGTCACTTACGACCTAAATGATTCTCTGATTAGCAAAGTGATTTCAACATTGGGAATACTTTGTGTTCATATACATATTTCACAAATTGCTCAGGTACTAGACATTCATTTCCATTCATAAAGACATAAGGATTAATAAGCTTGTCTTAGAATCACAGAATCGTAGAATGTTTTGGGTTGGAAGGGAACCCTAGAGGTCATCTAGTCCAACCCCCCTGCAGTGAGCAGGGACACCACTAACTAGATCAGGTCTTTGTGGCATTTTAAGTATAACAGTGTGATCATAGGCCGTTTTAAAGAACTTACAGGGCTTAAATGAAAAGTTGTACGATGCTAGTTATGATTCCTAAAAGTATTTCAATATACAAACATAATTTTACAAAAGAAGGGCCAAAAAAAAAACTTTATCCAAGTTTTAAAAACTACTTTACAATAAAAATATGGCATTATGCAGGAATTCTAATGCTTACCTGTATATATCTCACTAAGCTGGTTTTACGACTAGAATTTGGACTTCAATGTGCTTGGTCTTCTCAGTTAAGAAATGAGTGTTTAAAAATCAAGAATACATTTAAGAACCTAAATTAATTATTTTTTTTTTCCTCTAGGAAGCCATTATAATGATATTTAAATTATTTTATCTTCCAAAAACCAAAGAATAATTAGGTCAGGTTCTTTTCAAAATTATATAACAGCTTTAATAGACATGAGTAATATTTAAAGATATGATTTAAATATTTAGCTATTGTCTTCAACCTTTATTTTCAGTTTACTGTTGGACAGTTTCATCTTATGGGGATCAAAGACTTGCATAGTATTTTTTGACCCTTACAGTATTGCTGTAGCATTTTTTTTATCATTAATAGCTACATATCAGTTTGAAACATAATTAATTCAGAAATACCCTTCCTTCTTATTCTTCTTGAATAAGACACTTAGATGAAATTTGCAGTAGTAAATGTACAGTAATAGCTTTCAACAATTAGGGCAGTGATACTCCCCCCCCCCCCCCCCGCATTATAATTCAGAGAACCTGTACTTAGTTTCACAAATTAATCTAAATTCCAAAGGCCTGAGGGAATCTTAAGTTCCTTCTTCCTGGTTGCAAGCTGAATCCTAGTTCCTCTACCTGAGGACACCTGATCCGTTTATATATAGCTTATAGTTCACTGTATTTGCCTTCTGTTGAGTTACACAGTGGTATGGTCTGAATCAGATACAATGAAAAAAGAAGACAGAAAAAAAAAAAAGGGTATTATTGACATTCAGAACATTGATTTCTCTAACAAAAGTACAACATTTTTTCTGCTGTGGGAAAATGCTAATATCACAGTCCAAAGGTCACTGATGAGACATAATGGGCAGAATTAATCAGCACAAGCCGTTTTCTGAGACTTTCTACATATTCATATTTGCCCTTGGTTCACATTTTTAGATTATCTTTGCAATCACAGAATGAAAAATGTTTTTAATAAAAAGGGAAAAGTGCTATTCTGTACAGAAACACTGAGAGAAAATTCTACAACATTTTTTTTTGATAGTGGCACTTCTGAATAATGTTTTATAACAATGGACAGCTTGTAGTAATAGAAACAAAATTGATATATGCTTGCACTATGATCTTCTAGATCATACGGAATATATTGGAAAAATAAGAAATGTTTTATGCTATCATTGCACACTTTTTTTTCTGTGATATATATTGCTGTGATGTATCTTCCTTACAAAAAATGTTTAATTTAAATAAGAAACCCCTGAACATTAGTATCAAAATGACAAAATTAGTCTTTTGTGCAGCTGCCAGATGGTCACCAGATTCAAATATATTTTTCATACAAAGTAATATACAAAATCTCTAAAAAATTAATATGCTAGTAAAGCTTTTATTGAAGTAATTAGAATAAATCTTTCTAAACCTAGCTATAACCTTTTTATGGAGGCTCAGTATATCCATAGATGTAATTCAAGCATTTTTTTAATTTAGCTAATAAAAATGTCTACCAAATAGACACTGATATTGATAAAGAGAGAATAAAATAGTTTGGAAATTGTATTAGAGATCCACATTTAGAATTCATAACATTAGGGTAGTCTCAAATATATTTATTTTTTAGTATTGTTATATAGATTTGTAATTCATAAAGAACAGTGCGTTTTTCTTTTAAGAAGTGATTAATGGACAGGAATATAAGCAGAATAAATCTCCTTTATTATCTCACATCTGCATTTTGAAACGCTTCTTGAAAAAATTACTACATGTAAAAATACCATTTCCTGTGATACAAAAGCAAATGTTGAGCTTTGAGTTGGCGTCAAGCATATTTTTTTCATTTCACTCAATCTTACTGACAGTTTATGTTTCTTAACAACAGGTGAAAGAGAGCTGCACAGTAAGATGATCTTGGCATGTTATTGGCAGGTATTAAGTCATTCCTTCAGATATAAACTAAATGTCAGTTAAAGCAAATGGTAGTGGGTAGCAAACAGAAATAGTAGCAGTAGCACCAAAACAAAAATAACTTGACTTTAGCAATCTCCTCTATTTCTGCTCTTTATTTTTCTTCTAGTGTCTTTTTAGTGAGGATCAGTGACTAAAAAATTATTTGCTCTTACTAATGTGATATACATGTTTATAGTTCTTTTATTCTTTATTTGTTCGGACGTTAAAAAGGTACAAAGGCCACATATTTATCAAGACCCATTAATGCTTGGTAGAAATCAGATACCTGTTCTATTTTATTACTTCAGAATTAAACTTGACATACTTTTAGTTTGATTTTAAGACTGCCCAGCTTTAAACATAATTGGTTTTGTCTGGCTCAGGTTTTTTTTGTGTTTGGTTTTTTTTTTTTTTTTTTAATAAAGGATAGAGATTGCTGTATGCACAAACTCTTACCCTTGCCAAAGCGTTCATATTAATGTCTTAGCTTTTCACCATTCATATTAATTATATAGGACTTAGACACTGAGAGAGCTTGTAGATGTTTTGCAGAGCAGAACTGCTGAAATGTAGAAAAAAAAAAAAAAATCTGAAACTGCTTTGTGCTCAGTTTCCTGTTCACCTGTGGCTATGAAACAAAAACTACAAATCTCCTTAACTAAAAGATTTCGGCTTTACATGATACTTCTAGATTTCCTGAAATGTATCACTTTTCATCACATATCTATTAGCCAAGTTGTTAAAGGATTGAAGAGGACAAACATCCTTCCAAAAGAAATTTTACAGATGTATCATTTTAGTCCAACAACATTGCATTGGTGACATTACAGCCATGCTACCTTGTCATACTCAGTCTCATTCTTCATGTGTCAAAGGCCTTACTGAAGCCCAGGTAGACAATATCCACTGCTCTTCCCTCACTTGCCAGGCCAGTCACTTAATCACAGAAGTTCACCAGGTTGGTCAAACATGATTTCCTCTTGCTGAGTCCATGCTGACTACATCTGATGACTTTCTTGTCCTTCATGTGCTGGGAAGTGGTTTCCAGGTTTAGTTGCTCCATCACGATCTGACTGGACAAAGCCCTGCCCAACCTGTTCTGAATTCCTTGTTGATTGCTTTGAACCACAGGCTTGACTATAAAGCTACCAAGGTCCCTTCCAATCTGAATTATTCTGTGTTTCTAAATTTGTTTTCTATCACAAAATGTGTAATGAAACCAGGACAAATAAAATAGATCACAGTCAGATAACTGTGATTCTACTGGCTTATGTAATTTCATAGAATTATGCTTCTTTGTTTGTTTTTTTTTCCCCTCCCTGTTTTTACACCTGGAGATAGATTTTAGTCTGGAGAAAAGGAGGCTGAGGGGAGACCTTATTGCCCTCAGCAACCACCTGAAATGAGGTTGTAGTGAGGTGGGGGTAAGTCTCTTCTCCCTGGCAATGGGCAATAGGACAAGGGGAAATGGCCTCAAGTTGTGCCAGGGCAGGTTTCAACTGGACATTAGGAAAAAATTTTTTCAGTGAAAGGGTTGACAAGCACTGGAACAGGCTGCCCAGGGAAGTGGTCGAGTCCCCATCCCTGGAGGTATTTAAAAGACGGGTAGACGTGGTGCTTAGGGATGTGGTTTAGTGGTGGGATGGCAGGCTTAGTTTAACGGTTGGACTTGATGATCTTAAAGGTCTTTTCCCACCTAACCAATTCTATGATTTATTGTGGTTCAATTTTATAAAGAAAGAAGGTTTAAGTATAGAATCTCTGAGTGTATTGTAACTCAGAGGTATTACATTATCATCTATCAGCAGGAATACAATCAGATCTGAAGCACAAATTATTTGTTACTCAGTTGTCATGCAATTTCAAAATAATTTAAGACTGATTTGGCCTTGCGCTTTTTTTTTCTTTTTCCCATGTGTCACAGCCTCATCACAATTAAATTTAATTTGTCTTTAAAACTTTATGTACTACAAAGCCAAAAAGGTTACAGACCTGCAGTTAGTGCTTTGTTCTACATTGCTCCACTGGAAATAGAGTAGGTGTGAATAAAATCCACACTTTCAGTCACACTATCTATATTGGTCACTTCACTGCCCTTGGAGAATGGGAGCGTGCTGCATTGAACTTGCATCCAAAACAATATGCCATTTTTAAGATAACAGTGGAATGGATCTTCCACACAAATTTGTGGGATGGTGAATAAAGTCAAGTCTTTGCAGTCCCCCTCAAACACCCACCTCACCCCATACTCACCAACCTTTCATCATTGTTTTATTAATTTTGTTGTTTTCTCTTTATGGCTAGATGTATTACACAGCTTAAACAATGTATCCTATCTTGCTGTTACTGAAAACCCAAGATGAGTACTTACATGATTCATAATTTTCCTTCACTTATATCTCTGAGAACTAAATAATATCAACCAGAAATATATATGGTTTTTTTACAGGAAATAGTCTCTAGTTGGCTGGTATCTTTCTTGATTCAGGTTAAAAATTGACACAGCTTTGCATTTGAGGTCTCATAAATGTTGATTAAAGAGAAAAAATGTCTCCCCATCTGTTACAGACTACTATGTATGCTTTATTGTGATGTCTGACTTTTCGGAGAGGTGACTAATGATTTGTGTTCAGCTCATGCTCTATTGTGACATCCAGATCCTCTTCTAAAGAGCTGTTACCTGACTAGCTGTCACTCAGTCTGTAACTGAGCAGTACATTACACCTTTCTAAATGTAGTGTCCTAATTAATGATGCATTTCTGGGTTTTTTGTTTGGTTTTTTTTGTGTTTTTGTTTTTGTTTTTTTTTTTTTTTAAGGCAACCTCTCCAATTGTTCAAGATGACTTTGCTTTCTAAACCTGTGTATTTACAGTCCTTCCCAGTATAGAAGCTTAAATATCAGACTTGCTATTTCAACATACAGCTTGTTTTAAAAAAAATGCTGTCACAGATGGAGTGAGAGAGAAGCAAAAATATACTTTATTGATATAAACCATTGAGTTAACAAACTTCCATGGTAAATACAACAGTGGTTCATAAGATTTGATGACAAGGTACACTTGGTTATTTACTGCATAGAGGCCAGGGCAGACAAAACTATCAAGGAGACCCTCCCGTTGACTCATGAGGTTCAGAAAGGACCCCCGCACTTTCTGAACTCCTTCCTCAGAGAGGAGTCTGGGTGTGGCTGGATCCAATCCTAGTCCCAAACTTGGTCAATGGTTTATGTCTAAAGGATTATATATGTGCAATCAATCCTTTATATCACTTATCTAAGGTTTCAAAGTTTAGCATGCTGTTAGCCACTTACTGAGAATCTGTTGCGGCAAGGAATCTCTCAACCTCAAGGAATAACCTTGAGAGGCGTCCCTGTTCAAGGGGAGATCCTGGCGTACAGCCTGCAGCCATGCAGGAGAGCTCAAAGGGCTCTTGGGCTGCTCGCTATTGATGGGGGTAAGGTGATTGACTCATAGTCATGTTTACATACCAACTGCAGATGTTAGTTTCTTCCAAATTTGGCTTGAGTTGGACATTAACCAGCACTGTGGTTAGGTGGATGCATTGCCATAAACTAGTCCTTGGCTGTTGTGTTGTTACCCGTCTCCTCGACTCCTCTTTGACTTGGATGCATCCATCATGACTGCCACAGGTGGTTATTGCTTGAGCAGCGTTATGGGAAAAGACTGGGGGGGGGGGGGGGTGGGGCTGGGCAGGGGAGCACACCACAACGCACATGAAAAGAATTGTAGAATTCTCTATACATGTTTCAAATCTGAAGCTGAAAACACTAACTACTCAAACTGTCCAACCAGCTCTGACCCTATCCCATAACATTGTAAGTTAGACAATGTTTTCCAGGGTTGCCTATGAGGCTCTCATATCTTGATTAGCTTTACTAATATCAAAAGCCTTACTAAAGTCAAGATCTATAGCTGTACTATTGCATCTTTTTTTTACTTTTTAGACTGGAGGATGTGGCCAGTTGGCCCTGTCTGGATGCCGGTTGCCCACCAAGCCATTCTATCCCTCCCCTATCTCAAATGGGTGGGGAAAGGGTGGGGAGGAGAAAAATAAAATTAAAAGCTTGTGGGTTGAGATATGGACAGGGAGATCACTCATCAATACTATCAAAGGCAAAAGAGACTTGAATCAGGGAAATTAATTTGATTTGTTACCTATCACATCAGAGTAGGGTAATGAGAAATAAACCCAAATCTTAAAAACACCTTCCCCCCACCCCTCCCTTCTCAATTCCACTCCTGAATTCTCTACCTCCTCCCCCTCAGCAGTGCAGGGGGATGGGGAATGGGGTTTGTGGTCAGTTTCTCACAGGTTGTCTCTGCTGCTCCTTCCTCCTCAAGGGGAGGACTCTTCACACTCTGCCCCTGCTCCAGAGTGGCGTCCCACCCATGGGAGACAGTCCTCCATGAACTTCTCCAATGTGAGTCCTTCCCACGGGCTGCAGTTTTTCACAAACTGCTCTGGTGTGGGTCCCTTCCATGCTGTGCAGTCCCTCAGTAACAGACTGCTCCAGCGTGGGTCAACAAGTTGTGCCAGCAAATCTGCTCCAGCATGGGCTCTTCTCTCCGTGGGTCCTCATATTCTGCCAGGAGCCTGCTCCAGCACAGGCTTCCCATGGGGTCACAGCCTCCTTTGGGCATCCACCTGCTCTGGCGGGGTGTCCTTTCTGGGCTGCAGGAGGGGATCTGTTCCACCGTGGACTTTCATGGGCTGCAGGGGGACAGTCTGTCTCACATGGTATTCCCCAGGGGCTGCAGGGAAATCTGCTCTGGCACCTGGAGCACCTCCTCCCCCACCTTCTGCATTGACTTTGGTGTCTGCAGAGTTGTTTCTCTCACATATTCTCACTCCTCTGGCTGCTGCTCTGCAGCAGTTTCTGCCTCCTCCCCCCGCTTCTTAAGTAAGTTATCCCAGAGGCACTACCACCATTGCTGATGGGCTCAGCTTTGGCAAGGAGCTGGTCCATCTTGGAGCCGTCTGGCATTGGCCCTATCGGACATAGGGGAAGCTTCTAGCAGCTTCTCACAGATGCCACCCCTATACTCCATAGCCCCCCCACTAACAAAACCTTGCCACGCAAACACAAACCCAGCACATAGGACCAAACCTGCATGAAGTGTTCAGGATGACATTTTATGCAGTAGCAAAATGATGTTCTCTATTTTATTTTCCTTTGCTTTCCTCTTAATTCTCAATGTTTATTTTACTTTTTGACTGTACTAAGGGCTAAGACTAATTTCTTAATATAGGTAGGTATGGCACTTTTTATTATAAAGGGTTACAAGTTAAACTAAAATATAAGTATTTACTTTTATTCCATATATTTTTTCAACTTTTCATGCATTTTGAAATCCAAATAATGAATTATACATATAGATCAAGGATCATGAATATGGAATTAGTTTAAATGTATGTGTGTACTCATGCAGATAAAAATGAAATTCAGGTAGTGCATACTGATAGTGGAGAAATTAATATTTTCAGATAATATGTTTATAAATAGAAAAATCAGATGCTGAAAGTGAGTTTCTGTTTCAAATGTTTTTAGGTATGGCACAGATAGCCACAACATTTGTTGTTGAAACTCCTCTTATTCTCAAAATGCAATAGCTCATATTCCGACGTGATTTTGCAGTTCTACTGTTTCATGTGCACCATATACTTAAACTATATTATTGTAAAGCACAATAACACATTTATATCCAATTTGAATTAAACTTTTTAAAAGTTACACCTAGCTGTGTCTTTGTTAAGACACAGGAAAGGGGAAAAACTGTTCTGTGACTAAATGAAACACGGGTTTTGGAGATAAAGGCCAGTTTTCAGCTTCTCAAATCATATCAAAGAATGAAGTCTGTAACTCTGTTTTGAATATGCAGACAACAGCGTATTGTACTATATAAATGGTACCAAGATGTCACAAGTATTCGTATTTGTAGAATATTGTAAGCTCCTTCTGCTATAGAAACACTTGTAGTTATCACCATTAATTATGGTACCACAAAAATGAAAGTAAAGATTGAGCAATATATATTAGAGAAATGCAGTATCATTTACTCTGCTAAGGCTGAATCTACTGTTATTTTTAGGGCTCCTGATTGCAAAACGGTAACTCAGCAAAAAGTAATCAAAACCTTGTTCACAGGCAAAGCAGATGCACAGTATATGTAAGTAAAGCCAAGAATTAGTTCTTAATATAATGGAAATCTTAATAGTTTAATTCAAGAAACATTATTAGTCTACATCTAATTATTACAGAAAAACAGTAATAGTGCAGTCTGAGTACTTTTATACAAAAGTCTCAATAGTCATAATAATAACAATAGCCTGTAACAATGTTACCGAAATCGGGAAGAATAAACCTCATAACACCAATGTAGTGTTAAAAGGCAGGCATTCTTTATTCACGGCGCCAGATGCACGGGGGATCACTTCACCTAACGTGCATCCCTAGCACTTGTTCCAATCAGGTTATATTGATCAAATACATGTATATTCATTACATTCATACATAATCAATAACGTCCTCTCTAATGATTGGTGCAAATTTTCTCACTTCCTATGTAAATTACTGCCACAGGCTCAGTTGTGCACTTCCATTGTTCTCTTTTGAGTAGGTAGTATCATTTGGGTAGGTGGTCAATGAGTCGGTGGTCGCGATCTCCCCCTGCCGGAATTACCTTCTACCTACTGGGCTCTCTATCTTGGTAATCCTAGCCAACTTTCTTGGTCCGTTGCACGGAATTACCCTTCATCTTTTTCCCTGACAGGTGCACATTGTCTATAGTTTCTGCTACATTAATAATGACCTTAAAACTACAGACCATATACTGCTCCCATTGTCCTGAACTTAGTGTTCAGTTGGGTAGGGCTGTACAGAGGAGAACATAGCAACATTCGCAGTTGCATCTTATAGTTAACTGATTCGACCCCATCACCTCAATGCTAAAAACTAGAATGCATGGTAATCTTATAATTACTTCGGTTACAACAATATTAAAATTGTAATCTAGTTCTTAGTGTCTTTCTCTTGGGGTTATGCTCACCATTCCATTATTCCTCTAGGTCTTAAAATCAGTAATTTTTGATTGCTGGAGAGGTTAACACTATAAGTCATCAGCCTCTGCAGTCTTCCATTGTCATACTCATGACAATGATGATACTGCTTTCTTCTTGCTCCCCAAAGACCCACTTTGGGTCATTTTTATATGTTTGCTAATACACTGTTACACCTTTATCTTTCTTTATTCATCTGCAGCTACAGATCACATTGCATCTGAATTTACTATATATGGTATGCTTTATGTATATCAGATACTGTTTTTTTTTTCTTTGTTACCCCTAAAGCCAATTTTGTCCATCTCCAGGTCTACATATCTTGTCCTATAGATGTGAAGTCCCCAGTGCCAAGCCTGTACCCCATCTCTTATCATCCCATGCTGTCTACCCCCACAGACCGCATCCTGTCTCTCAAGACTTCTGCAGTTATACCAAACCCTCATCCCCTTATCCTACTTCATTTTGTAAAAGTCATAAACATCTCATTCTAAGAGAAAAACTACTTGTTACAGCTGTCTGTATAAAACTATGGTTGTACTGTACAAAGATAAGCAAAAGTAAACTAGTCATAGAGACCTAGTCAATAAGAGAAGTTGTGGTCATAGAAATGAAGTAAAACAAAGCTGCAGCCACACCAAGAAAAGTTCAGACAGGGGAAACCTGGCAAACACCAGTCCTGAAGTCTTGCAAATTCAGTGCAAAGGCTGTGACCTGTTACTAGGAATGGCAATGCTGCATTACAGGGCTACGTGGTTACAAAGTAGTAGGGGACCAGAGGTGGAAGAGTGAAGTCAGCTGTAATGGAGAGTTATTCTAGGTGACTGACTTGGCATTCTCGTGGGGGTTGGGTGTAGTGAGACTTACTAATATGTATGTGTATTTAAACTTATTATATGTATAAGAAAACATCCACAGTATAAATAAATTACTGGTTTCATGATACTCACTTCTCTCACAGGACATATTAAACGGTTGTAAGGTTTTGTACTTCTCAGCTAAAGGATGACAACAAATACTTATTTCTCAGAAATTAGTCTTCCAGGAGTCCATGTTCAGCAGTAAAATATCTTGGAATGATCGCTGCACTGTAAAAAAACCAAACAATCCCCAAAACCTAGCAAAGCTTTTATACATATTTGTCTGTCTGTATGCATTATTTGACTATATGGTTTTATATATGTATGGATAGGTGAAGCCATTGTTTTGGTGATACTAATGTGTTGCGTTCTGAAGGCCAAATTTGCTTTCTGCTATGTGTATCTGGCAATCTGCTGCATTTCATAATATACTTTTTTGGTGTACGTATCTCAAGTGAGCACTGAAGCAGTCCGCCCAAGGCAACGTAGTTAGATCTCAGTGGGAATGAGCAGAGATGTGTTTTTCAAGGCTTGGATGTTCACACCTGAAATCCAATTACATGTCCACAATGGGTTTGATTCATGCCTGCTTTACACCTCTTCATCTACAGTTACAGTTTTAACAGGCCTCTAATCATCTGCACCTTAAGTGACTGTCATGTATTTAACCATGTTTCTGTTTCAACTCATCCTGAGTGTAACTCTCTTCCAGGATGTAGATGACCTGTACTTTTCATCAAAAAGTGTGATTATGGTGCATCCTGAGTACAGCAGGGAACTGGGTCATTGTTCTTGGTGCTGTCCATGTCGGATTTCAGTCAGAAAAGAACTGTGAGATGTTGTGTAATTAGAAGGTGGGAAGCCCAATGCTATAATCAAATTTCCTTTTTTCTTCTCACTAAATTCCTAAAGAAAAATTTGCAGATGAAGCTCAGATAGATTTTCCTTCTAGTTTTGCTGTAGGCCAACAGGATTGTTTAAATTGTCTACATTTTTCCAGCAACTGGGGAAGAGCAGAAAAAAAATTGATCACCAAAATTTTGCATACTGTCACACATATTAGCACAAAACTTGGGTGCTATATGATTTCATGGCTTAAGAGTTTTTCACATGAATTTGATTTCTTTATTTCTTTGGATTTTTAAGTACATTCTGGTACATCTGACTTCATAATTTGGCTCTTATTTTGGTTTTGTAAAGTTTTGTGATTTCAGGTTACTGCAGTGTTAATAATATTCTTTGTACTATCAAGGAAAAACATTTTGTGACAGGAAATAGATAAGTGAAAAATTATTTTAATTGATAGCTTGTGAGTGAAACATTAAATGATCTAAACATCTTTTGGTTTGCTCTTTTCCACTTTGTTTCATGGAACACACTATTTTTGTGGAAAGACTGTTTATATGGGGGAGACAACCCTTTGCTTCATACATTGAAGCAATTGTATTGTTTAATTTCTACTTAAAATACATACTTAATGAAAAAAAAAAAAATTTTATAGTTCTAATTTTCAAAATCATAATCACTAAGATTGTTTCACTATAAAACAACCTGTATAACATGATAAAATGTTAAACAAATACCATTTTCCTAACACTAATTATTACAGAGCCTCTTCCCTTTCGTATTTTACTTTAAAGGTACATAGGATGTTGTGCCTGGAGTATTTTCTCTTCTGTAAGTACAGCTTTAAGATACTGCAATTTTATTAATTCCTGTGCATTTCAGCATTGGACAGTTCAAAATAGAGATCTTTTATTACTCCTTTTATCATTTGAGAGTATCCTTCCCTGAGGAGGAGAAGAGGGGGAGGGATGTGCTGATCTCTTCTCCCTGGTATCCAGTGACAGGACGCAAGAGAATGTGTCATGGGAGGATCAGGCTAGATATTAGGAAACATCTGTTTACAGAGAGGGTGGTCAGACACTGGAATAGGCTTCCTAGAGAGGTGTTCAATGCCCCAAGCCTGTCAGTGTTTAAGAGGCATTTGGACAACCATAATAATATGCTTTAACTTTTGGTCAGTCCTGAAGTGGTCAGATAGGTGGACTAGTAGGTCCCTTACTACTGAACTATTCCATTCCATTCCATTCTACCCTACCATACCCTACTCTACCCTACCCTACCCTATCCTATACCTGATAACAAAGACCATATTACATGTATTGCTTTAAGTTCTTGTATTCATGTAAAAAAGGCCGCCAATACATTATTAAACATAGAAGATGTCAAAGGACAGCATTTATTACACTCTAAAATGTATCTGTTTTCATTTATCTTGATCAATTTTTTTTTTTTTTTTTAAATTTTCATTTCAGGTTATAAGGGCTTAATACCTTTTCTTGGTCAAGTATTAAAAGGTAGTTCTAACCTTCAGGGATATTTTGTGCTCTGCTTTTGTTATGAAGTGCTGGGACACGTTTTTATCATGTTTATCATGTTTATCATTAAGCTCTTTGATACAATGCTTTTATTTTTGTTCAGGTTAGATCAATTTTAGTGAAGACTAAACCTGAACATGATTTATCCCAATCAATGCCCCCCCCAACTGCACGTCTCATTTTGCAGCTCTATGCGATAAAAGAATGTAATGCAAGTGTCAGAATTCATGCTAAATATAAGAAATGCATACTGTGCTTATAATTCAGGCAATATTCTACAGTATTTTATGATATATTACATCTTTACACTTGTTTGTATAAGCACATGAAAATTATGGTAATAAAATATAGGAATGTATTACTGTGATCTTCCTTACAATTTCAAAATCAGAACTAATGTGATAGTCTGTATTTCTAAAATGTTTAGTTATTAGACTTTGCTTTTAAGGCTTATGTGTAATAATAAATAAACAAATGAAAAAATTGCAGCAAGACAAGAACATTATTTTGTTAATTAGCTAAAAAAGGTAAAAATAAACCTGTAACACCACTTAAGGATTTTGCAGGTTTCATTGAAATGTAAGTCAAATTTGCGCCATTCTCATATCTTAAAATCTACTTTACTTGGTCACTGGCCCAGATTGTCTGAAGAATGTTTTACACTGTATTAAGTTTCTAGCCAGTATCTTCATGTTTCTAGAGGAATAAGAATTTCAACAAGAAAGTCATTAGGTGCACATCTTTAGAAGCAAGCTAGCTTATTTAAAACTGGTCTACAAGTCTTTGAAATTTATCTGTAAATACATTCTTCCTTTTTTTTTTTCTGTTATTTTATTTTTGCTAGTAAGTAAAATTAAAATAGTTTTTCTGGAGTAAATTATTTATACATTATACACTGTGATTTAAAAGTAAGTCACATAGTACTGCAGAGGGAAAACTGGAGCTACCCTTTTCCCCTATTCTCTATACATTTTAATGGAGTTTTTACAGAATCTCTCATTGTATATTCATTACAGGTGATACCTAAGTGAACTGACAGAAACTGTTCTGTTTACCCATACTGAATTAGATCCAAATAATGGCTTGTGCCCTAATGTGTTCTTACAGGGCACTACCTGCATATTTGAGCAGACTGCCATGTGATTTTGAGACTAATGACCAGAGATTATCTTTGCTGATTCTGGTATAATTTTTTACCAATATAGGTCAAGAATAGCTCTACTCAAGTGCTTACAGATGCAAAGGTGTAAAATCAAGGCAGATGATATAAGAATCAAGCCTGCAGTCCTTAAAGTCAATCATATTTACCACTTTCTCTTAACACAGATAAATTTCATGGCACAGGATGAAAATAAATATTTTAATTACCACTGAGACATGAGTGGCATTTTCAACATAAGTAAAGGATTTGAGAAAATGCATTCAGGTGTGGGAGATTAGATTTTAAAGCTGAGGTAGGTAGACTTTTATTACCAAGAAGATTAAATATGTAATTAGCTTTTGTGTTGTGCTTTTTATTTTTGGAGATGTAAACTATAAGAAGCATTGCTGAACAAGGCTCAAAATGTATGTATTGTCATCGTTGTCATTATTCTTATGGCTTTTGGGAGAAATTATTTTGTTCTCTCACCATAATCACTCCTTGAGTATTAATATTTAATATAGATAATGCAAATACCTTAAGTAATTTTATTAAAAGTAATTTAAATGTTTCAATTTATAATGTTAAGACAATTCTCCTATGTGGTTGTGGTGGGTTGACCTTAGCTGGGTGCTAGGTGCCCACCTAGCTACTCTCCTGCTCCTCATCAGGACAGGGGGAGAAAATAAGATGACGAAGCTCATGGATCAAGATAAAGACCGGGAGATTGCTCACCAATTACCTTCACGGGCAAAATAGACTCAACTCAGGGAAGATTAATTTATTGCCAATTAAAAATAGAGTAGCATGGTGAGAAACAATGACAAATCCTTTTCTCAGGCCCAACTCTTCTACATCTTACCCCACCAGGTGGTAGAGGGCGTTGGGGAATGGGTGCTGCAGTCAGTTCATTAACTCCTCCTCTCTGCCACTCCTTCACACTTTTCCCTGCTCTAGTGCATGGTCCTTCTCATGAGACCTTTATAAATTGCTCAACTGTGGGTCTTTCTCACAGGCTGCAGTTCACGGCTCCTTTCCTTGTAATTTGTGGCCAGTAAATTACAAAGTTTGGTGTCACATGCTAAAGTTCTTACTACTTCCTATACCGTAGGTAGTTCATATCTCTCCAAAATAACAAGAATGTTTCTTTTTTTGGTTTAAATTCTCATTTATTTTCTGGCTCAAAAAATTCATTCTAGTTTAGTACAAGGTTACTTAAATTCTATTGTATTTAGAATATTATCATGGTATTTATTGGAAAAAAATGTAATTTTGTGAGGTGAAACACAGAGGTATTACATAAACTTCTGAAAGCTAACCTATTTGTCAAGTAATAATTTAAACAATTTCCTTTTAAAAGATTGAGGTATTGGATGACATTCAACATGAAAATCCTCATGTATTCTGTTTACTTCAACAGGGCTGGAATTTCAGCCTTGAATTTTGGTTTACTAGAGTAATACAGGGAATTATTTAGAAAACAATTTGTTTCTTATTTCAAAAGTACACTTGGGACAACAAGCTATGTAGTTGTATTCTCAGAGAAAACAGGTGCTTATGGATCTTTCTGGAACTGTGAACACTGTTAGTACTGAAGGAAACTCTTTAAAATTAGTTGCATAGCTATAGAATGCATGAAATATAGGTTTTACCCAACACATTCAGCTGAAAAATGACGTTTGAGTTAGTACTACTTAGTTTGGTTATAAGGAAATAGATTTCCCATAATGAATTCCTGGTTAAGGTAATGAACACGAACACTGCTTTGTTATTTTGTTACTGTTATCTCCTGGATATTCCACTGGCCAACACATCATTACAAAGGTGTATGAACTCCCTCAATTTATCTTGTACAGTGATGTTTGATTTGGGACACACAGAATTCATTAGATTTTTTTTTTTTTTAATATCTACCTTTTCTGAAGTTTGAATGTTTGTCATATTTTGCTCATGTTGTATACGAAGTGTAAGAAAAAAGAATTAAAATGTCAGAAAACTAGTAAGCAATTATGCTGTTAAATAGGTAATTTTCAAGGACCTGAAATGAATTGCCTGAAGTACTACACAACAATAACAGAGCTGAGATCTAACTCTCCAGATTCGTAGCTGGGCTCTGCCTAGATAATGTTTTGTTTTTCAATAAATGGACTTGCACCTTTAATATGTAAGTGCTTCTTCAGGTAGCTCTCTACTTCTTGTGCTCTACCAATCCATATATCCACTTTGGATTAACTCATAAAATTAATCTATTCTTTAAAGATTGTAGGAAGTAAGACAACAGTCAAACAGGGTAAACTAAGTATGTTTCCCCTGCTTGGAATTTCTGAGGCTAAGACAATTTGTGTGCTCATTTTACAAGTAAAATTCTCAGTCCTTATTTAAACTGGAGCTCTTATCTGGTGATTCATCTGTTCTTAGTTTATATATAACTTGCTTTTAACAAATGCTTACTGGGAGCTTTTTGTTTTCAAATTTAAAATTAATATTTTCAGACCTCATTTTAAATAGCAAATCTAAAAGTATTTCTTTAATTTTTATTATTGCTTTGTCTTTTCCACAAGTGGGTGCTGCTCACCATTTTAGAAAAAGTGCTTAAGATGTTTTGTAAAAGATCTCCAAATATATAAGCACAACTGGAATTATTTTTCATGAATTGCAAGGAAAGGTAGTAATAAATGCATGCTTTTTTGCCGCCTTTTCCATTGTTCTGTTAAAAAAATAGAATTGTATACAGTGTTTCTTTAAAGTATATAAAAATATACTTCCATATTTGTTTCCAACTGATATTCTGACAGTTGGAGCACCAGCAGGAGTAAAAATGAAAGCCATATACTTGGCATTTTCCTTTGGCAGTAAATGAGAAATAGAAAAACATCCTACTCTATCAGAGAATTGTCTTTAAAATTGTTCAAAAGTTATGAATTTCAACCTTTTAATGTGAACATATGAATGATTGTCTCTCCCTCAATTCTGCTTTTTATTTTTTTAATTTTGATTTTCTCTTTCAGACTTAAATCAAGCTGATTGATCATTCATTAAAAATATGGCTCACATAAATTTGTGAAACATTCATTGTGCTTTGGTATTTGACTTAAGAATTAAGTTTTAATGATTTATACTATTCTGTGTAATTAGAGATGGCAACATATTTGCATATATATAAAATAAACCAAAAAGAGAAGAAGAAAAATGTCTTAATGGTTAAGATGGTAAACTGAAACTTGACATGATGTCTAGACACTATTGTTGAAGATTAAAATCTAACTTGGCACCAAGCTTCTTATCTGACTGACTAACAGATTGTGGCAGCTCTGTTAACTCTGAAATAATCATTTTTTAATTTTTTTTTGTGTGTGTCTCGCTCTACAAAAGAAACAAAACTGTGTTTAATAATGTGCTCATTGTCTTTATGTGGATGTATTTAAATTATTCAAATACATGATTAGTCATAGAACTATTTTACATAATCAACAGCTACCATTAAAAATGGCACTTCATAGTAACAAGAATTTTATTTTTCAAATTTTTGCACTTAATTCTGTATTTTTTTCTAGTTGTAGCTTCCAGCCATTCTATGTCCATTCTTACTATATATATACACATTATGAAAAAGTTATTCCTTATAGAACTATTCTAAGGTCAGTGTCAAATTACTTCTTAACCTTTAGTACATAAACAAAATTAACTGATTTACTTAAGATCATTGCTGTTGTTTTCCTTTAAGATCTAATATGATTCAGCCTTAATTAACTTGCTGAGCAATGACTATGTTGGATGTGGCAAGTACATTCAATGTAGAGAATACCGAAGAGCAATGTTATCATATGCAATCCAAAGAATGAAAAGTGATGGGGAGAAATACAATCTGTGTTTACTTACCTGAGAAATATTTGGGGTGTGGGGCAGGCAGCTGGTGATAGTAATTATAAAACAAACTACTGGATTTAAAAATTACTATTTTTTTTTTTATTATTCTTGTGATTATACTATTTTCTTTAAAACAGCACCAGCACCTTTTATTTTACATTATTACTATTACTTGATTTATTATTACTGTTATTTGGTTTTTACCTTTATTTAATTTCTACCAGGTGTAGTTATTAGGTTCATTTTCAAGTCATTAGTGCGGGCAAAAAGGAAAATAGGTTCCTGAGAATGAGAATATAAATCATAATACCACTATGGAAAAATAAGCAAACTTTGTTTTATAATTGCTTTTTAAGTAACTGCAATTGTTGGATAAAGGTAGTACTAAAAGCCTTCAACATTTCTTCAAAATAAGAAACAGAATAATCCAAGTGTTTTCAGTAAATTTGATGTCAATCAACAAAAACTGGAGGAATTACAATTTTGTAGGACAGGCTCTTCTTTTTGGCTTAAACTTTATTTTGTCTGTTTGAAGACAACCAATTTAAACCTGGGAGTTACGAGTTATTTCATTTTGCACCTTATTAACTGCAGCTGTGCCTATGTCAAATTATGAACACTACTGCTGTGGTGAATGATTTACCTTTTAAGGGCTTTGAGGCAAAAGAAATAACTTGTTTCATAAAGGAATATGAAAAAAAAAAAAGATGTTTTGCTGTCTTTTACTTTACAAAATTCAATACCAAGAGTATCACCTACTTTATCATTTCACTGGTTTAAAAGGAAAATTAGCCATTAGGTGTTCTAAATTTAAAAACAATTTATGTTTTCTAAATTTGTAACAGTTTAACATATGTGTTTTTTATATCTGAGATGATGTATCTTCATTCAATCTCAAGCAGATTCCTTGGTAGGATGAAAATGTGCATAGACACAATGTTTATTACCTTTAATGGGTTAAAATTTTGCTGAATCATCTTTATTATCTGGAAAACAGCAGATGATCTACAGTTGGAATACGATTTATATCTAACTTTGGAAGCTCTTGCTAACTAAAGTTTCATTATCTGGATGCAAAATTTGCTCTGAGTGGTATTATATATACCAATGATTTATGTATAGGCACAGGCATCTATGCCTTCAGGTACAACTGGTCTTAATTTTTTCCTATCCCTTTACAGTGGAGGCATATATCTTAGGAATCCTGTATCAGACACTGGTATGGCTTGGGCCAGTCTGACCATTGAGGGAAATTCAGGCAGAACTGTGAAAATAAACAAGATTGTTATGTGTAAGAATACATATACTTTCTTTCTACCTAATAAACTGTTTTAAAGGTCATAATTTTCACTCTTTTTCTTCTTGCTTTCTTACATTGATTATTAATACTTCAGTACATGCTTGAAGTTATAATCACAACTAATCTACTATAATTTGTTTATGATTTTGGATCCATATTCTCTTTTAAGGTAATTGTTATATAGTTCTTGATTCTTCTGCATTAATCTTTAAAATGCTTTTTAGAAGAAACTTAAAATATTGTGTGTCTGCTTAATGTAAAAAAACACCACCTTTTTTTAAATCATATTTAAATATCAATGTAAGCATCATGCTTCCCTTGTATTGCATACAAGCCCCAAAGTGATTAAACTTCTTCTAAAAATAAACAAACAAAGAAAAAAATGCCACCAGAAACAAACTTGGTTGTACTTGACACCTTTCAATTTTATAAGATTTCAGGGAAGATAGCTACCTAATGAACAGAGAAACTAATTAGGAGTCTGCCTACTACTGTTTTCAGGCTATTGGATTGCCTTTCACCACTTGTCTTCTGGCTATATATTTCAGTCTAAAATTGTAGTAATAAGGGCTTCCCTCCTTTGTAAAGCATGTTGATATTTTCTGAGTAAAATTCTTTGTAAATCCAACTGTTACCATTCCTTCCAAAAAAAAAAAAAAACCCAAACCAACCCCAAAACAACAAACCTCTAACATTCCAGAGTCAGTAATTAAAAGAAAAAGAAAAAACAAAAAACAACCCACAACAAAAGCCCTTCACCTCTTTTTGGACATTTACCTTCTTCTAATGTGAGTAAAGGTGGAAAGGCCTTTAGAGGGTACTATAGGCAATGGGCAACACATAGTACAGGAACAAGCTTGGTAATATGTAAGGCAGTGCTGTGGGCTAACCCTGGTAGGCAGGTGGACAGCTCAGCCCCACTGAGCCACTCACTCACTGCCCTCCCCCCGTGGAATGAGGGAGAGGCTCGGAAGGGTGAAAGTGAGAAAGCTCGTGGGTTGAGATAGACGGTTTCATAGGCAAAGCAAAAGCCGCACGTGCAAGCAAAGCAAAGCACGAAATCACTCTGAACGCCCCGTCCCCCCCCCCCCCACCCTTATTCTTTCCCCAACATGCTGAACATGACATCATATAGTGTGGGATATCTCTTTGGTCAGTTGGGGTCAGCTGTCCTGGCTGTGTCCCCTCCCAATTTCTTATGCACCCCCAGCCTCCTCGCAGGCAGGGCACTGTGAGAAACAGAAGCAGCCTTGGCACTCTGTAAGCGCTGCTCAGCAATAGCAAAAACATCCCTGTGTTATCAACACTGTTTCCAGCACAAATCAAAAACACAGCCCCATACTTCACAGCTACTGTGAAGAAAATTACCCAAAATCGGTACAGGCACTCACCAGTTCACATGTTATTTAGTGGATCATGTTAACAAGCATGACAGTTATAGGGAATTGGATTCAGATTCTAATTAAGACACCACTTTGTTGTCTGCAGATATGTTAGATCCTTAGGCTTCTATTTCAGTCACTGGCATATGGGGAAGTAAATACAGCAAATATTTGGTGGTTAGCAAGCAGCATAGCTTTACAGGGTCCATTAACTGTGTTTGCCACATCTTACCTGTGAATACCTAAAATGTAGGAAAGTTCCTAATGCATTATTTAATAAAGTTGTAGTTTAATTAAACGTTTTCTATGATGTTTCTTGTTTCAGAATTTCTTTATTGTTTTCATTGGTGACTTAAGTCAACTGAAACCCAGTTACAAATTTATATTCTTACAAAAAGAGATGCCTAAGAGCTGTATTTGTGATAGATTCTCATTGTTCCCATTATTTAAAGTTATTCTGTATTTGTATGATCCTGAAAAGAGAGGGAGAAGTGCTGTTACTTTCTTAAAGAATATTTGCAGAAAATGCCTTTAATGTTGTGTTTAAAAAACTCCCTCATATTTCAGAAAATGTTCCCATGCATATGTTTTCTTCATGGTTACTCTTGCCATGATCTCAGTATTGTGATTATGTTTCTATAAGGCATTGCTCTACATTTATAACTTGTACCTAAAATAGTGATTATCCTCTGATCAAAGTAATCTGATATGGACATTCTTGTGGTTTTTTGAGTTGGTGAAAAGGAGATGTCTGTAGTTCAAATGTAATCCATAGAATTTATTTATTGCTGTTTCTAGTCAGTGATCTATGTTTCCTCTTTCACAGGATTTTTGGTGTAGTCATAGTGACTCTTAAGACTTGAAGGCATATCACTGTAGGAGGGGTGGGCTAGGGAGGCAGCGCATTTTTCAAGTTTTGCAGAATACTGGATCTGTGTATGTATTATTCTCTAATGCTGGTATCACCTTTTGACATTGCTTCTGTATTATGTTGTTCTTTAAGAGAAACAGATGCTCCGAAACCTGTTTTAAAACTCTGGTTTAAGCATCTGGCTTGTTTCTTCTAGAAATTTTAAAAATATTTAATAATCTGAAGGACTATAGCAATATTTCCATGCTTGTGTCTGTAGAAATGGCTTCTTTTGCTTCCAAATCCCTTTGAGCATGAGGTGTCTCTAAAAGAAATGACAGTCAGAATCATTTGCATGATCATGTTACTTCAAATTTTACATAGCAGCACGGAGAAGATGCAAAGTAGGAAAAGACTATTATATTTGAAGCTAATATGTGAATGAAATGGCGTAACCTGTAACAGGTGCAAACAGCTTTCATGAAAAGCCTTTGTAATTGTTGTAGCTCAACCCCAGCCAGGATTTAAGCACCACACAGCTGCTCACTCACTCCCCGCTTCCTGGTGGGATGGGGGAGAGAACTGGAAGAGTAAAAGTGAGAAAACTTGAGAGTTGAGATAAGAACAGTTTAATAATGGAAATAAAATAAAGAAAAATAGTAGTAGTAAATAATCATAATAATAAACAAAGCAAGAGATGTATGGTGCAATTGCTCACCACCCACTGACTGATGCCCAGCCTGTCCCCAAGCAGCAATTGTTGGCCCCCAGCCAACTCCCCCCAGTTCCTATACTGAGCATGACATCATACGGTATGGAATAGCCCTTTGGCCAGTTGGGGTCAGCTGTCCTGGCTGTGCCCCCTCCCAGCTTCTTGTGCCCCTGGCAGAGCAGGGGAAGCTGAAAAGTCCTTGACTGGTGTAAGCACCCTCAGCAATAACTAAACCATCAGTGCGTTATCAACATTCTTCTCGTACTAAATCCAAAACACAGCAGGAAGAAAATTAATTTTATCCCAGCCAAAATGAGGACAATAATGAACACATTTTCTATTTATGATTTTAAAACTTCAAATAAAAGGATTCTCAATTCTAGTTCCCGGTTCTTCATATATACTGCTGTAGTTTTACTGAGGCAACACATTGTCTCACTTCATTTTCTCATCTTTAAGGGAAGCTCCTTCAAGGAGGCCCTGTTTATTTTTTTTTTATAAGACACCTTTCCACTAGTACATGTGTGCTTTTTTGAAGTTGTTTGCTTGATCTACTTGTAAATATGAGGGACATCTTACGGGTAGTTCACTTTTCTGCTTGCATCTTAAAATAAAATTTACTGCTCTCACGTTTTACTTTTTATTTACTCTGTTGAATGTGTAAATTTCTAACATATTTAAGTGATAACAAAATAGGTCTTAGTAGTAGTGAAAAGAACGTGTACACCTAGGCATTTGGAAATGTCACTTTGCCATGTGCTCTACTGCTTCTTCCAGGAAGAATGTCCATACAGAAATTTCTGTTAATACAACTCTGGTAATGCCTTTCCCCATTACTTCTATAGCAATTATGCCAGCAGAAGTATAAAGTGTGGGAGTGGCTAGGATAAACAAAAGTGCTTCTAAGGAAAATGTAATTATGACAAGAAATTCACTTGCAGAGCTTCCATTAGGTACCTCCTTTGGTGTCTCATATTTTTAAGCTTTTTTGTTTTCACAGTCTCTGTATCTAATCATAAGTAATCATTCTGAATTGCTTAGAAGGGAATTTCTTCTCATATGTTTCAGAAAGAAAACAGGATCATTCTTCTGTGAGAAGTATAACCGATCATCCAGAAACAAATATAATCAATTTGGAAGTACTTCTTGTGTTTCCTATTTTTTCTTAATGAAAATTAATTCTTTTCTTTATTTTAATCAGTTCAGAGTAAGCGTATTTAGTGATGATGATCAGATTAGTATTACTGGATTTTTTTAAATTGCAGAACAACATTCATAGAATCATAGAATACCAGGTTGGAAGGGACCTCAAGGATCATGTAGTCTATCCTTTCTTGCCAAAAGCACAGTCTAGACAAGATGGCCCAGCACCCTGTCCAGCTGCATCTTTGAAGTGTCCGGTGTGGCGGAGTCAACCACTCCCCTGGGGAGATTATTCCAATGGTTGACTGTTCTCATTGTGAAAAATTTTCCTCTCATGTCCAATCGGAATGTTCCCAGGATTAAACTTGTACCCATTACCCCTTGTCTTTTCCATGTGACTCCTTGTGGACGGGGAGTCTCCAACTTCTTTGTAGCCACCCTTTAATTACTGGTACACAGTGATGAGATCCCCTCTAAGCCTTCTTTTCTCAAGGTTGAACAAACCCATCTCAGCCTGTCCTCATACAGCAGGCTTCCCAGTCCTTTGATCATCTTGGTGGCCCTTCTCTGGACACCTTTTAGCCATTGAACCTGGAGAAGCATCTTGGATCTTTTTTTCCCCCCAGTACGCAAATCAATATTATTTAACCACGTATGGGTATATCTATATCCATACAAAACTGTTTTATATACATTCTCAAAAACAAACCAACTAACAACTCTCCCTCCATCTAACAAATCTTAAAAATCCTTCTAATGATTCAGAGATTTACCTACAGAGGAACTAATTTTATCAAAATACATGTATGTAAATATTAGTCTCCCATAGTCATCCAAAATCCCCATATAGTCAATGGAAAGGGCGACTCCAAATGGTGTTTTGGTACACTTGTGTTCTGGGTGCCATTTTCTGTCGACTTACTGTAGAAGAAGCCATGATTAGGCTGGGTGCTTAATGTTTACATTGTAAAATTGAGGTTTTATGAATCAGATTAAAGGACTTTAAGTTAGACTTCTTAACTCTCAACTATTTGAATGTCTTTCTGACATAATTATGTGTTAGCATAGAATAACAATTAGCATGGAAATGAAGAAAACGAGATTTTGTTTAATAGTGTCTAATATTCTTCACACACCGTGTATTTCCCATAAAGAAACTTTTCTTGTGACATTGCCTATAAGATTAACCACGTCTTTAAATATTTCATTTCTGGTTTATACCCAATAACTTTTTTGTAACTTATTTTATTATTAAAGAGCTGAACATTTGCATTTGTTTTAAAATTGTAATGTAAAAGAGTTTAAGTCTAACCAAATGGAGCATGTTTAAATAATACATTACCATATTATCTCATGGGATATTCTATCAGGTTTCCCTCTCCTGCACCACCCCCCAAACTAAAATTTGCATTAAAAGTGAGTCTTGTATTCATAGTTATTTTTATTGCCAGAAACAACTCTGCTTTTATGCTTCTACATATTTTTCTTGCTTTTATTTGGCTTTATTAGTGTTGATTTAGTAATGAAATTTTGCATGATTTAGTAATGGAATTTTGCATGTTAACCGCTGTTATAATCTAGGAATACTAGAAGATACATCAGGAGCAGATGGAAATGTATGGTATTTTATCTACAGTATATATCCTAGGATTATTTAGCTCTTCTTTAAACCTCCTGCTCTTTTACCTTTTAATGATACTCCTGTAAATATTAACTCAATTTTAAAACATACAAGGGGTCTTAATCCAGGACTCAATTTTAGCATACTTTTAAAAACATGAACATACACATAGCAGAGATGGCAAAGCAATGTATGAAAAGCAAGACATGAATTTATAGCAAGAGGTAACATATTAAATTAAATCAGTGGGTATTTTATTAAAAATGGGCTTTTCTTTGGGTCAGAAACTGAAGCAACATAGTTCAATGTAAGCCTCATCTACTATAGCAGTGTAAGTTCCTCTCTGAACATTCCAGCACATACAAATGAGATTTGCTAGCTTGCCTTTTCAATACTGAGAAAGTTTAAACAACTAGCTTAGCTTGGATGCTGCATTTTTATATGGCTTATAAACTTAAGTGGATGGAAACCATTGGTTTTTTTCTTATGTCACCGCCAAAATAGCAGCATAATATGGCTGATGCAGAAGGCTCAAATATGACCCAAATACTGGTTTTAGCCACAAAGCAGAAGAAAAGTTAATTGCATTTTCGTGCAATGGCTGGATTTGTGTGAAAGTCTGCCATGGGGTATCTGCAAAATTTAGTATAAAGATAAAAATGAAAAATTTCGTGGAAAATCACTGTGACTCTCTGCACTTTTATATCAAGTTGTCTGCAGAAACCTTGGTATCAGAATGCAAAAAGGTGCAGTGTACATTTGTATACATACATATAACCTGCGACTACTCACCGACAGAGAACTCTAAAAAGTGCTTGTCTTAAAATGTTCTTCTATACAAAGCTAAATCCAATTTCATATTTCATTTTATTTTACTAAATTAAAGTTTCAGTAAATTATAAATACTTTTCCAAACAATTCTTCAAACATTTTTAATTTTCTGTACAATTCATGATTAGACATTGAGTGAAATCCTATTTTAGTGTTAGTAAGTTATGTAAGGAAATTTCTGCTTTTGTGTTTCTGCACACCAGCCTCCCACACTTTGTTATGAATTGATAGTTCATGCCTGCCATCTTGTTATTGTATAATTCAACATACAAGAAGTTTTTAACTTTATATACTTCCATCATTATGCTATGTAGCTTTTATATAATTACTATAGTAAAAAAAACCCAAACAACCGCTATTTATAATGACTGGCATCTTTAGTATGTGATACCTCTAAAGCACTATGGCAAAGACTTCGCCCTTGGTATGAGAAAATACAGAAATTTCTCCACTTTTGCTTTTTCTGTATACATATCTCAAATAAGACTTACTGAAACCATGAGTCAGTGCTTCGTGATGTGATTTACTTCTAGTAGCTAAATAATTTGGTTTAAGACTAGAACAGATCAGATAAGATAACCTGTGGGTATGTTTTGAAATAACTGACTTACTTAATTTTAATAGGTCATAAAACTTGCTTTTGAAGAGTTTGAACTGGAAAGAGGCTATGATACTCTTACTGTTGGAGATGCTGGGAAAGTTGGTGATACCAGAACAGTGTTGTATGTGTAAGTACAGAACTTCAAAAATTTTCCTATTTCCTGTTTATGAATTTACACTATTTATTAATGGGTACTTTCTGAGCTGTGATATCAAAGTACATAGAACTACGTACCCCTAGTTTAATTTGTCTTAAAAGCTAAGACTGGAAAATGATTGGATTATTTGTGTGATGCATGTTTCTTGTGTTGTGCAATAGCAACTAGCTGCTATGAGAATTTAATTCCATGTTCTGAGTACCTGAAAAAGAAAATAAGAAAAAAATCCTTTGCACATTAGCACCACCCTGAAAATCATTTGAGAAAGTAAATGCTTAATAACTTAAATACAGTGGAAATACAGGAAGGCCCAATAATTAGTAATGAATGTGAATTTCTATTGTGACACTGTTTTTACAGTTGCTAACCACTGGATTGTATAATGCATTGTGCAACACATTATATTTAAACTGCATCACAGGTGCTCAATTTCACTTCCTTTTGAGAAAGGTCTTCTGTGGATGAAAAGTAACTTTCCTCATAAAACACCAGGTCCACTTGTAGACTACATTATCATGAGAAAGCTCATAACTAAATGTCAAAGTGATTTTCTTACCAAAATTTTCTATTAGTTGGTTTTAGTAACTTCTATTGTATTTAATGAGGTTTGAGCAGCACCTTGCCGTTTTTTATTTTCTCAGGGGAATGAAGCAGCTTATAGCAAAGACTTTTCTGGCTAGATTTAATTTATGATTTCTCAGGATCTCTTAAAAATAATATACCTTTTCTTATGCTGAGCAAGTTTCTGATGGTAGCTTAAATGCCAGCATTTCTGCAGAAATTCTACAAAATAGCACTGTAGAAGAAACTCATGCATTTGATTCTAAAGCTTCACAGCTTTTACAATTTAGTTTGAACTTAATATGCAAAAATAAATACATTTCTAAGTCCAAACCTAACTTCTAAGTGATTTCAACTTTTCCCTGCCATATAAAATTGTCATGTCTGAACACATAAGCCTCAGCCTCATGCAAAATTTTCAAGCTCTCAGCTGCTAGAGCCCTGAAGATAGTAGCTACTTCTGGGTGCTTTATTGTAAATTTAATACTCAAACTTTACAATGAGCTCAGTTATGTCAGGTTGTGTATAAGCCAGCCATCCAATGAACACTGGAAACTGTCTAATGGCAGGTCAGTAAATAGGGGACCTTTAAATACTTGATGGGAAGATGATTGAAGGATCACGATATATGAATGTCCTAGCACAAGCTTCCTATAGTGTTCAGACTCTCAACAATTAGCAATTATCAATTATCTATGTAACCTCAAAGCTGTAGCACTACAGCTAGAGGGGAATAGGAAGGGATACTGATGTTTCAGAAGAAGAAAAAAAACCCGAAGTATACGCTATCCATCTCAAATTTAATTCTTGAAAGAAATTGGAAATATAATTAGAAAAAATCTTTTAAGTTCATGTAAATAGTACAAAGATGGTACAACAAACAATACACTTTGATGAAGAGCAAATTATTTCAAATTAATGTAATGCATTTCTATGAGAGTGTAGTTCACATTTTGAGTAGGGCTATGTTGGCTTTTAGTTTATTAAAGCTGTCTTAATTTTAGTGGTTTTAGTAAACTTAGAAATTCTTATCATCAACAGCTTTATTAATTAAAGGGGGATATGCCCATCAATTTTATGATTTTTAACAATTGCTTCGTCTGTAAGCCTTCCTTGTTGAAAATTTAGCAATATTATTTTATGGGATGTGTATGCTGAGATGGTTAGCTCTGGAAATACAGCAATACAACTTACTGAAGTTTAATCTAAATATGTTTAGGCTATAAAGTTTTGACTGCAGTTATTTTTCATATTTAACAGTTTGGCTAGAAGCTAGAGACTACCCTTACAAAATGATCCACTAGGGATAATCATGTGTGAGGTGAATATTCAGTCAGAGCATTTTCTGCAATGCCCTGTTTTGTGTTCCTAAATTCTTGTAAATTAAACTAACGCTTAGCTTTAGAAAGTCTGCTTTGCTTTCAAATGCTATGATTTGTATTTTTCTTGCAGCAGTAACATTAAAACTTAATTTCCTTTTTTGAAGTGATTCCCTTAAAACATGAATCTTTTAACTTTTCTTGTATAGAAAGCTTGTAATTTTTTTTTTCCTCTAATACAAAGAAGAAATTGCAAATTAATGGTTCAAACCCAGCTGCTTATGTCAGGTATTTCAGTACAAAGACAACTGTCCATGACAGACAAATGCTTTTTTAGTAAACCTTTATCCTTTTCTTATATTCACGCACATTTTGGGGGCTTGGAAAACAATCTACCTGTCTATAACTGATAAAAAAACCAGGCTGCCTTTTTGCATACTTCAAACATTTTTGAATCTGATTTCCTTATTTTATTTCACATTACTTAAAAAATTCTTCCTTCTGAAATTTTTAGAAGTTGTAAAATTTAGGAGAAAAAGTAGGTCTTGTTTTTTTGTTTGTTTGTTTGGCTGGTTTTCAATACTGTGTTGGAGTCTTTCTCCCATCATTAACTAGGTAGTTGACATTAGTAGTATTAAAAGAAAAATACAAAGCCAAGTAAAATCAGGGATTTTTAGTGACATTTACTGCTTATTACAACTTTAACAGTCAAACCTTCAGAGCTTTAGTTTGTGATAGGGTTGCAGAAAACCTATACAGTGAAAAGGGTTTTACCTCAAAGAAAGAAAATATGTTCACATATTGAAAATTCAAGAAGCGATTATGATTGAATTTTAAAAGATTTTTTTTTATACAGTAGGTTAATATCACAAAGGCAGATTTATTGACTTTTGAATGCTGTGCTTCATTCAGCTTACTTTATTGCCCTAATGTGTCCAAAATATCTTCGTTTAAAATACTCTACGCAGTAAAAGAACAAGAAAAAGAAAACAAAATGCAGAAAGGACTCAAAGGTTTTCCACATTTATGTGGAATATCCTTAATTTAAAAGATTACTTTCTTTTCAAATTAGAAATGTTTGAGTAGATAATATTTGTTGGAAATAAATATTGTAGCAGAGGTATTTGAATACATATATGCAGAAGAAAAGTACATGCTGGAATTTTTCTATGATGAAGTTGTAAGAGGGAAAAAAAAACAATGAAAACATAGTTGTTGTTATATATTTTAAAAATTTATTTCAGGCCTCTAAAAATTACATCTCAAGCCTAAAATCCAAACCTCAGCCTCTTTCATATACAAGTCAGGCTTGTCATTCTCAACTCATCACAATTTCATCACAACATCACAGAAGATTTTTTTTTTTTCTTCTTTATTTGTTTAAATAAATTCAATGCATTCAGTAATGTAATTCAACATAGGTCTCTTTAATCACATACTTTCTATATTTTTTTAATTGTAATATATTATTATTTTTATGATCATTCTGCGTACACATACTTGTAGTTTGGGGCCATGCTTGCACCATCGGTATTTTGAATTCAACTCTTTATTGAGACCATTTTGTGCTGCTTATGTATCCTAAAGTATATAGAAGCAAACAGCATTTCTGGTCCTGGACACAGTTCTTAAAAGCCTGGCTCTGGTTTCATTTGGATAACTAAGATCAGAGAGCAAATTGGTACAAAAAGTTTCTCTCACAGTTGCCTTTTCTGACCTGTGAGTCTCTTCAGAGTACTGAGAAGCTTGGCTTGAGTTTGACTTCTATTACTTAATCAGTTGCATCAATTGCCTTAATATTTTTAACTTCTTTCGTATAAATGTGCATCTAAGATTGTGCATCTCCACATTAAATGAGTTTAGCACCAGCCAGTCTGACTGAATGGCTGGTCTCCAAGTCTCTGTTCCTGAACTTGCAAACAATCTGACCTTAAGATGGTTACAGACTGGGACAAACTCAGTCAGTGACAGCATGTTGCCAGAGACACCTCCATTCCTTAAACATCCGATCCACCCTACCTGCCATCCTTCTCGTTGAAGGATGTAGCTCGATATACAGGGGTAGTCTCAGGGAACCCCTAGTAAAAAAAACAAAACCCCAAAACCAAACCTAACAACAACAACATCTATTCTGCAATTTATTGATTTCTGAGTTTGTTTGTTTCCTTTTGTTTTTTCTTTGGGTTTTGTTTTCTCCCTCTCACTTTTCCTCACCTTTCCCTTCCAACAGTCTTGGCTGTTGTCCTATATCCCCTGGATATGGACATGAGCAAGCCATGGCATGTGTTTTGTCTGGTTAATATCTACCCTCTATGGATAGGCCATTGGCATTTTGAAGGGAGATGACATTAATCAGAAGGATGACTTCCTCAACTTGAGTCTCTCTGTTATAAAGTTATTAATTTTCATTGATCCTGTGGGAATTTAGATATCTTTATTATCTCCTTCCTCTGCAAATTTGGTTAATATTAATTAGTCAGTTAAAATTATATTACGGAGACAACTAAGAGTCAGATGGATGGGTAGTGTGAATGTATATTATCATTTGACTGGGAAACAAGGATGGGTAGTGTGAATGTATATTATCATTTGACTGGGAAACAAATTTTAGAAAAACCAAACACATCTATTGGATTATTTTTATGATGAAAAATCTCGGGTTTGTGATGTGATTTCGTGTTATTCTGTTTTATTGTGTGTTTTTATTTGTGTTGTTTTTGGTTTTTTTTTTTTAAATTTATTTTTATTTTATTTACAGGCTACCCAGACATTTACATACAGTGAAAGTATCCCATACTACTCATAAAGACTTAAAATTTTAGAGATCATCTTATCTGTGTTCAGAAATTATCAGTGTAGATCTCATACATTAATCAGGTTACTGTGTACAAACAGAGCCATGTAAACACTTGTTACTTGATTAGGCAGTAGATTTACACGTCTGAATAGCCATTGAGAAATTCTTGCAGGAAGATCACAGGTTTCCAGTTGTCTTCCAATAGATCTCCACTATTGTCAAGAGTCATCAGTGAATTTTTCTTTAATGCTAAAAACCCTCAAGCTTTTGTTTATAGCTTTTGTTTATAGCAAAGTGCAGAATGCAGAGCATGGCTTAACTAGGGTATTTTGTTTAAGTGTTTTAACTGGAAAAAGATAGGTCAGAAATTAATGATTATTGCTGTGGTTTCAGAAGGTGATCTCCAAAATCTATACATACTCTTCACCTTTTTTTTTCTTTATGTATTTATTTCCACAGGCATCTCCTAAACTACTTTGGTTTATGTAACTCACTAACTGGTGAGGCTACCTATATTATTCATTTAAATGAATGTCACAACTTTATCAACAATGATTATTTAATCAGTAAGAGTATATTAATTATTCTGGCTGTAACCTAGCATCTTTCTCTTTGAACCTGTACAGTTCCTAATTAATTTGGCAAGCAACTCAAATTTTCAGACGAAGGAGCTGCTTTGTTTTCATTGTTACTATTAGCACAGGTCAAACTGAACAACTTAGCTACATATCACTGGGCATTATCAACTTCATTACTTACCCAAACGAAGCTCTGTTTGTGTGTTTGCTTATGCTGAGCTAGAATAGGTTTATTTTTTCCCACCTACTTTTCTGCACCTCTAATATCATAGTACTGACAACTACTCACCACAGGTCATAACCAAAAACCTTCTAGACCACATGAGAGCACACTCAGCCATTACATCAGCAGTTCTAGGTGCATAGGCAGTAGTAATTAGTAAGACCCCAGTCTATTCCACTCAGATGGGAACTTTCTTTTTAAATTTTATTTTCAGTATATCAGAGTAAGAAACCAAAATATTTTAGATATGGAACATACAGCTTCTTGTTTATAACCTTGATGGATGAGATTTTTAGATGAAAGACAGAGGATTCCTACAGCTTGCTTCATGGTTCCTCGGTTCTCTCCTTTCTGCTCTGCCTCTACTTTTATTATGTCTTTGCTTTTAAGTTGCAATAGTATTAACGTGCAGTTGATTATATTTGAATAATTTGTGGAAGAATCAAAATACTGGTTTCTGTTTTCTTTATAGCTTCTTTCTTGAGAAATTCTGTTTCTGGGACACATTGTCTCAGTTTGGCACAGTAAATACAGTTTTACTTATCTCATAAGTATTTGTTTATCATGGTCAAAACTGAGAGTTGGAAGAAAGACAGAAAACCCAGTATGTGACCCATTTGAGCAAAAAATAGTCTACATAAATGAAAGAGACATAGTCATTACTATTTCCTTAGACCAACTACAGTTACTGCAGTGCCTGTAGCTTCCATCCCCAAAGTTTCTGACATGGGGAGCTCTATGAGGAGTGCAAGGCAGATATCTTCTTGTGATGTTTTTTGGTTTTGTATCTGATACCATCTTAGACAGAGATACTCTACAGCTGCTTTTTATGTGTGACTTTTCCTACTACCTGTTGAAAAACTGCATAGCTATCACAAGACCTGGACAGTTGTTCAGATACAGTACTGGAATCTGATTACGTGGGACACATTTTTCACCATTAAGAAGTAATCTACAAAGAATTTTTTTTTCTTAATGATTTTTGGACACAAATCTTTTTGCATTAAGATACCAGAATTATGGATGTACAAAAGGTACTACTGAGAAGGTCTAAGGTTTTATTGTGGGATTCACCAGCTTGCTTTATATGTGTTGTATTGAAATGTACCTATCTGTACATAGTTATCACACATTACTGTATGAGAAATAGCAGTTTCCCCTTAAATTTAAGAGATCATTATGAGTTATTTGGATGGAGTAGATAAGGTTCTAGTAAGTTCTTCTGGACACGTGCTCTGTAAGGCATATAAATCAACTTCCTTCACTTTCAAAAAACATGGCAAAAAAAGCGATACTAATCTAAACAAGTGAAAACTATTTTAGTCAGCAAGTCCCTCATATCTTTTAACAGCTTAATTACTTAAAGAAAGCTTTAGGTAGGAACAGCTTTATTGAAAGTGTGCTTAATCATTGTTAACTTGAATGCAGTCATTAATTTTTTTTTTTTTCTAATCCGTATAGAATAGTTAATTTTATCAAAAAACAGCTGATCAGAATGCTAGGGTAATATATTGCAAATAGGCCTAAATATTATATTAATAATTTAAAAGGCTGTGTTTTGTAGTAGTAGTAGTAGTAATTTGTGCATCTGCAAATGACTTTGCAATTTATCCTACATGCAGACTCACTGGATCTAGTGTCCCTGATCTTATTGTGAGCATGAGCAACCAGATGTGGCTTCATTTACAATCTGATGACAGCATTGGCTCACCAGGATTCAAAGCTTTTTATCAAGGTATGAACTGAATTAATAGTTTTAAACTTGTGTTGTAACTTCCTTCATTACATCCCCATTTTTTTTTTTTTTTCAAATAGGCATTTAGTCCTTCCCCAAATTTAGAGTTTTAATACTGTCTCTATTGTTAAGTAATGGTTAATGGAGATATGGCTTTGCAAAAACCCACAAAAACCTAAAAAAAATCTGAAGTAAAAATGAAAATGATTGTTCTAATGCTTTTTTCTTGAAGGTTCATCCAAACTACAAATCTCTATCATATTTGAAAAATTTTAAATATTACATTCTGCTAACCTGTGTAATACTTCATATTGGATATAATTTGAAAATTATGTTTAGTTTTCTCAGACTTTATTGGGGTAGCTACAAAGCTTGTTTTCGTGTCTCACCAAGAATCTTCACAGACCTAAGTCAAAATTAGTAGGTAATAAAACCAACAGAACAGATGTATTGTATATGTTTGTGGAAATTAAGAAGATGTATAAGATTATGGAATTTAATAAAAAAAAAAAAGTAATCTAAATTACCCCAGCCTCATTTGTGTTGCTTCTGTCTCAAAGAGATGAGAAACTTGTCAACAAAAGAATCTTTATTTTTTCTTGATTGTGAGCTTCAGTTTGATACTTTCTGAAATTGATTCATTCTAGTAAAAAATACCTGATTTATGTTAGTATGTATGCATGTACTGAAATTTTCCATTTTAATAGGTTCCATAGACCTGCAGCTAGAAAGAGCTCTTGCTTATTAACACATGGTATCACTTTTGGTTAATTTCCATGTTGATTAGTTCACCTAAAGGAAAAGGACAAAAACGGTTAATACTGTTTTCAATAGTTTCTTATGGGCACATATGGTGAAAATGATTTTGTAATAATTTTGTCAAAATACTTTTGTACAAAAGATGCTGCAAAACTGAATGTTCACTGTTCAGTAACTGAAAGTAAGTTATTTAGAGGAGTGGGAGTTCTCCCTAAACATTTTCCATAAACTGAAGCACCCTATCTAAATGTTTCACTTCACCTGTAGTTACCTTACTGTTTCAACAGCAAAATAGGCAAAATAAAAGAGTAAAAAGTTATGCAGATCTCAGCTTCAAGCTTAGTAAACTATAGATTTATTGCACTAAGGACATTAAAACAGGCTTGCCTGCACAAGTTTTTATAAGTGGTGTCTGTGGCTAATGGTATATTGTGAAGTCTAATGATGAAAGAAACAAGAAAGGAAAATGGTCCCCAGTGGTCAGCCAGGAAACCCAGTGCTGGTTCTCCACACCAGTATCCTCTACATGTGGTCTCTCCATTAAAACAGGTGGTGATGACAATGGTGATTAGGATTAAATTTTCACCGGGGTTTTTCTCTAGTGCTATATACTTTTCTTTGGGACTCACTCAAACTCACCATTGGTTATTCCCACACATGGTACTGATTGAAGTACGCTAATTAGGTGAAGTGTTGTACATTGTTAAGTTTCTGTGTGCGTATATTGTTGGATAATATTTATTGAGTATTTAGATTACTATTATCTACTTTTTTATGCACCTTGTTTTGGTGTTCTTTAATTTGAACTGAAATTTACAAAACAAGAAATAAGGAGAGGGGGAGAAAGAAGGGGTGATTCTCATGATGGTGGCAATCATTTCCCCTGAGAATCTTCCATAGCAACACTACTGGGATTTTCAGGTCCATGGCCATGAGGATAACGATATGAGAACAAGGAAAAAGTACCATCACAGAAGGTTCTTGAAACACTGTCACAATTGCTTAAGTGAGATGTTACAGAGCTGTGAGTAAAAACTCAGATGCAGGCCTGTAGCATTACTATGGCTAAGACATTGAGGTATGAAAAGGACATTGTGCAACACATTCAGCCTATACAGTTACACAGCTCAAGTACGTTGTGTTGCCCGAGGGCAATGACATATTCTTTATTTAAGTTAATCCCACCCCTTCTCATCCCTTCTTTCATGGTTTCATCTTTTTCACTTGTGTCATTTCTAGAGACTGTGTTTATTAAGACAATCTATTTTCTTTGTAGTAGCCATTTGTGAGGAGGAGATAGTGAGTGGAAAGAGAATCTTGGCACAAGTAATGTATTTGACACTTTGCATTTTTTCCTCAATCCAAAATTATGAACTTTATCTCGTTATACCTCCCTCAAAAAGTTCAAAAATTTAAATCTATCTCCTGAGTTATTTTTCTGCTATCCTTTCTCTTTCTGATATTTCTAATTTAAAGGCATCTGTTTTCATTTCTATATTTGTCTAATTTATCGAAGATATCTTATTTCTTGTATGCAGTTCCACCTCTTAATTCTGGGGACATTCTGTAAACAACTGAAGCATACACTGTGAAGTTTGCAGTAGTAGTGGCATCTCTGTTGTGACATATATTGTTATCATTTGATGGTTGGATTCTGGCTTTCAGTCTTGTTTTACAACCAATTTTGAGTCCTGTGTTTTTGTACTTTTGGAAATTAATTCCAGAATTGTAAAATGTGAAATATTTACAGTCTCCAAAGTGTAGTAAATGTCTTAATATGAAAGTGAATTATAACTTTTTTCCTCATTTTACTTCAATGCTCTCATTAGTTTTATTAGAATTTTCTCATCATCTTTTACTGTTGACAAAACTTTTAACCATCTGCACTCTTAACATATCTCCTGCTTTAGGCCAAGTGTAAAATCTTAAAACTCTATCCTGTCACAAGATACCTCAATGATTCTGCTTCCCCTTTGTTTAACAGTCTAAGAACCTGTCCAAAAATAGAATCTCATTTTAATGATGAGAAAGTTAATGGATTGAGACATGTGACCTCAAAGACACTGTCTTTGTGATTGCAGTTAGCTAAAAAGAAAGCAAAAAACTGCAGGCTTTGATGGCTTATACACGGTCTGTAGAGACAAAGTAAAGGGCATCCTTCTTTGAATCTTTTTTTACCAAAAAGTCTGAGGTTTGGTAAGGATTAGAAGATGACTCCTCACTTCTTGGGCAATATTTTACAATTGACCAAAGGAATCTTGATTTTGTATCCATTACAGTACAATCAATTTTTTATATCAATATTTACAAAGTGTCATAGAGTGATTGCAATTTATAGAAAATAGTTACTTCAGCTGAGCTTTGTCTCACTTTAATTATGAAATAAAGAAGCATTTTGATGATGCAATTTACCTATCCTACATTAGTATGTCCACCTAAAAGTTGAATGAAATTATGTCTCTGTGAACTGATATGCATCACAGATTTTCTATATGAGTAGTAAATTTAATCCTGTTTACAGTTTTCCTGAGGGATTGAGAGAGGAACGATTCTTTCCATATTCTTATGCCTCTTCTTTGGCTCACCTTCAGAAACTTCTTAATGTCAGAAAAATGTGGTGTTATCTATATTCTTACTACTCAAATTTCTTGATTTTGAATACAGTTGATGTTTACTTTAGAAAAAGTTCTGTAGTCTGCCTAATTAGTCAGGCTTCTTGGACTGTACAATGCATCTCTCCAATAGTTGGATCCACAAGAAAGATTTCAGACATAGGTCATCAGGAAATAGGTACTAGAAATAGTTTTGAATACAGAGGAATAGCACTGTACCTGTATCACTGTATGCAGTGGAAGGTGAGCTATGGAAATGCAGATGGTAAAACTAATGTTGAGATTAGCTTTTTAACTTGACAAAGCTGATGAACAGCTACTGTGTTAGAAAATACAATAGTTGCCTTGATATTTTTTCTGAGTCATCATCAGTATCATGTATTATAAAGACAAAAATAATTTAAACAAATATTACCTATATGAAAGTACATTATTAATAAGAAAAATGTAAGATGCTACAGGTAACCTTAACTTTGATGTTAAACTTTCTAAACCATATTAGAACCATATTATTATAGCTAAAACAGAGAGCTATTTATCCATATTCAGGAATTTAAAATCCTGAAGAATAATCTGCACCTAGAGTTACTTTTCTTAAAAGGCTCTTCTATAGACTGTCTGAAAATAATAATAATGGTAATACCAGTAATAGTAATACCAGTACCAATAGTAATAATAGTAACACCACACCTAAGTATATCAAAGGATCTATACTGAAATCCTCTTTCCATTATAATCTATGAGTTTTCCTTACTGAAGCCAGGTGTCACTCCACACATCTTCATTAAGTAAAGAGAAGGAAAACAATGTATGCTATTATACATAGTTAATGTCGCTAAAATGGATGTTGTTTTCTGCCATAGACATAGAGAAATTAGTGTTACTATGTATTTCACACCTGAGATGTCATAATAAATAACTCTAACATTTCTCAATGAATACTTGTGTACGTAGGTACTCGTGTAGAGAAGGCTGTGATAAAGACAATTTTTTCAAGTTTTGTTACAGAACCAAAATAAGAGGAAATTTATTCAGAGTAAAAGATAACAGATTTAGGCTGTCATTAAGACAGTTTTCAGAATTTCAGCGATAGACCTGTTTAGAAGTAAAGGAATTAAAAGACAGCACTGTAAGTTCTAGTTATGTCTCTTAATATATTTTTTTTCTTTTACTTGGGAATTTAGGAAGACTGTGAAAGAGTTCAGTGTATTTCTCAATACAAGGGACATATTTGAAGTCCTCATATGTCACCTCACTCCTGGAGGAATAATATAACCATGCTGAATGGTAATCTTGTTGAAGGTTGTTGCCAGTCTCCCTTGTTGAAGTTGCTTCAGTCTGAATAAGTTTTAAATGTAAATTAGAACAGGGCCTGGTATCTTCTGAGCACTCTGATTATACTGGCTTAGATTAACCAAAAGTACTTACTTTAAATGAGTAAACTATTGAAAGATATTTTTTTTGAGCTCTAAGTTAAATTCCAGTCCTGCCATGCAATGACTCTAAAACCCGACTGATTCTTTTTTTATATTACTGTATATATAAAGAACAACATGACACATACACTTAAGTAGAGATAGTGTGCATAAAGTGTAATCCTAAGGATGAAAACAACATTAATAATCAGCATACCACCATTTTGAGGTCACAGGTTAATATTGTAACACCAACAGACAAAGTGTATTTCTACCAATGACATGCTAAGACTGTATTTTCACAAGGCAACTTTTGCAATTTGTTGCTGGTTATGGGCTAAAGCGGGGACTTTTTTTAGATACAATAGGGAAAGAATTTTTCATTAAAGTAATTCTTAAATCTTGCACTTTTTTTTAAAATCAGTTTTCCTCTTGAGCTGCATTTTGAGTGTGTTTGACCATAAGTGAAGACCACTTATGCCCAAACTTGGCCAGCAGCTTGTGATCTGATATAGTATTTAGGCAGATTTGAATCAAAATAAAGATTTAGTTTATTCCATTTCTTAATACAGGTCCAAGCATACATTTACCTGTTACACGGATGAGCTAGACATAGTCATTGCTATGCATATCCAGGTCAGGATAATGTAATATGGTAATATGACATTATGCCTTGTAATAATATCAAACAGTGATGTCAGGTCAAGAAATTGGCTTTGGACATCTTCCTGATAGGGCCTAGAGTCTCAGCCAAAAAAAAGGAATTATAAGGTGAATAATGTGCCTGAGTTTGCTTATTCCACTCGTGTCATGGCTGTGCTGCATCTAAAAACAGGTGCTTGATGGCTGTTAAGGTCCAAGGTGGATCATGCAGCCATCTGATCATTAGGCTGCTTCCATGCTTGTGTTCCCATCAGCTGTACCACAGTGACAGAGAAGCAGATGACAGCTTGAATTTTTAGGTGTGAATGTTTTTATTAAGTTTGAGATTTTTCTCCTGTTCAAGCCTGTAAATCTATCAGTCTGATAAAAAAAATATTTAATCTTTTGACTTTTTGACTTCCAGACTTCTTGATAACCAGTATGACAACACCTGGTTTGTAGCCTGTTTAGAACTCACTTTTTATTCTTGCCTTTACATGGTAATGTAAACTAATGAAGTTACTTCACTAACCTAGCCTTTAGTTCATAAGTGTTATAAAAGAAATCTGGTGACTCAGTGATATAATCCGGAGCATTTTATATAATTTGAAGTTATTAAGAGTTCTTGGAGATGTCAGGAAGTATATCAGCCCCTGCAAGCAGCTGAAAATGTCAAGTTTACAACCTTAATTTGTATTGATGCTCAACTGAGCAGTAAGGCTTTAGGCTCTTCATTATGATGTTGTTTGGAAGAAGATACTTCTTTCCTCCCGAGACTAGTAGAAAAATACTTTCAAAAACATATTTCAGTTGCTCAGATAAATGTCAGTTGTCTTTTAGCTATAGTATTTAATAAACGTTAAATCAGTGCAATGTTTTACAAACACCCAACAGCTTATAAATGTCATTGCATCACTAGTATTGATATAAAACTTTGTTAATGGTTTGATAAAACCTGGGCTGAAAAAATTAATGGAATTAAACTATTTATTAATTCACAATTAGTCGTACATTTAGGGAAATCATTATGTACAATGTAATGATTGGATAGAAAACAACTCATAAGTCATTCAAGAAAAAAATATTAAGCTTCCCATTTTACTCTAAGCTTTTATCTTTCTTTCATCTATTTCATGTATATCAAGTTTTCTTTTCATATTTTGTTCCTATGTATAATGATTCAGACAAATTATTCAAGTGGGTGCTTTTGGAGGACAGGCAATAAATGTATTTCATATTTTATGCAAATATTTTCATATGTTAAAGCTATTTGGTTCTGTGGAGAACTGTTAGAGAGTTTCACCATAATATTGTATGAATGTTTGTAGTGCCATACAGTGGAGGTAAGTTTTGTGGATGGGCAAATGTGAGCCGCTTAATTTCCAGCACAACGTATTATCAGTCATTTTCAGATAAGGAGACTTTCCTATATTGTTATCTGACCTTTTTAAAGTATATTGTTCACATAAGCCTACAGCAGGCATTTCTGAGTTTCATCATCATTGAATTTTCTTTCAGGGAATAAATAGTATCATCAGTAGATTACTAATAGAGTGAAAAGAGGCATGCTAAGTTACTGATAATTATTGCAAAAGTTTTAAAGTAATTTTTAATAGTGGAGAGTATCTGTGCCTGACTTTTGTGTAACGGTTGGGGTGGCAGACAGAAACTACTTTCCCTCTAGAAAATACACATGGACTTGAGGAACATAACATCATGGTGATATGCTTTGATTGAGTGAGTGTATTGCATATTTATATATTAGCAGGCTGTAGCAGGTAAGATCAACTGTCCATCTATGCCACTCTCCTTTATTAAATAATTGCAAACAACAGAGCCTTAGTGAAGGGTATAAAAAGGGGTAAGCATGTAACACCACGTAACTCTTCTTCTCCCTCCTAAATTAACAAGATAACAAAACCAAAAAGTCCAGATTGTTGAGTAAAAAATTGTTAAATAAATGCACTTTATGCCTTTTTAATTTTATTAATTGCATAACTCTGCTTCTAATGTCCTCTTTATTTTCTAAGAGCACATTTCAGAGTCTTCAACTAGATCTTGATATCATTCTGCTCAGTTATGCTGCAGAGACATACAATCAATGTTTGTTATTTGTCTCAATCAATTTACAGGTTAACATATAGCCATTCAGTTACTGACCTGTATCTGTGTACATTTTAATTTTCTGATTTCATTGAGGAATATCTTTGTTAATGGGCTCCATTATTTAAACATCAGAATTTAAAGAGTAAAAAATTTAAAAAATCTAAACGCTATCAACATTTAAAATTCGGCTAGGTACAGCTAGTATACAGCACATGTATACTTTCTTAGTTACATGACATGACTGTGGCTGGGAAGCTTTTGTCTCCCTTCCCCTCCAGATTGCAGCTGTGTCTGACTGATTAGGCATATGTGCATTTGTAGCTTTTCAGCGGTTGACTCAACAAGTTAAAACTTATCATGAGCTGAAAGCCTTTGTTTGGCTCTTTGCATAAAAATATTATACATTGAAACAATAGCATGTTGTCTCTGAATAAAAGAGAATTGTTATGTTTTAGCTCAGCCAGTGAAGATTATTCTTCTAGTCAAGCTTCTCTGGAAAGTACTTTTACATCATAATTAAACACATTCCATGTAGAAAACAGCTCAGACATTTTTATTGTATTATAGAAAAGTAAAATGTTATATAGCTTTTCATCCAGGTTAATTATTCAGTATGTTTGACTTTAACATAAATGTTATTTCCAGATTCTAATTAAATTTTAATTAAAATTTTACCATGGCTATATTTTTTAAAAAACATTATTAACATTTGATGATTTTTCTTAAAGCCTAGATAGCAACAAATTTTAAAAATAAAACTGGCATTTTCTAATAAGTTTCTAATAAGATATACATGAGAATTAAATGTAAGCATTAAGTGATCTTTTGGGGAGTTTTGTTTGGTGGGTTTTTTTTACTTCTGGAGGTGTTTCTTTGTACTTTGTACCTTCCACTGGAAAAAAAAACAACCCAAACCAAAACAAGACAATGGAACTGAACAGAGTTGAATCTCAGTTTTTGAAAGATAAATCCCAGTCCTTGCTTCTTAGCAGTTACAGCTCCATCGAAAGTTTGATAGAACGACTTAATCATTTTAACTAAATGGAAATTTGCAGTAGTTTTTTACCAGTTAAAACTTTCTCCTATTGCTGTCTTTTTGATACTTGTTTTTAATATTGAAAATGCCATAGTCTATGCACCATGAACTTAGCTCTCCACCTACATTGCCTAGTAAGGTAGTTCTTTCAGTCTTCTAAGCCAAAATAATTCTAGTTTATTAATTTGCCTTATGTATTTCAGAAAGTGGTGAAATACTCAGTGTCCTGTTAAAGTCTACAGCTCAGATTTTTTGGCATTCTTAAGCATCCTCCATAATTGTATAGTTTCTGCAAATGATGATCTAAAGAATGATACATCACAGCTAGACAGCAACAGATAGGATGAGTTTTTCTTTGGAGCAATACTATGATAAATTCATACAAAAACATTTGATTTTTGTGACAGTTTTCTGTATTTTTTCACTAGAAAGATCAAGCCATGAGAATCACGTTACCCTTTAGTTTTGAAGCCTTTTGAAGCATGACACCTGCCTTCTGGTTATAAAAATCAAACACTTGATTTTAAATGAGCAATAAGTTAGACTTTCATATTGCCTCCCCAGTGGTGCCACTTAGTTTAAGTTTTGTTTTCTTATTTATTTTACTCTTAAGTTACCATCCTTTTTGCAGTGATAATGAAAGAATTGTTTAAATGATGTGATGGCTGATAACCTTGATCTATATTCATAGAATCATAGAATCATTTGCATCGAAAAAGACCCTTAAGATAGAGTCTAACTGTTAATCTAACACTACAAAATCCATGAATTCTAATATTGATGTTTTCTTTAAGTATATCCTTCAGCTATTAAAAGTGGTAAGTTATCACTGAAGTCAATAAACTCTAAAGAAAGCATTGTTGAAAAAATCTTGCTAAATATTTAATTTGCTTCTGTAAGGCAAAACGCAATATTACTGTCATTTTTCTTGAAGGAAATACCTAGAACTGTACAAAAAAATGTATTTTTTCTAAGCCACCAAAAATTAAAAAAATTGAACAAGCCACTGTATTTAGGATGCGAATGATCAAAGATAATCTTGTGCTGGGTCAGACTTTGACTGTCACAGTATTTTCTGTGTATATCTGTGCATAGTGTCAGCATACTACTAGTTCTTTTTATGAAACAACACACAGTAATTTGATAAATTAAAAAAAAAAAAAAAACCAAACTAGATTCTCATGACAAGCTGAAAAGACATGTTTGTTTGACCCTAAAAAGACAATGTACACAAAATCTTGTTTCCAGTTAAGTCTTATGGCAGCCATTTTTAAAGTTTTAAAAATACATCTATATACATTTATAGATATATGAAGTGTATTTTGCATATTAATATAATTTCAGAGGATTTTAATCTCACCTCAAAAATTACACTAATTTTTTAATATTTTAGTTTGCTTGAATGTGTATTAGAATACATTGCATGCTACCAAATGAATTCTGTACATTTTGCATAAAACTTTAAAATTATTTAGTTTAGCTTGTATTTATTGTTATGTAAAGAACATACTCTTTTTCTTAAGATACACTCAGCTCTAAAAACTGGTGGTGTTCTGATCAAAGCTAATGACAAAACCCTGGGAACAGGAGTTCCCTTTATTTTTTGCCTTATTGTTGAAAACGTCTGTTAAGTCTGCAGGGAGATACCTAGGAGAGTTAAAATTAACAAAATACAGTAAATTTAAACCACAGATTTAACTGAGTAATCTACCTGAAATCGCTATGTAAGGGCTTTCCTTCAGTGGCTTTATGATCCTTCATAACTGCAACTTAAACTTTGAAAGAAGACTACAAATCCTCTAAGGAGGATTAAACTACAGTAATCTGATGACAGTGGTACACCCGAATGAGTGCTTCTACATGTCCTTTAACATGGCTTGATTTACAAGCCTAGAGCTTGACTTTAGTTGATGATCCTTCTTAAATGCCACATTTGGAAAACCTTTTCATTGAAATTTTGCCAAATTTTAAAATAATGCACATGGAACACACTACATAAGCTCTTCATAAATAAAGAATAATTATAATATTACAGAAAACACATGCATTTCCAGCAACATAGTTCCTGTGAACTTCTTAGTATCACAATTTGAAGCCATGATTAAGATAGCTTATTTGATTATTGCCCCTGATGAAATAGTTCTCCTGCAAGAAAAGATACATTTTCAGTTAGTTATCAGCAATGAATGCAAAAGCGGATAGTTTAAAAATGTCTAGTATTATTTAATAAAATTAATATAAATAGAAATATTCATGTATATACATTGAGAAGATTTTATTTTTACTCATAAATGAAATTGGTTTAATTTTAAAATTTAAAATTTTCAAAAAGATTAAATATATGATTTTTTTGATCTAAAATTTAAAAAATACTTTTCCATTTAATGTTGTGTAGAATTATTTGTAATTTTGTTGTGTTGATCATTTGTAAACAGATCAATACTTAAAATAACAGTAGTGCTTTGAGAGGACTAATAGAACCAGTTATAAAACAGATTCCCTTTTTATTCTATTGTTTTAGGAGTTAATCTGATAATTGGTATCATTCATATTTGTATTTGAACACAGGTATGTTCTGGCATGAGTCATAATTAATATTTTAATCTTTAGTTTTATATCTTTAACGTAAGTAGTTTCTTTACTTATTAACTTAACAATATATTTGTTTTGTGTTTTTCCACTTTCTATTTGACAACAAAAATTCCCTGTATATCATTTAATGTAGTAAATCTTTTTGCTAATCCATAAACCAATAACATTTCCAAATTCACAGCTGACAAACAGAGCATGTATATTTTTATCATTATAAATCTATTCTTTTTTATGATACAACACAAACAAACATGGCAATATCAGTTAAAGAAATAAGGTGGGTTGTAGCAGTCTGACAAAAAAATGAAGAGGAAAAGGTAACTTTAAAAAGTTGCTGTGACACTCATAATTTTTTGGAAATAATCTAGGAAACTGTGATGACACCTTGTTCATTAATTGTTTGCTATATGTAAGTAAATAGTATGTCTTTAAAAAGAAAAAAAAAAAAAGTCCTTTGTAAGAATGGGGAGAAAACACCTTCACTGAGCATCCTTTCCTATGACAAACTTCTCTAATGCAGTGTAGGAGCAGCTCAGAGAGAGCTGGAATGCACAGAGCTGGAAGGAACCTTGCAACACAGCAGGGCTTGGGGACTCCCAACTCCCACCTCACAGGAAAGGGTACTGACAATTTATTTTTTTTCTCATGAAGACCTGGAAGAGAAAAGGCAATGTGAAGTTTGCTGCAACCCAGAAACTACCTTGAGACTGCATTTGTATTACTAAATAAAATGTGGCCGGGGGCTGTATTCTTGCCCTGAGGATACATCCACATACCATGGCCCTGAGGAGGGGCCTTTTTTACCCACAGACAAGTGTGTGTGTATCTGTATGGATGTGTCTCGGGGCAGGGCAAGAAAGTGTTATTTCATTGTGTTAGTGATGTGCATGCTGCATTGCAGGCCATGATTCATGTTTTCATAGCAAGAAACTGAGAGTATGTGCTGAACCTTTGGGGACGTGGTGATGTATGTCTGAAGATATAAAGCCTGTGGAGTGGAACTGGAGGTTGGACTAGATGACCTCTAGGGGTCCCTTCCAACCCAAAACATTCTATGATTCTATGATTCTATGACTTTGTAGAATACAGGGACGAAAACTTGATGCAGTCTTGTCCATCCAGTCTATTGGGAATGGTCCCTGATGCTTGCTGTCCCTGAATCATGACCATGGAATGTCTCAGAGACTGCTGGTAGGCATCAGCAGGAAGCATGCTAAAGCTTATGCAGTATGGGGGATTGGAGATCCAGTACTCAAGCTCACCCTTGTCCCTGCTTTATTTAGCAGTAGAGCTTTAGGCAGGGTGGCTGGCCTAAGTACTACCTTGGAGGAAAACATGTAGCAAGGTCACAGTGGGAAGAGAGACAACTGTGCACCCACTCTTGTTTCTTTACACGTTTCCAAAACCAGCTCTCTGCTGTCTTTTTTTAAAGCCTTCATGTTTCTTTTGGTATTTCTCAGTGAAAATATTCAGTGTGTTTTTAAATACTGTTTATTCAATTCTAAGTCTACATGTGTGGTGTTATATCGATACCCAGACTAATTAATTCCTGTTGTTTAGTTTCCTAAATTTTTGAAATTTTTGATTTGTGTAACTTTATAATGAGATTTTCTTTCATTTGCTAGTTATGGATATTTGTGTATGTGTTGTGGGTTAAGCCCAGTAGGGGCAAGGAGGGAGAGAGATTCTCCAGATTTCCTTCAAATGGCCAGACCTCATGGGATAGTCTTTCTAGAGCTGACATGCAAGCCCATAGGGTCGAGGGGGAGGGGGAATAGAGATTCTCTTTGAATTGCTGGAGCTGGCAGGCCAGTCTATACACAGTCTATACACAGTTGGAACGTCGAAGTCTGCCCAGTCCTTTATCACCAGGGTGCTGGTGTATGACATCAGTGTTCTCCATACAAACCTTCACCTGCACTGGATGTCATCCGGATCCTTGGAGGCCTGGTTTTTGTCCAGGTCACTGTAGACTTCCTCCAGTGCTGCTAATTCCCAATAGAGTGTGCAAGCTTATTTTGTAAAACTGGTGTCTTATAAATGCTCTACTGGAATTTAAAACAACCCAGTTCATGACCTTTTTATGCAATAGATTCATTTTAGCTGTTGTTGAGAATAAAAGAAATCTGGAATTTCTTGTTAGTATGCATTTTTCCATCTTTTTAAATTAGACTAGATTCTTATTATCATCTCATTAAAATCAGTTGGATCTGTTAGGATTTTGGTGAAGGTATTGATATGCTTTTTTGTAATAGTTTCACCGTGAAAAAGATAAAAGATATAGTCAGATTTGGGTCATTAAACAGTTTCTGTGTCATTTGTGCCTTCATTGTAGCATTTATAACATTTCTTAAATGTCACTTTGTTGATTACCAAGTGTCAAATGGAAATAATTCCTAATGTCACAGGATTTCAAATGGACAATTAAATTTGAATCCCAGATACTATTAAAAATACAACTCATATTGGTAATTGTTACTGAAATAAGATCTATGGGTAATACTACGCAACTGCTGAAGTTTTTCATTCGGATACACAAATATCTACTAGTAAGATCTTCTGTAAAATAATGATTTATTTCACTAAAGAGTTGCTTCAAAATTCTTCAGTACTTTATTTTTTTAAAATATTTTCACCAGCTGTGTGATTTATCCATTCTGCTCATAAACAGACATTAATTTCACACTTTGATGGAAATTGATTTGACATGCGAACACCTCCACCTGTTATGAAGTCAGCACATCCTCCAGAGCATCCTTTTTACACTGCTCTCTTGTTCTATTAGCAATTTAGATTCAATTGGGTTATTTTTCAAGATGAAATAATGATTTAGCTTTACATTGCTATGAAATTTGAGAAAAACAATAGTTTGTAATCCAAAGCATTGTCAAGAACAATTTTTAGGCTTTTTTCGCTTAATGTATTTGTTGTATATATTGTGGTATATAAAAATAAGATCAATTCAGACTATTAAATGTGTGAATTGCTGAATTGGGTTAATGGAAAGCTATAATGATATCTAATTTAGTATTGTGTGTGCTTGCATGCTCTGTTTTGCATCTAAACGCTTCTGAGTGTACAGTACTACTCGATTTTATTTTAATCATGAAGAATTAATGACATTTCCTAGAAAATGGATCTTGTAAAATGTGCAGTCTTGGTAATTTCTGAATGTAGCTCATAGAACATTGTACAGTGAAGATTTCTAAGTGCAAAAAGTAATGAACTACGTAAATGGGGTATTTGTGCAGATGAAGCCATATAATACGTGCTGACTGAAGGTGAAAATCATCATATTAATGCAGTAAATAACTTAGTGTGTTTTCAGAAAGGAATGAAATTTGGAGAGCAGTATGAATGACCTTCATTGTCCATGGATTTGGTCTGTAATATGATACTGCAGCTTTAAAAAATGTATTTTATGGCTTTTTAAATAATTTTGTGTTTAATTACAGACCAATCGTCTACTCACTTGTACCTTCCCCTCTCTTCCAACCTTTCCAGGCCAGCATAGCCATGGCTAGTCCTTTCTTGAGTAGGAAATTATGCACCCTTCATGGAAAGATTTTGAAATAGCCGTTCCTTTACAATTAATTTGTAGGCTTGGTATTAGTATAGTGTTTTCAAAGGATCTTTATTTTTTCTTTCAGTGTCTAAAGAATTACTTAGTGCTTAAGGAACTTTTAGAAAGCAGAGCACTACTTGCTTTAAAATAAAATCATTACAGTTAGAACACACAATAAAGCAATGAATGTATTGCCGCTATTCTAGCAGTACCAGTTGTAATATGTAAAATAAATGAAGTACATGACTCCTTGTAGATACAGATATAAACTGCTTCCAGTCTATGTCTTTAGGTATGCCTGTCAATGTGATTTTCATCTCTTTTGAAAGAAAAACAAAGTCAGGATCATTTACCTCAGGTAGTGAGCATATTTGGGTTTGTTTAGGTGGTGGGGAGCAGTATTAGCACGTGTGCACTTTTGTAGCCTTCCTCCAGAACTAAGATTTCAAATATTCAAAAAAAAAAGGTATAAACCTTTTGGATTTTTCCTATCACCTGCAGCACTCACCACATTTCAATCTAATTGTCTTCTTCTGTGGCTCCACGGTCTTGTATTTGTTGCCACTTTTTACTTAATGTCTATACAGCCTCTGCATAAAATAGCAAAAAAAATGGTTTTGTACAGTCGCCTCTATATAGAACATGATAAAAAACTTGCATCTGTTAATGCTTCTATTGTGTTGAATTAGTATGCTGTAGAAAAGATTACCGAGTTTTGATGAGTAGCATTTCTCAAGATTATTCAGCTTGCAACTGAAGTTTGTTGCACTTAAAATTCCAAATATTATCATAAAACACTTGAGTTTGGTTCAAAATCTAATGCACTGCTTGAAACCACTGCCATAGGTTCCTCTTGTGCTATTTTGCTAACAGTTATATGTAGAGAAAAGAGGAGGAATTTTGAAGTTTCTTAGCAAGAACAGGATGTCAAACAAAACATTCAACTTCTTTTTTTTTTTTTTTTAATTTCCATTCATTCTCACAATGTGCTCAAGAATAGTGGGTACAATGTATTTGTAGGGATTCTTTTCTCATCTGTCAAGATTGAGGTTATATAAAATCTGATTATACATGATCTGTTTGCTTGTCTATAGTGTAGACATTTGGATGGAGCATTGGTGTGCTTTCACCAGAACGTGCACCCTTACTGGAACAACATAAATGTACATTTACATTTTTCCCCCGTATTTGCACTATTTGAAAAATACGCTAACATGTTTTTCAGCTTCTCCCCTGATTCAAGTTCAAGATTTCAGGATGTTGCAATGAGTTAAACCCATTGCTGTTCACTCATGTTTTTTAGTAAATCTTTTTCTGTCACATCCCACCCCCATCACAGGACTATGAACTTCATGTTAGAAGCCATAGGAAGATTCTCTTCTTGTTTTGTGTTTGTTTGTTTGTTTGTTTGTTTTTAAATTTGATTGGCATAGACTCCTTTCACTAAAGCTACACAAAGTAGTGTTATGAAGAGCAACACATACTATCTCTATTCAGGATGAAATGTAATCAGGAAAGCATGGTAGGCATGACCCTGGCACACATCCAGAACTATTCTTTCCAAGATGGATGTTAGTAATTGTCAGCCTACCATTTCTGTATATATGCTTTGGATCAAATTGTAAATGTATGTAGAAATTGCACAACTTTCTCAAGAACTCAAGGCTTGTGTTGCATGGCAGTTTTACACCATTGAAGGTAACTGTCAGAATAACTGTTCTTTGAGATATAGTCTTTAGATTTTTGTCTTTAGATTCTAGTTCTCTGTAGCATTTAAAATTTTATTCTGAATTTCACTAATGATTATAATAATTTTGAAATGACAGAATTAACGCTCTAAGTGGTCTAATTGACAGGATAGACCAAGACATAACAGTTTTACTGTTGTGGGGACATATCATGTAAGATCATATTTCCAGTGTGCATGGAAATGTAAAGGAAATAAATAAGTAAACCCAGACATAAAGTTAGTAACACTTTACTTGTCAAGCACTTGAAAGTCACTTATTTTTGGTTTTAGGCAAATATCTTTGTGATGAACAGGTAAAGTATTTGTATGCTGGTGACTCTATGAAAGCCATAGTTAAGCTTGATTATATGTAATTATAACAGGCATAGGCATTTCTTGTAGCAATTTGCTGGGGTTTTTTAGGTTTGTGCAGTTAACCTCCACAGACAAGCAATATTCAGAGGAAGATTTTTTCCACCAAAAATATCTATTTTAGATCCCCAGCATTAACCCAAGCTATCCTTCTTCCTTTTTCTTCTGGGCATGAAAGTTGAAAACTATATGTTGAATGGAATTTTCCAACTGAGAAGTCCAGTCTATCTATGCAAAGTCAAATAGATGGCTAAAAAATGCCCATGAAGTCTCTGTAACATGCTTTCATGAAATTTCAGTTGTTTAATTACTGTCACTGAAAATAACACATTCATTTATTTATCTATCTTTCTACTTATTTATTTATTTTCTTGTGTGTATACTATCCCAACAAAATACTTACATGTACATGTTAGTATACACTGGTTTGGTATGGTTATATGGTGTGGTTATGTGTAATATCTTACAGAGTGAATTCTAAAGCTGTGAGGCTTTTTTATTTGTCTGCAGAGTGGTTTTATGTTAGGTTATGTTCCTCAGAAAGTGTGTTATATTAGCAAGGAAAATGTCTCGTTTGCCTTGTCCTTGTTGCTAAAGTCTTGGTCAAGTCAACGTCTTTGGAAAGAGAAAGAAAGTGTGTCTTCCTTAAGCATGGCCCAGGTCTCTCAGGTAGGTAAGAAGACAGCAGCAAAGAAGGAAGGAGGCACAGTAAAAAAATTTTAATCATGCAAGATATAGATAGATGAGAATAACAGGAAGCTCTTTGTAGATGCAAGGGTGGTACATGCAGTAAAGTCTCAAAGTTAATCCGAGAGAGAACCTTTTTTTTAGCTATCTCAGTGGAAATTGTGCATCCCCAAAAGAATGCTAAAAGTTGCTGAACTGATGGCAACCCTGGAGGGAAGGATTTGTCCTGCAAAGATAGAATATAGGAATGTAGGGCCTAAAGATGCTTTCCTTTTTTTTCTTTTTTTTTTTTTTTTCCTTCAAAAGAATATTTTTAGAACACCACTCCCTCATTTTTGCTTCTTTATTGAAATAGAATAAAGTAAAATTAAGTTATTTGGAAGTCCACACTGCACTAATATTAGTATGCTCAGTCACAGTGTAGTCACTTTTCCTATTTCAAATGCTACCAAGTCATCTTTCTCCCTCTTTATCCGTGGATGGCTTCCAAAGCTAACATTTTTCATTTGAGCACTGACTGCTTCTATAACATGTGTTAGAAGCATACCAATCTTGAAGCTCTAACACATCCCACACATGACATCCCTTCTAATCTTCCATGTTGTTTGCTGAAACTGGTCTTATCACTCCTGGTCTTTAAAGAGAAAGAACATCTATAGTAAGGTACAGAAGTGGATACGGAGGGAAAATAAGGTCCTCCCATCTAACAATTTTATTTTACATAATTCTCAGCTGCCATAGGCTTGAAATATTGATGTTTGGTTTTTCCTTTGAAGGGTATGAGAAAAAGCAGTGCTTATGTGGGTACATATGCACAAGAATGCATATACACCTACAATATATGTCACAGAGCTACAGCAACTTGACAATATAGTGGCCACTTTTAATTATTTTTCTGTAGTATCACTTGTATAACAAATTGTTAGGATTGGGCTAAAAAAAGTATATACTAAACTAGTTGAAGCAGTTCTATTGCCTAATGATAATTCTTTATTCACATTTATGCTTTGAGATACTATCATTACCTAATTTTAATACATTTAATGTGTGTTAAATTGGTTCTCTATGCTGTCAATTCTTAATTAGGATGTCATGTGTTGCTTATTTAGATGGTTAAAAGAAGGCCAAATATATTGTGTCAACCAAGGTTATAATCTAAAAATCATATTGTTTGTACGACATGACCAATTTTTCATAAAACTATGTTAACTGGTGTTAATTGTTAATTATATTTTCATCTTTTAACTCTTTAGAAATAGAATCCTGTGTTGGCTGTCCCATCACTTTGCTTACCATCAGTCTTGGCTTTACAATCCTATAATTACACAGGTCAATTTGCTTGCACTTTTAAAATATTGGTAGCACATTGATTCATTTCTAGACAACTACTGTGTCTTCCTTGCCAGGAGTTAAGGTAATTTTAGGTAAAGGTGTTCAAGGATTTTCTGTTGTAAAGGAAGATAAAGCATATCACTTGCCCAGTTTGAGGGGACAAATTATATACACATGCATTTGTAAAATTCCTTGGGTCCTCTTTGTTGTAGACATGCACATGGTCAAATTAGGCAAGTGATGTAACCAAAAATAATACTTATTCTAATTAGAAGTGTTTGGTACTCCAACAAACATTAGTAAACCACAGGTTCAGATGCCAATGGGACTACACAGCTGACTTAAGAATTCTTAAGCTTCAGAGTGGTGACATAAAACGCTCAATCACTCACCTAATAAGGCAAGGGCTCACCACCTCAAGGAGTTGCCTTGGGCGGCATCCTGACTCAAGGGGAGAGTCCCCAACTGCAGACCTAGTGCTCCGAGGAGGGCCAACTCAATTTACCCCCCAGTGAGACTCCATTTATACCCTAGTCAAATCTGACCTGTGGTCATATATAGTCATGTCTGTTAGTGTTGGCTGAGGACTCTTTATCTATGGGCGACTGTCTGGGACAACAGGCAGAATGGGACAGTAAGGGTGCAAAACCGGGCAAAGGCCTGGTCATTGTCAGGGCGGGTGCACCTGCCACGCTCTTTTTCTCCAGTTTTTGAGACAGTTATTATGTGTGACCTTGTCCAGTCAGCTAGGACCTCCCTTGTCCTCCATAAGTTCTTGAAGATAATTGCTAATAGTTCATAGACTGCTTCACTTTAAGTACTTCAATGCGAATTTAATTAGGCTCTCTTCCCTTGAATATGTCTACATTTTCTAAATAATCATTAACCTGTTCTATTCCTATCCTGCCCTTCATTTAATTTTATTTAAACTTTCGTTAGCTAATTAAGTTGGTGTTTTTTTTTTTTTTTTCTGGAAAAGTGAAGCTGTTCTTCATTCTCCTTTCCTGCTAGCTATTTTTCTTTCTCTTATATTTAATAACTTCCTACAAGCTCTTTTATTGTCTTTTGCCTTATTCCATGGTTCACCTTTTCACAAGACTCATCCTTACATTATTCTGCTCATTTCTGAGGGAACTGCACTTGCTTTTTACTGTACTTCGTGTTTTAACATGCTAATTTGCATTCTGCAGGATATCTTTGGGCTAACTTCTGTCCAGGGCACTGCTCAGCCTTTTGTATAGACAGGCTCCATTCTTTCTGTTAGTAAAGAAACATGAAGTCTGCACTTTGAACAATATGACATTCTTTACTATGAAACAAAGAATAAAAATTTACAGTGAGACCGAAAGCCTGTAGCATGTTGATATTGGACAATAACGAATGTTTAAGAAAAAAATGGTGAAGTATACAGAGATAAATCAAGAGACGGATAATCCCAGAGTACTTTCCTTGTTTCTAGTGATGCGTGGTTCAAGTACTTCCTCTTTGCCTCTCAGTAAGATTTTATGCCATGTATTTGTCCAATCACTCCTTGAATACATATATTTCACCTCCCCAAGAAACAGATTTCCAGTCTATTTAGTTGCTTCTCAGTTCTTCAGAAACAGTAGCTTTGATCTTTTGTTTTCCTTCCCTAGTTGTAATGTATCCTTTTTTATATGGAAGAGCAGTACTACATACAATATTCAACGTACAAATGAAATAAGTTTTTGTGTGATGGCAGAAGAATATTTTCTGTTTTGTTCACTGTTCCTTTCCTAGCAATTCCTAACATTTTCAATAGCTTACAGTGTCACAGAATTATCTTTAGTATGCCAGAGTTCTTGTTCCTGAGTGGTAACTGTCAATTCAGAACCTGCAAGCTCATAATAATTTTTTTTCCAGAATTATTTTTCTACAATTATTGATAGTGAATTTCACCTGCTATTTCATTAGTTGGTATCATGAACTTTTCTGCAACAAGTAGCAGAAAGCTTCTTCCCCATACCTGTTTAGATTTGGTCTATGTCTACTCCTGAACATGTAAAATTGATTGTAAACAAATGGACATTTTATTTTTCTGCATTCTGTAGTGGAATATGTAAGTAAACAGTAAATATTAAAATTAAAGAATGCATTTTTCAAAAAGATTTAATTTTTTTCTTCCTCAATTGTTTTATTACTTCCGAGGATTTTTATATTATATTATAAGATATGATTTGATATGATATATTACCAGCATCCATATGCTATGATCGTTAACTGTTAGCTTAAATGGATTCCCTATAAAAAATATTCATGTTGGTTTTCCATCTATCTGATTCTAAATTCATGTTTATTTTTTAATATTGATAGTGAATGCAGTAAGTTAGAAACAAAAGTTAATCTACTGGATATGATCTGTGGCCTTTTTGATAACAGCAAGGACAAAAAATTTCAGCGGAATTGTGATACAACTCTTAGAAAGCTGCTGAGAACTATATGACCTGTGAAGGAGGCCTTCTGTTTTTATAGTTGGAGACTGATAATAAATTGTACTGTAAAATTTCCTTGAAGAAATTTACTGGAATAATGATAAAATTGTGATCATCTGTAAAATTATCATGTAAGGCCACCCTCTTCTTAGCCTTAGGCCAATCTCATTTTAGCTTTAATAGGCACTTTTACAGTCCAATTATGTGCTATCTGAAATATTTTTTTCTATTAGTTTTGATTTATCATTTTCACTTTCAGTAGTTGTCCCCATGTTCCTTTGCAGGAATCATATATATAATTTCATTCTTTTACTTATGTCCTCTTCTGCAATCTTGAGCATCTCTCTCTCTCCCTTCTCTTCGTATAAAGGTTTCTCTTTGTATAAGGGTTTCTCCATTATTGTTTTTAAATTCCCATAATCTTTCAACATCTTCTTAAGATTAGAAACCAGAATTACACATGCATTTCAAAAAGGGATGAATTGTTTACTTACGAAAACAGTAGCATTTTGTCCTTCCTTAAGTATTATACTGCCAGCTCTTTGTCTATTTTTAAAACAGTTTTCCCTATGGAACAGAAGAGATCTTCAATAATGTCTGCTTCTTTATCCTAAACTGAAACTATTGCTGTACAGTGGTGAAAGTGTAATTTTGCAGCTGCTTAATTTTTATAGACCACCACAGTTTCCAGTGAAGCAAGAAAAAGCATACTTCAGAAGACTACAGTATTATTTTGGGACGCTTGGTTGAATTCTCTCTTCCATCTTAAGTTTCTTGTGCAAATCTTTTACAACTGTGATCTATAAATCTGTTCCTTTGCTGAAGCCCTAGAGAGCCAAGCTCTCTATTCCTGCCATTGAAGAAGTACTTATGATTTTAAGTATTTACTGTGTAATTTAATAGTGGCACAATGACCTGAAGATGGGGAAGAACAAGTGTATAAATAGAAATTATGTCTGTTTAGCCCATTTGTAATTTGTCCATCTATAACTCATCCCCCTAAGAAAAATGATGGACTTAACAGAGAGATTGTTTTATGAGTTGCACACTTTGTCTTTATATATGTTACTTCCCTTTCATTAAGTGGGATTTTAATGTTGTCTGGGACTGAAACTTGAATTCTAATAGTGAGATGGAAGATACAGGGTCATAATGTGATACTGGTCCAAATAGGTTTTATTGATATCAAGGGGAATATCAGCTTCAAGCTTTATGCAACTTATAAATAGTATAAGAGTTGGAGTAATTAAAACACAGCACTTGCCATATCACAGTTTGTTCTATATAGCAGTATTTTTTCTGTCTCTCCTCTAAATTTAAGAAAGTGTTATGTGAGGGATAGATTCCACTGTGTCAGATATTATGACTGTTAATGCAGGGAGGTATGAGGAATAAGAGGAAATAAGCTAAACTATCAATTTTCTTGTATTTAAAACATGAATTTCTGTGGCCCATCAAATAAGAGTTTAGATGTTAAACTGAAAACCTGACACGGAAATAAACTTCCAAACTATCTCTCTTTTATTTATTTAGTTATTTATTTAAAATGTATGCTTGTGCCAGCTCTCAGCTTCCCTTAACCTATCTTGACTACAGCTAAGATGATAATTATGGAATGTTATCAGATTCATGATTTTAGGTTGTAGAGGTACTGACTTCAACTTTCTGATAGACCTTGAACTACTGAAGTTTATTTATGTATCTCTTCTTTGAAACAATAGATTGTTGTGTTGTGTGACCCACATGTTTTTAAAACACTTATTTAAATTTTGTTTATACGTCTGAATTATTAAAGTGTGAGGATATTATTAACACCCTACTGGTAAAAGTTGTATGTAGCTACAGATTTAGTGACTTGATGATGATTCACTAATCATCTAAGCTAGAATATTGGATAGTGTGATAGAAAACAGTGGCATTAAGAATTTCATTTTAACCGTGTGTTTGTAGTCTAGTAACAAGGGAAATAAAGGTAAATTACTACCATGACTAATAAATTCAAGAATGCCTAATGTTGTAATCTATGAAGTGTTTCGTTATATATTTCTGATACCTAGGTCAAAGTAATGCACAGCCTTTTCATCAAAAAGACTTGAATTGCGATGTGACATCTTTCAAATAGTGGTCATAATACTTATTTAGATGCTTAATATCACTTTACAATTGCCATATTTCTTCCTTTGAAATAAAACATAGCAACAGAAGTCTTTGATTAAATTCAGAGGGATATGATCTTGTCAGAAATCTAATCTCATCATTCTCCCAACATTAAAGTGAGAATATTCCCTGAAACTGAGTAAATATTTCTCATTTACAAAAAAGATTAAAAGTCTCTTTCCCCAGGCTACTGAAAGAGAGTACATGAAAGCCAGAAACAATTGAATGAAATCAGTGGTAATATTTTTGGTAACCAGAGGAAGTTGATGTTTATATTTGAGCTTGAGAGCTTATTTGCAAACTTCACGAAGTTCACACAGCTCTAAGGACTCAGATCAAAAGAAGTCCAATATTGAAGGAGTACACAGAATAATCTTAAATGAATAGGGTTTTTGTTGCCATACTTTAAATAGCTTAGCATAGCTTTTACTTTCATGTTTGTCCTTTTAAGAATGTTTTATGTCCAATAGCTAAACATAACTCCAACTGTTTTGGTCAGAAAAATGTTCTCTTTTTAGCAAACAGATATATATAGCTTCTCTGCAATTTATGAAGTAAAATAATTGGTGCATGTGTTGAAGTAACAGGCACAATGCATGTCAACTGAATTTAGACATAGAAAAAAATTGTTGGCTGATAAAATCAGTGGGAGTCAGACAGGTACCAGAAGAGACAATAAAATAAAAAGCTGCGTTACATCCCACAGGACAGAAAAATTTTGGGAATCATTACATGCCTGTACTAGATCTAGATATAAGCAAACAGTATTCTTTATGTATAAACACAAAATGGTGAATTTGTCCTTCTCTGTCTTCCTTAAGTTTTGCTCTGTCATTAATATTTGTGATGGGAAGCTAGCTCTTCAGTAAAGAGAACTGTACAGACAATCTTGCATCTGACTTAATCTGCTTTGTTCTGTCACTCCCTTGTGATTTCTTGAAGATTTAATATTGTGTTCTGCTGCTGGTGGATTTTTTATATGGATTTATATTTTACAATACTTTAATAAAAAAAAAATTAAAAATCAGACATTATAACTGAGACTCCTACTAAAAGTTTATATCTTTTTAAGGGGAAGGGAAGTTTTGTCACCTTAACCACCACAGACCTGCAAATGGTGTATGCATGAGAAATTCAGTCAGCTAAGACACAGACTTTTGGGGGTTTGGTATTTTTCAAAAATTTTGGAAGGAAATTGTCTAATGCATGTATTAATTAATTGTACTGGAAAAGTGCATGAAAAATTGTTAAAGTATCTAAACTGGGTGTTCTTTTTGATTTTGCAGTGTGAAAACAACAGATTTTTGTCTCACTATAAAATTCATTGTAGAATATTAATTGATCTAAAATTATGGTACAGATAGTAACACCTGAAATTCCGGAAAATTAAAAAAAAATTTTGAAATTAAATGGGAGCTTTCTGCCAACCTGAATAACTTGTTTTTTGCTAGAATACATTTTCTGTTAAGAATAAATAGTCTACACTTCAAGGTTTATGAAGATGTAGATTTCTATAGCTGGATGGAATTTGTCAAGTTTTTATTGTCAAAATGCAAATAAGACATCCTCAGAAGTGTTTTATAAAATTTGTGACATTTGCTGAATTGTTTTTATGTTGAAAAAACAAGCACAAACCCTGAAAGCTGAGATAGAAAATACAGTTAATACATTTAATTTTGACATTTTTATGAGTTATTTGGGTTTTGAATGTAAAATAATTTGATTTAAAAATTATTTCTAATGTATTTTAAGAGAGAACTTAAAATTAATGATGAAAATATTTTTATGAGACAGATTTTATTAAACCTTTATTTTTCCAAAGAAAAAAAGTATATTAAAAAATGTTTGACCTGAAATTAGTTTTTATATTTTTAACTGCTTGTTTGTGCTTGCAAATCAGCTATTTAAAAATGAGTTACATCTCTACCCCAAGTAAAACTGGATGAAGTGTGATATATTAAGAAGCATAAAGTATTTAATCTTTAAAGTTTATCTTGCATTCTTGCCTTCCTCAGTAAGAGCTTCGTTCTGAGTAAAGTCTCACTGCACTAATTTCCTACAAAAATGGAATTTTCAACCTGCCAGAAAGCTTAATTCATGATAATTTCTGTTAAAGGTTTTGGTTTACTGATCCATAACCTTTTCCTAGGAGTTGGTGTATCTCCTGAGAGTTAGAAAGCATTCTGATCTGCCTTCTATTTCAGAAAATTCATTAATTAAAGGTATTTTGGTACTTTCTCTGTAGACCATGGAAAGAAAAACTTGTTGCTTTCTTTTAAGGGATAAATCTTCAGCAATGCCTTTGCAAAACCTTGCAGATAGTTTGCCTCCTGATGCTCCTGCATGAGACACTGTCACCCTGGTCTTCAAGATGCAACAGGTTTTTGGAAAAAAAGTGTTTATGGTCATTCTCACATGCTGGATTAGATATAGTTCTGCTATTAGTGGAGGAGATGAACTTCCAAAATGCGATTAAAATGTGGGTTCTGATTTTCTATGGGTCCCCACATTTTCATGTAGGATGTGGAGCTGTGGAAAGCTGAGAACACACAAGTTTGGAGTGCTCTGCTGTGGCAGTAGGAAACAATCAATTTCTCAGTAGGAGCAGGGAGGTGAAACTGCACAAAAGCATTTGTAAATACATATAATTTTGAATCTTATCTATAAATCTTATTTACGATATTGCTTTACTGGTGTTTTATTATGTGTACTGGACTTTTTGGAAGATGTTTTCATTCGATACATTTTAGCTTTCTGGTAAGACATTATTTAAATAAGACGACTGACTCTGGAACTGCTTTGAATTCTTAGATGGAATAGTTACTCCTAATTTTCTCTTCAATGTTGATTTTAAGATTACCAAGAAAAAAAAAAAGTATACTTCTGTTTATTCTGATGAATAACCTCTTTTGTGAGATACATAGCACACCTTTCTGAACATGGTTGTGTTTTCAGTGTTCACAACTGCTTTAAGGGAGTAAACATAGTGCATTGACTATATATTATTACAGCATGCTGCATCTTGAAATTTCTGTTGGACTTATCGTGTCAAGATATACACGTCTGCCAGGATTTAACATTAGTAGATTTTACTATATTTGACAGCAGACATTTCTAATGGCATTAAAGAGTATTAGTGAATTGAATTTTCTTGTTATTCTGAATATTTCAGATTTCATACCTGGGACTGAAAGAAGAAATATTTGAATAACAACAATTTTATCACTAATTTAATTCAAATTAGATTTACATCATTTTACCACAGATCTAATGGTTTATAGAACCAGAAGTGCTTTGTTTTTATTTTTGCTGCTCAAATGGAAATTAATAGAAAAACTGCTTTAAATTTAATGGCAAAGAAATGGAGCCTTCAGTTTTGATGGACAGCCAAATGTAGAGTAATTTGTAAGATGATTCAGCATTTCTATCATAGACAATTAATATTTACATTTCCTTTCCTAATATTCTTGTTATTCATAAATTTCATAAGACTTGGGGGGGTTATTTTCTTACCTTGTATATGTACATTCAAGTTCTACACAGTAAATAATTTAAATAGCAGATCTCCTAGAGAATATCTAAGAATTATAATCCAAAATGATAAGCTCTTTTCAGTGTAGCTGAATGCAGCTGGCAAAAATGTGGCTCTAATTTGAAGTGTGAGATTAAGAAATAATTCCTCAGTTTTGATTTTTGTTATATTTTAGTGCTAAAATTTGTTGATGCTATCAGTAATTTATATACTTTTAATAATTAAAATCTTATTAGTTTAATATATGATTAGGATCTACACATAGTATGTCTCCGTGGTTAGAATGGAGACTATCTATAGCTTTATGATTTTACCTTCAAATATCCTGTAATTCAGTGCAGCCATGGAGGTAAAGATGAGTAGTTTGTTATCTTCAGCAATGCAGATATGGAAGCTATTAGCTTGTGAAAAGACTTTATATTCTAAGTCATCTTAGAGGCGGTTTTGCAGCATTTACCTCTAGTTCATTTTCAGCTATAAATATTAGTTTAAGGCATAATGCCAAATATTTTGAATGCACTTCTGATACTGACATATAAATTGCTTGCAAATATATCATCCTTATTATTGTGTTTGAATTTTTTGATATTCAGAAATTGAGAAAGGAGGTTGTGGAGACCCTGGAATTCCGTCATATGGAAAAAGGACTGGCAACAGTTTTCTGCATGGAGACACACTTACCTTTGAATGTCAAGCAGCTTTTGAACTGGTGGGAGAGAGAACCATTACATGTCAACAAAACAACCAGTGGTCTGGCAACAAACCTAGCTGTGTTTGTAAGAATTTTTTTTTTTTTTCTGTATTATTTTTCTGGCCTCAGCCTCTTGCTTTTCTTAGCATTTGTGACTAATCAGAAAGAAAACATTTCAAAAGACCTTCAATACTTTTTTAGTCACATGTTTTGTTTTTTTTTTTTTACTTTGCTCAATAGTAGCTCATTTATGGGGAACATCACATAGGACTGTTTTAGAATGTTCTTTCCCCTCGTTTTATATTTAATTGAACCAATTAACACTCTCAATGTAAATGTGTGTTGAATTAGACTCTAAATGAGCAAATCCTAATAGCATATAAGTGTTCAGAAGGACTCTGTGGCACATAACACATTGGTTCTGGCAGTGCAAAGCAGTCTGCAGATCCACATAAGAAAAATTTAGAGGTTTTTTCTGATCTAATAAAGCATGAAAACGAATATAAAGAATATAAGGCTATTCAACATGGAAAAGGGGTGGATGAAATCAATAGCTGTGAATTTTGTTTTAAAAGTTAAAATGTGTAGGTAAGTGTATAGATGGATTTAAATAGAGAAGATTTTTTTTTTTTTAACTTCTTCTGTGGTAAAATAGAGTAAATCTTTCTAGTACACAGGTATATTAGGGACTTCAGATCTCCAGGCCGCATTACCTTTTCCTATAAAGAGTCTTATACTTCAGTATTTGATTTTCAAAACAACCTTAGTGAGGTGTCCCGTTCTCCGTGGACATATATGTATTTTGCAGCTGAGTAAGCATGCTCTGGACTAGAAGTCGTCTCCATAGGCCCATGCAATTCTGAAATGTGTCTCAGCACGTAAGGCCTGGATGTGGAGACTGTGCAGGTGAAATTCCCTTTGAAGGCAGAAATTGCGTTTCTTCATGGTGTTGTATTGCACTGGGTTGACATACTAGTTGTACCCTGTGAAAGATAATGGAACCTAAACATTATTTACAAACATTGAGTTCAGTTTGACACATTTGAGGAGCTGAGTAATGGTTATCCTTTGTTTTAATTAATATTCAGTGAGGCTTCCGCTTTCTGAACACATTGTACTTCTCACTAAAGTACCAGCCACAAGCTCATTACTCTGAAATCAGTTAGGAATCGTCTTGATGAAAATTGACACAAAGGGGTGAAAAGGGAGAAGAGCTACAAATTGTTTTTGTTTAATTGCCCTGTGCTACTGAAGGGAAACTAGGGGTAAAATAAGTTTGTACTATATAATCTTTTAAGAGTTCTTGATTGAGGTACATCTAAATTGCTACTGTTATTTACATCAGCATAAACTTTGTGTATGACAGACAAAACTGGCCCTTGTGTTTGATTTTTTTGGATTGCTAAATACATCTTCACGTCTATTCCTTTTAGAAAAAAAGTCACATTTAAATTTGGAGTTAACATTTTAATTTCAGAACAAACCTGCCAGTTTTTCCAAATTCTTACACATCAGTCACTACTTTTGCTTCCTTGGCATTCTTTACATGCTTCTAATAATCTCTGGCAGGCTCTAGTGCAGTCACTTAGCTTCACTCGGGGAAATAAAAACATGCAAACATGACATGCCATATTGGAGAAATGTTCTAACAGTCTTAAACATTTCCAGGTTGCATGTGTATTAGTTTTGAAATCTAGGCTTCAAAAGCATCCCTTTCCATAAGAATAAATAATATGTAGACAAGCATTTATAATGTTTATGGATAGTATTTTGAGAATCTATTGTTGTTTTCTTTAGTCTCATGTTTCTTCAACTTCACCACACCATCTGGAATTATTCTTTCTCCAAATTATCCTGAGGAGTATGGGAACAATATGAACTGTGTTTGGTTAATTATCTCAGAGCCAGGAAGCAGAATCCATCTGATTTTCAACGACTTTGATGTAGAACCTCAATTTGACTACCTTACAGTGAAAGATGATGGGATTTCAGATTTACCACCTCTTGGCACTTTTTCTGGCAATGAGGTCCCTTCTCAGTTGGCTAGCAGTGGGCACATAGTAAGACTTGAATTTCAGTCGGATCACTCCACCACTGGAAGAGGATTTAATATCACTTACACAAGTAAGAACCTCTGCTTTTATCTTATGCCTAGTCTTAAAATTAAGCTATCTTTCTTCATAATAATGAAAAATTGAACATATTTTTATTTATAATACAGAAGTAAATTGTAATGCTTGTATAATTGCACTGCTTTCATCTGTCTTCCTGATGTTCATTAGCCTATCTGAATCTTTATAATTTATTTATTTTAATTGTGATAGTGCTGAAGAAGTTCCTTCATTATTTAAGGGCCTTTTTGGTTGACACAGCATATATGCAGAGCACATAATTTAAGCCTAGATCTTCAGGTCAAAGCATCCAGTGCAGTTGATGTAATGTACTTCTCAATGGAACCAGCAGGAGTAAGTTCACAAAGATATTAAGCTTAGATCCAAAATATGGAGATGCACATCTGAAAAGCACAGAAGTGTAAAAAGCAATTAGAAAACATTGCAAATAAATAGTTCTGGGAACCTGCTTTGCTTTTGCATTCTATCTTCCAGTTAGATGGTGTGATATCTAAGAATATAGACCCCTAAGTATATAGATCTGCAACCTGTTCTAGGTGAACCTGCTTTAGCAGGAGGGTTGGACTAGATGATCTCCCGAGGTCCCTTCCAACCCTTGCCATTCTGTGATCTCTTTTTTGGGATACACATAATAGTTACCCTCTGTGTTTTTTCTAGTGTCAAAGATCATAGCTGATCTCACTTAGAGGTCTTGCCTATAGAACTGCACTAATTTAAGAATCATTTTTCTTTCCGGCTACAGTTTCTTTAAGAATTTTAAGAACGTAGTAACATTGAGAATGTAATTCTCAAATGTACAAAATTTAGTTGCAACTAGTCAACAAGTTCAAAAGTTATTAAGCGTGGACCTAGCAGTCACATACATAGAGATAGCTACTGAAAGCATCAATCTCACCGATTTGGGAAACCAGGCTAAAAAATACCTGGCTAGAGATAGCCATCTGTTGTTTTGTTTATATGAAAGGATATTACTCAACAGTACTCTCAAATGAAAACTCTAGTAACACTGTCCTCATGTAGAAAACATTATTACATTTGCCATAGACTGCTAACTCTCCTAGAATTTTTATTAGTCATTTAAAGTCATTACTTAGATGGAGATTATCTTTTTAGTTGATGAAATTATCTTCTAAGGTTACAGAAGTTGTTAATTGACAATAAAGTTGTCTTTGTCATATCTTATGCTGTTCCTATCTTGTGTCAATTAATATAATCTATTAACAGTTTTTGTTCAGGGCCAAGGTGTTCCTTTGCATTATTTAGGAGGATGCCCCACATAAAACTGGAATTTATGGATTGCAATCCTTTTTAAGCATTAGATGCCTTAGACACTTAAAAAATCTTAGAATCATAGAATCATAAAAAATCTCAAGTTGGAAGAGACCCTTAAGGATCATTGAGTTCAACTCCCTGCTTCTCGCAGGACTATCTATAAAACTAAACCATATGTTTAAGGGCATCATCCAGACACTCCTTGAGCTCTGACAGGTTTGGTGCCACACCTGGTGCCTCCTTGTGCCACCTGGCTTATCTTAACACATATAATTTTGCAAATATCTTTCCACTCTAATCCATCCTTATCCTGCCCTGCCAAAATTTACATACACACCTTCCCCTCACAGGACGTATAGATTACAAGCACTCACCCCTTTTCCTTGGAGTGGGTTCCCCTTAGTTGCACACACCTCCTGAAAGACACGGAGGTCCCCCAGCTTTGCAGTCACCCACACTGCTGCTCTCTGCAACTCACTGATCCACATACTGGTGAGAACACCCCCCCATGAGGTCACACCTGCACACAGAGGTGCGGGTCACCATGGGTTGCACCCTATGTTGCCACCCCATTTTTTTAGCAGGAGCCAGCATTTCTGCTGGATTAGCTGCAATGTGAGACCATACTTCTCATCTTAGAGGCAAACAGCTGGATTTTGTCCAGAGGGAAACTTAAGCAAAGTGTTCTTGTGTATCTAAGCCACATAAAACTAAAGAGATTCAGAATTTGAACTATGTTGCATCTGTGTGAATGTTCATTGGATATAATGTTGACTTTTTATTGAGGAGTTGTCTATGCTTTCAATTATATTGTAATCTTGTATTTATCAGAGGTTATTCCCCCCTCCAAAAAAAAAAAAAAGAGACAAAGTTTAGAGGGGTGGTGGTTGTTGTTATTGTTAACTCTTATTATTACTATTATTCTTATTATTACTATTACAATGTTTTTATCAGCCTTTGGTCAGAATGAGTGCCATGATCCAGGCATCCCTATAAATGGAAGGCGTTTTGGAGATAGATTCCTTCTGGGAAGTTCTGTTTCCTTTCACTGTGATGATGGCTTTGTGAAGACCCAAGGCTCTGAATCCATAACATGTATTATGCAAGATGGAAATGTAGTATGGAGCTCTACTGTCCCACGTTGTGAAGGTAAGGGCACAATCTTTATTTTGCACCTACGGTTTGAATAATGAAACTATTTAAATTTAGCTGACTTTTTACATTTCACACATAAATAAGACTGCTTTAGCTGAAGTTATTCATTCGTCTTATTTTAACACTCTTCTAGTCAAATGAGAGAGCAATAATAGAAACAAGATAGCTTGCTTTTATATTCTTGGAATAAATTAGCATTCTAAAAATCTGGTTGCTATTCTTTTCAAGTTCTGATTGTCACCAGCATTACTCAGCTGTGAGTTATAGCTGTTATAACAGTTTTGGCTGTAGCATACCGAACAACATAATTATCTGCTACATAGAAAAGTGAAGTAAAGTTTCTATTTAGAAGTCCTTTTAAAAGTTTGCACATTTAATTTTCTCAGAACAAAAGTATACCTGAATTTCTCTATGTAACATATTAGCCTGCAGTACATTTTTTCCTGAGGAATATAGTGAAAATCAGTTATGTTTACTATTAATTATATTCCCCCCAAATTCCATATTTGTTTGCTTGTTCTAGCCTAAGTAATAAACAGACTAAAATGGGCTATGCTTTGGATTAAATCTCTGTTTAGTATGAAATACAGTGAGGAAAAAAAAAAAAGAAAAAAAAAAAAAGTAGGTTGGTGCCTTGGTGTTTACCAGTGATAGGTCCTAAGGCAAGACATATGAATGTATTTAATAAATGACTAGAATGTGTCTTTTAAAGCAATGTACGAAAAATTGTATAATTTTAGGAAAACAATAGATATATAGTCAGATACTCAATCAAATGATACTTTTTTGAAGAAACTAATCCAAACCTCCTGATTAGTGTAAATCTCACACCTTACTTAAGTTCAGTGTCATTGCAGTAACTTAAGGATCGGGATCATATCACTTTTATGTTTTTTTGTTGTTTGGGCAATTTGACAACCCAGTTCTGATAAGACTGTGCATTTTGAAGAAAATGTAGATATATTGGAAAAAACATGTTAACAGCCTGGTAGAAGTAGTGTATGTGAACCTAGATGTTGTACTAATATAATTTCTTACCTTGATTAAACCATGTAATGAGTTATGCAGTGGAACAGGTTTATTTGCCTAGAGCAAAACCAGTCCAATCCAAAGCAGGGAGTAGGGTGAGGTTCTTCATCAAAAGGTGTTTTCTCATTTTGAAACTCTATACACAATTATTAAAGTATTCAATGTAATCTTTGTGTAATTTTATTTCCACAAACATGTAGATAAAGAACCCCAAATGAGCACTTTGAGAAAAAAATGTTAGAGAAAAAAATATAGAAATGACCCTTTAAGAAAATATATAAGTACCACTCAGTTATCCTTTCTTTGAACCTTGCAGGATGTTTACCTCGTTTTTAATGAGGAAAGGATTAGACTCTTTCTTTAGATTTTGCCTATTGTTTGGTTTTGTATATAAGAAAGTATAGTTCTTTTAAGTTACATTCAGAGTGTGTTCCTTTCTGATGTGGATTCTCTTTCTAGTTGGTAATTGAAGAGATTTCTGGGTTTAGGCTACAGTATGGACTAAGCATCCTTGCTCATTAGTTTAGATAATTTAGTTTGTTTCTAGTTGTCTGAGATTTCTGAGTAACTGTTCCTTTTGGTTGCTGCTCTGCTCTGTGACTTTGTATACTAACTCTATAAGCCACACCTGAAATACATGATGTGTTGCAATCAGTTGAGTATCAACAGTCTTCTGTTTGTTTGTGGTTTAAATATGACAAAATTTAATTTAAAAAAAACCCACCATGGAATTAATTTCATTCTTCATTAACTATACACATGTAATGTAAACGCCATTTTCCTGGCTGATTATTTTGCCCCAGAGACAATTCAGTGTGTATGTTTTGTGTTTTGTAGGTTGCTTTTTTTCCCTACTTTCTTAAATCTGGAAAAACTTCCCAGGGACAAGTGCAAGTCATGAATTAATTCAAATAACCTCTCTGAGTTCTTTTTTTTTTTTTTTTTTTTTGTTAAAAATATTGAATCAAAACTAGGAATATTAATTTACTACTCACAAATTCATGTTACTGTTCATTTCCATATGGAATAATAAGTTTGCTTGTCACTACTTAGAGGAACAGAAGTGACAAGATTTCCTGCACTGCAATATGGAATTTGCTGATAATGATACCACTGACTACCAGAGGGTAATACAAGTGATACTGCGATAAATTTACCTGACCTTGAAAGCCTTCCTGTTTTAGACTGCTTCATTGCCTTTGGTAAATCATAACATCCCAAAGCCCTGTACTATGACAGGTTAATTTTTTAAGGGACTCATGTTTCCCAAAATTTGTTCAGTCATTTCTGCTGTTGTTTAATCCTGCACCAAAGTCCTCCAATCCTGCTCTGATAAATGCTTCCTGTCCAGCCCTGTTCCTTTCAAAGCCCTGTAGCAATACTTTTTTCCCTTTTATGGAGGAGGATCAAGTTAGAGAACATGTAAACAAATTTGATATGCAGGAATAGGCCTGATGCGATGCACCCGAGTGCTGAGGAAGCTGGCCAATGATATTGCAGGGCTACTCTCAGTCATCTCAGGAAGGTCATTCAATCCATGGAGGTCCCTGAGGACTGGAAGAAAGCAAATTCCTATCTTCAAGAAAGGAAGATCTGAGGAACTACAGGTCTAATGTCAAACACTGGGAAAGGTGTGCAGCAATATTCCTGGAAACCATTTCCAAACAATGAAGAACAAGATGGTGACTGAGAGCAGTCAACATGGATTCATGAAGGGGAAATCATGCCTGACCAACCCGATAGCCTTCTGGAATTAAATGACTGTTGTGAAGGGAGAGTAATAGGTATTTTTTATCTCAGTAAGGTGTCTTGACTGTATCATGTAAGATTCTCAAAGACAAACTGATGAAGTATAAGCTAGAGAAGTGAACAGTGAGGGGGACTGAAAACGGACTGAACTGTTGGGCTCATGGGGTTGTGGTCAGTGACATGAAGTCCAGATGGAGGCTAGTCCGTAGTGGTGTACCCCAGGGGTCAATACTGAGTCCAGTACTGTTTGAAATCTTCAGTTATGATCTGAATGCTAGGACAGAGTGCACCCTGAGCAAGTCTGCAGGTGATGTAAATCTGTGAGGAATGGCTGATACACCATATGCTTGTGCTGCTGTTCAGAGGGACCTTGACAGGCTGGAGAATTGGGATGAGAGGAAATGACAGGTCCTTCCCCTCTATCCAGCATTGGTGAGGGTACGTCAGCAGCTCTGTGTGCAGTCCTGGGATCCTCAGTACAAGAGAGACATGGACGTACTGCAGTGAGTCCAGTGAAGTTTCACAAAGATGAATAAGGATTTGGAGCATGTGTCTGTCATACAAGAAGATGTTGAGAGAACTGAGATTGTCTAGACTGGAGAAGAAAAGGCTCAGGAGGGATCTTATCAGTGTGTACAAATACCTGATGGGACAGTGTGAAGAAGATGGAGCCAGACTTTTCTCAGTGGTGTCCAGTGGCAGTACAAGAGGGAATGAACACAAATAGAAATATAAGAAATTCTGTTTAAACATAAGAAAAAAAACTTTCACTGTGAGAGTGATCAAACACTGGAACAGATTGCCCAGAGAGGCTGTGCAGTGTCTGCCTTTGGAGGGAGGGCATGATCCTGACTGGACATGGTCCTGTGCAGTCTGCTGTAATGAGCAGGGGATGGACCGGGTGATTTCCAGAGGTCCCTTCCAACTTCAGGTGTTCCATGATTCAGTGGAATATTTACAACAATCCGTTCCACTGAGGTGAATAGGTATTAGATGGCACAGTAGAATGAAAATAATTAACTATAAATTACTTGGAACAATTTATCTGATATTTCCACATAAATGTGGAATCATCCTAGAACGAAAATATGATGATATATTATATTTTAATGAGGTTATGTGTTTTTCAAAGGAAGGAAGGCTGGCGGAACCAAATGCCATGCTCTGTGTATTCAGATATGTATAGAGTAATAAGCTGTGATAAGATACATTGCAGGACTTACGATTCTGAAGAAAACAGAGTGCTCATAACATGATGTAGAAAATTTAGTTGTGCTGTATATTAAACTTATTTTTCCTATGCTTTTTAATTTTTTTAACTTTGAACACAGGTATTATATTAGAAATACTCTGTATGTTACAAGTATATATGCTTTTTTCTTTCAGCACCATGTGGTGGACATTTGACAGCATCAAGTGGTGTTATCTTACCACCAGGGTGGCCAGGATATTATAAGGACTCACTTAATTGTGAATGGGTGATTGAAGCGAAACCAGGACATTCCATTAAAATCACTTTTAACAGGTGAGAATCATAAAGTCAAACAAGTAACATAAGTGCAAAAATACTTGTTTTAACATTGAAGAAGAAAAATATTCTTTAAGAACCCAGACCAGAGAAAGAAATTGCAATGCAATGCTCGTAATACTATTCCTTCAAGCAAAAAATTGAAGTTTAAAACTGTGTTTACATTGTCTTTATAGTTTAAACAATTTGCACTAAATGTCCACCTCCTGGCACATTAAGGATTTATTTTGGACTTTTGACTACCTTTGTATTCAGGTACAACTATATATTGTCCCTGATGATGACTAGGTCTTACTGTAAGAGACCTTAATTTTCCTAGGGAAAAAAAAGATTTGTGAAAAAAGTTCTGATTATTGTGTCTTGGACATGGTTTATTTTTTCCATTAGGACTTTTTTCTGATGCAACATACATTACATAGCTAGACAAATCCATAATACATTGGGTGAGCAACTAGCTGACAGGTCAGACTCGAAGAGTTATGGTAAATGGGGTTACATCAAGCTGGCAGCCAGTCACCAATGGGGTTCCACAGGGCTCGATTTTAGGGCCAGTGCTTTTTAATGTTTTTATAATTGATCTCGGCACAGGAATTGAATGTACATTAAGTAAGTTTGCCAGTGATACTAAACTAGGAGGAGCTGTGGTCTCCCTCAAGGGCAGAGAGGCCTTAGAGAGGTCTGATAGACTAGAGAGCTGGGCAATCACCAAATGTATGGAATTTAACAAGAGCAAATGCAGGATTGTCTATGAGGGATGGGGTAATCCTGGTTATATGTACAAATTGGGGGATAAGAAGCTGAAGAGCAGCCCCATGGAAAGCTATCTGGAGGTTTGGCTTGATGGCAAGTTAAATATTAGCCAACAGTGTGTCCTGGCCACCAAAAGGGCCAACTGTATCCCGGGGGGCATCGAGCACTGGTGCGGTCCCACCTCAAGTACTATTTGCAGTTTTGGGTGCCTCAATATAAGAAGGACAACAAACTATTAGAGTGTGTCCAGAGAAGGGTGACCAGGTGAAAGGTCTTGAGGGCAAGACTTAGGAGGAGCCGCTGAGGTCACTTAGTTTGTTCAGCTTGGAGAAGAGAAGGCTGAGGGGTGACCTTATTGCAGTCTACAACTTCCTCAAGGGGGGCAGCAGAGGGGCAGGTACTATCTTCTCTCTCTGGTGACAGGACATAAGGAAATGAAGCTGCGTCAGGGGAAGTTCAGACTGGACATTAGGAAAAGGTTTTTCACTGAGAAGGTGGTTGGTCACTGGAACAGGCTCCCCAGGAAAATTGGTCATGGCACCAAGCCTGTCAGAGTTCAAGGAGTGTCTGGACGATGCTCTTAGTCATATGGTTTAGTTTTAGGTAGTCCTGTGAGGAGCAGGGAGTTGGACTCAATGATCCTTATGGGTCCCTTCCAACTTGAGATGTTCAATCATTCTATGATTTGACTTCAGTGTATATTAACATACTTTATGTTAACACAGGGGATATCAGGATTTTGTTTGGGTACTGTAGATTTCACCATGAGTACTGACACAGAGTTCAAAACAAGAAAGAAAAAGATGTCCTGACGTCAGAATATTGTTAAAGGCAGAATCATAAACTTCATGTTAAAGTATTAATTAACTGAAATTACCATCCCAATTAATTTCCAAAATGTTATCTCAGTGTGGACCTAAATTAGAGCTACTGGAATGCACTGGGATTATGTCCCTTTGTAGTGTTAAGGTTCCTATTTGTCAAGGGGAATAATTTTCAGCCTAGTCTACCTGTTATGTGGAGTCAGTAGGTAGTGAAAGTGCATTTAGGTAAAAGGAATGTGAACTGCAAAATGTTTAATACTTTTGCCATTATTGTGACCTCAGTGCTTTTGTCTAACCATACAAGTATCTAACAAAGATAGAAAGAAAGGCTTAAAAAATGAAAACAAAATTTTAAAAAATTTTCTCCTTCAAGCATCTTTGTAAAAAAAAAAATATCAATTTGTTTAGGTGTTTGATCTAGACACTAATATCACATTAAATACTCTGGTTGACAAAAAGGTGCAAAGGGCGGTATGAAAGACAGCATCTGCAGCTATGCTGAAGTGGCTTCTATTCTACTGGCCTTCCTGTATTCCTCTATTGCCCAAGGGGAGGCAATATTCTGTGTCTAGTTTCATCTTCATGTGGAGTCAACAGTGATGAGAAAAATTGTTCAGTATCATTCAGCCTTCTATTTCTAACAGCAGAAATGAAAAGAAAATTAATGGAGAGAAGGGCAGAAGAATGAAAAAGTGGCTGTTACTGGGTCAAATCAAAGATCCATCTTGTTCGATACTGTGTTCCTCACAGGGACACAAATGCAGAATCCTAGGGAAGAGTGTGAGGACCAGATAAGTGTATCTGTTATTTTCTCTAAGTACTTCTCCAGTTTGCAACTCAGGGCATTCCTGAACTGAAAGGTGGTTTTGTTTTGTTTGTTTGGTTTTTTTTTAAAATGTGCTTAGTGAGTTTCTGCATGTATCACTGCTATTCATTTGTTTCTTTCACTCTTGCACGCATGTAAGCTTAACATTCACAACATTCTCCATTTTGAGGAACTCATTGGAATATCTGTCTGAGACTGAAGTACTATCGATAGGGGTGGTGGTACATACAAAGAAGGTGAACAGCAAGTCACCAGAATTAGACAGCATTCACCCGGGAATTCACACCTGAATTAATACAAAGATGAGATGGCTGAACAATTTTAAGTTGTGTGTAACTGTAATTGTTCTTTTAAAACTGTCTTGATACCTGTGAACTTCAGGAACCAGATCTTTTAAGTCTTTCATGGAGATCTAAGGAACTGCATACTGGATGGCCACTATGAAAATTATAATAAAGTGTAGCATTAGTGGAAGCATGGATAAGTATGATATTCTGAGGAAGCATTGATATGGCTGTTGTAAAGAAATCCTATCTCCGAAACCTGTTGAAATCCTTTGATGGTGTCAGAAAGCATAGAAACCTCTTGGATATAGTTTACCTGCGTTTTCAAAATGCAAGTTTAGTATTTTGCGTCTCACTCTGCAAAGGGCTGTTAAAAAGCTAAGCATCATTTTAATGCAAGGAAGGACATTACATGATTAAAAACAGATAATACAAGTCTCACAGTGGAATTTTGGGTGTTCTACAGAGGTCTTTGTTATGTTCAAAACTATTCAGCATGCTCAGATATGATCTTAACAAGGAGAAAATTAGACTAATAATACTAAGTTATTCAGGATATTAAGAACGAGGAATGACCAAAGAATTGCTGAAGTTTCTTACAAGACTGGATGTCTGGGCAACAAAATTGCGGGTAGAATAAATAAATGCAGAGTAAATCATTTAAGAAAAAGAATTCCACCTTGATATATAAAAAGATGTGTTTTGAACTGGCACTGTTTGCTGAGCTGCTAAAGTTCTGGTAACACTTTGTCAAGAAATATGAATGAAAACTAACACATGCATAGAAGATTTTTGTGAGCATGATTAGAGGTATGAAATGTAATGTAGGGGAGAAGATTAAAATAGGTTACATATTTAGTTTACCATATCCTTTTTCCAGTCCTGTTTTGGTTTCTTATTATAAACGCAAAGGAGAGAATGACCAATACCAGAGAAGAAGGGGAACTGTTTAAACAGTTTTCATAAAATTGTCATATTACTTCTTACAACAGCAAAAGGTTGTTTGCTTTCATTGCATTCAGCAGGAAGTTCCAGAATTTTAAGTTGCTGATTTTTTTTTTTTTCTCATTAAAGACTTAATATATTCATCATAAGCTTATATTTATTTGCTGGCTTTTAAACAAAAAAAAATTAATCATCAGAAGCCTGAGGTTTGGGTATGTCTTCCAAAATGCAGTGAAAGCAAGAAGCCATATTAGCTGTAAGATGGAGCATTTTAATTTTATAACAGGACATGTGTTGCCTGAAGTTGCACTTGTTTGGATGACTGACTGTGACCTTAACAGTATGACTACTATATTTCTGAGGAAATTAATGGGAAATATGGTCCAGTTTAAGAACTAAATTTACTGAATTATAAACAGTTGCACGCACATCCTTAACAGAATTGTAGAGCTTTGTGTGCAAATTGAACTGCAATCATGTTAAACAAGAACTTAGAGTTCACCCTGATATAAAATTGAGAATTCTGATCACATTTCATTTTTAAAGAAAAGCAGACGGTCAATTAATCTAATCCAGCTTTATATCGGCATATATCAGCAGAACTGGCCCCAATACTGAGCCCTGGGGAACACCACTTGTGACCGGCCGCCAACTGGGTTTAACTCTGTTGACCACAACTCTCTGGGCCCAGCCATCCAGTCAGTTTTTTACCTCGCAAAGAGTATGCCCATCCAAGCCATGAGCAGCCAGTTTCTCCAGGAGAATGCTGTGGGAAATGGTGTCAAAGGCTTTGTTAAAGCCTAGGTAGACAACACCCACAGCCTTTCCCTCCTCCGCTGGGCAGGTCACCCTGTTGTAGAAGATCAGTATGATCAGTAATATGATCGGGAGATCATACCGCTCTGCAAAGAAAACTGCAATTGCTGTCTGAGAGCACTTTATTCCTGATTAGTTTCCCTCACAAACATGACTGTCAAAATAATTGAACTATTGAATTATTGATCTTGAGTGCATTTATTATGAGTACAAATAAAGTATTTAAACCAGCCTAGTGGTATCTGTCTGTTTTCATCATTCCGCTGCAGTGTAAATCAATGCATAATCTCTGAAATTATGGAAAGGAACTGAAAAACTGTCAAGTACTTTAGTGACGCCTTCTGTGACTGTCTATTTTGGTAAATTTGCCAGAATCAGAGAACCTTCCCAGACACAAGAACTCATGTGTTTGTGCAGTTAAATTGTTGAAATAGTCTCCAACATACTTCTTCAGCTTGCCAACTAGAATTCTCCCAAATAATTATCAAGCATATTCAGGAGTCAGTGTGGGCAAGCAACCATTCATAAAAGGAAATTTGGATATTATCTCCCTGTTTGAGAGGCTAAAGGATGTATTTTATAGTATGGATGTAGGCCATTCCATGCTAGCTGGCTTCCCTGCCAGAGACTGGTCCTGACAATGCTTAATATATTAGCAAGCCTGGCAAGCCCTGTATTCCACTGTCAGAGTGGATAGATAGCAGTGAAAGCAATCACCTAGATTTTAGCCAACATACCCAAATAGAGCAGGTCACTTGGTTGAAAGTGTCGTAAATCTAGAGAGTTTTGTGTGTGAAGAGGAGGGAACAATGTAAGCGCCTGTCCATTTCCAAGCAGTCATTAGCTCTGATATTTAAGTAAACAAGTACTTTCAGATTTCTGAATGTGCTTTTGTTTTCAGAGAATCATGAGAGAACTATAGAGACTATGAAATACTTGCTGTAACTGATACTGATGTGTCTATGAAAATGATTTGACATGACCAATGCTAACTGGTCTGTAAACTATAATGGCCTGGCTGGGGAACTTGTTCATTCTGTCATTATTACCTAATACAGTATAAGGTTTATTCACACTTTGAAGGAATGAGCCATATATTTCCCCTTTTCCAAATGTTTAATAATTTGCATTTTTCTTTAATTACAAGAACATAGTTTCTTATCTCCAGACCCACTAAACATGTGTCCCATATTGGTAAGACAGCTTAAGGGCATTCACTTTGAAAATATTGTATTGCATAGAGGCACAGTTTGTTGCTCTCAGAAGTTGAACTAATAAGCCCTATGGGAAAAAAAGAGAAAATCTCAGAACTTATGCATTTTTTTATACTTGCTGTGAGAGATTAACATCTTATGAAAATAAGAATATTGGGTTTGCAGGCAAATATATTTAGAATAGTATAAATATCTATGTAATAGCACAAACTTTGTTTACAGGAAAATTGTTATGCACAAGGTTTAGATGCTCCAGTTTGCCAGAGTCTCTGATACAACCACAAACTGTGTTGAAAAGCACCTCATGTGAAAAATACCAGTCAAAGTCTAATCTACATAAAAGGAAGATTTGAGCTGTTTGAGAACTAATAGGGGATGACTATACACAGAGATGTCATTCATGGACTGGAGAAATGTGATGTGATTTAGTGATTGGCACAGACATTGACTGCTGTTGATTTTAAAGTTATTTGTTCTTGTAAATCAACTGTCTCATTAGTCTCTTCTTTATCCATTCTTGTCTGTATTATCTGTTTATTTGACATATTGAGATGAACTAAGGAATTCTGCTTATTATAACTAAGAAATTTCAAATTAGTGCTTGATTTAAGTTTAGTATTTTAGTAGCAAACTATGTTAGAAAAAATCTATGGGTAAAAAGTCAAACAGTTGAATATGTAAAACAGCTTCTGTCAAATAGAAAATATCAAATAATGAAATTAGATGAAATAATGAGATATTATTGAACATGCCCAACTACTATTCAGCCTGTGGGCAAGAAATTTCTTGGAACTTCATAATGCAGTTTTCTTTGAGACAATTTGCAGTCTTCTACTCAGATTCCCCACTAAAAGTCTTTCTGAAGCCTAGTCATATAGTTGATCAGAAGTATATTACATCTATTACGAATTTTATCTGATACCAGACACAACAAAGCAAGGAAAAAAGATATGTAAAACCTTCCTTGGTTGTTATCTTCAGTAATACACTGATGGATCCATAGATACAGAAATTTTTGTATGTATCATAAGCTTGACCAGGTTACACATGGGTTGAGTTTTTGACGACAGTTAAAGAAAATACAATTTGTCTGCCTACCAGCTGACTTGCATATTCCTTTTCAGATTTCAGACTGAAGTTAATTATGATACTTTGGAAGTCAGAGATGGGCCAGCTAACTCATCACCATTAATTGGAGAATACCATGGAACACAAGCACCCCAGTTCCTTATCAGTACTGGAAATTACATGTATCTGCTGTTCACTACGGACAACAGTCGTTCGAGCATTGGTTTCCTAATTCACTATGAGAGTAAGTCTGATATTTCTATGATAGATTTCAATTTAATTTTGAAAATAACATTTAATTTGAAAATGAGCAAATGAATGTGGACAAATAAACTTCAGTAATTATATTTGTATAAGAACAAATTTTGTTTACTCTATGATGTACTGACAGATCACTCTGAAGCTATTAATTAATTTTGGAATTTTTTTCCTTCATGAGTTCTTGTATGTTATTCAGAATGTTTATGGATCTAGATGTTTAATGAAGAGTAATTTTAGAAACTTGCCCTTATGGGTAAAGATACATTATCCTTTTCTGGTTTGTTTTTTTCCCCTTCTCTCAATTTCTCTTTTTTCTTTCTCTGGTTTTAATACCCTTTTGCAGTACTGACCAGAATTAGGCCTTATCCACGATGATTTCAAAATGCAAATAAATGCATATTAATATCTCCCTGTGAACTACAGAATCATTGTAATAGCATTTGTTTTTAACTTAGATGCATAAAATGACATATTAAACTGTCTGAAGTCATACTGATGTTTATATGATAGTATAGCCATTCATTTCAGTACTGAATAGAGAGCTTCTATGTTTAGTGTGGTTGTGCTAAACAAATGTCATGGGTTTTATCAATTGTTCTTATCTGGAAACTAACCTGTTTGCTCTCCTATTGCATCTGGAATGAGTGCCTAAACTTATAATTCATAGATTCATCATAACTTGGAAATTCTGCATAGCTTCTTTTGCTTTGGCTCAGACATAGTGGTAATGGCTGAACAGACAATAATATCTTAAACTGCAAGGCTGCTAAATCATGTTAAGGCAAGTAACAGTAGGTAGGTCTCCTCATGAGTTACATGCAGATGCTGAATTTCCCTAATTGTTTTGGATCTGTATGTTGCTGTTAAACTTTGTAATACAGTCCTTAAATAGTTACAATTTTGTGTTTTATTTTAAGCCACCTGTCAGGTAGTTGTTTTTTGTTCTGTTAAAAATTAAAACAATTAGTAATGAAATATCTGTGCTACATATTTTTAAAGAGGAAGTTCTAATTATGAAATTATTTAGAACGATATTCATATACACTTTTTTATTTTTATTGAAAGATGTAGTATCTCTCACACACATGAAACTATTTTTTCAATGCTATTTCTCTAGGTAGTTGATAAAAATCAGAATTAGATTTGATTAGTAAACCTCAAAATTGGATTAGATCTTTAACAAATAAAGATGACAAAAGGCTAATAAATAATCATCTTCTTTTAAATATGGTTCCCATGCATAGAACATACCCCCCCCCCCCTTTTAGATAAAAACCTAATATATTTCCAATTTCAAAAGTAATAACAAAAGCTAAAAATTTTAGTTTACAGGTTTTTCTGAGCAGGTTAATTCCCTGAATAAAACATCTTTCTCTTTCTTTAAAAGTAACATTTTAAAGGGTGTCTGGTATTATTTTTTGCTTAGGAATTGGTAAGAAGATGAAACAAAATTAAGAAAAAAAGTAAATTATTTTAAGTTCTTGGTTTAAGCAGTGAGATTGTTTATTTTTTTGAATTATATTTCCCATTAGTTTTCTGAAAATTGAATTTCAAAAATTTCATCTTTTTTTTCTTTTTGATTAATACATTCAACTGGCAGATTAAACATTTAAATTTAAGTGTCAACATAGAGGTGTCTAGAGCCTGAAGCTTACATTTTGGGCAGCGGACATTTGATCAATGCAATCAATAGAGTCTGTGGAGCAATTCAGTAAACTCTGTGAAGTAGAATCTGGGGGCTACCTTCGACTGCATAAGCATAGAGAGTTAGAGTTATTTTAGGTACTATGCCACTGAGTTGCCAAGTACTGCACTAGTCCTTTGCCATGTCTAGCAGTTCCATGGAGACATCATGGTTATGATAGGATAGCACTAGAAACATATATTGAGACAACAAAGGAGTACTGAAGGAGCTAGTGGATGTTATGGCAGGACCCCGCTTGATCATCTACCAAAGGTCTGGTGAGACTGTGGAGGTCCCTGCTGACTGGAAGCTAGCCAGCGTTATTCCAATCTACAAAAAGGGCATGAGGGAAGACCCAGGTAACTACAGACCTGTTAGTCTAGCCTTAGTTCCTGGAAAAAATTATGGAAAAGATTATACTGGGTACTATTGAAAGTCATTTAAAGAATAATGCAATCCTCAAGCAAAGTGAACATGGGTTCACAAAGGGAAAATCCTGTTTAACTAATTTGATATCCTTCTATGGTAAGGTGACTCGCCTAGTGGATGAAGGGAAGGTGGTAGATGTAGTTTTTCCGGATTTTAGTAAGGCTTCTGATATTGTCCCTCACAGCATCCTTCTGGACAAGCTGTCCACCTGTGAGATGAGCGGGTTGCTGGGTGAAGAACCTAATGAAAGGCAGAGCTGAAAGGGTTAGAGTGAATGGGGCTATATCTGGCTGGCGACCGGTCACCAGTTAACGTCTGTCCATCCTTGATCCTTACCTCTGTATTGGCAAATGTGCACATGCCAGAGGGAAGGTAGTTACAATAACCAGTAACATGGAAGTACTACGCAGATTAAGTCAGTATTTTCAAAGAACAGATCCAGGTGGAAAGACTATGGAGGTGCTGAGTAGTCTGTCAGGAACAGAGGAGATAGAAGTTATAGTTTGATTGCCCTTGCAGGCTTAACTATACAAGTTGCTAATGTTAAAAATACCACAACAGAACTTCTAGTTGTTTCAAATTTCTTCCACTTGTAGAAGAAAAGGCAGTCAACTGTAAGTTTTAAGAAATTTTTTGGAATATTTTCTTTGGAAATTCAAAAAACTGTCTTATTTGGAAGTGTCCTAAAAATCTTCCAATTATAGTCATAACTTGGAAGATAAATTAAATCACTGAACTGTGAAGCAGAAGGATCTTAATCTTGCTTAAAATAAAAAGCTCAGTATAGGCTATACCAAATAGCTATCGAGATGGCAGTAATGTTCTATTAAGCTAAAATATGCCTGTAATACAGCTTTAATAAAAATGTGACCCCTTAAAGGTACTTTTGATGTGAAGGCAATTTGTTAATTACCTGTCTTAAATGTAACTTAGCTTTTCAATGCACTTCTAACATAGCTAATGCAAGACAGTGTAGGTCATCTCTTATGCATCTAAGCAAAAAAATTAATAAAGCGCCCATAATATTCTCTAAGTAAAACTACTGATAAAATAATCAATGTTATCAAGAATAATTCATTTATATTCTTTTGACCACCTTGCCTCATGCATCACTTTAAGCTCCCTGATCTCTCAACTTCCCTAGTTATGTGGGGTTTTTTTGCAGCTCTTCATTCTGTGAGGTAGATTGTGCAAACTTAGTCTATTTCCTAAACCAAAACAGGTAGAAATACCTTTATCCGCAGATTCCATTAATGTGAAGCCACTGTTAAGGTATTTTTAAACTTTATCTTTTCTTAAACAAGAAAACATGATCATTTTCAAAGAAAAAGCATATAATCTTGAGTGACGTCACAGCATATCCAGGACAACCAGGTGATCAGGCCCAGTCAACATGTGTTTATGAAAGGCAATTGCTGCTTGACCAACCTGATCTCCTTCTATGACAAGGTGACCTGCTTAGTGGATGAGGGAAAGGCTGTGGATGTGTACCTGGAATTTAGTAAAGCCTTTGACACCGTTTCCCACATATTCTTTGCTGGGTAAAAAAACCTGGCTGGATGGCCAGGCCCAAAGGGTGGTGGTGAATGGAATTAAATCCAGTTGGCAGTTGGTCAGAAGTGGTGTTCCCCAGGGCTCAGTGTTGCGGCCAGTTCTGTTAGACATCTTTATCAACAACCTGGATGAGGGGATCAAGTGCACCCTCAGCAGCTTTTCAGATGACACCAAGCTGGGTGGGAGTGTTGATCTGCTTGAGGGTAGGAAGGCTCTACAGAGAGATCTGGACAGGCTGGCTGGCTGGGCCAAGGCCAACTGTATGAGGTTCAACAAGGCTAAGTGCCGGGTCCTGCACTTGGGTCACCACAACCCCATGCAATGCTATAGGCTTGGGGAAGAGTGGCTGGAAAGCTGATTGGTGGAAAAGGACCTGGGGGTGTTGGTCAACAGCTGGCTGAATATGAGCCAGCAGTGTGCCCAGATGGCCAAGAAGGCCAACAGCATCCTGGCTTGTATCAGGACTAGTATGGCCAGCAGGACTAGGGAAGTGATTGTCCCCTTGTACTCAGTGCTGGTGAAGCCGCACCTTGAATACTGTGTACAGTTTTGGGCCCCTCACTACAAGAAGGACATGGAGGTGCTGGAGCATGTATAGAGAAGGGCAATGAAGCTGGTGAAGGGTCTGGAGCACAAGTCTTATGAGGAACATAAGTTGAACTGGAGTTGTTTAGCCTGGAGAAGAGGAGGCTGAGGGGAGACCTTATCACCTTCTACAACTACCTGCAAAGAGGGTGTAGTGAGGTGGGTGTCAGTCTCTTCTCTCAGGTGATGGGCAATAGGACAAGAGGAAATGGCCTCAAGTTGCTCCAGGGGTGGTTTAGATTGGATATTAGGAAAAAAATTCTTCATCAAAAGGGTTGTCAGGCACTGGAACAGGCTGCCCAGGGAAATGGTTGAGTCCCCATCCCTGGAGGTATTTCAAAGATGTGTAGATGTGGTGTTTAGGAACATGGTTTAGTAGTGGACAGGTATGGTTGTACTTAACGATCTTAAAAGTCTTTTCCAACCAAGTGATGGTTCTATGAACTAGTTTATGGTTCTATGAAAATTGAAAATTATTTCTTAAATGCAGATAATTTATTTAAAAGTCTGTGTTTGTTTATGGGTTAACCTTCCCTTCTGTACTAAAACTTACTTGAAAAATGGGACAGAGATCATAGTTATGCATCAAGACAGTAATCATCCAATATTACCATGTATATCAGTATGTATTTGATAAACATTACAATTCTCATACATGTCAGAGAAAATTGTTTTAAGTCAAGGATCTTTATAAAACGCCATCTTTGTGAAAACTCTACTGTTAGTTCGTTTAAAAAATCTGGTAAATTTAGTGTTGCGATTTTCGTTAAAAGAAATGTTATCGATAATAAAAAAGATAAAGGTAATACTTTATTCATATTGTGGAAAGTAAGGCATTTGTTTAGATTTTTATTTTAAAAGAAGTTTATAGATTCACGTCATGCAATCTTAATGCACTCAACAAAGTTTCAACATCATTCAGACAGGCCACAATCAGTTTTAGCGAGGATAACTTAGAAACAAAATACTTCCTTACACTTTTACATTTGAAGAAAAAATAATCCTTGTGAATAGTCTGGATGCGAAGGAAAGATACGTAAAAATGGCAGGTCACACTCACTGGACAAAGTTTTTGGAATGTTAGGGAAGAACTTTTTGTTTCAGTGATTGATTTTACTCTGACTGATAAGAAGAACCAACAGAGAGCCTGAATAAGAAAGGCAATTTCTGTGAAAGTGCCCATGAAATAGCAGAGTTCATGATTCTTAAGAAATGAAAGAATGAGGCAACACAATTGTGATCAAGTCACTGGTTTTCAGAAATCTAAACTCACCAAACTTGAGAAATTGGTAAGTGAATGTTCTTAGGAATTAATTCTGAAAGTCATTTATTAAAAAAATGATACTAAGGCCCAACAGCAAACTTTATTTTTTTGGAGAGAAATTAAAAACACTATCAGTTTCTGTAGTTATTTAAAAATCCCTTTTAATGATGTGTAAATCAAAAGTTAATTTGTAAATGCTTGGTATAGTCAAACTTGCTATAGATAGCCATCAAAGAATAACACAGATCTCTTAGGATAAAATCAGCAAATCCAAAGCACATATTTGTTACAGAAGCAAGGGACAGAAAGACAGTAACAAATAATTCTATAAATATATTCAAAATAATAGGAAAAAAAATCACTAGTTAGTGTTGAGCAAACGTCAGATATCATGACTAAACTTTCTGTTTCTGTTTTGCAGCATTTATAGAAAAGCTTAATTTTGACCATGTACTTAACACAATTAAATGAACATTTTCAAAGTGAGAATACAGCATATGGGAAGAGGGTACTACACAATACTGAGATAATTAAATATATTTTATTCATTAGGGACTGTTGGAATTCCCTGTGCTATACTTAAATGCAAAGAAGAAGTAGTCTTCACTCCACTGAAAATTATGTCTGAAAATTAAAAACTGTAGTGAAGTTTCAAACAACTGAAGAAGGGCACACACCTTTCAAAGAAAGGAGGGGCAAAAAAAAAGAAAAAAAAAAAAGATGAGGACCAGAAAGATCAAGGACATGACTTTTATCTTCACTATTTAAAAATACTAGTTTCATGCTGGTAAACAAAGTGATAAGGAACAAATTATTTGTATTTGATAAGAACAGATTATGTCAAGCCGATCTAATTTATTTTTTGACAGGTTAACTGGGTTTGTAGATTTGGGAATGGAAAGGGAAGGAAACAGTTCTGTGTTGACATTTATAAGGCTTTTAGAAGTCTTCCAGAGAAAATACAGAAATTTGGTCTAGATGAAATTATTACAGGCGCAACAAGCACTTCAGCAAGCACTGGAAAAAGTTGCCCAGAGAGGCTATGGAATCTCCATCCTTGGAGTTACTAAAAATGTGTCCAGACATGGTTCTTTGCAACCAGCTCTAGGCGATCCTGCATGAGCAGGGGTTTGGACCAGATGACCTTCAGAGGTTCCTTCTATCCTCAACTGTTAAGTGATTCTGTGATGCTGTGAACAATTTTGAAAACTTTTATGCAAAGAGCAGCCAGCAATTAATAGTTTGCCATCTAACTCAAATTTGCAGAGATCCTACTGTGATCTGGCCTAGATCCAAAACTATCTGATATTTTTATTAAAAATGTTGATGATAATGTAAGAACACTTACAAATTCTGAGGATGAGTCCAACCTACAATTACAGCAAGCCCTATGGTGGAGGGGGTTAGAATTCAAAACAAGCTAGATGAACTGAAGAAATGGTAAAAAAACAAATAAACAAACAAATTCTATAAGAAACATGCTAAGCATAAATGAGGATGGAGAAATGACATACACAAATACAAAATAGAAATACAATAGAAAAAGATATGTTTTTTACACAGAACATAAATAACCTAGGGAATAATGTAGTACTAATGCAAAAACTAGAATCTTCTGGCTGTTGTAGTTAATCATAAAGAAAAAAAAAATTACAGAAAAGACAATTTTTGTTTACAGGACTATCTTATCTACTACTTGGAAAATAATTGTTTCACTTCATTTGATGACCAGAGAGAATATTGTGTCCAGTTTGGGACCATGTTAACATGGAAATCATGACACGTATGTAGTCATTGAAAGGTCTGTACTTCTTTAGTCTAGAAAAGGGATGAACTGACAGGCAGGAGGGAAGGAATGATAATAGTCCCGTGTGCCTGGTAGCTAAGAACTGCAGCTAGTCCTGGAGTTCAATCTAGAGTTCTGCTTAAATGCTAGTGCTCCCCTGTCAGCAATGAGCAGGACAGAGGTGGCATGCTGATTCTCCCTTTCTAAATGGCTTCCATAGCTCATTAACAAAAATAATACGCACCCAAGTGCATACCCAAAATTTACTGTTATGCTCTGTCACTTGGAAATACCCTCTAGATATTCTTTAGAGAAAGATTTTTTTCAACTTTTATATGGAGGAGGAATGAAAAAAGCTCTTGGACTAATAACTTGATCTCCCTTTTCCCTTTCATCCTCTACCCTCACCCTTCCACAACCTTCACTCCCCAATTCTCTTTTCCTGTTTTCAAGCTACCCTGCTTTCCCACCTCCCTTATAACATCATTAATGTGTTTCTCTAACAGATTTTTTTTAAATCTGTTGACTATATCACAGTTTTCAGTGATGTAACAGTATTTTGTGTCAGTACTGTGATAGCAAACAAATCAAATGCAAATGCAGTCACTCACCGCTACACTCTGAAGAGCTGCTGGAAGAACACCAAAACTAAGTGTGCAAGCAGGCTTGCAATCCTCTGAGGCGAATTTACCTTTGTAAAATTACAGGGAAGCATTTCTGGCCACTTGAGCTACATCCGATCCAGTAAGTTAGAAATTCTCAAGTCTTGTCTTCAGTCTTGCAGTCATTCATACAGTTTAAGCACAATCCCTTGTATGGTTTTGACCCATGCCAGCTAGCATCTTCCCATAGAGTACCTGGACATAGTTCTAGGAATAACTTCAGCCAGAGACTGTTCTCAAAAGGCAACAGTCTTACTTAAGGTGGGTAATATTTAATCTGCATGAACATTAGCTGAGTCATGCTTTGAAATTGGTGCCAGAGAATGGGCCCTCTCCTAATTTAATTGTGAGCCCTCTGGTTCTGATTCTTGGAACCACATTTTGACAAGCAAGTGCCTATTCTATTTCTTTTTAAAAATACTCATTTTTCAAAACAAAGATAATTTACACTTCTCTCCCTTAATTTTTAGAATAAGCCTACCTATAGGTTCAACTCTTTTATTAGGCAATACTCTTCTCTTACGGTCCAAAAAATTGCTTTTGTCATCTGCCTTATTGATGTTCTGGATGATTCTATCCTGCATAGCATTCTAGCTTCCAGCTGAAACACTTTCATTGTTCCAGACATTTTTGAGATTAATTGATTAACACAACAGCTGCTCCACAGCTAGCACTGAATGGGTAACATAGTGGTTATGGCACACAGAAAGCTTTTGCTTTCTGTTTTTCTTACCAGACTTTTCTTCTTCGTCCATTTTGTCCAATGAGCATTCTTTAGACAATCTCTTAGCAATCTTACACTTTAATATGCCACTGTTCTAATGATTTTAACTATTTGATCTGTGAAGGGAAAAGTATAGGCGTGTAATATATATAAATACGTAGTATATAAAACTGTATAGCTATTGTATGCTTCATGTACTACAGAAACAAATTAATTTCCTCTTTAGAGATCTAATGGGATCTAATGATTAAACTAGTTTCTAAAAATCACTCATAATTCTAAGTGTTTGCAAAATATGAATTTTAATAATCAATGAACCATCTAATATAGGTAACAATAATAGGTTGATAATTGTTTGATTAAATGTCAATATTGATAGAGTGAAGTTTTTTAGGATGATTTTTCAATTATTCACTGATGTACAAAATCTTTTGTTGGTATGTTTGCTGTTTACTTTGGATTGTGTGTTATGTTCCTTTGAAAAGAGAATGATTAAACTGAGGGGTAGCATTATCTGCTTATCTAATCCCCACTGATACATGGAGTGAAGCGGAGGGAGCGTTTTTCGAGGGAGCTACTGAGCATGCTCTTCTTGAGAAATTACTGCATTATGTAGGTGGGAGAGAGAAGACGTAATTTCCACACAGACTTTATAATCTTATATTTACTGAGCCAAGTGTTATGAATGGTATTAAATCAACTCTTTCCAACCATGAGCCCAAAATTTATCACTGTTGTGCCAGAATTTCTCATATATGGTTTAATATTGACTTTTTGTAGTCAGGACTCTCAGCACTGCCCATTATTAAGTTTGTCTTATGTTATCTCCTATTAAGAAAAGGACCCGAATCTTTGTCAAAAGATGCAAAGAAAAACTATTTCTTTTCAACTATGTTTATGATTGCTAAACCTTACATATTGAGTATTTTCCCCTGAAAATGAAGCTGTGTTGCCTGAGCTGATTTTTTTGTTTATACAGCACAGCTGTTTCAGTCAGGAAGCTGGAAGTTGATAGGGTTGCTGCAGCTTTTGGTCTCCTTGCAAAAATCTGAAACCACATAGTCAATGTAATGTAGAGTTATCATTTCAAAAAGAAACTGATGGGTTTACCCATTATATGTGACTCAGAATCCCAAAGCAGTTGATGTGTTGAGGCAGGGGTGGAAGGGTGCCCTAGGAGGAAGGAATTTTAAAAGTACTACCCTGGACTTCTACTAACATACCTCAAATCATGAAGTATAGTTTGTCTGAAAAAAATTAATATGTATCAAAGTTAAAATTTCATACACAATTAATACTTATTTAGGGCACATACAGTGCAGAATATTATAGACTTAAAAGGGTTCTTTGAGTCTATACTAAGCAATTTAAGCCAGGTGAAGGGAATCTAAAAATGCACTGTGTCAGCTAACATGGTACATTTGCATTAAAGCATGCAGTCAAGTCTAGAAGAAACTTATTCGTCTAGAATTTAAGTATGGCAGGGATACCTCATGAAAACTAGATCATAAGCTTTCAAATCTGAATTCTAACTGAGATATAAGAATAGCTGGAGGGTACAGGGAATATATCTTTGTGCAAGCTAGAGTACTTACTATATTTTCGTTTGTAGTCCTGCTTCCAACCCTCATATCTATAATTGAACCTTTCCCTTTTTTTTTTTTTCTTATTCCTAAGGTTGTGTGGTAGTCCTGGATAAATGAAGCAGGGTAAAAGCAGTAAACTGAGATTACAACTTCCAGAAAAACAGTTACAGATACACAAGCAGCTTAGAGGACCAGCACCTTCAGGATGTGTTTAGAGGGCTAAAGAGCTAAGAAATTCATAATGGCCTGCTGTAGGGAATTCTGTGCTGTCAGCAGTTGGCTTTGAGGAAGAAACTTCCTTGGCAAGAAGTAGACTGGAATGAGTCATGCTAGAAATTCAGGTCACCTGTGAAGAAGCACATAAAATCTTTCAAGACCTCAGGAGAACTAATATTACTCAAGGCTCTCACAGCATCTATGAATGATGACATCACTGACCTGAAATGATGCCAACTTACTGCGTTCTTTCCAACCCAGCACTGAAATAACTGAAATTAATGTGAAAATTAATGTGAAAATACTTACATTAATGCAGTGGGTGCCAGAGCTTTGAAGTGGATACGTCTGGGTTTTATACCAAAAGACAACCAGGAATTTTCAACTCAAAAGTCTAGTGTTATTTAAACAGACACACAACAGATAATTTTTCAAAATAAAGTAGATCAAAATAATTGCCTGAGAACAAACATTAAAGTGATTATAAAAGGTGTTTCCCCCATCCTTTCTGTCCCTTTGTGGGCAGCTTTTTAACAAGTCAGTGGTTTTCTGGGTTGCAAAAAGCTCCGTACAAGCTCCTCTGGGTCTCTGTGTTATTTCTTAGGCTTGACTATGTGTTTGCTACCTGCTGTTTACAGCCAGCTTCTAGTTTTTTCCTGTTTCTTCAGGCTTCATGCTGGCTGTGTCCTTCATACTTTCAGCTGTCTTTTTATCCATCACAACCAGTATTCTCAAGGTTTTCCTCTGGAAATGCTCAGCTTCTCACAGAAGAAGGAACAATGTCCCCATCCACTAAAGAGCTTCTATCTAACACAGTCGTTCTTATTTCCAGGCACATGACACAGTGTATCAGGTGTAGGCACCAAGGTTTTGGTTACAGGGGGGCTGCAGGGGTGGCCTTTGTGAAGAGAGGCCACAGGCCGCCCTGTGCTGGACACAGATCATTCTGGCTGGTTGCAACGTACCCGCCACAGGGCACAACTGAGCCCATCAGCCAAGTTTGTGGGACTTCTGTATTTAAGAATGGGCAAAATGCTGCATAGGTGAGTGAGGAAAAGAAAGTATATCAATCCTACAAATGCCAGGTTCAGAGAAAAAGGAGGTGCTTTAGGCAGATATGCCCCTGCAGCCCATGGAAGAGACCACAGTGGAGCAGATGTCCAGACTGCAACCCATGGCGGGCCCCATGTCAGAGCAGGTGGATATACCTTGAAGGAAGCTGCAGCCCGTGCAGGTGCACCCAGGAGCTGGTTTGTCCTGAAGGACTGCAGCCGGTTGGAAGGACAGACATCAGAGCAGGGGAAAAGTGTGAGGAGGAAGGAGCAGCAGAGAGTAGCTGTTAATGGTCCAACCACAACCCCCATTCCGGATCCCTGCCACACCACTTGGGGAGGGGTGGGGAGGTAGAGAAGTTTGGAATGAAGGAGTGAACTTGAGCCTGAGAAGAAGGGGGTGGGGACAGGGGTGTTTTAGTTTTTGTCTTTGTTTCTCACCATCCTACTCCAATTGGCAACAAATTATTTTTTCTCAAATTGAGTCTGTTTTGACTGTGACGGTAATTGGTAAGTGATCTCTCTGTCTTTATCTCAGCCCATGAACTTTTAAATCTTATTTTCTATTTTATTTTCTCCTTGTGCACTGTTGGGGGCGAGGCGGGGAGGAAGAGGAGAGAGCAGCTGGGTAGGGGACTGGCAGCCAGTCAAGGTCAACCCACCAGCATTGTAACAGAAAATAAAAGAAATTCCTTTCATCCCAATAGAGAGTCTTTGCTTCCCTTGCGTGTATCCATTATAGCTCATTACATGATAAATTCCACAATTGTTTGCTATCACTATAAGCATAATGGATAATGCTTGGCTAATGAGCCTCCATTTGATAATTTTTGGGTTTTTTTCCTTGATCAGTGTATAGCTCCAGGTTTATTTACCAAACACTATTCAATCTCTGCTGTAAGACATAATTACTAAAGACTCCTTCTGTCAGATAAGAGTTACACAATTGTGTAAGCTATGTTAATTGTCTTTATATTTTTGATGCATAAGATAGAATCTGTAGGAATTAACAAGTAGTTTTGAAGTTCATCAATTGCAGTTTTTTGAACTGCCTTTTGTTAAGTCAAATAATCATTACTATGACAACGAAAGTGTAATTGTCCTGCAGTATCTGAAAATGGATGGATGAAATGCAATAGTCAAATATGACTTATATACTAGCAAAATTTGTATTCATACTTTGAACCTTAGTATCGTCCTATAGTTTCAGATGTTCAGTGATTTTGTTGGCTCTTTTTTTCATTGTTTGATAAAATATACTTTAAAGCTCCAATCTCCTCCTATTTCATTTGGGCTTCTCTGTTCTGAGATTGAAAATTGCAAACTGTGCTCTGAGTCAGTGACAACAGCTAGAGAAAGTGCTTTATATCCCACGTCAGTCCTCAGGCAATGTCAACAATATCTTTTGGGGGCTCTTTTTTTCCTCCTGTCTTACTCATTTTGTGCTTTGTTTGGGATTTTTTTCTGTTTACTATCTGAAAAAAAAAGGGGAAATAAACAAATTAAATCTGTATGTTTCAGGTGTTACTCTGGAATCAGATTCCTGCCTCGACCCAGGGATTCCTGTGAATGGCCATCGCCATGGGAACAACTTTAATATCCGCTCTACAGTAACTTTTAGCTGTGATCCAGGATATACACTGAGTGATGAAGAACCACTCATATGTGAAAGAAACCATCAGTGGAATCATGCGTTACCAAGCTGTGATGGTAAGTGTCAAGTTCTTCAGATGGCAGCTTTAAAGTCCAAGAAAGTTAATCTCCTATTTTCAAGAACTAATTAAGCTTATCATTGCTACTACCTCCCTTCAGTTACACCAAGATCCATACTTTTCAAAAATTATTTTAATGATAGTAAAAGCCATACTTTATCAACTTTCAGTCAAGTACTGTAATGTACAGTGGAATTTACAGATATATATTCACCAATAGAAGAATCAGAATTCTCAGAGGGTGCCACTGTTCAACTGTGAATGAAAATGGTACTATACAACTAATATTTCTGAAGAAAAGCCAATAAACTTAACTTTTAAACCTAAAATACTGAATACCAAAGTGATTGCTCAAAATTTAGGATACTCAATACCAAACCAAATCATGATCAGACTACATAATTAATTTTCTTGACCTCTTTTTTTAAATTTTGGGTTGTCTATTAATTATTTTGGGGCATGTGCAATATGAAACTGCCTAGAGCTTTCATTTTCCATTTTTTTAAATGCTGAACCATACTAGCAAATATTTCTGTCCTCTTTTTTATCATTAGATTTTTTTCTAAGTTCTTTTTCTATGAACTACAGAATCAACTCAGTTTTTTCGTGGAATGTTTGTATAATTGCTACAAAATCCCTCTCATAGAAACCACAAAAAATAAATTCCAAATGTAGCTAAGTATTTCAGTAGGGCTAGAAAGCAGCGTCTTGGAAAATTGTCCATAAGGTCCTTTCGTTAAACTTCCTGCTAAAACTTCCTGTTTTCTCACTTCTGGTTGCTAAATGATTAGCTTTAAAAGCATGTTTTTCTAATCAGGCTTCTTTCTTGTTAAGACATAACTGTGTTCTAAGGCATTGATGAAAGCTCAATGTGTGAAGGGAGAAGACCCAAGTCCATACCAACAAAGGCTCTTGATTTAGTGAATTACTTCCATTAGTGAATTTCTGACTCCCTTTTCAGGTCCATGGTTTTCATTGATTACAATGGAATGCCAAAGGACAAACTTAGAGTGAGGTTCAGCAAAGTATTTTTGTTTCTAACTCCTTTTTAAACTGTTTTGTTAAATCAGAGCACTTACTGTCATTCAGACTTCTCTCTCTCACTACAGCATTTTGGCCCCATGCACAAAACATATAAGCTGCCAAAAGGTTATTATACAGTTAAAAGCTCTTAATTGCTACAAAGCAAAGTGATTTCTACAATTCAAACTCCACTCACTTTGTAAACATTACAACTTGTTCCTCCTTTGCAAGGACAGAAGTAAACTATTGTTTTCAATTGCATTTTGTGATCAAATTTTAGGCCGTCTGTTCTTGGCACAGTTGATGAACCTTGGAGTGTCACAAATCTTATAAGTTTTAATTTTAAAATAAGCAAAGCACTTTTAGTGTTCTTCTGTTGGGTTTATGGGTTCCTTTGGCTTATTTGCTTTGCTGCAATGGGTTGAAGAAAACTATTGTAGGAATCTTAACTTTGAATAGTATCCTATTCTTCTTCATTTTACTTTGTACTAAAAATTGTGAATGTATTTCTGAGTTAAAACACCAATATTCAACTCTTTTATTTGCATATGAATGTTGAACTACAGAAAGATCTAGTTAGTTTTCACTTATTGAAAGAGAGTCCTTATTTCCCAGGTCTGTCACAGACTTTCAGCATAAGTATATACTAGAAAATTTCAAGTCTTTCTGGAGTAGGGCCTCTAGGCAAGCAACATAGGCTTGAGGGCTACACTCAGTTTCTTCTTTTGTCCTCACATATTCAACTACATTTAATTAACTAGTCTAAACCAATGAAATAAAATTCACGTTCTTTTATGTAATCATTGCGTTAGCGTATTTGCCTTTTGAGGCTCGAAATGTTGTGACGCAAATTTTTGGAATATGACAGTTTTAACTGAGGCTGAAATGAGAATTTTGCAGTCACCTGCAGACTACTCATGTTCTCAAAATTGCAACCTCAGAAATTAAATCAGCAGAAAAAATCTCTAGGGGAAAAGCATGTTGCTTTGTTTCACACCAACAAAGAAGAAAAAGAACAGTGTACAGAGACACAGTGGCTAAAGTTCCCTCTAAGTAATGTGTCATTCTTAAAATGCCATCATCTCAAAGTGGACTGTGAAAATAATTTTCTAGGGGGAGCTAATGAAAACCAGATCAGTTACATATGTTAAATTTTAAACTCAAAACTATGTAAATAATTTGTAAATATTTACTATTTACTGTCTGCTTTAAGGAATGTTGCACAGGCAAATATTTTTCTTCCTTCTATGATGTTTACAGAATAAGGGGGATATTGAATGAATATATACTACCATTCATTTATGGCATTATGAACCTGATATCTGTAATTATGTTATTTATTATTAAGTAATGTTATCAACCATATATTTACTGTGTTTTTTAGCCATGCATATTCTCATTCATGCTTATGTGCAGAAATACATATATCCAGGCAAAACCAGTCCAGAAACATTTCCTTTCCTTCTACATATTTATAAATATATATAATACAGAAATTCAAAGAGCATTAAAAACTTCAGCAAACACCTTAGTCTAATGAGAAATTGAAAAAAAGAACTTTAGCTATAATGCCAGCATGTTTGTATGTGCGTATATATTTTATATATATATTTACATGCAAGTACTTCAAATTTATTGAACATTTTGTCATGGATATTTGCCACCTAGTTTATGGCAACATATATCCCTCTATGTGAGTAAGAAGACTAAAAGCATCTTAATGCTTTGTTGTTTTATGGTTAAATATTTAGTTCATTAAAATTTAAAAAAACAACATAAAAAGCCGGACAGCAGCAAATGAGTGAAACGCACAGCCATGCTGTATTTATAAGATCAGTGAGCAATTCAGAATGCAAATCTTAAACTTTAATTAATTTGCCATGCACATTTGAGCAGCCTAGTTTAGCAAATCCTAGTATTCATAAAATGTTTTCTAGCATAGTTCTTGTGTCTTCCAAAATGCTTAATTCCAAAGAAATTACTTCTAATGGGACAGTCTGAGTATCTGAGAGAGAGTAAATTACACCTTTTTTTCCTGAACATTGCAGAAGTCAAATAGAGACAAAATTTTCTGTTATTTGAAAAAAAAATACATTTTGTTTCTCAAATATTTTTTGATAAAAATTGAATTAAATATGTATCTTTCTAAATATGTATCTTTCTAAATATGTAGTGCAAGAAAAGAAGCTGCAAGATACTTGATTTTTTTAATTAAAAAAAATTAATCTTAAATACTACTGCAATAGGAATTAACACTTGCAATATTCTGGAACAAAGTTTTTCTTATTTTTATCCCTGGGAGCATTCAAGGTCCAGCTGAATGTGGCTCTGAGCAACCTTATCTAGTTAAAGGTGTCCCTGTTCACTGCAGGAGGGTTGGACTAGATGACCTCTAAAGGTCCCTTCCAATCCAAAACATTCTATGATTCTATGACTTATATTCTGCTAACTAACAGGAGATGCAGAGATAAAAAATAAACTCCCTTTCAAGGACTAATTTAAGAATAAACAAATTGTTGTCAAATGTGAATATCATGGCTTTGGATGAATTAAGGTCTTATTTTGATACTTGACCCTGTTTTTAATTTTAAGGATAGTTCAAAAAGTGAACTAGATTTCTTTTTTTAATAAAAAACCAGGACATCTGTATGACTTCTGTTGGGTTTTTTTCCCCTTTTTTTTCCCTTCTTAAGCTTTATGTGGTGGATATATTCATGGGAAGAGTGGAACTGTTCTTTCTCCAGGTTTTCCTGATTTTTATCCAAACTCTTTAAACTGCACGTGGACTATTGAAGTGTCACATGGCAAGGGTAAGAATCTAATATTAATTGCATATGTATATGTAATGTCTACATTTAAAAAATTCAAACACACAAATACAATAAAATGCCTTTTATGAATTGAGTTAAATCAGTGCTTTCTGCCATTCTTTTGGGGAAGAATATTAATTTCCCAAAATAAATATCTTCAAGTGTGGTGTTTCTAGTTTGTGTTTATTTTGCAAGAGAAACATTCTTTTAAAGGTTACCAGAGGAAATGTGTTTTAGACTCTCTCAGAAAAATGAGCAGAAAGTAGAAGAGTTAAAATATATGAAAAAAACAGTTACTTGTTAAACAGCACTAAATTTTTCAGTGAAAGCTGTCAGGAAGTTGTTGATAACTCTTCTACATTATTAAGCATGAAGATTTGATCTCTGTGTTAGTAACCTTGGATTTCAGACTCAAGTCATTATGGCCAAAAATTATATATCTTTATGTTATATATACAATAGAGTAACATTTGGATGCACAGATAAGTCTGGCAGCTTATCTGTTGGGGAAATGTGTAAAAAAGAAAAAAGCCTAGGAAGTACTAATGGTGCTTTACATACCACTGAATTTAAACATAACAAAAATATTCCTCAATCTCCTTTCTATGACAAGAAAAGTCTTTGTTGTGTGTGATAATCTGAGAAGAATATTGGAAGTTTCTACTTCTTATGGACTGGATTTTTGTTTAAAACTCATGTCATTTTACATGTAAAATATATGAGAAAACTTTCCAAGAAGGATGTTGTTCTCCACAGTATATAGTTGTATTAGAAAACTGTAATTCAAAACTTAATTCATTGCTGGACTGGAAGTTGGCAACTGAAAAAACAGTTGTGACTTCTGTAAAGGACTGGTCCCAGAAAATGTGAATCCATATGTATGGAAGACTGTACATAAAACTTGTATCTGCTTTGTCCTTGTGTGTGAGTACTTCCATGAACTTTTGAGTAAAAAAAAAAGTGTACTGGAGGAAATGCAAAAATAAAATATGAATACAATATTTTAGCCAATTATTACAGTATGTCGTCTTGTTTAATAGTGAGATCATGGTAGAGATTATAAATAAAAGAGGCATACATGAACTTGAATAAAATCTGTACAATACAAATTTAGATTTTCAGAGTCTTGTATACAAATAACAGTGAATCCCATCAATACTTTTATGGGAGCTATTGATTTGTGGTGAGCTAAACAAACATCCACACTGTACATATTGATTGGTTGAGCCTATGTGCTTTCTGAAACTTTTCTCTGAATGTCAAGTTTTGATTCTGTATATGACTTTTTCTAAAAATCTTTCCATATAATGTAAGATTTAATTTCTGTGTCACCTGTGTATTAAAACCTTCCCATTAAATGTTTTTCTTTTCCACCTTTTTGATATTTTTAAAGGTGTACAGCTGTTTTTTCATACCTTTCACCTTGAGAGCTCTCATGACTATTTGCTCATCGCTGAAGATGGCAGCTTCACAGAACCAGTAGCCAGGTTAACTGGCTCAGTCTTACCCCCTACAGTTAAAGCTGGCCTCTTTGGAAACTTTACTGCACAGCTGCGATTTATATCTGATTTTTCAATTTCTTACGAAGGCTTCAACATAACATTTTCAGGTAAGAAATTCCATTCTTCTAAATATCCAGAAACTGTTTCCAGATAATATTTTTACTTGTAGATAGCAGAAACGTTATGAAGCACCAGCAAAAGAAGTAATAGAAGTTGTATAGTCTCTATCATAGAAAACTGCCTAAGATTTATAAAGGTGGTTAACACATTGAGAAGGATGTTGGTGATGTGACTGCTTTAAGGAGAGCTTTTCCCTGTTCTCAGAGAACCATCAACAGTATGAAAAAGAAGTTTTGAGAAAAATTAAGGGGAAAAAAAGTACATAGAAGGTACTGCTTCAGAAGAAAGAAACTAATCGGTGCTATTTTACTAGAGGAAGTATAGAAACTGTAAAAATGCAGTAGCATGCTAATTCAGAGTCACAGAGGAGTCTAAATCGAAGACTGATTTTGGAATAGAAAATGTATATATAAAAATAAAATAAAGGATTTATTAGCTGTAGATGTATGAAGAAGTTCTGATAATTTTTACAAATTCCTCTTTCAGATAATTGCAAAATTCAAGTTACTGCTTCTTATGTACAGTCTGCTAAACTAGATGACATATAAAACACATTTGTCAATAATTTTCTTTGCCTATCTCTATTACTGGAATGTAGATTATTTGCAGATATGCATATGAATGCATCAACCACTAGTTGAGGTGCTAACGCACATGGATATTATGTAAGGAACTCATATATCCAACTTTCTTGCATCGTTTTTCAAGAACTGCAAAACAATTTATTTTTTTTTGAGATCTGGTAAAGTTTACAGATGAACATACTATTTACAAATAGTGTATCTCATTTAGATGTTTATTTAAAAAAGAAAAAAACCCACCTCACTGATTAGGGCGATAGTGTTGGATTTACTCATATCAAGTGCTGTATTACATTCATTCTGGATACTTTGGACTAAACAAATTAAAAGTCAGCAGTTTTGCAAGTTTGGAATGTAAATGTGCATATTAAATGATATCCTGATATTTTGAGTTATTTATAAAGTAGTAGAGGGCTAGGTAACTTACAGAAAAATACACAAAACATCATTTTGAGGGGGGAAATTGTAGAGTAACAAAATAGGCAGGTCACAGAGTTTTTCAAACACAAGCAAAGGTTTATGCCCTATCTAGAATTGATGTACACATAGCCATCATATGCCATCATTTATATTACTAAATATTTTGAGAAAAATAATCTTATGACACAAATGGGTGAGTCGGTTTTCTTATTTTCACACAATCAGAAACTATTTCTCCATAGTAAGAAGCATTCAGTGAGAAGACCTTAACCTGTTTTGAATGTCATCTAACACAAAAGTTTGTCAGGAAAATTCCCAGGTGCTTAAAGGTCTGTCACAGGGTATCTCCATGTCTACCTCAGCCTTTCTTGTGCTGAGCAGAGGTAGTAGATCATGTGTTTTCAAAACGTACAACTTAAAACTTTTGCCAGCAGAAACTGGTGTGATTTATAGATTCCTTCTACTATTCAGGACCTTCCCACAAGGCAGTTACTATAGGGAAGGATTTCTTTATTTTATTCAGTAAGTCAGCTGTTTAAACACTCATTCAGAAACTTTGGGTTAGTTTCTTCCCCTGAAAAAATGGACTTTCTTGCTCTAACTATGTGGATTTGACGCTACCTTCTACCAACCTCTTTACCTTACAACAAGGTAAACGTTTTAGAAAATGGCTTTTCTTACCAGTTATTAGAAGTGTCTTTCTTCTAAGTGATCTCTTGGGTCTTTTGGATCATATTCTAAAGATCAGACTTTTTGGGTTAGACTTAAAGTTTATCTTTTTCAACATCTTTTCTCGAACAATGATCAGTAGTGAATATCTACAGAAGAAAAAACCCCACAAAATAGAACAAACGTACAGTGATACTTCCCCAGCATACTCTGTGAGGATGAGGGAATGTGTGGCTCACATTTCCTGAGTTCAGTGTAGTCCCTCTGTGTGTAACAGCCCTGATTTTTTTCCTATTAATTTGTTCTGACTCCACCTGAATTATTCATGATGCATAGTTATAAAAGAGACCAAAAAATTAGGCACTTGAGACTTCTTTTATATATGTATATTTGTTTTCAGTTGGGTGACACCTGTAGGATTTCTAAAAGGCGTGCAAATAGAGATTGCCTGATTAAGAGTGTAGCATTACTTAGGGAACTCAAGCACACTTTCTGAAAATGTGGTCTTATGTCTTTTCATTCACCTGAGCCTTTGATTGACTTTTTGTTAGATTTTCTTTGTTACATAATGATTTTTTTTTGTAACTGTTAGTCTCACTTATAAAGCTCTTTGGGAATTCAGATGAAATGAACCAAGGATTATATACAAAGGATGTAATTAAACAAAATTATACTAAACCACTTACAGTACAAGCTGATTACAGTCCTTGAAATTAGGAAAATAAATGTAGTGCGGGTGGGACACAACAGATACATAATCACTGCATATATAGCCATAATAGACATGTAGAAACAGTATTGGGTTTTAGTAGAGAACACAACTCTGAAATACACGTTTTCCAAGTGATTCACCATTACACAATGCAACTAATTTGGTAAGGGTTTTTTTTTCCACATGGACAACTTATACAATTTATTTATATATTTATATATTATGTTTTACTGTATACAGAATATGATCTGGAGCCATGTGATGATCCTGGTGTTCCTGCCTTCAGTAGGAGAATTGGTTTTCATTTTGGTGTTGGAGATTCCTTGATCTTTTCTTGTTTCCCCGGATATCGCCTGGAAGGTGCTAATAAACTCACCTGCCTGGGAGGTGGTCGGCGTGTATGGAGTGCACCTCTGCCAAGGTGTGTGGGTAGGTGGTCACATGCTTTCATTTCATTCATCAAATCGTTAATTGAACATGGCATGTATCAGAGTACTGGGCAGAGAATGAAGTGCTTGGGTTGAAAGATTGATCCCCAAGCTGTACAAACTGTAAAGTCAGTGCTAGATATAAATAATGCATGTCTCTTTTCTGAGAAAAGAAAAATAAGAAAGCAGACTAGTTAGCATTGTGATAGAAAATAAGATTAAAATGTCTTCTGAGATAAAATGTAAATCTAATTATTGAACTGTATGTTTGCCATAATTAAGACATAAATTTCTTACTTTGTCTTTCAGGGTAAAGAAACAATATTTAGTGCTTTTAAGTGAGAATAGCATTTGTTAGAGTCCCCCGTCTGGTTTTAAGGGTGTTTTTTTCATATTGTATTTTTATTCTTGTAACCCTATTCTTTTTTACAGTTTATAAATTATAAACTGTATTACAGAGTTGTAAACTGTAATTTTCAAAACTAATGTGCTGTTGTTAAAAATAAGTAGCTATAAGCTCAAATTGAGTGAACAGTTCTTTTCTGGGAAAACCCGCGGGACTGGATTTTATAAAATTTGTACTGTTGCTATATTTGATTTGTGAGATGGTTTTATCACTACCATGTGAAGTGAATCTGATCAGGTACTATTGACATAATGCTTCTGAAATGTCAAATAGTCCCACACACCTCTAAATGGATTTCCATAAGAGGGTTCTTGTTTATAATATGATTTTATTTCATTAAGGTGGAAACTCAGCTTTGGCTTATTTCTTTCGTTTGTTGTAAAGGGTTGTATTTCTATATCTGAAAAAAACTCGTATCACCTACATTGTATATGCAGATAAGATACACATATATATTGTTTATGGAAAAATGTAAACCATTTCTAATTTTGTTTTAAAAACCTGGGCTTATTTAACCTATGATGAGAGAGAAGCCAATATCATATGGTATTTGCCATACGTTTGGAAATTCTAGATTTAAGTCTTAGGCTATTTTCAGCTTGGTTTGTCTTAGGAGTATCACTGGCTTCTTAACACTGTTTGTCTACAAATGTTGGCTAATCATGTGTGCACCGTCCTGTATCATAGAATCACAGAATCATAGAATAGCCCAAGTTGGAAAGGACCTCAAAAGATCGACTAGTCTAACCTTTTGTATTGGAAAGGGAGCCTAGATGAGATTATCTAGCACCCTATCCAATTACATCTTGAAAACTACAGCAATGAGGACTCTACTACATTCCTGGGAATGTTGTTCCAGTGACTGCTCTCATTGTAAATTTCTTTCTTATATTGGGAGCAACTTGTACCTGTTGTCCCTTGTCTTCTCCATGTAGCTTCTTGTGATGAGAGAGCCTTTGTTCTCTTTGTACTCTCTAAGTACTGGAATACTGTGATGAGGCCCACCCTGAGCCTTCTCTTCTCCAGGGAGAAGAGACCTAACTCCTTCAGTCCGTATTGATTTAAAGTGTACAGATTTTACTAAAATAATATTCATATACTCACTTTGAACATAGCATTTTATTTTTCCTAACTTTAAGAGTGTTCAGGTGTTCTATAGCTGTTCGTATGTGTGCACAGAACATTAGCTCCTTATTTCTCTGTTCTTGAAAAAAAAAAAAGCTGTTAATTGTACATTATTACAATACTTAATAAGTAATATGATGACCATTAGCTTTATCATGGTATTGTTAAACTGAAAATAAAAACTCTTGCTACTGCATGTTGCTTAACTGTTGCTAGTTTAAAAAGTTCCTTAAGTAGCTGATTTTAATACAGTCAACATATTTATGTATTTAGTACCTATATAATTTATAGGAAGCAAACTGGAATGAATAAAATAATATTAATATAAAACATTTTCTAAACAAATCACTGATATATTTTAAGGGCTGACAGAAGAAAGGTAGGTCTTTTAGGAAGAAAAGTGTTTCAGCCTAATAAAGATATCTATGAATGCTATTATATTCTGTGGATTAATAACAAAATACAAAGTACTTTAAAAATATGATTCTGTGTCTGATGCCTTAAAAAAAATAGATGAAATATAGAAAGGGAAAAGTACTTGTGTATTTAAATAATGGTAGGCTTTGTCTCAAAAAAAAACCCCCAAACCCCAAAAAATAGACAAAAAAGAGCCCCCCACAGTCTTAGAAGACTGTAAGATGACTGGATATTATGACAAATTACTAGAATACACAAAGTGGTATTAAAGTGGGAGGTTACCAATTCATTATCTAACTCCTCAAAGGACAGCTATGCGTCCATCACCAGCTGTCAGGTACCAGGGATTTAACTGGTACCAGTACTATGGGTTGTGAGCAGGCGTTCTTAGACTTGCAGATATTTTATAGTGGATGTGATTTAGATTCATATCCAAACATGTAAATTTGACTCTTTACAATGTCAGTGCATACATGTATCTAATTATAGATAGTTAACTCAATATTAAGTCAGTAGAAAGCCTAGATTTAGGTATGTATTTTACAGTGAGATGAATCAGTCTTTGGGCACCGTTTAGATGCATAAATAGAGGAACTGCTTCTATTTATTTATTCACTGATTTATTTCTAATCAATCAATGACAGAAAGGTGTCCCACTTGGCCTGCTCATTCCTAGTGTCTCGCCTCAACATCTTTATTGCTCCTTTATCATATACCTTGTTAGTGCATGTATGGAGCCTTGTGGCCAAGAGGTCGGTTCCAGAGCTAAAGTACTTGTGTAATCCAGCACATAACGCCTTTGGTTACCTGCATTTATGTTTCATTGGACCTACTTTGAATTCCTATTTCTACTACATACTTGTGTGCTATTATTTCTCTATTCTGAGATAATCTAATCTCTGAAAAGTTAATTGATACTGCCTGTAGTATACATGGAAAGATGGTATGTTTTAGGAGGGATTTCTAGACTTCCTAGACAAAGATCTGTGGATTGGGGTTTTCAGGTATAAAAATTCGATCTTGAAATCACTTGTAGTTTCTGAGAAATGCATTTAGTGAATCCTTCGGACTTTCAAGGTTCTCTTGAGGAGGATCTCTGTACCACATAAGCAAAACCTCCCTTGATAGTATCATGCTGCAGTTTAGCCAAAACAGGGGCAAAATTGCCGCCACTTTTAATCTGATGTTGACTAAAACTTCAGATAAATTCTATACCTGTCTTCATAACCAAGCCTTACAAGAAGAAAGGCAAAAGCCTTTCCTTGTGGTAGGTGGTGTGTAAGGGGGGATCCCAGCAGTCCACTTTTATGTAAGAGCCAGTTGGTTGTTGGAGTAAGAAATGTTTGTTCCTGCTTCTCTAGTTTAATTCTGAAAGTGCCAAAGAATCAGTAAATTGCATTAGGAAGGAATACATATGTATTTAAATGTATTTAGTATATAGTGAGTGAATATGTATGCTAACTGTTGTGACAACACTGGAAAAATAAGAAAATACTCTTTACTGACATCTTTAAATCATGAAGAATTAATTTAAAGTTGACAACATGCACTAAAAGAATAATCTGCCAATCTTTATGCACACTGTAATAGTGTAAGGAAACAAAAGCTCATACGTATTCATTTTATGTAAGCTTTCCTTTTTTCCAATATATTTTTTACTACCTTTGAAGTATTATTATTTGGAAAGTTATCTGTGTCTGTTCCCAAATTCATTAGTTATCATTTTTACATATGAGTTTAGAGATATTTGTTAGAATAAGAGAAAATTAAATTAATATTGTTCAGTTTATATTTTTTGAAAAATTGAATAATTCTTATGAAGTTCCATATATACTAAGAATTATGCTAGAATGATAATTGGTGTTGAAGATTTTATTCAAAATTACCATGTTGTAAACCTTACTTCTTTTTGGTTTATATTATGCATTTTCATGTTTGAATATTTTGTGCATTTATGTATAATTTGAATATAGATTTTGAACCATTATTGTTTACGGAACATTTATTTTTCAGTTATGTGCAGCCAACATTCATATGAACAAAGATGCTCAACCACAAAAAAAGCCTCAAAAAGTTATCATTTTCAGTATGTAAATTCAATACGAAATTGTTTGCCTACTTGCATTTCATTTCAGTACTTGTCACCAGACATACATTTAATTTTCTTAGAAAAGGAATCAAAATGCATGTCTGCACTATACTAAGTAGCAAGAATCATAGAATCATAGAATGTTTTGGGTTGGAAGGGACCCCTAGAGGTCATCTAGTCCAACCCCCCTGCAGTGAGCAGGGACACCACTAACTAGATCAGGTTGCTCAGAGTCCCATCCAACCTGGCCTTGAATGTTCCCAGGGATGGGGCCTCCACCACCTCTCTGGGCAACCTGTTCCAGTGTTTCACCACCCTCGTTGTAAAGAATTTCCTCCTTATATCCAGTCTAAACCTACCCTGCTTCAGTTTAAAACCATTACCCCTTGTCCTGTCACAGCTGGCCCTACTAAAAAGATTATCCCCATCTTTCCTATAG